>OZ014534.1:10148462-12662578 GCA_963966105.1 Volucella zonaria
GAAGGGGGAAGATGACAAGGGGGAAGACTATGGTTAGATCAGTGGTCCAGAAATACATTCGATGTGCAAGAGCAAAGTCCAAAATGTTAACGCAAATAATGCGTAGTAATGGTAGAAAGCAGACGCGAAAAGCCCATGTTGCAGTTTTCTGCTGCTTTATCACCAAAGCAACTCATTTCGAAAGTCGTAATAGATCTTACCACCGAGGCATTTATATCCGCGCATTATTGCCAAACCCTACACTGCGACAACGCCACGAAGTGTGTCGGCGCCCGAAATCTACTGCAGGAAGCTCATGCAACCATTTACAGCGAAAACATCAAAAGGAACAATAGCAACATTTTGCTTGCAAGGGAATCCAATTTATTTTATCAAAAACAGATCATCATTTAATTTATTTATATTGTAATTAAACTTAAGTAGTTTTGGTAATTGCACTTTAAATTAAGTACAATATTAACTTGTAATTCATTATAATATTAAAAATAATAATAATAATTTTATTCCACTACGAGCAACATATTTTGGCGGCTTATGAGAGGCAGCAATTAAATCTGCCAAATATTCCCTGAAGCGAAATTTGGAAGCAGTAAATCTGACCTACAAAGAATTAGAAACCCTTATTATTGAGATAGAAGCATTCTTAAACTCAAGACCACTCACGCCACTTTCATCTAATCCGAACGACCTCGCGGCATTAACCCCTGTACACTTTTTATTAGGCGAAGCATTAACCAGCTCAATCCATCCTTCCACAAAAACCTCAAGCAAAATTTGGAAAAAGGGTGGAGAACAATTACGGCGTCAAAACTTTGGTCCAATGAATATCTAAATGAGTTACATCATCAAAGGTGGAAACAGGAGAACCGTCACATTAGGAACAGAGTGATGGTTGTAATAAAGGAAGACAACTTACACCCTCTGCAATGGCAGCTAGGAAGGATAGTGAAATGTATCAAGGGGAATGACGGTTTGGTGCGAGTTGTCGAAGTAAAAACCAGTAAAGGAGTCCTTAAACCCAGCATTCATAAGTTGGCGCGCTTACCTGTTAACAAAGAAGAAGAATGAAAACAGTCGCCTGTCAAACCAAACGTACAACCAAAGAATGACGAAACTACGGCTAAGGATTCTCAACCACCCAATTCCTCAAGGATACAATCCGAAATACAAACAAAGAGAATAAAGAGATCAGTGGGTTCTACCATACAATGATCTTGATGACACTCATCACTCCCATACAATTGAATCCGTTCAACTCCCATCCTGGAATTTATTTTGAAAACATTGGAGGAGCGTACATAATATCCAATGATCACTTTTATATATAACTTTATGGAAGAGAATTAGAGATGGTGCGGAAGTCAAGTTCGCGACTTGAAAAAATATGCAGAAACATGGATTACCAGGACGTATGCGAGACAATTACGAGCCAAATACAGCATCTTGTTTCAGAATTGATAAGGGGAAACAAGTTGCTATTACCATCATCCAGTAGCAACCGAGGTAAAAGAGGAGCCAGAAGGGTCATAGTGAATCTCGCCAGCACGTTATTCGGTGTACTCAATTCCGAATATGTCGAAAACATGTCCAAATTTATTGAAGGGATGTGAAACAATGATGAGTTGCTACTTGGTCATATCAAGAACCAGACGTCCTAGCAACTACGATAAATAGCATGAACCGAGATCAATGGCAGATAGTCGATCTCTTCAAGGTTATGTTACGATCTCAGGATGACTTAATTACCGAACAAACATAATTTCAAGAGAGCTCTTTGAGGAAAACCTATCGGAAATCTTATAACTTGCGATCCAACTCTTAAGTGCAATAGCGAATTTCGAACGCATTTAGGACTCACTGCTGGACGTTATAACTCATAGTCAACACGGAATGATCAGTTTCCTGCCATGTACCCAATTGCACCGACATGCAGGTGCAGTTCATAAAGGAGCAGCTATCCCCATCCATAAAACTTCCCATGAATAATCTGGACTCATCGAATATGTACAACTTAATGACCATGGAAAGAAGGGTTTCGCAGAAACACGCGATTTTCAAAGTCAAAATACCATAGCCTCTGAAAAGTTCGAAGTATTTAGATGAATCCCAGTGCCAGTATTCCTAAACGAAACATTTGCTGCTATACAACCATCGTCACCATTCCTTATAATAAACCTACATTGAGACCAGGTGAAATGGCAATTCCTCTGGGGGGATTTCTGTGTAAGCAAGGAGGACCGCTACATCAAAAAGGATCCAACGTTAATTCCCGTGAGATTGGTCTTCTTAACCACCAAATTGAAATTAACAAATGTCACATAAAACTGGTGGATAAGGGTCCCTACTGGATCCAACTTTATAGCCCAAACTCTTGGCTATATGCACTACCTGGAGAAATGACTGTGAACCCAGTCTGCGGAATGAATACAAGCCGTGTAACTATTAAGGGTTCAGGTACTGCCTTACCACTCAGCAATCTAACAGACTTCAGTATACCACCCGAAGGCCCACGCATAAACCATCAGCTTCAGAATTACAAGGATCATACTGCAGCTATAGAAATATTAAAGGAAAGCATTCAGAAATTCCGCGACACACTCGCCAACGAATGAAAAGGTCATTACATTCACCGCATCACTGCCTATACAGGAATTATAATATCGATTGCAGCAAGGTCAAGAAGGTACCTTCTAATATTACCACAAAAGAAGGAAGAATAAGATCAATCTCCCAATACCGAACCTGAGAAAGCGAAGCAGTTACTATTGATAGATTTAATAAAGTATCGAAGAATAATGACGCATATCTAATTCCAAGCAAACCAATTCCTTGCTTCAAAATAATAATTATTTTACATGGACTGCTAATTTTACGACTAAATAAACAAACATTCGAAAGGAGACTAAAGCTCAATCTCCACTGTTTTGAGCCTTCTGTTCAACGCGGGGCGGGACGTTTAGGTTGCATATGCATTATATATACGAATTTAAGACAAGAAATGCTGATTCATTTTTCGTGTTAATAAACTTACAGAGAAAAAATATTAAGTAGGTGAGTATTCATACAAACTGTATTTCTGTCTACACAACATTCTCGTTGTATGCAAATATTGCATATGCAGCATATTTGGTCGGTTAATGAAATTATTGATAACCTAAGCTAAATATGTATAAGAAACCAATTGCTAAGCTAAGCTAATTTTATGTACATATAAAAGTCAAAGGAAAATAACGATTGACGTGATTCGATACTGAATAGCTAAATGAGGCATCGAGTTTTTTTTATCTTCAGTGAGTCTGCTAATTATCCATAATCTAGGTTTATGCACCTAGGATTATACTCATCAGAAAACTTGGTTTATGTACTTAGATCTTCAAAAGATGAGGTAAAAGAACCCTAACTAAAAAATGTTTAAAACACTGATTTGCTGACAATTTTTTCGTACCGGACACTTTACACTTGTATTTATTCAATTACCTGCTTAACTCCTCTCCCCTCATCGAAGAAAGTTAATTATGAATGCATACGGGAATCAGTTAATCTCCACTCCCTTCTTCCAACTTTCCGCTATCCCTCACACAAGGTTAATTTGGTTAGGTATGGATGACCACTTTCCAGACCCCAATCCAAAATCGGATTAAATAATAAAGTAATCAATTATCGTCCTATTGCTTAATTTTCTCTTATATCCAACATATTTTAAAGTATTTTATATAAAGCCTTTGACTTTCAGTTCAAATCTAATATTTTCCGTAGCCAGCATGTTTTCTTGAAATCTCTTATTCAACGTGAAAAACTCGGAAAGCCATTATTATAGTGTGCATTTAAAGCTCGTCTCAGCTTTTTCCTTTTCAAGGAGACCGCGATAATTTTTTATTTGTTGCCAAATGAGATTCAATTACTCTTTATAGGTGCAACCAGTCTCTTACCGTGGCCTAAAAAATGTTCTGACCAGATCCCTTTACATTACCTTTGTTTTCCCATTGATTGGCATTTTTCGATTACTACCACAAATAAATAATTTAATCACTTTTAATAATATAAGTAGAAATTGCATTTAACAACTTTTTTAGTTTTATTATATTAAAAAAATTTGTATGGAGGTCTACCTCTGTCCACAAGAAAACAATAAAGAGTAGTTAATATATTTAAGGCCAGTTATTTTAAGTTAACAGAAAATATATATTTGTATATCTACATAGTATCGGCAACAGAAATACCATTATTTGCACTTTACACTATACTAAATCCCTGAGTTTGTTGTATAGCTTGTAAAAGTTTATATCTCAAGCGTTCTTTTGTTTTGTAACGTGGTAAGTCCAGAAGATTAAAGCATGTGTGGGCTACTGGCAGGAACCTTTCATCGTTGGTTGGTTGTATTATAATCTAGTAAATTGATAATTTTGTTAGTTTTAGCAAACAATAAATATTCACTTACATGTATCTTGCTCATTCCTCCAATGGGGATGCGATCACTTCCTGTCAGATAAAGTAAGAATTTCTTCTTTTCCTCTTCTGGTAAATCATGTAAAACTTCCCAAAACCAGCGTATCTACAAGACATTTAATATAGCAATATTTATGCTTATAACGCATACATATATGTAAGCCCTCAAGCAGCTACTTAACTAACAGTTTCATCTCCTGATGTATATCCTTGTTTATATTCCGCATTTGCTTCTAGTGCATGCCAATCATAGTCTTCATTTCCAACAACAACAGCCATTAGTTCATGGGGTTTAAAAATTTGTAAAACCCTACCCCAGCAAACCTGAGATTAGACAAAAGTGAACTTTAATTGTTTACAATTTAATCTGGCATTTTACTGAATTACCTTCATAAAACCTGTTTGAAATGCATTAAACTTAGCCTCAACAGATTTGTTAAAAATGAAATCCACATAGAGATCGACAAATTCTTTTCTATAATAGCAGGGTGAGATATCGAAATGTTCAGCCTTACTTAATTACGAGACTTTTGCTTACTTGTTTTCTTGAGTTACTGCAATTTTGTCCCCACCCGGTTTAAGCGTTTCGACTACCGATTCTCCGTATATATCTCTTGTGATTTCAAATGATAAGTCAAAAATTTCTTTAAAATCGTTGTCTTCATAATCTAAAATGTGTTGCATAGAATTAGCTAGAGTTGGTGACAGATCACGAAGATCAGTCAAGTCTACCGGTTCACTTAGAAGTTTTTTATATAATGCTAGGGGAAAGGGTAGGTTAATTATCGTAAAATTATATATTGCTAGGCCGCAGATAATTCCGATAAGAAAATACATTTCGTCGGATTCGAATGAAAGATCTGAAAACCATAATGCTCGCGAGTCTTCAAATTCTTTAAACATTCCATATTTTGGATCAATAAGGTCCTTAAGTAAGAGCATAAAGAATTCCTTACGTACACCACCAGCATCTTCTGCTTCTTCGCCATGAAATTTAACCTTCAAAAGAGAAAGGGAGAATACAGTTTTTGTTTAAATTTTATTAAAACAATTAATTGAGGAAAAGATTAAAGGCTCCGTCAAACAAAACGCGTTATATTTGTCTGAGTGTTTATGCCTCTAAAATGAAATACCTGTGTATTATTGTAATTCTTATCACTTCATTAATGGTCAATTTCAAACAAAATAAGCCATGGACACGAGCTGCTTATGGAAAGTTTAATTACAAAACATTGTCACACAAATGTAAATTCTTTTCTAACAGAGAATTACAGAGCCGTTGGTTTTCGCCTTTATTTTTTTAGTGATAAAAAGATATACATACGAGTATATCTATATAAATAAGCGCGAGATTTTAAATTGAAATAAAACTTACAAATATTTGCCCAAAAAGTAGTGAAGAGGAGACAAATGACATGATCTTAGACATGATGACACATCTATTTCGTGAAATTACCTTCTCGACAAATTGTGATTTTAATTATTCTAATAAATGTTTTAAGTTGCTGCATGGCATCTAGCGCTATCCTATTGAAACCACATACCGTTGTCCGGAATAATCTGATCTATATTTTGGAAAACATTTTCGTTAAGTCCGATTACGATTTGCATTCATAACGTGAACTCCTATATAATTTTTGGGATTTCGGTAATAATAAAGTTATATTTTCTTGGATGCGCGCAGTACGAACTCGTACTAGATGGGTACTGTACAGCATACGTGGATGTTAATTTATGGATGGTTCGACGAATAACTTGTTCAGGGGTACGATTATGAGCAACTGATGCTGTTCATAATGGACACAGTGGGCTACAAGCTTGGCGAACAGAAAACAAGTTTTGATTTTTCAAAATATACCGAACCAAAATATCATATAACATATGTACATATTTATATCTGGCAAATTTAACAGTTATTCCTATCGAAATATTTTATGTCTACAAAAAAACAACGCCTTTCAGATCATTTGCACAAGTTCTATTGTATGAAAAACATAAGCCAAAATTGTAATTATAGTACAGAACGGCGAAAGCCGCGATCAATTATTAATAAAAGAAAATGAAAGTGAAGTTTTTAATTCAATTTGATCAAAGAGCTTTCAACAAAACTCAATTCATCTTCAGTGAGTGAGCGAGAGCATTTATCCGGACAGAATCAAAATGGAACCACAGTACACGAATAGTTTTTACATTTAACCATGTCTTCAACTTCTTTTCAAATTTTTTACATATATAATTTTAAAGAAAAGTTAAAAACAAAATATGATACAATACATACCTTCTACATAGAAAGCTTTCCAAATTTCATACGAACAATTATCGAGCGCTCAAGGGGTCTGATTTGCCCTTAAAATATTTGCACATAGCTGATTGCGTACTGATTTTCCTTTCATCTATGTCGCGTGGGTGTGCGCGACTGCATTACTGTATATCGCTTTTTTTTTTGCTTCACCGTTAGTCTCTAGACGAGGGAACCCAACCACGCATACAGACTTCGGCTAGTATCATTAGATATTAATGCGCCTCAGCGTCATTTTAGGTGTTAAAGCGCCTGCACATATAAGTAAACACTGCTGTAATTTCTATATGCTCATCAGTAGAGAGTTCATTGTGATTAATGACTTCTGCTTAAACATTTCGATTTCAAATCGGTCTACAACAATGTGTGGTTAATTCACCGAGCCTTTTCAATATTTACACAAGCGATTTTGTGGGATTCATTTAAAAGAAAAACAAACAAAATAACTACAGACGACATACGACATACATAAATGCACACGACTTGATCAAATACAGATGAGGCCTACAAATTAAGGTCATTAACATACTCTTACAACGTGACTTCGATAAGATTTTGCAATATGCGATGATTGGAAGTTGAAGATAAACTTTCAGAAGTCGTAAAGTATTATTTTTATCACATTTGAGGGATAAAGGATTTCTTTCCAATGAGAATGGTGTTTAACCATAACCACATCCTTATGGAGGAAACAAAACGACCAGTTACAATTCCTAAAGAGGCTCCGTTGCATTTACTATTGTATATACTTCTTGTATTGGCGTAAGGTTCTTTTAGAATTTTTTTTTTCTCTAACTAGTTGATATGATACTACAGTGTATTTATCAGGGTAAGTGCAGGGTGTTGGCGGCGTGACTGTGAATGTCTGGTGTTCGTGTGGGCTCATTTACAAGCTGGTTTAAATTTATTTCTCTAGCAAAATCTCAACAGTCTTCCTTTGGATGTTGTCTGTCCAGAATGTAAAAGCTATCCAGAATTCTGTATATTGAATTTAGCCGAAAGAACGGTTTCATATTGCTGTGTAGTTTGGGGCTTCTGTAAATAGAGTAAAGAATGAAATAATGGCACTTGTTTGTATCTGAACACTTTCAGATCTGAGTGATCTGACTCTAGGCGGGAATCTATGTAGCTGTTTTTCATGAAGATCTGGCCTGTATTTATAGATGCGGACGCACGCGGAGAATTAGTTATTACATCCATTTTAAACTCCCGGATCATTAGAGCCAAAAAAGAAAAAACACCGACAATGCTTAACAAAATTGCAATTGTTTCTGTAGGGGTGAAAAATAATCGTTAATTTGCTTTTGTTTATAATTTTAAAGCGTTTTTTTTTATTAAGATTATAGGCTTAAACTTGTAATGGAATAGGGCAGAATAAAGTTGGCCTCCCTTTTACCACTGATCGGACGGGCAGTATCTAACTAACAAACATCACATATCGGCGACGAGAATAATAATAATAAAAAAAAAACACGTGTTTAACTTAATCATTGGCTGGCGAAGTGTTTTTTTTGAATTGTGGATGTCTGATTCCGAAAGCAGTACTTCTGCCATTATATCTGTAAAAGTGGAAGGCAATTCTCAACAAAGTATCATGGATTCCGTTAATTTTATTGGGACTATTGAATTCTTTATTCGATATATTCATGGAGCAAATGTTAAACAAATTAAAATAACAATTTAATCCACCAAAAAAAAATTTAACGCAGAACGTTACAAATTTGGCAGTAGAAATCAGTGTGCAGGTAAAACAATAAGTGAATATGTGATGGTTGGATTTAGATTTGGTGGATTTCTAAATGACGCTTTAAGGGATAGTGTTAGGTATTTCAATCGTGTGCATGCAAAACTACTTGCGATATCAAGTTTGGTATTTCAAAGAGCTGCGGGCAAGAGCAAGAGGTGACGAAATTGTAAAAAATCAGCTGAAGGCAGTTCAACCAAATATGTCGAGTGCTCTCGACACCAATCGTGCTCATCCAGCGGAACAGGGTTTCGACGAGGTCACGTGATGACACATATGATCATCCGGTAGAACGGCGTGTTCACTCCAAGAAAAGACATTCAAGCAGTCATATGAGTAAAGTTATGTGTTACTACTGCAGGAAGTTAGGATACATAAAGATGGATTGCTTTAAGTTACAGAACTGAACTCTAAAATCCAAAGTTAATTCGGTGGAAGCGGAAAAGACGACTATAGTTCGAAGATGGAGCATGTTATGTTGACGAAACAAAATCAGAAGCACTTAAAAGTACGTTATTGGTAAACGATAAGTATATAGTTTATGAATTAGATACTGGTGCATGTATTATACAACTCTGCTGTTTGAACATGATTATCTAACCTTTTGAAAAACGTTAAGCTAAATAAATTTTTTAAATCATTAGAGGTTGTACAAGGAAATATAGAGGTTATGGTACAATCAGCACATCATAAAAAGCCTACAGAGCAAGAAACGATTTACATATTTGTTGGGCGGTGCTTGACTAGATCCTTAAAACTATCGCTATTTCCACCACCAGTGCTCCATCGAAATCGCTAGTAGCATTCCGCCCATTCAAACTTTCAACCGTAACACCCGTCTCGCTATGAATGCTCATCAGTATACCCTCAAGCCCATTTTCGGACGTACTCTAAAATATCGTGATTCTTTCCTAAGCCGTACAACTCGCTTATGGAATGCCCTGCCGAGCTCCCTATTTCCTAGTCATTATAGCTTGCAAACATTTAAAACCAACGTACATCGGTATTTCTCTTTCTTTCCTCCCTAACCTTACTTCGCCCGCGCTGTGTGCAAACATTTTAAGGGTACACAAAACCGCTTGAGCGCGCTCCGATTATAACGACCAGAAAATACAGATAAGCGAGTTGTACGGCTTAGGAAAGAATCCCGATATTTTAGAGTACGTCGGAAAATGGGCTTGAGGGTATACTGATGATGGGCGGAATGCTACTGGCGATTTCAATGGAGCACTGGTGGTGGAAATAGCGATAAAACAAAATGAGACAGGAGACATTACGTCGGTGTTCGTTGGTGTCAATTGATTGACTGATATTAGAATCACCAATGAGTTTTATCGCACGGTTTTGAATTCTATCTAGCAGGTGCAGAGATGTTTTACGAGCACCTAATGACACTTTAATGACAGCAGACAGCATTGAGTTTTGGAAGCATTAAATTTCACTCGGTTGATAGTTCCCCAACAGGTCCATTAGGTCCAATAATCTTAGATCCCGTCGACAACTTATTTCTTGATAGAAGCTGATCAAAACGTGGTTTAGTAAAAATTAATTACCATTGACGAACGTATGGTTAAAGTTGAATCACTTGATATTGCTAAAAGCCACATAGACAAACTTCATGTCGATGAGTAGATAAACTAGCTCAGTTCGCCTTACAACTGCCAGTTAAATCATATGGAGTTGATATGAGCGCAAGTAGAATGATTCACTGCAAGCCTAAGGTATGGGATCTACGCGTACAATAAATGTATTCATCTGGAGAGCAACAGAGGATATTGTATTACTTTAAGTGATGAGAAAGACAGATCTTTGAGATTAGTTTGTTTTATTATGGATTATAAGGTTATATTTTATACTATTAAAATAATAATATAAAAACAAAAAAAACTGTATTACATGCTAATTAATTTTATTTCTAAAAAACAAAATATTATCAAAATAGGTAGATGGCATCCCTACGGTAATTTCCCGCAAATTCACAAGCATAAATAAGCCCACCATGGTAGCTTTCAAGAGCGAAGTGCTTATGCATTTCATGATAACTACAATGAGATTATTGCAGATTTTTATTGTACAGAATATAGTAGAGTTGGCCATTTGGTTCCCAAAAGGCAGTTGCAACGGTCTCCATACTAAACTCCTGATTAACCAAAAATGGAAAAATATTCGATCGTTGGCTATTTAAAATATAACGGCTCGATACAGCTCTCTAAGATTGAAAATAAACTTTCATAAACACAAAATAGGGCCCCCTAAGTTTTTAGGCTCTCATTTGAAAAATACTTGGGACCCCAAAACGGTCAGTTCCATGAATGCATGGGTCGGTAAAACGTTCAACTTGTCTTCTCCGCACGTGTACTCGTTTATCGTCTCTAAAAAACTTGACTTTACATTCGTCTGTAAAGAGTACAGGCCTCCAGTTGTCCATAGTCCAATCCGAATGCTCACGGGCGAAACTTGCGCAGTTGTGACTCTGATTCTTCCTGATCCAGGTCTCTTTGTTACACTTCCGGTTTCTTGGAAGCGTTCCCAGACGTTTCGGATAGCTCTCCGCGATACACTGATCGAATTGTGACGCTCTTACTGCGTTTTCGATATCCATTTAATGCCGAGAACTGGGCATGGTAATAATAATTAATAACGTTGTCGAAGAAAACAATTACAGAAAGTAACACTTAGCGACAACGCTTAGAGTTAGACTGGGAGAACAAGTACAGGAAATTTTACATTAGTTGTTTTTTAGAGCAATATGCTTTCTCTGCCTACTTAGTTGGAGGCAACGGTAAAATTGTCGCTCAAAGTATTTATAAATACTAGATGGAGTGAAAAGTGACCTCCTTGGGAATTAAATTTTTTTTTAAATGTCCATTTTTAGTTTGATACACTTATTCTAGCGATTTTCCAACTTCTTGATCCCGTCCGAAAAGTAATTTTCCGGAAGGTCTGCAAAGTACTCCTCCGTGGCGTCGATGATTTCCTCGCGTGAGCTGAATTTTTTATTGAGGTTTGGGAAGAGATAATAGTCCGAGGGAACCAAATCGGGCGAATACGGTGGATGCGACAGCAATTGGAGCCGTAAGTCATTGATTTTAGCCGTGGTTGCGATGCTCTTGTTTTTGGTCAGGAGTGAGCATGCGCGGCACCCAGCGGCAGGATAACTTTTTCATATGCAGAATATTGCCCAAAATATGGCGTGTGCGCTCAGTAATAATCTTTGTGCTATCTGCTAGCCCGCGCATCTTCACTTTCCGATCAGCCAACACCATTTCATGTATTTTTTTGACATTGTCCTCTGTAACCGCATCAGAGGGCCTGCCGCTGCGGACTTGATCGGTAGTGGAGTTGCGGCCACCACGAAACTCTCGAAACCAATATTTAACGGTGTAATCTGACGGAGCATTAGCCCCATAATATTTATCTAACTTTTCTTTGGTTTCCTTCGCCGTTTTGCCTCTCAAAAAATAATGTTTTATTTTTTTTAATAACGGAATAATTTTTTTTAAAAAAGACAACAAGATAATGCTATTTTTGAAGACTTTATAAATTGTCAAACTAATGACTGTTAATAATTCAAACTGTATTTTAGATCACTTTAAACCAAGAGAATAACTTTGTATGCAATAATAAATTTTGAAAATTTAGCTATGGTATTTTCCAAAATTGTTATTACTTAAACAACCTAAACATTCTTTATCATCCATCAAAATATTCGCAGTATTCGAAAAATTATTATACAGGGTGTCCCCTAATTCGTTAAGGATATTTTGGGAAATGATTCTTGGCTATATTCTAAGACAAAAAACATTCAACAGTAAGGGTCTATCTCCAATGTTGACATCATTTATCGAGGATTTAAGAAAAGGCTTACTTTGGTGTACCCTGACCCATGTGAACGAAAATTGCTCTGTCAATACTAATGGTAGACACTTTGTTAGGATTTAATTTGGGAAATGATTTTTAGGTATATTCTAACAAAAAAATTGTTCTACAGTAAGTGTTTATCTTACTTTGGTGTACCCTGACCCAAGTTAACGGAAATTGCTCTGTCAATACTAATTATAGACACTTTGTTTAGGACTTTATTTTTAGAAGAAATACTAGCCTTTGTAAATGCGTTTAAATAAAGCTGATATCTTATTTGATATCCAATTCTAAGCCAGTTCTACTTTTCTTGCACATGCTGATTTTTGACTTTGGGGTCACTTTTCTCCAGACAATGCGTAAATAAATATAACGTTATGCTACTTTTTTCTTATGAACGTGACAATAATAAAAAAAAGTCTTCAACAACTTTGCAGAAAACCCCATCGATTTTATGATACTTGGGAAAACCTGTTGCAAGTAAAATTACAATAAATAAAAAGGGCTGTTGTACTTTAAGCTGTACTTTTGTGTGGTTTTAGATAATTTTTATTTTATGTGTACTAAATAATAGTAACAGGTGCTAAGGTTACAGTTGCTTAGAAACGCTATTTAAAATGTCAGCATTTACAAACCAAGAATACGAAGACATTTATAGGCTGTGCAATGGAAGTTCAACTAGTGCGCGACAAAAATAAAATGAACTTTATCCTAACCGACGACTCCTAGTAAAGGAGTATTTGGAAATACGTATCGAAGGAAGCGAGAAACGGGATCAGTTTCAAATACACGACCGAATGCGGGAGGATTTCGGCTGACGAAAGAATACTGGAAGCTGTTGCAACTGATCCATCGATTAGCATCAAACGCTTAACTTTACAATTCAATATTTCCATACATAAAATTTGTAATGTACTGCATGGAGAAAATCTTTATCCATACCACCATACACTGCACAAGAACTGCTTCCCAATGATTTGGAAAAGAGGCTTGTGTTTTCTAACTGGTTGCTGGAGCGGAGCTTGGATGACAACGAGTTTACTAGCAGAATTCTTTGGTCGGATAAATCTCAATTTACAAGAGATGGGATCACAAATTTTCAAAATCTTCATACGTGGGCTGCGGATAATCCACATACAATGAGACATAAATCATTTCAATCCAAATTAAGCCTCAATATATGGGCAGATGTACTTGAAAACAAGTTAATCGGCCCCTTCAAACTACCACCTAGGCTGAATTCTACAAACTATCTGGAGTTTTTGCCAAATGATTTACCAGAACTATTCGAGGACATTCCACTGATTCAACTAGCTTCATCATATTTTCAACTGGACGGTGATCCAGCCCACTATGGTCGTGAGGTTAAGCACTGGCTAGATGAAGAGTACGGTAATCGGTGAATAGGAAGAAATGGACCAGTTCACGGGCCCGCAAGATCTCCTGACCTTACAATATTGGATTTTTTTGTATGGGGAAGAATGAAAGAACTTGTTTATTCAACCGAAATATCAACATTAATTGAATTGGAAGACCGTACTCTCGAAGCGTCAACAAAAGTGAGCCAGCAGTTAGCATCAATAAACATTCGCAGTGCAATCCAAAAACGGGCACTAGTATGCATACGAGGGGCGTTCAATATATTCTCGGTATCGATATGAAGGAAAATGCGAATTCAATTTAAATTGCTTTTATTTTTCAATATGATCTCCCCTAACATCAATGCATTTGTTACATCTTGAGATAAGCTTTTTTAAACCCTCAAAATAATAAATTTCCTCTTTCTCTGCAAAATACCGACTTGAGTTTTTCATCATCCGAAAATCTTTTTCCACGAAGACATTTTTTCAAATCCGGAAACAGGAAATAATCACTAGGGGCAAGGTCTGGACTATAGGGTGGGTGTTGGATTTCTTCGAAACCACAATCTCGCGCAGCAGCCTTGGAAGCTCGCGCCGTGTGAACAGGAGCGTTGTCATGAAGAAGCAACACACCCGCTGCGAGTTTACCCCGTCTTTTCTTTTTAATTTCCTCCCGCAAATTATGCAAAGTGGAAGCGTAGGATGTGGCGTTGATGGTTTCACCTTTTTCTTTGTACTCAATGAGCAAGATTCCCTTTGAGTCCCAAAAAACTGTGCTCCATGAGCTTCCCGGCAGACGGAGTGACTTTGAACTTCTTCGGGGGGTCTGTTCCTTTTTTATGCCACTGCATGGACTCTTGTTTGCTTTCAGGGTAATAGTGGTGGACCCATGTTTCGTCCCCAGTAACAATTCGATCCATAACACCGTACGCGTTCTCACTACACATCTCCAAAAGCTCTCTACAGCATGCGATTCTCACTTTTTATCTGAGGCGCTGTGAGCATTCGTGGCACCCACCTTGCACTGACCTTTGAAAGGTTAAGATGGTCATGAAGAATGGTGTGAATGGTACCAATTGAAAGCTTGGTGATCTCTGCCATCATTTTCACCTTTATTCGGGCATCCTCAAGAACAAGTTTTTCGACTTCTTTGATGCTTTCTCCCGTACAAGCAGTAGCCGGGGCGCCGGAGCGGGGGTCGTCTTCAATGCTCTCTCTGCCTCTCTTGAACTCACTTGACCACTTTTGCACAGTTGATAATGAAGGTGCGGAACCCTGGTAAACAGCCACCATCTCTTCATGAATAGTTTTTTGACTTTTTCCTTGCTTAGTGAGAAATTTAATTACAGCGCGATGCTCAATTTTCACCATCATCGTCTCAGTTGCCATTATGATTCCGTTTAACTAGAGATAAAACGCGAATTAATAATCACTGCTGCTGCAGTGCAGGTTTTTCCAAGTATCATCTATGGGTTTTTGTGCAAACTTGATCATGATTTTTTTTATTATTATTGTTAGTTTCATAAGAAAAAAAATAGTAAAACGTTATGCTAATTAGTCATTTTCTGGTGAAAAATTACCACAAATTCAAAAATTACATGGGCAATGAAAATGGAACAGGCTTAGAAATTGGATATCTAAAGAGTCAAACACGATATCAACTTTATTTAAACAAAGTTACAAAGGCCAGTATTTATTCTAAAAATGAAATCCTGGGCACACGAAGTTTCTACCATTAGTACTAACAGAGCAATTTCCGTTAACACGGGTCAGAGTACACTAAAGTAAGCCTTTTCTTAAATCCTCGATAAATTTTTTTTTTTTTTAAAGAAAGAACTTAACACACAAGTGGGTATGAATACACTTATAATGTCTCAGCATGTATTAAGTTTTTTGGAAAATGAGATAGAGAGAGAAAGAAAGATGTTTGGGCTCAGTGGTTATTTCGCCCCATGGGTGGCATCCAAGATTCAATGGGGAGACTAAATTCTTAGTGAAAGTTGGCTTGATGTTGATTTTTAGTCAACTACTCGTCTTGCTTGATTTTCGTTCACTGAAAAAATGGATGATATGTGTTTCGGGCGAGGCTGGGATTCGAACACCGAACCTTCCGATTTGGAAGCCAGTCCACTAACCCAATGATGTTAACATTGGAGATAGACCCTTACTGTAGACCGATTTTTTTCTTAGAATATGCCCAGGAATCATTTCCCAAATTATCGTTGATGAATTAGGGAACACCCTAAAAATAGGTATGTAAATATGAAAGAAAAGTAAATTTATAGTTTAACTATCACTTCACTTTAATTATCGCTTCAATTCAATTCAATTACTATTCAGGTACTTATTATTATTTATGTGCACTGCAGATTAATAACACGAATAATATTTTGCTTGTCAAACTTCAATTATAAAATGTAAGGAAATATTCCACTTTTCCCGCCTTTTAATTGTTATTTCTTACATACATACCCACACGCTCAAACAAAATATCAATTCATGAAAAAATATATAATTTCCTTTTGCAGTCGAATGAAAACAAACAGCCAAGTTTTCATAACCCTTCCCGCAAACCCCTTGTAAATGTTTTTCATATTTCTTATGCGAAAAAGAGAGAAAATAAAAAAGATTTATGTTACTTCGAAAGCTCATGTCGGTTGGACGCCTATCGGCTGGATGCCTGTCGGCTAAGCGAACAAAAGTGAACCACTTTTTTCTACAGGGATGAGACATCTGTATATATTTATTATCTGTGGTTCTAAAACCACTGACTTGAGATGAAATGACCTGACTTTTTTTTTTGTTTTCAAATACTAGGTACACGTTTCAAAGTTGCAAAATAAGGGATACTTTTCCGAAAAAAAATGTTGACAAAATCAAAATTTTAAATTTAAGAAAAAGAAAATCACTTTTGATGTTCAATAATTGTTGGCACATTAATTTTAGGACAGTATTAGCTTTGAAACAATTAAAATACTCATATTTACGAGTTAAATGATAACCCTTTTTTTAAAATTCAAAAAACTTCATATTTGGTGCTTCAGCTAAAGTAAATATAGACATATGTATGTATATCTAGAAATATATTTAGAAAACTCACCTTGAGTGGCTTCTTCAAGTCGCTTTGGCTATATTGCATGATTTCACGCAGTGTATCTTGAACTAAATTTTCACGGCTAACATTTAAAATAATAAATTGCGAGGCTGGTGTACCAAGATTGAATATTGACAAGAGCCCCTTAAAAATAAGATACCGTTTAAACAGTAGAATTTTTCCTTTCAATTATATTTACAGAAGCAACAGCATTCTGCATTGCCGTATGCATTTGAAGCGCTTGATCCGTTTGCAGAAGAATAGTTTTTACCATGGCGTCAAATAAAAATGGATAATTACAGATATTAAATGATAGTGGCTGAAAGAAATAAAATTTAACTTCAATTTTGAGTTGACAAGGAATTGCTGTACATACGTTCTTATCCATATACCAGTTTATATAGTCTTGTTGAATGTCAATATGATCCATTAGATCTGACAGATGAAATGTTTCATATGAAACCTTTTCCGTTCGTTGGGAATGATTTATTTTATGCAGAAAAACTAAAAGGTTTAACGCACTCACCAGGTTGGGTTCATACATCACGGACTAAAATAAACTTTAAACTAGAATTTTATTTTGATAAAACAAAGAAATTAAATTACCCTTTTTTGCGACGTTGAATTATTTGATAATTTAAAATTTATTATGTAGCTCACAACATTTTTAAAATTAGAAACTAAATGTTCAAAATAATCAATTGGTGTTTCTGCCCACCACTGAGCGATGATCCTTTTTGGAATTGCTTTTAATTCTATCACGGCCTGACTGAATTGTGAGTGTAATGTTGTATAGTTTTTGGAATTGACAAATTCGTGATATAAAGGCAAAATAATGTAGATCCTCAGTGTTTCCACATCAGGAGGCGAGGATGAGAGGGATTTGATAAGATTGTTTATGATACAGTTCAATATCTAGAGTTAAAAGTTTATATTTGTTCATGTCCATAATGATATTATATTTAAAATATTTGTTCTTGCAAAACCTACTATTTGTTTCAGACTTTCATTTTCTACTTTTCTAAGATCTTCAAATGCATCCATTGCTTTTGTGAGATCAACACCGTGGTGTTTTGATGTGCAGCAAAGATGGAGATCATCGTCCAAGAGAAAAGATCCATTTACACATTCGAGACTTTTAAAAATAGACTCAATAGTACTAAGCAAGTCTAAGTCCACAGAGGATTCTTTTTCTACACTTAAACACTCTTTGGCCAATACATTTGTTAACGTTAAAATTTGTGTTTCAGGTCTGTAAAGAAGACCACAAATACAAAAATAAGTTCGAAAAAAGCTTGAAACAATTACCTGTAAACGCGATAATCAACAGATGGTATTTTATCAACGAAGAAATTTGTGGTAACTAGTGCATGGTCACCACCAGAAAAAATCTGTTTTATAGTGAATGAATTTATCTCTGTTGAATTATTTGTAAATAGTGCCGCACCGCTGGGGGATACCTTTTGATAGCACACGTGTTAAATAGTAATAAAAATGTAGTCATCATTTATTTTACCCATGGTCCAAGTACAACTTGAGGCACTGATGAATTATTTGTCGAGCGTGTACCTAATTGACCTGAACATCCCAAACCAAATCCATAAACCCTGCCTCTAGATGGAACTAGTGCTAGAGTATGACGATGTCCACAAGCGATTTGTGTTATTGTACTACCCATTAATTCCATTACCTTCTTTGGTAGTGCTTCATTGGAATTATTTCCATGACCAAGTTGACCATATGTACCCGCACCACAAGTGAATACACCCCCATCGTTTGTAAGGAATACAGAAAATTCGTCACCACATGAAATATATCGGACACCCAGGCTTCGTAATGTTCTTAGTTGCGTTGGTAGCATTCTGACTTTTTCGTCATTAAGCCCAAGTTGACCGCAGCTGTTTTTCCCCCAGCCAAATACCGCTCCTGATTTTGATATAGCAAATGAATGATTTGCTCCACATGCTATGAAAGCCATCGGAATTCCTTTTAATGCAGTTACTGTTTTGGGGGTTGTTGCATGCTTGCACTCCATATTTTCAATACCCAATTGCCCGTAAATATTCGAACCCCAAGCAAAGAGATCTCCACCTTAATTGGAGAGATCATTCAAAAAGGAATACGAATATCATTTATATCATATCTTACTATTCGAAAGCGCCAAGCAATGATTTTGACCGCATGATATTTGAACAATATGCTCGGAAACTAAATGTTTTAGTATTTTGGGCAAAGTTTGACGAGTTTCACCTTCACCAAGACCCAATTGACCGTAATCATCTAATCCCCAGCTAAACAAATGGCCCCATTCATCCAGTGCTAATGAGTGGTTAGCACCACAGCTTACCTGCTTTATTACATAGTTTTCGAGTACTGTTATAAGTCCTGCAATATAAATTCCATGAAAAAATGCATCTTACAATTAAGGAAATATATATATACATAAAATAAAATCGTATTATAAAAATAAAATACAAAATGTGGTATGCATGTTTAACAACTCATACTATTCTTGTATAAACATAATCGTTATCTCACATATGTAGGTAGTGCGTCCAATACATTCTCGGTATCGGAATTATTAGCACATGATATAGGTAATTAAGCTGTTCAATTATATAATGTATAGTTATATAGATAATAAATACACAATTGTGTTTATTAAATTTCTATCAATCCTAAGTAAATGACTGCCATAATGATTGACACGACATTGCTGGAGAGAATTGAGCACTGCACCGTTATAATATACTTAGAGGACAGGTGAAAAGTCCGAAAATCATTCATGGAGAAATGTTGGCTATTTACTGTTCAAAAGTAGTCAACTGAATTTGAAAGGGGCATGCATTGGAAGTTGGCCAAATAAAGATCAAGATGTTAGCATGTTCTTACGCAACCATTCGACGCAGTTTGAGGGAAGCAATAATAAAAAAAAGATGAGGGTAACTGACTGCAGAAGATATGTTGCTTCTTCAAGACAGAGCTCCGGTTCACCTGGGGCTTGTTTACATGGCTGCTATGAGAATGTGGCTTCGAAGAAACTAACTAAGCGGTGGGGCGGTTGGTGAGTTGGTCGAGGACCTGTATTCAAAGCTGGTTCAACATCAAAAAGCCCAAATAGTTAATTTTTCTGACACCAACAACTCTTAGGCCGGGAATAGTAAGGGTTGGAAAATTAAATCTTCTGCTTATAAAGAAGTCCCTTATCAATTCCTCCTCTTGCTGTGATATGGTGAAGAATACAGGGAGTATGAGACTCTAGGGTTTGGTCCACTTAGACTGTTGCATCAATAATTAATTTATTTATTTATTTTAGTTTAGAAACTGCTTTCCCGGCAGAGCACAAGGCGGCGATAAATGCACATTAGCCTGAGAGAGAGTATGAGTATTGAAAAGTTAATTTCCCAGTGTGAAAAATGTTTTGAGGTGAAGTGTAATTACTCCGAAAAATATAAATGATTTCAAGTTGTTATAAAATTTGTTTATGCCGACACTGAACGCGTCTAGTATATATATATATATATTGTATAGTAGCTTTAGCAAACAGTCTTTTTTAAGAGAATAACAAAGTATTCCTTACCCTACTCAGGGCCCAAAAAAAAATTTCAACATGAATAGACTTTTCAACAATAAATACTTTTATATTAGATTATGATTCAAACCCTCCTTGTAATCAAGCAAACGAATGCAATTTTTCTTCCGTTTTTTTTTTTTTAACCCTGTGTTCTCATATCTTACAGTGTGTTAGTAATAGTGTAAGATATCGATGCAAAAATCGACTTTCCAATCGAAATATGATGTGAAGAAAATAAGAATTTTTTCAAGCTAATTGGTGATATATGGTACATACTAAACAACGACATACGTGGCCTTTTAGTCGGCAATTCATGTCCTAATTGGCCGTTATCATTATTTCCACAGGAAAAAACTTTTCCGCTTGCCGTAACGAATATTGTATGAGTTGAACCGCAAGACACCTGGATCACCTCTTGTTCTGGGTTCCATAACATTTGTCTGGGTGTCAGCACCTAAAAAATAAATAAAGTACAAAAAGGTATTCATCCTAAGCCCACTTCATACTTTTCATTTGTACTTACATGTTCTTCTTCGATGCCACCCAATCCCAGTTCCCCATGAGCGGTATTGCCCCAGCAGAATATTTCCATTTTCATCGAATATCTTGCTCATTAGCGTTTAGTTACCAATAAGGAAGTTACTCTTCATGCACATAAGTTTCTATTGTTTTCTAGAATGTTTACATCCACATAGGTATATATTTTAATAATTATTTTAAGTTCCAAGGGTATTGACGGCAAAAGTAACTTTTGTTCAATCCAATTTAAAACGCTATCACTAATTAAATTTAAACCGGAATTACAAAAATATGTTTAAATTGAAAAAATTAGCATTTATACAAATTTGTAGTATTTCTAAGATAGTTTCGGAAAATAAATAAAACTGAAATTAGTTAAACGGTTCCTATTAAAAAAAAGTATGTTTTTCTGGAGTGCTTTTTGACACAAATGACATTATTTGGCTGAGCAGAGTTGCCATAGATTGCAAAATTTTCGTGTGTACACGAACTACCCAAAACTACGAAACGCACCCCAGAACTGTCATTGATTTATATTACTCATTGGGTCAAGATGACAAAATTTGATATGGAATATTGACAGTTTGCGCAAAATTTTTAAGGAAACATGTTGAAAATAATGCATTTTTTATAGTTTTTCGTAGAAGAGAGCAAAATGAGAAAACAATCAATTCCTCCTATTTTGTTAATTTTAGTCTAAGAAATTTGTTTCAGGAAATTTGTAAATTTTGTATTTCGAATTGTGTGAGTTTTGAATAAAAAATTAATTAATCATTAACATTTCACGTGGAAATAGGTTTTTGAAAAGACTTTAAGGACAAAAATATATTGAGGAACAGTCAACTTAAATCAAAATGCTCTGCAAACACCTCCAGGCATATGCAAATAGCATTAAAAGGGCAGTGCAAAAATAAAATTATCAGACGAAATTATTTTTATTTAGACGTTATTATTGTTTGGAACTTCAATATAAAAAAATGCTGACTTCGTTAAAACTTATTTTTAAAATTCCTTTGAGGAAAAAAATCAAAATAAAGACAGTTGACAGTACAAATCCTACTTAAAAAAATTTCTCTGACAGAATTTTATCCTCAATCCTCTGAATTTGACAGTTTTCAGCGATAGGTGTGATACCGAACTACCGATATTATCCTTTTTATATTTTGTGCTGTAGAGTGTAGTATCATAAATGTAATTGAAAAATGTACGGTAGTGTAGTCCATGCAGCATTTATGTATGAATATGCTCTCACAAGTTTATTTCTATTCGTTCTCGTTGTACCCCAGTCTACTCTCCTATGGTCCACCTCATGTATAGGTGTTTATTCTATTTTCTTTTATTCTGCATAATATGTAACTAGGGTTTTGTGAATCTGACAGCATCCACATTATACTCGTAAATGGAGTTTTCCATTGGTTTCTCTCCGGAAGTTGGGTAATTTGGACTCCAATTGAACACTAAAAACGTGTTCTGACTTTGCTGTCAAAATTTGTACATACATATATTGCTTATATGTTAAGTTTTTATTTCGCAATTCCTTTAATTGGCAAAATGACATAAGACAGATTTTGTTTGTTTGAGCTAAAAAACTAGAAAATTGTGAAGGATTCCAACGAAGAAGCCAAACACAGTCGATTGCTCGAGAACAGAAATCTATGTCGTTTGACACAGAAGCAAAATTTAGCTTCTGAAAAAGTGAGAAGAGTGCAAATGCAAAAGTTTTATGTAATTATGTACTATCCCGGAAAACACCAGTAGACTCCCCATAGAAAGAGTGAATCTAAACACGAGTAAATTATAAATTAGCTAGCCGAAATGGGTGCGACCGATGGGTCACTCCAAAACTTCATGATAAAGAGAACTTATAGTATTCTCCAATGGATTTTGATATTCCATATCCTTTTAGAATTTAGAAGAAGTTAATTAGAAAATTAACAAAAAACAGGCTAAGCCGACCGTTTATATCACCTATTACGATCTCGCTACAAAAGTGAAAGCTTATTTTCCAACTGATTGGATAAGCTTCCAAAACGCTTGCAAACATTTTTAACCAATCAAGTAAAATGCTAATTTTTGAAAAAATGGAAAGGAGACATTGTTTCTTGTTTCCCTTTAAAAAAACGACTAATTGTGAGAGCGTTTCTCCCTAACCTAAAAGCCGTGCAATTTCTTATTTTTATTTCACCGAAACCTACAACCCTTTGTTATAAATTATTGTACGGGGACGACCTGAGTTTCTCATGCCAACAGTCCTACATAAATGAATGCGTTTATCGTGATTGTCAATTTGTCAAAACAAATATGATCAAAAACGTTGACATTTATCCTCGCAAATTACTGTCATAAATTGATATTCTTGTCTGCCGCAAAGGAGCCCACTTCGCCAGCCCTGGAAACTAAAGAAGTAAGAACTACATAGGTATGTACATTATAGAATAACGAAAATTATTGAATACCTTTCCAGAGAATAAACCTACCAATATATTTTCATTTAAAACTTTATTTTATTTGAGCCGGGAGCAGGAGATTATGGTTAAAGTTCCAACGGCGGGTTCTGATGCAGAAACAAATTTTATTCTTTCTTTAAAGAATTAGCCACCTACTACTATATTTGCAAACTCTTTCTTTCATTGAACATGTCCCCTACTGTTTGGAAATAATTTCTGCTTTTATATTACGCTGTACTCCTTGACAAAATTTCGCCAGCCGACACACATCAAAAGAAATATAGTCGCCGATTTGTGTCATTTATTGGACCTGTTTATTGCAAGGGAGATTGTAGAACCGTCGCCCCTTTGCCCTACAATTCACAGGTTAGGTCTCAATAACACGCTTAGATGGGCTATTTGAACGGGACTTTAGTGAGAAGTACTCGTAATAATGGAAGAGCAACTGCCGCCAAACTTAAGTATATTCCGTCAGTGAATCTGAAGTTGATAACACTAAGTTGGAAAACACTGCCAAATCGGAGTACCGTGTATCGGTCCCGTCAGATTCATTAGAGGAACTCCAGAGGCAGAGGGACGAACTGCGTTTGCAACTTAAAGCAACAAAGGCCGCCGCTGCAAGGGAACAGATCGAACGCATCCATGTGGAGAACATACCTACTAGCTTTAAAGAGATGCCAATCACAAACAACGGCGTTGATGCCGGAACATCTCTGTACGTTCTAAGCGCATTGCCTACATTGCCGCCTTCGGTTGCAACAACCACCATTACGACAACGTGCAGTGGGATTGGAATAGATCATCATAATCTGCATACGTTTTTATCGCGACAGAACCACGTGTTACCCGCAACTGTATCGTCGGTACTTAAGAGTACTGATACCCAGCAGTATCTGCCACATATGTACATGCTAACACCAGCTACAAACTTCTCCATCAATTTCGTGGCCGGTGTAAGCGCGCCATACACGTGGTCATTGCCACAGCAACCAACCAGCTACGTCAGTGGCCATGAGCACGTTCCCAAACAGCTCCTTCCACACGCAGAGATTAACAGCGTTCCTGCCGCCTTTAAATCAATATGCCCCCACAACAAATAAGAATGCCCCCATCGTTTGCAACAAACCAGTACATGCCGCACGTGGGTGCTCACGGAAACGGCAGGTAACTTCATGATCTACCCAGCTTTACTGGTCGGCCTGAGGAGTGGCTAATATTTAGTGCAAGTTTCCGAGAGTCCACATCGATCTTCGGGTATTCGAACGTTGAACTTCCATTGCACAGCCCATAAATGTAAATAATGGTGTATTCTTGGTTTGTAAATGCAGACATTTCAAATAGTGTTACTAAGCAGCTGTAACCTTAGCGTGAAAAATTAAACTGGTGAATTATATTTTTTTCAAATCTGTTATACCATTTTTGTTTGGTAAATTTTCCCAAATCTAAATCTTTCTGAGAACTTTTAAGGAACACGGTAAGGAAATGAGGGTTTTCACAGGTAGTCAAATAAACGAGCGTGCTTTAAAACTCTTTAATAGCCATGCAATTTTAAAAAAATATTGGACAATTAGTAATACTTGGAAAACAACTCTTATGAGGACTGTCAACTGTTGTAAAAAATCATAAATTCCTTTTTTTACCTGCTGCATGTTTTCCCAAGTATCATAAAATCTATGCAAACTTGATGATTTTTTTTTTTATAATTGTTACTTTCATAAGAAAAAAATAGTAAAACCATATGTTAATTAGACATTTTCTGGAGAAGAGTCAAAAATCAGCATGGGAAATGAGAATGGAACAGGCTTAGAAATGGAAATCTAAAGACTTAAACAAGATATCAACTTTATTTAAACTAGCTGTTACAAAGGCTAGTACGAGGGCGGGTCAATAAGTCCGTGACTTTTGGATTAAAACAGATTTTTTGATAAAAAAATAATTTTATTTTTCAACGTAGTCTCAGTTGAGCTCTATACACTTTGTCCAACGCTTCTCCAATTTTTTTATCCCTTCCAAAAAAAATGATTTGTCGAGGTCCTCAAAATGACGAGATGACTTCATCATTGGAGTCAAATCTTTTTCCACCAAGCCATTTCTTCAGGTTTGGGAACAAAAAGTAGTCGCTCGGAGCCAAATCTGGAGAATAGGGTGGATGAGGGAGCAATTCATAGCCCAATTCATGGATTTTTGCCATGGCAACTGCACATGTGTGCAGTGCAGAAAGCTACGGCCTTTTAAGAAGTTTTAAAGGTTCCTCACTTTAATGGCCAATAACTTGGAGGTTAGTGAAAATAGACCCCCCCTCCCCTTGCAATACAATTTTTTGTTTGCCATAATTTCAGGAATTTTCAGCTATCAGGACGAAATCATAAACTGGAACACCCTGTATCTAATGTGCTCTGTATGTTTGGTTAGAGAGGAAAAAAAATAACTCCGCCCGCTTTTGATGACTGATCCATAAAATTATTATTATTATTTCACAATATTATTATTAATTCACAATAGTTAGGATAGGTTAATTCACAATAGATTAATTAGATAAATTCAGGAGGTGAATGTAGGTCAATTCATTATAGTTAAAGTTAGTTTTCCATACATATATGATATCGACATATTCAAAAAAATTTTCCCAGCCAATAAACTCACCGCCGTATATATGAATTGATGAGTTTTTCCCTCTTGTTTAGCCCACCTTTCCAAAATATTTTTCCCAGAATAAGTCATTTCGCATCATGCGATGCTCAGAAATACTTACAGATATTAGGCAAGAGGACAAACAGGAAAATTAATCCGCGACTATCACGAAAATTCAAACCATAGAGGAATAAATGTAACCCTTCTCGATTTAAAGCGCCAATTCTTCTTTCTTAAATTGAAGGACATAATTAAGAAATAATTGCGAAAAACGCAAACTACTTAAATACGACAGGAATCCTCCCAAACCGCAGTATGCCAAACCGGATAAGGACTCAAACGAATAAAATTTGGAAACTGCAAAGTAAAAAAAAAAAAATATTTTCATAATTCATGTAAATTTTTTTTATTTGCTTTAAAACTCTGTTTTTATTAAATTCATTCACAATTACAAAAAATAAAAAAAAATTATTTGGGTTCCCATTCTTTCGTCAACTTCTTTCGAATGTCCTTCATAAGGTTGATGACAGTTACTCGTACATCCATGATCTTCTTGGACGCTGTTTTCTATTTAGCATTAAAACCTTTAACGTCCTTTGCACACAGCTCACTTTTATTCAATTTAGCTTTGACCAAAGCCCAATACCTTTCAATTGGACGGCACTGTGGAACATTGGGTGGATTCATGTTTTTTGGGACAATGTCGACATTTTTAGTAACAAGAAAGCTCAACGTCGCATGAGCGTAGTGAGCTGAAGTTTGTTTAAGAAAGGAATCAACCGTTTTTTTAGGCACTCGTTAAAGTACACTTCTCCGTTAATTGTTCCCGTTGTAATAAACGATGAGCTTCTGTGTCCACATTGGCAAATGGACTGCCAAACGCGATATTTTGACCCGAATTTTCCAATCCCAATCGATGTCGTTGATTGCGAAAGAATCTCAGTTTCAAACGAGTTATAAAACTGCGCACCTGGAAGAGTAGTAAAGTCGGCTTTGAGATAAGTTTCGTCATCCAAAACCAAGCACGCTTTCTTGTTGCCGATCAACTCGTATAGCTTTCAGGCTGGTGTTTTCATGACTTTTTTTTGCTTTTAAGTAACTTTTGGTATTTTTTTTTTCGTGTTTTTAGACCGTTATGTTTTTTAGATCTTTGTACCATTGTTTGGTTTGTATTACATTTCCGAGCAACATCTCTGGATGACATAGTCCGCTTTTTTACGATGGTACCCACTATTTTCCTCTCCAAATTTGTATCATGTGCTCCACTTTTAGCTCCACTTTTCTGTTTTCGCTTAACTGTCAATGTCTCCAAATATCGTTTAATAACAGAATTCACTGTATTGCGTGCTATGTTTAAATTTTTTGCGATGAAATGGTTTGGACGCGAAGTATTTTCGAGCCATTTGTCGATGATCTTTTTACGGCGTCCCTCTTGACTCACATTTTATAAATATTTTAAACCGCACCGAACTAAAATCAATAACAAACTGAAACTAGAGAATATACAGGCTAATTTGGGTATAAAATGGGATTGCAATTTGTACGCATTGGAAGTATAGCCCGTATTAAAATTACAGATTTTACTCGTTTCAGTCCTTATCCCATTAAAGCCCCTTGAAATTCTCCATATCGATCTCTATATTATAAATCATCAGCAGATAATAATACACAAATTTTCTCGCTTTGCCTGCGGTTACACGTTAATATGCAGAAGTACTGTTACAGTCTTAACACACTTAGCTTGTACGGCATACCAAAAACAGTTGTGTGCGACCAAGGCACCGAATTCACACTATCAAGATTTTTGCAACAATATAACACTTCATTTCACATATTTTCAGCAGACTAGTAGTAATTCCCCAGTGGAAACACTCTATCGTGACAGAAATTTACAGGCTTGTATTGTGTAAAAGAAAGGAACAAAAGCTCACTATAGATCATGAAGAGCTCTTATCCGAAACCTTGATTACTAATGTGATAAACATATTTTTTCCAAATACAACGAACGGGCTGGGCGTCTTATCGAAGCTGGTAGGACATCGATCTCACCTCACGTGCGAACCAGATGTGCTAAGGATTGCACATTCATGGGAGGGGAGAGCTGACCAAGGACGAGGGCTCAGCAGATCGGAGAACGGCAGTTCGGTTTGTGCGATCATCAGAGAAGGACGATAATATCCCCTGTTGTTTATTTTGCATATTGTTAATTTTGTGTTCTTGTGGTTCATCAATTTTCATTAAATTAATATCTAATCAATAAAACAACCATACTGTATTAAATAACTTACGACACTAACAATAATGCCATCCATTCAAACACAGAATACACCCCCTGTGAACTTTTCTTCGGAAGGCGTTACCAATTTACCAAACCACTTAGCTTCTCCAATGAATATGAATACCTTTCGAAACTGAATTAATTCCTTCATTCAACTTTACCATCAAATTCAACAAAAAGTTGGCGACATTACCACCACTAGAACCCAAAATCTGAATTCACCTAGGGAAGAACCAGAAGAAATTAAAGAGAATGATGTTGCCTTCAGGGAGCAGGCTAGAAGAAATAACTTAACACCCAGGTTTTCTAAATATGTAGCAAATAAAAACAACAAATTCACTATAATGATCAAAGAAAAAAAAATCACAAGAGCAAAGTAAGGAAAAAAAAAGAAAAAGGGAAATAGGAAATAAATAAAAATTATTTACATATACGAGAGCTATTAAAAAATCAAAATCCGATGTGTTACGTGTTTTTGCATGTCGCAACCAGTACATTTTCTCTAATAATATGCCAAGTTTCGACTGTTTTCGTTCAGTATTTTTCCAATATTTGCCGTTTTAACATGGAGAATACAATTTTATCTCCCGCCGCCTGTGTGATACGAAGTGTAATTCGTTTTTTGCAAGCCGAAGGAAATTCATCGTCGGTTATGGTTCGGTACGTGATTGGTGTAGACAATTTAAAAACGGACGCGCAGATGTGCATAATGAAGGAGGCCAAGGGCGCAAATCGATCATGAATCAAGACGTGGTTCACCAAGTTTACCAATTTGTTCGAGAAAACAGGCGTTTTACGATTTCAGAGTGACTTCTCATCTTTCGACTTTTGGAATCGTGGCACGTTATATTAAATTATATGTCCCGCTGTGGATATGTTGGTAAGTACTGATGGTAAGGCTTGAAGGGATGTTGCCATGAAATTGGAAAATGTGCGGTTGTTAAGCTGCACTGCCTCGTTCTTAATTTGAATTATGTAAGTTCTAGATAAGTTCCTTTTAGTTACTTCGGTCGTTATTTGGCCCTTATAATTCCAAACGAAAATTGTGTCTTCCTTCAGAAGTTCAACGATTTCGACAGTATTGGTACAGTGTATGCAGGATGCGTGTCATCCTTTTAACAGTCGGGCAATACATTCATCCCCGTTGACTTTCTTCAGGGCGTTTTGGTCACAGACGGTCAGATTACTTATAGTAAGGCATTTTGCGACAACACCATATCTCTCTTCGTGATTCACCAACATTCGGTCAAATGGTAGGTTGACTTGCCTTCCGTTGAAAATCGTTGCTCCTGTTATCAAGAAATTGTACTCGATCTTGCTCAGCTTAGGGATTGACAGGACATACAGCAATATATGTAGTGTCATTTGTAAAAACTGACGGAATCCCATACTGGAGCGCTCCTCTTCTGGAGCGTTTACCTCTTCTCTGTCTAGTAGATTTGTATTGACGATGCCGCTCTTTGCCATTTGACAGGCCCTCACCACTTCATTGATTTCTTCTTTGATGATCGAGATTTCATTAATTGCATCTTGCTCGAATCTAGCCTTGCTGGATGCCGCTACTTGGTTTTTGGAACTTTTGATGACCCAGTTGATTTTTCTCCTTATTTCCTCAGTTATTGAAAGGACCTTCTCATTGATACTATACTGCTGGTGGTTTCCTTCTATCAGGTCTAGTTCACTTCGTAGAACCTAATCCCAGTGAGCTGCGTCTGGGCTTCCAGCCAACCATTTCCAGGCTGAGCCAATCCAGTTGATAGGTCTCGTCCTCCGTTCTTCCTTTTAGCAGGTTGATGCGTTCGCTGATCTGTGCTAGATGGTGTTCCGCTAGGGTTCTTGTTTCCTGATTAGGAATTTCGCTGGTAACGAGGTCAGTCATTTTTTTCAGTATGTCTTCAAGCTTCTGTAGGTTGACCATGTGTATTAGTTTAAAATGCCCATCGATGATCCAGGTTTTACGATCCTTGATTGATGCGATTGACGAATGGTACTCGAAAATGTTGAACCCTTGCACTGCACTTGCTAGTAATATTCTGCGTAATATACAATTTTAAATAATTATAACAAAGATTACAATAAACGTTTCAGTCAAACTGCACGTAAAAGTGATAATGATTAAATTGTAAGGTTAAGATTTATAAATAAATTTACATTTTCAGAATATAACAATTCTACTCTGATTTTAAATTATACATATTTAATAAAATTAATATAGGATCATGTCCATACAATTTAATATAAAAATTTTATTATCAAGAAATGAATGTAATTTACAATGTTGGTTGTATTTAATTTTAAAGGTTTTTCTTCACTCTTTCTTAACCGTTGAAATAGTTAAAATGTCAACTAAAGCTAATTTTTCAGCAATAGTTATATAAAATAATTTTTATTTTATGGTGCGAAATTTGTGCTATGTATGCTGGCGTAAAATTAATAAATGTGCGTAATATTATTATGCGTGCGTAAGATTATTATTTGTAGGTAAGTGTGCTATTATGAGTTTCTAATTTGTGCCTTGTGGATTTTACCAGCGGTTGTGACCACTGTTACCTTATTATCCTTTTCCACCACCTCTTTTCAATAGAGTGGCTTATACTTGCCTCGGAATCTTTTGTACGGGGTGTAAATTACACTACCTTTCTTGAACTTTTTAGGTGTGGATCTTTTGGAATTTCGCCATTTATTGGCTAGTTTTTATGCAGTCTAATAAAAAACAGGAACAGGTCGCTGTTAGCTTTAATTTGAAAGTTTACTAGATCCTGAAAGTTTATTCTGGAGGTTCGGTCAATAAAGATATCGGACGGCTTTTTGTTCGTCACTGAATGAATTGTAGTATTATACCTGTCAACTGCAATGTTTAGAAGTTCCCTTAAATTCAAGCTTTTGTATTCTGTCTTTAGACAGCGGTAAATTTCCAGGATTGTAGAGTGAAATCTCTCAACCTGTCCATTTACTTCATTCCGGTTTACTGGTGTTTGATACGTTTGTATGTCCAGCATCTTCACAAAGTTCAATACAATAGGACTGAGGAAACTTCTTTCATTATCAGTCACTATCACTCTCGGAACGGTAAAGTAATGCAATAAGTTCGCGAACTTGTTTTGTTTGTTAAGTATATCGAGGACTTATTTTTTATCTGAAAAAGCTTTGCAAATTTGGAGAATATTTCGATACAGCTCATAAACTTCTCGTTCTGGATCTCCATTATATCAATATGTAAGATTTTACAAGGATAGGAGGGCACAGGAGTCTTCTGGAGTTGCAGAGTAACTGGATGTCTGTCATACTTATTTAAAAGGCAGATTTCACATGTTTTAGTATACTGCGTGATCAGACTGTTCATCCTTGGGAAATAGTAGTTCTCTAAGATTTGTTCTTTGTTTTCCTTCACATTCCTGTGTGCTCTTCTGTGTTCCTTGCTAATCAACTGCCAAATTCACTCCTGGTTCCTAACGTCTTCCACCACTGTTTGTGTCAACCTAATCTTGTAATGTTTAAAGGTTTCAAGATATACCTCCTGCAAGAGTCTTATATAAGTTTCAGGTATTTTGATCCCATTGATGGTGTTAGGATTAAGATTGGATTTTACAATCTGAATTAATTGCTCTTTTTCTAACTTTCCGAAGGCGAAATAATGTCTGAAGAAGCCCAGATGTGGCTGCTCTTTGATTTCCAGACCTTTCCCAATTTTTATAATGATTTGATTACGAAATACATTGAGTGGGACTTCCACATGTGGTATTAAATCTGAAGAGTCTTGCATTGCACTATGGTCTCACTAGCAGGATCCGTTGATTCATTATCCGCTCCAATCGTTTCCGCAGAGGAACGATTCTCTGCGACTGTCACTGTTTGGGATTCTGCAGTGTTAGTACCAGAGCTGCCTTCCTCGGCTGATTCAGATAAGGAATCCCTCATTGTATTTAATTGAGGTATTGGTAGGCAACTGCTATTAAAGGTTTTCAGTCTAAAAAGTGCATCGGCCACCAAATTTGATTTACCTGGTTTATAAATTAATTTGTAGCTGTACTCTTCTATGCGAGCTTTCCATCTCTTCAGTTTAGCGTTGAAGTTGCTATTTCCCAACGCAAATGTTAGTGGTTGGTGATCTGTGAAAATCCGCACTTTTTTAGCACCATATAGGTATGATCGCAAATTATCAAGAGCCCAAACGATAGCCAACATTTCTTTTTCGTTGGTTGCATAATTCTCTTCGGTCTTATCAAGAGTCCTAGAGATATATGCAGTTGGTCTATCATTTCCGCCCTCGTCTTGAGATAAAACTGCGCCTATTGCGTAATTCGAGGCGTCAGTCGTTAGATTAAATGGTTTTTGGAAATCAGGAAAGGCTAGGATTTCTAGGATTAAAAGCTCTAAGTGCTTAATCATTTAAATTGATCGGAACACGAATGGATTCATTCGCCTTAACTCGAGCATGCTCACCCCTTGTAAGGTTAGTCAGAGGCTCCGCTACCTTCGCATAATCGCGAATAAATTTCCTATAATAAGATGTTAAACCTAGGAATGATTTGAGTTCTTTAAGATTCTCTGGGGGTTTGATTTTTTGGACCCCATCAACCTTTTTAGTATCTGGCTTGATGCTGTCAGGAGTTATTACGTACACCAGAAACTCCACTTCAGTTTGCATGAAGTGTGTTTTTTCCAAGTTTACTTTTAGGTTTGCTTTTTTGAGTCTGACCAAGACGGTTTCAAGGTTTCTCAGGTGATCGTCTTTACTATTACCAAAGGCGATTATGTCATCAATGTAGACGTAACAAATTTTGGCAATATAAGGTTTTAGCACATCGTCTATCATACGTTGAAATATAGCAGGGGCATTTTTCAGCCCGAAGGGTTGTCTTAGAAATTCGTATTTGCCGTTCAAGGTTGAAAAGGCAGTCTTTGGAATTCGTATTTGCCTTCAAGGTTGAAAAGGCAGTCTTTGGAATGTCTGACGGTTTCATCGGTATTTGATGAAATCCAGAAGTTAGGTCGAGAGTTGTAAAGAATTTAGCTTTACCCAGACTGGCAAGAATGGAATTAATGTCCGGGATAGGATACGTGTCTGTAATAGTTACCTTGTTCAATCTTTTATAGTCGATGACTATTCGATATTGTTTTTCGACATTTGGCTTGGTTTTTTTGGAACCACCCAGATCGGCGAATTGTAAGGACTTCTGGAAGGTCGAATTATGCCCTCTTCAAGCAACTTAGCTATCTCTTTTTCCACCTCTCCTTTAAGACAGGCGGGATAGGGATGGCTTTTAGTATATATTGGTTCATCGGTGCTCGTTCTAATGTCGGCGAGGACACAAGTGTCAACTACTACTCTCGCGTCGATTGGACCCAAAAGTGAATTAGTCTGGCTAGTCCATATAGTCTGGCTTTGACGTTTTCAGGAAGTTTGGGATCTATTATTGAATTCATTCTTACGGACAAGTTTTCTTTTAAAGGTATTTTAATATTATGTTTAAGGGTCAATATACTAGTGACCTCCTTGGGAATTAAACAATTTTTTTTTTTAAATGCTTTTTTTATATTATTCAATATAGTCCTCTTTTAGTTTGATACACTTATTCCAGCGATTTTCCAACTTCTTGATCCCGTCCGAAAAGTAATTTTCCGGAAGATCTGCAATCGATGATTTCCTCGCGTGAGCTGAATTTTTTATTGATGAACCATCTTTTGAGGTTTGGGAAGAGATAATAGTCCGAGGGAGCCAAATCGGGCGAATACGGTGGATGCGACAGCAATTGGAGCCGTAAGTCATTGATTTTAGCCGTGGTTGCGATTCTCTTGTGCGCCGGCGCATTGTCTTGCAGAAACGACGTTTTTTTTCGCTTTATGTGAGGCCGTTTTGCAGCGTTTTCGGCCTTCAATCGCTCCAATAATGCACAGTAATACTCGCTGTTGATGGTTTTTTCTTTTTCGTGGTAGCCCACGAAGAGTATACCATGACAATCCCAGAAAACCAACGCCATAACCTTTCCGACCCATCGAGCCTCCCTCGGCCGCTTCGGAGCAATCCATTGTCGGGCACTCATTCTGTTCTCTGGTGTGTAATAGTGGATCCAAGTTACCAATCGACGCCAAAAGTCCGCCCGATTCCGCATCAGCAAGTCCAAACTCTCTTTCGAAGTGCTCTCGCGTTCGTGTTTTTAGTCAGGAGTAAGCATGCGCGGCCCACCCAGCGGCAGGATAACTTTTTCATATGCAGAATATTGCCCAAAATATGGCGTGTGCGCTCAGTACTAATCTTTGTGGTATCTGCTAGCTCGCGCATCTTCACTTTCCGATCAACCAACACTATTTCATGTATTTTTTTGACATTGTCCATCAGAGGGCCTGCCGCTGCGGACTTGATCGGTAGTGGAGTTGCGGTCACCACGAAGCTCTCGAAACCAATATTTAACGGTGTAATCTGACGGAGCATTAGCCCCATAATATTTATCCAACTTTTCTTTTGTTTCCTTCGCCGTTTAGCTACTCAAAAAATAATGTTTTATGAGAGAACGAAAATCGTTTTTGTCTATACTCAACATGATGCCAAACACGTCAACAACAACCAGCTGTCAAAACAAAACTAAAGACAGTATCGCACTGAAATTTGGCATGTCTGCCTAATTATGAACGGACTTCAAGGCACCATAACGTTTTTTTGCAGTAGCAGCGCATTCTGGCGGTCAAGGAGGTCACTTTTCACGCCATCTAATATTTTTCTTTCTATCAGTGAGTGCCTCCATTTCCTTCAACGTATCATCTCCTATGATACCGCCAAAGGAATTGAGACCTGGTAGGACATAAAATTTGACAAGAGTTTTACTATTTGCATATTTAAAAAACTTCCCTTCGACGTATTCTGAGATACGTATTTTACCATCGGCTGACTGGATACTAAAGGGTTTTTCTAGACTAATTGTTTGTTGGTTTATTCGATCGGTAATAAAATTTTGGCATAATCTACTTGCTTTGTTTGAATTGAACGGTCCACTTCCATTTTTTCGTTAGGTTTGGGACCTACCCTCGGAGGGGGGCCATGTTCACGAGGAGTGTGCCTCTGCCCACCGGCATGTCGTTGATTAGGGTGACACTTCCTTGGTGGGACAGTAGGTCCCTCTTGAGAATGAAAAGTTTGGTTAATAGGAGAAGTAATCGTATTTGGGACAGTATTGGCGTGGATTTAATGATTCCTTAAGTTCAAATTCTGCATTTCGAGACATGCTGAATAAGCTTCAGGGAGAGTTTTGGGTCTTTGAACTATTAACAGCCTAGATAGGTCGCCGTTGAGGCCACGGATAAAAACATTAGTGCTCTATTTCTGTATGTTTCGACTAATGCATTAACTGTTTCTTCCGTGTAGGATTCTGTTTTGAGCTTGTTAACCATCAGGGAAAGTTGATGGTTAACTGCAGCGTAAAATTGATCCAACTTACTTGATCTTTGTGACAGCTGATTAAGTTGGTGTTCTAAGGTTCGCATGTCCCTCTTATCCGCATAATGCAGAGAGAGACACTGCTTTATTTCCTGCCAATCGTTGTCAAATATGTTGTATGAAATGAGGGCTGCATCCGCACAACCCCTAACCTTTCCACGTATGTGCTGCACAATCGCACGATACAGTGGTTCGGTTCGGATGATCTCAAAATCCTTTAAAACTCCCTTCACAGCATGAACTCAAGAGACGTATTGGGTTGGGTTTCCCGTGAAAACCTGCAACTCCTTTACGCTATTCTGGAGCCGGCTAATTTCCTTAAGATCGGCTTCCGTTTGAGGTGGACAGAGTGACGCTGGCATTATTTGCTCATTCACTATGGTAGAGCTTCGTGATTCCTCCAAAAAGGCTAGGCGATTTTCTAAGCTCCTTAGTGTTTCTTCGGAGATAGGAGGTGATACTCTCCTATCTTCCAAAGCTTTCAACCGAGTTTCCATTGGTCTTAGCTGGACTAGCACGGTGTTATGACCACCGGTAAGTTTGGTTACCGCGTTTTGCAGAGAATCCATTTTTGGCAAGCGATAAATAAGGATAAAAGGAAATTAAATCTTACCTGTAATCAAGAGGTTGAGTGAACTCTTTGTCACGGATGGTACAAGCACGGAGGTACAAGCACTGATTTTATATTTTAATATTTTAATTTAATTTAGTTAGCTCAAAGCAAACTATTGGTTTTAACGAGCACAGGCACTGATTTTCAACAAATTACCTTTTTTTTGTTAGAACGCACTTACGCACAGTGAAATCACATGGATTTTAATATATGTTATATTTTTGATTCCCAAAAATTAATAAAATTTTTTCTTATTCACAGCGTAGTAACATCAATTGCAAGATTATTTTTTTTTTCAAAATCTCATAAAATTACTTTCCTTTCTTGTAACACACACGCAGCGTAGTTACAGGAATTTCAATTTATTGCCTTTTTGCACAGCACAAATTTAACATTAATTTTAATCTTCTTTTTTTATTATTATTGAATTATCTTATAATTTACGAACACTGGTCTATGGTTTAATTTTCCTTCTTACATTGGTAGGATTATCATTTTTGTTGCAAATGCTAACACTCAATTTCGTTGCACCGCGATCTGTAATATAGCCGATAAGGAACAGATTATTTAAAAAAAATAAGGTGCACGCAACCGACTTAAACCAGTGCTACGCATAGGAGCCGGTTCTGAAGGGATCGTATTTGTCCTCTTTGGTAACTCGCTGCCTTTTTAGGGACAAGCGGCGACCAACTAGGGTACGATTGACCTCACAACTCGCATCTTCCACCTTTTGCGGCTTCCGACTATGTTCGCATGCAAATAGCACAGAGTATTGCGTAGATTAGTGAGCTGGCTTTTTAGGCTTACAACTACTTGCACCAGTAAGGACCACCGCCGGGAGTGTCAAAAGATGGAAGTTGGACCAGTCCCTGCTCGGGCGCCAGTTAAAGATGTTGGCACCACAAAGTCTAAAAAAATACCCACGGGTCGTAGCCCGTGGCGAACAACCAACCGTTCGTTCAAAAAAAAACGCGCATCAATAGTTTACTCTGACTTTATTTCCAGATTCCCGAATTAGCACTAAACTTAAAGTCTAACTTATCCCACTCCACACCTTCGTATCGACGCATTTGGTGTATAGCGCATGCAAGGGTTAAAAGTTGCATCAGCAGTTTCTCAGTTCGAGTCGTGGGAAACAATTGTTAGTTTCCGTCACACGCTTCGTGTTACGGCGACTTACGTTGGGTGGTGAAATACAATGTCCAAAAGTGCATGCATGAAGTCAAGGTGACTTCTCATCTTTCGGCTTGTGAAATCGTTGCGCTTTAACTCGCCACCTTATATGATAAGTTGTCATTATATTAATGTATTTATTATAGATTAAGAGGCAATACCTGTTATAATTTGGATTGAAAGCTTTCGTGCCATAACTTGTCCAAGGTTTGCGAGACATCAAAAAATACATTTAAGCAAATCTTTCTTTCTTCAAGAGGTTTCTCAATTACGTCAGTTATTCCATCCACCTGATCAATAGTTAAATGCATGCTTCTGAAACCTAACGGGTGATCAGTGATAACAATGGGAGAAGTGACATCGGTCTATAAGACTCCTTGCCACTTGATTTTTCCCTAGTTTTGGTACATATGACCATACAAACTTTCCACAACTCGGAACGTATTTTAATGTAAGTGGCGCGTTTATCTCTTTCTAATATATGTATGTATGTTTACATACACCACGCTGTTTGTGGTCGCACTCCTTCGAACCGGCTCGACCGATTTTTATGACATTTTTTGCGTATATTTGCTAGGTATGAAAATAGGTCGTAAAGTATATTTCATATCGCTAGGTGATTAGGGTGTCCAGAAAAAATTGTTCCTATTTTTTTGACGAAAAATCATATTTTGTATTTTTTTAGATTTGGCATCAAAAAATAACACATTGGCTGAAAAGTCGGCGCCGTTTTATAGTAAAACACAAAATTTTTGCAAAATTCAACTTTATTTATCAATATAGTTGCCTTCGAGGGCGATACATTGATTGAAACGATTTTTCAATTTTTCGATACCAGTTTTGTAGTACGATTTCGGTTTAGCCTCAAAATAGGCCTCTGTTTCGGCGATTCGGTCTTAAATCTCTTTCCGACGAGCATTCTTTTGAGGTCTGCGAACAGGAAATAGTCGCTGGGGGCCAAATCTGGAGAATACGGTTTTCAATTTTGCCATCGTTTTCATCGACTTGTGACACGGTGCATTATCTTGATGAAACAGCATTTTCTTTTTCTTCAAATGCGGCCGTTTTTCTGCGATTTCGTCCTTTAAACACTCCAACAACGCAATGTAATAGTCGCTGTTGATAGTCTGCCCCTTATTCCATGTGCATTCAAAAATACGGATGCCATAACCTTGCCAGCCGAGGACGAGATTCGTCGCCTGCTCGCCACTCAGCTGACTGCCGACTTGACTCTGGGCAAACGCGGCATCCACTTTGAACAGAGCTTTCGCATGTCCGTATGATATATCCAACATGCATTCGTGTATGATATATCCAACACGCTCTTTTGATATCTTCAGAGCCTCAGCTATCTCGATCAACTTCACTTTACGGTCATTCGTAATCATTTTGTGAACTTTTTTAATGTGAAACAGCCTCTTTTGGACGTCCACTGCGTGCATCATCTTCGGTGCTTGTATGACCACTTTTAAATTTTTCAATCCACTTGCGAATGATTCGTTCGCAAGGTGCAGAGTCCGGGTAACACTTATCAAGTCATTTCTTTTCATCGGCTGCATTTTTTCCCATCAAAAAGCAATGATAAATCAACACACGAAATTGCTTTAAATCAATTTTTTTCACAATAACAAAAGTTGCTTCTCTCACAACGGTATATCTCGAGAACTAATCGTCCGACAGCTGTCAAATTTATACACGTATCTTTTGAAGGTTGGTACTAACTGAAAATGGTATGGATTTAATTCAGGTGGTGCCCTCTCTTAGAAACGCCACTGACTTTTCAGCCCATGTGTTACCTATAACCCAAATTTTTTAATCGCGATTTAAGTATTTTTGTATGAATAATATCCAAATAATTTAACTCGTTCGTTTTTCAAACAGAATAAAATTATTTATGTTGTTGAATGACAGATGGCGCTACGTCCGCCAACACCGAACTTTCCTCCAACCATGCGCAAGATATTGACGTGAAGTGTCGCGTCGTTTTGACATTTCACGCTGCATTTGTTATGTATTACAACGCAGTGCGTGCAAAATTTTGCACGATTTATTTCTATTTACAAGAAATGTACAGGGTGTCCCAGTTTAGCAGTACTATCCTTTAAGGACATATTCCCGAAGTTCCGCCAAACAACAACAAACAACAAACCATCAGATTATAAAGACCGTGTTTAAGTACAACAATTTGGTCTATTTGTGTGTGTGTTACAGTGAACGAAGCCAAGAAGACGCAAGGGGGCCCATTTGGCCCATCGAACGAATAAAGCAACAAACATGCGAAATAGTAGAGCAGAAAGAAAAGACGAACAGATCCAACAAGATAGCGAAAATTTTGGTATGCGCATGTCGCAATTGCGCACATCTTAATCACAAGCGGCACGAGCTCAACGAAATTAACAACGACAATTGGAACGGAGACGAGCGCCATTCTATGGTTTGCTAATCGGCACGGACCCAGATTCAAACCTGTTCCTGAAGGCCATTCGCTGATTCAATTCATGCTTCCAAATGACATCGTTCGGGGCAACCGAAATGGTTCACAATACTGCGGCAAATGGTCAACAACTCAATTCAACGTTCAACATCAAAGGGCAAGTGTATCACAAAGTGATACCAATGCCAATGTGAAACGAACCACATACATTTTTACAAATCTTCTTCATGGGCGGTGGGGACATCAATCGTGTGGACCCCGAACGCGCATTCGCCAATCGCGTGAATGCACGTTGCTGCTACAATAACCTCTATTTGCCTGAAGCCAGGCGCATCGTCGGCGAGCTGGACGGCCTATTGAATGAGCACAATAATTTATTTAAATTCTTCAAATCACACATGCACGAATTGCAAAGTGACTATCGCGCTATTGTCATCATTCCTGATAAAATACCACCTGAAGAGCACGTGCGTAGATTCAATGCGCCTGTTGTTGACGACGTTGCTGGAATCATGGTTGGCGACCGCACAGCCATGCGACAAATTGTGATTCGAAGAAGAACAATAATCTGGAGTTCATCGCCGACACACACCGTTCATACGACGCTTTCCAATATCCGCTAATTTTCTGGAAGTGACAAGATGGATATTTCATAAACATTAACCAACGAGATCCCGCCACAGGTACTGCATTCATTATGAACATCATTATTGATTTGGAATTAATATTTATGAATATGTTGTTACAGGAGCCGAAACAAACAAGAAAGTGAGCTCGATGGATTTTTATGCGTATCGTATGATGATTCGACGCAGTCAGGCCAACGTCATTCTGCGATGTCATGAGCACAATTCATGTATGCGAAGGTAGAGCGAACGACTGGCGATTCCTACGACACAATCAACAGAAACTGCGTGCGGAAATATACATTCACTTTCGAGACGCTATCATGAGGAACACCGACACCGCCGAAACCTGTAAGTCCTATGCTATGACTTTCGTGCGCGAGTCCGGACGAGCGTGTTTATGTATCACGTTTACAGTAATCCAAAGTGGCAGGAGATTAGATCTTTGCTATTGCTAGGTCAAAACGCAATGCATCGTCATGACATTACAGCACGTATGTTCAAAGAAAAATTAAAGTCTTTAATGAGCTCCATTATAAAATTACACATATTCGGTCCCACACGTTGCTGGATGTATTCGGTTGGATGGCAAAGCGAGGATTACCTCACGCACACATTTTGGTTTGGTTAGTCGACAAAATAGGCCCTGAGGAAATCGATAGTGTAATTCTCACGGAAATTCCAGATCCATCTACTATACTGATCGACTACTGTTCGATATTGTTACCACAAACATGATTTATGGCCCATGCGGTGATCTGAATTGTTTATCGCCTTGCATGGCAGATGGAAAATATTCAAATCGTTTTCCTAAAATTTTCACCAACGACAGGATCACACGTCGACGGATATCTAATATATCGTCGAAGAAATACTGATAATGGCGGATAATCATTCACGCTAAATATCAACCAAGCAGACATTGACATTGATAATCGTATGATGGTACCATATTCGCCTATGCTGAGCAAAACACTCAATGCTCATATACTCGTAAACGCTGATTTCTGCAGTTCGGTGAAGCCCATAAAATGCATTTGCAAGTATGTGATTAGAGGCAGCGATATGACTCTGTTTCAAATTCAGAATACCGATGTGAATGTCTTCGATTGAATGACAACGACGAAATAATGCGCTACCAAATTGGCCGGTACATCAGCTCCAATGAAGCTGTCTGGCGTATCTTTGGTTTCGTAACTCATGAACGAGACCCAGCAGTTATACATTTAGCCGTCCATCTTGAAAACGCCAGCGCGTATTTTTCACCAACGAGTCAACAATTGAGCGTGCCATGAAACTACACTCACCGAACTTTTCGAATTGTGTAATCGTGCGGATACTTCGGTGCCTTTGCACGAACACTACTCTATTCCGAAGTATCACGCTATTTCACATGGAATCAAACAAAAAATGGATGACTGGCAACCACGGCACACCAAATGATTGCCCCGGCCTATTCAAATCCAGTCGCTTCTATCTGCAACTGTTGTTGGTTAATGTCACCAGCCAATTGTCATTTCAAGATATACGCAAAGTGAATGGACAACAGTATCAAACGTATAAAGATGCATGCCTTGCACTCGGCTTGCTCGAAGACGACAATCACTGGGTCGATATGCTTGCTGAAGCAGCACTGGGCTGTACAGCAACACAAATTCGTCTACTATTCGCTATAGTGTGGACTACATGTTTCCCGAGACGAGCAGACAGATTGTGGGATAAACACAAAGATTCAATGACTGACGATATATTGCATCGAATTCGTACACGGTGCAATGATCTAACGATTACATTCAACCATGCTATGCACAATGAAGCATTGATTGCTATCGAGGATCTTTGCGTTGTCATTGCCAATTTACCACTGAGTCATTTCGATACGCGTTTGCCAAATCGAAGTGAATCTGATTTAATGGACACCGAAATGAATCGTGAACTGCAGTACAATACTGCAGAAATGGTAGCGATTGCTGCTTGCAATGTCCCAATGTACTGACTCATGAACTAAAATTCATTTACGACCGCATCATGCTGGCAGTTTCGGCGGGGCAAGGTGGATTTTGTTTTTGGGTGTACCAGGTGGAACTGGCAAAACATTTCTCTTTTCGCTAATTCTCGCCGAAATACGATTAAATAATGGCATCGCATTGGCCGTTGCATGATCTGGTATTGTAGCAACTTTATTGGATGGAGGCAAAACAGCTCATTCAGAATTTAAGCTGCCTCTGAATATTCAAAATAACCCAGACGCAGTGTGCTATATAAAAAAAAAACAACCGTCGATGGCCACAGTGCTGAAACAATGCAAAATTATCATCTGCGTTGAATGCGCTATGGCACATAAACATTCTCTTAAGGCGTTGAACAGAACACTCGAAGATATAAAAAACAACGAAAAACTATTCGGCGGCACTCTGATTTCAGATAAACACTTTCCGTCATTCGACGTTCAACGTACGCCGATGAGATCAACGCTTGCTTGAAATCATCGCCACTGTGGCGTAATGTTGGAAAAGTCCAGCTAAAAAGAAACATGCGCGTCCAAATGCTACAAGGTTCATCCGCTGACACATTTTCGAAACAATTGTTAGACATTGCTGATGCAAAAGTTGCTATTCATGAAAATATTCCCTGCATAAAATTACAGACTAATTTCTGCACAATCGTTGATTCGCAAAATGCTCTCATTGACCGCTTATTCACCGATGTAGGCACACAAAACATAAATCACGCGTGGCTGGCAGAAAGAGCCATTTTTGCAGCAAAAAATGTGGACGTCGGCGATTTAAACTTCAAGGTACAGCAGTTGTTTCCTGGTGACTTCGTATCAAACAAGTCGGTCGATACAGTTTGCGATGCCAACGAAGCTGTAAATTATCCAACAGAGTTTTTGAACTCACTGGATTTGCCCGGCATGTCACCACACCTTCTACGACTGAAAGTTGGATCTCCGGTTATTTTACTTCGGAATTTGAACCCACCGCGGCTGTGCAATGGCGCGCGATTGGTCATTAAAAAATCGATGAAAAACCTCATCGAAGCCATAATTTTGAATGGCAAATTTCGATGCGAAAATTTTTTGCTGCCACGCATTCCAATGATTCCCACAGACGTGGGAATCAAACGCGTTCAATGAAAATCGCAATGACAATCAATAAGTCGTAAGACCAAACGATGTCCGTTTGCGGCTTATACGTGGCATGTTCTTGCGTGGGCAAACCATCGAGCTTATTTGTGTTGCCTAAAGACGAACTGCCAAAAAATATCGTACACTCAATTGCTCTTCGAAATTAATATTGATTTTCTTTATTTCATTTTTCTACTTTACGATCAAAAATATATTTCTTTTTTCATTTTACACTTAACATTTAAGAGAACAAACAATGAATATATCAGTCACGAAATATCAGTCAATGAAATACATTGAGTTGAGAAAATGAATGGTTGGTGTTTTTTTATTTTTATCGACGGTAATCGTCTACAGGGCTCCATTCCTCTTTCTGTCATAGATCCCATCCCCTCATATCCGTTTGATCTTCATCAAAGAATGGACCGTCATTATACACGGGCTCAGGAAGACACTTTCGTTCAAATCGTTTAATTCGTTCTACGAGTATTTTATCGATAAACGATCTATTTTATCAATCACATTTTATCAGTCGGTAAAACATTCAAACACACTTAATACAATGCATTCGTTATTTTTTATTTAACACCCAAAATATTCAATTTATATGGCAGGACAACGTTTTCCGGGCCAGCTAATAAATATACGATATATAAGTTTACTTAAGGCTTTTCTAGACTTCTTTGATTATTAGGTCGTAACCGGCAGGTATTATAATATTATATCGAAGGTCTCTTTCAGTAGGGCAGCGAAGATATCCGCTTTCACTTTATATTCCGTGTTTAAGATTTGCAGCACAGAGGCTAAAGGTCTTTTAACTCGTTTTACTGCTTTCCAACGCAAATAATTGGATTCGTTTTCTGCTATCAAACTTTCAAGGGCTGCTTTCAAGAATTCAGCCTGCTGCGCTGCAGCCGCAGCCCGGCTGCAAATTTTTTTTTACGTTTGCTGCAAATATTTTCTCGTCTGCAGCTTAATATTTGAACAGTCGGCTGCGCTGAACTGAAAGACTCACAGCTAACTTCTGTCAAAATATACAAAAGATGTCATTAAAATTAATAATATTAAATTCTGCTTTAGAGCTTTTGTCTCTATCTCGAAACACAAGTCAACATTACAGAAACTATCATCTTATTAAAAAAAAAGCGGAGAGAATACTACAAAAAAATCATTTTATTCATTTCGAAATTTCCGGTTGTAAAAATTTCCGCATATGTTCAAGTTGTCGGTTCTTACGAAGATGAAACGTTTAGAAAACATTTTCGAATGACAAGGAACACATTTCAAGTAGGTACCTACTTCTAACTGCCACATACAATTTTATCATTCCTTTCATAAATAATTTTAACAATAATCGAAAAGAAAATTCCACAAAGAGTTCTTCGCCGCAGTCGTGTATCAAACGAGGTTGCTACTCTAATGACACGCCGCAGTCGTGTATCAAACGAGGTTGCTACTCTAATGACAATATGGGCATTGGCAATAATTGTTTTAGAGAAATAGGAGATAGGTTTGGTGTATCAATTGGTGCTTGTTATAACTGTGTCATAAGCATTTGTCGTTTGCTGACAAATATCTTCCATCATCACATTATTTGGCCAAAAGATGAAGAAATGAAAACAGTCCAGTCGAAATTCAATAGTTTAAGGGGCCTGGATAGCTTCAAAAACGTCATAGGCTGCGTAGGCGGAATGCACATTCCAATCCGTGCTCCTATAGACTCGTCGAGCGATTTAAATAGAAAAGGCTTATATTACATTCGCTTTTATTACAAGTAAGTCATTGTATATTTATTCCCAGTATTATATAATATAGCAAAATATTTCTGATTGCAAAAGGGTGTTTGAGACAGTGAACTTCGCTTTACTGACGTCTTCTTTGGATGGCCAGGTCGTAGCCATGATGCCTCTGTCTGGGAAAACAGCTCAATCGGTAACAATTTAGAGAGTGGACGTTTAATGCTACCACCAGAATGTCACCTATTGGGAGATTCAGCTTACCCTTTACGAGATTACCTCATAGTTCCTTTTAAGGATAATGGCCACTTAACCGCCAAAATGAAAAAATTCAATTATGTCCTTAGTTCAACAAAAATGGTCATTGAGCAAACATTTGGACGCTTAAAATGTAAATTCCGAAAACTTTAATATTTAGATGTCTTAAAACTGGAACATGCGAAGTTTTTTTGTAGTTTCCTCTATCGTACTTCATAACATCATCATAAATAATGAAGGTCGTCAAGATGACATCGATACTGAAAGTCTAGATATTTTTGCCAGTCTAGACTAAGAACACCATACTACCGAAACTCAAAGTGGACTATCAGCCGGGACGGCTAAAAGAAATTATTTATTAAATACGCTTCCATAAGAACCTTTGAGGAGAATTAAACAAATAAAATTATTAATTTTTACTTTTATTGAAGGAACAAAATTCATGGAATTAATTTTCAATTCATTAGAAGTATTAACTTTTAAAGATAAAAAAAATATGTAAAACTATTTAACAGAAATTAAAGCGAAATTCATGGAATTCATTTTAAATGCACATGATTATTTACATGAACATATGTAGGCATTTTTTATTGCAAAAAGAAAATGTGTTTTCAATCTTTCTTGAAAGTGTCCATTAGATCCTGTAAACATTTGATTTTGGCTCTTTCAATATCATTCTTTTCTCTCACCATTGTCATCCTTTCCTCATGCCTCTGTTGCTCTTTCAAATCCTCTTCTCTCCAATAATTCAGCACATCTTCACTCAAACGCATTCGTTTAGCCCTGGGGGTTGAAGAACAACTTACCTTAGGCTCTGCGCACTGTTCCTCCGGTTTTTCTGAACTTGGTTGACTTTCTGCTCTTGAATCAAATACAATGTTTGAAGGTGGAGAAATGTTATGTTTCGATCCATACACTTCACCGAAATCTTGGAAGTATGGAAATGGAACTGCATCCTTTCCTGTTTTCTTGTTCCTGCGTTTTATCCTATTGTGGGTTATTACCATATTGCTGAACTTTTTTCTACAATCAGCACAAGAAAAGGGAAATGTTGGCTGAACAGAAATGATTTTCTTTTGAACAATTCTCCAAAGAGATGAACGAGACTTTTGTTCCTTGAAAAATTGACTCTCCAGCCCTAAGCGTGTTGCTACCAGCAATTTTATATTACCGGCCTTCCACGAAAAGCTAAAATAAAAATTTTTTTAATAAAAATGCTTGCCACAAGAACTAGACCGAACCTCTTGGAAGTGCCTGCACTTGAAACATTTTCTTCTTCAAATAAATCGTCTAAGTTTCCGTCAATTTTGTTAAAAAGTGATTATTGATTTATAAATATTTTCTGAATAAATATTTGGTGTAATATTCTCACAATAAAACTGATAAACCTTGTGTATTCATTATAGTTTGTTTTTGAGGCACAAGCACTAGATCACAGATTTATTTTTCTTTTGTTTTGACACAATTGTGACATTTATGTTGTGCAGCCAGAGCAGCCAGAGCAGCCAGAAAAAATTGCTGCAGGAAATGCGCAGCGCTGCCGTTACTATCTGAATATTTGAAAGCCAGGATGCACGCAGCCGCCTTTATGTCTGAATAATTGAATTGAACGGCCAGCTGCACTATCTGAGCAGCCGGCTGAATTCTTGAAAGCACCCAAGGTAAGCACATGCTGCGCAGCTCTTAAGGTTTCTAATAGTCTGCTTTAACAGGTTACACAGGCAATTCAAACGTGTTCTATGCTGTGGAGAACGGTTTTCTTGCCATTTATTTCGGTTTTTTTTCCCTTGCAATTTATTCTATTTCCACTGGATAATTCAGAAAGCAATTTTTGGTTTTTCTCCTTGAACGATTTCAGGTGGTACGCTCAGTTCGACTCTAATAATATGTAGTTTCACTTATTGTCAAAATGGCTGGATTATGGACAGAAAAAAGATCAACGCTTTCACCAACTTCTATAAGATTGATAGATATTGCCTTTGAAATGAAGATCGACAAGATCGGGTATTTCCATGATATCCCTGATATCAGTCGGTCCATCTGTCCGGTGGAACTTACAATTGTGCTCCAAAGTAGGAGTGGGTATAAATAAAACGAACTAGTTAAAAAAAATAGTTTTTTATCTCGTAACGACGTAACCGTTTTATTTTCATAAAAAAACAGTTTATATAGTAACTAACATACATTTATCTATTTGCATTAGAGGTGGGTCGTTTTGGGCTTTTATGTTTTTTTCGTTTTTAACATTTTCTGCGTTTTTTCCGTTTTTTGTTCGTTTGCACTAAAAGATAGGAAAACACTTTTTCGTTTATTTGGTGAATGTACTATAGTTACTGTCGGCCAGGAGTGAAATCAACAACGAAAAGTTGGGTTTATTTTACATTGAAAACAACGGTTTCACTTGGGTGGATGAGACGAAAATGGTTTTCGATTTTCTCGCAGTACATGATTATAATTTCTCGTTAGTGCTTCTTATTAGTTAGTTAACTAGCTTTTTAACTAGTTATATTTCTTTAAATAACTGTTTCGTTTCGTTAACACAAAAACTGAAAACGACCCACCTCTACTCCAAAGCCTACAGCATTCATGAGATGCGTCTTGAGCCCCAGAAAGTTGATCTTAGTCAACGTTTTATTGCCACTGTCCTCGCATTTAATTCGAAACTTACTGTATAACCATTCTTTACATAAAAACAGTGATATCATTCAAAAGTTGGCCATGAATAAATAGGTTTATTTTAATAGATTTGAATGGTCGCTTAGAAGGTTGACTACATAAATAAAATTGTAACGAAATTATGTCTGTTTCTTACATGTACCGTGATTACTTTACATTTTCGAGCGCTACTTTTAGGTATTTACAAGCTTCAGTAGATTCTTTGATGTACAAAGTTGATGAGTGTCTCGCCTTTTCCTATGTATGATATACCAGCCCTTCCTCTTATGAAGGTCTTCACTTTCTCTTTAGTGAAAGTCCGTTAACATTCCAAGCTAGTATTTTAATAATCATTTCATATCCATGTTTTCGATTTAGTACGTATGTTATTACGGTAAATATTTTCGATCTTAACTAACCTTTTGAAATTAATTTTATTTATTTTGATCCTCGGGTTTTTCAAGTACAGCTGAGAAAATATGAGCAATTTTTTCCGCCTAATATTGAAAACTTGTGGGATTAATCTCATGTTCTCGCTCAGAGACTTGATTGAGAATCGTTTTTATTTCATAGATATTTGGAAGATTATCGGAAGAGCAAGGCCACGTTTGACTGTAGTTTCTCTCCCTTTCGATTGTTGCTTCTCTCGCTTTGCGATGTTGGTACTTAATATCAACAATTTTAAAATGACTTTTTTTCAAAGTCGCTTACAACATCTTCTTTTGAATACGATGTATGTAGTTTTCTAGCTACAACATCTATCTGCCTTTCCAATTTTCTTTCATAAGTGTACGTGTACCATTGAATTTTCATCGTAATTTACTTACGAGACACTACTGCACTCGTTATGCGCCCCGGTGTCGTTAGGCTTCTTATTCTGTACGTAATTGTTTGAGATCGTGGTGGTGGAGATCTCGATAGGTTTAAAATCTTCCCAAATGACTCTCCACAGAATTCATAGAGCCGACCTCCACAGATGATGGATTTACCAGCATAGTAGTTCAGTCTTCTTTGGTAATCATAACATTTGTTTTTTCCATTGCATATTTTGTACACTCTATACGCTCAGATCCAAAGGATGGAGTTTAATCGCTTGTTACGTCAGGCTTGTCTACATCGATTATATTTTACCCCTACTCGAAGAGGTGAATAGGTAAATAATGAAGTTGACAATTCTTTTTCGATGAATGTGTTGTTAGAACATGAGCCATCAAGAACATGGTATGCTCGAAATTTAATATGCTGGATAGAACGATTGCTAAGTAACCAAAAAACAAGTCAAATGCATATATATACATATATGTAGATATTAGTAATATACATATTGTTTAATCAATAGTTTCTTAAAAAACTTATCATTAACAGAAATATATTATTTTTGAAACTAAAAATTAAAAAAAAATTAATTATGGAAGTGATGGAAGAAGGAAATTTAATGGACAGGGTCCCTATTCTTCTGCAAAGAGATCTCCAATACTATCAGGTAGATACATTTTATATGAAAGGTTTTGTTGTTTTATGTAAATATTTGTTTATGCACTTTACAATAGAAACATCAGAGTGTTCTTCAAGAGCCTATTTGCTCGGGAGTCGTTGGGGGAAAGTTAGACTTTCCGAGATATGCCTCTTTTGCTTCAATTAAAATCGTCATTTGGTAATATTTTATCATAATAAAAGATTGGTTTATATTTTTAGTTGATATATAGGTGGGAAGAGGAGTATTATGCAGCTTATAAAAAACATTCGGGACTACTGCATACTATAGCCGAGGCACAAGCAGAAGATGACGTAATTATTTTTTATCTCCCACATATGTATACACATATATCAGATTTAATAATTTTTACACAACTTAAAGTTTATTTAACATGATATCAGTTTTTTTTTCGTAAATGGAATTATTTCGAGCATTTTGGTTCTTGACGATATTAAACATTAAATAGCTGACATAAGAGTTTCATTAAAGCCTTCTGTAGTATTTTTCTGTATACGATACGATAAGGCGAACAGGTCTTGGACTACATTATGGTGTTAAACGTCAACAGAGTGAACGAACTTTGGGTACTCGGATGTCATTACCATTCATAAATATATATTTGCCAACATCAAGGGTATTGCTGTTTTTTTTTTTTATATTACGCCCCGCGATGTATGACAATCTAGAAAATATTGCTTGATTTTTATTGTGTAGAATATGGCTTATCCAAAAGTTATATTGCAAACTCAATTTTCTAGATCTATACATTCATTTTAGGACTCACCATAGTATCAGCATTAATTTCGAATTCATTCGCTAAAATTTTATGAAAGTAAAGCAAAATTCTTGCTCGGAATATCTAACATCTTTCAAAAAATCGAAATCATAAGCTGGAATGTTTCTTTTTTATTTTTAATTAAAAGAATCTTCGAATTATATGCGGATGAAAACTTTCACTCGCATATAATTCGCAACATCTTTTTTGGAATGGTAGCCCTCAGACACAAAACTGGTCCATGTACTCCATGTGTTGAGTTTGCCAACAGCATGCAGGATTGGTATCGAGGTCCAATCTCGGACATGGAATACTCGAATGACTTTTTTATCTCTATATTCGTAGACTTCGCTCTCTACGAATCAAAAGAAATAAGCTATGGGCGGTATTCCTTCGCACCCACTCTTCTTCCAACTATTCAAATTATCTAGGTACATATCTTCATTGCATTGAACTCTATAACTCTCTCTATCAACGCTACCTGAATAGTGCGCAAACCAATCTCATAAATGACCCCAAGTCCATTTTTTCATTTGGTCAATTGCAAAAGTAAGACTGATGGTTATCCTTCCTCCCTTGCTACATTTTTCAAACAATCATTTGCCAACAACTCTTTTGTACCAGATCCCTCTTACTTTAATGATCTAACAAATTTCTCCATTATTCCCTTTCTCACTCAAAATTTCGATCGTGCAGTTATTGAAGAAGAGTTACTAAATCTTAAAGATGGATTTGTACCTGGCTCAGACGGACTCCCCGCCGTGTCTCTTAAAAAAATGCTCTTCCAACCTGTCTCTACCCCTCTCCTACTTCTTTCGTCTATCCCTTACCCGGGTAGAATTTCCCCAGATGTGGAATACCTCTTTTATAATCCCGATACACAAAAAGGTATCTAAGAATGAAGTTATCAATTATCGTCCCATTGCTAAACTTTCTCATATACCCAAACTCTTTGAAGGCATTTTATACGAAGCCTAAAGCTTCAAATACAAGCCTTTTATTTCACCACAAATCTAGTTGAATTCGTGTCTTTTGCTCTCTCAGCCTTAGAAAATGGCAAAAAAATCGATGTTATTGTTAAACTGATTAAAACGACCGTTTGTGTCGGATGACAAAATAGAAGTAAAATTATATTTCAAGTGAATAACTTATAAGATGATGTATGTTACATATGTATGCGCTAATGTACCAAACAAGTGTTATGTACAGAGTGGCTCAAAAAAACTAATTCATGTTAATAATACAACTCAACACTCCCACTTATTATTAAAATGAATATTGAAATTAATTTTTAACAATTCATAAGGTACATATTCTTCAAAAATTTTTCAAAACAAAATTAACGTACAATTTTAATGTCTTTTCGATAAAATTCAAACTTTTCCGTTGCGAGTGATTTCGTAAAAATGTCAGTTAGATGGAACAAAACAAGTTTTAAAAAAGTTTTCATTATATTTTTCACGAATAAAATGTATCTGAACATCAATGTGCTTGGTCCTTTCATGATACCCGGGGTTTTTTATACGTTTGAGGGCACTTTGGTTATCGATGTAAAGCATAGGTTTTTGATGTTCATCATCAAGCAAATTCCGTATAAGCGCATCAAGCCACATCAACTCTTTGACTGCTTCCGACGCTGCTATATACTCTGCCTCTGTTGTACTAAGAGCTGTACATCGCTGTCCCTTAGATGAGCAGGAAATAGGACTACCTCCAAGAAGACATACATGTCCGCTGGTTGAACGTCTTGTAGAATGATCACCTGCATAGTCAGCATTACTAAAGAGAGAAAGAAAGAGATTGGTACTGGAGTTAAAAATTATTCCAAAATCTTTTGTGCTTATTAGATATTTAAAAATACGCTTAACTGCTTTGACGTGTTGTGAAGTTTGTTTATCCAAGAAACGACTAACAACTCCCACTGCAAAAGCAATATCTGGTCTCGCAGCGATTGCCAAATACATGAGACTACCGGCAGCTTCTCGGAACGGAAATTTTATTTCTGGAGGTAACTTCTTATCCAAAATTGTGTAGAAATAGGATTCGACTCCAACATGTTGAATTTCCTAAGGACTCGATCTGTATAATTTGATTGACAAACAAAGTAGGCTCCATCTGGCATTCGTGTTACTTGGAGTCCAAGATAGTGGTTTGTTTTGGTAAATTTTACTTCAAAATGTTTATTTAAAAGGTTATTTATGTAATTCACATCACATTCATTTTTTGCAGCAATCAAGCCGTCGTCTATGTATATAAAGCGCTAGATATATTTTCCCTTCCATACGATGTAACACAAAGACACAGGGATCTGCCTTACACACTTCGAAATCAATAGCGGTTAACAATTTTATAAAAGTAGAGTTCCAGCATCTGGAAGCTTGTTTTAAACCATATAAACCCTTCATTAGCTTATAAACTCTACCAGATCCATCATTTCACCAATGAGGAAAGCAGTTTTTACGTCAAATTGATAGAGCTCTAAATGTTTGCTGGCTGCTATTGCAAATATGGTGCGAATTAATGTAAATTTTGCCACGGGACTAAAAGTTTCTTCGTAATCAATACCTTTTCCTTGATTAAAACCATTAGCAACAAGACGTGTCTTGTATCGTTCGATTGCATTATCGAGAAATAACTTAGCTTTGAAAACCCATTAGTTTTTGATTGTCTTACAATTTGGCGGATTTACCAAAATCCATGTTTTATTTTTCTGATGAGCTGTCATCTCTTCGTTCATGGCTTTTTCCAGTTACTAGGAGAATCGGGTGATTCTAATGCTTCTTTATAATTTGATGGTTCAAAACTATTACAAACAAAAGCATATCTCTCTAATACATTTGTATACTGCCTCGATCAAAAAGTTCCCGGAATGTATTCAGAAAATACAAGTTTATTCCTCTAAATATATATTTTTTCCTTCAGAGTAATCCCCATCGACTGCAACACACTTATGCCAGCGCTTGATCCAATTCTCGAAACATTTTTTATATTCGGTTTTCGGTATGTCCATCAGTGCTTCCTGCGACTTTTCCATTACTTCCTCTCGGCTGCTGAAACGCGTTCTCCGTAGTGGTTTTTTAACTCGATTGAACAGAAAGAAGTCACAGGGAGCCAAATCAGGTGAATTCAGTGGCTGTTGGATGGTATTTGTTGCATTTTTCGTCAAAAAATTACGAATAATGATGGCATTGTGCGACGGTGAGTTATCATGGTGCAAAATCCACGAGTTTTCTGCCCACAATTCTGGTCTCTTTTGGCGAATTGCGTCACGAAAACCTCTCATAACGGCCAAATAATACTCTGTGTTTACTGTCTGACCTTCTGGCAAAAATTCATGATGCATTACACCGTTGTAATCCATGAAAACCGTGAGCATTGCCTTCTTTTTTGACTGAAAACGACGTGGTTTTTTTGTTCTCGGCTCATTTGGTGAATGCCATTCACTTGTCTGATGTCTGGATTGCGTGTCGTACTCATAAACCCACGTCTCGTCTCCAGTAATGATCCTTTTGATGAATGTGCGATCGGATTCAGCCTCGCAAATCATCTCTTTTGCGACGTCAACACGGTCTCTTTTTTGCATGAAATTGAGGTCTTTTGGCACCAACCTTGCTGCTACATGACGGAAACCCAAATCATTAGCCAAAATGTCTTGGACGGATCCACAAGCAATGTTTAAGTCCTTCGCTATCTCTTTGATGGTTAATTTGCGGTTATTGACCAGCATTTCTTTTACTTCATCAATGTTTTCATCGATGTCGATGGTCTGCCACTGCGTTCATCATCTTCGATTGACTCACGACCACTTTTGAACCGCTCGTGCCACTGGTAAATGACCGTTTTTTTTAGAGAATCGTTGCCGAAATACTTTTCGAACATTTCCAACATTTCCAACGTTCGCGAATTACATACGCCACCACGGGTCAAACACCCTAAGACGACATCACAGGAATTTCCCACAGAAAAAAACATCAAATTAAAATAAAGTAATTTGAGACACCCATCCGGTGCAGTTGTTTCAACCTTTTAATTTTTATGTAGACACCCATCCGGTGCAATTCTTAGAACTTAACAAACAATACTGTATCAGCAAAAAATGTACAAATCAATGTAAAAACTAAAAAATATAAAGCCAGTAATAAAGTTGCATTCAATGAAACAAGTTCATTTTTTTTTTCTTGTAAAGCGTTCCCCACGACTATAACTGGCGCAGTCTTCGGTTAAGTGACGGGTTTTAAGTTTTAGAAAATAATTCAAGTTTAGCGGCGGTTTACCGGTATAACTAAGTGAATTTTTTTTTGAAAAGAAAAGTGATATTAATCGACGGATTATCGGTGTATATCAGTGTCGGCGTTTTACCGACATAAAACAAAAAAAAAAAAACCCGAAGAATATCAATTCTTAATCACTTTGAAACCAAGTGAATCAGCTTTTTACTCAGTAGAAATAAGAGTATTATAAGGACACAAAATTAACTATTTATAGTGAAAACAGTTCCAGCAAAGAAAATTAATCATTAACAGTTAAAATATAAAAAAAAATAGACATTCAAAAATCATCTATACCCACATCTCTACCCACAACTATACTGACATCTATATCCAACAACCACATCTATAGTCTAGATGCAGATATCAAGTACCATAATTTTGTTTTTGGGACACATGTAAGTTTTGTATTGCTATATATTATCCTTTTCCTATGCATAAAAGATTCAAATCCTTTTTCCCATATAAAAAACCCACGCGATCAGTTAGTTTAAGTGCTATTCTCGAAAAAAGTGCTGAAGAAGATATTGCGTTCCGCGAAAAGTTCAACATTGGTATTCCGAGTACTTCCCAAAGTAACGATATGGAAAACCAAAGTCAAAATGTGCATTTAAGCTCAGATGCTCTAAACCTTAACGTAAACAGATTGCCAATAAATGATCTTTTTAATTCGCTCCGTATCCCTGACGTAATCAAGGACCTGCCAAGATTTGATGGCAACCCTCGATTGCTTCACGAATTCTTGAACAACGTTGAAGAGATTTTAAGACTTGTCTCACCTGCAGACGGTACCCCGTACTCGACCATTCTTTTGCGTGCGATCAGAAACAAGATCGAAGGTAAAGCCAATGAGGTCTTAAATCTGTACGGAACACCACTAAATTGGACAGACATAAAAAACAATTTAATTTTACACTATTCTGACAAACGAACAGAAACGACACTAATTAGAGACTTACATAACTTAAGACAATTTCAAAATACTACCATAGAAGAATTTTATAGTAAAATAATTGAGATTCAGGCAACGATATTGAACAACATCCTTATACACGAGCAAGATGCCAACGTCATACGAGCAAAACAAAGCTTGTATGCGGAAATGTGCTTAAACGTTTTCCTTACTGGTCTAAAAGAACCAATTGGTGCGAGCATTCGAGCAATGAGACCAGAGTCTCTCCCAGTAGCTCTATCATTTTGCATTAAAGAGCAAAATATTTTTTACAATAAAGCTCACAATTCTCATAACTTTAGTAACAATTTTAACAGACCCCCACAAAATATATCAAAACACCAACCAAACCTTAGAAACCCCCAACAACAATTTAACTATTCTAACCATATAAAACCCCAAAATTACACACCTCACAACCCACAAACAACTCAACGGTTCAATGCCCCTATTCAACATAACAACCAGAATCCCCAACACCCAAACTCATTTAGGAGCCCTAACCAAAATTATGTACCAGCTCCTCATCCTCATGGACAACCTTCACATAGACCTCAACCAAAGGATTCCATGGATTGGAATTCAACAAACTCCAAGCTCACTATCGCAACAGGCAGATCAAATCAACCTGGCACAAGCAAACAAGCAAGGAATGCTTTCGGAGAAATCCACAACCTGGAAAATGAAGGACTATCGGAAATTGGGACATATCAGCAAAATTTAGACCAATACTGCAATGAAGTCGAATCACCCATTCCTGACAATCCATATATCGATAACTATGACCCCCTCTTACAAATTACATCCCATGAACTAGAACCAGATAATTTAAATTTTCCCCAATATGCCTCACAGCACAAACAGGTTACTTAGATATAAATAAGCACGGGTTTACACTTCCTTATGTCGAAATTTCTTCCCCATTTGGAAGGAAACTAAAGTTTCTAATAGACACTGGCGCTTCTTCATCCTTCATAAACCCTGAGTTTACTAATAAAGCAGATCATTCTATATGTAAACCAATTACCATAACCACTATTTTAAATAAATATGAACTTAATAAACAAATAACTTTATCTATTTTTTCCGAATTTTGTGAAACCGGACACCTAAAATTCTTTTTATTCAAATTCCATAATTACTTCGACGGACTACTTGGACTAGATTCATTAACAAAATTAAGAGCAAAAATTGACCTTACTAACAACACACTTGTAACAAATAATTCGACTATGCCATTAAAATTTAAACCTAATTTCACTTCAGGAAAACTTACTATTCCTCCAAATTCAAAACAAATTATTAAAGTTCCTGTCGATTTTCGTGATGGTGAAATTTTTCTAAAAGCAACTAAAGTTGAACCAGATTTATGTATTTCCGAAGGAATATATTCAGCAAACAATTGGTTTAGTTTAGTTGAAATTACCAACAAAAATAATTATCCGAAAACTTTTATTATAGAACAACCCCTTAAAGTACAACCCTATAAGTCACTTGATTTTATAGAAGTAAATAATTTTAATTTCCATTATGATAACACCAGCAATTTTCCTAATTTCATTGAACTCAATAATTTTAACATCGAGCACGAATCTTCAACTAAAAGTGACATTACAAGCTTAATTCGTTCTGAACACCTTAACCCAGAAGAAAAGAAGTCTTTATTCAAACTCTGTAGAAGATATGATGATTTATTTTTCAAAGAAGGTCAACTACTTAGCTTTTCAAACCAGATTAAACACAAAATTCCCACAACAGATGACATTCCGATTCATACGAAGTCTTATAGATATCCTTTTATACACAAAGACGAAGTAAGAAAACAAATAGATACGATGTTAGAACAAGGTATTATACGCCCTAGCTATTCGCCTTGGAGTTCTCCCGTTTGGATAGTACCCAAGAAGAAAGACGCTAGCGGGAAACAGAAATGGCGACTTGTAATTGACTACAGGAAGCTTAATGAGAAAACAATATCTGACCGTTACCCTTTACCTAATATCAATGATATTTTAGATAAACTCGGAAAGTGTCTCTACTTCACGACACTCGATTTAGCCAGCGGGTTCCATCAAATTGAGATGCACCCGAAAGATATTCCTAAAACAGCATTCACAATAGAAGGTGGTCATTTCGAGTATCTGAGAATGCCATTCGGACTCAAAAACGCTCCGTCGACATTCCAGAGAGTAATGGACAATGTACTGAAAGACATACAAGGGAAAAACTGCCTTGTTTATCTTGATGACATTATAATCTTTTCAACCTCCTTGCAGGAACATATGGAAAATCTTGAAAAAGTGTTTGATAGACTCCGTGAATTTAATTTCAAAATTCAGATAGATAAATCTGAATTCCTTCACAAAGAAACAACCTTTCTTGGTCATATAATCTCTACAGAAGGCGTAAAACCGAACCCAGACAAAATCAAAGCAATAACCGAATTCCCTATACCTCGAACCCCAAAAGAAATTAAATCATTTTTAGGACTCCTGGGATACTACAGGAAGTTCATCAAAGACTTTGCACGTTTAATTAAACCAATGACCCAATGTCTTAAAAAAGGCGCATCGGTTATACTTACCGAAGAATACGTTAAAACATTCGAGACTTGCAAAAATCTTCTCATAAACGACCCCATTTTACAATACCCTGACTTTACAAAACCCTTTTTGTTAACAACAGATGCGAGTAACTTTGCTATAGGCGCAGTTTTGTCGCAAGGTCATATTGGAAGTGACAAACCAATATGTTATGCGAGTAGAACACTAACATCCACTGAAACAAACTATTCCACAATTGAAAAGGAACTACTTGCAATTGTGTGGGCCACGAAATATTTTCGCCCTTACCTTTTCGGACAAAAATTTCAGATTTTGACTGACCACAAGCCTTTAACTTGGTTAATGAGTTTAAAAGAACCCAACTCTAAACTCGTTAGATGGCGACTAAAGTTAGCCGAGTTCGACTACACTATTGTTTATAAAAAAGGAACCTTAAACACGAATGCAGACGCCTTAAGCAGAATCCGAATAAATAACTCTCTTACAGCAAAACAAGAAGTTTATCTGAATGACAGCACAACAACGGTACAAGGAACATCCGGAACTACAGTTCATTCTGCAGACGAAAACCTCAATGACGGCATACCCATTTCGGAAAGACCTATAAACGAATTTTCCTTACAACTCATCCTCTCAAAATCAAACAAACAATCAGACACAACACTCAAAGTCCCTTTTAGAAATAAACAAAGAAGATTAATACAGATGACACATTTTACAGAAACAATTATGATTGATATATTTAAAAAGTTTATACCTCCCAATAAATTAACCGCAATTTTCACTGACGATGATACCTTTAGACTTGTACAATCTGTTTATTCAAAATATTTTTCTAACAGTAAACTTTTTAAACTTTTAAGATGTACAGAAATTTTAATTGACATAACTCCCGACGATGAACAAGATAAGCTAATAAACGACTACCATACGAAGAACAATCATAGAGGGATTAATGAAACCTTGCTTCATTTAAAAAGAACCTATTATTTCCCATATATGAAGACAAAAATAACACAAACCATAAATAATTGCGAGAAATGTCAAACTCTTAAGTACGATAGAAACCCTCCAAAAATACAGTTCGAAAAATCCGAAACTCCGAATAAACCACTTGATATACTTCATATTGATATTTACACCATCAATCACAAAATTATCCTAACAGTCATTGATAAATTCTCAAAATTTGCCTCAGCATACACAATCCCTTCACGTAATAGTATCTTTGTAGTTAAAAGCCTTAAGCACTTTATTTGCCTTCACGGCATTCCAATCAAATTAATATGCGATCAAGGTGGAGAATTTACAAGTAACTTATTTAAAGACTTTTGTAAGCAATATAACATAAATTTGCACTTCACTTCCTTTCAACAAAGCACAAGCAACTCTCCTATTGAACGTCTTCACTCTACAATGACAGAAATATATAGAATAGTCTCAGCAAAAAGAAAAGAAAATAATTTAGATTTAGAACATGAAGAAATCCTTAATGAAACATTAATTACATATAATAATGCTATACATTCAGCAACTAATTTAACACCCTATGAAATATTTTATGGAAGAACACAACAATTCAATAAAGAAATTAAGTTCAACAATGAACACGATTACCTAAAAAAATTAAATGAATATCAAGAAAAATTATACCCAACTATTAAAGAAAGATTAGATAAAATTAAGAACACTAATATAGATAAGTTGAATATAAATAGGGAAGACCCAGAAAAATTAGAAGTTAATGAAATAATATATAGAAAAGAGTGTAGAAGAAACAAGATAACCCCTAGATTTTCTAAAGTTAAGGTCAAAGAAAATAAAAAAGTTACAATAAATACAGCAGATGATAGGAAAATACATAAATGTAGGCTTAGGAAAAGAAAGAAAATAAAATAAATATGAAACTAAACAATAATACTTTATTACAGAACGGTGATAGCAACATCCCAAAAAATGGAAACACAATTACTGACAGACGAACAAATGATACTTTCATTCAAATTAGGCACAGCGAGAACAATTAAAAGCTACAGTAACTTAGTTCATATAGTTAACTTAGACGATTACAAAGACAGCATTGAACAAATCTCTAACTCCATACAAACACTGGACAAGTTTTATAATCTTAACGACTCAATTAAAATTACAAAATTAAAACTTAACGAAATTAAAATTAAGCTCGACTCTTTAACTCCAAGAACTAGAAACAAAAGAGGTCTAGTTAACGGCTTAGGTACGGCGATTAAATTTATCACCGGCAATATGGATGCATATGACGCAAAAAAAATAAATAACCAAATTGACAGGTTAAACTCTAAAGAATCCAAATTCCAGAACGAAATATATAGCCAAATTAATATCAATCGTCAAATGACAGAACGATTTAAAAATATAACAAATCATATTAACGTCCAACAAAATAGAATAGAAACCTTTTTCCAAAAATTCCAAGACCAAAATAATAATAGACTCCATGTCAATGAAGAACTTTTACTAAGAACACAATATCTGAGTCAAATAAATTATAACATCGATTTGCTTAATAATCATTTAACAAGTATTGCCGAAGCAATAGTATTGGCAAAACTTAATATTATTTCAAAATTTATTTTAAATCAAGATGAACTAACCGAAATACAAGAAAACTTTGAGAACCAATCAGTCAAAATTAATTCGAACGAACAAATTTATGAAATGTTAGAACTTCAAGCATATTATAACCATTCAAAAATAATAATTAACGTTCGCATTCCTATCCTTTCATTTGAAAAATATTCCTTATTCCATATCATCCCACTACCTCTAAATTTAACTAAAGAAATTGATACCTCACCTTATATCCTATTCCATTCCGAATATATACAATATTTAAATGATCCATGCCCCAAAATAGAAGATATTTACTACTGCAAAGAATCAAGGAAACAGGAGAACACCAATTGCTCGTCATGCATAGGACATCTTATCAACAATAAGCCTGCCAACTGTACACTTAATGATGTCGGACCCATTTCTGCAATAACACAACCAGAACCAAATTACATCTTACTTACAAATGCACCTGAAACTACAATAAATTCAACATGTGGCTACAGTTCTAACATACTATCTGGCACAATCTTAATCCATTATGAAAATTGCGACATACTTATCAACGGCGTAAACTATAAAAGTAATCCTAATATTTTTTGGGATGAAATTCATCTCTTGTCTATGATTCAGCGTGAAGTAAACTTCAATTCAACCGTCGATAAACTTAATCTTCAGAAACTCAAAATTTATAACACTATAAATACGGATTCTATTAAATTTCTCCAATCAACTATAGAAAAACGCGATTACTACACATTTGGCTCGCTCAGCATCCTCATACTATTAATCATTTTATTAGCATCATACACTTTCAGACAAACTAACAAGAAAATTAATATCCAGTACGATGTCGCTCCCGCCCAATCTACCTTACAGTATCTTTGGCCTACGCTCCACGCTAAGGGGGGAGGAATTACATACGCCACCACGGGTCAAACACCCTAAGACGACATCACAGGAATTTCCCACAGAAAAAAACATCAAATTAAAATAAAGTAATTTGAGACACCCATCCGGTGCAGTTGTTTCAACCTTTTAATTTTTATGTAGACACCCATCCGGTGCAATTCTTAGAACTTAACAAACAATACTGTATCAGCAAAAAATGTACAAATCAATGTAAAAACTAAAAAATATAAAGCCAGTAATAAAGTTGCATTCAATGAAACAAGTTCATTTTTTTTTTCTTGTAAAGCGTTCCCCACGACTATAACTCGCGCACCATTAAATCCGTTTTTTACGCAATATTTAATACAAGTTCGTTGTTGCAAATTTAAATCCATTTCTAAAATTGTAAAAAATCGTCAACACACAAGATAATAGATGTATTCTTGGTTACGTAACTTTTGCAAATGTTAAGCTATGATGCTAAGATTTAGGGGCAATGTCAACAACAGATTTATAAACTTAACAAAAAAAAAACAGAACTCAAATCGGGACAATGGAAGCGCCACACGGTGGTGTGGTACGGGAACATTTTGATCAAGGCGGTATATTCCTATGTTTTGTTGTGAACTGGTCTGAGAATGACTTCTGAGTTTATCCCGGTAATTAGTTTGAGGTTCCGTCTGTTCCGTCTCCTTCATCCGAACTCTCACTTGGTTTTAGCTTTGGTTAGGTTTATAATTTTGTTTCATATCCTCATCAAGAAGTTCGCCTGCTTTCTCAAAAGCTTCTTCTTCAGAAAGATATTCGCTTTGAGTTCTTTGATGTTCCTCGATAGATAATTTCTGGTCTAAGTGGACAACAGAATATTTTTTTAATAAAACATCCCTAGCTACTTCAACTTTATTTATCCACACACGAAAACCTTTACTATTTTCCGGATATCCGACAAAAATTGAAGCTCTCGACTTCTTGTCGAGCTTTTTTCTCTTTTCCTTTGGAATTTAACGGACTGGGACCAAATCTATTTGTCATTAATACAGCTGTATTCATTGCTTCTGCCCAAAGAGAAAGTGGTAAATTTTTAGCGTAAATCATTGTCCTGGCAATTTCAACTATAAACCGCATATCCCTTTCTGCTCGGCCATTTTGTTGCGGTGTATAAGGAATCGTAGTTTGATGGCCAATACCATTTCGTTGAAGAAGACTTTGTACTTCTTTATTTTTGAATTCCGACCCATTATCGGACCTAATCGTTTTCAACTGATAGTCAACTGTTTTAAGAAAACTTATATGGAACTACTATTAGTGAACGGAGTTCTATGCATTTTTCCTAGTGCACATGCATCACAGAAAAAAATGTGGACTATCAATAAATTCAACATTATGTGCTTTAAGTACACTTCTGATTTGACTGACACACATATGATCAAGTTGTTCATGCCATGTTTGTATGGATTCAGCTTTTAATTTTTGTTCCACTATTACCTTAAATTGCATTTTAAATAATTTCTGACAACGAATGACAACTGCAACTACAATTCCATTAGACTTAGCGTCTAGTTGCATTTTTGACTAGTAGAAGTTAATTTGTAGTTTTTATCTAGAGCACTTCCAGTAGAAAATAAATTATCTTAATTTCGGGCACAAAATAAATGCTAACCAATCTTTTTCTTTTCCATTATTTACCATTAAAAGATAAGATATTTATTTCACCTTTCCCGTATGCTTTTATTTTACTTCCATTCCCTACAGTTATAGGTACTGGATTATCTAGCTGTACAAATTTGCTGAACCATGTGCTCGCTTGCACCTGAATCCTATCATCCGTTCCAACTACCTCGTTAAAATTAACTGAAGCACAAACAAGTGCATCATCTCCCTCATTCTTCTCATTGTTTGCATAGTTTAATTGTTTTATATTTTTATTTTTATTTGGACAGTTAGATTTCCAATGTCCATATTTATTGCATGCAAAACACTTACCTGGACGTTTTTTCTTATCTTGATTGTGGGTTTTACCAATTTTTGACGTATGTTGTTGCCCTGTAAAGAGTGCACTGTTTTTTTCATTGTTTGACACTGTTAATGTGGGAGATTCCATTGCATTAATTCTTGTCTCCTCCATGATTAAGCGTGATCTCAAATTAATTAATGTTTGATTCTTGATGTCTGTAGACTTCCAAGCACTAAAAAAAATGTGAGAAGCTCTTAGGTAAGGTCATCAATATTTTTGCGACAAGCATATATGGGGATACTTTGATTAAAACGACCGTTTGTGTCGGATGACAAAATAGAAGTGAAAGTATATTTCAGGTGAATAACTTATAAGATGATGTACATATGTATGCGCTAATGTAGCAAACAAGTGTTATGTACAGTGTGGCTCAAAAAAACTAATTCATGTTAATAATATAACTCAACAGTTATCGCAACTGATTTCACTAAAGCGTTTGATAAGATATCTCATCAATCGATCCTCTTCAAATTGTCTGCTCTCGGCTTTGAGCCTCTCTTATTAAAATGGATTTTATCTTACCTAGTAAACCAATATTATAGTGTTCGGTTTAGATCCGCCCTTTCTATTCCATTCCTGGCCCCATCTGGAGTTCCACAAGGCAGTCATCTTGGCCCTCTTCTCTTCATTCTGACTATCAACGATGTTGAGAGGGTCATTAAACACTCCTCCCTCTCCTTTTACGCTGACGACACAAACTTTTTTAAAACTATTTCCTCTCCCCATGACTATGCCCTTCTTCAAGAAGACCTTGATCGGTTTTCAATCTGGTGCCTCAAAAACTGCCTAGAACTTAATATAGCCAAATGTCAATCTATAACCTTCTCACGTAAATGCAACCCTTCTCCTCCCCGACTTTATTTTCTCCATGGTCATATTATTCGACTGTGAGCTTAATTTCCATTCGTATATCGATAAGATGATCCTCAAAGCCAACTCATCACTTGGCTTTATTAAATGGTGGTCCAAGGAATTTTCCAACCCATATATAACCATATGTTACCAAGCAGGGGGCTAGCTTGAGTATGCCAGTCAAACTTGGTCCCTGTTTCACTGGGTTCATGTTTCCCGAATCGAGGGTATTCAACGTCGATTCCTCGGATTTGCTCTCCGAGGTCTGCCGTGGAACGACTCTTTAATCTTACCTCCCTATCAGGACCGCCTCAAACTTCTAAATATGAATTCGTTAGAAGAACGTAGAAATACTGCTGACATTGTTCTCTCAGGTTCAATCAACTGTGCATCCATTTTGAACTCCATTTCCTTCAATACCAACCCCCGCAATCCACGTTGTCCTCGTCACTTCTATCTATCAGTCCACCGCACCTCTTATGGCTCCAACGAACCAATCTCCCGAATGCTCCGAAAGGTCAACTCAAACCTCTCCCTTTTTGATTTCCACCTGAGTACTACTCGTCTCAAACAGGATCTCCTCCATCACTTCCCTGGTCCCTAGCTCTTAAGTCTTTCTGTTAGTTTTTAAGTTAGCTTAAGCTTGTATTAAGCCACCAGCCCCCACCAAAACTAAAAAAATTAAAATTATCTAGTTTATCACAAAAAGTTATTCTTCCATGTCAAGATTTACAAATTTTTTATCACCTATTTTAAATATTAGTACACGAGCCCATTTTTGTATTTGTATTTACATAGACGACTATAAAGCATTTCTGAGGTCAAGCACCTCATTATTTTCTATAAAATCTTGTTTTAATTTCATGTTTTCTAAAGCTATTATATATGTATATATATATTTTGTTTCCCAATTTGACTTCTTAAAAGGCTTCCACCCTTGTGGTTAAAAACTCTGATCCTGACAAATTCGTGAGCATGGTTACGAAATCTGCTGACCTCTTATTAGAACATATTCATGTGCTTAGTCAAGAGTCTCTAGATCACGCTGATTTGTCTGTGTTGACGGCAACAATTGGCGCTGCAGCCCTAGTTAAAAATTCTTTGAAAGTGTATCTAACTGCTGTTACAATCAAAGATTACCCGCCAAGGGGCGATGAAAAAGGTGGTTCGCTTAAGGTAATTTTTTTCAAATAAATTTTATTGGAAACGTCGAGACTATGGTAATTCTTGTTTTTGCAAAAGTTGTCTTTTAAACAATTTTCGCAAATGGCGGAGGCGTTAGCAGAACGACTTTTAGATCTTCATTGTAGGCTGCTTTTGCTTTATATAGTTCAAGATGCCGATTGTTTATTTTGGGAAAACACTGAGCCTTTTTTCGAATCTGAAAGAGGATCTTATACTGTTCAAATGTGGTGGCATTACATGAGAGGTACCAAGGATGATTTGTGGAACTCTGTACCTCCTAAAATGGCACAGAGAATTTTCGCTGGAATGCTAAATGAGACTCTTACCATATTAACAGTTCGTTACTCGCAGGTATAAGCATGCGAATATATGTACATATATTTGTACATACGAGTAAATATAAATACTTTTTTCAAGATTATAACAAGTACAGCACGGGCACAGTTGCATTTGGTTGATATTTGCAATTTGCTGTTTTGTATTTCTGAGCTTTTGCCCCACGTTAGCGAAAGTGGAGAAGCATATATTGGTAGGTGAGAAACAATTAGTACATACATATGTTAATTAATTTCATATTTCTTTATAATGAATAGGACTTCAGATCACTAACCAGAGTGTTATTATACGAGATATCCATGCAAAGTGTCGAGAACTCTTTTATTGTCTTTTGTTACGAGGTGCACCCCTTGGAATGCTTTCAAAGGTTTTATTCTTAGCCAAAGTGTTAAAAAAGTGAGTTCTATTAAAGGTTATTGAAACATATTGTCTCAGGTATTTCGTAAAGGATTGGATAATATGGAAATGTTTTCATCGCGTGAAGGTTTGCCGAGCGCTTGGATTGTATTCGCATTGGCTGAGTTATTTCCAAAGGACCACCCCAGTCAATGGGTAACAGAGTTTTCTAATTTGGACGCAAACACAGCAGTGACGTTGGAATTAAAAGTGCTTTTAGCATTCCCAGAAGCAGACTGGTCATACCTCGTCAAAGTAAATATCTTTTTCTTTATTTGCATTATATTTAAAGTATTTTATTTTATTGTTATAGTTTATAAAAAAATAACATTTAAAATGAAATGTAAATTATGTTTAGAACATTACATATAAGTTTAGTAATTACAACTCTTAAATTTCGGCATATAGTCCTGTGTTGAAAGTTCTTCCAGTTTTTTTAGAATTGGGTAAACACAGCCAATATTCAATTTATAGTGTTTTTATTCGACCATGTTTTGAAGTTGAGTTGGTACTCGAATATGCTCCCAGCCAAGTCATTTACAGATATTTTGAATTATTTGGTAGAAAAGTAAACAAGGGTTGTCCTTATTATAAACGTCATTGTTGATTAAATTTTCTTCTCTGGGCGTCAACTTGACATATGTTCCGAGCGCATTTGCAATAAAAATATTTCTTTAGAATTTCCGCTTATCTATCTACGTATAAACCTGTTTTCCTTTCTGTTCATTCGGGTGAATTTTGAAAAAGTTTGAAGCGTTTTTATTTTACTTCATCTAGAGCAAGTCATTTATTGTACTTAACATATTTAGTTCAATGTAGGTCACCCGCCAAAGGGTCTAAGTACATATAGACAAATTCCGCACAGAGGTAATCATATCAAATGATTTCTGACAAAGACCTCAAATGCTTTTTTAGCGCATTGAATGAGCTAGGGGTGATAATGCGCTAAAATATTATAACATCCGACCTTAATAATTTACGGTATTCTTTGTTTTTTTGTTTTATGTAAAAAAATTTTTTTTGGATTTTTTTCAAAATTATTCAGGCACATTTGAAATACAGAGATACACAATTGTGTAGATATTATATTTAAATGATATATTAGCAAGTAAATTTTCGTAAATATTTGCTAGAAAAAAAAACTAGATAAACTATTTATTTTAAATTTACTGTATCTTTTTTTAAATTGCACACTCTGTAGGTGAGTACTCCACTTTGGGGTAGCACCACACGTTCGAAATTTAATAGCAAAAATAATTATATCTCGGGGAATTTCCTAAAAAAATCATCTACTTTTGGTTTAGCTTTGGAGCAAATGGGATAACTCGTTAATTTTTAAAATACAGGGTGCGTTTTATCTTTCAGGTCGATTTTGTTTGGCTAACGTTTTGGCTTAAATATCATATTTTAGCTTATATTTGATCGTCGTGGAAAATGATCAACAACAACTTCAAATGAAGTATTAAAAGTTTTAATAAAGTGTTAAAATTATTAAAATACAATAATAATAAATATTTAAATAATTGTGCAACTGTAAATACAAGAAGAAAATTTCGCAGGTTATCCAGCGTCTAAAAAATAATTTTGAAAATGCAATATAAAACAAATACAGGTTCTAACATGCGTTTCGTCATGCTCGTTGTGGTAGCGTTCACACTCCTCTGTCATGCTCTACTGACTGAGGTAGTCGTAATAGTCAATTTGCTTTTCCCTCTACCGCGCGTATCCTGTCTGGGGACTACAGTACACGCTGAATAGGCGAAAGAGCAAAGGTTTCATCGAATTCGGCGATGGAGAATCTTTTCCAAAAATTAAAAAACGGGATTTATACCTTCAATGGTACTTTATTAGGATCGATATAAAGTTAATCAATCGATCTGACAAAACCGAAACTCAATAAAAAGAGATGAAAAAAAAATGTTAAAAAATTGTTGTGTTGTCTTTCCACAGACGGTTAGTATAACCTTCGTGAGGCGAAACACCAAACACAACAATGCAACTAGTAGGCCCAAGTGTGGTATTTTTCCGCGGTGGGGTCTTTTATACCACTGACCGTAGCACTTTAAAGCTTTTATTGCCGTTTTTCAGACAGCAGTGATTTTGTTTAGAATGTTTAGAACTAAACTTTTCAGTGATGCCAAGACGTTACAAGTTAATATCTTGTTTTTTATAAAGATATAGTTGTTACAAGGTACAACATTTATTATTTAGCTAAACGTCAAGCAAACAATTTTTATGAAATAGTCAAGTTTAATGTAAGTACTTGTGTTCGAATATTGTTACACTTGATAAGATGTTTATAATTAAACGACGTATTTCCCCTGTTTCCTTCTTAACAACCCAAAATTCAGGCCACTATTTCGTTTTAAGGAAAATTAAAAATGTTTTGCTAACCCATACATACTCACCTACTCGTACATATATTGGTTTGGCCAATACGTTCCCTTTGTTTTTTTTAGTTGCAATTAAAGATTAAATATTTATTGTTAGGAAAAATTGTAATCAGTTATACCAGACCATTATTTGCTACCATATTCTGCTACCTTGCGGGCAATTTCATAATGCCCCCTTCGCAGAACGTTTGATTTTTCTGGGTGAAGAATTGCTCCAAGTGTATTTCACAAGCCTCCAACGAGGTGGAATTTTTTCCATTAAAGTGAGTTCTACAGGAACCGGAATAAATGGTAATCGGAAGGTGCAAAATCAGGAGAATATGGCGGGTGAACTTGCAAAGAGACGGCCTAGAATTGCCTTGATTGTTAACAAATGCGCAAGTGATTTTCTACGTTTGATTTGGATATGTCCAACATTTTTGCTATATGCCTGGTTGTGTATCGTGGGTTATTTTCAATTAGAGCTTTGATTTAGTCTGCACCAATCTTAAGCGCTCGTTCAGAACGGACAAGGCGAAGCATGTAAAGTTACGATCATGAAAACGCCAGAGCCACTCACGAACAGTCCAGGCGCTGACAGAGTTATCCCCGTGAACAGCGCAAATCTTCATACGTGTTCGTGCAGGGTTTTTTCTTTTCCGAAAATGAAAGATCATTGTACTCGGAGACATATTTGTCTCCATTATCAAAATTACCCCAAACGCGTAGAGCACAAGTGATTGCGATGAACGTTCTCTCTCATATCTGCTTCGATTTTTATATAAATAAAAACAATTCGAAACAGCATTTACAAACCCCGTCATTTAAATTTAACTTTAACCCTCACGATAAACAGAAGGAACCTATTGGCCAAACCAATATACAGGGTGTCCCCTAATTCGTCAGCGATAATTTGGCAAATGATTCCTGGGTATATTCTAAGAAAAAAAAATCGTTCTACAGTAAGGGTCTATCTCCAATGTTGATAGCATTTATCGAAGATTTAAGAAAAGGCTTGCTTTGTTAAGCTTTACCAGTGTTAACGGAAATTATTTTGTTAGTACTATTGGTTTCTTTCGTGTAGGACTTTGTTTTTAGAAGCAATAGCTACTAGCCTTTGTAACGGCGTTTAAATAAAGTTGATGTCTTGTTCTATTTCCTGCAAGATCTCCTAACCTTACAGTACTGGATTTTTTTGTATGGGGAAGAATGAAAGAACTAGTTTATTCAACCGAAATAGCAACTTTAATTGAATTGGAGGAGCGTATTCTCGTAGCGTCATCAAAAGTGACGTAGCAGTTAACATCAATAAACATTCGCATTGAAATCCAAAGACGGGCTCTAGCATGCATAGAAAAGCAAGGAGGACACTTAGACCGCCTGTTACAACTGTTTTAGTACACACATAAAATAAAAATTATCCAAAGCCACATAAAATCATTTTTTCTTCATAGCGTTTGGAGCTTAAAGCAAACATTTTTAATATTTCATCTGCTGCAGGTTTTCTGCAAACTTAATGTTGATTTTTGTTTTTATTATTGTTACTTTCAGAAGAAAAAAAATAGTAAAACGTTATGTTAATTAGGCATTTTCTGTAGAAAACAGTAAAAAGGGAAATTGCATATCTAAAGACTCAAACAAGATATCAAATTTACTTAAACGCCGTCACCATGGCTAGTATTTCTTCTAAAAACAAAGTCCCATATGAAGTTTCTACCATTAGTACTTTTCCTTTAACATGGGTCAGGGTACACCAAAGTAAGCCTTTTGTTAAATCCTCGATAGAAAAATTTGATCGACATAATATATACTATACATACCATATTCCTTTTGACGATGTACGAGTACTCATCGCAGTCCATCTCATAAATATTAATTATTATAGGTAGTTCATACTTAATTGTTGTTAGATTTGAGTCTACAGAAAACGTTATCGTGCTTGGTAAATGGAAAAAATTTATATATATTTCTACAATTTTTTTCAAAACTTAAAAATGAAGGTAATACTTATGAGGGACGCGAAATTATCATCAATCATTTTGCCTCATTTGTTAAAATATTTGCCAAGTTCCGAGAATTTTAAAAATGCTGCTAAGGAATCTTTTGTTGATACAAAAAATTATGAAAAGTGTGGAGCTTTTTTATGCCGTCGGGAATGTTTTAATCCCATTGATTTAATCGCTAATGATGATGGTAATCTAATAAAAATGTTTTTCTTTTTGTAAGTAGCACAGTTTTAACATTTAATTCAAAAATAGATCCCATTGGCCAAACAAATTTCCAAATTGTGCTGTCCTTGACGTACATTTTAGTTTCTATCGGTAAGTCATCCGACATTAAAACATGTCTAATAACCGCTTTGGAAAATGGTCCCCCAAATTGGTGCGATTGTCTAGATAAACGGCAAGTAAGATGGTTTAATTTCCTATTTTGAAAAAAAAAATAAAAAAGGAAGATTTTTCCAGGTTTGGAACCAGAAACATCCACCATGGTTGGAAGCTATCATGCACTTGGTCTATCCTGTTACTGATTGCATTGTAGAGATGTTAATAAGTGCGGTTGAAACTGGAGCTAGCATGTATCAAGCTATGTCCGTAGCCTTAACATGCGTTTCTGAATTGTGGGAAATTATACCGGAAGGATTATATAAAGTTTCTGTACTACTACAGGACGTCATATCAATATCAACAAAACCATTAGGTACGAGTATGTCATATCATGTCACGAAGTATGTTAATTCGGAAATTTCTAATAATTGTATGTTTTCAAAGGTGATTCCGTTCTGTTGCAAATTATATGTGCTGCTCTGTATACGGAATTAATGAAAAACGCAGATGAATATGAAAAAGGTAAATGAATCAGCATAGGGTTAAACATTAAATTTGATTGAATAAAAAATATTTAAAAATATAACTACGAGTATTTACAGAAAAAAACGATGCGAAAGTATCAATATGCTTCTCCCTTTCGGAGGCCATTTGTTCTATTGACGAACATGATAAACACACAGATCAAATTAATTTATTTTTGAAGCAGTCACGGGAAAGTGTTTTTAATGATATGGATTTTCTATCAGAAGAAGGACTAAGCGGCGCAAGTACGGCTAATGCAGATGAAGTGAATGGCAGGTCTGCATACAGTCCTCCATTAAGCTATCCTTTGGAGCTTGACGTCGGAGGTGCAGATTGTGTTGCTGCTGTATTAGCGAGTGATATTCTTACATTAAATATTGGGAAACAATCACTTAAGGTTATTATGTTTTTTTTTATGAAGAAGAGATATGAAAGTGGTACGGGTACAGTATTCCAGCACTTCATGTGCAAATGCATATATGTTATATACATATGTAAAACATACATCTCACATTATCGTTGCTAATTTAGGTCAAACAATCGAGGGAAGAGATTTCTATTTAACAGAATTTTTTTCATTTATTTTTATATTTATTTGACTTCTTTCGATCGGTTACACATTTACTAAATGTATTTGTTGATTCTATTTAATATAGTAGTTCCCTTTTCTTGTAAATATTGCAATTTAAGACTAAACACGAATTTTCGAAATATTTTTCTAATTCTTAAACACTTAATTTATGCGATTTTTACTATTGTCCGAGGGTAGTCCCAGAAGTGCCCGACCTAACAAAGAAAACACAAAAAAATTGGGAAAAAAATATGTTTATTTCTCTACGTGGTCTCCTTTTAGTTGAATACACTTTTCCCAATAGATTCGATATCCTGTTTATAGTGCGAATCGTCGAGCTCCTTAAAATAGCCATCAACCGCTGACTCCACCTCGTTACTGTTACTTTTACCATCGAGCCATTTCTTCATGTTCGGAAATAGAAAATAATCCGAGGGAGCTAAATCTGGAGAATAGGCTGCATGAGGAAGCAATTCGAACTTTAACTCATTGTATCCCGAAAAACTGATGCCATGACCTTGCCTGCAGATGGAACTGTATTCGCTTTCTTTGGAGCCGATTCTCCCCTTTAGGTCCATTGTTTTGACTGTTCCTTCATCTCGGGTGATGGACCCATGTTTCATCCATGAAACATCCTCATGACGGTGTTTTTGTTCAATTGTGAGTAATCGCGGCACCCATCTTGCGCATAGCTTCTCATACCCAATTTTGTAGATTTTTTTTAACATTTCTGGTGAACACACCTCATTTGGTCGGCCACTGCGATGTTCGTTTTGGCAACTCATACGGCCTCGCTTAAACTCTGCCACCCAGCATTTTATTGTTGTAAATGAAGGAGCAGATTCCCCCAGAGTAGAATCGAGTTCCGTTTTGATGTTGGTTCGATTCAGGCCTTTCAAATGAACGTATTCATTTTCGAATTTAAGCTTCTTTCTACTCTCTACTTTACACAACAACAATAACCGCCATCTATACGTCAGGTCGGGTACTTCCGGGACAACCCTCGTAATTTAGACATTCTGTATGTTTACTGTATCCATACACTTAAATTCGATGCGCGTCGAAATATTCTTACTGCATTTGTTAAGGTCTGCTGATACATGTGTATAAACATATGTATGTATTGTTTTTGGGAAAATTGTCAAATTTTGTATAAGCATTTTTTATTTATAACTGTTTATAGGTTGTGTACAATTACCTTAAAAATAATAAGGATTGGCTTTTTGAACAACTGAATGTTACTGACATGCAACAAAGCGACTTTCAAGCCATTAAAGGTCAGAATATAAATGGAATAAAGACGTCAGTGTTGAAGTCAATGTTTTATATAGGTGATAGACCATTCGATGAGGTAATTTGTCAATTAATATGTTTGTATCACTCAATACATATGATACATATATATATTTAAAATTTTTAGCTTTTGACTGGGTCTCTCAAAATAGATTATTCCTTGTGGTTACAAACACCTATTTCCTTGAATGCTGAGCGAGCAAGATTGCAGCTTGAGCGACGTTGTGATTTTCAAGCAGAAACCAAGCTTTCAATTCCGGAAGTAACTATGGTAGCTACAATAAGAAAAAATTTGAAAAAGAAAAAGGAAGATGAAGCTTAAATCTCTATTTGGCCCACATACGCATACATATACCTATTTAAAATCATACTTGCTCCTGAAGAAACTAAAAAAATCATGTATGCATGTACACATCTATGTATATCGTACAAGTAAAAAATTATGTATGAGGATACATCTCGTTGATTTTAAGAAATTAAATAAAAAGAAGCTGTTAACACAATTTAATTTTTAATTTGTGAAAAAGAGATCCATACGAGTATATGTTTGTATGTACGATGTATTCAACGGGAGAATTCGATATTTATGGATGCATTTCAACTTTTATTTTGCGTATCTTTTTTGTTTTTATTTCTAACTTGAAAGAAAAGCCGCAAAAGATTATTTCTCTCTCAATGTGTTACCACATTGACTGCCAAACCAGGAAAATAGCTAAAAGTGAAAAAAAAAAAATTCTTAGGTGTTTTTATTTGGTTTGCTAAAAAAATTAAAAACATTTACATATATGAATAACACCCATGATTCATATATGTATGACAGCTATATGCGACCATAAGGCCATGGCATTCAAAAATGAAAGACACTAGGAACAATCTGAATAGAAATTTAAAAGTCTGGCCTCTGGTGATCACTATAGTATACTTGGTTCTGGCAAATCTGCAAAAATGTGGTTGTTATTAAAGAATAAAATTGATGATAACAAAATTTACTAATTTTACGATAAAATTTATTTCAGTACAAAAAACTTTTAACTTAAATCACAATCCAGGTGTTTATAGTAAAGAAAAAATTAGGAAATAAATTAATTCACAAAAAAAAATATTTGTGCTCTGTGTTGAAGCACAGAAAGCACATTTGTGACTGTCCAGGACAATCATTGCAGAACGTATACACCATTTTTGAATGTTTTCTGGCTTCTTCACGTCCATATTCTTACTTTATTTTTGCATAGCAAATGATACATTTACTGCGCAACTTTTTGCCGTCCGGGTTGGTTCTTTGGAAAAGATGGTGTTTGTATCCTAATGACCTGGACCAGTTCCGCTGCTGATGGCCTGGTATACCCAATATATTTGCTACTAAGCACTCTCTGAATGCGGGTATTTGAATCTTCTTTTTTGTTATATGCTTGTACAGAACCCATGCGTTAACAACAGAATTTCCTAAGAGAAGTTCTACACCTAGCTTCCTATACCACTTTACATTAAGCCATTTGTTTCTGCTCATTTACTCAAGTAGTTCTATTAATACGAGGGTTGTCTGAAAAGTTTTTTTATAATTTTGTGATAACCGACACCACTTGACCTATCACCCGCTTTCGGCTTGACGTTGATTTTTGGGACACCCTGTATATGTTGAGCCAAACATAGTAGCCAAGTTGATAGCTAGTTTTTTACAATTTTCATATTTTTCTGAAACATGTTTACCCAAAAATTCTTCAGTGGATGCAGTTTTGCAAGGAAATATCTTCTTGCAGGTCAATTAATTTGCAGTGAAGCCTTTGAAGGACCGAATAACTTCGCAGCCACGTGGGTCCATTCTGCTACTGCAGCGACTTCATAAGGTAATTTAAGGAATTGAGGTAGCTTCCAAATTTATGTAAAGTCTTGGAATCTTACAGCAAATTCGTTTTTAAGATCGGATAGAAACTTTCAAAACACTACAATGTCTTCTTTTTCAGAGTTCTCCATTTTGCATTCAAGAATTGCTGGGAAGTGAATAAATTCTTGTCTAGCAATGTCCTTTTCAAAAACATCCAGCTTACGACGAAAAGCAGACACGTTTTGTATCAGATCACATATTTCCTTGTAACTCGATGTTAAGCTCATTTAAATATTTCAGAACATCTTTTAGAAAAGCCACCTCTAACACATTGCGCTCTTTTGTTATAAACTCCGAGTGTTTCCTTGCCTCCGCTGTATCCAAGCTTTGCAAGAAGGAGATAGCTTGTTCTTTAATCAGCCAGAAACGTTCAATAACTTGACCTTTACTTAGTCAACGAATATTGTTGTGTTGCAGTAAGTCCGGATACGCGGATTTACATTCAGAAAGAAACTCTTTGAACTGTCGGTGCTGAAGAGCAGAACGAGATCTCAAAAAATTAATCAACTTGACCAAACTGTCAATTGCTTCTTTTAATGTTGCATTTAGTTTTCCACAAATGGCTGCTTGGTAAATAGAGATAATAATAATAATAAATAAACATTTTTCTTTGCCAATCATCGCTGGAGCTCCGTCAGTTGAAAACGAAACCACTTTATAATAACTCATATTAGATTTTGTTATGAATTCGTCAAAAGTCTTCAATAAATCTTCTCCGCGAGTGTTACCTTTCGACGGCAATATTGCTAGCAACTCTTCCTTGAACACTTCACTTTGAATGTCAAAAAGTCTTACGAAAATAGACAGTTGTTCATCATCAACAATGTCACATGATTCATCAAGTGCTATGGCGTAGCAAGGTGCCTTTTGCAGAATTTCGAGCAAAGTGCTTTTAACGTCAGCAGACAAAATTTCGGTTATTCTAGTATTACTTCTTGCCGATAATGGGATACTTCGAAATGCAGCGACAACATCCTTTTTCTCTTCAAATAGTGCCGTGGCCACTTCTAACATACATTCTTTTACCATCTCAGAATGCGAAAATGGTTTCTGGTGTTTATTAAGCGTCCAGCACACACGTAATGCTGCTTCAGTGCATTTTTCTTTCGCTCATGCAACGAACTAATAAGTTCTTGCTTTTCTTGTAAGAAGTTAAATGTGGCTAGAGTTTTTCTTTACGAGCTGCACCGCCAAAAGAAAATTTTTGGTGGAATTGGTGATGTGTTGTTTCGTAATGTTGCTTTAAATTGGCACTTTTTAACAATAGGAACAGTTTTATTGCATATGAGGCATACTGGAACCGTTCGAGGCTTATCATCAGCCAGCGTAAAACAATATTGCTCAGTTTACTCGGTCAGGAATTTCTTATTTTTACTGTCCACTTTCCGCTTTTTAAGATCCATTTTAATGGTACAAAACGTTTTTAAACGTGAAAAATTATAAAACAAACGAATGAAAGCTCGGCAATAAGATCATACAATACGACTGACAACCGACTCGACATGATATCTCACATGCCGCGTCTAAACTGGTGTCCGATATCCAATGGAATAAAGGCAAAAACCAATGTACTGATGCCTGCCTTGTTGACTTGGAGAAGGCCTTCGACACCGTATGGTTAGAGGGTCTTTTCTATAAGCTGACTAGGCTGGGGATCAGTAAACAACTCTTGTACATTCTTTATAATATGCTAACCAACAGACAGTTCATCGTAAAAAATGGCGATGTGACTTCTGTTGGAATATTTCAAATTAAAAATGGTCTTCAGCAAGGCGCGGTCAATTCGCCGATCCTATTCAACATTTATACAAGCGACTTGATAGGTTCACTTCCCCATACTATTGCGTACGCAGACGATTTGATAGCGTACAGAACAGGTCCAAAAATCGAGGTCATTAATACTCTCTTGCAGCGTGACTTCGATAAGATAAGACGATTTAGCGATGACTGGAAGTTGAAAATCAACTTTCAGAAGTCGGAAACCATTCTCTTTGGGACGCCGTTGTCTGGAGCCTCTAGGGATACCAGGAAAAATTGACGTAAGTTCTCGATCATTGGACAACACGGACAGCCTCTTGCCTGTCGGAATGTAGTCAGATACCTTAGGATCTGGCTAGATCGGTTTCTGTATTTTGATAAAAATGTAGATGCTGCTCTGGCCAGAGCTAAAGGCGCTTTTGCCCTTACAAAGAGACTGTTTTATAGCAGCCAACTCGATGAGAGGGTAAAGGTAATCTGCTACATGGCCCTTATCAGGCCGATGCTGGTATTCGGGTGCCCCGTGTGGTTCAATGTACGAGCAAGCTAAATGGAAAAGATTCGGGTGTTTGAGAGGGCTTGCCTTCGCTTGTACAGAACACCAGAGTCGGAGTATAAAAAATTTTATCGTAATGAGGTCCTTTACAACAGAGCGAACCTAATACGAGTGGACAACTTCGTAATTAAGCTGACTCGAAGACACATCGCAAGAGCAATGGCCTCGACGAATAACCTGATATCTGGGGCTTACTACCCCAACTACCTTTACCACGAGAGTGTGCGCTCTGACGGCTTCGTTCCACCGGAAGCATTCCTCTACCTAGATCAGATAGGGTTGATCCAGGATAGATCAGCGGTCCCGTTAATCTTCCATGTCGCTCGGAAAGCTGGGGACAGGCGACTCAACTACGACAGAGACGTCGCACACGGCAGTGTGGATCGTCTCAGGTTCAGTAGGGCGGTGGGGAATCGCGATAAGAGGGATGTCGTTCGGCAGCACCAGCATTTCTGGTGGTTGAATGATGGAGAAGATGTTTCGTCGTCGTCGTTTCCGTCAATTACGGACCAGCCTCACTAATGAGGCAGAGCTGACCAATCTATTTGCTCGGTGAATAGCGATGGCCAGCTTGCATAGGTTAAGTTAGCATTTAAGATATACATATATATATTAGTATATACATAGGTATATACTAGTATATGTATGTCATTGTGTATAATGTCTATATGTATGTATGTGCGTATTGTGTACATAGGTTAGGTAGACTAAGGTTATTTTAAGTTAGATATTAAGTTTTTATAAAAAATAAAAAATTTGTCAATATGCTAAGTTTTTTGTTAAATTCTTTTCTTAGCCTTAAGCATAGAAAATAAGTATTAATAAATAAAATGTAAATAAAGTCGAAAGACATAGATATAAGAATTTAGAGTAGCTTAGAGTGCCTGTGTGGGGCCAGTAAGTTAGTGTAAGATTGTTAAGTAATTTTAAGCTAGCATTTAAGCATTTTTTGTTAGTATGTAAGAGTTAATGATTAAGATAATAAAATGCATTTAAAACTAAACTAAAACTAACAACCGACTCGACCGCAGAGAGAACTATACTTGCAGAGAGAGAGTATACTTCGCATTTCGCAGGTTTGTTTACATTTTCAATTTCGATTTGATTTATCTGCCTGTGAATACGTGTTTAGCCGCCATATTTGAAATTGCATGGAGGAGTTACAAACGAGCTTGCTATAGTGAAGCATATTTTTGTACAGAGTTTTCAGTATACTTGCAAGCAGTATTTCACTTCATGCATCAAATGAAAGCATTGGTACTCCGTTAAACATCGGTGCATCCGATTGACACACTATTATTTACATAAAATTTTTATTAAATATCAACTGTATTGTTTGGTGCAGGTATGGGTGTTGAATATACATGTATGAATATATGTAATTGAATTGAATAGGTAGTCGGCATATTTAAAAATATTTGAAGGTCCAAGGCTTAAACTTCCGTTTCCGGACCGCGGTCCGCCTGTTGCTGGCCACCGGTATAGATACTTGGTTGTGTTCAGGTTCAATGTTAGTTAGTCTGCTCTGCGCTAAATCAAAGGTAGCATACATAAACAAGCACCGAGTGACATTGCCACGTCTGAAGTTATGCGCCGCTAAATAGCGTCCATTTCTACGCGTAAGTACGCCAAGTGCCATTACTTGAAGAGCATCAGTTGACCACCTGATCGGGTAGCACTTATCCAAAGATTGTCAAAACATGGTCTATGGCACCTTGTCAGGGATGCCTAGTCAGCTTTGTGGGTCGACCTTTTGGATGACCATTTTTATATGACAAGGAAGAAGAATGGCCAAGGTGGAAATATGACACCTAATCTCCAGAGAATGATAGTATGTAGAAGAAACTCAAACTTTTGGTTTCCTTTTGAGGTTTATATATAATTAGCTTTCAAAATTGAACTCAACGCAGAAGAAAATCGGAGAAATGCAATTAGCGGATTTTGAAGCGGCCAAGGGCATCATTATACAAACTTAAAAGAGCAATATTATTAGCCGGATGTGGCCCAGTAAGAGTAGATTTACAATCGCACTTCTTCCTCATTACTTGGGAGCACTGTGTTGATAGCTCTTGTTAGACAAAAATACGTGGCAGATCAAGTCAATCAATTGCAACAATTTTCGATAGGCACGGATTTTTATGGTCCACTCTAAAAGAAGAGTTATGTTACATAGCCAGTTAAGGCATTCTTGGCTATTTTTGTGTGTTTTATCACCAAGGGAGTACATATGGAATTAATTGGAGACTTAGGCCCCGATTGCCGATTATGATTGACAATCGACCGTTGTCGACCGAAATTTCCTTGTCAATGGTTTGCGTGTTGTGAAGCCAAACAATTATTTTGTGAATAAAATGTAAGTAACTGATATTAAATGTTCTTCCTTCATGTATTTTATTAATGAAAATTTATCAAAATCATTATGCAGGGCGAAGATGATAACAAATAAAAAACAGATGGAACAACTTGTGAAATTCATGGAGGAACATGTGGACATTGCTAAGGGTATTGGTACAAAAACTTTACCAAAAAAAAGATGGGAGAAAATATCAATAGAATTGAATAGTTAAGTCCTCCTACACGCACATGGGAAAAATTTGGAAGAAACTGTAATATGGTATGTCTCCTAGAAATAAATAGAATGGTGGATTCACCAGGGGTTGAGTTTGGTGAAGAGCGTGATGAAGAAAATAATAAAAATATTCACCAAGATCATTCAGTGAATGAAGATATCGATGACGCGGAACCTATGCTGAATAGCTTCATGGAAACACCCCAAAAATGTATCCCAATACGCAGAAACGTATTAGTTAAAAATTCTAGTCAGAAAAAAAGACAAAATGAAGAAGTACAGGAAAGATTAATTTTATTAGAGAAGCAGACCAGTGCTCAGGAGATGATATGAGAATAATAATGAATGAAATAAAAACAAGCACCAAGGCAACTGAGGAGTACGAAAAAAACGGTATTATTTGGAAAAGGACACCAAGAAGGAATTGTTGGCTCTAAAAAGGGAAAAGCTTTCAATTTTTAAAGAAGAATTTAAAAGTCAACGAAGGGATCGAGCAATTAAACTAAAATTAAAACAACAGATTTTGGAGTTGCAAAAAGAACTCAGTGGATCCACAGCATTTTGTTAGGCGGATAACCGCAACTTTCTAAAGCACTGATTTGTATTCAAACGCTTATTTTAATAATGTTTTTTTTATTTAGTTTATAGTTTTATTAAGTAAATGAAATTCCTGTTTTTTTTCTGTATAACTTATTTTTTATAACTTATTTTGTATTCAACACGTTTTCAAAAGTTTTGTTAATTTGCTTTTTAAATAAGAGAATTCCGAATATTATTTCTTATTGCTACAGCTTCATCATCTACAGAAAGTTCGTCTTCCGAATATTCTCCGCTGTGAAATCCTGCAATCGTTTCTGTGTCATCAAGCATGTCTTCCTCGATCAGGGGAAGCCTATAAGCAATGCAAATATTATGCAAAGCAGCACAGATATTTGCAATTTGCGTAGCTTTATTTGGACTATAGTGCAGCTCTCGTGCTCTTAAGTAATAAACACCTAAATCTATTTTTAAGGACGCCGATTGAACGCTCGACAATGTTGCTTGCCTTTGCATGCCTTTTGTTGAAAGCACTCTCAACGAAGTTTCTTCTGGATCCCGACATGGTGTTATGAAGTATAGTTTGAGAGCATACCCAGCGTCTCCTTTAGCAATTAAAGATGAAAAAAATATGTATATATAAATTTCATATGCACTTATGTATGTAAACTTTGCCATACCTAAAAGCCAAGTATTAGTATTCCCATTGTGACGCCACTCTTCCAAAATTAATTTTAATACCGACATGTTGAAAACGTAGGAATCGTATGCCGATATCGTGCGATTATATAGCGGATTCTCATTGTATCATTAAAAAACCTGTACAAAAGTCATTAAGCATAATATGTTATACATATAAACAAAGATTATTCCACAGAACTACTTATTATCATTTAATTTTACGTTATAAAAACCTTTACGATTATAATAGGCGTGTTGAAGGTCTTTGTTAGGTGATGCAATTTTGATATGCGTACCGTCTATACATCCTTTTACGCCAGGTAGTCCACTTTTTTCAAAAAATACATTCGCGCTCGACGTTTTTCTGCTTCCGAATATTTAAATTTTATCCATTTGGGGCAAATATCTGTTTCTAGTACTTTGAAAACTTCCTTCAGCACTAGAGATACGGTTGGATGAGCCAGAAAAAACACAGGATTCATTTCCCACATTTACTTGGTAAGATCCATGGGCACAGAACTTTAGAGCGGTAGCAAGTTTGATGATATTGGGAATTGACGATACCCGAATTATTGGTTTCAGCTTGGAATCTACTCGTATTTCTGTTAACAGTTCTCTAAATGCTGGTTTCGAAAGACGAAAATACTTAAGAAACCTGCAAAAGATAAGAAATAAGCTACTAAGAATATTTCCACATGAAAAAACACTCACAGTCTTTCGTCTAATTCCAAAGGGTTAAAAGCATCTCTTATTCGCCTTCTTCTTCGGGCCATTCCAAACATTCGCTAGCAGTTTCTTCGTCGGATTCACCAAATCACAGCTCTATTGAACTCATTTTAATAATTTATTTAAAAATAAAATTCACGAAAAGCAGCAGGAACAATAATGTTTACACAACCAACTGTCAAAGTGTACAATATAATATTCACAATATGCACGTTCGTAGTTCACAATAATACAAATTTCTATCGAATGAGTTACACAATACGAAAGATGAAATAAATCGATACAATCGACTTTTGTCGAGTCGATTAATAATCGACAACCATAATTGGGGCCATAATCTATGAAGAGATCGCAAAAAAGAAAGCGTAGTTATTGCAGAAGAATTGGAGCGAAGAACGAATTGCGCAAATTGTACAACATTTTTAATTCAAACGAAAGGTGGACTGCTACTGCTATTGATTTTTAAGCAAAAAAGCTATCGATTAGCGTACCATTTTCCCAAGGTCACAACACTTAGTGGCCTCAGAATCGGCTGTAAAAATGACAAAATATCATATGAAGCGCCTTCTGAACTTGACCTTGCTCATATATAAAGAATTTAATAAGGTAATAGTACAAATTGGAGCCATTCTTAACTCCCGTGCCCTTTCATCACTTTCCGAAAAACCTTCAAATTTCTAACCATAAAACCGGATCCTGATTTTTGCGACAAGAAACTAACGTATTTTAACAGATTGCTCTAGGTTTAATATACTAGAATTTTTAGCTAAATAATTGTTGGTATCAACTTCTCTGAAGGAACTTTTATTTTTAAATACCCTGTAACTCAGTGGGTGTTAAAGATAGACCTCCCCCTCCCATACGATTATTTTCATAATATGAACCAATGAATCAGATCCAAAAATATCTGTATCCCAAACCGGATCACTCTATATAAAAGACGGTTAGGGACGGGGATCAACGAAATTTCCAATACGTTGAACGCAAAGTAATATTCCCTCAGCTGTCATATATATATATATATATATTTAAAAACTGTTAGCTGTTAGAGTCGAGAGAGAGACAAATAAAATTTTTCCATTATAACGTTTGACGAAAACAGTTGTGCTTTCATTTCTCGGTTTAAAGTAAAGCCCAAAAAATTGCAGTTCGCCCTTCTAGTTGGGATTTGCCTTTTACGAGTCTTCAACCTTTTTCTTTGTTCTTAATTGTGTACCTCGATTCGACCAGTTTTTTCATCTTCGCATTATTCCTAAACGAACAACTTAACATTTGCAAAAGTTACGTAGCCAAGAGTGCAACTATCTATGTGTGTGTTGGCGATTTTTTACAATTTTAGAAATGGATTTAAATGTGCAACAACGAACTTGTATTAAATTTTGCGGAAAATACGGATTTAATGGCGCGTGAACGTTGGAAATGTTGGAAAACTGTTTCGGCAAGGATTCTCTAAAGAAAACGATTGTTTACTAGTGGCACGAGCGGTTAAAAAGTAGTCGTGAGACAATCGAAGATGATGAACGCAGTGGCAGACAATCGACATCGAAAACCGACGAAAACATTGATGAAGTAAAAGAAATGTTGGGCAATAACCGCAAATTAACCATCAGAGAGATAGCGGAGGACTTGAACATTGCCTATGGATCCGTCCAAGACATTTTGGTTAATGATTTGGGTTTCCGTGGTGTAGCAGCAAGGTTGGTGCCAAAAGACCTCAATTTCATGCAAAAAAGAGACCGTGTTGACGTCGCAAAAGAGATGATTTGCGAGGCTGAATCCGATCCCAGATTCATCAAAATGATTATTACTGGAGACGAGACGTGGGTTTATGAGTACGACACGAAATCCAGACATCAGGTAAATGATTCACCAAATGAGCCGAGACCAAAAAAAAACATGTCATTTTTAGTAAAAAAGAAGGCAATGCTCACGGTTTTCATGGATTACAGCGGTGTAGTGCATCATGAATTTTTGCCAGAAGGCCAGACAGTAAACAAAGAGTATTATTTGGGTGTTATGCGTCGTTTGCGTGAAGCAATTCGCCGAAAGAGACCAGAATTGTGGACAGAAAACTCGTGGATTTTGCACCATGATAACGCACCGTCGAACAGTGCCATCATTATTCGTAATTTTTGGACGAAAAATGCAACAAATACCATCCAACAGCCACCGAATTCACCTGATTTGACTCCCTGTGACTTCTTTCTGTTCAATCGAGTGAAAAAACAACTACGGGGAACGCGTTTCAGCAGCCGAGAGGAATTAATGGAAAAATCGCAGGAAGCACTGATGGACATACCGAAAAGCGAATATAAAAAATGTTTCGAGGATTGGATCAAGCGCTGGCATAAGTGTGTTGCAGTCGATGGGGATTACTTTGAAGGGAACAATATAGATTTAGATGAATAAACTTATATTTTTAATTTTCTGAACTGTTTGATCAAGGTGGTAGACACATTAACGAAGCTGCTAGTGAGTTGAATAACACAATACGCCGTAGCTGGTATATCTCATCGCTGTGGTGACGGATGAGGCCATCAAACATACAGTTTGTTCTTTTGATGGCTTCAAGTCGCCTGGGACCGATCGCATGTACCCAGTTATGTTACAAAAAGGTATATATTATACCGAAACCCGAACAGTGAGAGTAGCTTTTATACCGAAAAGTGGACGTCACGCTCGTAAGGAACTCCAGACTTATGAGTCTGACTTCCTTCATATTGAAGAGCATGGAGAGAATGATTGAAATTCACGTGCACAACACTGCTTTGCAAATGCATCCTCTGTCTGCGATGGAACACGTTTACCAACGCAGAAGATCTTGCGCGAGTACATTTCAAAATCTGGTAGGCGCTTGACAAGAAGAAAAACGCGCTGCGGGGGACATTTTTATCGACAGTGAGGGTGCTTTCGACAGCGCAACTTTTGACAAGGTCGTAGACGAATCACTAATTTTGTGGATAAAAGCAATGCCGGTGAATAAGAATCGGACAGAGACTGCCCGACAGGGGGAGTTTCTTTCTCCAGTGCCATGGTGCATGTTGGTTGACTCACTATTAAACGCGCTCAATAGTTCTGACACAAGAATATTCTGAACAAGAATATGGGGATAATATAACTGTGTGTTGGATCATGTCTACCTACTGTCTGCCCTAAAGCGCAGGCAGCCATAGACGCGATCGACAATTGGTGAACTAGAGATGGGCTGTCAGTCAATCATCTCAAAACTGAAAAACTGAAGAAGGTGGAAGCTGTCTAGTCTAACACATCTAGTGCTTAAAGGTATCATATTCAAACCACTAATAAACGTTTATGGTCTAAACATATTACGTCGAAGCCTCTAAGGCGCTGTCGGCTTTCTGTCAGTGCAAAGGAGACAGAAGGCAGGGTACCTCTCACCGAAAAGGGTCCTCTGGATCTACACGGCTATCATAAGGCCAATTATACCCCATGCATTGGTTGTCTGATAGAATAAGCTTTCACAAAAATGAGTTATTATTGTTTTCACCAGACTCTAAAGAACAGTGTGTTTCAGCTGCCTAGCACGCCTTGCTCTTGACGGTGGAGGGGGTGAAACATTTGCATCTGCAGCTATACCCAAGCTGCGCTTAAATTCTTGCTGCACCCTACTACGACTGGCAAGCTTGGCCGAGAATGCAATACTTCACTGAACGTAGTCGGAAGATTAAATTCACCGAGTCTTATCTTATCTTACAATGGGATCACGGGAAATGAAATCACCGATGAAGGAAGCTCGGTAGAGAGTTTTACAGGACCTAATCTTACGTGAGGTCTGCCTGTGTCCCCGCTTAAGGTTTCCATTGATAGTTGGATTTCATACCAGCGCAGCTGCTCTCCAGAGTCAGATTACAAATTGATTTCAGCCTCTTATACCATTTTCACATCACATCGAAAAGCGGCCCTTACACGATCAATCGATTGACGTCACTTACATCATTTGTAAAAATGAATCTGTGTGTGTCACACACGTTTGATGATGTCAAATTGACAAAAATCAAAGTATGTTTGATTTTGTATGATGGGCGTCTTGCTGGTTGATGTAAGGGTTGTGTAACTACTTCATTGTGTTATGTGTCGCGGAAAAAGCAACATGTCGGAAAAATGAGGGATGATGGAGACCGAGCATATATATCGGAATTTATTGATACTCATCGGTCATTAGCAACTTTGTGGGACATAAGAACCCAAGACTATAGCGACCGAACCCAAAAATCTCAAGAATATACGGTTTTGCTGGAAAAATATAGAGACAAATATCTTGAAAAGTGAATGTCACCAGAAAAGTTAATACCTTACGATCATGCAGATATTTTCAAATCATTCAAAAGATTTTCTTGTGTGAACTCATTCCTTTTTTTAACCACTCCCTCATCCAAATTCTCTTCTTTCTTGACAGTCTTTTCTTTTACGCCTTATTCAAACTGCAAGAGCAATGTATGAAATACAATCGTCCGTATCACTCAACGTACGTCCGTACATCATGAAAACTCACAAGAACTTACAATTTTATGTCAATCGATTGAGCATATAAGGAGTAGCGGCGATCACAACACATACACGATACATGATGCCAGTCGATTGACTGTGTAAGGGTCGCTTAAGTTTTTGAAATCCATTAGCAAAACAAGTCTTTGATTAAAGCTCCTTAAAAGCTACTTGCAATTGTGAAGTTGTTGAAGCAGATGCATCTTTTCAGACATCCAGTTTATCAGGAAAACAGCTGACAAACAAAATTTCAAAACTTCAAATTTGAAAAAATATTGATTGTCATTCTTTGTAAGTTTTCTATGCTTTTATCAATAAATAATTTCATATTAAATAAAATCATATTTTTTTACAACTGTTAAACTTTTGTCGGTGTTCGGTGTAAACTTTAAAGTTTTCTCATAAATTTTTTAGCTTTTAAAACCCGTTAGTTAAACAAATTTTTGATTAAAGCTCCTCAAAACCTATTCGCAACACAAACTTTGAATCATTCAGCTCATTCAGTTGAACAGCTGACAGAGTAGTTGTCAAAACATGAGTGCAAAACTTCTTATTTGAAAAAATATTGATTGTCGTTGAAGTTTTCTATGTTTTTATCAAGATATAATTCAATCTTAATTAAATAAATTTTTTTTTTCGACAGAAAAAAACTTTAATTAAAATCGCTTTTCAGGTGATACAGCCGCCAAAGGAAACCTAGTCGGGGCGAATGCTTCAATGTGGTTTTGTAATGCACACAGAGTGATTAAGAAGGTTTGCATCTACAAAAATAATTTTACAACATCGTTTCCATACTCAGCTAATTAGGGCTGAAACCTAAGTTATCAGGATATATGTAAATAAAAATGTACATACATGCATACACATCTATGAGTGCACATATTTATTATGTACATTCCGTTGATAGTTATAGCGTACTCGTAAATGTACAGATGTCTAATTTTCAGTTCCTTTACACTTAAAAATTATTTATTTGGTTATTTTTACGAGTACATCAGCAAAATTAGGGTGAGGTCATGTACAGGGTGCGTTTTATGTTTAGGCTAAGTTTTGCTGGCTGTCATTTATGGTTTGACTGTCATGTGGCAATCGTGACACCAATTTTTTCGAAAACATTAATTAAAATACAGTAAACATGCCGCGAATACAGAAACCGTGAATATGGAATGATAATTTATATAGGATTATAGGGGATACGTTCCTAGGTGACAAAATAAAAAACAAGTACATATATATAAAAAAATGAATTTTATTGAAGTTTTTGACAATATTGATTAATTATTATCTTGAGGCTTAGGCAATGGTTTAAAGAATTTTTTAACTTTTTCTTGCTTGGCAGTTTTTAAAAGCTCCTTCAATTCAGACCGATATTCAGCAGTGGCATTAGCAATTTGCCTCTTAAAAATAAGACTTCGTTCCATAGACGGATCAATTTGCATAAAGAAATCACAAAGCTCATTTGCCATTCTTAAACCTTCACTAACATTTTTCAAATTAAATGTCACATTTCCAGTGCTTGTTGAAACCTCTTCTTCAATGGGCTGTGAATTTAACATTTCCTCCAAGTCGGTTTCAGTCAAATCTTCATCTTGCGATTCATACAACTCCTGAATGTCAATTGATTCTATCTGTTCGAACCCATCTCGTCTTATTCCATTTCCAGTTCCGGCTATGTGTGCAGTCAAAGTTTGAATTTGCACAGATTCTTCGTCATTTTCCGCAGTCAGAGCAGGCCACAGTTTTTCCAGCATGACTTCAATGTGTATGGTTTCAGTTCTTCCAATGATTCTTTTATGTTTACGATGCATTTTGCTATGTCAAATTTCTTCCAGCATTCCATAACATTCATATCAGGATCACATTCCATATTATCCAATATGATTTTGAAGGTTCGTCTAATGTGACAGAGCTTAAAGGCCTGGATTATTCCTTGGTCCATAGGTTGAAGCAAAGCCATCGTGTTGGGAGGTAAAAATGTTACTTTTATATTTGGATGAATAGTTTCAAGTTCTCTAGGATGACCTGGTGCATTGTCCGAAACTAGAACTGCTTTAAAGCCTAAATTCTTTTTTTTTAAAAAAGTTTCAACTTCAGAAACAAAACAATTCCGGAACCAGTCACAAAAAATAGCGCTTGTAACCCACGCTTTCTTATTAGCACGCCAAAACACTGGCAGGTCGTCCTTGTTTTGATTTTTTAAAGCACGAGGATTTAACAATCGTAAAGAATCAGTGGTTTAATGACACAATCTCCAGATGCATTAGAACACAGCAACAGTATAATCCTATCCTTTGCTGCCTTAAATCCAGAGGCAGACTTTTCGCTTTTAGAAATGAATATTTTGTTTGGCATTCTCTTCCAAAACAGTGCAGTTTCGTCTGCATTAAATATTTGCTCAGGTTTGTATCCACCATCAGCTACTAGGTTTGCAAATTCTTCTGGATATCTTTCTGCTGCAGCAATGTCTGCAGTTGCAGCTTCTCCAACGATTGTCTCACCTTAAATTTATTGAACCAACCTTCCGATGCTTAAATTATCCATCTGTACATTCACCACCACAACTATCATCAGGTTCTTTAAAATGTGCATAAAGACGCTTTGCCTTCTCCCGCACCATTGTACCACTCAGGGGCACCCTTTTTTGGTTGCGGTCTTCAATCCATAATGACAACGCCACTTCCATTTTTTCGATTACTGGATCACAAACAATTTTCGCTGACAATGAAGCTGAAGCTACAGACGACCTTATTTTATCTTCGGATTTTTTTATCGATCGTACAGTTGATTCGTTGACATTGAATGAGCGTGATATGGATGCAAACGACTCTCCAAGGCGTAAACGATCAAGCATTTCTATTTTCACTTTAAGCGGTAGCACGGATTTTTTTCGCGTCGAAACTCGTTTTTCAATTTTTTTAGTCGACATTATAAATTAGGAAGACAGCGGTAGAGACGTGTTACTCGATCACAATTTTTGTAGCGAATGAAAAGATGAAACAATAAAACACGCAAAGCGGCTCTTACTGTTTGTTTACAGATGGTGGCCAAGTCATTAGCACACTTGTTTAAATTTCCGGAATTTCTCCTTAATTACTTCCGAAAGGGTTTTTTTCCAAATTTTATTGCTTTGACCTATACTAAAAAGATTTTTTGAAATTCCCAGAATTAATTAGATAAAATATTTTTTCGCTATGTTGATTGGTACTTAAGAATACTTGACATAAAAACCGTTTTTTAAAACCGTACTTATGACTTGGCCACCCTCTGTACATTATTACAAACGCCGACCGCGGCGAAGCGGCTTGTGCCAAAGGCCGAACCAATACAGCGGCGATATCATTTAACAACATACTTTAGGTATAATTGTAATAAGGTCTATTTTACTTCTTTATTAGTCCATTTGAATCCTTTTTATTAATATGCATGTATCGATCTACCGATTAGATCCGAGAATAAAGGAATCTTTAGCCGCGAATATAGGAATTGGGTCGCATTTTTTAAATCCGCGAATAGTGAAAACGCGAATGAAGGAAGCGCGAATAAAGAGCTTTTACTGTACAATAATTTCTTTTATTTCTTTTCAATCGTAAATACACGAACACAGTTAGGAACATATTTTGGTGGTAATCAGCAATTCAACTATTTGCACGCCGAATATGAATAATATTGAAATTTGCTTACACTGGGAAATAAAACGAAGTTTGTGCAACATGCACCACTCTCGTCGATGGCGTGCACAGAAATTACATTTTTACCCATATAAAATTCATGTGAATTGAATAGCTACAAAAAAATGGCCACAAATAGCGACCGATCTGGCATTCACGATCACCTAATTCGACTATACCGATTTTTTTTCTATGAGGATACTTAGAGGGAAATTTTACAATAATGAACCCACCATAAGTGTGATGGTCAAAGACAGCATTGGAAAAGAAATTGCCGAAACAACACCATATGTAGATCCTCAATAATGTTATGAAAAAAGTGATGGAAAGAGCTGTTATTCGGGCTGCGGGCAGTAGTGCCCGCTTGATGAACATCATACTTTATATATAATATTAAAGACCATATAACCAACCATCAGTATGGAACATGAAATGTACCCTATATTAAGTCTGTTATTCATACTCGCTAAATCCACTTTGATAGTTTATAACTTTTCAAATAAGGTCTTTCTTACGAATATTGATTTTTTTATTTTTGAATTAATGTTGACCCCTTGGGTTCAGTTATGATGATTATGACTATGCCATTATCATTTCAAAAAAAGGTCAATTTGATATTTTCTATCGTTAAACTGGATTAAACTTTCAGCTTTTAAATTTTGAAACTAAATCAATATCTTGCGACAACAAGGGTGAACTTTTATTTTTATAATTTACCTATTTTCTTATTTACACAAACATGGCCGGAAACTTGACTCACTTAAGAATATGGTATTCACGAGTTTTACCTCGTTCGTATATTATATGTAAGTGAAGGTTCAAGTCAGGACGACGAAATACAAGTACGAGTATCTCCTGCTTTTGCCACCGATTTTAGAGAACATGCATGGATTCAGATTTATACCTTTTATCATTTACCATATGGCACAAAAAGCTCAGCTTTATAAATAATTTCTCGCTTAAAGAGAAGAAATGTGGTATGCGCATTCTGGGAGAATATAAGCTTCTGTGGACCATTTAGTCTCAGGGAAAATCATTCACTTCTGGACTTTGAAAAAGCCAACATGCTTAAACGGAATCAGTCGATTTTTTCTGTGAACGAATAAGTTGTGTGTACTCGTACAAATAGATTTCTTAGCCGTTGATTGTGTTTCGTCTTTCGGTTTACTTATAAATATTACGGCGGAAAGTGCAATAATAACAAAATGGTCATAAAGTCGTAAGAGGGTGTAGTTTTTTTTATCGTACAAATGAATGAGTTCATAGTGTACGAATCCATGAGTAAAGAACAAATTGACAAAGCTGCATCAACGGAAGAGATTCCATTCATTTGAAGTGTGTTTTTATGTAGTACTCGTACATCCCTTGGAATTGTTGCCAACAAAATTAACTTGATTTATATTCAGCGCATAGTGTTGAATGTCGGCAGCTTATGGTAATAACTATATGTTAGATACATATGTATGTATATGGGGATTATAAGTTGGAAGGAATACAACGAATAATAGGAATATATCGTCGGTGGATTTTAGTTTTCTCAGAGTTTTTGGCTATTGACATCGAATGTCGCCGACAACTTCACAAACTTTAGCTTGTATTTCGTCGACATGGCCCTATTTCTTGCGATGTCACCGTAGTCTGGTGCGGAAAACACATTGACTTGGAGATTTCTTGCCTTTTTGTGTTGGTAATCCAAATTATTTAGTTTTGTGTTTGTGTGTGGAATAGATTACAAGTTGGAAAGGAAGTCAAACACATTTTGCCTTTTGTTAAGGGTAATAAAATGAATCAAGTAAATCGAAGGCGACGTCAAACTGCAGAGCCTTGTGATTGTTTCAAACCTGTGATACGATGCCTGGGTGTTATAACTGCTGTTGGTGAGTACTAAGAGATTAATTCACTTAAGTTGTATCAGGTCGCTTGGTCACGCGGCCACACTTAATAGTGAACATATTCTTGGTAGGAATAGTTTTGAATACTAACATATCCGTAGGTCTAAGATTTGTATGTTAAATGTGTTATATACGTTTAGGAAGTAGAATTAATTTTAAAAGAGCGTAGGAAAAACACAAAAAAAACTTTTTATTTTATACTATTCGTTTTAGAAAATCGAACATAAAAGAAACGATGTTCTCAGAACTTATTGCTAACAGATTTGTATTTAGACCAAGATATTTGCTCACATTTTCACAAGGGATAATCTTTTTTTTCCAAAGAGCTTACAAACATAAAAATTTAATTCTATTGTATGTATGGATATATGTATATAACTTTCATAGGAAGCTTGTGCAATATCGTAATTATTTCCATGTCTATCCCTCCCGTAGTCTTAATCCACCTGAGGAATAAAGCACTTGTACGCGTATATTCTTGTTGTAACTTGGGTATCATCTGTGTATAGATGTATAGTATATTGTACAATGTATGGACTCCTATCTGCATATGTATGTACATATACTATATTATTACTCCTATTTCGTATTCGGATATTCACCTTATGGTTTATGGATGCTTATGCCGCGAGAGTGCTTTATATTGATAAATACAAATTACAAAATGGATAAGTTTACGAAGTCTCAGTTGTTTTTACTTTTGTTATTTTTTTAATTGAGTTAAGATATAAAATGTTTATTGAAGTATCGTCTAATACTGTCAACAATCTGTTATTTATTCGAATTTTCGCATTGCTACAATTAATTTGTAGTCCTACTTCGTTAAGGCTATCGTAGAAATAGCTACCCAAAAACATTCTACGTGTTTTTGCTATTCCTTGACACTTATATAGTATAGGGTGCTAGTTTTGTTTTTTAAAATATACGAATCGTCGCAAAGCAGCGGTTCGAGCTGGTAAAACCTAATCGTTGAGCAAGCATATTCAGAAGACAAAATTCCGATTGCCACTATAAGTTCCGTTTTACTAAGTTTTCCTAGTTTTTCTGGGGTTAAATTTCGTCCACACAGCGAGTATGATAAAACGTGTTTAGTTCTCTTTTCTTACTTCCTATCTCTGATCTCTAACATTTTGATTTTTTGTTAAGGGTGGAGAGGTGAGTTCCGTTAAATATGCTCACTTCCTCATCTTTTTCCTTTGGAACTTCAATTGGGGTTGGTGAATCCATTAGGCGTTCTTTCCATAGTTGTCCTTTTTCCTTCTTAAGATTACAGATGCTGCCTGACTTGAGTTTGAGATTGACTGACTGTGTCGAATTGAGATGCCTCTTCAAACAATTCTTTATAACTACCCTCTCAGTGTTCATTATTAGCGTAATGTGAATGACTTTTTGTTTGTTTCTTTTTATAAACGTAGGCTCATCGCCAATTATGTTATTATATTAAGAGGACATGATAAAATTAAAAAGAAACTCACGTCTTTATTTGATATCACTACTTTTCCATTGTGTGTGATAAGAATTTGCGTCGAATGCCATGATTTGAATCATCTATTCATCAAGTCTTTCATGATCTGCGATGGAATGTCGACGGATTCATAAGTGAGATACACCGATATCAGGGACTGTAGATTTATTCTACTTTCACTAAATAATAAATTATCAATTGATAAATCCAATGCTTAATGGTTAAGTAGCTATGTATGTGGAATTATCCGACCATGGTTTAATCTTCCCAAATCCTTGATGTAGAATTCTGGCAAATATTGTAGATTGTTGTGTACAAATTGGTCCTCTTCGGTTTATAGCACAGCCTTAGGTTATCTCATATGTATTAACAGTTCTTTAGTGCTCTAGATAATCTGAATCGATACACAATATCAATTTAATCCAACTAACTGGCATTCATTTTTTCAAGGTGCTTCAAAAATATTTACAAGTAATTTCAGATTTCGTTCCTTATTATGATGGCTAAGACGTGTTTTCACACATTTTATCTTATTTTTTTGAGTATTTATGTTTTACTTATGTTTGACACTGTCTTTTTAAACTCTAATCAAATGGTTTAGATCCAGCACCTACAATTTTGATTTTGATTGTCTGAGGTCATTATACATATGACGATTGATTTAAAGATCAATGATTGCTGAAAACAATATCACTGATGACTTACGAAAACACTATTCATAAATCCTTATGCAAATACACTTTAGGGCAATGAATGTTCACATTTGCAAGAGGATATACCACCTTGAATTTATTCCTCCCGGAATTTATTCAGAAAATTTAAAATACAAGTTTATTCATCTAAATCTATATTGTCCCCTTCAAAGTAATCCCCATCGACTGCAACACACTTATGCCAGCGCTTGATCCAATCCTCGAAACATTTTTTATATTCGGTTTTCGGTATGTCCATCAGTGCTTCCTGTGATTTTTCCATTACTTCCTCTCGGCTGCTGAAATGCGTTCCCCGTAGTGGTTTTTTAACTCTATTGAACAGAAAGAAGTCACAGAGAGCCAAATCAGGTGAATTCGTTGGTTGTTGGGTGGTATTTGTTGCATTTTTCGTCAAAAAATTACGAATAATGATGGCACTGTGCGACGGTGCGTTATCATGGTGCAAAATCCACGAGTTTTCTGCATACTATTCTGGTCTCTTTCGGCGAATTGTTTCACACAAACGTCTCATAACGCCAAAATAATACTCCTTGCTTACTGTCTGGCCTTCTGGCAAAAATTCATGATGCATTACACCGTTGTAATCCATGAAAACCGTGAGCATTGCCTTCTTTTTTGACTGAAAACGACGCGGTTTTTTTGGTCTCGGCTCATTTGGTGAACGCCATTCACTTGCCTGATGTCTGGATTTCGTGTCGTACTCATAAACACTCATCTCTTCTTCAGTAATGATCCTTTTGATGAATGTGGGATCGGATTCAACACGGTCTCGTTTTTGCATGAAATTGAGGTCTTTTGGCATCAACTTTGCTGCTACACGACGGAAACCCAAATCATTAACCAAAATGTCTTAGACGGATCTATAGGCAATGTTCAAGTCCTCTGCTATCTCTCTGATGGTTAATTTGCGGTTATAGACCAACATTTTTTTTACTTCATCAATGTTTTCGTCGATTTTCGATGTCGATGGTCTGCCACTGCGTTCATCATCTTCGATTGACTCACGACCACTTTTGAACCGCTCGTGCCACTGGTAAACGACCTTTTTCTTTAGAGAATCGTTGCCGAAAAACTTTTCCAACATTTCCAACGTTCGCGCACCATTAAATCCGTCTTTTCCGTAAAATTTAATACAAGTTAGTTGTTGCAAATTTAAATCCATTTCTAAAATTGTAAAAAATCGCCAACACACACAGAGATAGATGTACTCTTGGCTACGTAACTTTTGCAATTGTCAAGCTATGATGCTAAGATTTAGAGGGAATGTCAACAACAGATTTACCAACTTAACAAAAAAACAGAACTCATATCGGAACAATGGGAGCGCCACACGGTGGTGTGGTGCAGGAACTTTTTGATCAAATATAATCTGCAACTTAGGAAGAAAACTGGCACAACTCAAAGACTATATGCAAAATTCTGGTTTTAATCAGTAACGTACTAGAAACTATCGCCGTCATATGGCCATGTAGGATTTTTACAAACATCAGCAAGTTGTATTGAAATATCATCACAACAGTTTTTCCAAATTAATGTTTTCGACTTGTGTTAGTCTTCTTACAAAGTAAAGAATTTCAAATAGAAAAGCAATTATGTATCCGTACTACATAATTATATGTATGTACTCGTAGGTATGGGACTTGAGGCTTAGAAAGTAATAAAAAAAATATCTATCTGATTATAAGAAATCTAGTGTTTACTCGTATAGCTGTTGGACCACTTCCACATGAAGGCAAGTACATTTTTATTCAGTTTTTGAACAACTAAAAATTCCCCTTTGCATTTTTTAAAGTTTATTTTATAACACTTCCAAGCTGAAGTTTCAAAAAAATAAAATTTCCACAGTATGTTATAACATAACTGCTGGAGACCGATGAAAATGCAACAAAATTGTGTGCAACTTCAACATAGAAATATGTATGGTAACGAGTATTCTGCAAAGCCTATAAAAGATGGAAAGGCGTAACACTCAGTTCTACATACAGTATGTTTGCTCGTTGGTAGTTTGTTCATACATTAATTTGAGACGCCTGAGTTCTTGAGAGACGAGAAAACTTAAATGGGGAGAGTTAAGGCAATTCTCGTTCGTGAAAACAAGGTTAAAAAGGTCTTTTTTTAAGTGGTGTTAGAAGTTATTGTTTCAATTCACTTTTTTACTTATATACGTAACAATATAATTACTAGGATTGGACCTACTAATATTGAGTCTGTCTACCACAAGGTCAAAGTATCATAAAATACTTCACATTAACATTGTTTATAACTATGGCATATGGGCTTCCCAGTTTATTTTAATAAAAATCTAATCTTTGTGACCCAACGTTGGAAAATAATGAATTTCACATGACCACACGAAAAAAACCTGTGCTTCATTTTATCTTAAAAATACAGATTTAATGTGGGTCTGACATTGTGGCGTATTTGAAGATATTAATTTTCTAAAATTAAACTTTTACTATATTGTATGAGTTGAATATTTTATTTGGAACTAGTAATAAACCTTTTGTGGTTATTACAGACTTTTAACATAGAAATTCATATAATAAAATAACTTAATCTAACAAAAAAGCCCTTAACCGTTTTCGTGTGCGTAGTTCAAATGTGCAAATAAATTGTTCATAAGACTAAATAATAAATTACTTATTATATTTTCTTGTTATAATTTGATGAGGAAATCAGTGAAGGTAAATATTTTAAAATTTCGATGCAAATTGAATAAAAAATTTAAATTTCTAATTCTGTCTAAACATGACCATTTTTCATATTTTAATTTTAATAAGAAACTAATATGGTTGTTATTGTCACTCGTGTTTCAACTTTAAATTTGCAGGTAATTACCGAATTCGTTCATTTGTCATTTATTTATTGGCTAAGAAAAAGGTACCGAAGGGACGATTTCAGAATTTTTGGCGTGAATTCTTCACCTCTAGTGAGACACAGAAAAGCAGCGGATAAAATGTTATTAATCCATTAGACCAGCGTTGAAATATGGCTATAGCTTACTATAACTTAAATTAGCATTTTTGAAATGATAGTGCAGATTGAGGGGAAAAACTAAGTGAAAGAGAAATCTTATTTTTGCAAGCGAAGGCAGTATTTTTCATAAAATAACGAAAACAAGTATTTGAGATATTTAGGAAGAGCAGAATTTTTAAAATTAGGATGACAAATTAAAGAAAGATTGAAATAAAATGTACTTATGGAAGTTAAAATTTTTATAAAACGAAGTTAAATTAAACAAAATAACAAAAATGTTCTTAAATAAAGAAACTGAAACTAGAGCAATCAGAGTTATTAGGAGTAAGGTAAACTGTTAGTAAATGAAATTACCAACAATTAGAAAACTTCTTCATTTTTTAAACATTACATGTTACCACCTATTTTTAACTATTCAGTCATGCAAAGGATATCAGATCAGGTACGAGTATGTCTACAAACTGCTAACCCTGCAGGTAACCATTTCATTGATCTTGACTCTTACTTACCCCGGAGTACAAATACCCAAATTCATATAACATACGTAATTCATGACCTTACTCATCATTTATAAAGGGTCTTTCATTAAGCGCTTCCTATCTTTAAATTTAAATAAAACAAAGTGTGTATGAGATATCATCGAAATTTTTTATTCGTTTGAAAGACATATCGATAACATCGTTCAAATGTCCGATGCGGCTTCTCTGGGTGGCGCGTATACGTCGTTCTCAAAGAAATATGGACCGATGACGCCACCAACCCCAAATCCACACCAAATAGTGATTTTTCGGGATGCATTGGACGCTCATGAATCTCATATAGATTGGTATAGCCCCAAATTGGACAATTTTGTTTGTTGAAGTACCCGTTCATACAGAAGTGGGCTTCATCGCTGGAGATGATTTTTCGATGAAAATTAAGGTCAGTCTCCAACTGTTCCAGAGCCCATTTAGCGAACACACGTCGTTGGGTATGGTCTTTTACCTTCAGCTCCTGGGTTAGTTAAATTTTGTACGGGTGAGCGATGTGATATCGACTGACTCGGATGCTCCTTCACACTCTCACGGACAGCGGCGATGTTTTCGGCAGATCTAGCGTTTCGTCGACGTACGGGTGTTGGTTTATCGTTTACTGAATCAGTGGATTCAAATTTATCCACCACACTGTGAATAGTCCTCTCGGTAGGACGTTTATAGCGACCGTAAAATGGGCGAAGCGCGCGGAACGCTGCACTCATTTTGATAACACAATTTTATCATTTGCACGTGTTGTTGAACGTTGACGAACATAGCGCGTCCTTAGTGATTTGGCAAACAGGCTGGATAAATGACAGCCAATTTGACAGATGTAGCTTCAACAATTTGGTCGCTATCAACTGTCAAAATTTGGAAGACCCTGTATTTGATACTATACTATATTTAACATAACAATATCACATATGAATTCTATTGCTATTCCCGTGGGAGGAAAAATCAAATTATTTAAATTAGTAGGGAATGCCGGACTGCCGGCAAAACAACAAACTTCGAAAGAAGGGATAACGAATCGCAACCACACAGGTGGTTGTTGATAATATAGAAGACTGAACAAAAGCGAATGTGAATGCAAGAGGGAATCGCAAAAACCGTAATTGCAACAAGCAGCTGTTGGTTAGCACGGGAGGGCCCCCGATGGGCTTCACCCATCAATGACGTTGTCTAATAAAAAGCGGGGCAGAGCATATTACTGGTCTTATCGTAAACATCTTCAGATTACAGCCTCTGAATGGTTGCTACGATTTAACCAGTTACAAGTTGCCGGTCATAGGTCTTGTTGGCGGCTGGACCACCGGTAGTCCATACCAGGACTTAAATCACGGTACCATAGTAGTCAGGAGCCCCCCGGATTTCGGTTCGGGCCTGACTTGTTAGAGGTAGGCCCCCTTGTGGGAGCGTCATGGTGGCTGTGGTTTAAAGCCAAATCGCGGGTACGGGTATTCCTTTTTTTTAACCCATTGTAGAGTTGCAAAAAAGTACTGGGTGCTGTGACCCTAAGAACAGCAAGAGGTTTTAGGTCGGCCTCGACTCATACCAAGGGTGGAACTTGTGCCTCCAACACAAGTTCTGCTTTGGTATTATACTATTAATGTAGGTAAGCGATGGCAAGGCGTATCCTTGCTCCCTATGGATGTATGGGCATCTCGTAAACATAAGGTCTTAAATGACAGGTGGTTTACGTTAAAAAATCCAGGAACGTTCTGTACACACCGGATGCTCAGCAAGGGTGTGTTCGGGAAGATCGATCAACACAAAAACTGTTAACAAACACAACAGGTAGGCGCCACCCAATTTTTAGTGCAAAATTGGGAAAATAGATGAAAAAAACAAAAAAATTATCTTTTCCCTGATGAGAATTTATGCTCGTATATTTGATTTTTCTTTTTTTGGGAATCACAGGATATACCAAAAGTTTTATCAGAAAAAAGTTGCTTAAAAATTTAAAGTAATTAAACTTTAACGGGTCGGCTAACGGAAGGCCCACAGTTCCGCGTTGTCGTACCGTTATGGCTAGCGGGTCGCGCAATCAAGGAAATTTAACCGTCTCACGAACGGTTTCAAAATAAAACGGGAAGAAGGCTTACGGACGCAAAGATGTTCTACTCTAATTGCACAAATACGTGTTAATCGAAAAGGGGGGGGGGGGTACTTATCTGGTTTATGGGGTTTTCCTGCCTATGCGGGGTCACTCTCTAGCTGGGGTTTATGCTGGTGGAGGAGGGTAAGCCGTCTCCGCCACAATCACCGACTTTCGCCCGGTCGTATCCGTTGGGCGTGTAGTTTCCTTTTTAGCTTGTCCGTTGGTGTTTCTCGTCCTCGGTTTGTTTTATTTTGTTGTTCTTGCTCTCGTTCGGGTTCTTGTTATTTCTATTCTGTTTCTATTTCGTTTTTTATTGTTCTCTTTGTCGTTGTTTTTTTTTTTGCTTGGTTTTCGTTCCTTTTTTTCCTGATTTTTGTTCTTTTGGTGGCTCTTGCCAGTAAGACGATAAGCTACATTTGAATATCTGATGAATTATCTACCATTGATTTAGGCTGTCATATGTCGACACAGGTTCTGACTACTTAGGCTAAAAATATACAGAAAAAACTGTTTGGTCACATTTACTTTCGACATTTCTGAGCTTACTACCATTATAGGATCATAACAACATCTCCCAAACACAGTTTCTTAGAGGCATGGTATACCAATAATGTAAGCCCATTTTAGCCAACTAATGTATGTATTATCATAAAACTTCTGGCGCAACATAAACACGCCAAAAAAAAAAACACTCATTTTTTTAATTAACAAAAATCAAGCTGACTAGAAATTCACAACAAGCCAACTTCCACTAAGAATTTAGTCTCCCCATTAAATGTTGGATGCAACCCATGGAGCGAAATAACCACTGAGCTTTCTTTCTCTCTCGATCACATTTTCCCATAAAAACTTAACACAGGCTGCGGCATTATACTCACAGCATCATACCCACTTCAGTGTTAAGTTCTAAGAAAAAAAAAAGAAAAAGAGACCTTTAATTTAATGGTCCTTACTTCAAACTGAGGGTATGCACCACAGAAATCGTGGTGAATGAATTCATGGCTTTGGAGGACCTCCAAAAGATAACCGACGCCGCACAAAATCGATGGAAAAGGCCGTTCGTTCTTAGATTTCTCGGAATTGTAAAAAAAATACTGAATTACGAGTAGTTTATAGCAATTTGATGAAAGTGTTTGTTATCACAGAGTCTAAATGATAATTTTTTAGTTAACAGAAATTAGACCGAGATATAAAGTTTTCTTTAAGCCAAAATAAGACTTCCTTGGTTGCCATTAGTACTGATCAGTAAGAAAGAAGAAGAGGTAAAGGCTTAGTCTATCTGAGAAAATAGCTTCATACACCTCGTCACTAGTTCTTCGTCCGCATTTGAAAAAGTGGATCGAACTTTCCTCCAGTAGCTCTAGCAGCCGTCTGCCTATGAAAATGTCGTCGAGTGTCAGTGAAACAGAATGTCTAGGGTGCGGAGGAATTATTGTATTGTAGTTCAAAGCGCATCGTATAGTGTGAGTGAAGGTTTTATCCTAGCTTACATATGATTGATTCGACCAACGGGCTGATTGATACCAGGGCAGCCATCTCAGCCAGTACAACCATGCATGTACTAGAGAGATGGAGTTTATAATGAGAATTGTGAGAGGGAAACAAAGAAAAAAAAAATCATTATGCGATTAATCTATGTTCAGCGAACAAAATCTCTATGCAAATGCGGTTTTTTATCATGCCCAGATTGTGTCTACGCTCAACTTTCAGTGTCTTACTAGCACTAAGTGAAAGTGGGTATTTTACTGTTTATAGCATCTTTTACACTAATCTAATCATAGTTTATCGCTTTATCTAAAGCAAGTATACCAAGAGACTAATGAGACTAATACTTAGTTCTTTTTTACTTCCTATAGTTTTTTATAACACTATGGTTTTTCTTTGCTCTCGCCTAGCTTTCTGCCTTAAAATTATCTTGCTTTTTTTTTTTTTAAATCAGCGCGCGCTTAAGGGTAAGATACCCTTAAAATGTTCGCACATAGCGCGGGCGTGAGTTCAGTGATCAGAATCATTTATCGTGTTAATATTAATTGTAACACAAGTCAAAAACAAGTTCTCACACTTCCAAGTTCGAAACAATAAGATGTTTCTCGATTATTTTTGCAACACGTTTTCTTGTAAGGACTGAAACGAAAAAAATTGCAATCCCATTTTTTACCCAAATTAGAATGTATATTCTCTAGTTTCAGTTTGTTATTGATTTTAGTTCGGTGCGGTTTAAAATATTTATAAAATATGAGTCAAGAGGAACGCCGTAAAAAGATCATCGACAAATGGCTCGAAAATACTTCGCGTCTAAACCATTTCATCGCAAAAAATTTAAACATAGTACGCAGTACAGTGGATTTTGTTGTTAAACGATATTTGGAGACGTTGACAGTTAAGCGAAAAAAGAAAAGTGGAGCTAAGAGTGGAGCACATGATACAAATTTGGACAGGAAAATAGTGGGTACCATCGTAAAAAATGTAATACCAACCAAACAATGCTACGAAGATCCAAAAAACCTAACCGTCTAAAAACACGAAAAAAACAAAAAATACCAAAAGTTACTGAAAAGCAAAAAAAAAGCCATAAAAACACGAGCCCGAAAGCTATACGAGTTGATCGGCAACAAGAAAGCGTGCTTGGTTTTGGATGACGAAACTTATGTCAAAGCCGACTTTACTACTCTTCCAGGTGCGCAGTTTTACAACTCGTTTAAGGCTGAGATTCTTCCGCAATCAACAACATCGATTGGGATGGGAAAATTCGGGTCAAAATATCGCGTTTGGCAGTCCATTTGCCAATGTGGACACAGAAGCTCATCGTTTATTACAACGGGAACAATTAACGGAGAAGTGTACTTTAACGAGTGCCTAAAAAAACGGTTGATTCCTTTCTTAAACAAACACGAGGGTTCAACATTATTTTGGCCAGATTTAGCTTCAGCTCACTATGCTCATGCGACGTTGAGCTTTCTTGTTGCTAAAAATGTCGACTTTGTCCCAAAAGAAATGAATCCACCCAATGTTCCACAGTGCCGTCCCATTGAAAGGTATTGGGCTTTGGTCAAAGCTAAATTGAGGAAAAGTGAGCAGTGTGCAAAGGACGTTAAAGGTTTTAGTGTTAAATGGAAAAGAGCGTCCAAGAAGATCACGGATGTAACTGTCACCAACCTTATGAAGGACATTCGAAAGTACTTGAGGAAAGAATGGGAACCCATATAATTTTTTTTTATTTTTTGTAATTGTGAATGAATTTAATAAAAACAGAGTTTTAAAGCAAATAAAAAAATATATACATGAATTATGGAAATATTTTTTTTTTTTACTTTGAAGTTTCCAAATTTTATTCGTTTCAGTCCTTATAACTATGAAATACTGAAATCTTAATCCGCTATACTTACGAGTATCTTAAAAAGGTAAATTAATTAATTAGAATAAAATTATGATTTATTTATGGTCAGTGCTTGTTACTCAATACTGCAGATAGTATTCAAGAGCTTACACTCCTTGTGGAGGTTCAGTCCTTAAGCTTATTTATAGCCAGATTTAGAAAGAAGTCCTCAGTTTAGAGATGAGGTGATACTCTTTCTTTTTTTTGAGATTTGAAAACTTTCTTTCCAAGTTGCAAAGCTGCTGCAGAAAGACAATCTCAAAGAAAGTCTGAACGGATCAACTGGCCATTATGACACTTTTCTGTGATAAAGGTTGAAGTCCATATCTTTTATATTTTTCAGTAAGCTTCCATTTTATGTAAGATTATAGCATATTCAATTAAGTTCATATTAAGTAGTAAATATCTGCTCAAAAATGCCCTTAAAAATTAGTTATTATGCAATATGGAATTGCCTGTTGTGGAGGTACTTATCTGAAAAAATCAGCCTCTGTTAATTTTCCAGAAAGGTTTTTTTAAAAAAAAATGCTGCATTACTACTAGACATCATAGTTATTCATTGGCCGGTAACTTTAAAAATCTTCCAGTCCATCATTTGGATTGTTCTATGCTACTGCCGTTGGCTTTTCAATTTTAATTTCGTTAGTTCAAAGGATGTGCATCCTCCATTCCATCTTGTATGTTTAAATTAAATCTTAATTCAATTTATAATTTGTTTTTATCATTTCGAATTAGACAATTTTTTTAAAACGGTTACCTCACCATAAGCAAAATGTTGATACTAGGTGGGGTGAAAAGTAACCTCTTTGGGAATTAAAAAATTTTTTTTTTTAAATGTTTTTTTATATTAAGTGTTCAATATACTACGAGTATGTATAGTCCCCTTTTAGTTTGATACACATATTCCAGCGATTTTCCAACTTCTTGATCCCGTCCGAAAAGTAATTTTCTGGAAGGTCTGCAAAATACTCCTCCGTGGATGGATGGTTACGGAAGAGATAATACTCCGTGGGAGCCAAATCGGGCGGATACGGTGAATGCGACAGCAATTGGAGCCGTAAGTCATTGATTTTAGCCGTGGTTACGGTGCTCTTGTTTTTGGTCAGGAGTGAGCATGCGCGGCACCCAGCGGCAGGATAACTTTTTCATATGCAGAATATTGCCCAAAATATGGCGTGTGCGCTCAGTACTAATCTTTGTGGTATCTGCTAGCTCGCGCACCTTCACTTTCGGTCATTTCAAGTATTTTTTTGACATTGTCCTCTGTAACCGCATCGGAGAGCCTGTCGCTGCGGACTTGATCGGTAGTGGAGTTGCGGTCACCACGAAACTCTCGAAACCAATATTTGACGGTGTAATCTGACGGATCATTAGTCCCATAATACAATATTTATCCAACTTTTCTTTTGTTTCCTTCGCCGTTTTGCCTCTCAAAAAATAATGTTTTATGAGAGAACGAAAATCGTTTTTGTCCATACTCAACATGATGCCAAACACGTCCACAACAATCAGCTGTCAAAAGAAAACTAAAGACAGTATCACACTCAAATTTTGCATGTCTACCTAAATATGAACGGACTTCAAGGCACTATAACCTTTTTTGCGGTAGCAGCGCATCCTGGCGGTCAAGGAAATTACTTTCCACCTAGTATTTCAAACACCATTGAATTCAGGACTCAAGACTATTTTAAAAACTCTAGTATTTCTCATGTTTTTTGTCTAAATAAATAGGGAAACGGTGTTGTTAAGAATAATGAATTCATAATGGATCTTATAGGAAATATTTGTAAATCGCTCATCTATAATATCTATCTACCTATACATATGAGCTTTCATCTATTATTCAGGTTTTAAGTTATTATAATCCGTTTGTCCTCTAATTGAGTGCTTTAGCTTAAGGTTAGTGTTTGTAAAGAATGGTTATAAATGTTTTGTCTCGCAGGTTGCTTATTTAGAAATAAAAATAAAACTGTATTGATTGATAACTTTTGCAATAGCTTTGTAAGAAGACATACTTATTTGAGGTTATATAAATAAAATATTTAATCAATTAATGTTAACTATTTCCGGAGATAGAATTGTTCTGAGTAAGATTTTAATTTTACATTCGTCTGAGTTTTTGAACTTCATATAAAGCGATAGTTAGTTTTAAATTTAAAAATAGAAGCTCAATTCTTTACACCAATGAATTTATTGAGATTCGTTAATGATCTTCAAAAAAAATAAAGTATGTCTTGAATTTAAATTATAATTGTATAGGTATAACAAATCGGAACCTCGTTGATACTTTACTGGCAACATTGATTTTAATCAGTTCGAAAAAAAAAAAATATGAAGAAGTTTGAACCCAAGTTTACTAAATAAATGCTAAGCCATTTCAAAATAATTTAGTCTAGATCTAACAGTCTACACAATCTTTTCAGCCTAGAAACCATTGCAACTGCAGTTAATTAGTAAATTTTTTTGGATAACGTGGGAAAATAGAAAGCATTCAGCTCTTTGATACAATTTGCACGGTGCCAGCTGTATTCAACTCATTACGCGTACTATTCATACTATTAGTAACTATTCTTACACATTTAGAATGGTGCCGTGCAATTGTGCCACATTTTAACGCTTGGCTTTATGTTCCACATTGATCAAAAAGCTCTCACTGTTCCGGTCTGAGTTCTGTTTTTTTTAGTAAGTTGGTAAATCTGTTGTTGATATTCGCTCTAAATCTCAGCGTCATAACTTGACATTTACAAAAGTTACGTAGCCAAGAGTACATCTACGAGGGGCGTTCAAGATATTCTCGGTATCGGGGTGAAGCTGTGGTTGCATATATAAATTGACTTATTTATCAAGTAATACTATTATTTTAGTGCATTCATGTAAAATTTCATATAAATGTGATTATTAATTCGCGTTTTATCTCTAGTTAAACAGAATCATAATGGCAACTAAGGCGATGATGGTAAAAATTGAGCATCGCGCTGTAATTAAATTTCTCACTAAGCAAGGAAAAAGTCAAAAAACTATTCATGAAGAGATGGTGGCTGTTTACCAGGGTTCCGCACCTTCATTATCAACTGTGCAAAAGTGGTCAAGTGAGTTCAAGAGAGGCAGAGAGAGCATTGAGGACGACCCCCGCTCCGGCGCCCCGGCTACTGCTTGTACGGGAGAAAGCATCAAAGAAGTCGAAAAACTTGTTCTTGAGGATGCCCGAATAAAGGTGAAAATGATGGCAGAGATCACCAAGCTTTCAATTGGTACCATTCACACCATTCTTCATGACCATCTTAACCTTTCAAAGGTCAGTGCAAGGTGGGTGCCACGAATGCTCACAGCGCCTCAGATAAAAAGTGAGAATCGCATGCTGTAGAGAGCTTTTGGAGATGTGTAGTGAGAACGCGGACGGTGTTATGGATCGAATTGTTACTGGGGACGAAACATGGGTCCACCACTATGACCCTGAAAGCAAACAAGAGTCCATGCAGTGGCATAAAAAAGGAACAGACCCCCCGAAGAAGTTCAAAGTCACTCCGTCTGCCGGGAAGCTCATGGCCACAGTTTTTTGGGACTCAAAGGGAATCTTGCTCATTGAGTACAAAAAAAAAGGTGAAACCATCAACGCCACATCCTACGCTTCCACTTTGCATAATTTGCGGGAGGAAATTAAAAAGAAAAGACGGGGTAAACTCGCAGCGGGTGTGTTGCTTCTTCATGACAACGCTCCTGTTCACACGGAGCGAGCTTCCAAGGCTGCTGCGCGAGATTGTGGTTTCGAAGAAATCCAACACCCACCCTATAGTCCAGACCTTGCCCCTAGTGATTATTTCCTGTTTCCGGATTTGAAAAAATGTCTTCGTGGAAAAAGATTTTCGGATGATGAAGAACTCAAGTCGGTATTTTGCAGAGAAAGAGGAAATTTATTATTTTGAGGGTTTAAAAAAGCTTATCTCAAGACGTAACAAATGCATTGATGTTAGGGGAGATCATATTGAAAAATAAAAACAATTTAAATTGAATTCGCATTTTCCTTCATATCGATACCGAGAATATATTGAACGCCCCTCGTATTATCTTGTGTGTTGGCGATTTTTTAGAATTTTAGAAATGAATTTAAATTTGCAACAACTAACTTGAATTAAATGTTGCGTAAAAAACTGATTTAATGGTGCGCGAACGTTGGAAATGTTGGAAAAATGTTTCGGGTCTGATGAACCAGTGGCAGACCATCGACATCGAAAACCGACGAAAAATTGATGAAGTAAAAGAAATGTTGGGCAATAACCGCAAATTAACCATCAGAGAGATAGCGGAGGACTTGAACGTTGCCTATGTATCCGTCCAAGACATTTTGGTTAATGATTTGGGTTTCCGTCGTGTAGCAGCAGAGTTGGTGCCAAAAGACCTTAATTTCATGCAAAAACGAGACCGTGTTGACGTCGCAAAAGAGATGATTTGTGAGGCTGAATCCGATCCCAGATTCATCAAAAGGTTCATTACTGGAGACGAGACGTGGGTTTATGGGTACAACACGCAATTCAGACATCAGGTAAGTGAGCGGTGTTCACCAAATGAGCCGAGACCAAAAAAACCACGTCGTTTTCAGTCAAAAAAGAAGGCAATGCTCACGGTTTTCATGGATTACAACGGTGTAATGCATCATGAATTTTTGCCAGAAGGTCAGACAGTAAACAAGGAGTATTATTTTGGCGTTATGAGACGTTTGTGTGAAGCAATTCGTCGAAAGAGACCAAAATTGTTGACAGAAAACTCGTGGATTTTGCACCATGATAACTCACCATCCCACAGTGCCATCATTATTCGTAATTTTTTGACGAAAAATGCAACAAATACCATCCAACAGCCAACGAATTCACCTGATTTGACTCTCTGTGACTTCTTTCTGTTCAATAGAGTTAAAAAACCACTACGGGGAACGCATTTCACAAGCCGAGAGGAATTAATGGAAAAATCACAGGAAGCACTGATGGACATACCGAAAAGCGAATATAAAAAATGTTTCGAGGATTGGATCAAGCGCTGGCATAAGTGTGTTGCAGTCGATGGGGATTACTTTGAAGGGGACAATATAGATTTAGATGAATAAATTTGTATCTTGAATTTTCTGAATACATTCCGGGAATGTACTTTTGATCTAGGTGGTATTTCTCTTTGTGAAAGTGAGATAAGGCCAAACGAATTCACTAATTCAAAGTGAAATAAGGCCAAATCAACAAAATGTTTATTCATTAAATAAAATTTGTATCAAGGTTAGGTTTTTATACCGTATCTCATTGCTTCAATTAACTTCATTTTAAGACTTTTCCAACTGTACAAAACATGCTATATTTTCAGCAATATATTACTTAATACGAACGCTTTATCCCCCTAGAAGTACCATTGATCCACCGTGAGTGTATTGTAGGTATAGGCGGCTGCATAACAGTTGTTGACATATCTTTAGTAGAGCAATGAACCACTCACGCGGTTAAACCCCGCAAAGCGGACCACGCAGATGGAGGCATATAGGCCCCTGGCTGATAGTTGTTGGCATACCCTTAACGGAACAACGAAGTCGTATGAGCGGCTAAACCACAAATTATTATATTACACAACTCAACAAAAACAATTTTTATCTTTGTCCTAAAATTTATTTCATGATTTTTCTATTCATTATACTCCAAAATAAAGGAAAAATACCCATATTCCATATGCTTTTGTGGTAGTTTTAATACTCGTAATACACTTTTTTGAGTTGTCGTAAAAATATTAGTAGTTCTGGTAGATCTAAAAATACCGCGAAAAAATAAATGGGTCGTAACTTTCACACAGTATCTACAGATGTTACTTAAGTGATAAACAACAATATTAATTGATTTATAGAAGACTCAAAGGGGTTCAAATGGCGTCTAGAAAGTGATGATGCATTTTGTTGCAAAGGGTGTTTTTTTTAGAGGTATAGTTGTTAAACTGGCAATACTGTTTCTACAGATCGTCAATTTGACAGTTGAAAGTTGAAATACGCGAAAATGGTACCATGGCAGGTATCGTGCCGTGCCCATTCATAAAACCGAATACACACATGCAAACAAATACGCACTTTTGTTGCGATCAAATAAAAAAGGAAATATAAATAATAATAATAAATAAATAAAAGAGAAAAAAAAAATATAAAATGACGAAAACACTAAACTGCCACATCACAATACACAACAAATAGCATAAGGTGGTATGTTATTTTAACTAATATAAAGGGTGTTTTTTTTTTAGGTTTGGTTTTCAAACTGGCAACACTGTTTCTACAGATTGTCAATTTGACAGCTGAAAGTTAATTTGTAGTTAGTACATCTTTCTATTTTACGAAGAATAGATTAACGTCAGAAAAACGCATGCAAATTGCGCAAACATATTTTGAAAACCATGGTGCGGTTCGCCAAGCTTATCGTGCGCTACGTCCATTTTACGGTCGACATAATCGTCCATGTGAGCAACTTATTCAGAATCGTTTTCGCACCGCTTACACTCTAGTGGATAATACGCATCCCAAAAGACGACAAACAGTGCGAACAGAAGAAGTTACTGTTGTGGAGCGCATAGTTAAGGAGAATCCGAATGAGTCGATTCGCCATCGTGCATAGCAATTGTAGTTATGCCCATCCATTTTGTGGAAGATTTTACGGAAAGATCTTGGCTTAATAGCTTATAAGATCCAGCTTGTGCAAGAGTTGAAACCGCGTGACCATTATACGCGTCGTAGGTTCGAAAACATTGGGCCGAAAACATTATTCACCTTGATCCTCATTTTCAACGCAAAATTTTGTCCTCCGATGAGGCCCATTTTTGGTTAAATGGATATGTAAACAATTTGGAGTGGAGAAAACCCAAATGTCTTTGTCGTGACGCTCTTACAACTATTAAAACTCAATGTTTGGTGTGCTTTATGGGCTGGGGGAATCATCGGTCCATATGCCGACCAGAATGTTACCGTCAGGATTGCGCTTCATTCGGGCTAGCCGTGGTGCGCATATGCCCGATATTATATTGAAAGACTAATGGCATAAAGTTATCTATTAAATAAATATCATAGACATTAACATTAGCTTCAAGTGTTTTATTTCATATTGAATTTGTACACCTCTAAAAAAACACCCTTTATATGTGATTTATTTATTAAAGTACGAGATAGAAAAGACGGAACCCATCGAATATCCTAACCTTGCTTCAACTTCTGCCCCAATCTCACATAGCCTACAACTTCCAGTGCCTGAACCAGTGCAAAATTATTTACTAGTCCTCAACAAAAATGTTAGAATAGTTCCAAAGGATTAGTTTCTGGATTTCTAGGGAATAACAAAGTTGAAAATTACCGAGAAGTAGTTGAAAACATGTAACATGTAACATTTTAAAACTATGGGTTGCAGAACATTTCTAAAAGTACATATGCTGCATGCTCATTTAGATAAATTTGAAAACAACAGGGGGCGTACTCAGAAGAACAAGGAGAACGTTTTCATCAGGATATCAATGATTTTGAACAAGGTTATCAGGGCCAGGAAAATATGATGGGGGACTACATTTGGGGTTTAGTGAGAGAAAGTTCTTATAAACATGAACGAAAAAGTAATAAGGTTCACTTTTAAACTTTTTTCCACTATTTTGTAATTTGATTTGATATTAAAAGTTGATAAAAAGTACATATAAATATATTTCTTTCGATTTAGCAATAAATAAAAATGTAAACTATGGATTTTCTAAAATGTTGGTTAACCGTTCTCCTGAATACAAAAGCAAACTTTTTCAGGCGATATATAGTTTTATTTCGTCTAACTATGGAAATTTCACACCCTCTTATCAAAGTCAAAATTCGTGTTAACCTGTGTTATACATTAAAAATAAAAGGATTAAGACCATTGAGTCAAGTGTGTTTACTTTAATCATTTCAAACGTCTTAGGATGGCAATTGATTTATTTCGGGTAAGCAAAATTAAAAACGATGGAAAGTGAAATGATGCCTAATTGGGCTTTTTTTTCACTTTTACGAAGTGGAAAAATTTGGTCTTGTTTCACGCCACCATTCAGAATACATAAAAACAACTTTGTGTTTCTCGATTTTTGTTTGGTTTGGAAGGCAAAAATCTCTCCAGAAAATTATAGTTTTTTACTCTTCTGGGCAATCCCGGAAACATTTTTCAATTCTGGATTTAGTTTCAGAATGAACTCAAAATACAATACATCAACACTTTTATCATATATGATTATCTAAAATAGGTTTTCCTATCTTTTTTAAATATGAAATAATGACATACGGAAATACTCGTAGATAGCAATAGCAACTTTCGCCAAATTTTTTGCTTCGGTTAACTAAAAATAATATGTAGATGTAATAGATAGATTACTCGTATTTAGCGAAATTGTTACTTCAATAGAATTTTTTAAGAAGTTGATTATAGATGTATTTAGATACTTAATACTTACATAACTTAACATATGAGTGGTTCAGAAACAATGTGAACCAAATCCATTTTTTGTTCTCTATATTAGCTGACAAGATATTTAATTAATCAGTTAAGCAAATTAACTGTTGTCATCCCTAAACTAAGATGTTGGTTAAACAAGTTGAAACTAAATTTCAATTTTGAAATTTTGTTGTATTTTCTGCAAAAACAAAAGTATAGTGCCATATTTTCTCAAAAAATTCAACTGGACTTGGTTCACTTTATTTCTGATCCACTCATATATGATAAGAAGTTTAAAAAAGGTTGTTTATCTGTGAATTTATATATTGGGTCTACAAGTAAGTTTCCAGCGTTTTTTTTCCAAAATTTGAAGTTTTATTATGAAAACATAGTTACAATGCTTTATTCAAAGTATCGTCCATCGGAAGCTACAACTTTCCCCCATCTTTCTGGCAATTTATGAATTCCGGACCAAAAAAATTTCTCGTCTTTCGAGCCCAAGAACGTGTCGAGCCAATTTTTGATTTCCTCTACTGAGCTGAAGCGTATTCCCGTAACAGCGTTCTGCATCGAACGAAACAAGTGGTAGTCAGATGGTGCCAAGTCTGGACTGTAAGGCGGGTGAGGCAGAATTTCCCATCCACTATTTTCCAAATAGTTTTTCACCGAAACCGCAACATGTGGCCAAGCGTTGTCGTGATGAAAAATGACGGACTCATGCCTGGTCTCATATTCTGGCCGTTTTTCTTTTAATGCCCGCTTCAAACGAATTAGTTGGGTTCGATATAATGGTCCTTTGATGATTTCACCACTCGGAAGCAGTTCGTAGTATACGACACCTTTTTGATCCCACCATATCCAGAGCATGACCTTATTCACGTGAATATTTCGTTTCGGCGTCGATTGGGCGTGCTCGCCGGGCTTTGTATACGATTTTCTGCGTTTAGGATTATCATAATAAATCCATTTCTCATCACCAGTGACAATACGATGCAAAAATGATTTATTTTTATACCGCTGCAGTAACATTTCGGACATGCAAAATCGCCGTTCGACGTCTCTTGGCTTCAATTCGTTCGGCACCCAGTTGCCAAACTTTTGAATTAATCCCAGTGCTTTTAGGCCCAGGGAAACGGCTTGTTGCGTGACGCCCAATGATGCAGCAAGTTCTTCTTGAATCTGACATGGATCCTCATCCAGTAAAGCGTCCAATTCCTCGTCTTCAAAACTTTTCGGCTTTCCGGGGCGATCTTTGTCTTCAACTCTAAAATCACCACTTTTGAACCGTTTGAACCCCTCGCGGCACGTCGATTCACCAATACATTCCGCCACATAAGTTTCCGAAAGCAAACGATAGGCCTTAGCCGCACTTTTCTTCATATTAAAGAATAAAAGCAGCGCTTCCCGCAAAAGACGTTTATTTGGCTGGAAACTTGCCATGATTTTGGTCGATAAAATGTACGACACCGATAGAACTGCTCAAATATAACGCTGCAAAGTTGTTGACAGATACAAACCCTACAAATAAAACACATGGGGTCTGACATTTCTGCCCGGGATCCACTGGTGGCGCCATCTCTAACAAACGCTGGAAACTTACTTGTAGACCCAATATAATGTATAAATACAATAAAATTTAAGTGATTTGTGCTTCCAATACAACTTTATGTACATACTCGTAAAGTTGTTAGCATAACCCAAAAACCTATACAGCCATTTTGAACTTGGAAGAAGGATATCTAATTGTTTCTTATGCAGGTTGAGGCCTATTATAGCTATATCTCACATAGTAAAATATATTATGCATGTCTCGGGAATTATTATCAGAAGAATCCAGTGATGTTAGTATGATCCGTATTCCTCCCGTTTGATCTATTTAATATTATTCTTCGCACAGCAGTTTTATTTGACCTTACAAGTGTCACAACGTAATTTCAAAACGTTCTTTATTAACTTTTATTATTATCCTACTTTGAAAGAATCTACTCGTATTATGTTATCTTAAAACTACTACATTTTTGTGACATATTCACATATTTGTATCTGTCATTATATTCATTGGTAATCAGGCAGTCGATTGCCAGCAGTCAAAATAAACAGACGTTCTTTGTTAAAATAGAATATAAATCGTTTTATTTTATTCTGACAAACATCAGAAGTGGGATTGAGGAGAATATAAGTGTAAAATTAATTTTGGAAATGGATTGCCAAGAGAAGAAATCGTTGGAGGAGGCCGACGCTGTTCAACCGCACAATATCGTGAAAGATCCTGCAAACAAGGTCGAGGGAGATTTGAAGGGGCAGGTCCAGGAAATCTTTAAAATCCTCGGATCATTGTCAAGCAAAATCGCCACAGCGTGCCGTTGGTTACCAACCCCACTCCCAGGAATTCAACGAAGGACGATGGAAAAAAACTTTTAGTGGTGATCATCGTTCACGGTAAGTGTGAACGCACAGTCGTGAGTACACTAATTCCATCAATCCAGCCGCCGAGCAGCTGCACGAAGGTAATTCCCCCATGGTGCCATGCAGAAATTAGTTCCGCCGCCACACAGTCGCCAGCATTGGGAATTATCGGAAATTCGCAGCAACCAATTCCAGGAACATTCACCACGCAGTTACGTCGTCAACACTCAATCTGCAGTGCCAAAGGTCGAACAAATTACATCTCATAACGTACGGGATATAATGGAAATTTTGCCAGACTTCAATCCCTGCGAGGGAGACATCACATCAGGGCAGTTCATCACCCGGATTAATAGCTTAAGAAGTATCTCCGGCTGGAGCGATAACATTCTCATTTTCGCTGTCTTGGGAAAACTGAGAGGAGCCGCTAGGCAATGGGCTGATGCGCAACAAGTTTTTCGGGACTAGAATGAATTTGTAAGTTTCTTTCTATATGATTTTCCGCATGTAAATAGTATGGCAGATGTGCATATGCGCTTGATGAAAACTAAAATGACAAAAAACGAATCGGTCATAGAGTTTTTATTATCGGGTGTTAGCAATAGGTCGCCGAGAAAATGTGGACGATAATTCAATAATTCGGTATGTTATTAACAGATTGTATGATGATCAATTAAAGAAGTCGTTGAGTGTTGAGTGAATTTCGGAAGGTGAGCAGATTTGTTACGATCTTTATTGTTGACTACCGTGGTTGCAACAGGAGTTCACGTACAAAATTCTGATCGAAGATCTCAACTGCAATCGGGAAATAGTGAACAAATCACTGAGAGTAAAAATTCGAGGAAAATCAAGGTTTGCTTTAATTGTCGCGAAAGAAGGCATATTTCTCGGAATTGTACGGTGCGGCAAAAGAGGCAGACCCAAATAGTTAACAAAAAGATTAATATTCTCAATAGCAGCGCGAATGATAAGGGGGTCGTGGGGAAAGGCAATCGGGAACTGCAGAAGAAAGTAACAATCGAGAGAAAGAAATTCGTTACCTATTGTGCGTTGATCGGTTCGGGAAGTTCGAAGTCCTTGATTTCACAAGCAGTTGCCGATATGTGTGAAGGCACCTTTATACCGTGCGAAGAAAGATTGATAAGGTTCACAGGAGGAGAAACCGTTTGCCGAAAGAAAATGTTAGCAAAGATTCGGAAGTCGAATACATGTCACAGTTTCAGGTCGTTGAAATTTCGGTCATGGCATATGATGTCATAGTAGGTATCGACATTTTAGCTAAGGGAAGAGTCGTGATAGATAACGGCGTGTGTCGGGTTATGGCAATCGATTCTCAAGCAGTTGATGTAGGTCAGAAAATAGATAAAGCTATCGTTGCACAACTGCACACTTTGCTTAGTTCATAGTCACATTGTTTCCGAGAAAAGTTATGCGAGCTAGGCAGGTCGAAACATTTTGAAATGGACATTAAGTTGACGTCGCCGACACCCATAGCAAAGAAACCGTAGTTGAAAAAATAGTAGCAGAACTACTAAGGTTAGATATCATTCGCCCGTCATGCTCGTTGTATGCATCGCTCTAGTCCTAGTGCCGAAGCAGAATGGTGTAGACCGCCTTTGTGTAGACTATCGTGGGCTTAATTCTGTCACAGAGAAACAACCATGATCCATGCCGACTGTTGATGGTATCTTGTCCACACTTGGGGAAAAGAATGTATTTTCGACGCTCGATGTGATGTCCGGTTATTATTAGCTGGAGTTAACAGAATCAGCAAAGCCGTTAAAAGCATTTCTATTATGAGTTTAATCGTATGCCTTTTGGTCTGCGAAACGCTCCGTGTGCATTCCAACGCATGATGAGTCAACTAATCAAGCCGCTGGGTAATAAGGTAATTAGCTACGTCGATGAGGTGATTGTCACGACACGAACTGCAGAAGAAAAGCTAGAAAGGGACATCTAAAGGAGTTTCTCGACGTCGTTCAACAAGAAGGCTTGACGAAATGTTCATTTCTGAAGGACGAGGTAAACTTCCTTGGCCATGTGGTTGACGGAGATGGAATTCGACCGGGTCATGAGAAAACTTCAGCAATCAGAGAGTATCCAAATCCGAGAAGCGCATTGGAGGTTCGATGATTTCTTGGACTTACCGGGTTCTTTATCCCACTTTCTGCACACATCGCACAGCTACTCACGCAACTCACCAAGAAAACTGAGGAGTTCGTTTGGACGGATCAGTGTGAAGACGCGTTTGGTCGACTGATTCAACTTCTCACAGCTCAACCAACACTTTGCATTTTCGATCTGCAGAAAGAACATCAAGTCCATACTGATGCTGCCAGTATCGGAGTTGCCGCGATGTTGTTACAAAATGATGAATACGATAACTGGAGACCAGTAGCTTACTTCAGCCGGGTATGCAATTCCAGTGAAAAAAACTTTCATGCGTACGAATTGGAAGTATTGGCCGTAGTAGAATATACATACTAGGTAAGCCGTTTGTTGTCGTTACAGACTGTCAAGCTACCTCCGCCGCCAAGATGACAAAATCACTCATCCCCCGGGTAGCACGCTGGTTTCTCAAACTGACGGAGTTCGACTTTGAGGTAAAACATCGAGCAGGAACATCCATGAGACATGTATGCAATGAGTAGAGCCACAGTTTCCTCTTCAGAACAAGTAGATGACATAAGCTGTCATGTCATGGCGATTGACATCAACACTGACGATTGGATAGCCAGCATGCAGCGGCAGGATCCGAAACTTAAGGAAATAATGTCCGTCCTGAGCGGACAAGCCGATTCGAACCAGAAGCAAAAATTTGAAGCTGAGTTCATATTAAGAGGGCATCGGCTGTTTAGAAAGGGCATTGGTGACAAACCGCGACTGATAGTCCCGAAAGGAGTGCGATGGCGAGCAGTGAGGACATGTCATGACGAGGTCGGGCATCTAGGTGTGGAAGCCACCATAAAGAAGATATCACAATACTTTTGGTTTCCACGTATGCGAAACTTTGTCAAAGGTTACATCAAGGGGTGTATTGATTGCTGCTTTCACCGTGAAGTTTCTCGCAAGGAGTGCGAGCTGTATGGTATGGATATTCCTGAATTTCCATTTCAAGTCCTATATTTGGATCATCTTGGGCCGTTCATCCGGAGTCGTCGTGGCAATGAGGTGATTGTGGATGCGTTGACCCGTTACTCAGTCATATCTCCTGTTAAATCTATCAAAACAAAACCAGTGGTAGACATCATGAACCAGTTAACTCTTTATTTTGGGTTGCCGAAGTGCGTGGTGACAGATCGAGGAACAGCTTTTACCTCAGCAAGCTTTTCAGAGTACTGCTGTAGTAATGTCATTCAACATATCAAGGGTGCTGTGCGTACCCCACGTGCAAATGGACTAGCTGAGCGACTCAACAAATCGATCTTAGCTCACTTGAAGGCAGAGTATTGTGACCAGAGGGACTGGGACATCGCAGTGCGAATGGTGCAGTGGTCTGTGAACACCAGAGTCAATTGGTAATCAGGCAGTCGATTGCCAGCAGTCAAAATAAACAGACGTTCTTTTTTAAAATAGAAGATTAATCGTTTTTTTTATTCTGAAACAAGTTTTTCGACATACGTACTTTTTAGACTAAATGTGTAAAAACTGTCTAATCCGGAGGAGTGAGGATAAAATTCTCTGTTGGAGAGAAAATGTGTTAAAAAATAAGGAAATTGATTTTAAACAGTTTCGTACAGACAAATCTCAACCATTTTTCCTTTGAATTTTTCCAAAACAGAAAAAAAATTAAAAAACGAGTTTAAATGAATTTAGCAGTTTTTTATTTAAGTCTGAATGAGCAAAGATGAGTTATTCCAATAATTTCTCTCTGTATTGTCCATCTACAATATATGGCATTTGTATTGTAGATGTCAGAAAGTCTAAACGACTGCTTTAGCATTCTTTAGGCAGGTAAAAAAATTGTTGGTCCCAATTAAAATCTTTTATTTTATATTGAAATAAGAAAAACTTTAATTTTTTAAGACAATTAAAGTCTTTTTATTTGTAACTCACTTAACTCTAACATAAAATTATTCTTACCGTCTATTTATTAGCTAGTTTAAAATTTTTTTTCAGGCGTAATTTGATATAAAGGCAATGCAACTTTATTTAAAGTTTTGTAGCCCGTGTGCTGAGATAACATTTTTTTTTATGATGATTTTGCATAAGGAGTGTATTAACTTCTTCCATCCCTAAATCTGCGACCCGTAGATTCAATATTTAGTGCGATAGGTTTTGGAAAGGGGTTAGTGGGTTGTGGAATTATTGTAGGTATACTCGTATATTTTCAATTGAATTGCCTTTTTATCTTTCTTACGCATAATTTTGAATATGAGTGTCAATACAAGGATAAAGATTATAAAATACATACTATATATGACCAAATCTGAGATAACTGTCATTTTGTTAAATATATGAAGGTTTTCCAATTTTTTTACGATTATATTATCCAAATGTAAATTATGCAAATACTCCAAGTCTTGGTTCATATATTTTGTAGTTAAATTACCTACCTTGGATTATTGGATGTAAAATTTGGAAAGATGTCTCTAATTTATTAGAATACTCTTTGTATTGGAGTTTATCTCTATGATATCATTACATATTGTAGCAAGCCACAGGAGAGAAACTGATAAGAATGTAAGAAATATAAAGTGGCAACACTAACTAGTGATTGTAAAGTGGCCACACTAGGAAAAGAGTCTACCGGCAGGTAGGAGATCAGTCGTAAATCAAACACTGTAGAATACAGACGCCTATAAGCAACCAAATAAAGAGCGTAAGTTTTTTTTTTTAAGGGATTGTGTTTGTTTTATTCGCGATAAGGCTAGTTGCTAAAAAATCAGAAGTGGGATCCAATCCAACAAAAAAATAATAATAATACAAAATAACGATTCGCAAAGTGGAAAGAAGAAAAAAATAAAGAACGAAATTGAACTAAACAAACGAGTGTGCAAAAAAGTAAATACAAAAGAGTGTGAAAAAAAAAACCCAAAAGGAGAGAACAAAATGGAACATTCGATTGCTGTGTCGAATTATTCTTCCGCAGAGTTGCGCAAATTGCTACTACGTCTTGGGCTTTCCACAGCCGGCGCCAAAAATGTGCTCGTGATGCGTTTAAACGATGTGCCATTCGAGCAACGCGGCGAAGCAGGGGACAGAGGAAGACGCCGAAACAGAATACCAACGAGTGGGCGAGCAAGAGAGGGAAGTGGGAAGAATCCGAAGACAACGGATGCATCATCGAATGATCGGCTGCTAGTGTAAGTGCAGCATGCTCAGCCAGGGAGAAACGGTTATATGAAAAACAAATAGAATTACTAAAGAAAGAAAAAGAACTACTGGCAAAAGAAATTGAGTGGCTGCGAAGAATGGCGCGAATGAGCGAAACGACACAAAAGAATGTTGACACACACACACGAAGGAGTTCAGACAAATGACCTGCCACAACCAAAGGAGAGTGAAATAAACGCAAACACACAAACGAGCGAAAGTCAAATGGGTGCAACAACATCTGATCCGTAACATTTGAGTATGTGGAAAGACATGTTGCCAGAATATGACGGCAGTACAAATCTGGATGTGTGGCTAGCCCAACTGAAAAGTATTCAGGATGTATACAAACCGGACGAGAACATGATGCGGACACTTATGTTGACAAAAATGAAAGGTAAGGCATTGGAGTGGATGCCTTCAAAGTCGAATTTTTTGATCGAAGGAGTGGACGAATTGGTGCTACAGATGAAGGAGCTGTTCAGTACAAAGGAAAACAAAATGGTATTGCGACGGAAATTTGAAGACAGGAAGTGGCAGACGAATGAGAGTTTTACGGACTACTTTAATGACAAGATCATCCTTTCAAATTGCTTTCAAATCGACGAAGATAAGCTAGTTGAATATGTGGTAGAAGGCATAACGGATGAATCGCTACGAACACAGCCACTCATCCAATGCTATTCTACAAAGGCACAACTACTCCAAGCCTTTTCAAAAATAAAACAACGGAAGCCGCAACGAATGGAAGCCGTCCAACGAGAGCGAAGGAGTGATACAGCAAGGAACCAAATCAAGTGCTACAATTGCAATTATGTTGGGCACATGGCAAACAAGTGTAGGAAGGAAAAACGAGAGAAAGGCGCTTTTCACGTTTGTGCCAGAATGGGACATACAGCGGCAGACTGTCCAGAGCGGAAGAAGCCTAGCAGGAAGCCGATATACAACGTACACCAAGAAGATGAAGCAGATGAATCCGTAAGATTATTTAATTGTATATTTACACTTAGAAATTTACATTGTAGGCAGTTAATTTATCACACTAGTGCTGGTGTTACCGATCTTGTGCAACACACTGTTCTTTAAAGTAAATAGATTAAGTAAATATATAGCATAATTGTTCTATTTCATGGTTGTTTCATGATCGAATGATCTTCCCGCTAGCATGTTACATATAAATACTTTTTGGCTATAAATACGCTTACGTTCAATGTTAACGGGCTTCTTGCAAATAAACTGTAGTAAAGAAAACGTCGATCAGTCTTTTTTTACCCGAACCCCCACAAAAGGCTTTACAATATTTCAGAAGTGCGATTTTACCCGCTAATCGGTTAAGTGCATGTAAAGTCAGTGTGTTCTTGCCTGAGAATTTATCAGTGAATATGTCCGAGTTGTTTACGAAGTTTATGGAGGAAGCAACGTTCGCTACCGTGAAAGACATTTTACGACATATGGAAATGCAAACCAGTGGCAGTAAGGCGACATTGAAATTGAGAGTAGAGGAGTATTCTGAGGAAGATCTGCAAAATATTCTCCAGTATTGTTCGCGCGGAAGTCCAGAAGACGTTGCAGAGTCGTCAAGTGAGCGTGCATCTGAGCAAGACAGTGATCCGGAGATTCCTCAGAATGACCTGGATGAAGAACTTAGAAGTCTTCGAGACGCGTGTAAGAAGAAGGAGGAGATTATACTTTTGCAGCGTAAACTCAAAGAACTGCAAACGGAAGATGCACTTCCAAGCCAGGTATCAATTACTAATCATAATTTCAGAGACATGGAAGACATGCTGTGTCAATTTAAAGGAGACGATAATTTTCCCATTGATCTTTGGGTGGAGCATTTTGAAGATTATTCAGAGATCCTTCGTTTGTATGAACGCACAAAGTTCGTATTTGGGAAAAGACTTCTGAGTGGCACGGCACGCTTGTTTGTGCGATCTTTAAGGTTACGGAACTGGGTGGAACTAAAGGAAGCTCTAGTGAGTGAGTTCAAGTGTGTAGTGACAAAAGCTGATGTAATTAACCAGCTAAAACGACGCGATGAGACTGTACAACAATATGTGTTGTCAATGCAGGGGATTGCGTCGCATAATCCCGTTGAAGAAGAAGACTTAATTCAATCCATCATCAGAGGCATTCCAGACACCGAAGTAAACAAGAGCGTACTGTATAATGCCAACAACATCAAGCAGTTAAAGCTCGCTTTGAGGAAGTAAGAAAAATTCAAGAACAATTCAAGTGACAGTTACTCAAATAAGCCTTGCTTCAAGACAAAAGTGATACAAACAACATAAGCCGGGATACGATCAACAACGTGCCGAGTGACGACGAAAGTAATTTAGAACAACCATTACGCGTCACAGCAAACAATTTCGAAAAGGAAACAGTGTTCCAGTTTATCGGAAGATATGCTAAAAGTTCATCAACCCTTACAACTCTTTTGGACTCAGGGAGTCCAATAAGCCTCGCTCAAGAGAAATTCTTACCGTCGTGCATGATATCACCTTTGGAAGAAAGTAACAAATCGTATTGTGGTGTTAATGGGAGTCCACTTCATGTGTTGGGAAGTGTGAATTGTTGTATATTTTTCGAAAAATCACAAACTAATTTATCTTTACTTGTAGCGAGAAACAATTCAATGAGTTGTGCTCGGGAGAAATTTCATTGACAAAATTGGTTTGGTTTTGCAGAGAACATCTAAGAAAGCTGAAAATAAAGAAAAATTAATATCGCCAAAACAGTCCAGTGTCCAGAGTCACCTAGTTTCAAAGTCATCGTCATCGTCATCGTCATCGTCATCGTCATCGTCATCGTCATCGTCATCGTCATCGTCATCATCATCGTCATCGTCATCGTCATCGTCATTGTCATCGTCATCGTCATCGTCATCGCCATCGTCATCGTCATCGTCATCGTCATCGTCATCGTCATCGTCATCGTCATCGTCATCGTCATCGTCATCGTCATCGTCATCGTCATCGTCATCGTCATCGTCATCGTCATCGTCATCGTCATCGTCATCATCAACGCCATTTAGTCAGTGTTATAGTTCGTAACCATAGTAAGTAAGTACAGATAGTGAAGAAACCCATTGTGTAGAAGAAATCTTTAACATAGATATCAGTGATAATAAATTAAAATTGGATATAAAAATTAATGAAAATTTACCATACCATGTGCAAATTAAAGTAAAAGAAATACTGAGTCCAGCTTTCTGGCAAAATTCGGATAAAGTTTGTGAACGGGAAGATACATTTAAAATGAGGATAGTTTTATCAAAGGATTCTCCATTCCACTGCCCACCTAGAAGATTGCCATACAGGCACAAAATAGAGTTGGAAAGAATTCTTAATAAAGACATCATTGGAGAGTCCGATTCACAGTACGCATCGCCTATCGTTCTAGTAGAAAAAAGAATAAAGAATTGAGGTTATGTGTAAACTTTAGGGAACTTAATAAGATCACTTTATGTGATAACTATCCATTACCCCTGATAGAAGACAATATTGATAGACTAAAAAATAAAAAGTTTTTTACAACACTCGATTTAAAAAACGGTTTTTATCATGTACCACTTGAAGATGATTCTATGAAGTTTACGTCCTTTACTACCCCAATTGGTCAGTATGAGTTTACACGCATGCCATTCGGGCTTAAAAACGCACCTTTAGTTTTCGAGCGTTACATGAAACATCTGTTTGGGAAAATGATTGTAGAATCGAAAATGTTGACCTATTTAGACGATATCCTTATCGCAACCGAAACAATCGAGGAACATCTAAATATTCTTCAGGAAGTCATCAATATTGTCATCAATAAAGGTTTGGAACTCAGGTTGGACAAATGTTTTTTCCTCAAAGCCGCAATTAATTATTTAGGCTATAAAATAACTGAAGACGGTGTAAGTCCAAACGATGTAAACCTTAAAGCCATTCAAGATTTTCCAATACCCACTTCCACTAGAGATATTCATAGTTTTTTGGGACTTTGTTCCTACTTCAGGAAATTTATACATCAATTCGCAAATATCGCAAAGCCTCTCTACGATCTGCTAAGGTAAGATGCTCCGTTTGTTTTCGGGTCTAATGAAATTGAAGTTTTTAAATTATTAAAAGCTAGATTAATGTCAGCACCAGTTTTATCCATCTATAGCCCTCATAATGTCACGGAGTTGGATTGTGACGCAAGCACTCTTGGTTTCGGAGCAGTCCTTATACAAAAGCAAATGGATGGTAAATTTCACCCCGTCTTTTACTTCTCCAAACGAGCAACTGATGCTGAAAGTCGATATCATAGCTATGAGCTAGAAACGTTGTCTATAATATATGCACTAAAACGGTTTCGAGTATATCTGTTGGGAATCCCGTTCAAGATTGTTGCGGATTGTCAAGCCCTTGTTCTGACGCTGAACAAAAAATTATTGAATCCTCGAATTTTAAGATGGGCGCTAAAGCTTCAATCATATGATTACTCTATTGAACATCGAAAAAGTGAACGGATGTCCCACGTAGATTCTCTCAGCAGATCTTTCAATATCTTGCATATAGACGACGATTCATTTGAATTCATCTCTGCCCAAGCAAGATCCAACCATAGTTTCAATTTCCAAGCAACTCAGTAAGTCTGAAAGTCCATTTTACGAAATGGTAGATGGATTAATTTATAGGAAGAAACAACGAAGAGTTGCACATGGAGGAGCAGGTAATTCGGACGCACCATGAGGCACTTTCTCATTTAGGGGTTGAAAAATGCTTCCAGCACTTGTCAGGAATATATTGGTTTCCTGAAATGACGGGAAAAATCAGAATATTTATCAAAAACTACCTGAAGTGCATTTATTATTCACCTGAATCGGGAAAAATAGAAGGTAATCTGCATCCTATCCCCAAAGGTAACTGATATTCTTCATATTGATCATCTAGGCCCACTTCCTACAAGTCGTTTAGGCAAAAATCACATTCTGGTAGTAGTAGATGCCTTTACCGAATTCGTAAAATTATACGCTGTTAAAACAACGAAAACTAAAGACGCTATATCTTGCTTGAGTACGTACTTCATAAATTTTTCAAGACCTAATAGAATTATTTCTGACCGTGGAAGTTGTTTCACTTCGAAAGAGTTTGCTGACTTTGTGACCGACAAAAATATTCAACATATCAAAGTAGCAACCCATTCTCAACAATCGAATGGTCAGGTTGAACGTCTCAATCGCATAATAACTCCGATGTTAGCAAAAGAGTGTGAGGCATTTACTACTAGTAGTTGGGACAAAAATTTAGATAAAGTTGAGTTTGCTATAAATAATAGTGTGAACAGAAGTCAGGTTTTACGCCTTGTACTTTATTATTCGGAAGAGATCAGAGAGGAAGATTCTGTGACAGGATTAAGGAGTATCTGATTGATAAAACAGAACCTGGAAGACTGGATATAGCGGAAGTTAGGGACAAGGTTTTAGGAAACATAGAAAAGGCACAAGTAGTAGGCAAAGCTTATTATGACAACCGTCATAAAAAAACCCACTAAATATAAAGTCGGTGATCATGTTATGATAAGGAATATAGTCATCCTTTCAGGCATAAATAAAAAGTTACTGATTAAGTATAGAGGTCCTTATCAAGTCAAGAAAGTCCTGCCGAATGATAGGTATTTTATCTGTGACATAGACGGCTTTCAGCTGACAAGATTACCTTATAAAGGTATTTGCTCTCCCAACAACATGCGACTGTATGCGGTACCTGGCACTGGCTTGAAAGATGGTGAAGAAAGAGACACGGATGATAATGAGAATGATTATTAAGCTCAAATCGACCATAAACTTACCAATGTTATCAATGACATTTCTCGCTTGACCTGGATGTTTTTCGAATAATTTTGAATATTTAAAAACTTTCATTTTGATTTTTAACCTTGACTATTTATATTGATTGTGTTATTAAATGTATGTAAGCATAAAACCGAATATTTTAAATGTACATATTGATCGTTAGATAAATGAGGATTTGTAAATTATGTTAACATTATCTTAATTTTGTAAGTTCAAAAGAATTTATAGTCGATTAACTTGAGACCAATTTTTGTTCTTCATTTTTGTGAATATACGATGTTATGCTTTATTTGTAAATGCAATCGGGACGATTTCCGTTCAGGATGGCCGATCTGTAGGCAGTTAATTTATCACACTAGTGCTGGTGTTACTGATCTTGTGCAACACACTGTTCTTTAAAGTAAATAGATTAAGTAAATATATAGCATAATTGTTCTATTTCATGGTCGTTTCATGATCGAATGATCTTCCCGCTAGCATGTTACATATAAATACTTTTTGGCTATAAATACGCTTACGTTCAATGTTAACGGGCTTCTTGCAAATAAGCTATAGTAAAGAAAACGTCGATCAGTCTTTTTTTACCAGAACTCCTACAAAAGGCTCTACAACATTATAAAATATTATTAGATTTACTACTAGATACCGGCAGCTCGATCAGCATAGTCAGGCAGGGATACGTTCCAACAGCAGTTATTAATTCATATGAAGAAAATGTAAAATTTCAGGGAATAAATAAAAGTCCGTTAAGAATACTAGGTAAAGTGTGTTGTCAAATTTTATTGGAAGAAGGAAAGGTTGAACTCGATCTACTAGTGGTACCGGATGGTACAATGACATTTCCCCTAACTCTAGATAGGAATTTCATGAGAAAGGCGAAGCTAAGATTAACTACCGTAGCATTAGAAAAACAAACGAGTGAGGTAAGCACAGAACATTTTCAGGAGATACTAAAGATAGATGTAGAAACGGAAGTACAGCTATTAAAAAATTGTAGTCTAGATTGGGAGACCAAAGAGTAAGTTCAAACGATTGTTCAATGAGAAATATTTGTACTGTAAGCGTCCCGAAGAACCCGAGATGAAATACGAAATGAAGCTAAGGGTGAACGATACAAAACCGTTTTATTGCTACCGGAAGAAACTTTCATATACCGAAAAGGAACAAGTACAATCTATCGTAGACGAGTTGCTGCGGGAAGGAATAATCAGGCCAAACAGATTGGAATACGCGTCGCCTATATATAGTATTAGTTGCAACTTTGCGTGGACTTCAGGAACTTAAATAAAGTTATCTTAAGACACAATCACCCGATTCCACTAATCGATGTAAGTCGTGTATGTTTAGATAAACGAGTGTACACATTATTAGATCTGAAGAGCGCTTTTTACCACATACGAATGAGTGACGAATCGATTAAATATACATCATTTGTGACACATGGCTCAGGATGCCATTTGGACTAAAGAATGCTCCATTGGAATTCCAACGTTATATTTCAAATGTTTTTGAAGATTTGATTAAAGAAAAGAAAGTCAAAATCTACATAGATGATATAATGATAGCGACTAAGACGGTAGAAGAACATTTAGAGATACTGAATAAAGTTTTCGATAGGCTAGTGAAGAACAAGTTGGAGTTACGTTTGGACAAGTGTCGGTTTATGGAAGCTAAGGTCAAGTATTTAGGATACACCGTACCCAAGGAGGGTATCCAGCCAAATGAAAAGGGCATCGAATCGATAAAGAATTTCCCTGTGCCACATAATGTAAGGGCTGTACATAGTTTTCTAGGACTATGTTCCTACTTCAGAAGATTTGTTAAAGGATTTTCAGTGTTAGCCCAGCCATTATACAAACTTTTAAAGAAGGATACCATTTTTAAATTTGACAGTGAAGAGATGCAATGCTTCGAAAAACTAAAAGGAAGACTACTGATGGCACCTATTCTGGCAATTTACTATCATCGGGATGAGACGGAGCTCCACCGGATTTGGGGCCATATTGATGCAGAAGAAGGCGGATGGGAGGTTCCATCCGGTGTTTTATTTTTCCAAAAGAGCGACAGAATGTGAGTCGAAGTATCACAGCTTCGAACTAGAAACATTGGCAATTATTTATGCCCTGCAAAGATTCAGGATATATTTAAACGGCATTAGATTCAAGATTGTGACAGACTGTAACTCATTAACATTGACACTTAACAAAAGAGATAAACCCCAGGATAGCCAGATGGGCACTGGAGCTTCAAAACTATGACTACACCCTGGAACACCGTGGCGGGGACAAAATGCAGCACGTAGCCGCTCTCAGTCGAGTCTCAAACATTCTGGTGCCGGAAGAAAATACGTTTGAACAAAATTTATCTATTGCCAACACAAGGATAGGAAAATTAACGAGATACGGAAACAATTGGAAGAAAAAGAGAGTAGTCTATATGAGATACGTAACGGACTAGTGTATAGGAAAGTGGGGAAAAGAATAGTGTTTTACGTCCCTATAGGGATGGAAAGTAAGATTTTGCATGTATACCATGACGAGATGGGTCATGTGGGTTGCGACAAAGTCTTGGACGCGGTTTTGAAAACATATTGGTTCCCTCAGATGAAAAGTAAAATCAAGTCGCACATAGCGAATTGCTTAAAGTGTATCGCATTTTCACCTAAGTTTGGAAAGCACGAAGGCTACTTGCACAACATACCAAAAGGAAATGTTCCCTTCCAGATGATACATGTAGATCACTTTGACCCAGTGTCACTCAAACGGGCGAAAAAGAAGTATGTGTTCCTATTAGTAGACGCGTTTACTAAGTACGTCAGACTTTTTGCCGTTAGGACAACCAACGCAAGTGAAGTAATAAGCTGCCTTAGATCTTATTTTAATTCATATAGCCGACGGAAGGTGCAGGTGTCAGACAGAGGAAGTGCGTTTACTTCAAAGGATTTCGGAAGTTTCTTGGAAAATAGGAATGTACATTACATAAAGATTGCGACGGCTTCCCCACTGGCCAACGGACAAGTGGAAAGGATAAACAGAAGTCTGGCGCCCATGATAGCAAAACTGACAGACGCAGGATACGAAAATTCTCTAGACGGGATACTACTAAGGATAGAGTTCGCTATGAACAACACAATACACCGAAGTATAGGCACGACACCGAGTGAATTGCTGTTCGGAGTAAGTCAAAAAGGCGAAGTTATTGATTTTCTGAAGGAGAGTTGAAATGAGCATTACGAGGAGGAAAATGAGAGGGATTTAGAGAAAATACGAACGAGAGCTACTAATAAGATGATTAAGTGTCAGGAATATAATAAGTCACGAAAGGACCACTACAGAACGCATAAGGCATATGGGAAAGGAGATTATGTAATGGTGAAGAACTTTATCAGCACCCCAGGTGCCAGTAAGAAGATAGCTCCTAAGTTTAAGGGTCCGTATAAAATTGAAAAGATTTTGCCAAATGATCGGTACATAGTGAAGGATGTAGAAGGATTTCAAGTAAGCCAGATCCCGTATGAAGGAATATGGGAAGTAGCCAACATCACACCATGGTTACAAACGAGAGCAAACGAATCACGTAATTGTAGTAGGACAAAGGGGGAAATCGGGACGATTACAAGTCAGGATGGTCAAGTTGTAGCAAGCCATAGGAGAGAAACTGATAAGAATGTAAGAAATATAAAGTGGCAACACTAACTTGTGATTGTAAAGTGGCCACACTAGGAAAAGAGTCTGCCGGTAGGTAGGAGATCAGTCGTAAGTCAATCACTGTAGAATACAGACGCCTATTAAGCAACCAAATAAAGAGCGTAAATTATTTTTTTTAAAGGATTGCGTTTGTTTTATTCGCGATAAGACTAGCGGCTAAAATATTAAACTGTATTATACATACATATACCACGTTGATGAAAAAATTCCCGCACCACACTACCGTGTGGCGCACACATTGTTCCGATTTGAGTTCTGTTTCTTTTGGTAAGTTGATAAATCTGTTGTTGACATTCCCTCTAAATCTTAGCGTCATAGCTTGACATTTGCAAAAGTTACGTAGCCAAGAGTACATCTATCTCTGTGTGTGCTGGCGATTTTTTACAACGAACTTGTATTCAATTTTACGTAAAAAACGGATTTAATGGAGCGCGAACGTTGGAAATGTTGGAAAAGTGTTTCGACAACGATTCTCTAAAGAAAACGGTCGTTTACCAGTGGCACGAGCGGTTCAACAGTGGTCGTGAGTCAATCGAAGATGATGAACGCAGTGGCAGACAATCGACATCGAAAACCGACGAAAACATTGATGAAGTAAAAGAAATGTTGGTCAATAACCGCAAATTAACCATCAGAGAGATAGCGGAGGACTTGAACGTTGCCTATGTATCCGTCCAAGACATTTTGGTTAATGATTTGGGTTTCCGTCGTGTAGCAGCAGAGTTGGTGCCAAAAGACCTTAATTTCATGCAAAAACGAGACCGTGTTGACGTCGCAAAAGAGATGATTTGTGAGGCTGAATCCGATCCCAGATTCATCAAAAGGTTCATTACTGGAGACGAGACGTGGGTTTATGAGTACAACACGCAATTCAGACATCAGGTAAGTGAGCGGTGTTCACCAAATGAGCCGAGACCAAAAAAACCACGTCGTTTTCAGTCAAAAAAGGAGGCAATGCTCACGGTTTTCATGGATTACAACGGTGTAGTGCATCATGAATTTTTGCCAGAAGGCCAGACAGTAAACAAAGAGTATTATTTTTGCATTATGAGACGTTTGCGTGAAGCTATTCGCCGAAAGAGACCAGAATTGTGGGCAGAAAACTCGTGGATTTTGCACCATGATAACGCACCGTCGCACAGTGCCATCATTATTCGTAATTTTTTGACGAAAAATGCAACAAATATCATCCAACAGCCACCGAATTCACCTGATTTGACTCCCTGAACAGAAAGTTCAATCGAGTTAAAGTACCTCAGGGTACGCGTTTCAGCAGCCGAGTGGAAGTAATGGAAAAATCACAGGAAGCACTGACAGACATACCGAAAACCGAATATAAAAAATGTTTCGAGGATTGGATCAAGCGCTGGCATAAGTGTGTTGCAGTTTATGAGGATTACTTTGAAGGGGACAATATACGAGGGGCGTTCAATATATTCTCGGTATCGATATGAAGAAGAATGCGAATTCAATTTAAATTGTTTTTATTTTTCAATATAATCTCCCCTAACATCAATGCATTTGTTACATCTTGAGATAAGCTTTTTTAAACCCTCAAAAAAATAAATTTCCTAATCCTCCATTTATTGCCGACTTGAGTTCTTCATCATCCGAAAATCTTTTTCCACGAAGACATTTTTTCAAATCCGGAAACAGGAAATAATCACTAGGGGCAAGGTCTGGACTATAGGGTGGGTGTTGGATTTCTTCGAAACCACAATCTCGCGCAGCAGCCTTGGAAACTCGCGCCGTGTGAACAGGAGCGTTGTCATGAAGAAGCAACACACCCGCTGCGAGTTTACCCCGTCTTTTCTTTTTAATTTCCTCCCGCAAATTATGCAAAGTGGAAGCGTAGGATGTGGCGTTGATGGTTTCACCTTTTTTTTTGTACTCAATGAGCAAGATTCTCTTTGAGTCCCAAAAAACTGTGGCCATGAGCTTCCCGGCAGACGGAGTGACTTTGAACTTCTTCGGGGATCTGTTCCTTTTTTATGCCACTGCATGGACTCTTGTTTGCTTTCAGGGTCATAGTGGTGGACCCATGTTTCGTCCCCAGTAACAATTCGATCCATAACACCGTCCGCGTTCTCACCACACATCTCCAAAAGCTCTCTACAGCATGCGATTCTCACTTTTTTCTGAGGCGCTGTGAGCATTCGTGGCACCCACCTTGCACTGACCTTTGAAAGGTTAAGATGGTCATGAAGAATGGTGTGAATGGTACCAATTGAAAGCTTGGTGATCTCTGCCATCATTTTCACCTTTATTCGGGCATCCTCAAGAACAAGTTTTTCGACTTCTTTGATGCTTTCTCCCGTACAAGCAGTAGCCGGGGCGCCGGAGCGGGGGTCGTCTTCAATGCTCTCTCTGCCTCTCTTGAACTCACTTGACCACTTTTGCACAGTTGATAATGAAGGTGCGGAACCCTGGTAAACAGCCACCATCTCTTCATGAATAGTTTTTTGACTTTTTCCTTGCTTAGTGAGAAATTTAATTACAGCGCGATGCTCAATTTTCACCATCATCGTCTCAGTTGCCATTATGATTCTGTTTAACTAGAGATAAAACGCGAATTAATAATTACATTTATATGAAATTTTACATGAATGCACTAAAATAATAGTATTACTTGATAAATAAGTCAATTTATATATACAACCACAGTTTCACCCCGATACCGAGAATATGTTGAACGCCCCGCGTAGATTTAGATGAATAAACTTGTATTTTTAATTGTCTGAATAAATTCCGGGAACAGGAGGTAGCTGTTGACAGATATAACAATTCAATTCACTCAGTGACCGGGAAAAAGCCTAGTGACGTCTTCCTCGGAAGAGCTCATAGAATAAATTATCAAGATATGATTGGTTTTCCAAAAATGAAGACTTAACTGACCTAATCAGAACAAACCAAAAAAAAATCAACAGGGAAAATGCAAACAGGAGAAAACCAAAAAAATATCAGCCGGGAAATATAGTTTTTGCAGCAGTTAAATGAAGAGATGGAAGACAAAAACCTCTCTATACAAAAGAAAAAGTAGCAAAAGACAATCGTGTTACAGTTATTACCGAAAGTGGAAAAAAAAATTCATAAATCACAGCTTAAAAATATCACTGAATAAATAATTGTTCTCTTCCCATTATAGATCAGTCATTAATTTGGTATTTGGATCCGTCGATATACATACAATATACGATATACATGTACCATACACCCATAATTACACAGAGAAGAGCTTGGTAAAATGGTAAAACGGTAGTTTTGGAATGGTACATGTTATTAATTTAACTACATAGGTACGATGATATAATCAGCGAGCTCACACCTACTATCAAAAATAATATCAATAAGAAAAGCATCCTCCGACCGCAATTGATTCATTTGGGGGTGGTGGCCGTGGTGTAGTGGTACTAGCAATCGCTTCTCACTCGGAAGGTCAAGGTTCGAATCCTAGCCACGGCAAGTTTTCATTTGTGCAATTGGAACTCAGTCAGAAAAATCTGCGTGTGAAGGCATAACACTGACATGTAGATTTGGCTGTTGTAGGGTTTTCAAGCACAAAAACAACCGTTAAAATTCACAACCTCACCATTCCGAGTGAAGATAATCTCTCCGTCCTATTCGGACTCCCACCCCTGGAGAGTCAATATCGAAACCAAACACACCTGAGTTTCAAACCACTACATCACAAACTTTCCTTTCTCCTCCTTCTACCTTTCCGCCCGCGCCCTGGCAACAGTGTAAGGGTATTCATAACCCCTTTGGCGCGCGTAAATTATAAAAAAAAAAAAAAAAAAAAATTACAGCAAACTGAAAATTTACTGGAAAAAATGCATTGGAAAAACTTTCGGCATATAAAGCAACAATAACCAATATAAAATAAATGAACGTATAACAACTGTTACTCAAGGTATAATGGCGATTATAACAAAATTAAAGAGTAGGTGATATAAACGTCGCTAAATACGAACGGTGTTGTATAATAAATTATGAATAATCAAGGAAGAATTGAATGAAATATTATCAGCAATACATTTACCACCTCTGAACAGGTACATATTTTCTCAACAGGAAGTCATAAAATTAAAGGGTAAATAAGAAACGACCGTTGGAATTTTCCAAGATCAAACAATGAACTTCTTGAAAAGCGTATAAAAAGATGCTCCACTGGGATGAGGCCACATGCAAAATCTTCGAAAGAAAGGAAAAAATGAATAAAATGTTTACATTGAATGGTTTTAAAATATTTATTTATTATGTTTTTTTACATTAATAGTGAGTATGCTCGCCATTTTTCGATATGACCTCTATAAGACGGTTTGAAATAGAATCATACAGTTTTTTTTAAATAATCAAGAGAAATTTGGGCCCAGGCATCACGAATAACTTCGATTAAAGTGCCCTTGTCTTCAAATTGTCTGCCGCCCTCATACACTTTACGAGATAGCCGTGCCCAAACGTTTTCGATTATGTTTAAGTCCGGTGAATAGGGCCGGAATTGCAAAAGTTCCACGTCTTCTGATTGAATGCAACTTCCAACAACCCTGGAAGTGTGGATGGGGGCACTACCTTGTTGTAATTTCCAAGGCAGGGGTCCGAAAAAGTTTTTCACTTTTGGAAATGACCGTTCCAGTAAACATTTGTAGTTGTTTCCGTTCATTGTTGTGGACAAAAACTCCAACTGGATTGTGCCATAGTAGCTAATAGCTCCCCACACCATTACACCTGACGTACGGCTGTGGTTTCTTGCCAAAATAAGCTCCTCCTTTCTTAAATCATGGAAATAAAAGTTGTAATTATCGGGGCCGTCAAGGTTAAACTTTTTTTTATCCGAAAAGACAACGCGTTTCCATTCACTGCTCCACGCGACGTGTTCTCCTGCAAAATTCATTCGATGCTCCTTCTGTTCTTGCCTCAAAACAGGTTTCTTTTTAAGTTTTTTTCTCTGTATAGTACCACTTTTTCGTATTATAATTCGGACCGTTACTATGCTGGCTGATACTTCGCTTTGGCCCTTATTTTAGTCGCTGGTAGAGTAGAATTTGAGGCACGCCGTAGAACCAACCCTCTTTTCTCGCAATGTTGTTACTTCTGCCGTGCGTCCTTTTTGATTTTTCCCATAGTTTTGTGGATCCGCAAGATAACTGTTTACAACGGTTTTACTTCTTTTAAGCCTCCTGACACTCGGCCTGAGAGTCCTAACTCATTGAAAGTATCTATTTTCCTCTTTTTGTCGCTGTCAAAGTCTTTCCAGAACCCATTTTTTTTTTAACTAAATAAAAACAGTTATTTTCAGCGCTTTTTTTTAAATATTCTTAACAAAACTTTGAAAGAAATCGCTGATGTGAAATCCTGCAACGAAACATTCGCAATGGCCTCATCCTAGTAGCGCATCTTTTTTAGCGCCTTTCAAGAAGTTCATTGTTTGATCTTGGAAAATTCCAACGGTCGTTTCTTATTTACACTTTCATTTTATGACTTCCTGTTGAGAAAATATGTACCTGTTCGCAGGTAGTAAAAGTTTGCGGGTATAGAATTTCAAACAGGTATAAAGAGTGAAAATCGATTGCAAAATGTATGGCCTTATCCTAGTGATCGCCAGTGTATTTGCTAATTATTTTTATTGTATTATTCTTAATATTTAAATACAAATGTAAAAAAGAAAACATACCGGTGAAAATTATATTATCCTCATTAATACCCCAGGTCAATGACTTCTCCTCTCAACCCATAAAATTAAATTTGTGATCTAAGAGATGTAGATTTTAAGCAGGAAGGAGTTATTGCGCTTCATCGTGCATACAAACAAAAATATAAACATTCTGCAACATCAGCACAGGGGCCGGAAGGTCAATGCTAATACTGGAGAATAATGCAAAATTAAGAACCATGTTTCCCTACACCAGATGCAAATGTTATATTCCCGTCGGGAATATTTCACATGCGGTGTCAGCACTATTAGATTACAAGTACTAGTCTAAGACAAAAATGTAATTAGAATTAAGTTGACTGCAAATAAAGGTCGTTGTTTAAAAAGCAATTGTTTTTTTTAATTATTTTATTTCTAAAATACTTAACTGTAACGTTGTGCAAAATTTTCATTCCATATTAATATGGAAAGTAGCTGTCTTTCAGGATCGGTATTCACATTTTGAGTGGGAAGTTTGGCAGTGACCACTAGCGGGAGATGATCGGAGAACGAGAATTCGCCTATCTCAAGTTCAGGTGTGCGGTTTGTCCGTTCATCTCTCACCAGGTAGTACTCTATCGTTGCCTCTCAAAAAAGTGAGAGATCCATCTTCATCGCTTTTTGTTCGACCATTCAGAAGTGGCAGGCTCACACATTTCGACTAATTTTCTACCATTGCTATCGATTCTTTTGTCCTTCAACTTCCTGGAAGTACAAGCAGTATCACCAGCTAAATCTGGATATAATAGCCACAGTTGTGTGTCACTTAGCGTTGCAATCTCCAATTAACATCACATTTTGTTGAAAAATCTTGCTGTCAAAAGCTGCAATTAATGTAAACTGGAATGATGAAGAGTATTTGTCCATTATTTATGATTGTTACAAAGGTTCTGTCTAATTCATGAACGAAGCAACAGCGGAAGGTTGTTTTAATACTCCTTTTTCATCCGTAAAGGCATCCTCCGCTAGATCTTCCATGAGTTGGTGTTCTTGATGCAAAGATCCAGTACAATTCGTAATCCTCAAAGAAATGTTTGAAGGTATCTTCCTTCGATTGGATGAAAGTTTCGTACAAGAAAAAGATAACGTACTCATTGATGAACTCAAAAAATTCCCGCGACTTACGAGTATGATCCAAAAAGCCAAAATTATCTAAAATCAAAATTTTTAATGCAATAGTCCCATAGCTTTAAATACTAAACTAAACAACCTTTCGATTCTCATTGGGTGGCCTAGACAAAAGGTATTTCAGCCCCCTTTCCGCAGGGTGTAGCCGCTCACGCGACTTCGTCGCTTCGCAAAGGGTATGTTGACAACTGTCAGGCAGGCGCCTATACCTACAATACACTCATGAATCAAAGCACCAGAGGGTGGTCGGCGGGTTTAATTGTCCTGTCTTCGGTAGCATGAATCATCTTTTCATGAAATCGAAAAATGGAAGAATATTCAAATTTATGTTTTTTAAATTGCTTATTTTCTCATGTATAGATTAAGGATGTTGCGGATGTAAATGTAAAATTTGGTACATACATAACAACATTAATTATTACTATTATTATTTTAATAATTTTTATTTAAACGAAAAGAAACTTTTAATACTTAAACATAAGCATATGTGCGTTATATTTAATGAACAGCACCTTGGCTGTCTTTTCTGGGTCTAGGCGATTTCGCAAAGAGTCGTAAATTATTCCCGCACCACTAAACAATTGTTCACTAGGAACACTGGCTGGGGGAGGTGACAAGTATCTTCGTGCTATGTCAGATAACATCTTAAACTCTTTATTATCTTTCCACCAGATAAGAGGACTTTCCCATACAGTTGTCCTTTTTTTGCTGCGATATGACGCTAACTCCTTTTTAAGGTCTGTTCCGGAACTGTCTGATCTTTACGCATGGTCGTCGTCTACACTTGACGAATCTAGCATCGCTTCAATATCACTTTTTAAACAGGGTTTCCTAGCGGTACCGGACGTGCTAGGTTATTCTAAAGAGTGGTAATCGATTGCAATAAATCCAATGAATCTCCCATTCTCATTTTTTAGATTGGTTGTAGTTTGGAGAGCATGTGCTGTCATGATAATGAAGATGATTTGTGTGGGCTTTCAGTATTTCTTCTTTAATCTTTTCTTCTGTCAACGGTTTGTACTTGTAACGTGGGTCTAAATAAGAGGGTATAGGAAATAAATTATTTTCGTCCAAGGCCGAGAATTTGGAAGACATTTCCACTTTTAAAGTGGTGACTGCTGCTTAATTCTTGTGTCGCTTCTTCAAAAGGTTTCAGCAACTGGACACAGCTTTCGATTATTTTTCAGTCTTCTGGCATAATTGGGCTCATCTCGTTGTTATTTATGTAGAGACTTAATGCGTCTTTTACCTTCTAAAACCACTCAAATAAAAGTACTGTTCCATCTGGTTACACAGTCTTGGAATACTTTGAGATGCGGTTGATTAAGTGTATCTTGAATTTTTGAAGCTGTTTTTGAGCATTTGTTGAATGATTAAAATGGCTTGAAATTTTCTAACATTTTTGTCAGACTTTTTTTATATTTTCTTGGGACTCTAATCCTCGTCGTATAGCTAGCTGTATTTTATGAATGATACAATCTGAATTATTCAATACTGCTATTCGAATGGCTCTTTTCATATTGGAACCTTCGTCTCGAATCATGCAGTGCACTTGTTCCATTGTAATATTCTATTCAGAGAGCGTTGTGTCAAATTTATCGGCAGTTATATCGCCAGTATGACGATCATCAAATGTCTCACATTTCAACACAATAACCGATCGATCAAAGTTTTCCGCTATTCCATGGCAAGTCAGGCTTAGTAAAGAAGCATTAGAGCTTGGATCTGTCCAAATATCAGTAGTAAACGACATGTAATCAAATTGTTGAGCCAAATCCGTGACTTTTTCAGCAACCTTTTCGTACAATTCATTGCAAACATAATCAGTAAAAAAATTGCGCCCCTTTAAATTATACTTTGGCGCAACTTCTTGCATAAGCCGGCGAAATCCTATTCCTTATATAAAATTAAATGATAAATTTTGAAGTTCAATCGTTTCACCGATGAGTTTTTAAAGTTTTTTGGAATTGGGATGGTTCACGTCCAACATTTTTTCTCTTTGAATAACTTCCTCTAAATAAAACTGTTTCTTAGCTACTTGCAAAGGTGTAAGACATTTATTTAAAAAAAAAATAGAAAAACATTTTTAGATGAAACTGGTTAACTAACATATTACAAAAGTAACACATTGTCACATTAGAACATTACAAATAACAAATTGAATATTCAAGAAACGCATACTACGCGATGATTAAAATTGTAACAAATAATGATTAACTAACTAAACTACCTATAACAAACTATTAATTGTAGTTCTGCATCTGCACATTCAAATTAGAAAAATAAAAATATCAAAATTAATACTTACCTGATTCGTCTTTTTTTCCTGCAATTTTTTGTTAACTTCACTGCTGAGCAAGTTGTACTTTTCCGAGTGCATGGATTTAAGGTGATTTTTAATGAAGTAGATGTACGTCCCTTCCGAGAATATGTTTCAAGACATATTTTACATTGAGCTTTTTCACAATCATGTTCATCTGATTTAAAATAAGTCCAAATCGAAACCCTAACAACAAAAATGCAAATTCACAACGTTTATTTATAAATTTCACTCTTTTTTAACACCCTTCGCCATTCAATCGCATTATTTACAATACTAAAATCAAAGCAAAACAAACTCGTCGCTCCTTGTCACTGTCTGCTAGGAAAATACCTAATACGTATACCACACACCCCACCGCTAAGTCGTTCCTGTAGCGACTTGTTCAACATCCGCATACGCATAAGCTCCGCATTGATTTTTGAGGATGCGTATGTTTTGCTGTTGCGGATGTGAATATCGGCAACACCCCTAATGTATGTTAAAAAAAATATATGAAATTGATATCTTGCCGTAAAAATATTTTATGACAGATTATTCGTAAAAACTTTTTTTTTTGCATTCAAAGCCACAAAACCAATATATTGAAAATATTAATTTTTTCTTCAAAACAATTGGAAAAGAAAAACAATTAAGCATTGATTTCTCAATTGTGACGGTGTTCGTATTCCTCCTTATCGGCAACCAACCATTTAATGGTTTCGTCGCTTTTCTCTAAAATGGTAGTTCTCTTAGATTCTGCAATCTTATTCTTAAAATTATCCTCATCGAGGGTAGCATCATATTGGAGCAATATGACTCGAGGCCGTTCTTAGCGAAGATGGTTTCCTTTTACTTCTCATCTTCGCTACGATAACCATGCGCTCAATGTCCTCCTTGGACAATCGTCCCTTATCGTTGGTAATAGTGATCTTGTTCTCCTTTTTTATGGTGCGTTCCAAGGCAGTTGCATTTAAGATACCGTTAGCATCAATATCGAAGGTGACTTCGGTTTGTGGGACACTACGTGGTGCGAGAGGGATTCTAGAAAGTTGCAATTTGCCCAACAAGTTGTTATCGTTGGTCATGACACGTTCTTCTTCATAGACTTGAATCAACACACTAGGTTGGTTGTCCGAAAAGGTAGTGAAAGTTTGAGTCTGCTTAGTGGGGATAGTTGTGTTGCACTTGATGAAAACGCTCATGAAAACATCAGCAGTCTCAATACTTAAGACAATGGCGTAAGATCAAGCAACCAGGGATCCTGAACTTCTTGAGACTTATCGCAGTGCAAAATGGCAGCCTGGACAGCAGCACCATTAGCTATCAATCATAAGCAAATCAAAAAAGCATAGTAGCATAGACGTTCTTTGTTGAAGAGTACTAAGCTCATGCTCCGGCGTTCGGATCTCTCATTTAATCGCGTGAGGGAGGGACAAACGTTTTTTTATATCAGATCTATTTTTATCAAATATGTATATATGACATACGAGTATGAGAAGAGAGCAGTATCAGCGTCACCTTTTATCTTTTTTCAAATGTAGGATAGCGCGATATTTTGGCTTATCTTTGACTATCTCATAATTCTGTAAAATATTTTCTATATTATGGATTCGTGATTACTGAATCAAGAAGTTTACTTATATCTTTCAATTCCGCCACAACTCTTTGATTTCTGAATGTTACAAGCCTTTGACTGCAATCTGAACATTTATACCTACAGTATTGTGCAAAACCTAAGCAACCATCTGAAATCGACATTTCACAGTAAATTTTTTAAACCTTCTACCACACCAAATTGAAAACAAATGGAATATCGAATGATGTATTTAAGAGTATATTTTGAAATTCACAACTTTATAAGAAAATAGTAACACATGAAAATTAAAAAAAAAAAACCAAAATCAAAAATATAGCTAAATTCTGCTGTGCAAAACCTAAGCAACTTTTTTAATATCTGGTGTAATATCCCTTATTTTGAATAACTTAGGTGCAACGACGACGCATAGAAGCAATTAGCTTTGAAATTGTAGCCTGGGATATATTTTCCCAATCACTTTTCAAAGCATTGTACAGCTCTATCTTGTTGGAAAAACGTTGTCCAGCTACCCGGCTTTTAAGAATGCCAAATAGATAGATTTTCGATGGGATTGAAGTCGGGTGATAGGGCCGACCAATCAAGGGCTTAAATCTCACTCTCCTTTGTCCACCGCTTTATCAACTTCGATGTGTTTTTCGGATCGTTATCTTGTTGAAACATCCAACGAAGTGACATTTCCCACTGTGCATGTGGTAGCATTACTGATTCTAGAATCGATTTGTATTTGAATCAGTCCATAATTCCTTCGGTTTCGTGGAATGGACATACACTTCCTTCCGAAAAACACGTCCATAGCATCAAACTACCACCACCATGCTTAACAGTGGGTATGGAGAATGTAGGATTAAGTCGTTGGCCTTTACAATGCCTGACATGACACATCTCAACAGAATTAAATAAATTAAACTTAGAATTATCGCTGATAAGAACTGTTTTTCATTATTCAGGGGACCAGTGTTAATGTTTTCTTGCAAAATTTGGAGTTAGAAAAGAGTTAAGTTTAAATTATGTTTACATGATTTAATTGCACAACCTGTTCTTTAAATGCCTTTCTGTGAGCATCGGTTTCTTGCGCGGCCTATAGCTTTGAAGATTATTCTCAATTGCACGTCTACGCACCGTGCGTATTGAAATTTAGTAATTTTCAATTTCATTTGAACTTATAAATGGTTGGTTTTTAATTACACCACAAATGTTTCTATCTGTTCGACTTGTTGTCTTACGCGGCCTACCACCGAAATTTAAATTTTCAACGACTCCCGTTGTATGATATGTTTTTTTAGACGTGAAATAATATATTTACTCCTTTTATATCTTTTAGCTAATATTGTCCGAGAGTCTCCAGACTAAAATTCTTCAATAATCCTCAGTTTAAAACAGGTGGAGTATATTTGTCGCGACATTATTAAATATCATCAATTACGCATCCAATAGAATTGAAAACTGATCAAAGACAATGCGACAAGATCAAAGACAAAGAGCTTATAACATTTTATGTGTGACCTGGCTGGAAACGTACTGTTAGCTCTTTCCTTTTTACATTGGATTACAAAGTTGCTTAGGTTTTACACAGCTAAATTTGGCTATTTTTTATATTTCCGTGTTTTTTTTTTTTAATTTTGAAGTACCATTATTTTCTCAAAAAGTTATAAATTTCAAAATATGCTCTTACGAGTATATACATCATTCCACATTCATTTCATTTTATTTAGTGTAGCAGAAAGTTTAAAAAATTTACTGTGAAATATCGATTTCAGATGGTTGCTTAAGTTTTGCACAATACTGTATATGTATACTGTGTTTATGGGTTATTAATTACTCATGTAAGGTGTATTACAAGATGTGTTAGATAAAAACAATATATATAAAAATTTACATATACATAAGTAAAAATAAAAATCTTTGTGAATTTAATATTTTATGAACTACTCGATTTTTTTCTTCCATTTGGTTGATTAATACTTGTTTCAATATGGTTTTATTAATACGTATATTTAATATCGTATATTAAAAATTTTTTTTTGCATTTGATAATTTGATCACTTCTTAGATAATATTTTTTTTTTTTTTTTGTGAGTGTGGGGTGTATGATTACTTGATTACTATGATAATAATAACTTAAAAACTAAAATGTGGGAGTTAAATGAATTCACGTACAATAATACTGTTATGAACTTAATTGTTTGAATGGCTCTGGGTTTGTCTTCTAGTTGGTAGTTGTTATTGGGTGGCGCGTTTTGATCTTTTTTGGCTGAAGGCGTTGAAGTTGCAGTCGGCCTACTATTGGTGCACTCCAGAATCACTGTCACAGAATTTTTATGTTTGGCAAACTGTTCTGACGGGAAGTTGTTATACACTTAGAACTACTTTTTTAACACAATGCTGGTCCCTGCTGCTAGGGCGCGAATTAATTTTTTTTATTTTACGAGTATATTGAAATAAAAGAAAATTTTTAATAGACAATTAAAGTCATTTTAATTGCAACTGCTTAACTTTAACATAAAATTATTCCTGTCGTCTATATGTAAGCTAATTTACAATAATTTGCAGGCGTAAGCTTATGGGAAAAGAATCGCAACACGATAAGAATTTGCGGCTTGTGTGAAAAGTATTGATTGCATTATTTAAAGTTTTGTAGCGCGTGTGCTAAAAGAATATTTTTTGTGCTGATTTGGCATAAGGAATGTATTAGCTTCCCCTCCAATATACAAGAAAAACCACCCAATGTATGGAGAGACTACTTAGTCTATTTTAATATTTTTTTTAACATAACACATGGATTAAAAATAGGGTGTCTAACATTGCACGAAGACTGCAATATTTTGCGATAAAAATTGCCATTTAAACTTAAACGTTTATTTCACATGACAGTCGTTGGTCCACCTCTTTGGGATATATGTATGTATGTATCTATCTCACAGTATAGGACGATGTAAGAGGAATATAAGTTAAAAATGACATCGACGTGTTAAAGATGTCAGCGGATATACATATAATAAAACGTGATATTTCAAAAAGTACACGTATTTTTCGAAGTCTCCATGCTAGAGAAGCATTAGTATAAATGTGGGATGCATATACTTATGTACATATGTTGGCACCTAAAATAATTGAGAAATATAGTTTTTTTATTTTATGGTGAAATGATTGGAAGATTTCATCATAAGTTACTCTAGGTACATACCTTCATTGTAGAAAATCGAGTGGTTTACTTTTTGGTAAGAACAATCAGTAACGTCGCACCGTATCATTAAAATAAAAAAAAATATTGAAATTTTTGTTATTACGATTGTAAAAACTTATATTAAGTTTTATTTCTAATGAGAGCTACCATGCGACCAAAATTCACCTTGAGGTTTATGTTCTTACGAAGCAATATTGTGTACGTATTACATATAAGCCAAGATCGTGCGGCCGCTGAATTTTGTCTGCTCCCACGTTAGCGTAAGGAAATTCTATATCTGATCTTTGGTCACACGGTAGCTTCTTGAAATAAGTCGATGTAAATTATTTAAATGTAAAATAAATATACATTACGCCCTCAGTAAAAGCAACCGTTGAAAATTCGTTAATTGAGGTTGTGGCAATAACCGAGTCACAAAAAAGTTGAGCCTTGAATTAGAATTTAACGTGAAAACCAGAGTACGAAAAATACAAGAATATTGTTCGTCGTAAAAGAAAAGAAAAGTATTGTAATATATTTAATTCATTTAAAAAAAAAATATTTACATAATGTTAATACAGTTTTTGGTTAAATTGATTTAAAAAATTGGGAAATGTTCGTTTGTTTTTTCTTGGAGGATACATTTTTGTCAACGGCCAGCTCTCTCAGTTTTTGAAGAGTCAAGGTATCTTCTAGTGAAACCGAGTTTTCTTCAGCCCATTGAAGACAAATGCTAAATGCTTGGATAACATGCTTCGTTTTGATTTTTGCCCGTGGAGGACTTACACTTGCATCTGCGCTTTCTTCTTCACATTCGATTTCTTCAGCTTCTAGATTGTTGTAAACAGGCGCCTGTTCGATACCGTTTTCGGCAATCCAATTGCTTAATTCCTCGGTGACAAAAGTTTCAGTTTAAAATAACTCTTGAAGCAAATCATTAATGGATGTCATCATTTCGCGGTCACTAATGATTTTATCGCTTACGACTTTCAACGGTAGCTCATCCTCCTCATCCCACTCATTGTCAGGAGACATCAAAGGGTTCCAGCACTTTTGTATAGCCGAAGACTTAATCCATGCAGTAGCCAGAAGCCATATGGCATGCCTTAAATTAAAATCCTTTATTTTGCTCTCCAAATCTGAACCTCGGCTTCCGACTAAATGTTCCAAAAGTCCTTTTTTGCAGTACAGTTTTGTCAAGTTGATGACATTTTGGTCCATTGGTTGGAGAATCTTTCCATCATCACTTATCATCTCTCCGTCTTTTGGATGACACGTCGCGTTGTCCAATAGCAGTATAGCCTTTTTTGGCAAATTTTTCGATTCCAGAAACTGTCTTAACTAAGCCAAGGAAAAAATGTAAAAAAAATTTTAAATTCGACGAAATCAATTTGAAAATAATTTTACCTCTGGCACGAATGTTGAATGAAATCAATCTTTAAGAAATTCGTGTGTCATCCACGCATTTTTGTTGGCCTTGTAAACGACAGGCTTGTTTTCGAAATGCCTAAATGCTCTTACTTTGTGCCTACCAGATGCATTAGTGCAAGCAAGAAAAGTGATTCTTTCATTTCTTACTTTCCTACCAGGAGCAGTAGCTTGTTTGGCTAGGTTTGGTATAACCTTAAAAAATAGACCAGACTCGTCCGCATTGTAAATTTGATCTGCTAACAAGTCAAGCTCTTTAATTTTATTGTTGAATTTTATCAAAAATGGTTCCACCAGTTTTGGCTTACTTGTCAGCTTTTCTCCACAAATCTTAAGCATTCGAATTCCATCGCGTTTTTTTAAAATTTGAAAACCAGCCATTACTGGCATTGGAAGCTCCTGGTTTTTCTTTGATTTTTTTGTGAAGCATACATGCTTTTGACTTAAGAATTTGTGTGGAAATGGGCAAGTTTTGCCTGCGTTGCCTCTGGACCCAATTGTACAAGGCTTTTTCCATCCTTGGATACTCACAGGTTTTTAGAGTTACGCGCTTTCCCGGTCCGGGCTCAGAATTAATAACGAATTTGTTAAGAACATTTTTTCTCTTTTTTATTCTGCTAATGCTTGACTTGTTGCACTTGTATGTTTGACAAATCGATTTAACTGATGCACCGTTACTCAATTTATTTAGAATCTCAGCCTTCTGCTTTATAGACAGCTTGGGAACTTTTTTTACGATAGACATGATTTCTAAAATAAAAATAAGCAATTATGTACCGACCGAGGAAAAATTATCTGAAAACTGGTAAATTAAACAGCAAATACGAGTACAATGCACCTACGATCTATGTATGCACGAGTGTAAAAAATTCTGAGAGACGTAACTGTAAAATAACTACCCAGTTACAGTAAAACTAAACACCAAAAAAATAAAAACAAAGTTAAAACGAAAAAAGAGATCATGGATGGAAAGTTGCGTTTACTGCGTCACATTTTTTTTTTAAAAAGTTGCAATTACTGAGTCACTAATGGTAAAAATTTGGCTGTTGCTTTAACCGAGGTATTGCGTTTATCGAGGGTTGCTTTTACCGAGGGCGTACTGTAGTTGTGATTTGACTGTCAACGAGTTCAGCGTTTTCAACTCTAAAGTCGCCACGAGTTTGTTTAATTATTTTGTGAATAAATGTTGATAATTTATCAATTTCGAGGTATGAAATTGCAAATTGTATGTTAACTGAACTGTCATGTAATACCTTTCTTGTGTGAACCTAGCTTCAGATTAGTTGAGATATTTATAAGGAATAAAAGGCGAAGATATGAACCAAAATTACATCAAAAATGAAGGGAGGGACAATGGGGAATGATTGGCTTTCTGCCATAGTTATATTCAAAGTTATCTGGATAACAGTATGTTACATTTTCGATGACATACTAAAAAATATGATATACGAGTAGCTGAATAAAATTGTTCCAATTACATAAATAAATGATAAATATGTTTTCCTTTACTCCATTAACATGGCTTATCTCATTAACAGAAAAAATGGAGTCAAGTAAACAACAAAATAACATCAAAAATGCCTCTTGGTTCTCATTTCTATGCTTTTGTGTAACAATATCGTTATACTTATATAAATTAATACATATGTATATACCATATATGTTATATGGCTAATAACTAAGCCTTCATTTAAGTAAACAACTTTTTAAGCTAACGCGTTTTTAGTGAAATATTATTTGTACATACGAGTATGTATGTATGATATTTCTATCGGAAAGGAAGAACCCTCTTTTAACAACATTGTATACATAGGTGTGTATTCTATTAATTCTGCTATGTATATTAATATCTTTGGTTGAATGTGAAAATTCCTTGTTTGTTTCTCTGCTGGCTTAATATAATGTGTAATTTTCATCTGCAAATTCCTCGGAGGCATTTGAAGGGAAAAGGAAGTCACATTAAAAAAATGTGATAGTCATTCTATAATGGCGAGACAAAAATATTTAAACTTTTCAAAGGAAATGACTTTGTGTATTCTATGGTTAATACTTATTTAATGGACTCTCGATTTGGGAAGGTCTTTGGTTTAGGACACTGCTCACAGGACTTTAGACTGTCGTTTGTTGCACATTCGCTAAACGTGTTTTATATTTTCGCACTATTTATTTAAAAAAGACTTCGTTTATTTTTTTAAAACCCAAACAGAATTGTCAATTATTAAAATGGGAATGGGAGCAAAAGAACATTTTCTTCAAATTATCACAACATTTTCCATATATTTTACCGGCTTACCTATATTATTTTCTTAATACACCAAAATAAAAAGTTTAATGTCTTCAGAGGACAAAGCCGATATATGTATAGAAAAAATGGAAATTTTCATAAAAACGAGAAAATTCTGATCTGATGTATAAAATATACGTTTTTAATCTTAATCTTCTTAACATTTTAATTATCAGCGCCTGCTTTTAATTATTCACGAAATTCATTTGAAATATTGCGATATTTTTTGATTTGACAGCTTTTTGCTTTCAAATCCGGGCCAATCTCTCTTCAAATATCAGCAACAAGTTTAATTTGAGAGATACTTATTTAAACAAGGATGTCTCTGTGCTCCGATTAGACCTATTGTGATATCCTTGAACTAGAGTTCAGTTATGATGTCAGACTGAGTACCGTGCCGTCACCCACTGCACTCGTAATTTCTCCTGTGCTGCAAACAAAAAAAAAACAGTGCAGTGAAATTAAAAAAAAAATATATCACACGGTGCGGGTATCCCACCTGTCCCGCTCCTGGTCATAGTATTGTTGCTTGCACTCAGTCACTGCCGTTACTGTATTTATCACACGGTACGGGCAGTGACTCAGTGTAACCGATGGATAGCGGGTTGTGTGTGAAAATTTTGTTGGTGCACTGTTTCATATTGTTGTAAGGGCATAACACCTACAGCAATTGCATTCGATTAACCAACGTCAGAACTTTCACTTCGCAGCCTTGCTTAGTATCGTCGGTGTTTGTGTTTACTGTGTTTGTTTCTAATTATGACTAGGGAATTCTGGGTGGATATTGCCAATATACGCGGGCTAAAAAGTAATTACTTTTCTGCATACGTCCACGTTTGTAAGTACCGACCAGCTGTTTTGGCACTTAATCACTCTGATCTGAAGCTACCTGGCTACGAACTAGTGCCATTATTCTTCTCTCACAGCGGTCTCGCAATTTACGTGCGTAGTGATGTAGCTTACCAAACTCCACCTCAATGTAGTCCCTGTTCCAATCCGGAGTTCAATTCCGTAAGCAAATTATCCACTACTGCTTTATTTACAGAAGCCACAAACTGGACAGCAATTCGACTTTAACGAGTTTGATGCGCTGTCTGACTCCATTCAAAGAATTGTATCCCTGTATCCTCATACTGAAATCGTTATTACGGGCGATTTCAATATACACAATTCTGGGTGGCTTCGACATTCTGGACAGACAACACCCGAAGGACGGTGTGTTAAGATCTTCGCTGCGGAAACTAACTTAATCCAGCTTGTAAATGAGCCCACACGAATATCAGACGTTGACAGTCATACCGCCAACATCCTGGACTTGTTTCTAACTTCTCACCCTGATAAGTACACCGTGGATGTGCTCTCCCCTCTAGGCTCGTCGGACCATTGTGTCATATCAGCTAATTTCTCGTACACCTACCATACAGTTAGAGAAAAGATTCCTAAAAGAACCGTATTTCAATACGAGAAAGCCAATTAGAGCGGATTTAACAACTTCTTTGGGAATTTTAACTGGTCGTTATGCTTCCTCGATAACGATGTGAATGCCGCTGCTGACATGATTACAGAAACTATTCTCTTTGGAATGAGGTGCTTTATCCCTCATCGGATGAAGAGTATCAAACCAAAAGAAGAGGCATGGTACGACTGGAGCTGTAAAGAGGCTGTCAAAAAAGTTCAAACGAGCCAGAAATGACTGTAACGCCTTTCTTAAACGTGTAAAATTCCAATACGATCAAAAACTGAGGCAAAAAATACTACAATGTCCCAAAGGTAGTATCCCAACGCTCATTTACACTGACATTCCAGCTGTCAGCTTTTTGGACAAGGCCAATCTGCTTGCTGCACACTTTGCGGCCAGCTCAACACTCCCGGATTGTGCTCTGTCTCCGCCTACACTTGAGTGCGTCGAATCTTCAATGGGACGAATCGCACTCGTGTAGTAGCAAGAGTACTTAAAGATCTCATCATGCATAAATCCGCTGGTCCAGATGGTACATCTCCCCTTCTTCTGAAGAGGTGTTCTTCTTCGCTGGGAAAACCACTGCGTAAGCATTTTCATCAATCCTACTCTTTAGGACTCTTTCCGAGTAGATGGAAAACAGCATTTGTCCAGCCCGTCCCTAAGAAAGGCGAATCTTCCTCTCTCTCTTCCTACAGACCCATTCACTTACGTCCATTCTTTCCAAGGTCATGGAAACGCTGATAAACCGTCAGCTAATGAAATATCTCGAAACACGAAAACTTCTTAATGACCGGCAGTACGGTTTTCGTAACAACAGGTCCGTACATCAGCGTACATCATTCTGGCGAAATGGTCTTCGATGCCATTACCACAATCGCAAACACGCGCAATTCAAATTCTCCGCGAAAAGCAATGTATTACTGCTCATACTTTGCAAGAAATTTGTTCGCCAATTGATGCTTTTAAAGCTATAGTTTCTCCGGTAATAGTTACGATCATCGCTAAAGAAACCAACCGTAAAGCTAACGCTTTTTGTGCTGCGAATCCAAACAAAACGATTCGAAAGTGGGTGAATGCAGACGAGAAAGAATTATACGCTTTATTTGGTATGCTGATTTTTGGAGGCGCACGCAAATCACTAACTGAATTTTTCGACAAACGAAACCGAGCCATATTCCGAGGCACGATGACTCAGGTTCGATTTGAGCAGTTGCTTCGATTCATGCGATTCGACAATTTCCAAACTCGATCGGAACGATTGCGCACAGATAAATTGGCTCCTATTCGAGACATTTAGAACATTTTTCTCGACCAGCTAAAAACAGCGTATAAGCCATCAGCATTTTTGACTGTTGATGAGCAACTGGTGGCGACACGCGGGCGTTTGAAATTTTGGCAATACATTCCATCAAAACCAGGAAAGTATGGAATCATCCCTTGCGCGGGAAGATTTACGTTAGTCGCCAACCAGATAAATCGAAAGCACGCTACCACGCATTGAATTTAGTGCAACGTATTTTTCAACCATGGCTGAAAAAAGGTAAATGAAATTGCTGTGATTTTTTTCCAGAATGTTTCGCAATTTTCACTGCAAAGGAAAACGTGTTTTATTTTCAGCAAGGAACATTATCATGGATAATTTTTTTACGTCCGTTCAGCTCACTGAACAATTGTTGTCTCAAAACACCACGATTCTGGGTACTATGCGAAAAAATAAGCCAGATATTCCAGCTGAGTTAATCAATATCAAAGGCCGAGGAGAATTCAGTTCGCGATTTGTTTTCTCGAAAGCAAAGACTTTTGTTAGCTATGCCCACCATGCATCACTCCGCTGAGATCAATCTCGACCTAGAACAAAAGCCAGTGATTATTCTCGACTACAATAAAACGAAGGGTGGAGCCGACTCAATGGATAAGATGGTAGAGACTTACATATGTAAAAGGAAGACAAACCGCTAGCTAATGACTTTATTTTTCAATATCCTCGGTGTTGGCTGTATTGCGGCATTTGATCTCTATAATATAAGGTTTCCGAATTGGAATTTGCGTACGGATAAACGTCATACGTTCCTTCGAAAGCTCGGCGAAGAATTGGTCCATCCACAAATCATGGAAAGAATTTGTCGTGGCAAATACATATACGGAACTACTGCCCAAGCCATAAAAAAAGTGGGATACTCAATTTTGGAAGTTTAGGTGCCGGTAGAAGGAAAACTAAAACGTGCCCGCTGCTCATGCAATCAGTATATGTGCAAGAAACATTTACAAATGATATGCAGTTTGTACGAGTATATTGCTGCCACTGAAGATGATGAGGATTCCGAAGAAGAAAATCACATTTAAAATAAAAAAAATGTTTCGCTGATTTATTTTGAGCTCTCAATAGAATACTTAAAAAAATTTATTGAACTTAAAATCCTTGACAGTCAGAAGGTTAAAAAATTGTCGAAATAACTGTTCAATACGCTGTAAAAATTGTGCAAAACATGTCACAAGCATTAAATTTTCATTTCACGGAAAACAGTTGACTTGCTTGGCACACGATTAACATCAAAAACTCAAAAAGTTTAGTTAGATGCTCCATTATAAATTACGAGTATTATTAACTTCTCCTCTACTGTCTTATACTCGTATAAACTGAGCAACAACAGCCAAACCAGCATGACACCCAAACAAAATCGACTTGAAACGTAAAACTGACCCTTTATTATGTATAATAATACAATAGTATTTAGCAATGCATATTGATTTATACATTTCTCCTTAACTCTTTCAATCGTTCATATATATATATGTTTATAGGCGCCAGAAATCCTACAATTCTAAAGATGTTGAGCTTTCTATTTGTGTCATTGCAGACTACTGATTTTTCCGGCATTTAATCAATTTCTTCAATTGTATTAATTTACACCCCCTGCCTTACAATTTTACGGATGTCGTTTGAAATCAATCTTATCCCCAATTTTTTTTATTTGTTAAGGCTTGTATTCTAAAAAAATTCGAAAGCTGTTACAATATTAGTAAAGATTTGTTTAATTATACCAACTCGTTTATATGGTAAGCTAAAATATTACTAACACGCATTTATTATTTGGTACCATTGCAGTTTTATCTGGAGTTGGTGTTGACGTTTTTGTACATGGGCATAAGTCGGGTGTTTTTGTTTTGTGAGTACGGAAAACGTTTCAAATCCAAACATGTTTTTATCTTTGAATTTTATTGTATTTTATTCTTTATTTTAGGATGGGATCTGTTTTGGTTTTGGTGTTCGAGATAAAGTGGGTTATAACACTTTTTCTCCAACTTATTTTTGCTAGGTAAATGAAAAATAAAATTATATTTCTAATGAGAATTTCGTATTTTTATTTTATTGTAGTTTTTATTTTTTCAAATTATTTAATTTAATTATTTTTGTATGACATATTTGGGGAATATTATAATCGCAATTTCTTCATAGAGAAACTTTTGTTGCTCTTAACAGATAAGGATCTCTTTTTTTTTACAAATTTCGTGATATTGAAGGAAAAGCAGAGCTAGAGATCAGAAACTGACTTAACAAATTTAATCAGCTTTCTCCCAATATTAATCTAGATGCTTCAAAGTATACTATACATTCAGCTTGATTTGAAATGAAAATCAGATGATTAATGCCTGTAACACACACGCAGAATTTTCCTCGCAGCAAAAAAGAACAGCCGCTGTTGAGCACCTTTAAATCCTGCATGAACTATATACAATTCTGCAAAATGTTTGTATTCTTAAATTTTCGGCAATATTCAATATAAACTCAAAATATATGTACTTAGTACAAGGAATAAAATTTCGGGTATAAATCATATAGCACATCTTTTGTTTTATTACTGTCCAGTACATCTGCAGACGTTTTTGTCCGCCAATAGGTCATTACGATTCATTTCCGTATTAATGTAATGTGTATGTATAGTGTATATCCGATGTTATTATTATGCAGTATGATTGTATGAAATTGTATAATATTTTGGCTCGAACACGGTACATATTTTTATATGCTACAAAGACGTTGAATTAGAAATCCGGTTATTTCGCTAAACTTTCCTCTTACCGTGTAGAAAAGACCAAGAAAGTATACTACATATTGTAGATATTTGAAACATACGTCCGAAGAGTCATGTATTAAACGGCGCACACCCGTTATTCTAAATCGGTTCATTGGAAAAAAGTTGTTATAAAAAACTGTACTAAAGGGCAATTGACGATTACTCATACACATCTGGCCACACAAAAGTTAAAGTTTTAGTCATTATTCTAATGCAAAGTTGCGTAGTCTGTCGTTTGTTGCATTTTAATAGCGCGTAATATCCCAATGCTTTATTTTACTGTTGTGAATTCATAAAAAGTGCCTCTTGCATCACTATGTCTAGAAAAATCAGGGTTTGTACTTTCTGAAACAATCGTTTTAAGATAATTTTGCTTTGCATTATTTTAGATATTTTTAAAATATTCAACTTAAAATCTTTTAAAATGGGGCAAATTTCTTTTGAAGTTATTAGTGTCATAAATACCATTAAGCCTTCTATATTTTGGAATTGAAATGCAATGTAAAAGCGTATTGCCCCATTTCTAAGTATATGTAGTTTTTTGTTGTAAGTCTTGACTTTTTTTTCCAGATTTATGTTCTAAAATACAAATTAAGAGGAAATATTTAGTAGATATCTTTTTTGGTAGCAAGTTTAGAGGGTTTGAAAAAAATTCGAAGAAATACAATAATTAATTTTATTTCTATTAAAACTGACTCTCCGAAAGAATTACGAAATGTTGAAATACAATAAGAGCTCCGGAATTTTAAATCGCAGTTTAGCAAAAACTGGTATTTTTGTAACAGATACAAAGAAAGATTCTTAATGAAGCAAAAGACGTGGTTAAATTGTTTTTGCAAGTACACTCGGTACTCAAACTTGAAAGTGGGAAGACCGTCAACGTCTTTTGCAGACTGTTGCGATAGCACCAAATGCAAAAAGACCGGAAAATCGGTCTCAGGTAGACGCAGACATTTTGACATATGCAGCACAGATGAAATTACGAAAATCTGGAAAAAATATAGAAGCCGAAATAATAAAAAAGGTGTCTGAAAATCATATGTATGTTAAAGACTGCTTATATGCGTCTTCAAATGTTAAAACAAAAAAAAATAACCGCTCGCTAAGTCCTCTCTTTAATAATTGAAGCGCAACTATCACGAAAGCAATATGAGCTTATCCGAAGTTATGCACCAGACGTGTTCCCATCTTATAAAGTTGTGCAATCTGAAAAACCGTTCTCCCATCCAAAAGGTGTCGAAGTGACAGAAACTAAAGCTAAGAACCTTGTTTAAACTCTATTAAATCATACTGCCTCTCGGTTAGTACATTCCCAAAATAACGTTTTTAAATCACAAACAATAACTTATAATGACAAAATAATTTTATATTCAAAGTGGGGATTCGATAGGAGTTCTAGCCATACCCAGTATAAACAAAACTTTGTTTCTGGGGCAGCTGATGACAAATATATTTTTTTGAGTTGCCTCATTCCTTTACGACTGGTGTCTGAAAAGTGCGACAAAAATATTATCTTATGGCAAAACCCAAGGCCCCCTTCACCAAGATAGAACCACATACTAGGTTGAACACAATATTATTTTTACTATGGTGGATGGTAAATTTTGTAATTCGCTTTCAGATACTGAATCTACTATGAAGTGCTATTTATGTAATGCTACATCGAAAGACTTTACTAATCTCGACAAAATGCTGTAAATGCCCCTTAATAACGAATATATATCTTTTGGTATCTTTACTAAATCTATATTATATATAGAATACCTGTTCGCATTTGGAGGATGAATAAAGAAGTTAAAGAAATAATAGAAGAAAACAAAGCCCGTATACAAACGGAGTTTCATGACCAGTTATCCCTAATTGGAGATAAGCCGAAACTGGGATATGGAAATAGCAATGATGGATATGTAGCACGAAAATTTTTTCAAAATCCTGATATTTCAGCTCGTATCACTGGCATTAATCCTCAGTTAATGAAAAGATTTTACATAATTTTATAAACAATATCTAGCAGATTTAAAATCAATACAGACAAACTTAAAACCTTTTGCTTGGTGACTGCATCTTTGTATGTAAGTTTGTATCCCTGGATGCCTATGACACCCACAATACATAAAATATTATTACATGGACCTGGAATTGTAAAAAATGCTTTATTGCCCATTGGAATGTTAAGCGAAGAGGCACACTAATCGCGAAACAAAGATTTTAAGTCGTACCGTGAATACTTCAGCCGAAAAACATCTAGAACTGACAACCTGACTGATATAATGAATCATTTATATCTATCATCAGGCCATCTCATCAGTGTAATGCGCATTAAACGTATAGAAAATAGAAAGTCTTTTGATTCCGAAGTTCTAAATATCTTGGAGGAGGAATGTTAATTTAGATATGTAATATACATCTATAATAAGTACACAATCCAATACAAAACTATTTATTTCTACGAAAAAACACAAAAACAGAAGAAGTATGCAAAAAGTGATTTAAATTTGGTTTGTTTTAATTTAAAACTTACGGCAAAAATAGTGAGGCGAAAGCACTTTCTTTATTTGAATGATTGTTTCACTATTTTTCAGTATGCACATATACGAGTATTTCTTACGCACTTTTTGGTAAATATTTATTTATAATTTACAAACATAATTCTTAAAAAAAAAGAGTTTGATATTACGACTGAGTTTCGCGCACCCGTCCCGTATAACCTGCCCCAGTGTGCGACGGTAAGATGTTAGAAGTTTAAAATTCAGTAAAATAAGACTAAAAGAATGGCTCCCGGAAATTACGACGGATTTTTTTTTTATTTTTGAAAAAATGTCAGAAAATGTTTTTGTTTTCAAATTTGGAAAAAATAGCAGAATTTTGTTTGGAAAATATGCCAGAAATTACGGAAATTAGCCCAGACAGAAGTGGAAAAACACCAGAAAGTAAAATGGAAATTAGAGCAGAAAACAAACGCTGGCATTATTTCCAGACTTAGTTTTGGAAAAAATAGCAGAAAAATAAAATTTTTTGGTTTAATTTCCAAATTTATTTTGTTTTTCATTTTCACATAAGATATGAATTGGGTATGGAAAGTGAAGAAAGAAATAACGTAACAGAAAGGAGGGCGGGCGACTGGAGAGCGGCGTCCCACTGGCAGCCGCGCGAAGTGCACAACAGAACACGAACTGTGTTATTTTTTTGTTGAAAATCCATATATTTCTCTTCAACAAAGAATATGTAAGAATGACATATTGTATATACATATATTTCAAAACTATTTTTCGTTAGTAAACATAAATTTTCCGCAATGATTTCCCGGCAGAGTGCACATTTATAATTTTCTTCTCCATCAGCCACTGCTTGAGCCTGCAGTTTAATGTTGCACTCAGAGCAAACTTTCATATGTCTGCATGGCGGCATTACATCTTCCAAAAATTCGTCCATGTCTTCTTCGTCCGAATAAATGTTATTATTAACATCATTGCAATCTGAAAAAGTGTATGTTTTTTTATATATTGGGCCTTACTCATAATTATCAATATATAATTTTGTATAGAAAAAATTGCCGTCAAACTTAACCTAGACACTAAAAATGATTTATTAGTATCTACCACGCATTGTGTATCCATTGCGAAGATAAAGAACACACCTTCAAAAACGTCGTCAGAAGATTCCATATCTGTGCATACACAGCTTTTTTCATGGACCATTCTGTTGAGAAACATTATGTGCGTTATTTTTTTGGCAGCTAAAATAGGCTCCCTCCTTCTATTTTATAACTTTTGTCCTTATATTTTTTTTTCTTTATAGATCCTGTTGCACCACCAGTTTCTATCATACCATATTACAGAATGCGCAGCTTTTGAAAAAATTTTCCTCACGAAGAATTTTAACAAATTAAAAAAAATTTGCATTCCATAGTATTAATCGTCCAAGGACATGTATGCTTCCACAGCAGATGTTGGCATACACGGAAATAATTTCTGGCTTTTCCTGTTATTTCAAATTTTAAGATTAAAGCATTATAATATTTAAAGCAATCTTACTCATTTTAACCACTGATTCTCATAGTATTTTAAGAATTCTTTAAAAATAATTAATTTATTGGAATCAATTTCCGAAATTTATAAAATTGCTCGGCAACAATGGCAGCGGTAAAAACTTATGATATATTATAGTTTTAAGGAAAGTTAATTTTTTTTACCTTCAGAAAACAAATTAGATATACTGGTACATTTTCTTTTAATCGCAGGACAATAATTCTAAATGTTCAGCATTTGTGAACGTTTTTTTCAATGCATTTCGCAATGCAATTTCGTAGTCTGTCATTATTTCACGCGAATCCATTTTAAAAATGCTTTAATCTATGTACGTAAACAGTTTAGTGTAGCATAGCTCAATTTTTTTTGTCATCAGTACAAAGAAGACTGGATATATCTGAAAAAAGATTGCAAAGATCAATTTCAAATTCTTGTATTAGATATAGGTATACATGTGTTATTATGTGTGTGTTAATTTACATGGTCAAAGTAGTTAATATGAATAATTAAAAGTTGGGACAATTTTCAATGTTGCGTCAATGATGAACAGTCGATTATAGACAGGGATATTTGTTTGAAGCAAGTCCACAATCAGTTCCGACAAAAAAATGCAAAATGAAAAATCATTTTCCTGGATACACGCCGTAAAAAAATGGACGAGGCTGATCCAAGTGCTTAGACACACCATAATTTCTCCAAATAGACTCCTTCTGAAAAGCATCAATAACTTGCACAGCAGACTTTGGCGATGAAATAAAAATTTTGCTTGTCAGGTATCTTCAGCCTCGCTCAATTTTCGGAAAGTGAATTGCCGATGAAGCTTCTGGATTACTGAAATTCATAATAGAAGCTACAAAATGTTCTATAAGAAACCTATGTATTAAGAATTTATACTTGTCGCAAGCTCTTCGGTAGGCGCATCGGATCCAGCTCATTGAATTGGTATCGTTAAGCACTATAGCAGATTGCAGGCACTAATTTTTTATTTTTTTCAGCACGAAGAGTTACGTAAAATTTTTGTTGATTACTATGATTGTGATCGATATATTTTTTCACTTTTATACACTGTCCCTCACTAGTAAGCATCATTTTTGCATCACAATTTTTATCGTAGCATATGTAGACAACAATATTTGTTTTTGTTCCACCACATAAAAGAGTTTGCTACTCTTCGGCTTGCCGGGAATGATTTCATGTTCAAAGCTCTCCATACTCGTATTTGTAAATATATCACGTCACTGTCACTTGAAAAACTCGAAAGCAACTAAATTATAAATCTAAATCAGAAGACACTGCGCCGGGTGTTTTTCCATTATCAGGAAAGGAAAATATGGTATGTCAGAAATATCGTTTCTGGTATTTTTTCCAAACACGTTCTCTCTGGCGTTTTTTGGAAAAAAGAACTGAAATTTCGGAAAAATAGCCAGAAAATTCTGGCTTCTCTTCCTAGGAAAAAAGGCCCGACTTGGATAGAAAATGCAGGCGTTTTTTCCATAAAAAAAATCTGGCATTATTTCCTCTAGCGTAATTTCTGAGAGCCTGAAAGAATCCATCGCTATGATTTTTATTCCTCATAAATGTTGCCTTCAATTCATTTACTAACATTTACAGGTATAATAGAACTCAAATTTTACATTCTTAGAAAATATAAGTACTTTAATTATTTTAAAGTAAATCTCCCCACAATTAATGTGTCAAAATTTTATGGGGGCCAAAAATGATGTTTGTTTTAAACTTAAAATGTTGACTTTATCATATTTTTTTCGGAAAATATGTAATTAACTCCCTGTAATCAGTTGTGGTTTTCTATTGCTTCATTGATGATTCTAAATTTGGTGAAAAAGTATATATTCTGCCTGAGAAAATCAAAACTAGAAGGTAGTGAATCAGAGATAGTGACTTCTAACTTTGCTTTACAATTAAAACATATTAATTCCTGTGAAATCTGTTAAGGTTTTTCATTGATTTTGGTTTTTATTCTATTAAACCAAACAGAATTGTTTTATTTTACTGTTCAAATGGATGCGAAAAGTAAGTTCTCACTAAAATCATAGGTCAAACCACAAGTGCACCGTCAACATTTACATTTTATTTCTAACCGAAATGAAAAAAACGCAAAAAAAAATGTTAGAGACTTGCAGTTACGTTTTTTAGAGTCCTATGAGAAAACGTATAAGTTTAAATAATGTTGAAATTTATACAAAATGTTGATTATTGCCGAAAGTCTGAATTATTAAAGTTTTATTAAGGCCAGCAAAATATATGTCATCAAGGTTCCTGACTTGAAAGCAAACGACGTACAGTAGGCCGTTTTCAAGTCAACATCAGCATAGCGTCTGTAAGTGCGACATGTTGGTCATTATGACAAAACAAACCCTCTTAACAAACTGTATTTATAACATATAAATTGAAATGGAAAATTGTTGAGTATACATCACAACGCGGAAGAATTTCCACCCCAAGCAGATTTCTTTGCAATTTAATCGGGTTTCATTGCATAATTACCGAGGATTCAAGTTCCGAAGAAGCATTATCGGAACACCGACTTTAAGTGTAATCCGACGTGTAGGAAGCCCGTTGACGTTGAGTGAATTTAAGAAATTCTGCCGGATAATTAGTGACATCATTTTGATCGACGATGGTGTATATGAACGTGTATGCCACTTTAATTCGTTCAATTCCGTATAAAGTAATATTATTTATTTTGGCGAGCGTTTCTGACAGTTTCACTTGACCATTCTCCCCCGCTAGAGTTCCTTCGCCAACATTCAACAAAATAGTAGAGAATTCTCGAGCGTGTTTTGCTCTTATGTAAACCCTCAGGCGTAGTCGGTGAAGCACTTTTGCCCTGTGTAGTCACAAACGAGGAGTTTTATTTCTATGTATGTCTATTGGAATTTTGAAGATGGTATGGGTCATTTTGCTGCCAGGGAGCAATGTGCCAGCGATCAGGAAAGATGATTCAGCCAGTGCCATCTTTCCTTGTCTTCTCACCTCCGGCAGGACGGCTATTCTAAGGAAAGATTTTCCGGTCCCACCAAGGGCATCAGGAAAAAATATTTTCCCTTCATTTGAATTCACGGTTTGGAGGATTGTGTTGTAAATCCGTCTTTGTTCGGAGGTGAACTTTAGAATACAGTCATTAACGATGGCACACATCGCCCCTGAACTGTAATTCACTTCGATGGCATACTCTCGGCTTACGTGCTCTTGAACTTCTGACATATGATTCCAACATGGCGGCAAACAAATTTCGCATGCTACTGAGATTGTCGCTCGCGCAAACATCCGCAGGAATATAGTCCCAGTATTGGCCGAGATCCAGTAAAGGACAGGCTGAATGAACCCCTGGGTACGCTACTTCATCAAATGTATTCAGGAACGAAAATTAAGTTGGGTCTCGAACTGTATTCAGTAATAGACGTAAGTAAATTCACTCGCTGTTGTATAGTCTATCCAATGCATTGTCTTCAAAAGCCCAAGGGAAGTCACTCCGACGTCCTCTTTGCTTATCATACGTGTAGCACGATGGTACTGGTATCTTCTTCGCATAATTTATAAAATGTCAAGACCGTCGTTTGTCGCGGATTTTTAAAACTCTCTCTCACGTTATTAGGATCGAAATAAATCGGTTGGTCATTTTCCAAATGAAGATCCAAATGCACGACAGGGCAGAGTCCTCAAAACTGCTTCTGATGTACATATTGTGCATAGCAATACGATTGGTATTGGATCACCTCGTCTCGATGAGTGGGCTGAATTTTAATGTCCTAGAAAGTACCGGTTTGTAATGTCCTAGAAAGTACCGGTGATTTTTACTATCTTATTATATAGATTTCCGCGATGGCCCAAGGCATTTACCCGAAAAAAATTTTCCAAAACGCTTTCGGTTTTGCTTTCGTGCATATTTTTAATTTGCATGTAGCTGCGTTAGCTAACATTTAAAAAGGCGACAACAAATTCATTCCAATTTTGAAAAACTGGACAGGAGTTAATCCACCCCTTTGCAGACCCCGTCAATTTGCTTTGCATACCAAATAGAAGTAATTTATCGTTCCATTGATATGCAGTACGCAGTTGTTCAATGTGATCAATGAACTGAATCATAGATAAACTAACCTAGATGTCAAACTCTACTAATACTTTTGCAAACCCTTAATTTGGCCAGCACACTGTAAGTTAATTCCAACCTTTTTACATTCTCTACAACTTTTTTTAAAATTTGATGGAATGAGAGCAATTTACAAGTAAAATTGCTAGAATGAGAGCGATTTGCACGAGCGTGTGTAATGTGGATGACATTTTTTTTTGATTAAGCGTAGTTTGCATAAAATGAGAAGAAAATTGCCATTGATGACAATTCACACGTATTCACAGACAGGGTCACACGAATAGCGGCGATCAGCAGAAAACATTTTTTGATTTTCCAATATCTGGATAGTTTGCCATCTACAATAGGTTGGCATAGGTGGGGTAAAAAGACGGATTAAAATAAAACACGTCGTTTCTTGTGTATGTAGGTGGCACAGCAAAGAGTCTTTATTCTTCCGGAAATTATTTCCATTTTTCAATATTTCTATAAGTGTTATACAATAGCATTACAAATTACGTTACGTTTTCTTTGTTTTAGTAAACAAAATTGTGTAACAAATTTAAATTAAGTTGTAAATTTAATTAAGATATTAAATTAAGGAAGTACAATATAGAAAATGGATATTGTACTTCCGAACAGTTAGTGCACATCCTAGCAACTAGACCTAAATTCGGAAATAAGAAATTTCCTTCAAAATCCTTCATTTTTGTTACTTCCTTCCAAAAATTTTCAACACTCAATTGCTGCATTCTATCTTTCTCTGTTCCAATTATCGAAATAGGAAACTCCCTCCATTCTAAAATTTATTTGCTTTCGTCACAGTTTGGAATTTTTATGGAGCTGAAAGAAAGTTCCTTGCAGCTTACCCTTTTGGGTATATTTAATGCCACTTTTGGAGAAAGAAACTCCATAACTTGAAGGTCATGACTTGTTATTGGGAATCGTTTTAAAATCTCTTCTATCGTTCGAATATGGAAGTTTTTACAAATTTTGTAGGAGCCGTTCACACTCTGGCCCAACGTAAATGTCTTTAAGGTCAATACTATTTCCGTACACTGAAGCGAAATCACTATACTGTTGAGAATCCAGTAGTTTATCGAAATCTTTAATGACATTTTGGGCTAGTTTAAGTAAGATCTTTTTCTACTCACGGTAGAGGAGGTGCAATAAAACTTGATTACCCTGATAAAGTTTATTAAAATCATTAAAATACTTCAGGACAAACTTCAAGAAGTAGAAATCAGCTTTAACTTTCAAGTCTGTCAAACTTTCATATATATTTGTAGCCTTTGATCTCTTTGTTTCTATGTATAGAGTCTAATGAGAATAAATGCTGAAGAACGGTCCAATTCTTCAATAACCTCATTACGCAGGAGTGGAGTACAAGCCACCTTGTCTTAGATGGACTCACTATTTTTCTTTTTTCAGCGTTGAAATAATTTTGTATTTTTTTGTATTTTACCCTCATTTTGTTCCCCTTTTCCTCTTTCTTCAAATTTTGGACTAAAATTCCCCACGAAAAGGGGAATTCCCCACGAACTGGAACACTGCTTTGAAGTTGCCTGAAAAGTAATATATTGGGACAATGCTCATGTTACATACATACATGGTAAAGAAAGGAAATTTCCAACTACATAACACAAAAAAAAGCACTAATCGAAAGAAAATACTAATTGAAAAAAAAGTACGAGTACCAATGGGAATAGGCTGTTCGATCAAAGCAAGTTGACTACGCAAATAGGCCGGTAAATCAAGGACACAATTCCCAATCTAAGCGACCAAACGATTGAGAAAACTTCCGTACAAAGTAGCAAAGGCTATTTAACATAGTCACGCAAGCAGAAGACAAACAAAGTAATGATAATGAAGAGTTGGAAGAATTTTCACAAAGTTATGCTGCAGAAATTACAGCTTATTTGTAATACCTCCAAGAAGAAATAGAAAAGGAAGAACCAACTACTGAAGCAAATTTTATGACAGATGTCTCTCTAGCATTCCATAGAATATAGGACCAGAGAAGGCAAAAATTTAAAATTTCTTGTGGACACGAGAGAAAATAAGGACAGTATTTGCCCTGCATTAGGCGAAAATGCTATCCCTGTAAAAAAAATCCGTTCAAAATTCAATTTGCAGGCGGTGAAGTGATAATAGAACGCAAATTGAGTGGTAATTTTTTGAAAATGTTGGTAATGACAAGGATCTACAATAGAATTCTTTGCCGTACCTGGCTTAAAGCCTTTTTATGGCATAATTGGTGATGACGCATTCAAAGAACTAGAAGCCGTTATAGACAGGAAAATTAATATACTCACCACAAAACCAAATGTAAAAATAAAACTGAAAGAAAGCAATCCACTCAAGTTAATAATATAGAAATTAAAGATAATCATTTGCCTGGAAAAACTAAGAAGGTTCTCCAATTCATAATGAAGAAACATAGCAAAAACGTTGGTCCGATTAACGATCAAACAGTGATTGAAATAACCACAACCGAACCTATATATACAAAATCATATCCTTACCCAGTAAACTTACGGAACGAAGTGGAAAGACAAATTAAAAAGTTGCCAGAGAATACAATAGTAATATAAGATCATTTAAAAGCCCCTACGATTTTCCTCTATGGATAGTTCCGAAAAAGATGGATGCTTCGAGAGAGAAGAAATTCAGAATTGTTATGGATTACAAACGTCTCAATGCCGTTACAATACCCGACACTTATCCGATTCCGGATATCTCAAACACAATACCCACCATAGGGAAATCAAAATTTTATTCAACCCCCGACGTAACTTCAAGGTCTCACCAAATACAATGAAAAACACAGATATAACAAAGACAGCATTCCCCACAATGAATGGAAAGTATGAGTTTCCAAAACTTCCGTTCGGACTGTAGAATTCTCTAGACATTTTTCAACGGTCAATAGATGTTGTTTTGAAATTTTGTTTTGAGCAAATAGGGAAAATTTGGATTGTATACAGACGAATTGTCATAATAAGAGAAACCGAAGAGGAACATATGAAAAATATAGAAAAAATGTTTTCAAAACTGGAACAGGCTGGACAAACAGAATTATTGAAGGTAGAAACAAAATTTCTTTGATATCTTATAGCGAATAAAGGTATTAAGCCAGATCCAAAGAAAATAAGACCTCCTGAAAACCTTCATGAGCTAAAAGAATTTAAAGGCCTTGCCTCTTACAACAGCAGATTTATTAGAGACTTTGTGAAAAGTTCCAAGCCCTTGGCAAATCTTACGAGGGGAAAGAAGGCTCAGATCAGAGCTACGCATTCAAAAATAGTCAAGATAGAACTAAATGCCGAGGAGCTTAAAGCATTTAACAACTTAAAGGAACCTCTTACATCCTCTAAAGTACTGATACTTCCTGACTTCGATTCGTCATTTATATTAATAACCGAGACTTCGAACACAGCAATTGGTGTAGTAGTACCTCAAAGCGATGTTGGAAAGGATAGACCCATCACTTATGTTTCTAGGTCACTCAGCTGGTCAAAGCTGAAAAGATGGAAGGCGAGGATTGAAGAGTATAATTGTGAGCTCGTCTACAGGCATGGTAAAAGTAACTTCGTGGCTGTTGCATTGTCAAGGCTGAAGACAACCAATACCGAGTCATATAGGAAGAACATAGTAGGGCTCATCGTAACTAGCTACTATAAGGAAAATAAGAATCAGATCTTTTAGAAATACTATTTTACGCTAATAAGAAAATATACTAAGGATTGTGATATTTGGAATTTAAATAAATATGATCGAAATCCTTTAAAACCCGAATTCAAAGAAGCTCTAATTCCCATTTATCATTCAGAAATGCTGTACATCGATCTCTTCGAAACAGAACAGAAAAAATACGAGTATATTACTTGTTTTGATAAATTTACTAAATTCAAGTTTTACTGTAGTAAAAAAAATCGGCTTTATACTTAAGAAACAAAATAATAAAAACCCTCCATTCCTTCACAGTTCCGAAAATACTAGTCATGGATAATGAGATTGGCTTGATTGTTGGCCCCATTGTTTCGAATTACATCAAAATGCTAGGAGCCCAAATATACTTTTACCTACTGAAAAAAAGGGAAATCAATGGTACAATGATGGTACAATAGTACAACAATAATTGAGATGATCAGGTACTTACGAGCGGAGTACCCAGACTTTACTACAAAAGAACTGAGAGTCATACAAGAACGTCGTGACGTCCAGGACATCAGCTCCTGGTTTGGCATTTTCCTTTAGCCGCGTATGTCGATGGTTAGCCATCCTCCACCTGGCGTTTTTCCACGGAAAGTAGCTTGCTACTCCTAAGAGGCTGATGTCCGAACTGCTCCTTGGAGCCCTCCACTCATCCTTAACATCGAAAGCTCCAGGACCTACATCGTCTGGAGAAGTGTACGTGCCTTTCATAGTTTTGGCCAGAATGGTAGCAATTGGTCGCATCTATGTGCGATAAGGGTGGGTTGGCCATCTTCAGCCAAAAACGTCCGGCTTGTTTCAGGTCGTAACGAACTGTCATCTCTGTGTGATCTTGGGACATTTTTCCGTTGTAGGACTAATAGGGTTAAGTTAGCTTTATGTTTAATTTTAATGCGTTATTTAAGTTTTCGATTTAAGGGATTATTTAGTGTATGATTAGTTAATTTTAGTCACGTTCATCCCGGTCTTGCACAGTGGTGATGGCAGTCAAATGCGGTCTTCCTCTTTTATTTTCGCCGGAACACCGAATGCAACCGACTGGGATCGTCTTCTGGATATTCAAAACGTCATTATTGAAAACAACAATAATCAACATCGAATCAAGGAATTTTTTCGATAATTACAATAAGATCATTTAGAGAATTATACAAGTGGCAATAAGTTTGAACAAACAATGTATTACATATATAATAAACTTACAATAATAAAAGGCGAAGTCAATGATATCATTGCCGAAAAAGGAATCGTAAACGATATCGAGATTCAGAATATTCTCGCGCAGGTGGGGACACTACCATATAATAATGAAGTCGAAGCTATCGAATATTTGGAACAATAGTGCTACAAAAAGATTCAATTTTACTTTACGCTATTTCCTTACCGAAAACAAAACCAACCGATTTCATTAATCTTCTAGTTACATTGGCGATCACTAGGATGAGACCATACATTTTGCAATCGATTTTCACTCTTTATACCCGTTTGAAATTTTGTACCCGCAAATTTTTTCTACCAGGAACAGGAACATATTTTCTTAACAGGAAGTCATAAAATTAAATGGTAAATAAGAAATGACCGTTGGGATTTCCCAAGATCAAACAATGAACTTCTTGAAAAACATATAAAAAGAAGTGTGTTAAGCACAATAGGCGAATACACCTAGACGCAAAAGAACTTCTTATAAATCAAGACGACCAATATGAGATCAACGAGCAGCGTAGTAAAATTGTGACATACTAGTATGCCACAGCAACCAACTTCAAAACTATCTGCCGGCCATTGTTTTATATCAGTCAGCTGCGAAAAGGAATCAGCGCTAAATGCGAACACCAATTTTATAAAAAAAAACGAATCATCGAACTCATCAACGAAAACATCATATTCCTAACCAATTTTAACGGAAGCATCAAACATCAACAACATCACCCCTAATATTAAGAATAATGAATTATTTTCCCAAGACTTCGACTTGTGACGATGGTCTAGATAAAGAGGAAAATTTATATGGCCGTGGTGTACTTCTAGCTATATACTCTCGTCTCGAATCTAAACCCTTTAAAAAATCGTCCCCTGCATTCTTTGAATTTGCTTGCGCTAGAATTCCCAATTGCAAGTGCAACCTATATATTTGCTGCTGCTATATTCGCCCCTCTCAACCAATTCAAGGTTACCAGCTAGCTGTTAATGCAATCGACAGCATTTTTATTTTTTTAGGTGATTTTAATCTACCTAAGCTTCTATGAGCTCAGACTGACCAGTCCTACTCTACCGCAATAAATCCCGCCTCTGATAAAGAGGTCAGTCTTACTGACTCTGGTCTGCATCAATTAAGTGGTGTCACCAATAACATTGGCAGACAACGCGACCTAGTCTTCGCCACTGATACAGATAACTGCATCGTTTTAAAAAGCAGACAACTTCTTTCTAAGTTGGATAGTTACCACCCTCCCCTTTCTCTTACGTTGGCGTATGACAATGGTCTTCATTGCGTTTCCTATGAATATTCTTAGAGTTTTAATTTTCATAGGGCTAACTACGCCAAACTGAACAAACTCCTCAGTATGGCAAATTTTGACTTTCTTTACGATAATCCCAACCTTAGGGTTAACGATGCTCTCGCATCCTTTTACACCGAAATTTTCAAAAGTCTCTCCCAACCTGTACAACTTTTACCCAAAAAGAATCCCTCATCATCACCACCATGGTATAATAAAGAGCTGCGATCTCTTCTTAATAAGAGAAATAAGCCCTGGTATACTTACTTAAAATCGCGTTTCGACACCGATTTCTTTTACTATCAGTCTGCCCAAATAAATTTCTCTGTACTTTGCCAAACTCTATATGAAAATTATTTAAACGAAATGGAGAACACACTCATTTCCGACCCCAAACGATTCTTTCAGTTCATCAGTAAATCGGATAGCTATCCATCATCTCTAAATTTTCTTGATAAGTCCTCGGGTGATCCCCAAATTATTGCAAATCTTTTCGCAATTTTTTTTAGCCAAACGTTAGCTACCCATTCCCAAGAGCCAGACCACTCTTACTTTTCCTACTTAAATACCTGCCTACAAACAACTTTGGAATCTGTGTCTATAACTTTAGAGCAGGTTAAAGATAAAATAATAAACCTCAAAGATGATTATTCTGCTGGCCCTGATTATCTTCTCCCTATATTTTTAAAGAAATGTGAAATGCACCTATCCCAACATCTTACAGCTCTCTTTCAGCTTTCTATCACCCAGGGATTATTTCCCTCGGCCTGGAAAAGGTGTTTTATTATTTCCCTACATAAAAAAGGCCGAAAAGACAATATTTCCAACTATCGACCAATTGCTAAGCTGTCCTGCATTCCTAAGCTTTTCGAGAGCATTATTTATGACATAATGCTTTTACATTGTAAACCATTCCATTTTTTCCCAAAACCAGCACGGGTGTCTCAAAGGTAGATCTACGACCACCAACTTAACGGAATTCGTATCAAGCACTTTATGTGCACTGGAATCTGGTAATGAAGTTGATGAAGTTGCCACCGATTTCAGCAATGCCTTTGATAGGATTTCCCATGATATAATCCTTCTGAAATTAAAAGCTCTTGGTTTCCAAATAAACTTTATAACATGGGTTTAATCATATTTAAATGAAAGACATTACTTTGTTATAGTTAGGTCCATGGTTTCTGATCCACTTAAAACCTCCTCTGGTGTCCCTCAAGGCAGCCACCTTGGTCCCTTACTATTTATTCTGGCCATTAATGATGTTGATTGCATCATTAAAATTCATACATATCTGTTTACGCAGACGATATGAAAATCTTTATCTTCCTCAGACAGCCTACCACTGCAGGAAGATCTTGACAGATTTTGTACTTGGTGTCAGAAGAATTTTCTTGAGCTTAACGTCAATAAGTGTCTGGCTATAACGAATACACGTAAGCGGCCTCCTATTTCACCTCGCTGCTATCTAATCTTTAGTCTGTCTGTTCCCTTAGTGAATGAGTTGCGTAACTTAGGTGTTATCTGTGATAAGGAACTCAATTTCCCTTCTCACATTGATAATACTCGTATAATAAAAAAGCCAACTCTTCCCTTGGTTTCATCAAGCGTTGGTCTAAGGAGTTTTCCAATCCTTATGTTACCAAATCTCTTTTCATAACCTTTGTTAAGCCTCTTCTTGAATATGCAAGCCAAGTTTGGTCACCCTACTACAGAACACACATCCTCCGGACAGAAGCTGTTTAACGCAGGTTTTTACGATTTGCTTTACGTGGTCTTCCCCGGAATGATAGCCAAAACTTTCCTCCTTATACTGATCGGCTAAAACTTAAAAATCTATAACCCCTTTCTATACGTCAAAAAGTTGCCGACATTCTCTTTATTCATCAAATTTTAGTTGGTAATGTCGATTGTCATTCTTTACTTCAACTTATTTCTTTTAACACCAACCCATGCAATCTTAGGTCTGTGCCACTTTCCCGGATAAATCTTCACAGAAAAAATTACGGACACTTGGAGCCTATGTCTAGAATGCTTCGTGAAGTTAACGATATTCTGCCTCTCTTCGACTACCATTTCAGCAAACTCTCTCGTAAGAACATTCTTATTTCCATCTATGCCTCACGTCCTAACTTTTTTTTAACCGTGGGAGCGATTAATTTTCATCTTCAGTTTTAAGTGAAAATTGTTAATTTTAAGAATAAGCTTACAATAAGCATTAATAAATCTGTCCGGGGTTGACCCGGGCCGCAAATGACATATCTTTTTTGTTCTGATAATCATTATAACCATACTTATTATTATAATTTTTTATTTTTTTTTTGTTTTATGAAAAAAAACTTAACACTCAAGTGGATATGAAAACACTTATAATGCCTCAGCATGTGTTAAGTACTTCGGAAAATGGGATACAGCGGAAGAAAGATGTTTGGGCTCAATGGTTATTTTGCTCCATGGGTGGCATCCAACATTTAATGGGGAGACTAAATTCTTAGTGGAAGTTGGCTTGTTGTTGATTTCTAGTCGACTACTCACCGTACTAGGTTTTTGTTAACTGAATAAATGAATGTCTTTCGGGCGCGGTTGGGATTCGAATACCGAACCTTCTGATGTGAAAGCCAGTCCACTATTATCTCAGCCGCGGCCACTCACAAATATACAGATACGAGAAAAAGCAAACTCCATTTCAAATTAAACTACCAACAGCTCTTCTACAAGTCAATGACCTGTCGCCACCATCCATCAAATTTAATTTTTGATCCATGAGAAATGGATCTAAAGAGGGAAGAGTTATCACACAAAAACCCGTACTGCCTACATGCATATTCAGCGGATATGGATCGAATATCTGCCTGGCATATTTTTTTGTTTTGTGTATATTAACGCTGACTTTGTGTAATTATGAAAAATTGTATTTTCGCACACAGGAATGTTTTAAATACAATAGAACTGTAAGAAGAAATTGTATTTAGATTTATTGAATCAGGGAATTAAGCGAGACATCTGTCTCAAAAGAAGTTTTTTTATTTCAACTTAAAAGTGGAAGTTAATAACTGGGCCGTGGATCATGTGACTCTAGACGATTTGATGGAAACCAAGGTTTACTTCCAGTTCAGACAACTTAGCGTTAATGACTTGGTCAATGTCGTTTTAGCTAATCTTTTCTTCCAACCGTAAAAGGATGTATGAATGTGGCATGCTAGGCTTTTGCCATTCGAATGAATACGTGTAGCATCTGGTAGCCCCAAAAATATTTTCTTTTGTGAGAGGATCCACCAGGCGTTTTAATTTCAAAAGGAAAGTCGTAAGGCTTTTGCTTTGGAAGAAGATTTCTAGTAATTTTAGCCCACTTAGTATTCGTGGTAATGGTGATAAACAAATCTGGCCGGCCATATTTTCGCACATAGCAAAATACGTCCTGCGTGCGTTACTGCATACATCGGCGGCTTCCTGTGAAAGTCGAAGTAAGAATTACCATCCTACCCACTCTATCTGCACTAACGCCCTACTGTATAGCGTAGGTGAGTAGGGATTAACATTATACAGCATCATCTGTAACTCACTAATGAGATCGGAGCCCTACATTGGAATGTATTGTCTCCTAATGTTAGCTTGCTCCGTGTAATTAGCTATAAAATACATTAGCAAAAACGTTGGCATGTCTGTGGGTAAGAGAGAGCCGATGAGATGGTAGATTTGTTCCTGAATTTTGAAGCGTGAAAGATTCTGCAACTTTTTGATTTGCTGCAAACAATGTCATTTCAAAAGCGCTATTGTACGCTCTGACATTTTGTAAGAAATCTTGGAATTCGGGATGGTCTCCATTTAAATGTGTCCTTAATATCGCCGGTGGCGCTTACATTGTATGTGAATGAACCTTTCCAGATGCTCAACACACCCTTTTCGCCTCCTCTTTCCATGTCCGTGCTTGACAGTAAGTACATACCTGTCGTGCAGCCAATATTTCCGTAATCAGCATACATAACATATTTACTTAATTAATACATTGTAACTAATGTAAATTTTTTTCTGATAGGACCACGGCAGCTCTTCAGTAACATCAACGCACACTGGCGCTGAACCTGTCTGTAATCTGATCTGCGTGTAGTTTTCGGCTCGAACCTGTGAGTGGAGCTGCCGGTCAGAAGCTAACCGGGTTTCACGCACTTCCGCCGTTTCAATAGACCTAGACAATCGGCTTTTTTTAGCAGATTTCGAATAATGAGAAAGATTGATTTTTTGAATGCATAGTCCTTCTAACTTTCGACAACTCAATGTTGCTAGCTAAATCAAATACAACATTGGTAATTGCTAATTGAGCGTGAAAAGTACTTTATCTGTAAAATGTCTTTTTTCTTTGTTGGTATGTATTACAGAAACAAAACTGTTGGAAAATATGTTTGAATTTAATAAATCTAAGAACTATGTCGGAAATTTATAGAGCAATCCAAAACACAAAAGTGTTTGTTAATTCAAGAACTTTACGACAAATCAAATTGTATTTAAGTCAGTTGAATAATTTCGGAGCTACAACGTGGTAAAGCTTCTGAACAACCAAAAGTACACGAAAAAGGATGGATGCCATTCAATTAATCACCCTCATGCAGCATGAATATATGCAGATAATAACCGAGACTCGTAAGTACATAACATATGTATATAACTGTAAAGTTTCATTAACTTCCATTCGGAAGTTTAGGTGTCATGCGAGTAACGTTTTACGTTGAGCCGCCAGAGAAAAAAAAGACTTTAACTTTTTCCTTTATTGGTCAACGGGGACCTTTCGTTTACTTAGATGTAATTTTTAATTAAGGTTACAAAAGTTACTTACTCGTATGTCTAAGTCTATGATGATCCGCTGTCTTTAGCGTCGCTGCGATCATCGATAACTATAAACGAAGTATTGGTCTACTATCGGAGGTTCCGCTTCCCTTTTTATATGTTGATATTGACGACACCGCTGAATTAGGTTGACCCATATTTGCCTGTTTGTCATTGTCCGGGTTTTTTGCTGTCATCATTTGGAGTTATCGTAATTGGGGTGAACAATGTTATTGCTCTCGGTGGTTTCAGAGGAATGACCAGAGTTGCTGGCGTTGCATATGTTACTCCTCCTCGGTTTAGATAAGAGTTCTCCTGAATTTTGTTTTCTATTTTTTTTACTTTATATGATTCAGTGCAGTAATGTATAAAAATGGATATTACAATAATTAAACTTATTACAATGCTAAGGCTTAAACCGTATAATATATTTTTGTGTAATCGTAATTCTTTTAATTCTTTAATAATTTCAAAGTTACTGGAGATTATATCATCAAATGTAATGGCTTTAGAAAAGGTGGATTTAATACTACTATCGGGATAGAAATATTTATCTTGGAATGTTTTTTGTTTATTGAAGAATGACTCATCTAACAAGGTTATTTGACAGTTGTGAAAATTAAGAAGGTAGTTTTTATTTAATACAATTTTTCGTTCGTCACAATTTTGCTCAAGAATATTTTTATTGGCGTTTTTTATTACAATCTATAGGGTATATTTGTGTCTCAATATTAAATCTTAGTTTGCAATTTTTGGTTATAGTACAATGTTTACTAGATTTTAATTTATTTATAGTTACATCGGTTTGATAAGTGTAAGTTCTATTTTCTATTTCTACAATATATTCCTCCTTACTATCTACGAGGGTTGACTGAAAAGTTTCCGACTGCAACGTAAAGATAGCGGCACTCGTCGATAAAAGCTAGTGAATGCTAGTTGTGCATCTTTTGACAGTAATTTCCGATGCGCAGTTTTTAGTTGACAGTCGTTTGAGTGAGTCGATGTGCGTGTTTTTTGTGAAAATGGAAAAATTGAGTATCGAGCTGTTATTAAATTCTCGTTTTTGAAAGGCAATACGCCTACGCAAATCAAAAATGGGTTGGACTCTGTGTATGGAGACTCTGCACCATCATTTACCACAGTGAAATTTTGGGCAGCTGAATTTAAACGTGGCCGTAAGAGCTTGCGAGATGATAAAATGTTCGGGACGTCCAAAAACTGCAACCACTGATGATAACATTGCTAAAGTTCACCAAATGGTGTTAGACGACCGCCGAATCAAAGTGAGAGAAATAGTAGGGGTTATGAAAATGTCCAAAGAACGTGTTTGTTACATACTTAATCAAGATTTAGGCATGAGAAAGCTGTCCGCGCGTTGGGTGCCGCGTTTGCTTATGTTAGACCAAAAACGTTTTCGAATGAACATTTCCAACGCTCTATTGGATTAATTACTGTGTGATGAAACTTGGATACACCATTATATGCCCGAAACAAAAATTCAGTCAAAACAGTGGACTGCAAAGGGCGAGCCGGCTCCAAAAAAAGCAAAAACTGTTTTTTCGGCTGGGAAAGTGATGGCGACTGTTTTTTGGAATAGTAAAGGAGTTATCTTAATCGATTATCTCCAAAATGGAAAAACTATTACAGGAGCATACTACGCATCATTACTCGCCATGCTGAAGGCAAAAATTGTGGAAAAACGGCCACATGTGCAGAAAAAGAAAATCCTGTTTCACCAAGGCAACGCGCCGTCTCACACCTCAGCGGTTGCCATGGCGAAAATCCATGAATTACGGTTTGAACTGCTTGACCATCAGCCTTATTCACCAGATCTAGCCCCAAGCGACTTCACTTTGTTCCCTCATCTAAAAACTGCGCTCGGAGGACAGAGATTTTCGTCAAAGGAGGAGGCAATCACCTTATTGAAAAATTATTTTGCAAAGAAAAACGCCAAGTACTATTTGGACGGATTAGAGAGATGGGAGCATCGCTAGGAGAAGTGTGTAGAGTTACAAGGAGATTAAAAAAAAAATTTGAGAAAAAATGTTTTGTATCATTGCTCGGTCGGAAACTTTTCAGCCAACCCTCGTATTGCAAAATTTTCCTTATTTGGTAATGGGGTTATGAGTCTTCTTTCGACTGATATATAACAAAATTTCTTGGAACTTTTATACGAGTAGCAATTACAATACGAGTAGCATTAACAATTTTAGCTTATAGAAATCTATTTCATGCTCGTTAATTTCTTCCATTGTGAGGATACTAGGGTGAACAATGTTATGTTTTGCCGATACAATGTTATCTTGTATTTGATTTTTGGGTATGAATGCACTTATAATGCCTCAGCATGTGTTAAGTTTTTTGGAAAATGGGATAGAAAGAGAAAGAAAGATTTTGGGCTCAAAGGTTAATTTCGCTCCATGGGTGGTATCCAACATTTAATGGCGAGACTAAATTTTTAGTCTAATTTGGCTTGATGTTGATTTCTAGTCAACTATTAATTTTACTTGATTTTCGTTAACTGAAAAAATGGATGATATGTCTTTCGGGCGAGGCTGGGATTTGAACACCGAACCTTCCGATTTGGAAGAAAGTCCACTACTACTTGAGCCACTGCCACCCATGATTGATTTTATTTTCAATGAAACCTAATTTATTGATCTAGTCCAAAAATAGTTGCTGTATTAAAATGTTATTTATAACGCTATCTACTTTATGTAAGTGTCTAAAATTTTTTGTCTGTCGTTGAGTATAACGGTTTGTAATTAATGTATTGTTCGTTAAAATGTTGATTAATTTTAATTTGGTCATTTATAGTGTTAATTGGGTTGTATGTATTTTATTCCAGAGTTTCGAGATGATTGAGAATGATCTGCCTGTCATTATTATCCATAGTTCCGAAAAGCCATTTTTCTGTATTTCCTACTATATTAAAAAGTCCTCGTTTCTATTTTTGCGCTTTTCTAGGCATAATTGAATTAATTTTTGCTATCAATATTTCTATTCTTTGCTGAACTACTTCTTTGTTTTCTATTTGTATGTGCTTAAGATTAGTTTTAAGAATTGTGACTGCTTGTAGAATTTCGTCTGGATTAATAAGTTGTAGAATAATGTTGGTTTGGTTAGTGATTTGAATTGTTTTAACCCTAATTTTTAAGTAACCTGACTGTACATTGATTGGTGTTATTTGTAATGTTCCGTGTATTGTTGGTAGTAACAGTACCATTGTTAGGAGTAGCTCCTGTAAATTTATGTTGTCTTTTAATGTTTGTTAAATGTACATTGTTTAAATTCTTAATTTTATATCTAGTTTCATTTTTATGCTTAACGTGCTTATAATTTTTTATGGGTCCTTCATGTCGTTGTTCAAGGTAATCTTCTCGTTTTTCGTTAAGTTTATTTATTTTTTTAATTTTAGTTTCCTAGACTATGTTATTCAGTATATGTTCGTCAACTTCTTTCTTACCTTTCTAGGGGTTGTCCTAATTGTGGAATGAAATCTATTGTTATAGTTATCTAACACTAATTGTATTTTCATTTCGACTGAGAGGTCTTTTTCTTCTATACCTTTAATTTCCTCTAATATTGTGGAGTGGAACCTTTCTATTGTACATCTGAGTTGCCAGTATGGCTATATGATTTAGTCCAATGAATCTCAATGTTATTTTCCCTTAAAAACTGTATGACTTGTTCTGACTTAAACACGTTGTTTGTGATAATCCTATTGGGTTTTCCAAATTTAGAAAAGTGTTCAATTAATATCTGCTTCTTGCTTCTCCAATTTCTTTCGGTAATCGTATAAGCTACTGCAAATTTGGTTAGTTATTAATAATTGTTACAAAGACTTTCTTTTGTATGTGAAAAATATCTAAGGGTATGATTTCGTTTTTGTGGGTTGGAGCCTCTGTGATATGAAACTTAGGTTTTATTCGTTTCCTATCATATTTTATTTCCCGACATTTTTTACAATTATTTAACTGTATTTGTTCATGAAGTTTGGAGAAGTATATTTTGTATTTTAGTGTGTAGTATGTTTCGTTAATGCCACTGTGCATTGATTCTTTTGTGTGGTAGATAAATATTTGCTTGTGTGCCTCCTCCTCGGTTTGGATTTCGACAGCCCTCTGCAAACACCTGATGAATCTGATACTCCTATCATGTGAGAATAATTGTTTGATAGCTTGTTGGACTATATTGTAGTGACTCTTCAACTTCTGAGTATAATCCGGTTAATCCTTTCTTTATGAACCTAATTAACACATCTTTGATTTTACTTGTTCCTTCAAGTGGGTTCAGGGATATAATTCTTCTTTTATGTAAAATCTCTATTTCATTGTTAACATTGTATGTTAATATAAGTTGCGTTTTGTATTTGCTAACGACTTCTTCTCTGAATATAAGCTTTTTATATTTGTTAAGAAGTCTATCGATAAATTGCTCTTCAGCTTCATTGAAGTGATTTGTTTGAATGTGGTTGACTTGACTTGCTTCTAGCATATTCACTTCGTTTAGAAATTTGGTTAAAAACGGGAGACGCTCACCATTCGTTAATACAATCTCCTGGCTGTGTAGATCTATTTATTTGGCGTTTTGCCCTATCCAGTCCATTCCGATTAGAAAATCGTATGGTTTGTTTAATCCTATTTTGTCCATCTCATTCTAGAATTGTCTGGCATTTTGAATTGTTCTGGACATTTGGTTTTAACTTGCTCTGTTTTTTCGTTCACTAAACCTTGAATAGTGTTGATTTTTATAGCATTTTCTGTTATATTTTTATATAATTCTTGTAGTATTCTATTTGAGTTTAGAAGGCTGATTGTAAACCATGTATCAATCAAATCTACGAAATCATTGTTTTCTATAGTTACTATATTTAAATAAATATTGTTTTGTTGTCCGAGGCTAGTTAATAAAAAACTCGTTTTCTATCTGATTAACTTCTTCCTTTCTACTGAGAGTATCTACATCCATAGGTTCTACCCTATGCTGTCCTGAGTTATTTTGGAATCTAAATTGTTTTGACTGAGTATTGTCATTAGCATTTTGTTTCCTTTACCCTGATTCATTTTGTCCAAATTGTCCTGATTGTTGGGGCCTACTGCCATTGAAATGATGGTTAGGGTTATTTTGTGTCTGGAAATTCTGTTTTTTGAAGCTATGTGTCTGATTTTAGGGGTTATGTGTTTTGTGTTCTATTTTTAGGTTATATTTGTCGTGACCTATGTATTTGTGTTGTGTAATATTTCCCTAATACTTGAAAGTGAATATTTGTTATAAATTTCTGCGTCTAAAGCGCCTGCAGTTACTTCTTTAATTTTAAATATAAGTAAGCTATTAAGGCAAGAGGCTATATCTAGACCTTCATCACTAAATGCTGCACATTCTGTGATATTGTTTACAATTTCTTGTATTGTATCTAATAATTGACTTATTGTAAATACCTTAATGTTATTGACATCTTTGATGATGGTAGTTTGATCCTTTGTTTATCTGTAGTGTATTTTCAATTTCTCCTTACACTCTTCCCAGGTGCACAGGTAATTTTTCGCTGCACCAGAAATTTTTTCGTTATATATTATTCTAAACACTTGTAGGGCCTGATTGCCAAATTCCGTGAATACTTGGTCGATGGTTTCAATAAACGAAGGAAAAGTCTTTGATTCATCACTGAACGGTTGTACTCGTATATATTTAATTTCTTTTTCGACTATTGTCCTCCAGCTTTGAGGATGGTTTTGCTAACAGTTCTGTTAATGTTATAGTTGGTTGCTGTTGAGCCATGCTTTTTTTTTTTTTATATCACTGTTCTTTGGCTTGTTTCTATGTGTACTTGTTAAATTTTTCCTCACTACACTTTTTACTGCCTTATAAACGCCGTGATTTTTCTTTGTGAATTTGATCACTTTGTTGCACTTTAAATTTTTAAATTTTACTTATTGCACTGTGATCACACGTATGCTTCACTTCTTTCACTTCTTATGCTGTCGTTTCTTTTAAGTTTTTATTGAACTATCACTTTTATTTAGTTCTAAACCAAAAAAAACACGATTTTAGTTAAAACCGATATAGTTATATTTCAATTTTGGACCGTAATTTACAGAACTGTTACTCAGGGTTACGTGACAACAAAAAAATCGAAGAAAAGTAAAGATTTGCGGTCACAGTACTTGAAAGATCGTCACGTTCTCGATTTTTTTTGAGTGCATTTTAAAAGTCCATGACTTAGATTTTTTTTTATAATTTTGTTGTAACCCACACCGCTTGACCTATCACCCGTTTCTGGCGTGACGTTGATTTTTGGGACACCCTGTATGCATACATATACAAATACAGTACTGAACAAAACTAAACCATCCGGGAGTAGTAACGAAAGTGGATTTATTTTTTAATTTTTTTACACTTTATTCAGCAAAATAAAAATATAAACATTCGTTACAAAAAAAAAGGAAAAAAACTATTTAAACATAAAAAATTCTAAATTCACCTGGACAAAACTAAAGCACCCCCATATAAAAACATATTTCCATCAAATCACAGTGTCTGCCATAATTTTTTTTACTATTAATTTAAAAATTCTCTATTTTACCGTTACACGCAGTATAAATAAATACCAAGATTTGAAGAAAGCATAGTTGAAGTAAAAATTTGAAAACTATTGTGGCGTTTGATAAAAGTTTGAAGAAAATGGCAAGAAACCGTCTTAATGAAGTTTTTAAACAAAAAATTGTTATTGATTATAAAAAAGGATTAAAAAAGGATTAAAATATTAGGTTCGCAACTAAGGCTGCAGCAGTAAGTGCTGGTCGATTTCGACATATCCAAAACTTCATTAAGCAAGCTTAGACATATGGTAAATAAATCGTTTTAACACATTAGTGATTTTGTTTTGGCGTCATCTGCTTTTGGTTGTGTGAAAATGTCTGATTTTGTGCCAAATAATTGGCGGGAAGTTTTGATTTTCTTCTTTCATTCGAAAAAAACGGCGGCTCAGGCACATAGAGAACTACGAGTACAAAAAGTTTACGGAGATGCTGCTCTAAACGAAACAAGGTGCCGTGATCGGTTCCGTCTCTTCAAAGACGGTGATTTCGATGGCGACGACCGTCCGCGTGAAGGAAGTCCAAAATACTTCGGAGACGCTGAATTGGAGGCATTGCTCGATGACGATCCGTGCCAAACGCGAGATGAGCTTTCTTCAGCATTAGGAGTTACCCGCCAAACTATTTCTAATTCCAAGCCATTGCATGCTTTGTGAATGATTCGAAAACAAGGAACTTGGCTTCCTTATAATTTGAAGTCAAGGGACATTGAGTGTCGTTTTTTCACATCACCACGGGTGATGAAGAATGGATTCATTACAGCAACTCAAAGAGAAGAAAGTCATGGGGACTGCCTGGACATGCATCTACGTCATCGGCTCGGCCAGATATTCAAGCTGCGAAGGTTATGCTGTGTATTTGGTGAGACCAGGTCTGTACTATTTATTATGAATTGTTGAAATCCAACGAAAATATCGCTGGGGAACGGTATCGACTTCAATTGATGGGATTGAGGCGAGCACTGCGCGAAAAACGGCCACAATACGTTCAGAGGTACGAAAATATGATTCTAAGGCACGACAAACCCGTTAAAACCTACCGGAAAATGCTCAAATGGGAAGTCCTACCCCACCAGCCATATTTCCCAGATATTGCGCCGTCCGATTATTACTTGTTCCGTTCGATGGCATTGGTCTGGCTAATCAGCAGTTCCGTTCATATGAAGACACCAAAAAATGGCTTGATTTGTGGATAGCCTCAAAAGATGAACACTTTTGCCGTACCGGTATTCGAGCTCTGCCAGAAAGATGGGAAAAAGTTGTAGCTAGCGATGGGTAATACTTTGAATGATTAATTTGTAACCATTTTTTCACCATAAAGTTGCATATGTAAAGATAATTTAGTTGCGCACCTAATAAATAGATCTACTATATCGTGATTGATACGGAAATTTGACACAACTGGTAATACTATCACAAATATTTTGGGGGAAGACCTCAAAAACGAATACAAGGGATGACTCTCTAATAAAAAGAGCAATTGTAAAGAATCCATCATTTCCTCGAACCAAATTATACAAGATTTCCCCTTGCCAGTCTGTACCAGGACTATTCGGAGAAGGGCTATAGAATTTGTGCTATTCAGCCGCCGCCCAGCTCCAAGGCCCTACATTTCCGAGACGGATCGCAATAAAAAAATTTGCGTTTGCACATTTATTTACCTGAACTGGAGAATTGCAAAATGGAAAACGCTCCTTTTCTCTAATGAATCCAAATACAATAAAAAAAATTAAGATGACATCACCAGAATAAGGAGGCCGGAAGGAAAAAGAATGGATCCGAAATACTGCATCCCAACAGTCAAGTTCGGTGGAGGAAATGTGCTCGTCTGGGGATACTTCTCTGGTTGGGGGGATAGAGGCAATCTACAGAATAAATGGTTATGTGGCCCTATGCCGAAGAAAAAAATGCCATTAAAGTGGAGGTTCCAACAAGACAACGATCCAAAACATACAAAAATTTTCAAATGAATTCAGCAGCTCAAAGGATCTCATGCCTTCACAATCGAAATAAAAATTAACACTCTCGAATAACCATTACTGGAAACAATATCAAATTAAAATCACTCCGCACGCACAAAATGAAAAACAAAATTATCAACGCACTGTGCATTACAATAGGTTGCAACATAAAAACTTCCGATATCATTGATATAATACACAGATCGTCAAAAATTAGTAAACCCCCATATGATTTGATGTGCTAAGGCAATATTTTTCAAATAATAAATAAATTTAATTTTTCAATTATACAGTTTGATAGCTTTATTCACTAACCCTCACATTTACAAAGAAATTTTGGGCAAAACAACGGCAACAATATTTGGTAATTACGAGTTGTAGCATTCGCCATCCTCAACAAGAATACGAGTATACAGGGTGGTCCGGTTTGGGATACAGATGTTTAGTAGTCTGATTCATTGGTTCATGTTATGATATAATAACGAAAGTGTTGGATATTGAAATTTATACCTGGCAACTCTGTATCATCTAAGTTATGTAAATTCACTTATATGGTATACTTATGTATACTATGTAATACAAATGAAGTTAGTTGTTAATAAACGTTCTTGAAATCGGTTGTGTTCCGCCTTTTAAGTTTTTTTTCAACAGAAAGCGCACTTATTTTAGAGTAATTTTTTAGTAATTGTAAGAAATAGTCATATTGGTGATTAATTTATTTAACCTCATACCTGGAAAATCTTAAGCTCCAGGTAAAAACTTTGTGTGCGGCAGTTGTAGGTAATATTCCAGGAGATAAGTGCGATTTTCCCAAAAATTTATTAAAAAAATTAAAAAAATGTACGAGTATGTTTGAAGACCAATATTGCGAAAATGAAAGCATGCTTGGTAAGAGTGTTTAAATATGACCAACTGGTTATCAAACAAGCCCAGTTTGGGTTTAATGCACGATAAGTTATAACTAAATAATTGTTGGTAGCTACCTCTCTGAAGGAACCTTTTTAAACACCCTGTTAAAAGCCCACGCTATTTTAATTATTTGAATAAACAATATTTTGCTATTTTTTTTATTTTCGGTCAGTCAACTTCGCACAGTTGCAAAAATATCCTCATCATGTATTAAGTCCAGAAAGGCAGAAAGGTTTCTAGAGCAGCAATGCCTCAACCGTTTCCTCACGAATTTCGAGGAGTGAAGAAGGGGCAACTTTTTTTCTGTAGTCTGTATAGAACAGTTCATAACGATGTTTTGCCAAAAACAGATACTGCTACATACGAGTATATGTCATTTGTTAGAAATTGATTGGTACGATATTGTACCATTCGTATTTTTCACAATAAAGGAAATCCTTCTATCTATCTTATCTATTCTATCTCTTTGCTAAACATAAAAAATGTATTTAAAAAAAGAAGAAAGAAAATAGAAGCAACGTTGTGAAAACTGTTTGTTTAAAAATGATAAAGATTGCGGCATAGAGACTCTTTAAAACCTTTAATTAACACTTTTTCCGCCTTAGATACCCATTTTGAATAGGCCATTACTTAAAATAAAAGGTAATTTTTTTAGATTATGAAGAGTATTGCAATAAGTAAGGCAAGGTCATCAAATTAATTGCACTAGATTAACCCATTAGAGCCTAGCGTTGCCATATAGGAGGAGTCGGTTTATTTATCGGATCATATGTCAACAGCTGGTAGCCGTAGCTTTTCTTTGTTACTGACAGTTCGTAATTACATACATTTGTCATTGACCAGAAGCAACTCGTGGTGAGTGGTGCTTCAAGTTTGAGTGTAGCTGTGATTTCATTTGTTGGCTATCATACATTTTGCAGAAATGGTGAATATAAAAAAGTAAGGTTCAATTATTTTTGTTTCGTGGATTTATTTTGGTTTCTTTATATAATAGTTTCGCGTAGCATAAATGAAGAAGAAGTTGATGATTACGGTCCATCAACAAGTAAGAGACGTAAGGTAACTTACAAGTTGAAGAAGTCTGATCTTAATGACCTTCCTTCACCACAGTTTTCTGTATCATTGTCACATAATTATAAAGACATGACATGTGCGAAAATGTTTAAACTATTTTTTGATGAAAGCTTATGGGGATTTCTTATAGAACAGAGCACTGAATATGCACTGTTTTTGAACTGTCCAGACCCTCGCATTTCCTTGAGTGATCTTAAATGTTTTATTGCCATTTTGATTTTGTCAGGGTACAATAAGTTACCACATAAAAGATCCTACTGGGATAGTGGTGATGACATCCGAAATGTCTATAATGCTATGAAACGCGACAGATTTATTCAGATTATGCGATTCATTCATGCAGTTGGTAATAATAACCTTGACAAAATGACGAAATTGCGATCTCTAATGAATAGGCTTAAACAAAAGTTTCTTGATCACATTCCTATTGAACAAAATCTTAACTATGATGAAAGTATGATTGAATTCTTTGGAAGACATGGGAGCAAACAATGTATTCGTAACAAAACTATCCGGTTTGGCTATAAATGTTGGTGCTTAAATAATAGTAGTGGACATTTGGAAAATTTTGAAGTTTACCAAGATTCTATCCCAGGAGCGAATATTGAAAATCGGCATTCATGCTTTCTATGATTAATGAATTACCAGAAGCCATGAAAAAACAGAAACCTCAGTCTTATTTTGACGATCTATTTACGGGTATTCCAATTCTGATTCACTTAAAAAGTTTGGGTTATGGAGGAACAGGCACACTTTTCCAGAACAGATGTCCAATTACGAATGTTGAAACCATGTAAAAAAGAGAAAGAGGGTCATATGAATATGCATGTCAAGATGATGTCATTGTTGCCCGATGGATGGATAACTCTATTGTAACTGTTGCTTCAACAGATCACAAAATAAATCTAATCGGATTCGCCGACCGGTATTCTAAGGCAAGCCAACAAAAAGTAAAAGTCCGAAACCCAATCTTATAGCTGTATATAATCAATACATGGGAGGTACAGACCTCATGGATGCTCATGTTAACAATTATAGGATTGGGATTCGAGGCAAGAAATGGTGGTGGCCTAATATTAATGCGTAAATCAGGAAAAAACATTTCTCAATTGAATTTTCGTCGTGAGTTGGTCCGAACACATTTGAAAAAATATTTTACCCCCTCCCTTAAAATCTGGTAGCCGACAATCTACCTCCAAGTTTGGGTCCAGAAATTTGGAAGGAATAAGATATGATGGAGTTAACCACTTTCCAAAATCAATAGAAAATAAACGTAGATGTCGACTGTACAACTATTGGGAGGGTAGCATGTTTAAAATTTGATGTTGGCTTATGTCTGAAATGCTTTAAAATAATATATGTATTTTTTATAGATTCAACCAAATAAATAAATAAGTTAGTTTGTGAGTCTTATTTGTATAGAACAAAAAAAAACTAGTTTTTGTACTCCTTTTGACCTAGCGTTGCCATATGGCAACAGCACAAAACTCAAAATTGGGTGTGCAAAAAAAATTGTTTTTCTCAGAGATATACATATGATCATTATCCAATCCATATATAAATAAAAGATTATAAAAACACATTTTCAGAAACTGAGGTTCTAATGGGTTAAGAACTGTTTAGAAAAGTTAGGAAGAAAAATGTTTGCAACCGATATTATTTTTACAATTTTTTTTTGTGCGATTTCGGACTTTGAAAGCACCTCTGCAGTTGTTCACACAATAAAACGCATATTTTCCCTGCATTGAGTATTTATGCAAAACAAAATATGTTTGCACATAACGCCACAGTATGTAAGTAAATAAAAGGTATCCACAGGAAAATTTTCAAGTTTAGGAGTAATGTTAAACTGAAAAAAAATACAGCGTTATTCCCAGATTTTATTTATACAAAATGAGGTTTGACCATGCGGGTCTTGTATTTTAAAAACAATATCGTCTAAATACCGTCCATTCTTCTCAACACACTTTTGCAATCGAACTCTTAAATTTGTGAACACGCCAGAGCAAAGTGTTCAATGTTCAATGGCAGCAACTTCATGGCAGATATTTTCTTGTACGGCTTGAATTGGTCGGGGATTATTATTGTAAGCTCTCGACTTAAGGTATCTTATACTTAATTCACACGGTGTAACATCCGGTGACAGAGGTGCATAGGCTCCAGGGCATATCTCCATACCCTCAGCTTCTGCATTGCAACTCTAGCTGTATGTGGAGTGGCCCCATCATGGTGAAATTGTCTTCCCGGTTGCAGTACCAAAAACATTCGGCAGTACATGTCTGCATTGACTGTCTCTCGCTGGCTTAAAAACTAAGCGCCAATAATCCCTCGGGCAAAAATTGCACACCACATTATCGTTTTTGGACAATACAAACCTTTTTGATGGCCTTCCCTAGGGTTGTGGGGACACCAGTATCTCATGTTTTATTTATTAATGATTGTCCTTTTGTGATCAATATGAAAATGTGCTTCGTCAGTAAACAATACTAAACAATATGAATCGCATAGTTTAATCATAGAAATGAATTACCTCCGAAACATTTCCACTGTTTGGTTTATCAATTTTTTTTGGTTGGAAAAATGTTGGTATTACAAAAAGAGTTACAAATTAAAGCCTTTTGGGTTTTGAAGAAATGTAAGTCATCACTGAAAACCGCTCTATTCGACTGCAAATTGCGAATCCCATACTATGCAATTTTTTGGGTGCTACTTGAGTGGGAAAATATTTTGACTAACAAATTACGGAAAACATATTTTTTTAACATGGCGGAGATTTCCCACAGAACTATTATGCACCTACGAGTATATCTCTGAGTCTCTACGGAAATATACCCTTAATACCAAATTTTCCATACGTCTTATGTACTCTGAATTTGGTTGATATAAACCTCCTTCTAAAATTAATAAAAATGCCCATACCATAACCAAATTTGCCAATTGAAGAACAGTGCGATATACGTAGATATGTTAAGATAATATTTAAGTTAAAAAAATATATAAATAAATAAATTTAAAATAAAAAAATATGTTCCAAGAATAAAAGTATTTCGCACAAAACTGTATGCATGTGCATTACATTATTTATCTAATTATTATTTTACATTATTTCAGCGACAGTTATTCTGATTGCCTTCAGTGCTGGAGCAGTTGCAAAATAGCTGGAGGTTGGCGTTTAGCTCCATTTTACATTTTCTTTGGCATAGCATTAATTTTATGGCCCAATAACTTATGGTTAAGCTATGTTGCAGGCATACAACTACTAATATTAGCTTTACTAAGGCTTTGCACACTGTTTCGATTAAGCAGTAACATTAAAGACGAAGGGTTGTTATCACAATGTGAATTTGAAAAGTATAATTGTTGTTCTATTTGGTATTTTCATTAATAAACCTTCAACGTTTTACAGGGTCGATGGTTTCTCGGACGTTGCTGACGACGTTCTTCAGGAAGTATGTCAAAACTTGGAAGACGAAGAGCCAATTGATGATGTTTGCTAATTGCAATGTTTGTTAAAGCTTTTTGTACAAATCTAGCTACTATTAAATATTTTTTATACGACGTCAATGACAATAAAAAAATAGGATAACACTTATGACACTTATTTTTTAATTCTTTCAATTAGTTACTATAGTAAACAAATATGAAAAAGAAGTTGCGATGCTTTCTTGTATCGATTAGCAGTGATAAACTCCTTTTTCGGCATTTTAAAGCATGGTTTTGAATTATATTCAATTTGAAGATAAGTGTTGTGATTGTGTGTGCGATCAACTAAATGTGACAGTTCACTTCAGTTATGGGAGGACAAAACATTTTGTATTGTTACAAATCGCAGCATTTTAAACATATACGTAGATAATTAATGACAGTTTCGCCTCAACGAGAATAGGTATTTGTAAACACCTGTCTTATTCATAGAAGGATTTACCGTACTACGAACCTCTAATAGAGTAGAAAAATGGCCGTCTTTACATGACAGCTGATTTTTGATTGACGTTTTTGACAGTTTTCCATTTGAGCTTAATTTATTCAAGCACGCCAAACAAGAAACCTTGAAATTTAAAATAATTGAAGTGAAAAGTGAAAGTGTTATATTGTATCCTAGTATGGAAGCGCTGCAAACTTTAGCCGCCTTGGAGCTTGTAGAAACCACTCCGCATCGTCGGCGTTGGCAGTTGTACCAGAAGAGGTACGATAAATTTTCTTTACCGGACGTGGAGTTTAAACGTCGATACCGCTTTAATAAACATAGAGCAAACTTCATCATTGATCTCGTAAGGCAGGATTTGCAACTCTAACCAAGAGGTTGTGGTGCATCACCAGAGTTGCAAGTATTACCCGCTATAATATGTTGGGGTCGTCGTGAAGTAAGTATACGACTGCACAACTTCATGTACCTACTCGTTTGTTTCCCATTTAGGTTCAAGATGATAGGGGAGATATCCACAGTTTGTCCCAACCAACCGTAAGTCGCATATGTTCCAGAGTAGCTCGCGCCATTGCTCGTCACTCTGCAACTTACATTAAAATGCCACAGTCTCTGCCTGAACAGCAAAGGGCTATCAGGGGATTTAAAGAGATAAAAAATTTCCCAACTGTGTTGGGCTGCATTGACTGTAGTCATATAAAAATTAAAAAATATGGCGGTGATGCAGCTCAATATTATACATATAAATAGAAAAGGATTTTATTCATTGAATGTACCTGCACTTAAGTATATTCAATTTTTGTAGATAACATTTTTTTGTGTGCTCTCATATTATTCATTTATTATTTGGCAAGTTACTTGTCATACCAAACTTAACACATGCGGCATAGATGGCGAGCCAGTACCCATAATTCAAGAATTTTCAATGAATCTACTCTTAAGCAACGTTTTGAGAGAGGTGAATTTAGGGGACGACTTTTGGGAGATTCCGGGTCGGATTGGGAGCCATATCACTTTACACCCATACCTACGCTTCAAAATATACGTGAAGAAAACTACAATCGGGTACATATTGCCACAAGGAACTGTGTTGAAAGATGCTTTGGTGTTTGGAAGCAGCGGTTTTAAAGTCTGTTGTATGCCATAACAATTCACATGCACAAAGTCAAGCCTACAATTGTAGCTCTTGCAGCATTGCGCAATATTGCAATAGAAAACAAGACTCAATTCCAGGTAACTTACCTTTTTCAAATAGTTTAAACCTATAATTGTTTACATTTTCGGATTCAGATACTTTAGATGAACACTTTTCTGATGCTGAACTTTCTCCCCAAGTTAATGAAGCAGGAGGAAGAGGTTCAAACAATGCTCTCTTAAGAGCATTTATTGATAGACATTTCAGTCAACAGTAGTTGGTATATAGGTAAAACATATACACAGAAATTAAATTTTAAAGCAGTTTATTTCTTGTCTCATAATTTTTTTTTTAATAAAATTTGCTCTAAATCTAGGTTTATGGCTTTCTTTTTTTCATTTGCCATTTGGATTTGGTGCAACTCTTTCCTGCACTCTTTGGGCTATATCTGCTGCATAATTTGGCTGAAATAGAATTAGTTGTATGTAAGTTTTCAATGCAAACTTAACCTTCGTATTGTTATTTACGTTATTCTTTTTTGAATCTTTTCTTCTAGTTTTCTTAAAGGATGTTTGCAAGGGTGCTGCTTAACATTCAACAGCACGATATGTATGACTGGAAACATCCTACATATATAAAGTATAAAAGTCTATTTTAGTGTCTTGTAAATTATAAAAAAATAAAGATATCAATCTCACATTATGTTTTGCTTTTATTGTCTGGTGGCTTTCGTGACAGGAAATGCAAAAAATAGTTGTCAAACTTTTTGTTTTAGAGAGAGTGGTTCACAAGGAAATCAGGATAACAACATAATGACGCTAATGTGCCTCATGGCATGAACTTAGCTATGACAGATTTATTGAACGTTTATGAATAAAGAATTTTATAATAGGTTTATTAGGGCCTAAGAGCATTTTAACTAAAGTATGTTATATATTATAAGTGATTTTTATGAATAAGACAGTAAATTTTATCACATTTAATTTCTAATTTAAAGAGTTTATAATATACACGCATTAATACATAACAGCCGAGGAATAAGCATATACATGACTATAGTCTATAGCAACTATTGCACTGTTGTCATCAATTGCAAAGCAGCTTACAGAGCGTTAATAAAATTAGAGAAGTGTCTCACAGATAACAGCATTCATTAGCGGCGTTCACACTCTACGATTTGTCTATACGATTTGTTTGATGACTGTGTTTGATGGGCCAAATCGTAGACTGTGAACGCCCTTACAACATGTTGTCGGATTTGTCGAATTGAAATTAAACTTTTTCAACTTTTTGACTTGCTTGATTGACTTATCGTAAGGTGTGAACAGTTGTCGTACAACTTCAGAGCATTTTTTCACTTTTGCTTGTGACTTCAGAGAGTGAACACGAAATTTTGAGGGGAATGATTTTGCTGTGCGGGTACTGAATTTCTGATCTGAAAAATTTCTTCCTGTGGCTAAAAATCTTAGGGTTGCGGACAAAATTCGTGAGGAGATATATCATCTCTCAATATTATATTTTCTTTTCTTATATGATTTTCTCAGTTACTCCTCATATAATTATGAAAATCCTCTGGTGAATTTTCGTTTAATTCTCTTAACACTGTTACCGATGAGAGTTTATTACGTTTTCCGATCCATGGTTTAACCCACATTCGCTGTTTTCCTTTTTTTTCTTGCTCTTTTTCTTCATTTTCGAGTATTTCATCAATAATCATCACTGTAACAAGAGAACGCGCCGCCGTTTATATTTCGAAATTTCTATCGCAAATGAAGTTTGTCAAGCAAGTTGTATGGTGTGCACCCTTGGCATTATTTGGTCGTCAAACAAACCGTAGAGTGTGAACACCGCTATTTTGTTAATATGGTCCATTGAAATTAAATCTTTTAATTCAGTACGGTTTCAGCACCATGTTCTTGGTTGTGGAATAATATGAATTTGACGTTCCGATAAGTAATTCTTAATCTATTGAGAAAGAATTTCATAAATTCTAAATACTTGAAATGTATGCAGAGAAGAGAATTCGTATTTATTTAGCGACGGAAGAGTGTTGAGATGAAAAATTTTAGCAACGACTCTGCTAGCCAGTCAGCGTGGAAAGACATCTATTTAGAAAACACATACCATATCGGGAGCAGCAGACTTGTGTATACTATACGAGTAGATATGTGTGTACATGTACTGATGCTGTTTTTATAAATGAAAACTATGTTTAGACCCTTTAAGGACTCTACCCGTTAAGTCTAAGCTTTGCGTAATGTAAAATAATTGAACCGAAGCGAAGGTCGCAGGTGCAAACACATATTTAATTGCTCAAATATTCAAACAAATTTGCTATGAAAAGCTAAAAAGATATTTCAAGCAACTGATAGCTTAATTTTATTAAATCAAAGAAAATGAACAAACTTTTGCAGAAAGTACACAAGTTAAGGCATGACTTTTAGCTGAGCATTTTAAACATCACTATACGGAAGAAACCAAATTTGTTATGTACTACCTTACCAGAGTGTGGATACACTGAATAGCATAATTCTGTTTCATGAATTCTGAAAAGTGATACAACGGTGTAAACCTAATAAGTCTCCAGGAACGGGCCGCGTAGCATATGAATTTTTTAAGAACGCGACAAATGAATACATGGAAAAGCTTATTACTTCATACAACTTCATATTCGATACGGGGGCAGTTCCGTCCAGCTTCACGGAAAATATAATCGCAAAATGCTAAAGGCAATCGCAGTGATCCTACAGAGGTATAACCTTTCTGAACGCTAGAATGAAAATCTTCACCGAAGTCTAATATTACTTGGATAGAAAGAAACGGACTGCTCAGTGAATTCCAGGCAGGATTCGGAAAGAATTACTCCAGAGTGGATAATATTTGTACAAGGAACTATATTGACAGGGAGGAAAACTGTACGCTTTCTTTGTAGATTTTAAAGCGGTCTTTGACACAATTGATAGAAACTAGCTTTTCTATAAACTGACGAATTTGGGTGTTAAAATTATTCAAAATCTTTACGATGAGAATAAAACTGCAGTATGGGATCCACAAAAGTATGTCTTATGAGTCCATTGCTTTTTTCCCTTTTTTTTTGGATAACTTGACATCCTTTCTACCATGAGGAATTGAATTCGGCGGATTACAAAAACATCTGTTGATGTAAACTGATGACATTGTTATCCTATCTGAAATGCCAATGATGATACAAAACATGATCAGCAGACTGGAACAATACTGCGATATGTGGAACTTAGAGGTCAATACAAACAAATCGAAAGTCTATTCTTCCATAATGGATCTGGGCGTTACTAAAGGGAAGAAAAATGGTCGTGGAGGGGAAGAGATTTGGAAAAGGGGTATTATAACACCGCGATTATCCTTTAGAAAACAAAAAGAAAACTAAAAGAGGCAAAGAAGGCAATTGACTGTAGCTGAGATAATATACTTGGTAAAGGCGGTGTTGCTTTAAGCACAAAATATAAAATTTACGAAAGAATAATGTGATCCATTATGTGCTAAGCAACTCAAGTATGGGGCACCTACCAGTATGAAGAGGTAGAAAATCTGCTGAGGTACTTACTTAAATTAAACTTTCGGATGCAGAAAAATACCCCAAACTATATGATATACCTGGTAACGAGTCTAGTACCACTGCACATCTTTACATTAAGGCAACAGGACCTTCCTCACATCGTTGCAAATCATGTCATATGCCATGACCACCAATGTTTCAGAGAATACCATAGTTTCGATTATGCCTCGAACAGCTAACAGGTGATAATGCAATAATACTGGAAGCAATCTTACAGAATTTGTGGAAACAGGTGGATATATCTCACCAAGCCGCATTTAGAGCCAAAGCCCAACAAAGCCTCACAGAAAACTCGTATGCAGTACGATCTGGGAGAAAAATAAAACCAATCGAAACGACGGAGCAGAATGTATGATAGTTTGCGAAATCTACGAGCAATTGAAGATTTATCGGGGGAAAGTAGATCTCTCAGAAGAGGAAACTTCAATCCTAAACTGTAAAATCTGAAATATTGTACATTGTATCATTGTATCATTGTATAGCTACGAGTACCTAAATTGTTCAGTCAAATATTGCCAGCAAATAGTGAACAAAACTTTCTAAATTGTACTCGGTATTTAAAATTATTTCAACTCATCTATTATAATCTTAAAAGAATTTTTTTTGAATATTCCAATTGTTTTGGAAATAATCGCTAATCGTAATATATATATGAATTAAAACTCTTTCTTGTCTGGCTGAAGGCAAAGGGCAATTGCTGTACTGTGAATTTTGGAAAATTTTGTAATGTGTATTTAATTCTAATATTTCAATAAAATCACTACTACAACAACAACTACTACTACTACTACTACTACTACTAAACTAGTACTCGAAAGTCAATATTTTTCTGAACATTTATAAACATTTTTTGGTGTATTGTGATTTCCTGGCCTCACGTGAAACTCTATACAACTGCTATACGTACATACGAGTATATCGACCTACTAACATATATACTCGTACATCTCAAATTCAACTTCAACTTTTCAAAGGAAAATCTTGATAATTTCGGTGTACCATCAAAATAAAAATATCTTTCGGGTTTCCATAAGTTGTGTAAATACTCTTTTATTATTGTAGTTCTATCCAAAAGAAAGGGCGCAAGAATAGTATCTCAAACTGCAAACCTGTTGGTAAACTATCATGTATACGCAAAACCTCATACATCCATTCATATTTCATACAAATTCATATAATTCTAACAATTTATCATCTATCACATCAAGTATGAGCACTTTAGAAAGGGAATATTTAGATGCTGTACCCACTTAACATATTTCAGTAAAGCCTTTGACAAAATTTCTTATTAACCCTTTCATGCCCGAATTAATTGGGGCGGGGCTAAATTTTTTTTAAGGATATAGGGTTGTTAGTCTGAACCTTAGTATGAACTGATATCAATTGCAAAGTCCTATGTATCCTGGTGTAGCCGTTATGAAATGTAGCCTATAGGCAACATTGGGCAATTGTGGAAAAATTTTAAAACACACACATATTTTAATTTATGTTTCTTATTGGTATTTTTATTAATTTTTAATACAGTTTTAAGTGTGATATGACACAAAACAATTTTTTTATGGCTTTGAAAGCAAATAAACCTTGCATTTAGAGCATTTTGAGCGGGGATACCCAGTGTGACATAGCTTGCAGCTGCCTTTCGATCCCCATTCAATCCAGTGACCGATTTGGTCAAATCGTATGGTTTTTGTAGATTCTGCAACATATGATCTTTTATAAGAACTTGACGAAGATTGTGATGAAGGTGCTGGTGAGGAAGCTGGTGATGGTAGATCTGACTGCATTGTTGAGAAAAGTGACGATGTGCGGCCTCTTTTGCGCGTTGGAACTGTTATTTTTTTGCGTTGAGTAACTCGTTAGCAATATCCAACTGAAAGTTGAGTAGTGACATATACTTGTTGTCTCCGCTTGACTTTTTCAGGTCTCTGCGGTACAACAGCCAGCTATTGACTACTGATGAGTTTATGCACCAGTAAACGATACGCATACCATATATGACTTCTTTGAAATGTGGTTGATTTTGAATAACTCCAACAGCATGTCGGCTAGATCAACCCCTCCCTGTTTGTTATAGCATTCAACAATACCTGAACGAGGAATGTTTACAAACTTCTTCTCTTTCCGACACCATCATTTGCACTCACTTATTGGGTTTTTACTTATATAATTCGAAGACACTTTTGTTGTCTTTCGAATGGTTCCTAAGTCTAATATACCCTTTTGTTTCAAACAAATCATCAGGCTTATTTAAGTAAACCAGTTATCAAAGAACAATTTGAAATTTTGGTTTACTGGAATATTAGAAGCCAAATGTAAAACAATGTCTGACGATATGCCCAATCCAAAAGATTGGCACGTTCCTTCTCCAGTGTTGAGGCAAAAATCGTATAAAATTCCAGATACATCAGTTCTATTGAACACTCTCAAGCCCATTTTCGGACGTACTCTAAAATATCGTGATTCGTTCCTAAGCCTGCCGATCTCTGTATTTCCTGGCCGTTATAACTTACAAACATTTAAAAACAATGTATGTACATCGGTACCTGTCTTTTCTTTCTCCCTAAATTTCCTTCGCCCGCGCTGTGCACAAACATTTTAAAGGTAACACAAACTCCTTGAGCGCGCGCTTTTTATAAAAAAAAAAGACTTTACTGCTGCGGTGAAAGAAGCATTGGGTTTATTTTGCCCTGATTAGTGTCAAGTAATACACTAACCAAGGTTGACTGGATGGTTATGTTTCCGAGATGACCAGTGTTTATTCGATAGAAATCCCCAGAGCAGTATTGGTTAGTTGCTCTTGGTTAGAATAATCGACTACTTCATTCATCCGATAGTTCAGAGATTTATTTATTATATTTAAAGTTGAGTCGGCTATAGATGTTTGATTCTTCAACAGTCGCAGCGTCCGACATCTGATTGGCATATTCATCATCTAGAATTATAAACAAGGAATTAGCCACAGTTTCAATAATGTTTAGGACTCCTCACTTCTGCCGAAAATATTCATTTCGCATTCTTAGGCCTTCTTCCAAGTGCATGAGCTGACTAAGTATTGATTCAAAGGATTTCTTGTACTATAAGTTATCTCCTCACATAACAGCTTTAATGATCATATTCCCTTGACTATACTTCTGTATACTCTGTATACTCAGACCAATATGCCTTCAAGTCATATTCGTGATGCATGGAATCAAATTAACACCGAGTTGAGAAGGGGCTGATTTCTACTGGTTGACGGCTTGCTGCGGGTAAACACGAACATACTAATAGGAACGACGCTATTGCGGATCCATATGTTCTTCGAGATTTCTTTGACGGTAGTTGATTGTCATTTTCAATACCGGTGTTTACTTCACTCGTTTGAATGAGTTGCCTTTATATTGACGTGCCTCCTGTGCTCTGTTTTGTGGAGGCTCGTCTATTTAAGTCCAGCCTTTGCATAACTCTGCGAAAGACACCGGCTGCTGTTTTTACATGTGCTACTCGAACCCGACCGACTTCTCCGATATGAGTGCGAATTATGCGTGCCAGCGGCCATTTTATGGGTGGCGTTTTATCTTCTTTCATGACCACAATGGCGCCAGATTGGGTGTTGGTTGCTTCCATTTCGTAGGCTGTTGTAGTTCACTGAGGTATTCCCTTGGCCACCTCTGCCGGAACTCATTTTTGAGATGCGTAATCAATTTCCACCGAGTGAGTAATTTAACCTTTTGTAGGTTCAGCTACTGATCCACAGATACTGTTAAAGGTTCACCGACTAAAAAATGCCCAGGTGTTAGCGCCGTAAAATCGTTTGGGTCAGATGACAGCCCTATCAATGGCCTAGAATTGAATATTGCGTCTATCTCAATCACTAATGTTTCGAATTCTTCGTAAGTTAGAGCTGCCGATGCAATTCTACGCCGCAATAAGTGTTTCGCTGACTTAACTACAGCCGCCCACAATCCGCCGAAATGTTAGGATCTAGGAGGTATAATGTGGAAATCAATACCCTTTCCATGCACATTGAGATGATGGAGACCCTTTCTTAAGTGGTATATCCTGTGTTGGTCATTTCCTGAAGTTTATTCTTGTCTCCTACGAAATTAGTTGCATTATCGCAATCCAGGTTTTGAACATGACCTCGCCGTTCCATAAACGCTTTCAAAGCACCAATAAGAGCCTTTTTTGTTAAGGCGCTTACTACTTCCAGGTGGACTGCCCTGATAGCAAAACAACAAAATATTGCCAGGTATCCTTTCTGCGGTTGGCTTCCTTTGCCTCGGTAGTGTATCCAAATTGGAACGCAGAAATCCACTCCTGAATTAATAAATGGCTGAGCTGGTTGTACCCTTGTGTTTGGTAGGTTCCCCATTAATTAGGAGATAAGAGACGATGCTTGGAGTCTTCCTCCCACGCGTAGAAGCAAAAAGGGGATCAAACTCCTTATACTGCTGTTGTTGTTGTATTCTTCATGTTGTTCTACGTAAAAAATTTCATTTTTGAGTTATTCTCCTTGCATATGACTGACTATTGTGTGCATGGCGTTTGTCACCTCTTGACTAGAGAGATATATGTTACACCATCAAGTTGTTTGGTATTTCGTTTCCGGCTGATGTTAATGAACCGAATTATGTAAGTCGTAATTCGTTGTAGCTTCTTGAATGAGCTCTTGTGCGCAATTACATATATCAATGAAATAGATGGGTTCCTCGCATTTGGTAGTGGTAACTACTGCGGTCTGGCCCGTTTCCTCCTTTCCTGCTATTTGTTTTAGGTATGGTAGTGGCCAATTTAATTTCTACGCGTGTAGGAACAAAGGGCCGTATAACCAGAGGGTTGATTCCTTTAACCTTTCTGGAGGAACTCTTCATGTGAGCAAGTCGGCCAGGTTCTCCTTAGACTTAACGTGCCGCCATTGTCTCGGTTCTGTAGTTGCTTGGATGGCTGATAGTCTGTTAGCAATGAAAGGGGGGAAGGACCCTGCAGCTGATTTTATCCAGGCTAAGACTATTTCTGAATCGCTCCAAAAGTATGATGGAACATACTCATATTCGACATTCTCCTTTATTCTTTTTGCGAAGTCTGCCTCTAGTTTGGCGGCGCACAATTTCAGTCGTGGGATAGTTGGCGTTTTGGACTTCTCCTTGTGGAGTGGTGATACACGGGACTTGGCAAACAATATACTATAATGGTTCCCTCACTAGTTCTGCATCGAACGTACATGGCGTCTTCGTACGTTTTTCCAGAGATATCAGCGAATACATGAAGCTGGATGGTCTTTGCACATTCTCTTGCGAACATGCGCCTTGGAATTGAAATATGATTTAATATACGGCGCAATTTCTGCAATATAATTCCTGTGGTAATGCTGCACCCCAATCGATTTTGAGTTGCCATAATTACTGAAGAAATATTTTTGCTGCAATAAGCACTGGCGCCACGATCCCATAATTGGGCTATTCCTAAAGAAACTATTCTTTTCGTCATCCGTTAGATTTGATGCGAAACCAAATTAGGCCTAGTGTCTTTATCTCCTCTTCTGTAGCTGCCTTGAAGTCCAATTGCACCTCCTTTTCTTCGGGTGTGAACCTTTGGAGCAGTTGTGTCGGCGCACCATTTTCGAAGTTTAAGCCCAGTTTTATTTAGAACGTCAATCAGCTGTCTTTGCATCTCTAATGCCGTGGTTAAACTATTAAAACCTGTCATAACATCATCAACATAAAAATTCTGCTGTAAAACCTTACTTCCGAGAGGATGGGTCGCTGTGCTAGTCTTTGAAGGCACTTGATAGCAAGGTACGGAGCCGACGATGTGCCATAGGTTATTGTATTTAATTGAAACTGTTTTACGGGTCCTTATGAATCACGTAAAATAAGTTGATATCGTCGATCGTCTTCATGTACCAGTACCTGCCTGAACATTTGTTGAATATCGGCGAATCTTGGCAACCGAAACCGAAGCAAGATAGTCAACAGATCGTCTTAGATAGTCGATCCCGTATGCAATGATAAGTTTGTTGAGGTTTTGCATGTTGCGTCAAACCCTACCCTTAACTTGGTCGTCCTGCTGTCAGGTTATTGAATGCAATAATGAGGTAGAAAATAATGGCTTTGAGGAATGGATGATTGCTCTAAACCCGCGATGTGTTTATGTTGTCATCCATGAATTTCTGGTATTGTTTTTAGGGTTCGTGATTTTTGGCCAACCTTCTTTCTAGAGAATAAAGTCTTCGCAGTGCAATGCTTCTTGAGTCGCAAGATTCTCGGTCAGTGGAAGTGTCACTACAAATCTTCCGCTGCTGTTATGATGTACTGTTGCGTTGAAATGCTCCTCACATTTTTTTCTCAGCCGCTTATTTAACAAGAATTTAAATATCGTACAATTTGGTTTATTGAGCAAAAGTTAAATGCAACAAAAAATTATCTAATTATAATCTCGCTCGAATTTCTTCCAAACAACCTTGCACTTGGTATTTGTTTTGCATCTGTGAGTTCAAGGTGAATTGTTTCGGCAACATCGTTTTGCTTGAATGAATTTCGTGACGTCTTCTTTATGTTCTTCACTTCACTTTAAAATTCTAACCACTCCTAGCTATATGGTTTAGCCAACTGAACAACAGGACTAGTTTAAGGAGAGAATTGACCTGACACCGAAATTTCGTGTTCCAGGATATTCTCAACATCCACTGCCACTTCCATATCAAAAGTCAAAATAGCCTTTATAGAAGAACGAAATGTAATGGGACTATAAGAAGCTTCTATTCATTTAAGTCCCAGGACCAGATGGCAGAATACAAATCCTTGTACTTTATGTATGTAAATGCCTTTATTTACTTATTATTGAAATAAATGTGAACGTAGAGATTCATCAGTCACCATGGCTAGACGTCGTCATAGTAAACGAAGTATTAAAAGGGACCGGTTGTGTTTTATTTCTGATTAGTATTAAAAAGGGAAATATTCTGACAAATATCCAGGAGTGGGATGAACACACATTTATAAAAATTCAACCATGACCGTCACAAAAACCAACAAATTACGGATAAAGGACCTTAAATTGAACGGTTCTCGCATCTGCCGATGCCACAGGCAGCAACGTCAACGATGTTAAATGCACCACCGCCTTTGTCCAATGTGAATGACATTTATTCGATTGTCCCAGAATATAACTCATCCGATAAACTTTCACCGATAGCTGAACAATACGTGCAACAAGTAAACGCTTTAATTTCAGCGTACGGTTGGAACGAGAGGGGCGTTTTGTTTGTGTGTCAAGCAAGATGAAAGGTCCAGCGAAGCTATGGTCAGAAGGTCTCGTAGGTTTGATGAAAACATGGAGCGAATTCACCAATCGTTTGGTAGAAGACTTTGGCAAAACAATGAGCGAAGCTGACATCCATTTTGCTATGGTTGAAAGTACTCGCAAGTCTTCGGAATCGCCGATCGATTATTTTTTTACAATGAGGGTACTGGGACAAAAGCACAATCTGTCTGATTCAGCGATAATCACGTACATACTGAGGGTGATGAATCACGTAGAACTGCAGACCCAGTTGGCGAGTTCAAACTTCATCTCACTCAACGAATTCAGAAACGCCATCGATCGATTCATCGCTAGTCGTCCAACTACAACTACGGGGTATAGGAGTTTCACAACCGAATCTCAACGAACCGCACAATCAACGAACAACGCAAGAACGATGAAATGCTTTAACTGTGAGCAACCGAGTTATATTTCCATCAACTGCCCACAACCACAGCGCAAATAACGTTGTACGAATTGCCGCCGAACTGGTCACGCCGAAATTTCCTGTCCAGAAAGAAGCAAATCAACCTCCAACGCTCCAAAGAAGGGTATCCTTCGTATAATATCAAACGAAGAAATCGCCGACAATGGAACGAAAAATATTCAAATCAACGAACACAACGTCATCGCCTTTATCGACACAGGCAGCGATATCTCCCTCATCCAGCAACGCGTTGCGAATAACGTTGAACTGATCATTCCTTGTGACGTATTTAAACTGACTGGATTTGGTGGAGGTACATGGACAAGCAACAGCTGCATTCACGTACACAGTTCCATGGACAATCGACAGTTCGAACATCGACTAATGGTTGCAGATGACGACATTCTCAGTCACGCAGTTATCTTGGAAAAGGATATGTTGAACGACAACAATTTTCAACTAGTTGTAAGGAAAGAAGCACGTCATCTTGAATCATCCATAGGAACCATCAAACTCGGCAACAATTTAGAAGTCCACACGAAGAATAGCATCTTGGAACTGATCAACACCTTTGACGACTGTTTCGGTGGAACGCTCAACAAATTAGAGGAATGCAACACAACACACCAACGATGAACATCGTTCGCTAAGATAGAAGTTATTAATAATATTGTGGCAGATCTGCTCGACTACGGAGTTATTCGTGAAAGTGAATCGCCCTACTCTTCGCCAGTGGTACTCGTCAAAAAATCCACTGGAGAGGATCGCATATGTGTGGACTTCCAAGGACTCAACTCCATTACTGTAAAGATACCATATCCGATGCCGACAATAGAAAATATCCTAGTTTCAGCCGCAGGAAAAAGATTTTTCACTGTATTGGATTTGATGTCTGGGTATTACCAGATACCCATTGAAGAGAAGTGCAGAAAGTATACGGCATTCATAACGAACAGTGGACATACGAATTTAATCCCATGCCGTTTGGGCTTGTAAATGCTTACTGTGTCTTTCATGAGGCGATAACGAAATTAGTCAGACCACTGAAGGGAAAGGTTTTTAGTTACGTGAATGAGGTAATTATCCCATTGAATTCACCGGAGGAAGGGGTTGTAATCTTATCGGAATTCGAACAACTTGTGCGACGTGCAGGTATGACTCTGCGATTGAATAAATGTATGTTCCTCACAAACGAAATTTCTTTCTTGGGTCACAAACTCACCAAGAATGGCCTCAAACCAGGCGAGCGGAAAACGGTAGCGATCCCAAACTTCCCACAGCCAAGAAACATTAATGAACTGAGAAGATTCATTGGATTAGCAAGTTTCTTTAGGAAATGTGTTCAACACTTCTCCGTAACCGCAAAACCACTGACGTCAATGTTCAAAAAGGATAAGCTAAATTCTCCTTTTCGATGGGAGGAACCACAAGCGACAGCATTTAACACATTGAAGGAAATCCTGTGCTGCGAACCTGTGTTGGAAGTGTTCGACATGAAGTGTACACATATGCAAGCTCCGTGAGAGTTGCTGGAATATTGTTTCAATCAACGGACAACGATAACGAATGGAAACCAGTATTCTACTTCAGCAGGACATGCACACCAGCTGAATCAAAGTCCGCAAGTTATGAACTCGAGATACTCGCTGTAGTTGCAGCACTGGAATGATTCAGGATGTATTTATTGGGAAGAAGATTTACCGTAGTCACCGATTGCTCAGCTATCAGTACCGTGAGAGAATCTAAGTCACTTACTATACCTCGGATAGCCAGATGGTGGTTGCGTCTACAGGAGTTTGATTTTGGAGTTTTTCATCGGAATGCAAGGCGCATGACACATGTTAATGCGCTTAGCCGTGCACCAGTGGAACCTGCATGTGAACTATCGACTGTGGCTGCGAACGTGTTAAACATTGGGATCGAGCGTGATGATTGGATTTATTGTATGCAACGTCAAGATCGTAGACTTGTCGATATTATGAGAGCATTACAAAGGGACGAGATAGCATTTGAAAAGGATTTTGTTATGAAGGGAGGGCGACTTTTTAAGAAAACTAAAAACGGACCTAAGCTTGTGGTGCCATCAGGTGTACGTTGGCGAGTAGTTATGGACTTTCATGATGACGTGGGTCATCACGGTGTCGATAAAGTCATACAGCGTATCAGCAACACACTTTGGTTCCGAAGGATAAGGAATTATATAAAATCATACATAGCTGCATGTGTTCACTGCTGATCGCCAGGAGCATCAGAAGGGCAGTTGCACATATACGCTGTCAACCCGATCCCTTTCCGTACGCTTCACACAGACCATCTTGGTCCATTTCCAAAAAGTCGTCGAGGAAGAACTCATGTTTTGGGGATCGCTAATGCTTTTGGTAAATATGTGGTTGTTAAAGCAGTGAGGAGCACGAAGACAAGACCGGTAATTGAGACTTTTAATGAATTAACTTCTTATTTTGGTTTACCAGATGTTCTGATAAGCGAAAGGAACAATATTCTCGGACCAACGGACAAATCGAGCGGATCAACCAGACGATTCTCCAGTTTCTTCGGACTTCGAGCAAAAGCGATTACGACTAGGACTTGGAGATAAGAAATCTACACGCAGTGCAACACAACAAAGGGATTTTGTCCAGCCGCGCTCGTATTCGACTTCAAGTTGAAAGACATCATTATCAACCAGTTGGTTCAAGCTGTGCATGATGTCGATGACGAACAATCTATAGGTGCGAAACGAGAGATTGCAGCAGAACGAATTTATAGGGAACGGGAGAAGTGGAAATTGCTATTCGACAGTAATCATAAGTCGCCTACAACAAATCGAGAGGGTCATAGAGACAGTTCCAGCTCGTAAAGACAGTTCCAAAGCGGAGTGGTGAGTCTAACAAGTTGGAACCGCGGTAAAAAGGACCATACGTAGTGAAACGATGTCTCCAGTGTCAGGTTTGGCCGAGCTGTCACCAATTGAACAGAACCCTGCATCTAGGGCAGCCAACTTCAACAACGTTGAAGTGTCATTTTCAAATAAATAAAACTTAACAGGTGTTTGTGAATTAAAAGAGAGCGGTTGTGTCTTATTTCTGATCAGTATTAAAAAGAGAAATATTCTGACAAATTTCAATGAATTGGTGGAATCCAAGTTTATCTACGTTCAATATATAAAAAAGGAAGACATCTTCTTGATTAAGAGGAAGAAATATCTTTGCATCAAGAAATGATGAAAATGAATCTTTAAATATTGAGTGAGTATTTTAGTTGCAAAAATAACATAATTATAATTAATTTAGGTTTTAGTCTACATAGATCTTTGAGTTTTCTTCATTTGTACAGCCTTACTTACAGGAATAGTTTTAATATGCACTTTAATTAATTGCTTTGGCTGAATATACGAGTAGTCGTGCAATGTTCGTTTTTCTTCGTGAAACTAATTATTATTAATCTTTCTACGTTTTACGAGTACTTCAACAGCATCTTTATTGGTTGGCTGCTGATTCATTTATCTACATACCATACATATCATTATAGTAAGTATTTAGACACTGAGAAAAGACGGTAAATCACCTAGTTTAAATACTTTTAAATGTATACAATTAAAATTATAAGAAAAAACTTATTTCCACAAAATATTCATACAAAAACAAAACAAAACAATGAGTATAGCGTCACACTTTCTAACATAATCAATTTTTTTAGGGGAAAAAATAGCCTTCCTTAGGATATAAGGATCTGTAGTAAATAAATAAAAAATAAACTTACATACATGGTACAAGAACATTGTGCACATGGAGCTAAAACGTTTTTAAACCAAATTAAAAGTCCAGAATTCTAAATTTTATTTATTATTTTTTTTTTATTAAACTGTTATTGCAGCATTGTGTTAATAACATATTGCATTTCAATTTAATTGTAAGTTGCTGACATTGTAAGGCTTTGCCAATGCCTGTTATTTTGCTTTTTTATTTTTCAATTTCAGTCTAACATTGTTTCACTTTTCATACAAAACACATGGCATATTTACCTTAATAATAAACTTTAAAAAATAATTTATTTGTTTATAAAGTGTTTCCATGGGATAACATTTTTTTTAATTTGTTTGTTAATTTTTTTAACAATTCAATTTAAAACACTTACAAGCTAATCTTTTAGAAATTCAGATTATCGCGAGTCAGAGGATATATTGTATATTATAATTAACATTTTTTATATAAATTATAATTGCGATTTTAGTTCAATAGTTAGTAGTTGATTGAGGTACTTTAGTTATTTATATCTGGTTCTATGTTTGTTAACTGTTTGGTGGTTCCGTTTAATTCCCTGAAGATATAAGATTTTTTTTATTTTAATGTACTTTAGTATTTGGCTGCAACTGATTAATAGTTGTCATTTTTCATATTATTCTTATAATTTTCTACCTACTAAGAAATATGTATATAACATATAGTGTCTCGTGCTAAAAACTAAAAGGTAAGGATATGAAGACTTTCAGCATGTATGTACTGATAACATCACATTAAACGAGCAACATTAAGAAAATAAAAATATTTGAAATGTATTCTAACATCGTGAGCAAACTAGAAAAAAAATTATATAGGAAATTAAATATTGCTATTTGGAATTACTGCTATTTTCAAATTGAATTTTGTTAAATTGGAAAGCTTTACTGTCTTTAAAACCAAACCATCAAATTTTTCCTCATCAAATTTTCAATATTTGTGCTTTGCACTCTAATATTGTTGAAATTTACCAGCACCATACATTTACTTCTGTTTCAGAAATTATTAAATAGACTTTCATATCACCCGATCCATTCATACATATGTATGTATCATACATACATATATATATTATACGTAGATTTTAAAAAATTATTTCATTTCTCTACTTGAAAATCTTAAAATTTCTTTTAAGTCCAGCTTGTGCTCCTTTTCATATGAAAAATTTAAAGATTTTATTAAGCAAAATATTAGGAGTGCATATTTTTCGTACAAGCATTTTTAGCATTTAAGTATTAAAGATTTTAAAAACGGGGGTGTGTTAGAATACGATAAATGAATGCAAATCGTTAAAACAGGAATTGAAGATTTTTTTGTACAGGAACAAAAATTCTACACATTTTTTTCTATAATGCAAGCTTTATACATGTAGTAGAAAAGGAGATATTTCAAACACTAGTCCTGTGCAAGACACAAGACATCGAATGAACCATTTCAAGCATTTTTTCAAATATATCGGTTTTTCATTAATAGAAAGTACAACATTTTCCAGCTCATTACAATAAAATCTTCAAATCTCTGATTATTGTAAAAAAAAAAGATGAAAAACATATGAATATTAATATGCCCAAGGCAACCAACTGGGAATTATATTTCTCCAGCTGCTCTGGAGTCTTATTTAAAATTTTGTTGCAATAAAGGCTAAACAGAGTTTAGTTTGTTAAGATAAGATAAGAAAATACTGAATACATCTAATAAAAAATTATTTAAATAAATTGTAAAACGAATTTTTATAATGAATGAATGAGTGCATCTACTTTTCAGTTTTTTTAATTTAAAGTTTATGTTAAGTATTGAAAAACGAATTAAATTTTAAGCTATGTGTAAATATTGCTATTGAAAATAAATGGTTGAAACCTTTTTTTTCATTATTATGATATGCAAAGAACATATACACGAATGCATACATAGACTGATGGATGTGCAATGTGGATGCATAGTTTTTCTGAGTTACATGAGCAGTGGCAATAAGCATATCCAGTTACAAAATGTTGCCAGTTATTGTATCTCGTCTTAAAATGTAATGACCGTTTTTTTGAATTTAAAAGCTTTAAGTTTTGTCTCGCATTCACAATGCGATTTCATTTTTACAATCTTTTGTAAGTATTTTATTTAACATCAAAACCCGTTTACAGAATAAAAAAACACTTTTTTTTCGAAAATTATTAGCATTAACTCTTTTAATTTCTTGCTGCAAAAATTAAAGATATCAAGTTACCTACTAGTCACAAGAAATGTTTTATATTTTTTATTTGAAAACCAATTGTTTTAGACACACAATATATAAAAACAAACTCTTCGGGGTAAAAAACATTGAATCATAAGCAAAAATCAATATCAAATCATAATTTAAAGGAAAAAGAAAATTATTTACCGCAATATAAATAGTATCAAAGAAGAAATGAAACGAAACAATGTTCGATATATTTATTAACTTTTATTTGTAAAAACAAAAAAAGAAGAGAGGGTTATTTTAATTTATAAAATATTCGTAAAAATAATAATAATAATTGTAATATATAAGTTGGATAATAGTGACTATCAAATAAAATAGTAAGATAAAAATAAAAACACAACTGTAATGCTACTTATGTCAACTAAAAACAAATTAAATAAAACTATATAAGATATTTTAAAATTATAAAAAAATAAGAAAAATTTATTTAACAAATAGCAAACAAACTTTATCTACAAGAATTTTCTCTGAATTGGTGATAACAAGATAACAAATTTAAGGTAGAGAGGATGAAATTTATTAATTTGGTGTAAATATAAAATTGCCATCTAGATATATGTTTTGAATATTCTTTTCTAGTTCTTGCTTAACAATCCAATATTTAAAAAAATTTATATGTATGCCTCGGCGTGATTTGGTGTCATGTAGGGTATATTTATTAGATATATAATTTTATTTACTTAAAAAGACTTTCGATGACGTTGCATAATCACTTTATTCAAATCAAAAAGTTTTCAACAAAATATGTGCATAGCATATAAAAAATAGTGGCACAAAAATACTTCTACTTTATTCTATTAAAACAATTTGATAATGGAAAATCGGTAACTTTTAGTTTTAAAATATGATAACGATATATGTTACATATATGCCTTGAGTAGAATGAGGCTTAGCATCAATCTTTGAAAATAAAATATAAATTAGGAAAAAATTATTTAAATATGGGCGAAATCTTCAAGTTGTTTTATATTAATAAACTTGTTAAATCTTGTAAACGATAAACGCCAAGGAACTTTATATTTAGAAAATTCATTTTAGAATCGAATCACAGTTTACAAAGCGTACATTTTAATTATATTGTAACATGGTATGTGATGCGCAGCGTATCCGACAGCGGGAAAAATTAAAACAATTTAGTAAATTGAACCACTAAAAAAGAAGAATCCTTGCATCTACCAAAAATGTCGCCTTTTTTAATTTTTGAAATACGAAATATAAAGGAAAATGGATTTTAAAATACGAGTACTTGTGTGTGGTAATATAAATTTTGTTCCAGCGTTTTGATATTAGAAACCAATGATAAATTAGCAATGTGTCCCGCACAGTCATTCGAGTTTATTAGAGAGAGAAATTGTAATAGGCAAAATAGTGATGAACCTTTATTTCATCCCTACGACATGTCTTATATTTTTATCGTTTAAAAAGGACTTTGGTAATGATTTATACGCGTTTGTGGTATTAACTTTGTATATATATATATGTATGTATGGATGCAGTAAGATTTATTTAAATTGTAATCTAATTTTCATTAACATATTATTTAATCTTTGGGATACGATATTGAATATCGACTTACTTAGGGTCCAGTGTAAAAAACATATTTATATTTATTGTGTTATTGTGATCATCACTTATATATTATATATATTTTTTTTTTTTAAATATCTAAAATATAATAGTGTTTATTTATTAGTTTGATCTTATGAGTGGTCTACTCTTGCTCTATCAGTAGTAGACTCTTTATGACTTTCATTGTCATAGACTCTGGCATAGATATTATATAAAATACGAGTAAATGAAAAAAAAAAAAGTAAAAAATATTTAATGCTTCGAAACACATGTGCAGTAAAACTCGTGCAGCAAAATTAGAGAATATTGTTTCATATACAAGCAAACACTCGTGTTGCACCTTCTGCGTTACCTCAATATATCTTACTGCAAATCCGATGTAATAGAATTGCAAATTAGTAGAAATTTGTTTATACCGAAATTTTATATATGTATATTTTTTCGAAAAATATATTGATGAAAATGGAGGAACAACAACAAAATTCAATGCAATGAAATCTCGCATTTTTTTGTACGTGTGTCTCATGTGCGTAACTGCATACAGTAATGCTACACATCTGTTTCGGGCATAAGAGGATGTAACAACGAATAGTAAACTAATAAAATCCACACCATGTTTCTCCAGCGGCTGGGCTCATTATGGCGCAATCGTTGATTGTATGATGCGATGGTATCACTGATGGCAAGGGGGTGATGTTAGCCTGTGATGTTGCCGGTAGACATTGGAAGCAATAGTTGGCTCCAAAATTGTTATCCCAGAATTGTTGGCCTTTGCACTGGAAGCGTACTGCAAATTCAAGCCGTTGTCCCACGTGCATAGAGTTACCAAAAAGAATGAAACTAAACTTGTCTGAAAAACCATCACACGAATTCTCAGCGTAAGTGCCTTGAAGATCAGCATACGTGCGCCAATTATCGATTGTGTACCGAATGTGCACTGATTTGTGAAAATCTAAATTCCTTACCCTAACCGAGCCTGTTATCGTTTGGTTTATATTATCGGTAACAGCGGCATTCTCCAAAGACACAAGCTTATCGCGCACCAGGTCAAGGAATGTTGGCAGGCCGCCGGGTTGTTGAAATAGTGGCATTAAGAGTTTATCTGACTTTGGTCCCAACTGAACTGGCAGTTCAGACTCCATTACCTCCAAGTCTTCAAACGCTGACTTTGGTATATTAGGTACTTCATCTAGGAACGTTTTAACATCAGCTAAATCCAAACCAAGGACGTCGGCAAATCGAACGATTTTCTTGCGTCCTGGAGTTCCGGGTGGAGTTTTCCCGGTTTTCAGTGAAGAACATCGTCGAATTCTCTGCGGCCTGCAATCGTCTTCATCATCAGTGTCCAGCACTGAAGTAATTTTACCACGATCATTTCCTGTTTCTTTAGTGTTGACTGACGGCTTTTCCGATTCAGAGTTATTACTTAAAATTTCAGTTTCTCCAGCCAGATTTTGTATTTCCTGAATTTCGGTTTCAGTAAGAGGTAGATCTGCATCTTCAACCGTAGTTTCATCTGAAAATTCACAAATACCGCTTTCTCCAACTTGGGGTATTTTCAGGGCTAAGTCTGTTTCTAGGCTTTGACCATTGTTACTGTGACCATTTAAAGCAGAGCTATACAGTTGACTTTTCTGCTGCATTTCATTTAAAACTAGATTTTGCGTTTCAATTAAGTTTTCAATTTCAGTCGTCACTTCAGTTTCACTGCTATCCGTGGAAGGAGGCAGTGATTCACTCTCACTGCTATCAATTGGAAGCTGCTGTAGGTTTTGTTGTTCATTTTCTTTACTTTTTTGGTTACTACTGTGACCATTGTGACCGTTTGTTAAACTTTCATCTTGTGATTCACTATTGTTATTGGTGTTCAATGATTTAACGTATTCCGAAATACCAGAAAGACGTGGTTGCTGAAGGTGCACTTGTTGTAGATCGGTGTTTTCAATTGATTCTGGATCATAGTATGGGCCATCAGAAGTTGAACTGTGACTACTAGCAACCGAAGTACAAGCATAACCGGATTCCGCTGCCGAATTGTGTGGGGTATTTGAAGCAGATTCAATTAATCGCAGATATTCACATTCATCAACTGGACTTCCTGGACTCTCAAGCTCACAGTCAAAATCAAAAAATGAATCGGATTCATGTCTCAGAGGCTGCAAATCAGTAACGGCTTGGTCCGCTTCCTGTGATGTAATCCATGTATTTGAGGTGCCTCCATTAATAATAGGTTCCTCCTCTTGTGATGTGATATCCTCATTCTAAAAATAAAAATTTATAAAAAAAAAACAAAACGAGGCATTGACTTTAAGAAAAAAAATGTACTTGTGATCCAAGTGTCCGTAATTTTGATTGCAATCTTCGCGCAAAAGCCTCAGCACGTCCTCGGCATGATGACATACCTAAGGTTGGTATTATAGATATTAAACCGCACGGCCTATCAGGAGTCGTACCTTGTGTCAGCGGAATATCGCCGGGTCCGTTCATTTACGTCAGCCTTAGCAATTTAGAGAATTTTCTGCAAATATAGATATCAACAATATTTTAGAAAATTGAAATTAAATGGAAAAAGTTATCAGCAGTAGAAATTTAACCAATTTACACAAGTGGCAATAATATGATGATAAGACTATTTTTTTCTGCATTCCCATTTATGTATTCGTAATTATTGTATTTTCATCACATGGGAGAGTGGAAAGTGTGCGTAAACATCAGCCGCAGATTTGTACAAGAAAACATTTCAGCCAATTTAAAGCCCAATACATTGAAATAAATTAATTTTAGATGATTTTTTATGATCATTTTTTTCCTAAATGGACGACGTGATTCTATAGGCGAATAAAATGTTTCATCGTAACCACATCGCATACAGTCTGGTTTTTCAAAAGAAAAAAATCAATTTGCGTAGGAATTTTAACGGATTGATTTATGTATGAGCTAATGGCAAACTTTTTGTCAACGTTTTTCGTTTTTACATTTCTCTGTCGAAAGGAGACTGCAAAAGTATAGAGTAGGTTCTATCCAAAATTATGGCACCAAGCATTAAATTGTAAACCAAATCAAGCCACACAACATGATAACAAACGTAGTACAGGATGTACATGACATATTAACAGAAAGTTTGTTAAATTCGTTTTTTTCATTTTACGAAAAAAAAATTAATCATGAAGTCATACGAATATACGAATAAGTTTGTGTAATAATAGAGGTAATCCCAGAAATTTGTTTTTTGTAGTAAATTATATGTCTCTTGTTGTTTACTTAAAAAAATTGTTTTTTTCATTCGACAGTGAATAGTAAAATTTTATTGAAGTTTGGAATTGATTTTCTTTTCAGATTTAGCAAATATAAATGAGTCAAGAATAATTTTTATTCACTTTTGGTTGTTTATTGTATCGGATTAATAGAGGAAGTGTGGCGTCAATATTAAATCAGTTTTAGGTATCTGTATTGTATAAGTTATTGTACATCGATCCATGAGTCCATAAATATGTACATATACGAGTATGTTTATAGATTTTTTATAAATTATAGGAGGGAAAAGGTCGAAATTTATGGGAAACGGGTATTAGTCGCGTAGTACAATAATTCTAGCAAAATCTAATTTCGTGTATTTAACGTATGAAAGTACACCTGTCCCCCGATTTACGCGGAAGATCCGTTCCTGAAAATATCGTGTAAATTGAAATTTCAGAAAAACCGTGTAAATCGAAAAACAAATAAAATGCATAGAATTTATTCAGTTTTTTTTATTCAAATTCATTTATTTCAACGCAAATAAGAATAAAATAGAATTGAAAAATAGAATATATCAGAACACTAATGTAATTACTAATAAATAAAGAAATTGTTTTAAAGAAATTAATACTACAAAATTCATAAGAATCTAGTGCAAAAATTTAATTACATACTATTATCACTACTGTTGCCAATCAAGCTTTTCTTCTTGGTTGATGAGATTTCGCTTTCATCACTCACCATTATTTTAGACGATTCTGATTCGATGGATGATAAATTACTGACAATTTCAGATGGAAGAGACTTGGTAATGAAATCAGTAATCAACATTTGTTTTTTTTTTTTTGGTAAGATCTTTGTTGATATCTCGCTGGAACCGAAGAGCCCGCTCAACATTAGGGTCATGTTGTAGAAAAAAATTACCTAATTTACGCCCGATTGCAAGTCCTTCGTGGATGACTTTTGCTGGGAATGCAAGTGGTTCAGGACCGTTGTCTTAATCAATTATATCATCAATCATGTTAATTAAATCATCCTCATCTAATTCTTCATCAGCCACTAGCTCTTCAATATCTGTTTCAGTTAAATTCTCGAAACCTTCTCCTCCCACAGCATGCGCCAACTCAACTATCTGAGAATATTCATAGTCTAATGGTTAACAAAAAATCTCACCTTCAACTACTTTTTTCCATACTTTTTTCCAACAAGCATTCAGGATTGATTGCTTAATCTCGGAATATGATAATGCAACTTGTTTAACACAATCCAAAATTGTAAATTTTTTCTAAGCATCCGTTACTGTCAAAGATGCAGCATTTCAGTTCGTTCTAAAATATACCTTACGGTTCGCTCGATATACAGTGCCTTGAAAGTAGAAATTATTCCTCGATCTTGTGGCTGTAATAAAAAAATTGTGTTCTTTGGTAGAAATACAACTCGCACATTTTCATGTCGTAAATTTTGAGGAGGGCCGGGAGCATTGTCAATTAGCAGAAGCACTTTAAAGGGCAAACTTTTTGGCATCGGGGACAAAGAACTTATGAAACCATTCATTAAAAACCGTGGCAGTAACCCATGCTTTCTTATTGGCTATCCAAGAAACCGGCAGGATGTTGATATTTATCCCTTTAAATGCACGTGGCGTTTTTGATTTGTTAATAACCAATGGTTACATTATATTATTGCCTGAAGCATTACTATAGAAAAGAACTGTTATACTATCCTTCGCTGATTTGTGAGCTTGAGGTACAAACGTCCTTTTTGGCATTTTTTCCCAGAATATCAGGAGTGTATGCATTAGCTGCAATAATTTCAGCCAAATTTGATGGGTATTCTTTCGCTGCATCTACGTCACCAGATGCTAGTTCACCTTTTAATCTTAGATTATGTAGAGAATGCCTTTGTTTGAATCTTTCAAACCAACCGTGGCTAGCTGAAAAGGACGACTTCTTTCCAGCTGAAGAAGTAGATGCTAACTCAGCTTTAATTTTTTCGTAAATCCGCAAAACCTTATTTGTGATGGCGTTGGTATCAAATGGTATTCGCTTTTGAGCTTGATCTTCTATCCATATCATTAACGCTTTTTCCATGCTTTCAATAACAATATCCATTACGTAAGAAGTTGCGCTTTTACTCGTACCAGTCCCAGCTGCTACACTTTTTCTGATGGAGCTTTAATTTTTGCTGATGCTTCTGATTGTGGATTCATTCATGGAATACGATTTAGCAATCGTTGTTACCCTTTTAATTTTGGTTTCTAAAGAGATGACTTTCCTTTACACGGGCTGTGTAATAACTTTCGACATGGTGAAGCTTTAACAATTTTAATTGAATTATAATAATGCTAAAAATATTATAAAATAATAAGGGTACTAATTTATTATAAAACATAAATAATTATCACTTACCGTTAAATATGAATTTCTAAAAATTTCAATTAAAAAAAAACACTACAATATATATGCAACTTTCTGCTGCTAAAGGATCACTGACCAATCAATATGTTTAACGAAAAACAATTATACAAAGGGATGTCCCCTTAATTAGCTTAATGCCAGCGTGACCAGCATAAGTTTTTTTGTTTTCAGCAGTTTTATTTCGGAAAATTCGTGAATTTAAAAATCGTGTAAAAGCGAAAAATAACATCGAGGGATAGGGGCTTGGGAAAAAAACGTGTAAAAGTGAAATCGTGTAAAAAAAGTACCGTGCAAATCGGAGGACAGGTGTATTTATAAATCTATACATACGAGTACTATATATGTAAGTGTGGACTTTTTTATTGCTATTTTGTGACTATTGAAATGGAAAGTTATAGTACAACAAAAGGATCTTCTTCTATTTGATTCAATATTTCTTAAAATAATAAATAAATTTAAATTAAATTGTATTGCACCTCTGAAAAGAAACACACACATATATGTCCATGTGTCTTATACTTCCTACATGTCACTTTTAGCTACTTGTAACTATTTGTAGATAACTCTCAACGCTATTATTATATTCGAAAATGCGAAAAAATAGGAAATGTCGGCACATATCAGCGCTAAGCATTACCTGCATACTCGTATTTGTATGTCTTATCACCATATTGTTCAAATACTCGTATATGAGTTAAAAAGTACAATCAGAATATGAACCCTGTTTTTATTCATATGACAAATGTTGGTTCATTTTCTTCGATGTTGATCAAAATTGGTACTCTAGGTACCTACAGTACGACTATGAACGGTTGTGACAAATGTGCACTTATAATACCAAAAAATTCGTGAAGTTCATTAAAAAACTAAAATCTAACAAATAAAAGTTTTCAAGCTAATAATCATATGCAGTGATCGGACTTTTATATGGAAATGTCGAAAATTCGAGTGAATCACTCTCTGAACACAAAAGTATTCCAAAATGACGAAAAATAATTATGATCCAGCTACTCGAAAATAACACAAGTAATCAATCAACCAGATATCTAAATGTTGAATGACTATAAATAAATTATAAATAACATAACAAAATAATTCATTATTTAGTATATTTACTGTTTAAACCAAACAGAAATTATTAACATGAGGCGAACGTTTTGGATTTTCTCGAACAATATTTCGAAGTGAATTATTATTAATAAAAGTTTTCTAATAATCCTAAGCGCAAGCAATGACTGACTACTGAGACTTCGGAAACAGGAATGGATTAAAGGTTGCAGGCAGTTTTCTGAACTCTATTGTGTAGATTCTTCGAACATTTTCAATCGAAATTTTACTGAAGGTAGAACGTAGGCCATATATCTATATGGCCTCAAGTGTGATACTTCTTCCCGACGCGTAGTTAACACTACGCGTGTTCCAAAAACTGCTGTGAAAGACTGTGGATTCAAAAAAATTAACCGCCATATAGTCCGGGCCTGAAATGATGTTTATCTAGCATTTTCGTGAAAATTGGTTATCCGGTGATAAAGAGCTCAATGCGATAGATATACATTGTTTAGGCAAGGGGGAAGGTTTTGAAAACTTGGTCCTTTTTGCAAGCTGCCGGTTCTTATATGTTTTGTTTTCTTTATACTGCAAAGTTTGAACAACATACGAGTATATATTAACTATCTAAGTCTATTCGGAATGAACTCACACTTACAAATCTAACAATGTCTGGCAGTGCCCTCTGTCATACATATGAATCTTTTTAAATTCTTTCGAATAAACATTAATTAATGACAAACTGTTGTAATTTGAAAAAAAAATCCCATCTAAAAATATCTAAAAATTATTTTTAAGTAAAAACAGAAACAGGTTTCACTTTCCATTAGATATTCAGAAGATTTAATTCTGAAATCAAATGGATAGCGAGAGACTAGCGAATTTCCAACCAAATCTTTCATTTAAGAATGATGTGGTCGAAGTAATCAGCTCATTTTTAGAGCGCTTAAAATTGACACATCAATAAGTACGCAAATAATTTGCTAGTTTTTTTTAAGAGTTTTTCTTAAAACAAATAACCGCAAAACCAAATATAAAAATGTTGTCAAAAACTAAGAAAAACCTGTTCCTGCCCTAGGACAAAATTTGGGGAAGACTTACCACAAATAGAAAATCGCTACTTCGTTTTAGCAAAACAAAATAGTTCAAAGTACCAAAAGTACCTGTTCAACAAAAATCTGCAGTACAGGGATAATGGGAATATTTACCTCTCACTCTGGATGCAATGAAATGCATAAGCACTTCGCTCTTGAAAGCTCTTAAAGGGATACCATAATATGTACAATATATTTGTTGACAGGAATTTCTGAATATAATTACAATTGGGTTGCTATCTAATGATACTACGTATATTCTTGAGAAAAAAAATAAATAAATTACATAATTTACATTTATTTATTTTTATTTATTTTTATTTATTGTACCGAACAATGTAAAACGTTATATAATAATCTGATTGAAACAAGTCACAAGGAAATATATTTTTCTTTTTTCAAGGGAACGATACAAATTAAGTAATTTGTAAAGTCCGGGATTTTACGCCAGTGTACTATGCCCATGTGGCGTTTTATGTCAACAGCACGCGGTGTACCGAGCTCCCATGGTACTTACCGCCCCCAACACTGCTTGATTTCGGTGATCTAGTGGGAACCAATGCTTTCAGTGGGAGGAGGCCGTTGACAGGAAATATTTAAATGTGATTCATTAGAAGCATGTGTATTCCTTCAAATATCTATTATAGATGTCGCTGTACAGCTCGTAGAGTTCATGGATCGTCTCCTCCAGAACCCGTCAACGCATACGGGACCAAATAAATTACGAAGAATTTTACTCTCAAAATGACCAAGGATATCTTCATCCGCCTTAGAAAGGGTACATGCTTCGGAACCATAGAGCAGGAGTGATATTACAAGGGTCATATATGGAGTTTTCTTGGTTGTTCGGGAGAGGGCCTTACTACATAGTTGCCTTCTCATCCCAAAGAAACAGCGATTAGCAAGCGTTATTCTTCGTTTGATTTCTGAAGAGGTGTCGTTTTCAGATGTGATAACAGTGCCGAGGTAGAATAGTCTCTTATTACTTCAAAGTTATAGCTGTCGATTTTGATATTCTGGCCGATTCGTCGATGTTAGGTTTCTCTCGTTTACGGCGAGACCCATTTTTACCGCTTCTGTTCCTACACTTGCAAACGCACCAGTGACAGCTCCCTGTGTTCTAACAATAACATCAATATCGTCGGCGTATGCAAGCAATTGAACAGACTTTTGAAATGTCGTACCTCACGTATTGGCTTGTGAGTTTTGCACAATTCTTTCAACTACGAGTATGATCCTAAAGAGGTCACATGACAGCGCGCCGCCTTGCCTAAATCCTTTTTTTGACATCAAAGGTCTTGGTTAGGTCATTACCTTGATGCAGCAGCGAACTTTCTCCATCGTCATCTTGCACAAGCGGACGAGTTTGGCAGGGATGCCAAAACTAAACATAGCTCTGTGTAGCTCGTCTCTGTAGATGCTGTCATATGCGGCTTTAAAATCGATAAAAAAAAGTGGTGAGTATCGACCTGAACTTCTTGGGTTTTCGCCAGTATCTGCCGTGGTGTAAATATTTGGTCAATTGTGGACTTACCGGACCTAAAACCGCACTGACAGGGTCCAATGAGATCGTCGACAAATGGTTTCAGGCGCTCGCACAATACGTCAGACAAGATCTTATATGCGATACGACCGATACTGAGGTTCTTGGAAATAAGTTGGTGAGTTCATGAGCTGCTCTCGCCCTTTTGTGCAGCGCCGCTTCTGCTTTGCTGCATGTGTTTGCCGGCACTCTTCATCAAACCAGGGGTTTCGTGGTAGTGGGCGGGTGAAACCCAGCACGTCAGTTGCGGCATTTCTGATCTTCTCGGCGTCTAAGCCGCTGGTCTTCAGAACTTGATGCTGGCTACAAAGGACTTCTCGAGAGATTGAGCGATACGCGATCGGCAAAGGTTCTGACGGCTTGTAGCGATTGCAGCCGCTCAACGTTGAATCTCTTCATACTATTTCCCCGCTGTAGTGGCGTCAGAGATATCCGTAGATGTACCTTGGCTGCAACTGGGTAGTGGTCCAAGTCTATGTTGGCCGCTCGGAATGTTCGGACACGTAAAATACTTTAGGAGGCTTTACGTCGATCGCTACATGATCCGTCTGGTTGACAACTGGGTAGTGGTCCAAGTCTATGTTGGCAGCTCGGAATGTTCGGACACGTAAAATACTTGAGGAGGCTTTACGTCGATCGCTACATGATCCGTCTGGTTGACAGTTTGCTGATCTGATGTCCGTCATGTTCCCTTGTGAATACTGAGGTGAGAAAACCGTGTGCTTGCTAGAGTAACGTTGCGTCCCGCAGTGAAATCGATTAGCCTAAGTCCATTTCCAGACGTGGTGTCGTGTAGGCTAAGTCTTTCGATTGTGCTAACAAAGATGTCCTCCTTTAGAATGTTGGCATTAAAGTCGCCTAGGACGATCATACATCAGACATTGCTCGTAGGTTTTGTCGAGGAGCTCTCTTTGGTAGCATCGTCCTTTTCCTCTGTTAGGGCGTGAGCGCATATAAGGCTGATGTTAGCGAATTTACCTTTGACAATTACAATTCGCAATTTTTATAAGGGGTTCACTCAGATGTCAAAAGCTCAAGACTTCTTGCCTAAATCTGACGCTTACAAGAAATCCGCATCCAAGTAGACGCTGCTTACGTTCCCGTAATAAACGTAGTAAACGTCACAATTTTTCATCTTTCTTTTAGCCGACCCATTCCACCGGACTACCTGGATGGCGGTGATATCTCCTTTATAGCAGTCTAGGGCCTCCGCTAAATGTTCGGCTGCACGCGGCCTGTTCAAGCTCCGAACATTCCACGTGTACTCGTATATACGAAAGTCGTTGTCCTTTGTTCGTTTTGCAGAGTCGTTAACAGTGAATCCGTCCTTATCCGAGGCTATTGGTCGCTTCGTAACAATTACTTTTTTACGTGGTTGGGCAGTTAACCTTATGCACAATGATCATTCTAACCTCAGTGAGATGGCTGAGATGAAAATTATTACCACTATTAATATTTAAAATACATAATGGTCCGTCTTTTCACTTAGTTAAAATCTTTAAAGTATCTGGAAGGATGAAATATTTTCAAAACGATAAAAGTGTCGACGATGCAGCAATTTCTACTGTGCTGAACTTAAAAGTTGATATGACAGAAACTCATATTACCCACACTTGTTAAAGGGTATTTAGTTATATTTTAAAGTGGAACTACTACTACTAATCCTTAGTAGTTAATTATGGGGCGAAACCAGTTAAATAGGGTAATAAAGTATGATCAAACAAACTTCACTTACTGAAGAAATAATAATCCTTTTCTATTTGCATTTATTGGTTTTAATGCCATTTCTAAGAACTCTTCGCTTACCCCCGTACGTATATGTATATTTGAAAATTACCAAGCGACACAAACCAAAGTGCATAGCTTATAGAAAATCGGATCATTATTTAGAGATTCCTGTGTTTTTGAGTAAAATCAGAGGGTAAATTGAGGGTAACCGAAATTTATTCCGAAATAAAAGATTATTTCAGAAAAAATTAACAAAAAGGAAAATTTGTTTGGATTTTTTTATGATAAATCAATTGAATGCACGTAACTGTTCAAGTTGTATTGTCTTGCAAGGGTAGAAACATTACCTAAATGAACTTATTTTGACCTGTAACACGTTTATTTAAGTTTATAACAGTCGAATATATCAAACGTACATACATCCGAGTGTACAAATAATTCACAAATTTTCTTCAAGGCAATAAAAGTCTATATATACGGTATAGTATTTGTATTTCAAAATATGCAAGTATTTCAAAATATGCAAGTCTACTGTGCACAAGTGCACTTGTATGCAAGCCAAACATTAAAGTAACACAAATGGTGAAAGCTTCGTTTTGTGATTGTTTTAGCTTTTCTATAGGTGATTTTGTTTGTTGTCATACCGATAAGCCTCGCTAGGTAGGAAACAGATTTGTTTCCTTTCGAAGTTGCCAACGGATATAAGAGTTCATCTAACAGTTCATGGAAGTTTTCGTGCTTTCGTAATGCCACGAAATACTGTGCGCGTCATTGAACAAGTGATGGTATTCAATTAAAATTGGTGCCAAATTAAAAATAACAGAAATGCTGAGAAATTGTGGGTTAATTGCGATGTGCAGCTACATTTTTTCTTGATTTTACCATCTGTTTATGCAATTGGTAAATGTCGCGAAATCCGCACGTGATGATCTAAATAAGCGTGCAACGATAATCATTACATGTATGATATTATATGTATGTTAAGCTGACTTATTCCCAACGCTAGTGGTATCAAATTGTAAAAATAAATTAAGAAACTTTCCCAATACTTCACAAAATTTAATTTCTTTTGTGATCAAAAATTTGTCGAATTATTATAATTACTCGGACAATATGGCGATAACTCTTTGCTAAGTTTGAATGACATATGCAAAATGTATTTTTTCAGAGGTTCAGCCTTTTATGTTTAAATGAAACACAATAAAATTAAATCAAGGAGGTTTATGACCATATGGCCATCACGACAGCCACGTACAAAACCAATTTGCGATCACTCTTTCGGGCATTTGCGGACGTATATCCTGTATTACTCGAACAATGTTTAGTCCAAAGCTGTTGCTGGTTTATCAGCATAAACTAATGACTGGACGTAACCCCAAAGAAAATAATATGAAGGCGTGAAATCGAACGATCGTGGTGGCCAATTGGCGTGTCAGTGTCTTGATATGACTCAATTGCCGAATCGTGTTTCCAATGCAGCGATGTTTTCGTTCGATACATCTGATTAATTAAAAATGCTTTTTTTGTTTTTGTTTTTTTTGTTTGATTTTTTTACATATACGAGTATAGTATATGTATATGTATATTGCATATTCATTTAATACATTTTATGATTTAATACCATAATGTGATTTATCTAAGAGCGTTAGGATTCTACCCTAACTTGTGCTTCTTATGTGAGTTGTGTGGAAGAAAACTTCCTTTCGTTGTACCGACAGTTACGAGAACACGCTTATATTTTGTCACTATTCTTTTGGAAAAGAGGCCTATTTTTTGTTTCTCCTTTTTTATATGCTCTCGGTTTTGTCCTATATTTGTTTCAAACCATACTGTTTTCCTTCTGCTTACGTTTAATCTCAGCCCTAAGATTATGGTTAACTTTTCTTCGAAAATCTGTAAAGTTTCCTAAGACGGAGATTTTTTTTTTGTTTTTTTAAAGAACTTAACCCACTTGAGTAGTGGGTATGACTACACTTATGATGCCAAAGATTGTGTCAAGTTTTTCGGAAAATGGGATAGAAAGAGAGAGAAAGATGTTTGGGCTCAGTGGCTATTTCGCTCCATGGGTGGCATCCAACATTTAATGGGAAGACTAAATTATTAGTGCAAATTGACTTGATGTTGTATTTAGGCAACCGTTCCATCTTACAAGATTTTAAGTCTTTCGGTCATGGCTCATATTGAACCCCAATGTAATTGGGAATCCAATACACTACCACTTGAGCCACGGCCACGTACTCTGTTCGACCTTAAGACGACGATATACCTCAATGATTGTCGAAAGAATCCGTTGAACCCTGCCGCTCACTTCTGAGCATCCAATAAGTTCATTACCATTGGGCTAATGAATCTGTGTTCATTGCAGATAACTAAAATTATCGGTGCCATAAAGTAATGCAAAATCTTTATATTTTTGTTCCTAAGGTGTAGAACAGATCTGTTTTTAACATGAAAGATTTTGCAAAATTTAGAAAATTTTCCTATACAGCTCATGAATTTCTCATTTTGAATTTCTATAAGGGCCAAATGTAATATTTCCTCCGTGCGGCAAGCAACTTGACGCGAGCGTCATCTTCCACGACGCCGGTGCGGAGGCTTAAGTCGAAAAGACTCAACCGATTACGGTCGGCTGAGAAGTGGTGAACTTAGAACTGCCAAACCAGATTACAGTGATGGTGAGCATACAGCAAACCGAAGGATGCAAGGTTGGGAGTCAAGCTTTACCCAGGTATGGCGGCGCTGCATGGGATCACTTTTTATTTCCGGCCCTACTCGTGGGAACCAAATAAAATTTTGAACCAGGGCCATCCTGGCCAACAAATCGCTTACTCAACAGGCGGTAAGCAAGGGAGACGCTGCTGTAAAGGCGGGAGTGGAAGCCAATCAGGCGCCTTGTAACTCCTGCGCGGTAAAATTAAAAGAGAGGGCGTCTCTGGAAAGAAAGCAAGGTTTAGCAGCATGAGAGGCAAATCCGACGACGTCGTGGAGCCGAATGATGCAAAAAAGCTGAAGGCTGGTACTTTATCCACATTGCGTCATAAGGAAAGCGACCCGAAAGACAAGCTTCTCGTTGGTTGCCGTGATTAGGGAGCTGGAGCCTTCTGGTCGTGGAAATCGACCAGTGGAGGAGAAGGTCCAAGACGTCCTGTGAAAGGAGGTTTCCACCACAGGAAACGGGGAACTTCAATTCGATTGCGCTGGTTGGGAAGACGAACGCACGGTTGTAGCTTGTGGGAATAACCCTTCTGTGGACTTCCTCGGATGTTTCGTTTTGGAAGTATGCGATGCTTGGGAAATCATCAGGCTAACAGAACACCTAAAAGGGAATTAGTACTACGAATATAAAAAAAAAACAATTCAATACGTAGTTAGAAAGTCAAAAAGGGCTTCATGGCAGAAGTACTGCGAATCCATCGCGGTAACAGACGAGGTTTCGAGGTTACGCAAAATGATTTCAAAGAAAGTGAGCATTCCTAGCTACCTCAGAAAAAATTACGGAACCTGGGCTGAAAATAGCCAAGAAGTTCTGGCAACACTGGTGGAAACCCACTTTCCGGTATCAGATGACCTTGGCATGCTACGGCACACTGAGAACATTGATCTTTCTCTCTCTCCGAAGAGGAAATAGGTTCTTATTAATAGGAAAAAATTACGGTGGGCAATTTAGTTCTTTAAGCTGTACAAATCTTCCCGTCCGGATGGCATTCTACCGATTATGCTAAAAAAAGCACCGGAGGTAGCAATCCAAAAAGCTATGGAAATTCTTAGGCACAGTCTAAATATACATAGGGTGCATACCAACAGCTTGGAAGGAAGTTAAGGTGGTTTTTATACCTAAAGCTGGCAAACAGGGGCATATAATAGAAAGATTTCAGACCAATAAGTCCGTCATCATTTATTCTTAAAACCCTAGAGCGATTATTGGAAATTCACATTAGGAATAGATGCAGTAATGGATTTTTGACTGAGCCTCAGCATGCATATATGAAAGGAAAATCTGTAGAAACCGCCTTGCACGAGGTGGTTGAGAATATAGAGAACAGTCTACACTTCGGTGAATTTGCGATGGCGGCCTTCCTCGATATTGAAGGAGCCTTCAATAACGTGGAGTGCACCGCCATTAAAAATGACGCCAACATTGAACAGGGTATTACAAACTGTGTTTGCAACGTGCTTGCAAGCAGAAATATAAACTGTTCCATTGGGAGAAGCTCGATTAGAATGTCCGTAAACCGGGGAACACCTTAGGGGTGAGTCATATCGGCACTCCTGTATGTGCTGGTTATCAGTGACATCCTCAAAAAGCTTAGAACAATGGGTATAAGTGCCACGGCATACACAGATGACGGGGTCATAATAGTGCAGGGAAAATACTTAAATATTCTAAGCGACATTATTGAGGTTGTCTTAAAGATGATCAGCACTTGGGCAAAAAGCTGTGGTCTCAATGCCAACCCTTCCAAAATGGAACTGTTTTTTTTTTACAAGAAAGTACAAGATACTGCAATTCAAACTCTCAAAACTCAACGGAGTGGGATTGTCCCTTTCGGACAGCGCGAAGTGATTCTAGACAAAAAACTGAATTGGAATCTAAATGTAGCGGAAAAAATAAAAAGGCATATAATGCTCTTTTCATCTGCAAAAGAACAGTATTAACAATTTGAGACTTAAAACCTCCTATGGTTACTGGTTACATACGGTGGTGGTAAGGCACATGCTTACATAACATACAGCGCACTAGTATGGTGGAAAGCAACAAACAAGCAACAAACGTTCTACGGAAAATTAGAGGCGGTTCAAAGAACTGCTTCCATAGCTATTACAGGTGCGATCCGTACCACCCCTACGGCAGCATTGCACACCTTTTTGCACCTAAGACCGGTCGAGCTATAGATCAGAAAACTCTTTGGCAATATTTGGATACGAATCACTAATCTAGGTTACTCCAAAAGCAGTAATTTCAGATATGGCACTGTTATACATAGTGGAGTTACTGCCAGACAATCCAATTCTGAAATTCCTTCCTTGGTCGACTTCGAAATCCCGTGTGATATAATATATCCGGAGAGGGAGAACTGGCACAAAAAAGCAAAAATCAGGACAAATGAAATTGCAATTTTCGCAGATGGCTTGTGTCTTCTCGGAAGACACAGACCTAAGAGTGTCTATAAGACCACCGGACGCAAGCAGTGTCTTCAAATCAGAGGTTCTAGCTGTCCTCAGGGTGGCTGTGTTGGGTGGCAGGACACTGGGATATTAAAGGAAATGAACAAGCGGATCAGTCTGCAAAAAAAGTAGTGAAGTTGCCAACATCAAATCACCCCTTTGCATAGTGAGGGGCACTATCTAGGAAAAAATCACAAAAATTGCTAACCTGAGGTGGTCAAGTCGTGAAGGACACAGCGTACCCAAGGCTCTCTTTTGACGCAAAATATCCAGGAAGTTAATAAGACAAGACATTGTCTCCCGCGGAAAAACGCAGATACGGGTATTTGCACACTCTGCGGCCATCTGCAAGCTGTGAAGGACATAACACACATACTGTGTGAATGCGAGTCGAACAAAATTTTCAGGGAAATACTTCTTCGAAAACCTAGAGGAAATAGACAACACGAACTTCAAAGGCATTCTTGGTTTTTGCGGGGAATTTGGGTGTTTCACTAAGAAGATTGTTTAGGTTTTTGCCATTTGAAGGCAAATTCACAGGGTTCGTGATGGGCCCGTTTTAGCGCCTGGTGTCGGTGTGAAGGCATTTCCATCATACCCTTTTGAACCTAACCTAACCAAACCTAAATGTATTATTTTGCAAGGCAGGTGGGAGCTGGTGTAGGTAGGTCGGGATGAATAATTGCACACCTCGCAGGATTTAGTGTACATAGTGACCAAACTGTTCCTGGCCGGAAAGTAATAGTTTTCCAGCAGATGCTCTTTGTTATCCCAAGCATGTCTGTGCTCCCTTTTATGTTCAGCCACAGTGAGCTCAAACATCCGTTCCTCGTTTTTCCTTAAGCATCCTTTGAGTTACCATTATATTGTATGTACTTAGTGAAAGACTCAGAAGAAAGAAAGACTTGATGAAGAATACCGAGGTATTGTTCTGGAATTCTCATTCCATTTTTCACGTGCGATTTGAGTTTTTTCCGCAGAGCTTTTGTGAGATTTTTCTTAGTTGGATTGGCGAAGTGGACATAGTGTCGTTGATGACCTGGATGAAATTCTTTACAGATATACAGGCCCTCTCCGATTTTAATTATAATTTGATTGAAGAAAACGTTAATCGGAGCTTCCACATGAGGGACAAGATCGGAACCATCCTAGAGTGTGCTATGCGTTATGTGCGGTGATAGTAGAAGAACCTCTCTGCGATTCTACGATTTCTGTAGTGGGCCCTTTCTCTGCGGAATTGCTGTTCTCACTGGCAGATGTTTGACACAGATTCAGTTGATTATGAAATCTGCTAGTGACTTGCTTCGATCTTTAGTCTACATAGAAAGAGCGTCGGCTACTAAATTTGGTTTACCAGGTTTGGAAATAAATTCGTAGTTGTGCACATTTAGGCGACCCTTTCATCTTTTTAACTGCACTTTATAATTCCTATCACCTAGCGCGAAATACAGATGTTGCTGATCTGTGAATATCCGAATCTTTCTGGCATCATAAGTACGAACGCAGATTGTTCAGAGCTCATACACTGGCCAACTCCCATGGTCCTATTCAGCCAAGATATATTATATATGCGATTGACTTAGCATTTCCGCATTCTTCTTGCGATAACACTTGGAGGCGTCAGTCATAAAATGACAGGATTTCTCGAAATCGGGGACCGCAAGTCTTCTGATGATGTCAAAAGGGTTTTTAGATCATTGAAAGCTCTAAGTGCCTTCTCATTGACATTTATTGGAATTCGACTTGACCGATTAGCCTTCACCTGCACATTTTTACCTCTGATTAGGTTTCTCATAGGTTTTGTGACATCTGAGTAGTCCCGAATAAATCTTTGGTAATATGAGAATAACCCAAGACATGATTTAAGTTCGCTTGAGGTCTCGGGAGGCTCAATTGGAAAAATGACTCTTCTCCAAAGTATCTTTCAATGCCCTCAATTTCGCCAAGATGGTTTCCAGGTTCTTCAAATTAAGTTCTTGGCTACTGCTAAAAACTATTTTGTCGTCAATATAAACATAACAGATCTTGGCAATGTAGAGTTTCAAAACATCATCTATCATCCTACAATAGTTGGGTTTACATGTGTTAGTGTATCTGTACACGAGAGAGCGAAGTGTCAGCCAACTAGTAGTTTTGGATTTCGAGGCAAGATGAATATGTCTCGGGAGGATTTCTGGTTAATTAGCATCCTCGACAAATCGCCGCCAAGGCTGCGAACAAAAATATCTAGGGCTCTATTTCGATAGAACTCCATTACATCGTTAACTGTTTCTTCGCTGTATGTCTCTGTCTTGTTAACTTTCACCGTTAGATAGAGGTTAACGGCTGCGTATAATTCGGTTTTAATAATTTCTTTTCCTTCTGTTTTGTTTTTTAAATATCTTAATTGTTTGTATCTAATTATAATTATATACAATTATATTATTATAATTTATCTTTATTATAATTATATAAGTGTTTCCTAAGAAAATTTAGTACATATATATTGTTATAAAAAATAGCTCAAACGAAATTAGAAATCAAACTTGGTTCGAAGACAAATATGGATCTTCACGTTTCTCAAGTTGTTTATTTTTGTCTGACACACCTAATTTTCTTTTATTACTTATATTCTCTAATGCTTTAAGGCTCCATTTCACTTTCTTTAATTTTTTGGCACAATCAATTCTATTTTTTAAAAATTATAATACAAAATTTTATATTGATTTTTGGTTTGAATTTATTGTCACGTTTTTCACTCACTTAAAGATAATGTCCCTGTTTAAGGATAACGTTGGATGGTTTTTTTGTACACCCCGGCGTTTTTGTTCAATCTTTTTCCCTGAAAAGACAGAAAAGATAAACATGGCCGTGGCTCAAGGGGTAGTGTATTGGCTTCCAAATCGGATGGTTCGAAGTTCAATACTAGCCGCGCCTGAAAGACAATCTTTTTTCAGGTAACTAAATTCATGTAAGTTGAGTGGTTGCCTAGAATACAATAAGTCCGTTTACACTAACAATTTAGTCATCCCATCAAATGTTGGATGCTACCAATGGAGCCATTTTCCTAAAAACTTAACACGTGCTCAGGCAGTTTAGGTAAAAAAAAACACCGAAAACAAATTAGCTGTCGTCGCGAACTAAAGCCTAACCGAAAATATTTCAAAGGAAACCGGTTCCAAACTGCTCTTTCCGTTCCAATTGAACGTACTGACTATGCCCTAAAGATAAAACTTTATGTTTATCAAGTAATGAATAAACTGGATTGACATGGCAGGTCATTGCACGGGCGCCAGTTAACAAATGCTTTAAATAGTAGCGAAGCCATTGGCTAAACCTTCACTAACCGTTTTACTTACACAAAGACAAAACGAATCCTGATTATTGTGTTATTCTCGAACTCTCACTAACAAACTGAAACTTAAGAACTAACTTAACATATCACCTGACCCTAAGCTAGCTCTTACCAGGTAATGTGCAGGGTCAAGAGCAGCTGTGTCAGCACATTCTGATCCTGGCAACGTTCTCAAACTGGGTCAAGTAGTTTCACACGTCTAGCTGATGGAAAGTGTCATATTGCACGCACCCGCAGTTGGGAAGTGCAAAGTTTGAACTCCGCTCTTCTATGGTATGAAGAGAGTCGTGTTAACTTTGCGGATAACATAAACAAATGGTATTAAACTATTCTTAAACTAAATGTTAAATAATAAATAAAAATTAAGAAAACAAAAATAAATAGAATTTATACAATCGCATACTCGTACATACATACATGCCCTTTATTCTTAGTTGAAAAATTTATCCCTATTCAATCCTTTCCATTGTATAAGTCTTTTTAAATAACACAATAAATTTGGAAGTACATAAATTAAAATCGTCCGATTTTGCGTTTCGATTAATGAACCTAGCAATTTCCAAACATTTCAGTTGTCTTTGACATGCAAAAAAAATTTACAAAAATAAAATAATTATTTTGAATTTGGTGCAGGCTGTGTGTATGTAGTTAAAAAACAAAAACATCAAAAAAACAAAAACAAAAACAAAAAACATCACAACACATCCTAAAATTATTTAAAATTAGTTCACGTTCGTCTATTTAGAGAAAGTCAAATTTTGAGTGGGCAGCTAAAATTTATTTTGATAATACACTTGTGTCCAAACTAAGTTGGCATGGTGTCCGAGCGCTCTGCCTAATATTATACATATTATTCATTTTTTAAATTTAAAATTAAGGAATAAAACACAATGAAGGCAAAAAATTATCAGAAACGTTCTGTAATTAACTTCCTTCACACCAACGATGAGTTAGTATTTTTAACTGTGTGCGTATTTATGTATGTTTCGCCTACATCTACACACACTGTTGTAAAAAAAAAGCTTCGAAAAATAGAAGATTTGAAGATTTCTTGCCTTTGTTTGATTTTTATTTTATTGTCACATGATTATAATAAATTTATATTACCTGTTTGTATGTATTAATTATTATTTGCGTTTTATAATAACTACCTAAAGAATTTAACTAAGAAAAATGCAAGAAGTTGAAATGACTTCATTTGGTAGTAATGATTATCTCTTTATTTTAATGGGTTTATTGGAGTAATTTAATAATTAAAACTTTACACGGTAACTAGGAAACAGTTGAAAGATACATCAACATTTCGCAGCTGACTTGTCCTATCGATGCTTGAGTTACGACCTTTTTTTGTCCAGAATTATGACGTTTTAACCAGAGTACATTCATCTCTATAATATGTTATTTGGAAGAGGAGATATACATAGACTTTCGAAGGTCGAAACTACCATTTTGAAGTATCTAATGTGTGCATTCTTATATTGAGTATATATATTCGTGCGGTTTTTTTTCAAAAATTGAACGTTTATTTAAGAAAAACATGTACAATAGTATTATTCAAAGTATTGCCCATCTGAAGCTATGACTTTTTCTCATCTTTCTGGCAATTTGTGGATCCCATCCCAAAAAAACTGCGCCGGCTTGGCAGCTATGAATGAATCAAGCCAATTTTTGATATTCTGCTCTGATGTGAACCGTATTTCAGTGAGGGCGTTCTGCATCGACCGGAACAAATGGTAGTCAGAAGGGGCAAGGTCTGGGCTATAAGGCGGGTAGGGTATGACTTCCCATCCACTGGATTAATTGTGTTCGGTAGCGTTGTCCATTGATGGTTTCATCCGGTTTTAGCAGCTCATAATACAGCACACCCATCTGATCCCACCAAATATAGAGCATTAACTTCGCGCCATGGAGTTGTCGTAATGGATCCATTTTTCATCACCAGTAACAATCCGATGCAAAAATGACTTCCTTTTGTGGCGTTCCAGCAGCATTTCGGACATGCAAAACCGCCTTTCGAGTAATGCTCCAGTTCTTCATCTTCAAACTTTTTTGGCTGCCCAGGACGTTCATCGTCTTCCAAGCCAAAACCACTTTTGGCACGTTCGCTCAGCTAGCGCATGTTCACCATAAACTTCCACCAAAATACGATGACTTTCGGCAGCAGTTTTCTTCATATTAAAGTAATGAAGAATAACTCCCCGCAAAAACACTTTTTCATTCACAAAGTTCGACATATTTGAGTGAAAAAAAATTATTGTTGTTTACGCTTCAAATGAATGACATATACTGAAATGACGTACAATGACAGTAGCTTTCCAACGCATGTTCCAATGAAATAACACAAGTTACGCCATCTCTTAGCAAACCGAATTAAGTTATAAGTTATAGACCCAATACATGAATGAGGGTTGGAACAATAAAATGCGAGCTGTAAATACCAGCAACCCGAATATTTTCCCGCAAATAAATAAAACATTTCGGAGAAATAATCAAAACGATCTTCCATGTCTCAAAATCGCCCGAACGACGAACAACGAACAAACGCTTGTAGCAGCAGGTATCGACCCAAATGAGGCAGTTGATGATAACAACTTCTTTGTGATCGAGGATCCGCAGGAGAAGGTAGAGGCTATAGGAGCGACTTTACAGGAAGTGTACAAGGCGAATGACATCATTGGCCACAATCACGACCTGGAGAGTCGAGTCTTTATGCACAATTTCTACCTTCGAAACTAAATTGTTAATTGGCGATTTGAGAGCTCGGTTTTCACCCAGCTCAGTGACGAAAATATTTCAAATAATGTCATCACCAATGAAATGGTACTTCCACCGTTTATTCCGAAGGAAGAGCTCCAAACGATCTTCGAATCACTTAGGAGTAAGAAATCAGTGGGAGCCGATGAAATACCGAACATTATGCTTCGACATCTCCCACTAGAAGCGGTGGATATTTACACCACCCTGTTTAATAATGCGATGAATAATGCACATTATCCAGCGCATTGAAAAACTGCGGTGGTACATCCCATTCTCAAAAGGAATAACGATACTTCCAATCCGGCGAATCTCCGCTCGTTCAATCCGCTTGATGTGGGTGGCCGTGGCTCAAATGGTAATGGCTTCTAAATCGGATGGTTCGGTGTTCGAATCCCAGCCTCGCCCGAAAGACATATCCATTTTTCAATTTACGAAAATCAAGTAAGATGAGTAGTTGACTAGAAATCAACATCAATTTAACTTTAAGAATTTTGTCTCCCCATTTAATTGTTGGATGCCACCCATGGAGCGAAATAACCACTGAGCCCAAACATCTTTCTTTCTTTCTCTATCCCATTTTCCAAAAAATTTAACACGTGCTGAGGCATTATAAGTGTATTCATACCCACAGTCTTCTTCCAAACATCAGTAAGGTTTTCGAGAAGGTGATCAATAGAGTCCTGACTAAGTGGGTTGAGGACAAACATCCGGATAATCAATCCAATTTCAAGGCGGGGCATGATATCATTAATGCTGCGTCTAAACTGGTTTCTGATATCCAATGGAACAAAGGCAAGAAACAGTGCACTGGTGCCTGCCTGATTGACTTGGAAAAGGCCTTCGATACCGTATGGTTAGTGGGGCTCTTCTTCAAGCTGAACAGAATGGCGATGTGATTTCTGCTGGAACATTTAACATTAAAAACTGTCTGCAACAAGGTGCGGCAAATTCGCCGATCCTATTCAACATTTACATAAGTGATCTGATAGGTTCACTTCACCATGACATAGCGTACACAGATTACTTAATCGTACAGATCAGGTCCAAAGATTGAGGTCATTAATATACTTTTGCAGCGTTACCTCGACAAAATTGAGCGATATTGGAAACCATTCTGTATAGGACGCCTTTGTCTGAGGCCGCTAGGGATACCAGAAAGAATTGGCGAAAGTTCTCTATCGTCGTACAACATGGACAGCCACTTGCTTGTCGAAATATAGATAGTCAGATACCTTGGGAACTGGCTAGATCAATATCTGTATTTTAACAAACATATAGATGTTGCTCTGGCCAGAGCCAGAGGTGCTTTTGCCCTTACAAGGAGACTGTTTTATAACAGCCAACTCTATGCGAGGGTGAAGGTGATCTACTATATGGCCCTTATCCGGTCCATGCTTGTATTTGGATGTCCTGTGTGGTTCAACGTGGGAGCAAGTTTATCGGAAAAGATTCGAGTGTTTGAGAGAGCTTATCTTAGGACTTGTCTTCGATTATACAGAACACCAGGATCTGAGTACAAAAAATTCTATCCTAATGAGGTCTTTTACAATAGGGCGAACCTAATAAGAGTGCACAATTTCGTCATTAAGTTGACTCGAAGGCATATTGCCAGAGCAATGACCTCATCGAACAACCTGATCTCCAGGGCTTACTACCATGATCATATGTATCACGAGAGAGTTCGCTTTGACGGCTTTATTCCTCCAGAAGCGTTAATCTACCTAGATAGTAAAGGTCTGATCCAGGACAGATTTGCGGTGCTGCTAATCTTCCACGTCGCTCGTACAGCTGCGGACAGGCGACTCAACTACGACAGAGGCGTCGCACACGGCAGTGCGGAGCGTCTCCGATTCAGTAGTGCGGTAGGGAGTCGCGACATGAGGGATATTGCTCAGCAGCACCAACAATTTTGGTGGCTTTTTGAGGGAGAGGATACTTCGGCATCGAATTCCTCCAATACTTGGTAGCTTCATGTGAAGCAAAGTGGGTCGTGTAATTTTTTTTTAGCCATGGCCGGCTTACATAGTTTTAAATAGGAGTAAGTTAGATTTAAGAAAAAAAATCTATAACGTGCGGTTTGCTAAGAGATGGCGTAACTTGTATTATTCCATTGTTATTATTGGAACATGCGTTGGAAAGCTACTGTCATTGTACGTCATTTCAGTATATGTCACTCGTTTGAAGCGTAAACAACAATAATTTTTTTTCACTCAAATATGTCGAACTTTGAGCCTGAAAAAGTGTTTTTGCGGGGAGTTCTTCTTCATTACATTAATATGAAGAAAACTGCTGCCGAAAGTCATCGTATTTTGGTGGAAGTTTATGGTGAACATGCGCTAGCTGAGCGAACGTGCCAAAAGTGGTTTTCACGGTTTAAAAGTGGTGATTTTGGCTTGGAAGACGATGAACGTCCTGGGCAGCCAAAAAAGTTTGAAGATGAAGAACTGGAAGCATTACTCTATGAAGATTGTTGCCAAACACAAGAAGAGCTCGCAGAATCTTTGGGTGTCACCCAAGCAGCCATTTCAAAACATTTAAAAGCAGCTGGATATATTCAAAAGCAAGGAAATTGGGTTCCACATGAACTCAAGCCGAGAGACGTCGAAAGGCGGTTTTGCATGTCCGAAATGCTGCTGGAACGCCACAAAAGGAAGTCATTTTTGCATCGGATTGTTACTGGTGATGAAAAATGGATCCATTACGACAACCCCAAGCGCAAAAAATCATATGTGAAACCCGGCCAACCAGCCAAATCAACGGCAAAACCGAATATCCATGGCGCGAAGGTAATGCTCTGTATTTGGTGGGATCAGATGGGTGTGCTGTATTATGGGCTCCTAAAACCGGGTGAAACCATCAATGAACAACGCTACCGCAAATTGCCAGAAAGATGGGAAAAAGTCATAGCTTCAGATGGGTATTGCGAATAATACGAGTACTATTGTACATGTTTTTCTTAAATAAACGTTCAAATTTTGGAAAAAAAACGGCACGAATTAAGTTATATACATGTAATATATATATAACATACATATATTTACGTATCAAGTATATATGTATATATTAAGTATATATATGTATGTATGTATTAGATGTAAGTAGGTTAAGTAGATTAAGATTTATTTTTAGGTAGTTTGTAGGATTTTAGTTTTAAGTTTTATAATAAAATAAAGAGTCATGTTACTAAGTTTTTTGTAAAAAATGTTTTCTTAGTTTTAATTATAATGAATAGGAATAGTATAGTATAGTAGTAAGATACGTCGAAAGATTTAATTTAAGTGTTAGGTTTAACTTAGAGTACCCGCATTTGGCCAGTAAGTTAGAATAAGGTAATTTTAAGTTAATTAAGCTAATTTTTAAGCATTTTTTGTACAGCAAGTAAGAGTAAATTAAGTGAAACAATAAAAATGCATATAAACTGAAAAAAAAACTAAATTCAAATGAGGGTACGGGGTACCTCACATATATTGAATTTAAAGGTGATAGTTCTTTTGATATGTTTGTTCAGTTTATCCAAGAAAGTTTTGTTTGTTTGCATCTGTACCGTTGTGTCAGCGCATTTCAGAAATCCTGCACCATAAGGACTCGGTGCAGGCTTCCATAATAAGTCATGAATATCCGTACCTATCTAAATTGATAAGCAGATAATCGATCTTTAAGTTATTGTGAATTTGTACACTGAGTAAGATTAAAATTGGAAGTCATATTGAATTTTATCGGATGCCTACGTGACGAAGAGATTCAATTAATACAGTTTCAATAGCTATCAATGTTTTTTATATAAAGGTCCGATGTTTTTATATTTAACAAAACCTAAATTTATCGCATTGCCATTGAAATCTTATTATAATGAATTAAGGTAAAAGATAAAATTACTATTTCCATATTAAAGCAACAAGTGGTTACATCGAATTTGATGTTACGTAAAAAGTCTTAAAATTTGTATCGACTAGCCGCCGAACGGTGACGTTATTCTTTCACTATGGAGTGATTTTGCTACAAGTGTGCAAACGGGTATCTCCCGTTGTACCACATATTTTTCTATTCGGGCTAGTTGTAACTACGTATCTATTTCTTCTTTTATTCTCTTCTATCTCTTACGGGTGTGCCTATTTTGCTTTGTTTTTCAAGTTTTTTGCGTAAAAAATGGCCTTCGGGCCGAACAGTACCGCTTCAGGGATCTGGATGAAGACCCTGATTTATGCACACAACAAAACAAAAAATAAAAATCTTTACATAGATTTCCTGATCTACCAACTGGTTCCAACTCTAAAAATTCGAGATTCATTGTAATCATCTCCAAAATCAAAGAAAAGCCCCGTCACTCAGTCCATTCTTTCTGAAAAAAGCTATTAATAATGTCAGCACGGAATATGATAAAATTACTCCGCTTCGTGACGGGAGTCTGTAAATTATATCCAAGTCGCAAAAAATTGCAGACAAATTTCTTAAAATTAATAATAATTTAGCCAACATGTGTCCAGGAGAAGTTAAACTGGATGATCGTTTAAACGAATCGAAGTTGCTTATGCCCCTTGTCTAACTAATGTGTCTAAAAATGAGATAGTCGCCGAAATGAATTCTTAATGCGTCACTTATACTTATAAATACATAAAGATGGATGAAAAAGGTAAGCGTAAACTTACAGGTTTGATTTTATTCACTGTTCACCTCTTCCAACCTCCTAAATCAATCCAAATCGGTTTTTATAATGCAAAAGCCACCCAATATACTATATACCAAACCACATGCGTTGTCGCAATTGCCAACTTCACGCCCACACGACAAGCGATGTAACGGAAACACCAAATATGAATCATGCAATCTTCCCCCTCATTCAAGGGCGGATTCGAGGGTGCCACAGCCCCCCCCCCCCCGGCACTATTCATAGAAAACTACAGATGTTTCTATTTGTGAACAGCTGACAATTTGTATTCGTTGTTTCAATATAGATAGGAATGAGATCCAAGAACATTTCTGAAGTTTGTCGAAGTTGTGAAAATTACTGGTGAAAATATTGCTAACCATATTATGCAGGAGTTGGAAAACCTAAATATGGACATTATATTGTGCCGGGGTCAAGCATACGATGGAGGTGCTAATATGAGTGGAAAAATCCAGCTTTTAGCTTTTTTCACCCATGTGCAAGCCACCGGCTCAACTTAGCTATCAATACAGCTGTGGGGGTTATCTCAAATGTAGCAACTTTCTTTCGTGAATTAGCTAAACGAATATATTTTCTCAAAGAAGAAATGCAAGACTGGAACAAGGGAAAAACAAAATACATTAAAAAAAATGTGGGAAAACAGTTGGGTAGAAAGATATGAAGGGGTTTTGACATTTTTGAGCGTTTTTCCATGTCTTCCTGGAGTTTTGCAGAAAATAGCTGATCAAGGTGACAGTCGTACTACGCCTGCATTTTCACTGCTCCAAGCTATAATGTCATCGGAATTTCTTGTGAGCTTGGTAATCCTCGCTGATATTTTGGGAATCACACTCCATTTATCTCGATCATTACAAGCCATTGAAGTTGATGTACTTTCTGCAGCTGAGCTTGTCGATACGACCACAGCCAACCTTCAAAAGCAACGAAATACTAGCACGGACGCATTTAAAAAAAAAGGTTGAAGCCCTCGTTAACGAAATTGGAACCAAAATTACAGTCTGTAGAATAACAGGCCCTCAAATTAATAGATCGAATATTCAGACTCAATCTCTCGAAGAATATTACCGACTTATACCTATTACCTATACCTATTCCTTTTCTTGATTATACATATATTAAATGAAATGTCGTCTAGGTTTCCTAGAGCTCAGCTGCAAAGAATAGGAAAGCTGCATAAGTTACTATTCCATAACTTAAGTGATGATGATATACATAGATGAAGTCTTGCAAGGCGCTGAAGTATATGAAGAGAATCTACCTTATATTTTAGCTTCAAAGAGAGAGTTACAAGTTTGGCAACAGATGAAAGAAAATATTCCTACGTCACCAGCAGAAGCTTATAAAAAAGCAATGGCTCTGCCAAATATAAGACCCCTATGTCAATTATTGTGCACACCTGCTGTGACAACCAGCACTGCCGAAAGATCTTTTTCCACCTTACGCCGGTTAAAGACATATCTTCGCAGCAATATGAGAGAAGATCGCCTGAATGGACTAGCCTTAATGCATTTCCATCAAAATATTAGTTCAAAGATGAGCCCTGAAGAAGTACTGGATATCTTCAGAAGAAAACATAAGAGAAAACTGTCATTATTAAACATGTAATTTTTCATTATTAAACCTTTATAAAAAGTATTTTTTATAGTTATTCTTGTATGTCATTGATAAAGAATGAATCCCAGAAGCAAATTGCAATGCAATACTATGGGGTACACTCTTTACCTATCTGGCCTTTGTGCTCCTCCCAGAAATAAATCCTGGATCCGCCCTTGCCCTCATTCACCAGATGTCTGCACGCGCGTCATGTGCGCAATCTGCTCCCTACAGCACCCATTATCATCAAAAACATGTCCAATTTACAAACAGGCCAAAGATATCATTTCCATTCCAACTGCAAATAAATGTTCTGTTGCAGAACCAAAGCGCATTTACAGACAGCAGAATCCCTCGCACACACAAGGCTTTTCAGGAACATTTGCTGAAAAAACATAGCAACAAACGAATTCAATCACATCGTGTAAATCCCTCTCCCGAATCATCAACTGTAACAAATGAAACTACCCGATTCAGTTACAACCAACGCAACAGTAAATGAGTTGAAATAAAGCAATAACAAACACTCACACTCAATACTAAAACCACTCACCAACTCCACCTGACAACAATCTAAAACCGATCTATGAAGCTCAAACCCATCCCTCAATCTCTACGCTTTTATAAGCTCTAAAACCGCACTATTCCACTCAAACGTGTCCCACCCGGACTTCACCAATAAAAATTCTCATCAAACACACTCTCAAACCCAACGAAACTATCATTCAACCCAAGCCCGCTCCGACTCCAAACTATACTTACCACTCCTCAACTCTCACTCAATTGCCTCAAGCAACAACTACTCAAATATAACTCAAAAACCGAGTGATGATATCGACATGTAAAAATAGCATTGATACCTAAAATTCGGATTCAACTTTAAAATAATTTACAACAAAGTACAAGTAAAACAAATAAACTCTTTTGAAGACTAAGCCCAGTGGACCACACTTTCATTGTTCCACGCAATAAAAGCTCGAGTATCTAGCGCGACCAAAATATGGCTCTCAGTATTCTGCAGTGGAATATGAAAGGCTTTGTGAAAAACCTTGACGAGCTAAATATTTTAATTAAAGAACATAACTCTAGCAACATATCACAATTGCCCCGAAAACGTACATAGGACTATTTAAAAATGTATCCAATAATACGAAACCAAAGCAAGGCATGGGTATTTTAATTTAAGACAACATTCCCTATAGTGTCCTACCTCTCAACCCAAACATCCAAGTATCCGCTCTTGAACTGCAACTCGAAGTGAAAATTACATACATCGATTTATACCTAAATATCCAATGGAATGATGTAAACAATATCATTTATCCAAGTAACTGTCAATGCATGGAGTGTGCTGTGGGGATCTCCCTCTACAAACCAAAGACGAACGATCTTTGAAGGTTTTTTCTTAATTCAAATGACGGCTCTCCAACACATTTTTACTCTCACAACACACTCACTCTAGATATTACTTGTTGTTCAACTGTGTTACTCTCAAAAACCACTTGGAAGACCTTAGACGTTTTTCATAAGATTGGCTGTGGAATTTATATAAACTGCGGTTCCGTATAAACTGATGTTTCCGTCCTGAGTTTTGGAACACCACCTGATTTTTCATCAATATTGACGGCAGAAGCATTCAAAATTCTACAAGCCACAAAGATAACCTTGATCGATAGCGGGAAATACGTTATATGTTTTGACTTCTGACAGTATCTGTGTGATCAAGACTATTCACAACTCGACCAAGAACTCTGAGCTTATCGCTGATATAAAAAAACAACTTATCAAACCTGCAAACAAAATTAAGTTAATATGGACGCCAGGGCATGCCTTATTCAGGGAAACGAATACGTTGACCATGCTGCTACCGCGGCTAGAAACGCCCCACTGTATAGTACAGATCATCAAAACTAATCAGCTAATTGAATGGAAGTCATATTAACACCACTATACTAAAGATAATTGCGACAGATGCCACCCACGATATCCCATTACAGCTAGTAAAACCAAAATCTCGAACTTCATCCGATTGCGGCTTCTATGTACATATAACGACTACCCATCAACATCTATGTACTAGATGGAGTGAAAAGTGACCGCCTTAGGAATTAAAAATTTCTTTTTTTTAAATGTTTTTTTATATTATTCACTATAGTCCCCTTTTAGTTTGATACACTTATTCCAGTGATTTTCCAACTTCTTGATCCCGTCCGAAAAGTAATTTTCCGGAAAGTCTGCAAAATACTCCTCCGTGGAGTCGATGATTTAATCGCGTGAGCTGAATTTTTATTAATGAGCCATCTTTTGAGGTTTGGGAAGAGATAATAGTCCGAGGGATCCTAATCCAGTTACCAATCGACGCCAAAAGTCCGCCCGATTCCGCATCAGCAAGTCCAAACATTCTTTCGAAGTGCTCTCGCGTTCGTGTTTTTGGTTATGCGCGACACCCAGGGGCAGGATAACTTTTTCATATGCAGAATATTGCCCAAAATATGGCGTGTGCGCTCAGTACTAATCTTTGTGGTATCTGCTAGCTCACGCACCTTCACTTTCCGGTCAGCCAACACCATTTCATGTATTTTTTTGACATTGTCCTCTGTAACCGCATCGGAGGGCATGCCGCTGCGGAATTGATCGGTAGTGGAGTTGCGGCCACCACAAAACTCTCGAAACCAATATTTGGCGGTGTAATCTGACAGAGCATTAGCCCCATAATATTTATCCAAATTTTCTTTTGTTTCCTTCGCCGTTTTGCCTCTCAAAAAATAAAGTTTTATGAGAGAACGAAAATCGTTTTTGTCCATACTCAACATGGTAATCAATAGAGCTCTGTCTAGGTGGGTTGAGGACAAACATATAGTTCCGGATAATCAATTCGGTTTTAAGGCGGAACATGATATCTCACATGCCGCGTCTAAACTGGTGTCCGATATCCAATGGAATAAAGGCAAAAACCAATGCACTGGTGCCTGCCTTGTTGACTTGGAGAAGGCCTTCGACACCGTATGGTTAGAGGGTCTTTTCTATAAGCTGACTAGGCTGGGGATCAGTAAACCACTCTTGTACATTCTTTATAATATGCTAACCAACAGACAGTTCATCGTGAAAAATGGCGATGTGACTTCTGTTGGAATATTTCAAATTAAAAATGGTCTTCCTCAAGGCGCGGTCAATTCGCCGATCCTATTCAACATTTATACAAGCGACTTGATAGGTTCACTTCCCCATACTATTGCGTACGCAGACGATTTGATAGCGTACAGAACAGGTACAAAAATCGAGGTCATTAATACTCTCTTGCAGTGTGACTTCGATAAGATAAGACGATTTTGCGATGACTGGAAGTTGAAAATCAACTTTCAGAAGTCGGAAACCATTCTGTTTAGGACGCCTTTGTCTGGAGCCTCTAGGGATACCAGGAAATATTGGTGTAAGTTTTCGATCATTGGACAACACGGACAGCCTCTTGCCTGTCGGAATGTAGTCAGATACCTTGGGATCTGGCTAGAGCGGTTTCTGTATTTTGATAAAAATGTAGATGCTGCTCTGGCCAGAGCTAAAGGCGCTTTTGCCCTTACAAAGAGACTGTTTTTTAGCAGCCAACTCGATGCGGGGGTGAAGATAATCTGCTACATGGCCCTTATCAGGCCCATGCTGGTATTCGGGTGCCCCGTGTGGTTCAATGTACGAGCAAGCTTAATGGAAAAGATTCGGGTGTTTGAGAGGGCTTGCCTTCGCTTGTACAGAACACCAGAGTCGGAGTACAAAAAATTTTATCGTAATGAGGTCCTTTACAACAGAGCGAACCTAATACGAGTGGACAACTTCGTAATTAAGCTGACTCGAAGGCACATTGCAAGAGCAATGACCTCGACGAATAACCTGATATCTGGGGCTTACTACCCCAATTACCTTTACTACGAGAGTATGCGCTCTGATGGCTTCGTTCCACCGGAAGCATTCCTCTACCTAGATCAGATAGGGTTGATCCAGGATAGATCAGCTGTCCCGTTAATCTTCCATGTCGCTCGGAAAGCTGGGGACAGGCGACTCAACTACGACAGAGACGTCGCACACGGCAGTGTGGATCGTCTCAGGTTCAGTAGGGCGGTGGGGAATCGCGATAAGAGGGATGTCGTTCGGCAGTACCAGCATTTCTGCTGGTTGAATGATGGAGAAGATGTTTCGTCGTCGTTTCCGTCAATTACGGACCAGCCTCACTAATGAGGCAGAGCTGACCAATCTATTTTGCAGTAGCAGCGCACTCTGGCGGTAAAGGAGGCCACTTTTCACTCCATCTCGTATTAACGAGAAATACCCCATTTATTAGAAAATTGTATACCTAAGAGCCATGTCATTTGTAATATACAATTTAAAGATATCGCATTTTCTGATGCGTTAAAACACCCAATTCATACCAACATAAATTATATAGGCTGTCCCAAAAATCAAAGTCAAGCCGGAAACGGGTGATCGATATTCACAACATTATAAAAAAAAATCTAAGTCATGTACTTTTATACTCCAAGTGGAAAGGGCGGTCTGGTTCAATTTCGTGGCCAGCCCGTTCACCTGATTTAAATCCACACGATTTTTTTTACTGGGGAACAGTAAAAGAAAAATTTAAACGAGCTGCAACAAAAAATTGCAGAAGCCGTTGAAGACATCAACTCCAGAAGATATGACAGTCTTATTACCAGATCATTTGTAAGAAGATGCAGAGCTTGCATTGCCGCTGAAGTTTGAACATTAGTTGTAAGATACAAGCTCGGTAGATGTCGATCCTGAGTGTATACACCAAGAGAACGTAGTGTGATCTGTGACGGGAAAAAAATTAAATGAAATGAAAAGGGTGGTATCTCTATCTGTTTCACTCACACTAGTCGAAATGGCGTGTTTATCCGTCTCAATCACAGCATCTCGCTCACACTTGGTACTCATTTCAACTTATTAAAAAGAATTAACTATGAATCGGATTTCTTTAACAAAATATTTTTTTTGTCCTCAATTAAGCGTTAGTCTAACAAGTATCATACCATTTTGGAATCCAGACTAAATACGTAATCCTTTATAGTTACTTGCCAAAATGACATAGTACATTTTTTTGTCAGTACAGTCAGTTCAAGTTGGGTGATTAATAATTTTTAGATATTTTAGTTAAAACCGATACAGTTATGTTTCAATTTTGGACCGTAATTCACAGAACAGTTACTCAGGGTTACGTGACAATAAAAAAATCGATGAAAAGTAAAGATTTGCGGTCACAGTACTTGAAAGATCGTCACAGGGTGTCAGATCTCTCGATTTTTTTGAGTGCCAATAATCTTAAAAGTACATGACTTAGATTTTTTTTATAATTTTGTAATAACCGACACTCACTCGAAAATATTATTACATAATACAGTATTATATTTTTCATTATATTTTATTATATCATGTTTCATTATAGTAGAGGCAGAGCCAATAAAAATGTTAAATCCTTGTGTGATTTAATTCACAGAAAAATATGCCATAACTTCTTATACCTTCATTAAACTGGAACAACACTTCCGTGCAGACTGTGCTTATATGGTATGTATGTATGTAGAATATTACCGCAGTTTGTTCCCTCGTAAAAGGCAAATTTATAGGAAAAAATCATATGCAGACACTTTAACACCTAAAAAGAGGCTGTGGTGCATTAAGATCTAATACCTATGTGGCCGTTGCTTCCAAGTCAGATGTTTTGACGCTCGATTTCCGACCGCGTCGGAAAAGCATTTATTTTATCAGTCAACTAAGATGTAAAATGAGCAGTTGCTAAGATAACAACAACAAGACCATTCACACTAACAATTTAGTCTCCATATTTAATGTTCAATGATACACAATGGAACGGAATCTTAAACGCATTTCTTTCTTTCTCTATCCAATTTTCCAAAAAACTTAACACACACCCAGGCATTTCAAGAGTAGTCACATTCCCTAAGAAAAAGTGTGGAATATCGGTACTACGACGGGGAAGAGGTTAGAAATAAAAAGCATATTTCAGCAACGTAAAATCTATATAATATACTCCTACGTTTACGAAACCAAGTGGCCAAATGTCGGAAACAGTGACCGCACCTTAATCTTGGAAATAAAAGTGTACAAAATGTATAATTACGTTGTAAGCGTATTAGTAATAAATCTGATAACTGAACACGAAACTTAGAATATTGTTAGCGCATACGCTCAGCAATTCGACAGTGAGCAATCAGTAAATAAATACGAGGGCGGGTCAATAAGTGCGTGACTTTTTGAATTTCAGACCTCTTTACTGAAACAGCAACACTGCTCCTGTCAACAGGCATCTGTCAAAATTTAAACTTGCTGCGTCAGTTAGTTTGTGTTTGACAGCTATTTTTATCAGACTACTCACTAATTTCAGGAGAAAATGGAAAAAAGTGAATTTCGTGTGCTTATTAAGCATTATTTCTTGCGAAAAAAAACCATTACCGAGACCAAGGCTAAGCTTGATAAATACTATGGGGACTCTGCACCATCGATTTCAATGGTAAAAAAGTGGTTTACTGAATTTCGTTGTGGCCGTACAAGCACTGAAGATGCCGAACGTCCTGGACGCCCAGTTGAGGTCTCTACACCCGAAACAATCGAAAAAATTCACGATATGGTGTTGGCCGACCGAAGATTGAAAGTGCGAGAGATTGTGGAAGCCGTAGGGATCTCGCATGGCTCAGTGGTTTCAATTTTGAATGATCACTTGGGCATGAGAAAGCTTTCCGCAAGATGGGTGCCGCGTTTTCTCACAGTCGACCACAAACGCAATCGTGTAACAACTTCACAGGAAGGTTTGGCGTTGTTTAATCGCAATATGGAGGAGTTTTTGCGCCGTTTTGTGACCGTGGACGAAACATGGATCCATCACAACACACCAGAGAACAAACAACAGTCAAAACAGTGGGTTTCTAAGGGTGAATCGGCGCCAAAGAAGGCCAAGGTGGGTTTGTCAGCCAATAAAGTTATGGCGACTGTTTTTTGGGATGCACGCGGGATAATGCACATTGACTACCTTCAAAAGGGAAGAACAATCAATGGGGAATATTATGCCAACTTATTGGACCGATTCAATGACGATTTAAAAAAAAAACGACCTCATTTGGCCAAGAAAAAAGTTCTTTTCCACCAAGACAATGCAAGGGTGCACACATGTGCAGTTGCCATGGCAAAAATCCATGAATTGGGCTATGAATTGCTCCCTCATCCACCCTATTCTCCAGATTTGGCTCCAAGCGACTACTTCTTGTTCCCAAACCTGAAGAAATGGCTTGGTGGAAAAAGATTTGACTCCAATGATGAAGTCATCTCGTCATTTTGAGGACCTCGACAAATCATTTTTTTTGGAAGGGATAAAAAAATTGGAGAAGCGTTGGACAAAGTGTATAGAGCTCAAGGGAGACTACGTTGAAAAATAAAATTATTTTTTTATCAAAAAATCTGTTTTAATCCAAAAGTCACGGACTTATTGACCCGCCCTCGTATTTTGGTGTGATATTAATGAGCTTTAAATATAACATTAAGGGAGGAAATGCTTTTCATTGGAGGAGATATAAACGGACACATCAAAGAATCGAACTGGGAATACAAAGGCTGCCGTTAAAGCGAATTTTGAACACTCAGCCATTATCCATGAATGGCACTTGCAGCATCGAAACCGATAAACTTTCCAATCTCAGTATGTGTGTCAATGCAAACTTACGTTGGAATGACAACATACCATATTCGGTGTCGTCAAAAATGCTGCGAAATGTCTAGGTTTCCTCAAGCGATGTAAGAAATATTTCATCCCTCTGAGATCTGGCCTCAATATACAGGATGAATGACTCGAACTCCAACTTTTTAAAATGCTATAATTTTTTTATTTTTTGATAAATTTTACTGCGCCAAAGCAAAAAATGTTAGAAAATACATCAATTTTCAAATTGTATCAGTAGTTTTCAATATGTCGACCTTTGGCGCGAATAATGGCCTTGAGACAGCCGAAGAAAGCATAGCACGCTGCACGAAAGTGGCCCTGCGGTATTTTGGCCCATTCCCGGCGAAGTGCTTGTTTGAGGTAGTCCAAACTTTTAGTGCCAACCTTCGCCTTCAAAATACCCCAGATAGAGAAATCCAACGGATTTGCATCCGGAGAATTTGCAATCCATTGTGTCGAAGAAATTAAGTGTGGAACATTGTTTCTTAACCAATCTTGATTGACGAGCGCTTTGTGAGACGGTGCCGAGTCTTGTTGAAATGTCCACGGTCTCCGACCGAAATGATTGTTTGCCCAAGGCTTCAATACTGCCTCTAAGACAGTTTCACGGTATACGATCGCATTAATTTTGACGCCACGGTTCAAAAATACGAGCGGAGAGCGACCATCGGCGGTTATGGTGGCCCAAACCATCACCATCGGTGCTGCCTGCTTTCTGGTGGCCGTCCGAATGTGTAAATTTTCGAAGGACCTCTCTGGCAAGTAAACTCGGTCATTTTGTTTGTTGACATATTGCTCGATAACAAATGGCGACTCATCGGAAAAAACCAAATTCGGAAGCTCACCACTTTCGTGCAAGCGTAGCAACTCCCTCCTCCGCTATTTCGACTCTAACTTTTTTCTGTTGCGGTGTAAGATCGTCTGCTTTTTGGAACTTCAATGGCTTGAGCCCAAGCTCATTTTTCAGTATGTGTTACATCCGTTCCAACGATATGTTGAGCTCACGAGCCATTTTTCTTCCACTTTGACGCGGATTTCCCTCAATCCGAGCCTTCACGTTCCGAACCATTTCTGCCGATGTTGCTGTTTTTTTATGACCACCTCCATAGCGTTTTGCAACGCTGCTAGTATCACGGTAACGAGCTATGGTTCGAGACACAAATGATTTATTCACGTTGAGGTGCTGGAGGGCTCTAACGATAGCTACTTGTGGTTTTCAAGCCAAATATAAAGCAATCACACTATCACGTTTGAATTCCATTGCGGGTAAAAATTTTTCAACACAACTGAGACGCAAATCATTCAAAAGGCTTGTAAATAATACAATTATCTGTCATGTGTCAAAATTTGAGCTCACTGTCATAAACGGTTTAGAAATTATAGCAGTCTGAAGTTGGTTGCAGTTCGAGTCATTCAGGGTGTACAATATAAGGCGTTTATCAGCCCGAAATTGGAGTACAATTCCCACATCTGGTCGGGTGTGCCCAAAACATCTCAGCATCTGCTAGATAGGATTCAAAACCGTTCGATAAAACTCATAAGTGATACTAATATCACTCAAACAATGGACACCCTCGAACACCGACGTAAGGTCTCGCGTCTCACTCTATTTTATCGCTAGTAGCATTCCGCCCCTTCAAACCTTTAACCGTAACATCCGTCTCGCTATGAATGCTCATCAGTATACCCTCAAGCCCACTTTCGAACGTACTCTAAAATATCGTGATTTGCTCTTAAGCCGCACAACCCGCTTATGGAATGCCCTGCCTAGCTCCTTATTTTGTAGTCATTATAACCTTCAAACATTTAAAACCAACGTTCACCGGTACCTCTCTTTCTATCCTCCCTGACTTTCCTTCGCCTAAGCGCACGCAAATTATAAAAAAAGAAAAGCTTTCGGAAAGAGAAACTTAGCAGAAAATGATATACTGAACTCATACAATCACACGATCTTATACATATACTAAATACCTTATTTATTAACTAGAACCGCACTCAATTACATATTGGGGCGGTAGACCACAAGACAATAAGATAGATTCTCATGTACGGTAGAAAAAATTAGAAATGGGTAGTAAACGATGCTAAGATGATCTTGAGTGAATAACTAGCAAGTCAGCATCGACTGAACTTTTCATAAAGCAACCGGGAAAAACTATCGACAACAGGCATCAGTCCGAGAATGGCTGTAAAAATCCATAAACCATATAGAAGAATTAAGAGCAGAAGCTATGTGCAACAACTTCGAAGAAAAATGTAAGAGTAGTGGAAACTCAGCTCAGGGCGACTCCATAAAAATATAGATATGTACTCCTACGTGGGGTTAGAACGATGAGACGACAATAACGATAAATAACAAAAAGCAAGCCTTTCAAGCATTGACTAAGGACAACGAAAAGAGCAAAACCGATAAAATGCGGCTTGAGTTGGACTATGAAAAAAAGAAGTATAACGTCGATGAAGTTACGAACATTGGCAATCAAACTAACATTTTTAGAATTGCGGCGCAATGAAGAAAAAACTCGCAAGAAATCCAATCGCCGAAATATATTGAAGACAAACATGGATGCCTACTATCCGGGAACAACGAAATTAGCATTTCTCATTCTCTTGGCTGTTGCGTACGAAAGGGAAGCAGCAGTAAAAAGAATAACGGGAGTGTGCAGTCTGACCGGATCATATATGAACTACAATCGGACATCTTTTGTTTAAATGCCTCGAGATTATGTTTAATAAATACTCGTAAAGCGATAAGCGGCGATTCGAAGGGTCGCAGCTCCAGCGGTGTATTGGCTTCTAAATCTGATGGTTCGCTGTTTATCCTAGGACCGGGACCGAAAGGGATTAATATTTTCCAGTTAGCTAAAATCATGTAAGATGAGTAGTTCCCTGGAGCACAACAAAAAAGGCAAATTATACTTATAATCTTGTCTCCCTAATAAATGTTGAGTGATAGTCTTGGAGTGAAATAATCGCTGAGTTCAAACATGTTCTTTTTACAGAAAAACCTTTTCGTTTCTCAATGTATAAAAAAAATAATAAATCCGACTGTCTGCTTTAAGGACTGGCTCTTCCTAAGACCTAATTCAACGTATTAAACTACAGAAAAAAGGTTTGATCTATTGTACTATTGGAAGTTATTCAGTTAGATGAATCCATCAGTGTGGCCATGACTTAGGTACATATTTACCATCTTGATCAAAAACGTCACACCGTGTGGCGCACCCATTGTTCCTATTTGAGTTCTGTTTTTTTGTTAAGTTGGTAAATCTGTTGATGACAGTCCCTCTAAATCTTAGCGTCATAGCTTGACATTTGCAAAAGTTACGTAGCCAAGAGTACATCTATCTATGTGTGTGTTGACGATTTTTTAAAATTTTAGAAATGGATTTAAATTTGCAACAACGAACTTGTATTAAATTTTGCGTAAAAAACGGACTTAATGGTGCGCGAACGTTGAAAATGTTGGAAAAGTGGAACGAGCGGTTCAAAAGAGGTCGTGAGTCAATCGAAGATGATGAACGCAGTGGCAGACCATCGACATCGAAAACCGACGAAAACATTGATTAAGTAAAATAAATGTAGGTCAATAACCGCAAATTAACCATTAGAGAGATAGCGGAGGACTTGAACATTGCCTATGGATCCTGGATCCGTCCAAGACATTTTGGTTAATGATTTGGGTTTCCATCGTGTAGCAGCAAAGTTGGTGCCAAAAGATCTCAATTTCATACAAAAAAGAGACCGTGTTGACGTCGCAAAAGAGATGATTTGCGAGGCTGAATCCGATCCCACATTCATCAAAAGGATCATTACTGGAGACGATACGTGGGTTTATGAGTACGACACGCAATCCAGACATCAGGCAAGTGAATGGCGTTCACCAAATGAGCCAAGACGAAAAAAAACACGTCGTTTTCAGTCAAAAAATAAGGCAATGCTCGCGGTTTTCATTGATTACAACGGTGTAGTGCATCATGAATTTTTACCAGAAGGCCAGATAGTAAACAAAGAGTATTATTTGGCGTTATGAGACGTTTGCGTGAAGCAATTCGCCGAAAGAGACCAAAATTGTGGGCAGAAAACTCGTGGATTTTGCACCATAATAACGCACCGTCGCACAGTGCCATCATTATTCGTAATTTTTTGACGAAAAATGCAACAAATACCATCCAACAACCAACGAATTCACCTGATTTGGCTCGCTGTGACTTCTTTCTGTTCAATCGAGTTAAAAAACCACTACGGGGAACGCATTTCAGCAGCCGAGAGGAAGTAATGGAAAAATCACAGGAAGCACTGATGGACATACCGAAAACCGAATATAAAAAATGTTTCGAGGATTGGATCAAGCGCTGGCATAAGTGTGTTGCAGTCGATGGGGATTACTTTGAAGGGGTCTATATGGATCTACTCATAGATGAATAAACTTGTATTTTTAATTTTCTGAAGGTGACCAAGGTGGTATGTAATCACGTACGCATTCCTCTATGTACTAAGCAGCACAGTGACACAAAAATATGTCGTCAAGGGATACTCGACTACATTTTCCTTCTCTTTCTAATTTTTCCAAAATCTTAACGTTCGTAAGCATTTAAAGAGTATTCATACCTTCTTGGGTGTTCAGTTTTTTCTTTCTTTATTAAAAAAACAAAACTCACTAACAAGTCTGGTAGCGTTATTATAAGCTACAATGTGACACCCCTTCATGGAAACTCAACACCTGACATCTATTTCGAAATGCGAAAAATTTTTCAATTGAAAACCTCTGTCATTAACCAGCAAGGAAATTGTAATGGCAATTGAAACATAGTGTCAGTGTGGAATGGCTTGTGTGCCGCCATACTTACGTTGTACGTATTTTGTGACAGACAAATGCCACTTAAACTTAAAACTTTGCTATACACGACGTACCTTCGTCCAGCTTGACACGATAGAGATTAAAATTATAAGATTGTCAGCAGGTGTACTAAGTCACTATCTACTCGCAACAAGTACGCGCATTCGCCGACGACTCCACATTAAGTAACTAATAGTGGATAAACTTCTAAGGTCTACAAATTTAGGCAATCCCACAAGTAGTTCAGTAGCAATGTCAATACTTCGGAGAAATATTAGAATTAGATATAATTGCCGGCACTACATACTTCAGCGGGTAGTAAAAAAGAAGATTCTACTGGATACAATTTTACAAATTTTGAGTTGAAGGAATTTGAATCTGAATTTGTATTTAACATATTATTAAAGCTTCACTAGTTTACAAGATAATTAATTTGTGATTGCAAAATAGAAACTAAAAAAAAAAACTAGATTAAAAATATCGACATATGGTATTTACACGTAACGTTTATATATATAAACCACTGATTCGAACTGTTTTATTGTAGAACTAAATGAAGTAACTTCACATTGGCATATTTAATGCAAATTAAAAAAATAAAATCGCTCCAAAGAAATAGTAAAAATTTCGGAAAAGCAAATGTTGTACGTATTTGCAAATCAAATAATCATTGCATACTTTCAGGCCTTGCAACAGAAAATGATCCTAAATAGGTAGTGGAAGCAGCACTATAGGCATACGTATAACTTCGACTCAATGCACATAAGTATGTGCATACTACGAAAACAATTAGATCAAGATATTTAAGGTATTAATATTTCCGGTTGAAAACAAAAAAAAACAAAATCGTAATAAGGAAGTTCTTGGTGATCTAAGGTGCAATCCACCACTTCTTAAAAAATGGCTCTTCGAAAAGTCAACCCTTTTTATCCAAACTTTAATAATGCAGACACCATAATGGTTTGAGTATCTACACACTTAAATTTGACGCCTAATTTTTGGTGGGGGCTGAAGCCCCCATTTATTGGCTAAATACAAGCTTAATCTAACTTAAGAACTAACAGAAAGACTTAAGAGCTAGGGACCACAGAGGAGGTCTTGTTTGAGACGAGGAGTGCTCAGGTGGAAATCAAAAAGGGAGCATTCGGGAGATTGGTTCGTTGGAGCCATAAGAGGTGCGGTGGACCGGTAGATAGAAGAGACGAGGACAACGTAGATTGCGGGGGTTGGTATTGAAGGAAATGGAGTTCAAAATGGATGAACACTCAATGGAACCTGAGAGAATTCGATGAATTAAAAAGAATGTCCGTAGTATTCCTACTTTCTTCTAACGAATTCATATTTAGAAGTTTGAGGCGGTCTTGATGGGGAGGTAAGATTGAAAGGTCATTCCACGGCAGACCACGGAGAGCAAATCGGAGGAATCGAAGTTGAATACCCTCGATTTGGGAAACATGAACCCGGTGAAAGGGGGACCAAGCTTGACTGGCATACTCAAGCAGGGGGCGAACAAAGGTAATATACGAGGGCGGGTCAATAATTCCGTGCATTTTTGAATTTCTGACCTCTTTACTGAAACAGCAACACTGCTCCTGTCAACAGGCATTTGTCAGTTGACTCCTGTCAAAATTTAAGCTTTCTGCGTCAGTTAGTTTGTGTTTGACAGCTATTTTTATCAGACTACTCACTAATTTGAGGAGAAAATGGAAAAAAGTGAATTTCGTGTGCTTATTAAGCATTATTTCTTGCGAAAAAAAACCATTACCGAGACCAAGGCTAAGCTTGATAAATTCTATGGGGACTCTGCACCATCGATTTCAATGGTAAAAAAGTGGTTTACTGAATTCGGCACTGAAGATGCCGAACCTCCTGGACGCCCAGTTGAGGTCTCTACACCCGACACAATCGAAAAAATTCACGATATGGTGTTGGCCGACCGAAGATTGAAAGTGCGAGAGATTGTGGAAGCCGTAGGGATCTCGCATGGCTCAGTGGTTTCAATTTTGAATGATCACTTGGGCATGAGAAAGCTTTCCGCAAGATGGGTGCCGCGTTTGCTCACAGTCGACCACAAACGCAATCGTGTAACAACTTCACAGGAAGGTTTGGCGTTGTTTAATCGCAATATGGAGGAGTTTTTGCGCCGTTTTGTAACCGTGGACGAAACATGGATCCATCACAACACACCAGAGAACAAACAACAGTCAAAACAGAGGGTTTCTAAGGGTGAATCGGCGCCAAAGAAGGCCAAGGTGGGTTTGTCAGCCAATAAAGTTATGGCGACTGTTTTTTGAGATGCACGCGGGAAAAAAGGGAAGAACAATCAATGGGGAATATTATGCAAACTTATTGGACCGATTCAATGACGATTTGAAAAAAAAACGACCTCATTTGGCCAAGAAAAAAGTTCTTTTCCACCAAGACAATGCAAGGGTGCACACATGTGCAGTTGCCATGGCAAAAATCCATGAATTGGGCTATGAATTGCTCCCTCATCCACCCTATTCTCCAGATTTGGCTCCGAGCGACTACTTCTTGTTCCCAAACCTGAAGAAATGGCTTGGTGGAAAAAGATTTGACTCCAATGATGAAGTCATCTCGTCATTTTGAGGACCTCGACAAATCATTTTTTTTGGAAGGGATAAAAAAATTGGAGAAGCGTTGGACAAAGTGTATAGAGCTCAAGGGAGACTACGTTGAAAAATAAAATTATTTTTTTATCAAAAAATCTGTTTTAATCCAAAAGTCACGGACTTATTGACCCGCCCTCGTATGTAGAGAGATCTGGTTACATACGGGTTGGAAAATTCCTTGGACCACCGTTTAATAAAGCCAAGTGATGAGTTGGCTTTGAGGATCATCTTATCGATATGCGAATGGAAACTAAGCTCACAGTCGAATAATATGCCAAGGTCTTGAAAAGACTGAACCAGGGGAATTGGTTGACCATGGAGAAAATAAAGCCGGGGAGCAGACGGGTTGCATTTACGTGAGAAGGTTATAGATTGAAATTTGGCTATATTAAGTTCTAGGTAGTTTTTGAGACAATAGATTGAAAACCGATCAAGGTCTTCTTGAAGAAGGGCAGAGTCCTGGGGAGAGGAAATAGATTTAAAAAAATTTGTGTCGTCAGCGTAAAGGGAGAGGGAGGAGAGTTTAATGACCCTCTCCACATCGCTAATAGAAAGAATGAAGAGAAGAGGGCCAAGATGGCTGCCTTGTGGAACTCCAGATGAGGCCAGGAATGGAACAGAAAGGGCGTATCTAAACCGAACACTATAATATCGGTTTACCAAGTAAAAAGGAATCCATTTTAATAAGAGAGACTCAAAGCCGAGAGCAGACAATTTGAAGAGGATCAATTGATGAGATATCTTACGCTTAGTAAAATCATTTGTGATAGCACCGATTTCTTTGCCATTTTCTAAGGCTGAGAGAGCAAAAGGCACGGATGCAACTAGGTTTGTGGTAGTTGATCTACCTTTTAGAAAACCATGTTGTCGGTGCGAAATAAAAGGCATGCATTTGAAGCTTAAGGCTTCGTATAAAATGTTTTCAAAGAGTTTGGGTATATGAGAGAGTATAGCAATGGGACGATAATTGGTAACTTCATGCTTAGATACCTTTTTGTGTATCGGGATTATAAAAGAGGTCTTCCAAATCTGGGCAAATTCTCCCCGTATTATGGATAGACGAAAGAGGTTGGAGAGGGATAGGGACAGGTTAGAAGAGCATTTTTTAAGAAACACTGCGGGGAGTCCATCTGAGCCAGGTACAAATTCATCTTTAAGATTTAGTAACTTTTCTTCAATAACTGCAGGATCGAAATTTTGAGTGAGAAAGGGACCAATGGAAAAATTTGTTAGATCATTGAAGTAAGAGGGATCTGGTAGGAAGGAGTTGTTGGCAAATGATTGTTTGAAAAATGTAGCAAAAAAGTTGGCGATGGTAGGAGGATCACTTGAAGATTTGGTTCCAAAAGCGAGGGAGGAAGGATAATCATCAGTCTTACTTTTGCAATTGACAAATTGAAAAAAGGACTTGGGATTATTTATGAGATTGGTTTGCGCACTATTCAGGTAGTGTTGATAGAGAGAGTTATAGAGTTCAATGAAATGAAGATATATACCTAAATATTTGAATAGTCGGAAGAAGAGTGGATGCGAAGGAATACCACCCATAACTTGTTTCTTTTGTTTCGTAGAAAGCGAAGTCTACGATTATACCAAGGAGGGGATGTAGAAGAAGTTTTATGGCAGGATTAAGGCACATAAAGGGAGATGGATTTGAATATTTCTCTGTAAAAAATGGTGAGGGCAGCAACCAGAGATAGATTGGTAAACTCAAAACAAGCTCTGCTTACATAGGTCTTGATTTTACGGAAATTAGCTTTGTGAAAATTGTACAATAAGAAAATAGAACTGCGGAGGAAAGCGGCTGAAAGGGAGAATTGGGGAAAAATGAGAGAAAAAGTGGAAGATGAAAGTTATCAATAGTTGAAAGAGATAGAGGACAACACGATACTGAGAAGTTGATTGGATCAGTTATGAAGATAAACTCCAATTGCCTTTCCATATAGTTGGAAACGCCACTGACTTGGCATAAACTAGAGTCTGTTAACCGATCTAAGAAGAGGCATTCCTTAGTAGAAATGGGATTGGAAGCGATGAAAAAAGATAGGTCTTTAGATGGAGTTTACTTCAGCTGAGGCAGATTAAAATCGCCGAAGATAATGTTATCATCAAGCGAGTCTGATAAGTCGATCAAATTATCAATTGCTGCAATAGCAAGTTGGTAGGATTCGATAGGTTACGCCGGAAGAATGTAACAACACATAACATACATATTAGCATTTACGAGTAAGTGTTATTTTAACTGACACAAAGTCGAGCTTAGAAGAAGATGAAGTTGCAACGTGAGAGGAATCCAGGCTGTTGTGAATAGCCAGTAGGTCACCTCGAAAAGGGATTCAATCAAGGGGCCCGCTTCAACGTGCTATAAGTATACAATAGAAGGGCTGCAGGATCCAACAGCTCGGTTATATTATACTTAGATATTTCTTTCGTAATTTGAGAATGGTCGGGTGGACTGAATTCTTGCCCAGGTTGAATGGTTCCTTCTGTTGTAGCATTTCCTGAATATTCAAACGCAAAATTCATCATTTGCCATATGGGCTTTAATTAAAATTATATAAAAAAAAATCGTACGAAACATTTCTGATCAATTTCAAAACAAATCCGTTGGATGTTTCAAAAACAACTTTTATCAAAATCGATAGAAGCCATTTTCAAGCATTACTAGCATGTTCAGTTTTCAGTTAATAACGAATTCTAACTCTAAGGGCCAGAGATCAAGTCAGCTATTTTGAATGCAGAATAAACATACAAATACATAGTCAAACATGTAGGAATTAAGTCAGATGAACGTGCCGGTTGATTTTAACAATTTCTTTTTCCAAAGCAACACTTTTATTTCATCCATTTCAATATTCTCAGTCTAAGATTAAAAAAAATATTATTTATACACGTACAATTTTCAGGCCAAATGACCAAGATTTGAAAAAATTATACCTATGTAGATATGTACATACATATTTTAACAGAATAAAATTTATGAAATCAAGTGAAATGACATAATGTAATACTAAAGATACTCGTACATACATATAATGCACCACGCAGCGTTTATGTACGAAAAGAAATAAGAGAATATTGTCTGGGACAAGTACTTGTTTTATGTATTTTTGTAAACAATTTCTGTGGGTAAGTAAGCAGTATGACAATAATTGTTAATTTGTTTTTGGGTCTTGAAACCTATTGTAGTAGAAAAGAAATATAATTTTATTGTAAACTTCAATTCATATCATATCAGCACACAGTCCTTATAAAAGGAACCTTGAAGGTTTGCGTTGAAAGAAAAGGGAATCTTCATAAAACATTTATAGCAACATATATATATGTATATTTATGTAAATAAATTTGCTTGTAAAGCAAGATTTATGAAACTAAATTATCATTTTCCATTATTTGTTTACAAATTCAAATTCAGGCAAGCAACTCAATCTGTGGGTTGCCGAACTGATGATCTGTGATAATTCTAGAAATCAATATACGTATGTCATAACTTACTACTTAGCAGTTCAATTCAAAATAGCAGTGAATAATCATCTACGACTCAAATTTTATTTGACGAAAATGCATTGAATCAAATTTGTTGAAGAGATTTTTCAGAAGCTTTATTCTATAACACCTTATTTAATTTATTTTGATGTCGTTTTTTAATGCAAAATGTGAATTTATTATATAATACGTTGACTTGAAAAACGAAGAAAAAATATCTGTACATCAAAACATACTGAGTTAACTACTAAGCATTGAAGGAGACAACTAATATTAGCTTTTAGAATAACTTAAGATACGTACATATATTAAAAATATTATATTTAACGAATAATTTATATTTGTATCTTTAATTTTGTACCCAATATCTGTATATCATATGTTAAAAATTAAATTAAGAAAAAATATAAAGAAAACGAAAACTATATTCTCATATTTATGAAGCTGCTCCTCGAGAAGGCCATCAAATTAATTTCAATCAATTGAATCCAATTAAATGAATAGCCACCTAGGCCTAAGCAAAATTTTTTTTTTTTTTTTTGGACAATGAAATTTTGAGTCGGAAAATATAGAATTACTGCACGTACTTTGCAAATATTTCAAGTACGCAAAAACAAAAAATATATTCGTCCTATAATATTTGGCTACATGATATAATGAATAAGTGAAGTCGAACAATTATTATTTGGTATAATCTGATGATTAGTTATAAATACATAGAAACTTATCAATGTATTTTTTTAGTGATTATATGATATGTCAACCGACCTGTTGTTAATATGTGAGCTTCTGCTGTTATGTAATATTATTTAAAAGTTTGAATGTATCATGTGTCAGATTCGTAATTGCATGCATGAAGTGATATTAATACATTAGTTTACAAATTACATGTCTAATTACTAACAGATTTCACCGTTTATTCAGTGGATTTATTGCATCTGAAATTAGATGATAATATAAAAAAAATGTTGATCGGCAATTCAATACTTATTTATTTATTGCAAATGATTTAACTATCCCATTTTTTTTATTTACGAGTATATATTATTATGAAATCAGAATTAAGCAGCAATTCGGAATTATTTGAATGAAAACCATATTAAAAAGAGTCATAAGAACATGGTTAAGTAGCATCCTTAGAAGCCGATTTAAAGATATTTAAAATTAGTCGATAACCACACAATCAAATTTAGTCCACACGCCCTTAACGACCGATAAGTCGAACGTCGCTATCATAGACACATTTTTCGTTTTTTGTTTTTTGTATTGTATATCTAGCTGTATGGAAAATAATCGAAAAGTCGTTCTCCGACATGAAAGCTAATTGCCTCATTCCACAGAAAATATAACCTGCACAAGACCAAAAACAGGCAGTGCCTTCCGATTAATTGTTATCCCATCTAAAGGGATGAGGGTTGTCTGAAAAGTTTCCAACCGAACAATGAATCAAGACATTTTTTCTCAAATTTTTTTTTAATTTTTCTACATAGTCTCCTTGTAACTCTACACACTTTTCCCAGCGATGCTCCCATCTCTCTAACCCGTCCAAATAGTACTTGGCATTTTTCTCTGCAAAATAATTGTTCACGAAGGTGATTGCCTCCTATTTGACGAAAATCTCTGTCCTCCGAGCGCAGTTTTTAGATGAGGGAACAAAAAGAAGTCGCTTGGGGCTAGATCTGATGAATAGGGTGGATGGTCAAGCAGTTCAAACTGTAATTCATGGATTTTCGCCATGGCAACCGCTGAGGTGTGAGACGGCGCGTTGTCTTGGTGAAACAGGATTTTCTTTTCTGTAAATGTGGCCGTTTTTCCGCATCTGCCTTCAGCTTGGCAAGTAATTATGCGTCAAATGCTCCTGTCATGGTTTTTCCTATTTGAAGATAATCGATTAAGATAACTCAATAACTCAGAGATCACAAAAAACAGTCGCCATCACTTTCCCAGCCGAAAACACAATTTTTGCTTTTTTTGGAGCCGGCTCGCCCTTTGCAGTCCACTGTTTTGACTGAATTTTTGTTTCGGCCGTATAATGGTGTATCCAAGTTTCATCTACAATAATTAATTGCGCCTAAACTGCGCCAACAGAGCGTTGGAAATGTTCATCCGAACACATTTTTGGTCTAACGTAAGCAAACGCGGCACCCAACGCACGGACAGCTTTCTCATGCCTATATCTTGATTTAATATGTAACAAACACGTTCTTTGGACATTTTCATAACCTCTACTATCTCTCTCACTTTAATACGGCGGTCGTCTAACACCATTTGGTGAACTTTAGCAATGTTATCGTCAGTGGTTGCAGTTTTTGGACGTCTCGAACGTTCATCATCTCCCAAGCTCTTACGGCCACGTTTAAATTCAGCTGCCCAAAATTTCACTGTGCAGAGTCCTCATGCACAGAATCCAACTCATTTTTGATTTGTGTAGGCATATTGCCTTTCAAAAACAAAAATTTAATAACAGCTCGATACTCAATTTTTTCCACTTTCACAAAAAAACACTCACATCGGCTCACTAAAACGACTGTCAGCTAAAAACTGCGCGTCCAAAATGACTGAAACTTCGGAAAGTAACTGTCAAAAGATGCACAACTAGCATTCACTAGCTTTTATTGACGAGTGCCGCTATCATTGCGTTGCGGTCGGAAACTTTTCAGCCAACCTGCAATCTGCACTCCATATTCATTATTCTATACAAGAATAACTTAAAATTCTTAAATTTTTAGCGAAAGTTAACGCTTTTAAGTGCAACAATATGATATATGTTTATTCCTATTTTCGGTCATAATGCTAAAAAGAAAAGCCAATAAATGTCGGTTATTTGAAATACCAACACATCTCTACATTTAATAATGTTACGGGACAAATCGGAGTTCCTGCCTTTATACTGCCTAGATCCGCTTTCATTTCCGATTTAGCTCAATTGGACTTGGTATTTCACTCAAACATGAAAACGTAGAGATCAGTCCCAAAAGAGCTCAGCGAATATGTTGTTCTACCTCAAAGAGAACAAATTGTGAAACGAACAAACATGTTGATCAAAAAGACAATAGTTGGATAGTTATACTAAGATACTAAGACTAAGTATTTCGGAATAACTTTTCTGGAGCAAAAGATGTTTTATGTGTGTAGATTATTTTTATTTAATATTTTATGTATGTATGTACTATTCTTTGCCGATGCTAAAACACAGAAAAAAAAAGATGAACCAAAATCTCATAACGAGTAGATCATCCAAAAAAAAACATAATACACGTGTACTCGTATTCGTATATCAAAAAGTCATAATAAATTAAACTTAAATAAAGAAAGAATTTTATAAAGGGATTTTTTTTTAACTAACAGCCGCTATTTCAATTTAAGCTGTCAGCGAAGTATTTTCTATAATTTTTCCTTGTTATTTGTTATTATTCTGAAAACATTTTTTTTTTGGACTTTGGATTAGAATATTATACATACTATTGCACGTGCGTTAGAGGTTTACTTAAAAAAAATTGTAATGTAGAACAATTTCCGAGACACATAAAAAAATGATTGTAATATATTCTTTTGAACATTCTTTTGAACATCTGCAATCGTAGAGTGTGGCATGCATTCGAGTACTTAGCTGTATTTATTCTTTTTCAACATGTTTTGCGATGGTATTCTTGAAAAATGTAAAAGAGTACTATTCATTTGGTTATTGACTTATAATGATGACAAAAGTTACCATACTGACGACAGTATGATGCTCGATTCTACGAATGTTAGTGCATGAGAAAAGTGAACTCATGTTACAGAATTTTACTCCAAATAATCAAAATCGAAATACCGCAGGCGGAAACTTCTTGTGCCTGTTGCACATAGTTGTGAAAGGTGGATTGCTGTAGTTAATGTGTGTATACGTGAGTCACATGAGTCCAAAAAGTTTGTTTGTCAACAAACACTCGAAAATAAAACAAAATATTTCATGATTTATTATTAAAAACTAAATAATTATTTTATGTTAGTAACAAGTAAAAAATAGTTAATTTTATAAAAATACTACTAAACATATCTTGACTCAGTTTTGCACCAGAGTGAAAACTGAAAGACAAAAATTTGCTAATACTCCATCCAGAGTCCTTTTACCTTTTTTGTTTGCATTATTCGCCTGGGTAGGCTTTTAGGCAGTCGATGACAATACACTTGATCCTTTTTTTACACGGTTTTTTTTTTAAATCATTTTTTTTTACACGGAATCTTTTTTCATCCCTCAGCAACTTTTAATGCACGGTTTTTCTTTCTTTGCGCGATTTTTTCATACTCTTGTTTTTTGATTTGGTTAGTTTTACTACATGTAAAATGTAACATAACCCTTAGAATGTAACTCTTTTGTCAATAGAAAAGTAAACAGTGAAAAAAAATGTCAAAACTATAGTGTTCACAATGGCGCCAAAACGTATCAAGCATAAGTTTGAGTGAAAAAATAAAAATTTTGGATGATTTAAAATCAGGCGAAAAAATTACGGCAGTTGCAAAAAGAAAAAACTTACACGAAGCAACTGTTCGTACAATAAAAAGAAATGAAAACGTTATTCGGAAAGTGGCTTCAGTCAGCAGTATCGGGTGTTTTTCCAAAGCTTTTAACGCCAGAGATGTGCTGATAGTACAAACCGAGCGCGCGCTCGTGTGGTGGCTTGAAGATCAAGCACAACATAGGATACCTGTTGATACCAGATCAATAAAAGCCAAGGCACAACAGCTCTACTTAAAATTAAAGAAAGAAAACGCGGATTTAATAGCTGAATCCGGCAAGTCCACCTTTTGCGCTAGCAATGGCTGACTTAAAAACATCGAAATTCGTTTCACAATGTAAAAATTAGAGGAGAGTGCGCATCAGCAAATGCAAAAGCAGCTAAAGATTTTCCTACAATTCTCTTAGAAGCTATCGCGTCAGGCGGTTACGTTCCTGACCAAGTTTTCAATGCGGAGGAAACAGGACTATTCTGGAAAAAATATCCAGTCGCACTTACGTAGCGAAGCAGGAAAAGTCGGTTAAAGGGTTTAAGGCAGCAAAAGACCGAATCACATTGTTACTATGCAACAATGCATCAGGCGATAAAATATTGAAACCGCTACTTGTCAACAAGATTCTGAAGCCTCGAGCGTTGAAAGGTAAATATTTGTTCGATTTGTTATTAACGTTAAGACTATTTTGGCAGTTTTTAATTTGTATATAGGTCTTGACCTAAAGAAGCTGCCAGTGTATTGGATGGCGAATAAGAAAGCCTTGACAAGGTTTGACAAATATTTTGTCCCCGAGGTCCGCGAGTATTTGCAATCAAAGAATTTAGACTTTAAGGTCTTGCTCCTCGTTGACAATGCCCCTGGTCATCCCGTCATCGACCATGAAAATGTTAAAATTATGTTCCTGCCACCAAACGCGATGTCTTTGATTCAACCGCCAGACCAGGGAATCATTACTACATTCAAGACTTACTATGTTAAGCACTCCTTCAAGCAAATTTTGACACAAATTGAAACCGACAACCAGTTAAATGTGATCTCAGCGTGAAAAGCATTTGATATACGAAATTGTATAAAATGCATTAACTCTGTTATTAAAGAGATTAAGAAAAGTACGCTGAACAGGTGCTGGAGGAATTCGTGGAATGCTGCTGTATTGGAAAAGGAGAATGAAAATCCAAATTTAATTGCATATGTTGATATTTTTCAACTTGCCACCGCTATTAGGGAAGAATTGTTTTCAGATATGTCGATTTTTTTTTTTTTTTTTTAAAGAACTTAACACTCAAGAGGGTATTACTACTCTTAAAATGCCGGAGCACGTGTTAAGTTTTTCGGAAAATTGGATAGAGAGAGAAAGAGAAAGATTTTTGGGCTCAGTGGTTATTTCGCTCCATGGGTGGCATCCAACATTTAATGTGGAGACTAAATTACTAGTGTAAATTGGACTTGATGTTATATTTAGGCAACCATTCATCTCACAAGATTTTAGTTGCCTGAAAAAAAGTCTTTCGGTCACAGCTGGTATTAAACCCCGAACCGTCCGATTGGGAAGCCAACACACTACCACTTGAGCCACGGCCACCCACGATTGAAGATATTAATAAATTTTTTGAAATTCCTGTTTTGGGTGATGATGAAATTCTGCAAAACTTAAACGAAAATAATAACGAAGCTGAAAGTGAAAAGGATCTATGCTGTGATGCTGGACGTCTTACCGTGAACTTAGTTCAGCAAGGCTTGGAAAAACCAATGCAATTGCAAAGGCATTTTTTGAGCCATGATCCAAATAAAGACCGTTCAGCCAAATTTCAGCGAGATATAAAAGAAGCAATTGAAAACTACCGCCGTCTCTATGACGAAGTTAAGAAAAAATGCCACAGTGGCTTATGATTAATTTTTTTAAAACTTATAAATGTATAAATTAAACAAAACTGATCTCATTTACTCTTTTAATTTATAAACTGTACGAAATGAATAATTTTTATTTGAAATAAATAAATAAAATGAATAAATTTTTTTTTTAATACCTACAGAATGTCAAAATTTTCAATGGAACGAGTTAGGACACATGCATACAAAAAAGTGTTTTTATTGCACTATATTTTTGTTTTGCACGTCTTTCTTTCAAAATTGGAATGACTTAGCGCTTTTATAGGAAAATTGATCTTATTTTACACGGTTTTAGTTTACACGACATTTTCTTGGCCCGACAAACTGTGTAAAAAGAGGATCAAGTGTAATCTGCTGCAATGTTTGCCCACTGTTCTTATGCTCTCTCCCAAAGAACGGATAAAGGCGATGGTGGTTAGTCATAATCATTGACTAGCGAAGTTTTAAGGTAGGCCCAAAGATTCTCGACCGGGATGAGATCTTGGCTTTGGGCTGGCCAGTCTAAGACATCAAATGGCTGCATTTGAAGCCAATTTCCCACTTTCTTGGCCATGTGCTTCAGGTCTCTATCATGATGAAAAACAACTTCATGCGGAGAGTAGGGGATATTTCTTATTGATGTCGTGAGATGCGACTTCAGAATATTTAAATACTCGTGTTGGTCCATTATGCTCTCAATTAAGTGTAATTTTCCAACACCGGAAGCACTCATGCAACCCCACAACATAATTAAACCACCATCGTGTTTAACTGTTTATTTAACGTGATGCGGCTTTAAAGATTCGCCTTGCCTTTTCCAAGTCCGCGATCTTCCATCCATACAGTAACGATTGATCTTAGTCTCGTCTGGCCATACGACTTTATTTCAATCATCTTCCGACCAGTTCGTATACTTTTTCGCAAAGCTTAGCCTTGCCTTGACATTTTTCTTAGAGAGTGCTGGCTTTTTCCTCTTTTCGATCGTGCTTACGCAGCGTCCGATTGACTGTCCATCAGCTAACTTGCTTCCCGTTCCCAGAAGTTGCCTGAAGCTCTTTCGCTGCTTCAGAACTTGAAGCGCTCCTTCCAGAAAGCATAAACCTCACTAAAGCACGTTCATCTTGAAATCGACACTTTTGCCTCAATGGATTTTTGAAGAAGCAAACTTTCCATCACTAAAGTGAAACAAATCGAAAACAAACTTATGGAAACGAATCCACAAGGGTTCATTGATTACTGTGGGCTGGTGGTATCATCAGTCCCTATTTTTTTCAAAAATGAGGGCGGAGCTCACATTACAATGGCCAACATTACTTTCGCGTTCACGTCCTTGGCTGAGCTATAAGTACATATCTGCTCTTTTCAGAACATATGCTTGTTTCTACATAGAAACAATCATCGCTGATTGTTCGAGAAGGTTGCTAGTTGCAGTAAAATGTGATACATATATGTACATACGAGTATATTCTCCTTTTTTGCTCATACCAGTGTAAGTGATTTACGAGTACATTTATTTTACAATTGTATTATTGAATTTCAGAAAATTAAATCGTATTAGAAGAACAATTCAATCTTTATTTTGATGAGAGCGAACCAGAAGAAGAGGAAACTTTCTTGCAGCAACATATGTAATTTTATTTTATTGATCGCAATTTTATCATCGAACTGGATATTCATGTATTTTTTCGAAAGGTCACAAAATAGACGGCAAGGAGTTGTGAACAATGCAGGAGATGGTGGGACTACTATTGTGCTAAGTCTAACCCAGATCTGTATAAGTCTGCCGTGGATATGAATGCACTTATAATGCCTCAGGATGTGTTAAGTTGTTTCGAAAATGGGATAGAGAGGGATCCAACATTTAATAGGGATACTAAATTCTTAGTGGAAGTTGGCTTATTGTTAATTTCTAGTCAACTACTCATCGTACTTGATTTTTGTTAAATGAAAAAATGGATGTCTTACGGGAGCGGTTGAGATTCGAACACCGAATCTTCTGATTTGGAAGCCAGTCCAATACCACCGTGTAGCAGAGATAATTACTCGTATAAGGCAAGACTAGATACAATTTCAAAAGAACTCGATTCTCAGAAGCTTCGTTTTGGAATTATGCGATGCTTGGGAAAGCATCAAGCTAAAATGCTCGACGGTGGCAGAGTTTCCAAAGTCCACTCTGCCGACGGCAAGGGTATGGGTTCCATATCCCTACACATATCCTGAGAAGCTCATGCGACTACTCCATTTCCAAAATCAAGAACTATAAGCCGATACATGGAGAGTCCTTAAGGCGGGGCCTAGACGGCAGTACGGGAATCATTTTCTGCTGCCCCTAACCAGGGATTGCTTACCATACCTCGAAAAATCGAAAGGTATTGTAAGGTTATGGGAGGAGGAACCCTCTCAAGATGATGGAAGTGCTGCAGATAAACCTGCACCATAGTAAGGCGGCCACGGTCTGTCTGGTGGAGTACATAACTAGACAGGACGCCACAGTCATACTCATACAAGAGCTCTGGATCAATAAAAGCGATACAGGGTCTTAGGCTCAAAAATTACGAATTGTTCTATAAGGCAGAAAATAAGATCCGGACTTGCATCCTTATCAAAAACCAAAAGAGGCATTTCTTTATAATTTTAATTATAGCTCAGGAGATCTGACGGCGACAACCTGCGAAAGTGAGTGTGGCAAACCACTAAATTGGATGCTGGTACTGGGCTGTGATGCAAACGCTCATCATAGACAATGGGGAAGCGGTGATATCAACCAAAGAAGTGAGTGTTTTTATGATTTTATTTTATCTTCCAACCTCATTATTTGCAACGGAGGAAATTCATCCACCTTTGTGGTGAAACATTTACAGGAGGTGCTAGATATCGTCCTTGCTACAAATACAGAAGAGTTACAAATAAGGGATTGGAGAGTAGTCGACGAAGCGTCAATATCGGATCATCGATGGATACGCTTCAAGGTGAACTTTCAGAAGAGGGTATGTAGTTTTCAAAGAAATCCTAGGAAGACGGATTGGGTCAATTATATAGAAGTGGTAAATATACACCTGGATACCCAATCAATCACCTGCGATAATACTGTTAACTTAGGTGGGGCGGTAGAAAATATTAATAAGGCACTAACAACGGCGTTCGAGAAAGCTTGCCCGGCTAAGAGAACACCTAAAAGGGCTCAACCAAAATGGTGGAATAGGGAGATAGGCTTAAAAAGGAAAGAGGTTAGGAAACTCTATAATAGGGTGAAGCTTTTCAGAAGCGACATTACATGGAATGAGTACTACGAATGTAAGAAATTCATGTACCTAGTCAGAAAGTCGAGGTTTTGAGGTTACCCAAAATGTTTTCAGAGGAAACTAACGTTCCTAACTACCTCAGAAAAAATTACCGAACCTCTGCTGAAAATAGCCAAGAGTTTCTGGCAACACTTGTGGAAGCCCACTTTCCAGCATCAGATGACCTTGGCATGCTACGGCACACTGAGAACATTGATCTTACTCTCTCTCCGAAGAGGAAATAGGTTCTTATTAATAGGAAAAAATTACGGTGAGCAATTTAGTCCTTTAAGCCGTACAAATCTTCCCGTCCGGATGGTATTCTACCGATTATGCTACAGAAATCACCGGAGGTAGCAATCCAAAAAAATATGGAAATCCTTAGGCACAGTCTAAATATAGGGTACATACTAATAGCTTGGAAGAAAGTTAAGGTGGTTTTTATACCTAAAGCTGGCGAAGAGGGGCATATAACAGCAAAAGTTTTCAGATCAATAAGTCTGTCATCATTTATTTTAAAACTCTAGAGCGATTATGGTAATGGAAATTCACATTAGGAATACGTAGATGCAATAATGGCTATTTGACAGGGTCACAGCATGCATATATGAAAGCAAAATCTGTAGAAGACTCCGTGCACGAGGTAGTTGAGAGCATATAGAACAGTCTACACTTCGGTGAGTTTGCGATGGCGGCCTTCCCCGATACTGAAGGTGCCTTCAATAACGTGGAGTGCACCGCCATTAAAAATGACGCCAACATTGAACAGGGTATTACAAACTGGGCTGCAACGTGCTTGCAAGCAGAAAAATAAAGTGTTCCATTGGGCAAAGCCCGGTTAGAATGTCCGTAACCAGAGGAACTGCTTAGGGGCGAGTCATATCGGCACTCCTGTGGGTGCTGGTTATCAATGACATCCTCAAAAGGCGGGTCAATAAGTCCGTGACTTTTGGATTAAAACACAGATTTGTTGATAAAAAAATAATTTTATTTTTCAACGTAGTCTCCCTTGAGCTCTATACACTTTGTCCAACGCTTCTCCAATTTTTTTATCCCTTCCAAAAAAAATGATTTGTCGAGGTCCTCAAAATGACGAGATGACTTCATCATTGGAGTCAAATCTTTTTCCACCAAGCCATTTCTTCAGGTTTGGGAACAAGAAGTAGTCGCTCGGAGCCAAATCTGGAGAATAGGGTGGATGAGGGAGCAATTCATAGCCCAATTCATGGATTTTTGCCATGGCAACTGCACATGTGTGCACCCTTGCATTGTCTTGGTGGAAAAGAACTTTTTTCTTGGCCAAATGAGGTCGTTTTTTTTTCAAATCGTCATTGAATCGGTCCAATAAGTTGGCATAATATTCCCCATTGATTGTTCTTCCGTTTTGAAGGTAGTCAATGTGGATTATCCCGCGTGCATCCCAAAAAACAGTCGCCATAACTTTATTGGCTGACAAACCCACCTTGGCCTTCTTTGGCGCCGATTCACCCTTAGAGACCCACTGTTTTGACTGTTGTTTGTTCTCTGGTGTGTTGTGATGGATCCATGTTTCGTCCACGGTTACAAAACGGCGCAAAAACTCCTCCATATTGCGATTACACAACGCCAAACCTTCCTGTGAAGTTGTTACACGATTGCGTTTGTGGTCGACTGTGAGCAAACGCGGCACCCATCTTGCGGAAAGCTTTCTCATGCCCAAGTGATCATTCAAAATTGAAACCACTGAGCCATGCGAGATCCCTACGGCTTCCACAATCTCTCGCACTTTCAATCTTCGGTCGGCCAACACCATATCGTGAATTTTTTCGATTGTTTCGGGTGTAGAGACCTCAACTGGGCGTCCAGGACGTTCGGCATCTTCAGTGCTTGTACGGCCACAACGAAATTCAGTAAACCACTTTTTTACCATTGAAATCGATGGTGCAGAGTCCCCATAGTATTTATCAAGCTTAGCCTTGGTCTCGGTAATGGTTTTTTTTCGCACGAAATTCAGTTTTTTCCATTTTCTCCTCAAATTAGTGAGTAGTCTGATAAAAATAGCTGTCAAACACAAACTAACTGACGCAGCAAGTTTAAATTTTGACAGGAGTCAACTGACAGATGCCTGTTGACAGGAGCAGTGTTGCTGTTTCAGTAAAGAGGTCAGAAATTCAAAAAGTCACGGACTTATTGGCCCGTCCTCGTAATTAAATATTTTAAGTGACATTATTGAGGTTGTCTTGAAGATGATCAGCACATGGGCAAAAAGCTGTGGTCTCAATGCCAACCCTTCCAAAACGGAACTGCTTCTTTTTACCAGAAAGTACAAGATACCGCAATTCAAACTCCCAAAACTCAACGGAGTGGAATTGTCTCTTTCGGACAGCGCGAAGTATCTGGGTGTGATTCTGGACAAAAACAGAATTGGAATCTTAAAGTAGCGGAAAGAATCTAAAAGGCATATAATGCTCTTTAAATCTGCAAAAGAACAGTAAAAAAAATTTGAGACTTAAAACCACGGTGGTGGTAACACTCATATACAGCGCGCTAGTATGGTGGAAAGCAACAAACAAGAAAACGTTCTACGGAAAATTAGAGGCGGTTCAAAGAACTGTTTCCATAGCTATTACAGGTGCGGTCCGTACCACCCTTACGGCAGCATTGGACACCTTTTTGCACCTAAGACCGGTCGAGCTATAGATCAGAAAACTTTCTGGAAATATTTGGATACGAATCACTAATCTGGGTTACTCCAAGAGCAGTAATTTCAGATATGGCGCTCTTATACATGCCAGGCAATCCAATTCTGAAATTCCTTCCTTTGTCGACTTCGACATCCCGTGTGATATAATATATCCAGAGAGGGAAGACTAGGAAAAAAATGCAGTAATCAGGTCAAAAGGAATTGCAATTTTCACAGATAGCTCAAAAACAGAGGAAGGAAAAGGTTCTGGTATCTTCTTGGAAGACCCAAAAACAAGAGTGTTTATAAGACTACCAAACGCAAGCAGTGTCTTCCAATCAAAGTTTCTAGCTGTCCTCAGGGCGGCTGAGTTAATGCAGATACAATACATCGATAGCCAGGCTGCACTCAAGGGGCCAACTCTGATACAGTCAGGGGCTGTCGCACAGTGCTCAAAGCACTATGCAGTCAGAACCGGGTAGGACTGTGCTGGGTGGCAGAACACTGCGGTATTAGAGGAAATGAACAAGCGGATGAGCTTTCAAGAAAAGGAGGGCTACTCGACAATATGAGGTTACAAACACCAACCCACCCCTTTGCATAGTGAAGGGCACTAACTAGTAAAATATCACAAAAACTGCTAACCTAAGGTGGTCAAGTCTTGAAGGACACAGGGTATCCAAGGTTTCTTGACCGCTTTTTTACTACAAGAAATCCAGGAAGTTAATAAAATTAAACAGGGATAAGCTTAGGACAGTAATAGGAATCCTGACAGGACACTGTCTCCTGCGGAAAAGCGCAAAAAGGCTCAAAAGAGAAGGATATTTGCAGACTACAAAGGCCGTCTTGGCTTTTATAGGGAAATTGGGTGTTTCACCAGGGAGATTGCTTAGGTTTTTGCAATTTGAAGACAAATTCAACTGGTTCCACAGCGACCGCGATGGACCCATTTTGGCGACGGGTGTCTACCTAACCTACAAGTAAACCCACGGAGATGCAACCTGTTCAAAATGATCCCGTTGATGTAGGAGCTTCGGTTGACATTTTGATTAAGGTCGCTGCTGTGGCACATCTTTGGACGCCCTAAAGTTCTAGTCCATGATCTGATGTCGGATTTTGATTACCTCAAAATGCGACCCAAATTTATACCTGTGATAACGGGTAAATGGGGAGGTCAATGGGTTTGTCCTCATGGATCTGGCCTGCAAATTGGGCTCCGGTTTATATTAAGAATGGTGGAGGTAGGAGATGTCCATCCCTGGGGTTTAACAACAAGGCACATGTAATGGCAAAGAAAAATCAATGCGCTTTACGTGCCTGTATCCAGCACAACACCTTTGGAGAGCCTATGCCAAATCAAGGTCGTGTGGTATAAATACCTGCTCAGGACGTCACTTCACTCGCTCCCATTCGTATTTACGGAAATAATAAAAAGTTCGTGGGCACGGTCGCTTTTCTAGACGATGGTTCAGTTTCGACACTGATAGAAAGACAGGTCTTCGAGCATCTTGTTCTGTAAGGTAGACCGCAATAATTTACTCTTCAGTGGATGAAGGCGGTTTCCCGGATTGAAGACTCGCTTAGAACGAGAATTTCAGTGTCTTTTTAAAGAATGTGTTAAAAATTTGGAGTTGCCTAGTCAGACGGTTGATGTTGCCAAGCACCTTCGAGGATTACCGTTGATGGATCTCGTCGATGTGAGGCCAAAGATCTTCATTGGTTTAGATCAGGCGAAATGCCTGCTAGGTTGCGGACAACATTATGGAAAGCATAACTAGCCGTGTACACTGAAGACTCTGCTTAAGGGAGATTTAATCAACAAAGAAGACAGCCGAGCATTAAACATAATAAAACAGAAGCTGGAATTCAAGAATGGGTGCTGCTTTGGAAGAAGGAGAACGTTAGACTTCCCAACAGTTACCCAATGGCCTTAAACGTCTCATCGATCTCGAGAGGTAATTAAGAAATAAGCCACACTTACTCGACTGGATGAACGGGGAACTTATTGCAAAAGTGGTACGCAAGTGTTACCATAGAAGAGGACTTGGCGATTGGATTACCCCAAGTTTTGTATGCCGGCACCTTTATGGTAGAGAACCCGAAATTTCCGCCGAAATCAAGGTTAGTAGCAGACGTCGCATCTAAAATGGATGGCATGTCACTTAACAACTTTTTGCCCAAGAAGCCTGCCTCTTCTTGCCGGACTGTTTAAATTCCGCTAACGTGAGGTGACATTTAACGCCGATGTGAAGGACATGTTTCAACAAATCCGGATGAATGCTGAAGGCCGATATTGTCAGCGCATTTTGTGGAGAAATGGGGATATTTTTAGCACTCCAAAGGTCTATGTAATGAAAGTCATGATGTTTGGTCCAAGAAGCTCCCCAGCCTGTGCACAGTTTGCGAAGAATCACCATTCAATAATGTTTTAAACTGATGTCCGAAAGCCTGCGATGGTCTGACGAAAAGAACATATGTTGATAATTATTTTAACAGCTGTGACGCAGTCGAGGGAGCTGCCGCCGTGACTGAAAACGCGATCGGAATCTGTAAGACTATGCGATTTGATCTCGTTGGAATTCAATCCAATAGTTTCGACCTCATGCATAAGTGGTCGATTGTTTTCCATTTCGATTTAATTTGTCTCCCCAAGAATCTAACACCAAACGCGAAATTATAAGGGATATCGCACGCATTTTCGATCCTCTCGAGTTTTTTGCACCGTCGGTCGTTCAAGTTAAAATACTTCTCCAAGAACTTTGGTATCAGAAACTTAGCTAGGACGATCTGCTCCCAGATTCCATAGCTGCACAATGGTGCAACAGTGGTCAGCAGCTCTATATGCTGACTCAAATTAACATTCCTCGATCTATCGGCTTCTCTATTTCAAATGAATCGTTTCAACTACACGGTTTTTCTGACGCTTCGTCCTTCCGAATGGACATATTGAAGCTAATAGAGTTGCTCCCATAAAACAACCTATAATCCCTCGCTAGGAATTGTGTGGGGCACTCTTGCTCACACGATTGCTCATCTCAGTACAAAAATCGCTAAATATGACCTGTTCGAATGTATTCGCTTGGTGTGACTCGTTCTGGCTCTCGTCTCCTTCTCGTCGTTGGGACATTTCGCGGGAAATCGAATAGATGAGATCCTAAATACAATCCCAAGGAACAGATGGTTCCACGTTAGGTCGGATCAAAATCCTGCAGACTGCGCTTCGCACGGTATAGCACCGTCTGTCTTGATTAAACACCCCATCTGGTGGACAGGACCCCATTGGTTATGGAAAAATGAAAATCACTGACATGTCATTGAAAAGATGGAAGAACATGCAGATGGTAAGGACGAGGAGAAAAAGCATTATCACCAATCGTTTCCAGCCTTCAATATCGATCACATCTTTGATTCCTTATCATCCCGCGTATTTCGGTGGCATCGTTTGATTCGAATTACAGCTTTCATTTTCCGCTTTATCTCTGAGTGTCGAAAGCAGTCCCATGCAGCAACACAAATACTTCAAGCCACGGAAATAAGCGATATTCAAGAAAATGGCTTCAAAGTGAGAATTTTGGAGACTCTATCGCATTTTATAAAAAACACGCTCATTTCCCGAAAACCAATAAACTTGCTTGTATTACTCCCTTTCTAGATGATGATCAAATTTTACGCATAGGAAGAAGAATCCAACAAGCAGACCTTTCGTTCGACACTAAACATCACATCTACCCAAACATCAACATTACCAAGCTGATTGTTCTTGATTTCCATCATCGTTTTTTACACCCTGGAGTCACAGCGCTATTCGTCCTTATTCGGCAGAAATTTTGGATCCTCGGCTGCAGGAATCTTCTGCGTAAGATAACGCATGATTGTGGCAAATGTTTTCGACAACAGAAGCTAAAGGCAATGCAAATCGTGGGAAACCTTCCGGAGGCAAGGATACATAAGGGTGGACCGTTTCTACACTGCGGATATGACTATACTCGGGTTATTTCCCTCAAAACAAAAATTGGTCAAAAAACTCAAACATCAAAGGGCTAGATTTCTTTGTTTGTTTGCCTTGTGACTAAAGCTATTCATTTGGAGCCCGTCAGCGACTTAACTACCAGTGCATTTCTCGCAGCACTCCGTCGTTTTATCGCGCGTCTTGGGAAACTTTCGCATATGTATTCGAATATTGGTACTAATTTCCACGGATCTGCAAAAGTGTTGTCTGATATGCACAAACTGACATTGTCTAAATACCATAACAGAGTCCCTTGCACGCGATGCCATCTCCTGGCACTTCAACCCTCCTTCCGCACCACACTTCGATGGCTTTTGGGAGGCGGGGGTTAAATCTGTTAAATCTAAGGCGTGTCACCGGTCCAGATACTCTCATTTCGTTCTAGGTGAATCATACTTAGCTCTTCCCGAACCTTCATTGGATATACCGCAATATCGACTTTTATGCTGGCAAGCCATTCAAGTCAAGTTGCAAGGATTTTGGAAACGCTAAAGTATGAACTACCTCACCTCCCGTCAACAATGACCGAAATGGCTAAATCTTCAACGGGACTTTAAACTCAACGATCTGGTAGTAGTAAAGGATTCCAATCTACCACCCGGCAAGTGGGCCATGGGGTTAGTCATTTTAGTCCATCCAGATGAAGATAATCGTGTTCGAGTTGTCACCGTACGCACTGCTACTGGAATCCAGATTCGGCCGATACACAAACTGACACTATTACCTTTAGTCTGAAACTATCTTCCAAGGGTGGGGGAATTTTTGGAAATATCTTTCTATAATATTTAATTTTAATTAATCTAAAAGCTTTATACTAACAAACATTAACCGTTTACCCTATTTTGATTTCTGTGTTAAATATCTGCAATATCGCTGTTTTTGCTCTCCCTGATAATTATTGCACTCAAATCTTGTACACTTTGTATTGTATAACAGTTGAAAACTTTACTCATTGCTGTGTAAGTATCATCAAATAATTATTGCACAATATAGTATAGTACATTTTTATACATTTTGGTATATCTTTTTTTTCTGGGTTTCTGCTGTTTCTCTTCTGGGTGCTGATCCTTTTAATTAATTTACATGCCATCAAATCACCAGTGGATCTATTGCTACAAAAACCAGACTGTCCGTTATTGAGAAGATTTCGCGTTACAGGATACAAGGATACAATACTTTGAATGGAGTCAGACAGAGCATCAAACTTGTTAAAGGTCGAATTGCTGTCCAGTTTGGGGCTTCTGTAAATAAAGCAATAGTGGATAATTTGCTTACGGAGATGCAATTTTAACCACAAGAAATTGTATTCCGGATTGGAACAGGACTACATTGCGATGGAGTTTTGTAAGCTGCATCGCTACGCACGTAAAAGGCGAGACCGCGGTGAGAAAAATATAATGGCATTAGTTCGTAACCAGGTAACTTCGGATCAGAGTGTTCTGAGAGGTGCAGGCGAGGATCTACCTCTGTTTCACTAAGTGCTAAAACAGCCGGCCTGTAATTGCAGACGTGGACATACGCAGAAAAGTGATTTCCTTTTTAGCCCGCGTATATTGGCTACGTTCACCTTGAATTTTCGAATCATAATCACACACAAACACAGAAAACACAAGCACCGCCGATGCTAAGCAAGGCTGCGAAGTAAAAATTTCTTGAGCGCGCGCTCGTTAAAAAAAAAAAAAATTAATCAGATTGTTGTAGGTGTTGCGCCCTTACAACAATAAAGAAAAAGAGCTTGAACAAAATTCACACTCACTAACCCGCTATCCATCGGTTGTTACATACACTCAGTCGCTGCCTGTGTCGTATGATAAATACAGTAATGTTAGTGACTGAGCGCGAACAACAGTACTACGGCCAGGAACAGGATAGGTGGGATACCTGCACTGTTTAATATGTTTCGGTTTTTTGTCTTTTTACGATTTACACGATTATTTTTTTTTAGCTCGCGGCGGTTTCCTGTGCGTCTCGCAATTCGGTCATTTTGCTACAGACCCATCTTCTGGTAGACGTTTTCGTGCAGTTTCATCATGATCGCAACCTCCACGTGGGAACAGTGACTAGTCTCGGATGTTTGAGAGCACGCCTTAATTATCAGCATTCATAGGGTTGTGCAGTGGGTCGGAGATACATACAATATGTGTGAGCGGCTTAAAGCAAATCTCGTGATGCCCAGGATGGTGCCGTTTCCAAAGGCTCGCCTTGCTTTCGAGTACAGGCCTTATACTCAAGTTGGAGTGGACTGTTTCGGTCTCTACTGGCCAAGAGGGACCATAAAAGGGTATGGAATAATTTTTACCTGTCTCACTTTCAAGGCTGTGCAGATAGAACTTCTGAATGACTTAAGCTTGGACAATGTTCTATGACAAGTCCACATTTCGTCATAAATCATGTGGTTACTCGCTTCTTGTATAGCGATAATGTTCTTAGTTTCGTTGGCATGAAGAAACTGATTGATAAGGACGTCAAGAACTAATAATTTGGCGGTTCATCGCAACATTTTCATAGGGAGGGTAAGGGGGATCTTGGGAACGTCTCGTGCAATTAAGAGCAGTATAGTATTTCACTTAGAGGAGTTGTTCCCCGCGAATATTTGCTTCGTAATGCCCTTATAGAGGCCCAAGGGCAAATAAACAGACATCCGCTGACACATATTCCAGTTGGCCCAGAGGACACGAAACCACTTACCCCGAATTCTATGCTGTTTGGACAAAAATACAGCGGCTCCAGGAGTGTTTTGTGGGAGAAACGCACGTAGCAAATTGTAAAGTCGCCATTCTCAGCATCTGATATCTCCGATCGTCAAAAGATGATACCACGAATTTCTTCCAGAAATCACACGACGGTCTAAGAGTAAGAGTAAGAGTAAGACTACAAAACAGGTGGAAGTGGGACGAGTTGTGGTTCTGGTTAAACCTAATGAGATACGATCTCCGTAGCGGATGGAGCGTGTGGTTGAACTGCATTCAGGTGCTGATGGAGTAGTGCGAACGTTCGTTAACCAAACGGAACCATAAAAATGAAGAAAGACCTAGGCAGGCTCGCTGTTTTAGATATTTTGTCTTCACCTTAAGTTCAAACGAGCCCCGGGGATGTCAAGGAGCAATATACTCCTATATCTGCAGGTCTCCAAGGTGGCATTCTTTTTCTCTAAATATTCATTTTTCATTTATTTCATTTCATTTATTCAATTCATATATGTATGTATAACTTACAAAGGAAGACTAATATTATAAAACAGAAAACGTAGAAGTTTAAGATAAATTCATAAGTTCATAGAGAATATGTTACATAAAGAGTTGAAAAACATGTTCATATAATTTTGCGCATATTAGATTGTAGCTAGTAGTGCGAGTAAGGACGATTTAAATTTATTCGTGCTTGTCATTCTTCTCAGGTAAATGGGAATAGATTTCCAGAGCCGGACAACTTGAAGAAAGAATTGACACTCAGAAGTCAAGTCTCGCGATATTTTTGAAGACAATGTTAAGTTTTCTGAGACTATTGTGGTCAACCTTGCATCCGTAGAGTAAATTTGGTAAAAGAAGAGTTTTTGCTGAAATTAATTTAGTTTTCGTTGGTAGAAGATGTTGAGTAACACATAGAGTACGAAGAACAGTATAAACTTTGCCGATGATAGAATTAATGTGAGTATCCCAAGAGGGATTCGAATTAAAAGTCACGCCAAGGTTTTTAGCGGAAACAGCCCTATGAACAAGCGGAAGCTCTCAGAGATCGGGAGCTCTACGGTGTATTAAAGTTACTTTAGACTTGTCAGCATTAAGTCGAAGGTCATGTTTAATTGACCAGTCATAAATGCTGGCAAGATCTTCGTTTAGGAGGTCTATAGCAGGGTTTGTTTCATTAGTAGGGCAGCTTATCATAAATTGTACATCGTCAGCGTACATATGGATTTTGCAGTGTTTAACAAGGTTTAACAATGTTCATTGACAATTTAATTTGGCAGCACCGAAGAACAATTTGGGATCTACAATTAAATTATTCGTTCACGTCCGTCAACAGAGCTATAGGTATATCTGCTCTTTTTAGAGCACATGTTTCTTTTTGCATAGAAACTTCGTAGGCGATTGTTCGATAACTCCTTTTTTGTTCATATCAATTTAAGAATCAATATTAACTCACTTTTATTTTACAATTATGTATATTAAATCGTATCAAAAGAACAATTTGATGTTTTTTGAGGGAGGTTTTTGCAGCAACAATGATTACTTCTTCGAAAATCTTGACAGCATTGAACCAGACGATCTGTACTTCCAGCAGGATGGCGCTATGTACCATAATGCCCAGAAAACCACTGACTGAATGAGAGCTCGATTTAACGACACCATTATATTGTGAAATGGTACAGTGATTTAACCTCTGATATCATGTTCTATGACGCTGCTCGATTATTCTTGTGGGCTTATATGGGGTAATGCTATAACAATTTTGTTTGGATTCAAATTCAAAATCCTGGCATTACTATGAAAAAAAATTCTGTAGCTAAAAACAACAGGTTTACAGAAATATGTAATGATAATCCATAAGAATTGGTAGCAATCGGAAAAATATACGAGAAGACCGTGTTTCACTCAAAAGTTCTTTACTGCTTATTTTTTTCCGAAATAAGTTTGAAAATAAATTACGCCACAAAGGCTGTCAAGGGCAAGTGGCCAATTTGCTATTATAGTTGTTAAAGATACTTACGTGAGTTATTTAATCATAAAAGTAAAAAAGTGTACTACAACTTCACAGAAAGAAAAATCGCTTACTAGGCGAGAATATACGAGTACACAGATATTTTTATAACTCATATATGGTATGTTCATCTCGAGAGACGTTTATTACTTTTCTGGTTGACAACAAGAAGAACAAATATAAGTTTAGAAACGAATATGTACATACAAATCATAACACTTTAGAGATGACCAAACTCATTGAATATTATTTTCCAAATAATTGCATGATTATCTGGAACTTAACAAGTTTAGCAGTACACAGCAGTATGCAAAGTCCTCCTTGTGTGGGCATGGGTCGGGCACGGATAGCTAATTTGAATTTCATAAACAGCGGCCTGTAACTGATCTTCAGGAAATGTAAGACCTCGCACTGATCGAACAAAAACAACTGTTTGATGAATTCTTGCAAATGTTGCGGAGAGTTCAGGAATATCGAGGCGAGGCTCCTCTAGCGGACTCGGTGTGTCCTGTAGATCGTTGCAAGGAGTTTTAAGAACTGAGTTGTAGATATTCCCATACAAATCCAATTTGGGCTGGAAAAGAAGCTGCTCAATAACATGTTGCTTACGCAGTTCCTTTATAAGAAATTACAAGACAAGACAATGATTTTGTTTATCATCTGATAATGATGACGATAATTTGCACATATGCAAATAGGTTTATAAACAAACAAAAGTGCCGTATATGTGATACTAAGAGCCCACGAGTAATTTATCAGCAGGAATTGTACTAACTTAAATATTATACATCGTCTGAAGTGGTGTTACCTCAGAAAAATTTATTGGATCATTTTTCCTTGTAGATAATGTTACCAACACTGTAACTCTTAATGGAGGTATTGTCATTTTTTGAGGTCAGCAATTTTTATTTTTTTTTTTTTTTAAAGAACTTAACCCTCAAGTGGGTATGAATACACTTATAATGTTTCAGCATGTGTTAATTTTTTTGGAAAATGGAATAGAGAGAGAGAAAGAAAGATGTTTGGGCTCAGTGGTTATTTTGGTCCATGGATGGCATCCAACATTTAATGGTCAGATTAAATTCTTTGTGGAAGTTGGTTTGTTGTTGATTTCTAGTCAACTACTCATCTTACTTAATTTTTGTTAACTGAAAAAATTAATGTTTTGCGGTTGCGGTTGGGATTCGAACACCGAATATCCCGATTTGGAAGCCAGTCCACTACCACTTGAGCGACGGCCATCAAAAGCACTCAATTCTACGAGGAACTCCACAAACGTGCAGCCTGTTCAAAATGATCCCGTTGATGTAGAAGCTGACAGTTTTCAGATGTGGCTTCAACGGAATGGATAATCTGCACGCCGCACATGTCGCCGCAGTTTTAGCTTGAATTAATTAAGAAAATGACATGCACAAAATTAAACAAAAACCGGCTTCTCTCAAAGAGTAATGACCGTGCAATTTTTTTTTTGTTGTAGCTTAGTGCAACAAAAAAAAATCATCTCAAACTTCAAATTGTGTATAATATTTTTTATAAGAAGGTCAATTTAAAGAGCAAGTGTTTATATCGTTTTTAATTGGTTAGCGTACTTTTATAGCTTTTTTTTTGTTTTTTCTAAATAAGTAAACAGTCAATTGATATAAAAGTAAGTTTTTCTTAAATAATTAGAGATTTCGTTTAATATAAGGGGTAAATGAAAGTAAAATTTATAGATAAAATATGTGTTTTTTGTATTCATTAGGCGAAAAGTATAGTTGTTCAGTGTTGCTCAAGTTGGAGACCATGTTTGTTCTAAAGCCTTGCATATGCACTGCTAAAATGTGTTTCAACTTCTTGCGCACAGGTGCGACACTCATACTAAATTTTTCGTTTTCTAGGATGTCCATCGAAATCACGGAAAAGCTAATTTTTGATGTTTGGATTTCTAAAGTCAAAATTGAGCGCTTGGATGCTGTTTTTGCTTTTGTTATGGGTTGCTTTAGCCATATACTATTTTCTGAGGCTGCAACAAAGTCAATCAAATTAACCTTAAAAACTTTATGTTTAAGATTTGGCGAGAGATGGGCCAAAAGTGGTCGGCATAGAGAGCGCTTCGAAAATTCAAATTCTCAGTGGCTAAATGAAAATCTAACATTACCACAATATATCTTAGATGAAATACCTTCTTCATCTAGAGTAGGAAGAGTGAGAAAAAGCCTTGATGAGTGCTGTGAGAAAAGCGAGAAGAGAAAAGTTAAAACCATTTTAGATTCTTTTAGCGCTGAAGAAATTGCAATGGCGCATGAAAAAAGGCTTAGACAAGATGGAAAAAGAAATACTGCTATTGCAGTGAAAAAATTATCTGAAAGTTCTCCGAACCGAGGTTTGATTGTTTTGTTTTTTTTTCTTTTTTAATATTTTTGTAGGTTAAATTTTTTTATTGAGGTTCTATTGTGAGGAAAACGCTAAAAACACTTACTCCTGGATTTTTACCAATAACTGCAGAAGATGCACTAGCATTAATCACGAACATTCAACTTTCAACTCAACAGTACGAAATACTATGCCTAAAAATTAACAACAAAGTTCCTAATTTATTACCTTCATACTACAAAATTAAAGAAGCTAAGACGAAATGCTACCCAAATGATAAAACTGTGAGCGAAACTTCTGCAGAATGTGGATTGCAAAATTTAGTAAATCACAGCGTTGAGTGTTTATGTTTAGCTCAAAATGACGTTTTAAATTCCGTTGCTGACCTAAAAGAACTATCCTTGGTAATAAAATGGGGCTGTGATGGTGCTCAACAGAAATCAAGCAAACAAAAATTTTCTGCTGGTGATAGTTCGGATGAAAATCCAGATGTACGAGTATTTCTTTAAGGATCTAATTAAGCAAGTACTTTGGTAAAACCCTGCACCATCATCAACCCGATATTGTCGACCAATAAAATTAAATTTTGCTAAGGAAACCACAGAACTGATCAAGTCAGAAGTAGAATCAATTCAAGATCAAATTAAAACCCTACTTCCTATAGAATTTAACATTGACAGTTTGCATATCATACTTAAACCGGTCTTTTTGTTAACTATGATTGACGGAAAAAATTGTACTGCTTTATCATCTACTACATCTTCATCACAAACGTGTTACATTTGCGGTGCCAAACCCTCCGAAATGAACAATTTAACTAATCTTTCAACTAGGCATGTGAACCAAGAAGCAATGTCCTTTGGATTAAGCCCCCTTCACTCATGGATACGATTTATGGAATGCATCCTTCACATAGCGTATAGATTAGATGACAAGGTGTGGCACGTAAGAGACCAAGGCAGTAAAGAAAAAGTCAAAGCCAGAAAAAAACTAATCCAAGAAAAATTGAGAAGAGAAACAGGGCTATTGGTAGATATGCCAACTCAACAGTCTGGCAATACTAATGACGGAAACACGGCTAGAAGATTTTTTAGAGATGAGGAAAAGACTGCCCAAATTACAGGGATAGATAAAGAAATTATCAAAAAGTTTCATATCATTTTCGAAGCTCTTGGGTCTGGGTTCCCAATAGATGCAGATGCTTTTGAGAAGTATGCAAAGGAAACAAGGGAACTACGAGTATATCTTAAAAATTAAGCTGGGTATTTTATCCAAGTAAGTGTGCATAAAGTCTTGTTTCATGGAAAACAAATAATTTCGACTTGTATTGTATATGTAGTTCCAATCGGACAACTTTCAGAAGAAGCGCAAGAGGCAAGGAACAAGAAAAATGGAAAGTTTAGGGAACTGTTTACTAGAAAAATATCACGTGTAGATACAAATATTGACCTCTTAAATCGATTGCTTATAACCTCAGATCCATTCTTAGCAAGTCTAAGATGCTTTCCGAGAAGAAAGAAAAGTGTCATGGAACATGAAGTCTTGCAAGTCTTTTAGATGTACCAAATAATTAAAAAAGTGATAATAAGCTGGTTTTTATGTATTGTTTTGTCTTGAAATTTGTAGTCATATGTTAAAAAAATTTATTATATTCTATTCTGTGAACAATTTCAATTAAAAAAAAACAAAAAACCTGAACAAAAACATTTATTAATTCTTAATTTATTTAATTCTGCTAAATCAGCGATTCGTCACACTGTGCGCCGCCAGCGCCACAATTCAGGATTTAATTGATTTCTGCGAATAGATAGTTAAAAGAAAAGTGTACTATTTTGTAGCTTAAGGAGAATATGCGAGACGAAATCCAGGTGCGCCTAAATATTTTAAGAAAGGTAATGAAAAACACTCTAGAAAAGGGTGCCCTGGCTGGAGCCGGTACTAATTTGAGCAATATTGTCTTGCAAAACCAGCTAAGCAAAATCTCTGTTAACAACTTTTTGTGTAATTTAAATGAAATTATCATTTTACATCATGCAGTGACTTTTGAGCTTCCCTCCGTATACATTTATGGATATAGCTATGTGAACAAATACATAAAAAAAGAAAAGGTTGAACAAAGGACCTTTCTTTTTTTCGTACTTGCTTTGTAGGTATATATAGATACTCGTAATGTAGTCGAAAATGGTTTCAAGTTGATTTAAAGTGCATATAGAGGTCAGCTCAATTGAAATAGAGTTGACTGAACTCCACTACCACCTCGTTGTTTAGTTAAGTTGAAATACGAAAGGACTTTGATGTTTGTATTAAATTTTATTTTAATTTGTTTGTAAATAAACTAAGCAAAAGCCGTAAGTGGTAATTATAACTTGATTTCAATTTAACTTGTGAACTATTCCACGTATTGTATATCAACAAGCAATATGCAATTCATTAAGATCACTTAAAGCGGAGAAAGAAAAAGATAAACTTCTGACAGAATTATTAAACTGCGGTTATTGTTATTTTTTTTTATCAGGGGGTGTATGTTTGTGCACATATATGAATTGGCTTAGAGTATCTACAGATCTATTGCTGTTCCTCTTCGCCTTAAAAATAATTATAAAAATCATAGTTAAAGTCATATTTCGAAAAATCAAGGATATTTTATTCTAGTCCAGTTAAAAAAAAAAAACGCACATTTCAAATTACATTGTATTTATTATCTACAAAAATACTTATTTTATTCGGAATATAAGCTTAGTTAAAGAAATGCTAGACTAGACTAGAAGTGATATAGAAAAAACAATTAGTGTTAACCTGAAGTGAGCCAAGTAAAGTGCATAGTTAATCAATTGATCTTAGGGAAATTCTCTCTACGAACCAACATACAAATCTGAAGAAATCCTGAAAAAACTAAAATCAAGTTCATTTATCCCGTATCTAAAATTTGTAGTCTATTGGGCTGTATATACGAGTATGTACTCGTATGTACATAATATCTACGATATGAGTACTCAAATAGCTCTTATCAGGACAAGCACAGATGTGGCTTGCAAAAAATTTTTTACACTATCTTCTCATAAGACTCTGATCGCTGGGTCACTAAAATCATTTCCGTGCTTCTGTGTATTAATTTAATTATCTTCCTTGGTTGTATATGATTACTGCTACGAGTAATCAAACAAGAATAATTTATTAAGCGAACAATAAAGCACAGCCAGCGGCGATTAGTTCTCAGTTGATAAGAACAACAAGCAATTAGTGATGTTTAAATTTGAAGTTGACCTGATAAAAGAAGATCAGTGTTGGACTAGGTACGCCACGCGATCAAATATTGGCATCTTGCGTATTTTTAAAATTCGTAATGATTGTCTTATATCAACATTAAACATGTTTTTGGCAGATACATAAAAATACAAATAAAATTAAATGGGAAAATTAAGCACCCCATTGTGGAAATTTTCATATAAGTTCAACTAACTTGTCGGTGCATCAGAGTTCAACTATCCCTATAGTATCAACAAATCAGTACCTTAATTAACAGTTAATGCGTGGGTGAATGCAATTTTATTTGTTTTCGTCGACATGCATAATTTTGCATATTAAGTTGAGCGACGGTCCATGTACGTTTATCATTTAATTGACATTAATCGTTACTGGCTTGGGACACTTCAATGGCTTTGAGTTTCAATTGTTTGTTTATGAGTTGGGGTAGTACGAAAGCTTTTTATATGTTACATATATGTAACATATGTCTTAATGTAATGGGGGCTCGGCTCTTTTTGCGATTCGAGTGTTTAAGCAATTGTTTAATTTTAAAATCAAGTGTCATTAAAATAATGAGTGTACGTTATGTATATGTATTTCTATCGCAGTATTCATGAACACATTAACAACTGAACTGCTCTATTACGAGTAAGTAATCTAAATATGTAGATATTCGTATACCAATCTAAATATGTACTAGTAACCTCCTTGACCACCAGAATGCGCTGCTACTGCATAAAAGGTTATGGTGCCTTGAAGTCCGTTCATATTTAGGCATACATGCCAAATTTCAGTGCGATACTGTCTTTAGTTTTGTTTTGACAGCTGATTGTTGTTGACGTGTTGACTTTCCTGACCGGAAAGGGAAGGTGCGACAGCTAGCAGATACCACAAAGATTAGTACTGAGCGCACACGCCATATTTTGGGCAATATCCTGCATATGAAAAAGTTATCCTGCCGCTGGGTGCCGCGAATGCTCACTTTTGACCAAAAACACGAACGCGAGAGCACTTTTGGCGTCGATTGGTAACTGGACTTGGATCCCTCGGACTATTATCTCTTCCCAAACCTCAAAAGATGGCTCATCAATAAAAAATTCAGCTCACGCGAGGAAATCATCGACGCCACGGCGGTGTATTTTGCAGACCTTGCGGAAAATTACTTTTCGGACGGGATCAAGAAGTTGGAAAATTGCTGGAATAAGTGTATCAAACAAAAAGGGGACTATATTGAATAAAATAAAAAAACATTTAAAAAAAAATTTTTTTTCATTCCCAAGGAGGTTACTTTTCACTCCATCTAGTATAAGTACTGAGAACGAATGAGTCTTTATTTTTGTCTATAGACGGCATTTTGGGATTTATACAATACTAAACCCGGCCGCGAATTTTTTAATCAAATATATTATATGTTTATACATATATTTAAATAATAAACAGGGGCAACATTCCGATCTGGAAAAATAACTTGCAGTTACTCATAGAATAATTTATATTACAGACCTGCGTACAATCATACACACACACATCACAACCGCGCAGATAATAACGGCGTATTCCTTTGTCAACTGCTACTATAGGTATGATCTATGTTACATTCTCGGACAAGAGTTCTATATTTGAATTTTAACATTCAATTTTCAGCAGTTAGGGCGATTGGCGAAAAATATCAGTCGGTGTAACACACGCAGAAGATTCATAAGAAATATTTTGTCATATGCATGTTAGTACACCATGTGCATGTCATGTAAACTCATGTGATCATTTTTATTGCCATTAGTTATGCAGACCTTTATGCAGTAAATTAAGATTTGTATGCTCTACTTTTTTTTCCACCGACGGAAGGTGAAAATCTTCCATAGACTCTATGAGGATCGCAAGCACCTGTTTACACAAGGTGTCCCAAACTTAAACGTCAAGCCGGAAACGGGTGATAGGTCAAGTGGTGTCGGTTATCACAAAATTATTAAAATTATTGGCACTCAAAAAAAATCGAGAAATCTGACACTCTGTGAAGATCTCTCAAGTATTGTGACCGCAAATCTTTGCTTTTCTTCGATTTTTTTGTTGTCACGTAACCCTGAGTAACTGTTCTGTAAATTACAGTCCAAAATTGAAACATAAATATATCGGTTTTAACTAAAATATTGCCTTTTTGTCGATCCATGTATCTGAAAATCATTAATCACCTAACTTGAACTGAATGTACTGACAAACAAAATGTACTATGCCATTTTGGCAAGTACCTTTAAAAGATGGCGTATTTAGTCTGGATTTTGCTAAACAAACCCGATTCATGGTTAATTGTTTTTAGTAAGTTAAAATGAGTACCAAGTGTGAGCGAGACAGACAGTGACGCCGTGATCGAGACACACCATTTCGACTAGTGTAAGTGAAAGAGATAGAGATGCCTCCCTTGTCAAGCAGTGACGCATAGGCACATCATGCAATACTGCAGTACGTTACGCTCCTTCGCTTACAGCGCATTATTCTGTATTCGTGTTGATTTCGTGTTTACAACTTTAGCTTTCTTTATTGGACTTCATTGCATTGCGACTTTGATTTGCTACCTGACCGTTCCTGTCGAACCTGAATTTCTTCTGGGCTAATGTTGATTGTTGATCCCGTGATTGTGTAGTGTGAATGCCATCATGCCATCTCGATACACTGCTCAGGAATATGCTAACATGCGTCTCATTTATGGGGAATGCAGGTGTAATGCTATTGCTGCAGCCAGATTTTATCATGAGAGATACCCAAATGCTCAGCGTCATCCGGACCATCGAGTCTTTGTAAATGTGCACCGGTCATTCCCAGATAGTCGATTTCCAAATCTAATGTTTAGTGAGGGAAGACCCGGCATGCCCTACTAAGACGAAGTCTTACAAGCAGTCGCACAAGACCCTAGTACCTCAGTACGTGCAATTGAAGAAAGCATATGAGTGCCCAAAAATACAGCACACCGAATTCTAAGGAAAAACCAGCTCCATCCGTACCATGTACAACGAGTCCAAAATCTGCTACCCCGAGATTATCCAGACAGAGTGCAATTTTGTCAATCTTCAGAGAAGATCTGAGATTCTTCGAAAAAATTCTATGGTCGGACGAATCAACTTTTCAAACGGACGGTTACATGAATCTCCACAATTTGCACGATTGGCACGTGAAAAATGCACATTTGATGTGGGAAGTTAGATCACAGTACCGTTTTAAAGTAAACATGAGGACGGGAATTTTGAATGCTAGAATTATTGGCCCATTCGTGCTGCCGCAGAATTTGAATGCCGAGGTTTATTTAAATTTTATGGAGAACCACTTACCAAATTTATTGGAAGACGTGCTACTAAATATTTATGCATGCATGTGGTATCAACAAGATGGCTGCCCAGCGCATTATGCTCGCACAGTACGAGAGTTCCTCGATCGGGAATACTCCAACAGGTGCAGTATCATAAAATCTGTGAGTTTTTCTATAAACTCATTGATGATTTTTTTTTGTTATTGTTACTTTCATAAGAAAAAAATAGTAAAACGTTATGTTAATTAGGCATTTTCTGGAGAAAAGTGATCTCAAAGTCGAAAATTAGCATGGGCAATAAAAATGGAACAGGCTTAGAAATTGGAAATCTAAAGACTCAAACAAGACATCAACTTTATTTAAACGCCGTTATAAAGGTCGGTATTTCTTCTAAAAATAAAGTCCTACACGAAGTCCTAACAGAGCAATTTCCGTTAACATGGGTCAGGGTACTCCGCCTTTTCTTAAATTATCGATAAATGATGTCAACATTGGAGATAGACCCTTACTGTAGAACGATTTTTTTCTTAAAATATGCCCAGGAATCATTTTGCAAATTATCGTCATCGAATTAGGGGACACCCTGTATATAAAATATGTCACATATATACATAAATACCTACCAATTTATACGCGCATAGATAAAATTTGTCAAATTGTAATTTTCTTGATTTTTGTTTCACTACACATTTTATTATTCTTAAATAATTTTTTTATATACCTTAGTATTACACATCTTTAACATAGTACACATCTCATTTTCTTTTCAGTATAAAAAATTTATTTTGCTGTTTTTACACAACATGGCGTTGATACAGCGATCAGAACATTCGTTGAAAAGCCGAAAATGCACTAAAATATTTTTGTGTTGTAAAATTGCAAATGTAAAAGAACGCCGCATTTGCCAAGATCGAAGTACGAGTAAAAGAAAAAGACAACTACAGCACCATTCATAGCAAATATGTAGCAAATTGCTCGATATGAAACAGAGAGATTTTGTCCTAAAGAAAACTCTGATAACTGCTGCAATCCGAATGGAAAACAAAAAGGTGTAGTGATTTTTAAAAACTTTGACTAGCTTCAGAAGGAATCTAGTAAAATCAATAAAAGCGAATATACTATACACTCATTCAGATTAGCAAGTTCAAAGATAGAAAAACACAACTGCTGTGGATTTACGAGTATACTCGTATTCGTATATACAAGTATTTACATTGCAATAAAAAAAAAAACCATTTTATTTTTAGAATACAGTTTTGTATTTTCATTTATTTGAACATCTCTTTTTTATTCGCTAATTTTAATCTTTCTGTTTTAAGAAGGATTGTTTCTAAAACATGAGCGGTAAAAAAGGGGAGTGGTTGTGGTTAATTAAACGATCAATACGACAAGCATAGCTAAGAAAATAGGAAATATACTAGTAGCAAAATTTGACTTGATTTTGATACAACTTTGCTTGTACATACATATGTCAAATAGAAGATTACTTGAATAGTAGTGGTGACAAACCGACGGATGTTATATTATGTAAGAGCATTATGAAAATAGGTTTATGCTATTTAATTTTGATGTCAAAATTTATAATTCGATACTAAATTATTTTCATTCATTACTGATTTCAATTATTAGAAGGTCGCACTCATTTCTATTGTTTACTAGATGGACTGAAAAGTAACCTCCTTGGGAATGAAAAAAAATTTTTTTTAAATGTTTTTTTTATTTTATTCAATATAGTCCCCTTTTTGTTTGATACACTTATTCCAGCGATTTTCCAACTTCTTGATTCCCTCCGAAAAGTAATTTTCCGCAAGGTCTGCAAAATACACCGCCGTGGCGTCGATGATTTCCTCGCGTGAGCTGAATTTTTTATTGATGAGCCATCTTTTGAGGTTTGGGAAGAGATAATAGTCCGAGGGATCCAAATCCAGTTACCAATCGACGCCAAAAGTCCGCCCGACTCCGCATCATCAAGTCCAAACACTCTTTCGAAGTGCTCTCGCGTTCGTGTTTTTGATCAAAAGTGAGATTCGCGGCACCCAGCGGCAGGATAACTTTTTCATATGCAGAATATTGCCTAAAATATGGCGTGTGCGCTCAGTACTAATCTTTGTGGTATCTGCTAGCTGTCGCACCTTCACTTTCCGGTCAGCCGGAGTTGCGGCCACCACGAAACTCTCGAAACCAATATTTGACGGTGTAATCTGACGGAGCATTAGCCCCATAATATTTATCCGATTTTTCCTTTGTTTCCTATGCCTCTCAAAAAATATTGTTTTATGAGAGAACGAAAATCGTTCTTGTCCATACTCAACATGATGCCAAACACGTCAACAACAATCAGCTGTCTAAACAAAACTAAAGACAGTATCGCACTGAAATTTGACATGTCTGCCTAAATATGAACGGACTTGAAGGCACCATAACCTTTTTTGCAGTAGCAGCGCATTCTGGCGGTCAAGGAGGCTACCTAGTATAACGCGTGTTCTCTTTTATGATGATCAAGGTACCAAGATGAAGTTACTAGTATGATAGAGGGTTGTAACATACCATATGCTCTATAAAGTCAGTAATCCTATGGTAAAAGTTTTGAATTAGGAATGTAACTTCCAACATACACAATATGCTGCTTTATACACTATCAAATGTTAATCAAAAAATAATAATTAATCATAAAAGCAATAAACAGAAATATCCTAGTTACTCGTAGGTGGATATGTAGATACGAGTATACTCATATACAGTGCAAAACCTAAGTAACCATCTGGAGTCAGCAATCCATAGTAAATTTTTCAACTTTCTACCCACCAAATAAAAAGATATGGATATGTAATGATGTGTAATAGAAATTCACAACTTTTTATAAAAGTAATAATACTTCAGATTTAAAAAAAAAAACGGAAAAACCAACAAAGTAGCCAAATTGAGCTGTGCAAAACCTAAGCAACTTTGTAACCGACTGTATAAAAAAATAGCTAAAAGTACTTTTCCAGTCAGGTTACACATGAAATGTTGTGAGCTGTTTGTAATTGATCTTACTAAGGAGTTACTAAGGCAACATTAGCTGAACGTTATAATATTAATAAATCGATTATTTCACGTTCAATAAAAAAAAGATAATGCAACAGGAGTCGTTGAAAGTCAAAATGTCGGTGGTAGGCCGCGTAAGACAGCATGTCGAACGGATAGAACGGATAGAGTCAAAATTTAATTTAATTAAATTACTAAATCCTACATTCTGCACACCCACTGTTAAGCATGGTGGGGGTAGTGCGATGGTGTGGACTTGTTTTTCGGCAGGAGGTGTAGATCCATTCTACGAAATAGACGGAATCATGGACCGATTCAAATATAAATCCATTCTAGAATCGATAATGCTATCACATGCGGAGTGCGAAATGCTACTTCGTTGGATGTTTCAACAGAATAACGATCGAAAACACACATCGAAGTTAGTAAAGGAGTGATTAGCGGATAGTGGGATTCAAGTCCTTGATTGGCCGGCCCAATCACCCGACTTGATTCCCATCGAAAACCTGTTTGGTATCCTTAAAAGCCGTGTCGCTGGAGAACACTTTTCCAACAGGTCTCACCTATTCAATGCTTTGAAAGTTGAGTTGGTAAATATACCAGGATACACTCTCAAAGTTAATTACTTCCATGCATGGTCGTTGCGCCTCTGTTATTTAACATAAAGGATATTACACAAAATATTAAAAAGGTTGCTCAGGTTTTGTACAGCGCAATTTGGCTAATTTGTTGGTTTTTGCGTTTTTTTAAATCTGAAGTATTATTACTTTTATAAAAAGTTGTGAATTTCAAAATACACTCTATTACACATCATTACATATCCATTTCTTTTTATTTGGTGGAGTAGAGAGTTGAAAAGATTTACTATGAAGTGCTGACTATAGATGGTTGCTTAGGTTTTGTACAGTACTGTAAGTGTATAGTATGTCTGTATAACGAATTGACATTTCAAATCCATTTCATATTTTTATATTTAAGTCTAAATTACCAAATCATGAGAAAGGATTCTAAGAGCTACATAAAAATTATGCAATATTTGCTGTTATAAAGACTCTTATCTTTAACAAAATCTAAAATTCTACCAACTCGAAAACCGAAAATTCCAATCTGTTATGTTTAGTTTTATTCTAAATAAACTATGTATATCATATGTACATACTTTTATCCTGGAATAAGGTGATATTGTTGAAATGAGGAAGTAAATAAAGTATGTATAAAAAATAAGTAATAATAATTAATAAAATAATATTCTTTGTTCTAGAGAAAAAAGAAACCATTGTTTGAAGTATTTGGAGACTTTGTCTTAACATTTCGTCTTTTTCTTTAAAGACGTAAATACACAAAATATCCTTTATTAATTTCCTTATAAATTTTCTTGAAAATAAATATCAATTTGTTTTTATGGTTATTTAATATACAAATTATTATTGGTTATACATTTTTTATTTAAAATAAATAAAGAAAATAAAGGCTGATGCATTTAATGTATTTTTTTGTGGAGATCTATCATATCTGAACTTTTCAAATTAAAAAATATATTTCGGAACTTTTAATTTTATAATGGTAATTATAAAATTATAATTATAATGGTAATTATAAAATTGCATTAAACTCTGATTTAAAAGTTCCAAAATATATTTTTTTTGTTTTGTTACTTGTGTCAGCTAAATGCAGTCTAATGCTGGTCAGATTAAAATTGCATAAGTTACTCATATGTGTATACGATCAAAAATAGACACAATTTACACCATAAAAATATTAGTAAAATGCAATCATTCTGAGAAAAACCTGGAACAAGTTTTAGCACAATACATAAGAATTGCAGTAGTATATTACATATTTCATTATTTTATTTTTTACATACAAGGGATACGATCAATTTTGTTCTCAGAATTGCCAAATTTTAACATTAGAAATTCCGATGGGAAAACGTTTCTTCAGCATGGACATGCAATATATCAAATATCTTTGTACATGTCACTGAACATTGCTGATCCTTTCTAACAATTACGAGTTCACAGGTATTTAGCACTTGCCGCATAATTAAAAAAGATAAATCAATACTGCGAATTCTAATAGAATTAAAAAAGGGTTTCTTTGTATGTACAGACAAATTATATATGTATGTCTGCTTCTGAACTATTAACTTACTTAGGCTTCGAACGATTAGGAATATACAAAGTCAGACTGATAAAAATTACCATAAGCAACAAGTATGCGCAGGGATGAAAAAAGTTAGCAAAACTTAAGACCTAAGCCTGATGTATATTTTGAAGATGAATGTATGTGAGAGGACACTTCTTTTTTGATGAAAGTGGAGTTACTGAACGATACAACGATTATTAAAGAATATCAAAGAAGCAGTCTAAAAAGCAATTTGGAGGAAATGGCTGTCTGAAATCAGAAAAAATTAGAGCCTGCTCTTAAGGAAAGGAAATGTTTCGAAAAAAAGATTAAGATTAGTCTAAAAATATTGAAAAAAATCATATTAAATTCGTCGTGGAAAGAGTCTAGCTATTGGCCTACAATTGTACAACTGCTAATAAAATGGTATATACTCGTAATAGCAATCAACGCAAGCAACGAGTATTTTCAACATACAAATGTAGGCTTATGACAAATTATTTAAAACGTAAATGAAATAAATTGTTTAGCGAAAGCTATTTTTTCATAAGGACTCATCTTGCTTACAGAGACTCATCTTATCTTCAATTCATCTCCTTCTACATCAACAACTTACTTAATGCATGTGACAAGCAAAGATTAGAATTGCCGCTTTGCGCACAAATACGATTAAAAGAATGTATTGTATTACCTATATTGTTTAATGGAAGGCTAGTAAGGTTAACGAGGATATAAACAAGAAACATGTTTATCAAATTAATATACAATACATACATATGTATATGTATATGACTGCATTTGTATATAAACCATGTGTCACATCGTTCTTATAGTAAAAATTTGTCGAACATCACAACAAATTTACGAAAGCTCTTTGGTTAACGAAGGGTAAGCTATTATTTCCAAGATAAATATCCTTCTCAAATTATGAATTTATAGCACCGTTATGGTATATTACTATAAACTTTTATCTAATTAATAACAGGAACAGCTGCTTGCAAAGCAGTCTATTATTCGTGACTTTGTATAATTAAATTGTTAAGCATCTATTTATGTTCGACTATTTATGATATTATATAAGGAAATACATAGATCCTTGCAAAACACGACATCACACTTATTATAATGAAGGACTTTATTGTAAATCAACATTAAAATTTCGCGCTTTTTTAGCCTTTTCTAGATGATACCAAATTAATATTCGATTATGTAACATATTTAATTAATAATATGTAATTCGATAAAAAAGCGATGGTTTTTATGAAAAAAAAAATCCATACCGTATAACCGGTGTCAATCATTTTCTAACAGTTTTGATGAGTTTAAAAAAGTCATACTTTATTTGTTAAGTATGAAATGACGTAAAATACCAAAAACTATGCCTCACGTGGGATTTGTCCCCTCTTAGGCATACCGAATATAGATCGCTAGCCATACATTTTATAGGAATTTCAATTTAAGGGTATAAATTCAGTATAGTAAGCTACTTACTTGCTCTTTTGAAAGACCTAGATTGAAGTTAACTAGACGATATCCTTATTTATAGTAGTATTCGTAGGTAGAAAATTTCTCAGACTTGATTGAGAGTTGGTTTTTATTGAAGCAATATTTAAACAATTTTCACACACGACAAATACACTTGCACATAGTCGAATTTATTTAATATATGGTATATTCCAATTGCACAGAGTAAGGAGAACTAGTACGTCTCGCACAAGTTTAAATTGTCACAGCTGGAGTTGATGCTCATAAGTTTCATGAATAATACTCAATTTAAAAAAAATGAGTAAACGAAATATAAACACTGCAAATTGGTAATGTTTGATGTATGTACTGTTAAGGATGTCAGAGCAATGAAAATGTTAGCAATCCTCTCTTTTCCATCCGTCGCGCAGTAAGAGTGTCATTCAAGGGCATTGCAAGGTCGTCGGCACAAGTTTATATTTTCACACACACGCGGAGTAGGCAAAATACGTATCGAGAACAGCAAAGAACGAAGGTGAACGACGGAGAATATCAACAAATGTTGCTTGTTATATTAATTTTTTTTACACAGATAAAAAATTTTCAATAAAAAATATATGGTAGATAGGTTTTTTTTTTTTATGCAATTGAAATTGGTTAGTATACTTTCGTTGTACAACACGGTTTGAGAAAAGTAAAATAATAACAAATAAAATCCTTTGAAGCACTGCAGGTATTATAGTTGTGTTGAATAAAAATTGTCTGCAATTAGTGCGGCACTAGGTAGGAGGTGCACCAGCAGTAAATGCACTAGCCAATTCAGTGCAATGTACGTTGTCTCGAGCGTATGATTATTATTCGAGAGAGTTTTAGTCGCTAATAGAAAACTGTCTCTCACAGCTGTCGGGCAGCCCAAAACAAACTGAAAAATGTATCCGATATTATAGGAATTTAAGAATTTGGCAAAAGCGTTGCTGCACTTTTCACCACCGACGTCGCTCGCCATAGAAAATTATGAACATGCTTTGAAAAGCTGTTTGAATGTCTAGTGGGTATCAAACACAGAGGTAAATGTCATAGAAATCGCGCAGCAACTGCTCGGTACACAACACAGTTTCATGAGAGAAGCTTTCATAATTACTTGTCTCTCTTTCGACGATTAAAAACATTTGTTTGTGCTGCTTTCTCATGTCACTTGCGAGAGACCGGCTTTTTGTATGGAAACGACTAACATTTGACGTATTGTTGTGGCTGTGATAATTAAACAAATAGTGGACTCTTACATTACTTTCTTTCTAGTATTGCCATTTGCTATATATATTTTTATTGTATTTAAATGCGATGGCCATTGGTGAAACTATAATGTTATTCTTGTTCACACATAAATACATACTACATACGTATGGGTACACATATTAATAAAGCAGCGTGTACATCACATTTATGATGTTTTCTAGGTTTCATGAATTCCTAAGCATATGTACAAACATATAACACTTACAGAGTTGTCAAATTTTAACCTCGTTTTGAACAAACATATCGTACAAAGCACCAATTTTTCACAGCAACCTAAGGTAATACGAGATTGGTGAGATGGGTCAAGAATGGGAGCTTGTTATTGTGCTTTTTGTAGTTAAAGCTTTGAATAGTAACATTTCTTCAAAAACTTAACCCAAAAGGGTCTGAATGTTCTTAAGATGCCTTAGCATGTATTCAGTTTTTCAAAAAAGTGGATAGGGAGAGAAAGAAAGGCTTCATGAGCGACATCAATTCCTCAAGGAAGGAAATTGGAAGAGGATATCATAAGGGAAGCTGACGATTTATTTTTTAACTTCCGAGTCAAGATGTTCTCTTGAAACATTTCAATTACACTTTCTAATGCATCCTCAGGCAATATCGTTTGAATATTAAAAAATATTTTCGCGTCCAATGTACGTACATACATATGGTATATCAGCATTATTAAGCTAGGAAATGGGTTATATGCGATTTTATTTCTAAAGCTTTTTTTCCATTTCTTTTTGTCATTATTACTGCTTCTTATTTATTTATTTATTTTTATGTTTTTGTTTTGTTTGGAATTATGTGCGTAATTTAAATAAATAACATCACATGTAACGTTATGTTTAATGCGAGTATATTAACGTACAAGTTCTATACATAAACATTTTAGTACGTGAATACGATAGTTATCGAAAATTCAATACTTCAGCAACACTTCTCACGTGCGTCAGCTGTATGTTTTATTAACTAATGTGCGTTTTATAACAGATTAATGGTGTTATACGATCTTCATACATTCAACCTTTTTTGCTTTTGTAAGCAGTCAGCTGTTTGATGTATCTGCAAACATATGCGATAAAACTCTCAGACCGCTGAGCTTTTTCTCAATGAAGCTATGCCATTTTGCCAAATTGTGTCAATTGAGAGGTCGTATAGGTCACATTAATGCTACGTAACAGATATATGAATATGGCCAATATGGCAATTAATAATCAGATTTACGATATTCACAAAGAAAATCAACATACATGAACATATATAAGCACATCTTGTACCTACATTGATATCGCCATTACATTACAAAAAGCGATCATGATTATTTTTTTGTTTTATGTTTTTGGAAAACGATTCATTTTCACATTAAAGGTTAACATAGTCAAAGAAAATGTCAACAAAGCACGCGATATACACATATACATATTGTATTTTCGTAAATAACATACATATGTACGTACAGTGTTGTGCAAAACATACCGGATTTTTTCTGAACATTTGTCGTTGAAGAATTCTAAGGGACAAGAATACAGTAGGTACCCTTGTTTGGCAATTTAAGAAAATTTATTGAATAAGTTTACAAATGGAAAAAAAAACAAGGCATTGCTATCATTATTTTTAGAGTTTTGGGAAAGACTGTAGCTCAACTCAATGCCATGCCTGTGCAAAACATACCGGATTTTTAAAAGCACCCTATTTCTGGGCTCTTTAACTTGCTGATAATGGTTTTGGCTGTCGTTTGAAGTGAGTTATAAACGTAACAACACTTAAAAGGTCAGGTGTCTCCAATTTGTTTACTATTGTAATAAAATGGCTAAAAATAAAAACAAAAATCTATAGCCAAAAAGTATAAATTGCCATCATGACAGTGTGTGACATTATAAAAAAGTTTCAAATGCAAAACCGCTCGAAACTATTCTACTGGACGACGTCCCAAAAAAACTACACTCCGAACTGACCGGCAAATTGAGAAAATGATTCTTAACGATCCTTTCTTGCCTTTAAGAAAAAATGTTTGTTAGCTCAATCTTTCAATTGAAGCAAGGACCGTATGCAGGCGTTCAAAAGAAGCTGGTTTTTGTTCTTTTCGACCAGCGAAAAAGCCTCTACTTACTGCTAAACATAGACAAAAAAAATACCATTTCATTCCTCTAATAAGTCTTTAATTACTTTGCTAACGCTAATCGTTTCCTCGACTTGAATTCGCAAGAAACCATTTGAATTGGTAGCAACGAGGTGGAAAACTCTACTCTTTAGCGACGAAAGTAAGTTCAATTTGATTGCTTCTGATGGAAGTATTCATGTTAGACAAAAGAAGGGGGCACGTCTTCAGCCACGACGTTGTCGTCCATCCGTGAGGTATGGAGGAGGCTCAATTATGGTGTGGGGATGTTTTTCTTGTGCGGGATGTGAACCAATACATGAGATTAGTATTATTATGGATCGTTTTCAGTATAGGGATATACCGGAATCCGTAATGCTACCACACACTGAGGAGGAGATGCCACTGCGTTGGGTTTATCAACATGATAATGGCCCAAAACATTCATTAAAGTTGATTAAGGAGTGGTTTGCGCAGAAAAATGTTAATGTGTTGGAATGGCTCTCTCAATCGCCCGATCTAAACCCTATCGATAATTTTTGGGCCATTTTAAAAAGACGGGTACGGTCAAAGACGCACAAATCCAAAAACGCACTTATGACATCACAAAAGAATGAATAAATGAACATTCCAAAAGAAATTTTTGAGAATCTAGTGTCGTCCATGCCTAAAAGATGCGAGGAGGTCTTAAAAAACAACGGTTACTGGACAAAATATTAAGTACAACGGCCGGTATGTTTTACACAGGCCGTTACCGAGTTCAGTTAAGTTTTTTTTTTGTATAATAAAACATATTATTAAAAACCTTCTTTTTCTTTTATTTGTAAACTTACACAATAAGTTTTCTTAAATTGACAATAGATTTTACTAAGGTTCTTTCTGTTCCCTAAAATTCACCAAAGAAAAATGTTCGATAAAAATCCGGTATGTTTTGCACAACACTGTACATATAAAAATACTAATGGCTCGCTGATTTAAGACCATAATACGTTTATTAATTGGAAAACTACTGACTTGATGTGAAATGACCGGGCATATTTTTTGTTTGTAAATACTTGATACACGTATGCAAAAAGTGTATTTTTCTGGAAAAATATGCCAAAGTCAAAATTTTAAATTTAAAAAAAATCACTTTTGTACCTGCTTCAATACTTTTTAGACGCATTAATTTTAGGGCAACAATTAAAGTATTCATTGTTACGACTGCTACGATACCCCACTTGTTACCACACACGCATAAATTTAAAAGATGACGAGACAGATGAAGCCACAGTAAGGCTTCGGGTTTTAAACCTCTGCATCTCGCAAGCGATGCAGGCTATTTAAATAATTTCCCCAATAAAATGAATGAAGTGAAATGTGACGCACTGGAGACGGAGACTCTTAAGAAACCCTCCAAGTTTTGAAGCTTTTAGGCTGTTCAAGATGGCACAACCAATCAGCTGGATGAAAACCCTTGAAAGCCGAACATGTTCTAATGTTTATCCATACCCAGAACCCTTCATTCTACGCTCATAAGTAAAGTGGGAATCGAAAAATATTAGAATGGGTTCTTCCCCATTCTGAATTTAGACGAGGCTTCTGAGAAGACAGTCAGCTTTAGGTAAGACTCACGTTCTTTTACATATATGTATACCATATAAGAATTAATCTCCAATACAATATAGAAAATATGGGAACGAAAAAATGATAATATCGGAATGCATTCTTTGGTAGTTTTGCTACTAACATCTGGAGAATGCCATACGTTCATCGTTGCGTCACTTTATTTATCCTATTGGTCGCTTGCATTGAAAAGCAAAAGCATGGATGGGTGGGGGGTATTGAATATGGTATTCAATATTGTGATCCCAGAGAGATAGGACTTATCATATTCTCATGTTTTAATGTCCATTATACTTTCGGAGGCAATGGAAAGTACGATGCGACATTGTTCATTTTTTCAACTAAGCTTAGTATATGTGTTTCACTATAGATAGAAAACTTATTTGGAATAAAAACTTTGAAACGAAGCTCTCAAGACGATCTCCATTTAGGAGTGCAAGCGAGCTTTCGTCACAGAGGAGAGCCCTTTGGGTCTACAAGGTTATAATAAACACAATCTATTCTATGCTCCGGCTGGTGTTTTGTCTGCAAAGACTCTCTATGATCGTTATAAATTTCTCCTTTTTATTGCGCCAAAGAAAAACCTATACATTCCAATTCAAAATGACATTACATTACAAAAACAACGACTTAATTCTTCTTAGTGTTGATCTTTAAATGATAATTAATTTAGACCTACAACAGCTTCGAATTGAAGTTAATTAGACTTAAGCAATTGACGTTAAATATACAGGGTGTCCCCTAATTCGATGACGATAATTTCGGGAATGATTCCTGGGCATATTCTAAGAAAAAAATCGTTCTACAGTAAGGGTCTATCTCCAATGTTGACATCATTTATCGAGGATTTAAGAAAAGGCTTACTTTGGTGTACCCTGACCCATGTTAGCGGAAATTGTTCTGTTAGTACTAATGGTAAAAACTTCGAATAGGACTTTATTTTTAGAAGAAATACCAACCTTTATAACGGCACTTAAACAAAGTTGATACCATGTTTGAGTCTTTAGATATCCAATTTTTAAGCCTGTTCCATTTACACGAATTACTAATTTTCCAATATTTTAAGATTGCATAGCTATTAAAGAGTTTTAAAGCGTACTCTTTTATTTGACTACCTGTCGAAACCCTCATTTCCTTACCCTGTTTCTTAAAAGTTCTCAGAAGAGTTAGATTTAGGGTATGAAGCCCTATTTGGAAAATATACCTTACAGAAATGGTATAAAAGATTAGGAAAAAAAATTAATTCATCAGTTTAATTTTTTACGCTAAGGGTACAGTTGGTTAGAAACGCTGTTTGAAATGTCAGCATTTACAAACAAAGAATACGCAGACATTACTTACGTTTATGGGTTACGCAATGGAAGTTCAACTAGTGCGCGACAAAGATACCATGAACTTTATCCTAACCGACGACTTCCTAATAAAAGAGTATTTATACTCGTAAATACATATCGAAGGCTTCGAGAAACGGGATCAGTTTCGAATACACGACCCAAGGCGAGAGCTCCACAAGTAAGAAGGATTTCGGCTGATGAAAAAATACTGGATGCTGTTACAACTGATCCATCAATCAGCATCAGACGCTTAGCTTTGCAATTCAATGTTTTCAGACATAAAATTTCTAATGTACTTCATGGAGAAAATCTTTATCCATACCACCATATGCCTGTACAAGAACTGCTTCCCGATGATTTGGAAAAGAGACTTGAGTTTTGTAACTGGTTGCTGGAGCGGAGCTTGGATGACAACCAGTTTCTTAGCAGAATTCTTTGGACGGACGAATCTCTATTTACAAGAGATGGGATCACAAATTTTCATAATCTTCATACGTGGGCTACGGACAATCCACATACCATGAGACATAAATCAATTCAATATAAATTCAGCATCAATATGTGGGCAGGTGTACAGGTGGAAATAAGTTAATCAGCCCCTTCAAACTACCACCTAGGCTGAATTCTACAAACTATTTGCAGTTTTTGCGAAATGATTTACCAGAACTATTGGAGGACATTCCACTGATTCAAATAGCTTCATCATATTTTGAACAGGACGGTGCTCCAGCCAACTATCGTCGTGAGGTAAAGAATTGGCTAGATGAAGAGTACGGTAACCGTTGGATAGGAAGAAATGGACCCCCAAGATCTCCTGACCTTACAGGATTGGATTTTTTTGTATGGGGAAGAATGAAAGAACCGAAATAGCAACTTTAATTAAATTGGGAGATCGTATTCTCGAAGCGTCATCAAAAGTGAGGCAGCAGTTAGAATCAATAATCATTCGCAATGAAATCCAAAAACCTTTTATAACTGTTTTAGTATACACATAAAATAAAAACTACCTAAGACCACACAAAATAATTTTTTTTTCATAGCCTTCGGGGCTTAAAATAAAATTATTAATTTTAACTGCTGCATGTTTTTCCAAGTATCATAAAATCTGTGGTTTTTCTGCAAACTCATTGATAATTTTTTTTTATTATTGTTACTTTCATAAGAAAAAAAATAGTAAAACGTTATGATAATTAGGCATTTTCTGGAGAAAAGTGAAATTGGATATCTAAAGACTCAAACAAGATATCAACTTTATTTAAACGTCGTTATAAAGTTCGGTATTTCTTCTAAAAATAAAGTCCTACACGAAGTTTTTGCCATTAGTCCTAACAGAGCAATTTCCGTTAACATGGTTCAGGGTACACCAAAGTAAGCCTTTTCTTAAATCCTCGATAAATGATGTCAACATTGGAGATAGACCTTTACTGTAGAACGATTTTTTTCTCAGAATATGCCCAGGAATCGTTTCCCAAATTATCGTCATCGAATTAGGGAGCACCCTATATATTTAAGTTTTATTCATAACTGCTGCTGCAACATGCTCCCCGGCTGTGAACAAAGTTCGCAATTCTGCTGCACATCATTACCATATCTGGCACCGGGCATCACTTCTTCATCTTTATCATCATAGTCATGTTCGTCTCCTTCGTAATTGACTACTGTGAAAGATATTCGTCAGTGACACAAAACAAGAGAACATATATGAGGACAACAGATGTTAACAGGCACACAGTGAGTAAGGAGTATAGTGGCCGTGGTATAATTGCGTAAGGCGTAGGAAACACTCGTTCCCTCCTTGTTGCGAGAGGAGCTAAAATCGATTCATTCTGCTTGTTTTTTTTTTCGTGTAGTGCCAGAAATGAAATCGTTGATCGGTGTTGTCGCAAGTTGAAAAATTTTAAGTTTTAGTTTTGAATTTAGTAAAGTAGTTATATTCGGGTAAATGTTTTTCGGTGTTGTGTATTGTGATCTGGCAGTTTAGTGTTTTCGTCATTTTATATTTTTTTGTCTTTTTTATTACTATTTATCCTTTTTTTTTATTTGATCGCGACAAAAGTGCGTATTTGTTTGCATGTGTGTATTCGATTTTATGAATGGGCACGGCATGGTACCGGCTGTGTTACAATTTTCGCGTATTTCAGTGAATGAGTGCGCCTGAGTGTTGGGAGTTTTGTATTATTGTTTTTATAAAGGGTGTATTTTTTAGAGGCATACAATTTTAATATGAAATAAAACACTTGAAAACAATGTTAATGTCTATGATATTAGCTGTATTTAATAGGCAATTTTATGTCATTTATGGTGAAATATGATGTCGGGCATATACGTGCCACGCCTAGCTGGAATGAAGCGCAATCGCGAAGTCCAATTGTCGACAATTTTATTGAGCAATTGCGGCCGTATATCAGCAATAACATGGCGAATGTTGACTTCCAAATCGTCCAACGTCTCTGGTTTATCGGCATAGACTAGTGACTTCACATACCCCCAAAGCAAGTAATCTAATGGTGTGAGATCACAGGATCGTGGAGGCCAGTTCATAGGTCCATTACGCGAAATTATGCGCTCAGCAAATGTTTACCGCAATAAATTAATGGTGTCGCGCGCCGCGTAGCATTTTGCGCCATCTTGTTGAAACCAAAGCTCTGTCACGTCAATGCCATTCAATTGAGGAACGAAGAAGTCAGAAATCATGTTTCTATAGCGCTCTCCATGGACGGTAACATTCTGGCCGGCATCGTCCATAAAGAAATATGGGCCGATGATTCCACCAGCCCATAAAGCACACCAAACAATGAGTTTTAATGATTGTAAGGACGTATCGACAAAGACTTTTCGGTTTCCTCCACTACAAATTCAGCAATTTTGCTTGCTTGTATATCCATTTAACCAAAAATGGGCCTCATCGAAAAGCAAAATTTTGCGTTGGAAATGAAGATCAAGTTGAATCATGTTTTCGGCCCATTCACCGAACCTACGACGCGTATAATGGTCATGCGGTTTCAGCTCTTGTACAAGCTGAATCTTATAAGTTTTTGAGCCAAGATCTTTCCTTAAAATCTTCCACAAGTGGATGGGCATAGCTCTAATTTCAGTGCACCATGGCGAATCAACTCATTCGGATTCTCCACAATACTGCGCCCCACAACAGCTATAACTTCTTCTATTCGTCCTGTTTGTCATCTTTGAAGATGCGTATTATCCACTTGAGTGTACGTGGTGTGAAAACGATTCATCGTGTTCTGAGTAACTTGCTCAGATAAACAATTATGTTGACCGTAAAATGGACGTAGCGCACAATACTTTTGGCGAACCGGACCATGGTTTTCAAACTAAGTTTGCACAATTTGCACGCGTAACCACAAATCAACTTTCAGCTGTCAAATCGACAATCCGTAGAAACAGTGTTACCAGTTTAAAAATCAAACCTCTAAAAAAACACCCTTTACATATTATTAAAGGGGATCTTTTGAGACGGTTTCGTTGCTGAGTAGACTGCAGATTTTTGCGATCGGTGTTTTAGATGAGTTCGATATTTTTATGGTGGTCACTCGTATTAAGTTGTCGATTCCGTGGTGTAGTTTCGTGATCCGGGCTAAACTTCATTTGGCATTTGGAATCTCCTTCGTAGAAGCACTTAGTCTCCTTCCCTTGGTGGTTGCTTCTCCCTTTTTGTCCATTTCCTGTCGATGTTGAAGACATGTTAGATAGTCTGTACTCCACCTCCTCCAGAATATTTGTAACTGTGCCTGAACTTTCTTCCACTTGTCTAGGTATGTAAGTTTGTTATTGATGTCCTCTGATACCGGACAAAGAGGCCTCAAGTTAAGACATGCTTCTATTTGTCCCAGAAGCGTGCTGAGTTCCTCATGGGTGAGTACTGCAGTGCAAGCGACACTTTTTAAATGGTATTTGATCGACTTTGCGCCAGCTTCCCACAATCTTCCGTAATGGGGGGAAGCAGGTGGATTGAAGTACCATTTAGTTCCTTCGTTACCAAGTGTCTCTACACACCACTCGTTGTCAAATTTAGTTTCCTTAAGCAGTTTCTGGACCTCGGTGTTTGCTCCTACAAAATTTGTGCCGCGGTCACTGTACATAGCTGAACATAGACCTCTTCTTGCTGCAAATGTTCGAAATGCAGCAAGGAGAGTTTGTCTTGTGAGGTCACTTACTGCTTCTATGTGAACTGCTTTGGTGGCCATACACACGAAGATCGCAAAGTAACCTTCCTCTCCATGTTTTAGTGTCAATCGGCCCGGCGTAGTCTACTCCGGCGTGTGTAAAGTGTCTCGACATCTTTTGAACCCCTCCGTGTAGTGTTTTCTCGTGGGTATCTGATATGCCTTTTCTGACGTATCACTGAATCCGTGTATTTTTAGGTCGCTGTCATACGTTCCAGTCTGGATCCATCCCGGAATATGAAGTTTTTCATTGGCGGAAGCTCTCTCTGGAGCAGGGTCCACTCATTCTTGTCATCCATTCGAGTCCACGCGCCAAAGATCATGCATCAGCATCTTGGGTTTGACGATGCATAGGGAAAGCCAACTTAATGGGTCGAACAGTTTTGCAATTGATGACAACACGTTACGTTTCGTGATGTCTACGTCTTTCTGATGAATCACTTTACTTATAAAGAATAGCACTCCCAACCATGTCATTCCCAAATTGTTAAAGTCGATCGACAGTCAACATTAATCCATTTATGTATATGCGTCCGTTTATTGAAGTTTATCTTTTGGGCCGGAAGCAGCTCAGTCAGGGATTTAAAGACAAAGACTCGGGTGTGTCCTTCGTATGCTGAATACTGTGAGCTGAACGATATGTCCACGGAATTGTGCCATGCTCCGCTGCTGACCTTTCCTAATCCAGATAATAATAATAAATGTGCGTTTGTTCCGGAGATTTAACAGCCCGACTGCAGATCCTGTGATGAAGGACGCTTCCGAACCCGGGTCCATTAAGGCTCGGAGATTAAAATACTTTCCCGATGCTGCTCTTACCTTCACGATCGCTGTTGCTAAGAGGACCTGTGTGTCGGTATTGGTGTTGGTATTGATGTTGGTATAATTACCTCTGGAGGGTCTGGTAGATTTTCTCTCCATTCCGCAAAGGAAAATTGCATGCTTCACGTCGTCCTCCTGATTTGGATACTCGGGACAAAAGGGGGAGTTGTCATGGCCAAATCTGTATAGATATTTTCGGTATCCGCCATGACCAGAGATGGGCTGCGTAAGGTGATAGTTGCAGTTTCCTTGGGCTCTGTTCATCCATGCATCGATTTTTGGAATCAAGGTATGAGTCCATCTGCCCTTTGTTGCATTATCCCATCGAGATTGCCATAGAGCTATAAAACGTACCCTTTCTTCCTCTTTCATTCTCCTTATTGCCTTGGTATCAGTTGGCATTGAGGTTTTCCTGCAGTGAATTCTCCTCATCTCGTCCACGAGGATGTCGATGGGAATCATTCCAGCGATGACAAATGCGGCTTCGTCCGAGATCGTCCTATAGCCGCTTATTGTCCTTAGTGCAACGAGTCGGTTTACCGCTGACCGTTTCCGGCCTGCTTCTTTCCTTCTCTGCGTATCTGCCCAGACTGTTGCCGCGTATAGAATAACCGAGCTGACCACTTTAGCTAGGAGGATCCTTTTTTCGTATCCAGGTCCGCAACATTCGGCAGTATTCTAGACAGTGCCGTTAACGCTTTTTTCCTCACGTCCTCATGTTGTTTGAACCGTAGCCGGGTGTCTAACATCACTCCTAGGTACTTTACCGCTTCCTTCGATCGGATGTTCTGGTTACCGACTTGAATTTTGATAAGAACGGCTTCTGTTTTTTGTTCCACCAGTTCGAGACCCACTGATTCCGGCCACTGCTTTATTTGAACAATTTTTTTTTCACGACGACCACGATAGCTATATCGTCTGCGAATCCGATGATACCGACTCCTTCGGGCAGCCTCAGTCGCTACACTCCGTGGTACATTAGGTTCCACAGCAGTGGACCAAACACTGATCCTTGCGGTACCCCAGCGGAGATGGTGTAGTATTTAACCCCTTCATCCGTATCATACCGTAACTTCCTGTTCGTGAAATAGTTGGCGATTATCTTTAGCAGGTAGTAGGGTGTTTCCATCACTGCAAGTGATCGCCTTATTTGGGACTAGTCAGCAGTGTTGAACGCGTTTTTGACGTCTAGTGTCACCACCGCACAGTACTTTTTTGAGCTCCACCTCCAAGAACGCCTGCAGACGCAATGTCGACTACTGTTTGGATAGCATCGGCCGTGGAGCGTGACTTACGAAGCTGGTGGTTTGAGAGGGCTCCCTTCTCCTCTGCTACAGTCAGCAGTCTGTCGTATATTATACGCTCAAGGATCTTTCCCATTGTGTCTAGAAGGCATATTGGGTGATATGACGTAGTAGCACTAAGTGTTGTAACTTCAACGGTTCTGGGAATACTTACTCCCTCCTCGAGACACTTTTGCAATGTTGCGATGAAAACAACGGCAGCAGCCTTTAATGCTGTGTTAGGAATACCATCGGGTCCAGGCGCCTTTTTGTCTCCTATTCGATTAAGAGCTCTCTGCAGTTCTTTAAGTGTAACGGCTGTGATATGTCATACTTCTGTTTCCCGGACGATTGTGACCATATTGTGTAATGTTTTGGGGAGCAAGTGCTCCACTATGGTTATCAGCATTTTTTGGCACGTTGTTTGTGGAGACCTGCAGGATTTCAGTTTGGTCATAACCATTCTGTAGGCCGTGCCCCATAGGTTGATATCCGCTTCGTCGCATATACGTTTGAAGCATCTTGATTTGCTCTCTTAGATCGCCTTTGTAAACTCCCGGCTTGCCTGTTTAAAGCTTTCTAGGTGTTGTTGGAAGTCATCTTTCCCTCTAGACCTTTGGACTTTACGTCTAGCTTTTAAACACTTTTCCCTGAGTGTTTTTATTTCATTGTTCCACCAGTAGCATGGGGGCTTCTTCGATTTGCTGTTTTCCTGGGCATTGCCGCATCACAAGCCGCTACGATGTTTTCTGTAAGTTGATACGACAAGCTTTCGGCTATTCCGCTTGCATTTGTTGTAGAACTATTCAGCATCTCCTCGAATGTATCCTCGTCGAAGGCTGTCCTTCCATTGTGAGCCCCTAATTTTTTGTCGCTGCAGGGTTCTTTTGGTTTTTTCGATCTTGAATATAATCACCTGGCGGTCGCTATGGCTTTACTCCTCGCTGACGCGGCAGCTCATGTTGCGTAAATAAGTAACTCGCAAAGGAGTGTACGCCCCCTTTCGTTGGTGAGCCTATTGCCCCATTCCGTAGCCCAAGCATTGAAGTCTCCTCCAATGATCATATCAGTTTTGTGTTGTGCATTGGTCCATCAACCTGTCCAGCATTGCTTGGTATTGGTTGAGTGTCCAACTAGGTCCCGCGTAGCAGCTGTAGAAGTTAATGCCATTTACTTTTGCGCGTACAAATCCTTCCGCATCACCCTCGATGTTTTGAAAGGCGTGGTTCCCGCATATCCATTTTGCGGCATGCTGTGTCTTGCTGTTTGTTTCAGGATACCCTGAGCTATCTCACAGTGATTAAGATTTTTTTGTATGTCCTTCATCATTATATGCTATTCATGGCTTTCTTGAAGACTGAGCACTTTATACTGCCCGCTACGTGTTTTGCGTTCTTCGGAACATTTTCCCTGCAGAACATGCATGACGGCACCTTGCTGCAATTTTTTGCTATGTGGCCTTCTGTCCCGCTTCTCGTGCATAGTTTGGAGACAGTTTCTAGGCATTCACATCTCCTTGCTACGTGTTCAAATTCTAGGCATTTGAAACACTTCTTTAGCATTTTTTTTTTCGGACCCGGCAGTTTACCTAGCCTACCTTTAGTCTTCCTGCTTCTAGTATCTTTCTTCCGATTCCTACGGGGAGGCTAATTAGTGCACTCTGTGTATGTCCATGCGTCTGTCGTACCGATCTGATGTCGGCTATCGTTATCTGTTCGAATCCAAAGTGCTTTCTGATTGCTTCACAGATTTCCTCCTTTGAGGTAACGTCATCCATGTCTTTGCATTCAATAGTAAGGCGTTGTGTAAGGGCTCGGACCTCTGCCTTTTATCCTAGAGCTTCGCTTATTGCGGCCTTTACGTCTTCGTCCTTGCTGACAGTATTCCTGAGCTGTTTTAGCAGTCCTCCCTGATTTACCAACTGATCCTCGACACTGATTTACCAACTTGTTCTACATAGTTTGTGATCTGCTTTTATGTTACGGAGAATTCCCGCGTATGTGGCTTCTCCCTTGGACTAAATTATAATTGCGTCAGCTTTGGCTTTTTCGACGACTATTTTCTTCCTGTATTGCTCGATGATGACTGCTTCATTTGCGTGAGCCTGCTCGGCACGTTTCTTTGCGCCTTTTCTTTTTTTTGTTTTGTCCGTTTCCAGTCACATATCTTTTGAAAACTCTTTCTTGTTCGTTTTTTTTTTTCATTTTCCGTTGCTTACGCGACGGCTCCATTGTTTTTTTTCCAGGAGTCGACTTTCGTTTTGGCTCAGTGGTTGGTCGAAGCCATCGGGTTGTTTGTGAGGCGATGCTCTTTCTAATAACCTCATCCTGCATCTGTATAACTGAGAGCTCATAGTGACCGCGTATGCTTTCAATTGCGTCCCTCATCGGTTGGTGTATAGAACGCCTTTTGCCGTTATTCAGCATCCCGACCAACTCCCTAATTTGCTCTCCTAATTTAAGGAAAGTTGGTTGGCCTGGGGTTCCTTCCATTATTGCTCGATTCGTCTGCGATGAACCGATACTTACTGGAGTATTATCGCGCTTCTTTGTAACGGATTTTCATAATTGTCCCCGTTTCTTGTCCAATTATTTGTTTTCTGGGTGTTTGGTGTTGTTGTTGTTGTTTGTGTTGTATTCATATCTTTAGGGTCCTCACTCAAAGCCGTTATCAACGTTCGGATGTGTAGTCACCAGCGATCCCATGGTTATCTATGCAAGCAGTGAGGCCATGCGAGGGTTGACACAGGCCCTTATGGGGTTCTGTGCCAGGGCCAGATCGGTGCTAAACAGGAATATTACAACTGTACCTACACCACCACAATTGAGCGTTCTTTGAGTCCTGCCAAAGTTTCAACGGGACGGCGGCGTGTGTAGCATTAGCCTGAAAGTCGTTTCAACCGGATTTCACTCCAGCTTACTCGGGTAACAGCATACTACAAACGCAGCCCTCATAGCTTCCAAAATCCAAATCGTTGTTTCCAGCATGCCATAATTAAGACCTTACTGGACTCGGTCTTAATGCCTAGGGCATTGGTGCCTTAGGCAGGTTCAAATATTTAGCTACTAGCCTTCCGGACTACAGCTTCTATCTCTGAACTTGGTTAATCCGGACAGGTTTGGGGTTATACCGCCCCTACTCGGTCACCAGAGCCTCGTTAGTCTGAAGCAGGGTACACCACGTGCAGGAGAGGATGGTATTTTGTAGGTTGAGTTACGCTTTGTACCCCCGTATGCATGGGTAGTGTGAAGTGTTTGAGGTGTTGTGTTATGTGTAGGATGCGAGCTTGGAGATGAATTATAGTTATTGTGCAATAGCGAAAGATGCCTTTGGCTGCAAAAATAGCAACGTACCCGGCTTGAACACTGCTTCGTATGATGGCTGTACTCCAAACAGTTTTCTTATTGCATTGCAGCGCTTACCTACGTCCATCGTTAAACACTTGTCGCCCTTTCGAAGGGAATGCTGAATATTGTCACAAATTCTGCAACTATATTGTTGTTTTTGCTTTTGTTCTTGTAGAAAATGAATTATTTTCTGGCTGCCTGCTCTACACTTTTTGTTTGGATTTTGGTTTTAACTTTTGTAGATCCACAGCTTCCAAAGTGCGAAACCTGGCTTCCAGAAATTCCGTGAACTCAGCAATGGTAGGAAGGTCTTTCTTTGATCCTAGTCACTCTTCCCATAACTGCTAGGTTAAGACTAGAAGTTTATGAAGCATGATATAAATAAACCATTACATCACAGTTGTTTGTCTAAGCTCCCAAGCTTTTCAGAGCATGCAGGCATTCAGTGGACACATCCAACAGGTGTTTTATGTTGCTGCAGTCTTCGGCAGTGATAACGGATTGCCCGAAAAAGAGTTTGAGCTGCGTGTTAACCAATACCCGTTTATGGTCATATCGGTTTGTAAGGATGTCCCAAGCCTTCTGGTAATTATCACTATCCAAGCTGAGATGTTGTAGTAGTAATATTTCCGCCTCTCCCGTGATGCTTGATTTCAGGTGGTGAAGCTTTTCAATCTCCGTCAAGGTTGAGTCGCTATGGACCAAGGAATGAGAAATGTCATGAAATGACCTCCAGTTTTCGTAACTACCGAAGAATGTAGGTAGATTAATTTTTGGCAGCCGGAGTTCTTGCCTTTTGTTCGACACAACTGTTGAAGTAGATTTACTTGGAGTTGACGTAGGAGTGACTTTCTCAAGGTGATCCAGCAGAGACGCACGGTAAGTCACATAATGCCTTAATCGCATCGAACATCTCATCAATTTTTGAACTTTCAGTGTCATGTTTTCCCAAATATCATAAAATCTATGGGTTTTTATGCAAACTTGACAAAAAATAGTAAAACGTTATGTTAATTAGGCATTTTCTGGAGAAAAGTGACCTCAAAATCAAAAATTAGCATGAACAAAGAAAATGGCACAGGCTTAGAAATTGGATATCTAAAAACTCAAACAAGATATCAACTTTATTTAAATTTAAAGATTTCAACTTTATATTAAACAAAGGCTAGTATTTCTTCTAAAAATAAAGTACTACAAGATGTTCCTACCATTAGTACTAACAGAGCAATTCCCGTTAACATGGGTCAGGCTACACCAAAATAAGCCTTTTCTTAAATCCTCGATAAATGATGTCAACATTGGAGAAAGACCCTGACTGTAGAACGATTTTTTTTTTAAGAATATACTCAGGAATCATTTCCCAAATTATTGTTGGCTCGATAGGACCAATATTTTGTCTACAAACACTCTATACGAGTATGTTAATAAAAAAAACTTCCTCTTTTTTTGTGTTAATCGTTAGTCCTTCGAGCCGGATTTGAAGCAGCGACCTATAGATATACAGTTGTGGGTTAAATCTCCACGGTAATACCATATGATACGTCATTGCTGCTTTCAGCAGCAGTCTGGCTCTGCTCTAGATACACCGATTAATTTTCCTTTCCTCGATATTCATATCATCAGCTTTAGAGTATATCTTTTTTTAAACAAATGTCATATTTGCCAAAAGTCTGCTCTGTTGTCACTTTCCCTCTGAAGGAGATTTCTTTGTCTAAATATCTGGTTCTAAGAAAAAAAATTCTGCTGGTGACAAAGAACAAACATTGTTTGCAAAGATTTGTTTGAAAATTTAAAAAAAAACCTGTCAGTCGAAATATTTAGTTCACTTTGTGTGTTAAAACGTCCACAACCTGGAATTGTTGAGCTGGCCTTGTCCAAAGAGCTGACACCTGTATTGTTATTGTAAATGAGATGGAGGATGATGCATAATTTGTAGTGTTTTTGACGAACGACCAAATATTTTTACTACTTTTGCAACATTGTAGTATTTTCGCACTAGTCGAAATGGCGTGCTTATCCGTCTCAATCACAGTGTTACTATCTATCTCGCTCACTGTTGGTATTCAATGTAACTTATCAAAAATAATTAACTATGAATCGGGTTTCTTTAACAAAATATTTTTTTTTGTCCTCAATTAAGCGTTAGTCTAGCACGTGTCATACCACTTTGGAATCCAGACTACATACGCCATCTTTTAAAGTTACTTGCCAAAATGACATAGTACATTTTTTTGTCAGTACAGTCAGTTCAAGTTAGGTGATTAATGATTTTAGATACATGGATGGACAAAAAAGCAATATTTTAGTTAAAACCGATATAGTTATGTTTCAAGTTTGGACCGTGATTTACAGAAGAGTTACTCAGGGTTACGTGACAAGAAAAAAATCGAAGAAAAGTAAAGATTTGTAGTCACAGTACTTCAAAGATCGTCACAGGGTGTCGATTTTTTTTGAGTGCCAATAATTTTAAAAGTACATGACATAGATTTTTTTTTATAATTTTTTGATAACCGACAGCACTATCACCCGTTTCCGGCTTGACGTTGATTTTTGGAACACCCTGTATACAATATTTTTTTTAATATTTTTTTTTCTTGGATTTATACTAATCCTACATAAAAGTATTTAAGCCGGTCACAGCTAAAAAAATTAGACTAGACCAGTTCGACGAGGAAGCTTCCTCTCCTTCAACAAGCCACCAAAATTGTTAGTGCTGCCGAGAAACTTCCTACCGCCCTACTAAACGGGAAACGATCTGCAAAGCCATGTGCGACTTTTCTGTTTTAGTTAGGTCCGCAGCTGTCCGAGCGATGTGGAAGATTTGCCGCACTGCTAATCTGTCCTGAATCAGACCTTTTGTATCTAGGTAGAGGAACGCTTCTGGAAGAATAAAGCCGTCAAGGCTTCAGGCACACTCTGAAGGACTTCCGTCTAAGGGGTAGATGCAACCGAAACGAAGACGTGGGACAAATGCACGGTACAAAGAGACGGTAAGTGCTGTAGAAAGCATTGTCGTTATGGAAGTGTATCAATATTTCCAGTTTATGCATCTGTGAAATGTTCAGCATTCTCATGTCGATAGTGATTAGCTGTCTTTCATAGTTGTGTCCTAATGCCGCTCTGTGAATCAACTCTGAAGAGATTCCATTTTTGTCGCTCTTTCACATGCCATTATCCCGTATCTAAGACGGCATTCAATTTGAAATAGCATTGCCGAACTACTGATGGTTGGCAGAGATTCTTTTCTCAGGTAACTAAAATTAGATATGAGTGGCTGCCTAGTATACAACAACATGTCCAATTACATTAATAATTTAGTCTCCCCATTAAATATTGAATGCCACCCATGGAGCTAAATAACCACTGAGCCCAAAAATCTTTCTTTTCTCTCTGTCCCATATTTCCTAAAAACTTAACAGGTGCTCAGGAACTTTAGGTGTAGTCAAACACACTTGAGAGTTATTAAAAAAAAATAAAAAATGAACGATAGCATATGTGGCTTGCCGCTGTTACTTGTTAAATTCTTCTATATGGTAGATTCACTTTAGGTTGTAGTCCACGTTTACCCCAAAGTACTTTATATTGATACATATTCAATACACTGCGGACTTCGCCTCTTATCAGCCCGTGACACATCGTAAAACTTGATTCTAAGTTCTGTTTGGCCTATATGCGTAGGTCTAATGAGCATGGTCTTTGTTTTTGTGCATTGATAACTAAACTATGGTCGTAACACTAGGCTGTTACTGCATCAAATTTTTTTTGCACTATAGATATGTCTATAGCATCTTCAACAAATTTGTGGCTGACGATAACGGCTGTATCATCCGCGCAAGCATAACCAGCACCTTTTTTTTTTAGAACCAAGAATAAGTCGTTGACATATGTATATTGTATTATGAAAATAAAGGATCCCAATTTCGATCCTTATGGAACACCATATTCAATGCTCTCTTCGTAGGTAGTCTGTTCTGCTATTTTTACCACAAGTTGCTAAGGTAGCTTTCAAACCAAACTAAAATATAGCAACGCACAGCTATTTTCCCCAGCTGTCTAAGAATATGCTGATGATTTAAAGTATCGAAAGGCTGGATTTAGCAACGTTTCTGATGTTATATTCATACTCACTCCAAAGTAGATGGCGTAGTGGTCAGAAACGCTTAGCTCTATTACACCGAACTTGACACTCGCGTTTCTTATTCGTACCAAGTGGTGGCCTAAAATTGTTTTCGTATTTTGTCCTAGATCAAATCGTATGTATTAACATCTGCAATCCTTTCTTATTCTATCATCTTCAGATGATTGCTTACGTATGGGTTAGCTATATCTTTCGCGTTAACATTCGTATCTCCAATGGCTATTATGTTTTTATTTGTAAAATGTTTGTGTGGGTACAAATGATATAACTTATTCCTTTCAATACAATCGTTTTATTCAATACAATTATAATTCACAATTTAAACGCTTATCTCAGCCACTTCTACTTTTCTTATCTTTTACTTAAACCACTCAATCACTCTCTTAATCCACTCTAAAAATTACACTTTAGAACTGTCTTGGAAATTTTTTTGACGGATGGTGATATTTATACCACATATTCTCTGTCGAGAATATTATGTATTATCCAGCGTTCCATACAAATTTCCATTTTGCTAGAAAACTCGATGCCATTCTCCATTCACCTATAATTATCCTAATCTTCTGCTATTGAAACATAGATGGCGCTGCTCACATTCCAGTGGATATCACAATATGATCACTTAGGTCGTTAACAAATTCATTTATTTTTGGGAGTGGTGGCTTTTATATTCCAATTATAAAAGCTTCAAAGTTTCCACACCTTATATCCACCATTGCACTAGGTCGAACCTCTTTTAAAAATATAGCTATACCCCATCCTTTTTTTCAGCGTCGAATGAAGTATTTACTACTAAAACCACTAATTTTAAAAAAATTTTTCTCCTTCCAGGTAATATTTGTTTCACATAATAGAATAACATCAAGATCATACGGACATTCATCTACAACAGAAAAGCATTCCAATTAGTTATAGGTAAAGACAAGCAAGAATGTTCGCAGTCATGTTAAATATAAGTCATTGTCCCGTTTTTAGATTTCGGTCTTTTAAAATTTATATTTATAGTTTTGTCTATTACGTTATAATATGAATAGTTGTTCAAGTGGTGTGTTATTTTTATACAATAATGCATTTGCGATATTAAGGGCGTTTTCGATTGGGCGGACAGAAGCTTTCTATTTTTTTGTACTCCGATTTTGATTTCAATGAAACACTAAAAACTTCGCCGGACTTTTGTTTTTTAAATATACATATTTGCTTGCGAATCAATTTCAACACTTAGAATAATAAATTGGCCAAACACAGCCGATTGCAGGAAAGTATTCAAGTATTTATTGAGACTTAATATAAAAAAAAACGTAAATACAGGTTTAACAAATTCTGTTTCGTTCTAATACAAAGCGGCTGTAAATGTGGCCTGTTTGTTCTATTACATTATACTACTAAATGCCACACGGCTGGATAACACAGATGAACTGCTCTTGCTCACGGAGCACTATATTGCTGTTACATTTGACAGTTGTCACTTAATCTAAATAAATATCTTAAAACTACTAACTGAATCTAAGAGGGACACAAAAGTGAGAAAGCAAATGCATATCAGAGAGGTTATTTTTTTTTTTTTTTGGAAGCATAAACAAAACAAAACATTCAAGAAAACGGAACGAAGTAGTTAATAAATAAAATTTATATTGATTACATATTAATGATAAAGCAATTTGAGATCGGCACAACTTTACGTGTAAGTTAGGAAAGTGAAACCGAGGACGAATTGTGCTGTATTGTAAGAATGTAATTAATTAGTAAAAAAAAAAGGAGGAACGTACTCTTTTTCATGTCAATTATTTTATAACTATGTATTTTGGATTTTATGATGATGTAAGAAGTGGTAACGAGGATAGCAGCGATAAGGTACATTAGTCAGTTAGCCTTGATTTTGGCCAGGTATGGCCTTTAAATAAAAGGATGGAGGTGTAACACCGGATGTCATTTCGAGTTCCAAGGATATGACGCTTATTGGTGAACGATAGATTTCGTTTGACCAGCTAGTGTGGACTTGGGAGAGGGGAATTTCCCGTATGAGGACGTTGTTAACCTTATTAAGATTGGTGGAGAATTTTACCATGAGTTGAACAACGTAATTAATAAACGGGGTGACATTAGTTTCATTGTAAATGAATAAGTTGGAGTGCCTTTTATTTCTTGATGTGAAGTTTTTAGCAGAACAAAGTTGAAGAATCTTTCTTTCAAGAACCTCAAAGTCCCTAGCTAGGCAAGGCGAGGTATTGAACATTATCGGGAATGCATAGGTCATTACGGGTCGGACGAGTGTTTTGTATAGCAGGAGTTTAGTTCTTTTGTGTAAGAAGCTATTCTTTAGTAAGGGCATGAGTAAGTTGGATACTTTTCATGCCTTTCGAAGTGGCTCTGGCATATTTATTAAATATAAAAAGGTGATTGAACTGCACACCCAGGTATCTAATCTTAGTTTTATTCTGTATTATGCAGCCGTCTAATCTTAATGCTAGGTCTCCTCTCTCTCTAACCGCACCCTCAACTGCTTTACCGCTGACATTCCTGAAACAAATCAGTTCGGATTTAGATTTATTAATTCTAATACCCCAAGTTTTATAGTAGTCATTGATGATCCTGAGATGGTTTTCTAAGGAGCGGCAAGCGAGGATGGGGAAGGAGTCGCTGGCGTAGACGATGGTGTCGTCGGCGTAAAGTAGCCCTGTTGTAAACAGGCTGTTATTATTGAGAGAGTGTGGGAAGTCGAAAAGGAATATATTATAGAGAGAGGGGCCAAGGATAGAGCCCTGTGGGATACCATTGTCACAGACGCTGATATGGGACTTAGTGCCTTGTATTTTAACGAAGAAGGATCTATTGGTAAGAAAGCTATCCAGAAGATAGATAATATGTTGAGGAAACTTTAGCTGCGATATTTTAAAAAGGAACTCGTCTCTCCAGATGCTATCGAAAGCTTTTTCGACGTCTAGCGCACAGACAACGGTGCATTTTTTTTATTTGAGGTTGACTGCGATGTCATTTTGCAATTTCAGGAGAGCATGCACAGTGGAGTGTCCTTTACGGAAGCCAAGTTGGTGGTCTGGGATAAAATCGATGGGGTTATCCTCAGGGCAGAACATATTGTTGAGAATAATTCTTTCAAGGAATTTGCCAAAGTTTGAAAGGAGAGATATCGGTCTGAAATTACATAGTTGTTTCGCTTTTTTGTATAGGAATAATTTAGGCTATCTTCCACGCAGTCGGGAGGTATCCTATATTAATGCAATTATTGAGCAAAATTGTAAGGAAGTTTACCGCCCTAGATGATATTTTTTTCAGAACAAAATTGGTGATGCCGTCCGGGCCAGCTGATTTCTTAGAGTTTAATTGGTTTAGAAGTGTTTGCCCTTCTTCGGTGTTAGTTAAGAAAGGGGCAGTCGGTAAGAGAGCAGAATTGTCTATTTCGAAATTGAGGATGCGCAGTTAGATTAGTCAGAGATGGATTATGATTTTCAAGCCAGTTTTCAAGACTGGAGCCATTAATGTTATACCTAGTGTCTCCCCGATTGGGGCTTCCGGCATTTAGGTCTTCCCCTAGGATAACACCATCAAAAGAGTTGACTAATTCATTTAATTTTTTAAGTTCTTCTATTAAGGGGATAGTTGGACGATTAGCAGGTATGTAAATAGAACCAATGAGGATGTTTTTTTGGACATTGTTATTTTGGACTTTGATGCTGAGAAGGATGGAAGGGAAGAGGTTGCAGCTCCAATCAACGGGGTCGTAGTCAATGTTTTTTTTTTATGGCTATAGCGACACCTTGCTGGTTGTTGTTAGGGATAAATTTATATGGTATGTGTCCAGATTTACATTCATTCTAGAACTCAGGTGTTTCTCCTAGATGAATGCAATCGCAATATTGTTGGCTAGCAGAATTTTCTGTAATTCAATTCGTTTGCTGTGCTCTATCAATGACGAGATATTGAAGACAGGAATTTTATAGTCATGATTAATTCTGACTAAACATGATTTGATTGACAAGGTCGAGGTATGCTAATCTCTTTTGGAAGACAGAGTCAGAGTTGTTTAGATTCACAAGGGGGATTCGTATATAGGTGGAAGCATAGGAGATTTTTGGTGAGGTGAGAGAAGAATTAAGGATAAGATTTTTCAAGTTTTTAGTCTATTCCCTATTATTTCGTGCTCTTTGGAAGGTTTTCCTCCTCTGGAGTTCATACTCTTTGAAGGCTGTACAGCCCCTATAGTTAGCAGCGTGATTTCTCTCGCAGTTCACACAGGTTGGTTTTGAACCTTCTCCCTTGTTGTTGGAGCAGCATCCGGGCTCATGTGAGTTATTATATTTAACGCGCTTTTAATTATTGGCACAGTTTTGGGCCGGGTGTCCAAATTTTTAGCAGCGTCTACACTGTAGAGCTCCATTGTTACTTTTGAGTTTCTTCCAAATTATTTGTGTTAAATAAATATTTGATCTTTAGAAGATCATCAGAAGGAAATTGACTAGGAAGAGGTTATAGGAGATCTTTTCTCGTCTAGAGCGGTCGGTGGAGAATCTTAGAACTTTGCCAACATTAGGGTTGAGAGCCCTGAGTTCCTCAAGAATTTCTTCTTCCTGGTAGTCAAGGGTTAAGCCTCTTCGAATTATGTTAATTACCTCGTCGTCCTTCAGAGTGAAGGAGTAAATACTCACCTCTATGTTTTTTCTGAGCAGCTCCATCAGCCCCCGATGTACGTCTCGGTCCCTGACGTGAACTATACTATTACTGATTACTGCCGCAGTTTACCACTTTAAATTCAATATTTTTAGCTCGAAGGTCACGAGTAAGTTTACGGATATCAATATTTGACTTGATAATTGGAGGACAACTTACCCTTAGCCAGTTTTTGGACTTGGTTTAGATTTGGTTGCTTTGGAGGTATGATGGTTAATGGCTTGTTGAGTAGGGATTGGATTGGGGTGATTACTGTTTGATGATGGTTGTCCAGAATCAGGTTCACGGGGTAATATACCTACACTCCGAATGCTGATATCCTATAGTAAGGTAAGTTGGTTACCATGGAGTGGTGTAATATGCTCCTTTGTGGTGTTAGTCAATACTGGTGCAGCCTTATACCTCTTGCTTGGTGTGCGCCATTCATTAGGTGGTGATATATCCATATTGTCAATTTGTACTTTACGTGTTGCGGATTTCACTGAAAATGTTTCTGGATTGTTAGCATTTACATCGTCGTTAAGTTGATGCAACTTCAAAAGTTATTGTGTTGCTTCCAGTTTTTTCTAGTTACTGTGTGGTGAGGATTATTTCGGTTTAAAATAATCCTTGGCCTTCATTTAGAGGCATGCTGAGAATGCGTCCCCTACGACGGTATGTGCAGCACACTTTTAACAATACGAGTAATTATCCGATTAATTTACTCTAACAAAAAATTGTTTGGATAAATTGTCACTTTAATTTAAAATAATGGAATTAAATTCAATTAAAACAAAAACAGAGTAAAACAAAATTAAGAAAAAAAAAAATAAAACTTAAAGCAAATTGTACTTAAAAGGTCGTTAGAGATCGTTAAATCGTTGTCTGACAAGCACGTCTGTGCACTATGAAATACACAATCGATCTCTCCGATCGCACGAAAACAGAAATCTAGTTTGACGGACAATACTATTTGACGTTTATACATATTGTGATAACCCTTTAAATGTAAACAGCGCCATCTACATTTCAATTGCTGAAGATTTCCTTATTTGAATAGCAAAAGATTCAACCATTGGTGAATGGAGAATGGAATCGAATTTTCTAGCAAAATGGAAATTTGTATGGAACGCTGGATGGTATAGAGTATTCTCGAAAGAGGTCAGGGGAGTATAGATATCAGCATATGCAAGTTAGTTCATCAGTTGAATTTGAAGTGTGAATTGCGAGAGTTATTAAGTAGTTTAAGTAAAAGATAAGAAAAGTAAAAGTGGTCGAGAAAAACGATTAGATTGTGAATTTTAACTGTACAATATTACATAAAGTGATTGTATTGAAATACATATATATATGCAGGATTCGATCTGTGCGAATTTCGAGGCGCATATCACTATCTCTATTTGATGTGTTTAACCATAGAAGAAAAAAACACTATATTACACAGTATTCACTAAATATTTAATGGAAAAATAATAACACAACAATTTCTTCGCGTTTTAGAAGTGATTCGATTACATTTTTTTAAAGCACGTTTTTATTTAACCTAAGACGTCTAAACACTTCACAAGCACTTATTTCGAAACTCACGCATTTTTTCTCGACATTTTAACTTTATATTTGTCCGATAACAATAAATACTTTAACAAATTTATTTATTATTGTTCCACACCGAAATTAAAATTTACATATGAAATCCGGCAACGAGCTGTCACTATGTGTGTGTAATGTTGATGACGTTTTTTGAGTAAAATGGGCGGGTTACGTGTAAAATGGGAGAGAAATTGCAATATCTGGAAAGTTTGCTATATATGAATAAAACAGTCTTGGTCCTGAACTTTAAGATTCTAAATTAAAATCTGTTAACTATCTATAATACATTAAAACTTATTTTTGCATTCGTTTTGAAAAAAAAAAACCGGAACAAAAAAAAACGGATAAAGTTCCGAAAAGTGCTCACCTTCGATTTGCTTGAAATTTTTTTATACATAGTCTACCACTCAGGAAGGTTAAGTCCAAAACGTTTTTTGGCGCAAAACACTGGAAAGGACGAAAAGGACATTTGAAAATTGAAAATCCTTCAAAACCTGTCCTGTGCTTCGTTATCTATGTAGGATATACTCAGGATGTATTCCTCGTTTTTCTGACAGGACTTTAAATTAATATAAAATGTTTCCAATAAACATAACTTTGGTAGGGATATCTCTCCCTGTTTCTTCCTGTTCTTTTGTTGTGGATTTTAGTCGATTTATATCGCCGTTCCAAACTCCGATATTTCCCCTGAACTTGGGCTACAGTGAAAGTGTAACCCTCTTCAAGCAGATTTTTTTTTGGATCTTTTGCCACATTTGGGTTTTATTTCTTAAATTAAATGTTTTCCCCACTTTTGGACGGAGATCTTCCACCAACGAAAGTAGCAATTTTGTTGGTGCTTCCAACTAAATATCTTTACATGTTTCACCAAGTCCTACTTTGGATTCAACCTCAATATTCGAATCACTTTCACTGGATCTGATTAGCATATTTGGAATAAAGTCGTTGCCCTGTGTTTTCATCACTTCCTGAGTGACTAAATCCTATTGTGTATCACGATGTTGGTAACATTCGCAGCAAGAATGGTTTTTTTTGATAATTTGCGTGCGCTCAAGAGATTTGTGTACCCTTAAAGTGCTTGTACACAGCGCCGGCAAGAAGAAAAGGGGTACCTATGTCAGTGTTGGTAAGTTACGCGAGTTTTACAAATTTTAATTAGTTATGCGTAGCTAACATAAGAAATGTATAGTAACTTATCCGAAATTTTGGCAGTTCTTCACAAAAGTTTGTTACACGTAACTAACATAAGAAACGTAACTTATCCGAAATTTTGACAGTTCTTCACAAAAATCTTCACATAGTAATATAATAGGAAGCAATAAGTCGCGACGCGACTTTTAAAAGTTCCTGTTTTAAGTTATAAAATGTCTCAATCAAAAAATAAAACAAAGCCTCACTCTAGAAGGACTGTTTTGAATTCGTACGAGGATTTCGAATTCATACCGAAAAGATGCGCTGAAAATTCAAGATTGGAGGTGTTGTGCAAAATTTTCAATAAAATATTGCAAAACACAAAATTGAAGAAACATACATTTTAATTGACGGAGATGAATCAGTAAGAATAAAATTAATAGTGCTACCTTGTTATCTTATCTGTCAGGATCAGGTGAGGAACATTTTAGGTCTTTTGCTGATCCTGGTTGTTATAACCACAACATTCATCAAAAACGTTCATTTTTGTAAGAAAGCTAAAGTGTGAAATATTTAGATTCGATTGTGTGATGGAGTCGTGTTCACGACAGTTCCACAATGGGTCAACGATTCTGCAGAGAAAGTCCTTCCAGTCAGAGCCAGCATGGGTTCATCAGATAATCAAGCATCTTCAGCATGGTCTTTGCCGTCAACACCTTCATCTTTACTTTCAACTTCTACGGGCATCCAATCTTTTCCAAAATATCCTATCATTTCAAAGTTCCTTAAACGATCCGATCCCGACAGCGACAAAAAACGCAGGGAATAAAACTGGAGAGGTTTATAGATAAGATCAGCTTTGTCCAAGTTTTTCTTCGGTTGTAACATTCCTTTTAACTTTTAACGTTGTTTTTTTTTAAAAGAACTTAACACTCAAGTAGGTATGAATACACTTATAATGCCTCAGCATGTGTTAAGTTTTTTGGAAAATAGGATAGAGGGAGAAAGAAAGATTGTTTGGGCTCAGTGGTTATTTCGCTCCGTGGGTGGCATCCAACATTTAATGGGGAGACTAAATTCTTAGTGGAAGTTGGCTTGATGTTGCTTTCTAGTCAACTAGTCATGTTACTTGATTTTCGTAAACCGAAAAAATGGGTGATATGTCTTTCGGGCGAGGATGGGATTCGAACACCGAACCTTCCGATTTGGAAGCCAGTCCACTACCACTTGAGCCACGGCCACCCATAGCGTTGTGGAATCAAAATTGTTTTTGGGCTTTATAAAAATAATTCTTCCGTCATCCGCTACTCAAATTCCTAACAGGAAATCGCTTTTCTCAAAGTGGTTTGATTGTTTGTATAATGAATGTAAACAAAAATCAGTGGCAGCTACTAAGAGAGACTCAGTGCTTTTAATCGATGGCTGCAAGAATTCCTCGTCAAATACAAAGACTGTCGTTTGTATACTTCATGGCTGTTCTTCTAAAACTAAGGTGTGTACTATTTGTATTGTACATACGAAAGCTATTTTATTTGTATTATTATATATTCGTTCTATTTTTAATAGATATTTGTTGATACGTGGAATTTCAACGAAATTTCAGAATCAGGAGATAAGTTAGCTGAAATTGTTTGCGAAGCTATCGATTTAACTAAAAAGGACTACAACGTTGATGTATTTGCCGTCGTTTCCGACAATGCAAGCAATATGGTGAAATGGCAACGAATCTGAAGCATGTCGTTTGGCACTCATCTTGTAATTGTCATACTGGCAATCAGATCTTGAACAGGCAATGCCGAGAAACCCTCGGTCCAGATAAGTTGTTGTGGTGGTGATTTATTCTCTACATTTAGAATATATATATAATATTTGTATGTGTCTTAAATATTACTTACTTTTGGCAACTTCTCCGGCGTGTGTCTGGACTTGGGCGAATCTCAAACAAAAGTGTCGTGCATGAATTCATTCAGCTAATGGCGGACCGAAAAAGAGACAGAATGAGCATATGTACCAATCGTTAAACGTCAGACGAAAGATCTGTTCGCCAAGTTCATTCATAAGTCGAGGAAGTTGCCATCAGTTTACATTAGGTTTTTATAATTCTTAGACACCCCACCCCCGAGAGGCGCCCGAGTTTCTGCCGGAAGTCTCACCCACTTCCAGAACTGCTAGCTTCACCGCTGGTCTTCGAATAGTTCCCGAAGTCGACTTTACCTCAGCTGATCGTACCTGTCCATCCTTTCCACAAAAAACTGTTACTACCCTGCCACGAATCCATTGACTTCTAGGAACGTCAATGTCGCACACGAGAACAAGGTCACCTACCTTAATCGGCGACACTTCCCGAAACCACTTACAACGCTTAGTCAAGACGGGAAGATACTCGCGCATCCACCTTCTCCAAATCCGGTCTTTTACTATAGTTGCTGGCTCACCCTCCATTGTTTCCGCTGACACAACACTTTGTTCTCCATCGGGCCTGGTGTCTGAGTTGAGTTCGGTACCCCTAGCAAAAAATGATTGAGGGTAAGTGGTTCTTCTTCATCGATTGACACCGGTAGGGGCCGGCTGTTTAAAATGTTTTCTGCTTCGATGAGTGCACTTTGTAATGTTTCCAATCTCAGGGCGATCTCACGACTGGACCAGTCTTTCCCAACATCTTCCTGCATGCGGATTCATAGGACAGTTGAAGATCCATTCGATACGTGAAGAAGAAAGTTCAGCTTTGAAAGCTTCAGGATCAACAAATTTGTTGTCGTTTTTTAATTCTTTCTTAGCTCCGATAAAATTGCTTCCGTTATCACTTCTTATTCGGAGGGGAACGCCACGCCTATTAACGAAATTACTTATACATAGGCGGCAAGCATCTGTAGATAAATCTGCAGCAACCTGAAAATGAACTGCTCTTACGGTGAGGCAGGTGAAGAGAGCGATCCATCGTTTTTCTCGACGACGGCCGATGGTTATATTTACTGGACCAAAATAATCGAGACCTGTGTATGTAAATGGCCTAACAAAAGGAGTAAGACGATCTTCCGGCAGTTGACCCATTAACGGCGGCCGAAGTTTAGCACTCCCTATTCGGCATAGCTGACAAGCTTTCCTGGCTCTCTTAACGGCTGGTCGTAGAGCAGGTACCCAAAATCTCTGACGGATTTCGTTGACAACCGTATCGTCACAGTGATGACGGAAACGTCGATGAAATTTATATATAAGCAGCTTAGTCACTGCGTGGTCTTTTGGCATAATAATCGGTCGCCTGGTGGTAAACGGTATTGTAGTCGCTGCATCGATTCGACCTTTAACACGGAGAAGCGTGAGGCTAAGGAGCTTACTGTCACTGTTGATGGGCCAATGCTTTTTAAGTAGGGCGATTTCGTCGGCAAATGCAGCTCTTTGTACTTGACGGCATATAAGGTCCTCTGCACTATTCAATTCGGCTGCGGATAATTCGCCTTTCTCTGGTGACTTGCGACGGCATAAGGCGATAAAGCGTTCTACCCAGGCCATAGTTCGCTGCAATTTCAAAAAGGTGGAAAATCTAGTCGCTTGGAAAACGATGTCATTTGCTTGTTTTATCAACAGCAGATGCTTCGGACGTAGTTCTTCTTGGGACTCATGGTTCAGGATATCTAGTGGAATCTCCGGCCACTCCGCTTCTTCTAGCTTAAGGAATGATGGTCCTCCTACCCAAGCGTTGTTTATTTCGAAGTGAGGTCTGTAGCACGCTCGAGTACCTTCATCAGCTGAGTTCGGTTTAGACGAAACCCAACGCCATTGTTTGACATGACTGCTATCTAATATTTCTGCTACTCGGTATGCCACGAACTCCTTGTGATGAATGAATCGCTCCAGAACACACGGTTGGCGAATGAAAAGCTATGAAAATCGGCGATAGAGTTGCTAAGTCTTATTCCAAGGACGGCAGCAGATAGTTCGAGCGAGACAAAAGTTTTTTCGGGGCACATCTCGTCTTGCCACATACAAACGACACGTAGACTTCTTTGTTAAGCTTTATTCTAATATATGCGATAGCGCTGAAGGCTTCCTCGCTGGCGTCAACAAGGGTATGGAGTTCAACGAGGCTAGCAGTCTTTAAGTTGTAGTTGTGGAATTTTGGAACCTTCAGTTGCTTTAACTTCTTCGGGAAGTGGGTCATCCCAGTCAATACCAGAACGCCAGGTTGATTACATAAGCAACTTTAAATAAATGGCATAGATAGCAATCATGCCAAAGGGATCGAATACGGACATTGCTATACTAAGAAACTCCCTTTTCGTTGGGCATTTGTCGTTTATTATAATATCTTGGCTGATACGAAGGAAGTTGATTCGAAAGATGAAAACGTATTCTGAAGTATTCCAATACATCCGAAGGACCTTCTTTGCTTCTGCAGCTGATTCCATATTCACATCCACCACATCCCTTGATCCTTCATCCTCAGTTGAGCCGCTGATACTGCGTAACAGTTCATCTGAATTCGATATAAATCCATGCAGTTCAAACCCTGCTCTACGATAAATTCTAATGACATCCCTGATACCTTCCGAGACGCTGCCAAAGCAGTCGACGTAATCCACGACATAATGGTTATTTATTATAACTTCGACAGCTCTCGGACTTTCGTTCTTATACATTGATGCGTTCAAATTCTTAATATAGTTAGCTGAACATGAAGAACAACTAGCACCAAAGATCATCGCCTCCATGGCATATATATCAATAGCATTTTCACTGCTGTCTCGCCACAGGAATCGTTGGGAATGTTTATCTTCTGGTCTTATCAACACTTGGTGAAACATTTCCCGGATGTCTCCTCTCACCGCCACAGGACGTAGTCGAAAATGTCTATCAAAGGCCTGTAGTCATCCTGACCCTTTAATAAGAAGGAGTTCAAAGAGGTCCCATTCACCTCAGCCGTCGCATCGAAAACTAGCCGTATGTTTCCTCGCTTATTAGGATTTTTGACTCCGAAGTGTGGTAAGTACCAAGTTTTTGAAGTAGTTATCTTTACTTCAGCTTCACTCAACTTTCTGGCATATCCCTTTTTTGTATAGCTTTCGATAATCTTCTTATATTGGGCGGCGAAGCCAGCATCCCTTTGCATCCTTTTTTCCAGGCTAAGTTTTTGCTAAGGAGTAACTTTCAGGCAGATTGATATTCTCCTTCTTCCATTTCAAACCAGTTTGAAATCTATCATTGAGCTTTGTTGTTGTTGCTGATAAAGTTTTCAATGCCCTGCATCAGAAATTGGCTTCTGCTTCGGTATCTTCACACCAAAAGTTTCGATGCGAAAGTAATCCTCGACGATCTGATGTAAGTATAAATCTCCCTGATTACTACAAAGCCCGACTATATCTTGCCGCTCACCTTTTTCGTCTTTATCTGCTTCCCCGTACACGACCCATCCAAGGTTTGTCTGTGCTACAATTGGACCCCCACCTATTGAGCGAATCTTCCCAAATTGGCTGTATCTAGTCCAATAAGAATATCTGGTCTGGCGTCGTGATATTCTAACAATGGCGGTGTGTTATATGTGTCCAATTCATAAGCGTTTAATGTTTGATTAGGAAGGCACAACCCTTCGACTGTATGTACACCACTAACTTCGTATTTCTTCGCCCCTTCGTGGCTAATGTCTTTTCACTCACTGCTTCTTTACCAAACCACTTAAGGTTTAATTTTTTGACATTCCCATTTAGTTGTAATCGTTTAGCTAGGTCCGAGCTCATCATTGTAACGGAAGATCCTCCATCCAGCAGTGCGAAAGTTCGCACAACCATGTCATTATTGTAGATCCTAACGGACAGTATTCGGAAAAGAATCTTTTTAGTTGCATTGTCGTTACAACTAAGAACGGGCTTCTGAACGTTTTCCACCGTATTGTCGCCTGAAGTGCTCTTCTCATCATTTGTTGAACGAGACGTCATCTGGTTTTCATGCAACAATCGATTATGCTTTCTGGTGCAACCATATTTCCACAGGTTCGTCGAAGTCTACACGTCCTCAGTCCATGTCCATATTTCAAACAGCTGAAACATAATTTGTTTCTTTTAAGGAATTCCCATTTGGTAGGAGCATCTAAATTGGCGAAATTGTTGCATTTATGAATCGAATGACTGGTTCCTTGGCAGTGCTGGCATTTATTATTTGTTCTATTTGCTAATGACGAGCTCGCCATGGCATGCTCACCTCTACCTTGATTGGCCACGGGCTATGTGGCTCAACCACTCACTAAAATGTCTAATGGTGGGAAAGGGATGTATGTTGATACTGCTTTGTACCCAATCCATCTTCTTGCTCATGGGCAATTTGTTCACTAGCTCGTCTATAAGCGTGGGATTAGCCAGATGCTGATACATGCCACTAGCTTCAAGGAAGATTGCTAAATTTTGTACTCTTGTTGAAAAGGATATTAAAAGCTCTAATTTATCTTCTGAAATTTGTCTGATGTCTCTTACCTTTTTCAACTGGCTTTGAATAAGACATTCCGGACGACCAAAACGGAATTCTAAAGTCGCCATAACCTGTTCGATGTTATTTGTATACTGGAACATATTGGTGGATTCCAGAAATGCTGTGCAAATCATCCTCCAGTCTTCCGGTCTTCCATTAAATTCGGGCAAATCATGCCATCTCCGATGGGAACCATAACTATTTACGAACGACTGTTCGTTAAAGTGGACTTGTCGCAGAGTTGGTTGGGATTGGAAGCGTTGTCCATCAAGTGTTTGAGACGCATTGAGAGGTGGCAGAAAGCTGTGATTGGTATTCGTTGATGTGAACCTACTAGATGTTGGCTGAGACGTGCTGGTGGACACTCTTGGTGGAAGTTGCATCTGTTGAAAGTCGTACGTGGCCATGTGTATAATGTTAAGGAATTATATTGGTCTGGGGTAATGTACGAGGGCGGGTCAATAAGTCCGTGACTTTTTGAATTTCTGACCTCTTTACTGAAACCGCAACACTGCTCCTGTCAACAAGCATTTGTCAGTTGACTCCTGTCAAAATTTAAACTTGCTGCGTCAGGTAGTTTGTGTTTGACAGCTATTTTTATCAGACTACTCACTAATTTGAGGAGAAAATGGAAAAAAGTGAATTTCGTGTGCTTATTAAGCATTATTTCTTGCGAAAAAAAACCATTACCGAGACCAAGGCTAAGCTTGATAAATACTATGGGGACTCTGCACCATCGATTTCAATGGTAAAAAAGTGGTTTACTGAATTTCGTTGTGGCTGTACAAGCACTGAAGATGCCGAACGTCCTGGACGCCCAGTTGAGGTCTCTACACCCGAAACAATCGAAAAAATTCACGATATGGTGTTGGCCGACCGAAGATTGAAAGTGCGAGAGATTGTGGAAGCCGTAGGGATCTCGCATGGCTCAGTGGTTTCAATTTTGAATGATCACTTGGGCATGAGAAAGCTTGGGTGCCGCGTTTGCTCACAGTCGACCACAAACGCAATCGTGTAACAACTTCACAGGAAGGTTTGGCGTTGTTTAATGGCAATATGGAGGAGTTTTTGCGCCGTTTTGTAACCGTGGACGAAACATGGATCCATCACAACACACCAGAGAACAAACAACAGTCAAAACAGTGGGTTTCTAAGGGTGAATCGGCGCCAAAGAAGGCCAAGGTGGGTTTGTCAGCCAATAAAGTTATGGCGACTGTTTTTTGGGATGCACGCGGGATAATCCACATTGACTACCTTCAAAAGGGAAGAACAATCAATGAGGAATATTACGCCAACTTATTGGACCGATTCAATGACGATTTGAAAAAAAACGACCTCATTTAGCCAAGAAAAAAGTTCTTTTCCACCAAGACAATGCAAGGGTGCACACATGTGCAGTTGCCATGGCAAAAATCCATGAATTGGGCTATGAATTGCTTCCTCATCCACCCTATTCTCCAACTTTGGCTCCGAGCGACTACTTCTTGTTCCCAAACCTGAAGAAATGGCTTGGTGGAAAAAGATTTGACTCCAATGATGAAGTCATCTCGCAAACAAAGGCCTATTTTGAGGACCATTTTTTTTGGAAGGGATAAAAAAATTGGAGAAGCGTTGGACAAAGTGTATAGAGCTCAAGGGAGACTACGTTGAAAAATAAAATCATTTTTTTATCAAAAAATCTGTTTTAATCCAAAAGTCACGGACTTATTGATCCGCCCTAGTGGCGAGTGAACAGCCTGGGATAGGTACCGTTATGGTAGACAATGATGTTGAGGCATGAGCCGGTATGTGTTCAGAGCGGTTGAGAAGCTGGGCGTAACCGAACTGTTCATGGCTGTGGTGGTAAGCATAGCGGAAGGAGAGGCGGTTGTTACTGTTGATAATGTGGAAGCAGGGACATCTTTGAAAACAATGGTGGAATTTGTTGAAACGAATCCAGCGGTTTTGGTGGCGATTTCCGTTAGTCATTGTTGACTCAGTAATAGTTCTAGATGTTGACGTTCCTGCCTTTCGTTAACGACAGATTTTGTTGCCGCTTATAACTGGGCGCGTGATTCTTCCAGTTGAAGGGATAAGTCTTGGCGTTGTTTAGTTCCTAACATGGTCAAATCACTTTTTTCCTGATCGTCGTTCTCCGACGACTGCGACGATATGTCTTGAACTAAGCGTTTGTTAGTTGTTCTCGTTTTTGGCATTGGGGTAAGGAATTCAATAATAATAAAATTAAACAAATTTGTCGCTACCTGTGACAGTCTTGAGGACTACGGGCAAGACTGCTGTGTGGAGGGATTTAACTGTTTCTTCGCTGACAACGGTAAATGTATTTGGCTTGCTGACTACGGGGAACTCTTCGTCGACTGCGGGAAACTCTTCGCTGGTTGCGGTAAACTATTATCTGGCTGCAGAACTGTTAGCTCGCTGCGGACTCTTAGCTGGCTGCAGAACTGTTAGCTGGCTGCGGACCGTTCGCTGGCTGCAGACTGTTCGTTGGCTACGGACTGTTAGCTGGCTGCAGAACTGTTAGCTGGCTGCGGACCGTTAGCTTCCTGCGATGATTTTGGCTCCAAAAAGAATAAAATTTGTCGAGAAACCCTCGGTCCAGAAGTTGTTGAAGCAAGGAAATGATGGTAGTTGTGGTTTATTCTCTACATTTAGAATATATATAATATTTGTATGTGTTTTAAATATTACTTACTTTTGGCAACTTCTCCGGCGTGTGTCTGGACTTGGGCAAATCTCAAACAAAAGTGTCGTGCATGAATTAATTCAGCTAATGGCGGACCGAAAAAGATACAGAATGAGCATATGTAGCAATCGTTAAACGTCAGACGAAAGATCTGTTCGCCAAGTTCATTCACAAGTGGAGGAAGTTGCCATCAGTTTACATTAGGTTTTTATAATTCTTTGACAGGCAATAATCAATAAAAATGAAACCAGAATAAAGCTGCCATGTGAAACACGATGGTGTTCTTATATACGGATTCATACGTATGCCTCATTAATAATTTGATTGCAATGAAAATGGTCGCAGCGGGATTAAATAAAATGAAACCAAATGTGCTGAAATTGTTATTTAACGAAGTGTTTATCAAGAGTACCAAGAAAAATATTGAGTTGTTCGATCTAATTTGTCAATTGATAAATAATTGCCAACATTCAACTGCTTCATTGGCTGATGCTGTCAAGTTTTGGTTAGAACTAAAAGTTCCAAAACAATTCGAAAATCACTACAAATCCCGTCTTGGTAACTCGTTTAATGTATATGCACTAGCGTCTTACTATTTGCATCCTTTCTGTACTAATGACAAATTAGATAACCATCATCTCCTTCAGATTAATAAGAATGCAACTTCCAAAGAATTGTCTGGAGAAATTCACCCGATGCCTCCATTCAAGAATTTAAGCTGTTAACTATTACCTACGGCACCACTTCAGCACCCTATCTGGCGATCAGGACAGTTAGCCGAAGAAGAGCATTATCGCTTTCCAGAAGTATCAAGCGTGATATTACCGGAGCGGACAAAATCCAAGAAGCCCCTTTGCTTAGAAAGCTGAACTTGAACTGCTGAAATCTAGTGGTTTTACATTGCATCAATGTGCATCAAACTGCAACACTATGACTTTAGCAGAAAAAAAGCAACATCTTAGATCTGTTGAATTCGCCAACACGGAAAAAAAAATGCGATTAAGACTTCAGCATAACTATGGTATACAATTTGATTGTTTTGCGTTTCAAGTTTCGTTCTCGAAAGTACCTACCATTATTACTAAGCGATCGGTTAGTTAAGAGTGTGGCAGATGCTATGAAGCCGAGGAATTTCCTAATTTTCTGTTGGACCCACTCGAAAGACGTTATAACTTCGTTAAGCTCACATCAAGTGATTGGCCGTGGCTCAATTGGTAGTATATTGGCTTCCCAATCGGACGATTCGGTGTTCAATACCAGCCGTGACCGAAAGACTTTTTTTCAGGCAACTAAAGTCTCGTGAGATGGACGGTTGCCTAAATACAACGTCAAGTCAATTTACACTAATAATTTAGTCTCCCGATTAACGAAATAGCCACTGAGCCTAAACATCTTTATTTCTCCTTCTGTCCCACTTTCCGAAAAACTTAACACATGCTTTGGCATCATAAGTGTAGTCATACCACCTTGGGTGTTAAGTTTTTCAAAAAAAAAAAAATTAAAAATGGAAGCCATTCATATCAAACCGTTCACGACTTTGTACCAACCGTAAAGTGGTGCTACATTCCATGGTTCCATGAATCCGGTAGATTGAGCGTCCAGGGGAGTCCGCCCGACTAAACTTATATTTATGGTTTTATGGTGGAAAAGACTTCATTGGCTCCATCTTGCTATATGAAGTTACACTAGAAGAGTGACCTACAGCAACACATACGGCGTTAGCTCAAACCTCCCTTTTAGAGGTCTTACTACAACGCTATTCTTTAATGAATCACCTTTTGAGAATTACGGCATATTGGCGACGCTATATAAATAACTTACGGCAGCCCCAGCACCATCGAAGCTATAGGCCTCTTTGTGCCAAAGAAGTTCGGTATTCTCTACTATTCTGGATCCGATTTTGCCAAAGGGTATGTTATTCCAAGGATCTAAATTTGCTGCAGCGCAATCAATCAATTCATCGTAAAGTGATCTACTCCGGCTATTGCCAATTTAGGATAAAGAAACCGACAGATTATGAGTTCGAGGGCGATTAATTGAAGCAAACTTTTCAACAGAGGGAAAGCATCCATTTGTCGTTCCGAAGGATTGTGCTCTAAGTGATCTTCTAGTGGCAGATGCACTCGATATGGTGGTGTATCTCTGGGTATGAATTATATCGACAAACATTTTGGATTCTTTCTTGTCGAGGCAAGGTAAGGCGCTACATTCAGCATTGCGTAATCTGCTTTCATTACAGAGCCTCAGCCAACACCCCGCTAATGAGAATGTTGCCGTTAGAACGTGTCAATTCTGCAAGGCCGTTTGCAAATACCGGTATTGACTACGCCGGACCAGTTCATGTTCGATTCGGATCTGGTGGAGGACGCGCTTCAGATACAGCTTATATTGCGCTATTTGTATATATGGCTACAAAGCCATATTAAGCTTGTTTCAACGCTAAGCACAGAAGCCTTTATAGCAGCGTTCAAACGTTTTATGTAAAGAAGAACAATATTTAGCGATAATGATAACACTTTCGTAGGAGCACATAAGAGGATAAAGGATTCACTTTTCCAAATACGGCAGCAACTCCCTCAGACTTAGCATCGTTTGTAGCAGCTCACGGAATCACATGGAATTTCATACCGCCGCACACTCCTAATTTTGGTGGTCATCGGTAGTGAATTTTTTTATGGAGTCTGCGCCACTTTTATTGTCTGAATCGAGTGGTTTAGACAAGAAATTAAACCGATTTTTTAGATGACATCTGGTGCAGCGAATTATGGAGAGCTTCTGGCGAAAATGGACGCGAGATTACCTTAATAACCTTCAAACCCAATAAAAGTAGAAAAAATTGCAGGAGAATATAGCAATCGGCCAAATTGTGCTTATTAGAGGATACCATCTTCCCCCTTGTCATTGGGTGCTAGGAAAAATTTTATTAACGACTAAGGGGCCAGACGGGCTTTTCAGAGCGGCTGCAGTAAAAAGTAAAGGTGGTGTTTCCAAGAGACCAGTGAACAGATTATGGAATCTTCCTATTCCTACTGAAGCTGACATCCAGGATCTACTACGGCGGGCGATTACCGTGTACTAAAACGGATTTCGATCTTCATCAGTTCGAGGGGAGCGAAATGTTGGCAACAATACACTTTCGTCAAAAACTTCACTAAAATGCTGGTAACACCATTTATCTGTCAATTGTCATGTTTCGTTTCTTTTTTTTTGTCATTACCATTCTCATTTGTACCATAAAATAAAGAACTTTGAATTTAAACTGGACTCGGTCGATTTCTGGTAAGCTCGAAATCATTCGTGTGCATCCACGTTCAGATACAGTTAAGAAACTGCGACAGTCGCTTGGTATGTTGAATTTTTATAGGAAATACTTCACAACAAACCAATAGGCCTCCGTGTATGCTATATGTATCCCTAGGATACAAATATTGTCCCACATGTGGAGATCGGTTTTCTAGGGGGACAGAGAAAATTTTATCGGAGATCAAGAAGCAGGAACAGTAGCACGTCCATTTTTCACCCATTGGATTTCACGCTTTGTAACACCATTGGCGGTTACTGCCGACTAAGGACTTCAGTTTGAGTCTTCGTTGTTTAAACAGTTCAACTAAAATATTCAACAGGGACGGCTCATTTTAAGACCGCAGCTTATCACCCAGCGTCTACTGGAAGGGTTGGACGTTGCATCATCTCAGCCATGACAACATATCTGTTCTGGTAGACACGTTCGTTTCCTAGACCGTTTTCTAGATTAATTTTTATAAATTACCACCTTAAATCTATCATCATAGGAACCTCATCGAAAAGAGGATTTGTTAAGACATTTTGTAACTCATTCAAAAAAGTTTTTAAAATTTTTTTCTTGGTAACGTTCGTAATCATTGAGGGAGAACAGGATTTTGAAGCTGGTTTTTCATAAAAGGTGCTTGATCTGAAAATTTAAACAAAAGCGGTTGTGTGTGATACGAGTATCATAATTTTTTTTCTTTTTTAATTGAAACTTCAGATTTGTATGGGTACCGAGTCCCGATGCAAATTTCGCCAATTTAAGGTCACGAAAGGCAAAGTTCTTCGACGCCACAAGAAATGACTGCTTCGGGTTATTGTGCATACTGCCGCCACGGCAGCAATATTTTCCGCAGGCCATACGTTTCGAAGATTTACGGGGTTACTTGTTTGATTGTTTACTGAACCAGTTGATTCGAATTTGTGCACCAAACGACGAATAGTCGATCAACAGGACGATTATGCGCACATTAAAAATTCTGTAGCGCACATTAAAAATCCTGTAGCGCACGTATTTTGATAGACGAGTTTAAGAATTTGCGCGCGTTGCTCAGCCAACACTGAGCAACATTAATTACTATAACCTCCAAATTTGACAGCTGTACCTTCTCTAACATGACCACTATATGCTGTCAGAGTTCGAGCGCCTTTTTTGGGACACCCTTTAATAATTTAGTTCCTTTTCTGGTCGCCAGGAATCACAGGTCAGTTTTTCTGTTTCAAACTAGATTGGAAAGGTTGCCATGTGAATTGTCGTCAAAAAATAAAAGGCAAAGTAAAATTATGTTAACACTTGTGCTACGAAAGTCATGTTGTCATTTTTGTTGTAAACGTTCATTCAATCTTGCAAAATTCGCGCTGCTGAAAGAAATCTTTCGTCCTCGTAAATAGATCTACACAGCCAACCCAAATATGGTCAACAAAATTGTAGTGGCTTGCGTAGTTTTATACAACCTCATTCACATATATGGAGACGAAAACAGGGAAATGTTTATTTAATAGGAATTCAATCCAGATGGTAATCATAACACGGAAAATGAACCTGAGAGTGGTAGTGCATGTCGAGATGGACCAGGCGGTGTCAGAAAATGAAATTTTGCTTTCCTTATTTAATTTGAGAGGAAATGGTTTTTGTATTTCTTTTTTTTTTTTTTTTAAGAAATTCATTTATTTTAACTTATTTGATTTACAATACAAAAATAAAAAGCTAATTAAATAAATAAATAAACAAAAACATTCGTTGCATGATTTCCTCCGCTTCATCCAATTTATAATTCACTCTCAAAATTTATGTTAAACAACATTTTTATTTTCATAAAAGAAAACAGTTTATCAAATGATGAAGCGACACTTTTACTTAAATCAAAGCCTCAAAATCAGCTGATTTTTGACGTTTCTTCATCTGAAATTTTATCAAGAAATTTTTCCCCTGAAAATCTAGTCCACTGCCTCACGAAATGTCACATAGTTTTGCAGGCAACTATCGGTCTCTCAACCAATCAGAATCTTTTAGCTAACTTGTCCCTGGATTTCTGAACACGCTCAAATTTATTAAATTCAAGGCAAACCCATAATTGGCGAAAGGGTCCCCACGTGCACGTAAATGTGTGAATACAAGCGATTTGTATCCTACACCCATAATGCTGCATTACTCAGTTTCGTCGAATTTTCGTTTACTTTTGCTTTCGTACATAAAGTGCGACTGGGACCACATTTCATACGAAAACGTGACAGCTAACCAACCGACTTCAATTTGTGATTACAAAAAGTAATAGTTTTTCTTGAGAGATATAAACTTATTTCTTAAATAAGCATTATTATTAGAAAGAACATTTAAGAATCGAAAAAGCGAAAGCAAAAAAAAATGACAAACGAGAGCACTGTAATTAATTATTTTTATTAATTTTTCATAGACGATTGAAAATACTGTGATATCTGTTTGAATGTGAATGGCGTCATCTACGAGTATATTTGAAAAGCAGGGGATTTTGATATTTGAATAGCTGAAGACTCAAGCATTGGAGAACGGAAACATTTAGCGAACATTCTATAAAAATTGAAATTGCATGAAACGCTTGATAGTATAGTACAGAACGTTCTCCAAAGATGTCAGGGGTGTATAAATATCAGCGTTCCACAAGAAGTAAAAGTCAGTTCAAATGCAAACAATAAGTTTGATATAAAGTTCCGCCTTAAATTATTAAAGAAATTAGGACTTGCACTTATCAACGAACATTTGGAAACAGACCTATAAAAGCTAAGTTTGAGGGGGGATATAAAATAAGTTATTTAAGCTAAACACAAATATCTCGTGTCATATCAAAGCCTTGTTCTTCTGCATCACCCTCAGAATCGTTGTAGTTTCCATCCAAGAAATAAAGACCAAAAGAATAAGACCAAGCGCAATAAGTGCAAAATTCCAGCATCAAGTAAAATTACACCAAGGGTGCGCAAATTAATAAAAACAATATATTTTTTAAGTGAAAATGTAAGCTTAGTTCCTAATTAATATTATTAAAAAAATAAAATAAAAAGGTGGTTTTATATAAAAAAAATTTGACTAAAGCTCTTGTGGTGATCCAGCACCCATCGTAGTAAAATGAAATTCAATACGCAGTTCAGTGCAGGGTTCCAGGATTAGGGAAACATTTCGTCCAGTTTTGGAACTAGCATCAGTTTGCTTTCGCCTATTATGATTAAACCTTTGGTCATTTTGTTTTGAGATTTGTTAATTCATTCATTCAAACCTGTTTTAAAAGTGCTTTACAATGTTTATATTTTCCGAATTTAAATGTAGAACAAATAGCCTTGTAAAATGAAAAATGAAAAAAAAAAACATAATTTTAAAGCACCTAAATTATAATATTTTAAAATATCTGCTTTGGGAGTTCTTTCCTCTTTTTACCAATAGTTTATTGCAAAAGTGTAATTCGTTTCGCATACAATAAAATGTCAAAGTCAGTGCATTTTATGGGCTTCCAAATTTTACCAACGGAGATTTGCATCCAATTGTAAGTACCCTCAGCTTTTATGTACAGGCGTTTTCCATTGGCCGTCAGAAGCCACATTTTTGCACCCCGGTGAAAAGAATGTCCCAAAATTGTTCCATTGGCACTTTTCTCACTTTTTCAACAGCATTATTTTTCTTCTGGATTTTATGTCAAATGTGCTAACACATATAAATATAAACATCAAGTAGTATTGCGAGCCAAATTAGATTTTTGTTTTCGAGCGATTGACTGTTGGCTTCGTTGTTGGAGTCTTTTTTTTATAACTTTATAGTTTTTCAACTCAATAAATCGTTCTTGTGCCAAACATAGAAATTGCGAAATAAAAATTTGGCATTTAACCAAAAGTCGGGCAAAGTTTTTAATGTGCCGTTGGTGTCCGAATTGCCCTACTTCTCTAGAGAAACCATTGGTAAACGCCGTGCATCTTTGAGAACATCTGTGTTGAATTTGTATTTGAATCGTCTTATTCTTCCATGTAAATTTAGTAACTAATTCGGAACAAAAGTAAATGTCAACCAATGTACTTGTTCACATTGGCGAGGAATTGAAAGTTTTCACCCTGAACGTCGTGTTCACATTTTGATGGTGCTGAAAAACTTTTTGACAACCGGAATACATGAATTGGAGCATTTTTAATTTTTAAATTTGAGCAGTTGGCCTGAAACATACCATTTATCCTCTTTTTTATACTTCCTCGCTCATCATCGATCAAAACCAAAATGAAAAAATATGTCAGAAATGGAACGATATGGAAAAAAAACGATGTGCTTCACCCGAGAATCCACTTTAGAAATGGATTTTCGGTGCAAGTAACTCTTCTTCTTCGCACTTCAGTAAAGAGCGTTCCCTCTCTTTCGGACAATCTGCCTGCCCACGCCAATGTGAATAGGGACAATCTCAATATTTTGCCACCCAAATTTTTAATGTTACTGTTGTTGTAGCCGTCGTTTTTTTTTTCTAAATAAAATGAGTTGAAATAAGAGCCTCTTCGTGTAGGAACTGCCAAAGACTACATAAATCAACGGAAAACACTCCAAAATCAGTTCACGTACTCATATTTACATATCGTTGTTTTTCGCAGAAGAGAATGAAATGAAAGATCCATCCATTTTCCCTCTTGCGAAATTTCATACTGCTTTTTTTATTCCAAACTGTCATCGGCTTTGCATTTATTTTGATTTGGGGATTTTTCTTATTCTTTTTTGCCAAAAATAAGTGAGATATGAATATAAAATTACCTAATTAGAAGTTAAAGTTTTAAATCGAAACATATATTGGAATGATGGCAAATTAAATTAAAATGCTCTCCAAATACCTTCGGGCATGTACAAATGGGATTTAGATGCGCAATGCAAATATAAATTATCAGGAGAACTTATGTTAAGTCATTCAGACGTGTCTGGTATTAAATAGTCTTCGTACTGAACTTTAAGATTTTAAATAAAAATCTACCAACTTCATTAAAACCTATTTTTGAAATCGTTTTAGGAAAAAACTAAATAAAGACAGCTGACATTAGACTACAAAACTCTGCTGGCGTTTTGGACACCGGAGAGAAAAAAAATTATATCAAACTGCCATTGTCATTCTACTCATTTCTTCAGAAGTAATAGTTCGATTCTGGTTTTCACTTCAGATGTAAAATTTCTCTTCCGTTTTTTTATGTCAGAATGTACTAAGAACAAATAAAGATAAACGTCAAGTAGTATTGTGTGCTAAACCAGATTTCGTGCAGTCGACTGTGTTTGGCTTTAAAGTCAGAAGAGGGCTTTGGTATTCTATTGGAATACTTCCGGATAAAAACCAGTGGAAACGCCATTATTCTCATACGGGGGGTCTGACAGTTTTTACATAAAGTGTGCGAACCTGACCTAAGATGTGATTTCTCGCAATTTCTTTTTCCATGGATGTCGCTTATTGGGGATAATCGTTAATGTTGACTTCTTGATTTCGATACGACTTAGTTTAACAATTAATGAGGTAAGTACTAATGGCATAAATATGTTTGCAGTTTCTTTTCTGTGCTAAAGAGCATCTAAATTTGGAAAAAATAAGTTTGAATGACACATTTGGTGCACAGATAGATTTGCTTCTGGAGAAATAAACAATTTTAAAATATGCGGATGCAAAAATATTGTGTAGAAATCAATCCTTCATGTGTACTTAAAGTATTTTTGGTTAGCTGGATTCCATATTCATGTATTTTGTAATAGCAGGGCTTCATTTACCAAATGTTTCTGTTGTTTTTCAATGCAGTTCAATAAAGATGTGGTCGTAATATAAATTAGTTGTGCAGACATTTGTTTTTATACAAAGCAGTTCCCTTATCTTTGTGATTAATGGTGTACATGGTTCTGCTATCGGGCTCCCTCAACTTCATCCTCATTGCGTTAGAGAATAGGTAAAATCTGACACATTATTCTTTTGCACTCAATATTAGACTAAGCGCAAGATTTTCATTGGTATTTCTCTGCTATAAGTGATGTACTCCGACTTTTTTTTTGTTTCAACAAATTGAGTATTAACCATACGATGTGAGGAATGCCAACAACATGGGACCCAATAGATGTAACAACAGAGGTCAGTGTTCCATTATGTACAGGGGATGCAACTTTTATAACAGTCTTACAAGACAAATTAAATCTGAACCAAGAATTGTTATGTATATTGTATTTGTTAATTTAATTTTATGTTTTTATTTTTTTTTTTTATTTTCACAATTTACATTAATTTTATTATTATTATTATCATAATTTGTTAACATATTATTAAAATACATAAGTTAATACAAAAGTAGAGCACAAGCTACGAGGCCTTTGGCTCTAGGATTTAAAATAAAATTATGAGTTATTGGATAATTTATATAACATATTCGTTTTAAATTAAAATATTATTTTTTTGTGTGTACATGTATATTTTGCAAATATTCTTATGACTAGGGTTTCTAAGCATTTCATAGACTACGGAGTTGTTGATTGCTGATTGATGGGTTTGTGGTCTCAGTTGGCAGTTCCCTATGCCAAGTGCGTGATTTATATCAATATGTGACCTATATACTTGACATGTTGGGGGGCTTTCGAAGAAGATGCTGGTGGGTAGTACATGTATGCCCGAGACGTAATCTAACAAATGTAGTAATCATTTCTTTTGATGTAGTAGGAGGGAAGATGGGGTATGTTCAATCGATGTTGATGGCCGAGTAATGATGGTGATAGTAATTCCAACTTAAAAGGAGTTTGGATTCCAGCTTTCGGATAATATCCTGCAAGAGGTCAGGTCTCGTAAAGATTTCAAACCTTAAGACTGCAGCCCGAAAGGCGTTTGTAGCTTCTGCGTTTCCCTTAATCCTCACATGGCTGGGTACCCACATTGGTTTTAATTTGTTGGGCGAACTGATGAGATGATCTCTGATTTTATTAATTAAATCGGCTCTGTGGTTCAGATTTATAATCGCATGCAGTGTTGATAAGCTATCCAAACAAATGACAAACTTACCGCTAGGGCTTCTGCAGTAAATATGGACGCGTAGTCTGGGAGTAGCACTATATTTGGCAGTAGCACTATATTAATGAGCGCGCCACTTTCGTATGTAGATGCGAAGGAAGTGTTGTCTTTGGATTTAGAGCCATCCGTGAAGATAAAGATGCGATGTTGAAGAAAGCCGCACGGAAAATAGAGTTTGGTGTACTGTTTTGTTGTTGTTTTGGACCATGGAGGAAAGCGTGAGTATTGTGCTTATAGGAAAGGCGTTTAGGTTATTGCGGACACTTTGTTGATAGGGCGCCTTTATGATGTTGATAGTTGATTTTGGGGAGTTACAATAGATGTATAAACCGTAGTCAATCTTGCTCAGAATTAATAATCTAGTTATCGTTCATAGAGTATTAGGGTGTGCGTTACAATTTTTACTTGCCAAGTACCTGATAATTTTGGCTCTCGAAGGTACGCTCTTACTTAAATGTAAACAATGTGTTTTTCAACTATATCTATTATTAAATATTAAACCTAATAAATTTAATTCTTTAACATCTACTAAACTAACATTAAGGAAAGAGAGGGGTACATTATTACATGAGGAATTATGACAAATATGTAACGTGTAAGTGTATCTAAGGAAAGCCTGGAGCCCGACCCGGTGGACAAGTCCAGTATATCTTTTAGCGTATTGGATGAGAGACGGTTAATAGTTATTGGGTCGTTGTGCTTGCATAGAATATAAAAATCGTCTGCATAGACGCAATGATCAAGCTGTTTGTGGCTATCAATGATTGCACAGATCTCGTCAAAGGCAATAATGAAAAGTATCACCGAAAGAGGTGATCCTTGCGGGATCCCATTAAATAAGAGAAAAAAGTGAGAGAAACAATTGTTGGCTTTTACACAGATTTTCCTGTTGGTAAGAAAGGACTTGATAAAGTTTAATATTTTAATTAGTTTAGCTACAATCAAGTGTTATCCTATCCTGTCAAAAGCTCTTTCAAAATCTAAAGAGAGTGACGTAGTTACGAGCTGACAACGCACTTGAAATGTAGTAGTCCAGATGAAGTAGCGCATCGGCGCAGCCTTTATTAGGTTGAAAGGCAACATTGTTTCTTTTTAAGAGTTTTCTGCATTCTAAGAACCAAAGTAGACGTTTTGCAACTATTTTTTCAAGAACCTTTGCCATGCAAGTAAATTGGTCTGCAACCATTCACATTGTTGCGTTCTTTCTTTGGCTTAGGTAGTGGTAGTATTGTGGCCTGTTTCCAACTTTGTGGCATGATACCTGTGTCCAGAATATTATTATAAAGCTGCGTGAGCCTAGAAAGAACTGAAGGTTCAGCATACGGTAAGATATTCTGCCCCTGCTCGGTATTTTCCCTGTAAGACTGGATAAGCAACAATTTAATTTAAGTTGTGTGTTCTTCATTGAACTTACTGATGCTGGAGAGTAAACTGGACCAATTGCAATAGTGGAAATGATGGGGAAGTGATCGCTATTGCAGAGATCATCTTAGATTTCCCAAGAGACTTGAGGGTATAATTGTGGGGAACAACATGTCACATCTATGTGCGTCAAGGTGTGATGAGTTGAAAAATGGGTGGGAGAACCATCATTGAGAATCAAAAGATTCGAGTTTACTATTTTCTATGATAGTGCCTCTGCTATTGGTAGTCGGGGAACCCCAAAGAGTACTCCAAGAGTTAACATCACCTGCAAGTAGGATGGGAGTTTTGACTATTGTAAATTTAAGTGATAGTTGAACTTCCACCGCCACAATTAAAATGTTTGAAATGATGTATATTTGTTCGTGTGGATGTTATTTTTGATAAGGATTCCTATGCCTTGTTTAGCTATGAGGTTGTGTGGGAAATTATAAAAATATCCGGTATACGTTTTAGGAATGTTGGGTACAAATTTATATGTACAGTGAGTTTCTTGTAACGCTAAAACGCAGGGGGAATACTGTTTTATTAAGATGCTAAGTTCATCGTAGTTGTTCATAAAGCCTTTTATATTCCATTGCAAGATGTTTATATTTTTTGTGTTGGAAAGAGAGGTGTCTTTATATGGTGTCGTCATCGCTGTTATCATTTGCGATAATGAAGTAATTTTTATCTTTTATGAGGGCTTGCGTGGTTTGAGAGATATGTGAGGTCGATAGCTTTTTTCGATAAAAACACACTAAATTTTGAGAAAGGAATGTTGCTGTTAGAAGGAGAGATCACTATAAATTTAGGGTTAGGAGTTGTTATATGGGTCGGTATTGATTGATCGAAGTCAGTATTTGTATAATTTTTTATTTTTTTATTTGGGAAATCAGTCTGCAAATCTAAATCAAGATCGCGAAAACGGTAACCCACAAGCACATGTGGCTCTGAGGCCATGCCCACAATTTTTCTACCCGATTTGCAAAACACAAAAGATAACGGTTTCGAAGTAAACAAAGAAATAGAAAAAAGCTATTGAAGAATAGCGGGGAAAAGCAACCGACGAAAATACGTACGACACGCACTGAGAAGAGAAACGATGCGATCGGCTTGGAGAATAGTCGGTGACTGACATTAATTTTAAATGTGTAATTTGTTATTGCCAAGTTATTTTATTTAATTTATTTACTCCACTCCGAAGGGCTAGAACTTGGTCTTAGCTCCCACTGAGCTAATCTTTTGGTTTTCTAATGATATGTGAGTCTCATCTGGTGTCGGCTTTGATTGCAACAGTTTGCCCTTTGTCCGTCCATTATTTGAAGGTCGTCGCTAAAGCCAATTCACTTTTAGGTTTTATTAAGAAGAACTCTTCTGATTTTAAGGATCCTTATACTCTTAAGACTTTGTTTTGTAGTATTGTTCGTCCTGTTACGGAGTATGCTTGTGCTGTTTGGTGCCTTAGTACTATTTCCAATATAAGTAGAATTGAAAATATTCAAAAAAGATTTTGTTATTTGAGTTTCGTAATTTTATTTTGTATGGTTAACGCGAACCTGTTTCAAGGTGCATTAAATTATTTAACACTCACTGTTCAGAGCTTGATATATCTTTGCCCACGAATACATTTAAAAATACTTTAATGTTTATGCTTAATCATTAAAATAAAATTATATGATCTTTATTATACATTATTTACAAAATTATATTATTGTTAGTTTTTAAGTTTTCTTTTATAAATTTTCATAATCTGTTGATCACAAAATCGTAGATTAAATAAATAAATATTAAATAGTAATACTAAATAAATGTGGACAATTTTGTGAAAAGACATTGAAATCCGTATTTGATTCAGCTGGTGACGGAACTAAAGCTACGAGACGTTTCGACTGAACTCGCGTATTGGGCTCTGGTGCAACTTGTAGTCGATTCGCTCTTTTACTTCTTGATGTAAGGTCTTTGTGTATGCTGATACACAGCAAACTATTGAATTTACTCGCCGATATTTTGCTTGTTATTGTTAAGAGAGAACCCCAAATGCTTAAAAGAGTGACCAAAAATTGGATTGACAGGATACGTTTCGTCAAACATTGTGTTCAAAACATAATGTCAAAAGCCATTTTTCATAATTCTTCAAATTCAATTACAATTTAGTTCTTAAAAAAGAAACAGGAGAAGGTGCACCATTCGATGGCCTTAACGTCACTTGTTTGCCACGTTTCTTTTCTGCATACCGGTGTTGGTTTTGCTATTATTTGTCCAAGCACTTTTCGAGGAGGAAGGAGGCGGGAGCAGGTCGGTAACCTTTCGGTGTAGGTTGAGGATGAGGAATCCGGGTTACTTAAGCTTTGCATTTTAGTACGATGCTGAGGATAAGGATATTTTAAGAATCAATAAGTTTTGTTTTGTCCATTTCAAAAATCAAGCAAGGCTTTGCGTTGTGTTTTGTTTCATATTGAATATGACATCTTCAAATTTTATGCCTGTGTAGTAATAAATGGGGTTTTCTGTCGTGGTCTGAATGAACGTAATTTATATTCTTTATTCTGATATACACCACTTCAGCACTACCCCACGAAATGAATTTTGGAATCGCTACATTTGGTTTTATTGAGCCCTTAATTAAGTGTATAACTTTTTCTCTAACGTGGTTGTTTCAAAAATTCTTCAAGGTTTTCTTAAAAAACTTAAAACTTAAACTTTTTGTTTTGAAGCTCAGTTTCGAACATCACATAAACACATAATTCAATAATAATTTTCAATATTGTGTCAAAGGTTAGAACAAGAAAAAAAATAGAAACCATATCAAAACTGCTGTAAAATGTTCATACAAGGTGCATACAAGCAAGGTGTTTGCTTAAGAACGTACAACTTAAGTATACATAAAAAAACACAATAAGCCTAATCTGGCCGCAGTTATAAGGGTACATAATTCCATCTAATCCTTTAATCTATGTAACCATACTAACACATATTTGTTAAGCTATTAAACAGTAATGGATTTGTCCCATTCCGGGACTCCAAATTTGTACAAAAACCTCTTCCAGCGAGAAAAAAATTGTAAAAGAGAACGCATTTGAGAGAATAATTCATTTCCCCACCTTGCTAATTCTTACAAATTTCTACACGAGATTTTTCTTTGGGCAGGAATATTAAAAATCCTCAATTCAATTAAATTTTAGAAGAACTGTCAAATTCGTAAAAGGTTAAATTTGTATGAATTGCCACAATTTTATGCAAATTATTGGGTCTACAAGTAAGTTTCCAGCGTTTTTTTCCAAAATTTGAAGTTTTATTATGAAAACATAGTTACAATGCTTTATTCAAAGTATCGTCCATCGGAAGCTACAATTTTCCCCCATCTTTCTGGCAATCTATGAATTCCGGACCAAAAAAATTTCTCGTCTTTCGAGCGCAAGAACGTATCGAGCCAATTTTTGATTTCCTCTACTGAGCTGAAGCGTATTCTCGTAAGAGCGTTCTGCATCGACCAGAACAAGTGGTAGTCAGATGGTGCCAAGTCTGGACTGTAAGGCGGGTGAGGCAGAATTTCCCATCCACTATTTTCCAAATAGTTTTTCACCGAAACCGCAACATGTGGCCGAGCGTTGTCGTAATGAAAAATGACGGACCCATGCCTGATCTCATATTCTGGCCGTTTTTCTTTTAATGCCCGCTTCAAACGAATTAGTTGGGTTCGATATAATGGTCCTTTGAGGGTTTCACCACTCGGAAGCAGTTCGTAGTATACGACACCCTTTTGATCCCACCATATGCACAGCATGACCTTATTCACGTGAATATTTCGTTTTGGCGTCGATTGGGCGGGCTCGCCGGGCTTTGTATACGATTTTCTGCGTTTAGGGATTATCATAATAAATCCATTTCTCATCACCAGTGACAATACGATGCAAAAATGATTTATTTTTATACCGCTGCAGTAACATTTCGGACATGCAAAATCGCCGTTCGACGTCTCTTGGCTTCAATTCGTACGGCACCCAGTTTCCAACCTTTTGAATGAATCCCAGTACTTTTAGGCGCAGGGAAACGGCTTGTTGCGTGACGCCCAATGATGCAGCAAGTTCTTCTTGAATCTGACACGGATCCTCATCCAGTAAAGCGTCCAATTCCTCGTCTTCAAAACTTTTCGGCTTTCCGGGGCGATCTTTGTCTTTAACTCCAAAATCACCACTTTTGAACCGTTTGAACCACTCGCGGCACGTCGATTCACCAATACATTCCGCCCCATAAATTTCCGAAAGCAAACGATAGGCCTCGGCCTCACTTTTCTTCATATTAAAGAATAAAAGCAGCGCTTTTCCCGCAAATGACGTTTATTTGGCTGGAAACTTGCCATGATTTTGCTCGATAAAATGTACGACACCGATAGAACTGCTCAAATATGACGCCGCAAAGTTGTTGACAGATACAAAACCTACAAATAAAACACATGGGGTCTGAAATTTCTGCCCGGGATCCACTGGTGGCGCCATCTCTGACAAACGCTGGAAACTTACTTGTAGACCCAATAACTTAAAGGATGACTTGGAGATGGACAGAGAGGAGAAAAAAGAGCTTCATATTGAAGCGTAGTGTTTGCCTAATAAAATATAACTCACTAAACATATATTACAGCAATAAAGTCATAATAATAACCAATTCAAATCTTCCTCCTGTTTTACAATATCTTTTGTTTTCTTTTTATTTGTTGCTTTTGATGTTTCAAATACGTTTTACAAAGTCGTGTTCCCGCGAGATTTTGGTCTTAAGAGAGAATTTATTCCCCCTGAAATTAAGCAGAAAATTCTCTTTTGCAAATTGTTACAAAAATCTCGCGGGAACAGACCTAATATAACAGCACACTCGAATTTCAAAAATCAAAAATATTTCATTTACGAAATATAAAAAAAGAAAACAAATTATACTAATAAAAATAAAGTAAGTAAGTAATACTCCCATAGCAGAAGAATTAAACTAGCGGTTCTTTTCGTGTGTGGGTTAGTTTCTTCGCTGCAGGGAAGTGCATTTAAAGTTCATTAGTAGACTTGATGACATTTATTAAAAAGCAATAAAATAAAAAGCAATAAATAAATTTAGCGATGAACTTAAATTTGATATAATAAAATAGCTTCCTAGTGGCAGAATGTCACAAGGTAAGATCGCTAGGAAATATGGTATAAACCGGAGTATCGTTTGGCGATTAATATTGAGTGCAAACAATCAGGAAGAATAATAACGTTGTTTTCAGGCAGGCGGCCGTATAAAACTACTAAAAAAATAGATAGAGGAATGTGCAATTTAATCATTAGGAATTCATTTATCATTTTAAATTGAATTTAAAGTTCATCCATGCACAGTTCAAAGACGAGCTTTTAAAAACGATTCCCCAAGCTACAGAATAGCAAAGAAATGCATTTGCAGATAAGATACTCTTCAAAAATATCCAATACCTATTATAAAGTAAGAGATTTTTTTTATAATTATGATAGAATGAATTTTACAGGAAAATACGTGGATTAGTTTTCGGAAATATGGTATAGAAAACGTGCCTTTTTAGTGACGAATTACATTTTAATATTGTAATTAATTCGGTATCATGTTCACAGTGAGACGTCATAAAAGAGAACGACCTTCTTAATTGAAAATTTATGGTATCATGGATCGTTTCGTGTACAAAAACATTTTGGAAACAGAGATGATACCTTACGCGGATCGGAATATGTGTTGTTGATGTGTTTCAACAAGCACAGCGATCTGAAACACACACCGTTATTGGTTGAGGATTATTTAAAAGGTAGCGGTATTCAACTTGAATCCCTGAGAACTTATTTGGGATTCTCAAAAGACGAGTTGCGGGAAAGCGATTTAAAAATATAAATAAATTATTCTAAGGCCTAAGAAATGAGTGGGCAAGAGAAGTAGTAAACTACAACTTAATAGTCTTAAAGCAACGAAGATGTTCTGCAGTTATAAAAAATAAGGGCTACTATATAAAATACTGAATTTGTTTCTTTTGTTTTGCGCGCTTTTTAGTACATTTTGTTGCTTTTCTTATTTTTTTTTAATAAAATGTATTTGATTTTTCAAAATAGAGCTATATGAATGCACTCATATATTTAGATTCATACATATATTGTAGTTAAGACAATGAATATTGAGTACACTTTATTTCGAGGGAGTACTGTATGCATTTATGATATATTCAAAGATAATTGAATGAATCTGGATGTGGCGATTGGTTTGAATGAGTGAGTTTTCAAAAAGGTACAAAGAAGACCCAAACAAAATTCAGTTTACACAGTGTGCATTTGGTGGAGTAGCTAAATTATTTTTTCGTGTTCGTTATGCACGATCGTGGGAAACAGTTATATGAAAAAAAAAATTAGTACACGTTAAAAGAAAAAAAACAGTATTTTCTTTTGAATAAAATATTTAAAATAATGATTTCCCAAGTTTGTACCTACAAGTAGCGCACACGTGGGGTGGCCGTGGTGTAGTGGTACTAGCAATCGCTTCTCACTCGGAGGGTCAAGATTCGTATCCTAGCCACGACAAGCTTTCATTTGTGTAATTGGAACTCAGTCAGAAAACCAAAAACCTCATCATTCCGAGTGAAGAAAATCTCTCCGTCCTATTCGGACTCCCACCCCTGGAGAGTCAATATCGAAACCAAACACACCTGAGTTTCAAACCACAACATCACAAACTTTCCTTTCTCCTCCTTCTACCTTTCCGCCCGCGCCCTGGCAACAGTGTAAGGGTATTCATAACCCCTTTGGCGCGCGTAAATTATAAAAAAAAAAAAAAAAAAACGTGGTGCGTCGCATTCATATTGATGTGGGATGCGGGTCAAGGGAGGTTTGAAATAAAAACACGTTTTTTTAAGAGTATATGTAATTCAAATGTAGTTTAATTCAAATGTAATTTAATTCACTTAAGTGTTAATTTGTAGATATTATAGGTAATAGTAAATAATTTAGATTAAGATATTTAACTAGATATGTAACTAGATTAAGAAAAAAAAACATATCAGGGAATAGTTTTTGGGTATTAGGCGTATCGTTGTGTAGCGTTCGTGTCGGTTATAAATTTCCGTTGCTCTTCGTGGCTGCTGGTCAACTGTGTAGTTAGTCCCTCTTCCTTTTTTGTTTTTCCAAAGCGATGATGATGATGACAATGATCAAATATGGTAATAGAGAAGTTGCATTTTAAAGAACAGTAGATTGCAGTAGATTATAGTTTAACGTTTATGGTTCGCTGTGACGGACTTAGGTTTGAGTTGATAGGCACATTCTGCCTACATCCGGCCATCCTGCTTTAATCTGACTCGTAGATGTCAGAATCTTCCTCATCTTCTTGTATCCACGGCTTAATCAGATCAGCTGCAGACGACGTTTTATTTGGGCCTTCGTGGTTACCGACTTTGGATACTTCGTAGCGGTCGTTACGTCGAATTTTTGTAACCTCGTATTTTGGTTGCACTTTGAGCCCTGCACCAAATTGCGTTCGTTAAATTGCGACTAAGTCGTGGACAGCATACTTTCTCGTTGACTTGCGGCGTTTGTTGTATTGTAGTTTATTTTCTACTTGAATTCGTAACTCAATTCTTTCGCTCTGAAATTCTTCTCGTATCTTCACCTCCAGCATTTCGGCTAGCTTGACGTCTTCATCGCTTCGCATTGGAACATCGAACAGTAGCTCGAAAGGTGTTGTGTTCGTGGCTCTTGAGACTGTTGAATTTATTGCCTTTTGCAATTGTATGACATGTTGGTACCATTTCAGGGGGTTGTCCACGGACATCTTTGTTAGAGTTGGGATTATGATGCGATTCATTCTTTAGACTTGGCCGTTACCTCGTGGGACACCAGTTGTAATTTGAATGTGAGAAATGTTTCGCTAGTCGCAATATTCCTTGAAATTGTTTGAACTGAATGCCGCTGCTCTGTCAGTTACCATTCGTGCTGGGTTACCGAAAATGTTTTCCAAGAAGGTTAACTTTGTTAAAACCACTTCCGTTGTCGTTGATTTCACTGGAAAAATCCAAACGAATTTGGTAAAAGCATCTATAATTACAAAAAGGTGTTTGTAGTTCTTAGCCGTAGACCGCATGGGTCCAAGATGATGTTTGTAACGGTACATCAACCTTTGTAATTGGATTTAGGTATCCTTCCTGCTTACCGCCATTCTTTGCTGATAAAATACAGGCCACACAACGTCCTTGATTTTCTTACACATGTTCGGGAAATAATCATTTTGCTTTATATGTGTTTGCACTTTGTCTGCGTTGAAATGTCCTGCGTCATGAACGCTTCTAATTATTTCCCTTTGCATAGCCTTTGGGACCACAAGAAGGTAAGCTCCTTGGATAAATCGATACAGCACTCCGTTACGGTTTATGTAGTCCTCATACTGCTAGCGTTGAAGAATGCTGAGAATAAGTTGACAGGATTCATCTGTGCATTGGGCCTTTTGGATTCTATGGAGAATGCCCGTATCCACTGTCGCAACCGTCAAAACTCGACTTAATGCATCAACGTGTTGCATATATTTTCCTGGTCTATGATGCACCGTACAGTTGAACTCCTCCAATAACAATGCCCATCTTGCAACCCGTGTACATAACTCCTTCTTCTGCATTGTCAACTGGAAGGCTTTGCAATCAGTAAAGATTTTGAATACAAGAAACAAGAGGTAAGTACGTAATTTTTTAGCTGAACGTATTATCGCTAATACCTCCAACTCGTAGCTACTGTAATTTTCTTCGACAGGTGTAGTCTTAGGTAGAAGATCGGATGTGGTGCTTTGTCGTGTCGCTGAAGTAAGACAGCAGCGAGACCGACCTTGCTTGCGTCAGTATGTAACTCCGTGTCTAGCTCCGGATTAAAGAGCTTGAGAACCGGTTCCTGACATAGCCGTTCTTTCAACTCCAGATATGCGTTCCTTTGCTCGTGACCAAAGCTAAAAACGACCAAACTCTTCCTTGTCATGTCGGACAAGGGCTTAGCAATACGTGAATAGTTCGGTATAAACTTTCTAAAAAAGCCCATTAAGCCAAGAAAACTCTGGATATTTTTTAAATTTGTTGTTTCTGGAAAATTTCGAACAGCTTTAGTTTTTTCGATTGACGGCCGAATCGATGCATTTTCCACGATGTGGCCCAGGAATTCAATTGTCCGCGTGACAAAATTACATTTTTCCCATTTGATTATGAGTATGTTTATTTCCGCAACGTTTAGCACTAGCTTCAAAGTTTTCCGATGGGATTATTAAATCGTCCATATAAATGAGCAAAAGTTTCTTGCGGACTTGGTCTTTGAAAACTGTATTTATAAACCTTTGAAAGACTGACGGCGAATTACAGAGGCCAAACGGAACTTTGCAGAATTCATATTGAGCCTCTGGCGTAACGAACGATGTAAACTTTCGGCTTTCGGGATGAATATCGACATGGAAAAACCCGTTTTTAAGGTCTAAGCTGGTAAAAACACGCACGTTATAAAGATTCTCTTTAATAATCTTAGAGTTAAATTTTCGATAGTCGACACAAAGTCTATAGCTACTGTCCTTTTTCTTCGCAAGGACAACCGGACTAGAAAAATTAGAGTTACTTGGTACTATAATTCCTTCCGCGAGCTACTCCGATATTTGAAAAGCCACTGCGTCCTTTTCCTTAGGCGCTAACCTTCTAGGACGATGAAATACTGGCCTTTCGTCTTCCAGTACAATTTTCATTTCCACGCACGATTTCTCCGGTTTTTTTGTCTTATACGAATTAATTAAACTCGCGATTGTCTCTTTTATTTGCGTATTTTTTATTATGTCTATGTTATATACATTTTTATTTTCTGATTCTAGGGTTTGCTTATCAATTTTATTTATATCGTTTTTATAATTCGTATCATTGTAACCTATTACGTTAACTTTACGTTTAAGGTTCACTTTTCCGCTCTCGATCACCATATTAGCATATTGTAAGATTTCTGTACCGATTATAACGTTTTCAGACACCCACTCATCATTAACAACATCAAAAGTTAAAATGTAGGGCATCTCATCGATAATCACTACCATTTTCACCGCACCGATTGATTTATAAACTGTTTGTCCTATTCCTGTTAGCAGTGTACCCGCACTATCAAATTGTAACACAGCGTTTTTGAGTTTGAAAGTCTTGCGTTGAACTACCCGCTTTTTGAGTGCCGCCATAATTTCTAAAAGCTTGCGATGATGAACTTGGTTTTTGCGCATGGTCACTCTTCACTCGTTCATTCTTCGTTTGAAGCGCCATTCACATTCATTCCATTCATTTGTTTGACTGGCGCGAACTCACTTATTCATGGTTGGCATAAACCAACCAAACACCGTTTTGAGTGCATTCATGCAGCTCTCTAATACAGATCTCAAACATTTGAACACAAACGATTTGCTTGTTTTACTGTTAGGAATAAGGTGATCGCGTATCAATTACCATGGAGTTTGGGATGTTTTCCACAGCAGATATTGTAGATAGCTCAGAAAATATAAATCAATTTCTTTGTTTTAATGCTAGGAAATGCTTCTGCAGTAAATATTTAAGTTAAATTTGTCAGTGGACAGAAGATTCCAATCGAGGGATTTGTATTTGTCTGCGATGCTACGGAATAAAGTCTTGTATCATTGATTGTAGATTTAGTATACTCGTAGTTACAAGTTCAGTATTTTTTACGTAATATGGAAGGTTCCAGGTTTTTTTTCCAGAACTGTTTATTTTGTGATTGGAATGGAATATTTAAATGTTTTGCGGACGTAAGTGTCTTGCATAAAGTTGACCAAAGCCTCTTGGTTTGGTGATTGAATGATGTTTGAAGAAAGATAGCATATTCTATCGACCAATTGGGGAAGTCTTGCTTCGGTAAGAATGTCGTTGGTGGAGTTGAACAGAAAGAATTTTGTTAATAGTAGTTGAACGGAGGGCTTCCATATTTGATCTTGCGGCAGCATGATAAGGTGTTGTGATGGATTGTAAGGAAGTCAGTTTTTGATAATATTACAGACTTGATTCAATTAGTTAGAGTAATGATATTATGAAAATAAAAATTTAATAATGTTAATCCTCACAGTGAGGATTTTACAGTGATTTTAAGAGTATACTTAGAATCAAAAATAAATCCAAAAACTTGAATAAAGTTAACATTTTTTATATGAATGTTATTTAGATTGACTACATCAGTTTTATTACATTTATATTTCTTACAAATATAATACATTTCCGACTTTGAGTATGAAATAATAGAGCCTGAGTATTCACTCGAACTTTGTAGGGCTTCGATAATGTGGGAGAAATATCACCTAATACTTGTAGGTCTATGGAATAATAAGATAAGATAAGATTAAGGACTGAAACGAATAAAATTTGGAAACTTCAAAGTAAAAAAAAAGATATTTTTATAATTCATGTAATTTTTTTTTTATTTGCTTTAAAACTCTGTTTTTATTAAATTCATTTACAATTACAAAAAATAAAAAAAATTATTTGGGTCCCCATTCTTTCCTCAACTTCTTTCGAATGTCCTTCATAAGGTTGTTGACAGTTACATCCGTGATCTTTTTGGACGCTCTTTTCCATTTAGCACCAAAATCTTTTACGTCCTTTGCACACTGCTGACTTTTCCTCAATTTAGCTTTGACCAAACCCCAATACCTTTCAATGGGATGGCACTGTGGAACATTGTGTGGATTCATGTCTTTTGGGGCAAAGTCGACATTTTTAGCAACAAGAAAGCTCAACGTCGCATGAGCATAGTGAGCTGAAGCTAAATCTGGCCAAAATAATGTTGAACCCTCGTGTTTGTTTAAGAAAGCAATCAACCGTTGTTTTAGCCACTCGTTAATGTACACTTCTCCGTTAATTGTTTCCGTTGTAATAAACGATGAGCTTCTGTGTCCACATTGGCAAATGGCCTGCCAAACGAGATATTTTGATCGGAATTTTTCCATCCCAATCGATGTTGTTGATTGCGGAAGAATCTCAGCTTTAAACGAGTTGTAAAACTGCGCACCTGGAAGAGTAGTAAAGTCGGCTTTGACATAAGTTTCGTCATCCAAAAATAAGCACGCTTTCTTTTTGCCGATCAACTCGTATAGCTTTCGGGCTCGTGTTTTTATGACTTTTTTTTTGCTTTTCAGTAACTTTTGGTATTTTTTGTTTTTTTCGTGTTTTTAGACCGTTTTTTTTACGTTTTTTAGATTTTTGTACCATTGTTTAGTTGGTATTTCATTTCCGAGCAAAATCTCTGGATGACATAGTCCATCGGAAAACGATGGTACCCACTATTTTCCTGTCCAAATTTGTATCATGTGCTCCACTTTTAGCTCCACTTTTCTGTTTTCGCTTAACTGTCAACGTCTCCAAATATCGTTTAATAACAGAATCCACTGTACTGCGTGTTACGTTTAAATTTTTTGCGATGAAATGGTTTGGACGCGAAGTATTTTCGAGCCATTTGTCGATGATCTTTTTACGGCGTTCTTCTTGACTCATATTTTATAAATATTTTAAACCGCACCGAACTAAAATCAATAACAAACTGAAACTAGAGAATATACAGATTAATGGGATTGCAATTTTTAAGCATTGGAAGTATAGCCCGTATTAAAATTTACAGATTTTATTCGTTTCAGTCCTTAGTTAAGATCATCGACGTATAGTGTATGCCCTATCTTTTGGAAGCTATCACCAATTTTGCTAATTTCGTTAAAAGCTATGACAAACAAAAGCACTGATAATAGTGATAATAGTGATTCTTGGGAAATAACGTTTTTTAGTTTGTAAACTTTGGAGTAGATGCTGTTGTAGTTAATACGAAAGCTGTTCTTTTAGGAGGAAATACTGCATGAAACCAAAAATTATTGGGCCGTTTTTACATTTTAATAGTGCCCTGATCCTGTCAGCGGTTATCTTAAACTCTAAAGTGAGAATCGAATCGAGATCGATCTACTTTGTTTGTCTATTAAGTTGTTTTATTTTTCAAGTTTCTGGGACGTGGACTGGGACTGATATTCGCAGTAGAATTTTTGAAATCTTTGTTTATCGGTCTTAATTGCTTTGTGAAACCTAGTGTTGAGCTTTCTGTAGAGGACAAGATTTGAGCCATTGTGTGATTTTTTAAAATTGTGCCAAGCTTTTAAATTTGCATACGAGGGAGCTATGTAATTTCCGTATTCGACCAAGATACACTTGTTTCGAGGGGTGCCTTTGCTTCACCGTGTATGGTTTGTAAATTAGTGCAGATTCTTTGTTGATGTTGGAGGAGTGTTTCCTCGTGAGCAATTCTTTTGAGAATATGCAGATGATAGATTGGTAGATTTAGAGCATAGTAAAGGTGAAATTTGGGACTGGTCAACGTGAGCAAATGTCTTATGTGTGAAAAAATGAGTGTGCCGAGCGTTATTTAGAATCGCTAACCGTGACTTGGTAATCAAATGTTCGACTTGCTTACCGCATTTGTTTGATTTCTCAGAACACAAAGAAGGCATAATGAATTGAAGTCGTCTGTTATTAATATTGGAGTATTTATTCCATCCAACATCCTCTAGGTTTTGCATTGAACAACTTTGATCAGGTTAAGGTTGATTCCAACTGCTATTGCTGATATATTTGAATTTATGGTATAACTGGTAGGTGGATGGATTTGTATATGAGGAGGTATACTCCTGTGTAGAAGTTGGCAGAGAGTCAAAATTATGAAAATATGAGTCATGAGTCAGGTGCGATTGGTTTGAGACCGGATGGTATATGGATTTCTTTTAGAGAAATAATTATAATTTGTTTTATATCCTTTGTTAGTTGCTGCAGTTCGTAGAAGTTTTTAAAGTATCCATTAAGGTTCATAGAACTCTGAAAAGTTGACCTAGGGCAAGCGAAGAATTCTTGTGAACGTAAAGAATTTTATATTGCGGTGACACCGGCCGATTCTCTGATCCGCGAAGTCGTTGTTTCGGTTTAATATTTTTATTTATTATTGTGTGTGGAGAAGAATGATTTGTTGATTGCATCCGGGCGGGTGGGGATAGAGGATAGAGGGAAATTTGTGTCAATTTTTCGTGTACACTTTGTTTGACTGTGTGGGTTTTTTTTATTAGATGTTGCCGGGGATGAGTTACGTCTTGTTGCAGGCTGCTTATGGTACGGCTTGGATAACTTTTTTATTTTGTGTGTGTGTTTTAAATGACAGAGCTTTGTGCAACTGCGGAGTATGTTGTGGAAAATAACGTGATCGGGGTTTTCTCTTTAAATATTTTTTTTTGCCACAACCACGGCTCATTTTTTATTATTTTTATTTTGACAGTCTCTTTGGCTTCGAGGTATGTTTTAGAAGATGATGGATGTTCTTCGTTGGTGAGGGTATGACCAATAAGTTAGCATTTTCCAATGCTCATGGCATTAGGGATGGGAAACCTTTCAATGTTGACAGTAGTTGGAGAACGGCAGCTATCAAAGAAAAGAGAACAATCCCGGTAGCTTGGAGTTCGTTCCCCTTCTTCGGGTAGCTGTATTAGGCAAGGCAAAGGGTCTACAGTGCCTTTGCAAGAATGTAATTGAGCAGAAATTATCAAAGTTGTTTTTAAAGTGCAATAAATTGGCGCTCTATGCCACCTGTAGCTGTTTTAAGCTAGAATATGCTAATTGATGAGGGCGGGGTTTTTCCATGACTGGAAGAAATCACTATTAATTAAGAGTCAGACAAGACTGTTTTCGTTCGTAATGGCTTATTTAGACCCACGCAAATATCATCAATAACGAAAGCGTAGATACAGAAGCGAAACTAGCACTTATAAAGCCCCTCATCTCAATTTACCAATTCAACCAAAAAAAGATCTAAAAAAAGACATCAAAACTTGTATGATAAAGAACGCTTGGTATGGATACATACTAGATGGAGTGAAAAGTGACCTCCTTGACCGCCAGAATGTGCTGCTACTGCAAAAAATGTAATGGTGCCTTGAAGTTGGTTCATATTTAGGCAGACATGCAATATTTCAGTGCAATACTGTTTTTAGTTTTGTTTTGACAGCTGATTGTTGTTGACGTGTTTGGCATCATGTTGAGTATGCACAAAAACGATTTTCGTTCTCTCATAAAACATTATTTTTTGAGAGGCAAAACGGCGAAGGAAACAAAAGAAAAGTTGGATAAATATTATGGGGCTAATGCTTCGTCAGATTACACCGTCAAATATTGGTTTCGAGAGTTTTGTGGTGGCCGCAACTCCACTACCGATCAAGGCCGCAGAGGCAGGCCCTCCGATGCGGTTGCAGAGGACAATGTCAAAAAAATACATGAAATGGTGTTGGCTGACCGGAAAGTGAAGGTGCGCGAGCTAGCAGATACCACAAAGATTAGTACTGAGTGCACACGCCATATTTTGGACAATATTCTGCATATGAAAAAGTTATCCTGCCGCTGGGTGCCGCGCATGCTCACTCCTGACCAAAAACACGAACGCGAGAGCACTTCGAAAGAGTGTTTGGACTTGCTGATGCAGAATCGGGCGGACTTTTGGCGTCGACTGGTAACTGGATTTGGATCCCTCAGACTATTATCTCTTCCCAAACCTCAAAAGATGGCTCTTCAATAAAAATTTCAGCTCACGCGAGGAAATCATCGACGCCACGGAGGAGTATTTTGCAGACCTGCAGGAAAATTACTTTTCGGACGGGATCAAGAAGTTGGAAAATCGCTGGAATAAGTGTATCAAACTAAAAGAGGACTATAATGAATAATATAAAAAACCTTTAAAAAAAAAATTTTTTTTAATTCCTAAGGAGGTCACTTTTCACTCCATCTTGTACATCTGTATTCAAAGCTCAACCCAACTGGCGAAAAAGTTATTTATGCTACATATTTATCAACTTCAATTATCAAAATGTATATTAGGCTCAGAATGGGACATACAAACATCACTCACAAGTATTTAATTATCAGTGAATCCGCTTCTGCAACGTAAGATTAACATTTCGCAATGCAATAATTCGCGACATCTTTTTCGGAACGGTAGCACTCAGACACGAAACTGGTCCATTGTATTCCATGTGTTCCGATCCCCCAGCTCAGTACTTAGCGTGCCCAACGCTGCTTAAATTCGCTGATCTAGTGAGAACCGGTGCTTTTACCGTGGCGAGGTCCTTGACCAACATTTAGTGCAACATATTGTACATGTTGCAATACAAAAGTGTAAATTAAATCAGCAAAACCAGCTACAACAACTATTAATATATGGTATATTTCCGATAGTAACGTACGATCCTCTTATACAATAATTTTAAAACATAAGTTCGAATTATTTACAATATTTAGTTTCCTTTTATTTTTAACTACCCGAAGGCCTTTGTAGCTAGCGGCTAACCGTTTGAATTATTTATCATGTTATTTATTTATGTACCACCATGATCAAAATTTATTCAGAAAATTAAAAATACAAGTTTATTCATCTAAATCTATATTGTCCTCTTCAAAGTAATCCTCATCGACTGCAATACACTTATGCCAGCGCTTGATCCAAAGGCTTCGGCCACACTTATTCTGCGTCTTTCCAAAAGCGCAGAAGACATTATTCTAATCCAGGAACCATGGATTGCAGAAGGCGTGGTTCGTGGACTTAGGACACCCTCATACGTTCCGCTCTATACAAGAGACAAAGGTAAGATTAGAACTTGTATATTAGTGAAACGTAGCCTTAATGTATTTCTACTTCCCAACCTCAGTGACCCCGACCTAACCGTTGCCAGATTAGAAACTGCCAAAGGCTCATACTGGCTGGCATCGGCTTACCTTGGCCACGACCAAGTGGGCCCTCTCCCTGGTGATAACCTAGAAAGGGTGGTACTGGAAGCGGGAAGGCAAAAAACTGGCCTCATAATCGGATGCGACGCCAACGCACATCATACGGTATGGGGCAGTACCGACATCAATGATAGAGGTGAGTCACTTTTAGACTATATTTTAAGTACTAACCTCTTAATTTGCAATATTGGCAATGAGCCCACTTTCATAACAAAAAACCGACAAGAAGTTTTAGATATTACTCTTGTCTCCGACAGCATCACCCAAAGGCTAACAAACTGGATGGTATCGTCTGAACACTCCTTTTCGGACCATAGGTACATCCAATTCAGTCTGAGTGATGCTCCCCCTCGCCAACCAACTTTCCGGAACTACCGGAAAACTGATTGGACAAAATATAGAGGAATCCTATCGGAAACGATATCCTCCAAACTATCAAGTCCCCCGCGTGACACCAATGAGCTCGACATGAAAGTCAGGGAATTTACTCTGACTCTCAATAAGGCTATGGCCGCTTCCTGCCCTCTTATTCAACCAAGAGGCAAGAAAAAGCCACACTGGTGGACATCGGCACTAGGACTGCTCAGAAACACATGCAGAAAACTTTTCAACGCAGCAAAAAGCACAAGAAAAGTGACCGACTGGGACTCATATAAAGAATCCCTCAAATTATACAAAAAAGAACTGAGGAAGGCAAAGCGACAATCCTGGAGGTCATTCTGTGACAAAATTACAGAAACCTCTGAGGCTTCGCGGCTAAGAAAAATCCTCTCCACAAATCCTATGATGCCCAGCTGTTTGAAAAAAACCGATGGCTCTTGGACAACCTCAAGTGATGAATCACTCAACCTGCTTCTGGACACCCACTTTCCAGGTAGCTCCCAACTCGCGGCCAGTAGCAGCCCAAACAAGCCTACTGCAACCGTGACCAAAATTCATAGTCTGATTACGAGAGACAAACTGCTCTGGGCGCTACATAGCTTCAAACCATACAAGTCTGCTGGTCCGGACGGTATTATACCTGCCGAGCTACAGAGATCCTCAGATATTATTCTACCAGTGTTGGAAAATATTATGAGGAGCTGTGTAGAACTTATCCACATTCCACTGTTATGGAGAGAAGTCAATGTAGTATTCATTCCCAAAGCTGGAAAATGTTCTCATGTGGTCCCAAAGGACCTCAGACCCATAAGTCTATCGTCATTCCTTCTGAAAACTTTAGAACGACTGATTGATATCCATATTCGAGCTAAAGTTGATCCAAGACTTCTGTCTACGGCTCAACATGCCTACTGTAAAGGAAAGTCGGTGGAAACGGCTTTGCACTCTCTGACTAGCCACATCGAACGATCCCTACAATATAAGGAGTACACAATGGTTGCTTTCCTGGACATAGAGGGCGCCTTTAACAACGTCAACACATCCGCAATCACGACTGCGTTGTCAACTCTGCAGGTAGACGACTCACTTGGGGAGCTGATTAATCTAATGCTAACAAGCAGGATAATCAACTCCAAACTGGGTGAGACTTCTGCTAAAAGATATGTCAGTAGGGGTACGCCGCAAGGCGGTGTCCTCTCCCCCCTTCTTTGGAACTTAGTGGTTAACGAACTACTGATATACCTGGAAGAGGGTGGTAGCAGAGTGATTGCCTATGCGGATGACGTTGCCATAGCCGTCTCAGGAAAACATTTAAATACCATTAAAGAACTCCTCCAAGTAAATCTTAACAGATTAACCTGCTGGGCAGATCGCTGTGGATTGGGAATAAACCCCCATAAAACTGATCTTGTCCTCTTTTCTAGGAAATATAAAATTCCAATCATAGACCCTCCTTCAATAAACGGTACCAGTTTAGCTTTCTCCGATACAGCAAAATATCTGGGTCTCATTTTTGACAGGAAACTAAACTGGAAACCTAACATTCAAGAAAGAGTCAATAAAGCTACAATAGCTTTATTCTCCTGCAAGAAAGCCATTGGGAACAAATGGGGCCTTCAACCTCGCATAACCCACTGGCTATACATCTCGGTCATAAGACCGATACTCACTTACGGGGTGGTTGTCTGGTGGACGGCCTTGGAAAATGCAGTCAACTGCATTAAATTAAGCAGAGTCCAAAGAACAGCATGTCTATGCACAAGCGGAGCCTTGCGGTCTACCCCCTCTGCGGCATTAGATATTCTGCTTCACTTGACACCCCTCGACATTTTTAGCAAGCAAGTAGCTGCGACTGCAGCTATTCGCCTTAAAGCGACTAAACAGTGGACAAATAATTCATTTGGCCACGCCAACATTCTTAATACATTAGGAATCCTCACAGAGAACACCGATTACGCCATACCTGAACTTTGGTTTGACAAAAACTTCCATGTAAGCTTCCCCTCTAGATCATTCTGGGAGGAGGATGCTTTCATGGAGGACAAGTCAATCCATCTCTACACAGATGGATCTAAAACCGACAGCGGAGTTGGCGGCGGTGTTTTCTCAGATAAGCTTAACCTAAGCCTCTCTTTCCGCCTTCCAAATCACTGTAGCGTGTTCCAGGCGGAAATTTTGGCGATTAAAGAAGCTCTGTCCTGGCTGAAGAAAAACGTGATATCTGCAAAGGATATCCGCATATTTTCGGATAGTCAGGCCGCCATCAAGTCCCTGGACTCGGTCTCATTGTGTTCTAAAACTGCCCTTGAATGCCGATCATCTCTCATGGAGATGGCAGAGCAGTTCAACATTCACCTCTGTTGGGTGCCGGGCCACAGAGACATTCCAGGGAACTGCAGAGCCGATGAACTCGCCAAAATTGGAACCACTCTACCTATCCTACCAGACAAAGGTAGTATAGGTATACCAATCGCTACGTGCAAACTAACACTAAAGCTAGATGCCAATAAAAGAACGGACCTTAGGTGGACTGCTGAACAAACATGTCTAGCGACAAAACAGATCTGGCCAAAGCTGGATCTGAGTCGATCTAAGTGTCTGATCTTCTTAGAAAGGAAACATCTCAGCGCCATAATAGGTGTCATTACCGGACACTGCCTCATAGGCAAGCACGCAAGAAGGCTTGGCGCTTTTACTAACGATTTTTGTAGAAGCTGCATGGACGAGGAAGAGGAGGAGACAATCCCCCACCTACTCTGCACATGCCCAGCTCTCTCTCAGAGAAGGAAGCTTCACCTAGGAGCTTTCTTCTACAACGACCTAAACGATCTAGAAAAAATAGACGTTAACAGTCTCCTACGCTTTATTAAAAGCTCAAACTGGTTCCAGTAGTAAGAAGATCATAGATCCACGTGGCATCACAATGGGCCAATAGGCCTAAGTGGGTTGGTATTTCCAACAGCCACTCTTACCTAACCTAACCTTGATCCAATCCTCGAAACATTTTTTATATTCGGTTTTCGGTATATCCATCAGTGCTTCCTGCGATTTTTCCACTACTTCCTCTCGGCTGCTGAAACGCGTTCCCCGTAGTGGGTTTTTTTTAACTCGATTGAACAGAAAGAAGTCACAGGGAGCCAAATCAATTGAATTCGGTGGCTGTTGGATGGTATTTGTTGCATTTTTCGTCAACAAATTACAAATAATGATGGCACTGTGCGACGGTGCGTTATCATTGTGCAAAATCCACGAGTTTTCTGCCCACAATTCTGGTCTCTTTCGGCGGTTGCTTCACGGAAACGTCTCATAACGCCCAAATAATACTCTTTGTTTACTGTCTGGCCTTCTGGCAAAAATTAATGATGCACTACACCGTTGTAATCCATGAAAACCGTGAGCATTGCCTTCTTTTTTGACTGAAAATGACGTGTTTTTTTGCTCTCGGCTCATTTGGTGAACGCCATTCACTTGCCTGATGTCTGGATTGCGTGTCGTACTCATAAACCCACGTATCGTCTCCAGTAATGATCCTTTTGCTGAATGTGGGATCGGATTCAGCTTCGCAAAGCAAATCATCTGACGTCGCGTCAACACGGTCTCTTTTTTGCATGAAATTGAGGTCTTATGGCAGCAACTTTGCTACTACACGACGGAAACCCAAATCATTAACAAAAATGTCTTGAACGGATCCATAGGCAATGTTCAAGTCCTCCGTTATCTCTCTGATGGTTAATTTGCGGTTATTGACCAACATTTCCTTTACTTCATCAATGTTTTCGATGTCGATGATCTGCCACTGCGTTCATCATTTTCGATTGACTCACGACCACTTTTGAACCGCACGTGCCACTGGTAAACGATCGTTTTCTTTAAAGAATCGTTGCCGAAACACTTTTCCAGCATTTCCAACGTTCGCGCACCATTAAATCCGTTTTTTACGCAAAATTTAATACAAGTTTTGTTGCAATTTTAAATCCATTTTTACAATTGTAAAAAATCGCCAACACACACAGAGATAGATGTACGCTTGGCTACGTAACTTTTGCGAATGTCAAGCTATGACGTTAAGATTTAGAGGGAATGTCAATAACAGATTTACCAACTTGACAAAAAAAAGAACTCAAATCGGAACAATGGGAGCGCCACACGGTGGTGTGGTGCGGGAACTTTTTGATCAAGTTGTATTAATAAAATTATAATAATAATAAATCCACTTGGGTATAGTTTATTTTTAATTTTTATTATTTTAAAGCACTGGTTGACTAGGGGCCGTACTTTCACTGTTTAAATACTAGAATAAATTTAAATACTAGAATAGTAACAGGACGAAACAAACCGCAGAAGGTAGCTAAGAAAATAGCGGTAAACTCACTGAGGTATGCGATAGTAGCCGGCTATTTCGTGTCAGATATTTTCTTTTAACTGAAGCAAAGAATCCGGTTTATTGGTGTACACTTTTGATTTAAGATATCCCCACAAGAAAAAGTCCATTGGAGGCTGCGCGGAGACCAATTTACGTCTTCTCTTATGGATACTAATTGTTGAGAAAAAAAATTCACAAATACGATTGCAGTTCTGCTTCTATTTGGGTCTGATAAATCGAAAATGTGCCTCATCCAAAACCAAAATTTTGTTGAAAGTTGATAAACTCCCAATTATATGGTTAACAAATTGAAGCCTCCGCCTCTGCATCTTGGGGCATTGATTCTTACACCAATTGAATTTTGTTTTTTTATAGCGCTCCATAAAGACTGAATTCCTAAAAGCCGGTTAATCGATTTGTTACGTTTACGCAGTGAACAATAACAAACAAAGTAAAAACTTTATTTTTTTGTTGGGGACAATTTCCCCTTTTTCTGTAGGCTAAATTTTTAAAATTAAAATAATTAGATCATAAATTGTCTACAAGTTTCTATGAACATATATATATATTTGAATATACCGGATCCAAATCTGAATTGGTTTGACTGTTAAGTAAATTTTTGAACGCAAAAAGTTCCTTCTTGTTTATCCCATACTATTAATGCTCAATCCTGCCGGGTACTGTCGCTGCAGGACCAACATCATTCCACAAATTGTAACTCAAAATTACTTATATTGTCTGCAGTTAATTAATTAAGTTTTGAAAAACTTGACTGGCTTCACAAATAGAGTGTCTTCACACTGTCTTTGTGATTAAGAGGAATCGTTAGTCAAAAAATTATTCACACCCCCCATACAAAATTACATATTATTCAATATATTGAAGAAAACAAATTCGATTTTTTTGAAAAAAATATATTTGTTTAGTAATTCAATAACAATTTTGATTTCAAAATTAGCAATAAAGAAAAAAATATAATACTAAAAATGAAAAATAAAATTAGTATTATAATTTTTTCTTTATTACTTTTACTTAAATCGAAATTGTTATTGAATTACTAAACAAATATATTTTTTTCAAAAAAATTGAATTTATTTTCTTAAAGATATTGAATAATTTGTAATTCTTTATGGGGGGTGTGAATAATTTTTTGCCTAACTGATCTATGTTGTCAGATATGTTTTCCGGCGATCATGCATGCGTGTTACGCAAACGTGGTTGTCGTGCAAGATATGGTCCCTCACACTATTGTTTTCCTTTTATAAAAACAAAGATGTAACTCTTCTCAGCAATTCAGTTAATTAGTGTGGGTCAATTTGTATGAAGTTACGGTATTCTTCAGGAGATTTATCTGCCAATTTCTCAAGCAATTTTTGATGTTAAAATTGTGGTCGTTAAACTTTTCTCGATTTCTTACCGTTACATAATTGTGACGACATTTTGCTCTTACGTTTTAAAAGTGGATCTAATATATACCTCAAACATTAACTAACAATATTGTCCAATGTTTGAATTAAAAATAATATGTTTTTTAATATAGCTTTAGAATGGAGTACGTGGACAACGTGCATGGTTCCTTCTTCATCCCAAAAGATATAAAAGATATCATTGAGACAGCACAATTTCAGCGACTTAAGAATATCAAGCAACTAGGTCTTCTTTACAAACTCTATCCACAAGTAAATCATACACGCTATGACCACTGTATTGGGTAACTTAATAAAAATATTCAACCAATATGAACGTTATATTTAATGTGTTAAATGAATTTTAGAACATATTTTTTAGCGAACAGAACAATTGAAAATTTGGAAAAAAATACAACAAATCTGAAGGTTCCTGAATTTTACAAGAAAGCTGTTTCAGTAAGTTCTTAAATTTAAATCTACATTTTTTATATTTTTGCTTACATAAATTGCTTTAAAAAAGTTTTAAAGAAAAGTTTAGGATAAAATACACTTGTGCATACATGCATTATACGTCATCAACTAAATAAATATAATAATTAATGACACTTTCACAGTCAGTTCACGGAAATAGCTCGTGGTATTGTTCATCTTGTTGTTTCGTACATAAAATAATGAGAGGATTATCACTGGATATCGAAGGCATACATTTAAAATATATATTAAATTACTTTTAAAACAAGTATAAGATATGTATTATTTAGCTCTGATTTCTTTCGAAAGATGTACACATCCTTGACAAAAGGCAATAACACGGAGTTTGAATTCTGTGTGTAATGCTTTAAGGTTCAAACAGAGCGCGTTTTCAACGTCGCGATAAATTCGCTGCGGTGTTGATATGCGGCCGTGAAACGCGGTAATTTGTTGGAATACAGATTTCAAGAATTTATTAAATTTTTAAAAGTAAAGAAAAATAAATCACATTTGTTACTTTAAGACATAAAAATATCATTTTGGAGGGCAGAGATGAAGAACAATTTTGAATGTGATTCTTAAGGTAATCTATAAATATTTTAAAAGCGGCAGAAGTATCACTACAAGAATATATGTCAGACCAACTCTCTTGTAGAAGACAGTTTTTAAGCAATAAAGTTAATTCTAGTTCTTCGAGAAGGTAAGTTAATTTGACAATCTTTTTTTCTCAAGTATTAACAAAAAGTACCATCATGGAGTGATCGGTTATCATAAAATTAAGAACACATTTTTCGTAACCCCAAAATTGAACGGCTTTGAAGCGCCCATAAATATGGCTCAAACATTTACCAGATGCATCTTTTGTAGGCTCATTTATAAAGCACGCAAGCTCATGCGATGCTATTAGTGCCAAATACGAGGGTAGTCACAGAAAATACAAAAAAATTGCGGAAATATATGTTTATTTCTATACGTAATCTTCTTTTAGTTCTCAATAGCTTCGATACCCTGCGAATCGTCGAGCTCCATAAAATAGCGATCGACCGCAGACCCCACCTCTATGCTGTTGGCAAACCTTTTACCACCGAGATATTTTTTTAAATTCGGAAATAGAAGATAATCGAAGGAGGCTAAATCTGGCGAATAGGGTGCATGATCAAGCAATTCGAACTTTAACTCATTGATTTGATGACGGATGAGTGAACTAGTGTATTATCTTGGTGAAACAAAATTTTTTTCTTCGCCAAATGCCGTCGTTTGTCCTTGATTTCATCTTTCAAACGCTTCAATAAATTCGCATAATACACGCCGTTGATTGTTTTGCATTTCTGGAGATAATAAATGAAAATTATACCACACGCATCCGAAAAAACTGATGCCATAACCATAACCCTGCCTGCAGATGGAACTGTCTTCGCCTTCTTCAGAGCCGATTCTCCCTTTTGAGTCCATTGTTTTGACTGTATCTGTGAAGTGATGGACTCATGTTTCATCCAGGGTTATGAATCGACGCGAAAGTTCGGGTTTATTGCTGTGAAACTTCGCCAAACACTCAATTGAAACATCCTCACGATGCTGTTTTTATTCCACTGTGAGTAATCGCGCACAGCTTTCTCATGTCCAACTTTTCAGTCAACATGCGATATGAAGCGCTTTTTGAAATACCTACCGTATCTGCTAGTTCACTCACTGGCGGTGGAACGTGGATTCTTTACAACAACATGGAATAGAAAAGATCATGTAGTAAAAGATGTGAGCCACTTTTAGCCATTCCAAAAGCTGGTCTTCACCCTAAGAATGTTATGCTCTGTATTTGGTTGGATTGGAAGGCAATTGTGTATTATGAGCTTCTTTCGCATTACCAAACCATTGATTCCGATAAGTACTGCTGTACGGTGGGGCGTCGTGTTCAATCAAAATAACGTTAGACCGGATATCTGTTTACAGACTCGGCAGAAGTTGATGCAGTTTGATGTGATGATGGTATTCACCTGATCTTGCCTCCCGATTACCATATCCGGTCCATGAAGAACTAACTTAATAGAAAAAATTCCGTTTCGCTGGAAGCTTGTAAAAGCCACTTCGAGCAATTCTTCGCCCAGAAAGATCGAACGTTTTACTAAAGGGGTATTATAAAATTGCCCGAAAGGTGTCAGAATGTGGTAGCAAATAATGGTGCTTAAATAATTGTTTAAAGTTTTTCCTAACAATAAATATTTAATCTTTAATTGTAACTAAAAAAAACAGGGACCTTATTGTCCAATCCACAACATATCTCGGCGCCGATTTTTTCCAATTCCGCGATGAAATAGAGCTACTATCAGCGTTGGCAAATCGATAATGGACATGTTACCCACGGACATGTTTGCTTTTTCGTTTTCTTTTTTCGTTGTCATGTTTTTTAGTTTTTAAAGACTGATAAACGACTGACCTTTGACTTTTTGGCTGATATTCAATCGCTTTATTCAATTTACTTGTTTTTTTTTTTTATTTTACGGCGTAAAATAGCAATATTTGAACTTTTACTAGAGTTTAGAAAAAACACGACCGGTACATAATGAGCCCCAAACTCGTTCGCAAAGAATAGAAAAACAAGGAAACTCAAAAGAAGCAGCTAACACAAAAAACAAAGCCTGATACATGCATAGTGCATGCCATATACTTGGGCTACTCGTAAATAAGATTCTCACCCATGGAGCTAAAAAAAAGCATATACACACGCATGTACAATAAAATAATAGTCGCGAGGCCCACACGTATACACCCTGAATGACTCGAACTACAACCAACTTCAGACTGCTTTAATTTTCAAACCTTCATGACAGTGAGCTCAAATTTTGACACATGACAGATAGTTTTATTATTTATAAGCTTTTTAAACGATTTGCGTCTTAGTTGTGTGAAAAATTTTTAAATTTTTATCCGCGATGGAATTCAAACGTGATAGTGTGATTGCTTTATATTTGGCTGGAAAACCACAAGTAGCTATCGTTAGAGCCCTCCTCAACGTGAATAAATCATTTGTGTCTCGAGCCATAGCTCGTTACCGTGATACTGGCAGCGTTGCAAAACGCCATGGAGGTTGTCATAAAAAAACAGCAACATCGGCAGAAATGGTTCGGAAAGTGAAGGCTCGAATTGAGCGAAATCCGCGTCGAACTAGAAGAAAAATGGCTCGTGAGCTCAACATATCGTTGGAACGTATGCAACACATACTGAAAAATGAGCTTGGGCTCAAGTCATTGAAGTTCCAACTGCAGACGATCTTACACCGCAACAGAAAAAAGTTAGATTCGAAAGAGCGAAGGAGGGAGTTGCTACGCTTGCACGAAAGTGGTGAGTTGCCGAATTTGTTTTTTTTCCGATGAGTCGCCATTTGTTATCGAGCAATATGTCAACAAACAAAATGACAGAGTTTAGTTGCCAGAGAGGTCCTTCGAAAATTTACACCTTCGGACGGCCACCAGAAAGCAGGCAGCACGGATGATGATGGTTTGGGCCGCCATAACCGCCGATGGTCGCTCTCCACTCGTATTTTTGGACCGTGGCGTCAAAATTAATGCGATCGTATACCGTGAAACTGTCTTAGAGGCAGTATTGAAGTCTTGGGCAAACAATCATTTCGGTCGGAGACCGTGGACATTTCAACAAGACTCGGCACCGTCTCACAAAGCGCTCGTCAATCAAGATTGGTTAAGAAACAATGTTCCACACTTCATTTCTTCGACACAATGGATTGCAAATTCTCCGGATGCAAATCCGTTGGATTTCTCTGTCTGGGGTATTTTGAAGGCGAAGGTTGGCACTAAAAAATACCAAAGTTTGGACCACCTCAAACAAGCACTTCGCCGGGAATGGGCCCAAATACCGCAGAGCCACTTACGTGCAGCGTGCGATGCTTTCTTCGGCGGTCTCAAGGCCATTATTTGCGCCAAAGGTGGACATATTGAAAAATTGATGTATTTTCCAACATTTTTTGCTTTGGTACAATAAAATTTATCAAAAAATAAAAAAAATTATAGCATTTTAAAAAGTTGGAGTTCGAGTCATTCACCCTGTATATGGTAGATGGCGAGTAAAAAAAACGAGTTTCATACGTTGATGCTGAATGGAATTGTGTATTGACGCCCAAATGAGGCTGTTATGCCAGAAAACATCAAGCAAATTCACAAAATCGTTTTGAACAATCGTTAGGTGAAAGTGCGTGAAATAGCTGACATTGTAATTGGACTGTGTACATCATAATCTGCACGAGTATTTGGGTATGCGAAAGCTCTGTTCGAAGCGGGTGCCGTGATTGTTTAAGCGAAATAAAAATAATTTTTTCCTACGGTATGTGGCAATGGATGAAACATGGATCCTATTACCTGTTCGCAAACCTCAACAAAATGCTTGCCGGAAAGAGGTATGGCTCCAATGAAGAGGTGATGTTCCAAACTGAAGCGTATTTTGGAGGGTTGGCCAAATCGTTCTATAAAAAAGGCATAGAAATGTTAGGGCGGGCCTGGAATGAAGGAGAGTGTTTTGATGAATAAAGCATAATTTTGTTTTTATATACCACCTTTTCTTAAGTCGAATATATATTAGGTGGCGTAAAATTAATCATATAGGTATACAAACAGACAAGCAATGGAGCGCTTTACTTCGCGAGAGCGTGGAATAATTGTGTCGATGTTTTTGACCAATAATCGGTCGGTGGTGTTAGCGCAGCGTGAATTTTGACGTCGGTTTCCTAATCGTGTCGCGCCAACTGGGCAAACATTCCGGCGCTTAGCTACTCGACTCGAACAGAGTGGAACCACAGGAGACCATGCAGTGCGTGACCGCCACCGGACTTGTCGTTCGGCCGAGAAAATCGTGGCTGTGGCTGCCGATGTCAATGAGAACGAATAAAAATCAACCAGACGACGAGCCACGCGATTAGGCATCACCAGACGGACCCTACAGCGAATTTTAGTGAAAGACTTACAAAAGTTCCCGTACAAAGTGTAAACAGTGCATCAGTTAACGCCTCCTGACCGTCAGTTGCGTGTGAATTACTGTAAAGCCATCCTGAATCTCAACAACGAAGAGGACGATTTTGAGTCAAAAATCATCATTTAGGACGAGGCGCATTTCCACTTAAGCGGTTACGTCAATAAGCAAAATCTTCATTTCTGGGCCACTGAAAATCCGCGCGTGATGCGCGAAGAGCAATTACATCCACTCAAAGTTACTGTACGGTGCGGCGTTCACGCGGGAGAAGGAGCCATGATAGACGACTTCTTACTGCCGGAACTGGATGAGCGGGGCTTGGTGAACGTGTGGTTTCAACAAGACGGCGCAACCGCACAGTCACAATGGATATTGTGATGGAGGTGTTGCCTGGTCGCGTAATCTCCCGTTTTGGCGATTTGGCATGGCCAGCAAGATCGCCCGATTTAACCATCCGAGACTTCTTTTTTTGGGGCTACTTGAAGTTGCGGGTTTATGCCAATAAGCATCAGACAATCGCAGCCCTTAAGGAGAATATTCGACAGGAATAAATAAAACGGGCACAAATGTATATCAACACTAGGGGAAGCCACTTTACGTATATCATCTTTTCCACTTAACAGAAATAACTGTAAAGGTCCAAGTAAAGATTTTCATCACTCAAAATCACTTTTTTTAATTTGGTAAAAAAGTAATTGAAAAACAAAATTGGATGTTTAATTTTGCGCCACCTTGTATACTATATATTAAATCGTTTGAGCGTCCGTAAGTGTTTTATAATTTTTGAACCATTTAACCAATTGAGATCATATTCACACAATATGTTCTCTAGGTCGGGTGTAAGGGTTTAGTATATCATTTGCTACATACAATGTGGTTACGGCAATGCATACCTATATTGTTCATAATGTATATCAATCAACTGTGATGTATTTATACTTTTTTTCAATTAATTCAATTTCAATCGTTTGTCTATAGCGCTCTCTATTGACAGTAACAGCTCTTTCATTTGCATCTTCGAAGTAAAATGGAGCAATGATTCCACCAGCCCCAAAACCACACCAAACGGTACATTTTGGTGGATGTAATGATTTTTCTGAAATTTCTTCTCCCCAGCTGCGACAATTTTGTTTGTTGACGAATCCATCCAATTTGAAATGAGCTTCATCACTAAACATGATTTTACGTGAAAAGTAAGAAAAACGATCGACAATTTTCATAATAAGTTTGAAAAGCTTTAATGCGTTGTTCTAGCGTGTAACTATCCATGGTTAAAATTGTACAATGTCGAAGATGAAATAAAAAAAGGTAGCGTTCACAAATTATTCACTACTGACGTCTAAGCGCAACTTTGGGAAGACCCTTTACAACTTGTAAGTTTGCAGAAAATATATTGAAATAAAAACAAATATATATTTAAAATGTTGTAGGTATTTATTTGGGAGAAAAATGCCAAAAAGAAGAGGACGATCAAATTTCGGTCGACGATCGTAAAATAAAAGTGTGAATGCATATTCACGCACAGAAAAACCTGAAGAATAATGCACTCAACGTTTAGAATCGGATAGAACACGCCACAAACTGCAGCGGCAAAGTACTTTGATGTAAACATGCTAAATTAATTACACAATCGACAAAAACTGCAAACTCATCGAGCATTTACATTAACATTAACATTATCATCATCATCATCACATTACACTCAAAAATAATTATTAGTATTATGGATAAAGTGTGCGAATTTTGGTGTCATATGCAAGAATATATACAGGATGCAATGACTCATGTCGACCAGATTTGCTTTTAACATTTACTTGCAATCCAAAATGTTTTTTTTCTGTTTTTTATTTCCCGTCAGGTTTAGACATTAAGTAAATGTTTTATCATTTGTTAAATATTAGGAACGGTTTTGTGATTTGGACCAATGTCCTATAAATTACATCACTTTTGTTATCAAAAATTGACGCACAGATTAGTTTTAATTCATCCGATACGTTGGGGGTTTTAGTCGCTCTTTGTTTTCGCCTTTTTTTTTTTGAGTACTTGATGGTATGTTGTAATACAAAAGGTGTGATAATTGCTGTTTTGTGTTGGTCTTCTGGTGCGACGGGAATTTGGTAGTAAGCCCGCTTCAGGTCGAGAGTTCTAAACACCTTACGACTGCGCAGGTGGGGAAATAGATAACGATCAGGTAATGTTACTTTGCTAAGGCGCCGATAGTCGCCACAGGCTCACCATTCGCCTTGTCGCATCATAACTTCAAATTCGTTTTTTGCTGCTACCAACTATTCTCCCGCTAGGCGCCGTGTGCCTTCCGCTACTGGTGGTCCATGTGTGGTGATACTATGGGACGCCATCTTACCGCCACCTTGTTTTAATAGATGGTAATAGGGATGGTCGAAATTAACTAAAGAAATTGAAGAGTGCGGGGAATAAATAAGTCATGTTGGCGATTCTAGTTTCGTCTCAAAATCGATCAATCTTCTGCGACAAAGGTCGACGAGGAGTCCGTATGTTTGATGAAGTCAGGTCCTAGGATGGGTTGAGTGACATCGGCCAGTGTGGAAGTCCAAAAAAATTGTCAACGGAGTCCTAGGTCAAGTGTCATGAGTTTTGCCCCAAAGGTATTGATAGTTGTTCTATTTGCAGGGAACAACCTTGATTGATTGAAGCTTTTGGATCTATTTGGTCGCGTTAGTTTCGGAAGTGTAACTTGAAACCACTTTTTCTATCTTTAACTTGCAGGCGTGCGGTTGTTTTGCCTTCAGAGATGCGTGCCGCGTTCCCTGAAGGCTTACTGAGTTATTCGCTAACAAAACTGCAAGGTTCACGGCACTTACGAGCTCTTTCGCCAAACTTCGAGTGGAAATAGCAAATTCTATTTTTCTATTTTTTTTTCTTCGTTCTAACGTGACCGACTGGGATTCCTGGAATGGTTGTTTTTAATATGACGGCGTAAGTGCTCAAGCTCTTTGGATAAGGCGTTCACTTAAGCTTCCAGATCTGATTTTGATGCAGGTTTGGGGTTCGATGTGACATTTATGTTTTCTAACGTCATTAAAATCGGGCGTGACACATTGATGATATTGTTTTCTGACCAAAATTCCGCGGATCTGCTCTGGTAGTTGTTCCATGAAAAGTGTGCGGGGAGCGTTGTCTGGGGATTGGTTTCTCGCTAAATTTCGAAGACGCTGTAACAAGTTGAAAAGTTTCTCATCGAAGAACTCGGCTCCTCGAAGAAGGCGGCGTAGTTTTGACTCGCTTATTTCATCGAATGGGGATAACAAGATGGAAGACGTTCTTTGGTGGCTTACTACTGACGTTTACTTGGCGGTGCAGTTATAATGTCTGAAACGAAAGGCGTTGTTATGTCAAGATTAACCAAGACATATCGATATTTGGTGGAATCTGCGGTATGCGAGAAATTTCAAACGCAGCGAACCAGAGGGATGGATTTTCTCGCCAAAATAGTGGATTTTTTACGTTCTGTGCGGCAAGAATTTCATGGGTTTCTTCTGAACTGCGTTGAGTTGAATTTTCTGCGCTGAGGTGTTGGCTTTCTTGGTTGTGGCTAGGCGTTTCTTGACGTTGAGTTTCTGTAGACATATAGTAGTTAGGATTCAAAATTACACGTAGTTGCAGTAGATAGATTGGTTTCGATTGCGATTGGGCTTATTCAATTAATTAGTACCTTGTTGGCGTCGGCGTCGGCGTCACCAGTGTAATTGTAACTTATTTGGGTTGACAACTAACAAGTTATAAAAGTCCAATAAAACAAAGTAATTGATATTTTACTTAACAAATTTATTCTCCGTCGTATTCGTGTGACGAATCAAGTAAAAAGATACATACATATATATAAGAGCATTATAGGAAGGTGTTAAAAGCAAGAAAGTGATAACTAATTAAATTCAAAAATATCTTTCTTTCAAATCTACTGTGCTGGCAACTATCCGTTGCCACATAATGCCTTGCCTGTGCTGCCATATTATCCTACCCTGAGTGACTTGAGTACTAAACGAAAATTACGAAGTGTACTTTTTTCTGTCCTGAGAACGTACGTAGCTGACGTTTCTAAGACATTGGAGTATTTGGGGAAAATGTCATAAGCTGAAGATTTTCCATAAACGCCGGCTTTAGTCTCTCTGTCGAAATGGTTATCGGTATTCCATCGATATTAATATCAAAAACAAAGTCGAATGGTCGTCCCAGGATTTCGTAGGGTCCTCTGTAGGGCTGCTCCAAAGGTTTCTTAACTTTATCTATTCTGAGAAAAACGTACGAACATGTGTGCAGTGTTTTGTGTGTGAAGGCTCGTATTTTGGTTTGATGAGCTGCGGGGGCTGAGCGCACCTCTCTCCTAAATGTGCGGAAATTTTCGACGAATGTTTAAGAATTAGGTGAAACTTCTTCCTCAATGAAGAATTCCCCTGGAAGCCGGAGGCCAGCAACGCCCTGGTGTCTTCTTTCAGGCTTGTGCGTAGTCCCAGAAGTACAACAGGTAGTACACTGACCCAATCGTTGGAGCATTTGAAGCAGGATGGTATATTGTTGTCCGTTTCCTGTTGCTGCCGATCAATTTGGTAAGAGCGTAGAAAAGTCCGGATTCAAATTGCGAACCTCTATCGCTTATCCAACCGGCGATGAAAGCATTTAACACGGTATCGGCTGTTATATCCTTCAACGGAATGGCTTCTGGCCAACGAGTGAACCTCTCGATAAGTGTTAGACCGTATCGATAACCTTGAGAAGGTGGCATAACTACGAGTATGATGTCGATGTGGATATGTTTAAATCGTTCGCTAGGAATCTCGATACGCTGTGCTAGTTTTTATATGCCGGTGTACCTTACTTCGCTGACACGGAAGACTGTTCTGCGTCCATCTATTCATGTATTTGTTCATGTGAGACCAAACGCAACGTTCAGCTTATCAACTTTCTCGTAGTGCGATTGTTGGGATGCGAAACGTTATGCATTTTATCGAAAATTTTGCGTCTCAAGGTTAGAGGAACGTATGGTCGAAAAGTTTCACCGGATACGTCGCAAAAAATGGTAGTTTCTTTCCCAGTTGTTTACTTTAAGCTTGCGAAGTTGTAAAGACGTTGAAGTAGGTTTCAGAAGATGTTGTAGGCTTTCGTCGTGCTCCTGATGACCTGCTATGTCTTTCGTTGAAATGATGCATGGCATGTCGATGGTACTTATTCGCGAAAGCGCGTCAGCGACTACATTTGATTTCACGGGGACATAAACAATGTCTGTGGTAAAATGACTTATGAATTGAAGTTGCCGTTGTTGTCTCGGCGAGGCCTTTTCGGACCGAAGAAAAAAGCGGTGATCGGTTAAAACGGTGAAGTTGTACATTAATGTAATTGCATTTGAATCACAGGAAGAAAATGACAGAACAATCAGAAGAGAAACAATGTTTTTTGTTTAATAGTATTACATACTTAACTAATATAAATTTCATCAAAGGACAAAACATAAAATATGTAAAAGAGATGCATACAATACAACACATATAATAATATTACTACCTTGGATCCAGGAATGTATTCAGAATATTTAAAATACAAGTTTATTCATCTACTAGATGGAGTGAAAAGTGACATCCTTGACCGCCAGAATGTGCTGCTACTGCAAAAAAGGTAATGGTGCCTTGAAGTTGGTTCATATTTAGGCAGACATGCAATATTTCAGTGCAATACTGTCTTTAGTTTTGTTTTGACAGCTGATTGTTGTTGACGTGTTTGGCATCATGTTGAGTATGCACAAAAACGATTTTCGCTCTCTCATAAAACATTATTTTTTGAGAGGCAAAACGGCGAAGGAAACAAAAGAAAAGTTGGATAAATATTATGGGGCTAATGCTTCGTCAGATTACACCGTCAAATATTGGTTTCGAGAGTTTTGTGGTGGCCGCAACTCCACTACCGATCAAGGCCGCAGAGGCAGGTCCTCCGATGCGGTTGCAGAGAACAATGTCAAAAAAATACATGAAATGGTGTTGGCTGACCGGAAAGTGAAGGTGCGCGAGCTAGCAGATACCACAAAGATTAGTACTGAGCGCGCACGCCATATTTTGGGCAATATTCTGCATATGAAAAAGTTATCCTGCCGCTGGGTGCCGCGAATGACCAAAAACACGAACGCGAGAGCACTTCGAAAGAGTGTTTGGACTTGCTGATGCGCAATCGGGCGGACTTTTGGCGTCGATTGCTAACTGGATTTGGATCCCTCGGATTATTATCTCTTCCCAAACCTCAAAAGATGGCTCATCAATAAAAAATTCATCTCACGCGAGGAAATCATCGACGCCACGGAGGAGTATTTTGCAGACCTGCCGGAAAATTACTTTTCGGACGAGATCAAAAAGTTGGAAAATCGCTGGAATAAGTGTATCAAACTAAAAGGGGACTATATTGAATAATATAAAAAAAATTTTTTTTAATTCCCAAGGAGGTCACTTTTCACTCCATCTAGTAAATCTATATTGTCCCCTTTAAAGTAATCCCCTTCGACTGCAACACACTTATGCCAGCGCTTGATCCAATCCTTGAAACATTTTTTGTATTCGGTTTTCGGTATGTCCATCAGTGCTTCCTGCGATTTTCCATTACTTCCTCTCGGCTGCTGAAACGCGTTCCCCGTAGTGGTTTTTTAACTCGATTGAACAGAAAGAAGTCACAGGGAGTAAAATCAAGTGAATTCGGTGGCTTTTGGATGGTATTTGTTGCATTTTTCGTCAAAAAAAAATACGAATAATGATGGCACTGTGCGACGGTGCCCATGAGTTTTCTGCCCACAATTCTGGTCTCTGTCGGCGAATTACTTCACGCATCGCGTTTTAGATGGGATTTGATTGATTTTACACCAGCCTCCCACAAATCTCCAAAGTGAGGTGCAGAGGGTGGTATAAAATTCCAAGTAATTTGGTCTTTGGAAAGATGATCACTGATGATGGTGTTCCGTTGTTGACTTAGAAGAAGATCGTATAGTTCTCCAAGTTTTCTCTTAACGCCATGAAAATTAGTTGCGTTGTCGCTCCATATTTCCGATGGCTTACCGCGCCGAGCCACGAATCGATCCAATGCTAAGAGAAATGCGCTTGTAGATAGGTCACCGACTAACTCGACGTGAACTCCTTTAGTAACGAAACACACGAAGAGTGCGATGTACGCTTTCACGAACTTGGGATTTCGTCCACGAGCTAGTTGAAGGGTAATAGGGCCTGCGTAATCGCAACCGACTTTACTAAAGGGACGTGAAAACCGGACACGCCCTACTGGAAGGTCACCCATCAGCTGATAAGATGACGTTTGACGCTGTCGAAAGCAATTGTTGTAGTCATAAACAATTTTACGAAGAAGATTTCTGCAGCCGAGAATGTAGTAATTTTGTTTAAGTAAAGCGATCATAAGTGTCACACCGGCGTGTAGATACTGTATATGTAAGCAACGCGCTAAGAGTTCAGCAATAGGATGTGATTTGCACAAGGTAATTGGATGTTTCGCGGTGTAAGATAAATTAGAGTTCTGTATACGTCCACCGACACGAAGGACATTCGGTTGATCGAGAAACGGAGCAAGGGGCAAAAGCTTATTTTTTGAAGGCAATTCTTTACCTCTGTTTAGTAGTTTAATCTCGGAGTTGAATAAAGAAAATTGAGCACTTTTTATAAGAAGAGTTTTAGCTTCAGCAATTTCTTGAGAACACAAGTAAAGGTAAGATTTTCGATTGTTTTTAAAACGAGCATTTCGAATAAACCGATAGATATACGCCACTACGCGAACGACCTTAAACCAATTCGAAGATTTAAAAATCAAACCTTCAAGAACGTTTTCAGGGCTTAAATTTGAAACGAGTACCCGAACTTTTGTGCACTTTCGTTCCTCCAATTCTTCGATAGGAACGTTGTCCATACTATACCGCGATATCGGCCACTTGATAGGTTGCCTTTTTAACCACGAGGGTCCGTTCCACCAGATGTTTGTTGAGGCTAAAAGCGATGGCAAAATACCTCGCGATGCAACGTCAGCTGCATTTTCCGGCGAGCGAACATGGTTCCAGCATCTAAATGGGATGAAAGATTGAATCTCCGACGTCCGGTTAGCAACGAAGACAGACCATTTTTTAGGAGGAGCAGATAACCAATGCAGTACTATCGAGGAATCTGTCCATGCAAAAACTTGAAGATCCTTTTCCTGTAAAGATAGTTTAATATTATTTACGAGTCGAGTAAGCAGAAGCGCACCGCAAAGCTCAAGCTTCGGAAGCGACAAAACTTTAATAGGAGCAACCCTGCTTTTCGCTGCTACAATGATTATCGCAACGTTTCCATTTGCATTTATACTTCAGCAGTAAACAACGGCTGCATAGGCGTCTAACGACGCAACGCAAAATGCGTGTAATTGTCAGTTTTGTTTGTTCTTCCATAAAACTCTCGGTATCGATATCGATTCGACCATGTGCAGTTCGTCACGAACTGTAGTCCAGCGATGTGCGAGTTCTTCAGGAACATCATCATCCCAACCTAGTTTTTCTCGCCATAAATCCTGGAAGAATATTTTGATCGCGACGATTATTGGAGCCAGAAATCCTAAAGGGTCAAACACACGAGAGGCATCCGAAAGAATACGATGTTTTGTGCATGTTGGTTGGGGAAGTACTACCTTATACGAGAAACAATCCTTAGACGGGCACCATTGAAGACCAAGTACCTCAACCACGCTTGACTCCTCAAATTCTACTGGGGACAACTCACGATGCTCCTCTGGCAAAGAAAATAAAAGAGGCCAGCAATTCGTAGTCCATTTTCGTAGGTTAAACCCGCCTAATCGGAGTAGGTCCAACAGTTCATTCCGAGGACATATGACTTCTTCTACAGAATCTGCTCCAGAAAAAACATCGTCGATGTAGAAGTCGTTGAGAATAACGTTGGATGCCCGGGGGTGAATTCTTGCATAGTCTAGTGCCAGTTGTTTTAAGGTACGTACAGATAAGAAGGATGCCGCCGATGTACCGTAGGTAACCGTCAGCAACTTGAAATGCTTTAAGGGTTTCTCTGGAGAAGAACGCCAAAGTATTCGTTGGAAGTTTGTGTGTTTTGAAGCAACCAAAATTTGATGGAACACCTTTCCAATATCGCCCGAAATAACAAAGTTATGATGACGACTTCGAAGACAAATGGCAAAAATGTCGCGTTGAATAGTGGGTCCAACAAGAAGAAGCTCGTTGAGAGAAGATGTTTCGGAACGCTGATGTTTTGCTGAACCGTCAAATACCGCTCTCAATTTAGTGGTAGTACTATTGCTTTTTATAACCGCATGATGAGGTAAATAATAACAGCTGGAGGATTGTTGGGCAATTTCATGCTGTGGTACTTCAGCCATATGGTCTAATGAAAGATATTCCTCCAAAAAACGAGTATATTGGTTCTTGAGATCAGGATTAGAAGAGAACTTACCTTCCATAGATCGCAACCGACTAAGAGCAACACCAAAAGAATTGGAGAGATTCGCAGCAGAATTAAGTTTAAATGGCAGCTCCACAATATAACGTCCATCAGAAGCACGACTGTGAGTTGAGACGAAATGTTCCTCAGCCTGTTGTTCTTCAACCGATGGAATAGATTCACAGTGAACTTCATCTAGGCGCCAAAAGCGTTCGAGATCAAATTCTTGCGAGAAATCAGGCTGCGTACAAAGAGTCCTTACTTCCTGGTTAACGAAAGAACGCTGCTGATCAATAGTGCCTGCTATCACCCAGCCAAAAATAGTTGATACACAATGGGGAACATCTATAGATTTTGGTTTCGATGATAATGCTGAAGACCCTGTCTGCTCCTATAAGAACGTCAATAGGACCTCGCTTATTGAAACTAGGATCAGCTAATTCAAGCGTCAGGTAAGCGTTAGTGTTCACATGGGAGAGAGAGACAGGTGGAAGTAGTGATGTCAATTTAGAGACGACGTAGCAATCAATGTTAATGCTGTTCGTATCAACACGAGAAGATAAATTGAGAGTAACCACACCATTGGTAACGCCTGCAGATGTTGATGCAACGCCTATTATAGGAATCCGCGATGGTTTCCGCATTAATCCCAAACGTTGGACTACCGGCTCTGTAATAAAAGAGGCTTGCGAAACCGTATCTAGCAACACGCGAATGTTATGATGAGCCCCTTGTTTGTCTCGAACCCTGAAAACAGCTATAGGAAGAAGTGTAGAAAAACGACGAGATGACTCCAGCGAATGACAATTAACGATTGGTGGAACAAAAGAGCTATGCGACGATGAGGGGGAATTACACTGCAACTCATATTCTCCTGCGGAAGTTGTTGGTGCTACGACTTCGGTAGGGTGAACCAACATGTTGTGCCGCTTGTGGCACTTCTTGCAACGCAAATAAGAGCGACATCTATTTGATGCATGTCCTGGACGAAAACAGTTGAAACAAAGTTTATTTTCCCTAGCAAAATCACGACGCGCTTCACAACCTAGCGAAGTAAAAGATTTGCAAGAGGAAAGTAGATGGTCGTCCTTGCACTTTGGACATCTTGCTTTGGTTTCAACCATGTGTGACCGGAAGCCTTTTTGAACTTTATTATTTCGTTTCAAAAAGGAAGACTCAGGTGCGGGACAGCATGCTTCGAGACAATTACACCTAGCTTGTAAGAAAGCAAGCAATTCCTGAATAGTACAATCAGTTCTAGACCCTACCTCATTTGCCCATACTTGTTTGGTTTCAAAGTCTAACTTTTGAAGTAAAATGTAGATCAGCCAAGGATCCCTAGTCTTAGCTTCCAATGAATTAAGACCTCTAATTACTTCATCCGCGTCGTCCGATATTTTGCGAAGCAACGTAGAATTCGACGAGTTTGTTGATGGTAATGAAAGAAAAGTTTCAATAAAGGATTGAACTATCAAATTTGTCTTATCATAACGCTCTTCTAATTTGTCCCAGGCCTCAAGGTAATTTTTGTCTGTACACGGAGTGTTTTTAAATAAATCTCCAGGCTGTTTTCCCAAAAAAGATTTTAGATATTGAAACTTTTGAGTACCACTAAGCGAAGCGTTTGAATCGATCGTTCCAAGGAAGATGTCTTTAAAGCCAGGCCAGTCTTTGTAATCGCCATTAAAAGAAGGTACGACAAGCTGTGGAAGATGCACCGGTTTGTGAGATTTTGTTGCTTCAAGTTTTTGGAAAAACTCCAACTGTTGCGCGGCGATAGATTCATTAATAGAAGTCGCGGTAGGCACCGAAGGTGCATTTGAAACGGGAGTTTTAGCGCGAATCGCTCCGATTATTACAGCATGAGAGGTCAAATATTTTTCCTCATACTCAGCGTATTCTGGTTCTGGGTCCACGAAACCCTCGCCCTCAACAAATTTATATAGCTTATCTAACAACGAGTTAAAATCAGACCATGCTTCCTTTAGCCTATCTAAATGAATTTCTAAAGTAGACAACGTAGTTAAATCGTCAATTGTTTACGAAAATGCTAATTGATTCGTAAGTGAAGCTTTTGCGCGACCACGTTTTCCTTTGACAAACTGCATTTCCAAAAACCGTTATGGAAAAATGTCCAAAAAGAAATGAATAAATGTTTTCTAACACGCACAAAATTATAAAAATGTTCCAAAAGGCAATAAACTGTGATATGTAAGTAATATACTTACATATGTTAATTCTGTGATATGTAAGTAATATACTTACATATGTTAATTCAAAGAAAATCTTCACTACACAACTTAAAATAGTTTTCACCTAATCAACAACTCGCTTACGAGGACCACCATTTGCAATTTTTAATTGAAGTTCGTCATGCAACGCCTATTATAGGAATCCGCGTCAAATTGCACTTCAATGTTCAATATTTAATTTGCTATCAGAAGGACCAAAATATTTTTTAATGTGGACTGTATATTTGGTGGTCTGCTGCTGCTGCTGCTGCGATTATCTTGGCTGGTGGTTCGACATCAAAGAGAAAGAGATTAGTAAAAAATGCAAGCAGCAGCGGATTACGAAGAAAATAACAAAAAGAAATGCAATATTGGCTGAGAGAACATAAGTTAAGTTAAAGTTAAGATTACAGTAATTTAAATTGTTCCAAAGAGATTTAGTACACAAATAGGGTAGGTTGACAATTGTTTGTCAAAATCAAAAAGTAGCAAAATAGACGGTTTCTTAACAGATACCGTAAGTCCATATTGGTCGTATTATACTCTTATACGGGGAAATAAGTGATTTGTTTGTTATCGAGACGTTTGACTGGATCAATATAGTTGTGTAAATTTGTGTTTTTTTGGCTGGATGCCTTTTTGTTGTATATGGAACTTCCAAGTCAATTTACTGTCCAGGTGGATCCACAAGTATTTGGCAGCTGGATGGATGGATATCTATTTATTGTTTACTGTTATTGTTAATTGTGTGAATTTTGTTTTGGTAGTGTAGACAACTTGTATTAATTTGTCTTCGTTGCTTTTTATGTGCCACTCTGTCAATCACTCAATTGCTTTGTCCAGTATTTCTTGTAGTTTCTGAGTTGTAAATTGAAAATTGTTTCCGGAGTTTAGTAAAATTGTGTCGTCAGCAAAGGTAGTATTCATGACCTCTTCCTGCTGTGAAGAGAGTAGATAGAACAAGGGCTCTAAGATGCTACCTTGGGGTATTGCAGCTTTGATCGGGTGGATTTGTGAGCAGTGGCGTACGCAGAAATATGACCATTGGCGTACTCAGAAACATCGGTTTTCTGAATGACATCTTAGGAGCAAAAAGTAGTCCTTCGGAACGATGTTGCTCCATTTGAATAAGAGCTCCTTATACCAAACCGAGTCGAATGCCTTAGCAACGTCAAGGTATACTGATACGCAGAATTCTTTGTCATCCATGGAGGTTGATATCTTGTTCGATAGTTTACTGTTGTCTTCTGAAACCTAATTGGTGAATTGGGTCTGCTTTGGATTGTGTCAGAATTGGCGGCAGTCTTTTTAGCAGCATCTTTTCAAAGACCTTCGATATTACAGGAAGCAGGCTTATACGTCTATACGAAGTTGTCTTTGTAGCGTCCTTCGCTGGCTTCGGACATCACTTCTGCGGAAGAAGTTTCGTAGGGAAATGAAGGCTAATTGCGGTAGTTCCTTCAAGAGTTTAGCAGTTAGAAGATCGCATCCAGGAACTTTTTTGCAGTTTATCTCTTTTGATGCAAAGCTCTATTTCTTACGCTGTTGTTTTGCTTATTTCTCCGCTGTCTGTATCATTGTTGTAATTAAGTAGTCGCCGTGAAAGTAGCCTTGAGGTACTTGGCAAGTAGTGCAGCTTTGTCCAGGTTATCTCTAGCCCATGTGTTGTCTAGTTTCTTGTGAGGTTTGTTGGGTCCTATTTGTCATGTGCCTCGTGTCCTTCCATAGGGAGTAATTTGTCTCGGATGTTGGCGTTAGATTAATGAGGTAGTTGGAGAGGTTTTGTTATTCGGTGCTCGAGTCATCTGCCATCTTTTCCTTAGTTTTCTTTTTGTCTGTATGAGTTTTTTAATATGTGGTTTGTGTTCTATTGTAGGCGTTGCTCTATTGCTCGTTCAATAATGCTTTGTGATTTGAGGGGAATGTTAGTTGATAGGCAATTATTTATGTGGTGTCGGAAAATGTCCTAATCAAGTTCAATTATTTTTATGAGTTGTTACATGTATTCAATGGTTATGGGTGAATGGTCTGAGGAAAGATCAAAAGAGGACATGATATTTATATTGATTGTGTTTATGTTCTTGACTATGCAGAAGTCGATAAGGTCAGGGTTCTTCCGTGCTGATGTATTTACACTTGCATGTTTTGATTGCGCCTAGTCTTGCGTCTTGCCTTTTTTAGTGATTAATCTTGAGCCCCAGTCTGTATGTTTTGCATTAAAGTCGCCTGCCACTACAAGGCGATTACCTAGAGTTTTTAGATAGTTGTCATATTGGGAAGTATAATGGTTATTTGGTGCTTAGGTCGGCAATAGATTGAGGATTTGACCATGGGCCCATGTATATCTTCTATTAGAATAGATGTCAGTTTGACAGTCCTGTTCCATCTCGATGGTCTGTGTTAAGTAGCTAGGGAATTTTATTTTTTTCCTCGCCGTTAGATGGGTTTCAGCAACGAGCATTATGTTGATTTGATTGTCTTTTAAGTATTGTTTGAGTTCCAGGTAATTGCATTTCGTTTGCATTCCATATTGTGATTTGTAATAAGTAATGTTAGGACGTTTAGCATGTTGGTAATTTTTGTAATCAGTTGCTTCATCACTTCTTTCAGTTCTTGTATGTCAGATGTTTGTTCCATGTCTTGCTTGTTGACACTAGGGATCGAGGTCGTTGAAGTAAAGGTATTTGTCTTTGTTTACATATTGTTGATAGTGGCTGTGGTTGGATGACTTGTTTTGGTTGCAGTCCTTTCGTAGCAGCGTCTGCATAACTTATGTTCGTTATTGTGGTAGTTGCCTGCCTTTCTTCGTCTTTTACCGTAATTTCGGTTTGGTCACCTTTATTTATATTTTCTCCTGGTCGAAGGGGGGGAAAGCGTTGAATCTTGAGAGCCTTGTAGACTTCGCACCCTTTATAGTTTGCGGTATGATTCCTCCAGAGAGGGCACATTTGGGGTTTTTGTTTTCTTTTGTCAGTTGGTATTCGATGGTCTTGTATTTTCCGGCACATTTGACGCAAACTAGATCCATTGTGCCAACATTTTTTGTTTTCCCATACCTTCGACAGTTTGCACATTGGTCTATTATTCTCTTATAGTGGGGAGTTCCAAAGGAAACTTTGCAGTTTAGCAAGTTGGTGATTTTGTATATGTGGTTATTGTTGTTCTTGTTCTCAAACTCAATAGTAAATAGAGGTAGAAGATTTTTTTCCTTTTTGTTGGATGTTATGTATGTTAAGTACTTTATGTCCAAGTTCCTCAAGCTCTTGTTTAATGTCATTTGTTTCGGTTGATGGGTGCATACTTCTTAATATAACTTTAAAGCAAAATGGGATGAAATTCAAAAATTATTACTGCAAGGACAAAAACCAATTGATCGACATGACGTTATTACTTCAAACAAAAATTAAAATCCTTTATTGATTGGATAGAGCATTAATAGCACCAAAACGACATTAACTGATTTTTTTTTTGAAGTATGCAAATAACAAAATAATTTTGATGCATTTGTAAGAACATTACTATATGTTCAAGTTCCAAAATATTTCACATGAAATGAAACATCAAAAAAATGGAAACCTCGTACAAGAGGTACAAATGTGTTGTGAAGATTGTACACTATTCATCCAAAACAACGTCAATGTTTTTACTTACGAATGTTTTTAAATGTTCGTTGTCCCACATCAGTTAAGAACAATTAATGGTCAGTTATATGCGTCAAATCATGACGCATGCAGAGAATTGAAATGGATTCAATGAGTGAAGACATAATATTGCACATAGATTACGCACATTACATCAAAATTTGAATTTATATTTCACACAACAAATGTGTAATGAAGCATTAGTTTTGGTTGAAAACATTTACCTGCTAATTTCGAATGAATTACTTCAAAATTTAGGACTGCCGACACCCAATAGATCGGCAAGTGATCTTTTTAATTATGCATCAAGAGCAATAATATAATACTAAAGAATTAAATTCATATGTTCAAATTAATAAACGAAAATCATTAGAAGAACATACGATATAATTATGCATGCAGTTGATGATCGAGACGTTGGTTTCTGTGTTTTGGATGCACCAGGCGGAACTGGGAAAACATTTTCAATCTCACTTATTTTGACAAAAATACGTTTCCAAGGTAATATTGCATTATTAGACGGTGGTAGAACAGCTCATTCTGCACTAAAATTTGAATTAAACAAATGAAAATGCAGTAAGTTATATCAAATAAATTTCTGGTATGGCTAAAGTGGTTACAAAACTAATATTATATAGGATGAGTGTACAATGGCCGATAAATATTCATTGGAAGCATTAAATAGAACTCTAAAAGATTTGAAAAGAAATGAGAGACTTTTCGGTAATTCATTCATTTTATTGCCAAGAGACTTCAGACAATCATTGTCGGTGATAACACGTACGACATTGCAGATGAAATAAAGGCATGTCTGAAATCAGCTACATATATTGTGGTGAAATATTACTATATTGAAATTAATAAAATATATTCGTGTAACGCTTCAAAAAAATCAATTAGCTTACACATTTCCAAGACAATTGCTATTGTAGATATTGGAAATAGCTATTAATTCAAATATATACTCAAAAAATTAATCTGCCAATAAATTTCTGCAACATCGTAAATACAAAGGATGAATTGATTGAGAGCGTTTTTCCAAATATTCGAGAAATTTCCTAAATCATCAATGTGATTTGTGTGATACTGCAAGCTGCGATACTGCACCAAAAAATATTGATGTAGATGCCATAAATATAAAAATACAAGATATTCTACAATGTGAATCATATTTACTTAAATCCATTGATAAAGGTTTAGATGGTAAAGAAAGTGACAATATTCCATTAGAATTTCTGAGTTCACTTGACTTAACAGGTCTACTATAGCACAATCTACAATTGAAAATTGCTTCACCCATCATTTTTTTACTTAACCTCAATGCACCAAGACTTTGTAATGGAACAAGATTAGTGGTCTAAAAAATTATGGATAACACTTTCCATAAGAGGCAAACATTTGGAATGGAAAATTCAAGGGAGAACATGTTTTGTCACACGTATACAAACGATTACAGTTCTCTATCCGTCTAGCTTTTATAATGACCATAAACAAAGCACAAGGACAAACGACGAATATATGTGGTTTGGCTTAGAAAATCCATGTGTTACACGTTGACAATTACATGTTGCCTTTCACGTGTTGGGAAACAATCCAAACTATTTGGTTATGCACGAGATGCGCAAACAAAAAAATATTGTTCACGAATTGACATACAAACAAATAGTATAAAAACGTTGAATAAATTTTCATATATACCATCAAATATGAACATGATATTCAGGTTGCTTGTGTGCATACATTTTTGTTTGTAATTAAATGAATATGTTGGTACTTCTATTACAGCTTTCTCAAACTTACTATTCACAGTGCCAATTAAATTAAAAATCAAATACATTACTATTACGTAAATTACAAATACATTAAAATAGTATTTTTTATGGACAGGACAACGTTTTCCGGGTCAGCTAGTATTCATATATGCATGAGCCCATCATAGGGCTCACAACCCTGTACGTAAGAGATTTAAAAAACCTGCTGCAAATGACCTTGTGGAGACCATACACTAACTCATTTCTCAGATCTGGTCAGAATATTGTATAGTATGCCTGATGAATGGAATCTCAGTATCGTTTAGCCGATTAACAAAAAAGAAGACCGCCTCAACTGCGTCAGCTATAGAGGCATAAGTGTCCTCAACATCGCATCTTATTTGCCAAATTGTGTGAACGTCTCAAGCTCTTCAACTACCTGATTGGTCCCTATCAGTCCGGTTTCAGACCAGAAAAGTCCACAACCGAACAAACCTTCACACTCCGGCATATCCTGAAAAAAGATGACGTCCAAATCGATAACATCTTTTAATCGGTTTTAAGGACCATATGACAGCATTTTATAGAGCCGTGTGTAGTTTTTGCATGCCAGATTCAACTTTGATGTCAAAAAAGGTTTTAGACGCGCTGCAATATGATTTCTTTAACACCATACTTGAAAGAATTGTGCGGAACTCACAAGCCGAACACTGGAGGCCCAATCTTTCTCTACGACTACTGGGGTACGCCGATAATCGATAGCATTCGCTAACATTGAAACGGAAGCTGCTAACATGGGGGAAAACTACACGTCGACAAAAATAAAACAGAGAAACACCTTTTCCAACTGCTGTTTATTTGGGTTAAGAAGGTAATTGGGTAGGAAAGCCCTATCCCGAACAACTAAAATGACTTTATGAGACCTTGATCATCCCAGACCTGCATTATGGCGCTGAAGCATGCATACTATCGAAACTCGATCAAGATCGGTCGCTTCGACAGAAAAATTATTCGCAAAAAATTCGGACTCGTTTGCGTCGTTGGAGAAGATTAGGAGGAGAAGGTTCAACGACGAACTATGCGAGCTGTACGGCGACATCGATCTAGTTAGAAAATTGCGCATCACTCGCCTGAGATGGCTAGGACATTTACAGCCAATGGACACCACTGCTCCGGCCCGTAGAATCTTCAAACCAAACCCGGAAGGACAACGCTGTAAGAGCATACCTAACTTTAGGTAGCGCGCATAAGTAGAAAGGGACTTCAGCCGACTTGGAGTGCGCAACTGGAGGCGGTGAGTTAAGGACCGGGCTAACAGGAGGGGCTTGTTCGTTGAGGCCTAGATTCATACCGAACTGTAGCGCCACCTAAGTAAGTAAAGTAAACTATATTTCCAAGTAACGTAACTTATTTTATGTACATACTCGCATTTCAAGCATTTTCTTATAACTTAAACTATGAACATAAGGTAATACGCTATCACTTGCGTGAGGGTCACTTATTTCACTTATTCGAATTAAAAGTAGGTAACTAACTATGGCGCAAGTCGTAGTGTAAATAACAATGTGGAAGGATTGTCGCTAAATTCCTGACCATATATACAAGACATAAATGGGGCATATGTTGCCTACCTACAATATTACAAAAGAAGGCAAGGAAGTTTTATTTTTAAGAGCAATGCAATTTCATAGAAAGATTGGTCAAGGAAGATAAAATCTACAAGTCTGTGCAAGAGCTTCTTAACTTTTAAATTAAAATTAATTCAAACCTCCTACAGTATTTTTAAAAAGGCTGAGAAAGTTGGACCACTTTAATACATAATCAAATTACGAATAAGTAAGAAGAATGTAAGAATAGCAAATCAATATATGTACATTTATGAATTTCAATGTCATAAACATTACCAAACAATGACTTACAACTTGAAATGTGTACATTAAGTAAAAAAAAACATCCTAAACAAATAAATTTTGTAGTAGAAATGCCCTATTTAAGCAAAACCAAGAAATTAAAATGTTAATCCGAACATACGTATATAACTGAGCAACTTTAAAATGGCGAAGTGTTTTGTGGAAGGATGAAAGAAAAATTATTTTCTTTCGCTCCAATGGAGTTAGGCAGTATGTACTGAAACCACCACCTTCAGCACTTGAGCCAAAAGAAGGGTCATGTTTTACTTATTATGATGTTGATCAAATTTACAGGATCGAAGGGATCATGAATTATCAGTTGTCAATTATATGCAAGAGAAAAATGTGCTCAGCTTAGAAGTGGAAGTAATCCATGGGCTGGATTCCCCCTAAATGAAAGGCCTACAAGTCAACTTTAAAGAGCCTTGTTGAATTCAGTTTTTTCTTTCATAAATTGCAATGATTTTTCTTTTTTTATCCTTAACCATGCATCTTGCAATTAAAACTAGATATGGATATGCATTTCAGGTTACACTAAACACGGAAATAAATTTGGAAACTAAACGTTCCGTGAAATGCCCAGATTTATCTTTCCATCCATTTCCGATGGATCCATCGGACTTATGCGGATCTAATCGTCAACCTTAATGAAGGCCTGTCAGAAATATATAATTGGTCAATATGTAATGGATTGAATGTAAATCCTACCAAATCTCAGCTTGTCTTAATAAGTAAAAAACATATTGATAAGGGCGTTATACCTCCAGTGCTTCTGCACGGTAGACAGCTTTTTTTTATTGATACGGTTACTAATCTTGGATATAAAATAAATAGTTCACTCTTAGCTGTTGTTCATACGAACTACGTCGTTGGTCGTATCTATGCTGGACTACGTGCACTTTGGCCTTCATCCAATTTCACTCCAATAGGTACGAAGCTTAAGGTTGTTAATGCCTTATTTTTGCTTATAATCGATTACATCAAGCCTGACTCCCAGTCTCAAGATAAGTTACTTGTTGCCCTCAACGGAATGGTTAGGTGTACATATATACGGGCTGCGTCGATACAACCTCGTTGCACATTATCACACATCGGTTCTTGGTTGCCCTTTCAAACAATTTCTTAATTTAAGATGCTGTGTATTTATGCATAAAATTATATAAAACAAATATCCCAACTATTTGCTTAATAAGATACAATTCACCAATCTAGCAAAGCGCAACATATTATAATTCTTTACTTTAATTACTTGAACTCGCGCCTTTTATTCATCCACGCTACCAGGCTTTGAAACTCCCTTCCTACAGCAACAAAACAAATAATAGGAGCTAAAACATTTAGAAATGCCGCGTTAGAAAATATAAAGTAATTGCACCAACTACTTTCTTCTTCCATTTTTCGCTATTTTTATATTTTCAATATTCTTTTTTCCTTTACTTTGTCCTTTCACCATGTCTTTTTTATTTGTCACTAGCTCTCATTATGTAATTTATAATTTTTATCCACTAATATCCTTTTTATTTTATATTATAAATATTGTATTATTTAACCTTGAATTAATGTATTAAAAAAGGCAGATTGTATGTCTTGTACAGTTTTTGAAAAAAAAAAAAAACAAATAATGCTCGTTTTCTTTAACTATTTTCGTTTATCCTAAGAGCAGTTTCCAGACGATACACGGACTCATCGCACTAAACATCTTATAAATATCAATTAATTGATGAAAAATCTCTGATTTGTTATCCACTGTCCTCTGAATCATCAACATCGCTTTCGAAACTTGTTTTCTCGCTCGGTTTTTTCGTTGGTGAATTTCCGCTACTTTCATAGCCATATGTATAATCGACCTCTCGTTCTTATCTTTCTCCTCTTACGCTAGTGAGAGTCAATAAAACAAAAAAATAAATACAAAAACAGAAGTGTTAAGTGAAGTTTCCATGGCCATTCTTCCATTATTATCGCCCCGCATCCGTGGAAAAACCCCTCTCCTCCTTTAGTGTATTTCCCCTTAAAAAAGCCATCGATGGCATAAGCACTGTTTTCGAGTACATTACTCAGGTACGGGATGGTAACCTTTTGATTCTCGTAAAATTACAAAAAATCGCTGATCTTTTCCTTTCCAAAAAAACTCTCTAACCTCTGTCTAATCAATGTCACATTGCATTCTAATCTCAATTCATCAAAAGGCACATCGTTCCCGCCTTGCCTTATTAATGTGCCTGAATTCGAAATCATAGAAGAAATGAAAACCCAAGGAGTCATAGATGTATTCAAATTTAAAAAATCTTCTGAAAACAATTATCGTGCGACCGGTCTTATCCTTTTCATTTTCGACCTCTTTCGACCCCCCAACTACTCTGTATATTGGTTAGTATAACGTCAGAGTTGAAGAATATTTCCCAAATCCAATGCACTGTCGCAATTTTCAATTGCTAGGTCACAAATACAAAAGATGAAAGGGAAATGCTACTTGCGAATCTTGCAACCTTCCACCTCATAGCCCCGACGCGTGCACACGAACCTCCTGCGCCAACTGCCTAGAAGAACATCCATTTTCCTCCAAATGTTACAATAGATATCTTTAAACGAAAGAGATTCCAAAAATAGAAACAATTAAAAATTGTTGTATGGGAGAAGTGAAACAAATATTCAACAAGCGAAGTCCAATTCCTAGTATCTTAGTTCACCCATTTAATGAACACATACTTCAAATAAAACCTCGAATAGCCCAAATAAAGCAAAAGCTCATAATCAAATCTGTCAAACCAGTCTGACACTCAATTTATTTCAATCCACTTAAAACTTACACATGATCAAATTTTTACAACAACTACCACTCCAACCTCCACCTCCACAAATACAAACACACAATATTCACCAATTCCCGGGATAAATAAGTAAATCACACACACGTAGTCGATTTAATATATCAGATAACGTAAATGATGATAAATAGGCACAATAATTGCACTCCAAAGCCCGAATCTGGACAGCAAAACCGCAAACAATTTCTGCACAAAGCTCGATTAAAGTTTTTGCAGTAGAACCTTAAAGGTCCACTTGATTACACACCAATCCCACCAAAAACTTAAACTCCGTACTTAAAAAATCTAGTTTCAAACCTGCTTCGACTGCAAAGCAAGGTGTTGGGATGCTTGTCAAAAACAATATTCCACATCGAGAAATGCCTATTATTTCACATATAGCCTGCTCTGCTATAGAAATCCACAAAAATTCTACGTCATTTCATTTTATAACCCACCACAGCAAAATTTTACCAAAAACTAACTGGAATCCATACTGAATCAAGTTTACCACCCAGTCATTTTAGCAGGTGATGTAGTTAACACTTAGTCCAAATATGCAAATGATTCCAATTTTTCCAACGAATTTAATGACCTAAACTATCAATCGATTTAAGATACTGTAGCCACATCCGCTTGAATTTCGCGAGCTAAATTCGTTGAGCGTGACATCTATAGCCGAATTTGAAGGATGCCTAACAAATCCTAAAGGAAAAACTTCTAGCAGTGATAGGATCTGATACCCGATGATGATGTTTTATAACACCAACTTCAATACAGGTACCATCCCACAATGCTGGAAAACAGCCTCAGTAATCCCCATTCCAAAACAGAAAAAGATAAATCTACACTAGAAGGCCACCGACCTATCTCGCTCCTTCCATCTCTTTCTCTGGTATGGCAAAAAGCAGCAACTTCTGAGCCCCAATCAAGTTGCGTTCAAGGCCAACTGAGGTTGAATTGATGCCCTCTTTTACATACACAACTACATTTCCATAGTCTTGAACTCCAAACACCATCTGTCAACACTTACTCTTGATTTCAAAAAAGCGTTCGACAGAATAGGAATACATATCGTTCTAATAAAAACTCAATGAATAGGGCATTGGCATTAAAATATATAATTATGTAAGATCATTTCTTATTACCAGAAAATTGTGCATTAAAGTCAATAAATCCTTGTCTGCTGCCTATCGTTTACTAAACTGTATCCCGCAAGGATCGCCTCTATCTGTTGTCCTCCCACCATATTCGTATATGTGCAATATTTTCTAAACAAAAGTTAGTAGTTGCTACCTTTATGCAGATGACGTATTCATACGATGTAAAAGCCAAAAGGTTGATTATATAAAAATGTACCTAAATAATTCACTTAAAGTCATATTAGAGTGGACGTATGTGGCGCTAAATATCGGTTCTCATACGTAGATATTGGCGCATACGAGAGTTAAAGTGACGGAGGTAAGAAATAATAGATGGAGTGAAAAGTGATCTCCTTGACCGCCAGAATGCGCTGCTACTGCATCTTCCTGACACCAGAAACTTTCCAAACACCCGAACGAAAATTCCCCACTACTTTGTTGCTGATGCTGTATTTCCTTTAATTTAAATTTAATGCGACCACATTCAGGTGTGCTGTTACCACCAGAAAAAGAAAATTTTAGTAAACGGGTGTCGAGAGCTCGCCGTACTATTGAGAACAGTTTTGAAATTCTTGTCTCACGTTTGCGCATATTGCTCACAACACTGCATATGTTCCCAGAAAATGCCGAAAAAATTAGTTTCAGCTTGTGTAGTGTTACACAATTTTATAATGTTAAACAAGGGCGATGATTCATCTTATTGTCCCAACAACTATGGATTGGGAGGACTCGGTTGGCCAACATCACGATGGACTATGGCGAAGTGAAGTGCGAAACAACATTCTGTCAATTGTGCCATCACGTAATCTTCATCAGTATGGAGGAAGATCATCAACAACCATACGAAATATTTTTATGGAATTTGTAAACTAAAATTTAAAAATAATAAACAATATTAATTTCCATAACTTAGATCGCATTTGCACTGCATTCATTGTAATAAAAACAATATAATAATAAAAGGATATTTGCACTTCATTTCAATAATAATAGAAATAATAATAATAATAATAGAAATAATAATAATAATAAAAAAAAACTTAAACTAAAGTTGGTTTTCCCTTCGTGTTTGAAGGACTTGCAAAAATATGTGCTCCTTCAAATTGTCTTTGGCAGCTGATAGCAGATCTTCCATCATTGACATAACAGTCCTCATGAACAACTCGTCACTGTCGCCAGTTGCAACTGGCATGGTAGTTGTGAAGCGTTCTTCCATTCTCCCGATTGCAGATCCAAATCGGTCACACAAGTCTCCAATTGTCGCCTTTCTCCGTTGCAAAGGACTGGTTGGATTCTTCTGTGAAGACCTGGTCCAGACCACTGTTTTCACCACTAAATTTACCAGGAGGTTCAGAGTTGGAATCCGTCACGTACTCCAATATCTCGTTACATCGCGTTCTATGACAAAAATAAAACAATATCAGTTTCCAAAAAAGTTCAGTAGGTACACAAACTTACCGTCTTGGCTTCATCGAATCCTTTAAAAAGAGCATCTCGGAGAAGAGTTTCCTCGCAGCCTCCACTGCCAGACGGCCTGACCTCCTTGCGCAGTTATCGACAGAACTTCTCCCTGTTTAAGTCAAATGTCATTTTTTCGTAATGAATTCGCTTTTTCGTAAGTGAGCAAAAGTGACCGAAAAAAGAAGCGAAAAGCTATTATAGTCGAACAATACAAATTGTGTGTATTCGCACAGTTGCGGAAGTGTACGTACGCAACCATCTTCCATTATAGTTTAGCCCTTACTTTTGAGGCACGGCACTTATCATATTTGTTGCCTTACAAGAAGCCATAAAAGCAAAAAGGAAACATGTGTTTTATACAGACAGCCTCTCTACCATATATGCTACCAAAAATACATACATATGTATGCATAATTAGCAATATCCGAAGCTTACTGATAAAATACTCTCCTGGTACAAAATTGATGTGGATTCCTGGTCACGCTGTAATTCAGGGAAATGAGATGGCAGATGAAGCTGCCAAGTTCGCAAACAAAGCTCCCATCTTGCTTAACAAGATTTGCACCAAAAGAGATCTCATCAAAAACATCAAGAAACGACCATCTTGTTCCGAAATGTATAATCATCACTATAAACAAACACTAAATCGTGGCCTGCTTACCCAACTAATTCGATTGCGGCTAGCCCGCATTCGGCAACCCATTTACATATCTTAAAAGAGAAAAGACCTCCAACCTGTCCTACATATTCTTCTGCATATTCTTCAAGATTGCAACCGACTGAAACCAAATTACACTGTTAGTAAATGCATAATAATAAGAATGAAATCTCTGATTGAGATGATGCCGTGTATCATGAACAATCTGTTGCTTTATTTATGTCTTCTCGACTGCCCGTTTTCTGTTTGAACAAAATTGGTACAAATCCTATATTCCACTGTTACTGTCTTTTGTTTTTTTAATCATTTTTATTTTTTATTCCTGGCAGTTTAAATAACTGTAACTTATAACCAGTTTACGAAAAAGTATATGGACTTCCTTTTAATTGTTCGTAGATAGCTGCATTACTCCATGATATTGCACACGGCCCATTTTCACATACCTGGGAAACAATTAGCGATGGTGATTACAAAGTAAATTAAACGTGCAAATGTATTTAAGCATATACACAATTATATGAAACTTAAAGTTTTTTTTTAATGCAGCATGAGGAAGAAGCTGGCGGGTGTATAGATGAAATATTTAAAGTAAGTTTTCTGGAATGGAAAATGGACAGACCTTATTTAATACAGCTTATAAAGTCGTTAATTAAGGGTGACTCCAGTTGTTTAAGAGATCAGCAATTCAATTTTTTATTTGACGTAAGTAACAAGTATTCAATATATAATTGAAATAATTAACTCTATTATGTAGATCGTAAATAACAAACAGTGCAAAATTGATGTAGATAAATTGGACTATTTAAAACGTGACTTTAAATATTTAAATGGCATTAAACCTCTCGATGTGGACATGGACTTTGAAGATGTCTTTATAAGTATTGGAGTCAAAAAAAAAAATTAAAAATTCTTGATAAAAGCTTGTATTACAGATGCTAGGGCGAGTTCTGATCGTACTCATGTGGAATATCGTTATTGTGATTTTCGGAAAATTTACAATATTTTCGAAGCAAGAGCTATTTTTCACATAAAATTTTATAGATCGCCTTATTTACATTGCCTGGAAAATATATTCAAGAATTTAGTGTTAAGTAATGAAACTAAATTAGAGCGGATATGTGGGTAAAGTTCTGAAGTTTTGATTTAAAATTATGATTTAATTTTCTTAATTTTTAGAATAAATATAAAAGATATTCGGAGTAAAGACGTTAATGAATTCTTAAAATTAGATGATGATAGAATTTTAGATATTTTAAAACGTCTTAACACAAATGATGGAACGTCATCACTTGTCAAGTGTTTTGAAAAGGCCAGCATAAAGGAAATATATCCTGTTACAGAGGAGGAAAAGGTCAGTATTTGTTGCTTATTCTATACACAATAATGAATGTACTGGTGGCAGTATTAACTCTTTTCATTCCAACATAATTTGTTGTCGGTGTCTAGCAACAATCGACTTGGTTTTGGGGTATTGTGTGTAGGGACGACATTAGTGTGTGTGGTCTAATAAACATCACTTATTAGACAACTCATTGATTTAAAATTAAAACCAAATTGTTTTTTTGTAAATTCAATCAAACTGGAAGGAATTCACATTTGTTAAAATATCTAACAAATACTGTCAACACGTTGCGAGCGATATAAATGGTCGAAATGGCCTTTTAACGATTTAATATTTGTCCTTAGAAATTCCCAAAATGGGCCGAATTACGCAGATTATTTTTATCGTAAATAAATACTGCTGAATCTAGTTCGCGAAAATGTTATTGCCGCTATTCGAAGGACGTATGATTTCATCGTAGGTATACTATATAATTATATTGTTGTATGTTCATTTAAATATTTGTATTTGTATATTTATTTTTAATTAAAATATTAAATAACCAAATCGAATGATAATGCCTGATGTGTCTATTTCTTGACATTTCAATTCACTAATTCAATTTAACTAAATTGTGAACTTTCTCTGAAAATAAGCATTTCATTATTAATACTGCACATGAGCTTGAAACCAATGATATATTTTTACTATCCATACTAAATTTTTCCTATTTTGACTATCATCATTCGAAAGTATTTGAATTAACCGATTTAGTAATTACAATGCACGCACAATTGCAGATTCGGTTATAATTTGGGGATCTATTGCTTTAGCAATCGGATTTTTTTTCGCCCTAGTTCGAACATGGCATAATTAACTGATAGTCGTGTTGTCAGGCTGAAGTTGTTTCCAGTATCGCTTTCTTAATGTGGAGAATTTAAGGAATGCGCGTTCTTCTTATTCGATTACATTTAGTTACACAATATGCAAACATTCATAATATTTTTATTTTCATTTGCAGTTATTCTTAAAATAATTAATATAATTTTTTTAATTAAGAAATGTTATTTTATTAATATTTCATCAAAAATTGTTTTAGCTTTTTAATAACTTTAAAAAAATACTATTTTTTCTATGAAAGTGCGTTTTGAGCGGTTACTTAAGTCGTTGTTGTTAAGCAGGCACTTCTCCTATTCGTCTAATTCCTCTTGTAATGCACGAATATCTAGGAGCGGCGTCGTGTTTCATTGAATAAACAGGACACCGATAAAAGTGCTAAATTCCAACCTTTCTCTTATGCTCAAATATTTAAGTGCATATAGTTCGCATCTTAATAACGTGAGTTTATTGCAGTTTAGTAAACTTCCCATTGCTCTGCTTTGAAGATTTTGGAGTAAAAGTGTTCATCTTTTGCGGCTATCCACGAATCAAACCATTTTTTGATTTCTTCATATGAGCGGAACTGTTGATCAGCCAGACCATGTGCCATCGAACGGAACAAGTAATAATCGGACGGCGCGATATCTGGAGAATATTGCGGTTGGGGTAGGACTTTCCATTTGAGCGTTCCCAGGTAGGTTTTAACAGGTGTGGCAACGTGAGGCCGAGCATTGTCATGTTGTAGAATTACTTCTTCGTGCCTCTGCTCGTATTGTGGCCGTTTTTCGCGCGGTTCTCGCCTCAACCGAATCAATTGAGGTCGATACCGTTTCCTAGTGATGATTTCGTTGGGTTTCAACAGTTCAAATAAATAACACCGACCTGGTCCCACCAAATACTCAGCATAACCTTAGCAGCGTGAATATTCGGCCGAGCCGATGACGTAGTCGCCATGACTTTCTTCTCTTTGAGTTGCTGTAATGAATCCATTTTTCATCACCCGTCACGATGCGATGAAGAAAACCCTTCCCTTTTTTCAGCTGAGCAGTTGTTCACAGACAAAAAAACGGCGCTCAACGTCCTGCGTTTGGCACGGATCGATGCCTCCAATTCAGCATCTTCGAAGGATTTTGGCCTTCCTTCACGCGGACGGTCGTCAACATCGAAATCACCGTCTGTGAAGCGACGGAACCAATCCAGACACGTTGTTTCACTTAGAGCAGCATCTCCGTAAATTTTTGGAGCTCTCGATGCGCTTCAGCTGCCGTTTTCTTCGAATGAAAGAAGAAAATCAAAACTTCTCGCAAATGACGATTATTTGGGGAAAATCTGACACTTTCACACAACAAAAAGTATATGACGCTAAAACAAAATCGCTAATGTGTCAAAACGGTTTGTTTACCATATATCTAAGCTTGGTTCATGACGTTCTGGATATGTCAAAATCGACCAGCACTTACTGCTGGAGCCATCTATTGAACTTAGGGCACCTAATATTTTTTTATTTTTTTTTTACGCTGGCTGGTAGGAATCTTTAACAGACAAAACAGTGCGAGATTTTTACCCACTAACTCCTTTTCCCTTATTCCTGTGTTCCTTCCGTTACCACCGTCTTGGCATTTCATCGCAGGGCGGGGAAGAACCAGCGTCCCAATTATTGCACCTAGTCGTTAAACCAATTAGCAAATTGTCTTTCATATTTTAAAATTTGTATGTTAAGTATTCGTCTGTAGACGATAAAATACTGTTTCGGCTTCGGTTTTATTTTTCTACCTGTATGGCTAGTTCAAACGGTTTTCTATTCTTAATTCTCTAGTCAGATTGTCAGTATTTAGTAGTTCCTTCGTTTCTGGGCTGACGTGATTGAGAAGCCTAAGTTTATGTCTATTAACTACTTTTTTGACTTCATCTTCAATCATTTCAATTTCTAGATCGCTGAAGATCAGTGTTTCTTATGTACCATGGTGCATTTACTATATTTCGTAGTACTTTATTTTGAAATGTTTGGATTTTCTGTAAATTTGTTTTGCATGTGCATGCCTATAGTTGAAGCCCATAGGTCCGTACTCGTTTCAGAATATGCTTATAAAGGAGTAATTTACGAGTATTGTAATTGTATATACAAACAGAAGTATTTTCCTATCAGCCAATACATTTTGCTGTAGCTCATGTTTTTTTTTCATTCAAGAGGGTATTACTACTCTTAAAATGCCGGAGCACGTGTTAAGTTTTTCGGAAAATTGGATAGAGAGAGAGAGAAAGATTTTTGGGCTCAGTGGTTATTTCGCCCCATGGGTGGCATCCAACATTTAATGTGGAGACTAAATTACTAGTGTAAATTGGACTTGATGTTATATTTAGGCAACCATTCATCTCACAAGATTTTAGTTGCCTGAAAAAAAGTCTTTCGGTCACGGCTGGTATTGAACCCCGAACCGTCCGATTGGGAAGAAAACACACTACCACTTGAGCCACGGCCACCCAGCATGTTCAGTTCTTTTCTTTTTTTCTTTACATGCACTTTCCGGCGCAGTTCTGCTTCTAGTGCCATGCCTAGATTTATGGCTGTATTTACGTATTCTACTTCATTATCATTATCATTTATGAATACTGGGATGTGCTGATCATTTTTATTCGTCAAATTAATATGGATCGATTTTAGGTCATTTAATTTAATTTGCCATTTTTTGGTCCATCTTGGTTATTATTCACTGCGTTGTGTAGGTTTTTTTTGTTGCTACTTCCACTGTTTCACCCAAAGCAGTATCATGTGCAAATATTGCCACAGAAACAACTGTCACTATTTGACAAGTCGCTGGTAAATAAGAGATAGAATAAAGCGCCAGGACACTGCCGCGCGTTTGGTACACCAGATTCTATTTCTCTCAATGTGGAGTAGTCATCTCCTTGTATAATCAGAGAAATTTAATTAAAGGCAACTTATTTTCACAGACAAATGATTTATTTAAGCAAAGAAAAAAATTGACTAAAACAAATAAACATACCTCTATTCGTTAGACAAAAAAAAACTCAATTTATAAAGCGAAATTCGGTTAAAGTCAAGGTAAAATAAACACAGAAGAAATTTCAGTGTAAGAAATAACGTGAAAGTCTAAATTAATAGTGAGTCCAACCGCCAGACTTGGTTATAAGTTCGAAAATCCGACTTGACATCGAATTAACCACGTTTTTGAACTCCTGAGCTGGAATTAGAGCCCATTCTGTTGTAACGGCCTTGCGTAAATCATCTACAGAAGCAAATTTGCGCCTGCCAGCATAAACACGACGAGACAGATTTCCCCACATGTTTTCGATCGAGTTTAAGTCCGGTGAACGTGCTGGCCACTCTAGAAGTTGAATTTCTTTGTCTGAAAACCACTCACGACTGGCACGCGATACTGAATGGCAGCATTACCTTGCTGGAAAATTGTATTTGGTCCAAAAAGTCTATCAAAACATCCTCCAACAGAGCAATATAATTTTCTGATTTCATTCGGCCAGAAATGTTGCATATTGGAGTCCTGCTATCAGCCAAAAGCAGTCCAGACCATCAAAGATCCACCTCCAAAGTTTCGCTTAAGGGAGAAGCTCTCAGGACTTTTTTTTCGTCCGAAAGATCACGCTTTTCCACTATTTAGACCATGCCGTGTGTTCTTTGGCAAAGTGTAGTCGGGCAACTTTATGTGCGTCTTTAAAACCAGCTCGGTTTTGACTTAATTTTTTTCCAAACCAGTCGATTACTGCCAGGTAAAATTTGTTGTACACGCCGTTTAGATATCGGCAACTCTAAATCTGAAATAATTTTAGAAGCAGTAGCATTTTTTTGCAACCCAGCTAGGATAATGGCCGATTTCTGCCATTTTTGATTGTTTTTATTTCTCCGGTTTGCGTTGTGATTACTTCCAAATTTAATAACATTATCGATTCCGGAAGCCGATCGACTTAATTTAATGGAAACTTGGCGATTGGACATATCTGTATCCTTATACGCATGTATTTTGGCGATTTCTTCATCCGAGAGCGTTTTTCCTTTTCCCATTCTGACTTGCGGCCAACAATCATCGAAATCCAAAAGTTCTACAAGTAAAAAAATATTTTCAATTATAATCACCAAAAAAAAAACCCTGATTTCGTTTCCAACTCACAGCTTTTCAGCATAAACACGTTACACGACTGCTTTTAATTGAATTTCGTACGATGATTAGTGACAAAGCAACAGATGTTAAAATTCTCTGAGCGGGAGTAACGGTACCTTCAAAACATACGTTGAAGAAAGGACACAAGGCAAAAACAAAAGAAAAAAATTGGACATAAATGTTCGTTTACACTACGAGCACATTTTCTGGACAAAAGTGCATCTGCCTTCAATTAAGTTTCGCTAAGTGTATGAGACTAGAATTTCTGAAAATTGCTTTGGTAGACGCTTTTGCAATTTATGGATCAGTCCTTCATTCCATACTCTATCGAGTGCTCATTTCTAAACCCAAATTTGTGGTTTAGGATTAGCGATTTTTTTTTCGATTATTTACCAACATAGGGGCATCGGTATGGACCGATTGGGGGTGACTTCACTAGGTGTTTTGCCTGGTTTCGGTATCATGACTATATCCGCGAGGTACCTACCTTATCCTGGAATGCAGATTTTATAATCTGTGCTAGTTTTTTATGCTTTTTTTTTTGTAACTGTTTTAGGGTTTCCCTATTATCAAATCTAATCCCGGGGCTTTTTTTTTGTATTGATGTCTTCTTTTATTTCTTTGGCAATTTCTTTCTCCGTTTCCGGTTGAATATGTCTCTCCTCTTCTCACAGTTCTTCCCTTTCGTGACAGACAGATAGATACTCAGCATATAAATTCGCTTTTTCTTTGTTCTTTTTTGCCCAGTTACCTTCTCTGCTTTTAAGTGGTGAAATGTGTGCAATTGGCCTTTCATTTTCTTTATTGCTTTCTGGAGGGAATATTCGGTATTAGCATTATTGATTGTTGCCAACGTTTTCTAGCTTTTTTCTTTTCCGCAGTTATATCACATATTACACTTGGATATGAGTTTTGTTGGATTTTAGTTTTAGGTTTTGCAGCCCATGCAGCTTTTTGTATATTAACTGTAAAGATCTGAAGAGCCTCTTCTAATTGATATTCTGTTTCAATTGTTTCTAAGAGCCGGATACTATTCTCTAGATGTTGTCTGAAGTAGCTCCAATCAGTCAGCATATTAGCTAGTCTTGTGCTATTGATAGTGATTTTATAACTAAACGTTAAAAGTATTGTGGGGCGATCTTAGCCAAGATCTGGCCTTCTACTTTTATAGTATATAACGAGGTATTCTGTGTAAGGAAAAAGTCGACAAGATCTGGGGTTTTATTCCTATTTGTTGGCCAATACGTAGGTTTTCCCGTTGAATGATATTTGCCGCTAATTTTGCAACTAGGCAAAACAAATAGCTGGATACTTTTCGTTGCAATTTACGCATTTTGTTGGTTCGTCTGTTTTCTTCATACAATCTTTAGTATGGTGATTTCCTGCACCTTTAACGCATCTTGGGTTAGAGCTGCAGTATTTATGTGTATGTCCAAACTTCTGGCAATTCTTGCGCTGTGGTACTAGTGTTGATTTCCTTATGGTAGAAATCCATCTACCTTCATTCCAAGGATATCTTTAATTTCATATATCTCTGATACTTTCGTCGTGCTCAAAAGTAAGCATAATCATTGGAAGCGGTACTTTGCTTTTAGATTTTAGCATATTGACAGCTTCTAATATCTTCAAGTTTTTTCTTCTTAGATCTGTAACTATACTCCATGTAGTTTAGTTTCTTTACATCAACCTTAATTGGTCTTGTTTGCTTACTCTCAAACGAGTAGCATTGCATCTTTTTTTTTGGTTACGTATTTTAGTAAGGTTCCTATAAGAATCTTACTCAGCTACATTAATTTTAATGTGATTACTAGTTATTAACATTGTACAAGTTTTAATTTTGAATTATATTTTCTTTGTTTACCGTAACTTTTTTTTATTTTTGTTCTCGTTTTTGAGTTTTCCTTTCAGTAGTACTTCTTCATCAGTTGAGAAATCAACGTCACTGAGCAAGAAATGGTCGGTCCCCCAGAATCCGTGGGGCCGACAAATGGGATGATTTACCATTTTGAATGGCATACCACCTGGGATATAAATACCTTTTGTTTTGTTCATTACACTTTTTAACTTTTGAGAAAAGTTTAAACGGTTCGGATTTTAGTCGCCTTTTATGACAAGCATGCCCACCTTATACGAATTCTATCCCCTACCCCCCGAAGGGGGAAAATAGTGCTCAGCCGCTCCTGACATGGAGAACAGAGAACAGAGAACAGAGAACAGACGTTGCCTGTGGAGCCGCCCAATATGGATCAGAAGCTTCTGTGTTTTCACGACTAGAGTCCCGTGGGGTCGTTACACGCCCCTTACCTCTCTCCAGAGAAGCACCGTTGCGGTAAATGTATTTATTAGACGGATGGCTTCGCTCTTTTTTTTTTCTATTAAGGACTTTTTCTAGTTGTACCATTATCGAGTCCTTCCATGAGTTTTCAAACCTCAATTTCTTTAATGTAGTTCAAGTACTCACGTTGTTCAATTATTCCGTTTTCTATTATGACATAATCCAGTTATCGAGAATTATTTGAGCATTTATTTTGTCCAATCAGCCTTATTTTTTATGCTCTTGCATATTTCTTTTTAATGTTCGAGCGTAATTTGTCGAAATTCAAATTTCGCATTCATAATGCATAATATTGTTTACATATTCTCGTTATCGCTTATTTCTATGTAGTATACTTTATATAAAATATTCATTAAACTTCTTAAATTGGTGCCTTCTTTGATTTGGTATTTTGCTTCAATAATTTTAACTTTCTTTCTTATGATTTCTTAAGTTTTTGTATTCATCCCAGCTTTCTTCATTATTTAAAATTATGACATTGTGATATTTTTTCATTTTTTAACACTCGAAGTTCCTTACTGCACTATTTATTTGATTTATTCTTTACTTCAATTGTAGCAAATTTTCCTATTATATTTTTTAAAGGTTGTACCCGTTTTTTAAGCGATTGTATTATAATGTATAATAATAATTGAACATCCATTTCGGAGTTACATTTTGAGAAACCCTTTCTTTACATAACCTTTGTTAGGCCGCTTCTTGAATATGCAAGCCAAGTTTGGTTACCCTACTACAGAACACACATCCTCCGGATAGAAGCTGTTCAACGCAGGTTTTTACGATTCGCTTTACGTGGTCTTCCCTGGGATGATAGCCAAAACTTACCACCTTATACCGACCGGCTGAAACTTATAAATTTACAACCCCTTTCTATACGTCGAAAAGTTGCCGACATTCTCTTTATTCATCAAATTCTAGTTGGTAATATCGATTGTCCTTCTGTACTTCGACTTATTTCTTTAAAACCAACTCTCGCAATCTTAGGTCTGTGCCACTTTTCCGGCTCAGTCTTCATCGAACGAATTACGGACACTTGGAGCCAATGTCTAGAATGCTTCGTGAACTTAATGATATTCTGCCTCTCTTCGACTATCATCTCACCAAACTCTCTCTTAAAAACACTCTTATTTCCACCTATGCCTCACATCCTAACTTTTTTTAACCGCTGCCACCCTTTAGTTTTTATCTTTAGTTTTAAGTGAAAATTGTTAGTTCTAAGAATAAGCTTGCAATAAGCAATAATAAATCTGTCCGGGGTTGACCCGGGCCGCAAATCAAATCAAATTCTTAATGCTTGTCTGTATTACTCAAGGAATTTTTGTGTTTTGGAGTATGCATTGATATGTTAGCCGTTCAGTTTGTAATTTTAAATATTAAGGTGTGTAAAAGAAGCATTCTTTTGTCAATTTATTAGCAGAATTTTTTATTTAGTTTCTTTTATTTATGTCACTTTCCAGTATCATCTATGTCGCTGAACTGCGGTGTTTATGTTATTATCTTCGGTTTTACAAGCTTTAAATAGTGCTTGGGTCGTTACCTTGTTGATATTCCCACTCTGGCGGCATGTTTTCTTCTACATATTGTAGGTTGGTGTTCTGCCTTATTTGCCTGTATACTACAGCATTCATTGTGCTTTTAATCCAAAACAGAGGACCGAAGCTAACCTATGAAAAATACCCCCAAATGATGATGATACCATCAATATGTTTCTCTGACTTCCTGCTATAAAAATTGTTAAATATTGCACTTTCTTATCATGAAAACTGTGCTTTAAGTTTGCGTTATGTAATCATTCCATTATGACATTGGGCCTTACTAACAACGAATCGTTAGCCATGACTTAAAAAAAGTACCAACTTAAATATTAATACAGACTTAAGTCGAAAGTGTACTAATAATAGTCAGCTCTTACTTAAACTTGACTTTCAAAAAGTGAACTACTACATAACATTACTTTCACATTTCATATTAACTCTGAATTTAGTTTTTCTTGGAAGTGGAGCGAAAAATAAAAATTTAAAAAGCCGTAGTAAACAAAATCAGCTGAAAAACTGTGATGCCAATGTGCTGAAGTTAATAAGGTATAATTTTTTTTCTTCGTAAATGAAAACTGAATTCCACAAGAATTCTTCTTAAAACTCGAATATTATATTATTTTCATAAATTAATAACTTTGAAGTATTTAGTAATTTATTGATTAAATTCACGAAAAACACCAATATACCAAATTAAACTGTAAAGTATTTCAATAAATTATAATGAAGGAAAAGGAATTTTCAAAACAACTGAAAATGAAATAGTACTTATACGATTTCGACTTATTCAACTAGTATTTTACGGATAATTTAATTATTTAAGATACCAAGTCTAATTCTTATAAGGAGAAATTAGCTAAACTAAATTAGTAAATTGGCATCACTCTGCTCTTTAATGTCATGTTTACAAATTTAGATATGTCTTCGTGTACATTAAAATTTAACTCCATACTAACACTAAAACCCACTTTAAATTCGTTATTACTACAAATATTTTTGAAAGTGTGGAGATTATACTTAAGCTCTATACTAAATTTGGTTGTCAGTAAGGCCCATGTAATATGTAAGCATTTCATTATCTTCTACTACATTAGTTTTTCGTTCCTTAATTTTTTTTGCCTCTCGCTATATTGAATAACATCTTGAATTTTTTTTGTAAATCATTTATTATTGTTTCTTATTTTTCCAATAAAATAAATCAAAAGATAAATAGTTCACACACATAGCCTGCATCGTCTGTGGAATTTCTTTCTTTTTGGACTTTCTGTAACAGGTTATCGCCTCAGACATGTGCTCTGTTTCTTTATAAAATTATCGACTCAGGACTCGGCGAAAGAACATTAGGCTCCTGGTTCGCAGGACATCGCACATACATATATTTTCCCATTTCCCGGTTTATCTTAGTTTCATCAGACTGTAAGATATTTTTCCAATCGGCGCTGATTCTATTTCTGTGTTTAATATTTACTGCTCTCAATTGAGTGGCTATTCTTCCGTGCCAGTTACCTGAGCCTGTTCCTAATTGTTCTGCTATAGACTGAGGTATACAACTTAGGTTTCTATTCATTAGAAGAGGCGAATAGAGTTTTATTTTTACATGCCGTCAACAACTTCCGGTCAAACACTACTGTTGTTTTTCTTGGTCTTTTATCGGATTCTGACTTATTTTGTGCTCTGGTAGCATTATCAACTTTTGTTTTTTAGAAAGTTAAAGAGTTCAATAATTGTTTTGAGATTATCCCTCTTCCACCTATTCAAAAAAAAGGTCTCAATAAGTCTATGTCGTTTTGATCATATACATACATATAAAGTATAGTAATTTAATATTATATTCCTTCCAATCATATTGGGATTGATTTTTTGAAATAAACGAATTTAGAACTTGGAATATATAAGAAAATTTGTTTATACATACAGCTGGCAGTACCTAAACACCTGATCATTAAAAGTCGAATAGCAAACGCTGGAGAGGAAATCCAAATCGAGGACATTCGCTTTTATGGGAATGAAACGTAAGTTTACCATGTATTGATAAATAAATTATTTTTGTGATACTTTCTTTTCAGAGAACTACCAGTATTTGAGCAAAAGAAGGGGTATTTCGAAGCGATTTCCTACTTCCAAGCAGTAATTTAGTATAACTTATTTAAATGAGTACACATCCATTGGACAAAAATTAAACCACGACATTTGCTATTTCTTTGAGTTTCTCTTATTTTCATATCATGTTTCTAAAAAAACTTTTAAACCAAATGAATTGATTTATTAATTTTCAATATCAAAGAAACACCAAACTTAAGCAGTACCTAATGAATATTTTTTTTTTCAGATATATGTACTAAACGCAATTAATTGGTACTATTATTATTTTTTTTTCACGAACAGAATAACCGTTAATTTTTATATTTAAATATCGTTTTGTTTGAATAATTTATTTTACCTTTTTGTTTTTGTTTATGTAGTTATATTTTATTTAAATTATGTACCTACATATGTATGTTTATTAGGCATACGTGTGAACCTTTTCGGGGAATAGTAATATAATAATATGTCTTCAACAAATAAAAGATATTCTTATTTTTAATAGTGTAATAATTTTTTTTTTCCTAACGGGGCTAAGTGCGATTTTTATGGCATTTACAATGAACCATATCTGTGCTTGCGTGAGAAGCTTGTTGCTCAATTGCACATAAGAGAATAAGCTTGGGTCTTCATATCTTCCTTGTTTTGGGGCTTAATGTGGAGCAAAGAAAAATATTCTGGTGGTACAAAGTAATAATCCCGGTAAGCTGATTAATCCTTTAAATTGAAGACCAGTACCACTGTACTATAATGGATATCTTTATTAGAAAAAATTATTCAGGCATTCAAATATGCAGCTATGATAATAATAGGCATTGTTTTTCTCGTGGCAGATTTTTTTGGTATTTTATACTTGGTAACTTCACATTCTAACCGATCGGACGTGTTTTTTTCGTTCACTCTCGTTCTCTGCCCTTAGTTTGCGAGTTCTTACAAGTACTTATCAACTTGCAATAATCTGTTCGTTCACGAGTTCTTACAAGTAATTGTCAACTTGCAATAATCTGTTCGCTCGTGAGCTATTTGTTTTTTTTTTCTAATCCACATTTATTCCTTCATTGACCTTCACAATTCATAATGTAGAAATTCTGTGGTATCCGGTACCTTTGCTGATTTGATACTCTGCAATGGTTTATGCGGAAATTCGCTTCATCCCCTTTGTATTGGTCTGTGCCATTGTTTAAATTAAAGACTTCTCCAGCAATTTTTCGTTTTACTGTGACGAGTGTAAAAAAATATGTCTCCATCGCATATTATGCTCGCGATAAAATGTGTTAGTGAATCAATTTCCTCTCTTACATCGGATAACGAACAATGCAGTAAAAAATACTTAATCAGCTATCCAATTTCGACGACCTTAATAAGGGTTTGGGAAATGTGTACTATAGCAATGAACTGTCTATAAATTTATGTAAAGGCGTTTGAAAACCACTTGTCTAACATTGATGACGTTTTTAAAAAACCGCCAAGTGACATTAAATCCTGCAACCTTATGACGATAACAAATTACTTTCAACTTGCCCTTGATTCACGATTATTTATATTAAACGAAAGTGTTAAGTTTAGTGTGAAGTCCGCAATAAACTCAGTTATACCCATATTTAATGACTTTACAATCCTTTCAGTCCGATATTTTAAAACATTGGCCGTTTTCGAAAACGTCATCTGAATCAAATTGATTTTGCAAAATGTTCTTAAACGCAAGCTCTGAAAGTCATTTGTTCGAAAACGACATTATAAATCAAACTGCGTTTGCAGCATGTTAGACAATGTAGTGTTAGCAGGGCAGATGTTCATGCAGGGTAGATATGCGCTGCAGCTAGAAATTTGCGGAATAATATGCATTCAAAGATGATGGCTGAATCGGATTACTCAGACGAATTTCTATCTCGTGAACAATAAGCACATACATAAATATCGATTACAATTATTTGTTTTAACTAAATATTATTTTTACCAGTTTTAGCAACAACTTATTTTTCTTTATTAGTCTGTTTCATCCAGTTAAATAATTACGAGTATAATTGTTATTACTTGTATTCGCACTAACATTTTTCAATACAATGCTCTCAATAACTACGGTAAAAAAATGTTTTTTTTTTTTTTTAATTTTCTGAAAGATGCATTTGTTAAGAATGCTCTAATGCTGTTCTATGATCCAAGAATAGCTGACTGATGGTTAGAAACAAAAAAAAATACAGATATAAAATTTAGTTTGTATGTCGAATTATCCTTCAGCAAAACTTTGAACGTTTTTTCGAAACTACGTTTTTCCACCTGGTTGACAACATATTGTATTTGAAAAACTATTCATCCGATTTGCATGTACCAAGTTTTAAAATATTCAAAAACCAAGTAATTTTTTCCAAGTATCATAAAATCTGTGGGTTTTTCAGCAAACTCATTGATGATTTTTTTTTATTATTGTTAATTTCATAAGAAAAAAATAGTAAAACGTTATGTTAATTAGGCATATTCTGGAGAAAAGTGACCTCAAAGTCGAAAATTAGCATGGGCAATGAAAATGGAACAGGCTTAGAAATTGGATATCTAAAAACTCAAACAAGATATTTAAACGCCGTTATAAAGGTTGGTATTTCTTCTAAATATAAAGACCTACATATAGTTTTTACCATTAGTACTAACAGAGCAATTTCCGTTAACATGGGTCAGGGTACACCAAATTAAGCCTTTTCTTAAATCCTCGATAAATGATGTCAACATTGGAGATAGACCCTTACTGTAGAATAATTTTTTCTTAGAATGTGCCCAGGAATCATTTCCCAAATTATCATCAACGAATTAGGGGACACCCTGTATATTGAATATTAACATCAATAAAAAAAAACATTAATTGTTTGCTCGAAAAAAATTATGAAACATACATCCTCGTATCGCGCGCACACAGTGGTCTGACGCCTTTTTGCTTTGTTTGAAAACGTCAATTGCAATTACAAGAAGAAAATCATGCAGATGACAACGATCAACGATATAAAATAACGTTTGCAACCCTTAAGTGCTGCAATGACGATCAAATGACGTTTTCGAAAACAGCCATTAGTGTCGATCAGCGCCACATTGATTTAATATGGAAAATATGGAGATAAGGAAAGATGTCATGGCAAGTAAATTAATTTTTAGGCGATATTGATGGGGAAATTAGAATTACAGCGAACTAAGTCAGTTGCAGTTGACTTCCACCTATAATACATCAATCCTAATCGAAATGCTAGAATCTTGGTACTTCCTTGCATTACATCGCAGAATTGTCCTCTCATGGGATCCTATTCTGCCTTAAAACTCTTCCCACAACCTGCTCTTCAACATGCTTTACAGAGAGCTCAAGAACCCGCTCTACACTCTGACTTACAACTCGCTACTCATCAAACTGCTACTTCAGTAACGTGCTTTGGAACATCATGGACACTCGCGGAATGGAATCAAAGGCTTAAAAAGGTAAACAGTTCCATTGCGACGGCAATGGCTCAAGTGGTAGTGGGCTGGTTTCCAAATCAGAAAGTTCAATGTTTGAATCCCAGCCTCGGCCGAAAGATATATCCATTTTTCAGTTTACGAAAATCAAGTAAGATGAGTAGTTGACTAGAAATCAACATCAAGTCAACTTCCACTAAGAATTTAGTCTCCCCATTAAAATGTTGGATGCCACCCATGGAGCGAAATAACCACTGACCCCAAACATCTTTCTTTCTCTCTCTATCCCATTTTTCAAAAAACTTAACACATGCTGAGGCATTATAAGTGTATTCATACCCATTTGAGTGATAAGTTCTTTTAAAAAAAAAAACCGAGGACCTTTCCGATTTCATTATTAAGATGATCCGGCTTGGATGGCAAATTTATTTCACAAGTTTGCCATCATTACACGGAATTCCAAAAAGATCTTTATGCTCACCTTTCATCCCTTGACCATCTACCTGACCAAATATTTCTATCAGAAATTTGGATTTATGAATTGATGCATGCAATTTGATGGAAATTGCAATGAACTTGGAGTTGTAGCTTTTTATAAAAGTGAAATATCGGGCGGAATAGAAAAAAACAAGAAGATGTAAGCGGGTATAATTAGTATAAATATTGATATTTTCGGTAAGCCTTATTGTTTTATTTGCGTTTATTGTTTTCTGCATGTTCAATGCAAGAACTTTTAGGGTTTTGCGTTTATTTGGAAAAACTAAATTGCAAGAATATTATTCTTCTAGGTGATATCAATGTAAACCTTTTGTCTGATTTAAATGATGTAAATTCTTACTCGACAATGTTATCCTCGACTCATTACTGTCTCAGCCCACGCGTGTTGGAGAAACGCTCGAACCTTATCGAACTCAAGCTTACGATCTAAAGTTCACTGTTTAACAACCATAGAACTCAATTGTAATGTGTTCAGAATTAGTGAGTGGGAACAAAATGTGTATCAAAAAATTGATTTTGTTGCCCTATGATTACCTTTGAATTCTGTGATGAAGTCTATCAAGAAAATGACCTATCCACTGCATTTGATTTGTTTCTACGCAAACTGCAATCATATATATCAGAAAACAGTATTGATGTTAACAAAAAAGTAAACAAATTGCATTGTCTCAAGCCTTGGAAGATTTTAAGTTTGGCCTTTGTCGAGGTAGGACGTGTTTAAGTCATAGTGTAGTGGGGTGCGCGCTTGTTTTTAATTGTTTATTTTGGTATTTTACTCCAAATGTTATTAAATAGAAATGAATTGCGTGGTTTGTAACCAAAAAAAACACGAGGCGATGCTTCAAAAGTCACTTGCTCTTGTTCTTGCACCTTCCCCTGCATTTACGTTAATGTAAACTTTTCCGATATGGTGTACATGAAGTCGAGTGACATAAATTATCGATGTGACAGGTGCAGTGTGTTAAAATGCAAGTTTCTTTAACAACTACACGTAGAGTCCTTGGCCGCCAAAGTTCAGCCACAGCAAAAACCTTTGGAACACCAGCAAAGACCTGCAGCCAAACATCCAAAGGGCAACAGCAGCAGATTTACCAAACATAGCTACTTCAAATACACAGCGCGATGAACAACAACAGCTACCAACCTTCAAAATCTACTTACATATATGAGGAGATTATAAATCTGAAAAATGTGAATAGCGAATTCCTAGCCTCCTTGCGGAAAATGAAAGAGGAGAATATGGATCTTAAGCGAAAAATATTTGGTCTTGAAAGCAAACTAAACTGGAGAGAGCAACAGCAGATGGAGAATGTAATTGAGATAGCGGGTACTCCAAATGTAAACAATGAGAATGCTCTTACATGCGTGCAGACGATTTGTAATAATGCTTAAATCTAGCAGTATCTGCTGAAGAAATTAAAAAATTATATGTTAAGAGTGTTATGAAGCCAAATTGAAATGAAAAGAGAGAAATACTATATTGTGTGTTCATTTTGCTTCAACTGAAGTCAAAGAGAAAGTTATGGCAAAAAAGAAAGAAGGGAGGAATAAACTAAATGCTTCGTTCTTTAATGGCTGTAAAGATAAAAACATTTTCATTAACCATAGTTTAACTAAATATACTCGTGTCCCTTATACGGCAGCAAAAAATGTAAAAGCTGAGAATAATTTCAAGCATCTATGGTTTAAGAATTCGCAATTGCTTCTAGAAAAAGTTGAAAATGGTAAGGTTATTGTTGTAAGATCATTCGATGATCTAGTTAAAATTTGAAATCATTGAGTTTCGAATTATGTGTATATAGATTTCATTTGGTATCACTTCAGATTTTTATGGACGAATTTTCTTTCCTTTTACGTAACCAGCAAACAGATAAGCTTGTTATCTTAGGTGATTTCAATTTGGACTTACTAAGTTCTTGTTTCAGATTCGTATGCTGTTCTGATGGCTGATTATGGTCTAACTTCCTATATAAATAAACCAACAGGGTTAATATTAGGTACCTCCCTTGATCATATACTAGATAGGGTGAAAAGTAACCTCCTTGGGAATGAAAAAAAAAAAATTTTTAATGTTTTTTTTATTTTATTCAATATAGTCCCCTTTTAGTTTGATACACTTATTCCAGCGATTTTCCAACTTCTTGATCCCGTCCGAAAAGAAATTTTCCGGAAGGTCTGCAAAATACTCCTCCGTGGCGTCGATGATTTCCTCGCGTGAGATGAATGTTTTATTGATGAGCCATCTTTTGAGGTTTGGGAAGAGATAATAGTCCGAGGGATCCAAATCCAGTTAGCAATCGACGCCAAAAGTCCGCCCGATTCCGCATCAGCAAGCCCAAACACTCTTTCGAAGTGCTCTCGCGTTCGTGTTTTTGGTCAGGAGTGAGCATGTGCGGCAGCGGCAGGATAACTTTTTCATATGCAGAATATTGCCCAAAATATGGCGTGTGCACTCAGTACTAATCTTTGTGGTATCTGCTAGCTCGCGCACCTTCACTTTCCGGTCAGCCAACACCATTTCATTGACATTGACATTGTCCTCTGTAACCGCATCGGAGGGCCTGCCTCTGCGGCCTTGATCGGTAGTGGAGTTGCGGCCACCACGAAACACTCGAAACTAATATTTGACGGTGTAATCTGACGGAGTATTAGCCCCATAATATTTATCCAACTTTTCTTTTGTTTCCTTCGCCGTTTTGCCTCTCAAAAATAATGTTTTATGAGAGAACGAAAATCGTCTTTGTCCATACTCAACATGATGCCAAACACGTCAACAACAATCAGCTGTCAAAATAAAACTAAGGACAGTATCGCACTGAAATTTGGCATGTTTGCCTAAATATGAACGCACTTCAAGGCACCATAACCTTTTTTGCAGTAGCAGCACATTCTGGTGGTCAAGGAGGTTACTTTTCCACCTAGTATTTGTTCGCTTTTCTAACAAATAACAGATTACTGCATGACGTGTATCATATTTAACAGTTTGAAAAATAAAATTAAAAATAAATCCATTTCAGCTTGTAAAATTAAAAGAATTTATTTTTATAAGTTAAACAATATTTTACTTAATGACGTTTGGGAAGAAGTTTTCTCTTCTTTGAATCCATCTATGACTTATAATATATTCGTTAGGCGCTTAAATGAAAATATCTGGAATTCATCTTATCCCATTTTAAGAAAAAAATCTAATACAATACCATACTTAAACCCTGGATTAGTATGTCTCTTCTTAACAAAATTAGATTAAAGCAAAAGCTGCAAAAGAAATTGCTCAAGTACCCACTAAATCTGAGCCTAAAAAATAGCTTCAAGTTAATATGCAAGACAACTAAGTATGAAGTACGGATAAGTACGGATATTTTCATTTCAAAATCAGAAATGCGCAAGGCAATTTAAGAAAGGATTGGAAGGTAATAAACAGCATAGTTAATATAAAGATTTTCAATCAAACAGATGTGTTTTCGTTGCAAAACGATGATTTAGCTATCGTAGATCCTACCATAATAGCAAATTTATTTAACAATTACTTCATTACGGTTGATCAAACTACTTTTTCTAATGGCATTTAAATAGCCTGTAATTGTTGCACGACTTTCAGCATTTTTGACAGTTGTACTTTCAGAAACAGTTGGTTCTGAAGAAAATATCTTATAATATTATTGATATCTTAGCACATATTTTTATGTTAATTTAAGTTTTAGTCTTGGTATATTTCCGGATAAATTGAAATGTGCAAATGTCTTACCACTGTTTAAAAAAAGTAACAAAAAGGGCATTACCAATTATCGGCCAATTTCATTGCTGCCTGCGATTTCTAAGGTATTTGAAAAGTGTATAAAACGCAGAGTATTGACAAAGATAAATTTTTTAAGTGCATTACAGTTTGGGTTTAGGGCAGGTTTTTCTACGGAAAGGGCACTTTTGGGCTTTTGTTGTTATATTCAAATAGGCTTAGATAATAAAAAAATGTTGCGCTGCACTTTTTGTAGACATAACCAAAGCGTTTGACACGGTTGAGCACAATATTCTTTTAACTAAGTTATATAGTATTGGGTTTCGGGGTTTTGCTCTAAAATGGTTTGCGTCTTATTTAAAAAAAACAGAACTCAAAAAGTCAAAATATGCAACCCCTTTAGTGATTTGAAAACGATTGATCTAGGAGAACCATAAGGTTCAGTCCTTGGTTCGATTTTGTTCTTGATATACTACGTTGATCAAAATGTTCCCGGAATGTATTCAGAAAATTAAATCCGCGTCGAAGTGGAAGAAAAATGGCTAGTGAGCTCAACATATCGTTGGAACGGATGCAACACATACTGAAAAATGAGCTTGGGCTGAAGCCATTGAAGTTCCAAAAAGCACAAGAGTCGGAAGCGAAGAAAGCGAAGGAGTTGCTACGCTTCACGAAAGTGGTGTGTTGCCGAATTTGGTTTTTCCCGATGAGTCGCCATTTGTTATCGAGCAATATGTCAACAAGCAAAATGACCGAGTTTACTTGCCCGAGAGGTCCTTCGAAAATTTAGACCTTTGGACGGCCACCAGAAGCAGGTAGCACCGATGGTGATGCTTTGGGCCGCCATAACCCAAATACCAAAGTTTGGACCACCTCAAACAAGCACTTCGCCGGGAATGGGCCAAAATACCGCAGAGCCACTTGCGTGCAGCGTGCGTTGCTTTCTTCGGCTGTCTCAAGGCCATTATTCATGCCAAAGGTGGACGTATCGAAAACTACTGATACAATTTGAAAATTGATGTATTTTCCAACATTTTTTGCTTTGGCACAATAAAATTTATGAAAAAATAAAAAAATTGAATGAAGTTTGAGTCATTCACCCTGTATATTGTCCCCTTCAGAGTAATCCGCATCGCCTGCAACACACTTATGCCAGCGCTTGATCCAATCCTCGAGACATTTTTTATATTCGGTTTTCTGTATGTCCATCAGTGCTTCCTGTGATTTTTCCATTACTTCCTCACGGCTGCTGAAACGCGTTCCCCGTAGTGGTTTTTTAACTCGATTGAACAGAAAGAAGTCACAGGGAGCCAAGTTAGGTGAATTCGGTGGCTGTTGGATGGTATTTGTTGCATTTTTCGTCAAAAAATTACGAATAATGATGGCACTGTGCGACGGTGCGTTATCATGGTGCAAAATCCACGAGTTTTCTGCCCACAATTCTGGTCTCTTTCGGCGAATTGCTTCACACAAACGTCTCATAACGCCCAAATAATACTCTTTGTTTACTGTCTGGCCTTCTGGCAAAAATTCATGATGCACTACACCGTTGTAATCATTTTTTTGGTCTCGGCTCATTTGGTGAACGCCATTGACTTGCCTGATGTCTGGATTGCGTGTCGTACTCATAAACCCACGTCCCGTCTCCAGTAATTATCCTTTGATGAATGTGGGATCAGATTCAGCCTTGCAAATCATCTCTTTTGCGACGTCAACACGGTCTCTTTTTTGCATGAAATTGAGGTCTTTTGGCACCAACTTTGCTGCTACACGACGGAAATCCAAATCATGAACCAAAATGTCTTGGACGGATCCATAGGCAATGATCAAGTTCTCCGCTATCTCACTGATGGTTAATTTGCGGTTATTGACTAACATTTCTTTTGGTCGATGGTCTGCCACTGCGTTCATCATCTTCGATTGACTCACAACCACTTTTGAACGGGCTCGCGCTCGTGCCACTGGTTAACGACCGTTTTCTTTAGAGAAATGTTGTCGAAACACTTTTCCAACATTTCCAACGCTCCCGCACCATTAAATCCGTTTGTTACGCAAAATTTAATACAAGTTCGTTGTTGCAAATTTAAATCCATTCCTAAAATTGTAAAAAATCGCCAACACACACAGAGATAGATGTACTCTTAGCTACGTAACTTTTGCAAATGTCAAACTATGACGCTAAGATTTATATCAATAACAGATTTACAGTGGCAGCGCCGCACGGTTGAGTGGTGCGGGAACTTTTTGATCAAAGGAGTATACTCGACCTGCGACAGCGTTTGTACCCAGTCTCCATCCTGCAGTGTCTGATCAAGTTTTCCCAACATTTGTTCAAATACGCGATTGACCCTCTCTACCTGGCTATTGGCCTGTGGGGAATGTATGGAGACTTTAACATTCGTAATATTTCAATTTTGAAGGAGGTAAAACAAATAGCTTTGCCCTTTATTATTGCAGAAAGCCTACTGTAATACTCAAAATATCATATTTACAAAGTGACGCGCATATCTCTCTGGTACGAAACCACTTGATATAACTTAAGGGGTTGCATCAGGCTGGCGCTCGGAAAAATAGGCATAGTAATATAAAAAATTTTCTTGACGCAGCTACTAAATATATAAAATAATTTTTGTTTCACGCATTACTTTTGTAATTTTATGAATAATTTGAAAAAAATGTCGGAGATATACCAGGCATCACATAGGACCACTGTGAATGGAATTCTCTTAAGATAAACTCGGAAACGAGGAAGCGTAGATATCATGGGCCATAGTACTCTTGGAAAAGTAAGCTACCGGATGGAATCGTCCAGCTCCTCGTTGCTATATAAGAACCACACTATAACTTAGCGAACTCGCTACGCTTGACTTGAAACCATCCAAGACAACTTGAATTGAATGTTCCGAAAGGTAATTTATAATCTACTGAAGAAGAGCCTGATGCCAAACTCAGTCAAATGCCTTAGAAATATCAAGTGCTACTATCTTGCTTTCGCCAGATTGATGTACTCTTTGGTTCCACGTTTCGGTGAGACTTGCCATCAGATCACTAGTGGACCTGTTGCTACGAAGACCATATTGGCGGTTATTGAGAAGTTTTCGTGTTTTGAGATATTCCATGAGTGGCTTATCAGCGTTTCCATGACCTTAGAAAGAAGGAACATAAGTGCAATGGGCCTGTAGGAGGAGATATAAGAAGATTCGCTTTTTTAGCCCCTGTTCCGTAAGCATTGTGGTGGAATTTGGTAAGTTACATCACTATGTACTTAAATGGCGAAACCGCGACGAGAAAACAATAGTGGCACTAGTTCGTAGCCAGGTAGCTTCAGATCAGAGTGATCCGAGAGGTGTGGGCGGGTATCTACCTGTGATTCACTAAGTGAGAAAACAGCTGGCCTGAATTTACAGGCGTGGACGTACGCTTGTCGAACTTTGATACCAGAAGGCTTCTTAAGGTATACCAAGTATCCACTCTTACCGTTCTCAAGAGCATTTTTGCTTAATTATCTGCGGGCGTATACCTGCATTCATCCTACCGCCCAATGGATTCGGTAACACCTCATAGCCGGATATCTACTTTCGAACGCCATAGAAATCATAATCGTTAAAGGAGGAAATTGTTTCCTTAATATCGCTGAAGTCCACTCGTATGGTTGATGGCATAATCGGCTCTGTAGCTGCAAGTTTTCGTCGTAGGCCTGCAATGCGCTTGCACATTTCTAAATGAGCTAACTCCTGTTTCTTTTTGACACCTGAATTTGTCATTGTGCTACTAGTCTACTACTTACCGGTACTCTGTGAGGGTTGGCTTTGAATTTATCATGTTGGATTCGGCAAAAGTTATAAATAACGCCGCTGGTGACAATCATCGGGGTTACTGAAGCTTTAAGCATTGTCGTTGGGGAAGTTCCAGAAGTGGTCACAGCGGACGTTGTTACAGGTGTCATCGGAAGCTTAGCAGACAGAGTCACTTCATTCATTTTGGCACACATTTGCGCACTATTCCTGATCGTGCAGTGGGTGTAATATTATTGAATCGCGCTTGCAGACCTCAATTTGCCTGGGGGCAAATTATCGCACACGTTATCGAGTGAGTAGATTCCATTCCCGATCGAGTGGCTTTGGGATGACGGTACACGTATCGAATGGAAACTTCAAATTGTAATAGTAAAAGTTTACTACAACTAATTGTTGACAGGTGTTGGTAATACTTGGACAAAAAAATCCTGTGACAAATTCAAAATAAGATATTACGCTGCTAATATTTTTAATTTTATTTGTTTTATTTAATTTCGACTAAAAAAATTGTAAAATGTCAGTAGAAACCCATAAAATTTGGGAAAAATATAGTTACATTTTCGTATTGATAGTTTTTTTCTCCCTTAGACACAAAATCGATTCAAATTATCGATGCTCGATAACGTACCCAGAAATACCAAACGCGTATTTCTCAGTGACTAGTAGCTCGATCACGTGTGCGGTAATTTGCAACCTGAAGTGCCTCATGGAGTTGTATCTTTGATAGCCTTTTATTAATTTTGCTATATCTTTTTTGTTTAGGGTCAACAATACTTTTTATTGATGTGTTGTTCCATGCCTGACGCTGAAAAGACTTTATTTAAATTGTTTCTTTTGTATTTTTAATTAGAAATTCCACTTTTGACAGAACAACGTTTTGTTTAGTTCTCCTTTTTTTTTATAATAATGCCCGATCCGACTCAAAGTTAGTTGTTTTTTTTCTTTTCTTTACACTCGGGGCTTACACATTTATCAATTTCGGGTTCAGGCTCGACCGAAATTATTTTAGTGCTCTTACATTACTATAATACAATCTAAATGAAAATACAAATGACGTATCTTTAAGGAATATTGAATTCGGGTGACAAGTTTGTTCCAACATTTTTGCAAGGGCTTTACTAACAAACCTAACGGGCTGGGGACCATATCCTCTGTTCCAAAATCCCTCTTTCCAAAATCCCCTGTGCAAAAATCTCTCGGGACGGGATATGCATAAATAAAAATAACGGCAGCACGATTGGCCGAAAACAATCGAAGATAAAAATGCTACGCAGTTTTGGTCTATTGCACATTCTCACGTCTTTCCGAGAACACAAAACAACGTGGAAGCTTGGCATAGACGTTTCCAAGTACAATATTACGCTTAGTCGTAATAATGATAATATTATCTATATATCTATCTATCTATATATGGACTGCGTAAGAATGCATAATTGCTACATTGTTTTTTTGTTAAGTTACTTTGTTTTTTTATATAATATATTATAATACATACGTATGTATATACACATAAACCTGAATTAATAAATACGTGTAAAACAACAAAACAAGAAATTTTTTTCTATAACATCTAATAACATTTTCTAAAAAAAACGGGGGATTTCAATTTTGAAAACGGGATTTTCCAGGTGATTCCGGATCGAGGGATTTTGATGCAGGAAATTTTGAAACGGGGAATTATGGGCAAGTGTGTGAATTCAAAACAGGGGATTTTGGAACGAGGGATTTCGGGGTGCTCCCAAACCTAACAGCTCTCATTTCAATCTTGGGTATACAGGTTTTTTCTTGTCGTAAAGATGCCCTCCATAGTTATCAAATACGAGGGCGGGTCAATAAGTCAATAAGCTTTTGAATTTCTGACCTCTTTACTGAAACAGCAACACTGCTCCTGTCAACAGGCATATGTCAGTTGACTCCTGTCAAAATTTAAACTTGCTGCGTCAGATAGTTTGTGTTTGACAGCTATTTTTATCAGACTACTCACTAATTTGAGGAGAAAATGGAAAAAAGTGAATTTCGTGTGCTTATTAAGCATTATTTCTTGCGAAAAAAAACCATTACCGAGACCAAGGCTAAGCTTGATAAATACTATGGGGACTCTGCACCATCGATTTCAATGGTAAAAAAGTGGTTTACTGAATTTCGTTGTGGCCGTACAAGCACTGAAGATGCCGAACGTCCAGGACGCCCAGTTGAGGTCGCTACACCCGAAACAATCAAAAAATTCACGATATGTTGTTGGCCGACCGAAGATTGAAAGTGCGAGAGATTGTGGAAGCCGTAGGGATCTCGCATGGCTCAGTGGTTTCAATTTTGAATGATCACTTGGGCATGAGAAAGCTTTCCGCAAGATGGGTGCCGCGTTTGCTCACAGTCGACCACAAACGCAATCGTGTAACAACTTCACAGGAAGGTTTGGCGTTGTTTAATCGCAATATGGAGGAGTTTTTGCGCTGTTTTGTAACCGTGGACGAAACATGGATCGATCACAACACACCAGAGAACAAACAACAGTCAAAACAGTGGGTTTCTAAGGGTGAATCGGCGCCAAAGAAGGCCAAGGTAGGTTTGTCAGCCAATAAAGTTATGGCGACTGTTTTTTGGGATGCACGCGGGATAATCCACATTGACTACCTTCAAAAGGGAAGAACAATCAAAGGGGAATATTATGCCAACTTATTGGACCGATTCAATGACGATTTGAAAAAAAAACGACCTCATTTGGCCAAGAAAAAAGTTCTTTTCCACCAAGACAATGCAAGGGTGCACACATGTGCAGTTGCCATGGCAAAAATCCATGAATTGGGCTATGAATTGCTCCCTCATCCACCCTATTCTCCAGATTTGGCTCCGAGCGACTACTTCTTGTTCCCAAACCTGAAGAAATGGCTTGGTGGAAAAAGATTTGACTCCAATGATGAAGTCATCTCGTCATTTTGAGGACCTCGACAAATCATTTTTTTTGGAAGGGATAAAAAAGTTGGAGAAGCGTTGGACAAAGTGTATAGAGCTCAAGGGAGACTACGTTGAAAAATAAAATTATTTTTTTATCAAAAAATCGGTTTTAATCCAAAAGTCACGGACTTATTGACCCGCCCTCGTATAATTGCAAAACTGCAAATTTTCCGCCTTATTGGTGTACTAAAAAGTTTCATTTTATTGAAAACCATTCTTTGGGGTTTACTAGTAAAAATATATGCATAGACCATCCAAATAAATGACAACGAAATTTGTGATCTATGGGTTGATATTTGGTCTTGAATAATTTTTAACAATGCTTACATGACACAATAATCACTTCAAATCCATTTCAAGGGAGGCAACGTGAAAGTATTCATATATTCAGCTAAATACTTTAATATTTTTAGTATGCATACATAAACCTATATGTATGAATGTACACGTACATGTGAACTGAAAACTTCCCATTTAAAAAAAATTCAAAGTTTTGATTTCGTTAATTTATGTATCCCTGTCTTTTAGTTGCCTAGCTTGTGGCCTTTTAGGTGGTTCTGTTCTTGGATCCAAAATTCATCGGCAATTGATAAGAAGCGAGATATATCGTACGTATGCATTCGAATGATTACATATCAAAATAAGAAAAATGTAGATAGAATGAGATGTTGATCAATTACGACATTCAACTATGTCTGTTGCTCTGAATAAATTGATTATTTTTTCCTAACATTTATATTTTTGTTAACGTAAGGTTCCAAACGGAAGTAAAAGTAATAATAGGACGGCTTCACATTACAATAAAACCGATATTATTTGCCGACAGAAAACACACAGCGTCGCTGTTGAAAAAGCTATTGCATATTCGCCCTAAGTTCTAGCATTCACTCTCCACCGTAATCCATTTTCACGTATAGCGGCTTCACAGGTAAGTAACTTACTGCGACGCTGTGTATTTTCTGTCGGCAGATAATATCGGTTTTATTGTAATGTAAAACCGTCCTATTATTTGCCTGGCGAAAACACACAGCGTCGCTGTTGAAGACGTGTTTGATATCTGCTGGTGTTTGGTCATATCTCACAACGCTATGATGATTCCTTGTTTAGTAGCATAACCCTGACTAAGCAACTAAAAGCTTTTCTGTCATAATTTATTAATTAATTTTATGTCTTAATTTAAACAAAAAATAATATATTTCCAAAGGTACAACTCAAACCAAATACACATAAAAACATCTTTCGAGAACGGATTTCATGAATTATAAAAGAAAATAAGAAATGTTAATTTTCTATACAATTATCAAAAGATATGATGAACTTGAGAATGCCTTGGGCACGATCTTTCTACAATAGTGTTTTCTGAAGGTATTTTCTGCCTTCCAATTTCCGCTTGATAAAATTTCTTCTATATTTTGGCCTTCCATCCAACCTAATGAAGCCAAAGTTGCTCGAACGCTGCCTGCGGTAGTTTCTATTCCAGCCTCACGAAGGACACTACGTACCCAGCCTCGAATTATTGTTCTAGATGCAGGTTTAGCTTCTCCCTTTACAGTTATGAATAAGCTCTCTAATTTATCCGCCTGTCATCTTACCTGAGAGAGTTTGATTACACATCTTACCCAAGTAACTGGACAAACATTTTTATTTGGGTTTTCGCGCAGATGCCAACTTGACTGCCTATGAGAAGCTGAATCAGTCTTTGAACCGAAAGCTGGATGTAAAATTATCTCATGTTCGCCGTCCTCAAAACTGTACGTGGTGACTCTAAGCAGCGTCAGGTCATGAATTCTTCTTCCCGATGCCAGTAGTAAGATGGCTGCCGTCCTCCTCAAAACTGTACGTGGTGACTCTAAGCAGCGTCAGGTCATGAATTCTTCTTCCCGATGCCAGTAGTAAGATGGATGCCGTCCTTCTTGAAGCTTCAAATAGTGTCTCCCTTCCAGCTTGTGAAGCAAACCAAACAAACACATTTCTTGGATCCCATATTCGTGGTTCTGTGGTAGCTGGTCTCGATGTGGAAATGGCTTTAAGGACTTGACGGACTAAAAAGTTGGATGATATATTTTCTGTCGCATTCGAACCGCAAAATGTAGAAATCGCCGATTTATGCACAAGAATCGTGCTGGGTAAGAAATTTTCTTTCAAAAACAAATTAACTAGATATCTAGCTATATTCGATCCCTCTGGATTCTGAGAACTGATGTTGTTCTATGTGCACCAAGAAATCTATCTTCTGATAGCTGGTAAGTAAGGTCTTAAGGTTGATCTCCTCCATCCCTTTCTTAATAAATCCTTCTCGTCTCTGGACTAGCTCTCTATTTGATGACTCCATCCCCAACCTTCCATACTCTCAGGAACAAATGTTCCACCTGTGGAGGTGGTTGACCTGCTCTGACATCTATCAGTACCTTCTCCAGGTTGGTTATTTCCAGGGTGGTGGAAAAAGTCAGCCTAGGCGATAATTCCATTCTCGGTTGATAGCATCTGAAAATGTAGCCCACCTGTCTTTGTAATCTATTGAAACGTATCTGCTGACTACTGCAGTTTCTTTTGATGCAAAAAGATCGATCTCTGGTGTGCCCAGTTTTTCCAAAATGTTTCTTGTTGCATTTGGAAGGAGATGTCATTCTGGTATCGATCTGCTCCTCGATAATCTATCGGGTATGCGATTGTATCTTCCCGGAAGATAAAATGCCGACAGAGTTTTTTTGTGATGATCGACTAGGGTAAGCAACCGATATGTGAGGTTCAGCAAGCTTATGGACCTTGTTCCCCCCTCTTTCCGAATATAGGCAACTAAGCTTCTGTTGTCCGACTGAAGCAGAATACGTGCGTCTTTCAGAAAGTGAGCTTGCTTGATTATGGCCATGTAAATGGCATACATCTCCTTTAGATTGGAGTGCCATTTTGATTGTTCCTTCGACCATCGACCGGACATCGATATATTGTCTAACTGTGTACCCGTATCCGCTGCATCGGTCACTAGGAAGTTTGTCACGTCCCTCATGTGGATAGCCATTGATGTGTGTTTTGTTCTTAGCCACCAGTCTGTCTCCTCCAAGGCTCCTGGTGGAATTGTAAGTATCTATCTTACACGGTGACTGTAATTTAGCTGTCCCAGAAGTGTTTGTGCCTGCCGAAGAGAGCAAAATTGTTTTTCGTACATTTTCCTGAGTGAGAGCCGAACGTTCTCGAACTGCACTTCCGGGAGTGACATGATGTTGTCTTATGCATCCCACTTTATGCCCAGATATTCTATTTGTTGGCACGGCAATAGGATTGACTTTTTGCTGTTGATAGTCCAGCCTAATGTTTCCAAGAATTTCACGGTCTCCGCCACCTGAATTTTTAATTTGGACTGATCCTGACTGACTTAAAAAGTAATCGTCTAGATAGACTAGAATTCGAATCTCCGTGATCCAGCAAGTTAGGGCTGAGAACATCCTGGGTGCAAATGACAGGCCGAATGGAAGGCATGTTAGTTGAAATAGTTCGCCTCTGTAGAATATTCTCAGAAATGGACGATGACTTTCTGACATTGGGACATGGAAATATGCCTGTGAACTATCTATCTTTATCATCCAATCTTCTGGTCGTAAAAAGTCTGTTATTGAAGCGTGAGAAATGAGTTTGAATAACTTTGTTGATACATACCTGTATAGTTCCCTTAAATTGAAGATTGGACGGGCTCCCCCATCGGACTTTTTCACAAGAAAGAAATATTTTTGATAAGATACTGGGACTGGTCTGCAGCACAAGCTCCAATATCTTTTGTTTTTTCATTTCCGAAATTTGTGTATTCACCATTGGAGATTCTTCACACCTCTAGTGAAGGGTGTGTAAGTCGGGGCTTCGAAATGAATGCTATTCTTGCAGCTGAAATGGTCTTTAAAATGAAGGAGTTGGCACCCACATCCTGCCAACTTCTTCTGAAGTCCGCCAACTGACCCCCCTTGAATATTGACTTTGTGTTATTTGTTGTCTCTCGGATCTTCTTATCTACGTTGGGAGTAAGCCAAGATTGCGGTCCGCCCAATGACTGTATTAGTGCCGACAATGCTTCCTTCTCAAAGGGATTATCCACGGTGGGATTAATATTTCTTTGTGCAGCCTGTATATTTTTATTCGATACAATAAACAACCTGTAGCATAAGCTCTGATTTTTTGTAAGAAGCCGACCCTGGTCAGAAGAGGCACATCTCTCGAAGAGTGCATTGGGAGTAAAGTCATCCGGTGACCTAAACGCCCAATCAATGATGGACTATAAACCAACTTTTAAAAGCAATTTTTGCTCTAACAATTCGTTTGATAGAGCCGCCATCACCTGCTCAGTGGAGGCTAAGTAATCTTTACTCTTACTAAGAGTACAAAGCTCATTATTAACTTTTAGTTCCACGAAACCTGGTGTGGCTTCTAAAGCCTTCATTGCTTTTGAATATTGGACATTCTTCCAAGTCGGTAGTCCAAAATGTTGCAACCTGATGAGAGCATCAAGGTGGTCTTTATCTGCAAGATTTATGCTTTTTGTGTCACACTCCGTGTGCAACTGGCCCAGATCTAATGTTTTGTTAGAGACATCTGGGTTTTGTAAGAAACTTTCTGCGCTTGTACTGTGCCGATTAATGTTTACATCTATGTGTCCCATATCAATGTCCTGTGGAACAAACATACTCATACAACTCGATAAGTAACTAACCTGGTTCGTTAAATCATTAAAACGCTATTCTAGTGGTACAGTCTTCAATCGTTTATCACGTTTCTTTCGCTTGTTTGGTGGTGGCGAAGTGGCGACTTCTCTAGCCGATGATGACGAAGATCCTGAACTTGATGAAGATGTAAAACTCCTCCTTTTCTCTCTGTTTTCCGCATCCTTATCTCCTTTGCCACTCTTACTTCAAGCTGAACTCATTATTAAACTTAATATTTTATTTGATTTGATTTTGATTATAAAAATTATTTCTGAAATAATAGCTGAACCTTATTCTGACGAAATACACAACGCTATGACAGGATAAACCGCGTGTTGCGCGCTTGCGGTGTTTGACGACTGAGTACAGCTCCACCTATACGTGAAAAGGGACTACGGTCTAGAGTGTATGCTGGAATTTAGGGCGAATATGCAGTAGCTTCTTCAACAGCGACGCTGTGTGTTTTCGCCAGGCAAATAATAGTTATTTTGAGATCAGAGTGTCGCACCTAACAGGGTAACTATTACAATTAGAACATAAAATACCATGTATGCTTGCATAACTTTGTATATTTTGAACGTTGAAGTTGCTAGTCGGTAAACTTTGACAATGAGCTCAAAGTTAAATCTGTTAGTGCGAGAGTTCTTCCATATTGTGTGTTGAGTTGGCCGTATGTACATATATAATATAATGTACTCGTATGCCAATATTTGGATACAGAATTCCCTATTATTTGGCTCAGGTCGAGTATATCTTTACTTACCATTTGTAAAATCCTTATAATTTGTTTAAAAAAAAATTGAATGGCAACGGTTTTTTTTTTTGTGTAGCTTTAACAAATTAAATATAACTTAACATACAACATATATTAGAATTTTACGAAACGATCAAATTAACAAATATTCTAAGAAAATACATAATAATAATAATTTAGTGATCACAATTTTGTATAGTTTTAATATCATTCTAGATGGTATTTCTCAATATCTTATTGATTGGAATACATTTGCTCTATGCACTTGTTAATTATTAATAAAATATAATTTAAGAAAAAATTAACTTAGTTTGTTTAATTTGTTTTATATAGTAGCGGGAATTGACGTAACCGTTTATTTTACTGCTACATTCTCAGAAATTTTCATATTTTACAACTGTTGCGCCTTATGAAACTAAATAATCGCGTCTTTGTATTAAAAAAATTCTAATGTTCTACCTTTCAGTGAGTTAATACAAAATCAAATGAATTGATATTAATGCATACGAATTAATTTACATGGGCAGCCTTTTAGGAAAAATCATTATGGTGTTCCTATAATTTTTTGGGGAAGATGAGCAGCCAAATACTGTTTATGAAGTCTTTGGCGACAAAACTGATAAAACTCAATTTCATTTGTGAAATTTTTTCTCACAATATCCTTAACTTTCTCGCTTACTGGCGGCTTGAAGTTGTTTTTATTTATTTTCGTTAAATATTCTGCACTAGCTAAAAATAAAAATAAAAAAAATTTCACAAATGTGTAGCACAACTGATTACAATATACGAATATTATACTATACTTTCGTATATATCACGAACTCCCTGAAAAAATCTTGGAATATACTTTTCAAATACCGACAGGGTTGTGTTCATATCCTCCAAAACTCCAACCACTGAGTATTGGCTTTCCACTGCATACTTTGCCCTTTCAAGTGCTCCAACTGTATTAAAGGGGCTGTAAAAACAAAAGAGTTTGAAATTATTATTATTTAGATAAGAAAAGAAAAAACATCTTAGACCTACGTGCATTCATAATCGTGACCACAAAAGAATAAACTTTGACGTCTATGATCGCCAATACCTTCAACGGTAACTCCTTGTGTATACGTACATTCTTGATCGCCAGACAATACGCATGTTTCAAAATCCTTCTTAAGCCATGATGGATGAGGTAGTGGCAAATCGGGAAATGCTGCTTTTCTTTCGACAAAATACCATGGTGCCCGAACATAGTAAAACCAACTAATAACACGTTCCACAGGATCGCGAACAACATTTATGTAGATTGGTGTAGGTAAGTTAAATTTGGTGAAATTCGTGTAGCATACATGTTTAATGAAAACAGATGGCTCAGGTAAATCACTTATCACATCGGCCAACTCTTGCTGTTGGTCATCAGCTAATCGAATTGTTTCGACTTTTTGAACTGCATCTCGATGAAATTGAAAGTTATTTCGTTCAGATAACCGACGCATAAGTTCCATAAAAGTTTGGCTCCCAACTTTCGGAACACGATTAAAAAAAACGAGATCTAATTGAGCTTTTCGTGTATTGTTGAGGTCTCTGACATTAAGGGACTGCATCTGCATAAGTACATAATTGAAATATTAAATTTTAAATTAAAAATGTGAAGTGCTTAAACACTGACCCATCTGCTTATACATATGTATGGCCATTTCAACGCTGGTGATTGAAAATTCTGAATACACGTAAATAAACCAATTGAGCTGATTACATCGCTTCCCTAGCTTGTACAGGGTTTTTCTAACTCAAGAAATTCTTAAAAGGAATTATCCACAACAATAAATTGCACAAATAAATAATAATACAACAGTATTCACAAACATATTTCTTCCTTTCACAGCCTCGAGCAAGGCATCGAAGGCATGAATTAAGTTACTCGTAGTTTTAAATTTATGCCTACCGTCAAAAAATTTAAAACAAAATCGCCACTAAGTAAAGATACGCATTTTTTTCTCTCCGCATTTACAAATTTCAAAATTTGTATACACATTTTGTAAAGACTTACATTTTTATCAGTACAAATAAAAATTTCTTGAAAACTGTTTTTTTTTAGAATTAACAAACAAGTTTTTGCTGGTTTTTTGTTGTTATTTTAATTGGGCGGGAAGACAAAAGCAGTGATCTATTGTATTTGTCAACTTATTCTTTAGAAAAATATTTTTGGAGAACATTTTAGCATACTCTTTTTCTTTTGAAACGTTAAACAATAAATTTCCAAATAAGGTAATGCCTTCATTGAAAGATACATTTTCCACTTTTAGTCTTTATTTCGAAAATATTTAGTCTTATCCATTTTTTTCAGTTGCAATATTGTGTATCGGCTTATCATATTTTTAAGAGAAGCAAAGTATGCTGGGAAATATTCATAATTTCAAGTACAGTATTACATACTAGTGCAATACATGCATTGTACCTATGAACATAGTAAAGTACGTTTTACGAGTACAGAGTTGAAATGTTTTATGGGATGGAATCATCTGTTCACCGAAACTACATAGAGTATATTTTTATGAATATTTAAAATAGGTATATTAAATTTTTCTTCGAAAATGTTTCGTGATCTTTTTCAAAGAGATTTATTATTCATTTAGGGAAATAAGTGGCCTTTCAAATGATCGGTAGCGTACCAGTGAGAAACAAGGATATTGAATAAGCAAGAGAAAACGAGTTACTACTTTGAGATGTCTGTCGTGTGCTGGTGAGTGTTGTTCTTAATTTAATTTACAATTTCATAGGTACATATGTTATTAACCTTGATCAAAAAGTTCCCGCACCATACCATCGTGCGGCGCTCCCATTGTTCCGATTTGAGTTCTGTTGACATGTTGTTGTTTACATTCCCTCTAAATCTTAGCGTCATAAGTTGACATTTGCAAAAGTTACGTAGCCAAGAGTACATCTATCCCTGTGTGTGTTGGCGATTTTTTACAATTTTAGAAATGGATTTAAATTTGCAACAACGAACTTGGATTAAATTTTGCGTTAAAAAACAAATTTAATGGTGCGCGAACATTGGATTTTACCAGTGGCACGAGCGGTTCAAAAGTGGTCGTGAGTCAATCGAAGATGATGAACGCAGGGGCAGACCATCGACATCGAAAACCGACAAAAACATTGATGAAGCAAAATAAATGTTGGTCAATAACCGCAAATTAACCATCAGTGAGATAGCGGAGAACTTGAACTTTGCCTATGGATCCGTCCAAGACGTTTTGGTTAATGATTTGGGTTTCCGTCGTGTAGCAGCAAAGTTGGTGTCAAAAGACCTCAATTTCATGCAAAAAAGAGACCGTGTTGACATCGCAAAAGAGATGATTTTCGAGGCTGAATCCGATCCCACATTTATCAAAAGGATCATTACTGGAGACGAGACGTGGGTTTATGAGTACGACACGCAATCCAGACACCAGGCAAGTGAATGGCGTTCACCAAATGAGCCGAGACCAAAAAACCACGTGGTTTTCAGTCAAAAAAGAAGGCAATGCTCATGGTTTTCATGGATTACAACGATGTGGTGCATCATGAATTTTTGCCAGAAGGCCAGACAGTAAACAAAGAGTATTATTTGGGCGTTATGAGACGTTTGCGTGAAACAATTCGCCGAAAGAGACCAGAATTGTGGGCAAAAAACTCATGGATTTTGCACCATGATAACGCACCGTCGCACAGTGCCATCATTTTTCGTAATTTTTTGACGAAAAATGCAACAAATACCATCCAACAGCCACCGAATTCACATGATTTGGCTCCCTGTGACTTCTTTCTGTTCAATCGAGTTAAAAAACCACTACGGGGAACGCGTTTCAGCAGCCGAGAGGAAGTAATGGAAAAATCGCAGGAAGCACTGATGGACATACCGAAAACCGAATATAAAAAATGTTTCGAAGCTTGATCCAATCCTGGCATAAGTGTGTTGCAGTCGATGGTTATTACTTTGAAAGGGACAATATAGATTTAGATGCATAAACTTGTATCTTTAATTGTCTGAATAACAATTGATCAAGGTAGTATGTTGAATTATGTATTAGGCTAAAAGTTAAATTCATCGACGAGTGGTTTCCTATACCAAAACGCACAGTTTACAAATTTGTGTAGTGTATTTCATTGGCCTCCAGATTTGCCATCCAGTATTCGCAGCACTTCGTTTTCTTCGAGGATTTTTTTTTAAGTATTTAAGACAATCAATGCAATCGTTCTTGAAAGGGCTAAAATTTGGAAAGTTTTCTATCTACGTTAATTCATTGTTGACGAAAAATGGTATATGTATGAATTAAACATACATACATAGATAAATAGAGCTACCTAAAGTCGGATTTTCCTTGAATGTCTAATGCTTTTTTCCATTGGCCACAAAACAAGCATACTCTTGGTTTATCCAACCAAAAATATTCAATTATCTTTTCTGTACATTCTCAGAACCAACATTTTGATTATGGGACTAAATTTGAAACTCATTAGGTCTGTTCATGTGAGATTTTTGTAACAATTTGTAAAAGAGAATTTTCTACTTAAATTTTAGGAGTAAGAATAAATTCTCTCTCAAATCCAAAATCTCGCGGGAACACTTTTTTGTAAAATGTGTTTGAAATATCAAAAATATCAAGTAAAAACAAAACAAAAAAGAAATTGTAACACAGGAGAAAGATTTTTGGATTAGTTATTACTACTATTTTATGATGTAATATGCGTTTAATGAGTTATATCGTATTAGGTGAACAATTCGCCTCAATATGAAGCTCTTTTATCTCTTCTTTGTTCATGTCCAAGTCATCTTTTTAGTTAATTTGCATAAAATTGTCACGATTCGCACAAATTTAAACTTTTACGAATTTGACGTTCTTTAATTGAGTTCACGATTTTTAATATTCTTGCCTAAATAAAAATGTCCTGTAGAAATTTGTAATAATTGGCAGGGTGGGGAAATGAATTACTCTCTCAAATGCGTTGTCTTTTACAATTTTTTTTTTACAAATTTGGAGTCCTGGAACAGACCAAATGTATATCTGATAACTCATACAGACTTCAAGGAATATACATATTGTAATATTGTGTTGTGTAGTGCAAAACAAAAATAACAAATTTAGCTCTCACATATAAGTGGAAATATTTGTTTTCCTAATGATCTTTCCAAAAAAAATTAAAATGTATGTAGATTTATGTAATGATGAAAGAGAAACATGGTAATGTATTGTTTGTAATATGTAATAACGGAAGGACGCAAAAGGACGTACCTACCAGTTTTATTTATAATTTATCTATTCTACATTCAACTTTTTAAATTTAAAGACAAGTATTGCTTGTAAAGCCTTTGTTTACAAAAATGATAAAAGTTATATTCTTGGGTAAAATTTCTTTTTATCATATGCTTAACGTCATCGTCGATTTTTGGCTTTCGTTTGTTCTTGTTCTGGTTTGTAATTTGATCCCGATGTACTGAAAATATTTGTTTTTTTTTTTTTAATACATAATGCAGTTTAATAATGTTTTCTTTTCTGCAAGACTTACTTTCAAATAGCAATCTCGCACCCTGAAAGTAACGTGGAATAAATTTTTCTAGAACCGATAATGTAACATTGGTATCTTCCCAGCTTCCAATGACAGCATAGTATTTTTCGACATTGTGTTTAGCTATTTGTATTGCTGCCGGAGAATTAAAAGGTCTGCAAGAATTATAATTCGTTCTTAAAATCCTTTTTTATATCCAAGAACTTACAAGCAATCTGGTAGATGACCACAAAAAAATAACGACTGTCTTCGATAATCTCCATGTAAATCCGTTATGGAGTATTGCTCGTATACACACTCTGGATCTGCATTTCGAACACATTTATTAAAATCTTTCTTAAACCAGCTTGGACTCCTAACAGCAGCATTTGGATTTTTCTTAAAAAAGATAGCATTTTTATGTGCTCCACGGATATAAAAAAACCAGCTGATTATTCGTTCCACAGGATCTCTTACTAAGTTAACATATATCGGGTGAGGTAGATTAAATTTTGTAAAGTTAATGTAATTGACATGCTCAATATAAATAGTTTCAGAATTGAGATCTGTGATCATTTCTGCTTTGGACCGTTCTGCTGGGAATCGTAGTATACGTGTGTTTGCACCAGCTGCTGGGTTGTCTTTTGCAACTGTGAAATCGTGAAATCTTCCTAGATGTTTTATTAACTCCATCATCGCTTCACTACCAACCTTAGCTGCCCGATTAAAAAACACTACATTTTGGTTTGCTTGCCTTGTGTTATTGAGTTCAACTGAACGGAGAAATGAAAGCTACAACATTTCGAAATTGTGTAAAATTAGTTTTTGGTTTCGGCATCAAAAGAAGTTCAGAAGAAGTATTGAATTCAAAATTTGGTGAAAATAAAGCAGTTCAAAAGAATTGAGATAAAATTGCATGCGAATTGTTAATGTGATAGTTGAGTTTAGTTTTAGATACTGTAGGAGGTGTGTTCAGAAAATAACGGGAATTTTTAAATTTCGCGGGTTTGGAGAGTCCGCGTGTCAAATTTTTTTTTATTATGTTGGTATACATACTCCTGAAGTATGATACAATTTTCAACTGTATTCATTGTTCCATTTGTCTGTGGCAGCCGCTAAGGTTAGACGTGTTTTATGAGCTCGGCTATTTTCGTTTGTTAAACGAAATTGTATCAAATTTTGCGTAAAAAATGAAATAATGTGTAACAAAGTGTATGAAATTTTAATAAAGGCCTATGGTGAGTCTGCTTTGAGTTAAACAAGGGTTTACGAGTGGTATAAGCGTTGAAGATGACGAACGCCCCGAACGCCCCAGCACATCGACAACCGATGAAAACGTGGAAAAAGTGAAAGAAATGGTTATGAACGATCGCCGAATCACAATCAGAGAAGGCGCTGATAATGTTAACATATCGATTGGCTCATACCATGAAATTTTTTTGAATGTTTTGGGTATGAAACTCATGGCAGCAAATTTTTTTCCATAATTGTTGAACTTTGAACAAAAACAGCGGCGAATGGAAGTTGCTCAGGAGTCACTAAATGCAGAATTACTGAAACGCATTATAACAAGTGACGAAACATGAGTTTATGGATATGACGTCGAAACTAAGTCTTAATCGTTCTAGGGGAGGCATTACGGCTCGCTAAGAATGAAAAACTCCAAGATCGCTGAAAGTGCTAAAGGCTATCCCAACGATCGGGTTTGAGAAGTGTTTCGAGAATTGGAAGAAGCGCTGGCATAAGCGCATAATATCCAATGGGGGCTATTTTGAAGGTGACAACATTAATGTAGACGAATGACTAGATATTTTTTTCAAAAAACTAAAATTCACATTATTTTCTGAACAAACGTCGTATATGGTATGCATATGTACTCGTATTAGAATAAGAAGAACTGTCTTCTATCTAAAAGGATAATAGTATATGTAAAGAATATCATCAAACAGAACACTTAGGCATTAAAAATAAATAGATACTGAAAATATGTAAATCGAGAGCATTCCAATATTTTCCAGAAAAAAAGGCTTCATACCTCTGATTTAACTATATTTGCTATTTAAAAAGGAAGTCTAAAGCTGTCAAAATTAGAGAAATAAAAGAAATTACTATCTTTTGATATAAGGTAATAAAATTGTGGATTTCCTTCGTAAAGGAAAATGCAGACAGAAAAAATTTGCGAACGTGCAAAAGCTAAAAAAGACTGATGTTGTACAAGAAAAAAATGAAAATCAGACCAAACATTAAAGAAAAGGAAAGAAGCGTAAAGGAAAACCGGGAACCGAATCGACTTGGTAATCTTCTAAGTGATGAAGTAAGAATGTTGTATTGTATATTGTATATATTGTAATACTGCAGTTGACATTGAGAACGGATTAAATATGTAAACAGCAAAAATCTTGCTGAATAGTAGCCATTCATACCCAAAAGTTATACCTATATTACGAATAACGAAGAAGGAACGTTTTTGAAGTCAAGCGGAGATCCAAGACAGCTTTGAAATTGGTACTTAATGGTCAAATAACAATAATATTATGGTTTTGGTTTGGTGTCCGCAATCGCCAGATTGTAATCCTAAAGAATCCGGTAGCAAAAAGTCAAACATTGGCAACAATTTTTTTCCTTCTCCGTACGTAAGTATATACGAGTACATATGTGTACATACTCTTCTTCAACTGAATTATAGAAATACGTCAGACAATTTTTCTTATTTTTTCGCATGACTTCGAAAGACTCCAAAACACATTTTATAATTACATATGGTAGATAAAGGCATCAATTTAAGCATCAATCGTATAAAAATTAAAAATCAAGATCCAGTTTTCCGGATTTCGCAACTTAACTTAAGTCATCCATTGCTAAGAATGAAAATTATTGAGCTTAGGGTAAACGTTCAAGGTAATTGCGGTGATTATATCGAACACCATGAATATGATTTTTTTTTAATATGAAAAATAGTTACTTCTGTTATAAAAATGTTGCTTAAGCTTAAAGTTCGTCATTTGGGACGACACATGAACAATATTAGAATAAGCTGCAGCGATCGGGATGTTATTGATACGAATACTTATGGGTGTATTAAACGAGATCTAGTTATAAGCACATGTATTTGGGAGAGTGTCTATATTAAGAAATAGATTTTGGTAACGGTATACGCTGAGCGTAGTAACTGGCATTTTAAAGGAAAAATAAATTAGTATTGGACCAACAAAAATTAAAGGTTTGTTTGTCTCAATGAGTATATGAAACATGAGTGATGCGCCATTATTCGCTCATCAAACACCATATTTATCAAGTATAAACATGAGTTGGAATATTTTTACTGTGCGTCAAAACAAAAATTATATCCCTAGTTATAATTATTTTTTAATTCTGTAAAAATTTAATAGCTATGTATTGTTTGTACAGCCTTTGTTTACAGAACTTATAAAAATCGTATTCATATGTAAAGTTTTTTCTGACTAATTCTTTAACATCCTCGAAGATCTTCGGTTTGCGTTTGTTTTTGTTCCGATTTGTTATCTCATCCCTATGCACTGTAATAATCAAAAGTTACAATATTCGAATTTTATGATGCCTTGCATGTCTTACAGTCATAAAGAAACCTAGCTCCCTTAAAGTACTTTGGAATGTATTTTTCGAGCACAGCTAGCGTAATATTTGTATCCTCCCAAGATCCTACAACAGCATATTCTTTTTCTACGTTTCTCTTAGCTATTTGAACTGCTGTCGGTGAATTAAAAGGTCTGAAAAAGTTTTATATTTCTAATAAAAACAAATAAAAAATCTGTATATACAATTTACAAGCAATCTGCGGCATGTCCACAAAAGAACAATGACTGCCGCCTATAATCACCGGCAGTGTCTACAACAGCAAATGGAATGTATTGGCATTCAGGATCCCCATTTCGAACGCACATATTGTAGTCTTTTTTAAACCAACTTTCCGATCTTAGTTTTTTGTCAGGAAAGTTTTTAAATTCCACTGCATTCTTGTATGCTCCGCGTTCATAAAAGAACCAGCTTATCACTCGTTCTACAGGGTCTCGAACTAGATTTATGTAAATTGGTTTTGGTAAATTAAATCTGGTAAAATTAATAAAATTAACGTGCTCAATATACACGGAGGATGGGCCGAATTCTGATATCGTGTTAGCTAATTCTTCCTGTTGTTTTAAAGTCCGAACACGCTGGACAAATTTTCGAATAACATTTCGGCTAATGCTAAAATCATTGAGCTTTGCTAGATGGCCAAATAACTCCATAAGTGATTCACTGCCGACTTTAGCCGCTCGGTTAAAAAAAACTGCATCTAGTTGGGCTTTTCGAGTGTTGTTGAGATCATATGCACGTAAAGTTTCAAGCTAAGAAAATAAAAAAAAAACACTACTTCAAAAAAAGCATAGTTTTTAAAGTTTTTTAATAGTTACAGATAGAAAATCATTTCAGATCGAATATGTATGCGATAAAAGCTACGCGACCAAATTAAGTAGAACAAGCAAAGAACTTGACAGAAAAGGCAGCGTTAAAGAAGAGTGTATGTAGATAAAAGTCAAAAGTTTTTAGTTTCTTATTTTTTTTTATTAGTTTGTGTTTCCTTTGCTAAACTTTTATCAAAATTTATAATTTCATCGAGTTTGACAGCTAAATACTGTTTGTGTAATCGTTGTCTGCAAAACTGATAGAACTCAATTTCGCGAGTAAAATTTTTTCGGACCATATCTTTGATTTCTTCACTGATATGTGGTTTCATTGGGTTGCTGTTACTGATTTCTTCATGTAAGCCGCCCACTAAAACAATACAATAAATATTCTTATATGTGTTAATGTTACTTATGTAGTTTCAAGAATAGATTAAAAAAGAAAAAAATGTGACAATTATTCCATTATTATATTATAATAATAATAATAACTATCCCCTAATTCGTCAAGGTTAATTTGTGAAATGATTTTTGCGTACATTCTAAGAAAAAAATCATTCTACAGTAAGGATCTATCTCCAATCTTGACATCATTTAGGCTTACTTTAGTGTACCCTGGTCCTGTTAATACTAATGGACTTTAGTTTAGGACAAGTATCATACAATCTATGGGGTTTGCTGCAAACTTGTTGATGATTATTTTTTTATTATTATTACGTTCATAAGCAAGAAATAGTAAAACGTTATGCGTATTACGCATTTTCTGAAGAGAAGTGACCTCAAAGTCAAAAATTAGCATGGGCTTAGACATTGGATATCTGAAGACTCAAACAAGATACATATTGTCACATAATTTTATGCTACCCCTTGTTGCGTGACCAGTACCTTCTCTCACTCGTAAATTTAAAAAATGGCCAAATTTAGATTCTCTTTCCAACATTATCTTCCTGAGAATATAACGCTTGGAGACCGCAGTTCGAAGTACGCTTATATCGTAAGGGTAAGGTAGTTAGTTTCTAGAGTTAGTTTGTAAGTTAAGTGCAAGAGTTGAATTCCAGAATTTAAACGAAAAACTTGTTCTGTGTTTCATAAAATCATAAAATTACATTTAAGTTAAAAGTGGATATAAGTTTTTTTCTTTTATTATACATGAAACTCGCGCAATCGGAAAACTTTCGGGTGGAAAACTTGTGTAAAAAAAATATGAATAAATATAATAAATTAAAGTTCGAGTGAAGTTGACCCAAGCCTAAAATTCGGACCAGCTGTTTTATAAATAAAAAAAAGGTACACAACTAAATATCTACATGCATATATAGAATTAAATTAAAGTACTGAAAAATAATAGTGCAATAAAATTAACTTAAATTAAGAAATAAAATATAAAAAACGTATAAATTTTAATAAAAAGTTACAATATAGCTAGAAAAAAAATGCGGGCGTCTTAGAACAACTTTAGTTCGATAATAACTCGCCGACATCAATTTTAGTTCAAAAACAACTCTTCATACATGTTCCTACCGCAAAGCATGAGAAATAAATAGTTTGAAAACAATAACATAACATCAAATATTATACCAAAAGGCATCAAACTTTATACCAATAAATAAATTTACAACAAACTCTACTAAAAATCAAGAAAAAATATAACAGCAAAGTGAAGTGAAACAAAACTAAATAGATTCGGTTCTATTGGATGTGGAATCGTTGCAGCAAAGGAGTATAAAACCTAAATGAGTACTAAAAAATAAAACAAGATAATCCCAGAAGAAGATGGAAGTCTTAAATACTGCAGATCGGTTTAGAATAAGTTTAGATCGGGTAGATGCATTGACACCCATTTTAGAGACTTTCGACCATAATATAGGAACAGTTCTAACAGGCTGCAATAAAGACAAATGCCCTTATTGTGAGTGTCGATTGATATAATCGATTGTGAATTCTGGTATTATATACTGTGATTTTGATTAACATTAACAATGATTTGACAGTCGTTCGTAGTCGATTAGAAATTTGAGGTCGTTTGTTTGTTTCAAAATAACAGAAAGGGATTTTTCATCAGAAAATGCAAGTTTTTTAATAAAAATATAAAATAGTACAGACAAAAAAAAAATAATGCAATTTTAGGGCAACACAAGTAACAAATAAAAAAGGAATGAAGCTTTTAGTGGCGGGAAGGAAATCCCGATATCGATAAAGGGATTTGCATCAAAACAAAGGAAAAGAATTCACAATAATTGATTTTTTTGTCGATTAAGTTACACAATACCAAATACAAAATCAATCGACGCAATCGAAAATTGTCGATTCGATCGGCAAACAACAGAGAGATTTGGGGAAAGGCTTTCCGTTAACAAACTTATAGATAAAATCCGTAGAGCCAGAGTCAACACAACTATAGAGGATTTCTACAGGAATATTAACAGTTTCTTAAGTAGAATCAATAATGCCTATTTGCTAGGAAATGGTCAAAATAACTAGCAAGTTATTGAGTCCAATAATAGAATTGCCTTAGATGCTTTTACGAATAATTTGTCGGAATCTACCAAATCGATAGTGTTAAGTAGAAACCCAAAAACCCTAAAGGAAGCGTATAAAATAATTCTTGAAGTTAATCATCAATTATTCGGGCCTTATCCCTCGAGCCAACATTTCAGGTTTGAACATAGGAACCAAAATAATTATCCAAGTCAGAACTATGTTGGACAAATTGCTGGGTACAATAATACAGACTGCTATCCCCTAAATGGCAAAAGGCGACAAGGTAATTACTTTACACAACGACAAAAGCAAAATTACACCCACAGTGGTCAATCGAAACACACAGAGTGGTCAGTCGCGACCCACAAACAAGTGCACACAGCGTAGTAACAGTAACCCATGGACATTACGTTCAATGAACGAAGGCGATACTATAATCCTCATTCCCGAAATCGTCAACATTTTTCATAAAACGGGCAAAACAATTATGATTGAAACTCATGTAAAGCCCCTAAGATTTATTATTGACTGCGGTGCAGAGTACAGCATTATTAATGAAAACTCATGTAATCCGAAATGGAAAATACTGTCTAAAAACCATACTCTTAAAGTACTCGACCGCAATATCAAAACAACTGTAGAATACAAATTCCCCCTGTTTAGCGAGTTCAACAAGGAAAAAATACTTTGTAAACTTTTTATAATTTTCGTGACCATTTGACGGTCTAATAGGAAAAAACATCCTCGTAAGTCTTAATGCAACCATAAAGTCCGATCTTTAATAACAGATAACGCTACTATTCAGATATATTTGCGTATTTGGGTAGTCTCTAAAAAGGACGACAAAATCGGGCAAAAACAATGCCGAATTGTAATAGAGAATAGGAAGTTGAACGACCAGACGGTAGAAGATAGGATTCCTATGCCTAACATCGATGATCTGTTTGACAAGGTTGGCCAGTGCAACTATTTCTCTGTTATAGGATTTCACCAAATTGAAGTCTAGCGCGTGAGACAGAGTGAAATATGCATTTTCAACGAAAAATGGCCATTATGAATTTCTAAGAACGCCATTTAGGCTGAAGAAACAAAAAAATTCCAATAAACAAGTGTAATTTCCCCGATTTTTGTATCAGCTACTTAGGTCATGTTATTGTAAACAATGGTATCAAGCCAGACGGAATTAAAGTTAAAGAAATAACTGAAATGAAACTACCAACTAACGTGAAAGGTATAAGATAATTCCTAGGAATAATCCGATACAGGATTATGTCTATGATAAAGTATTATATTTAAAATAATCTAAAAAATTAAATCTATCAGACCCTCAGTATATATATTTTTTTTGTTAAAAAAGAACTTAACACTCAAGTGGGCGTGAATACACTTATACTGTCTTAGAATGTGTTAAGTTTTTTGGAAAATGGGAAAGAGAGAAAAAGAAAGATGGTTGGAGTCAGTGGTTATTTCTCTCCATGAGTGGCATCCAGCATTTAATGGGGAGACTAAATTCTTAGTGGAAGTTGGCTTGATGTTGTATTAAGGCACGAGATTGTAGTTGCCTGCACAAAAGTCTTGCGGTCACGGCTGGTATTGAATCCCGAACCGTCCGACTGAGAAGCCAATTGGCATCATGAGTGTAGTCATACCTATTAAAATCGAGCATAAAACTTAAAGATATCGTAGATTCGTAGGCGAACTTATCAGCATAATAGAAAATAAACATATCAGCAAAAACCACAGCGGAATCAACGAAACCCTCTTGGAACTGAAAAAGTTATATTTTATCCGAATTTACAAATTGAGATTCAGAAGTTTGCTAATAACTGTGACATTTGTAATTTAGCCAAACACGATCGATGACCACTTTAAATACCAATACAAATTACAGAAACACCCCAATTCTTCAATGATACTCCTATAATCCATGCACGCATATGGTTTCCTGAGCGAGGTAAAATGTATCTAGCTACCATAGACATGTTCTCAAAGTATGCGACAATCCACAATTTACAAATTGATAGCCATATTAAGTGCAATAACGCAACAAATTCAATTCCTAGGCAAACCGGATTTTTTTTTTTTACAATTTGCGTGCGCTTAAGGGATTATTTTTTTTAGTACCCTTAAAATGTTTGCACACAGAGCGGGCGAAGGAAAATGAGGGAGGATGGAAAGAGCGGTACCAGTGAACGTTGGTTACAAATGTTTGAAGGTTATAATGACTAGGAAATAAAGAGCTAGGCAGGGCATTCCATAAGCGAGTTGTACGGCTTAGGAACGAATCACGATATATTAGAGTACGTCCGAAAGTGGGCTTGAGGGTATACTGATGAGCATTCACAGCGAGACGGGTGTTATGGTTAAAAGTTTGAAGGGTCGGAATGCTACTGGCGATTTCTATGGAGCACTGGTGGTGGAAATAGCGATAAAACAGTGTGAGACACGAGACATTACGTCGGTGTTCGAGGGTATCCATTATTTGAGTGATTAATATCACTATCACCTATGAGTTTTATCGCACGGTTTTGGATCCTATCTAGCAGGTGCAAAGATGTTTTGGGCGCACCCGACCAAATGTGGGCATTGTACTCAAATTTCGGGAGGAAAAATGGCTTATATATTGAGGCCAGATCAGAGGGGGTAAAGTACTTCTTACATCGCTTGGGGAGACCTAGACATTTCGCAGCATTTTTGACGAAACCGAATATGTGGTCCTTCCAACGTAAGTTGTCATTGACACACATACTGAGAATGGAAAGTTTGTCGGTTTCGACGATGCAAGTGCCATCCATGGATAATGGCTGGGTGTTTAAATTTCGCTTTAACGACAGCAGATAGCATTGTGTCTTGGAAGCATTAAATTCTACTCTGTTAGTGGTTCCCCAATTAGTTATGCTGGTAATATCAGAATTTAATGAGCTTAACATGCGCTAACGTTCCCGTTCTTTTTTTTTTATAATTTACGCGCGCCTAAGGGGTAATGATACCCTTTTACTGTTGCTAGGGCGCGGGCGGAAAGATAGAAGGAGGAGAAAGGAAAGCATTGTTGTGATGTAGTGGTTTGAAACTCAGGTGTGTTTGGTTTCGATATTGACTCTCCAGGGGTGGGAGTCCGAATAGGACGGATAGATTTTCTTCACTCGAAATGATTCAGGTTGTCGATTTTAATGGTTGTTTTTTACAACAGCCAAATCTACATGTCAGTGTTATGCCTTCACACGCAGATTTTTCTGACTGAGTTCAAATGAAAACTTGCCGTGGCTAGGATTCGAACCTTGACCCTCCGAATGCGAAGCGATTGCTAGTACCACTACACCACGGCCACCCCTACAGCCGCAGAGCAGGGACGTGAGTGCGGGAACGAATATGAAAAGCAGAGAGTACTGTCGTCAGCAAAGGAGTATACTGGATTAGAGGTAGCAGACAAGAGATCGTTGATGAAAATTAAAAAGAGTGTCGGGGACAGAACGGAGTCCTGGGGCACACCAGCATTTATTTTGTGAATATCAGACTTGAAACCATCCAAGATAACTTGAATTGAACGTTCCGAAAGGTAATTTCTAATCCATTGAAGAAGAGAGTCGTCGATCCCAAAAGCACGTATTTTCGACAAAAGAGCCTGATGCCAAACAAATGCCTTAGAAATGATATCTGATGGAGACACTGGCCTATTGCATTCAGCTGTTGAACAGTTCCTGAAAAAAAATTATATTACATTCCATTAAACAACAACATGGCTTAAGACCGGCAATGCTCGTATTGAAAGGTTACATGGTACGTTAAACGAACACTTAAGGATCGGAAAATTTTTTTTTTAAAGAACTTAACATTCAAGTGGGTCTGAATACACTTATAATGCCTCAGCATGTGTTATGTCTTTTGGAAAATGGGATAGAGAGAAAAAGAAAGATGTTTGGGCTCAGTGGTTATTTCGCTCCATGGGTGGCATCCAACATTTAATAGAGAGACTAAATTCTTAGTGGAAGTTGGCTTGATTTTGATTTCTTAGTCACTGCTCATCTTACTTGATTTCCGTTAACTGAAAAAATGCATATGTCTTCCGGGCGAGGCTTGGATTCGAACACCGAACCTTCCGATTTGGAAGTCAGTCCACAAAATTAGCGACAAAATTAGCGGCAATCGATTCCGTTCTCAAATTTTTTTGCAAAGATAGATATTAGCACATTGGCAGAAAAATACAAAAAAACGACAAAGAGACCCGGAAAAAGAACAGAAATAGCGGAGCAGATACTAGCCTCAACCTAGGTATGTATGGACGTACCACCTTGATCAAAATGTTCCCGCACCACACCATGTTGTTCCGATTTGAGTTCTGTTTTTTTTTTTGTTAAGTTGGTAAATCTGCTGTTGACATTCCCTCTAAATCTTAGCGTCATAGCTTGACATTTGCAAAAGTTACGTAGTCAAGAGTACATCTATCACTGTGTGTTGGCGATTTTTTACAATTTTAAAAATTTGCAACTACGAACTGGTATTAAATTTTGCGTAAAAAACGGATTTAATGGTGCGCGAACGTTGAAAATATTGGAAAAGTGGAACGAGCGGTTCAAAAGAGGTCGTGAGTCAATCGAAGATGATGAACGCAGTGGCAGACCATCGACATCGAAAACCGACGAAAACATTGATGAAGTAAAATAAATGTTGGTCAATAACCGCAAATTAACCATTAGAGAGATAGCGGAGGACTTGAACATTGCCTATGGATCCTGGATCCGTCCAAGACATTTTGATTAATGATTTGGGTTTCCATCGTGTAGCAGCAAAGTTGGTGCCGAAAGACCTCAATTTCATACAAAAAAGAGACCGTGTTGACGTTGCAAAAGAGATGATTTGCGAGGCTGAATCCGATCCCACATTCATCAAAAGGATCATTACTGGAGACGAGACGTGGGTTTATGAGTACGACACGCAATCCAGACATCAGGCAAGTGAATGGCGTTCACCAAATGAGCCGAGACCAAAAAAAACACGTCATTTTCAGTCAAAAAAGAAGGCAATGCTCACGGTTTTCATGGATTACAACGGTGTAGTGCATCATTAATTTTTGCCAGAAGGCCAGACAGTAAACAAAGAGTATTATTTGGGCGTTATGAGACGTTTCCGTGAAGCAACCGCCGAAAGAGACCAGAATTGTGGGCAGAAAACTCGTGGATTTTGCGCCATGATAACGCACCGTCGCACAGTGCCATCATTATTCGAAATTTTTTGACGAAAAATGCAAAAATACCATCCAACAGCCACCGAATTCACCTGATTCGGCTCCCTGTGACTTCTTTCTGTTCAATCGAGTTAAAAAAAAACCACTACGGGGAACGCGTTTTAGCAGCCGAGAGGAAGTAATGGAAAAATCGCAGGAAGCTGTGGGACATACCGAAAACCGAATATAAAAAATGTTTCGAGGATTGGATCAAGCGGTGGGGATTACTTTAAAGGGGGCAATATAGGTTTAGATGAATAAACTTGTATTTTAAATTTTCTGAATAAATTCCGAAAAATTTTTAATCAAGCAGAATATACATGGGTAAAATCTAAACCTAAGTGCAAAAAGTTAAAGTAATTACCGTTATAGACAAATCAACAAAAAGAAATACAAAATTTTATAACAATTTAAGCGCAAGTATAAATATTAGGATCCATAGAAACTTGCGCATATACAAAATAGATATTTACCGTGTATAATCGTATAATGTTTTTTCTTCCCATACCTTTTTTTCTTCTAATTCAAAATTTGTTTTTCTTCGATTTTCCTTTGATAATGGTCATCCTTTAATTTAGATTTTTTTTCAAAGTTCTAACGCTTACCTATCTTCTATTTCCTATTTACGGCTAGTGCCTGCTTAGTCTATTTCCTATTTATTACGCTGCGTAAGCCAAATTGACATTTCAATGGGTGCGTACAACATAGCCGTTGGTTGTGTTCAGTGTAGGAAGAACGTTTAGTGTTCATAAGGGTGAATATTCCTATTTACACATTTTAGTGTTGCCATTTTAGTTCCTTATAAATGTGAGGTTTCTTACGAATATTCATACAAAAAGGGAAGTGATTTGATTCAGTTGACTAATATAATACAAACGTGATTAATTAATAGTAATTTAATAAAATAAGAATGATAATGACTTTTTTTTTCTGCGTAAGAATGCTTTTGTCAGGTAAATTCTATTTCGAAAAAAAAAGTATTACAATACACTTATAAGTGGTTGCCAGTGAGATAGTTACGTCGGAAAATGTATTTGACTGTAAAAAAATTAATGAACTATTGTGGAAAAATAAAAGAAAACAAGTAAGAAGTAATAAACTAAGTTATAAATAATTGTAAATCAGAATAAGCCTATATTTCCAAACTAAAATCTTATTTTTCTAATATAACTTAGTAAGCACTAACATTTTAAAAAAAAAATAGATACTTTAAAAATGTTAATTCTTAGAAAATATATCATAGTTTGAAAAAGCAATGGAATTAATTAATTATAAATTAAGAATACAGAAAAAATATTTATACTACAAAGAACGAACAGGTAAGTTAAGAAATTTGTTGCATTACTTAAATATTTGATTTAAGAAAAATGTATGTATTGGATATAAGTTTTTTTTTCTTTTCGATGGCGTGGAATATTATACATTAAATTATATTAACTTTATTTAAATGCTATTATAAAGGCTGTTATAATGCTACAATTAGCATTAACAGAGCAATTTCCGTTAACATGGGTCAGGGTACACGAAAGTAAGCCTTTTCTTAAATCCTCGATAAATGATGTCAACATTGGAGATAGGACCTTACTGTAGAACCATTTTTTTCTGAGAATACACCCAAGAATCATTCCCAAATTATCCTTGACGAATTAAAGGACACCCTGCATTTTCACGATTCTGCACTTTCCCACGGAATTTTTTGTATTCAAAATAGATATTGTACAATACTTAACACAGATTTCCGTTTATTTAAATTTTTCTTAAATGGAATACTGTGAAAATGAATAGTTATATATATAAAAATAAGATATTATCAACGAGCATCGGAAATTATTTATTGAAATGTCCTAATGCCGTAATTCTTTAAAATTATTTTTCTTTTAGAAATAGACGGTAATTTTTCTGATGAAATTATCATTGATTTTTTTTAAATATGATGGAATAAAGTTGCTTAAATGACCGCCCTTGTCAAATTAGAAAAAATGTAAATATTCGGACTAAAATTGTATCTTATTCATAAAAAAATATAAATATGTATGTATGCTTGTACTAATGACAAAAATTTTAGTCATAGTATAGTTGCAGAACATAGAATAATGCTTTGAATTTGTTTTCAGAAAAGTGCAAACAATTGACAATTGTGAAAACAAAATACATACAAATTTACAAAGGTAAATATACAATTTTCTTGCTTACTATAATATAGTTGGGCTGCTCCCTTAAAATACTTTGGTATATACTTTTCCAATACTGTTAATGTTATGTTTGTGTCCTCCCATGTTCCAACTACTGCGTACTCCTTCTCAACATTTCTCTTTGCAACTTGTAGGGGCATTTTTGCGTTGAAAGGCCTTTAAGATTACCAGTTTGCATTTGTTTTTACATGTCTAAACATATTTTTATAGATCATATATTTACTCACGTGCATTTTTTTCGGTTATGGCCACAAAAAAATAAGGTCTGTCTTCTATGATCACCTAAGTTTCCTAAAAGTGACCCCTCAATGTAAGTGCAGACTTTCTGTCCCTCTTTTACACATTGATCGTAATCGAGATTGACCCATGTAGGGTGGGGCATTTCTTTGTTCCTACTTTTTCGTTGAGGTACAAATATCCACGGTGATCGGATATAATAAAACCAACTGATCACTCTCTCAACAGGATCTCGAACCATATTTATATATATTGGCCGGGGTTGCTCGTATTTAGTAAAATTCATAAAATTAACGTGACTCACAAATGCAATAGGTTCTTGTAAATTAGAAATATTGTCCACCCATTCTTCTTCAGAATTTTCGTCAAGAATGGCCGGAATTCCGCCTTTTTGACCATCGATAGTAACTTCATAATTATGGACTTTTGCTAATCTTTTCATTAGTTCAGCCAGTTGAGCACTACCTGTCTTCGGAACGCGATTAAAAACGATTATATCCATTTCAGCCTTTTCAGTGTTGTTGAAATCGTTGGCTTTTAAATCGAGAATCTGTTCAAAGGATTTTTATAATTTATTTTTCATGTTGAATGCTTTCCTATCATTTAAAAAAAAATATTTATGTATGCCTTCGACAGAAGAGGAACCATGAAGTAAAATGGCAATCAAAATATAGACTAAGTTATGACCAGAAAAATTAAGATGTATCTATTGTTGTTTTATCTCGCATGCATTCTTGCAACATAATTAAACAATTTACACTAAAGAATCTCTGAACTTTGCCAAAGTCAAAAACAACATTGTTTTTTTTTTTAGTATTTTTACATATCCATCATACTCGTATGTATTCTACCATCATATTTATAATTCAAATATTATGGAATCCTAATTCATAAAAAAGTAAAGCTTAACGAAACGCGATTATTCTTCGTTCCTCTCATTAGAGGATTGCAAAAACGGAACCCGATTCTAATTATGTATTAGTTGGCCCTAAAATATTTTTAATTAAAATCTTTGCATACGAGTGTCCGTATTTCCCCGAGAGATGTTGTATCTTAGCTAATATCATGCGTGTGCAAATATTTATACAGGGTGTCGCAAAAATCAATGTCAAGCCGGAAACGGGTGATAGGTATAGTGGTGTCGGTTATCACAAAATTATAAAAAAAAAATCTAAGTCATGTACTTTTAAAATTATTGGCACTCAAAAAAATCGAGAAATCTGACACCCCGTGACGATCTTTCAAGTACTGTGACCGTAAATCTTTACTTTACTTCGATTTTTTGTTGTCACGTAGCCCTGAGTAACTGTCTGTTACAGATTTGCGGTCACAGTGCTTGAAAGATCGTCACAGGGTGTCTGATTTCTCGATTTTTTTTGAGTGCCAATAATTTTAAAAGTACATGACTTAGATTTTTTTTTATAATTTTGCGATAACCGACACCACTTGACCTATCATCCGTTTCCGGCTTAACGTTGATTTTTTGGACACCCTGTATATATATGTAGTGATTTAAAGAACTTTTCCGGTAGATCGACAATTTTACTTGAATTAAGTTGTACTGCGCAAAAGCGTTGTGTTAACATGTTTCAGTCCTTTTGTATTAGATTTCATTTTGATTTTTTAAAACTATATATATCAGTAATGGCCATAGAGAATTATTATCTTTAAATAAGTAAAAAAACTATTTGAGTATTATAAAAGGCATTACGTTGGAATGATGATTCATAATAACCACGGCGTATCCTTAAGCATAAACGTATGCTCAAAATTTGCTGATGATTTTTTATAGATCCATTCTTAGCAATAATTCTGTCAACACGTAAATGCTTTCCTTTTACTCAACATCTAACACTTGGAAAAAAAGAATAAATAGAAACTGCTATATTCCTGTATGTCAGGGATTTTTCGGTTTAGTGACCCAAAGCTAAACCTCAAAATTTGGCATAATTTAGCGTAGTGAGATTTCTTGCCAAATTTAAATCCTGCCACTGCTCTTCGAATCAATCCTGTATTCAGCCGGCTATCTTTTATATCGGGGATGATAGGTTGAAATTGCAGATAAATGTAGAGAATCTTGATTTAGCTTATAATCAAGGGATTCGAGGGAATGTTCTGATATAACTCTTCTAGGAATAATGTCCGTATCTTCCTTATGCACCAAATTACAGATCTAATAGATCTAGTACAATAATTAATGGAATAATTGTTTATTTTAACGAATAACATTTAAAAACAATAAATCCTAATAGATCATATGTTTCTGATTTAAAACATGCAATACGCAAATATATAATTTGAAAAGAAATATATACTCGTATATAATTTGTATCTATATACTAGCAGTACCATCAATATTTTCATAACCGTGATTTTTATTGTATGTGACTTCTATTGTTCTTATTAACAACATGACATTCATATGATATTATATCATGTTTTAAATCAATTTAACCGGTAATTTTATTTTATATAGAAGTGGGCCATAGGATACCCTGCACACCAGAGAGACGCGAGTTAGTCCAAACATTTATAAATAACGGACAAAGCTGTAAACAAATTCAAGAACTCTTTGTATGCTAAGCGAAAATAATTATCAATACCAGTAAATAACAAAAGAAAGTTAAAACATGCGGCTGAAAAAAAAATTGCATATACAGCAGGGCCTCGATAATCCAAACACTCGCTAATTCGAACGCCTCAGTAATCCGAACGAGCCCCCTGGGTCCGGGAACGAAAGCGAAAATTCGAAGAATTGATTTAATTTGAGTTTACTATCACTCACAGTGCCACATACACCACGCAATACTAAGTCTGTTCACTTAGGCCCGGTGAACATGAGCTGCAACGTATTTGTTCCGATCTACATATTTTGCAGCTTACTCGTATGCGCACCGGGCCTTACTTTTTCCAGTAGCTTTAAGTTGACGCGCAGAGTAAGCAGATGCACCGGAGAACGATGACGAAGAATGGTATCACTTCACATCCCAATAACACGCAGATAGATCGTGGAAGATGACATTTCAATCCAGGACCATTACAACCCTTTAGCTGTCAATTATCATCGTCAAGAACAAAGGGGGGTAGTAAATTTTTGGTTCCGCAGTAGGCCAAAGGGATGACCACAGGCTAACTGCGTAGGCGCAACTGCGTATCTTCAGGGTGAACAGCTGCAACAAGATGACTAAGAATAGGGAGGATCTTATGTCATAAGTCATACGTCATCATTTATCAATTGTCCTTAAAAGTGAAGTCAGTAAAAACTGTTTTATTTACTGAATCGGGCTCATATTTTTTACAGTCTGTTTGTCGCGCAGTTTTGTTTTATTTAACACTGCTGCGTGGTGTTTCTTCGACCATTTCGTGTGTTTTTTGAATTATGGCTTCAACATCGAAGAAAAGGGAAACATACTCGTATCATATTAACAATATCACAAAAGTGTGAGATTTTCGACAAGATTAAGCAAGGTATCTCGTTATCAGTTCTTGCAATGTAGTATAACGTTTTAAAATCCGCTGTTTTTGACATTAAAAGCAAGAAGGAAAAAATAAAATTATTTGTAATAAACACAGAAAAGGGTTCCGGCACCAGAAAAACCTTAAAAACTCATGAAAACTCTCAGCTTGAAGACGTTTTATTTACGTGGTTTTTAGAGCAGCGAAGAAAGGACGTCCTTTTGTCTGGTGATGGAAAAGGCAAAATTTTTCCAAGAAAGACTTGAAAAAGGAAAGTTTGTTACCAGTAGAGGATGGTTAAATAATTTTAAGAAAAGGCATGGTATACGCCAACTAAAACTAACCGATGATAAATTCCTGGAAAAATTTATGGACATTTGTAGGGAAAAAGATCTGATTGCAGATCAAATCTATAATGCTGATGAATTAGACTTGTACTGGAAAATAGTACCAGCCAAACCGCTGGCGTCTGGGTCAGAGAGTAGGGCCCCAGGTTCCAAAGTATCGAAGGAGAGGATCACATTTATGCCATGCGCAAATGCAACCGGAACGCACAAACTGCCTATGCTGGTTGTTGGCAAAGCACAACGGTCACGTGCATTTGCAACAGCCAAAAAGTTACCAGTCCATTAGACAGGTCAAAGAAATGCTTGTAACCCAAGCAATATTTTTAGAATGGCTAAAAGGACATTTCATTGAATTTTTATTGAAAAGAAAAACCTACCGCTAAAAGCACTTTTACTTCTTGGTAACGCACCAGCGCATTCACTTGAAGAAGATCTGCAATCGATCGACGAAAATTTCACTGTTTTGTACATGCCACCTAATTGCACAGCTCTTATTCAACCCATGGACCAAAATGTGATTCAAAACATTATAGTGATATACAAGAAAAAACTCCTATTGCAAATTTTTGTCCAGCAATAAGTTGATCCAGAATGCGCAGTATCTAAACTGCTTAAAAAGACCACAATGAAAGATGCAGTGTTTTCATTGGCTCAAAGTTGGCAGCAATTGTCTTCAAATTTGATCAAAAAGTCTTGGAAGCCTCTGTGGCCTTTGTTATTCGAATCAGAGGAAATGTCTAGCCATGATGATTTTGATCATGAAGATGATCTTCCATTAAGCATTTTTCGTAACAGAGGCTTTTCAGAAGTAGACAGTAACAAATTATTGTTAAGCAATGATGACATTGACTGTCACGAAACGTTAACTGATGAAGACATAGTATGATAAGTTGCAAGGGTTCCACATACTCAAGCTATGTCTGCCTTAAAAACTTGCTTAGAATGGGCGGATGAAGTCGATATTTCGATTCCAGAAAAAATGTCCTTACGTAAAATAAGGGATAAAGCGTTTTCTATGTCGCTAAATACCACTTGTCAAAGTACTATGTATATTGGAATTTGTAATACACTCTAATATGTATTACGTACATATATGTATAACATTTTTTACATTATGAAAATATATTTTAAATTACGAAAAACTTTATTTTGTTTCGAAAAATACCTTCAAAATGTGTGCATACTACATATATTCCGAACGATTCGCTAGTCCAAAAGGGTATACATTTTGGGTGTTCGGATTATCGAGGCTCTGCTGTACCTAGTGTAAAATATGGTGGATCTAGTATTATCGCTTGGTGATTTAAATATTGGATTAAGACTATAAAGAACCATCACTACTACGTAGACATACTGTTTGATATATTTCTATTCTTCGTTAATGCTGCTTTTTTTACTAGCAGCTGTGTGTACGTATTTGCAATGAAAACTTTTCAGTAATGTAGTAAAACTAGAAGAATGGTTTAAATTTTTTTTATGCATTTCTTAATTATTATTCAAAAAACAATCTATGTGGTAAATGTGTCCATTAGTTATTCTGAAGTGCAAAGTACTGTCTATATAATCGTTGTTTGCAAAATCTGTAAAACTCATATTCATTTGTAAAATTATTTCGGACTATCTTCCTTGTATCCTCTTCAATGTGGGCTTTCCAAGCATTCTTATTTTGAATGTTTTGGACTAATCCGTCTTTATCTGTAAAAAATACAATATTTTAATCATAAAGACGTCTTAAACATTTAGAAAAATATATTTATTACTGTAGTATAAATTTGAGGCACCCTTAAAAAAGCGTGGTATATAGTGTTCCAAGACAGTTAAAGTTACATTAAGATCTTCCCAGGAACCGACGACGGCGTATTCTCTTTCAACATTTTTCATAGCTATCTGAAGTGCTGCTTTGTTGTTAAACGGTCTTGAAATACACAGCAATAGAAAAGTATAATATTTCGATTTTTTAAAAGTTGCATATTTAATATCTTCAACTTACTCACAAATGGGGTCATGTCCGCAGAAAAACAGAGACTGCCGTCTGTGGTCTATTGCTTCTGTTTTAAATTTTCCATCCTGTATGTATAAACATTCCGGGTCCCCCGATATAACACAGTCTGCAAAATTTTTTTTATACCAAGAGGGTTTACGAAATCCATGAATCGTTTGGTACATCAAAACAGCTGTCCATGGCGCACGTCTATAGTAAAACCAACTAATAACCCTCTCAACGGGATCTCTTACCAGGTTAATATATATCGGTTTAGGTAAGTTAAATCTGGTAAAATTGATGTAATTAAAATGTCTAGAATACGAGCTTCCTTCGGACAAATCATCTATTTCGGTAGACATGATTAATTGATCCAGATCACTTAGACGTGAGTGAACTTGTGTAGAGAATGGAGCACGTATGTTGCTAAAATTGTTGATCTTGCTTAGAAGGCGAAGTAGTTCTATAAGTTGCTCACTTCCAACCTTGGGCACTCGATTAAAGACCAATACTTCACGCTCTGCTTTTTGGGTATTGTTTAGATCGGACGCTTTTAGACCGTCGAGCTATGTATATGTGGTAAATATTTTCCTTATACATATGACAAACTTTATCTTGTATAAAAGTAAAATTATTCTTAACAAAGCGAAGTTTAAGAAATAGCCACCAATATAAAAAAATATTCACATAACTAAGTATTTATTATATAGATGAAATGGGTCAAGTTATTTGATACAAAACTCAAAAGACTACATAATAAATAGTTTTAAGAAAAGATCGTCACAGTTGTTACATATTACATATAACCAGTGCAAATTGTTATTAATAACACTAGTCAACAAAAAAAAATATTTTTTTTTTATATCGTAAATAATTTCATGTGATTCTCTAAGCTAGAAATAATGTAGAAAGTCAATTTAAACTATTCTATCACGTCACAATTTTATGATATACATATATTTATTTGTATTTTTCACTTTTGTAAAAAATTTTATACTGCCATTAATTTATTTTGGAATAAAAAAAACTCCCTTTTTAATTTTTTTTGTTTGTCGATGGTACTCTGTGGTTGGTAAATCCCTAATTGTCAACCAGCAGTAGTCAGCAAGCATCTCAGGGTTCCATTTTTCTTGATATCGTTTTTCAATCACAGTGAAATCGCTCTCCGTGTTCATCACTCATATTTTCTGGGAACAGATCTAAATGCGAGTCCAGAAAACAAAGACATATTGCATATGAAAAGCTTGCAACATTTTCTCAACATATTGCGGAGATTTATGATTCCCTAAAAAGTTTTCAGCGACTGCGACGAAAGAAGTCCAGGCTTCTTTTTCTATTTCATTTAGGCTTGAAATGAATTCTGCACCTTTTATTATCTTTTTGATATCCGGACCTACAAATATCCCATACTTAATTTTAAGGAAATTTGTTCCTCAAAAACGTAAATCCGGGGCTATCTTTGTTCATAGTTTTTACGAAGTTTTTGATAAGCCCAAGTTTAATGTGCAGAGGCGGTAATATAACTTTTTGTGGATCAACTAAACGGTCAAATTTAATATTCTTTTTTCTTGGAATGTAAGTTGTTCTTGAAGGCCATGTTTTCTGAATGTAATGTATATTTCTAACTCGACTGTCCCACTCACATAAAAAGCAACAATACTTTGTGTAATCAGTCTATAGCCCCAAAAGTAACGCAACAGCCTTTAAGGCAGCACAAATCAACCATTAATGTATTGTATATTATACATGATTTTTTCCAAGATATGTTTCAGTACATCGTACGTTTCTTTAAAATGAGCACCATAACCTACTGGCAACGATGGAAATTTATAGAAATAAGACAGCTTTTAAACTTGTCTTAGATAAGTCAATAAAGAGTCGCCAATCATTTGGTACGTGCTGCCATCTCAGCCATCAGACCGCCGACATTAGAACAATAAACTAAGTCACCATCCGCTGAATAAAAATCTATAAAGGAATTGTGATGCTTGCGGTAAGTAGTAACATTAACACCCGGCTGAAGGAGATTCCATTGCTTAAATCTTGAACTTAGTACTTCAGATTTTTCTTTAGTTAAATCTAAATCTCTTAATGATCTAAGCTCTGATTGAATAACCAGATGAGGAATTTTTGAGTTACTTGGAACTGGAAATTCTTCCTCCTCCACAGTCTTCGTCTTCGTCTTGTATCTGGTTCAAAATTAGGTGGCTTAGGTACTGAAATGCCATCCGAATGTGGCACTGTTTTCGTGACAGACGATACATCTGGATATTTTATTGTGTACTTAGATTTTCTGGAAAACCCTTTTATATTAGTGAGACAAAAATAGCTGTCACTCGCATGGTCTTTAGGTTCGCGCCATAGTACAGGTTGACCAAAAGGCATTCCTTTACATTTTCCTCTATGCCAACACGCCAATTTCGTGTGACAGCTAGGGCAAGTGGTATGTGGTACCCAGTTTTTATCTTGATTACGAACATCCGAGTTAAAATATGCACTATAACACCTCTTTATCAATAATGTGATGGCCTTTTTTTGACTTTTTGGTATGTATTGTATGAACCATAAATAGAGCAAAAAATATCAGGAGAATTTGTACAGACGCGAGACGTGTTGTTAGATATACAGCTCTTGCTAGCTAATTAGAAAGACTACTGTATTTTCCATTCGCTATCTTCGTTCAACAACTGTTTAAATTTTATTAGCTGTAAATTTTTCATTTTTCATTTTCTCCTCCTTATGTCATTCTTCAACTTAAGATAAGGTTGAAGTAATATAGTGAATATATTTTATTCGCAATCCGCATACAATTGCATTAAATTGTGGAATAAGTGCGTCACCTAATTCGAAACGGTAATACGATTTGTGTGAAATTTTAATTAATTTTATATTTTCCGCTCATTTTGTGCTCAAAGGTGTAAAATTCACATCTACCCTCAAAATAACTTTAAAAATATACTTTTTTCGAAATTCAAATGTTCTGTCAGTTTTGGAAAACTAATATTTTTCTGGTAATAGGAGTGAGTATGTCTGCAAATTGTACTACATAGTTTTTACGATATTTTTTTAGTGTTGACTAGTGTAATGGGTAATAATATAAGCATTACTTTGTGGTCTCAACCGTAGCCGAAAACGCAGCTGGATTTCTGAATTTGAAGTTATTACTATCATACTGCCGATTGCTAGCGTCCAGTATGCATTTGTATATTGGATCTACGAGCATTAATCTCTTTTTGTCTTTTATTTTCATTATTTTGCCTAAAATAATTTGACTATCTTCAACGGTATCATAATACCATTCACGCAGGCTTTGGGAACTTAAGTCTTTACAATTTTAATTTCACTAACTAACAGTTAATTTTATATTCCAGATGTCTTCACGAAATTTGCCTTGAAAAATATGAAATAGCGTGTCAAACTTTACGGCAAACAAAACATTTAAATGTCAAGTTATTGGAGTTGTATAAGGAACTGCCTTCCTGCCTAAAATTGGATCGATCTAATTTCCGTTGTCGGTAAAAAATTAAGTAAACAAAATTAAGAGCATGGGTTGCACAACTTTTATATGAAAACGTAACCAAACATATTATCAGTTTAAAATTTTTCGGCTGAGCGACGGGCACTGATGAATTTAAAACGCCAGCTTACAAATGATATCAATCGACATGAATGTGGTTTATTGTATGTATACAGAAAATAGTGGCTAAAGTATCATAAAACAAATAAAATCGTTTAAGCTTACAATTGTTTTCTCTCTTAAAGGTATAGATTTACACTGGCGATCACTAGGATGAGGCCATACATTTTGCAATCGATCTTCACTTTTTATACCTGTTTGAAATTTTGTACCCGCAAACTTTTACTACCTGAGAACAGGTACATACTAGATGGAGTGAAAAGTGACATACTTGACCGCCAGAATGCGCTGCTACTGCAAAAAAGGTTATGGTATCTTGAAGTCCGTTCATATTTAGGCAGACATGCCAAATTTCAGTGCGATACTGTCTTTAGTTTTGTTTTGACAGCTGATTGTTGTTGACGTGTTTGGCATCATATTGAGTATGGACAAAAACGATTTTCGTTCTCTCATAAAACATTATTTTTTGAGAGGCAAAACGGCGAAGGAAACAAAAGAAAAGTTGGATAAATATTATGGGGCTAATGCTCCGTCAGATTACACCGTCAAATATTGGTTTCGAGAGTTTCGTGGTGGCCGCAACTCCACTACCGATCAAGTCCGCAGCGGCAGGCCCTCCGATTACAGAGGACAATGTCAAAAAAATACATGAAATGGTGTTGGCTGACCGGAAAGTGAAGTTGCGCGAGCTAGCAGATACCACAAAGATTAGTACTGAGTGCCCACGCGCAATATTCTGCATATGAAAAAGTTGTCCTTCCGCTGGGTGCCGCGCATGCTCACTCCTGACCAAAAATACGAACGCGAGAGCACTTCGAAATAGTGTTTGGACTTGCTGATGCGGAATCGGGCGGACTTTTGGCGTCGATTGGTAACTGGATTTGGATCTCTCGGACTATTATCTCTTCCCAAACCTCAAAAGATGGCTCATCAATAAAAAATTCAGCTCACGCGAGGAAACCATCGACGCCATGGATGAGTATTTTGCAGACCTTCTGGAAAATTACTTTTCGGACGGGATCAAGAAGTTGGAAAATTGCTGGAATAAGTGTATCAAACTAAAAGGGGACTATATTGAATAATATAAAAAAAACATTTAAAAAAAAAAAATTTTTAATTCCCAAGGAGGTCACTTTTTACTCCATCTAGTATTTTCTCAACAGGAAGTCATAAAATTAAAGGGTAAATAAGAAATGACCGTTGGAATTTCACAAGATCAAACAATGAACTTCTTGAAAATCGTATAAAAAGATGCGACACTAGGATGAGGCCATTGTGAATATTTCGTTGCAGGAGTTCACATCAGCGATTTTTTTCAAAGTTTTGTTAAGAATATTTAAAAAAGCGTTGAAAAGAAGTGTTTTTATTTAGTTTAAAAAAAAAGGGTTCCGGAAAGACTTTGACAGCGACAGAAAGAAAAAAAATAGACGTTTTCAATGAGTTAGGACTCTCAGGCCGAGAAATTGCAAGGACGCTTAAAAGAAGTAAGACTGTTGCTAGCAGTTATTTTGCGGATCCACAAAACTATGGGAAAAAGCAAAAAGAACGCTCGGCAGAAGCAACAACATTGAAAGAAAAGCGGTTAATTCTACGCCGTGCCTCAAATTCTACTCTACCAGCGACTAAAATAAGGGCCAACAGCGGAGTATCAGCCAGCATAGGAACGGTCCGAAGGATAATACGAAAAAGAAGAAGAGAAAAAAACTTAAAAAGAAACCCGTTTCGAGGCAAGGACACAAGTAGCATCGGATGAATTTTGCAGGAGAACATGTCGTTTGGAGCAGTGAATGGAAACGCGTTGCCTTTTCGGATGAAAAAAAGTTTAATCTTGACGGCCCCGATGGTTACAACTTTTATTTCCATGATCTAAGAAAGGAGGAGCTTATTTTGGCAAGATACCACAGCCGTACATCAGGTGTAATGGTGTGGGAGCTGTTAGCTACTATGGCACAATCCAGTTGGAGTTTTTGTCCATAACAATGAACGGAAACAACTACAAATGTTTGCTGGAACGGTCATTTCCAAAAGTGAAAAACATTTTCGGACCCTTGCCTTGGATATTCCAACAAGGCAATGCCCTCATCCACACTTCCAGGGTTAGAAGTTGGATTCAATCAGAAGAGGTGTAACTTTTGCCATGGCCGCCCTATTCACCGGACTTACACATAATCGAAAATGTTTGGGCATGGTTATCTCGTAAAGTGTATGAAGGCGGAAGACAATTTGAAGACAAGGACACTTTAATCGAAGCGACTCGTGATGCCTGGGCCCAAATTTCTCATGATTATTTAAAAAAGCTGTATGATTCTATCCCAAACCGTCTTATAGAGGTCATCTCGAAAAATGGCGGGCATACTCATTATTAATGTAGAAAAACTTAATAAATAAATATTTTAAAACCATAAAATGTAAATATTTTATTAATTTATTCCTTTCTTTCGAAGATTTTTCACGTGGCCTCAGCCTAGTGGCGCATCTTTTTATACGCTTTTCAAGAAGGTCATTGTTTGATCCTGGGATATTCCAACGGTCGTTTCTTATTTACAATTTAATTCTATGACTTCCTTTTTAGAAAATATGTACCTGTTACAGGTAGTAAAAGTTTGCGGGTATAAAATTTCAAACAGGCATAAAGGGTGAAAATCGATTGCAAAATGTATGGCCTCATCCTAGTGACCGCCAGTGTATATCGCTTTGCGAAAGCGGAATAAGCCCAATGACTCATAAGACCATATGGCTTTTTTATTGTGCCACCAGATGTCTGATTGCTGCTAATTAACCAGGTCCTACAAAATTAAACCTCAGGCCTCGAAATATGACCATGTGATACACGCGTCAACTTAAATAAATTGACTACTAAGCTAACTGACGATTCTGTCTGACGTATTCCAATCACTTGTTCAATATGGCATTATATGTTAGTTTGGAAACTTTCGTCTGTCTAGTAGGAATTCTATACTTGCTTTGTTTTGTTAGCTTTTAGTTTAATAATAAAAAAAAAAAACACGTAAGTTTTAGTCGTATATTTCGGTGGCACTGCAAGATATTACTAATTATTATTTGTTAATACGGCTAAGTAACTCTTATTCAACTTCCGGTAGCAGCATGTAGTCATCTTCACCATCCAGTTGTGAACTAATTGCTGCATATTGTCGGTATAGTCTCTGCTTACAGAATTCGTAAAATTCAATTTCTCGTGTAAAGTTTCTTTTTAAAATTTCGCGCACTTCTCGGCTTACGGGTTTTTTCATATTATTTTTGTTGACTTTGGAAAATTTTTCTGGCTTTACTAAAATTTTAAATTAATAAAATTGTTCCTTTGTATTTGGAATAACACTTACGGTAATATGCAACTTTAGCATGCTTAAAAAACCTCGGTATATATTTTTCGAATACGGCTAACGTAATGTTTGCATCTTCCCATGTGCCTACTACAGCGTATTCTTCTTCGACGGTCTTCTTGGCCTGCTGCAATGCTGATTCTGAGTTAAATGGCCTAAAGATTGGTCAGTTATTATTAAAGTGTATTTTTGTACATTTCTTAAGAATGTGTTGTTCACATATGAGTATACATATATCCCACTTTTGTTTGGATTTTCTACTTACAAACAAGTACTCGATTTCTGGCCGCAAAAAAAAAGAGTCTGTCGTCGATGATCCCCTACATTATTACGTAGCTCACCCTGATTAAACTGACAGTAAATGTTATTAGTTTTGACGCAAGTGTCCAAATCCATATCCATAAAATCTTTGCTTGGCATTGGTGGAGCGCGATCTCCGAGCTTTGCTTTAAGATCCTTATAATACCAAGGTGCTCGAATGTAATAATGCCAACTGATAACTCTCTCAATGGGATCTCTAACAAGATTGATATAAATCGGCTTTGGTAGTTGCATACTTGTAAAATTTATGTATGCCAGATGTTTACTGTATGTATATGGAGCGGGATGAGAGAGAATTATTTCTGAGGCAAGATTTTTTTGATTTAAAGAGTCTAAAAGAACAGTTTCTCGTGGTTTTCCTTGATCACGAGCTGCAAGAAAATTGTTAATCGTGCCAAGACTTTTTAGCAGCTCCATAAGAGATTGACTTCCAACTTTTGCTACTCGATTGAAAAGGATTATATCAATTTCGGCTTTTCTTGTATTGTTCAATTTGTTGGAATCATTCGGCGTTTTCTTGATCAATTTCTGTGGGTTAGCGATGAGATGTTGTGGTTTTTAAATGATTTTAAAAGTTTAATAATGCGAGAAGATAATGCTTCTAGCTCTGCAGATGATTTTAGCTTTTGATCCGTATTCATGATTTGAATAAAAATATTTACAGAAATGCTGGTATATTTTTTCTCATAAATGATCGATGGCTTAAATTTGATAATAAGCGGCAGTTATAGTTCTCAGTTAACAGATAGGAAAATACCTTTTTATAAATGTGGACAAAAAAATTGATTCAAAATTGATGATAAAGCAGATCTTTAAATTTGAGTACCTTAATGTCATGATGAAAATAAAAATAGAATGGGACTTACATAATTCCAACCCGCGTTGTTCTCTTTTTGCTAATTATAGCTACCAAACACCATTTTGAATAAAGCCAGCATTATTTTTCATAGAAGAAAAATGTATCTATTTTTTTTGAAACATTAATTAAAAAGACCGCAGTTATTCTTTTGAAAAACTTGTTACTCGTATTGTCGTACTTTTAACTTTTTGGGATTTGCTCGTAAATAATATTCAAATGGATATACATACATACATATGTATTCTATATGTACGAGTACGTGAATAGATACATATGAACATAAACGTTCTTGCGTAGAAATATATGTATACAGATTGCGGTTGAAAATTTTGGCCGATTTTGTTATCAGTCCATAATCGACAGTAGTGAAGAGCTACAGTTTATTGTTGCGATAACAGTTTATTGTAGAATATCTTACGCCGCAACAACGTGTTGAAGTTATTTAAATAATTGTTTAATTCTGGATATGCAAGAATTTCACGATTTTTTTACGGTGTCAACCATTTAGGGCTTAATAAATAATATTAAAAGTTTGCATACACAGAGAGATAACCCAAAATCTTGGCGGCAAGGTAGCCAAAGTACGCTAGAAAATATTGATGCAGTGAGACAGATTGTTTGTGAGCATCCGGGCATGTCTTATCGAAGTTATGTACAGCAACATCATGTTTGTAAGAATTTGAATTATACCGGTATAAAAACTGGGTTTGAATGACCAGTATTTTTGGCAAAAGTCCATCATGAATGACGAGGTATATGGTATTTCGATTTACCTGAATTTGTTAATAAGCAATAAAGATGCTATTAGGCCGCTGAGTATATCAATTGGTACACCAAGGACCATTACACTTCGTAGAGTACCATTTGAGCCAGCATCATTATTGGACAAATTGCTTTGACGTAACAGTCAATACTGTAGTAGGTATTCGTGATCGCTATCGTGATTATTTGAGCCTACAGTAGCGGTTCCAACAGGATGGAGCCATATCATACACAGTTCGTGGTACGAGTACAATGTCAATTGTCCGAGAAACTTTTTCGCCCGAATAATGTTACAAAGTGGTGATATCGACCGCCCCCAATTCTTTCCTATGGAAGTACTTGAGGAGAAAAGTGTACATTAACAAATAAACCAAGTCATAATGATAATTAAGGACAACATTTGGAAAGAAATTGACCACTTGACCGTCAATATGTTTCATACATCAGAACCATATACAATTTCGTTTCGCCCAAATCATATATACAATATTCCGACCGCAACGTAAAGATAGCGGCACTCGTCAATAAAAGCTAGTGAATGCTAGTTGTTCATCTTTTGACAGTTACTTACCGAAGTTTCAGTCGTTTGAGTGAGTCGATGTGAGTGTTTTTTGTGAAAATGGAAAAAATTGAGTATCAAGCTGTTATTAAATTCTTGTTTTTGAAAGGCAATACGCCTACGCAAATTAAAAATGAGTTCTACTCTGCACCATCATTTACCATAGTGAAATTTTGGGCGGCTGAATTTAAACGTAGCCGTAAGAGCTTGGGAGATGATGAACGTTCGGGACGTTTAAAAACTGCAACCAATGACGATAACATTGATAAAGTTCATCAAATGATGTTAGACGACCGCCGAATTAAAGTGAGAGAGATAGTAGAGGTTATGAAAATGTCCAAAGAACGTGTTTGTTATATATTGAATCAAGATTTAGGCATGAGAAAGCTGTCCGCGCGTTGGGTGCCGCGTTTGCTTACGTTAGACCAAAAACGTGTTCGAACGAACATTTCCAACGCTCTGTTGGCGCAGTTTAGGCGCAATAAATCAGAGTCTTGGCACCGATTAATTACTGTAGATGAAATTTGGATACACCATTATACGCCCGAAACAAAAATTCAGTCAAAACAGTGGAGTGCAAAGGGCGAGCTGGCTTTAAAAAAAAAGCGGCTGGGAAAGTGATGGCGCCTGTTTTTTGGGATAGTAATAGAGTTATCTTAATCGATTATCTTCAGAAAGGAAAAACCATTACAGGAGCATACTACGCATCATTACTTGCCAAGCTGAAGGCAGAAATTGTGGAAAAATGGACACATTTGCAGAAAAAGAAAATCCTGTTTCACCAAGACAACGCGCCGTCTCACACCTCAGCGGTTGCCATAGCGAAAATCCATGAATTACGGTTTGAACTGCTTGACCATCCACCTTATTCACCCCAAGCGACTTCTTATTGTTCCTTCATCTAAAAACTGCGCTCGGAGGACAGAGATTTTAGTCAAATGACGAGGCAATCACCTTCATGAACAATTATTTTGCAGAGAAAAACGCCAAGTACTATTTCGAAGGGGGAGAAGTGTATAGAGTTACAAGGAGACTATGTAGAAAAATAAAAAAAGATTTTAGAAAAAAGTCTTGTATCTTTGTTCGGTCGGAAACTTTTCAGCAAACCATCGTATAATACATAGTAAGTAAATCACTATTTATAATGTGCTCGGTGATTGGTAGTCTATTGAAAATATCCTCGTAAGTATCATTCCTGAATGAAAGAATGTAAGATTACGCCTGCGTAGATATCGCTACAACTGAGTTTATTTTGTCATCTTTCACAACACTATGAAAAGCCTTTTGGTAACATGCGAATTTGAGAAAAAATTAAACCCCATAAAAAAAGTGAAATTTGTCGCAATTCAATATTAAAGTGTATTAAATGTAAATCATAACACTTGTGATTTTGTTTTAAGGTCTAAACATTTCTTGCTACAAGTTTGTGATGATTCGGCACATTACAATTTCAGGACACAGAATAGAACACATGCTTAAAAAATGTATGCAGTAGATTAAAGCATTAATTTGTGTTTTTTTTTATTCTTAATACTTAATTGTTGATCCGTTTTTCGTTTTGTATCCTTGCATTGATGTTTATATTTTTATTTGTATTGTTAGAAGCAAATTGATAAAGTTTTTTTTGGCATCTGTCTTTGTATTTTGCTAAATTGAAACTGTAGTTTCAAAAACTAATATAGTTAGTAAGAATGCAAACCAAGAAAATTATTAACCATTTAGAGGCAACGAAAAAATAAAGTTACATTTTTGTGTCTCAGAAGATTGTAAAACGAGATTATATTCAGGTTTTTTAAACAAATTTTCCCACATAGTTTTATCCATGCGCTGAACGTTGAATGTGCCAATTTATTGCATATTGGTAACAAAAACTATTTAAGATTCCATACAAAATCACAAGTGTTAACACCTAATAATCTTTCCATTCATGATTGAATAAAATAGCATACGTTTCACTTTTCCTGTTGTGAGTTCATACAAATTCCATTGCCGTCAGATTCGGAAGTCACCATTCGCAGAACAAACGAGCGTTAAAGTTTAGAAAATAAAGAATACACAACCAACTCAGGTGAGTTTACTTAGTCCATCATTTTAAGTGTATCTTAATATGATTTAAGGCTGTTGTTGGACGTTTTTTTTTTAAATATTGCTAACATATATGATGATCATCAGTTCTATTATAATCTAGGGAGAATTTTCAGTTAATTAAGTTAATTTTAAATCATTTTTTATCTTGCAAGATGAAATTATTAATAAGCTATACAATCTATTACACAAATTAATCTATAGTCATTCTAGCCTAGTCCGTTAAACAGAAATGACTGGGATGTTCTAGGAAAAGAAAAATGTTCTAAAGGCTTAAATTCAGCTTTAATATCCAATATAAAAACCAGAATTCTCAATAATAAGTGTGAACGTATTGAGTTTATGTATAACTATGTTACATTGAATCCAAATGAATTCTTCACTTGTCTTATACAAAATTTCAGAGTTGGGTTTTAATGAATCCGTGAGTTTCTCTTTATTTGGTTGGATTTTCAGTAAAACCCTTTGACCTAAAGGAGTGGTTTCTAATTATTCTGGCTATTTATTGTATTTTTTAAGCAACTTAAATTGATATTTGTAAAGCCATATTAAAGTATATAAATTCCACAGGCCCATGTATAATTATATATTAACGATCCATATTTAGGAACAAATGCTTAAGTGTGTGAATTGCACTAATCCTTTGTATTGGTTATTGAAATTGTTGATAAGACAGCTAAATTGTTGTTCATTTTAATAGGGAATTTTGTTAATATGCGCATACACTCATCAACCAGTTGCGAAATCAAAATCTTCCTTCCAGTAGCTGTCATTGCACTGGTGAATGGTAATATGGGTTGAAGTGTTCAGCCTCAAACTTTAAAAGCGAAGACAAAACTGTAACCACAAGCGCCAAATACTGATAACTGGATGATGTCTTACGTTTTGCAGTATTCTTTTTTCATGTTAACAGATTCTACCAGATTCTGGACTTAAATCTGCATAATAAATTAAAATTGATCCTAATTTGTGAGTATTATAGAAAAAATTAAGACCACATATACAGGGTGTCCCAAAAATCAACGTCATGCCGGAAACTTGTGCTAGGTCAAGTGGTGCCGGCTATCGCAAAATTATAAAAAAAAATCTAAATCATGTACTTTTAAAATTATTGGCATTCAAAAAAAACTCGACTAATCTGACACCCTGTGACGATCTTTCAAGTACTGTGACCGCAAATCTTTGCCTTTCTTTGATTTTTTTTTGCCACGTAACCCTGAGTAACTGTTCTGTAAATTACGGTCCAAAATCGGAACATAATTATATCAGTTTTAACTAAAATATTGCTTTTTTGTCCATCCATGTATCTGAAAATCATTAATCACCCAACTTGAACTGACTGTACTGACAAACAAATTTACTATGCCATTTTGACAAGTAACTTTAAAAGATGGCGTATTTAGTCTGGATTCCAAAATGGTATGACGCTTGCTAGACTAACGCTTAATTAACGACAACAAAAATATATTGTTAAAGAAACCCGATTCATAGTTAATTCTTTTTAATAAGTTAAAATGAGTACCAAATGTGAGCGCGACAGACAGTGACACCGTGATTGAGAGGGATAAACACGTTATTTCGACTAGTGTGAGTGAAACAGATAGCGATGCTACCCTTGTCAAGCAGTGACGCATAGGCACATCATGCAATACTGCAGTACGTTTACGCTCTTTCGCTTACAGTGCATTATTCTGTATTCTTGTTGATTTCGTGCTTACAACTTTAGCTTTCTTTATTGGACTTCATTGCATTGCGACTTTGATTTGCTATCTGACCGTTTCGGTCGAACCTGGATTTTTTCTGGGCTACTATTGATCGTTGATCCCGTGATTGTGTAGTGTGAATGCCATCATGCCATCTCGATACACTGCTCAGGAATATGCTAACATGCATCTCATTTATGGGGAATGCAGGTGTAATGCTATTGCTGCAGTCAGATTTTATCATGAGAGATACCCAAATGCTCAGCGTCATCCGGACCATCGAGTGTTTGTAAATGTGCACCGGTCATTCTCAGAGGGTCGATTTGCAAATCTAATGTTTAGTGAGGGAATACCCGGCATGCCCTATTAAGACGAAGTCTTACAAGCAGTCGCACAAGACCCTAGTACCTCAGTACGTGCAATTGAAGAAAGCATATGAGTGCCCAAAAGTACAGCACACCGAATTCAAAGGAAAAACCAGCTCCATCCGTACCATGTACAACTAGTCCAAAATCTGCTACCCCGAGATTATCCAGACAGAGTGCAATTTTGTCAAACGATGTTGCAGAGGTTCAGAGAAGATCCGAGATTCTTCGAAAAAATTCTATAGTCAGACGAATCAACTTTTCAAAGGGACGGTTACGTGAACCTCCACAATTTGCACGAGTGGCACGTGGAAAATCCACATTTAATGCGGGAAGTTAGATCACAGTATCGTTTTAAAGTAAACATGTGGACGGGAATATTGAATTTAGATTTTTTGGAGAACCACTTACCAATTTTATTGGAAGACGTGCTACTAAATATTTATGCATGCATGTGGTATCAACAAGATGGATTCCCAGCGCATTATGCTCTCACAGTACGAGAGTTCCTCGATCGGGAATACTCCAACAGGTGGATAGGGTGGTCTGGTACAATTTCGTGGCCAGCCCGTTCACCTGATTTAAATTCACTCGATTTTTTTTACTGGGGAGCAGTAAAAGAAAAAGTTTATTCTAAGCCGATATAAAATTTAAACGAGCTGCGACAAAACATTGCAGGAGCCGTTGAAGACGTCAACTTCAGAAGATATGCCCGTCTTATTACCAGATCATTTGTAAGAAGATGCAGAGCTTGCATTGCCGCTGAAGGCAAACAGTTTGAACATTTGTTGTAAGACACAAGATCGGTAGATGGCGATCCTTAGAGTATACACCAAGAGAACGTAGTGTTCTGTGTGCTCTGTGACGGGAAAAAAATTAAATAAAATGATAAGGGTGGCATTGGCACTCATTTTAACTTATTAAAAAGAATTAACTATGAATCGGGTTTCTTTAACATAATATTTTTGTTGTCCCCAATTAAGCGTTAGTCTAGCAAGTGTCATACCATTTTGGAATCCAGACTAAATGCGCCATCTTTTAAAGTTACTTGCCAAAATGTCATAGTACATTTTTTTGTCAGTACAGTCAGTTCAAGTTGGGTGATTAATGATTTTCAGATACATGGATGGACAAAAAAGCAATATTTTAGTTAAAGCCGATATAATTATGTTTCAATTTTAGACCATAATTTACAGAAGAGTTACTCAGGTTTACGTAGCAAAAAAAAAATCGAAGAAAAGCAAAGATTTGCGGTCACAGTACTTGAAAGATCGTCACAGGGTGTCAGATTATTCGAGTTTTTTTGAATGCCAATAATTTTAAAAGTACATGATTTAGATTTTTTTTTATAAATTTTTGATAACCGACACCACTTGACTTATCACCCGTTTTCGGCTTGACGTTGATTTTTGGGACACCCTGTATATGTATACATATGTACAATTCTATTTGTATTCATAAACGCTTATGTTCAGAGCGTACACATTTAAGTTTACGTTAGCGAACTAAAACGGGCGTGAATTCAATAGTTAAGAGTCGATGTGCATTTTTGAGAGAAAACGTGCGTGTATTGTAATATCTCAATTTGAAGGTGTCAAGATCATAATATAAAAAATTGTTGGATGTTCTGCGTAAAATATTAATAAATATAGATACTTTTTTTTTAGTATGAAGACACGTCAAAGTTCAATTCTCTTTGAATTCTCTGTAACATATATTAGCATATAATAAAGATAGATTTTTTTGTCGACAAGATTTATTTTGAAATACAAACCAAGGAATTGCTTCTTGGAAAATGGGATGGAATTTATAGATTTTGGAAGCTATAGATTTCAATAGAGTCTTTACAATAGAAATCTTTAAAGGCATTCGATAAAGTTCACTTCAAGATAAGTTTTGTTTCTAAATGAGAGCCGTAGTCTCATTTGTAATTTTGTTATACATTTAAAATATAAATATTATTATAATTTTTTAAGAAAACCTTTCAGAATGTTTCAAAGAATTGTAATATCGTAGTATCCGTATATGTAAATTTCTTATTTGGAGACTAGTTGCGTGCATTCAAGCTTGAAGAAACATATATTGTTATCAATTCAGGTTTTACATTTTATTAAGGATCGTTACTAAAGAACGTATAAAGGTTATTCTACATGCGCAGAGGTTTGAATTCGATAGCCCAATGGATTGGAAAAAGGATGTCTCTTTTATAAAAATGTGCAATGTGTCAAAAACACTGGAGTGAACTTTGTGAATGGCATATTTGAATGCGTACTTTTATATGCCATATCTTTCGAATGATACCCAGTAACTTTAGGAAAATTATTAAATATCATATCTATTTTTTTGAATGGAGTTTTTTTTTTTCGTATTTTCCTCCAAATTATAAATCTTATTTTGAAATGTAATCACTACCTTTACGACAAACAAACAAATAATATTTCAGTAGAAAGATGTACATATATAATATCATATCTCTGTAAAATGTAAAATGTTTGGTAACAAACCAATGTAATTATTTTTATATGAAATAAAGATCTATCTAATCTAATCTTAAATATCATATCGCCAACAAGAGACATTAAGTGAGTATAATTTATTTTTCAAATAGTTTGTATTCGTATAAATTTTGAAATTTTTAACACAAACTCTAAATGCATTTATAAATGGCAACCACTGGGACGATTAAACGATAATTTTCAGGACCATTAATTTAAATCAGCTGCAATGTATTGCTTATATAACCTTTGTTTGCAAAACTGATAGAATTCAATTTCGTTTGTTAAATTTTTGTTTAGCAGTTTTCTTACTCCTTGCGTCACCGGTGGTCTCGAAGAATTTTTGTTTACTTTGCTAAGAGCGGTTTTACCTTCAACGAAGAAAGATATACACTGTCTTAATTTATTATTGTATCGGACAACTGACTTACTATAATATATCTCGGAAGCACCTTTAAAAAATCGTGGTATATATTTTTCTAAAACAGTTAGTGTAACATTAGTGTCCTCCCACGAGCCCACGACTGCATAATCCTTTTCAACGGTCATTTTTGCCCGCTGCATAGCATGGTATGAATTAAAGGGTCTATATTAAGAAATAGTGAGTTAGGAGAAAAATGCTCACGGGTTTAATACTCACAAACAAAAATCATCATCTTGCCCACAGAAGAATAGCATTTGACGTCGATGATCGCCCAGAAACTTTTTTGTATCCTGTTCGTATACACATTCTGGATCATTTGCTTGTAGACAACTTTCAAACTCTTTTTTAAGCCACTTTACTGAAGGTAATTCAATGTCGGGAAAGTGTTTTTTTCGATCAGCTATGTACCATGGGGCTCTGATATAATAAAACCAGCTGACAAGTCTTTCAACAGGATCGCGAACCATGTTTATATAAATTGGTTTAGGATAATCCAATTTTGTAAAGTTGATATACGCAATATGCTTTGAGAAGGCGACCGGTTCCTTAAGCTCCATTATTTCGTCGGCAACTTCGAATTCCTTGTTAGCTGTAACGAGTATGGTTTCCAATTGTTTAGGTTTGTCACGTAGTGATGAATACCCATGGATTTCAGATAATTGCTTCATGAGTTCCATTAGACTTTGACTACCGACTTTTGGCACGCGATTGAAAAATAGAATATCAACTTCCGCTTTTTTAGTATTATTCAGTGTGTCAGCGATCAGGGAATGAATCTGTTTTTAAAAAGAGTTCAGGTCATTTGTATGTAGGTCGAATGTGTTTTAATATTTTGTAGGCTTGTATGGTTTGAATTAGATTTTGAACTGGTCGTAGGCTCGAAGCTCAAGTGGATATGTTGAACTAGTAACCTTTCTATAGAAAGTATTTTACAGACAAATACACAGAAAAAAAAACCACAATGCATTGCGATACTTACCAGGTAATTTTTTTGGAAAAAACATTTATAATATTCTTTCCCAATTGCAAAAAGCACTACACATTTATTTTACAAAACACACGGACACAACAAATAACATATCGACTACATGATTTGACATTTATACATTTAAGTCTTATCGATGTGTATATGTAATATTTACTTCCAGAAATAAACACATATGAATGTTTTTTTTAATAACAGCTATTTAGTATTTACCATTGTTTAAAACCGTTGGAGTTACAATTTTAAAAATGTATATCCAAATATTTTAAGAAAATTCATCAGAAATAACTAAACAGTTTTATTTATTTATTGTTGTTTTTGACTCGTTCAGATTTAATTAGTTGATAGATAAAAATGCAGAGTAGGAGAAAAATATCCGGAAAAGAAAGAACCGATAGTTGGTCAAGAGAAGGGCTTAGCATAGATAAGCTGTTCTATAGCAATTCTATCGATGATAAGTAACTACTCCTATATGAATTTTGATTCCCAATGAAGATGAAATTTGAAACGTAATCTCGATAAAATATTATCTTGTAGTTATTTTTTTTTTTTAGTTTCTATTTAAGATAAATATTTCAGTCGATGCTTAGACGCAAGAATGAAGACAAGCAATGAAAATATGAAATATCAATCACCAGCGAAGAATCGGCTACCAGTGCAACATTTCCTTAAATGCTTTAGACCAACGTTCTAATGAATTATGAAAATGGATTCCCACAACAAAATATATTTTATTTTGGTATATATGTACGTACTTGTCCAGTGCTCTTTAAATACTGATACGTTCCATGGAGTGTGTTTACATCACTTTGTCCTAAAAATAAAAAAAAAATTAATATGGTATACGTGTATTTACGTAAAATTTAAAACTTAGACAAGTCAAACGTATTGTAAATGCATTAAAGATTTCATAATAATTTGAAAAATAGTTTTTTTGCAACAATCATTTGACTCGTTAAAGAAAATTATTTGATAGTGTTTTATATAAATTTTTTTTTAATTTTTTTCGGATTTCATCAAAACGATTGTATGCAGTCCTGTCTTTATTCAAATCTATTGCTATTTCGGGCATTTTTATGAAAAATGATAACCAGCAATTTGTAAAGTAGCACATCAATTTTGCCAAAAAAAAAATTAAAAAAAAAACAGAGGAGCTTCTTTTTGGTACCGTTTTATATTTTTTAATCTTTGTAATTTGTTTATAAGGGTTTTTGTTTTAGATCTTTATTTTGAGTTCCTTATTGAACATTATTACACAATTTAAAATACATTATAAAAAAAATGAGAATAAGAATAAGTAGTGACATTCATACTGAATTGTGAAATAAAATATTAGCAATGTCACTTCATAGCAAAAATTAAAAATAACGAAAAGTTAAGAAATGTTGCAAAAAGTTACAAAAAGTTACAAAAAATGGGGTATTCAGTATTAATTTGTAAATTATTTTAAGTATTCAAAATTAAATAACATACGGCAACAAATTTTTGATTTCTTCTTAATTTTTTTCAACAATTGGTTAGGAGAATTATGGACAAATTAATAAATACAGCTTGATGAACTTGTATTGTGTCCAGTTTTGGTGGCATTGATTGTATTTAGCCACTGAACTGCATCTTTATTGACAATTTGGTTAGTACCATTATCCAAAGGTTTTCAATGGGATTAAGGTCCGGCAACTGGATGGCCATTGTAGAACTCGTAATTCTTTGCATCTATCCAGTTTTTTGTTGCTTTGACTGTATGTTTTGGATCTTTATCAGCCTGAAATGTCCAAATGATGGGGAGGTATTCTTCGGCAAATGCGAGGAGTACATTTTCTAGTATATTTATATACTCTTCCTTCCTCATCGTTCCCTCTATTATATGTATAGGGCCAACTCCACACCAAGAAAATCCTGCCCAAACCATAATATTTCCACCGCCATGTTTTACCGTTTTTATTGTGTAGCGGGAGTTGAATGCAGAATTTGGAGGACGCCTTACAAACCGCCTTCCATCTGACCCAAATAAATTAAATTTGCACTCGTCTGTCTAAAATATATTTCGCCAATTTTTTTGGCTTTCCTCGCCAGATTTTGGTGCCGAAGTGTAAAGTCCATTCCTTGTTTTAAATGTTTCTCATTGAGAAGTGGTACTTTTCTAGGTGATTTAGCTGACAGGTTATTTTCCACCAGCCTTCTTCTTATTGTTGTTGCAGAAACATTTGAATTCAACTTCTGCAAAATGGTGCCGGACGAGACGAATGGATCTTTCTTGACTTCCATAATGATATTTCGATCCATTCTTGTTGTTGTTTTGCTAGGTCTTCTTCTTTTTTCCTTTAATGCATTCTGCATCTTTCCCGAAGAATAGCGGACCGTTGCAGCAATTCTCCTGTAACTCATGCCCTTGCTTTGCATTTTTTTTATAATCTCTGCCTCGTCAAAGGTACAGTGCTTCTTGCGACCCATTTTTAATTCTAAAATGTAAGTCTTTTTTTAATATATTCGTAGGAAAAAAAATTGCATGCATTGCTTAATCAATTTCACTTAAAGGCGTTAAAAAAACAATAGTTATTGTCAAGTTCTGTGTAAAAGAGTAATAGCGTATTTATTTTTTTGTCCACACAAACCCAGACTACTCGTAACACTTTGCACAGAATTTTGTAATAAATGCGACCAACTCTCTATACGAATAACGGCTTAGAGTAGGCGAACTTACTAAGTTGTCAAGAAGTATGCAGTTCAGTGGCTTAATACAATCAGCTCCAGAAAAAGTTGAAACAATTCTAGTTTATGAAGCTGTATTTATTATTTTGTCCATAAGTGTATATCTTCTGGAAGTCTGTTAAACAGTTTGCAGGCCACAACAGTGAAGAAGTTTTTGTATAAAGTTGTTCGGAACAACGGCATTGGAATAGAGTTGTTAGATCCGCTTCGTAAGTTATATACATATATGTATTTGAAATCGGACTTTGCATGTAACCACTTCTTTTAAAAAAAAAATTTGGATATTTTATAGTAATACGTGTGTTTAAGTGGTAGAATATTTAATGTTCTGAACAAGATCATAGATCATGTCAAACGATTTGCCCCACAAATCTTTCTAATAATACATTTTTGTAAAACCATTAAAGGCAGCAGCTTTGTATGGTAGGCAATTCCCCAGCAACTTATACCATATTGTAGTTTGGAATCAACCAATCCAAAGTACACTGACCTCAAGGTTTTATTACTACAGTATTTTCTAAGGCGAAATAGGACATGGATAGCAGGAGCGAAAATATTTTTTTAAGGATGAAATATGGTCAGACCAGCTCATTTTACAATCGAAATATAAGCCCAGGTATTTATACTGATTCACTGGTTCAATCTTGAAACAATTCGGATCATATGTGGTTTGTGTAAAATAAGTATTTACATGCTAACTCATTAGATATGAGGCATTTGTTTGAATAGAACCAGATTTCAAAGTCTAAAGAATGTTGTGTACCAGTCATAAAGTTCATTACTCTTGTTTTATTGCTTGCAACCAGCTTATGCACCTCAAACCAAGTCCTTAGCAGCAGGTGGATATCATGATTCATATCAGCAGTTAAATCTAGAGGACTTTTTGAACCATAGGCAATAGCAAGATCATCTGCAAAGGCTGTGATCTTGCCTAAAAACGGTTGGCTGAAAAGTGAGTTGATGTAAATAAGAAATAATTATGGGCCTAGGTCTGAACCTCGGGGGACACCTAGGTTGAGTACTTTTGGACTACTTGCAAAATTATCTATTACGACCTTTTGAGTTCCATTACTCAAGTGGAGGTAAACCAATTGAGCATAAAAGCACGAAATCCTGCACAAAATAATTTATTTAATAAAATATTATGGTTCACCATATCAAAGGCCTTGGTGATGTCCACAACAAGACCAGCGCAACACATTTTATTATTTAAAGATTTGTAAATAAAGGAACTAAACTCCAAGAGGGCATCTTCTGTACAAAGGCCTTCTCTAAATCCTAATTGAGGAGGGCTAAAAATTTTTTGTTTTTTTTGAGATAGTTCAATACTCGTCTCTTAACAGCTTTTTCGAACACTTGAGATTGAAGGCAACAAGGAAATGGGCCTGTAATTGTTTTTGTCTTTTTTATTACCTCTTTTAAAATGGGGTATTACATTGGCATATTTTAATTTATCAGGAAAAGTACCCAAACACACGCTTAAGTTAAAAATATAGGCTAATATATCAGCTATATATATTGCAACTTTTTTCAGTGTAATATTCGAGATGCCATCATTACCACATGACCTTGAATTATTTAGTGAGCATATAATTCTATATACCTCTGATCCTGTTATTTCTTCAAAAAAGAAACTTCTACAGTAATCAAAATAATCTAGGGTAGATAGAAGACCTAGCGAGGAAAAAAAATCATTAAAAATATTAGAAATTTGCACTGGATCATCAAAAATAATTCCATCGTTATCAAGTGTTATTGATTTAAAAGAATTGATTGGATCACGATCAATTATTCTACATATTTATAAAATTCCATTCTTTTTTAGAGTTGCCTAAAGCACCTCTAATGAATGATAGTATCTATCCCGAGTCACTATTATTTCTTTATTAACGATTTTACTGATTTTCTTGGATCTTAATTTAAGCTTTTGATTAGATTTTTGTACAGTGTTATAGCGGCCGTGTTAGAAAAGATTCATCTGTCAGATTTGGAAATTATGGAAACAAATTTTCGACAAACCATTATGGAAAATTACGGTGTTAAGCAATGCGTGCAAATTATCAAACTTTGTTATCAAAATGAGTGCTCAGTTTGTGGTACGTTCCGTGCGGTACGTGACTTTTACAGTGCCACAATCGTACCACTATTTGGTGAATAAATTCGAAGCAACTGTTACAATCAAATAATACCTGTATGTCGTCGAAACGTAAGGTCTGCAGAAAACATTGCTGCCGTAAGCGGGAGGGTGCAGGATGACTCGAGTCAGTCAATTCTTCGTAGCGCCAAAAAAAACTTGGCCTTTCGCAAACCTCGACTTGGCTAATTTTACGCTTGGATTTTGGCCTGCACCTGAACAAAATTCAATTCACCCAAGAACTAAAGGCACATAGGCAGGGCCGACTACTCGCTAACTGTGCGAGAACTTGAAAGTGGCCTCCGATCTCTAACGGAAAATCATCTTCAGCATCGAGGCTCACTTTTGGATGAATGGCTGCGTCAACAAGTCGCAGATGATTGATGCCTTAAAAGTCAACATAACCAATGTCATCAATGATGTCGATTTATGCGGTCAAGTCATCGAAAATTCGGCCATTAGGTCGATATCATCGATATCGTATAATCTGTGGGTTTTTCTGCAAACTCATTGATGAATTTTTTTTTTTTGTTATTGTTACTTTCATAAGAAAAAAATAGTAAAGCGCTATGTTAATTTGGCAGTTTCTGTTAGTACTAACAGAGCAATTTCCGTTAACATGGGTCAGGGTACACCAAAATAAACCTTTTCTTAAATCCTCGATAAATGATGTCAACATAGACCCTTACTGTAGAACGATTTTTTTTTTAGAATATGATATGCCCAGGAATCATTTCCCAAATTATCGTCATCGAATTAAGGGATACCCTGTATAATACATATTTATATATATATGTATATGTTGAGCCAAACATAATAGCCAAGTTGATAGCTAGTTTTTAGCAATTTTCATATTTTTCTGAAACATGTTTACCCAAAAATTCTTCAGTGGATGCAGTTTCATACTTTTGCCAGGAAATATCTTCTTCCAGGTCAATTAATTCCATTTGCAGCGAAGCGGCACTCATCAATAAAAGTTTCAGCCATTTTGGACGCGCAGTTTTTAGTTGACAGTCGTTTGAGTGAGTCGATGTGAGTGTTTTTTGTGAAAATGGGAAAAATTGAGTATCGAGCTGTTATTAAATTCTTGTTTTTAAAAGGCAATACGCCTACGCAAATCAAAAATGAGTTGGACTTTGTGTATGGGGACTCTGCACCATCATTTACTACAGTGAAATTTTGGGCAGCTGAATTTAAACGTGGCCGTAAGAGCTTGGGAGATGATGGACGTTCGGGACGTCCAAACGTTGCTAAAGTTCACCAAATGGTGTTAGACGACCGCCGAATTAAAATGAGAGAGATAGTAGAGGTTATGAAAATGTCCAAAGAACGTGTTTGTTATATATTAAATCAAGATTTAGGCATGAGAAAGCTGTCCGCGCATTGGGTGCCGCGTTTGCTTACGTTAGACCAAAAACGTGTTCGAATGAATATTTCCAACGCTCTGTTGGCGCAGTTTAGGCGCAATAAATCAGAGTCTTGGCGCCGATTAATTACTGTAGATGAAACTTGGATACACCATTATACGCCCGAAATAAAAATTCAGTCAAAACAGTGGATTGCGAAGGGCGAGCCGGCTCCAAAAAAAAGCAAAAACTGTTTTTTCGGCTGGGAAAGTAATGGCGACTGTTTTTTGGGATAGTAAAGGATTTATCTTAATCGATTATCTTCAAAAAGGAAAAGTCATTACAGGAGCATACTTACTATGCATCATTACTTGCCAAGGCAGAAATTGCGGAAAAACAAAAACGGCCACATTTGCAGAAAAAGAAAATCCTGTATCACCAAGACAACGCGCCGTCTCACACTTCAGCGGTTGCCATGGCGAAAATGCATGAATTACGGTTTGAACTACTTGACTATCAGCCTTATTCACCAGATCTAGCCCAAAGCGACTTCACTTTGTTCCCTCACCTAAAAACTGCGCTCGGAGGACAGAGATTTTCGTCAAATGAGGAGGCAATCACCTTCATGAACAATTATTTTGCAGAGAAAAACGCCAAGTACTATTTGGACGAATTAGAGCGATGGGAGCATCGCTAGGAGAAGTGTGTGGAGTTACAAGGAGACTATGTAGAAAAATAAAAAAAAAATTGAGAAAAAATGTTTTGTATCATTGCTCCGTCGGAAACTTTTCAGACAACCGTCGTATATACGAGTATATCCCTTTTTTGTCTATTGCTTTTTTATTGACCGGCACTATTCATATAAGGCTATATATTGTATGTAGCTGTGTATTATAGATACGTGTATATCTACATGTTTTCATACGAACACAATATTCTTTCTTTTTCGGACAGGTTAATAAAACAAACATGAGATATACCATATGCAGTGTTACGTATTCTTTGGCTTGCTTTGGATGGAATAATTAATGCCTTTCATTAACTTTTTAATTATGAAACGACACTGTGCATAGATTGATCTTGTTGCACACAGTTGCTCTACAGTAGCTGTAAGTTGTTACTTTCGATTAAGCTATAGCAAGATGAAACCTATACACCTTGCTGAAACAATTCATTGGTAAATCGGATCTGGTTTTTTTGCAAAAGAAAGTGACTGCACCGGTTTAAGGGTGTAAGAAAACATTGATGTTATAATAGTAATCTTTTGGAAGATAGGAAACTTTCTTTCAAAGACTTTTCCGGGTTTTATGTGTATAACTTTTCTATAAAGCTCAAACACATACGAGTATGTCCATATACTCTTATGTATTGTATATATGTACATACATATGCAGGTTTTCCATGATTTCAACAAGTTAAAAAGGAAATGTTTTCTTACTTCTGTTTGGTTTGCGTGATAAAAAAAAGTTTTCCTATATTAATATTGTAGATCTTGATTAATTGTTTGAAAGAGATTTTGCTTAACATTGCTTTTTTGAAGGATAGAAGTGAAAGGAGATGACTGCTTGTTAACCATTAAATACTTAATCTTATAAGGAATTATTATTGCTATTACAAGAGATATGAAATGCATTTAAAGTCGATATCCATGAGTGGTTACATGTAGATTTACACACATCTTATCAAACGTTCGCACATTTAACAAACAAATCGTTTTGACAATATTAATTATTAATGGAAGTCTTAACTTGCTACCATATCTCTCATAATCATTTGAGTTTATCCGAACTGTGATTGCAATGAATGGTTTCAATGTATACATACATATATACATATGTAGGAGTATATATAGGTTTATCTTAAATGTTTGGTATGTATTATATGGTATGTTGAAATAGTAGTACTGGTTACAAAATCAATAAATTATTATTAGTCGTAACACTGCAAATTAAACATGAGGGAGAGACTGGAAATAATTGATTATTGGTAATTAAAGGATTGTATTAATCGCATTAATTATTGTTCCCAAGCAAAGTTTACTTTAGTAAGTGAGTTGAGGTAGAACCAGAATCTACTTTTTTTAATCAACAGAATAGGTGTAAAAAAATATCTAAAAGAGATCACGGTTACACTTTTCGCTTTGAAAAAAAATACGAGTTCTGTGCTTGGAACAAGTTACTCACGAATTTGTTTTCTTTAAATTCGTACATTATGCACAAACGTTTTCTACGAGGGTTGTCTGAAATGTTTCCGAACAATGATAGAAGAAATTTTTTCTCAAATTTTTTTTTTATTTTTCTACATAGTCTCCTTGTAACTCTACACACTTCTCCCAGCGATGCTCCTATCTCTCTAACCCGTTCAAATAGTACTTGGCGTTTTTCTCTGCAAAATAATTGTTCATGAAGGTGATTGCCTCCTCATTTGACGAAAATCTCTGTCCTCCGAGCGCTGTTTTTAGATGAGGGAACAAAAAGAAGTCGCTTGGGGCTAGATCTGGTGAATAAGGCTGATGGTCAAGCAGTTCAAATCGTAATTCATGGATTTTCGCCATGGCAACCGCTGAAGTGTGAGACGGCGCGTTGTCTTGGTGATACAGGATTTTCTTTTTCTGCAAATGTGGCCGTTTTTGTTTTTCCGCAATTTCTGTCTTGGCAAGTAATGATGCATAGTAAGTATGCTCCTGTAATGGTTTTTCCTTTTTGAAGATAATCGATTAAGATAACTCCTTTACTATCCCAAAAAACAGTCGCCATTACTTTCCCAGCCGAAAAAACAGGCGAGCCGGCTCGCCCTTCGCAGTCCACTGTTTTGACTGAATTTTTGTTTCGGGCGTATAATGGTGCATCCAAGTTTCATCTACAGTAATTAATCGGCGCCAAGACTCTGATTTATTGCGCCTAAACTGCGCCAACAGAGCGTTGGAAATATTCATTCGAACACGTTTTTTGGTCTAACGTAAGCAAACGCGGCACCCAATGCGCGGACAGCTTTCTCATGCCTAAATCTTGATTTAATAAGTAACAAACACGTTCTTTGGACATTTTCATAACCTCTAGTATCTCTCTCACTTTAATTCGGCGGTCGTCTAACACCATTTGGTGAACTTTAGAAACGTTTGGACGTCCCGAACGTTCATCATCTCCCAAGCTCTTATGGCCACGTTTAAATTCAGCCGCCCAAAATTTCACTGTGGTAAATGACGGTGCAGAGTCTCCATACACAGAGTCCAACTCATTTTTGATTTGCGTAGGCGTATTGCCTTTCAAAAACAATAATTTAATAACAGCTCGATACTCAATTTTTCCCATTTTCACAAAAAACACTCACATCGACTCACTCAAACGACTGTCAACTAAAAACTGCGCGTCCAAAATGGCTGAAACTTTGGTATGTCACTGTCAAAAGATGCAAAACTAGTATTCACTAGCTTTTATTGACGAGTGCCACTCACTCCGCTGGGAGTGTGTAGAGCTATAGGAACATGAATAAAAAATAATTTTGAGAAAAACTGTCTTTTGTCATTGATCGGTCGGATACGCTTCAGACAAGCCTCGTATGTGGACTTTCTTGGTTTAAGTAGAGATCACTGAAAAGGGCCGGTCAAACTGTTTGCGAAAGGTCTCGGGCGTTAGATAGTATTTTATACACGATGTCGAGTAAAGTTATTCCCTTGAAGTCAGCGCACTTCAGGAGATCTCCCTTCTTTGGGATCACAAACAATTCTGAGGTTCCATTTGCCGGGCATATTTTCGTCGAACCAGATTTAGAGATCTACTCCTTTAAACAGATCGGTGGTTTACCCATCGGGTCCAGCAGCTTTGTTGGGCTTAAGCTTGGATCTACATATACCCAAACATTACAAACAGTTTTAAACATTTTTAAAAGTTTACTTTGCTTATCCGAATTAATTTCGGGAAGTTGTGAGCCGATTTCTATTGAACTTTTACTGAAAAGTAGAGTATTTTATTGGGCATGATTTTGGCTATTTTTGAGTTTCCACGAATAAATTTAGAAATCATTAAATGCAGTCGAGCCTCAATGGATGGCATTTGTTTTTTTTTTAACAAAATCTCGTGTCGGGCAAGCTAATACGGATGGTGTTGTGCTTGAAATAACTTCCTATATTAGTAGCTATGATATGCGATTATTATATGAGGAAATATTCATATAAATTATATCTGAAATGTATTGTAATGTAAAGCTATGTAACATTAGTAGATTAAGAGTAGTTTTTATGCAAAGAAATACAATCAAACCTGGGATTATTATAGGATCCGAAAAGATACAAATATTCGCAGATGACATAGCTCAGTGGTTAAGCCTGTGGGAAGAGGATCTTGTTTCCCAAACAATACCGAAAATATAAAAGCTATTATCTGATGTTATCACCCTTTTGTTGGGTATTACCAAATATTTTTTGCTTTTGAAGTTAGGATTCTTGTATATTTCACTAACGAGAAGTCAACTCGTGGATCATAATATTGAAGTTGTACTTAAGCGATGCATACGAAACAATTTCTCTATGTATCCAGATAGATATTAACTTTAATTCCCACTTTATATTATGAATGCGAAAACTCATCAAAAGTAGTCAGTGTGTGATCACGGCTTATGAGTGACATCTGCGGACTTAGACAAAACCAGGTTATACGAGTATTACCCTTTGGCGAAAATTTTCTCAAGCGTGTCAAAATGAAAGTCATACTTTTACAGATCAAGTCCTACTATTGTCTTTGCAGATTAAGAGCCAGTAATACGTTTAAAAATAGGTTTCGACGATACAATAATTGCCCAAAAAAAATAAATAAATGAAAGTGAACCAAAAAGGATTATAATTTTATGGCATTGACATGAAAAGTAGAGCTTAATTCCGTCTTTAGGTATATTTGCATTTTGTACCATTGTTGCGATGAGGAGCGAAAGATCTCTACACATTTAGTCGAATTACACAGTTCATTTAATGAATTATTTTCGATCTCGGTTTCTTATCGAATGTGATTTTCAGCTAGTGCCCTATCCACAGGCTGTTGTTTGCCATTTGGTGCAAACTGAGGGGCTATCTACGGTTTTTTGTCGACTACGAACGCCGGGAGAACCAGATACTTTTTAATAGGTAGAAACAATAACTTTCGGGGTTTTTGACATTACTTTTGGTTTTGGTCGATCTTTGAAGTCGTAAGAAGGTATAGTAAGGCTCTAAGCGCAGCTTGGTTGTCGCTACAGATGTAAATGCTTCGCACCCTCCACCAGTTCTTTACAATATACATATTTCTTTGCTATCAGGATTGCTTATAACTTTGCTTGGAAGACAGACGTAAGTTTTCCTGACGAGGAGTGAAATCTAACGATATCGCCCTCTAGAAAGACATCAGCGCCGCATTTTATATCAGTTTTGGAGCCGACCGTGAAGACCCTGGATCAGATTCTGATCGAAACCAGTCTTGGGCACGGAGAAAGTCGATTTCGATTTTTTTCCGCAGCAGTAGTTCTGGTGTCATTGTATCATTGGCATGTCCATAAGAACAGAGTCACTTCTTTTTAAATAGCAGATTTCTTTGAGAATACAGCTCATGATATGAATATCAAGGCGAGGTGCCAGTGCCAGTGCCAGGATAACAGTGCAAATTCTTTTCAGAGTTACCATCAGCTGGTGTATACTTTTTTGTAACATAACTGGGTATATGCTACCTGTGCCACGCGACTTGAAACCAGGGAAGCAACAGCAGGTTTAATGGCCTCATTCACCAGCACAATCGATGAGATATACCGTGTGGGGTTGTTCAGTTCACCAGAAGCTTCCTTAATAGTAGCTAGTTGTGGGCTGGATCTGATTAGGTTACCTGGGAAGTAAGCCTCAACCATAAGACAGAGATGCTCTGCTTCCCACACAGTGTAGCTGCTATCAGATTTTCTGAGTGATTCCAGTCTGATTGATTTACTCTTTTTGACGACTTTGACTAGCCTACTGCTTTCACCCACAGTTTCGATCGTTTCGTAAGAGTCTTTATAGTAAGTACGTTTTGAAATCCAAATTAGCTTGTTGTATTCTTCTTGCTTCGATCTGTAAAGAATCCAGTCTTCCTCCAAATTAGGCTCAAGGGATCTCATTTAGAAGTTCCACCTAGGGACGCGCGATCTACAGAATTACTTTCTAGCTGTACATGCTAGTTGAAAACACTTGGGGAGGGTGCCGTTCAGGTTCTAAACAGCTTCCTCTAGCTTGGGTTTTGTCCAGAGAGACTTCGCTTCCGATCCTGAATTCGATGTATCTATGGTCTGACATGGAAACCTTCGAAGGTACTTTCCCACCGGTGATCTCCTTAGCATATCTTTTGGATAACGTTAAGTCGATTACTTGCTGTCTTACTCTCGTAACAAAAGTTGACTGAGAGCCAACATTGTTCACAACCAGGTCAGACGATATTATGAAATCCAGGAGATAATTGACTTTCACGTTGCATTCGCTACTGCTCCAAAAAGTACGAGTATTCTAAGCACTAGCATCGCGGCATATGATAAGCCCCATCTTCCTGGGGTCACAGTATTCAGTTCGGCAACCACCTTCGGTGGTGGTAGTTATAACAAATCATTGGGAAAATAATCAGACGCAAAAACCAAATTGCGCCATTCTCAGTTCGATTCGAAGTTTAGATGGTGAGAATGAGTTGGGCGTGTTAAGACAAATTCTTGGTTTTTCCGATTGCTCGTTAGATAGTAGTGTGAAACACCTTAAACATCCGAAACAACAGATGTGTTTATTGCACACCCATGGTTCCTGCCTGGAAGCCTTCTGCAAAAGGATGCAAAGCAAACTTGGAATGTTGAAGGTTGTGACTAAATAAAAAATATAAGTACTGGAATGGTCGCCTCTTATCTGCACTCATTTGCAAATAAAGTGTAAATTAACTCTTTAAAGTGCAGATAGGGTCGTCATACCTAGATTTAATGGTCTCGGCAGAAGCTCTGTCTAAGCTCACAATAAGAGAAGAGATGTCTTTGTTATACTGATTCTTTGTCTTCTTGTGAAAGTAGATTTTTCACTTTCCAGTGTCTAGGGTACCGGGCAAGAAGACGTATCAACACATGCCCTGTTTCTGTGAGTTGCCCCGGAACCCAGTTCCATCAGTTTTGGTTGTCCGAAAACCTCGAAAATCCTTAGTTTCCAGAGGTGGGATTTTCGGCATGGACTTGTCCAGACATTCAGGGGTTTGTTGGGTGGAGCACTTCACTCTTAAAGTTCCGTTTTCCATATCGTAGCCCTCTGCTTGAATGCAAATATTCTCTGGTTTGGCTAGTTCCCACAGTTGATCGGCACAGTGTTTGCACTCAGCCTCCTTCACACTGTTGTCATTGGTAGCCTTCCCAATTCGAAGTACCAGATTGGAGGTAGCGGCATCCTTATATATGTGCCAGTCTCGCCCTCTTTGGCCTTTCGGTGTTTTCCTGGAGGTTATTTTTCTGGCGGCGTAAAAGTTCCGTCGATCAGATCAGAACTGGAGCTTGTGCTGTTTGTAGTTTCAGCCGGATCTTGTGCTCTGGGAAAGCGTCCACCAGAGTTATTTCTCAGGGGAGATTTTCGCATTAACTGACTTCCATGTCCACTGGAACTGCAGGCTTTGTTAGTTGCAGCATTGGTTTCAGCTGTGCATCGTGCGCGGAGGAATCCATCGATGGAGGCAGTGCCGGAAACTTTCCCTGTTTCTCCTATCCATCGCCGCTGGGGGTTTGAGGCTTTTAGAACTCGCGCCTTCCATAGCACTTTCCGTCTCTTAGTACTTCAAAGTGTGCCTCTTCTGAAGCGAGACAAGCTGTCAAAAATAGCACTAAGACTTACCACTAGTCTATTCTGATGGAGTTTAACCGTAACAGGCAGGGCTTCCTCGGTACTCTCTCTCCATCGTTCCAGCTCAATCTCACGAACGTGTCATAGAAAGAGCCGCAGAAGTCAACGGAATCAAGTGCCCCAGCAGCTCCTGAGTCAGCGCCTAAATCGGCGGGGAGTTTTGCAACCATATTGGCTGGGGCCACAATCAAAAAGACCACGGGTTTAGTTTGGGCGTCTTTGGCGCTTAGTAACTTTGACTTCACTTAAATATGTGCCATATGTATATTTCTTATAATTTATAGAACAGTAGTGGTAAACCAATTAAAATATTACGAGTATGTTAAATGAAAATTCGCTAATGCGCTAACATTTTTTGTTAGTTTACTTTACGGTACTATCCGGGTAGTATGAAATAGATCTGAAAAAAATATCCAAAAGCTTTATTTTGCATAGCGGTTTTTGTTGTTTACCATATACAACCAGAAAGGTATCAAAATGATAAAAGAAGATCATTGGCATTGCTGTGTGACACGCACTGAAGAAATGAAAATCTTGTATTGCTGGCAGTTACAAAATTGACAGGCAGACGACATAGAAGAAGAGAGGCGGACATCCGAAAAAAGAAGTAGCATGATTGATATATAGTAGGTACTGGGAAACGAATTTTTAGTTGGCGCTATTTTAAAGAGTAGACGACTTATATGGGATAACCTAACTAATGCCAACAAAGGAATGTTTCATCGTATAGTTATGTTTGTTATGCTCAACGTTGTGACTACACACAGTGCCTACATAATTGACTTCATGCAAATTCTAACACTGAGTTACTTTTTTGTCAATAACGGCAATTATTAAATTTATAGTCTCATTATCCGTCCTCTTTTCGTATTGTCGGAGCAAGTGGACTGGGGATATGTAGAGGAAACTCCAAGTACGTATGAAAATAGAACCAACTAAAATCTTTAGTGGGGACAAGCATGCAGTAACTATACCAATTAAAACTCATTCAGAACTATTCACATGTATCAGCCCATAGGATATGACAGGGATATGTAGGCTAATGCGTTAAAATAATAGCTCAGAAGGTAACATTTATACATATAACTCGCCACAAATTTACTAAGGAAGAGATTATTATGTTCTTTTGAGTGAATGAAATGTCTTAACTCTTTAAACATAGGGTTGATAAAAAATATGTGATCTCCTTTATTCATGAGTTAATAGCTAAAATTTGAAAATACATACACTAAATCTGTATCACCTCGCCATTATTTTTTAAAGGGTGTCCAGCGGAAAAGTGTTTAATATTAAATAGAAAAAGACTACAGCATTATGTTCATATTGTATTTTATGTATGTACTATATATAAAATGGAGTTTGATAATGCGGATTTTGAATTTTAAAAAGAATATCGTCTAAATGCCGTCCATTCCTCACAACTTGCTCTTGCAATCGGACTCTTAAATTTGTGAACATGCGAGAGCAAAGCGTTACTTCAATGGCAGAAAGTTCATGGCCGATATGTTTTTGTAGTTTTCTTATAAAAAAGTTGCTCGGTATAAGGTCCGGTGATCGAGGTGCCTAGGGTAGGTCTCCGTACTTGCTCATTAATTTATTGGGAAAAATTACCCTCAGCTTCTCCATTGAATCTCTGTGTGGACTGCGGACTGGTTCCGTCTTGCAAAATTGTGCTCTGGGAATTGCTTATTATCTGGTCTATAGTTGCAATTTTTGTTAAACACCTCGAGAGAATAATTAATTACACTCTCAACATTCAAATATTTACTAATAACGTAATTTGTGCATCAAAAGAGCACGTACAAATTTGCCTCCGAGTTGTCTGATCCTGTAAAGATTACGTCTTTTTTTTCAAAAAAGTTTTTTCTTTATAAATTGCCTCGAGGTTGATTTTCCAGATAGACAGCAGCAGCTTTCAATTACTCCTTTCTTATAAGTGTATGTATATATTTGTATACATTTTTATGTCTATTATTCCAGCAATTATTACCATTTTATGAATATTATCCTTCCGAATTTCTTATTATATTAACATTTATACATACACTCGTATGCGTATAAATTAGTATAATTGAAAATGCTCAAAGACAAACAATAGAATTTATAATGTCGTCACTTTTGAGTAAACAATTGATAAGTACATAATTATTTCAAGTAAAAAATGTTTTAGAAAACACGCATCAACATGTACATATTTAAATTAAATAAATACTATAATTACTTACGTAACATAATATAAGAAAGAATAGGTATTTGAAAAATAAGAGAAAAATCAATCGCGAACATTGTTGCACCAAATTATAAGAAAACAGTCATCCCAATATTGGTTTAGTCGACAACCATTTGAAATTTATATCTTCAAAATATCTCGAGAAATGACATCAATGAAAAGCTATCCGCTGCCGAATGGTATAGAAGGAAGAAGAGGAAAATGCAAACAATATAGGGCCAATACTTGTTATTAGGAATAGTTTGGTAGAATGACCGTCACCATATTTTTTAATGCCATTATGTGTGAAATAGCAAATTATTCAAATGGCCGCCTCGGCTTCGCTGGCAGTGCTTCAAGCGGTCGGTCCTATTTTTGATGACTCGGTCCAATATGTATCGGGTTATTCTGGCAAAAGCATGTCGGATGTTGACCTTGAGTTCGTACAAAGTGGTTGGTTTGTTAGCGTAGACTAACTAGAGTGGTGTCAAATCGCATGATCCGGGCGGCCAATTGATGAACGCTCGCCGTGAGATGAACCAGCCTCCGAACTTCTCTTATTGGAACCACAGCTCGGATATATCGATGTTGTCGAGCTCTGACCACAGAAAGTCGGTTTGCATCTCTCTATACCTGAGACCATTGACGGTAAGGGTATATCCTTCCTCATTTCGAAAGAAATAAAGCCCGATGATTCCGCCATGCCATAGACCGCACCAAACCGTCAATCTTTGTGGATGCATTGATGCTTGGTCGAACACTTGTGGATTGTTGACATAGTCGCTGAGACAAAAATGTGCTTCGTCCGAGAACATGTTTTTTTTTGGTAAAATCCGGATCTCCGACCAACATTTCCAGCGCCGAATTAGTGAACTCACGGCGTTGTCTATGGTCGTCCGGCTTCAATTCTTGCGTCAGTAAAATCTTATACGGATGTAAGGCCAAATTCAACCGCAAAATAAGCCGGATTGACTCTGGCGATGTTCACACTGAAGCCATGATGATGACCGACCTTACGACGAAATTCACGTTGCCTATTTACAACTGAGCCAGAATTTCGATAATATTTTTTAATAATTTCCGCACATTCGGCAAGTGTGCCAAAATGATGAAATGGCAAATCTTAGAGAATATTTTGACAGTTGGATGTCATTGGTAACTTTGACAGCCGCTGAAACACAACAATTGGGAAAACTAACATTGCTATCTGGCCGCCCGTTATATCAATACACAGTTCTAGATGGTTAAAAATGTATAGTTTCGTTTACGTGTGGATGCAAAATATACTTTACTTGGCACGTACTCGTAGTTTGTCATTTTTTCATACTCATGTGTGTGCATTAGTTCAGTATACAGGCAATATACGAGTACATATGTACATAGATATTATATCATCACCAAAATTTAAATAAAATTTTACAGATATCTAAGATGCGATTTTGTTCGTAGTTGGTTTTTTTGTGTTATATGATCGTTGGTGCAGTAATAATGCGTTAAAGTGAAGGTGAAGTGAAGACAACAATGATTCATTTAAACACCTGTTCCTACTTTCATTTCGGCCGCCTCCATTCACCATCAGAGTTTTGAAAGGTACTTCTTTGTTGTGTAGATGCAAAGAAAATACTCGTTTTTTTACTGCGGTATTTCACGCAAATACGTATTAGATTTTTATTCGTTGCAAGCAGCTATCATAATTCGCTCCATTTTTTTTTTTTTTTACCAAAGGAAAGAAAATCCAAAATGATAAGGTTTATTTATATAATAAAGAAAGACTGTATCTCGACCGTAATACTTAGCCTATAGAGATTAATAGCTTTACTCTAATAGTAGTGATCAGGGCTGGTAAATATGAAGGTTGGTTTATGAAAATAACATTGCCCCAACAACGAAAGACCTTTAATTGTTATTCACAGACGAAGGCTTCGACCAAAGCACAATTAAGTAGACCTCATCTCTATCTAAACAAATACGGATACTTTTGCAGTTCTGTTTCAACCAAGGTTTTGATTCGTATAGTTAGATGACGGGCGGCGTTCTCATTACACGAGCAGATACTTCTTGAGGAGCTGTAAAAAGAAATCGTTTAATCGTGCGGAAATCCATTCCATTCATTACCGACTCCCCCTGTCAGTGAACGCTGTAAATTCATCAGCTCACACACCTGTCTATCATTTTTCCTTTGTGTAGATTGATTCTATGTTGCACCGCTTCTCGTTATGCCGAACCTATAGTACAACCAACGGATACATTTTTGTTTTGCTTTTTGCTTCAATTCATTGATACTTGAAGCAATGTTCTGAGAGTATTCGATTAGATCTGTATATGTTGCAGCCCAAATTTTTTATCTGTTTTCATTAAACTTGAGTTGATTTTAATGGATGTAAATTCAGCTTGAAGTTTAACGATGCTTGTTTTGTGTGGCTGTGTGTGTGTGTGTGTGTGTGTTAAGGGTGTCAAGTACACGAATATATCACAATTTCCTTTGTTTGACGGATTTCGTGTAGTGGGTTCTTGCTCCATTATAATGAATTGTTGACCTGGTTTATTGTCTGTGCTTAACGGATACATTATGGAGCGCAAAGGAATATTATGTAAATGACATTTAAGACTACAAAGGGGAGTATTTAAGCTCTTTTAATGCTAGTTTGGAGGATATTGTAAACGACAAAAGAGGGGGAAATTCAACAGAACAAATTTAGCTTGAAAAACATTTGCTTGAATTGACAGATTTCAGCTGGTGGCGAAACAATGGCGTTTAAATTAACTAGACACTTTTTTTTGAAGGGAGTTAATGAATTCACTTTATTACAAGACGAGTACAATATTGCCCGACATGTTTTATTAATTAATATTATAAGTGCAAATAGTTCAAGGTTAGAAAATAGAGGATATTGTTATCCCAATAACAATGAAATATTTTTTTATCGTGTTTTTAAAACACACGGAGAACTGATCTAGTTTTTAATTAAAGCTGAATTATGTTTTGCTCTTTTTTTTGTTTTAAGAATTCGTCTATTTGAGTAGCGAGTACTCGTATGAATACACTTATAATGCCTCAGCATGGGTTGATTTTTTTTTGGATAGAAGAGAAGAAAGATGTTTGGGCTTAGTGGTTATTTCGCTCCATGGGTGGAATCCAAAATTTAATGGGGAGGCGAAGCTGGCTTGTTGTTGTTTTCTAGTTTTCTAGTCAACTACTCATCTTACCTGATTTTAGTTAACTGAAAATATGAATGTCTTTCGGGTGCGGTTGGGATTCGAAGACCGAATCTTCCGGTTTGGAAGTCAGTTCACTACCATTTGGAGCACGCTGCGCTCTTGTTTTGAAGCCGACATCTTCTAGAACGTTTAATTCTTTTTTCGCCTATATTTTTTGTTCTTCCTTTGTCGTTATTAAAAGTTTGGATTTGTTGACTTATATTATGTAGAAAAACTTGGCCCCACTACCGAGGTGATCTAAAATAGAGAATCTGTAATATAGTTTTGGAATATAACCCAGCACATCTGAGTAAACTTCTGTAGATAAGGGATAATGCAGTCGTTTTATAGGAAGGATTCCTAAGATGATTCGAAGCTCAAGTTATTTGAGCATTTTTTGGCATCTAACCAGTATATTGAAATAGAATGGAGACGCAGCAGTTTACAGGATTCAACATTCCAATATTTTACGATCGGGAAGAATGAACCGGTCAACCTGGGAGATGATTGACAACAATCCCGTTCGCCAGAGTGAAAGGAGATCTGGATAGCGCTATTAAAACTTGGGATCAGGAAATAGAATCTCAGCATCGTTTCTTCCAAAAAGGGAGATCCTTTAAATGCACTATGTAATTGCTTGAAACCCTATATAAACAATCTATCAGATATTCACTGTACAGTCGACCTGAGAAAAAATACAGACGGCTTAAATTGATATCTACGACGGGGGTGGCCGTGGTGTAGTGGTACTAGCTATCGCTTCTCACTCGGAAGGTCAAGGTTCGAATCCTAGCCACAGCAAGTTTTCATTTGTGTAATTGGAACTCAGTCAGAAAAATCTGCGTGTGAAGGCATAACACTGACATGTAGATTTGGCTGTTGTAGGGTTTTCAAGCACAAAACAACCGTTAAAATTTACAACCTCACATTCCGTGAGAAGAAAAATCTCTCCGCCCTATTAGGACTCCCACTCCTGGAGAGTCAATATCGAAACCAAACACACCTGAGTTTCAAACCACTACATCACAAACTTTCCTTTCTCATCCTTCTATCTTTCCGCCCGCGCCTTGGCAACAGTATAAGGATATCCATAACCCCTTGGCGCGCGTAAATTATAAAAAAAAAAATAAAAAAAATACAGGGTGTCCCAAAAATAAACGTCAAGATGGAAACGGGTGACAGGTCAAGTGGTGTCGGTTATCACAAAATTATAAAAAAAAATCTAAGTCATGTACTTTTAAAATTATTGGCACTCAAAAAAAATCGAGAAATCTAACACCCTGTTAAGATCTTTCAAGTACTGTGACCGCAAATCTTTACTTTCCTTCGATTTTTTGTTGTCACGTAACCCTGAGTAACTGTTCTGTAAATTACGGTCCAAAATTGAAACATAAGTATATCGGTTTTAACTATTGTAAAATAGAGCTTTTTGTCCATCCATGTATCTGAAAATCATTAATCACCCAACTTGAACTGACTGTACTGACAAAAAATGACTTGCCATTTTGGCAAGTAACTTTAAAAGATGGCGTATTTAGTCTGAATTCCAAAATGGTATGAAACCCGATTCATAGTTAATTCTTTTTAATAAGTTAAAATGAGTACCAAGTGTGTGCGAGACAGACAGTGACGCTGTGATTGAGACTGATAAACACGCCATTTCGACTAGTGTGAGTGAAACAAATAGAGATGCCACCCTTGTCAAGCAGTGACTCATAGGCACATCATGCAATACTGCAGCACATTACGCTCCTTCGCTTACAGCGCATTATTCTGTGTTCCTGATGATTTCTTGCTTACAACGTTGGCTTTCTTTATTGGACTTCATTGCATTGCGACTTTGATTTACTATCTGACCATTTCTGTCGAACCTGGATTTCTTCTGGGCTAGTGTTGATCGTTGATCCCGTGATTCCGTACTGTGAATGCCATCATGCCATCTTGATACACTGCTTAGGAATATGCTAACATGCATCTCATTTATCTGGAATGCAGGTTTAATGCTAGTGCTGCAGCCAGACTTTATCATGAGAGATACCCAAATGCTCAGCGTCATCCGGATCATCGAGTGTTTGTATGTGTGCACCGGTCATTCTTAGAGGGTCGATTTTCAAATCTAATCATTAGCGAGGGAAGATCCGTCATGCCCTGCGATGACGAAGTCTTACAAGCAGTCGCACAAGACCCTAGTACCTAAGTACGTGCAATTGAAGAAAGCATAGGAGTGCCCAAAAGTAGAGCACACCGAATTCTGAGGAATAACCAGCTCCATCCGTACCATGTACAACGAGTTCAAAGTCTGCTACCCTGAGATTATCCAAAAAGAGTGCAATTTTGTCAAACGATGTTGCAGAGGTTCAGAGAAGATCCGAGATTCTTCGAAAAAATTCTATAGTCGGACGAATCAACTTTTCAAAGGGACGGTTACGTGAAGCTCCACAATTTGCACGAGTGGTACGTGGAAAATCCACATTTGATGTGGGAAGTTAGATCACAGTACCGTTTTAAAATAAACATGTGGACGGGAATGTTGAATTTAGATTTTTTGGAGAACCACTTACCAATTTTATTGGAAGACGTGCTACTAAATATTTATGCATGCATGTGGTATCAACAAGATGGCTGCCCAGCGCATTATGCTCGCACAGTACGACAGTTCCTCGATCGAGAATACTCCAACAGGTGGATAGGGCGGTCTGGTACAATTTCGTGGCCAGCCCGTTTACCTGATTTAAATTCACTCGATTTTTTTTACTGGGGAGCAGTAAAAGAAAAAGTTAATTCTAGGCCGATAGAAAATTTACATGAGCTGTGTGCCGTGTCGACCACCGACGAGTGCACACGTCACCCAGAGCGCTCGTAATTTCTCTTGTGCTGCACACCAGAAAACAAAAACCCGCGCAGTGTAAAAAAAAACAAAACCACGGCGCGCGCGCGTGTAAAAAAATAAATAAACTAAAATACAGTGCAGTTCAATTAAAAAAAAAAAAACAAAAATATCACACAGTGCGGGTATCCCACCTCTACCGCCCCTGGTCATAGTACTGTTGCTTGCACTCGGTCACTGCCGTTACTACATTTATCGTACGGTACGGGCAGTGACTGAGTGTATGTAACAACCGATGGATAGCGGGTTAGTGAGTGTGAATTTTGTTGATGCACTGTTTCATATTGTTGTAAGGGCATAACACCTACAGCAATTTGATTCGGTAAACCATCGTCAGACTTTTCCTTGCTTAGTATCGTCGGTGTTTGTATTTAGTGTGTTTGTTTGTAATTATGACTAGGGTATCCAGGGTGGACGTAGCCAATGTACGCGGGCTAAAAAGTAATCACTTTTTTGCGTACGTCCACGTCCACGTACAGACCAGCTGTTTTGACACTTAGTGAAACACAGTACATCCCCGCCCACACCTCTCAGATCACTCTGATCTGAAGCTACCTGGCTACGAACTAGTGCCACTATTCTTTCCCCATCGCGGTGTCGCCATTTATGTACGTAGCGATGTAGCTTACCAAAATCCACCACAATGTAGTCCCTTTTCCAATCCGGAATTCAATTTCATGTGGTTAAAATTGCATCTCCGTAAGCAAATTGTCCACCACTGCTTTATTTACAGAAGACCCAAACTGGACAGCAACTCGACCTTGTCTGACTCCATTCAACGAATTGTTTTCTTGTATCCTCATACTGAAATCGCGATTACGGGCGATTTCAATATACACAATTCTGGTTGGCTTCGACATTCTGGACAGACAACACACGAAGGATGGTGTGCTGAGATCTTAGCTGCGGAAAATAATTTAACCCAGCTTGTAAATGAGCTCACATGAATACTAGACGTTGATAGTCATACCGCCAACACCCTGCACTTGTTTTAACTTCTCACCCTAATAAGTACTCCGTTGGTGTGCTCTCCTCTCTAGGTTCGTCGACCATTGTGTTATATCAGTTAATTTCTCGTACACCCACCACACAGTTAGAGAAAAGATTCCCAAAGAACCGTATGGCAATACGAGAAAGCCAACTGGAGCGGTCCTTAGGAATTTTAACTAGTCGTTATGTTTCCTCGATAACGACGTAGATGCCGCTGCTGAAATGATCACAGAAAGTATTCTCTTTGGAATGAGATTCTTTATCCCTCATCGGATGAAGACTATCAAACCAAAAGAAAAGGCATGGTACGACTCGAGCTGTAAAGTGGCTGTGAGGGTTAGAGAATTGTTTCTTCGGTCCTACCAGACCAACCCGACAGAAGAAAACCGAAAAAAAATTTAAACGAGCCAGAAATGACTGCAACGTCTTTCTCAAGCGCGTGAAATTCCACTACGACCAAAAACTGAGACAAAAAATTCTGCAATATCCCAAAGGCAGGAACAATTTTTGGTCGTTCGTCAAAACCATTGGAAATTCTGCTAAATCCTCCATCCCAACGCTCATTTACAATGACATTCGAGCTGTCAGCTCTCTGGACAAACTCAATCTACTTGCTGCACACTTGCTTTGTGCCCCCCTAAACACTTGAGTACGTCGAATCTTCCATCAGCAAGAGTTCTTAAAGATCTTAATACCTATATACAAATCCGCAGGTCCAGATGGTATATCTCCCCCTTCGCGGTACATTGGATGCGATCGATAATGTTAACCGTTCGCGTATCTCAGCAACTGGGCGCATATGTTGAAAATTGTATCTCCCATATTAGCACTTGTTCTGTACACTGTCAACCTACAATATTTCATACTAGAGTTTTTGAGTGCCCTTGTATCAGTCTTGACGGAGTTTAGAGTGTAGATCTATCGTATATATCATTGCAGAAACTTTGTGTGGTAATTTGTAACTACCACCTTCATCAAAATGTTCCCGCACCATACCACCGTGTGGCGCGAATTTTAGAAATGGTACAACGGCCTCAATTTCATGCAAAAAAGAGACCGTGTTGACGTCGCAAAAGAGATGATTTGCGAGGCTGAATCCGATCCCACATGCATCAAAAGAATCATTACTGGAGACGAGACGTGGGTTTATAAGTACGACACGCAATCCAGACATCAGGCAAGTGAATGGCGTTCACCAAATGAGCCGAGACCAAAAAAACCACGTCGTTTTCAGTCAAAAAAGAAGGCTCACGGTTTTCATGGATTACAACGGTGTAGTGCATCATGAATTTTTGCCAGAAGGCCGGAAAGTAAACAAAGAGTATTATTTGGGCGTTATAAGATGTTTGCGTGAAGCAATTCGCCGAAAGAGACCAGAATTGTGGGCAGAAAACTCGTGGATTTTGCACAATGATAACGCACCGTCGCACAGTGCCATCATTATTTGTAATTTTTTGACGAAAAATGCAACAAATACCATCCAACAGCCACCGAATTCACCTGATTTTGCTCCCTGTGACTTCTTTCTGTTCAATCGTGTTAAAAAACCACTACGGGGAACGCGTTTCAGCAGCCGAGAGGAAGTAATGGAAAAATCGCAGGAAGCACTGATGGACATACCGAAAACTGAATATGGTATTAAAAATGTTTCGAGGATTGGATCAACCGCTGGCATAAGTGTGTTGCAGTCGATGGGGATTACTTTGCAGGGGACAATATAGGTTTAGATGAATAAACTTGTATTTTTAATTTTCTGAATAAATTACGAAAAATGTTTTGTACTCGTATTATTAGTATTTTACTTTACTTGATTTGAATACATGTTAAGCGACTCTTGCTTTTCTATATAACTTTGAATTTTTGACTTAACGATTGATGTGTGGTCCAATGAAGGATCAATGCTTTACAATTCATACAAATTCTACCAATGCCTTTTGCAACAATAAAATTATGTCAGCTTTATCGTAAAATAGAATTCAATATACATTGACCACTTAAGATAAAACTTTTTTCAAATCCTAGATTTGCAATAATGTAGTAACACAACAAAATTTATTGCACGGGAGTCAAAGTTAATTGAAAAGGTCTACCTGGAAAATATTTTTCATTTTGTTATCTTCTTTGTGAATTCCTTTCAAATCTAGAGAAACCATTATAACAAAAGCTACTTGTGTTGAACAAAAATCACGATAATATGTATTGATTTGTAGACACAACGAAGCGTTGAGTTCAGTTTGACAAATCATTCATGCGAAAATCAGCTGAAGGTTCATTTTATCTAAAGTCATACACACTTTTGTACAATACAACGTTTTTTTCATTGTTTAGCCTAGTTTACTGAATTTGTTTACGATTTTCAATGATTCTATTGTTGTACTAACAGGTTCACAAAAAGTAAGTTTTAACTCAACAATTACTTACTATAAAAGAAGTGGCTTGCTTGAAAGTCAGATAATAGTTTTCATTATGTTTCCAGTTTCACATTGCCAAGATCATGTCACTGGTAAGTGATCTTGACAATGCACGTACTGTAAAGATTCATTTGCTGAAGATGCGCAGCACACCACAAACCATCTCGCTCACTATGCTGTAGCACGAGTACATGTTCCTCAAGATTTTCATTCATGAGATGAGTCTACACTGTGCAGAAATATGTATGTATCTAAATTCGTATATGGCGCGAATCCATTCAGGCAAAGCCAATGGCTCTTGTGTAATAGCGGCTTTGTGCAGGTCGAAAAACACAGCTTACTGAATAAATTAGTTTTCTGCATTTATCGTGACCTGAATGAATCGTCTGCAAAAAAGATGGATGATGTCTTAATTTTTTTTTCTATTCACGAACTTCCAGTATTACCTAACATTGAACTTGGACTTGGAATGACAGGCTCGTACTTGTATATGGCTTCGCCCGAGGCTTCTATAGATTAAAAAAAAATCTCTAAATCTTCAAAATTAGTGTTAAATACGCGGTCTTTCTTGTTGGAGGTTGCTTCATCAAGATAATTGCCCAGCCATTCTATAAGAACCGGAAATCTTAGACATTTGAATGGGGGAATAGTCAAAAATTCCAGGACAAAGAATTTGTAAATGAGATGGAAGTGACCTTAACAAGCCGCTTGTAGGTGACAAATAAGCAAAGGCTCTCGATATCTACCGCAAAAGTTCCTACCGAAAATAAGAAAAACGTTTATTCGGATTGGCATTTATATTTCGAGGAACATACATTCATACATACATATATACATCAATTCTAAATTAAACATTAGTTTTCTGCTTGCACGACATCACTTTTGAAAACGCATTCAGGTTGATCAACTTCGTAGCTGGTAGAAATGTTACTTATATACGAGTAATTGCTTGACTTTATTTAAATAAATGCACTTGGAGATTTTAGGATGAATCTATTGTTAAATAGATTAATAAAGCTGAGATCTACGCAAATTTCTCTTCCAAGGAGCAAACAATATCTCAGATTATTATTTCGCCCCTGTTAAAACAATCGTCAAACCAACAGATTTATGCGAGAAACTTCAATTTCGACCGGCAACAACTCTGGGTAGTAGAATTGCGTCGGTCCTAATGATATTGAGCACAATTTCTTGTGAAATGTGCCGTGACGAGGAAAATATCCCAGATAGACGGAATGGACTATTTAATATGCAATTTAGCCAAAATAAACATGAATATTAAAATTGAATGAATATAGCATTCAATCTACATGAATTTTAAAAGCAAGAGGAAGGAAAGATTTAGTCAAGGTGAACATACAACGACCGCGGTTTTCATGACATGATCAAACTATATTTAAATCATTCTTCTTTTATTAGTAACAGTAACAGTAGGCAACAGATCAGATCATCTGAAACACCAGAACGTAAAAAACGACAAAGTCACTTAACATGCAAAGGCGTTGTTATTTATTCTTTGACATACCGAATTGCAAAGATTGTCAATGGCAGCAGTCTTGCAGACGCAGATTGCATATATTGCTATATGATAATCGAAACGCAAACTGAAAGACGAACTTTGGTTAAGGATACTGATTTTGGTAAATAGGTTGGTTGGGTTGGGCTATTGAACAGGTTAGTTGACTTTGACTCGTTCAAAAATTCAAACCTCGAATCATGTTTAGCGACTAACTGCTCTAAAACATTGATGTACGAGTAATGTAACTGGTACATTGGAAATAAACTGTTATCAACTTATTTCAAAATTGTGATCATTTTCTTCAAGATAACGTGAAAGCTGTCTGATATTATTCAGGTAGTGCTCAAAGGTGTCATTATCCAATTTCAACAAATCTAAATATGTGAATGTTTTTCTAAATAGCAAATTTTATTTGAATTCAAAATGTCGTCAATTTTTTAACCATTGGTATGGGTACCTCCGATTTATCAAAAGTTCTATCTTATACTTTAAATGTAAGATGAAATCAAAACTGATGTTAAAATGTCATTGACTCAACAGAATACGAGTAGTTTATCTCAACTTAAGGTCTTTTCCTGTCTCACTTTTCTCTGATATTGATATCATGACTTCACTTCAAGGCATTTCTCAATATATTGAATTGTTCATTGGTACAATACGTACTGAGGTTTTGATAACAGTTAAGTAAGGATGAGTAAAATTCTGGAAAGGTCTAGAAAGTTTTTCTGTTTAAAAAAGGCCTTATCTTTAACAATTAAAAAGACTTTAACTATCTGAATGTAGCTTTATAACGCCGAGGTTTGTTTAGTTTTCATGCGAAGAGGGTAAAATGCGATTCGGAGAAACTCAAATGCACATAGCCTTAGGATAAATTATATTGAATTAGCTTTTAAATTTCTATAAAAACCCATTGTTTAAAATTCTATACTTCGGCGGCACCCAGGGTCCTTAGAAAGCTACCAATCGAAATTAGTACATGTGGAACGACGAACTAGCAAGCTCGCACGCACCGCATTAATTTTCGGGGAATGCGGAAGAGTCCAAATACAATACGATACGTGCGTTCATGCGACTTGAGTTGACAAGTACTGTTTAAATTCGATGTGAATATGGCTTTGCTTTCGGCATATAAAATTTTAATAATGGGAAATAAATAGTTTGTTAAAAATAAAGATATTAAGAAATTGTAAAAACAAACGTGAAAAACAGAAAAAAACTAATGTGATATATAAAAACAGACTATGTAATGTAATCTATGGCGAATTTCATCCCCTATACTATATTCGCAGATCCGGTCGGATAAAAGTGACTCATTTTGCCACAAAAACTTTCGATTACATATTAAAAAAAACATAAGTGATACTTGTTATCATTGTACCACCAATTTTCAGAGACCTATCTCTGTCAAAGAAGGTCTTTTACTAACATTGAGGTAATAAAACTAAATTTATTTTATAAAATATGTGCTTATTTCATGTGCTTCGTTCGCATTTTGATTAACAAATTGAGATGTAGAAGGAAGATTTGCAGAAGGGTAAACATTGAAGGTAGGGGAAGCTAGTGCAGAGTTCTCAGAATAAGCCGAAGTAACAACTGAAGACAAATGAATTTTATTTTCCTCCATTTCTTGCAATTATACTTCTTGGAATTTCGTCCTAACTCGAAGTTGTCGTAATGGATCTAATTTCTTCAAAAATACTTTGCTTCCATTTCCGCAGAAAAAGGAAATTGTCGTCCTCCGATGCTTCAAGTAAAGCATCAATGGTTTCAATGTCTAGAAGATTTAGCTCAACATCTTTCCATCCTCAAAAACCCGCATTGACTCCCATTGTCGGCTTCAGTTGCAATTGCAAAGCTATTTGAAGTATCTGATACCAACGACAAATATCTATCAGCGTCTCCCGGAGACACTGTATCATTTAGGAAAAGTAAACTATTCAAAAATTGCCACTTTCTTGGGAAGTGTCTTTCTCTATTACCAAGATCTTCACCTGATTTAGTCTTCGGAATTTTCTTCAAAATTACAAAATTGATCACGTAAATTTCGCCACTTTTAATATCTTCTGAAAACTTGTGCCTTTTTATGTTTCAGGTACCTATCCAACGGGAATATCATTTAGACAAATTGCTTTTACATTTCGGATATCTAAATCGTCTATTGCCTATATAGTTATCGAGATTTGCAAGGCCATTTGGAAATTACTCCAGAAGACACATATGCCTGCACCAGCTGTTCAACATTTTGAAAAGGTCTCAGAAGAATTTTTCGAAAAATGGAACTTCCCGAACTGTTTGGGCTGTATCGACGGAACGCTTGTAGACTTGGCCAGCAGTGCCCAGCAATTTCAAGCAGTATGTATTACAAATATAAAGGTTTCTTTTCAATAATACTCTTGGCAGTAATTGGGGTAAAATACCGTTTTTCAATAATCGATGTGGGCGGATATGGAAAAGATAGCGATGCAGATATTTTTGCAAATTCACCAATTTATAAAAATATCGAGAATAATGATTTACCTTTACCCAGAGATCAGCCGCTATTTAAATCTGAGCAAAAGGCTGCATCTGCGTTTCTAGGAGATGAATCATTTCTCTTGAGAATTTATTTAATGAAGCCCTATCATGCAAGGCGTCTGCAGAAGAATACCGCTGCCTCAGATTTTAGTTATCCTTTGTCACGAGTCAGAGTGCCAGTGGAGTGTGCATTCGGTATTAGTTCTGCCAAATTTAGAGTCTTTCAATAGCAGTAATGTTGAAAATGAAGGTCCTACACAATGTAATTATTGATGTGGAACAAGATTTTTCCCCCAACTTTGAACAAAATATAAGCTCAAGAAATCCGATGCAAAACCACAATTTACAATCTTCTAAAATAAATAATTAAAAAATATTCGGTGGTGCAAAATGTCGAAAGAGAACTCTTACTGGTTTATCATATTCGGAGGAAAGATCACAGTGTTGTTGGATGTGAGAAACGGGAAAGATCATGTGATAACTTTAACATCGCTCTTTAAATAATTGTGCGCAACTCACAAGTCAACAAATAGATGATATTGAATAATCGGGATAAATCAACGGGGTATCAGTAGTCTATACATTTGTGAGTATTGTCAGGGCATTATATTTAAAAGAACTCAACACTCACGAGGGCATGCAACTCTTACTATATAATGGCTGAGCACGTTTTAGGTTTTTTTTTGAAAATTGAATGGAGAGAGAAAGAAAGCTGACTGATTTCATCAACTACTTATCTTACGAATACATCTAAGTACTGAAAAATATGAATGTCTTTTGTTGATGACAGCTACCTTACAGCTGACTAGAAAGCACACAAATACCAACCCAGTTTCTAAGCTGCCATCCAAATCGATTACGCAGCATAGGTTATATTTATTCATTCTAACTGGTCATAAAAAGCACACTGTGACTTAAACTGTAAACCCTCTCGTATCCATATCCTAGTCTATCGGTATTTACATACTATAGATAATATTTATTCACAAACTAGAAAAATAAATAGAGCTACAAAGCGCTATTGAAATAAATGAATGCGATTCGCGAAATATTGCTTTTGAAAGAGTGACATCTGATGCGCTTACAACTTTACGTATAAGTAGACTTTTTTACTTTTTCCGAGTTTTCATTTTATATTAAATTCATAATCATTAACCTTTGTTTAATTTTGTAATTAAAAAATAAAATAAAGATATTGAAAAAAGTTATTTTGCTTAATTCTTTTACTAATGCATACATACAGGGTGCACCAGCTTAGGTTTCCGTCCTGATAGCTGAAGATTCCTGAAGTTATGGCATACAAAAAATTGTATTGCAGCGGGAGGGGGTCTATTTTCACCCCCCTCCAAGTTATAGGCCGTTAAAGTGAGGAACGCCTGATTTCGAGGTAAAACTTCTTAACAGGCCGTAGCTTTTTAACGGATTCACCTTAATTCAGTGTGCATAAAATACTAAAATTTTGTCGAGTTCGACGAACGCCAACCAAAATTATGGCATTTAAAAGCTAACATTTTGAAAAATCTTTGGACCAATTTCATCAGAAAAATGCGTTTATCTTAACTTTTAGATGAACTTTTTTTACCAAAACTTTTGTCTTCTCTTCATTATCTACGATTTTTATGTAACATATGACTTTTCCACCTACGAACAATGGAATTTATTGCAAACAACTATTTTATTCAGACAAATGGGGAACAAAATAAATAGTATGTTCAAATAAAAAAAAATTTACCAAAAGCTGTCAGTTAACGAGTAAAACAAAGTTGGAGAATTAAGCCAACGGTAAATTTTCCGCTATTTTGTGGAATGTTTTTATTTTAATTCGGTGACAACTTTTGAAATCTGCCGATGTTACTTTATTTACTGATTCAGAGTGAACGGGTAAAGTGTTTAGCAAATGTTTAACAAAAAATGTTTTCGATTCGCGAATACGCCGATATACCTAATTTTCGTTTACGGTTTCTGTAATGGGGATGCAAGGTTAGCTTGATTAGAGTACCAACGGCGATATCCTAGGCGGAGGATCGCTTCTAGGCCAACTTTTATCAATGCTTTTCACCGCCTTTCAACCGTCGGCTCAGTATTTGGGTTAAGGAGAGAAAGATTGTCTAACATAACAGCAGCAGAAGAGTAAGAAAGAATTTTTTAATGCTGTAAGAATCCAGCTATCTATTAGCACCAGTAGGCTTGCAGCACAGTTGTAAATTCCAAGAACTACAATCCATAGAGTTCTTCAAGCCAACCGCGTTTACCTCTTTCCAGGGGTACTTTTGTCAGGGGACTTCCAAAAAAGGATTGTACATATTTTGCCAATGGCTGCTGCATCAACAAGAAGAGAATGAGCAGTTTATTCAAAAATGGGATGGAACTGACGAAGCCCAGTTTACGAGAATGGGCATTAACAACCAACGAAATTCCCACTATTCTACATCCTCAGAGTTGGCATCGTCTTCGGGCTCGTAATCATTGTTACTGCCGTCCGAAAAATCGCTTCTTGATTCAAAGAATCGTCTAATTGCTCCTCAAGTGTTTCTACAGTTTTGCGTTTTGGCATTTGATTGGGCATTTTACTTTTGCGAAAAAAACGAAAAAACATCAATTAGAAATGGTCCACACATAAACTGCCATAAAGCACTATTGGTAAATATAAGTACCACCATAAAGTACCCCTGGTATGTACCATATATGAAAAAAGTGCCGAATAGTCAGTCATTTATGTGGATTCACTACTTACGGTGTATACAACAATGAAAAACTTGTGAATTAACAGTTTTATGCACTTTAAATCAATTTTCAGTAGCGAAATTTTGTTTTTTTTTTAGCAAAAAGTGTACCACAATGCGCGCACCTACGGCAAAAACAGCGATACAGATCATAACATAGTTGTAAAATATACCGTTTGGAGATAAAAAATTTGTTCTTTATGCTTTAAGGTACGAAATGGTACACATTACAACCAATTTCCATATCGATTTCAGAAGTTAGGATTTTTTGAACACAGGCTGGTACACTTGTACTAGTAGGTTCGAAAGCGTTAACACGAACAACATCTTCGCAAAGGCAAAGTTTCAGCTGAAATGCAGATGTTTTTCTTAACTGTATACCATTTTACAGAAAATTTAGCGTGAATGTCTGGGCCGGTATATTGGATAGTAGTTTGATCGGGCCATTCATACTTCCACATGTCCTAAATTTAACATTCTATTTACATTTTTTGAGAGATCAATTGGCGAAACTCCTGGAAAATGTTGGTCTTGCTCAGAGGCAAAGAATGGTTTTCCAACACGATGGAGCTCCTTGCCCTTGTAGTAATAATGTAACTTCGTTTTTAGATCAAAAATTTAATGGACGGTGGATTGGCCGATTTGTTCTTTTTCCTTGGCCACCTAGATCTCCTGACATAACGCCAATGGATTTTTTTTCTGGGGAGAAAGGGTTTATTTGACTGAGATTTCAAGTCGGGAAAAGCTCCAAGAGAGAATAAATACAGTGGCAGAGGAGCTAAGAGGCATTTTACCAAACATTAATTTGCAGTCTGAAATCATCAAACGCGCTAGAACGTACATCCAAAGGCACGAGCAACATTTCGAAAATTTACTATTGTAGAAAAGCGTTTTGAAATCTTAAAACGTAACGGTCCTTTCTAGGACCACAAAAACTATTTAAAGGGGTATCAAATTTATTTTGTGATCCATTTGCCTGAATAAAATAGTGGTTTGCAATAACTTCCCTTCTTCGTAGGTGGAAAAGTCATACATAAAAATCGTAAAATCGTAGATAATGAAGGGAAGACAAAAATTTTGATAAAAAAAGTTTACCTAAAAGTTGAAAATTTCGAGATAAACGTATTTTTCTGATGAAATTGGTCCAACGATTTTTCAAAATGTTAGCTTTAAAATACCATAACTTTGGCTGGCGTTCATCGAACTCAAAGAAATTTCAGTATTTTATGCACACTGAAATTCTCTTTCAAAAATGTGCACAAAGCGTTCTTAAGCTGAATCTTTTAGGAAACTACAGCCTTTTAATAAGTTTTACCTCGAAATCAGAGGTTCCTCACTTTAACGGCCTATAACTTGGAGGGGTGTGAAAATAGACCCCCCCCCCCCTGCAATACAATTTTTTGTTTGCCACAACTTCAGGAATCTTCAGCTATCCGGACAAAAACCTAAACTGAGACATCCTCTATACTATCACCAATCTGAAACTATATTCTTTAATTTGCTTCCGTTAAATAGAAAAACAATTTACGAGGATATGTTCACGAATGAAAAAAAAAATACCGATGAAACGGCTTTATGTGACAACGTTTTTTACTCACTAGATTCTCCTCCTCCACTTATGTGATGTTCACCCGTTAGACCAAGCGCTGAAAATTCAGAGGGTTGCAGCTTCACCTCCATTTCACGAAGACGTGTATTCAAATTTTTTGTATGCATAAATAGGAAGAATGTACATGAGATTGCAATTAAAGCGATGAGTTCAACGGACCTGTAAGAAATAAAGAATTCTCATAAGAAAAAAGAAGAAAAATAATTAATACATAAAACAAAATAAAATAAAGGTGAGTTTGTAGGTAAATTAAAATAAAATAAATTGGTCAAGGGACGAAATTTACATCTTATTTGCTTGCGAAGTTATCACATTTACAGCTCTCCTCCTGTTAGGGTTCCCGGAAGAGGAAGTTCATAAATGTTAATTCAAAATCTTAGCCTTAATTTTGGATGGATGGTTCTACATTTTTGTTAAAATAGAGAAGTCGGCATACCATATTCCATGTGGAAAACCACTGAGAATAAATGACCCTACAGCGAAACTTAACAAACACCATGCTTTCCGTCTTAAGAAGTAAATCACCAAAAGGAAAAACAAATGACTTGCAAGGCTATATGTGTATGAACAAATGAGTGCAATTTTATTTAATTTCTCTATTAAATATAGTCATATCTCATTTTAAATGGTTGCCTAGGATACGATTTTCGTTATTTTCTTCTTTCCGGGGGTAATGTGTATACAATATTTAAGCTCAAATCACCTTCTTATGAGCTGTTTAAATATGTATGTTATGAATAGGTACGCCTTAGTTATATTGCCATATCTATACAACGTATATATGCAATAGTCCAGTAAAAACATTATAAAAAGAACCGTGTATTTCGAATAGACAGCCGTTTTAATTTTATATGTGGTTGGGCAGTGGAGAGTGTAGATTCAAGTTTTTTTTTTTCCTTTTTAAATGTCGTTCATGTCAGTTGGGAATCTAACGCCAAACCAAGGGTCAGGGGTTTTATTGTTGAGGCGATATTTTAGGGGCGGAATAGTTGTTTTTTTTCCATATATCGCGGTAAGACTGACAGTTAGAACATTTGTAAAATATTTTTAGGAGGTAGTACAAATTATAATAAATGCTATAATTTGTATATATCACCTTGATCAAAAAGTTCCCGCACCACACCACAGTGTGGCGCTGCCATTGTAAATCTGTTATTGACATTCCCTCTAAATCTTAGCGTCATAGTCTGACATTTTCAAAAGTTACGTAGCCAAGAGTACATCTATCTCTGTGTGTGTTGGCGATTTTTTACAATTTTAGAAATGGATTTAAATTTGCAACAACGAACTTGAATTAAATTTTGCATAAAAAACGGATTTAATGGTGCGCGAAGGTTGGAAATGTTGGAAAAGTGTTGCGGCAACGATTCTCTAAAGAAAACGGCCACGGTTACCAGTGGCACGAGCGGTTCAAAAGTGATCGAGATTCGATCGAAGATGATGAACGCAGTGCGAGACCATTGACATCGAAAAAAGACGAAAACATTGATGAAGTAAAAGAAATGTTGGTCAATAACCGCAAATTAACCATCAGAGAGATAGCGGAGGACTTGAACATTGCCTATGGATCCGTCCAAGACATTTTGGTTAATGATTTGGGTTTCCGTCGTGTAGCAGCAAAGCTGGTGCCAAAAGACCTCAATTTTATGCAAAAAAGAGACCGTGTTGACGTCGTAAAAGAGATGATTTGCGATTCTGAATCCGATCCAACATTCATCAAGAGGATCATTACTGGAGACGAGACGTGGGTTTATGAGTACGACACGCAATCCAGACATCAGGCAAGTGAATGGCGTTCACCAAATGAGCCGAGACCAAAAAACCACGTCATTTTCAGTCAAAAAAGAAGGCATTGCTCACGGTTTTCATGGATTACAACGGTGTAGTGCATCATGAATTTTTGCCAGAAGGCCAGACAGTAAACAAAGAGTATTATTTGGGCGTTATGAGACCTTTGCGTGAAGCAATTCGTGGGCAGAAAACTAGTGGATTTTGCATGATTACGCACCGTCGCACAGCGCCATCATTATTCGTAATTTTTTGACGAAAAATGCAACAAATACCATCCAACAGCCACCGAATTCACCTGATTCGGCTCCCTGTGACTTCGAGTTAAAAAACCACTACGAGAGGAAGTAATGGAAAAATCGCAGGAAGCACTGATGGACATACCGAAAACCGAATATAAAAAATTCGTCGAGGATTGGATCAATCGCTGGCATAAGTGTGTTGCAGTCGATGGGGATTACTTAGAAGGAGAAAATATAGATTTAGATGAATAAACTTATATTTTTAATTTTCTGAATAAAATCCGGGAACTTTTTGATGCGGGAGCTTTTTGATAAGCATTATGTGATTACATAGCAACGGCAGTAACCCTTTTAGCATCGCTATAAATCCAATAAAAATAACACAACGATACAAGTAGGAGTTTTTCTCAAAAATGTTCTACAAGAAAGCACTAATCTCCTTTTTTTAAGATAGCAACTAACAATATGGCTGGCCTGGCTTTTCTGGCTTTAAAGCAATTACGTGGATTTAGTTTCCATGCAAGGTGGGAAATAGGTCAATATCTTCATGACAACTAAGTACATATTCAAAAATAAAAAGAGGGAACTGACTTCTAGCTATTAGAATTGGGCCGAAAAAAAACAGCTAGTTACCATTCTCCTTTATGCTATGTCTCCACCAAAACTAAATCCGGGATTTACCTAAATCCACCTAAATCTTCACTAAATCCCGAGGATTTACCATACGATTTGACGTCCATAAATCTCATCAAAATCCGAGATTTGTAATAAATCCCACTTAAATTCTTATACGACACAAATCAAACAATCCTTTTTTATGTCAGCAAACCTCATTTTCGTGAGAGTGAGTGAGAGAACTCAACACGCAGACACCCCAGATACTTGTTGATTTGTTTTGCCTAAATATTGCCTTGATTATTGCAAATCTTTTTCTTCTCCATTGGATGCCGTTTTTTCCGGTGGCAGACGATCCTCCTGTCCAATACATGTGTTGTCACTTTCACTCGATTTTGTATCTTTATATTATACCATATACCAATAATAGTTTTACATCGTTTGCATCCATTTCTTGAAATTTGTAAGGATATTACCAGCTGTGATGATTTTTTTTAGCAGCAATGTAGCATAAATGTAAATCTTTTTTCACTAAATGGATTTAGTTTTGGTGGAGACATAGCATTAGAGAAACGTTTTTTTTTAATATTTGAAACTAGGTATGTACTTCTTTGTGTATATTTTTTCCTTGTTTTTATATATTATAACACATACATATTAATATTTTGTTAACTAAATTTGGTATATATAGCTACCAATTAGTTTTGGCAGTCGAAAATATGATATTTTTTTTAATTAATACCGAATTTTGTACAATAGATAATTGTCTTTCTCATTTTATTTTGTTCTTGGTTGTTCACATTTAAAGGGAAATAAAACTACTAGAATTTTTAGGAATTTAGCACGAGAACTAAGTTCACTTTACGCTGTCTATCATAAGAATTAAACTATAAGAAGAAGGGAAAAGCGTTAGAAAGTATTGATCACTTTCGAAACAGTGCAGGCGATATTTTACACACACCGTCAACAGAAACATGCATCTGGCACTGTAGAGATTCACATCTAGACGGGAGTTGCTGATACAATTGTTTGGGAAAGGTTAATTTTATGACCTCAATGGTGATTCTTTTATACAGCCCCGGACAGAGCCTTATATATGCATACAAAAAAAATTAAACAAATCTTTTAGAAGAAAGTATAAAAAAAATAATTTACATAACCAGCTCTTAGTTTTTTACCGAAATAGTAACTACAATAGAAAGGTAATAAATATGGACAATTTTCTAGGTTCAAGAGGTTCACTTCCTGTTAGGGTGGGAATTCAAACTTGAGATGACGATTATATTTCGTCAGAAATTATCCGGCCTCAGATAAGTAAACTGACATTTCAATTTGTTGGTGTGCTGGTTCCTATTGTCGTAAGGGAATAACACCTACGAGTACAACAATTTGATTCGGTAAACCAAATCTGAATTTTTACTTTACAGCTGTGCTTAGTAACGTCGGTGTTTGTGTTTTTTGTGTTTGTCTTTCTTTATAATGTCTCGGGAACTTAGAGTGGATATTTCCAATATACGCAGGCAAAAAAGTAATCACTTTTCTGCGTACATCCACGGCTGTAAATTCAGGCCAGCTGTTTTGGAACTTAGTGAAACACAAGTAGATCCCCGCCCACACCTCTCAGATCACTCTGATCTGAAGCTACCTGGCGACGAACTAGTGCCACTATTCTTTTCTTATCGCGGTCTCGCCATTTACGTGCGTAGTGATGTAGCTTACCAAATTCCACCACGATGTAGTCACTGTTCCAACCCGGAATTCAATTTCATGTGGTTAAAATTCCATATCCGTAAGAAAATTGTCCACTACTGCTTTATTTACAGAAGCCCCAAACTGGACAGCAACTCGACCTTTCACGAGTTTGATGCGCTGTCCGACTCCATTCAAGGAATTGTATCCCTGTATCCTCATACTGAAATCGTGATTACGGGCGATTTCAATATACACAATCCTGGTTGGCTCCGACATTCAGGACAGACAACACTCGAAGGACGGTGTGTTGAGATCTTCGTTGCGGAAAATAATTTAACCCAGCTTATAGGTGAGCCCACACGAATACCAAACGTTGATAGTCATACCGCCAACACCCTGGACTTGTTTCCTAACAACTCACCCTCACAAATACTGCGTTGATGTGCTCTCCCCTCTAGGCTCGTCAGACTGATGTGTCATATCAGCTAAATTCTCGTACACCCAGCACACAGTTAGAGAAAAGGACCCTAAAAGAACCGTATGGCAATACGAGAAAGCCAACTGAAGCGGTCTTTACAGCTTCTTTAGGAATTTTAACTGGTCGTTATGTTTCCTCGATAACGACGTGGATGCCGCTGCTGATCTGATCACAGACACCATTCTCTTTGGAATGAGAAATTTTATCCCTCATCGGATGAAGATTACCAAACCAAGAGAAAGGCATGGTACGAGCCGAGAAATTTTTTTCTTGGTCCTTCAAGACCAACCCAACAGAGGAAAACCGAAAAAAGTTCAAACGAGCCAGGAATGACTGCAACGTCTTTCTTAAGCGTGTAAAATTCCTATACGACCAAAAACTGAGACAGAAAATACTACAATGTCCCAAAGGTATTACAAATTTTTGGTCGTTCCTCAAAAATATTAGAAATTCTGCCTTATCCTTCATCACAACGCTCGTTTATAATGACATTTCAGCTGTCAGCTCTTTGGACAAGGCCAATCTGGTTGCTGCATACTTTGCGGCCAGTTAAACACTCCCAGATTGTCATTTGTCTCCGCCTACACTTGAGTGCGTCGAATCTTCAAAGGGACAAATCCAATTTCGCACTCGTGTAGTAGCAAAAGTTCTTAAAGATCTTAAGATTCACAAATCCACTGGTCCAAATGGTATATCTCCTCTCCTTCTAAAGAGGTGTTCTGCCTCGCTGGTAAAAACTGCGTAAGCTTTTTCATTGATCCTACGCTTTAGGACTCTTTCTGAGCAGATGGAAAACAGCATTTACCCAGCCCATCCCTAGAAAAGGCAAATCATCCTCTCTCTCCTCCTACAGATCCATTGCACTTACATCCCTTCTTTCCAAGGTCATGGAAACGCTGATTACCCATCAGTTCAAGAAATATCTAGAAACACGAAAACTTCTCAATGACCGACAGTACGGTTTTCGTAGAAACAGGTCCACTGGTGATCTGATGGTATGTCTCACCGAAAAGTGGAACCAAAGCGTAATGAATCTGGCGAAAGCCAGATAGTTGCACTTGATATTTCTAAGGCATTTGACAGAGTTTGGCATCAGGCTCTTTTGTCGAAAAGCGTGCTTTTGGGATACCATATATGGCTCTTTTCTTCAATGGACGACGGTCGATTCAAGTCGTGTTGGATGGCTTAAAGCCTGATATTCACAAAAGAAATGCTGGTGTGCCCAAGGGGTTCCGTTCTGTTTCCGACACACTTTTTATCAATGATCTCTTGTCTGCCACTTCTAATCCAATATATTCCGTTGCTGACAGTAGTACTCTCTGCCTCCCGGATTCACTTCCCTGCTCTTTGACTGTGGAACGGGAACGCGAGCGTATGTCAAGCTGATATTAACAGCATAACTAATTGGGGAACCACTAACAGAGTAGAATTTAATGCTTCCAAAACACAATGCTGTCTGCTGTCGTTTAAGTGAAATTTAAACACCCAGCCATTATCCATGAATGGTACTTACATCGTCAAAAGCGATAAACTTTCCATTCTAGGTTTGTGTGTCAACGTCGTTGGAATGACTACATGTTCGGTGTCGTCAAAAATGCGTCGAAATGTCTAGGTTTCCTCAAGCGATGTAAGAAATACTCCACCCTTTTTGATCTGGCATCAATATATAAGGCGTTTATCCGCCCGAAATTGGAGTACAATGCCCACATCTGGTTGGGTAGGCCCAAAAGATCTCTGCACCTGCTAGATAGGATTCAAAACCGTGTGATAAAACGCATAGGTGATACTAATATTATTCAAACAATGGACACAATCGAACACCGACGTAATGTCTCGTGTCTCACTCTGTTTTATCGCTATTTCCACCACCAGTACTCCATAGAAATCGCCAATTACATTCCACCCATTCAAACTTTTAACCGTAACACCCGACTCGCTATGAATGCTCATCAGTAATCCCTCAAGCCCACTTTCGGACGTACTCTAAAATATCGTGATTCGTTCTTAAGCCGCACAATTCGCTTATGGAATGCCCTGCCTAGCTCTTTATTTTCTAGTCATTATAACCTTCAAACATTTAAAACCAAAGTTCACCGGTCCCTCTCTTACTATCCTCTCTGATTTTCCTTCGATTAAGGATACTTAAATCCCTTTAGCGCGCATGTAAAAAAAAAAAAAATATATTTGGAGAGTTATTTATTCGGAGGCTAAATACCCATTTCACCAATCGCACAGAGCTATCAGAAATACTTTGCGACATGCGCCTACAATTGAGAAGTGCCGTCGTACTCGTTTACCTGCAAACTAAGGCGTAAAGTTAGAGAGTGCTTACGAGTATATCATGAAGATGATAGCTCGTAGAATGTGATGAAACCATTCTGTGGCCTTCAAGGCCTCCGAACTTAACACCAACGGAATTTTTTTTACGGATCCGTTGAAGGATATTGTTAACTTATAACAAATAACAACCCTGGATGACTTGCACTGCGTATTGAAAGGAACAAATACATGTGTAACATACTTTCAAAGACGAGTATTTAAAGGAATGCTGCCATTTGCATTGAAAATATTGTTTAGATTTTACATATTTCAACAACTTATCGGGAAAATTATGGGCTTGAGAAGAAAAGCCCTGACATTTATTTATTTCTTAATATCACATTCTCATATATTGGCCTTAAAAAGAGTAAAGAAATAAAAAAAAAATAGTTTTTAAAAAATTGATTTACCTTTGAGCTTGAAAAACTATGGAAATAATGACGGCATAGTGAAAGTTACTCTCGGGTATTTTCATTATAGCGGCATATATCATCAATAATATACATAAAATATGTTTAAAACCACAATATTTCCGAGAGTATGCATTTCCGACCTCCTTTACCAATACAATTTTTTTCTTAAAAGGTGTAATTACCCACATTTTTCCGAAACACCCTATTTATGAAAGCCGGCGTGCGTCATTGACCTTAGGATATTGAATTCTTCTGACTGCAATCTCTTTGAATAATCGCATTTGTTTCCTTTTAGCTTGGTATTCAAAAGGTCTGCTATTAATGAATTGTAGGAAAAGTCTGCAAAAATTCTACAATTTTCAAAATATTTAATAAATTTACAAGATCTCCAAATTAAAAGAAAAGTTGATGTGAGGAATGATTTTGGCCTACTGCATACAAATTTCCCGTTAGTAATACATTTTTAAATTGTTCCTTGGTACGTCTATCCATCTATCGACCCATACATACAATATATGTACGAGGGTTATCCGAAAAGAAAAGATAGCGGCACTCTTCAAGAAAAGCTAGTGAATGCTAGTTGTGCATCTTTTGACAGTTATTTACCGAAGTTTCAGTCATTTTGAACGCGCAGTTTTTAGTTGACAGTCGTTTGAGTGAGCCGATGTGAGTGTTTTTTGAGTATCGAGCTGTTATTAAATTCTTGTTTTTGAAAGGCAATACGCCTACGCAAATCAAAAATGAGTTGGACTCTGTGTATGGGGACTCTGCACCATCATTTACCACAGCGAAATTTTGGGCAGCTGTAAGGGCTTGGGAGATGTTGAACGCTCGGGACGTCCAAAAACTGCAACCACTGACGATAACATTGCTAAAGTTCACCAAATGATGTTAAACGATCGCCGAATTAAAGTGAGAGAGATAGTAGAGGTTTAGTTTCAAGATTTAGAGTCAAGATTTAGGCATGAGGAAGCTGTCCGCGCATTGGGTGCCGCGTTTGCTTACGTTAGACCAAAAACATGTTCGAAAAAACATTTCCAATCGCTCTGTTGGCGCAGGCGCAATAAATCCGAGTTTTGGCGCAGATTAATTACTGTAGATGAAACTTGGATGCACCATTATACGCCCGAAACAAAAATTTAGTCAAAACGGATACATTTGCAGAAAAGGAAAACTCTGTTTCACCAAGACCAAGCGCCGTTTCACACCTCAGCGGTTGCCATGGCGAAACTCCATGAATTACGGTTTGAACTGCTTATGTCTTATAGTACAAGCATGTACAAATTCAAGACCTAAAAGTAACTCAAAATCGTACTATTGTATAACTAAAACAAAGGAATGTGAGTAGTAGGGTGAGGCAGAGGTTGAAGAGAGGTTGGACATCTTTGTCTTCCCGTAGCATTCCAAAGAATATATCGGCAACTTTTTGGCGTAGAGTCTGTATGTTTACTGTACTAACTCTGTAAGTTTTGGTTAGTTAATGTAAGGTGGTAGGTTCAGATCACCAGTCCAAGAAAGACCTAGTAAGGCGAATGGAAGAAACCTGCGTTGTACACCTTCTACTCGGAAAATGTGTGTGGTGTAATGAGGTGACCAATCTTGACTAGCGTACTCAAGAAGAGGGCGGACATATGTTATGTAAACTTCAAACGTTACAAGTACCCTACGGGATGGGCAGGATGGCGTAATAAGGCTCAACAATTATTATTAATATAAATTTACGATTGGCATTGTCCTTATGTATACATTATGTTTATCATAAGGTATAGTTTGTTTTATTTATGTTTAAAATGTATAAATGAATGTAAATAATGGAATGCATAGAAAGTAAATCTTTACGCATCGGTTGTGTGGTGGAGTAAGCTCTCACGAAAATATGTCGTTGCTGCTTTTACCAGACTCCAAAAACCGGTTTCTCATTGATATTTATATTCATATCAAGGGCTGTACTCTCAAATTCTTCTTCCATTTAAAAAGAAGTGGTCTTTCGTAAAACACGCACTGGAACTTTGATAACCTTTATGGACATGCCATCTGATGCAATAACGCCAGAACTCTTTCTGCACAAAAAATACGAAATCAACTTTCCCTGTGCAGTGGAATCTTTTCGGCCAGAATCTGACCTTGGAAAAAATGTAGTCGGGTCTTCACGGATTGCTCCAAAACCGATATACATAGGAAATAACGATGGTGTCTTTCGGGGGACGCCGTTAGATTTCACTCCCCTTTAGGAAAACTTCCAACTGTTTTCCAAGCGGAGATATGGTATACGCAATCCTGATGGCAATGAACTATATCGTTAATAATCGGTAGAAGGGTCGAAGCATTTGCATCGTAGCGACAGCCAAGCTACGCTTAGAGCCTGCTGAACCCTTTTAGGACTTTCAAGCTTGATCGAGAATACAAGACGTTACTGTACGCAGTCAAAATGCTGAATGGACTGCGTCTTGTCTGGGTCCTAGATCACAATGGGATCACGGGAAACTAAATCGCCGATGAAGGCAAGGCTCAAAGGAGAGTATTTCAGGACTCGAACCTTCGTCTTCGGCTAAGGTTTCCATTGACAGCTGGGCTTCATATGAGCAGATGCATGACCCCTCAGATTGTAGGCAGACAAAGGAACTTACAAGTACTACAAAGGACTTGTTCTGTATGTGAGTGCTCTATTAAGACCGAATAAAAAGCAAATGTTTGCAACTTCGCATAAATGAAGCATTCGGAAATTTACCGATCCACATATAATATGTATATGACTCTTGCAGATATTGAGATGAAACAAATTCTATATTATGACTCGACAAATCCATTTCAATACGATATATGAACAATCTGCCAAAATCTGCGAAAATCCGTGGTGTACCTTCGACAAATAGACAATAATAAAAAAAAATCTTTATTGTATTAGGTGTAGCGTAAATAATGTTATTTACCCATTGCGTAAGGAAAAAAAAATGGAGATCAGACAGCCAGACACCATGGGTCGTCGATTAAACGTACATTTTTTTTTCTTTTTCAAACGAAAGTGATACCTCTCTTTTACGAATATGTATATCAAATTTGATTTTTTATTTAACCAAATTGCATATATACTTTCCATTTAAAGATAGTATGTTATTGTTTTTTTCGATAATGTTTAATGTGTCGAACAAAATTCAACATTATGAAAATGCTTGTATGCCAAAAAATACAACAACAATTATTTCTTTTCCAACTTCCGAATTAATTACCAAAGTTATATAATGCTTTATTCATACTCGTGTGTATTGTACATAGTTGTTGAAATATTAATAACTGACTTTGATCGTCTCTTTGTGAAGCGAAGAGTTCATTCACACAAAAAACTAATCAAAGGCCGTTGACTTGGCCAATTTAAATTGTTAATCTGCTTGAGTTAATAATGAATGTGAATATTTATCTAAGAGTAGATTTGAAAGAAAGACGTCTTTATAAATTTTTTATTTGTATTGGCTGACCTCTTGCGCGGTCAAAATCCATGTTAAGCAATAAACTTAAAAATCAACAACGAACAGCTAGAATATGTACGAGTATGATACTTTTATAGATAATGTGTTTGCCATCCTTCACTCGTGTCGGTTGCCGCAGGGTATTCTACCTTCTAAGGTGAAGAACATTACTCCTACAAAACCAAAAATAAGAATGGATTTTTATTAGAAATTGCCTAAGGGTCTTTTATTATTGGCTCATTTTTGTTGCTGTCACTTTTGCTGAAGATAAATGGTTTGTTAATGAGTGTGCATTCTGGATAGAGATATTTTTTTTTTAAATAACACTACGCAAAAATAAATATGTATGTTCAAACTAAAATAACCAAAGTCTTTTCTTTAAGTTGATGAAGTTTGCAACAAGCAACAAATTTTGCTTAGTGAGTTAGATGAAAAATATAAGGGCACTTATGAATATTTGTATGTAGACTTTTTTTTTTTATAGTATACAGATACTTGAGCGAATTCTCCTTTGGAGCTATGTAGCTAGTGCCTCAGGCAACAGATTTAAATACAATAATTGTAAATAATTATATACACGTGTTATTTATTTAAATACTGAACTTTGAAGAAAGGACACATTTCTTATGCTATCTAACATAGTTTGATACTAGTACTATGTCATGTTATATGCAGCTCCGCGGTTGACTAAAAAGCGCTTTATTTCTTAGATACTAATCTTTAAGTGTGTTACAAATAAATGCAAAAAATGGGTGTGAAGAAAAGGTGTGGGAACAATACAATATATAGGTAAATGAACTAAAAAATATTATACGCACGACGCGCACTTATCAAAAATTGTGGTAGCAATACGAAGGATCAATTATAATATTAAAAATATATTTACGAAGTAGACAAATATATATTATATACAAACTTACTTCATACACTTATGATTTCCTGATTCTGACCATTTATCTTTGATTGCCTCCTTTAGATTCACTAGTTTCTGACCGTAAATATTTAAGTTGATCGTTTATTTCCTTGTAAGCACCTCAAAATACACGACACATTTATAATTCCACCAAACTGACTTTCTTTTAATGCAGTTCAGCTTTCGAAGTGGTTTGTACTGGTTTATCACGCTTAGACGATTATCGTTTTCGATTGATGTTGCTGTAGATCAGTTACTGATCTACAGATCAGATCAGATCAGATCACTGGTGATCTATTATTTATCACCAGTGATGATTCGTTTAAAAAAAAAAAATCGAAAATGGGTTTGAGATGCAAATCCTAAATATTGATTCGTTAAATGAGGTGAATATCTTTTGATACATCTACTGTATTTAACCTCTCTGCAATTTGTCACACAGTCAAATGACAGTCGGATTCAACTTCAATTGGTCTCCCAAGAGTTGGTCAACTTTGAGTGAAAAATCTCTGGAACGCAATTTCTTGCACCAATTCTGATATGCGTGTTCCATTAAGCAGTCAACACTACAAATTTCAGATACCTTCTTGTGAGCCTCAGCAGCTGTCTTGGGTTTACGGGATTACAAAAGCAAAGTACGTCGAGAATGCTCGTTTTTGCACTCCATGTTAAAGTTGACACTGTATAACAGGCGTAAACGTAAGCTCGATTTGCTTCTAAGGTAAGCTTAAAATGACAGCTATCAAATGTCAAAAGAAAAAAAAAAATCATAACATTGGCAAAAGCGAGAATCAACAAACATAACCCAATACAATTGTAAAAACCCAAAAAATTCTGTGTAGCGGCCGAATAAATTTTTGGTCTTCATGGTGACCTTGAGTATTCAGAATGTTAAAGAATAAATGAGCTTTCCTTTATTGTTGTTGAATTCGCTTTTATTGGTTATTATGAAAAGTCAATCTTAATACAGGTCGCCGAGTATTAATAGATTTGTTTAATGTTGCTTGAATTAAGTTTATAGTATATTTGTCCTTAAATCTACCCTTAGGCGAAAGTGAACTTTACGACATATGGTATTAGTGGTGATTCAAATAAGAATCCATCTAGGTGACCACTCCGAACAGATAAGATCACACTTCTAGCTCGAAGGACTCTTATTAGTAATGCCTTTTAAAGTCAAATTTTTTACAATAAACAAGTAGGCTAAATTCATTATGGGAGTTTTCTATCAAAAGGTTCTAGACTGGATATTTATTTCCGCCTGGAAGGCAGATAGCTAATAAAGCGGGAATATTTGATGACTATCAACATCAATCCACTATGTACATAATATGTATGTGTATGCAAAATCAATAACTATGGTTTCAATGCAGTGACTGCATGAGTAATGGTTCTGTTAAAAGTTGAACGAATTGAATGGGAATTTGGAGTCACGATACAACTAAGTCCGTTAATACGCCATCAACATTAAAATAAAAACATGACAATAAAATCGCAATTACATAAAAACGAAACAAGAAATGTTGCTGTTTATCTTGTATAAAAAAGTAACTTATTGTAGATAGATGTTGCTGAGTACGACACGGGAAATGTTTTTGTCAAATGTATTCTGTTTAAATGATGGCGTTCAAATACAAAACAATTCTATGGAATAAGGTATATCAAGGATAAATCCAGACAAACAGATGTTAATTATTATTGTATATAATATTCATACGGATTATGAAAAGTACGCCAAAAAACAATATCCCGAAATGTAGGCTAAAGGACTTGGTTTTTCGTTGCGCTCCATTTTGTGTTCAATCCTTTCGGGTCAAAAAATCGTTTAAGAACTGGTTCAATCAGAACTTATTATATGCAGTCCTGTGATAAAATATAGACTCAAACTAAAATTGTAATATTTTTTACACTTTCTTTTTTATTTTTTTTTTTTTATATTTTTTTTGTCCTAAAATATTGCCAAACATTACCAATTTAGAGAAAACCCTTTAATGGTATATTTCCCTTTTTAACGGGAATTTCTAAAAAAAGAACCCAAAATTCACCTGTGATAAAGTATGAACTCAAGATTTTGATTTATTAGTTTTCAGGTAAAAATTTATTTAATAAGGAATACTTTCTCCGTTATTTCTTATAACACTTAACAATCGTCGTGGTAAACTGGAAATAAGATTGCTTAAAGTGATTTCCGGTATATTATTCCACGCTTCAACAATTCTTTGTTTGAGTTGTTCCACATTTTGAATTTTTGGCTTTTCCTGATCATAAACCGCCCTTGCCAGGATGACCCACAGGTTTTCAATGGAGTTTAGGTCTGCACTTAAGGCTGGCCAATCTAGAAGTTTAATTCCATATTCTTGAAACCACGTTATTGTAGTCCGTGCTTTATGGATAGGAGCGTTGTCTTGTTGAAAAATTACATAATTGCCATCAGTTACCATTGGAAGAAGGTGTTCGTCCAGCACATCTTGGTAATTCTTGACGTTAATTCTTCTAGAAATAAAGACAATTTCAGTTTTTGGATTACCGATGAAAGCTGCCCAAACTACTCGTATAACACCTCTTCCCCTAAAGGCCTGAGTGGCATGATTTTTCGTTCTTTCCAAGCTCATGCCAATAGTATTTGAAGACGTCGGGGCCGTTTAGGTTGAATTTCTTCTCATTATTAAAGATTACATGCGACAATGTTTGGCAATATTTTAGGACAAAAAAAAAATATAAAAAAATTTTTTTTTAAAAAAGTGTAAAAAAAAATTAAAATTTTGGTTTGAGTCTATAATTTTTCACAGCACTGTATGTATATGTATATAAGTGAAGAGCATATTGTAATAGGAACGACAATTTTGCTAATACTGATCTTTCAAGACACAGTTCTGTTCGTTCTTCGAGGTTTTGATAAGTGGTGATTTTTGGTTAATGAGTGTATTTTCGGGAGAAGATACGCTACAAAGTCAACCTCATTGTTTAAAAACCATAATCGGAATTAGAGCTGAATTCACTGAGAATTAATAGTAACTTGTTGATTTTTGCCACAACTTCTGCAAAGGCATTAATTAATGCCTTGTTGGAATTGCAGATATATTCGTTGGGATCTTGTTTAATCTATTCAAAGTGCCGTGATGCAGTAAGGTCTGATACATTTGTGGTTAAGTAAAACACAAGGAAATTAACTTGATGACAATTTATTAAATTCATTCGAAAGACTATTTCATTCCATTTAACATCACATTTGAAAATAATATTCGGCATACATAATACATATGTCCACCACGGCTGGTTGCCACGTACAAAGCGTATTCCAAAAGTCAAATTTGGAGGCGTACTACTCGAACTATGTTTTGATCCAAAGCGTCAATCCTTGTTGGTTTATCGGCTTAAACTAGTGACTTGACCCACAGAAAATAATCCAATAGAGTCAAGACGGATTCATTTCTTGAAATGAGTCTATTTCCAAGACGTGTTTTCAATACAGCGGTGTTTTCCTTGGTAGTATGGAGTGGAGCAACATCCTATTGGAACTACAGTTCTTCCACATTAATGTCACACAAATTTGGGAACATACAATGGTTCATAATCGCATTGTGCCGGCGTCTATTGATAGTAACTTGTGTCTCGGCCTCATTTTTAAAGAAATAATGGGAGATTATGCCACCGACGTACAGTCGTAACATATGATACATTTTCTGGATGGAATGGCACCTGGTGAACTGCTTGAGGATTAATTCTCATTTGAAATACGGCAACTTTGCTGGTCGTCACGCGGCTTTTGCTTTTGCACCATTTACGTCTTATAAGCCTTGAGATCAAGATTTTTACGCAGAATTTTTCAGATTGTGGATGGACCAAAGCCAAGTTGTTGCGAACGACGACGAATCAATAAATTGGGGTCCCCTTCAGCACAAGCAGGCTGTGGAAATCCGAGATATTTTCTTCCGAACGTACGGCTCTTGTTCTTGTTGGTGTATGAGTATCCTATAGCGTGAATTGGATGTGAAATTTTTCAATAATCCGACAAATAGCATGTTCAGATCGCCGATCCTGTCTACCGTAAATTTCACGAAGCGCTTTATGAATTTCGCAAACAAAGCTTCAATTTTGGAAATAAATTTCAATGCCTTGACACCACAATCTTTTTATGATGAAATGGCAAACTACAATATACGAGTAAATGAAGCTTGACAGCCCAATGTGACTGATTTGACCTTTAATCTCTATTGAAAAGTCTGACACTGCAAAAAAAAAAAAAAAACACTCTTTATGTATGTACACATTAGAGTTTACGGTTTGAGCGTTATAGATAGCGCCGAGTAAACTCAGGAAGCAACTGCCCCTTGGTCACTGACGCTCATGTGTCATGAAATATGCTTGTTTATTAAGAATTTTACATTACATTACATTGTCCAGTATAAAATATAAAAGGGCTTAGGTGGGATCAGATTGTTTTTCCTTTACAAGTATAGTCTCAAAGGTAGGGAGACCTCTCCTCATAGCCAAATGCACTCATGATTCATATAATTGGAGGATTTTTCAAATTAAAAAAAAGCAAGGGGGAGCTACTAAAATATGATCAATACATTACTTTATGATAGTCCGGAGTAAATGTTGTCAAAGGACGGGTTTTAATCGAAACCTCAAATAGAGAAACTACCTACAGGTATTGCCCGTATCTGATCACTCTCAGAACTATGTCAGTTTAGTTTTAGCCACTGCTCATAAACCACAAATACGGATATTTATCTACAATAGTTTTCATATTGCCATTTTCGTTTATATAGTTTGTTATATTTATTTAACTTTATTGTTAAGCATTTGCTATGCCAAACATTAGACATCTTATCAGTAAATTTGGTTGGTTTTTGCATCAGTTCTGCGAGGTTGTTATTTATACTGATGGCTACTATTTAGAATTCAAGTATTGCTGATTAAGTGCTTCATTAAGGCAGCAAAAATTGAAAATTTTAAGCCGAAAAACAAATGTAATTGCAAATATTTTTTATTTAATTTTTTAGCTGTAATTTGTAATCGTTGTTCCATTTATTATAAATGACGAGTAATTAGGGCTGGCTTGGAACACCAATGTATTGGTAAAAAAATCTGATAATAATTCGATAGTCTTGAAACCGGCCCACTGGAGCACCGATCTATTCGGAATTTTCTCGGCAGTCCATTTAACCAGACAAATCGTGCAACAAATTGTTTGTTTTTAGTAAGCCCAAAATCTAACTCGGACACTATAGATATAAATAAAAAATATGAAAAATTATAGATGGAATATTATATATTGACATTATGCTCTCTTCATAAATAATAACTTTTTAAGAAAACACATCAATTGATGTAAAGTGTACAACGAAAAAAAAAGATTCTTGAACTAGACATTGTTTAAATTAGTCTTAGTGTTCTTGAGAAACGTCTGCTAAAGCCCATTTATTCCGGTTGAAATGCTGCCAAGACAAGGACAAATGAAATTGGCGAAAGTTTTCATGTTCAACGAACGACCGGAGAATTATGAATGTGTCTTCAAATGCCAACATGCTTCTTTGTGTTAAATGTCCATGAATATTATATATGATCACTGCACTAATCCATAGAGAAAATATATGCACATACAATATATCTTAAGAACTCCTTTGAACTTGCAGAGTTACATCTGCTAGCAATTGTTTTTCCAATTTCTTCTGATGACATCAAGATATATACATAAATGAACACAGTTGCATGATAATAAATGTTCAAAAAGAAATGCGGAATAAAAAAAAGGAAACGATTCAAGTAGATGATTTTTTGTGCACCTGATGAGTTTTGCTAAAGTTAAAACTTTGAGCTTACTATTTTTGTAGTTTAACACAATCCTGCCGATTTATATTTGTTTGACCAAAAATGTATTTTCTTTGAGAAATTGCATTTGCGAATGATGAAAGTCTTTCTTTCATAAATAAACGAATACTCCAGCATATGTACGAGTAATATTAAAGTATTAAAGTATCTTATCTACATTTGATTTGGAATAATGAAGCCAATTTGTTACGGTTTCCGCACACTGTTTTGAATATGGTATATGTATATAATTTTAACCAAGAAGTACCACTTTCTATATTTTTTAAATCTCTTTGGTGAAAATTAGCGTAAGGCAAAGGCGTTATGCTTACAGCATGTGCAGAGATCAAATACGGGCATATAAATTAGTTTACAAAATTGCTTAGATAGTTATTACCCCAATCAACTTACTAGCTATCTCAAATTGTTTGGTCCAAGTACTAAGATAGTTCTGAAAACAGACTGCTATTAGATACAGCATTATATGTATCTTCAGGGATAGTCTATAATAAAGAACTGGTTCTTAAAGTGACTGACGAAAGATCTGAGCAGTTGAAGGGTTCCAAATATACTCGTCACTGAACTGGGTGAAACCCGAGCTCTCGTATCGCCAGCTCACGATTTCATTTCGAAGGTAGAAACAGTGCACAAGGACTCGATTTTCCAGTGCTTCCAGCGGTCGCCCAGTGTGCCATTTTGGCCCAAAAATGGACAAAACTATAGAGACTAAGTTAAGATAAAGATAATTGATTTTTAGATATTGAGTTTTATCATATTTTCTCACCAAATTAGATTGGCATGACTGGAAATTAGTTAGTTTTCCTCCATGATTGGATTTCAATGAATATTCATGGTTTGTGATTTATTAATATTCTTACCTGAGGAATAAAATTAACGCCGAACAAGAAAGAATGTAAATAAGTCATAAAATTGATCATTTTTTTTTAACAGTAATGTGAGGCTTTCCAGAAAGTATAGGATCAGAACTCAGCAGCAGGCAATTTATTAGGTCACCATTAGTGTGGACTATTGAGAACTTCCTTGTGTGGGCTAGCCTTATTTGCCTAACCTCTTTGGCCTTTAGAGGCTTTTTCAGAGAGTAGCCCAATTGGCAAGTCAAAAAAAAGCTAACTTGGCTGCTATGCACCAATATTTTACACACCGAGCTAGGCATTTAATACCAGCTATATAATTTTAAATACAGACTTGTGTATCATCCAGAACTTTTTTGAAATTGTCTAAGTTGATTGGCTTTGAACAGTTTAAAATTTTTGAAATTACCTCCTTGCCGTATTCCCATCATTCGTAGAACGATGGCCTGGTTTACGCTTGTCTATAATGAGCCCCATTCTCAGTTTAAAGGCAGATTGAATGTTTTTCTTGGTTTCCTCCATAATTTTTTTGTTCTCTTCACCTTTAACCTGCCACCTGTATGAGATATGCAGCAAACACTCGAAGAATCTAATCCATGAATGAAGTGCGGATAAACCAAATTTAAGATTAATTGAATTTTCTGGCTTTTCTAAAATCGCCTGCTTGTTCATCTCCGAAGGACGGACTAAACAGATGTAGCAAAAAGCAGTTGAATTAGTGTTGGAAACTGTGTTGACGACACTACCATCTACCATGGTAAAATGCAATTTAAAATCGACTTGCACGTTAAAATTATTACTTAAAAATTTGTGAACTTGCAGATTACTGATATTGTTTGTCATGTTTCTTTCTTCTTCTCTAACCAGTAAAGCACTTTCTTTGCAAAAAATGAACGTTATTGGTCTGCAATATAAAATTGAAGAGGCTCGTTTGTTCAACCACAACACTTCTCTAGTCAGAACACGCGAGATACTCGTTTGTGGAGTTTTTAGTAGAAAATCTTTGTTTGTAGGTGCTATGTCCGCTACTTCCGTCAAATCCCCATTTGCAGTCCATCACCAGACTAGAGTCTTCTGAAAGTCTTATGTTTTTTTTTTTTTTTTTTTTATGATACCCGTTTACTGTTGCCAGAGCGCGGGCGGAAAGATAGAAGGAGGAGAAAGGAATGCATTGTTGTGATGTAGTGGTTTGAAACTCAGGTGTGCTTGGTTTCGATATTGGCTCTCCAGGGGTGGGAGTCCGAACAGGACGGAGAGATTTTCTTCACTCGGAATGATTCCGGTTGTGAATTTTAACGGTTGATTTGTGCTTGAAAACCCTACAACAGCCAAATCTACATATCAGCCTTCACACGCAGATTTTTCTGACTGAGTTCCAATTACACAAATGAAAACTTTGTCGTGGCTAAGATTCGAACCTTGACCCTCCGAGTGAGAAGCGATTGCTAGTACTTTCAGCAGTCAGGTTTAAAAGTTCCTGAAGGTTTACTTCGGCGGATACTTCGGTTACTTCAATGTTGTTTGGCAAAATGTTTAATTTTGCGTTTTTTAATGCTTGTTTTGCAGGAAAACATTTTGGATGAAGGGAGTTAACCACTGCCCGTAAAACCTCATACTTCATACAAGAAAGATTCAAATATAAATTTAAGGCCAGCGCATTCTCCGCTGAAAGACTTTTCGCCTTATTAGGTTCTTGAAATCTCTCCCTATTCGAAGACCATTCAGCCGCAACCTCTAACTCTCAAGTCGACCGTTGAGCACCGTTTTTAGGGACGAATCGCTAAATGGTTTCTGGGGTCCCCCTCCCCCTCTTGTAGAATCTTCTTCATTTTGAATAATTTCACCTGCATTGATTATAAATTCTAAGCTTAGCCAGTTTTGAAAACGCCTCTCAAATGTAGTTCTGTTCCTGGAACAAGCCTTCCACTTTGTTTTTATAGTGAGACAGAAGTACTCAGCAGCCTTTCGCAATACCTCCGAATCACATGAGTTGAAGTGACTGCTTAAGCTGCCACAAATAACTTTTTTCCTGTCATCCATATCGGTTGAAATCCAAATCTGATAAAGGCTGTTGTTTGTTAGCGTTTGCTCATGTCCCAAAAAAAAGGCTATTGCCAAAATCGCAGCATAACGCACTTTTTTTTAGAGAAATTTTAGAAAACGCAAGTTAAAATTATAATATTTCTAACAATTACGTATTTAAGGGCATTCTGAGCCTAAAGAAAAAATATTGTTTTTTTATACGTTTTGTCGACGGAGTGGCGCACAGTGGGTCGGTCCAATTGTTGATGACTCTGTCCAATATGTGCGCAGTTATTCCGAAAATTGCATGTCGGATGTTAGCCTCGAGCTCATCCAAAGTGGTTAGCTTGCTAGCGTAGACTACGGACTTGACGTAGACCGAAAGAAAATGACTGAGTGGTGTCAAATCGCATGATCGTGGCGGCCATTGATGAACGCTCGCCGTGAGATGACCCAGTAGCCGACAGAAAGTCGGTTAATATCGCTCTAAACCTAAGATCATTGACGGTAACGGGGTCTCCTTCCTCATTTCGAAAGAAATAAGGTCCGATGATGCCGCTATGCTATAAACCGCACCAAACAGTCAATCTTTCTAGATACATTGACGACATTGACGCTAGGCCGACTCTTACATCAGCACAATCTTATACGGATGTACGCCCAAATCCGACCTAAAAATAAGCCGGTTGATTTACGAATTTGTCCTATTGCAATTTGGGACAATCCCGATAATTTGCGGTATGTCTCTTCTTCCTACATAACGTATAAGACGCTGCGTGCTTACTTAGAGCGCATTTATCGGACTTGTGGTTCTTTATAGTTCAACCCGCCGTGCCCGGACCTTTGACAGTGAACAGATTGCAAATTGCCATCGCTTCTTTTTACTTTTTCTCATGGCACAGTGTGGTAGTCTAGGAGTTTGGTACACCTTAGACTATCCAGTTTGTTATTGGGAGTTATCTAAGCCAGGAAGTTTCCGCTCCCCCTTTTGGCCCTGGCTTCAGCAACCGATGCTTTCAGCGAGACAGTTGACGAGTATGGTGATACTTGCCGTTTACATTATGTTTATATTGGGTATTTACTGCAATGTAACATCATAACACAAGACCGCGAATTTTTCAGTGAGGCTGGGGAAATTTTGGTATAAATAATTCAACTACCCTTCCAGAGTTCATATCAATCATCCGGGTAAGGCATGTTTAGAATTTTGAAAATAATAAGATGACTTCGAAGAAAATGGCAACTCGAATTTCACTAAATCGGCTTTTATATCCATTTGAAGTCAACACAGAAAAATTCAATTAACTTGATGATTGTAAATGTTAACGTAAATATTTATCTCGAAGCTATGTTTTTATAAGCTTGTGTAGCTGGTAAAAAAAAAAACAGAAAAACTAGACCGATTAAGCTTAAATGTTAACCATGGCACTATTGGCTCTTCTACAAGTATCATTAAATTCCACCTTCCGCGATTTCCTGTGAAATATTTTTTTTCAAGCCACGAGCCTCCATTTTGATAAAAAAAAAAGCTAAAATATTTTTAATTGTTCTATAAACTAGAGCGGTTTTGGCCTTGTCAGAAGGGGCGAATTCACCCCAAGAGACAACGCACTGACTACGACCAGCCTTAGGTGGTAATGTTAATGTTGAATGCCACCAATAAAAGAAAATACACACTGAGGCCAAAACAACTTTCTTTCTTTACTTATGCTTAGCTATTACGAGTATAGGAGCATTCGTACCCTTTTGCAGGTTAAGCTCTTATAAAATAATGTACGTATAAGACTGAAATAACACTACACCTTGTAGATTTATTGAACGCTTTTCACTTAGGTGGTGATGTTATGGCGTATGGAAATACTAGATTTTATAAACCAAAATCTAGAAAAAAAAATCAGATTTGCATGCGCTTTTGGTAGTTCATGATACAGGCATGCGTAACCTTTTATCCCAATTATTAGGTCGTACATTAAACTAATGCACCATTTACAGTTTAAGACATGCTTCAACAAATTCCCGAAACACCATAAAACTTAATTGCAGATGTATTCGCATGGATCCTTCATCTTATAGTTATAAGTAATGCCCATATAACCAAGCACGTATCCGCTTAATTATTATTGCCTTAGTTGGTGGCCGAGACTTGAAAGATAAGAGTAAATATCGACATACTTCTATGTGTACGCACAGAGGCTGCAACTACATATTTTCTTTATTGCTGTTACATGTTTGTCTTAACGTCAAATGGTGTTAATAGAGAATGAGGGGGAAACAGATGTACGAGTATTAGAAATTAATCCTGGTCAAGCACATGTGATACAGTACTTGTTTCTGTAAATCCGCACTGAATAAATTTGATTTATTTTTTATGATTCCAAATACTTACATATGTATATTCATGTGTTAGATTTATGTACTCGTATTTGAAAACAAATGTCTTATCACAATTTCTTTTTTATATAGAAATGTACGAGTATATGTATCATTTACAAAATGAAAACGTAAATATTTTCTTAAACATATGAACCGAATTATTCAAGAGCATAATAATGGGTAATTTTGGTAACTTAATACAAGTTGGGGAAATACGTGATTCATCACAATTGAAGGAATTTATTGGGAAAGTGTTTCCTTCCGAGAAATATTCTTGTGATACTTCCGTAGGAAAAGATACTGGAAAATTGCGACGAAAATTAGAAATACATATGGATGATTAATGATGCTAATGCCCCAAAGAGCTGTGTTTCCAAGAATGTCACGGTACCAATTAATTTTTCTTACTTGGACCTTGGTCCCGGATCACTTCTTCGTTTGACCATGCTATCATTATTACTTAAGATAAGATATCGGGAAAGGGAATGCGAATATTTAATTGATTTATTTGCAGTAATACCCGTAAGGCAAGAGCATGGAGGACAGAAAATATTCATTGACAAACGTAAAATACATACATACATATGAACATACCCCATATGTGTAGATGATGAAAAGAAACTAATTAACTGGAATGTATGTAAGTGTTTGAAACATGTATGCTCTATATACCATATGTAGGTGTTTTTTTTTATATTAAGTGACTAATTTAAGAAGAAATGAACTTTTACGTAGCGTGTAATTTTCACACTTAAATTATTTAACACCATTGGAAATTAAGCGAAGTAAAAAAAAAGCCACTTCAAAGAAATAAACAAGTACTGAGTGAATTGAATATCAATTCAGTTATTTTACGTTTACTTTCTCGTGTAACTCCGACGAGTGATATTTGTCTCTTAGAAAGATGCATTCACCTTAACATTCTGACACTTTTATTCAACAACCATGACTCATTGTATCAAAATTGTAGGGCGCTGAGGGCTTGGTCGTTCATTCGTTTAAAATCATGAAAGTATAAAAGACAATCATGTTAACATACTCTTATGTTGTCATCGAATATATGTACATACATTATGCATTATGTACAGTATTGTGCAAAACAAAAACAACAAATTTAGCTCTCACATATAAGTGGAAATATTTTTTTTCCTAATGATCTTTCCAAAAAAATTAAAATGTAGATTTATGTAACGATGAAAGAGAAACATGGTAATGTATTTTTCAAAAGCATAACAACTTCTTTAAAAGAAAATCACAACAACAGCAAGTGTATGTAATATATGACAGTGTGCAAAACTAAAGCAACAATTTTTTGATTTCCCAAAAACAACAGAAAAAAGTTAGCGGTAGTTTTTCGTGTAAGGAAGTGCGTCATTGATCTGTCAAACGGATATCTTTCTTGTCGGTGGAGCTACAACTATGGCTTGAAATAAACTCGCTGATGAAATGAAATCTCAAATGATTGAATATTTTTTTAATGGAGACTCAAATTTCCATAGCCAAGAAATATAGTATAAACCGATCCATTCTTTCCCGCCTAATTAAAAAGTATAAAACAACGGTATATGTAACTGCTGTACATTTGGGAGGTCGACCACGAAAAATTTGGGAGAAGATGGATAGAAGAATTTGTGGTATAATTAAAAAAAGACCCGTTTGTGACTACCCAAAGGATTGTCACATCACTAAAATTAACCTTTCATCCAGCTAGGCTTCGAAGACGAGCAATCGAAAACGACTTAAAAAGTTACAGGTCTGCAAAAAAGCCTACGCTTAAAAAAAATTCATTTCCAGAAAAGGTACTTCTCAAAAAATCTCGTTTTAAAAGCACAAACGTAAACCAAGCAAATTGTTTTTAATTATTAGGTTAAATTTCGCCAGAATGCATCTGAATTGGACCATAGACAAATGGAAAACTGTCCGTTTCAGCGACGAATCTAAGTTCTGGTCAATTCGGATAGTATGTCAACAGTAAGACATCGGAAACGAGAGAAACTCAACCCTCTGAACTGAAAAGTTACATCAAAGCATGGAGGTGGTAGTGCGATGGTGTGGACATGCTTTTTAAGTAATGGTGTTAGTCCCTTTCACCAGAGTGAAGGGATAATGGATCGTTTTAAGCATAAAAATATTATGGAAATGAAAATGATGCCCCATGCTGAATGGAATCTGCCACTTCAATAGGTGTTTCAGCACGATAACGACCCGAAGCATACTTCGAAGGTGGTATAGGATTGGCTGAAAGACTATAGTGTGCAAGTTCTTGATTGCCGGCACAATCACTGGACGTGAATCCCATTGAAATCCTGTTTGGGATACTAAAACGACGGGTTGCTGGAGAACATTTCATGAATAAGCGAGAACTGTTTCAAGCATTACAAATTTAATGGCAAAAAATACCGCAAACCACAATTTCAGATTTAATATCTTCGATGACACGCAGATGTGATGAATTTATTAAAAATAAGGGCTCTTATAAAAAGTATTAGATTTGTTGCTTTAGTTTTGCACACTGCCATACATACTGGCTTTTGTTATGATTTTCTTATGTACGAGTTGTTATTATTTTGGAAAATACATTACCATGTTTCTCTTTCACCATTACATAAATCTACATTTTAATTTTTTTTAGAAAGATCAGTTGGAAAAAAAAAATATTTCCACTTATATGTGAGAGCTAAATTTGTTGCTTTTGTTTTGCGCAACACTGTACATAGGCATTGAGGTAGATACGTAATTGTACTCGTAGAATTGGTATATTTTCTTTTCATTCTGTTCAGTTTTGCCGGTTTGGTTTTCAGGTAAAAAGGTTTCGTAGATAAAGTTCAAAATAAATTTTTTTTGAAAACGTTTGCTTCGAAAACATTCTATTTTTTGGGTTCAAAATGAAAAATATAGAAATACGTTCTATTTGTAATGAAATCGCTTTCTAGCTTGTCAGAGCTTGAGCCCCAACTGCAAATATCTATATATTTAAAAAATGTAAACATAGAAATTGCATTTTATTGTAAAATAATCGATAAGGAATTATAGCCAAACAACTCGCAAAAGAGTTCGTTTGCAACTTCTACTCTACAATATGTCCAACACCTTTAGAAAGTCCTAAAGTCCGCCACAAAAGCTGTAAAATAAAATAGTTACCGTTTTATTTTTATTTTTTCGAAGCACTTGTCTTGCCGATTGATACAAATCTAAGTTTTCATTATATCTTTTACTTCTATATATTTTGGACTCACCCTGATCTGAATATCGCTACCAATTAAATTCATATATGTATGCATATGTTATTCGTAGATATCTTTGACGATGTGTCCATTTGTCTGCTTATAAATAAACGTACTGCGTTTGCTAATGTAAGTAAAGTTAAGTATGACCTTGTAATGGTCATCGCAAAATAATTAGAATAAAATGAAATAAAAAAATCCTATTTTCTATGTTTTGTCCCAAACATTCAAAACATTAATACAATGTACTTCTTTTACCGATTAAAATGACACTGAACTATGTTGGCAGCAATACTGAGCTGCAAGCCGCAATGATTTAACATGAATCCTGGGCATTAAGTATGTCTGGTTTCCGCGATCAATTGCGCTCTCTTGATTTTTAGCCGCGCTGAAGAAAGGTGGTGGATAATAAAGTAAATTTAAGTGGTTTGAGTGTGGCAAAATTATTAGCAAATATTGTTTTCTAAAACTTCGGCTCATATAATAATCGATTTTATAAAGCTTAAGTTTCTTTCTATATTCATTAAGCGCGCAACATACATATAAAAAGTTAATAGTCCCCACCTCCCCGGACCGATGGTCACGATCGCCGAAGATAGCCAAAATTCAGATAAAGCAGCATTGGAGAAATTGATACCAACTCTGCTATCAAATTAATTTAATCCCAGCAGACGACCACTTATCGCTAACATAAGTTTGAATAAGATCCAGTATCTTCACACCTTCCACGTGGGATTTACTGTACATACAGACAGATTAGAAGACACTCAGCTAATAGCTACCATGAGGAGCAGAGCACCAGAATAGCAGAGCTTACAATCGTAGTTTTCCTCAACATATTACTCAATGATCTGTAATACCAGATTGATTAATTTTTATTAGATAAGTCATTTAAATTGATTAAAACTTACTAAAGCCAATCTGAAAATAATTTTTGTAAAAAAATTTCTTTGAGTAATTGGATTCGAAAATTAAAGTCCTAAATATTAACTTCGACTTACTAGTGTTAATAAATTTGTTGAAATATGATAAAAGTGAATGTTTTGTTCTAATAAAATGAAGAACCAGTGAAATGTAACGAGAACATTTGTGGATAGAGTGACTTGAACGTAGGTTGATGTAGAGAAGAAAAGATATATGGAAATAGGGCCTAAGAAACCTGGACAAGGAATAACCATGGTGAGGAGCTCTTTTAAAAGATGCTAGAGGGACTATCCAAGGCAGTGGTAACATCTCATTCTGCCATTATTCTGCGATAAGATAGTAAGGCACGTTTTATTTATTTCTTTCTGCGGTCATGTGGGGTGAAAGATCCCCCCTAAACCGACGAGTTCTAGCTAGGCGACTCCATCGCAAGGGACCATAACTTCTTGTCCCGGCCGTTACATCCTTGATAAAATTTTTCTAACAACAGCCAATTTGAGCTGTTTGGTTTGCCATTTCACCATGAATAGATTAACGCGTAAAAATTGTGCAAATGAATTTAAAAAAATGTGCCTCCGTACAAGAAACGTACAAGTGATGTACAATTTTGTGTTAAACATTCTGGTTAACGAGTTAACAAGATCCAGCTCGCGCAAAAATTCAAGCCGCTTGAAAATCGTGTTTGTCGTACATTCGGTGAATGTGCCGAAAACAAGATTGTTCCTGATCTTGTCCTGTTCAGCCATTAGACTCATTATTAGTTGAATGGTTACGTCAACAAGTAAAATAGCCGCATATGAAGTAAAGAAAATGCACAAAATCCAAAAGCCATCACTGAGATTCTGGCTTCACATCCGCAAAAGATCAGTGGTCTTTAAAAATGATTCCAGACAAAGCGTTGCTACATACATATCAGTGGAGAGCGCTAATAATCCACACATACTGTCCTTGTAGTTCCCTAATTGAATGATATTGGCATTATTGTACAAGAATTGTGATTTCAACAAGACAGCGTAACATGCTACACAGCGAGCGTAAAAATTATTTCATTGAACGAAACATTTGATAGGCGCATAATTTCGCAAATTCGACCAGTAATCGCCCAAGATCGTATGATTTAACACCTATACGCCGGTAAACCTGAGACGTTGGACCGAAGAAAACATTCGGTGTGTTATTGCCGATTTACGGCCCCAGCTGCTCAAAAAAGTGGTCGAAAATTTGGCTTCCGGATAAATAAAAAAAAAATAGATCCCTATGCAAAAATTAAATAAGAAATAACTTTTTGTAATCATGAATAATTGAATTTTGCCATTAACATCATCAATGGACACTGAAGATTCTTATTCAATACAATAGTATACAGGAAATTAAGAAACCTTATTCTTTGGTGGTCAGTCGAGATGATGTACAGGTACCCACACCTGCCAAACCGAAATAAAGGACAGATTATACAATAATATTCATATCTAGAAGTAGTGTATATTCTAGTACAAGAAGTAAAAATCTAGAAGGTATTCATTTTGTAATCTTATTACATTTTCCTTGTTTCGAATAATTTTTCTAATCTCATACATACATTTCCTGATAAATAGACTAACTACTGATGACCTGCCAGCCTTCGGCCTCACATGCTGATGCTTAGGGCGTTGCTACGCGCCGTGCAGTCCAGTAAATCTCATACTTTGATTTGAAAGTGATCTCTGAGGTCGAAATTGAGAACAAATTTTCAAACTCATCAATGTTTAAATACAATGAAGTGATCATTCCTGGTCAAGTCGATTGATAAGTTGAGTTTAAACGGCAACTTGAAACACTCGTGATTTATAATTTCATTAGTTTTAAAATTCCAAATATTTATGGATGTAAAAAGTTAAATTAAACGTAAGAAATATTATTTCTAAAATACAAATTAAATGCCAAGTTAAATAACGTTGTGTCGATAGAACGACGACGAGAAATATATGAATACATCTTTTACAACCAATACTCAAATCACAAAGAAAAAATTAATCCAAATTAGGATTGGCCTTTAATAGAAATCCTCGCCGCATTTTACGTGAGTTTCTTTCTTTCAGATTCATGTGTTCCTAGAATAACGATTTCTGAAGTCTCAATATCTAACAAATTTTTAAAATCAAAAATCAATTTTATGAAATGAAAATACGAGTACATATTTATCTTTTTATATTTTAATACTATATTTTCTAATTACAAAGTTAGCAAGATAAATAAACTCCTTATTTTAAAGTGGTTAATAGCTTATATGCATTTTAGGTATGCCATATAGATTAACTTGACTACTGAGTCTTTTGTTTGCTAGTGGTTTTGATTGAGGCATAATTAACTTATGAAAAGTAGCCTTTGAGTACTAATTAAGGCACATGATTTATAGTTAACTTGTAAGTGTGTCAGTATGTATTTGCACGAATATCCGGAAAGTGACTTTAGAGGTACCATAACATTCACTTTCACTATTCTCCAAAAACGAAAAAAAAAAAACACCATACATTTAAGTTTCGATTTCATTCCACCTCAACCCGTAGTTATACTTTTGCTATACTTAAAGTGTGACGAGCTCACAGTTTGTAACTTTAAACGAAAAAAACGCGTTGTTGGTTTGATTTCCGCAAAATAAATACATACCTTCCCGTACATAAGAGAAAATGGTAGGAGTAATATAAACGGTCCACTGAGTGCATGCGGAAACTCGAATTTGTAACAGATTAATCTTTCAGCAATTCAGATTCAAGAAATTCAAAGAAAAGGTGCCTGTAGCGAAGCGAAAGTGAGTATCATTTTACTTTATATTCGGATTTTTGGTCATCAGTGACTTTTGGATCCGGTCCAAGAAGCAGAACTAGCAGAATAAAAATCAGAAACACCTTTTGAGTTCTGCTCACCGTGATACTTTGCACTGTTCATTACCACACGAGTATATGTATGATATGACCATCATCACTTCGAGTTAGTGGTCATATACTTATGTATAAAAATATGTAGGATGTGCTCTCGTGCATATATGGTATAGTAAATCTTATGTATTCGTATTTTTAAGGCAAAGAAATCGAAATCAATAAATATTTAAATAATCTTAACCCTTTTGGTGATTGAGAAAGTTGTGCGGCTACTTTCATTAACTGAAAATCGGATGATATGGATAAAATTTATGAATATTTTTAGGGTAGCTATAAAGCGGCTTTACGGTTGAGAATGCGCGCCACAGCATTCACGTACGTTACATAAAAATATAAAGTAATACATCACAATGATCTTTATACAATCTTAAATCTAAGCAATTAAAATGCTCATTTAAATATAATATCACACTTGTATGCCCTGAACTGATTTAATAGATGACGGCTGAATTCGAGACAAAATATGTTCATCTGAAAATCAATTGAAATCAAATGAGTTAACGATAACGAGCACATACAAGTATAAAAATTTAATCTGCTTATGTTTTATAAATACATGGATAACGTATTTTCTTTTCTGGTATTTATCATAGTATCACAGAATGTGATTATTATTAATTTTATGATGGATTATTATGCTGTGCTCGTTGGTTTTAAACAAAGAGTGGAAAATCATACTCTACTATCTTGTATTCCCGTTGCTGTTGAAGTTAAAATTGCTTACATTGAGAGTAACTTTACAGCTTGCTCATGCTCCTTTGTCAAAAATGGGTGATAACACCCAATATTGCTGTTTGACGTTAATATAAAAACAAGAAATATAATCATTATCTATTTATCGTAATTCTATTTATTTTATTATTAATTATTCTATTGACTTTTTTCACCTGCTTTAATATTAGTGTGATAGGTTAAAATTAATTTGATATATTCTATGTAGCTTATCCAGCTATGCAACAGTAACATCAAACCACTATGACTGTACAGGTGCGTAACTTATTGAATTTTACTCGGAATATACCAGGGGTTTGATTCAGCAAATTTAAATATTTATGTAAAGAGAAAAGTTTTAAAATGTTATTAGTTCCTGAATGTCGGATCGACAAAAATGTGATTCAGTCTCATTTATAGAGTAATCGAAGAATACCTCTACTATTTGCCGTCTAAAACAATCCACAGGAAATAAAATCAGACCCTCGCTATTAGGCATTATGTCCCTCCGTGGAAAAACAAATTAAAATGTCAAATCAAAATAAATAAAAAAATCTTTATCCAATCATTACGAGTACTTGACCAGAAAATAATAAACGATTACGAATGATTGTTGGGGAGCTTTTAGAGAAAAAAAAACATATGTATACGAGTATATGCTAAAATTTCAAAGGCAGCACAATATTAAACGGAGTCACTTTGGATCAAGAAAAAATTTGAAAGTGGAATCCAAACCAATAACAGATTATTATTAAAGTATTCATCCAGCAAGCAAAGGTAGTTTCTCAGGCCCCAGCGCCTAGAACACCGAAACCTATACGTGCCATGCTGGCTATCTTGCTCTCTTCAGGGGCAGATGGCTCAGCTTCAGCGTCAAATACAGGAACAGGCTAAGCCGGTAGATCAAATATACGCGCTGCTACCGGACCTAACGCACCTTCAGTCATAATGGGTACGTACATGGCGGAGCAAACTCTGAACGTCTTTGCAGTGAATGTTAATTCACTGATTTAGGTGCGCTGGACGTACTTCTCCAGAACGCTGAAGAGAGCGAATTCGCTCTACCCACCGTCCAATAGAAATCTGTCAAACGAGGAGATTGACTAATGGACGAGGTAATCAAACGAACAATGGACAAAACGATACTTCGGTATCAAAACACTTACGAAGAAGGCTTATTCCGCAACGCAACTATTGATGCACTGCACCGACATAAAAGCAGACTGCTGTCAAGACTGAAAACCTTGTACAGACAGTTTACTGACAGACATAACCCGGAGATCATGACATTGAAGTCGTCGCTTAAAAACCTCCAGATATCAATAAAAGAATATTACAGGAATTCTGTAAGTTTGTATTGGAATAATAAAATCCGAACTGTAAACTCCAGTAACCCGAATATGTTCCCGCAAATAAATAAAATATTTCTGACAAATAATCAAAACGACCTCCCATGTCTCAAAATCGCCCGAACGACGAACAACTAGCAAATACTTGTAGCAGCAGGTATTGACCCAAATGAGGCAGTTGATGAGGATCTGCAGGAGAAGGTAGAGGCTATAGGAGCGACTTTCCAGGAAGTGTACAAGGCGAATGACATCATTGGCCCGAACTACGACCTGGAGAGTCGAGTTCTTTTGCACAATTTCTGCCTTCGAAATGAAATTGTAAATTGGCGATTTGAGAGCTCGGCTTTCACCCACTTCAGCCACGAGAATATATCAAATAATGTCATCACCAATGAAATGGTACTATCACCGTTTATTTCGGAGGAAGAGCTCCAAACGATCTTGGAATCACTTAGGAGTAAGAAATCAGTGGGAACCGATGAAATACCGAACATTGTGCTTCGACATCTCCCACTAGAAGCGGTGGACCATTCACACCACCCTGTTTAAGAATGTGATGAATAATGCACATTATCCAGCGCATTGGAAAACTCCGGTGGCACATCCCATCCCCAAAAAGGGTAAAGATACTTCCAATCCGACGAATCTCCGCTCGATCAGTCTTCTTCGAAACATCAGTAAGGTTTTCGAGAAAGTGATCAATAGAGTCCGGACTAAGTGGATTGAGGACAAACATATAATTCAGGATAATCAATTCGGCTTCAAGGCGGGGCATGATATCATTCATGTTGCGCTTAAACTGGTTTCTGATATCCAATGGTACGAAGGCAAGAACCGCTGGTGTCTGCCTGATTGACTTGGGAAAAGCCTTCGACACCGTATGGTTAGAGGTGGTCTTCTTCAAGCTGAACAGGTTGGGCATTAGTAAACCACCGCTGTATATTCTTTTCGATATGCTCTCCCAGCAGACATCGTGAAGAATGGCGATGTGACTTCTGCTGGAACATTTAAAATTAAAAACGGTCTGCAACAAGGTGCGGTAAATTCGCCGATCCTATTCAACATATACATAAGTGATCTGATAGGTTCACTTCACCATGCCATAACGCACTCAGACGACTTAATAGCGTACAGATCAGGTCCAAAGATTGAGGTCATTAATATACTTTTGCAACGTGACTCAAAATTAAGCGATATTGCGACGACTGGAAGTTGAAAATCAACAAAGGATCTGGCTAGATCAATATCTGTATTTTAACAAACATATAGATGTTGCTCTGGCCAGAGCCAAGGGTGCTTTTGCTCTTACAAAGAAAATATTTTATAACAGCCAACTCGATGCGAGGGTGAAGGTGATCTGCTATATGGCCCTTATCCGGCCCGTGATTGTATTTGGATGTCCTGTGTGGTTCAACGTGAGAGCAAGTTTGTTGGAAAAGATTCGGGTGTTTGAGATGGATTGTCTTAGGGCTTGTCTTCGGTTATACAGAACACCAAAATCTGAGTACATAAAATTCTATCCTAATGAGGTCTTGTACAATAGGGCGAACCTAATAAGATTGGACAATTTCGTCATTAAGTTGACTCGAAGGCACATTGCAAGAGCAATGACCTCATCGAACAACCTGATCTCCGGGGCTTACTACCCTAATTATACGTATCACAAGAGAGTTCGCTTTGACGGCTTTATTCCTCCAGAAGCGTTAATCTACCTAGATAGTAAAGGTCTGATCCAGGACAGATTTGCGGTGCTGCTAATCTTCCACGTTGCTCGAACAGCTGCGGACAGGCGACTCAATTACGACAGAGATGTCGCACACGGCAGCGGAGCGTCTCCGGTTCAGTAGGGCGGTATGGAGTCGCGACATGAGGGATGATGCTCAGCAGCACCAAAAACTTTGGTGGCTTTTTGAAAGAGAGGATTCGTCGTCGTCGAATTCCGCCAATACTTGGTAGCTTCATGTGAAGCAAATTGGGTCGCCTAATTTTTTTAGCCATGGCCTGCTTACATAGTTTTAAATAGGAGTAAGTTAAATTTAAGAAAAAAAAATTAATAAAAACATATATTGTAAATATATACATATATGTATATATTAGGTATATATATATTATGTATGTATATATAATGTATTAGATGTAAGTAGGTTAAGTAGATTAAGATTTATTTTTAGGTAGTCTGTAAGTTTTTAGAATACTACAATATTAAAAAAAAACTGTCCATTTACTAAGTTTTTACATAAAATTTATTTTCTTAGTTTTAGTTTCAATGAATGTAAAAATAAATCTAGACTGTAAGATACGTCGAAAGACTTAGTTTAAGTGTTAGTTTTAACTTATTTCTAAGTTATTTAAGCTAATTTTTAAGCATTTTTTTTTGTCTAGCATGTAGGAGTAAATTAATTATTCAAATAAAAATACATCTAAACTGAAAAAACTGAAACTGAAATGACTGCATTCATCCAGCAATAAATTAGAATCCAAACGAAAATCCGCTAACATGACATCAACGCCTCACTTATAATACAAAATATAAAAGAGCAATCCAATCGAAAGCCAAGGAATATCAAATACAGGAAACAAGTAAAATTACCGGTAGGAAAACAGATCTGGCTGTGAAGACGGATTTTGAACAAAAACAAACGAAAAGTATGATTGCAAATAATAAAAACGCCTTAATCCTTCTGATTACCCTGAAGGTCATAAACCCTTTAAACCTACAACACAAAACAACAGACAATGGAAAGAAAAGTCGAGGCATACACATATGCACACTAAATTTACGTAGCCTGAGGGGTCGAAAAAGAACTTGATAAAAATATTTGGGATTTTGCTTGGCTGTCGGTGAAAAATTAAAATAAAATCAAAATCAGAAGGGACTTTATGGGATAGGTTTTTTAATACGACCAAATAGAAACGTAAATAGCATTGCAAATAGCCAGTGGGAAATTCTCGATATTCTCGACTAAGTTATGAAGAGAGAAATCGAGGATCCAATAACAGTGATGAAACACTTTAAACATTAATCCTGATAATATGGGTTTATAAAATATAAAATGTATTTTATTAAGGTGAATTATAGGTTTATTATTTAAAATGAGTCGGTAATGAACAACTAAGATTTCGAAAGTAGCCAGAGGGTTGTAAGAGTCAGTTAAAATAATCATATGAGGATATTGCAGCTAGCTACCCAAAGGAGGACATTCAAAAATGCGTTGAATGAATAAAGTATTATTTTATATCTGAAAAATCTTAAGTTGCACTATATTTGGGGAGATCTCGGTAATTCTTATATGCAAAAACCATATGATCAACTCGAATCAGGGATCCTCAGTCCAGCTAAGATTGATTCAAACCTGACATGCTGAAAATAGGAAATAGTAAATTAATCTTTAGCTCCATCAATCTACAATATTATATTTAACAATATAATATATATATATTTAACAATATTATATTAAACATACAACAAAATCCGACGAAATTGAAAGAGTTTATCAATACAAAAGGGAGGAAAAGAAAACATTTATTTACGAATACCGACCCATCAACTTGATATTGATCTTACGAGGGCGGGTCAATAAGTCCGTGACTTTTGGATTAAAACAGATTTTTTGATAAAAAAATAATTTTATTTTTCAACGTAGTCTCAGTTGAGCTCTATACACTTTGTCCAACGCTTCTCCAATTTTTTTATCCCTTCCAAAAAAAATGATTTGTCGAGGTCCTCAAAATGACGAGATGACTTCATCATTGGAGTCAAATCTTTTTCCACCAAGCCATTTCTTCAGGTTTGGGAACAAGAAGTAGTCGCTCGGAGCCAAATCTGGAGAATAGGGTGGATGAGGGAGCAATTCATAGCCCAATTCATGGATTTTTGCCATGGCAACTGCACATGTGTGCACCCTTGCATTGTCTTGGTGGAAAAGAACTTTTTTCTTGGCCAAATGAGGTCGTTTTTTTTTCAAATCGTCATTGAATCGGTCCAATAAGTTGGCATAATATTCCCCATTGATTGTTCTTCCCTTTTGAAGGTAGTCAATGTGGATTATCACGCGTGCATCCCAAAAAACAGTCGCCATAACTTTATTGGCTGACAAACCCACCTTGGCCTTCTTTGGCGCCGATTCACCCTTAGAAACCCACTGTTTTGACTGTTGTTTGTTCTCTGGTGTGTTGTGATGGATCCATGTTTCGTCCACGGTTACAAAACGGCGCAAAAACTCCTCCATATTGCGATTAAACAACGCCAAACCTTCCTGTGAAGTTTTTACACGATTGCGTTTGTGGTCGACTGTGAGCAAACGCGGCACCCATCTTGCGGAAAGCTTTCTCATGCCCAAGTGATCATTCAAAATTGAAACCACTGAGCCATGCGAGATCCCTACGGCTTCCACAATCTCTCGCACTTTCAATCTTCGGTCGGCCAACACCATATCGTGAATTTTTTCGATTGTTTCGGGTGTAGAGACCTCAACTGGGCGTCCAGGACGTTCGGCATCTTCAGTGCTTGTACGGCCACAACGAAATTCAGTAAACCACTTTTTTACCATTGAAATCGATGGTGCAGAGTCCCCATAGTATTTATCAAGCTTAGCCTTGGTCTCGGTAATGGTTTTTTTTCGCAAGAAATAATGCTTAATAAGCACACGAAATTCACTTTTTTCCATTTTCTCCTCAAACTAGTGAGTAGTCTGATAAAAATAGCTGTCAAACACAAACTAACTGACGCAGCAAGTTTAAATTTTGACAGGAGTCAACTGACAAATGCCTGTTGACAGGAGCAGTGTTGCTGTTTCAGTAAAGAGGTCAGAAATTCAAAAATGCACGGAATTATTGACCCGCCTTCGTATGTTATATGTTACAAAATTTTTACCGAGTGAATTTTGCGAAGAATCCGAAGTACGTTAGACGTATAACAACAAAAAACTGTTATGTTAAACTTAATTTTGATATTAAGTCGCAAAATATCATTTTGTTAAAACATGGATTAATGAGTTTTTAAATAATAATAGTAACAGTAGTGTTTAATGTCAAATACTATGCTGAAATTTAATGCACAAGTTTTGTATATGCATCACCTTGGTAATACGTATCAATTTGGCCTGTGGTAGACTGAAAATTTGTATTCTACACGCTTAAGTAAACCTGAAGAAGATTACTCACTTTCGACTCACAACTTACCAGCTTTTCATTATCTTTAAGGCCATGATCACATCTAGCGTTACGAGTATTAGAGAAAATACTTTCATCAACGAATGTGTTTGTCCCCTGCGAGACATAGATAACGACGGCGGAATAGACCCTTCCTTGCTAGTTGTTTAATGATTAGGTCGACAAATGAGTCACTAGCGAAACGAATAATACATACATATGTATATTGCTAAAGAAAAAAAGGCTTCACCAACTAGTATAAAATATCACCTATCTAATGCCAAATGCTGGAAGATAGGTGGCAAAACAATAGCTTTTTGGTGTGAAGAATATTCGAGGAGAATATTTATTCGTATATACTAATGAGAGAACAGAGTGACATATTCGGAAAATATATCAGCGAGAAAAGGATTAATGCAATCCGAAATCTGCACGGCTTTAATATTTTACTGATTCCACAATTTTCGAAGCCAGACACTTAAATTTAAGGCGACAATGAAAATTTTACCTTCAATTTTCTGGAACTAGGGGCAATGTGGTTAAGATAACTTCAACATGTAATTATTGCAAAACGTCCAAATGCAGTCCTTATATGTACTTCTAAATGTGCAACGCCTTAAGTTTGTCGGAAAGTTTCGAAAGTAAGAGTAGGGTAAATATAACATTTAGTAGTACCATTCGAACTAGTTTGCTCTTACAAAGTAGAATCATATCGCACATTTGTCCAATTGACTTTTTATTTTTTTTTATAATGAGCCGGCGCCCAAGGGGTTTTTGTACCCTTAAAATGTTCGTACACAGCGCGGACGAAGGAAATTTAGGGAGGAAGAAAGAACAGGTACCGATGTACATTGTTTTTAAATGTTTGTAAGTTACGAGGGCGGTTCAATAAGTCCGTGACTTTTGGATTAAAACACAGATTTTTTGATAAAAAAATAATTTTATTTTTCAACGTAGTCTCCCTTGAGCTCTATACACTTTTTTTATCCCTTCCAAAAAAAATGATTTGTCGAGGTCCTCAAAATAGGCCTTTGTTTGCGAGATGACTTCATCATTGGAGTCAAATCTTTTTCCACCAAGCCATTTCTTCAGGTTTGGGAACAAGAAGTAGTCGCTCGGAGCCAAATCTGGAGAATAGGGTGGATGAGGGAGCAATTCATAGCCCAAATCATGGATTTTTGCCATGGCAACTGCACATGTGTGCACCCTTGCATTGTCTTGGTGGAAAATAACTTTTTTCTTGGCCAAATGAGGTCGTTTTTTTTTCAAATCGTCATTGAATCGGTCCAATAAGTTGGCATAATATTCCCCATTGATTGTTCTTCCCTTTTGAAGGTAGTCAATGTGGATTATCCCGCGTGCATCCCAAAAAACAGTCGCCATAACTTTATTGGCTGACAAACCCACCTTGGCCTTCTTTGGCGCCGATTCACCCTTAGAAACCCACTGTTTTGACTGTTGTTTGTTCTCTGGTGTGTTGTGATGGATCCATGTTTCGTCCACGTTTACAAAACGGCTCAAAAACTCCTCCATATTGCGATTAAACAACGCCAAACCTTCCTGTGAAGTTGTTACACGATTGCGTTTGTGGTCGACTGTGAGCAAACGCGGCACCCATCTTGCGGAAAGCTTTCTCATGCCCAAGTGATCATTCAAAATTGAAACCACTGAGCCATGCGAGATCCCTACGGCTTCCGCAATCTCTCGCACTTTCAATCTTCGGTCGGCCAACACCATATCGTGAATTTTTTCGATTGTTTCGGGTGTAGAGACCTCAACTGGGCGTCCAGGACGTTCGGCATCTTCAGTGCTTGTACGGCCACAAAGAAATTCAGTAAACCACTTTTTTACCATTGAAATCGATGGTGCAGAGTCCCCATAGTATTTATCAAGCTTAGCCTTGGTCTCGGTAATGGTTTTTTTTCGCAAGAAATAATGCTTAATAAGCACACGAAATTCACTTTTTTCCATTTTCTCCTCAAATTAGTGAGTAGCCTGATAAAGATAGCTGTCAAACACAAACTAACTGACGCAGCAAGTTTAAATTTTGACATGAGTCAACTGACAGATGCCTGTTGACAGAAGCAGTGTTGCTGTTTCAGTAAACAGGTCAGAAATTCAAAAAGACGGACTTATTTACCCGCCCTCGTATAACGACCAGGAAACACAGAGATCGGCAGGGCATTTCATAAGCGAGTTTTACGGCTTAGGAAAGAATCACGATATTTTAGAGAACGTCCGAAAATGGGCTTGAGGGCATACTGATGAGCATTCATAGCGAGACGGGTGTTGCTGTAGAAAGTTTGGATGGGCGGAATGCCACTGGCGATTTCAATGGAGCATTCGTGGTGGAAATAGCGATAAAACAAAGTGTCAATTGATTGACTGATATTAGTATCACCAAAGGGTTTTATAGCACGGTTTTGAATCCTATCTAGCAGGCGCAGAGATATTTTAGAAGCACCTGACCAGATGCGCGTATTGTACTCCAATTTTGGGCGGATGGATGCCTTATATATTGTGACCAGATCAGAGGGGGTAAAATATTTCTTACATCGCTTGAGGAAACCTAGACATTTCGCAGCATTTTTGACGACATCGAATATGTGGTCATTCCAACGTAAGTTGTCACTGACACACATACCGAGAATGGAAAGTTTATCGGTTTCGACGATGCAAGTGCAATTCATGGATATTGGCTGGGTATTTGAATTTCGCTTTAATGGCAGCAGACAGCATTGAATTTTGGAAGCATTAAATTCCACTCGGTTGATAGTTCCCCAATTGGTTATGCTGTTAATATCGGAATTTAATGAGCTTAACATACGCTGCCGTTCCCGTTCTACAGCCGAAGAACAGGGGCGTGAGTCCGGGAACGAATATGAAAAGCAGAGAGTACTGTCATCAGCAAAGAAATATATTGGATTAGAAGTAGCAGCCAGAGATCATTAATGAAAATTAAAAAGAGTGTGGGAGACAGATCCAGCATACCAGAATATCAGACTTAACCATCCAAGACAACTTGAATTGAACCTTTCGACAAAAGAGCCTGATGCCAAACTCTGTCAAATGCCTTAGAAATATCAAGTGCAACTATTTTGCTTTCGATCAATTGATGTACGCTTTGGTTCCACTTTTCGGTGAGACATTTCATCAAATCACCAGTGGACCTGTTGCTATGAAAACCATATTGCTGGTCATTGAAGAGTTTTCGTGTTTCGAGATATTTCATTACCCGACGGTTTATCAGCGTTTCCATGACCTTGGAAAGAAGGAACTTAAGTGCAATGGGTCTGTAGGAGGAGAGGGAAGAAGATTCACCTTGTTTAGGGACGGACTGGACAAATGCTGTTTTCCATTTGCTCGGAAAGAGTCCTAAAGAGTAGGATTGATGAAAAAGCTTACGCAGTATTTTTGCCAACGAGGAAGAACACCTCTTCAGAAGAAGGGGATCAGCGGATATATGTATGTTGATATCTTTAAGTACTCTTGCTACTACATGAGTGCGAAAGTGGATTCGTCCTATTGAAGATTCGACGCACTCAAGTGTAGGCGGAGGCAGAGCACAATGCGGGAATGTTGAGCTGGCCGCAAAGTGTGCAGCAAGCAGATTGTCTGGCAGCTGGAAGGTCATTGTAAATGAGCGTTGGGATGGAGGATAAGGCAGAATTTCTAATGTTTTTGACGAACGACCAACAATTTTTACTGCCGTTGGGACATTGCAGTATTTTTTACCTCAGTTTTGGTCGTTTTTCAGATGCTAGAGAAGCACGTTGCAGTCATTTCTGGCTCGTATAAACTTTTTTCGGTTTTCCTCTGTCGGGTTGGTCTTGTAGGACCGAAAAAACAATTCTCTAACCCTGACAGCCTCTTTACAGCTCAAGTCATACCATGCCTTTTCTTTTGGTTTTCTTCATCCAATGAGGGATAAAGCATCTCATTCCAAAGAGAATAGTTTCTGTGATCATGTCAGCAGCGGCATCAACGTCGTTATCGAGGAAACATAACGACCAGTTAAAATTCCTAAAGAAGTTGTTAAGTCCGCTTCAATTGGTTTTCTCGTATTGCCATACGGTTCTTTTAGGAATCTTTTCTCTAACACACAGGTAGGTGTACGAGAATTTAGCTGATATGACACAATGGTCCGACGAGCCTAGAGAGGAGAGTACACCAACGGAGTACTTATCAGGGTGAGAAGTTAAAAACAAGTGTAGAGTGTTGGCGGTATGACTATCACCGTCTGGTATTCGTGTAGGCTCATTTACAAGCTGGGTTAAATTATTTTTCGCAGCGAAGATCTCAACGCACCGTCCTTCGGGTGTTGTCTGTCCAGAATGTCGAAGCCAACCAGAATTGTGTATATTGAAATCACCCGTAATCACGATTTCAGTATAAGGATACAGGGATACAATTCTTTGTATGGAGTCAGACAGCGCATCAAACTCGTTAAAGGTCGAGTTGCTGTCCAGTTTGGGTCTTCTATAAATAGAGCAGTAGGGGGCAATTTCTGCGGAGATGGAATTTTAATCGCATGATATTGAATTCCGGATTGGAACAGGGACTACATTGTGGTGGAATTTGGTAAGCTACATCACTACGCACATAGATGGCGAGATCGCGATGAGAAAAGAATAGTGGCACTAGTTTCGTAGCCAGGTAGCTTCAGATTAGAGTGATCTGGGAGGTGTGGGCGGGGATCTACCTGTGTTTCACTGAGTGCCAAAACAGCTGGTCTGTACTTACAGATGGGGACTTAGGCAGAAAAGTGATTAGTTTTTAGCCCGCGTATATTGGCTACGTCCGCCCTGAATTCCCTAGTCATAATTACAAACAAACACAGTAAACACAAACACCAACGATACTAAGCAAGGCTGCGACGTGAAAATTCTGACTTTGATTTTCCGAATCATGAATATGATATTTATAAACTTTAGTTTGTACACGTAGTATTCAAAAGGATCTGTTTGTCTTAATTTTGCTTGACATTCCTGCAAAACATCAAGTTTTTATTCCTTCAACACGCCTTTGGAAATTACCTCTCCCACTACATGTGAGACTAAAGTAATCCATTATCATCAAAAAGCACTGCCGCCTTTCTCATCTTTTTAAAACAACTAAAAACATATATCATTTATATATACATAGATCGTCTTTCTTTTCTTCTTTTTTTCCCTTACCGTTATATACATTTGTACATATTTTATTTACTACTTCTATATTATAATATATAGGCATGTACATATATAACATATTTACAACATACAAATGATTGATTAAATTGTTTAAAACTATTATGAACCTAATACTACATGTGTAGTAGTAAGTTTCTGGCAAAAATAATGTTATGGTTATTTAGAACAAAATAAATCGCCTGATTAAAATTTTAAGTTTTAGAGAAAGAATTTGTTCAAGATTCGGATAAATTAAATTAATTTTTAAATAAAGTTAACCGTACAAATAAATGTCATGCCGATTTCATGTTTATGTATGTATTGCTTTAGAACGTTCTTCCTTGCAGAAAAATTACAAACACATAGTTTAAAAACTAGGACAGAACAATTTCTTTATTATGCATAACACTACAATCTACATGATGTCACTTGCATATGGCAGAATTGAAAGCCTTTTACATCTAAATACAATACAAATGTATAAAGTATCACGTAACCTCCTCTCTGCAGTCGAACCATCACCAAGTAAATAAACCTAATGATATTAATCTATGTACAACACCTATTAAGGTCCGGATGAGACCTTTGCTACAAAGTGGTTAATTTCGGTATAAAACAACATCTTCGCAGAGATACAAATATACTCATACCTAAAATAAAAATATGTATGTAAATGTTTTTAAGAAAATAATTGAACTTATTAACACGGATTGTTATGGCAATGCATACATTTTACATACTAGTCACAGTTGTATTGCTATGATATCGATGCAACTATGATACTTCTTGTATTGTAAAATTATGTTCAACTGTTGTAGACTTCTTACTTCTTATTCCGCTCATCTTTTGTCGTATACCTAGGAAAGTGGGTCGGATACAAAAAACGGGTTCTGTTAATATTCCTTCGAGATTAGTGACCAGGTCTCGCGACGTGGTTTTCCTTTTGTTATGAATTCCATGTTGATACCAACTGGTATTATTGCAGGTATAAGTGTATCATGAAAGCAGTACGAAACACACATCTAAAAATTAAGCTGATCTACGTTAATGAATACCTCTGCACGAATTCACTTTTCATGTGGAAGCATCGTCTTTACAGGGTTATGTAAAATTTGAACGCTTTTATTAAAGTTCTAAATGAAACGAGAGTTCGAGTATACATGGTACTTTATGTTTAAGTTTCAAAATTGTGTAAGAGAAGTACGCGTTTTCAATGGCAAACTGGGCCAGGGGAATGGTGGAAAAGGGGGGAGGGGGCAGCATGAACTGCAGGTTCGTGGAGCAAAGTTACACCACAATTCCTTAATTATTAGTTTCTTGTTATGCATGGCGCAGAGTTGGTAAGTTGTCAAAGTTAAGTGGGATTAGGTTTACGTCTTTTAATAAAATTCAGCTGGTTACTTTTCTTGTTTACATACTTGCAATTAGGCACCAGAAAGCAAAGAGGTATCTACTCGTAGCTCCGCCAAAATTCAAAGAAATTGTTACCTCTAATGTATTATATATGTATACCTATCTGAAGATATAGATCATGTTTGCTTAAGAATACATGTGGAATTTTCATATACATACGAGTATGTACGAGTATAATTAATAGTAAGTTATCGAGTAGCGAAAAGGAAATCATATTATTTCTTTTTCTTTTTCTGGGTATTTTAATCGATCGCATTGCAAGTAATATGAAATTTTATTCTGCATAAATTCACCACATTTTCAATAAACCTTTATTTTCATAAAAAAATATATCCTCGTATTTGTAATGATAGAAATATACCTGAATCAGATTATCTGTTTTGCAATTTGCGATGTCGATATCAAAAAGTCTAATACCACAATCACAGTCAGCAACCAACCAGGGTTAATAGAAACAAAACTGTTTTGTATAAAATACAGGGACTCCAGAACAAAAAAATTAAATGGAAAAAAAAAATCATATACAGTGGTGGCGAACTAATTAGGAACGACTAACAAAATTAGAAAAAATCGCCACTACAATAAAATGAAGATGGCAACCTATAAAAAGGATCCGTTATTTTGTTGGTATTATTTGATCGGTTATGTAACAGTTTTTTAAAATAATATTGCACGCCGCTGTTTAATATATTTATTTGCAATTGAGTTATCGAAGTATAAAATTTGTTTGGCGACCTAATTAAGAGCGACCCTACGAAACGCAGTTATTTTGTGAAAAAAATTGTGATACTAACAGAAATAATCGGTAAACATACAAATTAATATCAAAATTAAATAAGAACAAATTAATTTTCGATAATCCAGAGCTTGATTGAAGAAAAAATTTGCAAAAATAGAAGTTGCACACCACAGTTAAGGGATGACATTGTAAAAAAGAGAACTATCGAGAAATTATCGTTTTTAGAAATCGGGAAAAGGCTGAACTGCTCAAAAATAATGGTCTTCAACGCAGTAAAATACAGTGAAAAACATCAACCAACTCAAAAGGTAGCAAGACGCAAAAGACTGCGTAAGACTAATGAGGCTGAGGATCTAAGAATTATTCCAGTTGCAAAAAAAAAAATCCGTTTATTAGCTCTAAAGAAATTCAAAAGGATGTTTTTGGTGAAGATTCGAATGCCCTTTCCGCACGATCCATAAGAGAACGATTGAATGAAATCCAACTTTTTGGAAGAGCGATTCGAAAAAAAACCATTGCTCTCTGAAAAAAACCGAAAAGCTAGGATAGCTTTTGCGAAGAAACACAAGGACTGGACGATTTCTGAGTGGAAAAAAATATTATGGAGCGACGAAACAAAGATTAATAGAGTGGGATCAAATGGTAAGAGATATGTCCGGCGTTCAAAAAACGAGGCATTTAATCCGAAATACATGACGATTACTCTTAAACACGGAGGTGGAAGTGTGATGCTTTGGGGTTGTATGCCGTTTAAGGGAACCGGGCCTTTATATCGAAAATATATAATATATTATATAAAAATATAATATATTATATAATATATTATATAAAAATATTAGAAAATGTTATGTTACCCTATAATGAGGAAGAATTGCCCGTTACTTGGAGATTTATGCAAGATTATGACCCAAAGCACACGGTAACAAAACAATGGGTTAATAAGAATTCTGTCGACGTATTAGAGTGGCCATCGTGTGGTCCGGATTTAAATCCAATAGAAAACCTGTCGTATCAACTTAAAACCGAAATTGCCAAGCACAAAATTGGGAATTTGAATAAATTATTTGAAGTCGCAATGATGGCTTGGGCCAATATACCACCTAAAAAATGCCGCGATCTAATTGAATCTATGCCACGGAGATGTAAAGCCGTGATCATTAATAAAGGATTTCCAACGAAATATTGAGCCAGGACACGTCAATTCCGCAAATATGAAAAAAAATTGCATAACGTTCCTAATTAGTCCGCCAACCATTTTGAATCATTTATTTGAATTAAAATTATTTTTCTTGTTTAAAACGTATATTTTTTGTTTGTTGTCAATTGTTTTTCTTACTTTTATAATAGATTAAAAAAAATATATAACAAGATGCAATAAATTTTAACTTTAAGTAAAGAAGACATTGAATAATTTTATTTTGTACCATCGTTCTTAATTAGTTCGCCACGACTGTATGTACGTACGAGTATGTGGCTGCCCGCGGCTCAAGTACAATATTAAGTTTTTCGGAAAATGGGACAGAAAAAGAAAGAAAGATGTTTGGGGTCAGTGGCTATTTCGCTCCATGGGTGGCATCCAACATTTAATGTTTAGACTAAATTATTAGTGCAATTTACGGAAATGAAAAAAAAAATAATAATAATGTAGGCAAATCTTTCTGCGAACAGATCAAAGTACAATAAGAAGCCTTTCAAGGACAACCGCCAGAGAAATAATAATTTTCCACGCTTTACTTTGATTTTCAAAGTAAAATGAGACAGTTTTCTTAGAACAATATTGTCGTATTGTCGTTGTCGTATTTTGAAAGTATTTTAAAAATATTTCAGATCGATCTCATCTCCGTTTACCCCATTTCAGAGTTCATAAAAGGTGCAATGTATGCATAGGCCATTTAATATCAGGAAAGCTACTTGTAATAGTCACCATTTGCCTAAATGGCAGGATATTTACACATCCTTTGTTTGAAAGTATTCGTTCAATCAATTTAATGATGATTCGGTTAATTTTTGAACACGAGTGGCAGCATGTCTAATTGAGACAATTGTTTTATACTTTAGGTAGGTACATACATTATAATAATATAAATCCATCAACACGTGCTGTTGGTAATGAAATATAATATTGTAGTAGAGGGTATCTTCCTCTACTACGTGATATGTTCCATATCAATTTTGCTTGGCTTCTACTTTAATTTGAAGTTAATAAAACATTTCATTTAAATATTTGTTCAATAATATACAGCTTCCTCAAAAAAATATGGCCCAATGATGCCGCCGGTATAAATAGCGTATCAAACATTCTTTCTACAAGGAAAATTTTTTATGGTATATCCACATTTAAGAAATAATTTATATATATATAAAATGTAATAATTAATTATTATCCGAAACTCTCAATGACTGTCATATATGAATTGACAAACGACAGTAAAACCTAAATGACAACCAACAAATTTGGCTGTGTGTGGTTTTATTACATTAATACATACTTTAATAACATAAATTGTCGAAGTCAGTTTTTCTCTAGATACGAGCATGTACGTCAGCCTTATTATATTACAAAAAAAATCACTTATAATGAATTTTATCCTGAAATTGAATTTGAATTTAGTTATATTCTAAAGCAGTATTGATGTAAAATGTAAGTTCTTACAGTTGTTATCAGATTTTGTTATTTTTTTCCCGCTTATTTCATTTGCGGTAAAACAAAATTTGTTAAACTATGTCCTACACATATTTATGAATTACCAAAATTTTTATATATTTTTTGAATTCAATGCGGGTCAACTGCGGTTAAAGTGCAAATTGGTATTTCTTCTTTTATTTTGCGCTAAATATGTGAGCTTTTTATTAGCAAATTGGATACCGTTAACCTTTATATGTAAAAGGTGTAATTTTTTCGTGTGCAAAATAATAGCAGTGTACTCAATAAAAGCGAATAAAACTAAAATTTCAAGAACTTATTCAATAATTTACTAACAAAAACAGTAGAAATGGTTGGTACTTGGTTGAGTACCCCTTATTTTATAAGACTGCAGTGCATCATCTTGGCATTGAGTCGACTAAATTTTGACATCGCTCTTTCGGAATCGATTGCCAAATCGAATGTACCACTGTCCACGTCCTTTGCTGACGACAGTACTCTTTGCTTTTCATATTCATCCCCGGACTCACGTCCCTGCTCTTGAGCTGTAGAACGGGAACAGCAGCGTATGCTAAGCTAAGCAGCATAACTAATTGGGGAACCACCAACAGGGTAGAATTTAATGTTTCCAAAACACAATGCTATTTGCTGTCGTTAAAGCGAAATTTAAACACCCAGCCATTATCCATGGATGGCACTTGCATCGTCGAAACCAATAAACTTTCCATTCTCGGTATGTGTGTCAGTGACAACTTACGTTGGAATGACCACATATTCGGTGTCGTCAAAAATGCTGCGAAATGTCTAGGTTTCTTCAAGCGATGTAAAAAATACTTTACCCCCTCTGATCTGGCCTCAATATATAAGGCATTTATCCGCCCGAAATTGGAGTACAATGCCCACATCTGGTCGGGTGCGAAAAAAACATCTCTGTACCTGCTAGATGGGAACCAAAACCGTGCGATAAAACTGATAGGCGATACTAATATCACTCAAACAATGGACACCCACGAACACCAACGTAATGTCTCGTGTCTCACTCTGTTTTATCGCTATTTCCACCACCAGTCATCCATAGAAATCGCCAGTAGCATTCCGCCCCTTCAAACTTTTAACCGTAACACCCGTCTCGCTATGAATGCTCATCAGTATGCCCTCAAGCCCACTTTCGGACATACTCTAAAATATCGTGATTGGTTCCTAAGCCGTGCAACTCGCTTATAGAATGCCCTGCCTAGCTCTATATTTCCTAGTCATTATATCCTTCAAACATTTAAAACCAACGTTCACCGGTACCTCAATTTCTATCCTCCCTGATTTTCCTTCGCCCGCGCAGTGTGCAAACATTTTAAGGGTACTAAAAAAAAATAATCCCTTGAGCGCGCGCAAATTATAAAAAAAATCTTTGGATTTGCAAATTTTATGTCCGTCCATAAGTTTTCTAAGGGATTAAGGTCAGGGAACTGTGCTAGCCACTCCATGACCTTAACCCTCTTCGAACTAAACCACTCCCTCGCGCATTTACTTTGGGTCATTATCCTATATAAAGACCCATTTAAGCGGCATACTCTCTCCCGCGTCAGGCAGCATAACATCCTCGAGTATTTTCACATAAACATGGCGGTCCATGATCCAATTAATCTTATGTATAGAACCAACACCGCAATAAAAGAAAGATCCCCAAACCATGATTTTGGCTCCTCCATGTTTAACTGTTTTCAAAGTGAATTTCGGATTAAATTCGGAAGATGGAGGTCTTCGACTATACTGCCGACGTCCACTAGAGCCGAATAAAATGATTTTGGTTTCATCGCTCCACAATATGTTCCGCCATTTAGAAGCTGGCCAATCAGCGTGTTCAGATGCAAACTTTATTCTCTTTGCAATGTTGTTCCAGGTCATCTTTTCAGATCTCCATGTATCGAATGCGTTCTTTGCCATTCTTGCAATACGTTGGTCATCCCTTGTTGTTGTCTTGCACAAGATCTTGCAAAAATTTGTAGGTTTTTCGCTCTCCAATCAATCTCGTGATTACCTCTCTATCCTCTTTAGTGCAATGCGCTCCTCTACCTATTATTATAATTTGAATATTGAAATATTCTATACAAAATATAATAATTGTGAATTTATAGTTCGGGAAAGGATGAGCCTAACTGCACTGATATTATTTTGTGTCTTTGACACATAGCGGTTAACTGTAGCAAACTCGTACATTAGAAGATCGTGCATTCAGCGCCAAATTAAAGTAGAGATAAGAATTCATACTGAAATGTAGATGGCGCTCATTGGAATTATAAAAAAAATAAATAGGGCACTGCTATTATATTGCACACCACTGTATACAGTGGTAGACATTCGTATGCGCGCACCTTAAGAATTTTATGCATTTCATTCCCCAAGAAGGAATTTCCAAAAATAAAAAAAAAGTTTTTGTTTTTGGAACTCTTTTGTATGATTTGTTATGAGAGAAGTATTCACTAAGTAACGCAAAATAGAATTGCTTTTTGTTTTTAAAGAAGGTTTGTGTATTTTAAAGACAGGAAGTGTTATTAATAAAGGTTTGTGTGGAGTATTTGCGTTCAAAATTTCGTTCTAAGTGTTGTTTTACAGCCATGACTTCTGGGAAGCGATTATCTGATGCGGAGCAGCTATCAATTAGTTTATTTAAGGACGAACGCTACTCCAATAGACAAATTGCAATCAAAATAGATCGGTTGGAGACTGTGGTACGAAATTTTCTAAAAAAAGGCAGAAATTATTGTGTAAAAGCTCCAATAAAAGGCAACAAAAATTATCGTTACGTCAGAAAGGTGAAATTCATCATGAAGCGACTCTAAATTGTCTTCAAAACAAATAAGAGACAAACTGAACTTCCTGTTACACCTCGTCAGATTTCACGAGTTTTGCACACTTCTCCAAACATAAAATGGACGAAACCTAAGGGAAAACCATGCCGTCCTTAGAGAAAAGAGATTGGTCTTCGGCAAAAAATATACCATATGTCATGGACATCCGAGTGGCAGAAAGTAATTTTTTCCGATGAAAAACAATTTAATTGGGATGGTCCGGACTGCTACAGCTACTATTGGCATGATTTAAGGAAACACAATGTTGTGAGATCAAAGCGTAACTTTGGAGGCGGCAGCGTTATGGTATGGGGTGCATTCTCATAAAATGGAAAGCTTCCTATCTGCTTTATAACAACGTGAATGAACTCTCAGTTGTACATAAATCTGTTGGATGATGTTTTGATATCTCATTTTGATGGCTGCGCTGAAGAAGATATCATTTTTTAACAGGACAATGCCTCAATTCACGTTTCCAGGTCATCGAGGGATTGGTTTGCAAGCCAAAATATGCAATTAACAAATTCAATGCCAGATCGAATTTTTGCAGATTCAGAGCAAAGTAGGCCACACAAAGTATTAAGAGTTGCTAAGCCCTAAACATTTTATTTTGTATTAGTTTTCTTTGATAATCGAAGGTGCGTTCATATGAATGTCTATCCTAGTTTTGTATTTATTTAAAAAATATACATATACTCGTATTTATAATTTTTTCTCAATTTAAATGAAGTAAAACAATAGTTAACAAACAAATACATCATTTCTCTTTTTAAAAAATTATGAAAAAGTTTTTGTTTAAAAGTTATTTCAAATAAATATAGTCCGCTCATACGAATGTCTACCATTGTCGGAAAGTTCTAATCAAAAATAAACATTATTGAAATTATAATCATAATGTTTATTTATAATACTTGTATTTGTCTAGTTAAGCACATCAGATTATTTAGCATGGGCTTCTGGTTAGACCTTTGCTCACTTACTTACTTAGCCAGTGTTATTTGACAGAATATGCTGTTTATTGGCAAAAAAGTTGGGTTCTTAATTCTTTCTTATGGATTTTAGGACAGATACGTTATTACGCTATTATTCCACTGATACTAAATTTGTAAATTTGTCACACATATTTTATAACCACGTGTATTGTAATATTTTGTAGGAATAATCAGCAAAAAAAAGTAAAAGTTTACCTTAAAGGCTAGCAAAATGCTGTTCTATCTTAAACAAAGCATTTATTTTTTATGGTAGTCATACAATACTACAAGCTTTGTTCATTTACAAATACCGTTTTCAAAGTTAACTAACATAGATTCATAAGTTTTGGTAAATAAAGAAAATAAATACTATTTCAATATAGTCGGTTTTGTAGAATTATTAGTTCGCCGTCTAATACACAAGAAGCCATGAACGCCCAGAGGGTCCAATATGAAGTAGAAGTTTTAATTTTTGACATCACAACATTTTCAGCGGAGAATTGCAAAGGTAATTTTCAGGAGCGAGCATCTCTGTCCATAAGAAAGTTTTCGTTCTTACGATAATACCGCAGGACATTATCTCTGCGAAAAACAAGGTCTTCGCTTTACATGTATAATTTTAAGATTTTTGTTGCAGCTTGTATTCAATTTACGTATATTAGTATTATTCTTATGTTCCGTCATACTAGTACTAAACATTGGTTCAGTCTTACTTTGATAATGGTAGTAACGATGCTTAAGACACATTCTTATTTCAGGAATTTCTTGAAACCACTTTTATGGAAAGTGAAATCTATTTTGGAGTAAAAATATGCTTTACTATTTTTTCATCTTTTGAATGCATCGTAAATACTAATGTAAGACTACTACTACTATTTATTATATTTGTTTTTATATCCAAATATGCAATTTCAATTTGTTTACTTTAATTAATATGCTTAAGTGCAATTAATATGCAGCAATAATACAAAACAAAAAAAAATATTTAATGTTTGTTATTTTATCTCGTTTATTTTTTTTAACATAGCTTTGGTGCTTTTGGTGTATGTGCAAGCATAACATATAAATATGTGCATATGTATATACTTTGAATTAAATTCTTATTCGAGTGGTGGAGAAAATAAGTTGCAAACAGCATCTGCTACTGACTCATTATAAAAAGCCTCGTTTTTGCGGATAAGTGAAAGTATCATATTAAATAATTAGCACCCTAAAAAGTGTATTTTCTTTTATGATACTTTGTAAACCTCCAAAACATCAAAGTGTTTTCACTAATCTGCCTCCCATTCTTTCTCCTATTTTTTCCCCCAACCTAAAAAGGTAATATTTATGATTTCTCTTATTCTGACCAACATTGCGTTAACTCTTTAACCAAACATAATAACATAAAAGATTCATGCATTCATATACTAGCAGGTATTTTTGTGTCAACATACGATTAATATACCCTGTTGTTAAAATATTGAAATTAATGGTGTTAGGGATATGTGCCATGTGGATATTTTAGGCCCATTTATAGACTGCTGAAGATATAGTTCATTTTTTGTTTACATTACGTTGAAATTTGTTTGCCCAACGAAAACAATCGAAACGAATGTTTCTGAAATTTTTAACTTTATTTGACGTCGTTGGTAAAAGAGTGTGACAAAATTGGTGTAAAACTAAGAAAATATTGTTCCTCATGTTTTCTTATTTTTAAATTATCAGCATTTTGTGTAAGTGCTATTAATCCAGATATTCAGAAGTTTTAGAGAAACGATTATTAACCAGATCGTTTTTAGTCTGAGGCTTTAACTTTAATCGACGATGTTCCATCGCTAATTCCGTTTTTTTTCCTAATTCTTAAGACAGAAAGAAGAAGAACATACCTTAAACAAAAAATGAAGACCAATAATATAAAGTAGATATTGTCATTGTCTCAAAAAGATTAATTTGCGTGGTTCATGTATAAGATAAATCAATATTGTAGCTCAATGACCGTGCATGTGTAACTTATCATCACTGTGGAGTAGATGAAACACATTTGAAACTATAATATATAATAATATAATACAAGCGAACTAATCCAAAGAAAATTCAATGTTGCTGCCATTCTCATGATTTAAAGTTATGAGAATTTCCCCTATTACTGTTTCGGCGAAACATCTACATCCCAAATTTTAGGCTCAACTTTTGACGCAATTTCACTGTCCACTTTCTTGAATGTGTCCATTAATACTAGCTCAACGTCTTTTATTTTGAACGCTTTGTTTTGGATTGGTACGAATCCTTTTACTTGACTCCATATTAATTCTATAGGATTAAGTTCACAGTGGTTAGGCTGCAATCGCAATACTTTATGTCCTGCCACTTGAGCCAGTTCATCTACCACGTATATCTCAAGTGTACCTTTGTGAAAACATCAAAAACTTAGCTTTCACCTTGTTTTCTTCGAAAGCTATACATGTATGTTATTTTAAATTAACAACTCCTCCGCCAGACGATGGCTCTACTAAAAATTCATCCGTCCACAATTTTTGTTTTTAAAGGGTATTTCATTAAGCGTTTCCTATCTTTAAATTTAAATAAAACAAAGTGTGTGTGAGATATCATCGAAAGTTTTTATTCGTTTGAAAGGCCTATCGATGCCATAATGTATGGAATATAACATCATTCAAATGTCTCTGGGTGGCACACATCTGCAATGTCATCCCATGACTTTGGCGCATAAATCAGGCTGAATTTGACAGATGGCATGGGTTATGTTGGCTTTGATGCCCGCTTGGCTTGTGGCTTATTCGCATAGACCTGTGACCCCAGAAAACCCTACAAGAAATCGAACGATCTCGGTGGCCAATTCACATCACCTCCACGTGAGATGACCATGACCTCGAATCGCAGGTGCAAAATTTCCAATGTGGCGTGAGCTATGTGGCACGTAGCGCCGTCCTGTTGAAACCACATACCGTTGGTGTCCAACGCCGCCAGCCCAAAATCCACACCAAACAGTGACTTTTTCGGGATGCATTGGACGCTCATCGCAGAAGATGGTTTTTTGATGAAAATTAGTGTCAGTTTCCAACTGCTCCAGAGCCCATTCAGCGACCACACGTCGTCACGACGCAAAATTCACCAAGTTGTGGTCTGCGAAAAGCCGAGCTCTTGTGAGCGACGCGAAATCGACTGCCTCGGATTCTCCTGTACACTATCACGGAAAGCTGCAATGTTTTCGGCAGATCTTGGATTCGACGTACGGGTGTTGATTTATCGTTTACTAAGCGGATGGACTCAAATTTATCCACCACAATGCGAATAGTCCTCTCGGTAGGACGATTATGGCCACCGTAAAATGGGCAAAGCGCGCGGAACGTTTCCCGAACAGAACACCCATTTCAATAACACAATTTTATCGTTTGCAAGTGTTTTTGAACGCTATGTCCGTCCATGGTGATTTGGCAAAACAGACTGAATAAATGACAGCCAATTTGACAGATGTAGCCTCAAAAATATGGCCGCTATCAACTGTCAAAAGCATTTGACAGAGTTTGTCATCAGACTCTTTTGTCGAAGATGCGTGCTTTTGGGATCGATGACTCTCTTCTTCAATGGATTAGAAATTACCTTTCGGAGCATTCAATTTAAGTTGTCTGGGATGGTTTCAAGTCTGATATTCACAAAATAAATGCTGGCTCCGTTCTGTCGCCGACACTCTTTTTAATTTGCGTTAATAATCTCTTGTCTGCTACTTCTAATCGAATATTTTCCTTTGCTGATGACAGTACTATCTGCTTTTCATATTTGTTCCCGGACTCGCGCCTCTGCTCTTCGGCTGTAGAACGAGAACGGCAGCGTATGTTAAGCTCATTAAATTCCGATATCAACAGCATAACTAATTGGGGAACTATCAACAGAGTGAAATTTAATGCTTCCAAAACACAATGCTGTCTACGTTAAAGCGAAATTTATATACCTAGCCATTATGCATGAATGGCGCTTACATCGTCGGTATGAGTGTCATTGACAACTTACATTGGAATGACCACACATTCGATGTCGCCAAAAATGCTGCGAAATATCTAGGCTTCCTCAAACGATGTAAGAAATACTTTTCCCCTTCTGATCTGGCGTCAATATATATGGCTTTTATCCGCCCAAAATTGGAGTACAATGCTCCCATCTGGTCAGGTGCGATTAAAACATCTATGCATCTGCTGGATAGGATTCAAAACAGTGAGATAAAACTCATACCTGATACCAATATCACTCAGTCAATGGACACCCTCGAACACCGACGAAATGTCTCGTGTCTCACTCTGTTTTACCGCTATTTCCACCACCGGTGCTCCATTGAAATCGCCAGTAGCATTCCGCCCCCTTAAACCTTTAACCGTAACACCCGTTTCGCTATGAATGCTTATCAGTATACCCTCAAGCCCGCTTTTGAACGTACTTTGAAATATCGTGATTTGTTCCTAAGCCGAACAACTCGCTTGTGGAGTGCCCTGCCGAGCTCTCTATTTCCTAGTCATTATAATATTCAGACATGTAAAACCAATGTACATCGGTACCTATCCTTCTTTCCTCCCTGAATTTCCTTCGCTCGCGCTGTATGCAAGGGTACCTTAACCCTTTGAGCGTGCGCTACAAAAAAAAAAAAGTTCGGAAGTCCCTATTGGAAGACCCTGTATATGAATGAAAACAAAAACGCGTCCATTCATTAGATGCACGTGTTACAAAACTTATATTATAACTACCTATATAATATCACAAAAGTGTTTTCGTTAATCGAATGTCAGATAACCTTAGAATAAAACTACGTCAAGCCAAGAAGCTAAAAATACAATTAGAACTGGTTTCGATCCTAATTACTAAAATCTCAACATAAATATGTATGTTTATTTAGATTTAAATATCTACTTCCTCTTGCATCGTAAATGTATCCTAAGCTAATCATATTCACCTGTTCTAAAAATATTAAACACTACTCACATCTACATAAAAAGGGCTTTCCAATTTTATATACCTAATGCAATACGGTTCTGTAGAATAGTCGCATAATTAATCACTAGACTCATGTTTGCTTATTAAAATATAATGATTTCTATACAACGCATTTTGACATCCACATAAATATGTTCACCAAATAAACGTATGGTACATTTATATATGGCGACACCTGTTGCTCATTTCGATTAGTTAAAGATTGCGAGCTTTTAAAAACAATAAAAACCAAAAGAACTTGCGAAAATGCAAGAGAAACAAACAATAATGCTTTGTTAAAATTGATACTGGTAATTCTGGTCCTGCTTGAAAATCCAGAGGATATCAATAGCGGATACACATGCAATTGATCATTCCGTCTTCGACTTCTGGGCAGACTGGTCGCATTGAGATTGTATCCGATTGTTAGAGGAGTGACAATAAAAATGTCAATGTTATTCAGTGGCAATTTCTAATAATTTGAACCAAAAGCTGAGCGCAAGGCACCCGTTGTCGAAAAGAAGCTCTCTCATAAGGCTTGTACTGTAAATTGTTGGTGAGCAGATTACAGTTTGGTAGTCGTCGCGTACTTACAAGAAGAACGCTTGTGTTTTTTCTTTGTGCTAGGAAAAACAGACAATCAGATTCCAAAAAATATATCATAATCTTTTTATCGAGTTGTTATCGGGTTAGGGTTTTTAGGGAAATACTTTTTCGAAAACTTAGAGGAAATAGACGGCACGACTTCTTGGCTTTAGCAAGAAAATTGGGTGTTTCCCCAGGCCGATTGTTTTGGTTTTTGCCATTTGAAGACAAATTCAACTGGTTCCATAGGGATCGCGATGGGCCCGTTTTGGTGCCTGGTGTCTGTGTGATGACATATCCATATCCCCTGTTCAACTTAACCTAACTTATCGGGTTAGGCGAAAGTAATTCCGCTAATGACTTAGCCCAACAATAAATTTATAGAACATGAGTAATTGCTTTGTAGCATGTTTACTATATAAGAATAAATAGTTTTTTTTGAGCTAAGAATATGTATGGAATTCTATCAACTGGGATTGTAGAAAAATGGCTTGAGTAAGACGTGAAAATAAATATAACACCTTAACATACATATGTAGGTACACTTGTAAACTTAAAATTAGCGAGCGAATTTGATACCAAATTAACTCCATCGAGAATTGACATATGTGCATTTACCAGTCATTTAAGAAACACTAAAGCTGTTCAACACAGATAACACCTTAAATACAGGACAATAAATTTACATACGATTATATAAGACAGGCAGCTAGAGGTCTAGTGTATTGACGGATGATGGACTCTGGCAGTTCAACGTAATGAGCTTCAACGGGTTGTTGTTAGCATTTTGAGTTACCTATCGTTTACTAAAAGGGCTTAGATTGATGAACTATTATTGACAATAACTTCAGGTTTTTACATTCATGTAGACCGTACTGCCATCAATGCCGCTAAGGTGAGGTGTCAAGAGTTAAAAGTTATAAATACAAACGGATCCTAATAAGGTTTGTGCAGCTACTAAAGAATAAGTTTTCATAAAAGATCCATGTTCATATAAAAAGTCAAATTATCATTGATTGCAGGCAGAAAGAATAGAAGGAATTCACGTTAAACCGCAATTGCATTGAGATGTATTCCTACCTTACTGAATTATATAAATGATAAAGAATGCAATCATGAAATTGCTCCAGTCGAAAAGAACAGGGTATTTGGCATTCACGAAAGCAGCCATTCTCCATCTTTTAAGGGTGCATTGGCTTTATGTTATCCTATTACTTGAAGTATTTAGATAAAGAAACTGTGCGTTTTATGCAGATAGTTAGTCCCCTTTTTATACTGTTTACCTTCATATATGTATGTACAAATGTTCTGCACTTTTAACAAACTGCCAAAGTCATAACTCACTTTTTCTACCACTAACTATATTTTCAATGAAATACTCGCAATAAATGTAAAACGTAAGTGTGTTGCATGCTTGCCTGCATTATTTACACTTTATAAGAAATTTAACTCCTTTTTTCTGCCAAAATGTGTTGAGTATTTTACAATAATTTATAATTAATAATTTGAACGGATCTATCTTGGAAATGTATTTATAAGTTTTGTTTGTTACATGGTTAAAACTGCCAGTACAGAAATGCCAAAGGAAATCCTAAAAAAACCATAACTGGATACAATAGATTTACAAAAATTTACTTTTGAGGAATTATTAAAAATTTGCTGTACATACAAATATTTTCTGGTTCAATGCTAATAATATTGACTTAAGTGTTAATAGTGCTGACGATTTCAAATAATATTTTACCTTTACCTTAGAATAATAACGGAAAACATATCATATAACATATGTACCTATTGGGTGAACATCAACAACAATTGAAAACTCCTCCCTGCTTCGTTTAGGTAGTACGTAAAAGACTTGTTAGGTGAACTCTTCAAGTTGTATTCGGTTCAGTTTAAAGCATCTTAAATCTGTGTTTGGTACACGATAAATGTGCAGCATACTTTCATTTATAATTTGTAATAAGTACTATGACATATTAATTTAAGTGCAGATGTACATACATAAAACGTCAAGTGAACTTAATGTCTCGCCTTTTTCATTAAAAATTGCTACAATCACAGGTTAAGCACCTGACGTCTATTTTGCCTCGAACTCAAATTTAGTGTGCTAGTTATTTTGTAATTTTTAAGTTTCTGAGTTCAATTTTCCTTTGCTCTAAGGCAAAGAATGTACAATATCGTACGTAATTGATTTGGATAGCTACAGTTGTCACATAAACTGTTTGCCAGAGTCTGCAATTCATACATAGCAATTAAAACTATGCAGGGTTAAAAAATAGATTTACGTGTTGACATACACACATAAATAAATGCATATATAGGTACATATGAACATAGATATTTGTTAATTCGAGGAACGGCATGTGAAAAGCAATATCACACAAGAATCAAGAATACGAGCATGCTGACCAATTGTGAAATAAGGAATTTCCATCGCTTGTGTTTAATGATTTGCACAAAAGTCACAGTCAGGTATATGGAAACACGAAACGTCATTGTGAGTTGAAGGTATCCATAAATATATACTTATAGTATTAACTTATAACACGCATTCTTTTACGCATACTTAGGTAATATCTATATATACAATGCTTTATTTAACAGAATAGACTCAGAAAACTAATATCATACATCACGTTAACCAAATAATACATAAACCTATTAAACAAGTAAACTAGATCATAGTCTGGCCACTTGCACAATCTGCACAAACTCAGAATGAATCTGTCTTGATCCGTGAGTGGTCTATATACGAGTATACATACATGGCGAACATCCATTCTGGTAGACCATTAACAACTATGGGCCTTAGTTCTATTTTCATTATTTTTCTTCAATTAATCACAAGATACCCGATCGTTGCTTCAGTGCTCTCGAGGTTTGAAATTGTTAAATGTACCCTAGAATATATTTATCATAAGAGTGAAAACCGTACCGGTTTGCAATTAGAACAACTCATATTAGCAGACATGAGTACTTGTGCGAGTAGTATATCCCGACTAAGCGGTGCATATAAAACCCAGCTGCAGAAATTGATTAGAGTTCCCAATGGATGCTCCATTAAGGGGTATACTGAATTTTCCTTGATGGAATATACTCATACCATATATGAGTATTCCTTCCCGTCGTCGATTAAAAATAAAAATCTACGTTAGAACTTACCTTTTAGGGTAAGGTATCCGTCTGTATCGGAACGCATTCTCAACATCTCGGATTTTCATTTTTATGCGAGATGCACAAGACTAAGAGACACTACTGACACAAATCTTCTTAATTGCTCACTTTTAAAATGACAAGCACGGATAGAGTGTTAAAAAGCACACGGTTTTAACTGAAGTAACGCTTTGCACAAATTAAAATAAAACGACGTTACTCGAAAGTAGGAATTCCGTAAAAACACGTCTTGAGCGACTGACTATCGCGTACCAACTGATTATTTCGAGTATAGTTTGACCGCCTTTTTGGATTGTTTCTGGCTAGTCTACCTCCTGCTTTACAACATACATACGTACATCGATGACAAAGTATACATAGAGTAGCGAGAAGCGCGCCGCTTATGAACAGATACACGACGACGATGGTAACAATGAAGCATGTGGAAGTGAACGAACTTCACATTAACCGTGGAGCGCACCTGGTAGATGTATAGATGTGAATGGTTGAGAAGAAATACAAGAAGTTCGACTAGATACGCCAAATACGCACCGGCATCAGTCGTATCTGTAAAGCTATGACTGTTCAGAAATAGTGCAAGTTTGATACTTGTTGTGCTGAACTGGTGAAATGTGAAATTGGATTAAGTCAATTTATACAGGTATTGTATCTGTATATGTACATTTTATGTGTATACATTCAAACCAAATTTAAATCCAGGGAGCGGTGGTTTGCTGATCTTCATGCCCATGATTTACAATATATTATATAGGAAAAGTTTTTGAGGGAGCAAAAATAAGCTTACTTATTGTATAATAATAATTATATGAGATTAAGATATAAAAATAAAGAGTACTTTCAAAATGACAACAATTGAAAAACACATTTTTCAGAATACATATTAGCAATTTCCAAAAAGTCTGCTTTTGTTTTTATCTTAGCCATCTAATTAAAGACGTGTGTGCTCTTGAGCTCATGAGCAATTTTTAAGTATATCATAATTATTATCCAATACTTTATTGTAAATTCAATTACTGGTGCATGGAGCTACACTTTATTGCATTTGTTTTGGCTATTATCAAATGCTTTTAAAAACATATCCAAAAAGAAAGTTATTTCAGTCACACTGCATTTGGCAGAGCTAAGTATTCCACACGAATCCACGAATAATAAGTTAGACATGTTCCTGCTTTTTGAAATGTGTCATTGCTTTGCTACTAAGTGCGAAATCGGAGTACCTTAGCCTGGGTAGTAATTTTCAACTAATGCTCGATATTTCTGCCTGGTCTGCTAATACGCTAAGAAAGAATCATATTATATATCTATGGGGTGGCCGTGGTGAAGTGATACTAGCAATCACTTCTCACTCGGAGGGTCAAGGTTCGAATCCTAGTCACGGCAAGTTTTCATTTGTGTAATTGGAACTCAGTCAGAAAAATCCGCGTGTGAAGGCATAATACTGACATTTAGATTTGGCTGTTGTAGAGTTTTCAAGCACAAAACAACCGTTAAAATCCACAACCTGAATCATTCCGAGTGAAGAAAAATCTCTCCGTCCTATTCGGACGGACTCCCACCCCTGGAGAGTCAATATCGAAACCACACCTGAGTTTTTCAAACCACTACATTACAACAATGCTTTCCTTTCTCCTCCTTCTATCTTTCCGCCGCGCACTGGCAACAGTAAAGGGGTATCATAACCCCTTAGGCGCGCGTAAATTATAAAAAAAAAAAAAATTGTCAATCATGATAATTATCTACCTTTCCTCTGCCGTAAATTCTGTCAAAAACACCGTAACAGAAATAAAACAAAGAATCACTTTTGCCAATCGCTGTTTCTTTGAGCTGAGAAAGCAATTGAGTAGTAAGGCGCCATCCCAAAAAATTAACTAAGGAGACTCTGTATAAGACCGTGCTCATTCCAGTACTACTTTATGGCACTGAAGCATGGACTCTATTGATTGCGGGTGAAGATATCCTCAGCCGTTTCGAGAGAAAAATCCTTTAACAAATATCTGCTCCTGTTTGGGTTAACGGGGTTTGGAGGAGAAGATTCAATGACGAGCTATACGAGCTGTACAGCAACATTGATCTAGCCAAAAAACTGGGCATCAGCCGCCTCCGGTTTGCAGAGTTTTCGAATCTAACGCAGGGGACAACGCAGTAGAAAAGAACCTCGCTTTTGGTGGCGCGCACAGGTAGAACGGGACCTCAACCAACTTGGAGTGCGCAACTTGAGGCAGTTCGGAAAATACCTGGCTAACTGGAAAGGCTTGCTATTTGAGGCACAGCTTAACCCTGAGCTCTAGTGCCACTTAAGTAAGTAAGCAAGTTAGTAAGCATAATAAGGCCAAAGATCCAAAATAATTTGCTTCCCTTAAAAACAAAGAATAGTTACCATACATTTTACATTACAGAGATATGATATTTTGTTTACCTTTCTACTGAAATACTGATATTTTTTTTGCAAAGTATTGTTTATAATTCGAAAACTGATTTTAATTTGGAGGAAAATACGTAAAACCTCCAATCAAAGGACAGAAAAAAAAGTAAATAAATAAACAATAAATAACTAAATAAATAGAGGAGACATTATATTGTTAATTTTCGGATAAATATCCATGGTTGAACGTTTGATATTCGCACAAAAGGAAGTTATTTGTATTGGAAAGTGTGTAACTAAAGGATTTGTGCTTAATTTCGAAGCGGAAACTATGGACGTTCAGGCTGTAGGAAAAAATCGATCAGAGTGGATTTTATTGAGTCCAGTGTGCTTATTACGTCGGTTGTACTTCTTCAATTGTTTTGTTGAGATTCAGATAAAAAATTTGAAAGTAAACTACAACATGTTATCAATTCAATGTCTGAGAAGTTAGAAACTCATAGATAACCAAACTGATAGCTTACGAGAACGTCGTTCTGCAGTTATTGTATCTTATCGATGTTGCAAGTTTCTAAGAGCCAAATGCCATCAAACAAATGATGTCGGAAGACATAAAGACATAAATACCCTAACATCGAGCAAGGCAGCATTCCGAAGATGTCCTCCTTTCCTATTCTGGTGTTAAAATCATAGTAGGCGATTTTATCGTCATACTTCTCTTATTGAGGAGATCGTGGAAATATTGTTTGGTGGAGTCGTTCTTGTCTTCTGTTGGAGCATGGGGCATGTTACACTTATGTTTGCGAATTTAGCGTTGATGCGGATTGTCGTAAGACACTCGCTCACGTGGCGGAAGCTTAAGACTTCTTGCCTAAGTCTGCCACATATCGTAAATCTGCGTTCTTTTTCTAATAGTAATCACCATAACATATATCGCAGTTTTCCATCTTCCTTATGTCCGGTCCATCCAACCGCACTTTCTGGATGGCGGCGATATTTGCGCGAGAGTAGTCAAGAGCTTCTGCTAATTGCTCGGCTGCAGGTGGCCTGGTAAGGGTCTGAACATTCCATGTGCAGATCCGAAGGTCGTGGTCCTTTAAACGTTTGCAAGGGTGAATTAATTTTTATCCGAGACCATTAGTTGGTTAGTTAGAAATTTTTAATCACTCAAATAAGGCATCTGTTGCGCTGACCGCTGACGCAACCGTTGACTCAGTTATCATACGCTCTCTTTCAGATGTTTAGTTATTTCTAACAGGACATTATAGCGTTGACATTTTCTCCTGCGTCTATAACTTTAGCAAATTAACCTTAGTTTTACGATACCACTGGTACTGGTGCCGTCTATGTAGCCCTTTGAAGCGGTTTTACTCAGATCGGGAGTGGTTCGTGCGCTTTACGAATAAGTACTGAACAGAAAATTGAGGAAGGAATTTTATGGGCAGAGCCACTGTGAAACGGCGGGGGCAACAGAATAAACCATTCCACTTGGGCGAAGTTTTCCAACCATCGGACTAAAATTAAATGAACATCTAAAGTATAGCAAGAGCGGGCGGCCTTCTTACCATTCTGTTTAAGATAGCAGGAAAGGACTCGGAAGCAAGCATACACCAACTCATTTCACAGATTTGGTCGGGGAAAGGCGTGCCAGATGAATGGAACCTCAGCATTGGTTTTCCATTTTATAAGAAACGGATACGGAGTCATCGTGTGACTCAATTACCTAAGAAAATTGTGTAAGCCATCGCATGGGGCACAGTTTTCAAATATATTTATATCATTGGCAGAGTGCAGCGAGGAAGTGAATAAATGTTAGGTCTCCAGCCCGAAAAGTCGATTTCTAGGTGAAGGGCAACGTAATAGAGAAGGACCTCGGTTAAGATGGCAAGAACATGGTCACAAGACCTTAGCTCCATATTCTAAAAAGATAAGTTATAATTTTTGATTAATACCATTAAAAAACTTATTGACCATACTACAATATAAAATGAAAGGTTATGCATGTCAAGGTTATTTAGGAGCTTCATAATATTAAGAAAATAATATTTTATTATACTAAAAATCTTGGTTATTGTCCATAACCAACTACCACGGTAGTATTTATAATTGATATACATATACAGGTGGAAATACTATCTTGATTCCGGGAACGAATTCAGAAAATTAGAAATACAAGTTTATTCATCTAAATCTCCAATTCCCCTTCAGAGTAATCCCCATCGACTGCAACACACTTATGCCAGCGCTTGATCCAAACCTCGAAACATTTTTTATATTCGGTTTTCGATATGCCCATCAGTGCTTCCTGCGATTTTTCCCCGTAGTGGTTTTTTAACTCGATTCAACAGAAAGAAGTCATAGGGAGCCAAATCAGGCGAATTCGGTGGCTGTTGGATGGTATTTGTTGCATTTTCGGCAAAAAATTACGAATAATGATGGCACTGTGCGACGGTGCTCGGCTCATTTGATGAACGCCATTCACTTTCCTGATGTCTGGATTGCGTGTCGTACTCATAAACCCACGTCTCGTCTTCAGTAATGATCCTTTTCATGAATGTGGGATCGGATTCAGCCTCGCACACCATCTCTTTTGCGACGTCAACAGTCTCTTTTTTGCATGAAATTGAGGTCTTTTGGTACCAACTTTGCTGCTACACGACGGAAACCCAAATCATTAATCAAAATGTCTTGGGCGAATCCATAGGCAATGTTCAAGTCCTCTGCTGTCTCTCTGATGGTTAATTTGCGGTTATTGACCAACATTTCTTTTACTTCATCAAGGTTTTCGTCGGTTTTCGATGTCGATGGCCTGCCACTGCGTTCATCATCTTCGATTGACTCACGATCACGACTCTTTAGAAAATTGTTGCCGAAATACTTTTCCAACATTTCCAACGTTCGCACACCATTAAATCCGTTTTTTACGCAAAATTTAATACAAGTTCGTTATTGCAAATTCAAATCCATTTCTAAAATTGTAAAAAATCGCCAACACACACAGAGATAGATGTACTCTTGGCTACGTAACTTTTGCAAATATCAAGCTATGACGATAAGAGTTAAAGAGAGTAGTCAACAACAGATTTACCAACTTAACAAAAAAAACAGAACTCAAATCGGAACAATTTGAGCGCCACATGGTGGGTGTGGTCGGGAACTTTTTGATCAAGGTGGTAAATATCTCGGGTACGGGAGGATAACATTTCCTTCAAATTCCTTCAAATATCAAGTACAAGATGGTTAGTTTGGACCATAATGAGATTTGATGATTGGAAGCCATACAATACCTCCAGCCATTTAAAATATTGCCGTGATCTGCTTTGTAAAATGATCTGGAAAAATTTACAAAAACTTTGGGCGAACGAATATCAGTGGCCTACATTGTAACCATTGTAACCATTTCATTATTAATAATAAAGCTTTTAATTTATTTACTACCGTCAAAAGCCAAAGATGGGGAGTCTTTATCCTTTACTTTACGTATGAGGATTGACTTAATTTTACTAGGCAATATAAGTTTTTATAATTGATTCAAAATCTTATAAGTCACTTCAACATAATTTGCTTGTGTTATTTAATGAACTTTTCTAATGGAAAGCAACTTTTCTCAAGGAGTATTCAACTATTAACGTAGAATTTCCACAAAAATCTCCAGTTCTATCACTATATTATAAACAAATAAAGGCTTTTCCATTGAGAGGTTTCATTTTGATTTACCAGGAAAACGCATATTTTTTATGAAACAATATTTCATTTTTATTTTAGTCGACAGAAAAAAAAATGAATAATGAAGAAAACAATATCAGTTTGATGACCTCTAAGCCCTCTGCACATTCAGGCTCTTTTAACGAAATTGAGCATTCTGTTTTCGTACTTTTGCGGCTCCATTTTATCGCAAATTCCACATGACTCCAAGAGTCATATTGTTTCAACAAGAAATGTCTCGGCCAGCAAACTTTTCTGGCAAAAGAAAAGCTCCTTACATAAATATTTATTGATCATTTTTCGATAGCACAATCCATTTACGGTAATAGCCGCACCCGCTTCATTTAAAAAAAATAAGATTCAATGGTGCCTGCTGCCAGAAAATTGCACCAAACCATAACCAGTTGGGAATAAAGATGCTTTTCGATAGCAATGCATGGATTTTTCTAATGCATAAATTCTGTTATTAGCAAAGCTGGGAAGATGGAAAAAGATGATTTTTTGGTAAAATTGTTGATCAATTTTATGCATTTCTTATAGTCAATTGGTAAGACTACGATACTGTTGATGGCCGGCAGGTTTAAGCTTTTGCTTTACGACCAACAATTCTGTGACATGACAAATTGCTGTGATCGACTAAACTGGATTTTCGACTACACTTCGAGCTACAGGAGCAATATTACAAAATATTTTTGCGCGACGATAATGATTTCGACTTTTTACATCTAAATTGTCCAACCAGTTTAAATTTTTAAACCAATTTAACAATTGCAGTACAGTACAGTACCAGTACAATTGAGAAGGTACTTCATGTTGATCGAGAAAACATTTAACTTATCGATCTATTTTAGCGAACTTTTTACCATTGTTGTAATGCCATTTCATTTTTATTAATGCAAAAGTTTTTATTTGTCTTCTGTTTCGACAGTTGGTAAAAATGTGGGGTATTTAAAATTAAACATTTTACTCGTATTGGAAAATTATTTTATATATGATAAAAGTTAAAAAATAAGAAGGATATATCCTTGTCAAATAAAAAAATGTGAAGTCGAATGCATTAACTAAGAAAAACAAATAAAATGCTGTTTAAGCATTTCCTTAGCTTTTTCCGTTTTAAATGCATCTTTAATTTCACGCTTAAAAATAGCTAAACTGGCTTATACTATCTAACTGTATTTTTCTGCACCCGGAAGTTTCTTGTACTGTACTGCTGAGCAACATCTCTCCCATTTGCAATTCCATAGCGCTCCGCACTACCGTAATTACCGTCTCTCTCATAGTTGACTTGCTCGACTGCAGCTATTCGAGCGACGTTAAAGATTAGCGGCAACTACATGTTTGTAGGATCATATTTGGGTGACTTATAGACCGAGTCTGCTCAGCTCAACTCAAATATTCCAACCGTTTCAATATGCAGCACTCTGGATTACCGACGAATTCCTAGATTTTTTTTTTTTTTTTTTTTTTATAATTTACGCGCGCCAAAGGGGTTAGGAATACCCTTACACTGTTGCCAGGACGCGGGCGGAATGGTAGAAGGAGGAGAAAGGAAAGTTTGTGATGTAGTGGTTTGAAACTCAGGTGTGTTTGGTTTCGATATTAGATGCACCCATAACTCTGGGAGAGTTACAGTATGTAATCGAGAATGCTAAAAATAATAAAGCCCGAGGGTATTTGATTTGAATTTTACAAGAATTGTACACATGAGTTCCTATCAGAGCTTTTATCGGAATTCAATCGAATCTTTGAAAATGCAGATATACCAGTGAGCTTCCGGATATCGATCTTATTTCCACTGCACAAGAAAGGGAACTATAATGATCCGACAAACTACAGAGGAATATCGTTTTTAAATAAGGACTGAAACGAATAAAATCTGTAAATTTTAATACGGGCTATACTTCCAATGCGTAAAAATTGCAATCCTATTTTGTACCCAAATTAGCCTGTATAGTCTCTAGTTTCAGTTTGCTATTGACTTTAGTTCGGAGCGGTTTAAAATATTTATAAAATATGAGTCAAGAGGAACGCCGTAAAAAGATCATCGACAAATGGCTCGAAAATACTTCGCGTCCAAACCATTTTATCGCAAAAAATTTAAACATAGCACGCAGTACAGTGGATTCTGTTATTAAACGATATTTGGAGACGTTGACAGTTAAGCGAAAACAGGAAAGTGGATTTAAAAGTGGAGCACATGATACAAGTTTGGACAGGAAAATAGTGGGTACCATCGTAAAAAACCGGACTATGTCATCCAGAGATGTTGCTTGGAAATGTTATACCAACCAAACAATGGTACGAAGATCTAAAACACGAAAAAAACAAAAAATACCAAAAGTTACTGAAAAGCTAAAAAAAAGTCATAAACACAGGAGCCCGCAAGCTATACGAGTTGATCGGCAACAAGAAAGCGTGCTTGGTTTTGGATGACGAAACTTACGTCAAGGCCGACTTTACTACTCTTCCAGATGCGCAGTTTTACAACTCGTTTGAAGCTGAGATTCGTCCGCAATCAACAACATCGATTGGGATGGAAAAATTCGGGTCAAAATACTCGTATTTCCTTTGGCAGCCCATTTGCCAATGTGGACACAGAAGCTCATCGTTTATTACAACGGGAAAAATTAACGGAGAAGTGTACATTAACGAGTGCCTAAAAAAACGGTTGATTCCTTTCTTAAACAAACACGAGGGTTCAACGTTATTTTGGCCAGATTTAGCTTCAGCTCACTATGCGACGTTTAGCTTTCTTGTTGCTAAAATGGTCGACTTTGTCCCAAAAGACATGAATCCACCCAATGTTCCACAGTGCCGTCCCATTGAAAAGTATTGGGCTTTGGTCAAAGTTAAATTGAGGAAAAGTGAGCAGTGTGCAATGGACGTAAAAGATTTTAGTGCTAAATGGAAAAGAGCGTCCAAAAAGATCACGGATGTAACTGTCACCAACCTTATGAAGGACATTCGAAAGAAGTTGAGGAAAGAATGGAAACCCAAATAATTTTTTTTATTAATTGTTTTTTTTTATTAATTTTTTTTATTTTTTGTAATTGTGAGAGAATTTAATAAAAACAGAGTTTTAAAGCAAATAAAAAAAAATTACATGAATTATGAAAATATTTCTTTTTTTACTTTGAAGTTTCCAAATTTTATTCATTTCAGTCCTTACTTTAACCAAGCTTTTTGGAGCAGTGCTTTTTAAGTCGATAAGAAGAATATGAATTTCAAGCGGGTTTCAGACGGAAGTGCTCGACGATAGATCAGATATTTATACTTGCGAACATTGGTGCAACCTACCAGAGAAACCACAAAAAGCTTTACGCAGTTTTTGTAGATTTTCGAGCAGCTTTTGATTCTGTTCCTCGAGAGGCATTTTTCTATAAGCTCTGTAGATGTGGAATATCTACGAAGGTAGTAAATATTTTGCGAGCAATGTACACAAATAACATAGTTTATATTATACATAAACGGCATAACAGACACTGTTAAAGGTAGAATAGATCTGCACCGAACAAATATCTCCGCTCTCATGTTTGCAGACGATATTGTCTTTCTCGCAGAAACTGTCGACTGTATGCAGCTTATGATAAACAGACTTTATAACTACTGCAGAACTTGGAATTTATCTGCAAATCTAACAAAATCAAATATGATGATACTTAGAAATGGTGGTGGGAGGTACTGTGGAAGTGAAAGGTGGACTTTTCAAGGTGAGGGTATTGAAATTGTACGAGAATACAAGTACCTTGGAGTTCTGATTACCCCTAACTTAAACATGAATAAACACCTTAAAAAGAAATTGTCTGCGCAATCTGCTCAGTTTGGGAAAAATGAATGAACAACAAACAAAGCAGCCAAAGTGCAAAGCAAAAGCTATTTTGATCAACTGTAGTCTCTATTCTTTTGTATGGAGCCCAAGTGTGGGGATACTGTTCTTTTGATGCCTTTGAGAAGTTCCTGCGATACTTTCTTAAACGAATATTAGATTGCCTAGTAGCACCCCCAACTATACGCTACATTTAGAAACGGGAACGCCTCCTATGTTTCTGAACACATTAAAAATGCATTTTAATTATATAGTAAGAGTGATGGCGCTGGAGGAAGGAAGGCTACCGGAAAAAGTACTTACGCACATCATAAGAACAAGAGGCAATCTAGTGCAAGAATTTGATTTGATTTGAAAAAGATTCTCTGAGAATGCAATTTGATATATTATTAAAAAAAACTGGCAATGTTATATATCAGAAATATATCAGTGAAGCCCAATCTTCGCAATATAGGTTGTACTACAGCAAAATAAAATACTACTTTGAAGAACGAACTTACTTTTTAAACTGCTATACGAGAACGTAAGAGGACTCCTTCTAAAACCCACGCTGTTTTCCGCCAATCTCATGCTCTTCCATTTGATACCTATACTCTGACCGAAACTACTCTTATCCCCAACATAAAAAACCAGAAGTTATTCCCTCTTTCTTTTAATGTTTTTCGGGATGATGATCGCGCACCCCCCTTGATTGAATCCCCTTGTCGAGGTGTCCTACTGGCTATTCACAATAGCTTGGACTCCTCTCTCGTTGCAACATCATCCTCTCCTAAGCTCGACTTTGTGTCGGTTAAAATAACCCTCAATCGTAGATGCTTGTATGCTTTGTGTTGTTACATTCTTCCGGCGCATTCGATCTTCTGATCGAATTATCAGACTCTCTTGATGATATCATTATTTTCGGCGATTTTAATCTTCCTCAGCTGAAGTGGACTCCATCTGAAGACCTATCTTTTTTCATCGCTTCCAATTACAAAAGTAAGGCTGATGGTTATCCTTCCTCCCTCGCTTTCGAAACCAAATCTTCAAATGATCCTCCTACCATCGCTAACTTTTTTGCTACATTTTTCAAACAATCATTTGCCAACAACTCCTTCCTACCAGATCCCTCTTACTTCAATGATCTAACAAATTTTTCCATTGCTCCCTTTCTCACTCAAAATTTCGATCCTGCAGTTATTGAAGAAAAGTTACAAAATCTTAAGGATGAATTTGTACCTGGCCCAGACGAACTCCCCGCCATGTTTCTTAAAAAATGCTCTTCCAACCTGTCTCTACCCCTTTCCTACCTCTTTCGTCTATCGCTTACACAGGGTGAATTTCCCCAGATTTGGAAGACCTCTTTTATAATCCCGATACACAAAAAGGGATCTAAGCATGAAGTTACCAATTATCGTCCCATTGCTAAACTCTCTCATATACCCAAACTCTTTGAAAGCATTTTATACGAAGCGTTAAGCTTCAAATGCAAGCCTTTTATTTCACCCCGACAACATGGTTTTCTAAAAGGTAGATCAACTACCACAAATCTAGTAGAATTCGTGTCTTTTGCTCTCTCAGCCTTAGAAAATGGCAAAGAAATCGATGTTATCGCAACTGATTTCACTAAAGCATTTCTCATAAATTGATCCTTTTCAAATTGTCTGCTCTCGGCCTTGAGCCTCTCTTTTTAAAATGGATTTCTTCTTACCTGGTAAACCGATATTATAGTGTTCGGTTTAGATCCGCCCTTTCTGTTTCATTCCTGGCCTCATCTAGAGTTCCACAAGGCAGTCATCTTGGCCCTCTTCTCTTCATTCTTACTATCAACGATGTTGAGAGTGTCATTAAACACTCCTCCCTCTCCCTTTACGCTGACGACACAAACTTTTCTCCATGGTCAACCAATTCCCCTGGTTCAGTCTTTTCAAGACCTTGGCATATTATTCGACAGTGAGCTTAATTTCCGTTCGCATATCGATAAGATGATCCTCAAAGCCAACTCATCACTTGGCTTTATTAAACGGTGGTCCAAGGAATTTTCCAACCCGTATGTAACCAGATCTCTCTATGTTGGTCCCCCTTTCACCGGGTTCATGTTTCCCGAATAGAGGGTATTCAACGTCGATACCTCCGATTTGCTCTTCGTGGCCTGCCATGGAACGACCCTTTAATCTTACCTCCCTATCAAGACCGCCTCAAACTTCTAAATATGAATTCGTTAGAAGAACGTAGGAATATTGCTGACGTCTCAAACAAGATCTCCTCCATCACTTCCTTGGTCCCTAGCTCTTAAGTCTTTCTGTTAGTTTTTAAGTTAGATCAAGCTTGTATTAAGCCAATAAATGGGGGCCTCAGCCCCCACCAAAAAATTTAAATTTAAATGTTCAACTAATCATATGTTTATTTCTTGTATTTATTTATTTATTTAATTGTTTATTTATTCATTTAATATTTTTTTCTTCTTTTTTGCCTTATTTATTTTGTTTGTTTATTTATTTATTCATTTATTTATTTAGCTATTTATTCATTTACTTACTTACTTGTTTATTTTACTGTTTATTTATTTGTTTATTATTTTTCCTTGTTTTTTTGCTATATGTATCTTGTTGTTTATTTATTTATTCATTTTTTTGTTTATCTGTTTACTTATTCATTTATTTATTTATTTCCAAACTATTAATTAAATAGTACTTAAAGTTTGTACTTTAAAACCCAGTTTTACAAATCTCTTTTCCCTCCAACGATATCGGGCATAGAACTTATTTTAGTGAAGGTTTTCAGTGACTCTTACTTCAAATTTATAAAATTCTGTGATATTATTTCAAACATTTATAACAATATTTTAGTAGTAAGGTGCCTCAATCAAATCTCTATAATACGAGCATTGTGAATATAAATATTGTAAACATTATGTCACAATAAATAAAATAAAGCAAAATAACGTAAAGTAAAACTTAAACTTCGTTCAATTCTAGTAATTTGCATTTCAATTTCGATATCAAAAACTAAGTCTAGGGAAGATTATTCGAAAAGGAACAATTTATGTCATCCTCAAAACCTGTTTGTGCACTTAAAGGATTTAGGCTAAAGTTAGAATTGATATATGTAATTCAAAAAAAGACAATACCAATTAGTGAAATACTAATCTGAACTGACCTGAAATTTAAAATGAAAAATCTGTAAACTATAGTGATATATGACACTTTAAAATTATTATTATTATTATTATTATTATTAACTTTATTATCAAGTAAAATAAATTACATTAATAATACACGGACTCGAGCACTAGCTACCAGGGCTTTCGGCTAGATAGATAAATATAATAAGTAAAGTTAGGTCGTGAAATATCTTTGATTGATTTGAGTGATTGTGCTTTACATTTTAAATAGAGTTATTGATATTTAAGTTTTGTACTAGCGTAAGTTGCAACTAGTGCAGGATAACATTATCAATATTGATTGTAATATAAAGGTCTTTGAAATCCAATTTTCTGTTTTGAATGAAAAGTTATTTTATATACGGCCAACATATTGTACTTTCCTTCAGATTAAATTGGAATAACATTTCTACGTAAATCACGGTTAGTCTTCAATCACGCATTAACATAAAAACTACAGTTATTTGTTCTTTACACAACTTAACCGGTCTGAGAAAAGCTTATGGCGTTTTTGCTGATAGATGGCGTTAGATACAGATAACTCCAGAACAGCTGATTGTGTCGATAACTATGGACGCTCCTTTGAAAAGTAAGAGTTTAGGATTGAATTTGTTAGTATTCAAGTGGATTTTTTTTGCAGTGATTGTAAAGTTATTTGCATTTGAAAATGGAGAACAAAAAAGAGAGAGCTTCCTGCATTTTGCAATACCACTCGTACAAAATTTGTGCTATTTACGACAAAGAAACTTTATATGGCAATTTTGATGTTAAAGATAAGGCTTGTTCTGTTCGCCCAAAAACACAAAAAGCTGATGAAATTCGGAAAGGAGTCTAGCAAGACAGGCATATCAGTACTGTCGATATTGATATGTATCTAGGCATTGATAGATACACTGTTGAAACCTAATGACATCGAGCGCTTTCTGAAATGAATCGTAGTCGGTGGTAAAAAATAAGTAATCGCAAGGGCTTGCGAAGCCGGGGTTGATAGCGCTCGAGGCAATGCTGTGTGTGTGGTGCGACTGGAAGCGAATCGTCTACCTTGAGGTACTTCCAAATAGTCAAATGGTCAATTCTCAACTTTACTGAGAACAACTCGAAAGATTTCGTCAGCCAATTGAATGAAAGCTGTCTAAAGGGACCAATAGGAAAGTTGTTGTCTTCCATCACGATGATGCTTGACCACACACTTCTTTGATTACCTGTCAGAAATTGCGAGAGCTTGATTAGGAACTTTTGATGCACTCACCATATAGTCCAGTCCAGACATAGTACCCTCTGACTATTTCTTAATTCGCTCTCTACAAAATTGTTTCAATTGAATTACGCTGCCTCCAAGACAAGCCTGTGAAAACCACTTAATTCAAATAGAAAAGAACAGAAGTTCTCCGTTTACCCGAAAAAATGCGAAATATTGTCAATAATAATAAAGTGTATGTGGTTTAAATAAATAAAACTGTACACTCTAAGAAAACCAACTGAATATTGCTTTAGTTGTAATGTAAATATAAAATTAAAGATAAACTGTAATATACGTCGAAAGACTTAGTTTAAGTATTAGGTTTAACTTAGAGTGCCCGCATGGGGCCATTAAGTTAGTCTAAGATTATTTGTAAGTTATTTAAGCTAATTTTTAAGCATTTTTTTGTCTAGCATGTAAGAGTAAATTAATTAAGAAAATAAAAATGCATTTAAACTGAAAAACTGAACTGAACTGAATATTGCAATAAAAACAATACTAACGTTTTTCCAGACTCTATAGACTCGTCCCTCTCCGTTACCTACTTCAACAGCAAATTTTATGAAAAATTCTATAATACCATATATTGTATCCTTAGATTGTGACCTAATTTTTGATACATATACGAGATATTCCGCCTAAGCTGAATAAGTGTCCCATGATTCGTTTTATAAACATTTTCTTTTTGTTACAAAGTGGGTGCCTAAGTGGTCCATGCTGCTCCAGAATTGTATTATATATATGCATTTGCACAACCTTGGATTAAAAATGAAATACTATAAATTAAGATCTAACTGCCTAAGCTCTAACTAGTCACTCGAGAGGATATCGAATTATACTAGGTAGTGTTGAATTCATTCTCAGTAATATTTTTTGTCCAAGTAAACACCTACAATAGTAGTGGCGGAATAGAACATGAATATTCGTTTGTACATATGCCACGAAAGCTACCTAGTTGGAAAGGCCTATAATTTCAATTATTTTCTGAAAATTTATTTCGTTCTACGAGTATTGAAAACACCATTCGTCATTTGGTGTCGAATTTGTAAAAGGTCGAAGCGGCAAATGAGAGTGTTGCCGAGAGCCCACATGTGTCGTATCATCACCGCCCTCAGTATTTTGGCATTAGAGGAACCAGCTTGCGGTGTATTTTGGAAGATGATTTGCATTTCTTTCCATATAAAGTGCAATTGACTCAAAGAATATTGCCGACAGACCGTCCAACGTCGCTTGGAATACGGCCAAACAGTCGCTCGAATGGTTGACACTGAACCTGATTTTTGGAAGCAAATTTTGATAACGGCCGTGGTCCATTTCACACTTTCTGGCGCCGTTAAAAAGCAAAATTGCACATTCTGCACCATTCCATGACCGAAAAGTGACTGTTTGGGCCGGCGTTTGCATCAAAACCATCATTGGGCCATTTTTCTTCAGAGAAGGGAATCCATATGTTGGCTCATTGTGTCTGGCCATAAATGAGTGAAAAAGGTTTGATTTCAACAAGACGGTGTGCCATGACACACTGCAAACCTGCAACGGAAATTCCCTGGACGTGTGCTGCCAAAAAATGGCGACATTGATTGGCCAACCAGATCTCCAGATTGGACCCCTCCGGATTTCTTTTTGTGTAGTTATTTGCAAAGCAGATTATACGCCAGTAAGCAAAAGATCATTGACGAGCTTAAGGCAAACATTCGTGCCAAAATCGTAGCTATATCGCCCGAGATGTCCGAAAAAGCGATGGAAAACGCAGCAAAATGAGAACATTTTGTTTGGTGGCGGCCACTTTATTGATATTGTATTCAAAAACTAGTTCAAATAAATTGTAAAGGACCAAGTTAACTAAATATATCTCATATATAGAAACCGGTTGCATTTTTTTTTTAAGTTGATCAATATTCTCATACCGACACAAAAGATGACGCTCTCTGTATATGTATGTATATGACGTCAATTATATTACTCGAGAGTTTACTTTTAGAACAAATTTTTGTCTTGTCGCAAAATGAAATTTAATATATAATCAAAAGTTAATTCTCCTCTTTTAAATATGCTTTTACGCTGATAATTCAACATAGAGCTCATAGACGTCAAATCAGCTGTCATGTTTGACAAATTATTGTTAATCAATGGTGCCGCGCTTTCAGTTTGGAACATAGTGATTGGGTAGCACGCGACGAAATACCTTACTGAAAATAACAACAAACTGTATTACAATTCAGTAGATACAGCGTATAGACATAAAACAAAATATGCATGTACGTACTCTTTTTATTTTCTGTGATTTTACCGACGAAGCATTTTGCGATAGCAAAAAAACAAAATGCTTTTGGCATATAAAGCGGTATTTGCAAACATTTCAATTAATTCGTTGGATGTGAAAGTAACTTAAAACATTTTTTTCTAACGTCACTTTCAAAATTTGTGTTGAGAGATGCACATATTTTTAAATAAAATTATTTTAGCTGACATATATTGTACGTATGGTATACACCAGATAATTTTAAGATTTGATCAGTTCTTGGAAAATTAATCATTATGCTTGTATGTGTATATTGTAATTATTGTAATTTTGTAGTTACATGTACAAGAAAGTTTTGCTGAACAAAATTCTTATACTCGTACATTGATGTGATAATTTGAGTTTTAATTTCCAACCTGGGATTATTACGAAAGATTTTTAAACATAACATATGTAACAGTATTTAATATATAAATCTGAAATCATATTTTGTTTGCCTCTTGTCTAAAAGTAGCGTCATTGTATCCAAATTTATTCAAGGTCAGACGTACATCGGATACATTTTCTAGTTAGTCGGATACAATTTTTATTTTAACAATTGTATGTAGATACTTAATACAATTGAAATGCACTTTTTTTTATAATTTGCATTTGCCAATTCGTGTTTTTTTTTTTTTAGTGAGGTGTTTTTTGTTTTTATAATTTGCACGCGCTCAAGGGATTTGAGTACCCTTAAAATGCTTGCACAGAGCGCCGGTGTTTCTGTAACGGTAAGGGTAAACAACCCGGAATGAAATACCAAAGAGCTGCTTCAATTGCAAGAAAATTAATCGGGACACATTCTAGGTTGAGAGAGGCAAGACCAACGCAAAAAATGGGGATAGACTCTCATAATACTACGGAGGAACCAGTTCAAAGTTTCGACGAAGTTTGCAAAGCACCAGCCTTAGACACGGAAGCAAAAACACAAGACTTCTACTTGTAGAGTAAGATGTAGCTGTAATAAAAGGTATACATCCATTTCATCACACAAGTAAAGGATTTAGAAATCCGGGTACTTAAAATAGCATTTGAAACTCTAGACTAGATTTTGGAAAGAAATTTTATTGTATTCTGAGGAAGGATGAGCCCAAATTCATCAGGGATGAAATTAATAATTTCCACAATATTCACTGCCAGATAGAAAGCAGCCTTGATCCTATGAAACAACACAAGTTCAAAATTTATGTATGAACCGACATATTGGATAACAAGCTACATGGACATTTAATGCTAAATTTGGAATCCTATCGGGAAACAAGTTACAATAATTACTGAATACATAGCCCTACAATTAAGAAGGGTCATTGTGAACCAGTAGGATGGCGGCCCCACATACTAAGGCCATGCAGTAAGAAAGTGGTTGTATCGCAAACGTAAAAAAAGCCATCCGCAATTCATGTGCTAGGTTTCTACCGGCTTATTCCACGAAACCCTTTGTTTAATGAAGAAGAGAGCAGACAAGGGAAGCAAAAGAACTCGTTACTTCGCGGCACTGTATAAAAGAACGAGATCGGCTTGAGCGATCTACGATCAAAATAGTTGGAGGAACATCGACTCCTCTGGGGAAAGAGAAAGACCATAAGAAGTAAGCGATAAGGGAAAGGTAAAGATAAATCATTGGACCCGAACAGAAACCGCTTCTTTGACAGACTGTTAAATAGCAATATTTAAACTACAGTATTACAAGGATGTCGGAATGGACAAAATTTGACGACTGTCGTTTACCCAGTTGACAAGATACCCTCTTAACTGCTCAAATTATAGGTATCCTTTACATTGTGAACGCTTGGAACCACTAAACCCAAACTATTAATTCACTTTAATCCGGGTAAGTCTAGAATTGACCAAATATTGCCACTACCGCAGATCTTAAAGTAAGCCCTGAAGTCTAGATCGATACTTATCATGTCTTTATTGATTTAGAGGCCGCATATGACAGCGATTAAGAGGCGAGCTATACAGAGTCATGTATAATTTTGGTATCTCTGACAAATATATAAGGTTGTTAGGAAAGATGATGGAATACTCGCTACCTTGTACTTTTTTTTCGAAGTCGTTCAATGACAAAAACCGTTTAGACAGAGTGATGCGCTGTTATACCACTTGATCATTTGACCACCACCGTATGGCGCTGCTATTATTCCGATTTGAGTTCTGTTTTTTTTGTTAAGTTGATAAATCTGTTGTTGATATTCCCTCTAAATCTTAGCATCATAGCTTGAATTTGCAATTGTTACGTAGCCAAGAGTACATTTATCTCTCTGTATGTTGGTGATTTTTTACAATTTTAGAAATGGATTTAAATTTGCAATAACGAACTTGTATTAAATTTTGCGTAAAAAACGGATTGAATGGTGCGCAAACGTTGGAAAAGTTGGAAAAGTGTTTCGGCAATGATTCTCAAAAGAAAACGGTCGTTTACCAGTAGCACGAGCGGCCGTGAGTCAATCGAAGATGATGAACGCAGTGGCAGACCATCGACGTCGAAAACCGACGAAAACCTTGATGAAGTAAAAGAAATGTTGCTCAACAACCGCAAATTAACCATCAGAGAGATAGCGGAGGACTTGAACATTGCCTATGGATCCGTCCAAGACATTTTGGTTAATGATTTGGGTTTCCGTCGTGTAGCAGTAAAGCTGGTGCCAAAAGACCACAATTTCATGCAGAAAAGAGACCGTGTTGACGCCGCAAAAGAGATGATTTGCGAGGCTGAATCCGACCCCACATTCACCAAAATGAGCCGAGACCAAAAAAACCACGTCGTTTTCAGTCAAAAAAGAAGGCAATGCTCACGGTTTTCATAGATTATAACGGTGTAGTGCATCATGAATTTTTGCCAGAAGGCCAGACAGTAAACAAAGAGTATTATTTGGGCGTTATGAGACCTTTGCGTGAAGCAATTCGCCGAAAGAGACCAGAATTGTGGGCAGAGAACTCGTGGATTTTGCACCATGATAACGCATCGTCGCACAGTGCCATCATTATTCGTAATTATTTGACGAAAAATGCAATAAATACCATCCAACAGCCACCGAATTTACCTGATTTGGCTCCCTGTGACTTCTTTCTGTTTAGAGTTAAAAAAACCACTACGGGGAACGCGTTTCAGCAGCCGAGAGGAAGTAATCGAAAAATCGCAGGAAGCACTGATGGACATACCGAAAACCGAATATAAAAAATGTTTCGAGGATTGGACCAAGCGCTGACATAAGTGTGTTGCAGTCGATGGGGATTACTTTGAAGGGGACAATATAGGTTTAGATGAATAAACTTGTATTTTTAATTTTCTGAACTTTTTGTTTTGTATAAAATGTTTCCGAAATAAGTAGTGTCAAAGCTATTACTGAAACAGGTATAATATATTATATTGAGTTTATTGCCCAAAAATGTTGTCGAGTGAATAGAAAATGAAATAAAAAAAAAAACGCAACATAGGTACTTGGAATTGTGACAAAAAAAAAACCATAATATCTATACATCACGTACATATGTACTCGTATATATGAGTTTCTATCGTATGACAATAAATTCAATATAACATTTTATATCTGTTTTAGAGTGATAACTTGAATAGTGCTGATGTGAACTATTTTTAATATGTACTTATACTCGTATCGTGAGGTAATGCAAATTATTTAAACGAGTGATTTTTAGCATATTATTATTGTAGTACGTCTGACAAGGGCTGGGTGTGAAATGTCTGGGACTTATATTTGTGTAATCAGGACATTCCCTTTTTCCATTTAATACTTAATTTAAATGCTTATAACATAAATTTTGCTGAAAACACACTTTTACTAACCTCAGTTGCGGCAAAATGCTGCCTAACTTACGCATTTAAATTTATTATAACTATGTATTTATTCAAGTGCTTTATATTGATTTATCAATCTATTGGTTATAACTTAACCTGCTGTGGGCTGTTGTAATATTCTTCATACTTCGTGTATTTCCTTCAATTTTAAAGAATCAGACAATAAGACTCTCGACTCTATAGTTTTCATATTTTTGGTGCACAAATTATACTATTTTTTCTAATTGTACAAACGTCGTATTACTTTTGAAATAACTAGGAGCATTAAGAATATTGAAATGGATTAATAAATATAAATTAATGAAAAAACTATGATAAGCATGGAGTGTTTATAAAAGTAAAAGGCTTCAATATATCATGTGGAATATATGTATATACAGGGTGTCCCAGTTTAGCAGTATAATCCTTTAAGAGCATATTCCCGTCTATTCTCACTCCATTTCAAGTTACAGCCCATCAAAGTGGGTGATCTCTAATTTGGAGGTGTAACCACTTTAAACGCTATAGTTTTTAAACTAGTACAGGTACAGAAATAGTTTTGGACATTTTGGAAAGATAATTTAGTAGTGCATACAAGTTTTAAATGCTTTGGGTACATCTGTGCAGCAAAAAAAAAGTTATGGCTCGTTAAACACAAAATTATGAAAATTTGCTGTTCCCTTTTTTTACTTAAAATTCATTTTTCTTAAAATTTGTACTTAATAAATTTTCTGAAATTTTATGAAATTTTTATCCTTGCAAAATTTCCTAAAAATTATGATTAGAAACTTTTTTGCGTACGATCAACAGATATTGTAGTAAAAACCATGAATTACTCATAAAATCGCTGAGATATTTTTATGTGGTCCTGAGAAAAACCTTTTTGGAACAGTTTATGGAATGTTTATAGCGATTGTTCGAAATGCCTTCCTTCCATTTCGGGCGCGTTTAACTATTTCGGATGGTAGATTAACCGTCATCAACATTTTTTTCATCTCTTCTGAAGCGACACTAATATTTTCTTGGAGCTCTACCAGACTCGACATTTCTCTAAAAGAAACCTTTTCTTCCATAGCACCCCAGAAGAAAAAAATCCATGGCCAAGGGTTGGGGCGGAATAGACCAATCTATCGTTCGTTAAAAGTATGGTTGAGGAACGAAGTTGCCCCGCTGATACTGTGCCCCATCTTGCTGAAAGAACATCGCCCTTCTCTAAGCAAGACTAACATCTTCAAGGAACTCCGGCAATCGTTCTCTAAGAAATTCCAGGTAGTACTGGAAATGAACTGTTTGTGGAAGAACGTGCGGGCCTACTAAAATGTTTCCTATTAATCCAGCCCAAACATTTACGCTAAGCCTCCTTTAAAATAAACAACACATTTTGAAGAAGTTGTTTACAATAATTAAATTCTTACTTTTGAAAGGATGCTGTGCGTATTACTCGTAAATGGGGATTGGAGTCTGACCAATGGTGCAAATTATGGTGGTTTGTAACCCCATCTCTTGTGAACTGCGCTTCGTCAGTCTACAGAATGTTCTTGAGGAATTGCCCGTCTTCCACCCTTCTTTGCGCATCACCTGGTAGTAAATCCTGTACCGGTGTAATCTATTTCTCAGTAGAGTCCTGTGAGTTCTTGTTCTGGGAAGTTCCAACTACACAGCTAGCCTACGCACGCTGACTGAAGGCTGAACTTCCACAGCACGCAAAATCCCATCCTCAACTTCTGCCACCGCTGTATGTGAACGCCCTTCTCTTTTTTTTGGGCTGATACGTATCAGCGAATAGCCGGATGAGCGGTGTTCTACGAATTGGGCCTAGTCATTGGTACTCCAATCTTGCCATCGAAGCCTTTCCATTGCAGAACCCGTATACAAACACTATTTGCGCGAATTCACGTTTTGAATACATTTTGCGGAGATCAATTTATCAATCGGCTGTTCACTTACAGAGCAAAATGTCGATTGTAGAGCAGTTGAAACAATGTCAAATTGGAAAAAAAAGAATAACAAGGAATTATTCTTTGTTACGATTCTTTTTCCTATTCGACAATTAAATGTTAACTGCATTGCTCAAAGGTACGTTAGTTTATTATTTTCACTTAATTTTGTTTGACCATTTTTCTTAGAAGAAAAATCTGTTGATCGTAAGTAAAAAAGTTTCTAAACATAATTTTTAGGAAATTTTACAAGGATAAAAATTTCAGAAAATTTATTAAGTAAAAATTTTACGAAAAATGCATTTTAAATAAAAAAATGGAGTAGAAAATTTTCCTAATTTTGAGTTCAACGAGCCATAACTTTTTTGTTGCAGATGTACCCAAAGCATTTAAGACTTGTATGCACTACTAAATTATCTTTCCAAAATGTCCAAAACTATTTCTGTACCTGTACTAGTTTAGAAACTATAGCGTTTAAAGTGGTTACACCTCCAAATTAGAGATCACCCACTTTGATGGGCTGTAACTAGAAATGGAGTGAGAATAGCCCCCCCCCCCCCCCCTCCCACCCTGCCGTACAATTTATTGTTCGGCGGAACTTTGGGAATATGCCCTTAAAGGATTATACTGCTAAACTGGGACACCCTATATAGTACATAAAATACGTTTTCTATAATTTCATTAATTTATATACTTTTGATTTTTCTTACTAAAATATATGTACAACATATAAGGAAATGGTCTTACTAATAAATACTCATATATAAATACTCATATATATTTAATTTTGAAATAAAACAAATTGTAAATTGATTGCACGACAAAATAGCGCTAGCGATAAAGTAGCCTTTTCACAGAATCTTAATGAAAAATTGCACAAATTGAACACTCAATTCGGAACACCAAAATAAATTCACATCATATCAACAATCTTTTCTATGAATCTCCGTAAACAGGAAAGAAAACTTTAATTTGTAAGCGCCTTAGCGCTGTATAATCGATATTGACATATAAAACTTGCATCAAATATGTTAAGTACGAGTACAATTTGGTTTTACGATCAAATGATTCTGTGATTCTGAATTTCGCACCTTTCTATTGTACAATTACTATTACTCATTTTTCTATAAGTGCTAATGAAAGTATTTAATGTATCTTCGTTTATCGTTTAGCAGTTACTTTTAATGTATGCTTTCAAATGTGAAGCTTTATAGACAGTTACGTTTTTTTATTTCTTAAAGCAAAGAATGCATTATTACCAAAAAAACGTTTAAAAATAAAAAAAACAAAAACCCAAATTGGATGAAGGTTGCCTCTGGCTTTTCAAGGGAGTTCCGTGAAGAACACGATTTTATAATCAATTTGTTTCACTTTTATTTGTTGAATAAGAAGATTACACGTTGAATGTTGTGGATAAACAATAAAAGAAATGGTCGAAGCGCGTACTGTCTTCACGTGACGGAAAGCGCACGAAAATACGAGTATACATTCACTTGTTCAATACTCAATTAGGAGCATGTTACAGCATACGTACTCGTATGTTTCTATCGTTTTAAGATCATGGTATGCTGGACTTTGGCTTCAATTATTTAATAGACCGCTACCCAGGTCGTAGACTGACACTGCCAGAGATTGATGCGGCAATTACAGACCATTCTCTGGCCGTAGGCTATTAAACGCTTACCTTCTCCTCATATAAGCAAATTTATGCATAAGAGTCACTTTTTGGTTAGATTGTTGGAATTGATAGTTTGAATTTTTTTTTACGGGTGATTTTTTTGTGATGAGAGAAAAATGATCGTAGAAACTGGTTTCATAAGATCGAGTTCAATAACACTTGAAGAGGCTTAGAATTCTATGAACTTAGTCTTAGAACAAAATTTGGAGAAGTATTATGCTTTAAAGAAAATACGAAATGTGTACATACATATGTATGTATGTATAGGTACTCGTATGTTAAAGAAAATTGTTTACCCGACGCTTTTACACACCTAAACTCTCTGATCACAAGTGTCACTGAACTGGCGACGGAGTAAGATGACATTGTTTTCTTACTTACAACCAATGAAGGGAAATAAAATTTTATAATATTGAATACTAAAACGAGAATAAAACTATTTTCGATGTTTGAACAGCTAGAATTAACTACCGGTATAATGGAACTCAAGAATTTAAATTATGACGTTTTTCGTGTAGGAGTTATTCGTGTATGATAGTTATTATTAGGTATTGTTTATTTATTTCACGTTAAAAGTGTTTCTTAATTTTTCTTTTTGCCGGAAAGGAAATTACATAAAATAGAGAAGTAAAATAGCGACCTAACGTAATATAGAAAAATTAATCGTTACAGCCTTTTGCAAATTTATTCGCTACTGAACTTAAACTTAACATAATATCTCCCAGCCAAGAAAGGTGAATGATAACCCCGTTTGCGAAATCTAATGGAGAATTTATAATGACTGATGCCAAGGATTTGATTGAGCATGGCTACCCCAAAATGCACAGATATCCCTAGCGCTTATCTGATTTAGCCTCTCTTTGAATACATCCTCACCTACCCTGTCACTATGCAATATTAGATCTAGGTGTCTTCTAAGAATGCATCTCGGTCATATGTAGACGGAGTGAAAGTTTATGTTGAACTGTAACTGGGATATGGTATAGCCTATGGTTCTCGGAAGATCCTGCATATATTCATTATTGCAACGTAGTCATTACTGATACACTGTGAGATCACTTTAAGATGAAGAGCAGGCTATACTTGATGATCTTTTCTTTAATGTAATAAGCAAAGAGGACAAGTTCAGTCCTACCGAGGCTTAAGCCCAGTACACATTGTTCAACTCATTTTCTTAGGTTTTTGGGAACGAAAGATTTTCTTTAAGGTGTTCAGGTGTTTCCTTGTGCTGGAAATAACAACATCATCTGCATACCCAATCACCATGCAGTCTTTAGCTTTTAGATATCTCAGTAGTTCGTTTATAATCGACAACTTGAGGCAATCGTATACTGACTTATTTCTCAGAAAAGTATGTAGATTTCTTTATAAGTTGTATAGCTTTGGAACTGATTGAGATATCTATTAACTTTTTAATTTTGTTCACTGGTTTTTTTTTACAAGAAAATATAAAATTCTCTTACGTGGCCTTCTATGGAAAATAGAGAACATACAATTTCTCAGTTTGGTCAGGATACTAATAAAGCTTTCTGTATGAATAGAGGTTGAAGGACAAAGGCTCGAACCACAACAGCAGCCGCCGAAACATAACAGGATTGTAGATCTTGGACTCGTATTGATGCTCGTTATGAGTGGGGTAAAGATGGGGCCATCATTCCATGTTCAGTTCGTTTTGAAAAACTGTTTAGAAAATCTATATTAGGTATGTTAGATTGGTCCCCTGTGACTAATCAGCACTGCTATAAATGGAGTATACCACCTTGATCAAACAGTTCCCGCACCGCACCACCGTGTGGAGCTCCCATTGTTCCGATTTGAGTTCTGTTTTTATTGTTAAGTTGGTAAAGCTGTTGTTGACATTCTCTCTAAATCTTAGCATCATAGCTTGACATTTGACTGAGGAAAACATTGATGAAATAAAAGAGAGGTTGGTCAATAACCGCAAATTAACCATCAGAGAGATAGCGGAGGACTTGAACATTGCCTATGAATCCGCCCAATATATTTTGGCTAATGATTTGGGTTTCCGTCGTGTAGCAGCAAAGCTGGTACCATTATTATATGTAATTATTTGACGAAAAATGCAACAAATACCATCCAACAGCCACCGAATTCAATTGATTTGCCTCCCTGTGACTTCTTTCTATTCAATCGAGTTAAAAAACCATTACGGGGAACGCGTTTCAGCAGCCGAGAGGAAGTAATGGAAAAATCGCAGGAAGCACTGATGGACATACCGAAAACCGAATATAAAAAATGTTTCGAGGATTAGATCAAGCGCTGGCATAAGTGTGTTGCAGTCGATGGGGATTACTTTGAAGGGGACAATATAGATTTAGATGAATAAACTTGTATTGTAAATTTTCTGAACAGTGGTATTACTGTCGAATTTTGCGGAAAGCTGAATATCCCACTAACAGTGCTTTTAAGTGGAGGAGTAAAGAAAAGCCAGCGACGGTCATATAGGGACGCCTTCAGGAACTCTTCGGTAAACTAGACAAAAAAAAAAAAATTGACTGTCTTATTCTAACTTACCGGCGCCATGCGGGTGGTAAATCCCACTTTCAGTTTAACGGCACTTCTCTTGGGTGCAAGCAAAGGTTTTCAGAGGCGGCTGAAATAAAATCTAAGTCGGTTTGCACTGCTTAAATTGGTAGCTGCGATTTCCGTATCTAGAGCCACGGTATTTTTTTGGGTTTCAGTTTAAAGCTAACTGCCGTTTGTCCAACAGTGGAACATTCACTAATACGAGTATATACATATGTATATTAGGGAATAGAGACAATTTGATTGCTGAGCTAGCTTAAAAACAGATTCCACTTTCGGGGGCTTCCGAAATGGTGATCGGTGTTGCCCGAAGATCTTTTTTAATTTAAAATATTAAAAAAAAAAACAACAACAACGCGTGAGTGCAGTGAAACCCCAATCAACATTTACAGTGCGGGCAACCTAACTTTCCTGCCCCTGGTCTTACTGTTGCTTGCACTCGGTAATTGACGTAGCTGTATTACATTGTCATACAGCGCGTGCAGGTTGCTGAGTGTATGTAACAGCCGATGGATAGCGGGCTGTGGGTATGAATTTTGTTGGTGTGCTGTTTCTTATTGTTGTGAGGGCATAACACCTACGGCAATTTGATTCCATAAACCAACTCTGAATTTTTACTTCACAGCTGTGCTTAGCAACGTCAGTGTTTTTGTTTTTCGTGTTTGTCTTTCTTTATAATGACTTGGGAATTTAGAGTTGATATTGCCAATATACGCGGGCTAAAAAGTATTCACTTTTCTGCGTACGTCCACGTCTGTAAATACAAACCAGCTCTTTTGGCACTTAGTGAAACACAGGTAGATCCCCGCCCACAACTCTCAGATAACTCTGATCTGAAGCTACCTGGCTACGAAATAATGCCACCATTGTGCCATATTAGCTAATTTCTCGCACACCCATCACACAGTTAGAGAAAAGGTCCCTAAAAGAACCGTGTGGCAATACGAGAAAACCAATTGGAGCAGACTTAACAACTTCTTTAGGAATTTTAACTGGCCGTTATGTTTCCTCGATAACGACGTTGATGCCGCTGCTGATATGATCACAGACACCATTCTCTTTGGAATGAGAAACTTTATCCCTCATCGGATGAAAGGAAAAAGAAAAGGCGTGGTACGACTCGAGCTGTAAAGAGGCTGTTAGGGTTAGAGAAATGTTTTTTCGTTCCTTCAAGACCAACCCAACAGACGAAAAAAGCGAATCTTGTTCTCTCTCCTCCTACAGACCAATTGCACTTACGTCCCTTCTCTCCAAGGTCATGGAAACTCTGATAAACCCGTCAACTCATGAAATATCTCGAAACACGAAAACTCTTCAATGACCAGCAATATGGTTTTCGCAGCAACAGGTCCACTGCTGATTTGATGGCATATCTCACCGAAAAATGGAACCAAAGCGTACATCAATCTGGCGATAGCAAGATAGTTGCACTTGATATTTTTGAGGCATTTGACAGAGTTTGGCATCAGGCTCTTTTGGCGAAAATGCGTGCTTTTGGGATCGATGACTCTCTTCATATTCACAAAATAAATTCTGGTGTGCCCCAGGGCTCCGTTCTGTATCCGACACCCTTTTTAATTTTCATTAATGATTTCTTGTCTGCTACTTCTAATCCAATATATTCTTTTGCTGATGACAGTACTCTCTGCTTTTCATATTTTTTCCCGGACTCACGCCTCTGCTCTTCGGCTGTAGAACGGGAACGGCAGCGTATGTTAAGTTCATTAAATTCTGATATTAACAGCATAACTAATTGGGGAAACACTAACAGAGTAGAATTTAATGCTTCCAAGACACAATGCTCTCTGCTGTCGTTAAAGCGAAATTTGAACACCCAGCCATTATCCATGAATGGCACTTGCATTGTCGAAACCGATAAACTTTCCATTCTCGGTATGTGTGTCAATGAAAACTTACGTTGAAATGACCACATATTCGGTTTCGTCAAAAATATTTCACTCCCTCTGATCTGGCCTCAATATATAAGGCGTTTATCCGCCCGAAATTGGAGTACAATGCCCACATCTGGTCGGGTGCGCCCAAAACGTCTCTGCACCTACTAGATAGGATCTAAAACCGTGCGATAAGACTCATAGGTGATACTAATATCACTCAACCAATTGACACAGTCGAACACCAGCGTAGTGTCTCATGTCTCACTCTGTTTTATCGCTATTTCCACCACCAGTGCTACATAGAAATCGCCAGTAACATCCCGCCCCTTCAAACTTGTAACTGTAACATCCGTCTTGCGATGAATGCTCATTAGTATACCCTCAACCCCACTTTCGGACGTACTCTAAAATATCTTGATTCGTACAACTCGCTAATGGAATGCCCTGCCTAGTTCCTTATTTCCTAGTCATTATAACATTCAAACATTTAAAACCAACGTTCACCGGTACCTCAATTTCTATCCACCCTGACTTTCCTTCGCCCGCGCTGTGTGCAAACATTTTAAGGGTACTTAAATCCCTTGAGCGCGCGTAAATTGTAAAAAAAAAAAAAAGTCTCAACGTCTTTTTCGGACACAAAACTGGTTCATTGTACTCTATGTGACGCGACTACCAAAAGCACGCGGGATTGGTACCGAGGTCCCATGCGGTCCTCCATTTAGGTATTTACCGAGCCCAACGCTGCTTGATTTCGGTCCGAAGATCTTATACTACATATGTATATGACAAGCATTGATTAAAGTACTAACTGTTGTTAGTAAATGCAAATAGCATGTCTCCATATGTAACACACTCGCTTGTGGGGGCCATGTCTTAAGTGGTAATGTTTTGGCCAAACGGACGGTTTGGCGTTCAATCCCAATAGCACCCGAATGACATTCTTTTTTTCAGGCATCTAAAATCGTGTGAGGAGAGTGGTTGTCTAGATTACAACAAGAAGTGCAATTATACTAATAAAACAGTCTCCCCATTAAATGTTGGATACCACTCATGGGACGAAATAACTACTGAGCTCAAATATCTTTCTTTCTCTATTTATCCAATTTTCAGAAAGACTCGACACGTTCTCCCGCATTTTAAGAGTAGTCATACGTTTTTGAATGTTTAGTTCTTTTTGAAAAAAAAAAAAAATGTATATGGTGTACAAACGTGTCTGTTCTGAGATAATATAAACTTAGTTTTCGATTAATTTTACTCGTATTAAAATGATCACAATGTCCTCTCCAAACATTATTTGCGCAATGGAAGAACTCTTTATGATATTCATAATTTATATATATGTATTTTACAGTCTCTAAAAGTTTATTTTAATGAATAAGTGACAATAACAACGAATCAGTGACAAACTAGCAACGTGAATAAAGCCTTAGTTACGATTTAACTACGTACGGCATATATGGTATCTCTCATGTTTTGAGAACTTCGTTGTTGAATTATAGTCTTTCAATATGTTTTTTTAGGTTAACTTCTGAAATAGAACTCACATCTTAGGCTACTGAAGGTGTTTTCTGTTTTTCAAGAGTTGCTTCCAACCTTTCAAAATAATTTACCCTTAAAACACATTGTTATGTAAACAAAATAAGCAACTCCATAGGAACCTTGCGAACTCTGGTTGAAATTATAGCCACTGAAGGAGACACCGGAAAATACGAGTACAATGAAAACCAAATGTGAAGCGGTCAAGCGATAACAAAACGAGACATAGTAGTGTTTACCTTTCACTCCCGACCCCCTCGTAACACCGTCTGTTTATTTATTTGCTTTGCAAAGTTTCATGCAAATATGCATCAACCTATATGTTGCGCGTATGTACGTATAAATAAATGCATATGATCAACCACAGGTAAATTTGGTAGCCACTTATGTCATTCGAAGCGGGGGTACATGTGTAATTTTGCCAATTTGTACAAACGATGGTGTTTACAATTATGTGTAACATTTTATTCCTTTTTTTTCAGTCCTCGATGTTTTTGGTTTTTTGCACATTTTGCTGAAGTTGTAAATTTATTTGAAACCATCCGCAGGCATTGCTTTTTGGCTAGTTCATTATGTACGTATGTATGTATATATTTGATTTGGAAGTACCTTTTAGGAATCAGCTAAATAAAGTGCAGACAAAAGGCAATGGTATTTTTCTACCTTTGGGTGCCGCTGCAGACGCGCGGTTAGACGGTAAAATAAAAAACAATAAGTAGGTGTTGCCAATTAAATCACGGAGTACTTTTTTTCAATTATTTCACATCGTTGCATGTACGAGTATTTTAATTCTAAACTTTATTATGTGAAATAATGGGTTTAGGTTATTATTCGTTGCTGTGCGTTTATTTGAATTCTCTTTTCGTTTGGAAAGGAAACATCATGGTGGTTTCCATGTTTTCGGAACTCAAAATTTAAAAAAAAAAGATGGAGACCTTGACCTACATCTCATAGATAAGCTTCTTTTAAACTTTTTTATCAGTTGTAATGCCATTTCTTGTTAGAGAGAAAACTGGCATGCTGGTTATTCTACATATTAATGCTCAACGAAATGCAGTGGGGGGATCAGGCGAACACATTGAAATATGTAGTAAACACATCTAATGCTACACAAATACTTTTCCTGAGCGTTTGCATAGCTCTGCGCCACTTGTGGAGTTGGGCAGGTTTGTGGATCTTAAAAAAACTCTACAGGTAGTTCTTTTTTGGATCACCTCATGAATGATTCCGAAATCTACCAAAAGAGGACTAAAGCTCAAGTCATAAATCCAATTAATTTAAAATACATTTTTGGTATACCCAGACAAAAATATTTTATAATAAGACATTTATCAACGAGTTATTGAACCTTTTAGCTAAATTTATTTTATGTTAAAGCGTAATTTGTTTGCTGTTTGGTTTTACAGTGTTATATTTTTGACAGCTCACGCGTGATTCCTGACATGTGTCAAAGAAAAACATTTTTTTTTTTATAATCAGCGCGCGCTCAAGGAGTTTTTGTACCCTTAAAATGTTCGTACACAGCGCGGGCGAAGGAAATTTAGGGAGGAAGGAAAGACAGGTACCGATGTACTTTGTTTTTGAATGTTTGTAAATTATAACGACCAGGAAACACAGAGATCGGCAGGGCATTTATTAAGCGAGTGGAAGGGCTTAGGATAGAATCACGCTATTTTAGAGTACGTCCGAAAATGGGCTTGAGGGTATACTGATGGGCATTCATAGCTTTTGAAAGTCTGAATGCGCGGAATGCTACTGTTGATTTCAATGGAGCGCTGGTGGTGGAAATAGATATAAAACAAAGTGAGACAGAAGACATTACGTCGGTGTTCGAGTGTGTCAAATGATTGACTGATATTAGTATCACCTATGAGTTTTATCGCATGGTTTTGAATCCTTTTTTGCAGGTACAGAGGTGTTTTAGGAGCACCCGACCTGATGTGGGTATTGTACTCCAATTTTGGGCAGATGAATGCCTTATACATTGTGGCCAGATCAGAGGGGGTAAAATATTTCTTACATCGCTTGAGGAAACCTAGACATGTGGTCATTCCAACGTAAGTTGTCACTGACACATATACCGAGAATGGAATGTTTATCGGTTTCGACGATGCAAGTGCCATTCATGGATAATGGCTGGGTATGTGAATTTCGCTTTAATGACAGCAGACAGCATTGAGTTTTGGAAGCATTAAATTCCACTCGGTTGATAGTTCCCCAATTGGTTATGCTGTTAATATCGGAATTTAATGAGCTTAACATACGCTGCCATTCCCGTTCTACAGCCGAAGAGTAGAGGCGTGAGTCCGGGAACGAATATGAAAAGCAGAGAGTACTGTCATCAGCATTTATTTTGTAAATATCAGTTTTCAAATTGAACGCTCCGAAAGGTTATTTCTAATCCATTGAAGAGAGCCATCGATCCCAAAAGCACGCATTTCCGACAAAAGAGCCTGATGCCAAACTCTGTCAAATGCCTTAGAAATTTCAAGTGCAACTAACTTGCTTTCGCTAGATTGATGTACGCTTTGATTCCACTTTTCGGTGAGACATACCATCAAATCACCAGTGGACCTGTTGCTACCAAAACCATATTGCTGGTCATTGAAGAGTTTTCGTGTTTCGAGATATTTCATGAGTTGACGGGTTTATCAGAGTTTCCATGACCTTGGAGAGAAGGGACGTAAGAGCAGTGGGTCTGTACGAAAAGAGAGAAGAAGATTCTCCTTTTTTAGGGACGGGCTGGACAAGTGCTGTTTTTCATCTGCTCGGAAAGAGTCCTAAAGAGTAGGAGTGATGAAAAAGCTTACGCTTTGCCAGCGTGGAAAAACACCTCTTCAGAAAAAGGGGAGATATGCCATCTGGACCAGCGGATTTATGTATGTTGAGATCTTTAAGTACTCTTGCTACTACACGAGTGCGAAAGTGGATTCGTCCCATTGTAGATTCGATGCACTCACATGTAGGCTTGGACAAAAGACAATCTGGGAGTGTTGAGCTATCCGCAAAGTGTGCAGTAACCAGATTGGCCTTCTCCAAAGAGCTGACAGCTGGAATGTCATTGTAAATGAGCGTTGGGATGGAAGATGAGGCAGAATTTCTAATATTTTTGACGAATGACCAAAAATGTTTACTGCCTTTGGGACATTGCAGTATTTTTTGCCTCAGTTTTTTGTCGTATTGGAATTTCACACGCTTGAGAGAGACGTTGCAGTCATTTCTGGCTCGTTTCCTCTGTCGGGTTGGTCTTGTAGGAACGAAAAAATAATTCTCTTACCCTGACAGCCTCTTTACAGCTCGAGTCATATCATAACTTTTCTTTTGGTTTGATACTCTTCATCCAATGAGGGATAAAGCATCTCATTCCAAAGAGAATAGTTTCCGTGATCATGTCAGCAGCGGCATCAACGTCGTTATCGAGGAAACATAACGACCAGTTAAAATTCCTAAAGAAGTTGTTAAGTCCGCTTCAATTGGTTTTCTCGTATTGCCATACGGTTCTTTTAGGAATCTTTTCTCTAACACACAGGTAGGTGTACAAGAATTTAGCTGATATGACACAATGGTCCGACGAGCCTAGAGAGGAGAGCACATCAACGCAGTACTTGTGAGGGTGAGTAGTTAGAGACAAGTCCAGGGTGTTGGCGGTATGACTATCAACATCTGGTATTCGTGTGGGCTCATCTATTGGGTATATAACTTAATTCGAGCGGTTTGCTAAGAGATGGCGTAACTTGTATTATTCCATTGTTATTATTCCATTGGAACATGCGTTGGAAAGCTACTGTCATTGTACGTCATTTCAGTATATGTCATTCATTTGAAGCGTAAACAACAATAATTTTTTTTCACTCAAGTATGTCGAACTTTGTGCCTGAAAAAGTGTTTTTGCGGGGAGTTCTTCTTCATTACTTTAATATGAAGAAAACTGCTGCCGAAAGTCATCATATTTTGGTGGAAGTTTATGGTGAACATGCGCTAGCTGAGCGAACGTGCCAAAAGTGGTTTGCATGATTTAAAAGTGGTGATTTTGGCTTGGAAGACGATGAACGTCCTGGGCAGCCAAAAAAGTTTGAAGATGAAGAACTGGAAGCATTACTCTATGAAGATTGTTGCCAAACACAAGAAGAGCTCGCAGAATCTTTGGGTGTTACTCAAGCAGCCATTTCAAAACCTTTAAAAGCAGCTGGATATATTCAAAAGCAAGGAAATTGGGTTCCACATGAACTCAAGCCGAGAGAAGTCGAAAGGCGGTTTTGCATGTCCGAAATGCTGCTGGAATGCCACAAAAGGAAGTCATTTTTGCATCGGATTGTTACTGGTGATGAAAAATGGATTCATTACGAGAACCCCAACCGCAAAAAATCATATGCGAAACCCGGCCAACCAGCCAAATCAACGGCAAAGCCGAATATCCATGGCGCGACGGTAATGCTCTGTATTTGGTGGGATCAGATGGGTGTGCTGTATTATGAGCTGCTAAAACCGGGTGAAACCATCAATGGACAAAGCTACCGAACACAATTAATCCGTTTGAGGAGAGCAGTGGCCGAAAAACGCCCGGAATATGCGACCAGACACGAGGCAATAATTTTCCATCATGACAACGCTCGGCCCCACTTTGCTATTCCGGTTTAGAACTATATGGAAAACAGTGGATGGGAAGTCTTACCCCACCCACCTTATAGCCCAGACCTTGCCCCTTCTGACTACCATTTGTTCCGGTCGATGCAGAACGCCCTCACTGAAATACGGTTCACATCAGAGCAGAATATCAAAAATTGGCTTGATTCATTCTTGGCTGCCAAGCCGGCGCAGTTCTTTTGGTATGGGATCCACAAATTGCCAGAAAGATGGGAAAAAGTTATGTCTTCAGACGGGCAATACTTTGAATAATACTATTGTACATGTTTTTCTTATACAAACGTTCAAATTTTGAAAAAAAACCGCACGAATTAATTTATATACCCAATATAAGCAGGGATAAATTATTTTCCGCAGCGAAGATCTCAAAACACCGTCCTTCGGGTGTTGCCTGTCCTTAAAGTCGGAGCCAACCAGGATTGTGTATATTGAAATCGCCTGTAATCACGATTTCAGTATGAGGATATAGGGATACAATTCTTTGAATGGAGTCAGACAGCGCATCAAACTCGTGAAAGCTCGAGTTGCTATCCAGTTTGGGGCTTCTGTAAATAAAGCAGTGGTGGATAATTTGCTTATGGAGATGGAATTTAAACCACATGAAATTGAATTCCAGATTGGAACAGGGACTACGATGTGGTGGAATTTGGTAAGCTATTGATACATAATATATATATACCTAATATATAGATATATGTATATCTATTTATGTTTTTTTTAATTTTTTATTTTTAGTAATTTTTTTTTTGTTTTTATTATTTTTTTTTTTTAAATTTAACTTACTCCTATTTAAAACTATGTAGGCAGGCCATGGCTAAAAAAATTAGGCGACCCACTTTGCTTCACATGAAGCTACCAAGTATTGGAGGAATTCGACGACGACGAATCCTCTCTTTCAAAAAGCCACCAAAATTGTTGGTGCTGCTGAGCATCATCCCTCATGTCGCGACTCCATACCGCCCTACTGAACCGGAGACGCTCCGCTGCCGTGTGCGACGTCTCTGTCGGAATTGAGTCGCCTGTCCGCAGCTGTTTAAGCAACGTGGAAGATTAGCGGCACCGGCAATCTGTCCTGGATCAGACCTTTACTATCTGGGTTGAGGAACGTTTCTGGAGGAATAAAGCCGTCAAAGCGAACTCTCTTGTGATACGTATAATTAGGGTAGTAAGCCCCGGAGATCAGGTTTTTCGATGAGGTCATTGCTCTTGCAATGACCTTCGAGTCAACTTAATGACGAAATTGTCCAATCTTATTAGGTTCGCCCTATTGTACAAGACCTCATTAGGATAGAATTTTATGTACTCAGATTTTGGTGTTCTGTATAAGCGAAGACAATCCCTCTCAAACACCCGAATCTTTTCCAACAAACTTGCTCTCACGTTGAACCGCACAGGACATCCAAATACAACCACGGGCCGGATAAGGGCCATATAGCAGATCACCTTCACCCTCGCATCGAGTTGGCTGTTATAAAATATTTTCTTTGTAAGGGCAAAAGCACCCTTGGCTCTGGCCAGAGAAACATCTATATGTTTGTTAAAATACAGATATTGATCTATCTGGCTAGTTGATTTTCAACTTCCAGTCATCGCAATATCGCTTAATTTTGTCGAAGTCACGTTGCAAAAGTATATTAATGACCTCAATCTTTGGACCTGATCTGTACGCTATTAAGTCGTCTGAATGCGTTATGGTATGGTGAAGTGAACCTATCAGATCACTTATGTAAATGTTGAATAGGATCGACGAATTTACCGCACCTTGTTGCAGACCGTTTTTAATGTTAAATGTTCCAGCAGAAGTCACATCGCCATTCTTCACGATGTCTGCTGGGAGAGCATATCAAAAAGAATATACAGCGGTGGTTTACTAATGCCCAACCTGTTCAGCTTGAAGAAGACCACCTTTAACCATACGGTGCCGAAGGCCTTTTCCCAAGTCAATCAGGCAGACACCAGTGTTTCTTGCCTTTGTACCATTGGATATCAGAAACCAGTTTAAGCGCAGCATGAATGATATCATGTCCCGCCTTGAAGCCGAATTAATTATCCTGAATTATATGTTTGTCCTCAATCCACTTAGTCCGGACTCTATTGATCACTTTCTCGAAAACCTTACTGATGTTTCGAAGAAGACTGATCGAGCGGAGATTCGTCGGATTGGAAGTATCTTTACCGTTTTTGGGGATGGGATGTACCACCGGAGTTTTCCAATGCGCTGGATAAAGTGCATTATTCATCGCATTCTTAAACAGGGTGGTGTGAATGTCCACCGTTTCTAGTGGGAGATGTCGAAGCACAATGTTCGGTATTTCATCGGTTCCCACTGATTTCTTACTCCTAAGTGATTCCAAGATCGTTTGGAGCTCTTCCTCCGAAATAAACGGTGATAGTACCATTTCATTGGTGATGACATTATTTGATATATTCTCGTGGCTGAAGTGGGTGAAACCCGAGCTCTCAAATCGCCAATTCACAATTTCAGTTACTGGAGTTTACAGCTCGGATTTTATTATTCCAATACAAACTTACAGAATTTCTGTAATTTTCTTTTATTGATATCTGAAGGTTTTTAAGCGACGACTTTAATGTCATGATCTCCGGGTTATTTCTGTCAGTAAACTGTCTGTACAAGGTTTTTAGTCTTGACAGCAGTCTGCTTTTATGTCAGTGCAGTGCGTCAATGGTTGCGTAGTTTAATGAGTCTTCGTTGTCAGTGTGTTGATGCCGAGGTATCATTTTGTTCATAGTTCGTTTAATTGCCTCGTCCATTAGTTTTAGATGCCCGTCAATCTCCTCGTTTGACAGATTTCTATTGGACGGTGGGTAGAGCGAATTCGCTCTCGTCAGCGTTCTGGAGAAGTGCGTCCAACGCACCTAAATCAGTGAATTAACATTCACTGCAAAGACGTTCAGAGTTTGCTCCGCCATGTTCATACACATTATGACTGAAGGTGCGTTAGGCCCGGCAGCAGCGCGTATATTTGATCTACCGGCTTAGCCTGTTCCTGTATTTGACGCTGAAGCTGAGCCATCTGCCCCTGAAGAGAGGAAGATGGCCAGCATGGCACGTACAGGTTTCGGTGTTCTAGGCGCTGGGGCCTGAGAAACTACCTTTGCTTGCTGGATGAATACTTTAATAATAATCTGTTATTGGTTTTGATTCCACTTTCAAATTTTTTCTTGATCCAAAGTGACTCCGTTTAATATTGTACTGCCTTTGAAATTTTAGCATATACTCATACACGTATGTTTTTTTTTCTCTAAAAGCTCCCCAACAATCATTCGTAATCGTTTATTATTTTCTGGTCAAATACTCGTAATGATTGGATAAAGATTTTTTTATTTATTTTGATTTGACATTTTAATTTGTTTTTCCACGGAGGGACATAATGCCTAATAGCGAGGGTCTGATTTTATTTCCTGTGGATTGTTTTAGACGGTAAATAATAGAGGTATTCTTCGACTACTCTATAAATGAGACTGGATCACATTTTTGTCGATCCGACATTCAGGAACTAATAACATTTTAAAACTTTTCTGTTTACATAAATATTTAAATTTGCTGAGGCAAACCCCTGGTATATTCCGAGTAAAATTCAATAAGTTGCGCACCTGTACAGGCATAGTGGTTTGATGTTACTGTTGCATAGCTGTATAAACTACATAGAATCTATTAAATTAATTTTCACCTATCACACTAATATTAAAGCAGGTGAAAGAAGTCAATAGAATAACCAATAATAAAATAAATAGAATTACGATAAATAGATAATGATTATATTTCTTGTGTTTATATTAACGTCAAACGGCGATATTGGGTGTTATCACCCATTTTTGACAAAGGAGCATAACCAAGCTGTAAAATTACTCTCAATGTAAGCAATTTTAACTTCAACAGCAACGGGAATACAAGATAGTAGAGTATGATTTTCCACTCTTTGTTTAAAACCAACGAGCACAGCATAATAATCCATCATAAAATTAATAATAATCACATTCTGTGATACTATGATAAATACCAGAAAAGAAAATACGTTATCCATGTATTTATAAAACATAAGCAGATTAAATTTTTATACTTGTATGTGCTCGTTATCGTTAACTCATTTGATTTCAATTGATTTTCAGATGAACATATTTTGTCTCGAATTCAGCCGTCTTCTATTAAATCAGTTCAGGGCATACAAGTGTGATATTATATTTAAATGAGCATTTTAATTGCTTAGATTTAAGATTGTATAAAGATCATTGTGATGTATTACTTTATATTTTTATGTAACGTACGTGAATGCTGTGGCGCGCACTCTCAACAGTAAAGCCGCTTTATAGCTACCCTAAAAATATTCATAAATTTTATCCATATCACCCGATTTTCAGTTAATGAAAGTAGCCGCACAACTTTCTCAATCACCAAAAGGGTTAAGATTATTTAAATATTTATTGATTTCGATTTCTTTGCTTTAAAAATACGAATATTATACATCACTACGCACATAAATGGCGAAACCGCGATGAGAAAAGAATAGTGGCACTAGCTCGTAGCCAGAAGTAGCCCAGTTAGCATTGCCATTTCATCATGGAAAAACACTTACAAATTATGTATTAAATTTTGTTATCAAAATTCGTGAGCTGTGAAAAATGTTTTTCGCGCACTTTAACCATTTTACGGTAGTCATAGCCATAGTGACTAAATTTTGCACCAATTTGACGCTATTGGACATCAAGCCACTTACTCGTACTGTATGCGTAGAGTGCGTATAGAGAAAAATATTGCTTTGATACCGCAATAATTGGTATTGTCTTACTCGACTACGTGGAAGATTTTACTCAAGAATCTTTCTCTAAAACCTTACAAAATCATTGGCCCGTATTTTTTCAAATATGGTTGTGACAACAACGTTATCGTCAGTGGCGCCCGCTATCGTTCAATAATTTCGAACAGCTGAACCTAGTCGACATGTAGTTCCAGCAAGACGGCGCTACATTCCACACAGAACGCGAATAGATGAACCAATTAAGAAATGAGTTCGGTGAGCAATTTATCTCTCGTTTTGGACTGGTGAATTCCCGGCTAAATCGTGCGATTTGACGTTTTTAGACTATTTTTTAAGGGGGCACGTCAAATTACTCATCTATACCGATAAACCAGCATAATTTGCAATCTTGGAAGACAACATTACATAAACGTGTCAGTAGCGAGATACCGTATGCACCACTTAAAACGTAGTCGTGGTCAAATAACTCTTAAAAAGTAAATGGCAAGCATTGATTTATAAACTTAAATAAAAATTGTATAGACTGTTGCAATTCGCCTGTGTTTCTTTTGACAATTAAAAACCAAACATTTAATAAATCATCCATTACATGTATCCGTCGATAACTTAATTTATTTTTTCAATCCATTTCGATTTTTTGAAAAATATTTGTAACAATTGTTGTATCATAAATTAACATTATTAATTTATTTACTTATTTTAATTTATTTATTTAGGTATTTAAACTGTATTATCGTCAACTTAATGTATAGAGGTTGGTATGAATTCTCCCTGGAAATGCGTTACTGGGAAATGTAACATTTCGCAGTAATTTTTTCAATGTTACAACTAATCTCAAGATTGGCTTAAGTAGTGCCAAAACGGAAACTAATTTAACCGGCGAGCCTTAAATATATGTATGTATTGTTTAAGAATTGTGGACTATTTCAAGCTTATGCGAAAGTAAATAAATTACTGTACATACTACATATATGCGAATAATAAATGCAATTTGGCGCCTTTGGCAAAACTTTAGATTCCGCCTCAACTTTATTTTTCATGACCAAAAAAAAAGAAATGCTGTTCAAAAATGATTCAAACCGGAAAGGATTTGATCAATATATTTATGGCTTCAATATATCGGCTTGAATAATTTTCTTAATCAGGAAGTTTTTAGCGAGACCTGAAATGTCACACTCAATACCGCTTGGTACCTTTATTTTTGGTTTGGGAAGATGCCTCATTTAAATTACGAAAATGCTCATAGACCACTAGCAGCACAGCGAAAAAAGTTAGTACAGAAGCGCATAGTACGAATATAGCTAAAAAAAAATAAATCTATCACAATAATTAAGACCGCTGAGAACATTTTGGTTTGTAGAAGCAAGCAATACTGACTATCGTTTAAAAAAATAAGATGAGTCCTCTCATTCTAGCTTGCTATCATCTTAGAACATGTTGTTATAGGCATCACCACTAACGAAAAAAATATGTAGTTTAGCGGACTTCAGCTCCATAGATGTCATTTGCAAAATTAAATTACCTTTACAAAGCAATTATTACGATTTGGATTAAGTTAAGATAGTCAACAGCTAAAAAATGTGCTCCAGAAAAGTTTGATTTGATCAAATAGCGAGTCGAACGATAAAATAAAAAATGGCACTCCGCCAGTGTATTACATACATACATACATACTTAAATAAAAAAAAAAAACGAGTACATAATGTAGGTAAACTAATTTGGAAATATAAAATATGTTGAAGCCTTTTACCTATTACAACAATGGGACTTAATATAGAAGTATGTAAATCAGACCTTATTTTCCTCAATTTTCTTCAATAGAAATAACATAGGGCTTTTGTATTACTTCCGGACTATGATTTTTTGTGATCAATTTAAAAATCAGTTCTCTGATAAAGGATAGATAAAGCATTTGTAATATGAATCTGTAACATTTATATTGATAATATTGATGATTTACTGCAGATACGGAAGACCCTCTCGGTTCTTCGCCAATTGGAACCTTTTCGCTAATAATGACTTTATAAGCCTTCAGCCTACAATCGAATTAATGATGAATTATGACCATCAAATGTGGGTAATGAATTAGTCAATTAATACATTGTCATTTTTCCAAACTCAGACAGTCGAAATCGCGATCTTTTTTTTAGAAAAAATAGTTATTGTCTTAAAGTATAAAAAAACTGTAATGCCTAAGTTAAGTTTTTAACAATTGTAACAATGATATAGCATATCGAGCTAATGTGGGCTACTAAAATAAAGTTGGTAATCGGTTGCTTGATTATGGTAATATTGGAAATGGGAATTATTAAATTGTTTTAATTTCATAAACCAGTTCTATTGTTAGATGAGTTTTTCACAATTTTGTTCATTAATATTTAATTTTCTGCTCTCGAATTTTGCTGAATTTTGATACTATTTTATAAATGTGGCAGGAGGATTAACTTAAGAACTTAAGCTTTGTTACATTAATCAATTTAAAATTTAAATAAATTCTAAAATTGCGATTCTTATCTGAAGCTATTTGTATTCAGACAACACCATCGATTATTATTCTTCTGCTTAGTCATTCGACATTAGACATTTATATTCAGATCATCAAACATAAAATTACGTAAATACTCGTAATACGTTTATAAATATTGAATTTCTCTATCTAGGCTGTTAAGTTGGTTATGACTTCAGCAAAGGTTTTGCAACTACATAACAGAGAAAATTCCTTCACAAATATTACACATAGCAAGAAAATCAGCTTAACTGACTTTTCGTGCAAAGGTTTGGATCCATTTGTCTATATTATCAAATCTTAATCCAGTTCACCTTCGGCCCGCCTTTAGCGCAAATCAAAATTAAATTTAGTATTTAAAATTGCTTTAAACATAAAATATGTTAAATAATAAATCATTAAGATAAAAAGACATTCGTCTAGCATAAGCATACCTTTATTTCGCTCCTATCCACTATGTTTACATGAAAATTCTTATCATGAGAGTAGCAAAGATCGTCCCGCAGATGATTATAATAACAATGTTTCGGAATATTTCTAATGCATCCATATTAAAAGCACAGTATTCGAAAAACCTTTTCAAGTAAATACATTTTCCTGATTTATTTTACAAAGCCTACTTAACATATTTGTGGATTTCTTTTTCAAATTTACAGGGAAGACCTGTTTGAAAACCTTTTTTTAAATTTAGCTATATTGTAACTATTTTTATTGGACAAAAAATTAAGTTTTCGTTGGGTAAAAATGAGGTAGATATGTTTGGACTCGGGGATTGTTAAGCTCTAAAGGAGGGCGATTCTTGTATAACTATGTATAAAAACAACAATTAAGACAACAGTTAAGAGACTTAAATGTAAAATTTATTAGGTCGTTGCCTATGAAGTTGCTAATAGTTACTGAAACGAAAATTATATTTTTTTGGAAAAGTGCAAATCAGGCTTTTTAATGATAAAGTGAAAATTTTATACTACGATATTATTTAAGTTTTTTTCTTACGTAGAGAATGCTATTTTTAATTAAAAAAGTTGTAAGTATGCAGCTGCAGCGAGATTATTAATTATGCTTTTGTTTAAAAGTAGCGAGAGAACATTTCCAAACCAAGTTAGTCGAAGGAGATTTCCCGCTAGGAGAACAGCTAACGATCAGAAGATGTTATTGATAATGAAAAACTTGCAGCAACTGTTAAAGAAAATCCATCTACGATCGTTCTTTGCCTTGGTGAAATGTTCAAAATCTAAACTGAAACCATAAGCAGTCGTCTTTCAGCCATCGGAAAAGTAAAAAATCTGAAAATATTGGTGCTCCCCAGCTTAACGCCTGCGAATATGCTACAACTTTTGTATAATAACTTTAACTAAATGCGTCAAGTCGCCATCAATGACAAGAATGGAACCTGAACGGTGATAGTACGAGGTCAGGAGAATGGTTCGACGTGCATAAGTCTTTTAGGGAACTTACCAAGCCAGATCTACATCCCAACATTATGGTAGACGGTGGGAAAGTTGTGAATTATTCGTTTCGCACGAACGCTCCTGATACTAGCGGAGCTAGAACATAAAAGTTTGCCTCATCCACCAAACACACCAGACCTTCCAACAATTGGTAACCACCTTTTCTAAAGTTTAGGCAATCGCCTTTGACAAAACCAAAGAAATAAAGGCGAAAAATATTATGTGAAAATTGGAAACATTATTCCTGCAACGAATTTCAAAATAAGGACTGCAAATGTGCGAAAGTGTACAGCATATGTCAGTAAAAAGAAGACGAGTTAGAATTTTTAAGGGATCAGCCAGAGGTTGTAGTTATACAAACCATTTAAATATTCAAAAGGAAAGTATTGCGGTATGTAAAAAGTTATTTATAAGAGTATTTGATATACCTATAGGCAGACTATATAGGGCTTTCAAAGCAAAGGTAGCAGGAAAACACTTACGTGGAAAAATTAAAGAATCTTGCAGAAATAATGATGAGAAACTAGTGGATGCCATAAAAGTATAAACAATTTTCCGCATTATGAAAGCCATTACACGCGTTCTAGTAATCCAAACAGAAAATATCTGAGTTCTGATTTGAACTTAAGAAAATGTACAACTTGCATGTCGAAAAGTGCGCAGAGGACAGCGAGCAAATATATATATAGGAACATTTTTAAGAATAATTTTAAATTAAGTTTTCATTACACATATGAAGACATGTGTAGTCCGGGAGGCGACCACTGGATTTGAAAAGAAGACTGTCTCACCTTTCTTTTGCTACCAATATCATTCATTTCCCGATGAGGTAGGTTTTCATCAAAAAAACCGATATTTGAGTTGGTCGGGTAAGCATTTATTACCTGATTTGCCCGACCAAAAGTTTTCAAAACTAGAGATAATACCCTTTCTACCCTGTATAAAGATTTTCGTTCTCCCGATGAGGTAGTTACTCTTCAAAAAACGGTACCGGTAGTGATCGTTTGCCGCCCAAAATTCCCTGAAAAAGTTTACCCGATCAGTGGTTTTACAAATGTTTTTACGAACACTATCGACTAATTATAATTTTATCCTTTCTCCCGATGAGGTAGATAATCCGACGGTCGCCTCCAGTATTAGTGCCAAAAATGGGATTTAGTAAATGCGAAAATTAAAGCTACTGAAAACCTCAATGAAAATCAGAAGAACTTAGCAGAAACTGGTTAGAAAAACTTTAAAAGAAGAACGAAAACTTGGCATCAACAAACCAAGACAAATATTTTGCATTTTACTTTGATCTACACAAAATCCTTTCATATCCCAAATTATCAGTTTCTGTTGCATACTATAGGGTGACCAGATAAAAACATAAGACATCAATGGTGTGATATGTAAAATTGTTTCTACGAGTAGCTTTATTTTGAAGCTACGTTCTGTGTGGAATAGCACATCATTCAAGTGGCCGCCTCGGCCTCGCTACCAGTGCTTCAAGCAGTCGGTCTAATTTTTGATGACTCGGTTCAATATGTGCGGCGTTATTCCGGCAATAGCGTGTCGAATGTTGGCCTTGAGCTCGCCCAAAGTGGTTGGTTTATAGCGTAGACTAAGGAAAAAATATTCGACCTAGTCGCCAAATTTCACATTCACAACTTCAAGCGCTGCGTGGCTTATACGGCATGTGGCGCCGTCTTGTTGAAACCGTAGCTCGGATATATTGATGTTGTCGAATTCTGACCACAGAAAGTTGGTTAACATTGCTCTATATCTGAGACCAACGACGGTAACGGTTTCTCCTTCCTCATTTCGAAAGAAATAAGGTTCGATGATGCCACCATGCAGTCAATCTTTGTTGATGTACTGATGCTTGGCTGAACACTTGTGGATTGTGTTCGCTCCAATAACGGCAGTTTTTGCTTGTTGACATAGCCGCAGAGCCAAATGTGAGCCTCGTCCAAGAAGATGATTTTTTGGCCAAAATTCGGATCTCCGACCAACATTTCCAGTGCCTAATTAGCGAACTCACGGCGTTGTCTTGTGTCAGCCCAATTTTATACGGATAGAAGCCTAAATCGACCCGCAAAATTAGCCGCGTTGACTCTCTGGCGATGTGAGCATCGCTGACCGGCACCGAATCGACATTTATGTGTCTTTTCTTCGATGCTAGCCGCTACGGCGGCTGTTTTCTTCATTTCTCACCAATCTCTAACGAAATACACGTTGCGTATTTACAACTGAGCCGGAATTTCGATAATATTTTTTTAATAATCGCCGCACGTTCGGCAAGCGTAAAATGATGCATGAAATAGCAAACCTTACTGAATATTTTGACAATTGAATGTCATTGGTAACTTATCTGCTTACCCTATATAAGTGAAATAACTTCTTAATGACGGTTTTCATAATTTTCATGACAACAATGTTTAAATGTATGGATGGGAAGGAACTATAGCATCTAGAGGTGCGGAAGAGGTAACATCTTGCTGCCTGAAACATATTTAGAATGTTACAATCCAAGACAATATTATAGCATACAGTGACATGAGTACCGTACAAAATCGAAATAATAAGCTCGATCTGATATGTTTAAGGATTGCTCAATCAGCTGATAATAATATACGAGGATTGGCTGAAAAGTTTTCGACCGCAACGTAAAGATAACGGCACTCGTTAATAAAAGTTAGTGAATGCTAGTTGTGCATCTTTTGACAGTTACTTACCGAAGTTTCAGTCATTGTGGACGATCAGTTTTTAGTTGACAGTCGTTTCAGTGAGTCGATGTGAGTGTTTTTTGTGAAAATGGAAAAAATTGATTATCGAGCTGTTATTAAATTCTTGCTTTTGAAAGGCATTACGCCTACGCAAATCAAAAATGAGTTGGAGTCTGTGTATGGGGACTTTGCAGCATCATTTACCACAGTGAAATTTTTGGCAGCTGAATTTAAACGTGGCCGTAAGAGCTTGGGAGATGATGAACGTTCGGGACGACGATAACATTGCTAAAGTTCACCAAATGGTGTTAGACGACCGACGAATTAAAGTGAGAGAGATAGTAGAAGTTATGAAAATGTTCAAAGAACGTGTTTGTTAGATACGAGGGCTATTCCAAAATCAGCCTCCGAAGTGAAAAATATTTTTTTAAAAAAACCTAAAACATTAATTTTTTGCACAAAATAGTTTTATAAATATCTAAGTTATTTTTCTACATAGTCTTCGTTTAAATCTATATATTTTTGGTAAAGTGGGACGAGCTTTTGTATACCCTCCTAAAAAAATGGCACCGCCAGTGCGTTGAGCCATTGATTCACACCGTTCATAAGTTCCTCATTTCAATTTTGGGAAAAGGTGATAATCACTTGGTGCCAAATCAAGACTGTAGGGAGGGTGATCAAGAATATCCCAATTGAACTCCTCCACTAAAGTTTTTGTGCGTGCAGCAGTGTGTGGTCGTGCGTTGTCATGCAGAAGCACCACACCTTTGGTAAGCATTCCTCGTCTTTTGTTCTGGATCGCTCTTCTCAACTTACGTAGAGTTTCACAGTAAACCGTTGCATTCCATTATTGTGTTTCCAGGTTTCATAAACTCGGCCAACAATATGCCTTTACTGCCCAAAAAAACTGTGGCCATCTTTTTTCGATAGGAAAAAGTTTTTTTGAGTTTTTTTGGCTTTTTTGGGGAATGAGTGTGCATCTATTGCTTTGACTGTTCTTTGCTTTCTAAGTTTACATACTGGACCCAAGTCTCATCTCCAGTCACAATTTGCTGTAAAAATTCTTCACCTTACATTTCTAAGCGTTCGAGAAATGCTTTTCTTGAATTGGCACGTTGGGTCTTGTGGACATCTGTGAGCTGTTTCGGAACCCTACGGGCACAGAATTTATTGTAACCCAAGTTTTCAGACACGATTATGTATAGAGTAGTTCGAGAAATTTCGGAAAATCTTATCGCAAGATCTGAAATCGTAAAACGCCTGTTTTCTCGAACAAATTGGTCAACTTGGTGAACCACGTCTTGATTCATGATCGATTTGCGCCCTTGGCCTCCTTCATTATGCACATCTGTGTGTCCGTTTTTAAATTGTCTACAACAATCACGTACCGAACCATCACTCATCACTGTATTGCCGTAAACAGCACATAACCGACGATGAATTTGAGCTGCACCATTTCCTTCGGCTGGCAAAAAAACGAATTACACTTCGCACCTAACAGGCGGCGGGAGATAAAATTATATTCTCCATGTTAAAACGGCAACTATTGGAAAAATACTGAACGAAACCATTTTATCGCAAAAAATTTAAACATAGCACGCAGTACAGTAGATTCTGTTATTAAACGATATTTGGAGACGTTGACAGTTAAGCGAAAACAGAAAAGTGGAGCTAAAGGTGGAGCGCATGATACAAATTTGGACAGGAAAATAGTGGGTACCATCGTAAAAAACCGGACTATGTCATCCAGAGATGTTGTTCGGAAATGTAATACCAACCAAACAATGGTACAAAGATCTAAAAAACGTAACGGTCTAAAAACACGAAAAAAACAAAAAATACCAAAAGTTACTGAAAAGCAAAAAAAAGTCATAAAAACACGATCCCGAAAGCTATACGAGTTGTTCGGCAACAAGAAAGCGTGCTTGGTTTTGGATGACGAAGCTTATGTCAAAGCGGTCTTTACTACTCTTCCAGGTGCGCAGTTTTACAACTCGTTTGAAGCTGAGATTCTTCCGCAATCAACAACATCGATTGGGATGGAAAAATTCGGGTCAAAATATTTCGTTTGGCAGGCCATTTGCCAATGTGGACACAGAAGCTCATCGTTTATTACAACGGGAAAAATTAACGGAGAAGTATACATTATCGAGTGCCTAAAAAAACGGTTGATTCCTTTCTAAGCAAACACGAGGGTTCAACATTATTTTGGACAGTTTAGCTTCAGCTCACTATGCTCATGCGACGTTGAGCTTTCTTGTTGCTAAAAATGTCGACTTTGTCCCAAAAGACATAATTTCACCCAATTTTCCCCAGTGCCGTCCCATTGAAAGGTATAGGGCTTTGGTCAAATTGAGGAAAAGTGAGCAGTGTGCAAAGGACGTAAAAGATTTTAGTGCTAAATGGAAAAGAGCGTCCAAAAAGATCACGGATGTAACGGTCACCAACCTTATGAAGGACATTCGAAAGAAGTTGAGGAAAGAATGGGAACCCAAATAATTTTTTTTATTTTTTGTAATTGTGAATGAATTTCATAAAAACAGAGTTTTAAAGCAAATAAAAAAAATTTACATGAATTATGAAAATGTTTTTCTTTTTTACTTTGAAGTTTCCAAATTTTATTCGTTTCAGTCCTTAATAGAATAACCTAATGTATCGTGACTTACTCTGCTTTATCGCTATTTCCATCACCAGTGCTCCATAGAAATCGTCAGTAGAATTCCGCCTCTTCAAACATTTAACCGTAACATTTAAATCCCTTGAGCGTGCGCAAATTATAACGAAACAAAAAAGATAATCGGGCATTCATTTATGTACATATGAACTGCTATGATTATGTATCTAAGGCACAATGTACAAGAATGTATAGATATGTGCATATATTCTTTTTTGTGTTTAAGTGATGTAGCCTTTGTAATATACCAACCTATAGCGCTTTGCGCTGGTTTGTAACCATGGCTTAAATAACCTAAGCACACCTATATGAAGTAGAGAAAGAAATTATTATTCCCAGTCCTATTGTAAAGAAAGCGACAGAATTTACTTGAAGTTGTCCAGTCTTTTACTAATTTGATATCAGTGAATAACGTGCAATATGTGCAAAACTTAATTCACTAAAATTTCTGTCAAATTAATTTAACGCGGACGATCCGTCGCATTGTAGCTCGAAATGCCAAAAGCTGTGGAGTGGTTTCTGAATTCTTATACGAGTATAAACAGAGATTCAAAAACAGAAACCAAAAGATTTTACTCATTAGCCGTAAATATCACAGACCCTTCAATGTTGCTTAACAGAATTCAAATCGCAGTTCTACATTTTCTTTTGACGAAATTTTGTTTTTCTTTGGTGCAACTATGTTATGTTGTTTTGTTTGTTAAATACATTGAAATGTTAAAAAAAAAACAACTCTTAATATTTAAAAAAAAAAAATTAAAAAAAAACAATTTTTTTTGACTAGTTTTCGTGGTTTGCACCGATCTTGCTTTCTCCCGAGTGGAACTGAGCAGGATCTCAGGGTTTAACCATTTGTTAATTTACATACAAAACTGCAGTTGCAACTTCTAAACACGCGTTACAGATGCTGATATTTTTATTAAAAAAACGACTTTTCGTTTACCGCCTTTTACTTGAAAGCTGAGAATCTCAGATTTTTTATATATGCATATGTACGAGTATGTAGATTAATTAAGATGCATTTTATTACGACTACGAGTATATACGAAATCTGCCAAGCTCCTTTTCTTTTAATATTTTTAAATACTCTATAGTTTTATTTTTCTTCAAATAATGTGGAATGTACTCATATATTGCACACAACATAAAATTGTATAATCATTTGAGGTAAATATTTTGAACCATAGAGAAAAGAGTATTCATATAACATGGATGATCATGAATCTGTTTTAGTAAGTTTATATTTGCTACGTTAATAAGGATACGATGAATTTTCATCACTAGTTCCTTCGTTTAAAATGTGAATTTACCGATCATTGGAAAAATCCAAGAGCATACGCACAAGTTCTTATTCAAACAACGACCTGTACTAGATATAAAGAACTAAATCAAAAATTTGCAGTAGTAACTCTTAAGAAGCAAAACAGTGTAATAGTGCTTGCTAACCATATGGTATTCATCAAATTTTGCCAAAAGGAGAACTTTCGAAAGAAGCAAAGGAATCAACGAATAAAGATTATAAGCGACCTCCATAGTGAACTACGTGCAAGATTTCACGGAAACGACAAAATGAAGATTTTTTGTCCTCGTACTTATATGTTACTCGTATGCTTGCTAACCATATTAGCAGACTCACCCAGGTGTGTTTGCTTCAACAACCTCACAGTTGCGAGTAGGATTTGAGGACTTTTAATTAAAAACTTGTTTTGCTAAGGGTTTCTAAAACCAAAAAAAATGTATGAGTAAACTACTGCTTTCGATTAAGGTACGAGAGTTTTCGGGTAAACTCGGTTTTTGATGCTGTGTGGCAAGTGTATAAAGTGCGTTTGATCTCAGAAGGAGCTACGAAAAAGTTACTGCTCAGAATTAATAAGCCTTTAAAATCTTTTAAACGATGTTATCAATGATTTTTTTCTAAAAATTAATAGATATATTTTTTCAATAAAATTTTTGTTCGTTAACTTTTTTCATCCATTTTTTTTTACGTAGAATGTATCACTGAAATAGTATATTATATTCTTTTAAACATTCTAAAATATAGTTCTATTACTTCACCCTTCCACTGTTACGGTCAAGTTTGCTTTAGTACACCCTGTCATCACTTCAATAATGGACTAATAAAGTTTTTATAAGATCTGCAATATTTCTGACTATGTATTTTTAAAATAAAACATTCTAATATTTATTCCTTTAAGAGAGAGGTTTATTTCAGAAAGAGGTTTTGAAACCCCGTGTCCATAATTTTTCTTGAAATTCGAAGTCGAGGCCTCAGAATTTCCATCAAGCTGAAAATGGTTTTGCAGTACTATTGTTGTTGTTTGCACGCTAACTAGGACGGAAAATATTGATGCTTACCTCCGATAGTGTCATCAAGATCATCAACAGCATCACTTTGATTGATTTCGACATTATGCAGTTGAATATCAGTATTGGTTTTCTCTTAGCTTGAGTTGATGCGTTCAACTATGCCGGATATTCTTTAATTTATATCCTCAAACATCGACTTCTTTAATTTCCTCGATCTTCTGAATAAAATTATTCTGCAACTTGGATAAGTTCTCTGCAAAGCCAAGCCGTATTATTCCACGGTACAGGTAATATATTGCGCATATGTCAAAAAAGTAAATACCGAAAAATCAAAGATGACTGCCGAGAATGATAAATTTTTGTTTACGTCTGCTGTACGTTAATAATTGCTTGAGTTCGAATTCTTTATGGAGACTTTTATTCATTTATAATGATAAATATTAATTAATAGCGATTCTAAACCAACAATCATCTGCGACTTGGTGTCGGGAAAATATAACACAAAAAGACGAATTCCATTTTTTGAACACATAAGTACGTAATTTATTAGAACATAAGTTAATATAAAAATGATTCTACGTATGTTTACAAAAAAATATCGCAAATTCAAAATAGAGTAGCTAAGCTCTACAATTTTACAACATTGTTCTTATCATTTTTCTTTTTCTACTTGTTAAATTGTCTTCTTTCACTTTTCTTGCGGACGGTATGTCTTTTGAGAGATTAAGTAACTGTTTTAAATAGTTACGACAATAAACCATGTCATCTTTATTAAACATTTTAAAAATTGTCTCCATCTTTTCCATATATACCATCATAGGTTTTTGAAGATATCCCTCCGTCAGCTAATTTGTCCACGTGAACGATGTCTCGTGCTGGGTATTTTGAACAGCTGAATCTGAATTCTTGGTCCTGTGGCAAATGTATCCTGCTAAATGCTCCAGTCGATCGAACTGTAGGGATTCCACTTCATCTACCGGCTCTTCACTTGCTATGAAGTCGGGATTAAGTGTCTTCAGTAGAGTGCTATTTAAATAGTCCGTACCTACTAAAGTATTGCCTGTGGAAGGTTTAAATACGAACGTCTTGTATTAAAAGAAAATATGGTTACTTAAAAAATAAAATATACCATTCATAGATAAATATCCTTCATTTCGTCAAAATATGTATGAACGAAGTCAACAAATGAATTTCAAACGGTTTGGATGATCATATAGGCCACCTTTGCATCGAATCGTTCCGAAGAAATTCTCTAAAACATCTTGATTCAGTCTGTAGGTCAGTAAATACGAAATACAATATTCAGTCCTTAAGTCGTTGTACAAAAGTTTAAGAGAATTATTCGTCATGATAATGCCTAAAAGTATTATAAGATTGTAAAAACAAGAATTCGTTTAATTCAACATTACCTTTCTGGAAGGGCATCATGGTTCGTTTTCCTTTAACCTTCATATTAAGCATTACGGAAGTCATCTCATCGACAATTCCAAATTGAAATGATTCTGAAAGTCCAACGCCTTGAACTCGTTCGCGACTATCCTGGTAAGGAACTCTTACGTTGAGACAGTCGAATCAATCATTCACCTGAAATTGTAAAGATGTAGATGACACATAATCTTTAAGGAAATTTGAATTGTTACCTGTTTAAAAAATACAGAACACTTAAGGCCAGCCTTCTGAACTTACGAATAGTTTCCCTAAACTACCAGCCCGCATAATAGCTTGAAAGACCATGTGGGAGAATAATTTTGTTGCAAGTTTCACCTTTTGACGTTCTGCACATTTAACATATATATTGGTTAGTGATATTTTGTATGCAATACTCAAGTCAGACTTATCATTAGTTTTCGAAATAAGCTCTTCTATGATTCCTTTGGAAATGAGTTGCCCGTCCAAAATAAAACCACCATTATCAACGAAGTTGTTCCGGATGAGTTTTATGAGATTCATCGGTTGGGTTTTGAAAAAACGATTTTGTAACCGTGATTTCAAGTTCCCGCAGCAAACCTTGATTTGTTCCCCCGATATCGCAGACGATTGCACACACTTTAAAACCACATTTACTTAATTGGTGAATAATACTAAACAGTATTTGTTTGGTCAGCCGTTGGTCAAAATCGTAGAAAATTGGTTGTTTGCAATTGCAATTGCAATTTCATCAGTTTGTGTAATACAGTCGACCATTAATGGTTTAACTTGTGTACCGTAGTCTACCTTGGAAGCACAATTAGTGCATCACTGAAATAAAAAAACCGAGTGTTATTAGTGTAAATAACGGTTAAAATAATTGTTCTTCATATACCTTGGGATCAAAAGTCTATTTTGAATCCATAAATCCCGTGGGCTCGTCACTTCTTCATCCTTTTGCAATGGTAACAAAAGTGAAGGAACAGCATCCTCTTTAAGTCTAGTTGTTTTCAGAACTATTTCATATTGCTCGTAAAATGCATTAATGACAAAATCACTTTTTTTCAAATGTTTGGCACAAATTCGCGCCGTTTTTGTACTTTCGGCGGCATAAAAAAACCCACTGCTTGCACATTTTACTTTGTTTTGGAAACGAGTGATACGATATCTCCTCATTTCCAGTTATAGTTGTTAACATAGCACCCGTACACAGCACAACTGCAATACAATTTTTTTCACAATCAGTTTTGTTAAAAGGAATGCTTTTTAAGATTTTTGGCGCTAGCTTTACTACAAAACAGAAAACTAAAACCTCCGAAAAGTTCAGATATAGCAAGCCTTTCACAAATACATAAATTAAAGTTTATTTATCAAGCTTATACACTATGTTCCCTAGCTAATCTAGGCACGCGTCTATACGCGCCTTTTTAACATTAAGTTTGCGAAAAGTTATTGGTTTCAATAAGAGAGTCCTTTCTTAATATACTCGTAATATAAATAAACTTATAAACTTAACCAATTTATAGTGGCTGAAAAGTGGTTTGAATATCTACGCTTGCAAAACTCGAGCCACTTAAATTCAAGTTTTTCCAGATTTGTAAAGCCTAGATTTATTCACCTTTATGTGCGTAAGTAGCGGGATGAATTTCTTCCTCCGAAACCTTTTCATCAGTGGCAGTATTCGTAGTTAGATCATTGAAATCATTGCCATGCGTGTGCCTAGTTTCATACTTTTTTTTTTCTATCTGTGTGGCGCTTGCATGCCACATGATAAGTAGGGAACTGAATTTCGGTAATATTCCTTAAACCTGTAAATAGAAATAGATTAACACAGATAGATAAGAGAGCAGATGGACAAAATTGAAAACAAATTGTTTCTAGCTTTCTGATCTTGATAACATCCATTTTGTATAGAAATTCGAGTTCAACATTTTTTACAACCAAACAAGTCCTAAGAGAGTAAGAAAAGAGTTAATAGCTACACTAAACAACTAAACAAAACAAAAAAAACTTAAACGACCATGGTACACCGATCTATTTAGATTTTGAAAAAGCTGGCAAAGTATTTATTCTTATTTGACGTCTGGCCGATTGTGTTTAGGATTGTGTAAGATCTAGTTTATATTTGTCAGCTTGGTTTAGTTTGCTTTACAAATTCCGATCCACTTGTACTTTCATATCTCGTATTTTTAAACATTAGCTTATATGTGTAATTATTGTTATTGGCTTAGTAACTTCAAATAAAATTCAAGTGAAAAGGGTTTTGGGTAGTTACAGTCATACAATTATGTATTGTAGTAGAGTGTCTGTAGTTAACTGAACACTTTATTGCACGTAAATATACCATCTGTGTAAGCTTCTGAAATTAGAAAAGAAAATCCATATGTTTATAAATGACAGTACCAAGTCAACACAACGACAGTTTGATTCAACATCAACCAATGGCGAAAAGCTGCTTTTGAGAAAGACATTCACTACTAGTTTTAATATGGCAACCAAATTCAATGAACTGGATGACTCTTCTAGATTCGGGAATTGAAGTATCTGCAGTTAACTTAGCACTTTATTGCACGTAAATATAGGATCTGTGTATGTTTCTGGAATTAGTAAATAAAATCCATATGTTTATAAATGACTTTTGAAGTTGAACTTCGCATTTAAGTTAACATTACGGTTATTTTTGTAAATATTATGGATATACGAGTAAGATACATATCTATACCACTCTATTATATGTACATATATTTATTTATTTATTTATTTATTTATATATTTCCAAAGAATCTTTTACATTGGGCTTAAAAGCCTATAATTAATAGTAAAAGTTATAAAAAGTATAGTTAGACATAAATTCAAATCAATTTTAATTATTACTTATACATTCAGTTATTATTGATTTAAAATGACAAACTAAATTCATATTCGTAATGACAAAACAAAATTCTTTATTACACTAAATATTAAATTTAATTATTTACTAAGTATCTGAATAAAACCGTCTCAAATTGTGTGGTGCCGCGAAGCCTTCTAATCAAAGAGGGTAAGCTATTCCACTGCTTTATGGCATAAACGAAAAACTGACGCTCCGAGTTTCTGCAAGTGAACCTTGGTTGCAGTATCATAAAAGAACGAGATGAGTTACTAAACTGTGTTTTTTGAATTAGATAGGAAGGTTCTTTATTTAAGATGATTTTGTTCAATGTTTTAAGGGAAAAATATTTGAAATACGTGTAAAGATTACAGCCTAGTATGTTACTTGTGTAGTTTGAAATATGGTCATATCTTCGGAGATTGTATACATATCGAGTTATATTATTGAACGCCACAGTTAGATTTCTTTTCGTTTCTGAGTTGTGACTAGTAAACAATTGGCACCCATATGTTATCATAGGAAGGATCAGAGTTTTTCCCAACCTAAGTCGAACGTGTTGAGGAGTAAATTGCTTTGAAAGTGAAAGACTCCGTAAGGATCCATATATTTTTCCAACAACAGTTTGAATATGGTCATCCCAGGTAAGGGTAGAATTAAATAGAATGCCTAAGTTCATAGCTTTATCGACATATTCAATTTGTTCGTTTCCGAGATATACTGCAGGAAAGTAGCTGTTATCAAGTTTATTTTTATAAATAATTAAGCATTTGGACTTTTGTGGATTGAGGTGAAGACTATTTGTATTGGACCAGAGAAGTATTCTTTTTAAATCAGAGTTCAATTTCACAACACCATCTTCAATCATGCCTAACTTGCAGCTTATACGAACTTGAGCATCGTCAGCATACAAATCGATTGAAGAGTATTCAGATTGGAGTGGAAGATCATTAATAAAAATCGTAAATAAAAGTGGACCAAGTATGGATCCCTGAGGAACCCCACAGAAAAGATTTAGAGATTTAGATGGGACGTTTTATTACCAATAACAACAGTTTGGCTTCTTCCACTAATGTATGACAAAATCAGTTTTGCAGCTGTGTGTGAAAACCGAAACTGTTGTATGAGTTTTTTAATAAGTATTTTATGATTAATTTTGTCGAATGCCTTCGAAAAATCTAAGAGAACTAAAAATGAAACCAAGTCATTATCCATAGCATTTCTAATATCGTCTGAAATCTTAAGAGTAGCGGATACACAACTGTGGTTTGGTCTAAAACCGGATTGATTCTCACTTAAGAGTTTGAATGTCTTTAAAAAGGTTGCAATTTGATTGTGTAAAATTTTTTCCAGAATCTTTGACAGAAATGACAAAATTGAGATTGGTCTAAACTCTTCTTGAGATAATCGAGTGGCTGGTTTTTTTAAGACTGTTATAACTTTAGCCACTTTCCAAAGAGATGGAAAAGAAGACGTTGTTATTACAGTATTAAAAACATGTGTTAGCACAGGAAGAATGTGAGGTAGGATCATTTTGATGAAGTGTGGATGTATTTCATCAAAGCCAGTAGCTGATGATTTTATTTTAAGTACAGCACTTAACACATCCGTATTATCCACCCTTTGAAATTGGAAGAAATGTCCACTACCGGGGTCAACAACCGGCAAAATCCCATTCAGCGATCCACTAAAAGTTTGAGAATCATCATTTTCAGGCTCAACATCCTGAAAAGTTTCATCTACAAGTAAAGTATTTTGATTGCTCCTGCTTTGAACTTTGGAGAAATGATCATTTAAATAGTTGGGACATACATCCAGGGAACAATATTCTCTTTGTCGACCAACACCAAGCTCTCGAATATTTTTCCATAAGGTTTTTGATGGTATGTTTTTGTTTAAGCGTTTTGAATACAGTCTACATTTTGCTTCTTTTACTTTTTTACACACATTTTTTCGTAAGGCTCGAAAGGTAGAGAGCAATTCAGGAACGCGAAAGCGCTTCCATCGCATGTACGCTTGATCCCTTTGTTTAATAAAAATAAGTATGTCAGCCGTAAACCAAGATTTTCTTTCCATACCAGAAAATTTTGTTTTCAGCGGTACATGCATATTAAAAAGTTGCTTTACTGAAGTTTGAATAAAATCAACTTGATCGTCTGGTGATGCCATTGAAAAAATCATTTGCCAGTTAATTTCGTGAATACTATTTTCTAGGGCATTTACATTAATAGCTTTAAAGTCCCTATACTCATAGATTGTTGATTTAACCTGTGGAGTAACTTTAAAAGTCGCAAACATTAAATCATGTCTTGAGAATGCAGGTGCCTCAAGTTGAGAATAAAGAAGAACGTTGTCGATATTATTGACACAAAATAAATCTAAAAGCGTGGAAGTATTTGATGAAAAATGTGTAGGATTTACAGTGTTGACTATTGATAAGCCAAAACTTTTTATTTTATTGAGAAAACTAAGTGAGGTATCTTTCTGAAGTAAATCACAGTTGAAATCCCCACAAAGGATCACTTCTAGGTAAAGAGACGAGAAACGCTCAAGTTCAAAATATAATCTGGAAAAGTCAATATGTTTATTGGGGCGATAAATAACTCGAAGCAAACAACTGCTGGATCCGTTTAGAATATCAATAAAACAATATTCAAACAAAGATGACGCGTCTGATTTTACAACTAGTTTAAAATGTATGCTGTCTCGAATATAAATTGCTGTACCACCACCTACACGATTACACTATCTGCACGCATTAAATTGTAACCAGATAAACTGTATACAACATCTTTTATTTCAGTTTGAAACCAGGTTTCAGAAACACATATAACATCTATATTTGACCCCACAAACACATCCCTAAATTCATCAATTTTTGCATGCAAACTTTGAGCATTTATATGACAAACTTTTAGGCCATCACATTGTTTGCACAAAACTTTAAGCATAATTCGCAGTTTTTCGCCTCCATAATAGGCTAGTGGAGCATTATTATTAATACTATTACTAGTCATTTTCATAAAACATAAAATTAACCTTACAACTCTTCAAAAGAATGATTCCACACCAACGACAGAGACGAAATTCAGATAAAAGGCAAAAATTAAGAAAAAATTCAAACAAATTCAAAGTAATAGATGGAAAAGAAAATTCAAGAAAAAAGAAGACAGAAAGACAAATATTGATCTCCTTCAGCTTACGATTCTCCTCCATGATCATCATCTTCATCGGCAATGGAATTTAAGCTTTCAATGGAATTGATTAAAAGCGATTTGTCTGCTGCAGTTGCTGATTTTCTACGTACGTAAACTTTTCCGTTTCGAGTATAGACACTCAAAAGTTTTTTAGCTCGTTTGAGTTGAAGAGCTTTTCGAAGAATTAAATGATTACATGACGTTAAGCTTTCGTTTACGTAAATTCGGCTGTCAGATGGTATTCCAACGTCACGTAAGCATGTGCTCGATTTTGTTGCTTTCCAACGAGAATGAATTGAACGAAGGAGAGAGTTCTTGTCAAAGACACTCTTCAATTTTATTATTATTGCAGTGTCAGGTGTTGTTGTTCCTCTGGGCTTTGCGCGGAAAATGTTTTCAGGTACAGGTGTTGGTGTACAGTTCACAGATTGGCATAATTTCTGAAACATATCATGCAGATTCTCATCAATTTCTCTTGGTATTCCAAAAAGGATGGCGTTAGCTGACATTTTCTCACGTTCTAACTCGTCGACGCGTTGGGCAAGTAACAAGTTATCTGCTACTGCAACAGGTGGTTCAGGTGACATTTCAAGCTGTTGAACTCTTTTTGACAGATCAGCTATTGTTTTGTCCACCATTGCGAAGCGCTGTACAAAATCGTTTTCAATTTTGTCAAGTTTTTCGGTTAACTTACGATTTTCATCCAGTATCAGTTCTTTTAATCCCTTGATGTGTTGTTCGATCTTGAGTTCCAAAGATGTTTTATTTCCTTCTGTGTGTTTGCTTGTGGACGCAGTAGGCTTCATTGCATTCGTTTGTTGTTGTTTTCCCCCATAGCGCGTTTCATGTATTTTCTGTATAGACGACGGAGTGTTTGACATGTTGCAGATACACAGATGGTCAATCAAATTTAGAATTTATAGGTACACAGAGCACAAAACTGAATGAACTTTTGCACGACAGTTAAATTAGGCTTTTATGTTATTATTCGTGTTTAATATTCAAAAAAACTTAAAAAATATTGCGCTGCGAATTTCAGTGTGTCTAGCTTGTCATTATGACATATATGGATATTTCAAAATGAAATATTAATAATAAAAAACTGCTCCTGTGGAATTTAAGAAGTGTTTTTTGTAGTAAAAATTACCAATCAAAAAAAAAAAAAAAATAAATCAAACTCAGTAGCTAAATTTATTCAAAGTTTTATAAAAAAACGGATAATAGCATATTAGTATTTGACTTTTTTTCATTATAAATGTTATAAAAAAGAATGCGTACTAATTCGAGTATGGTTTTGATTTTTGACAACCTATTCGTATGATCGATCCACCTGCAAATTTTCCGTAATCTATTTTCCTATTGTATTCACGATTCATTTATAAAAGAGAGTGTAATTCTGTTCTAGGATAAGTCTTGAAAAATAAAGTGTTAACATACAGTCGGTTTTCTTTCTTCTGTGAACCAGTTTTTTTCAACAATTTTCAGAATTTGAATCAACCCACTGAGATTAATTAATAAGCGTGTTGCTGAAAAAAAAAACTCTCCAACTGTTCACTAGCCCCATCAGTAAACTGACATGAAAACACATTGAAATATGAATATGTTTACTCCCACATGAAATTGAGAAACAATATCAAAGTCGCACCGTATTTAAGCAATTGATGATGCCCCAGCGTTCGTGGTGTCGTTTCGGCTGTAACGAAAAACAAACCTCAGAAATGCCATGCGCTTAGCTTAGCTTTAGTTACAGCTGCGATGTAAATTAAATTCATGACATGTTGGTAAAATTCTTCATAATACTAGTACCGTGCCCATAGCTGAGCTTTAAGGTAATCTGCACTTGTTTGAGGTACATAACAATGTTGGAACAAATCAGGCGAACATAAAATCAAACATCAGCGGAACCGTTGATCTCCCCACTCCCATCATCTGGTACAATGGGATCTGACATTTTAACAATCAACAATTAAATAAGAGCAAACTTAATCGAACCAAATTGCAAATTCTATAGGATTAATACTCAGTTTTTGTCTCTAAAGTGGTTAGAGGGAAACGGTAGGAACATATACGAAACTAATGGTTTTCAGACACTTTAGCAACAAGTTTCCAAAAAAAACTGTATTATAATAATGGAACTGAAAATGCCTATACAACAAGTTTTACCTCAGCTCTAGTCCGCTGCAACTTTTCTAACCGGTTCTAAACTCTGCTTGACCGACGATATCCACCAAGTTTTCATCAACCAAACATCGCAGAAAAAGTCAAGAATAAGTCAGCAAAAAAAATCTTAACAGCAACAAATTACCGGCAACAAAATCGCTTGTCAACAATTTCTGAAAGGCTCGTATAAAGATGTGGGAGAACAAGATCAAAGGTAAGAAAGTTTTACAAAGATAGCAACAATTTGTTTTACGCGAAATTCATATTAAATGATTTTTTTTCCCTTCAGCTATGTATTGTGGTTTAGAGGCGTTCCACGATGTGCGCTGGGTGTTCTGTGGTCCGTGGGTTCTTTCGAATTTTCCTTTTTTCGCACGGACACTAGCAGAACACATTAAAACTATTAAAAATAAATTTTGTGATTTTTCTATGCCAAACCCATTCCCGCGCCGTGTAATTCAACAACCCCATTGAATGCAAATGATTTCAGTATCCAGAAAAGAACTTAATGCTACCTGCAGAATAAACGGTCAGTAATTATTATTATCCCAAAATAAGCTCTTTAAAAAAGAACTTTTAAAAATTTATTTCAGAAACCAAAAAAAAAAAAAACTAAAAATACTCGTGTAGTAAATCTTAGAAGACTTCTTTCAGCAAAGTTGTGTCGCAAGGACATTTAACAATATTAAAAACGACTGATTTGACGCTGCGGTTTTAGAATAAATCGTTTTGTTGCGCGGTGAAAGAAATCTATACAATTAAAAGATACTGTGCGCTACTGTAAGCACTAGCCCCTGAAAGATAAGCAATGGAAAAACGATGCACAGCAAAAAATGTTGACCCCCAACGCAAAGACATATCCATGTCAAAAATCCTGTGCTCTCGTATTATAAATAAAGCGGGGTTTTTCAAAGTGTGAGATAATGTCGGAAGAGTGAATCCAGTTCCTGGAACTAGTAACGGTTTTTGAAGAATGGAAAGTATGTTGACCAGTGGTGAACAGCTGTCTGAAAAAGAAGATGACCCGGTCGACCGAGTCGAAGAAAAACTCAAAAGACTTCGGCATTCCTGCAAAGAGAAGAGGAAATTTTTTTTTATATAATCAGCGCGCGCTCATGGGGTTTTTGCACCCTTAAAATGTTTGTACACAGCGCGGGCGAAGGAAATTTAGGGAGGAAGAAAAGACAGGTACCGATGTACATTGTTTTTAAATATTTGTAAATTATAACGACCAGGAAACACAGAGATCGGCAGAGCATTCCATAAGCGAGCTGTACGGCTTAGGAAAGAATCAGGATATTTTAGAGTATGTCCGAAAATGGACTTGAGGGTATACTGATGAGCATTCGTAGCGAGACGGGTGCTGCTGGCGATTTCAGTGGAGCATTGGCGGTGGAAATAGCGATAAAACAAAGTGAGACAGGAGACATTGCGTCGGTGTTCGAGGGTGTCAATTGATTGATTGATATTAGTATCGCCTATGAGTTTTATCGTACGGTTTTGAGTCCTGTCTAGCAGGTGCAGGGATGTTTTAGGCGCACCTGACCAGATATGGGCATTGTACTGTACGGATAAGTGTCTCATATATTGTGGCCAGATCAGAGGGGGTAAAATATTTCTTACATCGCTTGAGGAAACCTAGACATTTCGCAACATTTTTGACGACATCGAATATGTGACCACACTTCCAACGTAAGTTGTCACCGACACCCATACCGAGAATGGAAAGTTTATCGGTTTCGACGATGCAAGTGCCATTCATGGATAATGGCTAGGTATTTGGATTTCTCTTTAATGACGCAGAAAGCATTGTGTTTTAGAAGCATTAAATTCCACTCTGTTGATAGTTCACCAATTGGTTATGCTGTTAATATTGGAATTTAATGAGCATAACATACGCTACCGTTCCCGTTCTACGGCCGAAGAGCAGGGACGTGAGTCCGGGAACGAATATGAAAAGCAGAGAGTACTGTCATCAGCAATTAGAAGTGGCAGACAGAACGGAGCCCTGGGGCACACCAGGATTTATTTTGTGAATATCAGACTTGAAACCGTCCAAGACAACTTGAATTGAACTTTCCTAAAGGTAGTTTGTAATCTATTGAGGAAGAGAGTCATCGATCCCAAAAGCACGCAAAGAGCCTGATGCCAAACTCTGTCAAATGCCTTAGAAATATCAAGTGCAACTATCTTACTTTTGCCAGATTGATGTTCGCTTTGGTTCCACTTTTCCCTGAGATATGCCATCAATTCACCAGTGGACCTGTTACTACGAAAACCATACTGCCGGTCATAAAGAAGTTTTCGTGTTCCGAGATATTTCATGAGCTGACGGTTTGGAAAGAAGGGACGTAAGTGCAATGGGTCTATAGGAGGAGAGGGAAGAAAATTCGCCTTTTTTGGGGACGGGCTGTACAAATTCTGTTTGTAGGATTGATGAAAAAGCCTACGCAGTGGTTTTGCCAGCGTGGAAGAACACCTCTTCAGAAGATGGGGAGATTTACCATCTGGACCAGCGGACTTATGTATATTAAGATCTTTAAGTACTCTTGCTACTACACGAGTGCGAAAGTGGATTCGTCCCATTGAAGATTCGGGGGCAAAGCACAATCTGGGAGTGTTGAGCTAGCAGCAAAGTGTGCGGTAAGCAGATTGGCCTTGTCCAAAGAGCTGACAGCTGGAATGTCATTGTAAATGAGCGTTGGGATGGAGGATGAGGTAGAATTTCTAATGTTTTTGACGAACGACCAACAATTTTTACTGCCTTTGGGACATTGCAGTATTTTTTGCCTCAGTTTTTGGTCGTATTGGAATTTCGTTGTCTCTATAGGATTGGTCTTGCAGGACCGAAAAAACATTTCTCTAGCCCTATCAGCCTCTTTACAGCTCGAGTTGTACCATGCCTTTTCTTTTGGTTTGATACTCTTCATCCGATGAAGGATAAAGCATCTCATTCCAAAGAGAATAGCTTCTGTGATCATGTCAGCAGCGGCATCCGTGTTAAAATTTCTAAAGAAGTTGTTAAGTCCACTCCAATTGGCTTTCTCGTATTGCCATACGTTTCTTTTAGGAATCTTTTCTCTAACTGTATGGTCGGTGTACGAGAAATTAGCTGATATGACACAATGGTCCGACGAGCCTAGAGGGGAGAGCACATCAACGATGTACTTATCAGGGTGAGAAGTTAGAAACAAGTCCAGGGTGTTGGCGGTATGACTGTCAACGTCTGGTATTCGTGTGGGCTCATTTATAAGCTGGGTTAAATTATTTTCCGCAGCGAAGATCTCAACACACCATCCTTCGCGTGTTGTCTGTCCAGAATGACAAAGCCAACCAGAATTGTGTATATTGAAATCGCCCGTAATCACGATTTCAGTATGAGAATACAGGGATATAATTCTTTGTATGGAGTCAGGCAGCGCATCAAACTCGTTAGAGGGCGAGTTGCTGTCCAGTTTGGAGCTTCTGTAAATAAAGCAGTAGTGGATAATTTGCTTACGGAGATGGAATTTTAACCACATGAAATTGAATTCCGGATTGGAACAGGGACTACCTTGTGGTGGAATTTGGTAAGCTACATCACTACGCACATAGATGGCGAGATCCCGATGAGAAAAGAATAGTGGCACTAGTGGAAGCCAGGTAGCTTCAGATTAGAGTGATCTGGGAGGTGTGGGCGGGGATCTACCTGTGTTTCACTAAGTGCCAAAACATCTGGTCTGTACTTACAGACGGGGACTTAGGCAGAAAAGTGATTAGTTTTTAGCCCGCGTATATTGGCTACGTCCACCCTGAATTTCCTCATAATCCAAACAAACACAGTAAACACAAACACCGACGATACTAAGCAAGGCTGCGAAGTGGAAATTCTGACGTTGGTTTACCGAATCAAATTGCTGTGGGTGTTATGCCCTTAGAACAATAGGAAACAGTGCACCAACAAAATACTCACTCACAACCCGCTATCCATCAGTTGTTACATACATTCAGTAACTGCCCGTACCGTATGATAGATGCAGTAACGGCAGTGACCGAGTGTACTTCGACCAGGAGCGGGAGAGGTGGAATACCCGCACTGTGTGATATTTTTTTTTTAACACTGCACTGCACTCTAGTTTGTTATAGTTTTTTGCACACGCGTGAGGTGATTTTTTATTTCCTTTTCGGTGTGCAGCACAAGAGAAATTACGAGTGCACTGGTTGCCGTGTGTACTCGTCGGTGATCGACACGCTGCTGTCATTACAAATATAGTTTATAATTAAAGGTATTATTGACACTGAAAGCAAGAAAACTCTTCTGTATATCGGAAACAATATCAGAGAATTGAAGCTGGGACTAAGAAAGTACGAAAAATCCAAGAACAACAGCCACGACAATTTTTCTAAAACTAGAGTTTCCAAAGTAAGAACATCTCAATCATATACTCATGGAAAACCAAGAAACAAAACCACAAACGATCACCCAACTGGCCAGAAAATGTCTAACCAAAATACCATAGTACAAGTGGAAAGCCTGACAGAAAGCAAATCATCTCGAGAGAGATGAACAGCAATAGCTCGAGTAGCACCAATGCTAATACAGTCCCAGAATCACCCAGCAAAATTCGTGGTTAAATTTATAAGACATAAGGGAAAGAAAAGGGAAACAAAAAATAAGACCCTTACTGTAAAACTATATAAAGCCTTAAAATGAGTCTTAGAAAAACCATATTGTAAGGTATAAATATGATCATAAGATATTTTCTTATATATGCTTTATTTTTAGATGTGAATAAGGGTTTCGTTTCTTAAGACTTATTTAAGCCTTATAATAAAGCATATTATAATGTTAAGAATCGTACTTGGGAAACGTGTTTGTGCATGTCACGCAGCTGCAGAAGAAAATAGAATTATGTCGACATAACTGTTTTCTTCTGAGTTTAATCTCTACTTCGTATCGGTTTCGCTGAGGATCCTTGACTGGCAGTTCAGTGACGAATTTTGTACGTGGAACGTATTACTCGGTGATTAATTAAATTAAAGAAAAGTATTCTAAAGCTGTTAAAAGTGAAGAAACTTTTTAAGCAATAAGTAAAGTGAATTAAAGTAATATTTGAATAAACTTTTTAAAGTGAAGTCAAAGGAAGTCAAGTGAAGGCTTCTGAATCAAATTAAGAAGAGGATGTCCGTTGTCCCGATGGAAGAAAGCAAGGAAGTGGAGACAGCCAACAAAATAAAATCTGATCAATTTGAAGCAGATCTCGTAAGCTAAATATATTCAATGATACATTTCGTTTTAAAACCATTTTAAATTTACAGAAAATATGGCTTTCATCCAAAATTAGGGGAAAAGCTTTAGCGTCTTGGTATCAGATTACATCCTGTCCGAAATAAATTGGAACAGACGAAAAAAGATGAGACTATCAAAAATTATAAATTTTTCGGATCGACTCTTTATGGTAAATTCATTATTTTACTTTAGTTAAGCTGCAAAAAAATGACTTTTTATAATGTCTTGTTACTCTATTCAGGTTCCGTTCACAATGCCTACAAGTCTTACGGGGAATACGAGTCGGACATAGGAGATGCTATCAAGAAGGGCAAAAATAAACTTGACCAAAGGAAATTTCAGCGGAAATTAAAAACAATAAATTGAATACGTTTATTTTAAACAAACATTTTTTCTCAATAAAGTATCTTTTAATTAAATACCTACATGTATTTGTATATATTGAGTATGTTTTTCTTATTTTTATTATAATTATGATTCATTATAATGAGCTCTATATAAGGTATATAAAGCCTTACATAAGCCTTATAATAAAATTTACATAAGGGAGCTAGCTCCTATAATAAGCCTTAAAATAAGGCGTACATCAGGTATCTAAAGCTTATTTTTCGCCTTGGTTTCAATCCAGCGCGCCTTGCAAAACCGCTTCAATATTGCACCATTGGGTCCTATTCCGGACTCGAAATCAATTCTTTTGTGGCTCGCAACATTCAGAGAAACTGGTTCTGTGCAGAAAAGAAGAACTGGGATTATTCGCCCAATGTTTTTCGAGTACTAGATGGAGTGAAAAGTAAAGTGAGCAGACTGTCACTGTCAATTCAGACCGTTATGCTCGCGAAGAGTTTTTTTTGCAACGACTTGATGAAATGCTCTGAGGGTAAATATGGTTTCAACAGGACAGAGCAACGGCCCATACTTCAACGGCATCGATGGCTGTATTGCGAGAGCACTTCCCAGGGCGCTTCATCTCACTGAGGGGTGATTTCGAGTGGCCGGCGCGTTTACCCGATTTGTGACTTCTTTTTGAGGGGATATTTGTATATTTGTCTATACCAACCGCCCACAGATTCTGGACAACCTGAAAAGAAATATTAAGGAAGAAACAGGCAACAGACCAAGAATATATTGGAGGGAGTGATAAGAAACAGCAAAATTCGGTTCAACCAGTGTATTGACAATGAGGGGCGTTATTTACCCAACATAATTTTTAAAATTATGTAAACCACCGCTTTAAATGTTTAACTTTTAATAAAAAAAGGTTAAAATATATCTTTACTACTTTTTGTTTTATTGCATTATGAAATAAAAAAGTTATCTTGTCGCACCTTGTATTAGACAAGAAGAGTTTATTAATGAGATTCTTAGTATCGACATTGGTGATTGTAAAAATATTTTAGACGTAAGTGATAATATACCTGTCAAGCTTGTTGTCAATTTTAAAGTAGGGCATCCGGCAGAAGATGATTTTAAGATGAAGATAGTGCGATGTTCCATTCCGTTGGTCTTACATTATCATTATAAGATTGAATTGCAAAAGTTATTAAAAAGTTATTTTTAAAGTAAAGGTATTATCAATTGAGAGTATGTGTCCTACTTCCTTTTCGAGCGTTATGTGAAACATATATTCAGAAATTTGATATAAAAATACAATGATAACATTCTTTAGATACGCAGGCTTTAGAAAAGCATTTAACCACTTTTAAAGAAGTTGGTGGTATTATCACCACAAAGGGTTTGGAGCTAAGGTTCGACAAATGTTTGTTTTTGCAAAGTAAAATTGGATATTTAGGATATTAAATAGCTAAGGAATCTGTTCCTTAAACTAAACCTCTATACGATCTTTTGAAGAAAATTCTACATTTACTTTCGGTATGAGGAAAGTCAAAGCATTTCATTTGTTGAAATAAAAATCGATAGCATCACCTGTTTTGTCTATTTACAGTCCGCATAATGTGACTGAGTTGCATTGTGATGCAAGTAAGATAGGTTTTAGAGTAGTATTGTTACAAAAGCAAGATGATAACTGCTTGGTTACTTGTTAAGGCGAAACAAGAACACGATTTGGCTTCCCCGTTGGCTAGGTGACGTTTATTGGGCTATTTAACATAATATACTCGTATAAGGCAGATTATGTCCAGTGTTACTACTTACATATAATAATCGTTGCTATACGATATATTTATTTCATATTTACTATTCTTACTCTCCTTTTATGCTTTAAATGTTTACCTCAAAAAAGACGTATTTATTACACGTTTTGTTTTGCTGGTTATATTCATTTTAACTTAAAACACAATCCTAACACAAATACATAACATTCAATTCATCTTTCAATAATCCAATACTTATTTAAATAAAGTAAATTAATTAAGTAAAATAATAATTAATTAAGTAAAATTAAGTAAAAATAAGGACGGCATCTCTCAGGTTGTTGAACACCCCTTCCGTACTGATTTCTCCATAAATTTGGTTTTTTTCCTATATCGTTGTTTTCAAGATTCTGCGAGCATATAACATATGTATACCGTCAAGACCACTAAAACTAGTCAAATACTTATGAAACTTTTATTTTTTCGATATGTTCCCCCATTTTCCTCCCTTAGCATGCACGATCATGGATAATCCACTTGCTCTACGATAAAGCCTGGATACCATAAGTGCTCTTGTTTTGAAAATAAATAATGTCACATATTTTAGAATCTTTATTTGTATTTTATTTTACCTTTTATTTTAGTATGCTTGAACTTTTTCTTGAAAAGCTTTTATGCTTTTGGGAACAGCTTCAATGATTTATGTAAGTTCTTTAACATGCATGGAAATTAGTGTGGGACAGCTTCGACTAAACAAGATTTGAGATGGTGTAGCATTTAAACTTTCTATGGGTGTGCTTCAAAATTCTAACAAAGTTGGAAATAGTTCTTGATTGTCGTAGAGTGATTTTTTTAATAAAGATTTCGCAATACCTACCCTTTTTTCAGCAAATCCGACTCGAATACTGAATAGAAAAATCTAAGAATCTAGCGAATTCTTTAAAATTGTAATCCCTGCTGTCATAAACTATTTGCTTTGGAATACCATGGATATGAAAGTGTTTTTTTACGTATTTTATTTATGCTCTTTGACTTTAATTCGAAAATTTCTAACCATATGTAAAATAGTCCTCAATAATCAAAAAACATTATTATTTTTGTATTCCAAAATACCCAGTTCCAGCTGAAAAAAACCGAATGATGTTATTTCGTGAAAAATTATTGGCTCTTTAAAGTTTTTCCACATCTGTCGTGCCTCTGAATCATTGCGTCAATGCCATGATTCATTGTTGACCAACAAACTCCCTGGAACGATCTTTTGTTTTTATCTACCTAAGTGAGCCTGATGTAAAAGATTTGGTATACGAGGTGTATTCAGAAATAAGTGGGAATTTTAGTTTTTTTTTTTAAAAATATTTATTTATTCTGTGGTGAGAATTTAAGAGGAAAAGGAACTACCGGGTAGTGAACATTCAAATTTGCATATGAGGAGTTGATTTGTAATTGAGATCTTGTAAAGGCAAGTTGTGTCGGAGTTTTTGTAGTGTGAAGATAGAGACAGTAAAATAAATACAGTCAAGTGAAAATTAAAAATAACTGCCAGTGTGATTTGTTTTTACAATTTGGATATCTTACAATTTATCAGAAGTGGGATATACCCAGAAATAAAAAGAAAAAAACGGTTAAACTAAACCAAACGCTCAGTTAAGTTATGAAATTGAAAAACAAAAATAGAAGAGAGAAAATAAATTTGAAAATATAAAGTCGCATAATATTTTATAAATACATACATAATTATTATTAAAACAATGTTTAAAAAAAAAAGATGAATACCGAAGTGGAAAATTTGAAGTCAAGGACAGTTAAAGGAATGGGTGGAGACATTGGGAAAAAAAACTAACGGTAACAAGAGCGAGTTAACTCTATGTCTGTTAGAAATTCCCGAGAAGGAACATGGAACGTTTCTAGAAGGGAAAGAAAACAACTCAAACAACAACAGCATCGATGAAGGACACAGCGTCGAGGATGAGGACAGCGACATACATACATCAGTGACAAGCCAAACGATCAAACAAAACAACCTTTATAAGATTAATGATGAGTGCGATGATGAAGAGAAGTCTAACGAAAGAAAAGGATTTAAGAAAGAGAGTAAAAGGAGTGAGCTGGAAAAGAAACGAAATAATGAGCGGAAAATGATGTAAATGGAATTAGAGTTAATGAAACGGGGGCTTCAATTGCAAAGAAGAGAATACGAAATTGTAAAACGAGAAAATGAGTAATTAAAAAAGAGAGAAGTCTGATGAAGAGTATCGATGATGAAAAATTCAACAATGTTAACGATGACAATCTGAGAATGCTAATTTCTTGTAAACTGAAGGCAAAATCTTTATAGTGGTTCCATTCAAGATCAGACATAACGACCAATTAATACACTGCTTGCAGACATGCGTAAGTTATTCGATGATCGAACAACTCTCCGGCGCCAATTTGAGGCAAAAAGTGGTCGCCAAACGAAGCATTCTCTGAATACGTTCATGAGAAATTAATCCTTGCAAACAAGGCCGACATACCGGACGATGAGTTGCTAGAACATTTGATCGAAGGAATACCTGACTACAACTTAAGACTCAAGCTAGGTCGCATCGTTTCGCAGACAAGCTGGAATTATTGGATGCATTTTATAATGTTACATTACCAAGAAGGATGCCATCGAAACCACTTCAAGAGAAAGCCGATCACAGCGTCCGACTTCATCCGGAATAAGATACATCAACTGCAACTCTCAAGGACATCTTGTAGCAGACTGTTTTAAGCCGAAGAGGGAGCCAGGAGCCTGCCATGTGTGTGGCGAAATGGGACACTATGCCGCCAAATGTCCCAAAAGGGAGCCGAGACAAGTCCTTCAAATCAGTCACGAAGAAGATGCCAATAATTGGGTAAGAAATACATATTTTACTTTTAAGAAAGAAATATAGTTTTCTTTGTTATATAAAACATTGTTAGGAACATTAATAGACACTGGCAGTTCAATAGGTTTAATATGTCAACAGTTCATGCCTGACGTTCTTCTCTCAAAAACTATAAATATGAATTTTAATTATGTTGGAATTAATAAAAGCCCACTTTCAGTTATTGGTAAAATTGAAATTTCTATTTTATTTGAAAATGAAAAATTTGAATTAAATATGTTTGTAGTAGAAAATGAAACGATGCAATTTTCTACAATACTAGGAAATTATTTTATAAGGAAAGCTAACTTAAAATTAGTTAAAAGGGTAAGTATTTTAAAGAACGAAGATAAGTTTAAAGAAGAATGTATAATGTTAATGAAAGTTGAAAATGATAATAAAGATATATGTTTTAATAATAGTGAATTAGATTTCAAAGCAAAACAGAGACTTTTAAATCTATATAAAGAGAGTTATTTGTTAAGCAAACGTTCCGTTTCGCATGAAATTACATTTGAAATGACCATAAGATTGACTAGTGATAAGCCATTGTACCCCACGAAGGTTGTCATATAAGGAGAAAGAAAAGGTCCAGATTATCTTAAATGACATAGTTAAATCAGGAGTTATTAGGCGTAGTCTCTGCTTCTGACTCAGTGTAGGTGCCATCAGATTTTCTGAGTGATTCCAGCCTGATTGATTTACTCCTTTTGACTAGACTACTGGTTTCACCCATAGTTTCGATCTTTTCGCAAGAGTCTTTATAACAGGCACTTTTCGAAATCAGAATAAGCTTATTGTGTTCTTTTGGTTTTCCGCGGATTCCTCCTCTTCAAAAAGGTTGGGACCTCGTATCGGATACCGAATTCGATATATCTACGGTCTGACGTGGAGATCTTCGATGGTACTTTCCAGCCGATGATCTCCTTAGCTGGATAATGTTATGTCTGAGCATTAGCATCGCAGCATATAATGAGTCCCATCTTCCTAGAACCACAGTATGCACTGAGCTCGGCTACCGTCTTCGGTGGTGATGGTGGTGGTAATAACGAATCATTGGGAAAATAAGTTGACGCAACGACGAATTTGTGCCATTCTCTGCTCTATTCGTAGCTTATATCAGCGCCAACTAAGCCTTGGATGCAAAATTGCCCTAGTTTAGACAGTAAACGTGAGTTGGGCATATAACGGCAAGTTCTCAATTTTTGTTTTCGGTTATAGATAGTGGTGTGAAACATCCGAAACCACAGATGCGTTTATTATATATCCATTGGTTCAATTTGGAACCCTTCTATAAACAGATTCACTAGCAGACTTGGAATGTTGAAGGGTGATCTGAGTAAATAAAAAAGATAGGTACTGGGGTGGTCATTTCTTATTTGCACTCATTTGGAAACAAAGTGAAAAATAATCCCTCCAAGGTGCAGATAGGAACGTGAGTCATACTTAGACTTAATGGTATCAGCAGAAGCTTTGTCTAAATCCACAAGAGAAGAGCCGCCCTTATTAACCCGATCCTTTCTCTTCTAGTGAGAGTAGATTTTACACTTTCCAGTGTCGAGTCTAGGGCTCTGGGCTTGAAGACGTATCAGCACATCCCCCATTTCCCTGAGTTGCCAATTAACCCATAAAATGGCGCGAGTCAGTTTTCGTTGTCTGAAAACCTCGAAAGCCTTAGTTTCCAGGGGTGGATATTTCATTACCCACTTGTGCGAATGGCGCATTCCTACCGTCTGGTTATCGGATACGACTCATGGGAGTGCAAAAGTTAAGCTAACGACACGATCGCATAAGGTAGCGACACTGTCGCATATGAATCAAAAAGTTATTAATAAAGTAAGCTTCGTCCAATAATGATGTCTTTTAATAAAAATAGTTAAATCTGAACATTACATCGGTCTCGTCCTTTTTGGAGTTTCGGGATTTTTTTTTAGGGATATGGCGACATTCAAATTGCGTCCACCCGAACAGGACTTTTATCTGGTTGCAGCACCGAATCTTGCACGCGGGGAAAACCACCAACTGAATTCTTACTGACCGGGGATTTCATTGCATTAGCCGATTTCCGTCGACCTAAACTACTATCTTTGCTCGCTGTAGCACCGGCCTTCCCCGGACATGTGTGCGAGTAAAACCACCGCTAGTTTTGTTTTTGTCGACGACTTCGTGTCCTCTTCATCTGGCCCTAGACGGTACTCCTTCAGATTGTGTCTCTTCCAGAACATCTTTTCGGTTTCCCGCGAGAGGCCGTCACAAACACTCAAATTAACCGCTCGTATATTATGATGAAGTTTAACTGTAACAGACAAGGCCTCGCCTTCTCGTCGATGAAGCCCAATCTATTTAACGTATCCGTGCCCCGCCCGCAATAGACCAAGAGTGGATTGTCGCTATTGGAGTATAATCCTTATGGATCACCATTATTTTGCTATAGTACAACCTATACTGGGAAGACTCGGGTTCGTCAGCTAACTTCTGGAATGTTATATTGCTAAAATTTTGTAGTAAAAAGACAAATTGCTTTTTTAGAGAAGATGGGTGCGAGTCTAGTGAAATGTTAAATGTAACCCCACATTCTGCCACAAGGCTCCCATTAGTTCATTAGAATTCCTCTTGTTTTAATAATGTAGGTGAAGACTACTTCTTCTAGACTTCCTCCCATCATATCAAACTATTTTAATATACCATATGTATAAATAAAATACATTTTTAATGTGTTCAAAATACAAGTAGCGTATCCGTCCGTAGTTGAACATACTACTAGACAATCTTAAATATTCAAAAAATATCAAAGAAATTATTCAACTGCTGTGAAAGAAGCGTAATCTTATACCAATAGGCTTCTCCAGTCACCGCGGTCTCTAGCTAACTGTCTCCAGTTTCACACTCCAAGTTGGTTGAGGTCACCTTTCACTTGTTCACGCTGGGGAGTTGGTGTTCATTGGCTCTATATGTCTCAGCCATCTTAGGTCAGTAATGTGGTCCTTACTGACCTTGTCAGTGTCACTGTACAGCTTGTAGAGTTCGTCGTTAAATCTCATTCTCCAAACTCCGTCAAGGGCAAACGGAACTTGAAGAATTTTGTGTTCAAAACGGCCAAGGATAACTTCATCCATCTTCGCTAACACCCATGTTTCTGTATCATAACGCAAGACTGGGATAATGACATCTTATATAGAGTCTCTTTAGCGTTTCTCAATAAGGCCTTACTACACATTTGCCGCGAAAACAGCGATTAGCAAGAGTAACTCTTCTTTAATATCAGAGCCGATGTATATACAGTTTTCGAAGTTAGAACTGTCTATTGTGACGGTCTGTCCGATTAGTCAATGTTGTGTGCACTTTGCTCTCAATCACGATTAAACCCATTTTTGCTGGAGTGACAACACTAACTCGCTGAGTTCTCCCTATAGCCTATACCAGAAGTTGTACAGGCCTTTTGCAAATTGTGCATTTAGTGTTGACTTGCGAATTTCGAACAATTTTCTCAATTATGATGTTCAAAAATTTACATGACAGCGCATGACATTGCCTATGTCCTTTTTGAAATCGAAGGCCTCGGAGAGATTGTTTCCCAACTTTACGGGGAAGTGAGCATTCTCCATCGTCATTCTGCACAATCTAATCGAGTCCGTAATGGATTGGAATATCTTTTTCCTTGTACTTGAATAACATATTTATTTTTCATGGGGTAAATGCCAAACTTAAAACGCTTAGTTTCAGACAATTTATTTTGCAGGTGCTTATACATTTTATCATTTAAGATGATCAAAACTCAAGGATACTAATATTCACGTACAGTTTCAATAGTCTCAGCTTGACAAATCTACAATTTAATTCGCCAGTATCTTCTACCGCCAGTTGTTAGTATCATCATCTTCGACTTCGTTAGGTGTACCGATAGTCTCAAGATTTTCCGGTAATTTTCAACCCTATTAATCATTATTTTTTTTTTTAAAAACACCTAACGCTCAAGAGGGTATGACTACACTCAAAATTCCAGAGCACGTGTTAAGTTTCTCGAAAAATTTGATAGAGGGAGAGAGAGAGAAAGATGTATTTTAGTCAACCATTTATCTTACGTGATTTTAGTTGCCTTTAAGAAGAATGTTATTCGGGCGCGGTTGGGATTAAACGCCGAACCACCAAATTGGGAAGCAAATTGAGCCACGCCCACGGCTACCCACCTGAGTGGAAGACAATAACATCTACACACATCAGGGCGAGAATTTTTGCTCAGTTTAGCTCATAGTCACCTTGAAGAATGGTTGTTATGTCGTTGATGTATAATATAAATAGTAATGTATTTAATGCACACCCTTGCCTCACACTTAATGCACTTGTAAAATATCTAAAAAAGAAAAAGTGATACAAGTCGGAAGCATCAATTTCCGCTGCTGAAGAAAATATTAAATTTGCTATGGCGCTATAGAATTCGAATATTGTGCTTATTATACCATTTTCGATCTTTCTTCAGCTGGATAAATGAATGGCTAACAGTTATATCTTCTAACGAATAAACGAAATTGTTTATTTAGGTGGACTAATTCCATTAGGTATCCACAATTCAGAGAAAACATTGGAATGTTAGAAATCCAGAAAATTATTTTCATGAGAAAGCAGGCAATGGATTTTTCAGCAGAACTACGCAAAAACTGGTTAGAGCAAAATATTTGACCAGCTCTTTCCCCCTTTTCCAAATGAAGAAATTTTGGAAAAGAAACCAACATAAATATAAAGAGATATCTCCAATTTGGTAGTGATAGTTGCATTTGACGGATTTCGGCAACTGTGTGCCGTATGCCATATGGCCCGATGAATCTTTTTTTCAACGTATTAGAAATTACCTTCGGAAGGTTCAAATTAAAATGTTTTCGTCGGTTCTACGAGCAAGTTTGATATTCAGAAAATAATGATAGGGTGCTCCAAGCCCCTGTTCTATATCCGTCATTCTTTTTTATTTTCATCAATAAACTAAAATTCTTATTTGCTACTTCTAATCCAATCTATTCCTTCGCTGACGACAGTATTTTCTGCTTTTCAAATTCATCGCCAGACTCACGCACTTGTTTTTCGGCAGTTGTTGAGATAACTGAACTCTGATATTTAAAGCTTCCTTCAGTCCTTCTTAATATTGACACAAAAATATAATATGGTATGTACATAAAAATAATTCCTTATTATTAAATATTGTAAGATTATATAAAGCAAAATTTGTATTTACAATTTAAAATAAAGTAAACTAGCGCGCGCCCAAGGCGTTAAGGCACCCTTAAAATGTTTGCATACAGCGCGGGTGACGGAAATTTAGGGAGGAAAGAAGGATAGGTACCGATGTACGTTGGTTTTATATGTCTGAATGTTATAATGACTAGGAAATAGAGAGCTTGGCAGGGCATTCCACAAGCGAGTTGTTCAGCTTAGGAACGAATCACGATATTTCAGAGTACGTCCGAAAGTGGGCTTGAGGGTATACTGATCAGCATTCATAGGGAGACGTGTGTTACGGTTAAAGGCTTGAAGCGGCGGAATGTTACTGGCGATTTCTATGAAGTACTGGTGGTGGAAATAGTGATAAAACAAAGTGAGACACGAGACATTTCGTCGGTGTTCGAGGGTGTCCATTGCCTGAATTATATTGGTATCAGCTATGAGTTTTATCGCACGGTTTTTGATCCTATCTAGCAGGTGCAGAGATGTTTTGGGCGCACCCGACCAGATGTGAGCATTGCACTCCAATTTCGGGCGGACAAACGCCTTATATATTGAGGCCAGATCCGAGGGAGTGAAATATTTCTTACATCGCTTGAGGAAACCTAGATATTTCGCAACATTTTTGGCGACATCGAATATGTGGTCATTCGAAAATAAGTTGTCATTGACACACCTACCGGGAATGGAAAGTTTTTCGGTTTCGACGATGTAAGTGCCATTCATGGATAATGGCTGGGTATTTAAATTTCGCTTTACCGACAGCAGACAGCATTGTATTTTGGAAGCATTAAATTCCGCTGTGTTAATAGTTCCCCAATTGATTATTCTATTGATATCGGAATTTAATGAGCTTAACATACGCTGCCGTTCCTGTTCTACAGCCGAAGAGCAGGGACGTGAGTCCGGAAACGAATATGAAAAGCAGAGAGTACTGTCGTTAGCACGGGAATATATTGGATTGGAAGTGGCAGACAAGAGATCATTGATAAAAATTAAAAAGAGTAAAAAGTGTCGGAGACTGAGCGGGGCAATTAACACACCAATTTGTGCATCATCAACGCAAAAGAACTTTATGGCTGAATAAGGTATTATTGTAGGTAATGTTTCGCTGCACCGGACACAGGTTATGGTCTGGAATATTTTCTCATGCGGTGTCAGCATTTATAGACTATAAGTAATAGTGTAAGAACAATTTGTATTCAGAATTAAGTGAGTTGACAATAAAGAGACTTGTGTCTCATAAAAAATACTTTTTTTTTGAATCTTATTTTTATAAATAAGTTTACTGGGCCGTGGGGCACACCAGAATTTATCTTGTGAATATCAGACTTCAAACCATCCAAGACAACTTGAATTGAACGTTCCGAAAGGTAATTTCTAATCCATTGAAGAAGAGAGTCGTTGATCCCAAAAGCATGCATCTTCGACAAAAGAGCCTGATACCAAACTCTGTCAAATGTCTTAGAAATATCAAGTGCAATTACATATTTTGCTTTCTCCAGATTGATGTACGCTTTGGTTCCACTTTTCGGTGAGACATGCCATCAAATCACCAGTGGACCTGTTGCTACGAAAATCATATTGCCGGTCATTAAGAAGTTTTCGTGTTTCGAGATATTTCATGAGCTGACGGTTTATCAGCGTTTCCATGACCTTGGAAAGAAGGGACGTAAGCTTAGGAGGAGAGAGAAGAAGATTCACCTTTTCTAGAGATGGGCTGGACAAATGCTGTTTTCCGTTTGCTCGGAAAGAGTCTTAAAGAGCAGGTTTGATGAAAAAGTTTACGCAGTAGTTTTGCCAACGAGAAAGAACACCTCTTCAGAAGAAGGGGACCAGCGGATATATGTATGTTGATATCTTTAAGTACTCTTGCTACTACATGAGTGCGAAAGTGGATTCGACCCATTGAAGATTCGACGCACTCAAGTGTAGGCGGAGGCAGAGCATAATCCGGGAATGTTGAGCTGGCCGCAAAGTGTGCAGCAAGCAGATTGTCTGGCAGCTGGAAGGTCATTGTAAATGAGCGTTGGGATGGAGGATGAGGCAGAATTTCTAATGTTTTTGACGAACGACCAACAATTTTTACTGCCGTTGGGACATTGCAGTATTTTTTGCCTCAGTTTTTGGTCGTATTGGAAATTCACACGTTGCAGTCATTCCTGGCTCGTTTAAACGTTTTTCGGTTTTCTTCTGTCGGATTGGTCTTGAAGGACCGAAAAAACACTTCTCCAACCCTGACCGCCTCTTTACAGCTCAAGTCGTGCCATGCATTCTCTTTTGGTCTGATACTCTTCATCCGATGAGGGACGGCATCCACGTCGTTATTTAGGAAACATAACGACCAGTTAAAATTCCTAAAGAAGTTGTTAAGTCCGCTCCAATTGGCTTTCTCGTATTGCCAAACGGTTGTTTTAGGAATCTTTTCTCTAACTGTGTGCTGATATGACACAATGGTCCGACGAGCCTAGACAGAAGAGCACATCAACGGAGTACTTAACAGGATGAGAAGTTAAAAACAAATCCAGGGTGTTGGCGGTATGACTATCAACGTCTGGTATTCGTGTGGGCTCATTTGCAAGGTGGGTTAAATTATTTTCCGCTGCGAAGATCTCAACACACCGTCCCTCGGGTGTTGTCTGTCCAGAATGACGATGCCAACCAGAATTGTGTATATTGAAATCGCCCGTAATCAGTATGAGAATACAGAGATATAATTCTTTGTATGGAGTCAGATATCGCATCAAACTCGTTAAAGGTCGAGTTGCTGTCCAGTTTGGGGCTTCTGTAAATAAAGCAGTAGTGGACAATTTGCTTACGGATATGGAATTTTAACCACATGAAATTGAATTCCGGGTTGGAACAGCGACTACACTGTGGTGGAATTTGTTAAGCTACATCACTACGCACATAGATGGCGTGATCGCGATGAGAAAAGAATAGTGGCACTAGTTTCGTAGCCAGGTAGCTTCAGATCAGAGTGATCTGAGAGGTGTGGGCGGGGATCTACCTGTTTTTCACTAAGTGCCAAAACAGCTGGCCTGAATTTACAGCCGTGGACGTACGCAGAAAAGTGATTACTTATTTTTTAACCCGCGTGTGCTCGCAATGTTCACCCTAAATTCCCGAATCATTATACACACAACTTGCTATCCATCAGTTATTGTCTACCCTCAGTCGCTGCCCGTGCCGTATGACAAATACAGCTATGGCAGTGACTGAGTGCAAGCAACAGTACGGGAGTGGTGGGAGCACTGTGTAATACTTTTGTCTGTTCTTCTCTGGACTACTTGTTTTTGGTTTTTTTTGTTTTTTTATAAAATTTTTTATTCACGCGCGCCCTTGGGTTGGCATGTGCACTCGCCGGTGGTCGACACGGCACTTCTTCATTACATTATATTACATCTTCAAATTTAGTGATTTCTCTAATTCTGGTGTTTCTGATTCTTTGGTATCTAGATATATGTTAAAGCAATCTTTTCTTTCTGTTATTCACTGGGTAGTTTCAACCTTTTTAGATTTTGCACGTTTATTGGTAATTGGTCGCTAGTGGCTATATTATCAGTAAAGCAAGGTTAGATAGTCTCTCTGCATCTATATTAATGCCGAGATATTCATTATCGATACTCCTGAATATTTCCTTTACTAAAGCACAGAAGATTGCAAGTGAAAGAGGATTAAACAATCAGTTTACTCGTATCTTACATTCCGGACCTTTGATGTCATTTGCAATTTTAGATGTGCTGTTCTGATACACGATTTAAGGGATTCTTATAATTTTGTTTGGAAATTCTTGATCTACTAACGCTTGCAATCTTGTGACATATTCTACAGAATTGAATGCCTTCTAGAAATCTATAAAGGCCAAATACAATTCCTTGTTGTGTATATTTTACGGTATTTTCAACGAGCTGATTTATTGAATGTAGATGGTCTGCTGTGGAGTATCCTGACCGAAAACCTGTCTGTTTTTTGGTTTCTGTTGAAAATGTTCTTGCATCTTCTCAGTGGACATTTGGCGATCAATTAAATTAGATATAATGTTAATTGGTCGGTATTTATTCATATTATCCTTCTCGCTTTTCTTATGTGTGTTATTAGCATTATATTCGACAGGGTACATTTGTGTGTCAATTCTTCACATGTCAAGGTTTGGTTAAATACATATGTAAACGTATTTATGATCGAGCTCTTTCTAATTTTAAGCATTTCCGTGCTAATGCTGTCACTACCAAAGCTCTTTCCCGACTTAAGTTCGTCAATGGATTCTTCGATTTCAGATTCTAGAAATAATGGAAAGTTTTAATTATGATCTAACGTTGGCATTTCTGATACTCCTTGACCCAGATTAATTTTGGATCGACAAAAATCTTTAAAAAAGTTGGTGGGAGACAAGTTTATCTCCCCCTTCTGGTTCTTATTTTCCTTTTGCTTTTCTTCAAGAGCAATCATCCATTATTGTTATTTTGCTTTATTTTATTGACTTATTTTCTTCTAGATGATATTTTAGCATTTTCTCATCGAAGTGCTGTGTAAGTCTGCTATGCGTCTTTCCATATTTGTTTCAGATTTCACTTTTCATTTTCATTAAGGACCGGTTTATGACGAAATTTTTCTCTTTCTATTATTATTAATGGTCTAGTTGAACTTGAGATCTTACTGGGTTTTTTGGGAGTGAGTTTAATTATATGTTCATTTGCTGATATTAGAAAAGCATTTTCCAATGTATCGTAGTGAGATTAAACAGTGTTTAACGATCTTATCAAGTCCAAATTACAAAGAGTTCTGACTTTTTGTCTTCATTTGAAACTAGTTTTGTTATGTCTTTTTTATCGCTGTATTTGTGGTACACTTTTGTCCTGTAGCTTATTTTTACTTTGCTCCTAACCATTCGGTAGAGGCTTTGAAATCTAAGCTTTCTTAAAAAGATTATTGCAAATAGTAAGATTATTCTGTCATAACCATGTTTGCATTTTTCTTTCTGGTTCCATAACAGTGCTTTGTCATTGTATTTTCCTTACCATCTTTTTGGAATCCCATTTAGAATTGAAATCTAATATTATATAAATAACTTTTGATTTTGCTTTGCCTGTGATTTTAATCAGTTCTTCAAAAATCAATTTTATCTTTACTTGAAGCTTTGGTGAATAACCTCTTTAATATTATTTTTCAGCTTTTTGTTAAATAGCATACCAAGCCTAGCATAAAGACGTTTACTCATCCCAATATAAAACAATATATTTCCGTTCTCCTTTTCCAAAAGTTTTAGATTAAATTTCCGTGCAACTTTCCACAAGATCTGACAGAACGCATAGAAAGAAAATAAAGTGTTACCAGATAAGAACGATAGGAAAAAAATATTTGAATAAAACAACAACGGTGTGAGATATGAAATTGATTCGGGGTTTATTTTATGTCATTATTTGTGGAATAGCATATTGTTAAAATTATTAGTTTATTTTGTTAAAAAAAAGGAAACCACCCTGTGTGTTTAAATTGCTATTTTGTCATTCCACTATTGCTCTCTTATATTATTAGCACTATGAATTCTTATGTAAATGATTACAGATTTCAAATGTAAGACGTGTTTTCTCTTAATGCAACACACATCATTCAAATGGCCGGCCGGCTCGGCCTCGCTGGCCGTGCTTCAAGTTGATGTTGTGTATGCCTTCTTGTTCACTTCATGTAGTTGGTTTTTACCTAAATTATTCATTTACCGCTAAAACCATTTTTTCACCTTCCGTTCCTATACCAGCGAACGTACAGGTGACCGCCGACTGAGTTCTGCCAATTATGTCAACATCATCGGCGTATGCTGGTAGTTGTACAGATTTTTGAAATGTTGTGCCTCCGATATTCGATTATGAGTTCCACACTATTCTTTTAAACACGGTGTTATATATCACTTTGTCTGAAGCATTTTTGACATGAAAAGTCTCGGTTAAGTCGTTACCAACCTTGACGGAGCAACGTGGGTTGTCAATCGTCATTCTGCACAAACGGACGAGTTTGACATTGATGTCAAAAGTTGACATGGTTTTTTACAGCTCGTCTCCACAAATGCTTACATACATATATACGAGGGTTGTCTGAGAAGTTTCCGACCGAACAATGATACAAGACATATTTTCTAAAGTTCTTATTTTATTTTTCTACATTGTAACTCTAGACACTTCTCCCAGTGATGCTCCCATCTCACTAACCAGTCCAAATAGTACTTTGCGAACAATCTGCAAAATAATTGTTCACGAAGGTGATTGCCTCCTCATTTGACGAAACTCTCTGTCCTCCGAGCGCAGTTTTTAGATGAGGGAACAAAAAGAAGTCGCTTGGGGCTAGATCTGGCGCATAAAGCGGATGGTCAAGCAGTTCAAACCGTAATTTTTGGATTTTCGCCATGGCAACCGCTGAGGTGTGAGACGGCGCGTTGTCTTGGTGAAACAGGATTTTCTTTTTCTGCAAATTTGGCCGTTTTTCCGCAATTTCTGCCTTCAGCTTGGCAAGTAATGATGCGTAGAATGCTTCTGTAATGGTTTTTCCTTTTTGAAGAAAATCGATTAAGATAACTCCTTTACTATCATAAAAAACAGTCGCCATCACTTTCCCAGGCGAAAAAACAGTTTTTGCTGTTTTTGGAGCCGGCTCGTCCTTTGCAGTCCACTGTTTTGACAGAATTTTAGTTTCGGGCGTATAATGGTGTATCCGAGAAATTAATCTGCGCCAAAACTCGGATTTATTGCGCCTAAACTGCGCTAACAGAGCTATGGAAATGTTCTTTCGAACATGTTTTTGGTCTAACGTAAGCAAACGCGGCACCCAACGCGCGGACAGCTTCCCCATGCCTAGATCTTGACTCTAAATCTTGAAACTAAACCTCTACTATCTCCCTCACTTTAATTCGTTGATCGTTTAATACCATTTAGTGAACTTTAGCAATGTTATCGTCAGTGGTTGCAGTTTTTGCACGCCCCGAACCTTCAACATCTCCCAAGCTCTTACGGCCATGTTTAAATTCATCTGCAGAAAATTTCACTGTGGTAAATGATGGCTCAGAGTCCCCATACACAGAGTCCAACTCATTTTTGATTTGCTTAGGCGTATTGCTTTTCAAAAACAAGAATTTAATAACAGCTCGATACTAAAAAAACACTCACATCGGCTTACTCAAACGACTGTCAACTAAAAACTACGCGTTCAAAATGACTGAAACTTCGGTTTGTCACTGTCAAAAGATGCACAATTAGCATTCACTAGCTTTTGTTGACGAGTGCCGCTATCTTTACGTTGCGGCCGGAAACTTTTCAGACAACCCTCGTACATATGCGTGAGAAACTTTGGTCGATTGTGAACTTTCCTGGCCTGAATCCACATTGATAGGGGCTAATTAGGTTGTTGACAAAGCGTTTCAGACGTTCACGCATTACGGCAGATAAGAATTTATACACAATAGTTAGGAGACTTATGCCTCTATAGTTGGCGCAGTTGTGGGGGTCTCTTTTTTTGTGGATAGGACAAATGATGCTTAGATTCCATTTATCAGGCACTTCAGACTCTTCAGACAAGATCTAGGAAATGAGTTGGTGTATGCTCTCTATAAAGTTACTTCCAACAGCTTTAAGTACCTTGGCCGGTATGGCGTCAGATCCAGCTGCTTTGTTGGATTTCAACTTAGATATTGCTGTACTAGGTTCCTTTTGGTCAGGTGGACGGAAGTTTTGGCTCTCATCGTCTAATTTGAATGGTCTATTCTGCTTGATGGTGGAATTTTGGGCTTCGTCGCCATTGTACAGTTTATAGGAAAAGCTTTTCCAAATTCCCAGAACCGATTTTGACTCTATTACAAGGTTTCCTTCTTTATCTTTACGTTCTTCTTACCTGTTGGCAAAATTTCCGTATATTATTCCTGGAGTACAGCCTCTCAATAACTTCGATCGCGTGCTTCTCGTGGTCTTTTTTCTTCGTCTGGAGAAGCCGATGTTCTTCGCGTCTCTCTTCTCGTAGACCCCGCGAGCGGCTCTCGCCCTTTCTTTCAGCGCCACTTTGTACGCTTCTTGTTTAGCTGCATGTGCTTGCAGGCATTCTTCATCGATTGATGAAGACTTGGATTACTTGGTGGTGGTCAGGTGAAACCCTGGACATCAGTTGCGGCAATGGCACTTTGGCAGCGTCGCCACTGGTCTTCGGTACTTGACGCTGGCGGCATAAGAGTTGTGGAGAGATTTCCGGATACGGGTTCGGTGAAAATTCTGACAGTCTCTTTGCGATTGCAACTTTTCTACGTTCTCTTGTTACGGCCCTTGGGAAATCCGCATTCGTACCTTGACTGCAACAAAGTGGTGATCCAAGTAATCTGTTTTTTTTTTAAGAACATACTCGTAACACTCAAGAGAGTAAGTATTACTACTCTTGAAATGCCGGTGCACATGTTAAATTTTTTGAAAAATTAGATAGAGGGAGAGAGAAAGATATTTGGGCTCAGTGGTTATTTCGCTCCATGGGTGGCATCCAACATTTAATACGGAGACTAAATTATTAGTGTAAATTGACTTGTTGTTGTATTTTAGGCAACCACTTATCTCAAAAGATTTGCGTTGCCTTACGTCTATCGCAATGTGATCAATTTAATTTAGGGCTTCATGATCTGAAGACCGTCATGTTCCCTTTACTGTGTACTGAGATGAGGAAACGGTGTGTCTTTTATAGTGGTATTTCGTTCCGCCGCAAAGTAAAAAAAAACTAAGTCCATTGCCAGACTTCCTACCAAAGATGTCCTCTTTCCTATCCTGGCGTTTGTAGTCATACTTAGGTCATTGCACACAAATCTTAGCGAGGAGCTAAGGAAACTTTGGCAGCATCGTTCTTGTCTTCCGTAGGGGCATAGCCGCATATTAGGCTTATGTTAGCGACTCAAGCCTTCATGCGGATTGTCATAAGACGTTCACTCATGTGTCGGAAGCATATGGTGTATTTTCAATGGTGACAATTAATTGTAAAAGTATTAGTAAAGTTTGCCACCTGGTGTATGTATGTAGTCTGTGACTACACAGACTTAGTTTATAAGTCTTTTGACTAACCCAATGACTTTAACTTTAAAACTACAGTCACGAGTCATTTCGAATATTCTGACTAGGCAGTTAACTAAAGCAGTCAATCGACTGCAAGTTAAATGACTGCAGTACTTTTTCACTGATCCAAGTCTTTTAGTCAAATATAAGTCTTCTATATTTCTTAGCCATTTTTTATTGTCAATAAGTCTTTTGACTGCAGTTATTTAACTGTAAGTCAATTGAAAGCTTTTTAGTCAATTGACAGCTTTTTAGTCTATTGATTGATTATACAATAAGCCTTTTAACTGATATACACTGGCGATCACTAGGATGAGACCATACATTTCGCAATCGATGTTCACTCTTTATACCTGTTTGAAATTTTGTAACCTCAGAGTTACTACCTGCGAACAAGTACATACGAGTATTTTCTCAACAGGAAGTCATAAAATAAAAGGTTAAATAAGAAACGACCGTTGGAATTTCCCAAGATCAAACAATGACCTTCTTGGAAAGCGCTTAAAAAGATGCCTCTAGTATGAGGCCACATGCAAAATCTTCGAAAGAAAGAAAAAAATGAATTAAATGTTTACATTTTATGGTCTGAAAACATTTATTTATTATGTCTTTCTACATTAATAATGAGTATGCCCGCAATTTTTCGATATGACCTCTGTAAGACGGTTTGGAATAGAATCATACAGTTTTTTTTAAATAATCAAGAGAAATTTGAGCCCACTTTACGAGATTACCATGAACAAATATTTTCGATTATGTTTAAGTCCGGTGAATAGGGCGGCCATGGCAAAAGTTCCACCTCATCTGATTGAATCCAACTTCTAACAATCCTGGAAGTGTGGATGAGGGCATTGCCTTATCCAAGGCAAGGGTCCGAAATTGTTTTTCACTTTTGGAAATGACCGTTCCAGCAAACATTTGTAGTTGTTTCCGTTCATTGTTGTGGACAAAAACTCCAACTGGATTGTGCCATAGTAGGTAATAGCTCCCCACACCATTGCACCTGATGTTTACATTTTATGGTCTGAAAACATTTATTTATTATGTCTTTCTACATTAATAATGAGTATGCCCGCAATTTTTCGATATGACCTCTGTAAGACGGTTTGGAATAGAATCATACAGTTTTTTTTAAATAATCAAGAGAAATTTGAGCCCACTTTACGAGATTACCATGAACAAATATTTTCGATTATGTTTAAGTCCGGTGAATAGGGCGGCCATGGCAAAAGTTCCACCTCATCTGATTGAATCCAACTTCTAACAATCCTGGAAGTGTGGATGAGGGCATTGCCTTATCCAAGGCAAGGGTCCGAAATTGTTTTTCACTTTTGGAAATGACCGTTCCAGCAAACATTTGTAGTTGTTTCCGTTCATTGTTGTGGACAAAAACTCCAACTGGATTGTGCCATAGTAGGTAATAGCTCCCCACACCATTGCACCTGATGTACGGCTGTGGTGTCTTGCCAAAATAAGCTCCTCCTTACTTAGATCATGTAAATAAAAGTTGTAACCATCGGGGCTGTCAAGGTTAAACTTTTTTTCATCCGAAAAGACAACGTGTTTCCATTCATTGCTCCAAGCGTTATGTTCTCCTGCAAAATTCATTCGATGCTCTTTGTGTTCTTGCCTCAAAACAGGTTTCTTTTTAAGTTTTTTTCTCTGTATAGTACCACTTTTTCGTGATATCCTTCGAACCGTTACTATACTGGCTGATACTCCCCTTTTGGCCCTTATTTTAGTCGCTAGTAGAGTAGAATTTGGGGCACACTGTAGAATTAACCGCTTTTCTCGCAATGTTGTTGCATCTGCCGTGCGTCTGCCGACTGTTTACAACAGTCTTACTGCTTTTAAGCCTCCTTGAAATTTCTCGGCCTGAGAGTCCTAACTCATTCCAAGCATCTATTTTTCCTCTTTCTGGCGCTGTCAAAGTCTTTTTTTAAACAAAATAAAAACGGTTCTTTTCAACGCTTTTTTAAATATTCTTAGTAAAACTTTGAAAAAAATCGCTGATGTGATCTCCTGCAATGAAATATTCGTAATGGCCTCATCCTAGTGGCACATCTTTTTATACGCTTTTCAAGAAGTTCATTGTTTGATCGTGGTAAACTCCAACGGTCGTTTCTAATTTATCCTTTTATTTTATGACTTCCTCTTGAGAAAATATGTACTAGTTCACAGGCAGTAAAAGTTTGATGGTACAAAATTTCAAACAGATGTAAAGAGTGAAAATCGATTGCAAAATGTATGGCCTCATCCTAGTGATCGCCAGGTATTTCAGTTTTGTCGCTCACTGTAAAACAAAGATGGCATTCAGAAATTATTCTCTACGGATATCTAGGTGCGACTTTTGAAAGAACCTTTATAAGCATTTACTTACCCACAATGATTTTCTGATACACCTGAAACTATTCAAATTAAACAGCAATCTAAATTTTTTCAGTTTTATATAATTTATTAATTTTTTTACTATTTGATTCAGTGCATCATTCATTAAATAATAAATATATTTCTTTTTTTGTATTTTCCTCATTTATCTTAAATACATTTCATGTATAAATTGAATGAACGTAAAATATCCAATTAAATCAATACAAAATGCTATTTTATTATTTACACAGATATTGTTAGAGTAATAACAAGACAACTCAACAATAAAGAAAACAGCATTTAAGCAATACCTAAGTGTGATTAGATCATACTTTGTATTATAGTTTTGAAAAAATATTGTTGTATGATAGTTTCGCCTTGTCGATGGTTTTCGTATTATTCGGCAGTTAATTTATTTTTTTTTGTTAATAAATCAGATTTTTTAGAATTATGATTTAAATTAAAACCACATGCTTGAGATTAACCTGAATTTAAATAATTTAAATTGGCAGTGAAATTGTTATTTTGAATAACTTAAATTTAAGTTTATCATAAGTTAACATTGTCAATCATAAACATATATTTAACCATCAACCGGCAGTGCGTGATTGTTTATCGTCTTAAATTAAATTCATTTCGTTTTCATTTTACTTGGCACCATTTGGCATGTTTTACATTGACCAACATTTTTTTCGATTTAATGAAAAAATAGACAATATTGTAAACAAACAAATAAATAAAATTAGTGTCTTTCATTTACAGATTGTTTTTATTATGGTTTGCAAAGTAAATATTGTTTATTTTGCACACACAGATGCCAGTTAGGGGATGAGTCGCACAAGGAGACAATTAAATACTACGATGCTTAATACGTTAATTGCTAATTGCAATGGCACACAGAGCACGTTTAAATGTAGATTCGACATTGGAAGAATCTGTTTCAGAGATAAATTCGCCAGCTTAAGCCTTATAAGCGCGCGTGCACCAATATCGAAGAGGACTTACGCCTGGAGACGACCTTTGAACAATATCCAAAGTAAGATGCAAAAATTGTATTTGGTGACTTCTATGCGGGAATAGGGAAGGTAGCGCTGTAGGCATACACAGACTGCATGGCAACATATTCGAAAATGGAAACAGGCTGATTGATTTCGTGAATGGATAGAATATTGTTCTAGTGAGTAGGAGTTTTTTGTCAGATAAGAATCTTTTCATCAAAACACAACAAGTAATAATGATCATATTGAGATGGATAGAGGATAAGCATGTACTATATTATCCTAAGCTTTTGAAAAGCCCACATTGACTTAGATTATTACCAAATAGTGCAGTATAGTGCCGAGTAATTGCTGTAAGAGAGTCTCACGTCGCACGAAACCCAAAAAAAGATTTGGACAAGACCCAAACTCAAGTTAAGGAATTAGCTTACTTAAAAAATTCAAAAAATAATCAATGATTTTAAAATGGTTGTATTTCTGTGAAAAAGAAATAAAAAAATACTCAAAATTTGCACTCTCCGATAAATCGATATTGCCTGGCAATCTTTCTAGGTTGAAAAATGTATCCTTTAATTGTTTGTAAAATCACAATCTCTAGGTTCACGAAAAGAAAAATTATTTAAAAAATCTAAGTATACTCGTAGCACTTCAAAGTTTTGAAAAATGTCTTCCAAAATCGTTTTAAGATTATTTTTCACTAAGATATCAGCTGTTAAGATAAAAAATACCGTTTAAAGATTGTCCTGATATTATATGTCACTTATTCGTACATTCTATTTATTAGAAGAAGAACTGGCATTAGAACAAATTTTTAAGTTACTCGCATTCAAATTTAAATTCACAGAAAATAGTGTTAAAAAAATATCTGCATGTGTAACATAAACAATTTAACCTGCTAAATGAATTTTCTTTGCGTTATTTTTTTTATAGTTTTGTTTTGTCCTTAGTATTTCAAAAACCTAAAATTTTAAAAAATCCACATCACTTGTTTTCCACTTATGTATAAAGTATGTATATAATAATTGTATAAAGTGCGTTTCTAAAACCGATTAAATTTACAATCTTAATATTAATGTGTAACTTACGTAAATCTGCATATGATTCTCATACCAGTTTCCACCGCTTCACCCTTACGTCAGTAAAATCGTCTAAAGTAGTTATTTAATATTTTCCTAATGTTACATATAAATTTATATGTTTTAATTTTTTTTTCTTCATTCTAAACGAATTAGATAATCCATTACCTAGGTAGGAATTGTTTTATTTTTTTTTTTCATTTTAATTGTTTTTGAAGTACCTTTAATTAGTTCCCTAAGATAATTATAATAATTATTCCTTACTTTAATGCATTAAGGGTTTTTACTCGTACTTATTTGGTTTTTCTTCCAAAATGCGATTGGGCTGTATTTGTATTATTTTTTAGTCTTGGCGTTAACAACAAAACTTTTTACTTATTGTTTGTATAAATAGTTTAAGTTTAACGCAATAATTATCGTGGAGAAACTTATATAAATCTAATGAATTTATTTACATTGTGCAAATAATTTTTTTTTTATGATCAGTCTCAGCTGTGAGTAATTAGCTTCACTGAACAACAAATTATTTCGATTTTGCTGTTTTCCATAATGAAGGTTTTGAATAATTAAAAGAATACGGAAACTAATTGTACAGAATTTTTGAGTAACATTCTTTTATCTGAAACACTGGTGCCATTTTGATTTGTTTAAATTTATTTTACTAGCTTTCACAGATATGGAGCAGGGAATTGGTTTTACTATAACAAATATCTAGAAACACACCGAATAATGGGATTCCAATAAGACCTGACAAATAAAATACTGATAAAGAAACAAAAAGAAAATTATTTTGAAAAAGCTAAATTTTTTCCCAAATCCTTGTCAGTGAACTTGCCACTTTTGTTGATAAGATCATATGTCGATGGATTAGCTCGTAGTGGCTTATGAAGTTTGAATACTATAGATTTAAGAAATAATTTCGGTACACCGCATGCTGTTGAGAAAAAACTCAACATGGGCATAGCACCCCGGCATAAAATCAAATTAATTTTTATTGTTCCTTTAAAAATCAAAATAAAAAATAATAATTTCATATGATTTTATTATAAACATACAAGTTTTCAGTAGAAGTGTGCCCAGAAAGGATTATATCATAGATCAAATGTATACTGACTCATAGGTGATTTGTGGGCGAATAAACGATGCAAGCTGGTTGACGCACTTTTGTTAAAGGTGGCTTGACTGTATTTCCTGATTGATTTTGGAAGGGCAGAAAGTGAATGCGAGTGTTATGACAGGATCAGATCTCCGTACAAAGCGTTTTACTACCAGCATTGAGGCGATATTTTGTTTCAAAAGTTAGGACTAATTATTCACGTTTTGCTAAATTACTTCCTGACATAAAGAGACTCTTTGGTTAAAATTGAATTTATTTTGGCTTTTTGAAATTGTTCTGAGATGTTATCTGTTTTATTATAGCTGATAGTTGGAAAATCTTCATAATTGTGAATGGAAGGAATGGCTTCTCTTAATAAGCATTTTTTTAATAAGCTTTTTGAAAAATTATGAAAGATATACCATCTTTCATAACATCACATCATCATCAGCATAACAAACAATATACATATTATGTAATTGTAGATAGTGACCTATTTCATCTATATACTCGTATTTATACATTTATCTTAAAACAGTCAGGATGCCCTGACGGAATCACCAAGGAAATATGTAAAATATATTTCTTTAACGACGTTGACATTCACAAAGAAGGTATTTTTCGAAATTCATTCCCTAAGGATAATAAAGGAGGTTGAATATTTTGCTTATCGGCATATGAAGTAAGTCCATGAAGTGTATGTACATACTCGTACATATGTGCAATCATTTAATTCTGACCCCAAGGAAAAAACAAACCCCAGTCATTATTGCCGATCAAACTTAAGAAGGAGCTCTAGTAATGTTGTTGAGAAGTCCCAATCCAACTTAATCCCTGAAGAGAACCTGGTTTTAAGTAAAAGTTCTTAACACTGTGTTTCCAAGGTTAGTGCTCGGGTAGAATATGCAATATTCTTTGAATCACAATAAATATGTTTCTAATACGGATGAAGATACCCTCGGTCGTTTCAAGAGAAAAATTCGTTCGACTATCTCGTCAGAAAACTGTGTATCAGTCGCCTGAGATAGCTAGTACTTATATGTATGTAGAGGGAATGGGCACCAATGTTCTGGCCCGCAGAGTTTTCGAATCTAACCCGGAGGGACAACGCAGAGGAAGAAGATCTCACCTTAAGAGGCGCGCTTGGCGCGCACTTGGAGATGGCAACCGGAGGCAGTTAACTAAGGTTCGGGCTAACTGAAGAGGTTTGCTAATTGAGACCCCGGTTCACTTCGAATTGTAACGCCACCGAAGTAAGTAAGTAAACTTGGGGAATAAGCGAGTAGTTTAAGGGTATATGTATAATGCATTGACGCATCTTTGTTTAATTCATTTCCTTAAATGACTGCGCTTTTGGTCGATGTACGGATATACATATGTAAGTACCTTCCTATCTTATATTTCAAATAAATGTGCAAAATGTACCCATTTGCTTTCCTACAAAGTGAGGGTGTTTTAGCATTCTTTCAAAGGGGATCAGGTGGTCGTGGCTCAAGTGGTAGTATATTGGCTTTCAAATTGGAAGGTTTAGTGGGCGAATCCCAACCGGTCCCGAAGGTATTGATTTTTTTCGATCAAATAAAATTATGTGAAGTTGAGTGGTTGCTGAGAATACAACAAGTTCAATGAACTCACAAAGTATTTCGTCATCTCCGCAAAATGTTAGAAGCTACCTATGGAGCGAACTCACCACTGTGCCTAAAAATCAATGTTTCTTCCTTTATCCCATTTTCTGAAAAAAACTGTAACACATGCTTGCACATTTGTAGTGTATTCATAGAGTGTTAAGTGCTTTAAAAAAAAAATTGGCGTACTTGAAAATTTGGGGATCGTATTTATATTCGTACGTTCGTACGTACGAGGGTTGTCTGAAAAGTTTCCGTAAAGATAGCGGCACTCGTCAATAAAAGCTAGTGAATGCTAGTTGTGCATCTTTTGACAGTTATTTACCGAAGTTTCAGTCATTTTGGACGCGCAGTTTTTGGTTGGTAGTCGTTTGAGTGAGTCGATGTGAGTGTTTTTTGTGAAAATGGAAAAATTGAGTATCGAGCTGTTATTAAATTCTTGTTTTTGAAAGGTAATACGCCTACGCAAATCAAAAATGAGTTGGACTCTGTGTATGGGGACTCTGTACCATCATTTAACACATTGAAATTTTGGGCAGCTGAATTTAAACGTGGCCGTAAGAACTTGGGAGATGATGAACGTTCAGGACGTCAAAAAACTGCAACCACTGACGATAACATTGCTAAAGTTCACCAAATGGTGTTAGACGACCGCCGAACTGAAGTGAGAGAGATAGTAGAGGTTATGAAAATGTCCAGAGAACGTGTTTGTTACATATTGAATCAAGATTTAGGCATGAGAAAGCTGTCGGCGTGTTGAGTGCCGCGTTTGCTTACATCAGACCAAAACTGTGTTCGAATGAACACTTTCAACGCAATAAATCCGAGTTAATTACTGTAGATGAAACTTGAATACGCCATTATACGCCCGAAACCAAAATTCAGTCAAAACAGTGGACTGCAAAGTGCGAGCGGAAAGTGATGGCGACTGTTTTTTGGCATAGTAAAGGAGTTATCTTAATCGATCATCTTCAAAGAGGAAAAACCATTACAGGAGCATACTACGCATCATTACTTGCCAAGCTGAGGGCAGAAATTGAGGGAAAACGGCCACATTTGCAGAAAAAGAAAATCCTGTTTCACCAAGACTACGCGCCGTCTTACACCTCAGCGGTTGCCATGCCGAAAATCCATGAATTACGGTTTGAACTGCTTGACCATCCACCTTATTCACCAGATCTAGCCCCAAGCGACTTCTTTTTGTTCCCTCATCTAAAAACTGCGCTCGGAGGACAGAGATTTTCGTCAAATGAGGAGGCAATCACCTTCGTGAACAATTATTTTGCAGATTGTTCGCCAAGTACCATTTTAATATGTTAGAGAGATGGAAGCATCGTTGGGACAAGTGTGTAGAGTTACAAGGAGACAATGTAGAAAAATAAAAAAAAAATTTCTTGTATCATTGTCCGGAAACATTTCAGACAACCCTCGTATATGCTCGTATATAAATTTGCATTTAACTAATTGGAAAGTCGACTCGACAAATTACGAAAAAAGAATCTTTTGCTCATTTTTAGATTGCAGTAATAAATAGATAAATAAAACAGATGATAGCCTTTATGGGTCGTCATAAAAGTAAATAGACTATTGAAGAAAAATCAGATTTCATTTTTATGTTTCATCTAACTCGATAATTACATTCTCGGAGAATTGAGTTATTAAAATAATGGCATTGTCTTTGTTCACATTGCAGTCCTTTTTATATAAGACTTTATATAGTTATATGCGAACATCACCTTTATTCTCCCAGATTTAAAAACAAAAAAACAATATTAATAAACAAATTGTTTTATTATCTGTGGTGAATCAAAGATTAGAATGCTGCTACTAAAACTTTACTCGTACAACTTGTTGCTTGTAATTACATTTTGAAGATAAGACATCCTTTTCGAAAGTTAGAATTCAAGATTTGAGTTTATATTACGAATTAGAGATTATTGGATTTCCACAAGAATATGAATCTCATTAAATTGTAATTAGTTGTAAAGGAAAAAATGGTAGAGTCAACGTAAAATTGTTTACTAGTTTTACTGCGATATAAATTTTCTCTTTCGCTATAATTAAATATAATTAAAATTTAGAAAACTAAGAATTTTCGTATATACCATACATAGAAAGGTAATTATAGTTTAAATACTCATAAAGGAAAGTAAATCAGTAAAGAAAACTAAAGTGTAAGTTGTTTGTTTATTATAACATAGGTAAAAATATTATCTTTAAATTAAAGTTCCTAAATAAAACTAATATCATATAAAGGTTAATATGGACTTATTAAATCCCATTTTCAAATGTAAAAAAAAAAACCAATAAGAAAAAAATCATAGCATATCAAGATTTTTGTTAAGATTCGAATTTACAATAATTTTATCGAATGAAGCTAATTTTGTTCATTAAGGAGACTGACAATATTATTTGAAGAACAAAATCGTTTCAAATGATTGCTTTACTAATAATTAATACATTAACAACCAAAACTCCTGTCTTATGTATTTATCTTAATGGTTCGTTTATAACATTTTTATGTGAAATTTCATCACAACACTCTCGAGATTTTATAGAACATTACTATCAATTACATGCGCTTAGTTTTACATTTATACAACTGCATATCATTTATATATTTTTATTTTTTATTTGAAGGTACCTAATTTACAATAGTTTCTCTTTTTTCAACTCATTTGTCTTTCATTCTACACCTAAAAATTAGAAAATAATAATCCCATTCAAATTGGGTATGGAAGGATCAATAGGTTTGGGCTCACAAAGTATTTCGTAGTTAAAATTGAAAAATTGAAAAAAAAAGAAAAGAAAAACATACATAAAGTAACTGAGCATTTTCTTTTCGAAATATTTGAATTTAAGGCAGTGATTGTGTCATTAATAAATTTTTGTCGTGAATCTCAAACATAAAGGCGAAGTTTTTTTCTTGGCTTTGAAAAATAAAACTCAACAAAGCTTTAGAAATTTATATGTGCTATGTAAACGAAAAATCGAGAAATATTGTTCAGTAGTAATAATTGATGAAATTTAAGTTAAAAATTTATACAACATATCACACAGTAGTCTCCCGGTCGACGTGTATATACTCAACCGGCTGAAGTCCGTGTCAGGAAGCCGGATCGATAAAAAGTGAATCCTTTTTAATGTCCTTTTTCAGTGTTCCATTTAGAATTGTTTTTTGAACAACCGATTTTTTACGTTTTCGAACAAGACCAAATATGCAGAATATTAAGCAGGCAGTTATAGCTGCCGCTATGCAGCCGAGGGCTGCAAACACGCCTCCGGGTAGCTCAAGCAACTTACGCGCTGTCCCACACTCCTCTTCAGATTCATCGAAGCCCGACGGGCAATTCGTGTGACCTGGAATTTAAAAAAAACAAAATGCAAATAAATTGAATGGATGAAATTAGAAAAGATAACTACATATGTATGTATCTGGATGGCTTTGAAGCAAAATATATGAGTCATACACGTATACTTTAAATTGGAATTGAAAGAAGGGATTACTGCTTTGATTCAGTTTTTGAAACTAAACGGAGATAAATTTCAGTATGCGGATACAGATACTGCTCTTTGCATTTTCATTGTGAATCTGAATATATCCCAACATCAGTTATATACAATATTTGGCGATATTCCTATGCAAATACGTACTAATTCAACAAGACATCATTATTTATTTTGATAATGCCTGACTTTGTTAAAAATACGCGTATGTAAAGTTTAAAATAGTTTATTAGAGTGGCGGTATACACCAAAATATTTTTGTTACCTTGGCAAAATATAAATAAAATCTATAATAAAAGTACGAGGGCGGGTCAATAAGAATTTCTGACCTCTTTACTGAAACAGCAACACTGCTCCTGTCAACAGGCATCTGTCAGTTGACTCCTGTCAAAATTTAAACTTGCTGCGTCAGTTAGTTTGTGTTTGACAGCTATTTTTATCAGACTACTCACTAATTTGAGGAGAAAATGGAAAAAAGTGAATTTCGTGTGCTTATTAAGCATTATTTCTTGCGAAAAAAAACCATTACCGAGACCAAGGCTAAGCTTGATAAATACTATGGGGACTCTGCACCATCGATTTCAATGGTAAAAAAGTGGTTTACTGAATTTCGTTGTGGCCGTACAAGCACTGAAGATGCCGAACGTCCTGGACGCCCAGTTGAGGTCTCTACACCCGAAACAATCGAAAAAATTCACGATATGGTGTTGGCCGACCGAAGATTGAAAGTGCGAGAGATTGTGGAAGCCGTAGGGATCTCGCATGGCTCAGTGGTTTCAATTTTGAATGATCACTTGGGCATGAGAAAGCTTTCCGCAAGATGGGTGCCGCGTTTGCTCACAGTCGACCACAAACGCAATCGTGTAACAACTTCACAGGAAGGTTTGGCGTTGTTTAATCGCAATATGGAGGAGTTTTTGCGCCGTTTTGTAACCGTGGACGAAACATGGATCCATCACAACACACCAGAAAACAAACAACAGTCAAAACAGTGGGTTTCTAAGCCAATAAAGTTATGGCGACTGTTTTTTGGGATGCACGCGGGATAATCCACATTGACTACCTTCAAAAGGGAAGAACAATCAATGGGGAATATTATGCCAACTTATTGGACCGATTCAATGACGATTTGAAAAAAAAACGACCTCATTTGGCCAAGAAAAAAGTTCTTTTCCACCAAGACAATGCAAGGGTGCACACATGTGCAGTTGCCATGGCAAAAATCCATGAATTGGGCTATGAATTGCTCCCTCATCCACCCTATTCTCCAGATTTGGCTCCGAGCGACTACTTCTTGTTCCCAAACCTGAAGAAATGGCTTGGTGGAAAAAGATTTGACTCCAATGATGAAGTCATCTCGTCATTTTGAGGACCTCGACAAATCATTTTTTTTGGAAGGGATAAAAAAATTGGAGAAGCGTTGGACAAAGTGTATAGAGCTCAAGGGAGACTACGTTGAAAAATAAAATTATTTTTTTATCAAAAAATCTGTGTTTTAATCCAAAAGTCACGGACTTAATGACCCGTCCTACATTTATGAGTGGTTAACTAGTGATGATATATACAATATACATACGTATTTTGCTTCGAATTGACCAACGACGAAATTGAATTCCAAGGACGGTATTATGCAGTTTTAGCAGAGCTTAAGCAGAGCTTTGACGAAGCGCACCTTGTCGGTTGAATTTTGGGCTAGGGTTGAATAGTTTGTGACTTATCAAAAGAAGTCCATATTTTCGAGGAAATAGTCACTGACCGTTGCCGATTAAGTTGGCTATTAGCTTTAAGGCCACCTCCGGCATCGTTTTGGAAAATGTAAGAACCGATGACGCATCCAGAGTGATGGCTACACCAAACAATGCACTTCTGTAGCAGAATTTGGTCTAATGATTCTCTGGTGCACTTGCTTCGCCCTGAAAACCGAAATTTTGCTTACTCACAAAGTCAATGAGCCAAAAGTGAGCCACGTCCTAAACCCGATTTGTCGATAAAAATAAGAGTAGACTTCAAGGCGGTCAAGAATCCAATCCGCAAACTCTCATCACAATCCCTGGTCACGTAATTTTAAATTTTGCACCAGCTGGATCCTAAACGGGTAAAGGCGGAACTGACAATTCTGGATCCCTCGTGACACTTTCACTTACAGCGGCTAAATCGGCTCGACGAATATCGAGCTCAGTTAGTCGATTGTGAGGATCAGTAAAACAACGCTACTCGTATCTTCTATACCCTCGAATCGAACAACGATTTCTAAAAGAATTTTTAATGATACGGAAAGGTTCTGCTGGTGTAAGTCTATTTATGATAATGATATTCAAACAATACTGAACATAAATGTCAAAGAACCGTCGAAAATGACAACATGATTTGAAAGTTATTTCTACTGGAAAATCTTGCAGAACAATATTTAGAATATAATTCTGAGGTGGGGTATGTTTTGCCGAATAATCTCCTAAAATGAAATGGAACAAAAGGAACGAAACTAAGGACCGAAACGAATAAAATCTGTAAATTTTAATACGGGCTATACTTCCAGTGCGTAAAAATTGCAATCCCATTTTGTACCCAAATTAGCCTCTATATCTAGTTTCAGTTTGTTATTGATTTTAGTTCGGTGCGGTTTAAAATATTTATAAAATATGAGTCAAGAGGAACGCCGTAAAAAGATCATCGACAAATGGCTCGAAAATACTTCGCGTCCGAACCATTTCATCGCAAAGAATTTAAACATAGGTACTGCGTGCTATTCTGTTATTCTGTTATTAAACGATATTTGGAGACATTGACAGTTAAGCGAAAACAGAAAAGTGGAGCTAAAAGAGGAGCACATGATTCAAATTTGAACATCGTAAAAAACCGGACTATGTCATCCAGAGATGTTTCTTGGAAATGTAATACCAACCAAACAATGGTACAAAGATCTAAAAAACGTAACTGTCTAAAAACATGAAAAAAACAAAAAATACCAAAAGTTACTGAAAAGCAAAAACAAGTCATAAAAACACGAGCCCGAAAGCTATACGAGTTGATCGGCAACAAGAAAGCGTGCTTGGTTTTGGATGACGAAACTTATGTCAAAGCCGACTTTACTACTCTTCCAGGTGCGCAGTTTTACAACTCGTTTGAAGTTGAGATTCTTCCGCAATCAACAACATCGATTGGGATGGAAAAATTCGGGTCAAAATATCTCGTTTGGCAGGCCATTTGCCAATGTGGACACAGAAGCTCATCGTTTATTACAACGGGAAAAATTAACGGAGAAGTGTACATTAACGAGTGCCTAAAAAAACAGTTGATTCCTTTCTTAAACAAACATGAGGGTTCAACATTATTTTGGCCAGATTTAGCTTCAGCTCACTATGCGATGTTGAGCTTTCATGTTGCTAAAAATGTCGACTTTGTCCCTAAAGACATGAATCCACCCAATGTTCCACAGTGCCGTCCCATTGAAAGGTATCGGGCTTTGGTCAAAACTAAATTGAGGAAAAGTGAGCAGTGTGCAAAGGACGTAAAAGATTTTAGTGCTAACTGGAAAAGAGCGTCCAAAAAGATCACGGATGTAACTGTCACCAACCTTATGAAGGACATTCGAAAAAGTTGAGGAAAGGAATGGGAACCCAAATAATTTTTTTATTTTTTGTAATTGTGAATGAATTTAATAATAACAGAGTTTTAAAGCAAATAAAATAATTTTACATGTATTATGAAAATATTTTTTTTTTTACTTTGAAATTTCCAAATTTTATTCGTTTCAGTCCTTATCTAGTTCTTATCTTTGATAGGAAACTAAACTGGAAACCTAATATTCAAAAATGAATAAAGAAACCCACAATAGCTCTATTTTCTCGCAAAAAAGCTATTACACACTGTCTCTATACGTCTCGGTTATAAAACCGATATTCACTTAAGTGGTGGTTGTCTGATGTAGTAGCAGTACCGGATATTCTGTTTTACTTGACACCCTTCGATATTTTTAGGAGGCAAGTGGCTGCTAATGAAGCTATTCGCGTTAAAGCGATTACATAGTGGACAAATAAATTATTTGGCCACGTTAATATTCTTAACACACTAGAAATACTTTCAAATAACAACGGCTTTCATGTAAATATTTCCTCTAGATCTTTCTAGGAGGACGATGCTTTCATGGACGACAAGTTCAGCCATTTGTATATGGATGGATCCAAGACTGATAGCGGAATTGGCGGCAGTGTTTTCTCAGATACATTTATCCCAAGCCTCTCCTTTCGCCTTCCAAATCAATTAATACTAAGGAGTTCAACAAATTCTTCAAGCCAATATTTATTAACATTGTTTTTACAAAATTTAATAGTTTTTCACGAATTCCTGAACAATGTTCATTCATATACAATAGTTCTGTGGCGCTAGGGTTAATTAATTGTACATTTCCTATTTATAACAACTATGTACAATACTATATTTCTAAAATTGTTAGTCCTATATTTGTAACGCTGATAATCACATGCTTAATTGGTTAATGTACAGTAGTGAATATGGAATCACATTATTCTAATACAATTGGATTTTCCAAAGAACCCGGGAGTAGCGATGAAAAGTGATCCATTTGGGGAAAGTACAATAGTAAGTATTGTAATACAAAGATGGTGCAACAGAACTAACAAAAGGTATACTACAATATACTGAGAATTCAGCGTGTTGTTTCTTTGTAATGAAAATTCATACAGAGGAAGCACATACGCTGTTGGGACGTGGTTTGGAAATTCAAAACTTCCGTAGTCAAATGTTTTTTACCTGACATATTGTTTCCGAGGAAAATATCCTTATCCGACAGATTGGCAGACCGAGGACTTTACTCAATTTTCGCGTGTCATCTCAGTCGGGGAACAATCTTTTGTCTTGAAACTTTCGAGATTAGTAATCTCGATGAACTGTGGTATGATATTATAAAGGACATTTTCTATATTAATACAATACATATATAGGTTTCAAAACTGTTTATTGGCAAGGTCGTAAAGTATAGGATGGAGATCGATGTGAATCACTGAAAAGTTTATAATTGTGTAAGAGGCAGCACTGACTTAAGAGTAAACCATAGCCAAATTCAAATAATCTGCTGATAGGAGACGTACTTAACGTATTGAGTTCTTATGGGAAGTTGGAAAACAAGTGTCCTACACAAATAATTATTGCATTAATTTCGTAGAGTCACCACCTACACTTGGGCATGTCGAATCTTCAATGGGACAAATTCACTTTTGCACTCGTATAGTAGCAAAAGTACTTAAAGATCTCAACATACATAAATCCGCTGGTCCAGATGGTATATCTCCCCTTCTTCTGAAGAGGTCTTTAGATAGAAAACATTTTTCCAGTCCGTCCCTAAAAAAGGCGAATCTCTTATCTCTCCTCCTACAGACCCATTGCGCTTACGTACCTTCTCTCCAAGATCATGGAAACGCTGATAAACCGTCAGCTCAAGAAATATCTCCAAACACGAAAACTTCTCAATGACCGGCAATATGGTTTTCGCAGCAACAGGTCCACTGGTAATTTGATGGAATGTCTCACCGAAAAGTGGTACCAAAGCGTACATCAATCTGGCGAAAGCAAGGTATTTCTAAGGCATTTGACAGAGTTTGGAATCAGGCTCTTTTGTCGAAAATGCGTGCTTTTGGGATCGATGACTCTCTTCTTCAATGGATTAGAAATTACCTTCCGGAACATTCAATTCAAGTTGTCATGGATAGTTTCAAGTCTGATATTCACAAAATAAATGCTGGTGTGCCCCAGGGTTACGTTCTGTCTCCGACACTGTTTTTAATTTTCATCAACGATCTCTTGTAGGCTACTTCTAATCCAATATATTCCTTTGCTGATGAAAGTACCCTCTGCTTTTCATATTCGTTCCCGGACTAGTGCCCCTAGTCGGTCGTAGAACAGGAACGGCAGCGTATGTTAAGCTCATGAAATTCTGATATTAACAGCATAACTAAGTAATTGGGGAAATACTAACAGAGTAGAATTTAATGCTTGCAAAATATAATGCTGTCTGCTGTCGTTGAACACCCAGCCATTATCCACGAATGGCATTTACATCGTCGAAACCGAAAAACTTTCCTTTCTCGGTATGTGTTGCTTACGTTGGTGTCATCAAAAGTGCTGCGAAATGTCTAGGTTTCCTCAAGCGATGTAAGAAATATTTCACTCCCCTTGATCTGGCCTCAATACATGTATAAGGCGTTTATCCGCCCGAAATTGGAGTACAATGCCCACATCTGGTGCGCCCAAAACATCTCTGCACCTGCTAGATAGGATCCAAAACCGTGCTATAAAACTCATAGGTGATACTAATATCACTAAAACAATGGACACCCTCGCACACCGACGTAAGGTCTCGTGTCTCACTCTGTTTTATCGCTATTTCCACCACCAGTGCTCCATAGAAATCGCGAGCAGCATTCCGCTCCTTCAAACCTTTAACCGTAACACCCGTCTCGCTATGAATGCTCATCAGTATACCCTCAAGCCCACTTTCCGGCGTACTCTAAAATACCGTGATTCGTTCTAAAGCCGTACAACTCGCTTATGGAATGCCCTGCCTAGCTCCTTATTTTGTAGTCATTATAACCTTCAAAAATTTAAAACCAACGTTAACCGGTACCTCTTTTCTATCCTCCCTGACTTTCTTTCGCCCGCGCTGTGTGCAAACATTTTAAGGGTACTTAAATCCCTTCAGCCCGCGCAAATTATAAAAACAAAAAGAGTGGAGACAAAATAAGAAAAAAGTTAGAACGCTTCGAATAACTAGTAAAAGCATTATTACACGTTTAAGGAAATCATAATACATAAATAAATATTTTGCTTATAGAAACATTTGGCTCTACTTTCCATAAGGATAGTCAATATTTTTTAAAATGTCCTCTTTGGAGGAAACTGGATATAGGCGCTTGTCAGATAGTCGTTGACCTAATCTAAGATAAGCAACTTTATTACGGTAAACAGATGTTAGCTGTAAAACAAAAGGATATAAAAAGCCTGTGTCCACAAAATGGCCCATGGTAGATACAGTGTTACGCAAAACATACCGGATTTTTCCTGAACATTTTTCATTGAAGAATTTCAGGGGACAGGAATACAGTAGATACACTTGCTTGGCAATTTAAGAAAACCTATTAAATAAGCTTACAAATAGAAAAAAAAAAGGCATTGCTATCATTATTTTTAGAGTTCTGCCAAAAACTGTAGCTCAACTCCATGCCATGCCTGTGCAAAACAAACTAGATTTTCAAAAGTACCGTATTTTCTTGCTCTTTAACTTGCTGATAATGGTTTTGGCTGTCATTTGAAGTGAGTTATACATAGACTTAACAAAACTTAAAAGGTTAGATGTCTCCAATTTGTTTACTAATAAAATGGTTAAAAATAAATACAGTGGTGTGGTTAAAAATCAGTTGGTAGCGGATTGCAGGGCAAGGCTAAAATAAATTCTATAGCCAAAAAGCATAAAATACCATCATCGACAGTGTGTGATATTGTAAAAAAGTTTCAGAATGGAAAGCCGGTCGAAACCATTCACTGTGGAGGACGTCTCAGAAAAACTACACTATGTTATGAACCGACCGGCAAAATAAGAAAATGATTCTTAACGATAATTTATTGCCTGCAAGAAAGATTGTTAGTGAGCTCAATCTTTCAATTGAAGCAAGCACCGTACGCAGGCGTTTAAGAGAAACTGGCTTTTCTACCAACGAAAAAGTCTCTACTTACTGCGAAGCATAGAAAAAAACGGTATCATTTTATTCCTCTAGTAAGTCTTTGATTACTTTGCTAACGCTAATAGTTTCGTAGACTAGAAAACGCAATAAACCATTAGAATTGGTCAACAATGAAGTGGAAAACTGTACTCTTTAGCGACGAGAGTAAGTTGAACTTGATTGTTTCCGGTGGAAGCAGAAGAGGACACTTTTTTAGCCACGACATTGTCGTCCATCCGTAAAGCATGGAGGAGGCTCAATTATGGTGTGGGGATGTTTTTCTGGTATCCCGCACGAATACATGATATCCTGGACGAATACATGAGATTAGTGGTATTTTGGATCGTTTTCATATAGAGATATACTGGAATCCTTAATGCTACCAGGAGAGTTGGCATCTCACTAAGGCACTTTTTCCTGTTTCCTGGCGTTGGTGAACAAATTCTAAGGATGGAATCAACGATGGCGTCCGAAGTAAGTTCTAGTTAGGTTGGACTAGTGCTATGTCAATATGAGCTGCTTCAGTGCTCTTGAATTCCAGGTGTATAGGGATCTCCAACACTAAGTCAGTGTGTTGGAAAAGAGTTGGTGGCGGATGAGCCCTTAATAGGGGCCAACACCCCGAATGCAGCCCAACAACTAGCGGAGGCCCTAGACTACTATTAAGCAGATATCACCGTGCGGAGGGATAGGCCGGCTAAAAGAAAGATAAAAAAATGTGATGTTTACTACGGTGATTGCTATAGGGAACGTCTATTTGGATGCGAATTTATTGTAAGCGGCAGAAAGGAAAGAAGTCTTGAGTTTTCAACACGTGTGTGAATGCTTTATAAAAATCCGTATAAATGGTAAATTCGCTAACATCACCTTTATATGCGCTCACGCCTCAACAGAGGAATAGCACGATGCTACCAAAGAAAGTTTATACGAGCTCCTCGACAAAACCTACCAGCAATGTTCGATGTATGACGTTGAAATCGTCCTAGGCGACTTTAATGCCAAAATTGGAAACTAGGACATCTTTGGTAGCACAATCGGAAGACATAGCCTACAGAACACACGTCTGGAAACGGACTGAAGCTAATCGATTTCGATTAGCGGGACGTAACGTTACTATAGCAAACACACGGTTTCCTCACCTCAATATTCACAAGGGAACATGGCGGACACCAGATCAGATGTCTCTTGTGTTTTACGTAGGTACCTGCCGTGAGGGCTTAAGCCTACGGTGCGTCTTCGCACAAGATATCAAAATAATGCGTTGATAAGCGCCCTTCGGGTAGTACAAGTACTACCACCAGTACCAGATTCGAAGTCGTGTGTAAGGCACGAACTTCCCCTTTGGTGAAGGGTCGAGGCCTATCTAATACCTCAGCCATTCTGTGGGTCATGGCACCCGGTTGCAATGCAACTCCACATCGAGCAGACCAATTGGTTCCATAGCAATCCCATGGTTTAACACCGGTCGTAGTAAACTACACACATGCTAAGCCATGAGATGTCCAAGAACCATTCGGTCCATTCTCCTAGCGATTTTGGGTTTAAACCTACAGCCACCACGATACTCCCACAAGGGGGCCAACTCCTAGGTCAGGCCGGAACCATAGTTCCGGGGGCTCCTGACCTCCCGTGGTACCAGAATATAGCTTCCGGTCGAGCTTGGACACCAGATCAGCAGAAAACTGTCAACTAGATTGATCATGTTGCGATCAACGTAAGGCACTCCTCAAGTATTTTAGATGTCCGAACCTTCCGAGCGGCCAACATAGTCTCGGACCACTACCTAGTTGCAGCCAAGGTACGTCTACGGATATCTCAGATGCCACAACGGGGAAATACTACGAGTAGATTTAACGGTTGTAATCCCAACAAGCCGCCAAAACCTTTGCCGATCGTGTATTCCTCAATCCTCGAGAAGTCCTTTGCAGCCCGCATCAAGCTCTGAAGACCAGCGGCTTAGATGCCGAGAGGTCATCAGAAATGCTGCAATTGACATGCTGGGTTTCTCCCGCCCACCACCACGAAACCCCTGGTTTGATTAAGAGTGCCGGCAAGCACATACAGCAAAACAATATGCTTACAAAGCGACGCTGCACAAAAGGACGAAAGCGGATTGTGAGCTCTACAAGCAAAAGAGGAGGGATGAACATCGGCTTCTCCGGAGAAAAAAGAAAGAGCATGAGAAGCGCGCGATCGAAGAAATAGAAAGGTGCTACTTTAGGAATAATGTTTGGAAGTTTTACCAAAAGGAAAAAAGAACGTGTCAGGGTAATAAGACCCGAAAGGAAACCTGTAGAGATGAACAAGTAGACCTTGTGGTAGAGTCACAATCGGTGCTTAAGATATGGAATAACCATTTCTGCAGACTGCTAAACGGCGAAGACGACACAAATTCCGCTGTCAGGTAAAGCGAACCATTCAATATTGATGAAGCAAGTCAAGAATTCACTCCACCCGACCAAAATGAAGTGAGGATAGCAATATCTAAACGGAAGTCGAACAAGGCTGCCCGGCCGGACGGCCCACCCGCCGAACTGTTTAAGGCAGCAGGAGATGACCTGGTAGAGAGCATACACAATCTTATTTCCAAGATTTGGTCAGATGAATGTATTGCCTGATGAATGCCACCTCAGTATCGTTTGCCCGTTTTACAAGAAAGCTGTCAATGGTGCGTTTGCGAGTATAGTAACAGAAGCGGAAAGAATGGGTTTGGCGGTAAACGAGGGAAAAACAAAGTATATGCTGTCAACAGAAGGGACACCTACAATATCAACGAATCAGCTAGAATGTCACAATCGACAGCTATAACTTTGAGATAATAAGAGACTTTGTCTACCTTGGCTCTGCTATCACATCTGAAAACGGCATCTCTTCAGAAATCAAACGGAGAATAGCGCTTGTCAATCTCTGTTTCTTTGGGCTAAGAAGGCTCTCTCCCGAGCAACCAAAGAAATTCTATATATGTAAGACCCTAGTAATCTCAGTCCTGCTATATGGTTCCGAAGCATGAACCCTTTCTAAAGCGGATGAAGATATCCTTGGTCATTTTGAGCGAAAAATTCTTCGTAAGTTATTTGGCTCCGTATTCGTTTACGGGTATTGGAGGACACGATTCAACAATTAACTTTACGAGCTGTACAGCGGCATCGGCCTAGTTAAAAAATTGCGCATTAGGCGTTTGAGATGGCTAGGACATGTACAGCGAATGAACACCAACACTCCAATCCGCAGAATCTTCGACTCTAATCCGGAGAGACAATGCAGTAAAGGAAGGTCTCGCTTAGGTCGCGTGTGCAAGTGGAAGGGGACCTCAACCAATTTGGAGTGCTCAACTGGAGGCAATTAGCCAAAGGCCCACCCCGGACGGTAACACTGCCTAAGTAAGTAATTAAGAGGCTACTAAGTTCGCAGAAATAGGATTGAACATATGCCATGTTAATACTCAACGCCTTAGTCTAAAATTAGCCAAATTTCGGTAGTTATTTATTTACCCGAAGGTTGATGTTATCTGAGACTTGGTTTTCCTCTAAATTTCCTAATCAGATATACGATGCTAAACACTTTTTCGTGGCAATAAAATTGATCGAGAAGATGGGGTGTAGCTATTTATTTAAGTAATGGTACAGGCTATCATCCGTTTGTTTTGGATGTGACTATTTCTTTCTGAATATAATTTACGACCTAGAAAGTTTACCGCTTGGGGTGATTTGTTGACCCAACAAGTACATTTTTCACCAGTTTTGAGCATTTTGGAAAGACTCTTCTGCAATGCGCCAAACATTGTCGTTTGTGGAAATATAAATTGGAATCTGTTAAGCACTTCTGCCTCCGTTCTCCTACTAAATAACCTCAGGAGTTTGGATCTTCAATCCGTTAATGTGTTGACGGTAGCTCATTTTTTAAAAAAATTAAATTCTTACTTTACTCGAGGTTTTTTCATCAACGACGCCGAAAAAGCTTTTCACTATTGACAGTTTATAGCTCGGATTTGCGAAACACGATTTAATATTTCTAACATAAGTGACAGGGATTTTCAAAACATTCAATGCGACGATCTAAGGCGCGATATCATTAGTATTCAATGGGATACAATTTATTTTATGCCTTCCGTATACCCGCAGGTATCGTTTCTGCATGAAAATTTGAGAACCCTTTTTGACCACCATGTTCCGCATAAGTATAGAATCGTCAGCAACAGCTCTCCGCCTTGAATTAAGGGGTATATTCTTGATTTAATTCACAAGCGTAATATTGTCTGCAGTCGTTGGAAACGTTATAAACTGGATATACTCTACGAAAGGTATAGTTCACTTCGTAACTTAGTAATGCTGCGTATTAACATAGAAAATAAAGCTTTTATGAGAATTTATTAAATCCCATTGATAATTCCGGAAAAGATCTTTGGAAGCAGTTACGTAGATTTGGAAATGGAAAACAGCGGTTGAAAGCACCAACTGATGTAGACTGTAACTTTCTTAATTCTAAGTTCGTATCCGCCTCAGTCCCGTTAGCAAAAGGCGTGAATATTTGTCCCTCCCAATAAATGAAGAAACTTTCACTAATGGTCGGCACCATTTTAATTTTACGCGGTTTAAAGCCAAATTCTCCCTTTAATTATGAAATTCCTGACCCACATTTTTAATTCAATACTAAACTTATGTGAGTATCCGAATAAAAAGGAAATTGCTAAAATATTCCCGTTACCTAAGATGGAGAACAGTGAATACCGACCTATAGCTATCTTGCCTTTCTTGTCGAAAGTATTTGAGAAGTCCATTTAAAAGCAGATGCAGGCATACTAAACTTATAACAGCCTTTTAACCTCCTACTAGTCTGGCTTTCGCAACAAAAGGAGCTACAAAATAGCGCTTTTACTTGTACACGATATTCGGAAAGCTATAGATAATAAATGTCCCACTTTTTAATATTGCTAGACTTCGCAAAGACGTTGAACACTGCCGATCATTTGGTACTCATAAACAAACTGAGGAATGATTTCAAATTTTATTTTTTCGCAACTAAACTTCTACAATAATTAGTATAGACATACAATTACATAACAACTTTAAGGTCAGTGTTTTTTCTGCCTATTTCCCTAGTGGTAATAGAACCGCAGATAAAATCACTCACTTTAAGAGGGACTTGCAAAAAAATATTTAGGCATCACAAGAAAATTATTATTGGTGGTGATCTTAACTGCCGCCATCAGTTATGGAATTGCCTTCGGTCAAACTGCTGGGGTTATGTCCTATACGATACAAATTAAGCCTACCCTAGTTCATTGTTATAACCTCCTAATCATACATACATTCCTACATCTTTATCTAAAAATCCATCCACTCTTGACTTCTACGTCACTAACTCTCCAAATTACTGCACCAGACCATTTACTTATGACAAACTAGGATCAGATCATTTACCTGTAAATATTTGTTTGAGCAACATTAGTCCAGTTAGACAAACTAGATTTAAGCATAATTACTCCGCTGCTAACTGGAGTTTTTTAAATCATTTTTAATAGAAGAAGAGAATACTCATTGGACATCATAAACAATACTTCTCAAATTGATTGCTTGTGTAACAACTTTGTTTCGTTGGTGAGAAGAGCGGCCGATTTCGCAATACCCAAGTGTCCTGCATCTGATAGCTATAAGGTAAAACTACCATCCAATATTTTGTCTTTAATACGACTCAGAAATTCGGAAAGGAGAAAATGGCTTCGGTATCGATACGATTCCTTTTTAAATAGCGTAAAATTTTTAAACAAAGCAATCGCTAAGGAGATCTACGAGCTCAGAAACACCCGTTGGAATAGTTTGCTGTCTTCAGGAAAGGAAGTAAGCCGTTCTGGAAGGTTTCCAAAATAATAAAGAAAAGAGGCTCTAACACACCGCCTCTTAAAGTACAAAACCATCTGTACATAAGACCAAAAGAAAAAGCTAACTTATTAGCAACAACTTTCTCCAATAACCACAATGTTGCTGCTCATCTAAGCGATCAAAACACTATTTCTGAAGTCTCCACCTCCGTTACTACTATTTTGCAATCAAATGTTGATTTGCCAGATTCCTATTTTGTAAGTCCAAACAAAATAAGCGAGCTTATCTCCTGGCCAAGATGGTGTCAATAGTTCTATAAACTGTTAAAGGCACTTCCTCCTGTGGATATTAAATATTTAACAGTTATATTTAATGGATGTCTTAAGCTTTGCTACTTTCCGGCATGTTGGAAATCAGCAATGGTAATACCAATAGCAAAACCGGGAAAACCTAAAGATAATGTCAATAGCTACAGGCCTATTAGCTTACTTAGCTGTCTCAGAAAATTATTAGAAAAAATTATTAAGGGAAAGCTTGAAAATCACTTAAACTCAAACAATATTTTACCCAAATATCAATTCGGTTTTAGGCAATATCACAACACCAACCACCAAGTTGTCAGGATAAAAAAAATACATCTCTGATAGCATTAATTTAAAAAAAATCGACAGGTCTATTATTGTTAGACATTCGAAACGCGTTTGACACGGTCTGGCATGATGCCTTACTGCACAAGCTTTTTAATATCAATCTTCCAATGCCAACTTTAAAAATAATTCAAAGTTTTTTATCCAACAAAAAATTTACCTTTCTGACCTTGGTGATGAAGTTAATATTGCCATGTTCGCCGATGACACGGCCATTTTTAAATCAGGAATTTTGTATGAGGATGTTCATCATACCTTACAACAATCACTTTTCACGTTAGAAGAATATTTTTTCAAATGGAAAATCAAAGTTAACGCCCAAGAAACCAAAGCAGTTTGGTTTACGCGTCGTAAAAAAGCATGTTTTCTATCAGGTGAAAATTTTTTTATAAATAAAATAAGAATACAAATACAAATACCAAGAAAAGTAGAGCACTCTTGTGAAATAAACGCTTAAGATATACTCGATAAAATAAACACAAAATAAAAATGATGCAATAGAAGAGACAATCAAAGACGTGCATTTAATTTCTTATATGTTTAATAGCTTTCGCAATAGAAATGATTTTCGAGCCATGTCGTAATTTTTGACAGTTTTTTGAATTAATATTCAGTATTGTTTTGCAAAGCACCCGTATCAATAAGATTTATTTTGAAAATTGTCAGACTCATTTTGGGATAAAATTGTTTGTTGCGATTTTATTTATTTTTATTTGCATCCTGTTGAACGAGGCTATTTGTGCATACTATAGGGAAACAATGAGAGCATTACATTAATCTAAATATTTTAAACAATCGTTTTTGACACCTTTCACTAGCCTTACTACTTACCCTGCTCCATGTCCTGCTCATGTTTTTTCTAAACACAAACTGCTTTTTATCTGAATTTACAATTGAATTTGCATTATGCAGCAAGCGATAAGCAATCACAGGCTAAAATATGAATCATCAATTAGGTGTATGGCGAATGCAAACTAGCTGCGTAATATTTTCTGTATTACAACTTGCCTTCAATTTTAACTTATATGCCCGAGCAGCATCGAACGACTCTCTTGAGCTCGAGAGAGTGAGCAAACCGATGTTGTTCGGTTATCCTTTAGATAAAGTAGAAATGATTCCCGCGTACACCATTAATATCACACTTTCCTTTCTGATATTCTGGAGGGCCGCAAAAATGATGTCGGTGCCTACGCAAGCAGGGCGGCCGTGGTTGAAGTGGTAGTGGACTGGCTTCCAAATTGTAAGGTTTGGTGTTTGAATCCCAGCCTGGCGCGAAAGACATATTCATTTTTCGATTAACAAAAATCAAGTAAGATGAGTAGTTGACTAAAAATCAATATCAAGATAACTTCCACTAAGAATTTAGTCTCCCCATTAAATGTCCTTCTTTCTTTCTCTCTCTATCCCATTTTCCAAAAAACTTAACACATGTGGAGGCATTATAAGTGTATTCATACCCACTTGAGTGTTAAGTTCTTTAAAAAAAAAAAAAAGAAGACTTAAGGCCTCCACTCGGCGGACACCGATTAACGGCGGATGTGTTGCAGCTAAGAGTTTCCTTCATCGGAGAATTTCTGATGATACTACTATTTTGTTTTTTTTTTTGACACTTTCGCACGGTCTTTGGGCAACCTGGAGACAGACAACATGGCTTTCGGCTAGAGTGAGGAGTGAACCTCTAAGAAAAAATCCGTAATCTAAGGTGGAACAGCATACACCGAGGGGTGCATGGCTTAGAGGATGTCACTAGTCACTAGTCACTAGTGTTCGAACTTCGGATACAGGGAGACTTTCGGGTATGCTGACTGGTAAGTTTTATTTTCTGATTACTAGTACGAATAAAAATAGATTCAGCAAAAACTTACAGTAGAGACTGATGCCTCTATAAATGCATCAAATGCAACTGCGCTCACTGCCAATACTGTGGATCCGAGCGTCAATTGGACTGATCCTGCACTGATCCTGCACTGATCCTGCACTGATCTTCTGACTCCGAGATGGAAAGCAAAGAATTTAATGTTATTTTATTATTAATTAGTGACTCAGGCTCGAAACACTTTGGGAAATACGAAGCATGTTGTCCTAAGCCCAGTGAGAATAAGTCGCTGCATTCTTTTGGATACATCAAATTAAAGGAGGTAGGGAAGCGCTTCAAATACCTTTAAAGCACGACCACACTAGAGAAGGCACTCTAAAAATAATCACTTTATTATCTGACAAAAAGTGTACCTAAGCAAAACGCATGCTATCAGAAAACTCAACCCCACCGACATAGGATTTTCCTTAAAAACATAGTATATCTTTTCAGGTAAGGTTTGCTCCAATAGGGCGTAATCGATGTATGGATTAAGCTCCGCGATGCTGAGATTAGACCGTCCATTAATAGTTCAAGCCATGAAGCAAGTTGGATCCACTTCGTATGTTTCAACGAACTCACCGCTAAGTATTTGAGGAACATTCTAAAGTCAAAGAGAAATGCGGTCTGAATGTGAAGTTAGTGGAAGAAGGGTCATTTCCGAAACCACATATCATAAGAGGGATTTTTTTGCAAAGTATCGGGTTTACAAATGACCAGATTTTTTCTCCTTGGATGCATAAAACACGGGAATTGACTTAAAAATTTGGAAAGTCACGTAGAGAGTGCAAGAGAAAATTCCTGTCCACATGGTTTACACCAGATCCATGAAGCGATAGAATGACCTTAAGGGTTACATTAACTACGGATTCGTTAAGCAAAATCTTAAAATAATCCGGACTTTCAGTTTATTCTTTAACCGTTACTTCATCGCATTCCGCTCAATGATTTAAACTGCAACCCTACAAAATTTAGTTGGTGCAAGAATTAAAGCCCCAAGAAGTCAGGAACAGGCTTCAATTTGTCAAGGATATAACTGAGAGTTTATGAAGGCTTTCTCCTTAGAGAACATGTTAATAAACAGAGTTGTCATTCACCTAAAGTTAGCGTTTGGGCTGAGATGTCAGCACGAGTAATAATCAGCCCGTAGTTTACTCGAAGTTACAACTTAAATCAGAATATTATGTAGAGATGTTGGATAATTTCTTGCTGCTTCAATTGCAAAACTTTCCTCGTCTTAACCAAAGAACTTGGTTCCATCAGTACAGAGACACCTTATACACTTCCAACATGTCTCTGCCAGGTGTTCATGATTTTTTTTTTTCGAAAATTTATATCCAGAAGAGGAGACGTAAATTGGCCCCTACATAGCCCTAATTTGACCCTTATGTACGGATATCTTAAGCCAAATGTGTACACCAATAAATAAATCGCCGCCACTAGGAAGACTACGTACCGAGCGGTCCAACATTAAGAAGAAGCTTTCTTTTGGGACACCTTGTACAACAAGATAACATAATGTTTATACACATTCTTAGATGATTTCACAGAGCAACTGTCTTGATTTTGCTACAATCAGCTTCCTTATAAAATCGTAACCACTCGACAGACTTTATTTTCCACTATTATATCGTTCTTTAAATTTGATGGATCCTCGATATATTATCTCCGAACGCCAATTCCTTGTTCACGTCATTCGGCTCTATAATGAACTGCCTCTAGTAATTTATCTTGAATTATAAGTGTTAAATAAATCCTTTTTATGAAGAAATTATTATTAACCAAATTACTAATAATTACGGTTTCGAGATAGTCAACCAAAATCAAGGCGTTTTCAAGGTAAATGAATTGCAATTTTACTTATACTGGGTTGGTAAGAAAGCAATTTCGATTTTTTAGTGTGGAAAAAAACTTTTTTATATATAAAAATAAACTTTAACCAAATGTGGTACATACGAGCGTTTCTATTTTGTTCGACGACCTTCTGCCAATTCTCTGGCAACTTCTTGATTCTCTGCTCATAGAAACTCTGGCTCTTAATAGCACAAAACTGGACCAAGCGCGATTTTAGCTGATGTCATTAGTGAAATGGTACTCCGCGTGCTGTTGACAAAACGCCACATGGGCATAGTACCCCGGCGTTAAATCCCGGACCTTATAAATTAATTTGTATCGTTCCCTTGATAATAAATAAATAAATCATTAGTGAAAGTTTTGCTATTCAAAGAGTTTTGCAAACGTCGAAACAAATGAAAATCTGATGGTGCATGTGACATCACTTCCCTCTCAACCAAGGCTCAACAATTTTTAACGAGTTACCGTGAAAAACAATTGTTGTCATGGTGGAACACGATTACCTTATGATTTGATTTTAGTCATCTTTGAGAGGAAAATATCCAAAAACGGAATTTCTTAAACCAATTCTGAACAGGCGTTCTGTTAAGCAGTCAAACCCGTAAGCTCATATAACTCTTTCTATGCCTCAGCAGCCTTTTTGCCTTTATGGAAATAAAAAAGCAAAATACTCGTATGTTGAAAATGTTCGTTTTTGCACTCCACGTCAAAATTGACACTATATTAACAGGTGTAAAGAAAATTAAAATCGATTTACCTAAGTTTAAAATAACAGCTATCAAATCTCAAAAGAAAATAAATCATAACATTGATAAAAGCGAAAATCAACTAACATAAGGCAACCTACTGGTAAAAACCGAAGTTACTTTCTTGCCAACTCAATAATACAATGTTTGTTGGTCAAAACCGTTTTTATTGTTGAGAACAACATTAGAAATCAACAAATACATGTAAAAAAAAAATATTAGATAATTGGAAATTTTTGCGCCCTATTTCGATTTCAATACGTGTTTAGAATTTTACGAATGTTTTAACTATTTTCTAAATTCCGGAACAAATGGTAATCTGAAGGCGCATTATCAGGTGAGTATTGTGGATGCTGGAGAGCTTCACACACCATCTCCTGTACTTTTCGCAGTGTCTGTCATGTAACATGCGGCCTAGTATTGTCGTGGTGGAATATGATGCCTGTCGGTATTGCCAGAACGAGACATTTTCGTCGTTTCACGGCGGTTTTTTTCAGGTCGTCTTTCGTTGTACATCATTATATACGAGTATATGGTATCCACTTCTTATCTCCTGTTAACATAAAATCCAAAAAAGGCTAATTGCCGTTTTTTTATTTTATAATTGTCGCGCGTTTAAGAAAATGTGCACTTAAAATGTTTGCACACAGCCTGGGCGAAGGAAAGTTAGGGGAAAAAAAAAGACAGATACCGATACCGATTAAGGTTGGTTTTAAATGTTTACAAGTAATAATGGCTAGGAAGTATACTGATGAGCGTTCATAGCGATTCTGAGCAGTACTTTTAACTCAGTATTTTCGACAACCTCTATACGGAAATCTTCCCAGTGAGTTTCTTTGTTGGATAATGTGGGAGGTCTTTGTTACTTAACCAAGGATTTGCACAATGAAAGGATAATTGGAGAATGATCGGAGAAAAAATCGAAGCGTTCTTCGACGTAACTAGCGTTTATTCCTTTTCCGATAAAGAAGTCTATCAGATCGGATGTTTTGGCCACATCCGATAAAGGAGCGGTAAAATAACTATAAATAATCGATACTATAAACAAAATGCGATGTGTATTCCCATCAAAGTGGGTAAAGGAAATTAATATAATGCATTATTATTAGGAAATTATTCTTATTAGATAAGTGATTTCGTTGATGCCAAAGTCTTAATTTTTCTTTTGAAAATAGACGACTTTTTAATACTCCTTATTTCAAGAGGTAACCGATTAAACTTTGTAGGTGCAACGAAGGTATAGAAATTCGAAAAAAATGTGTTTTAAGCGTGGAATAACAGCCAGAAATCTTTCTTTACTCCGAAGTTGATAGGCACTTAAGTTCTGATTGAGCAAATTTCTGCTTCTTAAGTAAAATGTTTTTAAGATCTTATAGAAATAAAGGTGTTTCAGTGCCAGAAACTTAGAGTTTAAAAACAGATAAAAGCTGTTATCATGACGTCGTTTCTTCAGATAATTTTCAAAATATGTTTTTGAGTCATGATCAATGATTGCAGGTTGCATCTATAGGTGCCACCACATTTTGCAATCAATATTCAATTCCAGATATTTGAAAAGAGGAACGATTTCAATAGCAAAGCAGTTGAGTGAGCAGCCTATGTTTAAGTCATTTGTAACTGTATTCGTGCTTGCACTATAAGTTTCAGCACTGACATTTATATGTATATGTACATACTTACAGTCAGCCCTATGCATAATAAGGTTCGGAGGGTGAACATCATAAGTAAGTGGACAGTTTGAAAAACATGATTTCGGTTTTATCACTAATGACTAGTTTGTGGATACTAAATCTAAATTTTGGCTTATATCTATCGCTAAGTCAAGTACAGGGTTACAGGAATACGTACAAGCTACCGATTTGAATATTAAGGGACCGACTAAAATTACCCCCTATCTTTAATCCTTATTTGCTACCCTTAAGATATGACGCAAGCCAATCAAAAATAAAACCCCTAAAACCGCTTTTTTCTAATTTTAATAGAAAAGTTCGTGCTCCACAGTATCAAACGCCTTGGTAATGTCAATGAAGAACGTAGGAGTACATTTTTTTTTATCTAGACTTGGATTAACATTATTGCAGACATTTAATAGTGCGTGTTCTCTCGACTAACCTGCTTCTGATGTTCACTGTAGTACGAGTATTTTTCTAGTAAGGTGATAACTCTCCTTTTTAAAAATTTTCTATCACCGTTTTTGAAAATTGGTAAGACCTCAGCGAATTTCAGACTCTCGGGAAATATTGCATTGTTGATGCTTATGTTGAAAGTATGAGATAGAACGTCAACTACATAAGAAGCAATGTCTTTTAATTGTAACGAAATTTGACTTTTTTAATTTCGAAATGATTTTATGGTGTTCAAGTGAAGAAATTGTTTCAAAGAAAGAACTTCTTACTCGCCCAGTTTCTTTATTAATGCAATTTTCCACACAACGATTTCGATATACTGTATTGAAGCCTGCACAAGACAGAGTATTTGTATAGGACTAATAACAAATTCGTTAAAGTTCTTCGCAATGTCTGTTGAGTTATTAATACCTTTGTCCTTATATTTTACGCATGCTGGTGCATCTTGTGTTAATTTTTTATTAAGTAAGTCGTTCACAATTCGCCATGCAATTGGGATATTTTTTTGTACTTAAGCCGTAATCTGGGAAATTTTTCCTAATAAATAATTTGACATCCAATTTTTTTAGCTGGTGGAATGGGACACGTATCAACACGACTTTTAAGATAGTTAAAGAACAAGTCAAAGGTAAAAGAAGGATTATTTTCATTTTATCTGACCAATTTTCCTGCAGTAAGTACATTCAGCAATTAAAGTTTATTTTTTTGTACCCTTCGCCTGAACATGAGTTGAACTACGAATTTTGCACTCATCAGCCGTATTTAGCCCCCAGTGACTGCTTCCTGATGCCAAGCGTGAAGGAAGGGCTCTGAGGAAAGATATTTGGCTTCAACCATGGAATCATCGCTCTAAAAAACGCCTATTTTGAGTACCACGGCAAATCTCAGTATTAGCAAGGGACCAAACAATTGGAGAAACGTTGGACAAAGTGTAATGAGCTCAAGGGAGAAATTGGCGAGAGAAAGAAACTATCTTTCATTTGAAAAGTCATGGGTTTATTAATCCACACTCATACATACACATTCAACATACGCGTACGTATGCCATAATAATACATATATGTACAATATGTACATATGTATAAAAGATACTTTAAAACACAAATAATTTACTAATTTTTAGAGGTTATGCATTAATTTTGCTTACCAGGAATCTAATTAAATGGGTGGTGAATTCACCTAAAAAATTATTTAACCCATTTGTTTAATCTTCAAAGCTTTCTACCAAATCCTATGAGGGAAATATAAGTAATTATTATTCGATTAAATACAATATATCATTTTTAGATTTGATAGCAAAATGATGATGGTATAGTATAAGTCGGGCAATCAAATAATCTCTCCTACTTCGGAGGGGAGGCCAATAAACTCCCAACCATATATTTTGTTTCTTGTCTCACCTGAAATTATAATCGCTTAAAATTGGGATACATACGTGTATGTATATATGCGTACAGATGTTTGTGTTAAAGGAGTTATTCAATGTGAAGTGGTAATACTTTATTTAATAAAACAAGGCTAGGCCCGTGGTCTATTTTATTCAATAATAAAGTGATAGTTTGTCGAGTTGGTAAATTCAAATCGGACATAGAAAAAATGTTAACTTGATAATATTACGTCAAAAATGTCACGGTTGTTATTACAACTTGGGTTTCAGTAACCATTTTATTTCGGTTTTACTGGATCTAAAAAATATATATATGTTATATTTAATATCAAATAATATCATACGAGTAGTTTCGTGGCCAGGGAGCCATTTTACATAGAGAAATGATTGACAAAAGTGTTGTAATACCGTCAGCGTTGAAAGGTTTACTCGTACATAGTTTGAAAAATTTGTTTGAAATTAATATTCACAGCCAGATTTTTGTGTCCATCTAGCAGTTGCTGAAGTGATGGGAAACCAGTTTAAGGAATAGATTGAAAAAGAAACAGTTAAACGATAGCAGTTGTGTTTGTGTTAAGATATGAACAAAAAAGAGATACACACAAATTAACTCGACAAAATTTTAACGTAACAAAGGATAAAAAAATGTGTTTATTTTTAATATTTTTTTTTCCTTTATTCTCATTTCATATAATGATATACAAGTAGTTATAACAATCCATGAAACATAAATTGAGAGAACAGTTAGTGACATTAATATTTATACAAGTAAATAGAAGAAATGTCACTTCAAGTAATATGTAACATATAATGATATAGTGGCGTGGTTGTAGTTCAATAATTCAAAAAATTCAAAAGCTGCATACACAAAATCCATAAAATTCAAAAATCAGCATCAACTTATAAAGCGCAACATGATTTCAGATTCATTGTGACCGTAACTAAAAGGCCACAATTTTACTTTTTATATATATTGGGAAAGCGATCTAATGATTCGTATTTGTACAGGTAGATTATTAAATAATTTATAAGAAGTGGTCAAGTAAAAGTTTCTCATTCTTGAAGTACAAAAAGGGGGAATACAGGCTACGTTTTCAGAGTTGCTTCGTAGGTGATAAATATCTGAAATAGGGCTTTGTAAATATCCTGCTCTCTTAAAAAATATTTTGAGTACTTTGAAGAAATACAGGTGCCTTACGGGTAATATTTCTAGTTTCCTGAATAATTCTATTGAATGAGCCAGACGGGTAGTTTTACATATTCTTCTAATTGCTTTTATTTGAATAATAATCAACTGCTAAAGTTAAGTAAAATATGCTCCACCCCCCACGAACTTATGCCATACTGCAATCTGGATTGGAAAAACCGCAGATAAATTGTCTTTAATGTTTTTTAGTAATTCTTAAGGCGGTAAAAAATACGTAAGGATGATAAGAAATATGATTTTAAGCTTGAAATGTGGTCGTACCAACTCAAATTTTGGTGGATAATTACACCTAAGTACTTGTAATGTTTAACAATCCCTATGTTAAAGCAGTTTACATCACAGCTCATTTGATCACTAAATTGAATACCAGAGCTTTGTTCAGCACAGATGCAAATTAAGCTGAGTCTACGGCAAGTGGCTGCATGGAAGCTGATTTCAACATTTGGTGGTTCCTTTACTGATAAACTGAAGAATATTAATATCGTTTTATTGCTTATCACTAGCTTTTGTATTGCAAACCAGAGCCGGAGCAAATGTACATCGTGGTTAATCTCCGCAACTAAATTTAGATTGCTTGCTGCGCTATAGGCAAAAGCAATATCATACGTAAAGGCTTTGACATTACCACAAATTGGAAGAGCAAATATAGAATTAACATAAATTAAAAACAGAATGGGACAGGTCCTAGGGGTACACTTATATTTACTTTTTTAGCACTACTTAAAGTATCTCCAATTTTTACTTTCTGGGTTCTGTTTTCTAGATAGGATAAATCCCCGAAAACCCGCACAATAAATTTATTCAAAAGAATACTATGGTCAACCATGTCGAAAGCTTTTAAAATGTCAACGAAGAGTCCGGCACAGTATTTTTTTGCTATCAAGACCTTTGTAGAGGAAATAGTCGAGTAGAGCATCTTCTATGGAGAGACCTTCTCTGAAGCCAAATTATTTTTCATTGAAGAAATTATTTTTGTTGAGATATTTCACGATTCTGCTTTTTACAGCTTTCTCAAATACCTTCGATATTGAGGAAAGTAACCAAATTGGTCGATAATTGCTCTTTTCTTTTTTTGCAGCCCTTTTTATTAAGAGGCATTATATTAGCGCATTTTAAAGGATTAGGGAAATGTCCTGAAAATACGCTAAAATTGAAAGTATAAGCAAGGATGTCAACAATATTGAGTGCTATTTTCTTCAAAACGATGTTAGATATTCCATCATAACCACAGGAATTTCAGTTCATTTATGAATTTATCGTCTTTAACAATTCCTGATCTAGGGTTATAAAAGAAACTATTCCTTAGAGGAGTGCTGTTAAAACCAGATTTGCAGCAACGACTGCAGAATTTTTGGGGTTCATAGAAGTTAGACAATTCTCTCCATGAAGAAAAATAATCATTAAACTCGTTTGCCACAGTAGCAGAGTCTACAATAATTTTATCAGCCTTCCTAATCGTAATAAGTTTATTTCGATCGACAATATTGCGATTGATTATAACATTTACAGCCTCCCATTCTTTTTTCAAATTTCTTTGTGTTTCATTTATCCTGCATTGAAAATAACTATCACGACATGTTCTAATTTCTTTATTTAGTAGTCGGCATATGCGATTATAACGATTTGTGAAATTTTGGTCAAGAGGGTGTTTCGAACATTTGGTAAGTAGCTTATGCTTGGTCTTAATTTGTTTCAAGAGGGAGTTACTCATCCAAGGTTTCAGTTTAGAATTATTATTTTACAATTCTATAGCAAAGCTTGACCAGTCTATGTGTTTTCTAAGAATTTTTAGAAATTGAAATTCAGCATACTACATGCATCTTAACCCAGAAGTTTCGACTTCGTGATGTGCATGAAATACGAGATCTGTTCAAAAAGTATCCGCCCATAATATTTCTTGACAGAAAGTATGGAGGGCAGGGCTTAGCGACCATTTGACCACTAGTAGGTATGCCTAGTGCGCACGATAATTTTTTTTTACGACTACAGTATCTCGCAGTCGCCACCAAGGCGTTGAAGAGTGAGCGTGTAAAGTAACAGTCGTCGAATTTCATTTTGAGAGAGAATTGCAGAAAAAGTTGAACATAGTTACTGAATTAAATTTTGCTTAAAGCTTGGGGATTCTCAAGTAGAAACAATCTGGTTCCAGTCATAACTATGGAAGCATGCAACATCCTCGAGGCCGAGGCAAGCAGGGTAGATTCACAGTAATAAGAAAGTTATGCTGACCGTCTTTTCTGACTCCGGTGGCGTGGTTCATCATGAGTATGCCCCATACGGCACTACTATCACCAAGGAGTACTACCGAAGTATTCATTCATACTTCATACATAATTTATAGTTTATTAGCCAAACGCAACACACAAGTGGTTCGGCAACCTTCTTACTCTTCTGACCTTGCTCTTTGCGACTTCTGATTTTTCCGCACGCTGAAAATGCCATTGAAAATGACCAGATTTCAGAACAGGGAATACATCATGTAGATTGCGACGGACGACCTGAGCGCCATTCAAGCCTTGCATCTAGCAGTTGCAGAATTATAACACACTGTGATAAGAGTGCAGCAGCTCATGGGGAGAACTTTCAAGGAAATTAATGTTAATTGTAAGGTGATGTACTATAACTATTGATTTTGAAGAAATTTGTCACCTGTATATTACTGTTTTGACTGATGCTATGTTTTTATGCGTTCACATAAAAACAATAAGAGCATGTTTAATGGAATTATTTACGATTCGAAATTAATATTGTAGATCATGCATAGTTACGATATGTAGGTATGAACCCTAATTCTAAAAAAATAAAGTACAACAAGCCACCTGCAAAAAAGAAGAATTTCACGGATAACTATTTATTGAATCTAAGATATGAATTTTGGAAGCCAGCCAGTTTATTCAGAAAGTAATCCACCAAGCGGTTTTAATAAGTTTCTTGAAATTTTTGTTTTCCTCATCACTTAAAATGTGCAGAATTGATTCCCAAAAAGGCGACAAGAAAAACATTACAAACATTACAACATTTCGTTCCTACCAACCTCTTCAAAGATCTTTGGAAAACTTGTTCAATCACGCATTGTGTCATTTTTAGATAAAACTAATTATTTAATAGAACCAGCTATTGTCAAAGTATGTAGTCAGTTGTTTAAACGTATCAACGGCCCTGTTTATCGGGACGACGAACCATTCAACATCGTTGACCACGACTTGTTGCTTAAGAAAATTAAACAATTCCGGTTTTAGGGGAATAATGCGGAAATGGTTCTACTCTAATTTGAAATGCCGACAAAAAAGAGTTAATATAGACGGAAACTTCACTGATTTTTTTTTTTTAAAAATGGCCTAAAACAGAGTCCTTTCCCAGGTTATTATACAATTAACTCCCTATTTGAGCTGAATTTAAATGGCACATCCACAGCCTCAGCAGATGATATAGCGTTTTCTTATCAGTTCCATACAAGATACGATTGTGTTACTAAAATTTCAGAAGACCTAGAAAAACTGAGGCTTAAGTTTGCTGTAGAAAAGCGAATCATCAGCGAGAAAACAAAAATCATGTCGTTTAAAATATTGAGTAATGAAATACAATGAAACAATACAAATACCTTAGAGTATTAATCGATGAACGAGTAACTTAAATTGGAAGGAAGAAAAATGTATCAAATTAAACATTATCGCTCCAAAAAATTTGCTAAGTTAATTTATTATGGTCTTGCTCACTATAAATTGCAATACTGCGTCACAAGTTGGGGTGGTGCATATTATAATTCTTTCGGAACTTGCTCATAGCTCAAAAACATCTAATATGAATTATTTGTAAAAAAAATCGATTTACTCAGAGTTGGCCTTTATGTAAAGTCTTTATTAATCGGCTTTAAATTTGGAAATAAATATATAAATAATAAAATTAATAGTTATAGTATCATATTCCAAGTAAAAAGTGTCGCCAAAAAGTTAAGGGTTGTTCTGTTTTATTTCAGATGCAAGCACTGTAAATTTATCAGCAGCTGAAAGTCATTATACTCGTACGTTAGACCTCGAGGAATTAGGATGGTCGAGCAGAATTTTGGAACGAACCTAATAAAACAGATCGTAGTTAAGTGGATAAATGTTAAACCTATGTTTTTAGCAGTATGTACTCGTAATTATACGTTTACATGGTCGCTTGGCAAATTGTTGCGGAATTATGTATCTACATGACCATGTGCATATAGCATATGATAATTGACTTACCCGTAAGGGTTTCTAAAATAAAGGTTTTTTTTTGAGTGATACGATCTTCGAAAGATATAATTTGTTAAGCCAGTCCAAGCAAACCGATATTCTTATTCAGTACATTTTGGCAAATCATCACGCCTTATTTCTTACTAGATCTGATTCTTCTGATCGACAGATTTATAGCTTCGTCCGTTTTTGTGGTGCGCATACCGCTTGTCTGAGGAACGTTGGAGCATTTGTAATTTACGATCCAAGTAGTCGTTAGCCATCCAGTACATACTCGTACTGTAGAAAATATAGCCGGTTTACATGCTGCTTTCATCTCCTTCTTCTTCCTTTATTAGTAGTACTTGCAAACTTTATTGATCAAAATATAATTTTACATAATTGAATAACTAAGTTTAATATGGTTTGGCCAAAGGCCGTCTACCTTTATTGACTATTGAAATACATACCGCGTTAAATTACATGTAACGGAACATTTTTTCCCATCTATCTGCATTGTTACTGCGCCGCTTGTGAGATTAGCTAAGTTTTTATATTTCAATTTAGAGTTCTTGCGACTCAAATGTAAACAGATTGAACAGAAGATTCGGAAAAGTACACAAATCCCTACATTTAGCGATTTTTAACTGCCTTCATAGATACAATTTTAATGAAATGATTAGCATAAAACTTTAGCATTGATTGACGATGATAGTCGATGTGTTGGCTGATAGCAAACAAATCCAATGATTATGCGGCTATTGCATATAAGTAATTATCATGATTTGCGTAACATATGTACATCAATTAATTTAAAGAAGGGGTTAAATAAACTGACCACAGCATAAACTATATTCGCATTTCGACTAAGCGCTGTCTGACGGATGGCATCACTTTTAGGAAATAATTTCTCGAAACCTGTATTGTAACAACTTCTGAAAGCTTTTTTTTTAATGGACGTATTCTTTGCTTTATTATGACTTACGAGGAGCTTCGAAATAAAATTCCATTGTAATGTAGGTATTATGAAGCAGGAGAGCACGTTCAAGAAGATGCGACGAGAATATACGAGTGGTTGAAATTTTCGTAAGAAATAATCCAGACTTGTCTATACATATGTGACTTTACATATGTCAAAAACTGGTCTGCACCCATATAAGCTTCAAATTGTGCTGGAGACGAAGCCAAAAGATACTGGCTGACACTAGGCTTGAGTGATTCTAGAGCTTTGAGAATGTTTTGCTTTCGGACGAGGCCCATTTTTTCTTGAGGGTATGCCGATATGTCGCTCAGTGGTGTTGTCTCCGCTGACCGTTTGGAGACGTTAGGGATCATTAGTTTTTTTGCCGGCAACTTGGGCAGTTATGCCATCTAGAGTTAATTTTTTATTTTTTTTTAAAGTAGCGCGTGCTCAAGGGGTAAAGGTACCCTTAAAATGTTTGCACACAATGGAAATCTTAACGGAGGAGGCAGGTAGACCTCTAAGCCTTGCCCAGCAAATTCATCGGCGATTTCATTTTCCCTGATCCCATTGTGACCTATGGCGCAAATTAAACTCAGTGAATTTAGCATACTGACTGCCTTCGTATTCCCGAACTAGCTTGGAAATCGTAAGAGGGTTCAACAAGGCTCTTAGCGCAATCTAGCTGTCGCTATAGATCCAAATGTTTCACCCCTTCAACCTGTTCTTCAAAAAATAGTTCGTTGCCATCAGTATTGCTTCCGCTTGGAAGACAGACGCAAGTTTTTCTAACGCGCGGTGAAATCTTACGTTGTTGTTCTCCAGAAAGACACCAACGACGGCTTCTAAAACAGTTTAGGAGCCATCTGCGAAGACACAACTGCATTCTATTCCTGGCTCAGATTTTAGCCGAAACTATTTGTGCGCACAGGGAAAGTCTATTTCGTAGGTATACATTCTACAGTAGAAGCTCTGGTGTCATTGCATCAGACAGCATGTCCTTAAAACAAATGTTTAGGATTTAAAATGTGCATCCTTTGTCAAAAACTCCGTACGCTCACGCAAAAATGTATTATGCCATAAGAGAAAGAAAACAGCAGTTAGTAAGCGACAACCGTACAAACATCAGTGCAGTTGTAGAGAAACCGTAGACGAAGACAGTTCAATTAATACGTTTTCTATCATATTCAGTGTCGTTATTTTCTTTAAAATCAATACCACAGTTGTACTTATATTAAACAAAATTAATTAAAATAAATGAATACAAGTTTCAAACATAAAGCTTGGTCCTTCACAGAGCCAGATTTCGCAATATGTTATTCGATTTTTTAGTTACATAACTAGCAATACTTATCCATTTCCTATTATCTATTCTCTCTTTCCTTTCTTCTACTATCCTCAATCAATACTTTAAATGTCAAATAATTTCCCTACACTTCACTCCTGCAGTATTCCGCCACGTCTAGTTCAATAAATTTACAATTTTTATATTAAACTTTCTTCTTTAAATTGGTTTTTTAATAATAATTTTTTTTTATCGAGCTATCGGACAAATTCAGTGTATTAATATTCTAGTAACTTAATAACTCTGATAACGACTTGGAATCAAATTAATGTAATTCAATTAAAATTTAATTTAATTTAAAATTATTTAATTTCGAACTTTGAATAGACTACCACATGCTAATTAATCAGATGATAGAAAAATCCAGTGAGAACGATGCAGTTTTAGAAGAATTGGGATTTTGAGAACACGTGGAATTCACAAAGGAAAATGGTATTTCTAATTCTGTTACAGATCGTTTTAATACAACGGTATCATCGGTTGAACACCTATCAAAAATAGATCTAAGGTCATTTTCAGCTGATCTTATTGAATGGAAATTATTTCATTGCATGTTTGTAAGCTCAGTTGATAGGGATGATGTTTTTATACCATGTCAGAAATTTCGTTTCTCAAAACTATTGATTGAAGGCTGCCACTTACTGGATATCCTGCCCGCCATTTCAGTCGGTAAGGGAACAAGGAACAACATCCGAGAGCATCCAGTCTTATTTAGAACGATTTTTACGTTGATGAATACGCTCCGAATTGCATAACACCGATGTTTTGAATATTCCGCCCTCGAATCAAATGCTTTCAGGAAGAATTCAGTTTCATGGGTTCTGTGATGCGTCTAAGAGTGCTTATTTTGCTATCATTTACTGCAGATCAGAGACAAACGAGAACTTCACTTTAAGATTTATTGCTACCAATTGGTCTCAGATATAGTAATGGACAGACTTTCTTATCGTATTACAATACATTGGTTGAAATTTTAAAAATATTTGGCCACCTCAATTGAAATCATGTCCGTTCAGCAGACAATCCAGCTGATTTTTCTTCAAGAGGGGTTTATTTAACATCACTTCTCAAAAGGAACATTTGATCAAAATCAACATCTTACAGGAACAGAATTTGAAATCAGAATAAATCATTATTCAAAATTTCAAAATAGTACTTTACATGCAAGGTTTTCGCGAATATCAACGTGGGTTAAATTGGTTAGAGTATTAGCATATTGTAACTTTATTCTGCAGGAGGTACAAAGGGAAATGTTTATGACCGAGCTATCAACACAGCAAAGCAACTTGGAAATTTCTGTAAGAACTTTCTTCGTTAACTTCATTGACCAGCATTAATTGAATGCATAGGAAACTCGGGAGCAACATTTTCGATTAAGCATTCCTACATCATAAATACATCGTTTCCAAAATGAGCTATTTCCATCTCTCTCATTTACAAGTTGGCGTTTCGGTGCTTATCTATTTAATTCGCAAGGAGTTTTTTTGATATTGGGTATACGAAGTCTAGCTAAATGAATCGTACATAAATGCGTCACCTGCTTTAAACTTTAAAAAACAACATTATTTCAAATAATGAGCAAACTTCCAGCCGAAAGGTTGCAGGACCATCCAGCAGGGTAGGGTGTAACTACGCCGGCCGTTTTACACTTATGCTATGCGAAGGAAGGAGCATTGAAGGTAAGTACTTCACTTGCGTGCAAGGTTGGGAAAGAGTCAAGCATATGAGTAAGGGATTTTGGAAGCACTAGTATCTGAATATTTAACTAGTGTACAGCACATAAGGAGACGGAGATCTCCAGGTCCTAATGTTAAACTAAACTAAATAGTTTTGCTTTTCCAAGTGAATTCTTGGAAAAATTATCTAAAAGTTCAAGCTATCACCATTAAGACTTCAAGAGGCATTTACACCAGAATGTGGAAGATTTCACCACTGCCGTTGCTTCGCGATGTTATATCACTATTTCCACCAGTGGTGCTCCTACGTAGTCAACAAAGTTATTCTATTAAATAAAATTAATTAAAATAAACGAACACAAGTCAAAAACACAGTCAGCGGGCGAGTTCATCAAAGCTCCGGAACATGGCTTTGAGAGCGCAGTCCATGATATGAATATTAAAGGGAGGAGGTTTCATCAATGCGTCTAGAGCGGAATGAGGCTAGGGAAAGCTCCCATGCAGTCAAGATAGATCGTTGTTCGTAGTCTGGAAAAAGGAGCAATATTGTATTTTCGTGGGAGCTTATTCCATTAGACAATCAACGCATAGGATATAATTGGCCCCAATATAGTCGTGTAGGTTCAAATATCCTTCTCGGTGACAGACCCTATGTCTTACCGACAGATCATAAACACTGTCAGAAGGCAGACAGCACCTTAGAGGCTTTTGACAAAACACGTTTAGTCCATAGAAGTTTGTTATCTAGGATGACACCCACATACTCGTATCTTAACACAAACGCAACTGCTATCGTTTAACTGTTTCTTTTTCAATCTATTCCTTAAACTGGTTTCTCATCACTTCAGCAACTGCTAGATTTCAAATAAATTTTTCATATATGTACGAGCAAACCTTTCAACGCTGACGATATTACAACACCTTTATCAATCATTTCTCTATGTAAAATGGCTCCCTGGCCACGAAACTACTCGTATGATATTATTTGATATTAAATATAACATATATACATTTTTTTAGATCCAGTAAAACCGAAATAAAATGGTTACTGAAACCCAAGTCGTAATAACAACCGTGACATTTTTGACGTAATATTATCAGGTTAACATTTTTTCTATGTCCGACCAACTTGACAAACTATCACTTTATTATTGAATAAAATAGACCACGGGTTTAGCCTTGTTTTATTAAATAAAGTATTACCACTTCAAATTGAATAACTCTTTTAAAACATACATATGTACGCATATATATGTACATACATACACGTACAGCGGCGGGTCATATAATTAGAAATGATGTAATGCGACGTGTATTTTGATGGTGTATAAATTTCTCCGACCCCAGTCGACTTGACCACTATGAAACTAATCTTACCTCCAATATAAAAAACCAGGAGTTATTCCCTCTTTCTTTTAATGTTTTTCGGGATGATAATCGCACACCCCCTTGATTGAATCTCTTACTGGCTATTCAAAACAGCTTCGACTCCTCTCTCGTTACAACTTCATCTTCACCTAAGCTCGACTTTGTGGTGTCAGTTAAATTAACACTTACTCGTAGATGCTTGTATGTTATGTGTTGTTACATTCATCCGGCGCAACCTATCGAATCCTACCAACTCGCTATTGCTCGAATTGGCAATTTGCTCGATTTATCAGACTCACTTGATGATATCGTTATCTTCGGCGATTTTAATCTGCCTCAGCTGAAGATCTATCTTTTTTCATCGCTTCCAATCTTATTTCTACTATGGAATGCCTCTTCTTAGTTCGGCTAGCACACTCACCTTTATGCCAAGTCAGCTGCATTTCCAAATATTCTATTTTCTTACAGTTTTCAAAAAGCTAATTTCCGTAATATCAATACCTATCTAAGCAGAGCTTCTTTTGAGTTTACATATCTATCTCTGGTTGCTATCCTCTCCATTTTTTACAAAGAAATATTCAAATTCATCTCCCTTTATGTGTCATATTCCCTCCATGAAACTTCTTCTAAATCCTCTCCTTGGTATAATCGTAGACTTCTCTCTCTAGGGAACAAAAGAAACAAGTTATGGGCGGTATTCCTTCAAACCGACTCCTCTTCCGACTATTCAAATTATTTTGGTATATGTATATGTATCTTCATTTCACTGAACTCTATAACTCTCTCTATCAACGCTACCTGAATAGTGCGCAAACCAATCTCATAAATGGCCCCAAGTCCTTTTCAAATTTGTCAATTGCAAAAGCAAGACTGATGCCTATCCTTCCTCCCTCGCTTTCGAAACCAAATCTTCAAGTGATCCTCCTACCATCGCCAACTTTTATGCTACATTTTTCAAACAATCATTTACCAACAACTCCTTCGTACCAGATCCATCTTACTTCAATGATCTACCAAATTTCTCCATTGGTCCCTTTCTCACTCAAAATTTCGATCCTGCAGTTATTGAAGAAAAGTTACTAAATCTTAAAGATGAATTTGTACCTGGCCCAGATGGACACCCCGCTGTGTTTCTTAAAAAATGCTCTTCCAACCTGTCTCTACCCCTCTCCTACCTCTTTCGTCTATCCCTTACACGGGGAGAATTTCCCCAGATTTGGAAGACCTCTTTTATAATCCCGATACATAAAAAGGTATCTAAGCATAAAGTTACCAATTATCGTCACAGTGCTAAATTCTCTCATATACCCAAACATTTTGAAAGCATTTCATACGAAGCCTTTAGCTTCAAATGCAAGTCTTTTACTTCGCCCTGACAACATGGTTTTCTAAAAGGTAGATCAACTACCACTAACCTAGTTGAATTCGAGTCTTTGCTCTCTCAGCCTTAGAAAATGGCAAAGAAATCGATGTTATCGCAACTGATTTCACTAAAGCGTTTGATAAGGTATTTCATCAATTGATCCTCTACAAATTGTCTGCTCTCGGCTTTGAGCCTCTCTTATTAAAATGGATTTCTTCTTACTTGGTAAGCCGATATTATAGTGTTTGGTTTAGATCCGCCCTTTCTGTTCCATTCCTGGCCTAATCTAGAGTTCTATAAGGCAGTCATCTTGGCCCTCTTCTCTTCATTTTTACTATCAACGATGTTGAGAGGGTCATTAAACACTCCTCTCTCCTCCGTAAAGGGAGACGCTGACGACACAAATTTTTTTAAAACTATTTCCTCTCTCCATGACTCTGCTCTTTTTCAAGAAGACCTTGATCGGTTTTCAATCTGGTGCCTCAAAAACTGCCTCGAACTTAATATAGCCAAATGTCAATTTATAACCTTCTCACGTAAATGCAACCCGTCTCCTCCCCGACTTTATTTTCTCCATGGTCATATTATTCGACTGTGAGCTTAATTTCCGTTCGCATATCGATAAGATGATCCTCAAAGCCAACTCATCACTTGGATTTATTAAACGGTGGTCCAAGGAATTTTCCAACCCATATGTAACCAGATCTCTCTATGTTACCTTTGTTCGCCCCCTGCTTGAGTATGCCAGTCAAGGTTGGCCCCACTCTCACCGGGTTCATGTTTCATGAATCAAGGGTATTCAACGTCGATTCCTCCAATTTGCTCTCCGTGGTCTGCCATGGAACGACCCTTTAATCTTACCTCCCTATCAGGACCGACTCAAACTCCTAAATATGAATTCGTTAGAAGAACGTAGGACTACTGCGTTCATCGACTTTTCTCAGGTTCCATCGACTGCATGCATTTGAGCTCCATTTCCTTCAATACCAACCCCCGCAGTCTACGTTGTCCTCGTCTCTTCTATCTACCGGTCCACCGCACCTCTTATGGCTCCAACGAACCAATCCCCCGAATGCTCCGAACTCAACTCAAACCTCTCCCTTTTTGATTTCCACCTGAGCACTCCTCGTCTAAAACAAGGTCTCCTCCATCACGTCTTTGGTCCCTAGCTTTTACTAAGTCTTTCTGTTAGTTTTTAAGTTAGATTGGCTTGTATTAAGCCAATAAATCGGGGCCTCGGCCCCCACCAAAATTTTAAAAAATTAAATTAAAATTGCCGACAGATCACAAGCACTGTCAGAAGGCCGACAGCACCTTAGAGGCTTTTGGCAAAACATGTTTAATTCATCGAAGTTTGTTATCCAGGATGACACCCACATACTTAGCTTCTTTGAAGAATTGGATGGTATTTAATTAAAAATTCTTTTGGACCATTGCTGACTGCTCAAAATCACTTAGTTCGTATAATTTCTAATAAAAATCGTTTCTCTAACAGCTGGCCTTTAGTTAAAGACCTCGGTATTTGGCCAACGAGACACCTTTACGTTTTTAAAGTACTTAAGGAATTTTTTAAGCAAAGCAGAAAACATCCCCAGTAGAAGCCCTCTGTTCTATAGTCTTCGTGTAAACAACATGTATCTTGTTAACGTTCCTTTGTCATACAAAACTCATTATTTGCGTTTTTACACTGTAATTGGCCCCAAACTTTTTAATAAACTACCAATGCATATTCGCTCCATCCCAAATTTCCACTGATTTCAACAGACACTAAAAGACTGGCTATTGACAATAGATTACAACCGAATTGAATCTCTGTTAACAAGCGTATCATAATTCGCAGCACAAATTATTCTTCTCGTTACTTTTATGATGTATTTTATTGTTTGAATTGTTATGTTGATTTCTTTGCTTTCTTTTTGCTTTTGAATTTGTTTTTTATTTTTATTTTTGTTTCCTTAACTGTTATCTTATTGAATTTTTTATTGAATTTTTTATTACAACTTCAATTTCTATCTTTATTTTAATTATTTCTGATTATCACCCCACATCAGAATTTTGTTTTAATTATTTTGGGTGCCATTTAAAACTAGCTATAAGTTACGGAATGTGCATTATTATTTATTTCTCATATAATAAGTGATTTAAGCCTATGTTATTTAGTTTAAGATGTAAATAAATAAATGAATTTAAATAAAAAATAATAATTTAAGTATTAGATGAGTTAGACCACTCAGTGCACCAGTAGTCGATCACGTCTATGGCTGTCTGCGCTTTAGAGCAGACAGTCGCTGGACATGATTCAACAGACTGCATAGCTACATCATCCACGCAAGCTTGTGCATAGACGTCAGAACTATTGAGAGCGTCCAGAAGTGAGTCAACGAACATGCATCATTGCATTGGAGACAGAACGTCGCTTTGCGGGCAACCCCTGTTTACCCCTGCCATCACATATTGACCGCAGTCAGCATCTTAATAAAACAAGTACAAAATTCCAACTAAAGCGGCACCTTATGTCAGTCAGTTTTCCAGAATTTTCGCAGTGGCTTACGAGTGCCAACGGCGAAATGGAACTCATCTCGACAATGTTAATTTTAAAAAATTCAATTCCATTTGATGTGAGTCGAGCTAAATAAATAAACCTCAAAGTAACTTTAGTAGTTGAATTTCAATTATTGCTTTGCAAACGTAAAATTGCGGACCCTTACTGCGTATTATTAATTGTAAGCGCACGCAAAAATACATTTGACACTCATAAATGTTGTGGTCAACGGATATTGTGGATGTTGGCTGTCAATTACTGTCATTTACTGAAATCACTGTAGTTGATCTTTTTGACAGATGTCATACAATCTCTGAAAATTTTAGCCATGGAGTCGTTTACCACGCAACAATGCATTGTTGTTATTCAATCTTATTACGAAAATGTGCCATCTGTAAAAGTAACATTTCGTAAAATTCGTGAATTTTTCGGTCAACATAATCGCCCTAGTGAGTCAGAAAGCCGTGCAATGGTAAAGTGTTTTGAACAAACTGGTTCGGTATTGTGTTAGACTCCATATCAGTATGCTCGGCCAGCACGTACACACCAAATTTTACCACTGTGAGCGAAAGTGCTCAAAACGAGCCAGACACCACAATTCGTCGCCGAAGTCAACAATTGGGTCTTACTTATGGCACTTTTTTTTGCCAAAATTGAATGAATTGGGTCTGGAGGATCTCTGGTGTCAACAGGAAGGTGCTACCGCCAACACAAGCCATCAATCAATGAATTGCATACGAAAATTGAAGATCGCATTATTTCGGTTAGAGGAGAAGTTGGTTGACGATTTGACACTTTTACACTTCTTCGCGTGGAATTATTTGAAGAGTTAGGTCTATGACAATAACCCAGCGACAATTCAGAATCTCAAACATAATGAGATTGCGGCCAGTGACCCACTTCTTCTTCAAAAAGTCATCGATAATTTTGACCTTCGGATGGTCGCTTGAAACAAAAGCCGTGGTGGTTACGTGAACAATGTACATAGTTTCCCATTCATAAGAAACCTCCTCAACCAATGGAAAGGGATCAATCAATGCAAATGCGACAGGTAAATTACGTGAATCGACGTGGAAATAACCTTGTACAGCGAAGATATAATCATTTGGAAAATTTAACACGAACAAATCAGACCTTCAGATTTTCTACAAAAGCAATCAAAACAAGTTAACAATATTCACGTTAATCTCTATATAGATACCGACATACAAAAAGTATTTGCTAAACACCAAAAATTATTTGGAACTATTTCTGACAGTGGAACTATAGAGACTAATGCCCTCGCAGAAATCAGAAGCACATCCTCTGAACCAATTTACACTAAATCCTATATTTATCCCGGCAATTTAAGGACGGCAGTCGAAACGCAAATAAGGAAAATGCTCTCAGATGGTGTTATTAGACCATCTAAAAGTCCTTATAATTCACCGCTAACGCAGCAGGCGAAAAATAATATAGTCTGGTCATTGACTTCAAACGATTAAATGCAGTCACGATCCCTGATCCATAGCCCATACCCGACATAACAAACACTCAAGCAAGCTTAGGGGAATGTAAATATTTCACAATGATTGATATAATATCTGGCTTTTACCAGATTAAATTGAAAGATATCGACAGCCTTTTCACAGCTAATGGCAAATATGAGGTTATTCGATTGCCATTCGGGCTTAGAAATACGCCCGCTATTTTTTAACAGATGATTAATAACGTTTTAAAACTCCTCCTAGGAAAAACGTGTTACATCTATATAGGTGATATAATCATCTTCGGGAAAGACAAAGAAGAACGTATTAGAAATCTTGACGAAGTTCTTTTATTAGTTGAAAAAGCTAACATAAGGGTTAATGTAGAGAAATCTAAATTTCTGAGAACTAAAGTGAATTTTCTAGGGTATATAATTACCCAAGAAGGAATTCGTGGTGACTTCGAAAAAATTTCTGCAATCCAAAAAATCCTGAAATCTCAAAATCTCAAAGATCTTAAAATCTTCTTAGGTCTAGCATCATACTACCGGAAATTCATTAAGGACTTTGCTAAAACAGCAAAACCTTTGACAAATATCAATCAAAAAAGATAGAAGTCCATCTTGATGATTAAACTCTGAAAGCATTTAAAAGTCTAAAAGAAATGTATGTCATCAGACATTTTAATCTTCCCTAATTTTGATAGGCAATTTATCCTCACGACCGACGCCTCTAACATTGCCATTAGAGCGGTCCTGTTGTAAGCTGAGATGGGCAAAGAGAAACCTATTACATTTATATCAAGGTCACTAACTAGCAAGGAAATGCTAGCAATAGTATGGTCCCTCGATAAGCTCAGGACGTAGCACTACGGTGCTAAAAGCATCAAAATTCTTACGGACCATCAGCCTTTAACGTTTGCTCTAAGCAACTGAAATAACAACGCTAAGTTCAAGGGATGGAAAATAAAGATTGAAGAATTTAATTATTCCTTAATCTACTCGTACAAAGCAGGTAAGTCAAAAGTGGTCGCTGACGCCCTTTCGCGACTTCCTTCCGATCTTAACATTTTAACGTCATCCTCCGGTACCCAACATAGTGCCGAAGACGATAGCAGTGCTGTGCTCCGTTGAATGTTTTTAAAAATCAACAAATTTTTTCTAAAAGCAACAATATGATATGTTATGAAAAACCCCATCCAAAATATTATAGATACTACTTAAAAATGCAGACTTTTGATTATATTAGCCTAATAACTATCCTCAGAGAGAAACTGAACCCAAACATTTTAAATGATATTAAGATTCCGGAACGATATATTCCACTATTACAAAATATTTACAAAGATTCTTTTGGACGTTATAAGATAAGAATCACACAAAGAGTGGTCACAGATATCAAAAACGAACAAAATAAATTTAAAATAATCCAGCATGAATACTGATGTACTCACAAGAATTATACGGAGATCAAAGATCAATTGCTGGAAAAAGTACTATTTTCCCCAGATTCATGTGACGTTTGTTGTTCCAGCAAAAACCGAGATAAACAAATAGACTACAGTACGCTGAGAGAAAGACTTACTTACGAATTTCGGGAACCTGTCTATTCTGAAATGGATCCCACAATGGCCTTTGAAAAATTTTCTACAATACAATTTTGCAAAAACACATGAAATACTGCACTAGTGAATCTTTACATATTTCTAATAGAAAAATACACATAAAACCATGGATGACAAATGTACTCTTTAGACAAATATTGCAGAAAAAATGCCGCGCAGCCAAGGTCATTAAGCATCCTCACAATAGAAGATTAAATTTGTACTATAATAAATTGTGTAAAAAAATACGTAAGAATGTTCAAACTACACGAAATAAGTATTACTTAGACATGTTTACAAGAGCAAACGGTAATGGTAGAGATGAATGGAGAGTTGTGGATAATATTCTCGGTAAACAAAAGCAGCACATTCAAATAAATGAATTAAAGGTAGATGAGGTACACATATCCGACCCTGTAAGCATCTCAGATATATTTAACGAACATTTTACTGAAGTCTCTGAACAACTAAAGCACTGTGTCTCAGTGAGCCTGTAACTGCACCCTGTCTACCAACATTATCGGAGATCCTTTGCAAGCAAATAGTTTTAGTTTTGTGTATAATCCTACTAGTAGTGGTGAAGTCTCAAAACTCATAATGTCCTTAAAAAATAAAGGCTTATGCACAAATGATGGTTTAACAAGCATCTTGCTAAAAAACACATTGCTTGGCTACTTGCCGTTGACGTGAAGACTTATTTGTTTAACCTAAGTATTTCATGTGGTTGTCTTCCTAAATCTCTCAAATGTGCTGAATTCCACTATTTAAAAAAGGGGATTGACAAAATGTATCCAACTACAGTCCTACATCTCTTCTACCAACTGTAGCAAAACTGTTTGAGAAAATGATTAAAGTCAGGATGCTAAAATTTTTAGCACGTAATGAATTCTTCTCCGTTAACCAGTTTGGTTTTAGATCTGTTTATCCACAGAGGGCGCCATTCTTAGAGTATGTAGTCAGTTAGACGTAGGACTAAATAGAAATCAATCTACAATCGCATTATTCATAGATATGACAAAAGCCTTTGACATGGTTGATCACAAGCTACTGCTTAGTAAATTATATAGTGGTTCAAAACATACTTGAAAGACAGAGTGCAAAGGGTTAAATTAAACGACATTTTCAATAAACCACATGTTTTAAAAAATGGTGTCCCACAGGGTTCGTTGCTTGGATCTCTTCTATTTCTAATCTATACAAATTCGATTTTTAAACAACAATTAAATGGGTTAGCTACGGCATACGCTGATGATATTACCTTCATATATAGCTTTGAAAACCTTTTTGAATGCGTTGCTAAGATTGGAGAGGACTTAGAAAAATTAAGGCTGTGGTTTGCTATTCATAAACTAATTGTAAGTGAAAAAACAAAATCAGTTCACTTTACACTATCTGGCAATTACTTATTTGACCTTAATCTGTATTTTCATGCACCTCACTGCAAGAAATACAGCTTACCAGTGCATACTTGTGGTATTTAAAATTACAAAGGTAACAACTCGTGCTCTGAAAAGTTCTTTAAAATTGACTCCGTTAGTAAATTTAAATACCTTGCGGTTTTGATAGACCACAATTTGAATTGGAAGGATCATATTCATGAATTAAAATCCCACATGAATCTAGTTGCCCGTAAGCTTTATCTCATTAAGCCTTATTGCTCCAAAACAGTTCTATGTAAGATTTACTATTGTCTTGTACACTCGAAGTTGCAATACGGTATCTGTAGTTGGGGTGGAACTTACTTCAGTACAATTAAAACGGTTTTAACTGCACAGAAACATTTAGCTCGCTTACTCTCCAGTGCAAATCGTAATACTCATAGTTGCCCCTTATTCAAAAGGCTTGAGATTTTATCATTGAGGCATTTGTACATCTTTAAAGTACTAAGAGAATTTTTTAAGCAAAGTGGTAATATTCCAAACAGACATAATTAGATTTGCAATTTACGAGTAAACAGCATGGCTTTAGTTAATACACAAATTTCATGTACAACACACTTCTCAAATAGTTTCACATTTACCGCCCCAAGCTATTTTAATAAACTACCATACTCCTTCCGAATAACAACTAATTATAATGGTTACATAAAAAAAGTTAAAAAGTGGTTATTTACTATTGATATGGCTAACATTGAATTGCTTTAAAGTTACACAAAATATATGTATTAAATCGATTTAAATTTCTCTTTTCTTCTAGTAATTAGCTTATTATTCTTGAATTCTTGCTTTGAACTATTTTGAATTTAAAAAAAACTTTCCGATTGTAATCCCAGAGCCAAAAGCTTATTGCATTGTATTTATTGAAGTGTCGCTTAACACTAATTTGGAACAATTGTTCATTAAATTATATAACGACTAATATTCATTCATTCACCATATTATAAATCATTAAGAAATTGTTAAGCTTCAGATAAAAGTCTGTAATATGAAGTGAATAATAATAAAATAATAAAAAAAAATAAATAAAAAAATATGACCGCCGCCCTCCAAAACCCGAATTATAAACAACCTACTCGAATTCCGGCATACCCGACCCAAATTTTGCATATGGACATAATAGAAATAAAAAAAGAGAAGTTCATAACATGTGTGCACAAATTCTATAAATTTACAAAATTTTTTCACATCAAAAATAAATCCGTACTACACGTTCGACACAAGATATTTAAGCTATTTCATTTTTTCACCGTTCCCAAAATGCTTGTTACAGACAACGAAAGCAGTTTTATTTGTCCTATAATATTAAATTATATTGAAAGATTCGGAGTAATCGTCCACTTGGCCCACCCACAAAAAAACAAAGTCAGTGGTACCATAGAAAGAGTTCATTCAACTATCATTGAAATTATTAAATGCCTTCAACAGGAATACCAATATCAAATATACAAATTGGGAAGGTAGAACTTACCATTTTGTCACCACTCACCAATTGAACAGAACCCTACATCTAAGGCAGCCAACTTGAAGTGCCATTTTCAAATAAATAAAACTTAACGGACGTTTGTGAATTAAAAGAGAGCGGTTGTGTTTTATTTCTTATCAGTATTAAAAAGAGAAACATTCTGACAAATATTCAGAAGTGGGATGAACAAATATTTTCTTTCATATAAATTCAGCCATGATTGTCACAAAAATTAACAAATTACGGATAAAGGATTTTAAATTGAATCTAAGGAAAAAAAATCAACCAATCACCGGCAATCGAACGGTTCTCATTCAGCGCGTGCAGAGCATTCTGGAAAGCGGCGAAATTCCGATCGAATATCTACTCAGCGACGACGAGGAAGAGGCGATAGCGACAATACGGAGCGACATCACCAATTTAACGAATTTGGTTCAAGGTTTGCAATTGCAATTATCCTCTTTTGCTACTACTTTAAATTCCAGAGAAACTAACGGAATGCTGTTGCCACAGGCAGCAACGTCAACCGCTATTTCAACGCCATCTTTGCCATCAACGATGTTAAATGCACCACCGCCTTTGTCCAATGTGAATGAGATTCATTCGATTATCCCAGAATACCACCTTGATCAAAAAATTTTCGGAATTTATTCAGAAAATTTAAAATACAAGTTTATTCATCTAAATCTACAGGGTGAATGACTCGAACTCCAACTTTTTAAAATGCTATATTTTTTTTATTTTTTGATAAATTTTATTGTGCCAAAATTAAATTGTATCGGTAGTTTTCAATATGTCCCATTTCCGGCGAAGTGCTTGTTTGAGGTGATCCAAACTTTGGTATTTTTTAGTGCCAATCTTCGCCTTCAAAATACCCCAGATAGAGAAATCCAACGGATTTGCATCCGGAGAATATGCAATCCATTGTGTCGAAGAAATGAAGTGTGGAACATTGTTTTTTAACTAGTTTCACGGTACACGATTGCATTAATTTTGATGCCACGGTCCAAAAATACGAGCGGAGAGCGACCATCGGCGGTTATGGCGGCCCAAACCATCACCATCGGTGCTGCCTGCTCTCTGGTGGCCGTCCGAAGGTGTAAATTTTCGAAGGACCTCTCTGGCAAGTAAGCTCGGTCATTTTGTTTGTTGACATATTGCTCGATAACAAATTTCGACTCATCGGAAAAAACCAAATTCGGCAACTCACCACTTTCGTGCAAGCGTAGCAACTCCTTCGCTGTTTCGACTCTAACTTTTTTCTGTTGAGGTGTAAGATTTTGGAACTTCAATGGCTTGAGCCCAATCTCATTTTTCAGTATGTATTGCATCCGTTCCAACGATATGTTGAGCTCACGAGCCATTTTTCTTCCACTTCGACGCGGATTTCGCTCAATTCGAGCCTTCACTTTCCGAACCATTTCTGCGGATGTTGCTGTTTTTTTTATGACCACCTTCATGGCATTTTGCAACGCTGTAAGTATCACGGTAATGAGCTATGGTTCGAGACACAAATGATTTATTCACGTTAAGGTGCTGGAGGGCTCTAACGATAGCTACTTGTGGTTTTCCAGCCAAATATAAAGCAATCACACTATCACGTTTGAATTCCATCGCGGATAAAAATTTTTCAACACAACTAAGACGCAAATTGTTTAAAAGGCTTGTAAATAATAAAATAATCTGTCATGCGTCAAAATTTGAGCTCACTGTCATGAACGGTTTGAAAATTATAGCAATCTGAAGTTGGTTGCAGTTTGAGTCATTCAGGGTGTATATTGTCCCCTTCAAACTAATCCCCATCGACTGCAACACACTTATACCAGCGCTTGATCCAATCCTTGAAACATTTTTTATATTCGGTTTTCGGTATGTCCATCAGTGCTTCCTGCGATTTTTCGATTACTTCCTCTCGGCTGCTGAAACGCGTTCCCCGTAGTGGTTTTTTAACTGGATTGAACAGAAAGAAGTGACAGGGAGCCAAGTCAGGTGAATTCGGTGACTGTTGGATGGAATTTGTTGCATTTTTCGTTAAAAAATTACGAATAATGATGGCACTGTGCGACGGTGCGTTATCATGGTGGAAAATTCACGAGTTTTCTGCCCACAATTCTGGTCTCTTTCGGCGAATCGCTTCACGCAAACGTCTCATAACGCCCTAATAATACTCTTTGTTTACTGTCTGGCCTTCTGGCAAAAATCCATGATGCACTACACCGTTGTAATCGATGAAAACCGTTAGCACCGCCCTCTTTTTTGACTGAAAACGACGTGTTTTTTTGGTCTCGACTCATTCGGTGAACGCCATTCACTTGCCTGATGTCTGGATTGCGTGTCGTACTCATAAATACACGTCTCGTTGCCAGTTATGATCCTTTTGATGAATGTGGGATCGGATTCAGCCTCGCAAACCATCTCTTTTGCGACGTCAACACGGTCTCTTTTTTGCATGAAATTGAGTTCTTTTGACAACAATTTTGCTGTTTGGACGGATACATAGGCAACGTTCAAGTCCTCTGCTATCTCTCTGATGGTTAATTTGCGGCTATTGACCAACATTTCTTTTACGTCATCAATGTTTTCGTCGGTTTTCGATGTCGATGGTCTGCCACTGCGTTCATCATCTTTGATTAACTCACGACCACTTTTGAACCGCTCGTGCCACTGGTAAACGACCATTTTCTTTGGAGAATTGTTGCCGAAACACTTTTCCAACTGTTCCAACGTTCGCGCACCATTAAATACGTTTTATACTCAAAACTTAATACAAGTTCGTTGTTGCAAATTTAAATCCATTTCTAAAATTGTAAAAAATCGCTAACACACACAGAGATAGATGTACTCTTGGCTACGTAACTTTTGCAAATGTCAAGCTATGATGCTAAGATTTAGAGGGAATGTCGACAACTTAACAAAAACAACAAAAACTCAAATCGGAACAATGGGAGCGCCACACGGTGGTGTGGCATACGGTTGGAACGAGAGGAGCGTTTTGTGTGTGTGTCAATCAAAGATGAAAGATGAAAGGTACAGGGAAGCTATGGTTAGAAGTTCTCGTAAGTTCGATGAGAACATGGAGCGAATTCACCAATCGTTTGGTAGAAGACTTTGGCAAAACAATGAGCGAAGCTGACATCCATTTTGCTATTTTTGAAAGTACTAGCAAGTCTTCGGAATCGCCGATCGATTATTTTTTTAAAATGAGGGAGGAAGGGGATGAAATACGTAGAACTGCAGATTGCGTTGGCGAGTTCAAACTTCATCTCACTCAACGAATTCAGAAACGCCATCGATCGATTCATCGCTAGTCGTCCAACTACAACTACGGGGTATAGGAGTTTCACAACCGAATCTCAACGAACCGCACAATCAACGAACAACGCAAGAACGATGAAATGCTTTAACTGTGAGCAACCGAGTTATATTTCCATCAACTGCCCACAACCACAGCGCAAATAACGTTGTACGAATTGCCGCCGAACAGGTCACGCCGAAGTTTCCTGTCCAGAAAGAAGCAAATCAACCTCCAACGCTCCAAAGAAGGGTATCCTTCGTATAATATCAAACGAAGAAATCGCCGACAATAGAACGAAAAACATTCAAATCAACGAACACAACGTCATCGCCTTTATCGACACAGGCAGCGATATCTCCCTCATCCAGCAACGCGTTGCGAATAACGTTGGACTAATCATTCCTTGTGACGTATTTAAACTGACTGGATTTGGTGGAGGTACATGGACAAGCAACAGCTGCATTCACGCACGCAGTTCCATGGACAATCGACAGTTCGAACATCGACTAATGGTTGTAGATGACGACATTCTCCCTCACGCAGTTATCTTGGGAAAGGATATGTTGAACGACAACAATTTTCAACTAGTTGTAAGGAAAGAAGCATGTCATCTTGAATCATCCATAGGAACCATCAAACTCGGCAACAATTTAGAAGTCCACACGAAGAATAGCATCTTGGAACTGATCAACACCTTTGACGACTGTTTCGGTGGAACGCTCAACAAATTAGAGGAATGCAACACAACACACCAACGATGAACATCTCTTTTACGTCAGAAACACCGATTGCCAAGAATCCATACCGTATACCCTTCGCTAAGATAGAAGTTATTAATAATGTTGTGGCAGATCTGCTCGACTGCGGAGTTATTCGTGAAAGTGAATCGCCCTACCCTTCGCCAGTGGTACTCGCCAAAAAATGCACTGGAGAGGATCGCATGTGTGTGGACTTTCGAGAACTTAACTCCTTTACTGTAAAGATACCATACCCGATGCCGAGAATAGAAGATATCTTAGTTTCAGCCGCAGGAAAAAGATTTTTCACTGTATTGGATCTCATGTCTGGGTATTACCAGATACCAATTGAAGAGAAGTGCAGAAAGTATATGGCATTCATAACGAACAGTGGACAGTACGAATTTAATCGCATGCCGTTTAGGCTTGTAAATGCTCCCTGTGTCTTTCATGAGGCGATAACGAAATTAGTCAGGCCGCTGAAGGGAAAGGTTTTTAGTTACGTGGATGAGGTAATTATCAAATCGAATTCACCGGAGGAAGGGGTTGCAATCTTATCGGAATTCATACAACTTGTGCGACGTGCAGGTACGACTCTGCGATTGAATAAATGTATGTTCCTCGCAAACGAAATTTCTTTCTTGGGTCACAAACTCACCGCGGATGGCCTCAAACCAGGTGAGCGGAAAACGGCAGCGATCCCAAACTTCCCACGGCCAAGAAACATTAATGAACTGAGAAGATTCATTGGATTAGCAAGTCTCTTTAGGAAAATTGTTCAACACTTCTCCGTAACCGCAAAACCACTAACGTTACTGTTCAAAGAGGATAAGCTAAATTCTTCTTTTCGATGGGAAGAACCACAAACGAAGCATTTAACACATTGAAGGAAATCCTGTGATGCGAACCTGTGTTGGAAGTGTTTGACATTAAGAGGCAACATGAAGTGCACACAGATGCAAGCTCCGTGGGAATTGCTGGAATATTGTTTCAATCAACGGACAACGACAACGAATGGAGACCAGTATTCTACTTCTGCAGGACATGCACACCAGATCAAAGTTCGCAGGTAGTGAACTCGAGGTATTCGCTGTAGTTGCAACACTGAAACGATTCAGGATGTATTTATTGGGAAGAAGATTTACTGTAGTCACCGATTGCTCAGCTATCAGTACCGTGAAAGAATCTAAGTTACTTATACCTCGGATAGCCAGATGGTGGTTGCGTCTGCAAGCCGAATGACACATGTTGATGCGCTTAGCCGTGCACCAGTAGAACCTGCATGTGAACTATCGACTGTGGCTGCGAACGTGTTGAACATTGGGATCGAGCGTGATGATTGGATTTATTGTATGCAACGTCAAGATCGTAGACTTGTCGATATTATGAGAGCATTATAAAGGGACGAGATAGCATTTAAAAAGGATTTTGTTATGAAGGGCGGGCGACTTTTTAAGAAAACTAAAAACGGACCTAAGCTTGTGGTTCCATCAGGTGTACGTTGGCGAGTAGTTATGGACTTTCATGATGACATGGGTCATCACGGTGTCGATAAAGCCATACAGCGTATTAGCAACACACTTTGGTTCCGAAGGATGAGGAATTATGTAAAATCATACATATCTGCATGTGTTCACTGCTGCTACCACAAACGATCGCCAGGTGCACATATACGATGTCAACCCGATCCCTTTCCGTACGCTTCACATCGACTATCGTGGTCCATGTCCAAAAAGTCGTCGAAGATAAACTCATGTTTTGGGGATCGCTGATGCTTTTAGTAAATATGTATGTGGTTGTCAAAGCAGTGAGGAGCACGAAGACAAGACCGGTAATTGAGACTTTAAATGAATTAACTTCTTATTTTGGTTTACCAGATGTTCTGATAAGCGACCGTGGAACAGTTTTCACGTCGAAAGAGTTCGAGGATTTCTACGAAAGGAACAACATTCGTCATATAAAAACAGCAGTGCGCACTTCTCGGGCCAGACAAATCGAGCAGATCAACCAGACGATTCTCCAGTTTCTTCGGACTTCGAACAAAAGCGATTACGACTGGGATTTGGAGATAAGAAATCTACAATGGGTTATTAACACACAGTTAACATATCGAGAGGGTCAATTAGTGCTCGTGGCGGCAGTTCCAAAGCCGAGTGCTGAGTCTCACAAGTTGCAACCAAGATGCAAAGGACCATACATAGTGAAACGGTGTCTGAGGTATGATCGCTACGTTTGGAGGAGGTCAATTCTTTAGGGAAATGTCGCAAATTCACAACAGTCATGAGCAGCGACAAAATTGAGCCTTGGTGTATTTTGGGACCAGAGATAGAAAGCGAAGACGATGATGAAGAAGACGATCCTGAGGAGCCGAGGACGTCTCCAGTGTCAGGGTTGGCCGAGCTGTCACCAATTGAACAGAACCCTGGATCTAGGGCAGCCAACTTCAACGACATTGAAGTGTCATTTTCAAATAAATAAAACTTAACGGACGTTTGTGAATTATAAGAGAGCGGTTGTGTTTTATTTCTGATCAGTATTAAAAAGGAAAATATTCCGAAAATTTTATAATCCCTATATTACAAAATCATTTTACAGAAAGTTATATAATATTAGATCTTCAATACCTTCATAAGCTTCACCTAGTTAATATAAAAAAACTCTCTAATATTTCATCTCATACTGGACTTTTGATAAGTTCAGATGTAACTATCCTGTTAATCAGTATAACGCTTAACTTAATATTACTCTTTTGCATATAGTGCCAAACACAAAATATGGTTAGTAATATCACATCTCCAATCTCTCCCTTTGAACCAATTATAGTAAATTTTTGATCTAGGAGACGCAGATACTTAAGGAGGGTGAAATTAATACGGCATTTATATATTCACGCACACACACCTTCCTCATCCACATTCTCTTTCCATGCAGAATAGCAAAGTGAGCAAATCACAAATTGTAATGTTGTCAATTGTAATTCTTAGAATAATAAATGTAATTTTGCTGATTATCAAATAATTGCAGTTCCAAGAAATTAGTCAAATAAATTGTAATTTTGCCAATTGTATTTCTCAAAAACAGTAAATGTAATTTTGCCGATTATAAAATATGTAATTGTAGTCAGCCAAGTAGAATGTGAATTAGTTTGCTGATATTGTAAATATGTAAATGAAAATAAAGTAGTTCAATTAATCATTCCCAGTCAGACGGTTGTTTTTTTTTCTCGGCCGTGAACACGAGGCGATAACTTGAATGGTCAGCATAATCGGAGATCATATGGCCTTTCAGACCAAATCAATAATCTTTTTGTTGTGTCGGATATGACCTTTCCATATTTCAATTGGTAGATCTTTATGATTCCTCAGATTCTCGATATTCTACAGCAATAATGTGAGTACAGATATTGTTTGAGGTTTTTGTTATTTTATAATATAGAATTTTAATTTTGGTTTGTAAAGCTATTTTAGTTTTGTTACGAGTATAATCACACTTAATTTACATTTTCCTTAATTTAACGGTAGCTACGAGTATTAACTGTATCATACATATGCTATACTAGGTAGGTAAGCGAATAATTATGCGGCTTATTGTTTGAATAATACAAACTTTTGCACTCATCTTAACAAAAAAAAAATATGTACAGTGTTGGCCAAACTATAGTACGAAAAATTCTTACTTAGGAAAAAAGTAAGGCACATTAAAAAAAACTTGTGACAGCTTTAGAATGTTTATATTTTCCTATTCACAAAATATTACTCGTTGATTTACAGTTACACACTTTACGTTAAATCTTATCCAATTTTTAATAAACTAAAATAATTAAAAATCCATTGAAAAATAAGTGGACAAAACTAAAACATATGCACCCTGTTATTGCTTTCAGTCAGCAAATTTTACCGTTTACTTATAATATGCATCAAAGATTACTGTTTTTCTTTTCAAAAACATTCTAAACAATGGAAAAAAATTATTTGTGTGCGATCGGCGGCGTTTTAAATCGGAAGCTTAAATTGTGTTTAATTGTAACAAAAAGGTGATAAAATGGCTCGTAATAAGTATTCTGACGAAATAAAAGAAGAAATAGTTTCTGATTTTGAAAGCGGTAAATCAGTAACATTTATTGCAAAATTAGTTGGTATAAGCTATTCGGTGATTTCGCAAGTAATAGCTCGAAACGGTGCGAAACGACCAGTCGCGAGGATAAAAGAATTATAAGGTCTATTAAAAAGGATCCCTTTATATCCTCAAAATGTGTACAAAAAGAACTGGGCCTTGAGATCTCAAGTAGGACAATCCGACGAAGAGCGCTTGATAGTGGCTTAAAATCATATCGTCCTATAAAAAAGCCATTCATTTCTCTAAAAAATCAACGCGCGAGAATTGAGTTTGCAAAGGCACACCTTAACTGGATCGTAGCAAAATGGAAAACTGTACTTTTTTCTCACGAATCCAAATTCAATTTAAAGGGATCTGATAGTTTTCGTTCGGTACGGAGGCCGAAAGGCGAAGGCCTAAATCCACGATTCACCAAGGGTACAGTGAAACACGGTGGTGGCAGTATTATTGTGTGGGGATGTTTGCCCGGGAATGGAGTCGGACCAATTCATAGGATTAGTGGTATAATGGATCGTTTCATGTACCGGGATATCCTTCAAAACGTCGTGCTTCCTTACGCTGAAGAGAATATGCCGTTGCGATGGATTTTCCAACATGACAACGTTGCTAAACATACCGCTAAACTTGTGAAGGATTGGTTTAATGAAAGCGAAATAACTGTAATGAAGTGGCCAGCGCAATCCCCTGATCTCAACCCCATAGAGAATCTGTAGGGAATTGCAGATCAAAATATTGATCGCAAGAAATGCAATAATTTGGACTCACTGCTACGGCAAGCACAAATTGCCTGGAATAACTATATAAATTTAGACACTCAATGCATGAATCTTAAAGCTGCATTTCGAAAATATAATGAAAATTCACTTTCATTCACAAAACAAACATTTTGACCCATAGGCCAACTCGTAATTGCGGATATGCAATTTTTGTTTCTAAAATACCATAAGTATGTTTTCAAATTTTATTTGTCTGTTTATTGTGCATTGTGCGCATAAATTAGGGAAGAATGGTAAACAGTCATAAATTATGTATTTTAAACTACTGAATTAAAAATTACCGTAGCAAATAAAAAAGGGGAAACATATTAATAACAACAATCTATATATGTATGTACATATAAATTACCTACTTACCATCACACCACAGGTTTGCGGCAATGCATGCATCAATTTCAGGACACTTGTATTCGCAATCTGATTCCTTTGGATACAATCCAAATTCTCCAAGTGTATCGTTTCCTGTAGTTGAAACATTGCCTTGTAAGTCCAGTTGCTGCAGTAGCGCTGTTCGTGTACGATGTATCTCCAGCCACGTGAAGGCAATGTCACCCGGTTCTTTAAGAATTGGTTCCAAGACAAGACTCGCTGGTCTGTGGAGCATACAAAATAAATAGTGAGGATATTATATTAAAAAAATTCCATTTCGAAAATGCAAAATAATTTAAATAAAAATCAGCTAATAGCTGCATAGGCTTTCCAAGTATCACATACTCGTATATACTCATAAAAAAAGAATGATGACCAGTCGATATTGACGATCGATCGTTTACATAATCATGATATGATAGTAAAAGTCAGATAGGTATTTGTTCATTTTTAAGAGGCGCATTATTTTTCTGGTATTTCATTTACAACTGTTTTAAAACATTTAGAAGCTTGCTTTTGATTATATAGTATGTTTGACAACGGGACATTTGGTTGTTAATTTCGAAATTAATAAAACATAATAGTTTGTCTCTCTATTTTCGAATTTCATGTGTAATTATTTCATTTTCTGCTAGTGAAAATTATTTTATATTATAGAAAGAGTACCACGTTGTTGTTAACTTGATACTTATGTACTCATATTGTAATTGTCACGTACGTTGTAAATGAGCTTTTTATCAAATTGATATACCTAGAATATACGAATGTATTAAAATCTACTATAAAAAATAATCGAATTTAACAAACGCAGATGTTAGAAGCAGGTACATACTCGGCCGTGCTAAATTCAATTTCAAGACTTTCGAGAAATATTTAAAAAAATGAATTATCCAACAGCTGGCACAAGCCTTTTAACATTCTTAGAAATTACAAAATATGATCTTTTAAATCCATATTTCTCAAATAAATCATTTATTGAATAAATTCGAAAATAAGAAAGACGAATTGTATGCCATTATGTACAACGGTTACACGTATGACAACCACATTGAAAAAAATGTAAACGTTTTGGCAATGGACATTTCTTGCAGTAACTACACCACTAGTGGAGCAAGTACACATTCCAATCAAGTTCAAATACACATTCTGCCAAATTGCCGCTAACAAGACAAACCAAATCCAATCTCATTTATTAGGACATCACCTGAAGGATTGAAACAAAAGTTTAAGACTCTTATACTCGTATGTATACACACATACACAAGTGAATGCAAACTAGGAAAACATAAACAAACAACCACTACGAAAACAACCAAAGGACACTTTGGTATCATGAAATGTTATTGTAATCTAAAGTTCCCACAGGACATGGAAAAGGCACTTACTTATTTGTGAATAGCGGTTGACCATTCGCCCAATCCTCCGAGAATATGTGTAGCGACGTTGGACGGGGACCGCTTTGCGCTGGACATACAACTCGCATAACTTTTAATGGGCGACCGGAGTAAATCATCATTCGATTTTTGGTGTGGCATCGCATTGCATCCTCTGATGTAGGATCGACAGGCAAATACGACCCCCAGGTTTGCACAAATAGACTACGCTCAAGCTGTTGTCCTTCAATGTACCAGGATAGGCCTTCACAGCTAGAGTCCTGCGATTTGAGTGGATATTTGAGTTCATCCTCTCCACCGGAGCCTTTCAACTTTAAACGTTTACGACACTCAGGCACACGCTTGAACTCGTACGATGCAAAGAAATACACATCGGCAAAGTCTTCCGATATATTTAGGCGGGTGACTGTGAATGTCAATTCCATAATTCTAGAATTCGATATAAATGTTAGCGGAGCGTTATACAGGGCGCTGGTATTATCGCAAAAACATCCAAGTGGTATCTTAACATCCCGGAATGGCACATCGTAAAGCTTCAGTTCGGTGATTCGGCCTTCTGGGTCGATTTGATTGCATTTTGGCCGTCCAGTATGCAGGTCAGAATCTGTAGTACATGTTGTCCCCTCACCAAAGGACACATTGTGCAATACGAGTTTAACACGCTCCGACACACCAGCCTCAAATCTGTAGAGGCATGTTAGATTCTTTGCTCCTCCGCGGCCGTAGAGGAAAACGTTCCGTGGCACTTGTACGTTACCCTTACGTTTTCGAAATATCCTTGAGCATAATGTCGGAACTGGATCCTCACCTCGACGTCCTGGCCATGGCTCACCACCTTGCTCGGTGTCGACAAACTCATAGTTCACTGAGAATGTGGCTGGAAATAGTGCAGTACCAGTGTGGGTGTGAAATTCAATTTTCTGGAAATAAAGTTAAAAAAAAAAAAGAATTAGAGGGATTGGGAGAAAAAGAGAGGGAGAGAGTGGTTAAAATTGAAGAGCACACATGAGGAACGGCAAAGAAAATTTATTTACTCTATAGTACATCATAGAATAAAGTAAAAGGATACAAGAGTATATATTTGCAGGTACAAGTGAGCCGATGTGTACAATATAGAGCTCCGTCAAGTGGTAGTGGGAGTACAAGGAAGCAAAGAGAGAACGTAAACATTAATTTCCCTAAGGAGCGAATATTTGTTGGTTGACTGCAGTTTTCAAGGATGGTTGTGGGGAGTTTTAATTAAATTATTTTTGCTGTTTTTTTCGCCCTTTTTTCGCATTCGCTATGGTAGCTTCTTCTTTGACTGGTGAGATGGAGATATCCGTCACTGCTAGTTGCACTGCTAGAGTTAAGTGTTTAAATTTGACATTACCACGTTGCAAAGTTTTGTTGGCACAAACGGTAGGAAATAAAATAACAGCTTTGAAATGTCCGCGGGACAAAGAAAATAAATAAAAAAACAAAAATTTGGTATACCTACAACCATTGGTGAGTGGTGTCGTTCGCGAGAGTGCACCCCGGAAATAAATTTGAATGGGCTGTGCAAATATATAATACGTGCTTTTAGTTCGTTAAGAGTAAATAAAGTTAGACTTTGTCAAAAAAAACATGCATACCTTATAAAAGAAAAAGGTATTAACTGTTAGGCAGCTGGGTGACAAAATTAATTTTAAATGAGGATAAACTGCAGAAAACCAACTTATAGAGAAAAGCTTACGGGATAATTTTTCGATATGCTAATAAAGAATTTTGTCTGCAAAACCAATTTTGAAATGTGTGGGTTATTTTGAAATATCGAGACCGCTGCGCCAAACAGTAGCCTCCCTGCGGAAAAAAACCCGAATATGAAATAAGTTGCATAGTAGCGTTAATGTGATTTTTCGATTCTAAATATAATGGTGATTTTTAAAGCGTTTAGTTTTTAATTGCCAAAAAAGCACAAGAATATTTTAAAATTGTATAAAATTTTTATTTGAGTTGATAAATCAACGCTTGCCATTTACTTTTCAAAGATTATTACGTTTGAAGTTATGTTTTAATACGGAGAGTCAAATTTTGAATCACTCTTTCGAGCATATTGGCGGTATATCGCTAATAACACGTGTAATGTGTAACGAGAGATAAATTGCTCACTGAACTCATTTCTCAATTAGTCCATAGATTAGCGTGCCGTGTGGGATGTAGCGGGTCTTTCTGGAACCACATGTCGACCAGGTTCAGAAATGAGCTTCGTCGCTGAAGACTGTTTTTGATAAAAAAGTGAATCTTCCCTCGGATTTTCTCAAGCCCACTCACCGAACATTCGACGCTGTGGCAGGTCGTTCGGATTCATCGGATTCAAATTCATTGTGTATCACTTCAGCTAAATATAACTGATTCAAATAGTAAAATTTGGAAATATGGACGCCCCTCCTTAACACGATATTGGTGGGCACTAAAATTCCAATTTAAAAAGGAACGCCAAAAATTAATACGCGAGGAAAAAAGTTGGGTTAAAAATGAAGTTAAAAAATTGAACGAAACTTATAAAAATCTTAAATCGCATGTTCTTAGGGTTAGACATTAATTATATTTCAGTATGATAGATGGAAAGGTAACACAGGCTGTGACTAACATATCCTCAAGCAATTGTTAATTGTTTTATTTGTGGTGTTAAACCGACGGACACAATCCACTTCGTGTAAACCCGTCAAATGAAGAAGCTCTTCAATTAAGAATATTTCCAATGCATGCTTATATTTGTTTTATGGAAGTCACATTTAAGTTACAATTTGAGTTCTAAAGCTTCTAGAATAACAAAATCTTCTCGTACTGTTAGAGAAGAAGACAAAACGCATTTAAAAAGATTTCATTAAGAACGTGGGTATAAAAGTTGATATTGTTACGCAAGGAGGCAACACCTCACATAGATTTTTTATGAAACCTACTGTAACGGCAGATATTACCAAAATAGATTAATAAAAAAATTCAGTGTAATTTTGGAAACTATGTATACATATGCAGCAATTTTCCTATTGATCCCGCTAAATTTGGAGCTGATACGGAGGAGACTGCTATGCTGGCCCTTAAATATGTCCTTTTAACTCACGGATCTGAAATAATACAATCGGCACTCCCTGTAGGAGCACTGTAAACAGGAATAAAGATTACAGATATTACAGACTTCTAAACCCTAGGAAGTTATTGTAGTTTGACAACAAACGAAGATGTTATTCACCTCATGCCAAAATCACCAATCTGAGTCCTGATCCAAAAGCAGAAACTAAAGTTAGTGAAGAAGTACAGAACTTCTTATATTAACTTTTTAGTTTTTAACTATGAAACTAAATAAATAAAATCAAATAAAGTAGTCGCGAGACTACGAAATTCTTAGTATGGCATCTCAAGGTAAGAACAGGAAGAAAATGTTTAAAATGTTTCTTTTCAAAACAGTTACGAGTATGTGGGCAGTAACATGATGAGAACTTGTCTGACTTATTTCAACAGGCTGAGTGTATCCATTCCGTTTTTATAAAATTTTTTCCGCCTGCTCCATGTCAAAGGTGTGCGAAGGTCTGAAGCTAATTCATAATTGGAATTTTATAATGCTTTTTTCTTTAAGCACAAAAATAGTTGGTGAACAGTCAGATAACGAAAGATTTTGGACCGATTTTTTAAATAAAACCTCAAGATAGGAAACGCTTTCCATTTAATCGAGAATGTCAGGAACTGAAACCGTGAATGAAGGCTGGGAATCACAATGTTTCGACGAGTGAATTCATGAAAGTATTTCTTAACTATTGGAATTATGTTATTATGTCCAGCGGCGCTGGACATGAGAATCTGAATAAAAATTAGAATTTCTGGATTGAAATTGCACATATTTTTTACTTATTAAATGTGAGTACCCAATTGGACTCCATCGCAACACAAAACTATTCGAACGATCAGTGAAGCCTATGTTCTATAAAATGAAAATAAACGAACAAGTTTTAAGCAGTGTTCAAAGCTCGTTGGCTTTCGATGTCATGTAAGATATTCTACTGAAAATACACAATATTTGTGCGTCCGGCTTTAAAATGCGCATCGTATTGTTGAGCGATGTACAAACTAAAATGGAGAACGGACAGCTACGAAGACTTAAATTCATCCAATCTGTATGAAGGTGTACGAGTATAAAGACCTGATCTAACCAAAAGAATATAAATTAGCGTAATTTTGTATGATAACTGATATTGAAAGAACTATACCCAAAACTATGATTGCCAAGTTTAAAGAAGGTCATCAGAAAATCCATTTTTAACGGTAAGATTATTTAACGTTGCGATGAAATTATTTGACGCTGCATTAGATGAGGTCAAAAGAAGATTGATCATCACCGTACAACATTTTGTTTCAGTAGCTTTGCATTACCTGTTAAAATGTCATTTCATTCAAATCATTCTCATAGCTCAGCTGGTAAAACAATGTTCTTGTAGTTTTTATCACTCTGGTCGTACAAATATGGGTATTTAGGCACAAATTTAATCAATATTTCCATTATTTCACAAAAAGAGCCAATATTAACATCGCGTTGAAATAAAGGTTATATATTTCAACACATCACGGCGTTTCACCGCCGCGTATCAACACCAACACGTTCTGTGTGACAGTTTCTATGATTTCAATAGATTACGACATCACAACGCACTCTGTTTGACGGAGCCTTAAGGCGTATTTGTGTCTATTGCTGTTGTTGCCCTTTAATAGGCTTCCCTGCTCATCTTCAATATATTTGGGAGATTAAATCTCTGGCGAGATTTTTTTTTCGTTGCGCCGCAATTCCATATCAAAGCGCACTTTGGAGCATGCATGATAACTTATCGATACGCTACTGCGAAATACTCGTCCAATAAGGCCTCGACATATGCACATTGGTTGGGAGTAGAACTAAATTCTTGATAGGATTTCATTGCCCGCACTATTCGTGCTAGCTAGCTAAATTTTTTTCAGCTTTTCCAAACTCCTTTTTTGATTTATATATGTAGATTACTTTTTAAATCACATCAAATATTGGTATCTTACATAATGAAATGATCTTACTCTACATGGAATTTGTATATGATAAATACATTTATAGTATCATTATAAGTTTAGTGAAATGCAAATGATGAAGAAAAACGAAAAAACACCATAATAATACAGCGAATGGGGTAAATCCGCAGGAGTTGCTCCAACCAAGTGAATTACGCCGACAATTTATTTGTGATGCGTATAAACTAAACTAAACTAAAACTAAGTGACAATGCGTAATTTAAACAGTTTGGTGTACGAATAGACCTGCCAAAATTATGACAATTGATATATGTATGTTCCGATACATATGTTTGTAATAAGCATAATCGTTTTTGAAATTTAGCCACTTATGTATTTAATTCCTTGCAAGAAACGTTAAAGAAAACAAGTGGCGGAATGTCGGGATGTCGGAAATAAGACCAGTTACTTGAAGCGTACAAAATGGGTTATTACAGAATGGAACAAAATGAGAATGGAGTTACCATCATCTTGATGGCACAGCTGCTAAAAAAAATCGTAAATTTATGAAAAATTAGCGACCGCCTAATGGCAATAAAACTGATAACTGACCACGAAACTTGAAATATTTTGGGATTTTGACGAGCTATTAAATCAGAATGCCACTGGATAACACACACCAAACGCAACTAGATTAGCATCAGGCGAAACGGCGTATATCACATACTCAAATTAACTTAGACGAACCATTAGTTGGTCAACACCGACTTTTGCTGACGTAATTTTTCGCGAAGAAAAGCAATAGCTAATGAAGCCGGCGTCAGATGAAAAACAAACTGACAAACTTAACTAAGGGAAGAGGACAGTTTGGGGCGCTAAATTTGCGGGAATAGCTCCAAAGTGCCATAAAAGAAGGAAGAAGAAATAATACTCGTAAGCGTGGAACGATTTCGAAGAAAAATTTAAGAGTAGTGCAACAATTCTGCTTGGTATTTCAAAAGGCTGGTTTAACATACATAAAGAAATGTGATGGTGAAACTACAATATAAGGCTTCAAACCCTTTGAAACTTGTACAAAGGAGAGCGGAAATAGCGAAAAATATTGTGAATATTTGTAAAAAGAGGCAAACAACCCGGTAGCAAGACCCCGTGCGAAAGAAGTACATGCATTGTATTGCGAATTAGAAGAAGACATTCACAACCTATAAGTAGGCGGCAATCGGTAGAAGAAGTGAAACGTTGAGCACGGGTAAACAACTTAACATTTTTAAGATTGCGGCGCAACATAGAAATGGTAGATTTTACGGAGGCCGAAATTTGCCAGAGGCGTGCAGTCATACCGGATAATATGACCTCCCAATAGTGGGCGATAGTCGCAAATTATGGGTGTGGCTTTGAGGGAGGTAAGTCAACATATAAGACAATTATATGTTTAAAAAATCCTTGCGAATCTTCCAAAGATCTGTATACGGTTTTCATTTCATCGACTTGGAAAAACGTTCGACAGGGTTCCTAGAGATCTTATTTGGATGGCGCTTAGATAGCAGAATATAAAGAAGACGTACACATATCAGAATGATGTATATAAATGCACATGCGAATAACTGGGAAATTCAAAGTTAAGGTTGAAGTACACCAAAGTAGTGTACAAAGTCTTTTGCTTCTAAATACCGCACAAGGTTTTCTTTTATTTAAGCAGCACATCAAAGAGTCCAGGACAACTTCGTTTTCTTTATAGGCAACGACTTGATAGCCGCTCAAGCAACTTTTAATTGGAGAAAGGAGCTAGAGGTACACAAGTTACGAATTAGGCGTTCTAAGACTAAATATCTGCATTTCTCCTCTCCTGACTTCTATTGAGAAGAGGACATCGTGGCAAATGGTGAAACATTTAAATACTGTCGTTAGGCACCAAGGAAATTGTGATGACGATGCCACACATAGAGTCTCCTTTGTATTTTGTGACGGAAAAATGACGCTTAAACTCATGGATTTGTATATACGACAGTCGTGCACCTTAAACATACTCATAGCAATGTAGGACGATGTACGATAAATATAAAGGAACAATTACAACGACGAAAAAGAAAGTGTTACAAAACGGGATCTTATAAAAAGTACGCACATTTGCCGAAGTCTCTTTATTAGGAAACCGATAGTAGAAAACCTTCAGGCCGAGAAATCAGCTGGTTTTGCCATCTTCAACGAAGGTCCGGAAAATCCGGCCAGGCTGCAATAAAGGTTTAAATTCCGCTGGGGTTCACAAAAGAGGTAAAAAAAATCATAATTGCATCATGCATATGCAAAAAAATCAGCAAACTCTTAACCTCACAAACAAGGGTATGCAAAATACAGTGGCATGTAAGTTAATTATAAGATCCGCAAATTTACCCAGCCTCACTGAAGAGTGAGGTGACCGTGGCTCAAGTGGCAGTGTATTGGCTTCCCACTTGAACGGTGCAGCGTTTAATCCCAATCGCGCTCGAAAGACATTATTTCTTTTCAGGTAACTAAAATATCGTGAGATGAATGGTTGCCTAAAATACAACAAGTCAATCTACACTAATAATTTAGTCTCCCCATTAAATGTTCGATATCATCCATGGAGCGGAATAACCACTGATCACAAATAACTTTTTATATAGCTGCCCCCATATTTTGAGAAAAAACCTTACACGTTAAGTGTTAAGTTCTTAAAAAAAAATAGCATTCGATATATCGTAATTAAATAAATTATACATTGCAATTGTTAAACAAAGCAAAAGAAAAAATTGAATTCTTAGCAAAGGGTCGCTGTATGTATTTAGTTTAGCTCACAATTAATTCCTTATTAGAATTTAAGTATAGAATTTGATAACAGGGTAAGCAAACGTGTACCAGATTAAAATAAAAGCCAAGTTAATGCGTAGCATGTAGACTAGTACTCCATCTTAAGATACCATGCAATTTCCAAGCGCAAACATGAACCTTAATGTTTCAGCAGGTTTAATAACTTCTCTCCTAATAAGTTCGGTTGAGCAATAAACTTGCAAAAATAAAAGAACTTGAATAGAAAAGGGTAAAATATAAAATTATTTATGTATACCTATATACTATAGAAACAAGGTGCGAGTACGAATACATATATACACCTGCACATAAGACGTTTCGAATTATTCATTTCTCTTCTTTTAGACAAAATGTTACTTAATCAGGTAAGTTTAGCAAAACAAAATGGAAACGAAAACAAAAAATCAACAATTAAATCGCCATGAGCAACAACATTAAATAACAATTTTACGAGCATTTATTTTTCAATTAATCCATAAGGAAGAAGCAGGCACCAGGCATTGCGAGTACTGCAAGAGCAGACTAAGTTGCGCCAGTTGTACTCGAGCAAACGATGGTATTACAACAAAAAAACATTTTTAATTATTTGTTTTCCAGCATTCATTTGCCGAAGAGTGAATTTGTGGATTCAGGATATTACACCCGTAAAAGCATTTTTTTCTTCATGAAAAATTCTTTATGTTGTAAGAGCTATTGCCCTGTTCATTTTGAGTTCCGTAGAATGTAGTCTCTTTAGTAGTACGTGTGACCAATGAAATGGAAGATGAAATATACAGAGATATAAAATTTCAATCTTAATATACAAAAATTCTATGTTGTGTTTATTAGATTGTGTCTCTATTAGGTAAATTTGATTGCCTGATTTTAAATCCACAGATTATAGATGACAATGTTGAATAAAACCGAAACTATTTCCGATCACATGTTCTACATCTTAGAGCCAAAAAGCCGTAAAAAAAAGTCGACAACTGCTTCGATTCACATTGCACAAAGTCTTTAACGCAAAATTTAATAAAAGTTAAAAGCTTCTAATTTCTGATGAAATAAAATGAGACATTAACAATTAAATGTTATCATTTTTTTAAATATTGAGTATGATTTTAAGCTACCAAATTAATATAGTTTCAGTTACTTTGTAAAAAAATTATAATTATATTTTTATTATTTTATTTTAATTATAGTTTTATGGTCAAAGTAAACCCCATAATAGATTACAATACTTTGGACTAGATTAGACTAAGATCAGAGAAATCAACCTTTGAAAATACTTTTGACAAATTACGGCATAATTTCGCCAAAAAAAATTATTTTATTGAAAGACTTATACGCGATATATAATTATAGATAGATATTTTCAATTAAGACATCTGCAGCGATTTAGTGAAGTGTATGAACAATCTTATTCAACCGCTCGCTAGTATCTTCAGGCTTTGGATCATAGATGCCCTTTTTCCTTCGCTTTGGAAACCGCGAAAGGACGCAAACAGGATATTACCAACTATCAACACATTGCTAAGATATGCTGCATTCCAAGATTTTTGAAAGTATCATTTATGGTGCAAAGTTCTTTCATTGCAAATCTATCTTTGCCCCGAACTATCATGGACTTCTTAAAGCAGATCAACAACTGCCATTTTTATTGATTTATTTCAGTATACTGTAATCTCTAGGGCAAGAGAAAAAGTGGCTACCGCGCACAAGTTAATTACATTCAAAGTTAGTGCATCTGATTTTTAACCTGTTCTCTTGGATTAAATCCTATTTGGAAGAACACTACTACGCAGTCCATTTTCGCTCTCGCTTATCTTAACTAATAAAAGCCATTTCGGAAATTCCACAGTCACCTTGTTCTATTATTTTCATTTCGATTATTAATGATATTGTTAATAAGTACTATATATAGTGTATGTAATATATGTACTCCCCCATATCCACCTATGCCGATCATATAAAAATCTATAGGCAACTTTCCAATTTCTCTGACTCTTAACCTTTACAAGAAATGTTTCTCAATATGGTGCCACAAAAACTTCCTTTAGTGCAACATAAAGAAATGCCATATAAATGTACAGCTTTTTGCTTTATGGGCAATACGAGATAACTTATTGCTATTATACCAAAGTAGTATGGCTTCATATTGTGTACTTTTTTACCCGAAATTATAAGAAAATTATTTTCGACGAACTTGTTTAGCCCTTCGTTAAATTAATACACTCTGCAATATGTATACCTACGAAGATGCTTTTCTTTATTATTATAATGACATTTATAATATATGGACATGAAATAAGAAAACAAAAAGTTACTTAAGGGTTTATGGTAAAAAGTAAATTTGCGCCAATTGAATACTTATACTCAAATCAAGCGAGAAACCCTTCGGCGATGCGTACAAAACCAATCCAATTCAACGCTGTGCTTATGAAAATCATTTCGCATATCGAAAACTTATTTTAATTTCTACACGAATCATTGATTTTGGGTTAAAAAAGATTCAACGTGCCTACTTTGTAGAGAATTTTTTTTTGTGTAGAGACTGTCTCAAGTCCCTACATATATACATACATATGGATGTACACATGCATACGTATACAATACACGTATATTCATACTCATATGTGGAAACTTCTAAAATTGTAACCTGATTTCCAAAAATGGGTAAAAAAAAAAACAAAAACAAAAAACCGTACAAAAGCAAATAGAGTTAAGGCTTCCCCAATTATGTTAGGTTCATTGCGTCGCCATTCAAGAGGTCAGTCAGAGAAGGGTTGTAAAAACCAGAAAATAACACAGACCATGGCTGAGGCATTAGAAACACATGAGAGATCGTTCCCACAAATTGCAATGCACTCACATAATGTGATACAGTCAAATGGGCTATTATTAAACAGAGTGGTAGTTTGTACTGAACCGGCGACCATGTTTTGCTCTAAATCCTATCGAAGTGTGGGCAATCACCCATAAAGGCAAGAACCATAGCGATGCTGATGATGAAGGCTATTCGTAGAACCCTTCACTCAAAGCCAAAACCAAAACGATATAAATCAAAGGATTTGCCTTATTAAGTGGTTAGATGCCAACAAACACAGCAACAACCACATGCGAGCACCCTAGGAAGCTGGTTGCTCGGCTGGCTGACTGGCTGACTGGCTGGCTGCTTGGCCCGTCATCCACAAATATGAAATGAATAAAATGGCTTACCAAGTCCCTTCCGGCACTGACATAGCTTTCTAGTGGGCTGCATGGACGAAGTTTATGTCCTCCAACGCTTGTTATGGCAGTGTGATCGCATAATTTTGGTGTTTCGTAGTCATAAATTTCCAACATAAGCCGTCGTTTGTTTTTTCCACTGGAGCTTGCCACCGACGTTCCACTGATGTCGACGCCAACACTTGAGCTACCACCGCCACTGCTTCCACCAGGCGATCCACCTCCTTTATCAACCCCTGTTGCATCTTTGGAGTTCTTATCGAACCGAGAATTGGCGATGTAGTTGAAACTTTCCTTGACACTTGTCAGTCCATTGCCAGTGGCTGAACCACCACCCGAGAATTTTTGTTGCTGCTGCTGCAAGTAACCGCCATACTTGTTCTCCTGGTTAAATATGCTTGACTGAGTCGGGCCGTAAATGTAAGTGTCCACCGGATTCCAGGCATTGTCTATGTTCACGCGGATATTTTTACCGAACTTTGGGTTCTGCGGACTGTAGTAATAGTTTCCATAATTATTTGTTAGGTTCACGACATTGTTGTTGTTGTTGTTGTTGTTATTGTTGTTGCTAATACCCTGGTATTTACCATGTTGCGAAGTCGAGGAATGGGGTGGCTGGCTAGTCGTTGTTGTCATCTTTATTGGTACATATGTCCCATAACTGTCCCACATTCGCATCCTCGTTATCCATGGGGGAAGATCGGCCTATATTGTCGGACCGACAACAAAGAGCAGCACATAGAAGTGGAATAAAAAATAAATAAGAAAAGAGAAAAAAAAAGCGTTTTGTTACTGTTGAAATTATTATTTTATATTGCATTGTTAGTTGTATATTAGATACTGCTTTGTTTTGTATTTCAATTCACAACTCACACACTATAGCGCTAGACGTAAACCAACACATGGGTTGGAGAAATTGGAGAGAAACTCCTCAAGTGACAGTCGGGGACAATACACCAAACAAAACTAACAACATTTTCACAGCACACAATGCCAAAGTTATTCCACAAAGAAAACTGAACAGAAACGGAAGCATGCAAATAAAAAGATGGAAACGCTACGGAACAGAATAAAAGCCTGACATCCACGGAGCAGAAGCTTTCACCACATAATGCAGGCACACACATTACACAGTTAATACTACGATACATATTCATACTACAATACAGACAAAACACACAATGTCGCTGGTACATTGGGGTGGCTCATCACTTTGGAGGAAACTTACCCTTCCTAGCGTGTTATTATCGTGTATTGCTTGCTGTAGTATTTGCAGATTGTAACTTGTAAATGATAACCAAATCAGGTCGCCAGGGTATCCATGGAAATAGTAGGTGCACGTCGTATTTGGCGGAAGTGTATGACGGGGACTCACAATACGACCCATCCTGCCACGACGAGAAAATAGCACATCATCTGTGAAAAAAAAAAAACATGAATTGTAAATGAAAAATCGAGATTCTCACATCGTTTTCGTATTTATATACGAGTATGTATGTACTATATGTATGCACATAAGTGGAAAAGTTTTGCAATTTAATTTTTTGTCTGTTCGGTAAACAGAATGATATTGTGAATGGGGATTCAATTGAAACTTTGTATTTGCAATTAACATGGCGCTACGAGTATAAAGCATCCACACTGTATGCCGGCTCTTCGCAGTAACAGCTGTTACATTCCTTAAGTTCATAAGTTAAGCAAAATATGTATTGATGTTAAATCATGTAATAATTGGGTTAGGAAATTGTAGGGACAGGTTGGGAGGTGTCATACTTTGTTTATATTAGTGAAGCGATTTCAAAACATCAACCACTAATATATATGGTATGTAGGTACATACATATGTTAGGTATAATTTATTGATTTGTAAAGTATGTATTTTTAACGCTTCAATTTAAAATTGCTTCATTATAACGAATAGCTTTGAAAACAGTTTGTTCAGTAACAGAGAAAAAAAGAAACATATAAATGAAAAATTAAGTTTCAGATGTAAGACCGGCGAAAATGTTTCCACAAAAAATGTCAGAAATTTTGTACCATTACCTGGTTGCCTATTTGTCTTATCTTGTAACTGATGATAACAATTATGAAAAACCTAACTGTTAGTAACCTGTCATAATGTTTAGATTATCACGTGCAATGTTTGCGTACCTTATACGAGTATATCACGCTTATATCAGCGAAGGATATACACAAAAAGGTACTAAGTGAAATCCTATTTACCCACTACTATTAGAAGTAGCGGTAGATATCCAATGTACTCGTAAATGATTATCGAACATGCTCTACGATTTTTATTTTTTTTTTCATTAACTTTACTTCTTGACAAAAGGGAAATACATATAAATACAAAGATACAATACTAATAAAATACCAAAACAGAATGATTTACCAAAGAAATAGTTAGTACAATCTTTTGCCATATGGCAAGTGGCGAAAGTACCTATCAATAACTATATAATATTTTTACAAAAGAATATTGATGGGGAATCTAATAGACAAAAAGAATATAATGAAAAGTATAAAATTTATAACAATAGAACGAAAAGTGAATCTATTGCATTATTATCTAAAGAGAAAACCCATTTTTTTATATTATAGTTTTCTTTCTCTCACACAGAATTGTGGCAATATATTAAATAGCCGTGGAGCAGTAACATAATAAAATCGAGAAAAATGTGTTTTATAAACAGTAGGAGTATTTGCAAAGTTTCTCGAGTTAAAACGTAGACAATAAAATTCATGGTATCTGACATTATAAAATCCTGATTTTTCAAAAAGTATTTTCAATACTTTGCAACACTACAAATGTCTCAACGGAAGAATTTCTAAAGATTTAAACATTGGAAAGCTAAGGGTTCTGCGATTAACTTTTGCCATAATTCTTATTACATACTTTTGTTTAGTAAGCAGAGGCTCTATCTTGTTAAAGTATACACCACCACAGCAAGAGATACCATACTGCAATTTTGATTTAAATAAATTATTGTATACTATTTTTAAAATCTGATTGTAATAATCAAGTGGAACATATGCCTAACAATTCTATTAAGATACTGCTATAGGTGTACAGTGTGATCATTCCATTACTGCAGACTCATTACTGCAGACTACACTATCGTTAAAAGTTTCAACGCTAGGATCAGCTAAACAAAATCGTAGACAACTTTAGGCTGTGGTAATAAAAAGGAAAGTCTTCACATACTAAACCCTTAATATTAAATTCCATAAATTTTGTGTTAGTGCTTATAATCAAATTAAGTTGTTTAAACCAACTGCGCAGTATGTCTAAATCGAAATTAACATGTAAATATAAATAAAAATAATTATAATTAGAGTATGAGAGGGCAGTATCATTAGCAAGTGATGTAATTTTGCCCTTGAAAGGTTGCACAAATAACGAATTAACATAAATAAGGAACAAAATCGGACCCAACACAGAACCTTGGGGGACACCGACAGAAAACTCTTGACTTTTACCATTTGCTGACGGTTCTTAAAATAAGAAGTAAACCATTCGTGTATGAAGCCTCTAAAACTTGCATTGAAAGGTTTAGTTAAAAGCTAGTTATGGTTTACCATTGATATGCTTTGGTAATATCTATAAAGAGGCACGACGGAATTTGAGAGTTATTTAGGCTAGTGTATATTTCCCAAATCAGTTAAGTAGCGCACCTTCCGTAGATTTACCACTTCTGAAACCGAACTAGATATTCACAAAAAAACTGCGTCCTATTCAAAAAATAAAGCATTCTCGATTTTATTCCTCTTTCAAAACTGACAACATAGAAATTGGACGATAATTGTCACATTTTTTATGAAGGGGTATAACAAGTGCTGTCTTTAGGGAAGTGTGGAAAATTCCTTTGTACACACAAAAGTTAAAAATAAAACAGAGAACATCAGAGATCTGAAAAGATATATTTTTTAAAATTCTGCTAGAGATCTTATCTAGAGGTGTTGAGTTTGACAATTTTAAAGAAGGTATGATTTTTTGTATTTCAAGTGCAGAAAATTCAATGAAGAAGAAACATTCGGGTTGAAATTTCGTTTCCACTAAACTATCATTAGTACACGGTATTGAGTTGAAATAGTTTGATAAACTATGAGAAGTCCCTACGTTTGCAAAGAAATCATTAAACTGGTTAGCAATTTCTAGAGGAGATCAGAAGTTGTAGAGTTGGTAATTTCCAGATGATATTGTATCATCACTATTTTTTTTTTTATTTAAAATTTCGTTAACCACTTGCCATTCTATCTTAGAGTTACCAACACTGCAAGGTGAAGCTTTTTTAAAAACAAATCAAATGCTGTAGAGAGATCAGAAAACGTATAGACTTCAACCCAAAATTCATAGTTCAGATAGTTCCTTAATGCAACAAAATTAATTTTTACACTTTCCCTAATTTCTAATTTTTTTATACGAGTGACTTCGGTACTTAGCTGTAAACACATTAAATAGTGATCAGTAATCTTTAGATCATAAGCAAGCGCTTCATATCTCACTTGAGTGTTTCTATGAAATCTTAACACATTGGCTGAAAATTCAGTGCCGTTTTATAGTAAAATACAAAATTTTTGCAAAATTCAACTTTATTTATCAATATAGTTGCCTTCGAGGGCGATACACAGATTGCAACGATTTTTCCGTCTTAAATCTCTTTCGCTGAAATAGTCGCTGGGGGCCAAATCTGGTGAATACGGTGGGTGGGGAAGCAATTCGTAGCCGAATTCTTTCAATTTTGCCATCGTTTTCATCGACTTGTGACACGGTGCATTGTCTTGATGAAACAGCACTTCCTTTTTCTTCAAATGCGGCCGTTTTTCTGCGACTTCGTCCTTCAAACGCTCCAACAACGTAATGTAATAGTCGCTGTTGATAGTCTGCCAATTTTGGAGATAGTCTATGAAAATTATTCCATGTTCATCCCAAAATACGGATGCCATAACCTTGCCAGCCGAGGACGAGGTTCGTCGCCTGCTCGCCACTCAGCTGACTGCCGACTTGACTCTGGTGTGAAGTGATGGAGCCAAGTTTCATCCATTGTCAAATACCGATGAAAAAATTCGGCTTGATTGCTGTTGAACAGCTTTAAACACTCCTCTGAATCATCAACACGTTGTTGTTTTTGGTCGACTGTGAGCAAACGCGGCATCCATCCATGTATGATATATCCAACACGCTCTTTTGATATCTTCAAATCCTCAGCTATCTCGATCAACTTCACTTTACGGTCATTCGTAATCATTTTGTGGACTTTTTTGATGTTTTCATCTACAGCAACTTCTTTTGGACGTCCACTGCGTGCATCAACTTCGGTGCTTCTATGACCACTTTTAAATTTTTCAATCCACTTGCGAATGGTTCGTTCGGCTTGTGCAGAGTCCGGGTAACACTTATCAAGCCATTTCTTTGCATCGGTTGCATTTTTTCCCATCAAAAAGCAATGATAAATCAACACACGAAATTGTTTTGAATCCATTTTTTTCACAATAACAAAAGTTGCTTCACTCACAACGGTATATCTCGAGAACTAATCGTCCGACAGCTGTCAAATTTATACGCGTATCTTTTGAAGGTTGGTACTAACTGAAAATGGTATGGATTTAATTCAAGTGGTGCCCTCTCTTAGAAACGGCACGGACTTTTCAGCCAATGTGTTATAAAAATATGATCTAAACATGCATTAAGACGCGTCGGTTCATTAACAACAGACATAAGGCCAAACGATGCAAGTACAGACAAAAAACGATCGACATCTTGAGATTCGGAGAGTATATTAATGTTAAGATCTCCAAGTAATTTAACATTTTTATGTTTTATGTGTTCCAGAAATCCTGTAAATTCTTCCAAAAAGAAGTGGATAGAAGACTTATGCAGTCTATAAACACAGAGAAAATAATAATTAACACCAGAAACTTTACAATTAACACTCTTCAAGATTATTACTATAATGCACTGCAACTCCACCAGCTGCATATGAATTGTTACAAGCAGTAACAAAAGTAAAATTAGGAATTATGTCATGATCCGACAACTCCTCATCAAAAATCCAAATTTCTGAAAGAAAAATAAGATCTGGTAAATGGTCCATAGGTGTAAGGTGAGAGAAAAAAGTATTGAAATTTCTTCTCATGCTACGTACATTCTGGTGGATAATAGAAAAACCTGAAGAAAAGTTGTTGGCTTGATGATTTAGACAAAAACATTTAAGATAAAAAGGAGTAGAAGAAGGAGAATTTTATTTAAACATTTTATTGGACATTATTTCAATTTAAGAAGATTGATTTTCATTGATTGTTAAACATGAGCGCATAAGTAATAGTAAAATCAAAACGCCGCACCAACAAAAGGAGCCTGAAACATAAAACGCATCCTTGGTATTGTATTTCTGATATTTCTGTTTTTTGTTCAGATTTCCCTTTGCGTGAAGTTCTGCCTCGGGAGAGCTTACTTGTTCAATTGTATTAAAGCAAAGGGGACACGTAAAACTGTAACAATTGCTGATAGGCATGACTAATATCGCAGACAATAAAAACTACAAGCGCTTGATTGAAAGATGACAATACAATATAATGGTAATCAACGCTTCCTTGCCGAAGGCAGGTGAACACACCATGATGAGATCTGATAATAATAATGAAAGATTTATATTGTAGAAAAAACCATTATATGGTATCTTCATTTGTCTGTACGAGAGAGAAATTGGAAATGAATGTGATATGTACGAGAACTACTGAACTCGAAGTTAAAGTTACAGAAGATGAAGATATTGTGGAAAGTCTTTAGCTGTTTATTGTCATGTAAGATTTTTTATTGAAACAATTTGAAGATTTAATAATAACTTCACTTTCCTAATGGTAATATCCCAATCAACACTACCGATGCAACAGCCCTTTATACAACAATTTGATTCAGGTGTGAAAAAATAAGCGTTTTTCTGCATCAAATCACGTCTGGTAGGCAATTGCAGCTCAAGCTCCACCCGAAGTTCGAAGAAATGGCCTCAGGAAAACTGGTTCTATATTTCAAACGTCACAACATCAGTAATCTTTCAGTCGTGAAGTTATGATCGAAAATAGAGTTGCGAACAACACGTGCAGTAGTATTTAAGATATGTATTGTACATACAGTGCCGTATGGTCAAACATTTTATTACCCTTTTCGGGCGAACTTCTTGGAATTTATGAGAGCTACGGAGTTTTTTGCACTAGGTTGCAAAATTTCGTTGAAATAGTGCATAAAAGTCGATGTGCCTCTATGAATAAGAGGTGCATTAAGCTCGTGATGTCAGTCCGAAACGAACGGAAGTAATTTAATGAAAAAAATGGGAAAAATCAGTTCGGAGTGCAAAGCTAATATTTTGTGTCTGTCACGTCTCAGTTTGACACCACGTGAAATTTCTGGAAGATTAAATGTTGCTCAACAAACTGTGACATGGAATTTAAAAAAATATCGCGAGACCGGGACTACTAGCAGAAAGAAAAGCTCAGGGAGGCAAAAAAAGACGACCCCAGTGGAAGATCGTTTTTTGGTGCTGTACAGCCGTCGGCATCGTTTCAAGACTTCGGTAGATCTTAAAAACGATCTGTGTCGAGCTACAGGAAAAATAATTTCGTCAAGCTCAGTGAGGAAAAGTCTCGTGGAACAGGACTTAGAGCACTCAAGCTAGTACTGAAGCCGGATTTTCCAAAAAGGGTCAGAGAACAACGATTGCTCTGGGCATCTTAATTAGACTCATTTTATATGGAACAATGTTATCTTTTCCGACGAATCAAAGTTTAAGCTGAATGTTGGAGATAGGAGGATTCTTGCGCGAAGGGAACCGAAGGAAAGACTGAGCTCTGAATGCAACATACGGATGCCCCGGTGTGATGGTCTGGAGATGCTTCTCTGAAGAATGGTCTGTCACTTCAGAAGTTTACCTACGGGTTCTGGAAAATGTATTAGAGCCCTCTGCGCTGAAGCTTTTTGGTGACACTTGCAGATTCATTTTCAACAGGACAATGATCCTTGCCATGTAGCCAAAATTGTAAGTATAAACTTGTTTTTTTTTTAATATGAAAGACGAATATCAAGCTTTTAAATAAGTTAGAACTTTTAGGACTAAAATAATATTTGCTTTTTTTTTTATTTCTTAAATTAAAAAGTACTTCGAAGAAAATAATGTCGATGTATTAAGTTGGCCTCTCTACAGTCCAGATTTCAATCCAATTGAGAATATCTGGTCAATAATGACATTTTAGGTTGCGAAGAAGCGTCCAGAATCAATTGAAAACCTAAAAAATTTACTTATCCGGATCTGGATCACCATACGTGCTTCCACATGGAAAAACCTATCTGAGTCAATGTCTCACCGATGTGCAGCGGTAATAAAAGCAAAAGGTGGTCCAACAAAGTACCAATTAGATAGAGAATGTTACTGAGAAGCAATAAAAAAAACAAAAACACTGCACCAGTAAAGCATTTTTCTTTAATCCCGAAAAATGAGGCTGGTACCTAAAAAACCCATTTATCGGTCTAACAACTTTTTGCTCCCGTGACCGTGTGTGAAAAATGTTAAAACTCTAAATGTATTATGAAACGATTGAAACCGCATAAGAAAATATATACTCTTTAAAAAATATTTAGTTATTTCAACAAATTTCACAAAATTCGAGAAAAAAAGTTTAATGTACGAGTACGTATGTACAGGTTGTGCATATGCATTTTTACGCATCACATATTTCAAGGTTTACCCCTCCGTATACTCACTTAGTATACTTAGTCTCACATGCCATACTAGGTGGGGTTTGCTATACCCCGAAAATGAAATGAAATAAAATCCACAAAATTGTTGTTCTGACTGTCAAATACTATGATATATAATTTAATAACTATTATTGAATAGGTTTAATGAAAAAATCATTTTATTTATACTTTTATTAATAAAATACATAAATACAAAAACCTAACATTTTCTTCAAATTATAAACTATTAAGTCTTTTCTTGAGTACCTCATTCAAATGGCACACGTTAGAATCACATTCTTCTCAATTTTTAAGATTATCGTATAGCTACTTTTAATTTTTTGACAATTCATAGTAAAGCAAACAACATTACTGGATATCTTAATCACTACAATTACCGCAATCTTGATAATAAAAATCTGCATGTTTCAAACAGATAGGCGTATTACATTTTTTACAACCGTGCCTAGTCTTTCTATCTTTTTTCCTAGGGCAAGCTTAACATCTTTGCATTATATTAGACCTTTTTTTCCGGCAGTTTTTTTAAGTCTTCATGGGGTTAAGGAAAATGCTTTTCAATTCTGTTCTGCTTCAGTTCCCTAAGAAGCCTTTGGTTACTAAATTTCTCTGCAAAATAATTGTTCATGAAGGTAATTGCCTCCTCATTTGACGAAAAGCTCTGTCCTTCGAGCGCAGTTTTTAGATGAGGGAACAAAAAGAAGTCGCTTGGGGCTAGATCTGGTGAATAAGGCGGAAAGTCAAGCAGTTTAAACCGTAATTCATGGATTTTCGCCATGGCAACCGCTGAGGCGGGAGACCGCGCGTTGTCTTAGTGAAACAGGATTTTCTTTTTCTGCAAATGTGGCTGTTTTACCGCAATTTCTGCCTTCAGCTTCGCAAGTAGTGATGCGTAGTATGCTCCTGTAATGGTTTTTCCTTTTTGAAGATAATCGATTAAGATCCTTTACTATCCCAAAAAACAGTCGCCATCACTTTCCCAGCCGAAAAAACAGTTTTTGCTTTTTTTGGAGCCGGCTTGCCCTTTGCAGTCCACTGTTTTGACTGAATTTTTGTTTTGGGCGTATAATGGTGTATCTAAGTAAGTAATTGGCACCAAAACTCGGATTTATTGCGCCTAAGCTGCGCCAACAGAGCGTTGGAAATGTTCATTCGAACACGTTTTTGGTCTAATGCGGCGCCCAAAGCGCGGACAGCTTTCTCATACCTAAATCGTGATTTAATATGTAACAAACACGGTCTTTAAACATTTTCATAACCTCTACTATCTCTCTCACTTTAATTCGGCGGTCGTCTAACACCATTTGGTGAACTTTAGCAATGTTATCGTCAGTGGTTGCAGTTTTTGGACGTCCCGAACGTTCTTCATCTCCCAAGCTCTTACGGCCACATTTAAATTCAGCTGCCCAAACTTTCACAGTGGTAAATGATGGTGCAAAGTCCCTATACACAGAGTCCAACTCATTTTTGATTTGCGTAGGCGTATTGCCTTTCAAAAACAAGAATTTAATAACAGCTCGATACTCAATTTTTTTCCATTTTCACAAAAAACACTCACATCGACTCACTCAAACTACTGTCAACTAAAAACTGCGCTTCCAAAATGACTGAAACTTCGGTAAGTAACTGTCAAGAGATGCACAACTAGCATTCACTAGCTTTTATTGACGAGTGCTGCTATCTTTATGTTGCGGTCGGAAACTTTTCAGGCAACTCTATAATCATACTACATATTTATTTCAGCATGATTGAGTAGAGCAAAAAATATTGTCAGGGGCCAACGCTCAGAAGTATGCGAAACGTCATAAGTTCTTCATAATTTATCAACAACATGAACTCGACTTTTGGTCAGATTGTAAAACGTAATAATAGCCGGTCTTGCCTGACTGCCTGTTTCAGGATTAATTTCTTTATCGTGATGCAATGACGACATCATACATATGTATACCACCTTGATCGAAAAGTTCCCGAGGGACACCACCGTGTGGCGCTCCCATTGTTCCGATTTGAGTTCTGTTTTCTTTGTTAAGTTGGTAAATCTGTTGTTGACATTTTTTCTAAATCTTAGTATCAGAGCTTGACATTTGCAAAAGTTACGTAGCCAAGAGTACATCTATCTTTGTGTGTGTTCGCGATTTTTTACAATTTTAGAAATGGATTTAAATTTACAACAACGAACTTGTATTAAATTTTGCGTAGAAAAACGGATTTAATGGTGCGCGAACGTTGAAATTGTTGGAAAAGTATTTCGGCAACAATTTTCTAAAGAGTCGTGATCGTGAGTCAATCGAAGATGATGAACGCAGTGGCAGGCCATCGACATCGAAAACCGACGAAAATATTAATGAAGTAAAAGAAATGTTGGTCAATAACTGCAAATTAACCATCTGAGAGATAGTGGAGGACTTAAACATTGCCTATGGATCCATCCAAGACATTTTGGTTAATGATTTGGGTTTCCGTCGTGTAGCAGCAAAGTTGGTGCCAAAAGACCACAATTTCATGCAAGAAAGAGACCGTGTTGACGTCGCTAAAGAGATGATTTGCGAGGCTGAATCCGATCTCACATTCACCAAAAGGATAATTACTGAAGACGAGACGTGGGTTTATGAGTACGACACGCAATCCAGACATCAGGCAAGCGAATGGCGTTCACCAAATGATCCGAGACCAAAAAACCCACGTCGGTTTCAGTCAAAAAAGAAGGCAATGCTCACCGTTTTCATGGATTACAATTATTTGGGCGCCATGAGACGTTTGCGTGAAGCAATTCGCCGTGGATTTTGACGAAAAATGCAACAAATGCCATTCAACAGGGACCGAATTCACCTGACTTGGCTCCCTGTGACTTCTTTTTGTTCAATCGAGTTAAAAAACCACTACGGGGAACGCGTTTCAGCAGCCGAGAGGAAGTAATGGAAAAATCGCAGGAAGCACTGATGGACATACCGAAAACCGAATATAAAAAATGATTCGAGGATTGGATCAAGCGCTGGCATAAGTGTGTTGCAGTCAGCGGGGATTACTTTGAAGATGACAATATAGATTTAGATGAATAAACTTGTATTTTTAATTTTCTGACTCCGGGAATCAAGGTAGTACATCCATTCCATTCGGTGGCTCATATTTTGACTTCCAGAACGTGCTAAACCAGATTTCCTATCTGACCTATCAAACCTATCAAACCAAATAGTGCCTTTACTTCTTCCTGAGTTGTTTCCGATTTTTGAAGGTGCTTTGTAGACTGCAAATAAATTTTCTCATTGGTGCAATTCACGATATCAGCAATCATATTATCAGTTAAAAATAATAAATAGCACTGAATAGGTGACTTTTTGTCTCCCGCAATTGATTTTACTCCAGGTAGATGACGATAATATTTTCAGCTCTGGTGCGAATAGCAAGCCTGTACTGTTGTTTTTGCCATTGCGTAACCCCATATTTATAATATCCTGTTTCAGCCAAAACAGTTTGGTGCGGCTTCGACGGTGGTATGTCATCACTGTCTGCATCAGAAGATGGTTTGTTAGCCTCCACTTCACTATCAGTCTTGCTTTGAACACTAATATGATTTTCATCATCGTCCGAACCTTGCTCTAGATTCATAATATTTCGTCTTCTATTATCCGAGACATCTTTTAGTGAAATTAATACCTGACAACATTTTTTTTCACGTTAAACGAGCATATAAATTTGTGATTAAAAAAAAAATCAAAAGTATTTAGAGCCACCGCGACATACAAGGTGGGGTGTGTGATACCCAAGCGCACTTTACGCACGTGTCACGTATTGTAGAGCAGACGCCGAAGTACTACTGAGCTGCTGAGAGAACGAATACGCGCGCCTTTACTGTTTAAAAATTATCACGAATTTTCAACCGCTGGGGTGTATCATACTCCACCTCGTTCACGGAAGAAAAACATTTCTTTGTTTAAAATATTAAAGATGTTAAAATGAAGGGTTCCTCGTTTTGAGAAATATGTGCAAGTAATTTTACTCATATTGTATAACACAACAAATTATAGGGTAGTCTTAATACGAATGTTCAGTGAAGGTCACGAATGTCATACGAACCTGTAGTTTTTAAGTTTCGTTGACCAAATTTCTCTCAAACCGAAGCGGGAGAAATAATTGTATATGTATAATAGTGCATAAGGAATGATGCAAGGGTCGGAACAGAGCACTCAAAAAAGGACAGTGTATTTTACTTATTGTATTGTGATTCTATTGAAATTTCTCAGTCTTTCGTAGAAGGATGAGAAATCGTTCCAACTGATGTGAGCGTAGGCCGGATATTCACAGAGGTAATGCACCGCAGTATCACCAACACTTTCACAGCAAAAAGGATGTTGTATCAGTTATACCCAGCACCTTAAGTGCCACCTTGTGGGTGGCCGTGGTTCAAGTGGTAGTGTTGGCTTCACAATCGGATGGTTCATTATTCAATACCAGCCGCAACCGAAAGTCTTTTTTTCAGGCAACTAAAATCTCGTGAGATGAATGGTTGCCTAAGTACAACATCAAGTCAATTTACACCAAACATTTTTAGTCTCCCCATTAAATGTTGGATGCCACCCATGGAGCGAAATAACCACTGAGCCCAAACTTAACTTAACAAATGCCTTGGCATCATAAATGTAGTCATACATACTTGAATGTTAAGTTCTTTAAAAAAAAAAAGAAGAAAAATGTAGTGCTCCGCCACGACGACAGTAAGCAGCTTGCTTCTTTAGATCACTGGATGGTGATGATAGTCAAACCAGTTAGCTTGTTCCTTTTCGTAAAGAGAACAAAGTCAACAAACAGGATTGACTGAAAGCCCATTTCTAGTGCACCAATCGTCGTTCACGTCAATGGCTGCCTGTGCTTTAGAGCACACAGTCGCTAGACACGATCCATCAGACAGTATAGTTACATCAAACACGTATGCTTGTGCTTGGAGACAGAACTTCGCCTTGGGGGCGACGCTTGTTTGCTCTCACTATAATCCGTTGTTGACAACCAAGTCAGATAATAGTATGAAATCTAGGAGATGATTGGCTCACACGTTGCATCTGCTACTGCCGCAAAAAGTATTCTGAACATCAGCACCGCAGCATATGATAAGTCTCGTCTTCCTGAAATCATAGTATTCAATGAGCTCAGCTAAAAGCTTTGGTGGTAATAATAATACCGAACCATAGCGAAAATAGACTGACGCAAAGCAAAATTTTTGCCATTCTCAGTTCCATTCGTATTTTATGTCTGCAGCAACTAAATCTTGGTTGCAAAATTGCCCACCAAGATCTGAAACCAGAGATTTCATTGTTTATTCCGCACTAATGGTTTCTGTATGGATAATACTCGTATGTGACAAGTTGTACTGAACAAAACAAATTTCGAGTTTTCCTGGAGTTGTTCTTTTTCAGTATTCCGGAACTCACATTTAAATACTAAAATTTGCCAAGCTTATAAGGCTATGAGGGGTAAAACTTTACAGGTCAACCATTGAATATAATATGTACATAAGTAATGGTGACCCATCATCACTTATTTTCCAGTAAGTCGACTAATGTCTTTAGGAACTGTTCTGCATAGAAATATCGACAAATTAATTTAATATCACATTGTCCTCAGGACAACCCAACTGCGTTTAAAATATACCGCGGGATCAGATTAGTATAGACATAGGAGATAAATCTCGCAGATTAATCGTAAAATATTTTGCAAACCTTATCACAGATATTTCTGAAGTCAATCAAATTTGCTCGATAAATGTCAATATATTCGAACTTATAATTGTGTGCTTTGACATGAGGTCTAATATAACGAGACCCAGTGGGACCCAAAATTAAGCCTCAAAGGTAATAAGTGATAAATGAATAGATCTAGAGTGGTTACCGAAGTAGGTGCTGGCATCTTAGAAACTGCAAGATTTACTTTAGAATGTCGGCATATTTCAGAATGTGCCAGGGTCATTATTGAATAATAGGAATCAAACCGCTCTTCAATATAATACCTATCAGGACTTATGCAAAAGGAATAGCTCAAGCTCTGTTACGTACCAGACCATAAGGTTATTAACGGAAGCGTACTTGCAAAAAAATGTATTTAACAGACTGAGCAAGTTTTTAAATACCTCTACAGAAATTATCTGTTTTGTTAAGAAAATAAAGCTTCTATTGATTCCTGAATTATTTTAGATATTGCAGCATTGGCATGATATTTCATACACACATACAATGCATAAACCCAATTATTAATTAAATTTCAAAGAAATAGAGATAGGTTCTATAATCATGTCAGCGGTTCAAATGGCAGCAACTTTTATGTCGTAAAATATGACTATTGCCGATTTTCTTCGGGAAAATATAACAACACCTAGCTACACTAAAGTAAATACGCCACAAGAAGTTTATTTTATTTATTTATTTAGTTTAGGGAAGCTAGAACAGTAACTTTTTAGTAGCTATTTACAATATACACTTAGTTATAAGTTAGTTATTACAGAATGAGTAAGCTATAAATGAATACTACAAACTGAAATTTAAAAATAATTAAAGAAAAGTAGGATATGATTACGAAGAACAACAAAGAAATATAAAATAAATACTATAGACAAAAATCAGTTCTTTTGACATGACAGAAGATGCTGTAATTCTTTTTTAAACTTGTGTATATCTCTTAGTGCTCTGTCGTGTTCTAAGAATATTGAAGAGAAAGACCAGAGTGCGAAATTGAAGATAGTTTTCAAAAGGCATACCTAAAACTTTTACTGAGAGATGTGGCACATGATCATATCTTCTTAGGCCATATATGTATCGAATGGCACTGTTGAAGACAACTTGTAATTTTCGTGTGCACACTGAATCATAATTTCCATATAATTCACACCCATGTACAAGGATTCGTGTATCCAGTGATGTAATTGGTTGAGCTGTCCACAAGGTTCGCAAGACGCCATAAGCCTTCCCTACGATGGTGTTAATATGGTCGTTCCATGTTAAAAATCTGTTTAATATAACACCCAAATTCTTTGATGTATCCACTAAATAGACGGGGGAGTTATTTAAAGTGATTTGCGGGAAATACGACAGATCCAATTTTGTTTTAGATATAACCAGGCATTTGGACTTATTAGGGTTGAGTGTCAGGCCATTTTGCAAAGACCAGTCAAAAATACTATTAAGATCCTGATTAGTTTCAAGGCAACAATTTTCAATGAGACCTAGCGTGCAGGTTCGATAAATTTGGACGTCATTTGGACGGCATAAATGTATGTTAAGGAATGTGTGACTAGATCTGGTATCTCATTAATATATAGAGAGAATAAGAGAGGACCCAGAATTGATCCTTAACGTACCCCTCGAGTTAAAAAAAGAAAATCAGATAAAATGTTATTAACAAAAACGACTTGTTTTCTGTTGCTTAAATAGGATGAAATCAATTTAACAGCAGAAGGTGAAAACCCCAAGTAGTGTTGTAGTTTTTTGCAGAGCAATGCTCGGAAGCCTGATTGCATATGAGTTATCATTTTATTGCGAGAACGATACTCGTCAAGTTGCCTTGGCATTATTCGCTCGCATCCTTTGAAGAAGAATGGTAGAATGGAAATTGGTCGAAATTCGTCCCTAATAGAGTTTTTTGGCAAAAATTTTATTTTAGCTATTTTCCACTGATGGGGAAACGTTCCTGTCGTAAGGATAGTATTTATCACATGAGTGACATACGGTAGGATCAACGGTAGAATGGCTTTGATAAAAACTGGATGAATTTCATCGACTCCAATTGCACTGGACCTTATAGATAAATAGCTTTTGATTACATCTGTACTGTCTACACAAGCAAGCAGGCGCATGCCGATTATCTAAATTAAAGTTGAGGTTTGCTGTCCTAGTTGGTCCTACAGAAACAAACTTGTGGTTAAGCACATTGCCGTCAGTGTTATTTGGTCAAGAAAGTTTTTCTTTTCCTATACCAAGATGTCGTAGGTTACTCCACAGTTGCAGCTACAGAGTTACCCAGACTAGATTTTAATCTGCTAGAAAAAAATTGTGACTTTGCCGCCCTTATTTCTCGAACAACCATATTACGGAGGGATTTGTATATATGGTGAAATTCAGCTATATGATATCGCTTCCACCGATTATACGCTTGATCACGTTGCTTAATTATTTGACGATCGAAAACCAAAACTGTGATGAGTTTTTGATGGTTTTTGTTTTTATCGGAACATATTGCTTGAAGAGAGAGTTAATATTTGATTGGAGAAATTGTGCCTGGTTATCTGGACGTCTCCAGACGTTAAATAAATGACATTAAATAAATTTGTTTTCTTGGTATGGCAATTATGCTCTGTTCAAGATTAACTTTGTCTACATTGGCAAAGTCTCTATATTGAAATGTGGTACCTGGTGCTTAGTTATGTACCCGAAAGTCATAAATAAGAAAAATTAAATCGTGCTTAGAGAAAGCAGGAGCAGAAAGTTGATCATAAAAAAGAGCGCTATCAGTACGACTAACGAAAAATCCTTATGTTTTCGAGTCAAAAATTATTCAAAGTCCTTTTTAACGGCATCTAGGTGTACTTCTTCTTTAGCAAGTCCTCGAAAAGGAACACACACGTCAATCTATTCTAACTTTTCTTTGAGTGGGAATGATAGATAAAAAAAAAAAAACTAAATAGAAAAAACTAATACTAATTTTTATATGAGGTAACATCGTACACGCTTCCACGCAGAGAAATTACAAAGCGGTTACACTTAGCATATGTAAGAAACAGATATGTATATAATTTTAAATATACGGAGTGTCCCCTAATTCTTCAACGATAATTTGAGAAATGATTCCTGAGCATATTCTAAGAAAAAAATCTTTCCACTGTAAGGGTCTACCTCCAATGTTGACATAATTTATCGAGGATTTAAGAAAAGGCTTACTTTGGTGTACCCTGACCAATGTTAACAAAAATTGTTCTGTTAATATTAACGGTAGAAACTTTGTTTAGGACATAGTTTTTAGAAGAAATAGTAGTCTTTATAACTGCGTTTAAATAAAGTTAACATCTTGTGTGAGTCTTCAGATATCCAATTTCTAAGCCTGTTCCATTTTTCTTGCCCATGCAGATTTCGACTTTGGGATTACTTTTCTCCAGAAAATGCATAATAGATATAATGTTTTACCGTCTTTTTTTATGAATGTAATAATAATAATAAAAAAAAATATCATCAAATTTGCACAAAGCTCATAGATTTTATGTTACTTGGGAAAACCTGCAGCAGATGAAATTTAAAGAAAAAAAGTTTCTTGCTTCAAGCTCCAAAGGTTTCCAATTACACCTCTCCATAGTTGAGCGTCCATTGCACAGCTCATAAACGTAAATAATGTATGTCTGCGTAGTCTTGGTTTGTAAATGCAGACATTAGCGACTGTAATCTTAGTGTAAAAAATAAAACTGATGAATTATTTTTTTTTTAATCTTTTATACCATTTCTGTTTGATATATTTTCGAAATAGGCCTTCAAATCCCAAACCTACCTTTTTCTGATAACTTCTAAGCAACAAGGTAAGGAAATGAGAGTTTTGTCAAGTAGTTCTCATAAGAAAAAAATTGTAAATCGTTATGTTAACTAGGCATTTTCTGGCGAAAAGTGACCTCAAAGTCAAAAATTAGCATGGGCAATGAAAATGGACCAGGCTTAAAAATTGGATATGCAAAGACTCAAACAACATATCAACTATATTTAAACGCCGCCGTTACAAAGACTGGTATTTCTTCTAAAAAAACAAAGTCCTACACGAAGTCTCCACCATTAGTACCAACAAAGCGATTTCCGTTAACATGGGTCAGGGTACAACAAAGTAAGCCTTTTCCTAAATCCTCGACAAATGCTGTCAACATTTGAGATAGACCCTTACTGTAGACCGATTTTTTTCATAGAATATACCCAGGAATCATTTCCCAAATTATCGTTGACGAATTACGAAAAACCGCTGTATATTACAAAATTGTAAAATTATAAAATCGTAAAATTATGAATTATAGAATAGACTGGCAAAATGCAGCAACCATTTTGTCAGATAGGGCAGTTTTCTGCTGTAACAATATCACATAGTATTTTTGTCCGAAATGTGGTAGTCAGTATACAGGACCTCCTTAAAACGACATGTCTGGGACGTCGGACTGAGCTGACGGCGCAAACAATTTGTCGGACAATACGATTGGCAAATTACACATGTATTAATTAAACATTTTCCCAAAAACCAACCATGTGGTCATCAATAAACAATACGCTGTTAAAATGACATGTTAGAGGCGGTGGTAGTCGACTACCGCCGCCGTAATTTTGACGGACAAGTATTTTCTCAGTTATTACATAATCATTCAAATACAGAAAGAACAACAATGTGGTCGTTAATATACTGTATCCGGTTAAAATTACATGTTTGGATGCTTCGCAATAAAAAACACAGCGCTTTCGCGCATCGTCACAATTGTAAAATGTGGTAGATTCGCCATAACGAAGCCACTCGCGCGTGTGGTAATAATGAAAATCCGGTAGGTGATGCACTGGGTACTATTAGATTTTTTAAGGTAAATAGATCTACTAATATTAATCGTGTGAGGTAACATATCTAAATGAGTGTTAGCTTGAAATTTTTTGTTAAGTCTAGAACCTTACAATGAATCCAGTTTAATCAGATGCCCCGTTTTTGAGTAATCGATGTGTAAATTTTAAAACTATTAAATACGTTGACCCCTGTGTGGAATAACGGGATAATTTACGTATAAGATTAAATGCGTCCGGTCTCCCTGCGCATGAGCGTAAGTTAAAAGTTAGGGCATTTATAATGCTCATACGCAACTTGGACACACCGAAGCTATGCAATGGCACTCCGCTTCGAAAAACAACTAAGGAATGTCAAAAAAGTCACAATTTTAAACGGATGGGGCCGCGGATAGGATGCTTTCATCTCTCAATTCGTCTGATTCCTTCTATGTAACTTCTCTTTCAGTTAAAATAGCTGCAATTCCCCTTCGCCCACCGCTTCACCATGACCACCAACAAGTCGCGGGTCAGACGGTGTAGACCCAAGGCCAACTTTACGTCGCCTGTTCGAGGATCAGGGTCTCCTCGAATCTTATCATTAAGCTCCCGACAACCCAACGAGAAGTATACATAGTATAAAGAAAGACCTTGATTTAAAGTATAACTCCATGACGTTCAGTTTGTTTTGATTCACTCCGGCGAGCAAAGGAGTGCAATCACTTTACTCCCAGCATCACAGAACAAGGTAATCTGGCTGTTAGTGACGCAAAACCTGGAACGAACGAATTAAAAATACTAATATAAGTTCCTTAAAAAATTAGTTAAACGTTTACTTTGGATTTACTTTTGTAAAACATGAAATTATTTTTTTTATTTATTTTTGTTAAGAATTTAACACTGAAGACGATATGAGAACTCTTTACATTAAAACTAAACACCTCACATGATATTAGTTGCTTACAAAGAAGTTTGTCTTTCGGGTATTAATAATTAAGAGCCTAGGTAATATTCTAAAGCCTATGTAATATTCGGTGTAATATTCAACTGTCAGAGACCTCTTATCAATTATTCACCATACCAACGCGAACGAAGTTGTGAGTATAAACTACAATAGTATTAAATATAAAAATGAATGAGGATGAGGCCACATGCAAAATCTTCGAAAGTAAGGAAAAAATGAATAAAATGTCTACATTTTATGGTTTCAAAACATTTCTTTATTATGCTTTTCTATATTAATAATGAGTATGACCGCCATTTTTCGAGATGAACTCTATAAGACGGTTTGGGATAGAATCATACAGTTTTTTTTAAATAATCAGGAGAAATTTGGGCCCAGGCATCACGAATAGCTTCGAATAGAGTGTCTTTGTCTTCAAATTGTCTGCCGCCTTCATACATTTTACGAGATATCCATGAACAAACATTTTCGATTTTGTTTAACGTTTAATTCCGGCCATGGCAAAAGTTCACGTCTTCTGATTGAATCCAACTTCTATCAACCCTGGAAGTGTAGATGGGAGCATTGGCTTGTTGGAATATCCAACGCAAGGGTCCGAAAATGTTTTCTACTTTTCCAAATAACCGTTCCAGCAAACATTTGTAGTTGTTTCCGTTCATTGTTGTGGACAAAAACTCCAACTGGATTGCCAAAATAAGTTCCTTCTTATTTAGATCATGGAAGTAAAAGTTGTAACCATCGGGGCCGTCAAGGCTATACTTTTTTTCATCCGAAAAGACAACGCGTTTCCATTCACTGCTCCAAGCGACATGTTCTCCTGCAAATTTCATTCGATGCTCCTTCTGTTCTTGCCTCAAAATAGGTATCTTTTTAAGTTTTTTTCTCTGTATAGTACCACTTTTTCGTATTATCCTTCGGACCGTTGCGTTGCTATGCTGGCTGATACTCCGCTGTTGGCCCTTATTTTAGTCGCTGGTAGAGTAGAATTTGAGGCAAGCCGTAGAATTAACCGCTTTTCTCGCAATGTTGTTACTTCTGTCGTGCATCCATTTTGATTTTTCCCATAGATTTGCGGATTCGCAAGATAACTGTTTAGAACAGTCTTACTTCTTTTAAGCCTCCTTGCAATTTCTCGTCCTGAGAGTCCTAACTCATTGAAAGCATTTATCTTTCCTCTTTCTGTTGCTGTCAAAGTCTTTCCGGAAGCCATTTTTTTTAAACTAAATAAAAGCAGTTCTTTTGAACGCTTTTTTCAATATTCTTAACAAAACGGAGTGAACTCCTGCAACGAAATATTCGCAATGGCCTCATCCTAGTGGCGCATCTTTTTATACGCTTTTCAAGTTGTTCATTGTTTGATCTCGGGAAATTCCAATGGTCGTTTCTTATTTACCCTTTAATTTTATGACTTCCTGTTGAGGAAATATGTACTTGTTCCCAGGTAGTAAAAGTTTGCGAGTACAAAGTTTCAAACAGGTATATAGAGTGAAAATCGATTGCAAAATGTATGGCCTCATCTTAGTAATCGCCAGTGTAGTTTAGACCTAATTTTATTTACTTTGCAATTTTTTTTAAACACAAAATACATTTCAGAATGTACAGTAGAAAATATCAGTAGTGTTTAATTAATATTTTCATTTGTCGTATTTTCAAGCGTATAAAACTCGTTTCCAACATTTTCAATATTGCAAAGTTGCTGCATGGTTTTATCATTGTCAGCTCAAGGGATTTGAAGTCAGTTGTCAAGGAATAATTCAGCTGAGTGAAATATTTTTACTTTAATCCATCCCAAAGGGTTTCAATTTGCCGATAACCTGTCACGATTTGAAATGTGATAAAATCAGCAAAATATCGCTTTTATAAATTCAAACTCGCATCGTTTCTCAAGGTATACGTATACATATACAGAAATGTAAGTCTACTTCTTTTAAAAAGCGGCATGCACCTGTCACATAAATGTGCCACCATGTTTCACTCCTTCAAAAACCTTAGTCTGCCTTAACGCCCACACACTACCAACTTGACTTGTATCATGTCTTTCTCGTGTAAATTTCTCGCGTTTCTGTCTGCGTTGGAACAGAGATTCAATTGCACGCAACGTAAGCATGTAGGTTGTTAACTAATGACACACTGAGCTTAGGGGTGTGTATCTATTCCCTAAACACCTTCGAATGTTGATCGTTCGCATTGAGTTTCAATCAAGACTAATGTCATAATTCAATCGAAGATTTATAGCTTCCCACTTTACGTCCTGGCTTGTGGTGAGTGAACGAGTTCTGTACATTCAAACCTCTGTGGCCTTTATTACAGGATTTTGAACATTGCCAATATAAAGTCACGTATATACGAGTACATATGTATCTATGCATGGACGGGTATATACACATCTCCCACATAAATATCTGATGAACGGGTAACGTGGTATCCGGCTGGCAGCGAACCATTCTTCATACTTTTACGTTTGATATGAAACATTTCCGGGTAACAGGACTGCTGAAGCAAAAAATAACGTGGTTCGATGAAACAAATACGGATTTATTGAAGTTCGGCCACAATGGCGGCCAGGACTACGACTAATCAAGATAAGATTTTGCGTTATAGAGCGAATTAATTCGCTCTGAAAATTTATGGCTATGCATGGAATATTGGGATTGTCAATGAATTGCTTTTGTGGTACTTGATAGGTAAGCTACCCCAGAGATTTTTTTTATTGTTGTTTCTGCTGCCGTTGACGTTGGTATGTGCATTGTATTTTGCCCAATCCAGAAATCTGAATAAGACACACACACTAACGTTTTTTTAGTATCAAGTAGCAGGGGCTGCAATAGAAGTTGTACCCGAAATCGATAAACAAAAGTTCTCAATGAGTTATGTTTCTACATTTTTCGTTTGTTAGAAACTACTATACATCTAAACAAGTACGCTTGTTTTAATTCATACAGTCCTGAATGAATGGTTAAATAATAGAAAAATGGTTTCACACGTATTCCCTAGGGCGTGTTACAAATGCGGCAGGGTAGCGGATGTTCAAGTTTCATCGAGTTTTGGGGAGATTTCTATCCGGATGAGCCATGGTGATCATATATATGTAAATCGTGTCAATAAATATGTTTGGAATATTAATATTGAATGCCAGTCGGAAGCTAAAAATGAGTTGTAGGTTTCAAAAATCCTCATATGTGTATGCACACAGAGTTTTAATTTGTCCTTTTTTACCTCTTTTGTTATGTACGTACTCGTAATATATACTCGTTTTTCTTATTTTGCTATTTTACTGTTTCAATAATAGTTTTTTTGGTTAAAGAGCAAAAGTTTCTAATTCAAAAACTCAGCTATTATGATAGCTAATAAAGCATGCTCCTTCATAGAATCAGAAGCGGTAGAAGCAGACTTTTATACCTCCCGGACAAAATTGACTTAAAATTGAATCGATGAATAAATTTACGTTTGTTTTTGGGAAGTTGGATTGTTTAATTAAATTATGTAAATGTAATTTTGGTCACTATGGAAAATGTTTAATTGTTTTGTCAATATTTGCTTGTTTGATAAACTAGACATCCTATTATTTATGTTAGATTGATTATAAGGTCCGTTTAGAATTTTCTAAATTATAAAGGATAACCAATTATTAAACAGTTACTCGTACAACTTAAAACAAGAAACTTAACAAACGTTAAAATGGTATTTTGTATCTATGCATACTGTATGCATACGCATACTTACCAAAGGGTTAGCCAACAGATAGTGTGGAAGTTGTCATTAAATTAAATACTCATTTGTTATGAAACCAATACAAAAGTTCACTGATTAATAAAGTTTGGTCTATGACAATTAAAAATGGAATACAAGGTTAAATTTACCGATGGTTTTTAAAGAATAGGTGGATCAATAGCCGCAGTTTCAGTTTAGATATTATGTTTGATGTCATGAATTGTAGCTGGGTTATTGGCATAGACCGTACTCTTCAAGAACCCCACAGGAAGAAGTCCAAAGGTGTCGAATCGCTGTAGCGGTAGCGGTAGCACCATCCTATTGAAACCAAAGACCGTCCAGACCCAATTCATTCAATTTTGGGGAAAAAAAAATTCACGTAAAGTGCCATAAGTGTGGCCCAATTGTTGACTTCGACGACAAATTGAGATGCCTGGCTAGTTTTGAACACTTTCGCTCACTGATGTTTTGGCGTGTACGTAATGGCCGAGCATGCTGACCCGACCGAACCAGTTTCCTCAAAACGCTTCACCATTCGCTTCACCAGATCACTCATTGTTGTAATAAGATTGAATAATAAAAATGCGTTGTTGCATGGTAAACGACTCCATGACTAAAATTACCAAAGATTGTATGACAATCTGTCCATAAGACCAACCACATTGAGTTCGGTAAATGACGCCAATACATATTTATAAAAAAGTATAAGTATATTGTAGTAGGTTTTGTATTTGTTTTTTTTTATTTTGCTACACAACAACAAGGCTTAATTTTATCTGTGAAGTAATAGCAAATAGCAGAGGACTTTAAAAATATATGGTTTACATCGACTTTCAAAACATATTTGAATTAGTAGAGTATGATTATCGATCATCGGGGGTAGATGAATAAGTCCGTGGCCTTTTGAATAAAAGATAGTTTTTTCGGCAAAAAAAAAAAACACATCCTTCAACAATTCTCCAGTTTTTATATCTGTTCCAAATAATAAGATTTGTCGAGGTCCCCGATATGGACATTTGTTTGAGCGATGATTATATCGTTGGAGTCAAATCTCTTTCCGCCTAGCGATTTCTTCAGATTTGAAAACAGTCACAGGCGGCTAAATCGGGAAAATATCGTGTGCATATTGGTGAATTGTCGCCAAATGAAAAGCCCGACATGTTCGATATTCTCATAAAAGAAATAGAAAATTCAATGCAAAGAAAACATTGAATTCGAAAAATGTTCCCAACCTCGCTGTAGACTGTTTTTCCCTTTGTAGGTAATTGATATAAATTATGTCACGTACATGGCCATACTACAATCTATTGATTGACAGACCTACCTTGTCCTTGTATGGTGACAATTCAATCGTAGAAACCCATTGTTTTAACTGCAGCTTGGTGTTTGTTGTATTTTGGTCGGTTCATATTTCGTCCATTGTTGTGCAGTTGTACGTTGAATAGCACCAAATACTTCTTCTCGATGAGCACACGAAAATCTGTTTTTTTTTTTCATTTTCGCCAAAATTTACGCTGCTGTATCCTTTTGATGACTTTAAAGCGCAATCTAAAGTACGCAGCTTATTCAAAATGACATTAGTTTATTGTCAGATGGTATTGAGAGGAGCGGTGTTGCTTTTTAAATCGCAGTGGGAGAATTGCAGAAGGTCACGTTATTGATCCAACCTCATAAATCCAATATTTTTTGTATTTTATTAAATAAACAAATTCATATATATAAGTATTGCACATAGATATATTTTCGTCAGTATTGTGCTTTTGTACAAATCAGACGTTTAGTTTCCCATGAAACTAAACCATTGTCATTCGACGTTTGATCAGTTCTCCTTATTATAAAGCAACAACTAATTTCTTTTGTTATCTCTGTATTTAGGTCTTAAATATAAATTTAAAATAAAGCTAGCAGAATGTTCGAACCGATACAAGTTTAAAGTCAATATCTCATTAGCCAACAATTTTTCTTTACATTGCAATTTGTAACTACGAGTATGAATACTATTTTCTCTTGAATTTGTTTACATATCATATTATTTCAATTCTAATTACCTTGTACTACGTCAACTGAAATTAATTTAGAATACCACATTGAAAAGTTTTCGGAATTTATTCAGAAAACTAAAAATACAAGTTTATTCATCTAAATCTATATTATCTCCTTCAAAGTAATCCCCGTCGACTGCAACACCTTATGCCAGCGCTTGATCCAATCCTCAAAACATTTTTTATATTCGGTTTTTGGTATGTCCATCAGTGCTTCCTGCGATTTTTCCATTACTTCCTCTCGACTGCTGAAACGCGTTCCCCGTAGTGGTTTTTTAACTCGATTGAACAGAAAGAAGTCACAGTGAGCCAAATCAGGTGAATTCGGTGTCTGTTTGATGGTATTTGTTGCATTTTTCGTCAAAAAATTACGAATAATGATGGCACTGTGCGACTGTGCGTTATCATGGTGCAAAATCCACGATTTTTCTGCCCACAATTCTGGTCTCTTTCGGCGAACTGCTTCATGCAAACTTCTCATTACGCCCAAATAATACTCTTTGATTACTGTCTGGCCTTCTGGCAAAAATTCATGATCCGTTATAATCCATGAAGACAGTGAGCATTCTTTTTTGACTGAAAACGACGTGGTTTTTTGGTCTCGGCTCATTTGGTGAACGCCATTCACTTGCCTGATGTCTGGATTGCGTGTCGTACTCACAAACCCACGTCTCGTCTTCAGTGATGATCCTTTTGATGAATGTGGGATCGGATTCAGCCTCGCAAATCATTTCTTTTCGAGGTCTTTTGTCACCAACTTTGCTGCTACACGACGGAAACCCAAATCATTAACCAAAATGTCTTGGATGGATCCATAGGCAATGTTCAAGTCCTCCGCTATCTCTCTGATGGTTAATTTGCAGTTATTGACCAACATTTCTTTTACGTCATTAATGTTTTCATCGGTTTTTCGATGTCGATGCTCTGCCACTGCGTTCATCATCTTCGATTGACTCACGACCACTTTTGAACAGCTCAAGCTACTGGTAAACCACCGTTTTCTTTAGACAATCGTTGCCGAAACACTTTTCCAACATTTCCATCGTTTGCGCACCATTAAATACGTTTTATACGCAAAACCTAATACTCGTACAAGTTCGTTGTTGCAAATTCAAATCCATTTCTAAAATTGTAAAAAAATTGGCAACACACTCAAAGATAGATGTACTCTTGGCTACGTAACTTTTGCAAACGTCAAGCTATGATGCTAAGATTTAGAGGGAATGTCAACAACAGATTTACTAACTTAAGAAAAAAAAAACAGAATTCAAATCGGAAAAATGGGAGCGCCACACGGTGGTGTGTTACTGGAACTTTTTGATCAAGGTGGGATACTTAACAAGTAGTAATTAAAAAGAGGGGATTCATTAATGTGATTTAATTTGAGTTCAATTGGCTTACTAAAAGATTGTCAGCAAAATATAAGTTCAACGCTCGGTTCCCTGTGGATATCTGTAGTGGAATGCCAACTGCCTTAAATTATGCCGAAGAAGCCTAAAGCAAAGAATTATGTAAGTATGATGTGTAAGGTTTGGAAGGAATGTTTCTGCTCAATGCTAATATGTATATTGCCACTTTTTAATACTTAAATATGCAATGCGATGTAGAAAATGGGTCAAATAACGAACCGCTTCAGGATATACATACATACTGAAACCGTTGGTTATTTGCTTCAGTTAAAGGGTTAGGTCACTCTAGGATTTTCAAAAAATCTAATTTTTTTTTTTTCAATGGACCTCAAAATTTATATCCCAAAAGATTACGGCCAGGAAATATCTCGAAGTACTTGTTTTCCAAAGTATATGTAGTACAAGGCCTTTATAACTTAAAATTTTAAACACCTTTATCTTAAATCTGCATTTTTCAAGTTGGCCGCACACATAACTTGAACAATTTTCAACCAATTCACTTCAAATTTTAACTAGATCTTTAAAAATATATTCTCTAAATAAGTACGTGGGATTTTTTTTATATGGCATAGTCCATTTATTATTAACAATTCCCTGGCAATTTTTCTGCGAATTTCGGAATTTGACTTTGAAAGTGCGCCATTCGTCCAAAAATCAATATGTAAAGGGTGTTCAAATTTGACGTATCATTTTAAATTGGCCGCCACTTTTTTTACAGCTATTAGATTACACCGAAGTTTTTTCAGGTATGAAGTAAATACATTCCCTTTAGCTAATATGGATCGGTACACTATTGAGCAACGTGTTTTTATTATTAAAACTTATTTTAAATATGGTAACAGTTTTGCAGAAGTTGAAAGAAAATTTCTTTCAAAATACGGTAGAGAAGAAACTGGTTCGGTTCAAGAAGTAAAGTCTATCCTCGTTGTGGTCGTTCGAGTGGAAATATTGCAACTGTTAGCAGAAGTATTGCTGAAGAGCCAAGGACGTCAATTTGTCGTCGTTCACAGCAATTAAACCTCAAATCAACAGCTTTGTGTAACATTTTTAAACAAAGATCTGCATGTAAAGGCTTACAAAATACAGTTAACACGAGAATTAAAGCATTGCGTCGGCAATTCGTTAATTGGGCCATAGAGAAGTGACAACAAAATGTCAATTTTTTCAAGCAAATCATCTTTACCGATGAGGCTCATTTTCAAGTTGGCGGTTATGTCAATAAACTAAACTGTCGCATTTGGGCTGAAAAAAATCCTAGAGGATTGTTTGGAATGGCAATGAAACCAAAAAAGTTACTGTATGGTGAGGATTTTGGTATGGTGGCATAATTGGTCCATTTTTCTTTCGAAGATGAAAATGGCAATGTAGTTACTGTGGATGGAGCTTGATATCAAGCGATGATTAGAAACTTTTTGCGGAGTGAATTGGTAGATATTCTGCACATATATATGGTTTCAAAAAGATGGTGCAACATGCCACACAGCAACGGACTCAATCGATCTTTTGAAAGAGAAGTTTAACAAACGCATAATTTATTGTAGCGTCCCGAAGAACAAAGGTGAATTGTCCACCAAGATCATGAGATTTAACACCACTGGATTTTTTCTTATGGGATTACTTCAAGAGTAAAGTTTTAAAGCCGATAATCCTCAAGCTGTTCAACACTTCAAAGACAACGTCATCGAGCAAATATCATTTAGTGAACCACCATTATGCGAAAAAGTGATTCAAAATGTTGGTAAAAGGTTGACAGTCTGCCGAACTAGCAGAGGAGGTCACTCGGACGACATTCTTTTTATTATTAACTGGAACTAATGTGCATTAATTTCCAATAAAAATAAATACAGATTTCACACAATTTATGTCTTTCATTCAAAATTTAAAATGATACCTCAGATTTGAACACCATTTATATCAAAAATAGCTGTTGTTATGTAAAAAAAAAAATGTAGTTACTCATCATAATTCAAAATTTACAAGAGCTGTTGGTACGGCCGTAGACCCTTCCAAAAAAGAGAGATCATCTGAGAAAGGTTGCACAGCCGCCATAAAAAATAAAAATTATGTTTTACAGTCAATCATATGTACAATAAACTTGTACCTTTGTAAACTCGATTTATTTTATATTTTCCTGAAAAGAAATCACAAAAAGTCAATTTTTACGGCCTCTAGAGTGGCCTAACTCCTTCAGAAAACCATGAGTAGAAGCGATACAGGACCACCATCTTTAACTTGTTAAGGGTTACACTTTCATAATATGGAAGGATCAGTGAAATTTTAAAATCAGAATTTTTCATTCGAATTGACTTGATGATTTTCTCGAAAATCGGTATAATAGCATTGTTGGGGCACTAGAAATTCTATTAATTTTATCAAAACTAAGGTTGTTCTCTTCACAAAATAAAGAATTTGTATAGTAGTATAGTAAACTAGTATAACACTAAAAGGTATCATCATATTTTTCCGCAACGAAGCTATGTGTCTCAGTGTTATTTAGAATAATAAACTTCTTTGGAGTATCGCGTCGACATTTACTGCCAAGATAATATCAGTTTTCCGGCCGTCGGTTTGTATACCGACCATTGTATAATTTTATCATGGAACAATTGAAAAGGATAATTTTTCTTCCCAGACTTTCCTTCGAGAGTTAACATAAAAATGCTTAGAGGCGAAAGTAATAATTCTAACTGCTGTTTATTAAAATGTTTCCTTCATATCTATACGCGTAGATATTCTTTATCTTATTCTACGAATGGTCTTGTTGTTTGATAATTCTATAAATGGTGTTAGCTTGATAAGGAATCCAAAGGTTATTTCATCTCTTGTTTACTTAGGATGGTTTTTTCTAAATTGATATGGGTTTTGGCGAGTTGTTATCTGTTACTTAAGCGAAAGGGAGTGCTTGGGTTCGTGGTTTGAGGGGAGAAGAAATCGCTGATATAACACCCCCGGACGAAGATGAGATTCCAGGAAGTGGAAGAAGATTTGTCTTATTTTTACATTTTATAAACAGAGAGATTAAAGTAATTATTACAATTATGGTTATCACAGGTAAATTTTATATTGGAAATGTAATTCTTCGAGATTGTCTAAATTTCTTATGTGGTTGATTTCTAGGTTTCCTAGAGTTACTTCTTTGTCATTTTTTTCTTGGGTTTTTCTTATAAGTTTGGGGAATACCATATGTTCAATTTTTCTTGATATAAGTCTCTATCTTAAGTATTTGTAGTTATTTTACAATTTTGAATATTTATAACATAATTTCCTCTTAGTGATAAAAGATAACCGTTAAAATAGTTTGTTGCATTTATATATACCACCTTGATTCCCGAAATTTATTCAGAAAATTAAAAATACAAGTTTATTCATCTAAATCTATATTGTCCCCTTCAAACTAATCGCCATCGACTGCAACACACTTATACCAGCGCTTGATCCAATCCTTGAAACATTTTTTATATTCGGTTTTCGGTATGTCCATCAGTGCTTCCTGCGATTTTTCCATTACTTCCTCTCGGGTGCTGAAACGCGTTACCCGTGGTGGTTTTTTAACTCGATTGAACAGAAAGAAGTCACAGGGAACCAAATCAGGTGAATTCTCAGTGGCTATTGGATGGTATTTGTTGCATTTTTCGTCAAAAAATTACGAATAATGATGGTACTGTGTGACGTTGCGTTATCATGGTGCAAAATCCACGGGGAATTGCTTCACGCAAACGTCTCATGACGCCCAAATAAAAAACGCCCAAACAAAACTCAAATCGGAGCAATGGGAGCGCCACACGGTTATTTCGGGAACTTGATCAAGGTGGTATGTACATTTTTAAGTATTAGCATGTTAGTTCTATTTCTAAAATTCCTGGTAGGTATTGGTTTCATAGTTACATATTATTAGGTGATGGTTTAGGATGCTTATGATACGTTTGTCATTGGTTGGTAATATTTACAAATTATTGCCTAATTTAACTAGACTCATTTTGATAAATTCAAATTTTTCTAGAGTGAGATTAAATTTCGTGATTTCTAAGTCCGTTAGGGTATCTCTGTTTAAAAGTAGTAATTTTGACATTAATATTAATTCGATAGTTTTTGCGACTATTTTTTCGATGTGCTCTAAAATGTATTGTAGCTAATCTGTAATTGTCTTTTGTTTCTAATCTGAAGGGATGAAATTTCTCTTACTAGAGCCATTTGCCTAGCTTAAAATTTGTCTGTTAGATTGTTCTACTCGTATTAAATTGTGAAGCAGAGCTTTAATTAATGTTTGCATTAAAAATGTATCATTTCTCTTTATTTATAAATTGTAAAGAATTTACTTTTTTAAATAATTATATTGCTAACTTTTGCTTAGTTACCCTATATTAAAGTTTTTGTATACTTCCATAAAAGCTGTTTGATCATGTGTAAAAGCTCTCTTTTGTAGTTGCGAAACAGAGTATAAAAGCCCACAGAAATCAGCTTAAACATAGAGTATTATCGGAGCATCGAAGGAAGATACTATAAGATGAGTTCCTAGGCGGTCTGTTTTCGCTCGCCCGCTGACTGGCGATTTTTGTATTTAAGAACGTTTTGGACGATTTCTCGGATCTTCCTTAATACCCAAATTGTAAAGTTCGGTTAAGTTTTGTAAATAAATACACCTTCTTCCGTCGTAATAGAAAATGGTAAAACGAACCGGATTGTTCTTTTTTTCATCGATGAAATTACTTTCTGATGAAGAAAACATTCTTGTATAGAAGAGTCTCGCTCTACAGTTGTTATTTTTTTTATCTATTATTTTAAAATTTTCCTCTATTTCTTGTCTATCATCATGCCTATAGTTCCAGAAATGTATTTGATTCCGTTCCTAAAATATTAATTAGTCCTCTTTTGTTGCTATGTAACATATGTGGTTTTAAGCTATTTAATTGCAAAGAGAGGTGTTCATATTGGTGAATTAAGAATGAGTCATGAATTTCGTCTACACCTTTTCTCATTGAATTCAGAGATTTTGGTATTTGGTTATGTCGAAAACATGAAGTATGTATTTTAGTGTAGTTGTTTATCATATTAATTTCGCCTGTCTGAAGAATTAAGTATCCATTTCCTTGATTAATTCTGTAACTTCTAATCTTTGAGTCATTGTACTCGGAATGAGTAATAGAATGATCGTTATCATCGTGAAGTGGTACCTCGTCAGATTCTGTCCTGAAAAAATTCTTTACTTTGATAAATTGATCTTTGTGGAAGGTTTTGGTTTTGTCTTTGATTTTTTAATCCCCAAGGTTTCTGTTTTTTCAATGAATTGTTTATTTATTTCTAATTTACGAGTATGGTTTGTTAGTTTCCTGGCTATATGTGGGTTTATGTCTTAATTTTTAGTGTCTTTATTTATTTATTTATATTTTCTGTTCTTTCTCACCTCAATTCTGTTGTTTTGTATATTTCTGGGAGGTCTATACTTAGGTTTAAAAAATGTAAGTCTATTGGTTTTCTATTGGTTGTCAAGTGTATAGTTTCGTTATATATTTTTAGAACTTGCAGTGCTAAGCCATAATGGAAAAGTAGATACGTCATTCTTGTTCTCTGATTTTCAGGAGTCTGATATTTTCGTTTAAGTTTGAATGAAATCTTTCTATGCCTGAGTCACCTGTGTGTCTATGTGCAGTTGTAAAGTTGGATATTTTCTTTTCTAAGAAGTTTGTAAACATTTCTGATTTAAATTCCATTTCGTTATCTAGGGTTACATATCGTGGTTTTTTAATATTTGTCATTATTTTTGTGAATGTTTCGATTATTTGGATTAGGGTTGCTTCGGGAATTTCTTCTATTTGTGCATGCTTGGCAAATTTATCTATGGCTGTTAAGTGTTTGTTTTTAGTTTAACTTAGTTTAGTTTACTTTATTAGAACTTAAATTAGTAATAACATAATAAGAATCTTAAAGGCACTCGATATTTACATACAATGTATTAAAATAGTGTTGAGTGCTAAATTACTAGATTTTAAACAATATAAAATAAATTTCAGGAGGGGTGATCTATTGGAATAATTAAAAATTTAATATTCTGAATTAAAATAGCTGAAAGGTACATAACAGCATTTTAAATAATAATACCATTAAACAAGATTATCCATAGATTGTAACTGATAGAATTGCATCCATCAGATTAGCAGAAACCAGGAGTTCTATGATTTCAAAATTAAAATTAAATAGCCAGGTTCTTACACATTTAAAAAAATCTTGCGGAACGTTACTAGCACTAATAGAATGACGCAATTTATTGGAAAGACGATGAGAAGAAATATCATAAAAATTACGATATCCAAAAGCTGTAGCTTGAGATTAATCAAAAATTCCGGTTACCGGAATACATAAAAAAAATCTTTAACACTTTATAACAATACATACTGGCTATGCATACAATAGACTGGCTATGTCTATGATCCCTTAATGAGGCTTCACTGGTGTGGGAGTTTCTTTCAACGGGCAATTTGATTGGGCTTCTTTCGATGTTGAAATTGCAAATGTCACATTTTTTTTATTTTTTTTTTCTTATTTGGGAAATAGTGGCCGTGGCTCAAGTGGTAAGTGGGCTGGCTTTCAAAGCGGAAGGTTCGGTGTTCTTATCCCAGCCTCGCCCGAAAGACATATCATCCATTTTTTCAGTTAATGAAAATCAAGTAAGACGAGTAGTTGACTAGAAATCAACATCAAGCCAACTTCCACTCAGAATTTAGTCTCCCCATTAAATGTTGGATGCCACCTATGCATGGAGCCATGGAGCGAAATAACCACTGAGCCCAAACATCTTTCGTTCTCTTTCTATCCCATTTTCTAAAAAACTAACACATGCTAAGGCATTATAAGTGTTTCATACCCACTTGAGCGTTAAATAATTAAAAAAAAAAAAAAAAAAAAAAGATCAAGGACCATTTGTATCTCGAATATTGAACAGTCACCAACAAAATTATTCGACAAACGAAAAAGAACTACTAGCCGATTTGGAAGCCAGTGCACTACCACTTGAGCCACGGCCACCCACTTGATAAAGACGGCTGCTATTGTGAAGTTGCTAGCGTCTGTTGTTGGTTTAAATGTTTTGTTGACATATGGGTATTTTAAGATCATATTTGATATTAATATTTCTTTCAACTTGAGGAAAGCTTGTTCGAAGTCAGTCTTCGGGGTTTACAATAGTTCCTTTGCTTAATCGCAATGTTAGAGGTTTTGCAATTTTAGCATAGTCTGGAATGAATTTTCTATAACATCCTAAAAGTCCTAAAAATCTTTCTACATGCATTCTACTTTATTTGGGTTAGGTTTAATACCTTCACCTGTTAACCTGTTACTAAGTAACCTAAAAAGTCTGTTCCTTTTTTTGAGAAAGTCTGATTTATTGAGAGATACCTTTGGATTTTTTTTTTTTTATAATCAGCGCACGCTCAAGGGGTTTTTGTACCCTTAAAATGTTCGTACACAGCGCGGTCGAAGGAAATTTAGGGAGGAAGAAAAGACAGGTACTGATGTTCGTTGTTTTTAAATTATAACGACCAGGCTTAGGAACGAATCACGATATGGGCTTAAGGGTATACTGATGAGCATTCATAGCGAGGCGGGTATTATGGTTAAAAGTTTGAAGGGGCGAAATGCTACTGGGGAATTCAATGTAGCACTGGTGGTGGAAATAGCGATAAAATAAAGTGACACAGAAGACATTATGTCGGTGTTCGGAGATGTCGATTGATTGACTGATTTTAGTATCACGAAAGAGTTTCATCGCATCGTTTTGAATCCTACCTAGCAGGTACAGAGATGTTTTGGGCGCACCCGACCGGATGTGAGCATTGTGCTCCAATTTAGAGCGGATAAATGCCTTGTATATTGAGGCCTGCTCAGAGGAGGTGAAATATTTCTTACATCGCTTGAGGAAACATAGACATTTCGCATCATTTTTGCGACATCGAATATGTGGTCATTCCAACGTAAGTTGTCACTGACACACATAGCGAGAATGGAAAGTTTATCGGTTTCGACGATGTAAGTGCCATTCATGGATAATGGCTGGGTATTTGAATTTCGCTTTAATGACAGCAGACAGAATTGAGTTTTGGAAGCATTAAATTCCACTCGGTTGATAGTTCCGAAATTGGTTGTGCTGTTGATATCGGAATTTAATGAGTTTAACATACGCTGCCGTTCCCGTTCTACAGCCGAAGAGCAGGGGCGTGAGTCCGGAAACGAATATGAAAAGCAGAGAGTACTGTCATTAGCAAAGGAATATATTGGATTAGAAGTGGCAGACAAAAGATCATTAATGAAAATTAAAAAGGGTGTCGGAGACAGAACGGAGCCCTGGGGCACACCAGTATTTATTTTGTGAATACCAGATTTGAAACCGTCCAACACAACTTGAATTGGAACGTTCAGGAAAGGTAATTTATAATCCATTGAAGAAGAGAGTCATCGATACCAAAAGCACGCATTTTCAACAAAAGAGCCTGATGCCAAACTCTCTCAAATGCCTTAGAAATATCAAGTGCAATCTTGCTTTCGCCAGATTGATGTACGGTTCTACTTTTCGGTGAGACATGCCATCAAATCACCAGTGGACCTGTTGCTACGAAAACCATATTGCCGGTCATTGAGAAGTTTTCGTGTTTCGAGATATTTCATGAGCTGACGGTTTATCAGCGTTTCCATGACCTTGAAAAGAAGGCACGTAAGTGCAATGGGTCCGTAGGAGGAGAGAGAAGAAGATTCGCCTTTTGTAGGGACGGGCTGGACAAATGCTGTTTTCCATCTGCTCGGAAGGAGTCCGAAAGAGTAGGATTGATGAAAAAGCTCACGCAGTGGTTTTTCCGGAGTAGAAGAACACCTCTTCAGAAGAAGGACCAGCGGATTTATGTATGTTGAGATCTTTAAGTACTTTTGCTACTACACGAATGCATGCCTTTTCTTTTGGTTTGATACTCTACATCCGATGAGGGATAAAGCATCTCACTCCAAAGAGAATAGTTTCTGTGATCATGTCAGCAGCGGCATCCACGTCGTTATCGAAGAAACATAACGACCAGCTAAAATTCCTAAAGAAGTTGTTAAGAGCACTCCAGTTGGCTTTCTCGTATTGCTATACGTTTCTTTTAGGAATCTTTTCTCTAACTGTATGGTCGGTGTACGAGAAATTAGCTGATATGACACAATGGTCCGACGAGCCTAGAAGGGAGAGCACATCAACGATGTACTTATCAGGGTGAGAAGTTAGAAACAAGTCCAGGGTGTTGGCGGTATGACTGTCAACGTCTGGTATTCGTGTGGGATCACAAGCTGCGTTGAGTTATTTTCCGCAGCGAAGATCTCAACACACCGTCCTTCGGGTGTTGTCTGTCCAGAATGTTGAAGCCACCCAGAATTGTGTATATTTAAATCGCCCGTAATAACAATTTCAGTATGAGGATACAGGGATAAAATTCTTTGAATGGAGTCAGACAGCGCATCAAACTCGTGAAAGGTCGAGTTGCTGTCCAGTTTGGGGCTTCTGGTTGGTTTTCTTATTGTATGTATCAACAATTTTCTTTAAATTGTTTATATGGTCTCATAGGGATGTTGAAATTACTAATACATACGTCGTCCATGTAATTGCGTTTAGTTTTCTACAGTCTATATTACTATTCTCCATTATTTCGTTCTTATTTTGTCTTCTGTTGTCGGAACTATTGGTGAATTATATGGTGATGAACTTTATTGTATTATTCCTTGTTTTAACATTTCTTTCATCTGTTTTCTAGCTCTTTTGTGTGGATATGTGGGTACCTATAGCTTTTAGTGTAAACTGGGCTATTATTAGTGGTTTCTATCTTAGGTCTTATTTCGTTTCTGAAAGTTAAGTTTGTTCCTTTTTTATACAATAGAATATACTCGTATATTTGTTTATTGAAATTAATATTTTTATTTCATGTTTTTCTTCAATATTTAAAAGTTCTAATCTTAAATTTTCTTCTGTACCTAAAATTTCTAATTTGTATAATTCTGGTAATGAAAGTCTTCCTATTCCACCTTCATTGTCGCCTTGGCATAAAATTGGATAAATTTTGGCGAAAATAGTCATGAAATTTGTTCCTGTTTGACGGACTGTCAAAGATATAGTGAAATTTGTATATAAAGAATGATTCTGTTTCAATTAAAAATTTCTGGGATGGGATTACAATTTATTTGTTAATATTGTAGTAAATTTTCCGGCTGCTGTTTTAATGAGGATAGGATTTTTTAGATTTTTTACCAGGTTTGGGTGGCAATAGTCTTCTGAAATTAAATTGTCTGTGGAACCTGTGTCTAATAATAATCTTAACTTTCTATTTCGTCCAAATATAATATAGGGTAGTCCGTTGTTTCTGAGGCTAGTTCCTGAAAATTTTCGTGATTACCTGTAGGTGCGGATGGTGTTTTTTCATGTTCTTCATAGTTGATTTTTCGTGTTGATTGTTGACTTGTGTCAGCTTCCATAGGTTCTGGTCGTAATTGATAGGGTTGTTTTGGTTGAGAATTTTGGTGATGTCTTGACTGGAACGTCATTGAAGGTAATACATCTGTTGTTGTTTCTTTGTTGGTAATTATTGTTGTCTCGTTGGTGTGCATTTCTTTGGTTATGATGATTTGGTCTTTGATTGGGATATATTGTTGGTTGTAGTCAACGGCCTTGCCACATTGAAAGCATCGGTTCCCGCTAGATCACCGAAATTAAGCAGGGTTGGGAGTGGTAAGTACGTAGGTGGGTGACGATATGGGAACTCAGTACTCCGCGTGCTGTTGACAAAAACGCGCCACATGGGAATAGTACCCCGGCGTTAAATCACGGACCCTACAAATTAATTTGTATCGTTCCCGTGATAATAATAATAATAATTGTGGTTGTATGTTTCGATGAACATCATTAAGTAAATCTTCCTGTCTACTCTTTTGATTTAGAATGGCTAGTTTTTGAAGAACGCGGTTATAAAATTCTAGTACATTTCCTTTATATTGTGCCGCTCTCAATTCTTCACAGAGTTGGGCAGCTATTGCGAATCCTTCAAAGTGAGTTTCCATTTGTTCATATGTGGATGGTTTTCCATGCATCTTCGCGTTTTTCTGTCAGTTTGGATTTGACATGCACATTCTCTGAGCTTGTGCATTGTATTGAAGCAATGTAGGTAAGATATTGTCTACATACATTTGTGCAGAATGTTGATAAATCTTCTTTTCTTTCATCGAATTCTTCGATTTTCTCCAGGTATATCAAGGATCTTGCTGTTGCATTTGCTAATGCTGGGTTTGCTGGATTCATTTTGGTTGGTTAATTTTTTCACAGATTTTTCTTTTCGTATCGGTTTTTTCTTTTACAGGTTTTTTCCAATTTTTCGTAGAGGGCCTTCTACTATAATCTTTCTTCGTAAGAATTTGTGTGCAGTAAGGTTTATTATTTTTAGTCGAGTGTTTTACTTTTTTGTTCCTTTTTCTCACTCGCGCACATGGAGGTTTTTTATTTACAAATAACTAACAACTTTTAGCTATCCTACCTTTGTCATGGGAGAATTGAAAAAAAGAGAATTTTTCTTCCTAGCTTTTCCTTTGAGAGTTAAAATAAAAACGCTTCGAGGTGAAAGTAATAATTGTAACTGTTGTTTATTAAAATATCTCCTTCCTATTTATACTCCTACAAGTTATTTATCTTATTCTATGAATGGTCTTATTGTTTGATAATTCTATAAATGGTGTTTTGCTCATAAGGAATCCGAAAGTTATTTTATCTTTTTCGCTTAACTAGCAGATAATAACCTCGTCGAGGTTGTTCTTGGGTTTGAGGTGATTCTTGCGATATGAGGGGAGGAGGTATCTCTGATATAACAGTATACCTATACAGTATCTGAAATAAATTAAATTCACAGTGATGTAAGCCGAAAGACTTAGTTTAAGTATGAGTACTAGCCTTAAGGTAGAGATACTTTGTGTAGGGTCAGTAAATTAAATTAGTTTAAGTTAGTTAGGTTGATTCTTAAGTTTTTTTTATATAGTATAAGTGAATTAACAATTTGAATTTATTTACAGGAGTAGTGCTCCGATACAGTAGCGAAGGTCATTGGTTCGACTTGGACTCTTTCAGAATTTTCTTTTTCCTTCTTTTAATTAACACTGTTATAATCTCTTATTTTGAGAGAAAACAGTGGCCTCCTTTTTTTACAATTAGCGCGCGCTCAGGGGGTTATTTGTACACTTGAAATGTTTTCACAGAGCGCGGAAAACTCATCCGTTGGATGAATAATGGAAAATCTTTTAGAACTTGTAGGGTATAAGTTAACACCCTAAAGATTGACTTCCTTCAACAATCACATGATCAACTATATGCACTCATCATTTTCCCACAGGAATTCTACCCGTGCACCTGAACTTGCATTTCGCAGAATTCACTGACCAAATTCGAGACTTGCCCCCCCCTCTGGCTGTCGACTCCCGTTTTTCTCAGAATAGACACCAAGCTGCCTAATCAGCGATACCTTTCCAACTATTGTTTGCCTTTGATGTAAAAAGCAAAATTTAATGTAATTATTTTTAGAGTTGAATAAAGATTGAAACTGAGCGGTCATCCGTTCGGGAAAAAATTATTTTTTAATTCCACACGACAAAAGAACCAATAACTTATATTCTGGCAGCTGGCTAGTACAGGAAATTATCGAAAAATTGCAGGGAGCATAAATACCAGCATGAACAGAGGTGAATTCAGTTCTAAACGGGAATTTTAAGGGTGAGTTGTGAGCAGTGATAAAGTGGTTTAAGTAAAAAAAGGTAAAATAAAGTGAAGTTGGTTGACAAAATCAATTGAATTGTAGATTGTGATTTTATTAAATAAAGCGATTCTAGTGAATGGAATGAGTTCTATCATTTGAATTCACACAAATATTTGACGATGTAATCACTAAAACAAAATTGAACAAAGTCAAATTTTAGTCTCATTAAAGAGAAAAGGAGCCGGTAAAGACACACTTTAGAGCGATCATCGAATGTCATGATCAGGTCAGCCGACGAGGAAATAATACCAATCAACAAGGTAGCATCCAAACTGAAACTACAACAGCAGTCTTACAAAGATATTTATTTATTCGTCTACATTGATGTTGTCGCCTTCAAAATAGTACCCATTAGATATGATGCACTTGTGCCAGCACTTCTTCCAATTCTCGAAACACTTCTCAAACTCAATCGTTGGGATAGCGTTTAGCACTTTCAGCGATCTTGGAGTTTTTCGTTCTTAGCGAGCCGCAATGCCTCCCCTGGAATTAAGCCTTAGTTTCGACGTCATATCTATAAACCCATGTTTCGTCACTTCTTATAATACGTTTCAGTAATTCTGCATTTAGTGACTCCTGAGCAACTTCCATTCGACGCTGTTTTTGTTCAAGCGATATGCCATCTTCATCAGTGGCTTCTCTGATTGTGATTTGGCGATCGTTCATAACCATTTCTTTCATTTTTTCCACGTTTTCATCGGTTGTTGATGTGCTGTGGCGTCCGGGCCGTTCGTCACCCTCAACGTTTTCATGGCCATCTTGGAAACGCTCATACCACTCGTAAACTCTTGTTTTACTCATAGCAGACTCACCATAGGCCTTTGTTAATATTTCACACACTTTGTTACACTTTATTTAACTTTTCACGCAAATTTGATACAGATTCTTTGATCCATTTCTTTTAGCAAATGTTGACAATCGGACTTTCCAAACCCGCGAAATTTAAAAATTCCCGTTATTTTCTGAACACACCTCGTACAAATTGGAACTGAAAGAGATTTTTGAATTATTGCACATTAGTCGGGCTATAGGCAACATTTTTTTTTTTTGTGAAAAGACTTACAGTAGAAAGACATGCGATCTACTACAACACATTGGGGGGGCCGTGGTGTAGTGGTACTAGCAATCGCTTCTCACTCGGTGGGTCAAGGTTCGAATCCTAGCCACGACAAAGTTTTCATTCGTGTAATTGGAACTCAGTCAGAAAAATCTGCGTGTGAAGGCGCATAACACTGACATGTAGATTTGGCTGTTTTAGGGTTTTCAAGCACAAAACAACCGTTAAAAATTCACAACCTGAACATTCCGAGTGAAGAAATTCTCTCCGTCCTATTCGGACTCCCACCCCTGGAGAGTCAATATCGAAACCAAAAACACCTGAGTTTCAAACCACTACATCACACAACAATGCTTTCCTTTCTCCTCCTTCTATCTTTTCGAAGGCGACCAGGCAACAGTAAAAGGGTATCATAACCCCTTAGGCGCGCATAAATTATAAAAAAAAAAAAAAAAAAAAAACAACACATTGGAACAATATCATCAAATAAAAATATAAAAATACGAGTCTAACAGTCCAAGAATAACAGATTGCACTGGAAAGGAATTGAAGAGGAAAAGGTTTACGTAGATAAAAAAAATTCAATGAAACTTGGTACATATGGAAAGTCAGATATGTACATACAAGAGCACTGTTTTCTAACTCAATGTGGAAATATAGTAGATGCATCAAACAAATGGACGAAACCAATAAACAGACTATGAACAATGCGAAGTCTCGTCAAAAATGCTGCTAAATGCCGAGGTTTTCTTAATTGTTGTCAGAAACACATTTCCTGCTGTGATCTGGCCTCAGTATATAATGCGTTTATTCGCTCAAGAATGGAGTACAACTTGACCTGATGTGTCAAGTGACCTCAAGGCCCTGTTGTACCTGATCGAAACGATTCAAAATCGTGCTATAAAATTTACAGGTAACATCTATGTTGCTCAGGTAATTTACACCCTCGAACACCGACATAATGTCTCTTGCTTCACCTTGTTTTATCGCTATTTTCCTCCCTAACATTTCTTCACCCACGCTGTGTGCAAGTCTTATTATTACTGTTGAGCAGAAGGAATAGGAATATGAGAAAATATGTAATAACATACCGTACTCTTCTGGTGAAAATACAGTTGATATTATAAAACCCATTGCCACTAAATTACAACATCGCTTATAACCGCAAGTCGATGCTTTTCGTCTAAAGAGTAAGTCTACGAGCACTGATAATTCGCCTTGCTTCCCACGCTGAACAAAGAACATTACTTTCCGCATTTCGCAGGAATAAGGGTCTCATGCTCCCTCACTCTGCCCGTATTTATATTAATGAGGGCGTAATACTTGACAATAGCTGTCTGTTGCGACATGCTCTTCAGCTTCGAAAAGAAGGATTGCTGTTTTCTGTGAGGACTCGAAACGGCAATGTTTATATAAAGAAGAGTAAAGACGGTTATGAGATGAAAATTTCCGCCACAATAAATTTCCCATAAACGAACATATTGTATTCACCACTATCAATGATGTCGTCCGGAGCAGTATTGTTATTCTAATGAATTATTTAATTATTTTTGTATCTGTTTACGTTGACTTATCTATACTTTTGAATTGATGACTTACTTATTTTATCTAACTATTTCAAATATCTATTTATATTTATTATGTGTATCTACCATACTGTGCTGTCCAATGTTTTCTTTTATTTCCCCAGACCACTCAACATTATTGGCCTCTTTCCTCTTATTATTATTGATTTGTGTTGCTTTTTCCTGTGAAGTTAGTTTTTCCATAATTGGCATGGAGTTCCAATCATTTGTTTTATTTGTGTGGTTTGTTAGTGATGGGAAATTCACCCGTTCGATGCCGTTTAAGAATTCTTGCTTTGTATGAACATATAATCATGTATGGCGACTTTAATGCTGAACTCTTGAAAGCTGACTATAGAGCTGGACCTCTTCTTGAATTTGTTGCCGATGCTGACATGTAAGTTACAAACTCTCATGCTACTCGCTTTGCTCCTGATAAACTTCCAAATCTTCTTGATCTCTTTACTCTATCTGACCTTGATAAATTATCTTTGAAAGGGATAACAGACTATGATTTAACTTTCTGCATTTATATACGAGTATGTATATGTATATATTTTCCTCGTAATATAACTCCAGATATTTTTCAGCATAGAGATTTCAAGCGGACATGGCAATCATTCTTTAACATACAACTGGATTTTTTTACTTATCTGACATAAATGAGAAAATTAATCATGTTCAAGCTTTGATACTAAAACTTTTATAGATAAACACGTCCCTCTCAAAACCGTTTCGGCATGTAATGAGAACTGTCCATAGTTTACAACTGAGGTACTCGTATACAATGCGATTCAATTTCTCCGTAAGTTACGAGTATGTATATGCAAAATGGAGACGAAATTCTACTAGCTATAATTGGCAGTTACTCTCTTGGGCGCAGAATGGCTTCAGTCTTCTCTTACGCCAAGCCAAAAAAAAAAAGATACTTTCCGTCAAAAGACCAGAAAGAGCTTCGGAATAATTCGCGCGGCATTGGAATCGGCAAAAGCGAATTTCTTGTTAATATGTATGTTCCTGATAATTTCGATAATGCATTTGTGTTCAGTTTTGTAAATACGTCAAATTTTGTAACTAATAATGCACTGCGTTATAAACCTTTTAAAACTTTTGATTTTGAAGTTGTATCAGAGTCTGTTATTATTAAAACTAATTTTTCACTAAAATTAAATGCCGTCGGTCTGAACGGAGTGCATATTCGATTCGTTAAAATTATTTTACCACACTCCTTAAGACCTTTTACAAAGATTATTCATTTTTGTATTTCATCGTCATCTTTTCCTGATGCTTGGAAGCTAGCAAAATTTACTATCACATTCGACCCTCGTCGAATTCAGATTTTCGACCGATGAGCGTTTTACCGTGTCTGTCAAAAGCATTGCAAAACAAATTACCAGTTACCTAGACCAATAAAGTCTGATGTCTCCTGCTCAATCTAGCTTCCGCAAGCACCATAGCTGCACCACAGCAATGGTAAGCGTTCTTGATGATATAGGAACAAAATTCGATTTGAATAGCGTCACAATTCTCTGTTTTCTTGATTTTTCAAAGCCATTTGAGCGTGTCAACCACGCAATTTGATGTGAAAAACTAATGTTTTATTTTGGGTTCAGTTCAAATCAAAGTTTTCCCAAGTATCATAAAATCTATGGGTTTTTCTGTAAACTTATTGATGATTTTCTTTTATTATTGTTACGTTCATAAGAAAAAAATAGTAAAATGTGATTTTACGCATTTTCTGGAGAAAAGTGACCGCAAAGTCAAAAATTAGTATGGGCAATAAAAATGGAACAGGCTTAGAAATTGGATATCTGAAGACACAAACGGGATATAAGCTTTATTTAAAAATAAAGTCTTAAACGAAGTTTCTACCGTTAGTAGATAGCAATTTCTGGTAACATAGGTCAGGGTACACCAAATCTTCGGTAAATGATGTCAACATTGGAGGTAGACAATTACCTTACAGCGATTTTTTTCTTCAATATACCCAAGAATCATTTCCCAAATACCTTATGTCTTACTTGTACTGTATTGTTCTCAAAAAAAAAAAACTAAATGATAAGAAGAATAAATAAAAGATAGAAATGAAACTAAAACTGAATAATAATATCAACAAGACAAAAATGACAAACGTGATAATGTTATCAATATACTTTAATCTAAAGGAACGCATATCAATAAAAAAAAGAATAAAAGAATGCAATCATTTTAGAATCAATGTTTTAATGAATTTGGTTTAATGGTTGTGTTCGCTGAATTCACTTCGATATTTCAAAAATGTTTTAATGCAGTCACCATCTATTTTGTATTAATTATAAAGTACAATTCAAATCAATTAAATCATTTGAGATTGAATCAAAAATTCTTTTTAAATTATGCATATTTTATTCATTCAGTTGCATTCTTTACATTCATTTGAATTCAGTTTAGCTCATCTGGTAGTAATAGAATGCAGATAAGAAGCATTAAAAATATTTTGTTTTCGACATATGAAGAGTTTGGTTCCCGACATCGATGAAGATGTTTTCAAAGCACGTTGGTTCTTCCAGTTTGCATCAAAAATGCAAGTTGGCTTGGTTGCCCTAAGTTATTGCTCTAAAAATGAAATCAACAAGAGAAGACCTCTCTTTGATTGTCCAAAGTTATTGCAATAAAAACCAAAGCAACAAGAGCAACGAGGGTAACCAAGCCAACGGGCGTCAGCATATATCAATTAAACCACCGATGTCGCAGCACTTTCAGTGTAAGTCTCAGTATCACCCAACATTGTGGGTGGCCGCAGCTCAAGTGGTAGTGCATGGGCTTCCCAATCGGGCGGTTCGGGGTACAATACCAACCGCACCCGAAAGACATTCTTTTTTCCAAGCAAATTAAATCTCGTGAGATGAATTGTTGTCTAAAATACAACAACAAGTCAATCTACACTAATATTTTAGCCTCCCCATTAAATGTTGGATGCCACCCATGGAGTAAAATAACCACTGAACCCAAATATCTTTCTCTCTATCTATCTAATTTTCCGATAAACTTAACTCGTGCTCAGGCATTTTAAGAGTAGTAATAACCTCTTTCTTTTCAAAAAAGAAAAAGAATACACGGCCAAGCGAGACATCAGCATTAAAGCAGCCCGCGTAGTAGATGCGAATCCCGGGAAGAACATAACTATTCATGTATGGCACACATATGGTCTACAAGGAACACACATACCCCACCCTCTTCTTCACAGACAAAAATTATAATCAAACGCTTTTGATTGATACTGAAATCTCAATATACCCGCTCCAGAAAGCACCTTGCTTGGTCCATATCGTTCGACAATGGCCAAATCGGAATTCGGCAGAGATTCAGCGTATCACTGCACACTTCTGCAACTCCTCCCAAAAAGAATCAGGAGAAGCCTCAACCAGAGGCTTCTTCTTCTGTTGCTTCTAGGAAAAAGTTCATGTAATGTTCCCCAACTTTGGTAATAGGAACCGTATCAAATCATGCTTTAGAGCGCTTAAAAAGTGATAGTCTATAGATTATTAAAAAGAAACGTTGAAATTAAGTTTTGTAAAAGAACAATAATTCTGGAAAAATCGCTGTATTTTACAATATCACGTCGAACAAGGCTATAAGGTTTCGCAGGCTTGTGATAAACTTCGTGGTGCTTACGGTGAAGATGTTTTGTTAAAATCAGCAATACGCACATGGTTCGCTCATTTCACACTCTGGCAATTTTTATGTTAAAAGACGCTGCGGTCTGTTCGACAACAACATAATTCACAACCTACTGTACAATCTGTCTACAAGGTGCTTTTAAACTTGCTCTGTAGTCTGCTCTAAGACTTGCTCTATAGCTCGCCATATAACAACCAGCTTCAAAACTTACTATACAGTTTTGCGCCTTGGAATGTCATGGAAACTCATGGAATTTAAGGCTTAAACATCTCAACAGTTCCAATGTGATATTGTCTGTGGCGTCTTCGCTTCAAAAGAGAAGGTTTCACTAGGTTTATTGACGAAAATATGGTAATGTCGTCGCCGATGAAAGGAAACTATCATTATTCATTTGGAAGGTAGAGCCCCAAACTTTCTTCGAAAACTATTTGTCATGTCACTGCTAAACTGCCGTCTGATATTCAGTGGATACAATACAATAGAAACAATGCACGGGTGGCTGCTTGATTGAGATTGAGAAGGCGTTTGAAATCGTATGACATGAGAGACTTTACAAGCTGAATATGCATAAGTAAACTATATTTATAAAATTATGCTCACCAGTAGACAGTTTATCAAGAAAAATGGTAATGTGACTTCTGTTCGAATGTTTTAAATCAAAAACGGTCTACAATAAGGTGTGGTTAATCCAACTATCCTATTCAATATTTACTCATACATAAACGATCTTGTAGGATCACTTCAACATGCCATAGCGTCCGGGGACTACTTGACCGCAATAAAGCAAATCCAATGACCGAGGTCAATCAGTATTATTGCGATGACTTTAAGTTAAAGGTCAATTTACCAGACAGATATAGTTACCGTTTGGTACAACAAAGGAGACTATTTGTTTGTTAAAATGTAGACAGTTACCTTGGGATTTGGTTTGATTGGCCTAGCCAGAGCCATAAGTGTTTGGTCCCTTACCGGGGGACTGTTTTATGGCAGCCAACTCCATGAGAGAGTGAAAGTAATATAAGAGTACTTCGCAGCTCTTATTCGATTTATGCTTGTATTTGGATGAACCGTGTTGCTCAACGTGGGGGCTAGTTTATTGCTTAGAGTATTTTAGAATTCTAGTCTTCGCTTGTACAGAGCATTAGGGTCTGAACACATACAATTTTACCGTATCGACGAACAACAAGGCGAACCCTACAATAGTGGGTGACATTGGCACAAAATTATAGTCAGTAGGTAGGTTTAGTACGCACTAACTAACATCACGTTAACTTTAAAATTTTAATTATAAACACTTTTTAACCTACCTACAACTAGTATTGACTTGAAAACGTACCCCCTATGTGTTTTATTCAAACACACCTACAAATTTACAGTTTGGGATATCAAACACAGTTTAAGGGGTACACTTTTACAAAATTGAAATGAATTTGACATAAATGTCAAAGGAAATAGCAAACAAGTTTTTCGAATTATGAATTTTAAATTTGAATTTGGATAGCAGTTTCTCAATAATGGAAGCAGAAAAGGTGTTCAAATAAAAAAAGAGAACTTTCTTTTGTCACAGTATTTGTTTTTTCTTGAGACTTCGAAATATCGAAATCTGCAAACAAATTTTCTTAAGCCATTTCACTGAAATGACATTTCAAAGTTCATATTAAAAGATAAAATGGACTTTATGTGCTATTACGTTTAGCGCGAGGTTATAACGATAAAGTGGGTTTTATCTCGACTATAATTACCAAAACACTAGCAGTGACTTTGTTACGTGGGTACTAAAATGACTTTTAAGTGGACTTTAATTTTGCGCCATTGCTATTAACCTGACCTGAAGGCGCATTGTTAGATCAGCGGTGCCCAACTACAATACATGTATCACGAGAGTGGGAAGTTCAACGGCTTAATTCTTCCTTAGTCGTTTTATTGTAAAGGGTTGATAAAAGACAAATTAGCGGTGCCGCTTATCGTGCATGTCGCTCGAACAGCTAAGGATGGGCAACAATAGCCTCAGCTTCGGGAGAAACTTCGCACAGGGCAATATGTTAGTAGATATTGTTATGCAGTATCAAATATTTTGGTGGCTGAAGTGAAGAATTGTAAGTGAAGTGACGTAAAAAAAGCGGCATGTATGTCGCTTTCTTGAATTTCGGGGAAGTTTCAGTTGGAGGTTTGTTTGCTTAGTTTTTCTGTTTTGGTCGGCTTAACAACACATGGAGACTACTCTAAATTCGCTCGAAATACCTTTCATGTCCTCCGCTGCCCATCGTATATATATGCGAACATATCACAGTACGTTGTTGTTCTAGTAAGAAGAAGAAGCACACCTACATATATAGATCGTTTAACGAACCAAATATACTAACGTTGGATTATCTTAAATTATTCCAATAAACATGTACGATACAACACATATAAAGAAATATATTTAATATACAGGGTGTCTCCTGTAATGATTTCTGTGCAGATTCTAAGAAAAAAATCGTCCTACAATTAGGGTCTATCTCCAATGTTGACATCATTTATCGAGGATTTAAGAAAAGGCTTACTTTGTTGTACCCTGATCCACGTTAACGAAAATTGCTCTGTTAGTTAGTTAGCCTTTATAATGGCGTTTAAATAAAGTTGATATCTTATTTGAGTCTTTAGTTGTTCAATTTTTAAATCTGTTCCATTTTCATTGCCATGCTAATTTTCGACTTTGAGGTCACTTTTCTCCAGAAAATGCCTAATTATATAATAATTTTATTTTTCAACGTAGTCTCCCTTGAGCTCTATACACTTTGTCCAACGCTTCTCCAATTTTTTTATCCCTTCCAAAAAAAATGATTTGTCGAGGTCCTCAAAATAGGCCTTTGTTTGCGAGATGACTTCATCATTGGAGTCAAATCTTTTTCCACCAAGCCATTTCTTCAGGTTTGGGAACAAGAAGTAGTCGCTCGGAGCCAAATCTGGAGAATAGAGTGGATGAGGGAGCAATTCATAGCCCAATTCATGGATTTTTGCCATGGCAACTGCACATGTGTGCACCCTTGCATTGTCTTGGTGGAAAAGAACTTTTTTCTTGGCCAAATGAGGTCGTTTTTTTTTCAAATCGTCATTGAATCGGTCCAATAAGTTGGCATAATATTCCCCATTGATTGTTCTTCCCTTTTGAAGGTAGTCAATGTGGATTATCCCGCGTGTATCCCAAAAAACAGTCGCCATAACTTTATTGGCTGACAAACCCACCTTGGCCTTCTTTGGCGCCGATTCACCCTTAGAAACCCACTGTTTTGACTGTTGTTTGTTCTCTGGTGTGTTGTGATGGATCCATGTTTCGTCCACGGTTATAAAACGGCGCAAAAACTCCTCCATATTGCGATTAAACAACGCCAAACCTTCCTGTGAAGTTGTTACACGATTGCGTTTGTGGTCGACTGTGAGCAAACGCGGCACCCATCTTGCGGAAAGCTTTCTCATGCCCAAGTGATCATTCAAAATTGAAACCACCGAGCCATGCGAGATCCCTACGGCTTTCACAATCTCTCGCACTTTCAATCTTCGGTCGGCCAACACCATATCGTGAATTTTTTCGATTGTTTCGGGTGTAGAGACCTCAACTGGGCGTCCAGGACGTTCGGCATCTTCAGTGCTTGTACGGCCACAACGAAATTCAGTAAACCACTTTTTTACCATTGAAATCGATGGTGCAGAGTCCCCATAGTATTTATCAAGCTTAGCCTTGGTCTCGGTAATGGTTTTTTTTTGCAAGAAATAATGCTTAATAAGCACACGAAATTCACTTTTTTCCATTTTCTTCTCAAATTAGTGAGTAGTCTGATAAAAATAGCTGTCAAACACAAACTAACTGACGCAGCAAGTTTAAATTTTGACAGGAGTCAACTGACAGATGCCTGTTGACAGGAGCAGTGTTGCTGTTTCAGTAAAGAGGTCAGAAATTCAAAAAGTCACGCCCTCGTACAACCGTGCCTTCGTCTTCCCAACCAGCGCAATCGAATTGAAGTTCCCCGTTTCCTGTGGTGGAAACCTCCTTCCACAGGACGTCTTGGACCTTCTCCTCCACTGGTCGATTTCCACGACCAGAAGGCTGCAGCTCCCTAATCACGGCAACCAACGAGAAGCTTGTCTTTCGGGTCGCTTTCCTTATGACGCAATGTGGATAAAGTACCAGCCTTCAGCTTTTTTGCATCATTCGGCTCCACGACGTCGTCGGATTTGCCTCTCATGCTGCTAAATCTTGCTTTCTTTCCAGAGACGCCCCCTCTTTTAATTTTACCGCGCAGGAGTTACAAGGCGCCTGATTGGCTTCCACTCCCGCCTTTACAGCAGCGTCTCCCTTGCTTACCGCCTGTTGAGTAAGCGATTTGTTGGCCAGGATGGCCCTGGTTCAAAATTTTATTTGGTTCCCACGAGTAGGGCCGCAAATAAAAGGTGATCCCATGCAGCGCCGCCATACCTGGGTAGGGCTTGACTCCCAACCTTGCATCCTTCGGCTTGCTGTATGCTCACCATCACTGGAATCTGGTTTGGCAGTTCTAAGTTCATCACTTCTCAGCCGACCGTAATCGGTTGAGTCTTTTCGACTTAAGCCTCCGCACCGGCGTCGTGGAAGATGACGCTCGCGTCAAGTTGCCTGCCGCACGAAGCAAATATTACATTTGGCCCTTATAGAAATTCAAAATGAGAAATTAATGAGCTGTATAGGAAAATTTTCTAAATTTTCTAAATTTTGCAAAATCTTTCATGTTAAAAACAGATCTGTTCTACACCTTAGGAACAAAAATATAAAGATCTTGCATTACTTTATGGCACCGACAATTTTAGTTATCTGCAATGAACACAGATTCATTAGCCCAATGGTAATGAACTTATTGGATGCTCAGAAGAGAGCGGCAGGGTTCAACGGATTCTTTCGACAATCATTGGGGTATATCGTCGTCTTAAGGTCGAACACAGTACGTGGCCGTGGCTCAAGTGGTAGTGTATTGGATTCCCAATTACATTGGGGTTCAATATGAGCCATGACCGAAAGACTTAAAATCTTGTAAGATGGAACGGTTGCCTAAATACAACATCAAGTCAATTTGCACTAATAATTTGGTCTTCCCATTAAATGTTGGATGCCACCCATGGAGCGAAATAGCCACTGAGTCCAAACATCTTTCTCTCTCTTTCTATCCCATTTTCCGAAAAACTTAACACGTGCTCCGGCATTTTAAGAGTAATAATACCCTCTTGAGCGTTAAGTTCTTTAAAAAAAAAAAAAAAAAAAATATAGGCGTTCAACAAATGGTTCAGAAAATGACGAAGAGGCCTTAGGGTAAATATATTTATCACATCTTTTAAATAGTGTTAAAGTCTTAACTAATTAGTAATTCACCATTCCGATTTATCTGTCTCACCAAAGTACAAAATAAATACTGATGCTAGATCCGATGTAAAGTAATAATTTTACCAAAGCGTTAACATTTTATTTGGGCGCAATAAAGCGTACTGCTTAACGAAACAAATAAAGGCAAAAATATCCATAATAAAAGGTATATGTTAATTGTACACAAGTGGTTGTGTCTCTTTCATCAAAACTGATTTTGTTGAACTAAATTATTAAATAATATATTTCGTATGGATTGTATACTGAATATATACTGAACATATTTAAGGGGTTAGGCCACTCTAGGATTTTCAAAAAATTAATTTTATTTTTTATTGCTGTCAATCGGCCGGGAAATATCTCAAAGTACTTGTTTTTCAAAATATAGCACAAGGCCGAAGGTAGGTTTTCTATAATTTAAAATTTTAAACGCCTTTATCTCAAAACTGCATTTTTCAAGTTGGCCGCACCCATAGCTGGAACAATTTTCAACCAATTTACTTCAAATTTTAACTAGACCTTTAGAAATATATTGTCTAAATAAGTACGTAATATTTTAATTTTTATACGGTACTGGGAATTTTGCAAGTTTGACTTTAGAAGTATGCCATTCGGCCATCAAAAAGATCCTACGTATTTCTCTAGCTGTTATTATGTATAATAATCAAAATTTAGAGGAGCTTCCTTCCAAAAAAGAGAGATCATCTGAAAAACGCTGCATAGCCGCCATCTTTAAATAAATTATTCTGTACAATAAACTTCTACCTTTGTAAACACGATTTATTTTATATTTTTCCTCAAAAAAATCACAAAAAAGCCTATTTTTACGGCCTCTAGAGTGGCCTAAAGTGGTCGTTCAAGAAGTTATTTTGTATTCATAGAAATTTTAAATATGAAAAGCAGTAGAGAAAAGAGACAACAAATTCAAAAAAACTAAAGTAAAGCAAAAATCAAAGATAAAAACACACGTTACAAGGAAAAAGCCAAACATTAAATATTATTGTATCAGTTTTTTATTTTATTTTTTTTTTATAATTAGTGCGCGCGGGTTAGAGTACTCGTAAAATGTTTGTACAAAGCGCGGGCGAAGGAAAATCAGGGAGGAAGAAAAATACCAATGTACATTTGTAAGTTATAATGACTAGAAAATAGAAAGCTCGGCAGGGCATTCCATAAACGAGTTGTAATGATTTTGGAACGAATCACAATATTTCAGGGTACGTCAGAATCTAGGCTTGAGGTTATACTGATGAGCATTCATAGCGAGACAGGTGTTACGGTTGAAGGTTTGAAGGGGCGGAATGCTACTGGCAATTTCTATGGAGCACTGGTGGTGGAAATACGAGTGGCTACAAAACAACTTAAGACAGGAGACATTACGTCTGTGTTCGAGGGTGTCAATCGAATCCTATCTAGCAGGTCCAGGGATAGTTTAGGAGCACCTGAACAGATGTGGGCATTGCACACCAATTTTGGACGGATGAATCCCTTATATATTGAGGCCAGATCAGAGGGGGTGAAATATTTGTTACATCGCTTCAGGAAACCTAGACATTTCGCAGCATTTTTGACGACATCGAATATGTGGTTATTCCAACGTAAGTTGTCGCCAACACACATACCAAAAACGGAAAACTTTTCGGTTTCGACGATGTAAGTGCCTTTCATGGCTGGGTATTTAAATTTAGATATAAAGACAGCATTGAGTTTTGGAAGCATTAAATTCCATTCTGTTGATAGTTTAACAGTTGCTTATGTCGTTAATATTGGAATTTAATGAGTTTAACATACGCTGCCGTTCCCGTTCTACAGCCAAAGAGCAGGGACGTGAGTCCGGGAACGAATATGAAAAGCAGGGAGTACTGCAATATATTGGATTAGAGGTAGCAGACAAGAGATCATTAATGAAAATTAAAAAGAGTGTGGGAGACAGATCCAGCATACCGGAATATCAGACTTGAAACCATCCAAGACAACTTGAATTGAACGTTCCGAAAGGTAATTTCTAATCAATTGAAGAAGGAAGTCATCGATCCCAAAAGTACGCATTTTCGACAGAGGAGTCTGATGCCAAACTCTAACAAGTGCCATAGAGATATAAAGTGCGACTACCTTGTTTTCGCCAGATTGATGTATGTTTTGGTTCTACTCTTCGGTGAGACATGCCGAAAACCGTACTGCCGGTCATTGAGAAGTTTTCGCGCCTCGAGATATTTCATGAGCTGACGATTTATCAGCGATTCAATGACCTTGAAAAGGGACGTAAGTCCAATAGGTCTGTAGGAAGAGAGAGAAGAAAATTCTGTTTTTTAAAGACGGGCTGGACAAATGCTATTTGCCATCTCCCTAAATTTCCTTCGCCTGCGCTTTGTACAAACATTTTAAGGATACAAAAACCCTTTGAGCGCGCGTTTATTATATAAAAAAAATAAAATCTGCTCGGAAAGAGCCCTAAAGATTAGGATTGATGAAAAAGCTTACGCAGTGGTTTTGCCAACGAGAAAGAACACCTCTTCAGAAGAAGGGGTAATATACCATCTGAATCAGTGGATTTGTGTATATTTAGATCTTTAAGTACTCGTGCTGCTACACGAGTGCGAAAGTGGATTAGCCCCATTGAAGTTTCGACGCACTCAAGTGTAGGCGGGGACAAATCGCGATCTTGAAATGTTGAGTTGGTCGCAAAGTGTGCAAGCAGATTGGCCTTGTCAAAAAAAATTGACAGCTGGAATGCCATTATAAATGAGCGTTGGGACGGAATCACTATTGCTATTCAAACGATTATAGTACAAAGGTATAGAACAAGATGTTTTGTTGTACATAAATAATTTCTACATAAACAAGTCTGACATATGAAGAATAAAAATTGCTAAAACAAACCAACTTTTTCTTTTCTGTAATTTGCTCGCGATCAACGGATTTAAGTAACCGAATACAGAGCTTAAAAGATAATAATATTATCTCAACTAATCCCAAGGATTGCAGATAAGTTCAATGACTTCTTTGGCTCCATTGGTACAAAAATAGTTTCACATAATTGCGCTGATTTATCCAAATGCGATTGCGATTGCTAAATGATGTGTATTCATCTCAGGGCTCCTATTTTATCCTATAACATCGTCTGAATTATATAAAATTATCGTCTCTCTGAAAATTTCTAATTCTAAAAAAATTAATGCGCTTCTCATTATGTATAATTAATTTGTCAAAAATGTAGCTATGAATATTTGCGATATTTAATGTCACATTTAAAATAAAAGCATTTTTTGCGGTGTTTTCCAGACGGTTTAAAGGCAGCGGAAGTAATACCCCTATTTAATAAGGGAGAAAAAGCATCAATTAATAATTATAGATTAGCATATATTATTCCCGGTATATTCAAAGATTTTTGAAAAAGCTGTTATGATTTTAGAATGGAATGGTTACTTATTTGTGGAAAAAGTTCAATTTGTCTTGCGTTCCAGTTTTTCAACTGAAGGAGTCCTTCTGAACTTCAGCTTGAATTTTTATGATGGTTTTAATAAAATAACAAAAGCTTTTGATATCGTCGATCATAAAATACTTTTGGATAAACTATTGTGTGTAAATGCGGTTTCAGGGCATAATGCTTAAATGGTTATGTTCATAGTTATCTGATAGAAGGCAAGGATGAAATTTAATGGAAAACTCAATTCTACTGGTCTTATTTCTATAGAAGTTCCTCAAGATTCTGTGCCTGGTCCGATGCTTTTCTTAGTTTTCTTTAATCCGCTTTTCGTACACAAATATCGCTGCAAAGTTAATAGCTTCGCTGACGTTATGGCATGAACTTTTCACAGTGACTCTGCTTTAAACCTTTCTCCCTGTTGTAAAGAAGTAGATATTCTTACAATAGATTTATATCTTCATGCATACAAAGTGCGAGTGAATCCAGAACTGAAACCAACTGGTGGATGCTGATTTTTCAAACAGAACCATCTTCAGCGATGAGGTTCAGAAAATCCACGAGTTGATGGTTCTTCTTTGAAAGTTTGGCCGGTCAGGCAATAAAAATTAGTGGTGCTAGCTATCGCGACATGATAATCCAGGTTTTTGTACTTAAATTGCAAGATATAGATGCGGAGACATATGGTTTCAACAAGACGCCCCTACATGCCATACTGCCCAAGAAATAATTCAATTACTTCTTGAGTCATTTCTTGGAGGTGTAATTTCCCGTGTTAGTGATCAGAATTGGGAGCACATATCATGCGATTTAACGCCGTTGGACTTTATTATTTGGTAGTTTTTTAATTGTAAGGTTATGCCAAGAAGCCCATGACCATCTACGCCTTGAAGGAGCAAATTGAGCGCTTTGTCAACGAAATTCAGCTACATTTATCCAAAACTGTCATGGTAATTTCGACAAAAGAGTGCGTATGTGCCAGCAAAGCCGTGAAGGCTACGACAGCATTCTTTGTCTTGTTCTACCAGGCGAAGCTAAAATCGTGGGATTTACAGACGACATGGTTCTGGTCGTCATAGCAAAGCTTTTACAAGCAGTTTTCCAACTAAGCAACGAAAGAATTTCAATTGTATGACGGTGGTTGACATAATCTGGTCTCACCTGAATACAAAACGGAAGTGATATTAATTACAAGTTAAAAATGAAAAGAAACCATTGTGCTCACACTAGGTGAACATGAATTAGTATCCAGTATTAGTCAGCAATAATAATATATATATTGGCTTCATGAGTGACTCAACGTTGTCTTTTAAGAAACACCTGTAATATGTGAGTTCCATAATGCACAAAATGCCGAATATAGGGGAATCCAGGTATAGCAGGAGACTTTTCCTAGGCAAAGTAGTTATATCATTAGTGCTTTATGATTGTCCCGAAGCTATGAAAGTGAAATCTTATAAAAGGAAAGTCAAAGCAGGGAATTGGCTTTGTGCAGTCAGAGTGATTTGCACATTTCGTTCATAAAGAACAGCTGATAAGAGCGGCAGTTCCCGCATAATGACACCGACGCCACGAAAAGAAACGCGAGTTGAAGACACTTCCGACAATGCTGGAGACTCTCGCTAAAAGGCCGATGGACTTTTCACCTTGTTCCGAATATCGAAGCTTGGGTAAAGTGGAAACATATACAAGTTAATTTTTACATAGCACGAGACATGGCTGCCTCCGGTAATATCTACACCAAATTAAAAGCGATGAGTCCCCTCTTTATCCATTTTGTAGTAATACTCCTGAAGATGTAGAGTATGTATTCTTCCACTGCCCAAGATTCCAGCTACAAAGAGAAACCTTCAAGTATTAGTGAAAAAAGCACCAGTTCCCCAGGACATAGACGTCAGATGTTAGAATTGGAAAATAAGTGCAGCACGGCGCATAAAGCAAAAAAGGAGAGAAATCAAGTGAAACACCTGAAATAATGCAGCGAATGCGAGCGGACAACGTCCGAATGCGTCCGTCCATCGCCCAAAATTGGGCAACGCAAGCAAGACAGGCACATCATGTGCGAATTTGTACACATGCAACAGCATATACGTACTCACACCACACACACAAACACCACATACATACACACATATACATACTCGCACAGATACTCATATACTAATACCCATCAAGCAGGTAAGTACTCACACCCACATCCCCACCTAAGAAAACCCTCACACCTAGGCAAACACCCACACCTACACCCATACTACCAACCACACATCCTCAAATTACCAAAACGAGTAGGCCCACAGTCAGATATACCGATAGTCATCGGTCAAATAAGTCAACGCTATGATAAAAAAACGAATACTTGCACAAATAAGCCCTTGGTTTCTAGCTTGAAACTACTTTCCTACCCCACGGTGAGACTAGGACTATGATTCTGTGCGCAGGCTAAATTTGTGGTTCAGAGGCTCACATTGGCACCTGCATAGTGTGCAGTCATCATGCTTCAAACAACAAAAAACCCTCTTCGAGACGAGGTGACCCAATAGCAATCTGGTCGCTGTACTCGTATATGTACATCATAAGCAGTTTGGGCGATTCTGGCATTCTCAATCCATGACTGGCGTCCGACTGTCGTGCAATTGAATGTTCATTTGGAAAATGGGCAACGGATTTATTTAGATCCCAATAAAGTAAGAGAGCGGTTTGAAAATCCGCGACGTGCAATGTTCTTGGCATTTTATAAATTATGCGGAGCAGACATTTTCACCAATCAATTTTCACAATTGAAATATACGTATACGAATAATAAGCAAAGAGGAGCATTTAGGTGACGTCGACACGGCTGCCCATTAGAAGGCTCCCCTGGGGTTTTCAAGGACAATGCATTCCTATCATTGTCCTAATAACAGCAGGTGCTTTTACTTGCGTCTATTATTGCATATGGTTCGAAGGCCAACATCTTTTTCATTCCTGAAGACACTTGATGACGTAACGTACCCAACGTTTCAAGCAGCCTGTTGGGGGCGTCATTTACTTGAATACGACCAATACTGGTACGATGATCTCGGGGATGTTTGCGTGAGCGATGGTCCCAATAGCATGCGACATTTTTTTGCTATCATTTTGGTGTTTTGTGGGCTTTCGAATCCAGTAGATTTGGAGGACAGACGTCGGCATCGTAAGTCAAAATATTTTATATGGAACTTAAGGCATGATACAGAAGAACAGTTTCTGGAGACCGACAAGCGCATTATAAATAGTAGTCTCTCTTCACTTTAAGATAAACTATTGAGTGATTACGGATGTCGGGTCCCCCAACGACTGCAAGATCAACAGCACCTAAACGAAAAGTACGGCACAGAATTGAATTACTGCATTCTAAAGTTCACCTCCGAGCGAAGACGAATTTATAACAAAGTCCTCCAAAGCGTGAATTCAAATGAAGGCAAAATATTTTTTCCTGGATGCCCCTTGTGGGACCGGAAAAACTTGCCTTACACTAGCCATCCTGGGGGAGATGAGGAAAGGAAAGGAAAGATAGCACTGGCTGTAGCATCTTTTGGGATCTCTGCCACACTGCTTCTTGGCGGCAAGATAGCGTGCACCATGTTCAAAATTCCAATAGTGACAAGGCAAAAGTGTTTCAGGGCTGGTCTATAATTATATGGCTTGTGTGTGTACGATATCAAACAGGAAAAATCAGTGGAGGCTGTAGACCGAATATTGCAATACAATATACACCAAAATAGCCAGGTTACGGAAAAGCTAACAGTGCTCTTTTGGTTGCGAACGCTACCTGCTGTTATTCGAGGTACCCTGATAAGATAAATGCCTCAATGAAACGATCCTCTCTTTTTCCCAAGGTTCACCGACTACGCCTGATGATTAACATACTCGTAAGAGCGTCTTCGGAACTTGAATCCTCCAAAATTATTGGTATACATATTTCTTTAACTTTCTGATAGGGAAGTTCTTGTATTCACCTCGAAAGTCAAAAATCAAAATTTTGGTAACAACTTTACATTTTAAGGTGTCTATTGTGTTTTTAGACAGGTTTTAAGAAAATGTCTCTGCATATGTGTGTACATATATGTTTGTGTTTATTCATATGTATCAATTTTTTATCCCATGATGACTCCCAACGGATAGTGCTATCGATTTGAATTTTTGTCAGATGATGCGTCTTATGCAGATTCCGATTCGATTTTGACCAAAATCCGCCGAACCCTTCTTAAAAACGTAGACCAAATACAATAATTTTTTTCTTAAAAATAGAGGACTCTTTCGAAATTTTTGCAGCATTAATCGAAGTCTATTAGCACACATTTGACTTAAATTTTAAAAAAATCGGGCCAGAATCATCTGAGTTCTGCAAGCAATAGTGACAATTTAGAACTGCTAGTGCGGTGTGCAACCTACAATTTCGTTAAAACAAAGTATCCCAGATCTGACTTTAACTTTTAGCAAAATTTAATTATTTTGTCATCACTGACACATAAGGCTAACGGTTCTTTTCTAAAACCACAGTTAGCAGGACTAGTTGTAAATCGCATGTCCTTGTAGTCGATTTTTGTGTTTTTTTCCAATTTTTAATCCGTGTAAGGGCATGTTGCAACTTAGCAGTTGCTTCTTCGACGATTTTAGCTGTTGCCGTTTGCGGTGTGTCGCGGGTAAAAAGCAAATATAGCAGAGGGCCAAGTACACTTCCTTGAGGCACACCCGCCTTTATTGTCATAAAATTGGAATATTCGTTTCCGTGTCTGACACGGAAGAGTCGGTCATCTACGTATGAACTTGAAATATGAAACAATTGCTCGGGTAGGACTTGTCGAAGTTTTTATTTCAGGCCCTCGTGTCATACCTTATCAAAAGCTTGCGAAACGTCAAAGAGTGCGCTTGAACAGACACTCGATTGCTCTTTCAATTACATTGGTCAACAGTAGAGTTTTGGCTTCTAAAGCCAAATTGTTGATCGGGCAAGAGGCGATTTGTGTCAGTAATCGGTTTAAGGCGATTAAGTAAGATTCGCTTGAAGACCCTGGATACAATCGGGAAGAGCGATATTGGTCTGACTTCAGTCAGCAGATTATCGGGTTTCGAAGCCATAATAACTTAGGCAACTTTCCACTGATGCGGTACATGCTTTAAGTATATCTCCCGTAATTAAGTCATATCCGGGGGTTTTATTAAGATTAGGCATGTCTGTAACTCGTCTATGTTCCCCAAGAGTAGCCTTTTCTATTGGAAGGTTCGTCGTCACGTCTAGCGTATTGATATTCTCTGGAAGCCTTTCCCCGTCGAATGGTTTGAACGTTTCTGCAAGATAGTCGGCGAAAACGTTTGCTTTTTATTTGTCTTCTTTCGTCCAGTCATCCTGGTTTCTTCTTATTGGCGCCACGTATATTTGGGGCTTTTGGAGTCTTTTAATGGCTCTCCATATGGAGTAATTGGTATCTTTTGTCGCTGTGAGGTTTTCTAGGTAGTTATTAATACCTTGGTTATTGAAGTCCTTGATCAATTTTTTCAAAAAGCTGCAGAGCTTATTAAAGGACGTTTTATCTCGTTGAGCCCGAGTTCCATGCCACTTTTTCCGGGCTCTTCGTTTCTTCCTTATCATTTCCTTGATTTCTGTCGGGTATCTTAAGCCGATACTGGCAACTTTGTTCGATTCGCGTGGAATCTGAACATATTTTCAGATTAGATCTTTAATTGAAGCTTCTGGCTAAAGTCCTATAACTTTTTTCCAATTCACTTCGAGTTTGTATTCAATTCTTGTTTGGTAGAAGGGGAGATAAACCTGCCAAAAGCTAAGAAAGCTTTGCCAAAACTTTTCAAGCTTAACCGGTCAGGCTCAATCTGTTTTTTTGCAATTTTCGTAGTCGCTGTCGCGGGGAACTGCTTGTTAAAAATATGAATAAACACTAGTTTTGTGAAATATGTTTGATTTTAAAGGATACAAATATAACAGATAGAGGTAAATGTAAAAAAACCAGTATATCCTGTAGATGAAACAGACAGAACGCTGTATTTAAAAAATCAATATTATGAAAATAAGGATCATGTTCCATCCTCCAAAAACCATTATTCTATATCCTAACATACTTACAGACGACGAAAATTTAAAACAAAGTCTACTCACAGCTAAGCCTTATAATAATAGTATAAATTGTACAATTAAAACAACAACAATTAAAATTTTTGGGCATATAAAAATTATTTTTCCAATTACAAATAGTGATAAGAGAGAAATATGTACAATATAAACTTGGAGAGGTTGTGGAAATACAGAACCAAGCATATGTATACGAGTACTTTTGAGAAAATAAGTTGACAAAAGAATCAAAGCTGAATAAAGACCTTTTGTACCACAAAAATTTGATCTCGTAACAGACGTTAAGGAAGAATTAATATCATTAAGCCCACAACCCAATTCCAGGTATCTGTTTAGAAGGAAATTTCATAAAGGGTGAGCTAACAGGTAGTGTGGATGTTCGCTGCTGTGTGGATGTGGTTTTGACAGATGTCATACAATCTTTGGCAATTTTAGTTATGAAGTCGTTGACCACGCAACAATCTTATTAGGAAAATAACAACATAATTGCCTTAGTGATCCAGCATGCACGCCGTCTCTGGGGACTGAAAAACCCGTATGAGATTCACGACAAACCAATGTATCCCAAAAAGTCACTGTATGGTGCGGATTATGGGTTTGCTGCATCATTGGCCCGTACTTTTTCGAAGATGAGACTTGAGAGAGTGTTGCAATGAATGCAGAATGCTACCGCAACATGTTTTTTTCTCAAAATTTAATGAATTGGGTCTGGACGATCTCTGGTTTGAGTGCTACCGCCCACACAAGCCATCAATCAATCAATTTATTGCGTACGAAATTTGAAAATCGCGTTATTTCGGTTAGAGGAGAAGTTGATTGGCCTCTAAGATCATGCGATTCGACACCTTTAGACTTCTTCCCGTGGGGTTATTTCTAAGAGGAAGGTCTACGCCAATAATCCAGCGACAATTCAGGATCCCAAACATAACATCCAAACTTTAATTGTGGCCATTGACTCACTTATTCTTCAAAAAGTCATTGATAATTTTGTCCTTCGGATGGTCTCTTGCATCAGCAGTTATGATGGTCATATGAACGATGTTGTATTCTATTCATAATTGCCATAGACCGAGCTTTATTAATCAATAAAATCCTATATTGATTTCGGAAGAAATGCGTAGTTAATTAAATGAAAACTTTCACACTAGCTGTTGGGTCACCCTTTATAATGTAAACCACTAAGAAAGAAAATGCTTCTTAAGTTGACTTTGAGATCTGCGTATACCCTACGAAGTCCGTGGAAGAACTCGGCTGAAAAATCAAAACTAAAGTTTTAGCCGAAATTCGAACAAGTATCCGAAAGAAACTATTAGGTTTACTTAAATCCAGAAACTTAAGCAAGTTCTCGTTTTTACCGTTTTAGAAAAAGTCCTTACTTATGCAATTTTTAAAGTAATAGTTAAACAAATATGAAAATTGGCAAATATTCTTTCATAAAAAGAGAAAAAGTTATCAAAAATATTAGAGTGAAATAACAGATAAACAAAAAGCCCTCACTTTTCTTATTATTGCCAAGGTATGACCAAATATTTTGGGCTATGACGGAAAATAAAAGCTCTAATATTTCGTATAAAATTGATTTCAAATTTTAAAACTACGCGAATCCCATATATCGCATAAACTCTCAAATTATACAATATAATTAATCAATTACTCATCACAGACGTTCTGTATGTACATAATTGTTTAGTTCATTTATAACGAGACTTAACTTTTTAATTGGGTCCATCAAACCGACTGTAGCTACTAGTTCCATAACTTTTTGAAAGCCCTTATTTAAACACTGGAGAAACACAAATGAACAATAATCAAAATGCAAAGTAAACATGCATACATAAGCAAAGAACAGTACCGGTCATTTGCATATTCCAGCGTATGCATTCCAATGCATCTACTCGTATATGGTCCACAAATCAGGAGCTGGACTGATTTTGATTACGATTGCATGCAATAGCATTTAAATGAAGTCTTCATTAATAATTCACAATATGTGTAGAAGTGTACAGTGGTCTTTGCAAAATATTGATCAGGATGTCACAATGAAATACATCGAGGAGAAGGTATTCATAGCGCATCCGTCTGCCAGTGGTTGAGTTGGTTTTCCAATTATAACGTGTTCATGACTATATTGGGGCCACACTAGTTCAATAAAGTTTTCAGATAAAATCCTGTTGCAAAATTGGTGGCACTTTATGTGAGATGCAATATTGTTGCTTATGTTTGCTTTAATATAAAGTCTGCTGCTATTGTGCTGCTTTTTTTATACATTTTGATAATTGCGTGAAAAATCTCTTATAGACATAGTATGTACGTAAAATACATATATACATATGTATGTGCCTCTTCTTTAAAATATGCTAAACCACATGATTCAATTATTTGGTTATTCTTATAGACATGGGAAATCGTGTCCCCGTTACGAGATACGCGGTTAGAAAACTAGTGTATCTACTCGTATGTGTATGGACTCGTATTTCCAAAAACTGTTCCACATTTTAGGTGTATACAGCCGTTGTACTGTCTTGTGCAAATTAATCTTTAAGTTAAGTAATATTAAAATTAATATTTAATGTGTTCACCATTGGCTTTTAGCACCATTTCAACTCGCTTTGGCATGGATCCCACCAGTTTTTGACAGTTGTCAACGATTTTTGGATCGCGTGCCACACACACTCAATCCACTTCGTTTTGGTCGTAGAATCCATTTTTCTCAGCCTGGTTTTGCATATAGCCCATCAATTTTCAATGGCGAGGTGTCAGGCCAATCCAAAGACGTAATACCAAGCTCAACGAAAAATTGTTTGACTTTTTTTGACGTATAACGCGGAGCCAAATCTTGTTGAAAAATTGGGGTTTATGCATTCAATTTCGACAATTCAGGGACCAGACGCCTATCCAGTAATTCAATATATTCGTCACTGTTCATTTTCCCTGTTATTGGAACTAGCGATTCTGTCACAAAATAAGAGAAGCAACCCCAAAACACTTGCTTTACAGAATATTTCACCTTCATGGAGGTTATACGTGATTCGGCTTTTATTTGAGTAGTGTTACTAATAAAAAACGACATTTGACGAGTTTAATGTAGGGCTCCAAATAGCCCTGTGGTAGTGTGCGCGGTTGCCGAGGCCAAGGTTGTGGGTCCGACTCCAAGTCGAATGGATCTTGTGTTTTTTTTTTTAATTTAAAAAGAAATAATTAAAAGTGAGTAATATCATCACTCGATGTATTCTGGGGAGCGGCCCGCTATGCCAATAGCGGGACCAGCTGAACATTCAGGCGATATTTCAAATGGTTTAAGCCAACCAGCAGTAGTGGTCGAGCCAAGGATAAAGAGGAGGAGGAAGATGAAGCCTGCTCCGAACCGCACTACCCTCTCAGCATCAAGAGAAAAGCTGCCTGACGAATCGAGGGAAGAGGCGCGCGCCATAACAACAAGCAAAAAATGCAAAATGATCATCTCCCATATGTGCCTGATGGTAGAGAAGGCCAATATAATGAAGTTGGCAACATGTTCGCATCTCTGGAGGTAGAAAGAATTCACTCCAATATTAAACAGCTCCAGCAAAGAGTGTAAGCTATTAAAGCTAAACAAATAACAAAAACCAAACCAACAGCCTAAACCTGCACAGGCTCAAGAAAGATGTCAGCAGGCACCACAACAACAACAACGACAACAACATCAGCAGAATATCCAGCAACAACAACAACAACAAAGGCAACCACAACAACAGCAGCAGAAACAACAACAACAACAGCAGCAGTAACAAAAACAACAACAACAACAAAATACTTTAAAAGTAAGAGTCCCACCTATAAACACTATTTTGTCAATTTTTTTGTCTTTAAATTTTTCGCTTGTCACTATTTAAATACTCGGTTACTTTTTAATTATTTTTGTTTTCTTTTAGAGAAAACTAGAGAGCCTATCGAATAATAATTTTTAAAATGAAATCTGAACCACCTGACTATCTATCCCACATTGACTATCTCCTTTTAGTTATCCACCATCATAACCCCAAATTTTCGCCAAACCCAGCCACAGTAATCCTGTCTTTTTTCACCCCACTTGAACTGACAATCAGACCGCCTCTTCTGATCTTCCTTAGCGGTCGCAGTCATATTTTATATATTATACGATATGGTATTTCCAAACCAAATCATGAGGAAAAACAAAAAAAAAAACTATAAAACTAACCTACATAACACAGGGACATGAACTTCGGATCTGCGGGTCGATACCCTTGTAGTCACAATAGAGCTGACGAATATGGGATCCGAAAGCCAATAAGAAGTGAGTAATACTGACCCAACCAAAAAAACTAAAATCTAACGATCCACAACACGGGGACTTACACCTTGAATCCGGCGATTGATAGCCGGGTGGCTGCCCTGCAAAGCTAACAAACATGGTATTCGGAGGCCAATAAGAAGTTCACGTTTCATAAAAATGTGATTTCTCGAAATGGAGGCTTCAATTGGCTGCCGAGATCTTGTGATTTAACTCCGTTAGACTTTTTCTTTTAGGGCAATGTTAAATATAAAGTTGACGACAACGCATCAACGATCCATGTACTAAATGAAAATATCAGAGCTGTCATTCGCGAAGTACGGCCGCAATTATGCAAAAATGTGATAAGAACTTGTACCGAAAGAATGAGTATTTGTACGCAGGGACGAGGAGAATATTTGACAGATTTTGTATTTCATTGATAACCTCAGAGTTTTTACTTTAGACTAAAATAAAAAAGTCATCGCTTTTCTTGTTTAAAATCACTCCTCTTGTTGGATGACGTCTCCTCTTGTTGGATGACCTTATCGATATACCTGTATGCATGTTGTTTTTTTTGTTTTGTTATTTTTTTTTAAATGGAGGTTTTCCTCGTATTTGCTTCCTAACAATGCGTTGCACAAACACGGATTTCGGGCAGCTCAGTTAGAGGATGGCTAACGATTTCCTGGATTTATTGGGAGCAGAAAATATAATGCAAGGCGAACTGTTCTATGCAAAAACACTTTATTGCCGAATCAAATCAACTCAAGTGACACTTCGCAATCCTATAAAATGACAATAATGGCTCCCTCTGAGTTGGGGTGTGTTATTTAGGTGGCTGCTTGATGGTCGTAAAGGTAGCGTAACACTATCTATACACATATGTTAAAAATATTATGTTTATGTATATCATATCAATCATTGCAACATTTAATGATTTTGAAGGTATATATCTATTCTCTAACCGATCTGTAAAGTTTACTGATGTACATTTTCGCAATAATTTTATTACTTTTGGTGGATTAGTTATGAACGCCTCTTGGTATTTAAAAAAAATGGGTTGATATGTGATTTTATTATATCTATGTACAGCTAGTTTTATTATCTACTATAGTTGGTGAATTAATTTAAATAAGTGTTGCCAAACCTGACAGCACTTAGCAAAGAAAATGGCCGGCTATCTTAACCAAAAGGGAAACGGCAGAATATCTGTCATTTCGTAAGAAATAATACCAGTTTTAGTGCATCATCTTCACCGTATATAGGATTTAACCTTAAAAACAACTAAGTGCTGATTTTGGAGATAAACTAAATTTTAAATAAAATAAGGCTAGGCAATAAAAGTTTTGTTTATTAAAGTTAGTAGCTACATATACATACTGGTGGGGAAGTTTATATCACCGAACAACGGATGCATATGAGTTTTTAAGTATGATAGATTTGATAGATTTTATGAGGATTTTTAATTTCCAGTATTACTTCCAGATATCAAGCATCAATTGAAAATATGATCGTGGTTTCAGCACGCTGAACACTTGCTGTTCGTACGTTAGGTGCATACTCGTAACAGAAAGAATTGAATTGAATTGATATTAGCTTTTTATCATGTTTTTAAGCAGCTTAATGAGCAAGGTTTAAATTTAAATCAACAATTTTGAAAACTATTGCAAAACCTGAAGGCTATCTGTTAAGTTAAAAATGAAAAAGGTGATGATAATGTGGAATGTTGGTGGACTAAAAATGAAGCTCGAAGGTGTACAGGCGAATACATTGTATTCAAGAATACTAATCAGTATTTAAATGTGAATTATTTTCTGAACCAAATGAATCTTTATATTGTAGCTGTAACATTCCACTCCTTTCATTAAATCGGAGCCCAAGTTTGTTAAAATGACTTCATCATTGGAGTCAAATCTTTTTCCACCAAGCCATTTCTTCAGGTTTGGGAACAAGAAGTAGTCGCTCGGAGCCAAATCTGAAGAATAGGGTGGATGAGGGAGCAATTCATAGCCCAATTCATGGATTTTTGCCATGGCAACTGCACATGTGTGCACCCTTGCATTGTCTTGGCGGAAAAGAACTTTTTTCTTGGCCACATGAGGTCGTTTTTTTTTCAAATCGTCATTGAATCGGTCCAATAAGTTGTCATAATATTCCCCATTGATTGTTCTTCCCTTTTGAAGGTAGTCAATGTGGATTATCCCGCGTGCATCCCAAAAAACAGTCGCCATAACTTTATTGGCTGACAAACCCACCTTGGCCTTCTTTGGCGCCGATTCACCCTTAGAAACCCACTGTTTTGACTGTTGTTTGTTCTCTGGTGTGTTGTGATGGATCCATGTTTCGTCCACGGTTACAAAACGGCGCAAAAACTCCTCCATATTGCGATTAAACAACGCCAAACCTTCCTGTGAAGTTGTTACACGATTGCGTTTGTGGTCGACTGTGAGCAAACGCGGCACCCATCTTGCGGAAAGCTTTCTCATGCCCAAGTGATCATTCAAAATTGAAACCACTGAGCCATGCGAGATCCCTACGGCTTCCACAATCTCTCGCACTTTCAATCTTCGGTCGGCCAACACCATATCGTGAATTTTTTCGATTGTTTCGGGTGTAGAGACCTCAACTGGGCGTCCAGGACGTTCGGCATCTTCAGTGCTTGTACGGCCACAACGAAATTCAGTAAACCACTTTTTTACCATTGAAATCGATGGTGCAGAGTCCCCATAGTATTTATCAAGCTTAGCCTTGGTCTCGGTAATGGTTTTTTTTCGCAAGAAATAATGCTTAATAAGCACACGAAATTCACTTTTTTCCATTTTCTCCTCAAATTAGTGAGTAGTCTGATAAAAATAGCTGTCAAACACAAACTAACTGACGCAGCAAGTTTAAATTTTGACAGGAGTCAACGGATGCCTGTTGACAGGAGCAGTGTTGCTGTTTCAGTAAAGAGGTCAGAAATTCAAAAAGGCACGGACTTATTGACCCGCCCTCGTACCACGTTGTAACATATGCAATTTTATGAAAAAGGGAGAATATATTCCACCTTACTGCAAGACATCTTTATTTTATTGAAGAAATAAATTTTTAAGAATTCTGTATTTGTTTCATCCTGAAGATATGATGAATAGAATATAGAACGTGACTTAAAAGTGGTCTAAAAATACGTAGTTAAAATGCTTCGCTATAGAATGCGACTAAGAAAGATATATGGTATTTGAAAAAAAAATCTTCAATTATATTCAAATGAAATTCTGGTGGACGAACTTTTTCTAAATCAAATTATACTTATAGTTGTTGATGTATCTTCTATAAAATAAAAACCTTAACAATTACAAGTGAAGTTGGTTTGGTATTAAATGATTGTTTGTTTTCTCATAATTTAATGCAAGTTAATAATGTGCCCTCATTAAACAAATTCATTGACTTAGTTTTTGTTTCTGAAATTTGAAATGCAAATGTTGCAAATTGTTGCCCATTTTTCTAGAAAATCTGTTCACAATACAGCACATATATAAAAAAAATTATAATTTTAAGAGCCATCATCAATTTCATAACGTTATGTGTTCATATTTACTCACTTTTAATAGTATGTCACGCACAAATGAAGTTTTTAATAACATTAATTAGAATATTAAATTTATGAACAGAGACTTGTCTGAAACATTTAGTACATTCACAAATATTTTTACAGGCGTCTTAAATGATTGAGTTCCCTTAACTCTTTAATGCGCATAATTTTTTTTTTGTCTTCAAAAACTCATACGTACAGAATAAAAGTCACATATTAAAGGAAAAATAATAAAAAAAACAATGCTTTTAATAATGTGATAAGAATGTTTTGATAAAAAAAATTATAGATAGAAACCATGAAATTTGCCGAAACAATTTCTGTCTTCCGTATGGCACAGAGCCACCTTTCATTTTGTGCATTCTATAAGAGAAAAACTTTTGCAATTTGGAAGTTTACATCGATTTTTCTTTTCGCAACGCTTTTCATTATGACCAACTCCATCAGTTCTTATATCTTTTGGTGGCACATATTTCATTGGTCCTCTCTTCCTTTTTGCCTTCAATTCTTGTTCTACGCTGCTACTTGACGGTCTACCTCTTATACTTCCCCTCTGCACCTTGAATTTGCATAGACTTTCAGCCAATTCTGCTCTAAACTCTCCTAGATTCATTGTTTTCGTATTTCCAGACCTTTCATTCACCTTTTTATACAAAATCCAAGAATTTATTACGCTCATATCAATCATATGATAAAACAAACGGATGTACGATTTTCTGCCTTTAATTCTTATCCTATATCTGCCTAAAAAACTATCCATAAGATCTACTCCTCCCATATGGGTGTTGTAGTCTTGTAGTATTTTTGAACAAGGTATAGAAATAGTTTTCTTTCTCTTCCTATCATATCGAGAGACGATGGTGGGTGGTTCGGAGCCGACATAGGTGGAAGCAAAAGTTACCATTTTGTTGTCTTTCCAGCAAGTGAGTGATATATCCTTTCCTTCATAGTTTGCCACTTGATCTTCATATGTGCCTCTTTCAATAGATTCCTTCATAAAATCCTTATGCAGAGGCAGTTTACAGCTCTTACCTAGCCTGTTTCTCTGAATCGTTCCTAGAGCATATATACCTTGAGTTGCCAAATGATGTAGTAGCGGAATTGAGGTGTACAAATTATCAAAGTATATTATGTGGTTTACCAGTCTCGGTACATTGCGACAGAGGCGAAGTACAGTGTTACCAACCATTCCAAGGTCAGGCTCATCAGGCAAGCATTTACAATTCTGTCCAGAATAAATTTCAAAATTACAGTCATAGCCTGATAGAGAACATAATACATAAAATTTGAATCCCCATTTATGGGGTTTATTTGGGAGGTACTGTTTAAGAAAATGAGCCACTTTCGTGGCACACATTTGTTCGTCCAACGAAAGCCTTTGTTCTATCGGCACAGTACTTGAAAATAAATTATTGAGGTGATCTATAATTGGTCGTATTTTATGCAGACGATCATGTTCTGGATGTTCACGAAGTCTATGAAGGCTGTTGTCGTTGAAATGGATCACTGATCTCAGGTTTGCAAATCTCTTAGATGACATAGTTTTCATGATGTGCTGAAAACCATATTTTCCCCAATAAGATCTGACATTAGGGTAATGAAATACTGACGTAAAAATCAGAACACCGAAAAACTGTCGTGTTTCTAAAGTTGTTATAGGTGGACTATTAGCAATATTATTTTGGGCTATGTACAAATTAGTCTCACCAACAATTTTGAAAATTATTTCATCGTTCATAAACACGGAAAAAAATTGCATAGGGCTTTCTAATGACGTCACTTCTGATGGCATTGACGTATTTCCTAAGAAAGTGATTCTATTCTCATCCCACTTCAAACTTCTTTTTTCCCATATTAGGTCTCTAATTTTAGATTTCCATAGAGCAGCACCAGAAATAAGTGGACTAAACATCGATGGAACTGATTCTTCCGGGATAGAGGCTGATCACACCTTTCAACTTCTTCATTTCCCTCGCCTGTATCTTCGCCTTGTGATTCATTCACAAATTTCTAAACACCAACATTGTAGTCTATGTCGTCTTCATCACCAATATCTTTCTCATCTTCGGATACATCACCTGCCTCTAATACCGCCAAATATGCTTCTATGTCCTGAGGTTTCATTATGAAACATTAGAATTGGAAGAAAAACACACAATTCCCTGTGTAATAATTTTTCAATAAATATCTAGTCTACTAAAACACGTTGAATCTGGATGCTTGCTACAATTGGTGCAATAGCAGATTTACAACCAAACACGCAATGTAGACTGTCTGATAATTCAAGAATTTTTGAATTATATTATAATTCCAGCAAAAACCACAAAAAGAAGTAAACCGAAACGAAATTATAATTTTATTTGATTAGATGTTGTTTACTTGACTTCTCGCAAAAAACTGAGAACTGCTTACAGTCGATAAAGTGCATACAGTTAAAAAACCGATACAATAAAGAATCGTGCGATCTTGATCATACGATATAATAGAATAACATGGTTTCAATAGAAAATTTAAAGATTTACAGTAGATTCAAATATTAGATTTTCTTTATACAGTAATGCGCAAAATTATTCGTACCATATTCAATTTAGGTTTATAAATATATTCACTGAATTCTTAACATCCACCCGACGTTGAAAGCTTGGCGTTCAAGACACTGTTTTTTCGTTATCAAGGGGAAGCTTGCAGATTTTTGTTATGGCCCTTTTTAACACACCATTTAACGTTTTGATACTAACAACTCGAACAAGTCCATCAGCTCCAGGGAAGACTTCGAGAACTCTTCCTAGTGACCATTTTAATGGGGGAAGATTGTCATCCTTAAGCAGCACCAACGCTCCAACTGAAATATTAGATTCTTCTCGTTCCCATTTTTGGCGTTGTTGAAGTGAAGTTAAATATTCCTTGGACCACCTTTTCCAAAAATGTTGCATTGTAAAACGTACAATTTGCCATCTTGTTAATCGATTTGGATTTGAATCTGTAATATCCGGTTCTAACGTTGCAGTAAGCGGTGCGCCAATTAAAAAATGCCCTGGTGTCAGCGCCTGGATGTCGGAGGGATCGTCTGAAATGGGACTTAAAGGTCGAGAATTAATAATGGCTTCAATTTGACAAGATAGCGTATGCAATTCCTCAAAGGACAACGAAGCATAGCCAGCGACACGACGAAAATGGTATTTAGCAGTTTTAATTGAGGACTCCCACAATCCTCCGAAATGTGGAGAACGGGCTGGTATGAATTTCCACTGAATACCATCATTAAGACAAGTTTGGTATACCGAGTCAATGTGTGCTTGAGAATGAAATAAATGTTGCAGTTCCTTCAATTCAGCGTTCGCGCCCACAAAATTAGTAGCATTGTCGGAAAAAATCGTTTGCGGCTTGCCACGTCTGGCAATAAACCTTTAAGAGCGCCTAAAAACGCAGCAGAGGAAAGATCAGTCGCTAGCTCCAAGTGGACGGCCTTAACTGCAAAACAAACGAAAAGACATATATATGTTTTTGTAGGTGCTCGACCACGTATTCGAGAGTGAACATAAAACGGTCCACAAAAATCGACACCACTCGTAAAGAAGGGTCGCGATTGTTGAACGCGCTGAGATGGTAAATTTCCCTGTAACTGCTGCATGACCATTGGACGAGCCTTGTAGCAACGAATGCATTTGTTGATAACCTTCCTTATGGTATGTTTGCCTCCAATTGGCCAAAACTCCATTCTGAGTGCAGCCAATAAAGCGTGACTCCCAGCATGCATATTCTTAATATGAAAATGATTGATTACAGCTGAGGTAAATGGATGAGTCCTAGGAAGAATAATCGGATGTTTGCTTTCAAATGATAAAGAAGAGTTTTGAAGACGTCCACGAACTCGCATAACTCCAAATTCATCCAGGAAAGGTGCTAAGGACTTCAAATTGCTTGTCTCCTTTACTTCTTGATTAGATGATAATCGCCTGTATTCCTCAGAAAATTCATTTCTTTGTATCATCCGAATAATGTACTTCAATCCCAAATCCAATTCCTTGGTAGTTAACTGACCCATTTTGCGGTTATCAATATCTGACCTCACATTGTAATAGAAACGAAGCATATACGCGAATACTCTGACTATTTGGGAGAATGAATTAAGAAACTTACAGCCTGTAGACAGATCTCCGGCCAGCAAGTAAAGCAGTGGCATTAGTGGTTCGTCCTTCTGGAAGAATTTTTTCAAATTTACTTAGTATCGGCCATCGCTCCTCGTTTTCTAGTAAAAATTTGGGGCCCGAGACCCAAATAGAAAGCTGTAGCAAATTCTTAGGAGAAACACCACGCGAAATTAAGTCAGCTGGATTCAAATTCGTAGGGACGTGTCGCCAAACAATATGTGCCGATAGGTTTTGAATCTTAGCTACTCTGTTCGAAACGAATGTATTCCAGTTACAAGCATTGGATTGTAGCCATGACAAAACTATAGTAGAATCACTCCAGCAGAATGCCTTGCAAGTTTCTAGTTTAAGGATTATTCGAATCCGTTGCATTAACTCTGATAACAGGAGGGCAGCACATAGCTCTAGTCGGGGAATGGAGACAGTTTTCACTGGCGTAACTCGAGATTTTGAACAAAGTAGTTGTACGCTAACTTTACCCATTGGATCTTCACTTCGTAAATATATACAAGCTCCATAAGCGTTTTGACTAGCATCAGCAAATCCATGCGCTTCATGAGTGCAGTTGGGAAGAACCACGTACCGTGGAAATTTTAAATTATTTATTTCTATTAGTTGACTACTATATTCCAGCCAAGTAGAATGCAATTGTTGTGGTAGTGATTCATCCCAATGTAATCTTTCTTTCCAGAGCGACTGCATTAACATTTTTGCTTTTATTACAATTGGGCTTATAAGGCCAAGAGGATCATAGAACTTGGCTATTCGAGAAAGGATTGATCTCTTAGTTACAATTTGAGGGTTTTCTATAGGGGGGCAAAAGAAGCGAAATTCATCCATGTCGGGCTGCCAGATAAGTCCGAGTGTTTTAGTCACTTGACTGCGATTTATTTCTAGGAAAGTTTCCTTATTTTCTTCAGAAATTGTGTTTAAAAACAAATCACTGTTAGAGCACCATTTGCGTAGGTGAAAACCTCCTAGTTTTAACAATTCTGTGGTTTGATCTTTGATTTCAACAATTTCTTTGAGGGTGTTTGCTCCAGTTAATAAGTCATCAACGTAAAAGTCCTTTTGTATAATTTTAGAGCCAATAGGAAAATTGATATGTTCGTCTAATGACAACTGAATCATTGAACGTATAGCCAGAAAGGATGCTGAAGAAGTTCCGTATGTCACGGTGTTTAGTTTAAAAATACCCAATTGGTCATTCTTATTTTCTCTCCATAGGATTAGTTGCAAGTTATCGTCAGGTGGCTGAATTCGTACACAGCGGTACATTTTCGACACATCGGCCGTGATTGCAAAACGATGCATTCGAAAACGAATTAGAATAGTAAATAAATCATCTTGAATAGTTTGGCCTACCATAAGAATATCATTTAATGAAAGCCCTGTGGAAGATTTCGCAGAGCCATCAAATACTACGCGAAGTTTGGTGGTAGTACTATCGGCTTTAGTAACGCAATGGTGCGGAAGGAAGAAGTGATGTCTATTGAGAACGTCAGGATGTATCTGCGACATATGATTGAGTTGAATGTATTCATTAATAAATTCAATGTATTGTTTTCTTAGATGGGGGTTTCGATACAGTTTTGATTCCAGATTGTAGAAACGCTTCTGTGCAAGTTTAAATGAGTTTCCCAGCTCATTCGGGGTTTTTTTTAAAGGCAAACGAACAGAAAATTGGCCAGATGGAAGGCGTTGGTAGGTCCTACAAAAAAAGTCTTCACACTCAATTTCCTCAACTGTTGGAATCTTCGAAACGGTTTCATGTGTTTCAATCTCCCAAAAGGATTTAAAAAGTTCATCGAGTTCCGAATCAGGAACCTCCTGAGCAACTGCATTGAAACTAAATAGAGTTTGTTTGTATGGCTTCAGCTTTCCTGCAACAATCCAGCCCAGAAGCGTTTTCTGCAGAAGGGGTAAATTCTCACCCAAGCGAATTTGCCCCACTGACAACAGATCAAAAAATAGTTCTGCACCGATCAGTAAATCAATTCTTTGGGATTGGTTAAAATAAGGATCCGCTAACTCTACATTTGCTGGTAGATTAAAATCATCTATATCCAGATTCTGGTCAGGTTGGTTAGATGTAATAGAAGGTAGAATGTGGACGTCTAGACTAACGGTGTACTCATTAAGGCGAGATCTCATAACAATATTGGATTTAAATTTGGATACTGTGCTGACTTCTCCAATACCGCCAATCGGATTGGTAGCTTTCGTGCGTTTTAGATTGAGGTGCTGAATGAGGCAATCAGTAGCAAAATTCATCTGTGAACATGAGTCCAACAAGGCTCGGCAAGGAACGTAGGCATCGTAGCGATCTCGCACAAGAACTAAGGCTGTTGCTAGAAATACGAAAGGTTTGTGTTCTAGATGATTTTTATTAGAAGATGACTCTTCTTGGTAAGATTTAGATACAAGAACAGTATTATTCGATTGAAGATTTGAGTCAGTATGAGTCGTCGGCAAGTTTCTGGATTCTATAGGTAAAACATTTGTTTGGGAATTCCTATTGATAATAGGACCCATATGTAGCAACGTACTATGCCGTTGGGAGCAATGTTTACAATTATGTGAACTGCAATTGCGAGCTTGGTGTCCAGCTCGAAGGCAATTTATGCAAAGTTTTTTAGCCTTTGCTTCACGATAGCGATTTTCAGGTGAAAGCTTAGCGAATATCTCACAAAGGTAAATAGTGTGATCATTAGACCCACAAAAACGACAACCAGATAAAGGTGTATTTGATGTGATAAAAGTTGTATGAATTGTTGTTTTGTTAGACTTACGTGAGTTGTTGACTGTGTATGATTGCTTATATCCAAGACCCGTTGCACTGACCATTGTTTCTAGTGTCTGACATCGTTTTTCCATGAAGAGTGACAATTGATTCCATTTGGGTAAGGCATTGACAGGCGTATCTTCTTCCCACTTCGTTCGATTTTTGGAGTCCAACTTGCTTAGAACGAGATGTATCAACAATCCATCCGACAGTTCTTCTTTGCTTCCCAATGTATTGAGCGCTCTCAGATGAGAATTTACGCTATCACTCAAATCACGTAACTTATGAACGGAGCCACCATCAACGTTGGGCAAATTGAAGATTTCCTTGATATGTGCCTGAAAAATTAGACGTTTATTGTCAAATCGAGCTTTTAATAGTTCAATAGCCTTGGGATAATTTTCAGCTGTAATCTCAAGAGACTGGATTGTTCTAAATGCGAGATCGGATAAGCAGGAACGAAGATGCTGGAACTTTTCTATAGTGCTAATTTCTTCATCTCCATGTACTAACGTCTCAAACATTGACAAAAAGTCCGGCCATTCTGTGTACTTGCCAGAGAACTTCGTCAACTCCAACTTAGGCAATCGAGCAATTTTAGGCTTCATGTATAAAAGTGTAGACTCATTAGCCACTGTAGATCCACCTGCAAATGAAGAACTCTTTTTAGAGTCCATAAAGATCAATATACGTGTTTTTAAATCAGAATAAATATCCTCAAAGTTGCCTCTTCTATCACTTTCCAGCTCTGCGTCATCCATGATTTCAATGATAGTCTGAGCATCGTCGAATTTCTTAAGGTACGTCTCCAAAAGTCCCAGTTTGACTTCCCATTCATGCAAAGAAATAGTCCTACTGGCAGAATCCACAAACTTTTTCAATTTGGTAAGCTGTCCCGTAACTGAGGCCCTTTTTGTTTTGAAGGCGGACAGCGACGCAAGAGCAGCATCAACACCATCTCCAGTCATTTTGAAGCAAATTTATTTGAACAACAATTGAACTCGAATTAAACGATAAGTGATTATAAAACAATAAATGGAAAACGTAATTTAATCAAATTTCGTGTCCTGTCACGGTCGCCAATGTCTGATAATTCAAGAATTTTTGAATTATATTATAATTCCAGCAAAAACCACAAAAAGAAGTAAACCGAAACGAAATTATAATTTTATTTGATTAGATGTTGTTTACTTGACTTCTCGCAAAAAACTGAGAACTGCTTACAGTCGATAAAGTGCATACAGTTAAAAAACCGATACAATAAAGAATCGTGCGATCTTGATCATACGATATAATAGAATAACATGGTTTCAATAGAAAATTTAAAGATTTACAGTAGATTCAAATATTAGATTTTCTTTATACAGTAATGCGCAAAATTATTCGTACCATATTCAATTTAGGTTTATAAATATATTCACTGAATTCTTAACATAGACAATTGGCAACATAGCTGTTTACGCCAAATTTATATAAAAAAAAGGTTCTTTGGCACTATTTGTAATGAAATAAAAAAAAATTACCTTTCTTCCATTGGATATATAAATCTTTACACTTATATTCCAAACAGAACACCGGTGAAATTACAATTTCCAAACGTTTGCACTTTGACAGATAAAATACGAATTCGAGCAAAAACTGTTAACCTGTTATTTTTCTTTGTTTTTCCTTTGATTAAAGTTAAAGTGACGTACCAAATGCGTTCGGAAATTAAACTCTTTTGCATTGTTTTTATTTTTTTGCTTAAAGTGTTTGTAGACAAATGGCTACAGAGCGCATTTAAGGGTTAAAGCGTGTAAAAGTGAATTCTCTTCCTGCATGGTACAATTTAAGATTAACTAAGCTTAAAATAAATATTCTACGCAATAAGTTTATTTGTAGAAGCTCAGTGAACTATGAACATTTTTCTCGTCTCAGAAAACAGTTTGTATTTTTGTCCACATTCCTTCATAGTAACTATATAAGTTCAGTTGAAAGCAATCTCAAAAGTAACCTAGAATGCTTTTGGAGTGCAGCTTGGTGCTAGGACATCTAGACAATAGCAAACATGTTTAGTGATTATTTCCAAAGCATCTATAATTTAACAAATAATTGTCCTAATAATTAAAAATATTATGAGTCATTGTCATCTATTGTTGAATTTCCTGTTTTTCATTCGATGTTGAAAAAGTAACGTCATAGCTTAGCTGCTTAGAATCCAAAAAATGGCAGATGTTTTAGGCTTCTATCCATTAATCCTTCAATCTAGCTAGCTAGATTAACAAATTTCAATTATATTGTATATCAAATATTTAAGTCCGGGCAAAGAAATTTAGTTACCAATTTAAGACTTATTACTAGACTTTCAACCATCCTCAAGATAACAAATGCCAAAATCAAATTGAATACAGCTATTAAGCAACATGTTTCATGTTTGCAACATGGATTCTGGAAGAGAAGATCGACCACATCTATCTATAGGGTCCGCCATCTAACGTTTTTTTTTTCAACTAGCGCTTATTTCGTGAATGGTAACACTTAGCTCATGCCTGATTTGACAGATAATTAGTTTTATCCTTCCGCTGAACGAATATGGTTGTGTATACGCTTGAACAACGCTTCGCTAAGTGGGCCTGCGATCGACTTAGAGAAGATGCCGATTTTGCCAAAAAAATCATCTTTTCAGATGAAGCTCATTTTGATCTTGGCGGGTATGTAAACAAGCAAAATTGTCGCATTTGGGGCACAGAAAACCTGCACGCATACATTGAAAAGCCGATACACCCAAAACGAGTCACTGTTTGGTGCGGATTTTGGTCCAGTGTCATAATTGGACCATTTTTCTTCGAAAATGAGCAAGGAATGGCCGTTACAGTCAATGGCGATCGTTATCGGGCCATGTTGAACGAATTTTTGCTCACAAAAATTGAAGAGGAGGATATTGGCAACATTTGGTTTCAACAGGACAGCGCTACGTGCCACACAGCCGAAGCTACACTCGATGTTTTGCGCCCTGTTTTTGAAGATCGCATTATCAGCCGCAGAGCTGATGTCGTTTGGCCACCCCGGAGCTGCGATTTGACACCGTTGGACTATTATTTGTGGGGTGCCGTAAAAGATAAGACAAGCCAGAGACAATTGATGCTTTAAAGGACAATATTCGTGAAGCCATTGGAGAAATACAGCTGCACACAATCGGTAATGTGCTTAAAAATTGGACCGATCGTGTAGGCTACTGCATGGCCAGCCGAGGCAGCCATTTGAATGAAATTATTTTCCATTATTAACCGAAAGGATTGTACTTTCAAATAAAAAAAGAAATTTGAGCAAATATTCAGTAGTTTTTTTTTATAGCATTTTCAAAAAAAAACATTTTTGGCAGACCCTATATTAGTGGAACTCACAAATTTGTCACAAAAATATTAGAAAGTTGAAATCAGGTGTATATCACACATTGACTTCGTTAAAGTCAATCTAAATATTTTGCTGAGTAAGCTTCAGGCTTATGGAGTCTATGGGCCACTGCTTAAATGGTTCAAATCCTATTTATGTGGGATTTCAATCCCAATGAAAATACTATCAACTTTTGCAACTATTGCTATACTTTATATTTATTTGAAGGGAAAAGACAAAAAGCGACCGGCCAGCACAATGGTTGAACCATTACTACTCTACTTGCTTGCTGGATTTTTAAAAAGGTAACGGTCGACTCTGGCTTGTTTGCCGCGATCTGTGTGTTATGTATAAATTTGCCGTACATTCAGTAGGGTATCTCCGCGTCGGTCTGGCTACCTATACCACATTTATATAACAGATGACTATATCTCAGGCTTGGTGATTTTTGTTAATGATCTTCCAAAACTATTAAAATACTGTCATTGTTTAATGTATGTTGATGATCAAAATTGTTCGCTTAAATAACTATAGTTTCCGACCGTCAGTTGTTCCAAGACGACTTAAACTTATTTATAAATTGGTATCATATTAACGAATTGCAGTTAAATATCAGTAATTGTGCTTACATGTGCTATAATCGAACTTCTCCCTACATATTATTTTAATCACGTGCCAATTAGGCATGTCTATGACTTCCAGGATCTTGGAGTTATTTTGGACTGCAAGTTTACCTTTGATATCCACATTAACCAAATTATTTCTAAAGTAAGTTCTCTTCACGTATTTGTAAAAATATATTCTTTGGATTTTAGCGAACCTTATAAACTCAAATCCATTTTTTGTAGTTACTTTAGCAAGTAGTGACTGCTGCTTTTCATTCTAATCAAACTAAATGTCCATTATTGGGTTTCCAAACTCTTGAATCGAGAAGCAAAATATATAGAGTAATATCTATTAGGGATATCTTGGATTCAACTATCGACAGTGAGAATTTACTTGGTAGTACGTATTCCCATATACACTCCCTCAAAGTCTCTTAGACCAAGACCTCTCCTTGCTGAAATAAGACATATTACGATGTATGGTCAACCAGAGCCTATTTCATATTGCTGCAATTTATTTAATACGTATTGCACCGAATGTTTTGAATTAGATAATACTTTGTCCAGAGCTATTTTTAAGAACAAATTATTAAATTTAATTTAGCCTTCTATGAGTATTGAAATGGTATGTTTTTTCTGTATATTTCTGAAATTAAAAATTGTTGTATACTAATTTCATAATATGTAATATGTATTTAATAAACTAAAATAAACTAAACAAAGCTAAACTGAAAACTATTTTCATATGAATGTTTCATATAAGATAGTAAATATCCTTATCCATTTTTTGTTATAAATATTACATATTGTCAATACGTTGTAATAATTGTAGGAAATCTAAATTAAATGAAAGGGATAAGGTTCTGTCTATGTATTGGGTCTACAAGTAAGTTTCCAGCGTTTGTCAGAGATGGCGCCACCAGTGGATCCCGGGCAGAAATGTCAGACCCCATGTGTTTTATTTGTAGGTTTTGTATCTGTCAACAACTTTGCAGCGTTATATTTGAGCAGTTCTATCGGTGTCGTACATTTTATCGAGCAAAATCATGGCAAATTTCCAGCCAAATAAACGTCATTTGCGGGAAGCGCTGCTTTTATTCTTTAATATGAAGAAAAGTGCGGCTGAGGCCTATCGTTTGCTTTCGGAAACTTATGGGGCGGAATGTATTAGTGAATCGACGTGCCGCGAGTGGTTCAAACGGTTCAAAAGTGGTGATTTTGGAGTTGAAGACAAAGATCGCCCCGGAAAGCCGAAAAGTTTTGAAGACGAGGAATTGGACGCTTTACTGGATGAGGATCCGTGTCAGATTCTAGAAGAACTTGCTGCATCATTGGGCGTCACGCAACAAGCCGTTTCTCTGCACCTAAAAGCACTGGGATTCATTCAAAAGGTTGGAAACTGGATGCCGTACGAATTGAAGCCAAGAGACGTCGAGCGGTGATTTTGCATGTCCGAAATGTTACTGCAGCGGTATAAAAATAAATCATTTTTGCATCGTATTGTCAATGGTGATGAGAAATGGATTTATTATGATAATCCTAAACGCAGAAAATCGTATACAAAACCCGGCGAGCCCGCCCAATCGACGCCGAAACGAAATATTCACGTGAATAAGGTCATGCTCTGCATATGGTGGGATCAAAAGGGTGTCGTATACTACGAGCTGCTTCCGAGTGGTGAAACCATCAAAGGACCATTATATCGAACCCAACTAATTCGTTTGAAGCTGGCATTAAAAGAAAAACGGCCAGAATATGAGACCAGGCATGAGTCCGTCATTTTTCATCACGACAACGCTCGGCCACATGTTGCGGTTTCGGTGAAAAACTATTTAGAAAATAGTGGATGGGAAATTCGGCCTCACCCGCCTTACAGTCCAGACTTGGCACCATCTGACTACCACTTGTTTCGTTCGATGCAGAACGCTCTTACGGGAATACGCTTCAGCTCAGTAGAGGAAATCAAAAATTGGCTCGATACGTTCTTGGGCTCGAAAGACGAGAAATTTTTTTGGTCCGGAATTCATAAATTGCCAGAAAGATGGGGGAAAGTTGTAGCTTCCGATGGACGATACTTTGAATAAAGCATTGTAACTATGTTGTCATAATAAAACTTCAAATTTTGGAAAAAAAACGTTGGAAACTTACTTGTGGACCCAATAGTTCTCACGTATATTTACAACTCGCCTCTTAAGTGATTTTTACATACATTTATAGTGGCTGTGGTGAGAGAATTTAGTGGAGAGTTTCATTTAGATCATTCGATGGTATTAATCTGGTTCTTATACAGAAGATCAAGTACATACAGTGGTACAGCGGTAGTCATACCGCCAACACCCTGGACTTGTGTAATATCAGCTAAATTCTTGGGTGTACACAATGTTAGAGAAAAGATTCCTAAAAGAACCGTACGGCAATACGAGAAACCCAATTGGAGCGGACATAACAACTTCTTTAGGAATTTTAACGTGGATGCCGCTGCTGACATAATCACAGAAACTATTCTCTTTGGAAAGAGATGCATTATCTCTCATCGGATGAAGAGTATCAAACCAAAAGAAAAGGCATTGTACGACTCGAGCTGTAAAGAGGTTGTCAGGGTTAAAGAATTGTTTTTTCGGTCCTACAAGACCAATCCGACAGAGGAAAATCGAAAAAGTTTAAACGAGCCAGAAATGACTGCAACGTCTTTCTTAAGAGTGTGAAATTCCAATACGACTAAAAACTGAGGCAAAAAATACTGCAATGTCCCAAAGGCAGTAAAGATGTTTGGTCATTCGTCAAAAACATTAGCAATTCTGCCTCATCCTCCATCCCAACGCTCATTTACAATGACATTCCAGCTTTTAGCTATTGGGACAAGGCCAATCTGCTTGCTGCACACTTTGCGGCTAACTCAACACTCCCAGATTGTGCTTTTTCCCCGCCTACACTTGAGTGCGTCGAATCTACAAAGGGACTAATCCACTTTCGCACTCGTGTAGTCGTAAGAGTACTTAAAGATCTCAACATACATAAATCCGCTGGTCCAGATGGTATATGTCCCCTTCTTCTGAAGAGGTGTTCTTTAACGCTGGAAAAACCACCAAAACAGCATTTGTCCAGCCCGTCCCTAAAAAAGGCGAATCTTCATCTCTCTCCTCCTAAAGACCCATTGCACTTACATCCCTTCTTTCCAAGGTCATGAGAACGCTGATAAACCGTCAGCTCATGAAATATCTCGAAACACGAAAACTTCTCAATGACCGGCAATATGGTTTTCGTAGCAACGGGTCTACTGGTGATTTGATGGTATGTCTCAACGAAAGGTGCAACCAAAGCGTACATCAATCTGGCGAAAGCAAGAGAGTTGCGCTTGATATTTCTAAGGCAATTGGCAGAGTTTGGCATCAGACTCTTTTGTCGAAAGTGCTTTTGGGATCGATGACTCTCTTCTTCAGTGGATTAGAAATTACTTTTCGGAACGTTCAATTCAAGTTGTCTTGGACGGTTTCAATTCTGATATTCACAAAATAAATGCTGGTATGCCCCAGGGCTCCGTTGTGTCTCCGACACCATTTTTAATTTTCATTAATGATCTCTTGTCTGCTACTTCTAAACCAATATATTCCTTTGCTGATGACAGTACACTTTTCATATTCGTTCCCGGAGACACGCCCCTGCTGTTGGGCTGTAGAACGGGAATGGCAGCGTATGTTAAGCTCATTAAATTCCGATATTAACAGCATAACCAATTGGAGAACTATTAGCCGAGTCGAATTTAAGCTCAATGCTGTCTTCTGTCATTAAAGCGAAATTCAAATACCCAGCCATTATCCATGAATGATACTTGCATCGTTGAAACCGATAAACTTTCCATTCTCGATATGTGTGTCAGTGACAACTTACGTTGGAATGACAACATATTCGATGTCGCCAAAAATGATGAGAATTGTCTATGTTTCCTCAAGCGATGTATATGAAATATTTTACCCCCTCTGATCTGGCCACAATAGACAAGGCAAATTGAAGTACAATGCCCACATCTGGTCAGGTGCTCCTAAATCATCTCTGCACCTGCTAGATAGGATTCAAAACCGTGCGATAAAACTCTTTCGTGATACTAAAATCAGTCAATCAATTAACATCCTCGAACACCGACGCAATGTCTCCTGTCTCACTTTGTTTTATCGCTATTTCCACCACCAATGCTCCACTGAAATCGCCAGCAACACCCGTCTCGCTACGAATGCTCATCAGTATAAACTCAAGCCCATTTTCGGACGTACTCTAAAATATCATGATTCGTTTCTAAGCCGTACAACTCGCTTATGGAATGCTTTGCCGATCTCTGTGTTTCCAGGTTGTTATAATTTACAGACATTTAAAAACAATGTACATCGGTACCTGCCTTTTCTTCCACCCTAAATTTCCTTTGTCCGCGCTGTGTACGAACATTTTAAGGGTGCAAAAACCCCTTGAGCGCGCGCTGATTATATAAAAAAAAAATCATACACTTTTTTATAATTTGCTTACAATTCGGCCAACCTGACTACGTAATCGACCCGATTATCCAATAACGAAACAAACTCTTCACTAGGCACAATCCCATTATAATTCATTTACAAAACAATGTATTGAAATACAATAGTAACATGTGTATCTATACACACTTAATTCACATAGGTTTCAGTCCTTTACAAATATACTACATATATATCATATCATTATATTTACAATTCATTCCAAGTAATATTTAAATTTAATTTATTTTTATTAGTTTCTTATACTTAAATATCTATTGCATAATTTCTTTTCAGTAGTAGTAGTAAAGCTAAGCCGAAATTCAATTCATAGTATACCTAATCAATGCCATATATGGGCCAAGAGTTTTCCTTCGAGAAAATAGTTTGAATTTTAGTGAACAAATTATATGTATGTGTACTGCTGTATTCATTTTCATCTACGGAATCCGAATTCCATGGATTTTCATCAGTCTCAAACTCAGTCGAACTCATTGTAAATGACCTCATATTAGCAGGTGAAGACACACCTTTATACGGCATTCGCGTCACTTGTAAACCATCGATATCGGCGATAACGTAACGATCGTTAGGACATTTTTTATCAAAACATAATCACCCTTTTTATATATGTGTGGCTATTTATGACGTTTATCAAAATACACCTTATTATAAGCCTGATTCTTTTCGATGTTTCTGACTGCTTGACTTCTGATGTTATCAAGTTTCCCCGTTTTTTCTCCTATAGTTTTAGTTAGAAACTCCATGACTCTATCCCTTTTGATTTCTTCCAAATAAGGGCATACTTGGAATAAAACCAGTGGTTCTACTCAAAGTATTATTAAGGGCATACTCTATATTAGTTAAGTGTTTATCCCATTTGAATTAGCATTGCAATCTTTAGGCAACATTGGAACCAGAATTTGATTGATTAGCTCAACTTGGCCATTAGACTGGAGAGAATGTGTTGCAACCTTTATGTGCTCAACGTTATTTTCATTTAAGAAATCCGAAAACTCCTTGGAGGTGAATGACGTTCCACGATCAGAAACTATTTTATTTGGTGTCGAATAATTTTTAAAATACGAATTCAAACATGCTATGACTTCTTTAGTCTGAGTTGTTTTCACTGAATACAGTTTGATAAAATTGGTAAAGCCATCAATAACCAAAAAAAAAAGCGAATTTGCTAAAGGATCGAGGTGGTCAATATGAAGCGTCTCGAAGAGTGTATCTCCTTTTGGTATTGAATGAAGACTTCCTTCTATCTTGCCAGATAGAAATACATACATTTAAGGCAACCCTGAATGTATTCCCTTATTTTCTGCTTCATATTGGGGAACCAATATATCCTCCATATGAAATCAAAACATTTTTCCAATCCCAAATGACACATGGCATCATGGTGAGTACTTATTACTTGGTTCACCATATGAGACGGCACATAAAAAAGAACTTTATTTTCTCCCTTTCGATACACTAAGCCATCAATCATCTGAAAATATGGGTTCTCTGCTTTTTCCACAACTTTGGGATCTTGCCTTTGAGCGGCTGCTAAAACAAACTCAAAAGACTCATCTGTGACGTGGAGGATGTTAAAACTCCTACTGAGAGCATCTACGTGTGTCATTCGACTACCTTTCCTGTGCCCCAGGACATAATCACAGGATTGAAGTTCGAAGGCCCAAGGTGATATACGAGGGTTTAAGATCTTTTTCTGTAGAGTCAACGTTAATGCCTGACAGTCAGTAATGATTTTGAACCGAATTCCGATTAAATAAACTTTGAACCTCCGTAAAGCATAAATTATAGAAAGCGTTTCTAGTTCATAACTACTATATGATACTTGCTTTCGGATTCTGTGGCTCTTTTAGAGAAAAAAAATATAGGGTGTAACTTGTTATCAGCTTGGTTTTGCATTAAGACAGCTCCATAACCATTGTTACTTGCATCGTAGTGCAATTCTGTGATACTAAGAGGGCTACAAAACCGGGGCTTCTGTAAGTTTTTTTTTTTAACAAATTGAAAGACTCAAGTTCAGCAATTCCGAATACAAATGGTGCATCCTTTTTAATGAGATCATATAATGGTTTTGCCAGAATTGCAAAGCTTTTGATGAGTTTTCTAAAATACATACGAACTTAAGGCAATTAAACTTTGCACATCCCTTTTGTTGCAAGGTGTTGGAAAATGATTAATAGCGTACAAATTACAATCATTAGGAAGAATACCACTTTTATTCACTTTGTAACTATTTCGTTTTGGAAAAATGAACATTTATCAAAATTTAGATGCAAACCATGTTTAATTATAATAGGCGTGTTTTATTCAAAAGTGAGTATACACTTTTCCAAAAAACGCTCCAACTCACTTCTATACTCACTTTTATCTCGCGGCTATGTTCACAGTATTGGTTTCAAAGTTGCTTTTTCCTTAATATTTTCTCCGATAAACTGGAGCCTTGGTGGCATTTTGAAAGCAGTTTTGAAAGCAAATAAGCACCTTCGCACACACTAATTTTAAAAAAGGTTCAAGTTCCTTTTTGGGTAGAAGAAAATTAACTATTTTTTCCAAGAGTAAAAAGCTCCAAACCTCCAAGCTTCCAAACATAAGTGGATCCACGAACACATCCCAGAATAGGGAATAACGGTATGCCGCTAATCATCAGGAAACGAATAAATGCCCTCTAGTTGTATGTTGCGACATCTACTTCTGAAAGTGAACTAAATTATCCCCACTTCTGATTTTGTTTTTATTTAGTGTGGAAAAGTGGTTAAACGCTTTTGAATAAAACACGTCTAATATCTATTACCACTTTAAGAATATGAATATGTTCCTCTATCGTCTCCGTAGCGATAAGGATATCATCAATGTAGGTTGAATCCTAGATGTTGAAATCAAGCTCCTAAAAATATGCTTCATATATGCTCAACCCGAAAGGCATTCGAGTGTATTCATATTGCCCTAACGGAGCACGGTGCGGCAGAATGCCTTAAAAGTTGGCATTAAATCAACCAGCAAATTTAGGAACTTGAAATTTCGCATTATTACTCTTGGTGCTAATGTTAATTTATTTTCAAAGTTATTTTTGGCCACGCCCACTGAACGCCTACTTTTTTGAAATTAAGGTTTTTTGTCGCATGTAACATATGAATAAGCTTAATTAAATAAAATACATTTTTCTAAATAAAGAACAAGTAAGGAAGTATTGTTATTTTTTGTTATAAGCACAATTTTAATCGCAAATACACAAAGTGCACACACTTGAAAAGTAACCTCCTTGGGAATTAAAAAAAAAATTTTTTATTTTATTCAATATAGTTTGATACACTTATTCTAGCGATTTTACAACTTCTTGATCCCGTCCGAAAAGTAAGTTTACGGAGGGTCTGCAAAATACTCCTCCGCGGCGTCGATGATTTCCTCGCGTGAGTTGAACTTTTTATTGATGAGCCATCTTTTGAGGTTTGGGAAGAGACAATAATTCTGGCGGTCAAGAGGTTACTGGTATACATATAATCATTTACAATTCTTCATCACTTTCAATGATGTCATAACCCCTTTTATTTGGGGAAAGGTCAGATGGGGATCTGAGCAAATCTACAGCTTCTTTCGGCAAATGTTGCATTTTCTTTTTCGGAATCCTTGCTGACCAAGCCGATGAAATTATCTCATTTCCATGGATCAAATATTTGTGTACGGTAGGTGGCATATACAGGGGGAATGAATCGAACTCCAACTTTTTAAAATGCTATAATTTTACATTTTTTTTATTTTTTGATAAATTTTATTGTGCCAAAGCAAAAAATGTTGGAAAATACATCAATTTTCAAATTGTATCAGTAGTTTTCAATATGTCCACCTTTGCTGCTAATAATGACCTTGAGACGGCCGAAAAAGCATCGCACGCTGCACGCAAGTGGCTCTGCGGTATTTTGGCCCATTCCCGGCAAAGTGCTTGTTTGAGGTGGTCCAAACTTTGGTGTTTTTTAGTGACAACCTTCGCCTTCAAAATACCCCAGACAGAGAAATCCAACGGATTTGCATCTGGCGAATTTGCAATCCATTGTGTCGAAGAAATGAAGTGTGGAATATTGTTTTTTAACCAATCTTGGTTGACGCGCGTTTTGTGAGATGGTGCCGAGTCTTGTTGAAATATCCACGGTCTCCGACCGAAATGATTGCTTGCCCAAGGCTTCAATACTGCCTCTAAGACAGTTTCACGGTAAACGATCGCATTAATTTTGACGCCACGGTTATGGCGGCCCAAACCATCACCATCGGTGCTACCTGCTTTCTGGTGGCCGTCCGAAGGTGTAAATTTTCGAAGGACTTCTCTGGCAAGTAAACTCGGTCACTTTGTTTGTTGACATATTGCTCGATAACAAATGGCGACTCATCGGAAAAAACCAAATTCGGCTACTCACCACTTTCGTGCAAGCGTAGCAACTCCTTCGCTCTTTCGACTCTAACTTTTTTCTGTTGCAGTGTAGGATTTTGTGCTTTTTGGAACTTCAATGGCTTGAGCCCAAACTCATTTTTCAGTATGTGTTGCATCCGTTCCAATGATATGTTGAGCTCACGAGCCATTTTTCTTCCACTTCGACGCGGATTTCGCTCAATTCGAGCCTTCACTTTCCGAACCATTTCTGCCGATGTTGCTGTTTTTTTTATGACCACCTCCATGGCGTTTTGCAACGCTGCCAGTATCACGGTAACGGTAACGAGTTATGGTTCGAGACACAAATGATATATTCACGTTGAGGTGTTGGAGGGCTCTAAAAATAGCTGCTTGTGGTTTTCCAGCCAAATATAAAACAATCACACTATCACGTTTGAATTCCATCACGGATAAAAATTGTTCAACACAACTGAGACGCAAATCGTTTAAAAGGCTTGTAAATAATAAAATAATCTGTCATGTGTCCAAATTTGAGCTCACTCTCATGAACGGTTTGGAAATTATAGCAGTCTGAAATTGGTTGCAGTTCGAGTCATTCAGGGTGTAGTACCACGGATACTTCTCTACGAAATATTTAGCAGTTTCTTTGGCACATGCTTTAAATGTCGGGATATCAATTTCATGACCACATAAAATAACAATCATCATCATGTGCATGTTTTTAATCAAACCCAAATCAAGTTTGTTTATTTCTGCTGAAATTTCTGCATTTTCAAAGACCCTCTTTGCCTTGTTTCCGTCATTGGAATTTCTAAATCCCGGCTTGGGTTTGTCAACAATCAAGCCCAAACGGTTTCGAAATTTCGGATTTTGTTTTAGGAGATTTTTTTTTAATTTCTTCTCCTCTAGCTTGTCATTGTTTTATTTTTAATATATGATAGGTATTTGAAGAAGGCATTCAAAAAAAACGGATCCATCCGTGTAATACAGATAATCCAAATTGCAAATTTTCACTTTTAACTGGCCTTTTTATCATCCATCACTTTCCCAGGTGAAAAAACAGTTTTTGCTTTTTTTGGAGCCGGCTCGCCCTTTGCAGTCCACTGTTTTGACAGAATTTTTGTTTCGGGCACTTGGTGTATCCAAGTTTCATCTACAGTAATTAATCGGCGCCAACACTCAGATTTATTGCGGATAAACTGCGCCAACAGAGCGTTGGAAATGTTTATTCGAACACATTTTTGGTCTAAAATTCTCTTCAGCATGTCACTTGCTTGGAGATTGCGCATATCCTCTAGATGTAAGTTTGCTGGTGCCATACAGAGACAACGATTTTTTGTCAGTGCAACAAAGGCATTTTAACACCGTTTTAAGTTCCACACGGGTATTCGTCAAGCAAGCATTTGAAATACTAAAATAAAAGTTTAGAATTCTTAACCATTTAGAAATTCATCGCGTTTCATCGGCCAAAACCATAATAATGGCTGGCATTGTCCTTCACAATATCATTATGACTAATGAAGGATGTGACTCTGAAGACATTCACTATGATGCTGAAGATGAAGTTGACTCTTAATATTTCTTCTCGGAAAATGTCCAGTCGCAGTCGGTCAGTCAAGCAGCCAAGACTTGTGAAGATAGAATAAAAAGTGGTCGTTCGGCTGCTTTCTTCTCCTATTGAATTCATTTACAAAATAAATATAAAAACAAGAACTTATTTTCATTATTATATTAGCTTTTGTTTCTACTACTTATTAAAAAAACGAATAACAAAACATGTACCAATTGAAAAAACAAATGAAACGTAAAAACACAAAAACACGTCACCATGCGAACTGCACCATCCAGAAAAGATCTTAACAATACCTCAAGTTCGCACATTTCTTCTATTCTTTTTTTGTCCACCTCTAACTTTTTCAACTTCGACGAACTCTTTCATTATTTTCTTGTCCTCTGCTGATTCTGTTTTTAGAAATTCCCGTACTTCATTGCGTTTTGGTTGTTTCCTTGGTATCTCTTCTGTTGGTGAATCAAAACTTGTCGTTGGAGTAGGGCATTCCGGTGTAGAAAAAAGGTTTTCAGCTTCGTCTGCATCCAATAACGATGACTCCAATGTATCTTTTGGTGGAGTCACAAAGCTTCTTGTTTCATACACTTCGTCGATCTTTTCAAAATGCCGCCTGCCCAAAGGAACAATTTCGTTTCTTAATCCTTTTGTACGAAATCATCAGATTTAAAAACTTCCTGCTAACATCGTCTCTTGTAAACGGAAATGTTACATCAATCTCCTTGATTTCCCTTAACACTTGCTCCCATAGTACAGATTTGTTTCAGCGCTTGGAATTAAACTCCAACTCCATTCGCACGCGCACAAAAAGTAGCAACTTCTGCCATTCATGCGTCCACTTTTTCCTCTATAAAATAAAATTTTTACACAAAATAGGTAACAATTAACAAATTAAAATAACAACTTACGAACAATTTTCCATTTAATATTTGTGTTGTGAATTGTATTACGCACCACCAATTCTAAGAAACAATTTGACATTTCAAACTCCACCAACACTTTCCTTTGAAGGTATAATTCGCACTTCGCACACACACAAAACCTTTTTGTCGTTCAGTGCATCAACAATATTTTTGATGCGCTGTTTGCTTGACTAATGCGCACTAGATGCAAAATTTATACCATTTGGAACGGGTTGCATTGCATCAGTTAGGTATAAATTGTTTTGGAACGCTTGACGATGCATCGAAACCGCATCGATGCGTTTTGGAACTCAGCCATTCTGTTTAGATCATTCGTTGCTATTAAACGGATTCTTATACAGAAGCTCAAGTACATACAGTGGTAATAAAAATAAATCATACACTTTTTTATTAATTGCCTACATAATAGTTAAATGTTCTTTTGCGAACCACTAGCGAGTCCGCACTAACTGTTGTTTATATGAGTTTTCATGTAATTTCCAACATTATACCCAAATTGCGATTAAGTAAATAGAAAAATTTAGCTTGGCCAGATTTCAAGAAAAAAATGTTTGATTATTGACAAAAACCTGATCACTCTAAGAAACGAGTCCATATGTATAAAGACTAGTGGAAGGGCGAAACAAACCTTTCGTTCGGTCTTATGTTTTGGTATTCATTATAGAAAATAAACTCGTAAGAAATTTGGTCGACGAACTATATGAGTATGTTTGAAAAATAAGCTGAACCGTTTAATAATGAAAAGTTAAAAAAATTCAATATGTGAAAAAAGTATTGAAGAGCGTAACTTTCAACATCCTGACGCCTTTTACGTATTTTATGACAACTATTGCGGTCAGTTTTCAATAGACTAGATATAATCAACTTGTAATGTTTGCATGTTTATGTCTTGTCAATAATTAAGATTGAGTTGACATTTTTAATTTTGAGATTGAGGAAGATAGCAAAAGAAAACAGTTTAAGATGATTGTTTTTGAATATTAGGAACATTATGAGATGTATCTACAATATTTGAAACAAAATCTAATTGATTTTTGTGTGTGGTATACGGTTTCATTTAATTTTTGTATAAAATCAAAACATTTTATAAATAAACATAAAAGCGCACTGAGTACTCGTAGTAGACATATCTGTTGAAAAGCTGATATCATATGAGTATAACCATGTACATCAGGTATCCTTTTTTTAACCTTGACATTGACGTAAAATATAAATACCTATCCGAAACTTATCCTTTTCGACCAAGCAAGACACTAATTGATATATTAATCAAGCTAAATGCAAATATGAATAAATTGTGCAAATAAGTTAAACACGAAGCAACTTGGCCCGAAGCACTTGTGTCTTCCATGGCTTAATTCCCTTAATGGGCCACCCCTCTCATGTGTCGGTTCAATTTTAATTCAGTTTCTTGCTTCTCCAGCGAGAGTTTTCTGCAAACCTTTCCTTGGTGTTTTGAATTATCGGTGAGGTAGGCGCAGTAGATACGACCATTTAAATTAAAATCTACCCCAAAGATCATCGTCAACGATGCGATAGACGAAGAGGACAACGCGAGAGGAAAATTTTTAAAACAGAACAAGATGGCAGTGGAGGCAACGGGTGCGGCGTTCCGTATCGTAACTCATTTAAGCGCTTTTTCGTTAGCTCCGAGCGGCTGCGAAATGAGTTTTTAATTAAATCTCTATGCTGGGCCAACAAGTCGACTCGTTCGGATGTACATACAAAATTTTAGTCCGAAAAAAAAAAAACAATTTAATATAATTGTGGTAAATTATCCTGGTTCAATGGCGCGGCTGCTTTTAATTGTACTACGAAAGGTAGAGTTTGCTTAGGACTGACTTTTGTCGTTCGAGTCAGGCGCAATTGTAGTGCTATTTGAAGTGAAAATTTTGTTCCTCCAGTCAAAATTCTTGAACACTGATTCAATAAATATTTCAGAACTTAGTAATGCAATTCCTTGCCTATACTGATTGCAGGCTGCAGGCTTGATTCCCTATTCATTTGGGAAGGGTAATTGATAATTTAAATCTTCCATTACCTTGTCATATCCACTCAGTATTTATTCTTCCTTACCGTAGTTACTTTGCGAATATGAATTGGAATAAAAAAAAAAGATCATTGGCGACTTTTTCATAGCCCCACAGAATGATGAATAAGGGTGATGAGGAAGCGTTAGGTTATGGTTACTCTGTACGGGTGGCAAAACAGGAATTTGATATTAATTACATTTTTTTAATGTCGGCAAAAATGTAAATCCCTTATTATAGCGTGGTTAATGTGAGATAGCGCCGGCGTTGGGGTGGCTGGGTGTTTGGCCTCCGGCAAAGAAACCAGGTTGCGATGAAGGTAATTGTGGGTCAGGGTTAAATGGCAGATTAACTGCAATTATACGTTCCAGTGTATGCCGTTATAATAAAATATTAATCAGAAACTGTTCGGGGCCAAAGTGGTTTGTATATAACGCAGTTATTCAGGAACCCACACGGGCAGTTGTAACCGCATATAGTGAAGGTAAATAAACAACCTGACTATTTTGGTAACATATGGTGAGATTATTTCATGAGTGAGTGCGTTATTTTTACTACACCGACATTTCCAAATGAGTTAATGCACCATAAAAAATTGTTCATTTGGTTTGGTATGAGTGTGCAGTTAATTCTGTAATTATGGAACCTAAGGAATATACAGTGTGGTTATTCATGTAAATAACCAGCTTAATCTTGATAGTTAATTTAATGGCATTATTCCCTATTCAGCATATACAATGAATAATAAACATATTAATTTTAAATATTACGATCTTATGAAACAGAACTATTGTGATGAAACGTTTATTAAAACTTTCTTATTATTTAACTAATAGTAGTACAAAGTTGGCCACAATATATGATCCTATTTTCCTAGGCTATGTTTCGAAAATAATATCGCTTAAATGGCCGCCGCCATTGTTAATTATCATTTGGATCTTCTTATGCCATGTTCCATAGTTTTTCTTCAGAACTTCGAGCGATAGGCTCTCCACTTCTTGACAGATGTTCCCCTTGAGGGTTGCCAGAGTTTGCGGCTTGTTCGCATAAGCCCGTGACTTTAAATAATTTCATAGAAAGAAGTCCAGGGCAGTCAAATCGAATATTCTTGCGGACCGAAACGTGATACCAGACGACCGAAAAATTACGTCCTACTGAAACCACATGTCCTCCAGTTCAAATTCATCCAATTGACGAATGTAAAATTTATTGATCATAGGTCTGTAGCGCTCACCATCCACCATTTATCCCACGCCGTTCTAAAAAAAATAAATAGCACACCATGGGTTGACTTTGAGTGGACGTAATGGCTCTTCGTGGACTACTCGCGGATTTTCAGTAGCCCAGAACCGCAAATTTTGTTTGTTCACGTATCACGGTGGATCATGATTATTTTTAACGTAAACTTGTCCACTTCATTATTGTGATTCAGGAGGGCGTGGGCATAGGTTAGACGCGATTCATGATCAACACCCATCAGCTGATGATGTTCTGCACTTTTGTAAGGAAACATCTTCAAGTCGTTCACCAAAAATTCGCCGCAAAGTCGTGCGTGGAATGGCAAATAGTGTGGCATGTCATCTGGTCGATGTCGACGGAGCCTCTATGACATCTTCAGCCACGGCTGCGATATTCTCAGCCGAACGAAAGGTACGAGATCTTCCAGAGCTTGCTCGATCCTGTGCTGTTCCAGTATTTAAGAGCCGTGCGACTGAAGGGCGCACATGCTGAGGCATTATAAGCGTATTCATACCCACTTGAGTGTTAAAAAAAGTAGGAGCCGGACGGCCAGGAAAACGAGCACGAAATGCAGGTTGAGCCAAAATTACTGAGGAATTGTTCATCAACAACATCGTAACGAATATTTCGCGTTCTTCATGAGTATAGCGTTCCATTGCTTATTCACAGTATTTCTAATTCGGTTTACTTCACAAATATCAAAACCGAATTGATATTCGACACCATTTGTATAATCTATTGTACTTCCCGATAGGGTGATAAATTATGGCCCACTTAGTATATAAGGGTAGTACATTTAACTTAAATTTCACGTCTGATCTTATCCTTTTAAAATTGTCCCACACAACACGCCGGGCCAAAACTCGACACCAATCGTCCAATTAGCTCCGAAACTATATACAGAGGTGCTTAGCATATCAAGGAGTCAGATGCAGTTTGGAATGGAGGAAATGAGCCCCACTTTCGTTAACTAGAGGCAATTGCTGACTTGTACTATAAGCAACTCTGTTCTGCCTAATTTATTCAGTAATTGGCATATCTCAAGAAAGCTCTCGATGTCCGATCATATCCACATCAGGTTCAGCATTTACAAAATGAGTATTTTAATCTCTATTATCAGAATGCTTAAATGGAACAACTGAGACCTGAGACTGTCGAGCACGAATTCAATCCGTCTTGTTCAATCTTGTTCAATAAAGCTTAGTTCTCAGATTATGCCCGGATATGAATCCAGCTAGAAAGATAAAGACAGGGCTATCGCCCGCGAAGTGCCATATGGTAGAACAATGGCCCCAAAACTCTGAAGGGAGAGGTTGGAACACTATTTGAGAAAACAATACTCTCCGATTCATAGAACAAGCTTTTACGACCCATAACTCTGTTATTAAGAAATTAAAAGGGGCTAAGGTGAGACTGGGTTGAATGTGGATCTAAGAAACGCTCTGAGGAACTTGTCACAGCGGCTACTCAATTTTGTTATATTTTATTTTTTTATAATTTAAAGGACATTTTAGCAATGAACTATGCATTGTATGTGGGATTGTTCAAGTTTTACTGACTTTAATACTATTCAAAAAGGCACTAAACTTTAGATCACGTCATCAATGAGGTCAAGAGTTTGCTAATAAATTTTCCTTTGAACCTCAGCTGGAACATAAATCTCGATTACTTTTTGGACCGTATATTCCAGCGATCTTCTTCAGAATTGCAATGTTTACTCCCAGCTGATGTTTTACGATTTCCTGTTTTTGAACGTAAAATCTTGACAAAGCACGTACTTGTTATAAGATCAGGTTTCCATATATCCGCAGTAATTCCCAAAATTTTTACCTCCGATATAAGTGTTTTCCTATTGTGACCAAAATACACTCTACGTAACGTCAAGACAACAATGCATAAACGTAATACACATACAGAAGGAACTCTAGCCTTTGTAAGTAAAAGTCAATACAGAAAAAATGCAGCTTAAAGTCGATCCTTACTTTTGTAGAAAAATCATGTTTAGTGCTTAACTTCATTTTTAGCTCAATGGTTTTGCGGAATTGAAGGAGTTTGCTCAAAGGTATCCCTATATTTGCAGTAGGGAACTTTGGACACATTTCCACAGAACATTGATGAGATCACTCTTCTCGAACTCCCTGCAACCATCGCCCAACAGGAATTTGTCAAACGTGGAGATTGACATATTCTGTCGACGATGACAACTTCTTTGTAATCGAGGTTCCGCAAAAACATGCCACAGCAGAGATTTTTCAGGAAGCGTAAAATGCCAAAACCACGACCTAGAACTGATATGGAGAACTGGGTATTTTAAAAACGTCTTCGTTGACAGGAGAAAGTTACCGCCAGAGCTCTGTGCAATATTGAATCACTGAAAAGCAAACAATTAGTAGGAACCGATGAAATTGCAAATGTTATGTTTCGAACTAGAAGCGGTGGATATTACACCACCATGTTTAATAATGCTATTAATAATGCCCATTAACCAGCAAATTCCCAAAAGGAATAAAGACACAGCTAGTCCGACGAATAATTTAAGTCTTCTTCTACAATAAATATAAGCAAGATATTTGGAAAGGTGATCAAAAGAGTTATAGATTATGGGACAAGTTTTGGTTTTATCTCACATGTCGCGTTTTGACTGGCATATGATATCCTGTGGAATAACAGCAACAGCATATTTTTATGGCGGTGTTAGACGGGCTCTTCTTCAAGCTGAAATAAACCACTGCTGTACAATATCTTTTAAAATCCTCATCGGCAGACAGTTCATCGTGGAGGATGGTGGTGTGGCTTCTGCTGGAATATTTGATATTGAAACCACACAATAAAAGCAGCGTTAATTCGCTTAGTGTATGCAGAAGACTTAATCGCATACAGATAAACTTGATTTCGATAAGATTAAACAATATTGGATTGGAAGTTGAAGATCAACATTCAAAAGTCAGAAACGATTTCTTTAGAACGCCTTAGACTTGGAGTCTAGGAATACTAGAAGCAATTGGCGCTAGCTTTTCGGGCAACCACTTGCTTGCCGAAATGTGATTATATACATTGGGATCGGGCTAGATCAATATCCTTATTTTAACACACTCACACATATGAATGTTGCTGCCACAGCAAGAGGTGATTTAGCGGTTACCAAGAGACTGTTTTATAGCAGTCAACTCAATGTGAGGGTGAAAGTAACCTGCTCTCTAGTTCTTTTCCGGCATATGTAGGATTAATTGTTTTTTGAAAAGATTTGGTGTTTAAAAGAGAATACAATACATAGGAGTACATAAAATTCTATTCTAGTGAGGTCCTATACAATAGGCCTAACTTAATAAGAGTGAATAATTAAGCTGAAGCTAGACCAATGAATTTGACGAACAACCCGATCTCCGGGGCTTACTACCCTAATTATTACGGGAGTGTCCCCTTTAACGGCTTCGTTTCCTCTTTAACGGCTTCGTTTCCTCAGAGGCGTTCCTCTGTTTTTATATGGATAGACTAGTCTAAGACAAATTAGCGGTTCTGTTTATCTTCCAATGCGGACAGATTCCCTAGCTACAACTACGTCGGAGACATCGCATATGACACTGCAGAGCGTCTCCGGTTCAATCTACGGAGTCGCGATATGAGCGTCTACATAATCATGGTGGTAAAGCTGTAGCAACGCGAATCTGTGGGCTATTTGTAAGCCATGTCCAGCATACATAAATTAAGAAAACAAGATTTCACGTTACAAATTTCTATAAAAAAAAATTACACACGTTTATAAGAATTAACATAGTTTAAGGAGGTCAAGATAATTTGTAAGGCAGTTAAAATGCAGTTCAAATGAAATAAATCACCAAGAATTAAAGAAATAAGTTGACGAGAAATGCACCTGAAACCTGGCTTTGCCGTTCGGCAAAACGTAATATTCACATAAATTTAATTTTTTCATACTGACGAAAGTCGGCATTTGCCAAATAAGCGATTAATTTGTAGTTCCTCGAATCCGTTTAATAACATAACTGTTTACGACGCAGATATTGAAGTGAACTTTGCCGATATTTAAGGATGTTATAGTTTGAATTCATTATTGTATTATACATATATAGTATATATGTACGTATACAGTGAACCAAAAAAAAAGTTGGACAGCAACAAGTTTCGACGATAAAATTGAATAAAATCGTAACCCGTAATGCTTTTAAAATCAATAAAAGTGCAAACGAAACATAATTTCTTCAGTTTTCCAAATAGTTTTAATTCAATTTTCTGAATTTTTTTTTTTTAATTTAAGACACATAAAAAGAATGCAAGGTAGATGTTGATAATATCAACATAAAATAGTTATTTTCCTTCATTATTCGCATTATTCGCATTTATTGCTTAGGTTAACAATATTTGTGTTTTTATGTGTCAACATATATTTTGGTATTCTTTTACCTTGCACTTTGTCGCTTCGTTTTTATTGTTTAATCTAGCAACATTTCTGTAGAAATCAAGTTGAAATAAAATTACTCGGCCCAGTCTTGTTATTTAATCGAACCAAGCCTTTTACTACCTAATGTGAGGCTGCATTAGGCGATTGAATTAAAAAATATAAAAATTCTAAATAGTAGAATTTACAGTAGATTTCAAAGCCAAAAAAAAACTTGGACACTTAAAGAATTCATTATAAAAAAACCGAATACATAAAAAAATTATACATTTTAATATTTAGTATGGTGGCCCTTGGCTTCCAAAACGGCTTGTAATCTTCTATTCATAGAAAAAACTAGATTTTTTGTAATATCGGATGGTATGTTGGCCCATATTTCTTGAAGGGCGTTTTTCAAGTCACTTTTGCTGTGCATTTGCCTCTCCCTCAATTTTTTCTCCCACAGATGCTCTATAAGTCCGGACTTTGTGGAGGATGGGGAAGAACTTTTTTCGCATTATAGAACAACCATTCCCGTACGATAAATGACGAGTGCTTAGGGTCATTATCGTGAACAAAACAATAACTTTCGCTTATGCCTAGCTTAGTAGCCGTTGCTGGTAAATTGTTCTTGAGGATGTTAAGGTAGTCTATTTTGTTCATGGTACCCTCAACAAACACCATGTTTCCTACTCCATTCGACCCCATGGCACCCCACACCATCATACTGCCTCCACCATGTTTAACTGTGGCATTTACATTGGCCGGACTTAAGGCAGTACCTTGTCTTCTCCAAGCAAACCGGCGTCCATCAGACCCAAAAATATTAAATTTCGACTCGTCGGAGAAAATTACCGAGTTCCAGAAAGGTTGACGAATATAAACTTGTGCATACTCCAAACGTTTCTTAATGTTTTTTGCAGACAGAAGGGGCTTGTTTCGAGGTGTGTAGGCTCTTAAATCCTTTGAGTGCAAAAAATTCCTGACAGTCTGTGGGTGCACATCTACAATGGCATTTTCCTTGAGTTCCTTAGCAATGTCAACCGCAGAAATTTTGGGATCGTTTACGACTAACCGAATAATTTTTCTTTCTGTTGGAGAAGTCGCAATTTTTTTGGAGCGTCCACTACCACTAGGTCTTTGGAAGAAACCATTTTTTTAAACACTTGAATCACATAATGCACTGTTGATTTAGGTTTTTTCACGACTTCAGAAATTTCTCGCAGACTTTATTTTTCTTTCCACATTTTTATAATTAATTCTTTCATATCAGTTGATAGCTGTTTTTTCTCCATTTTTTTTTAAACTATCGGTACTGAAAACAATTCTGATCACTACAAATGGGAAGTTTAGACTGTGACTGTTAAAAGGACATATCAAAACATGCTAAAACAAAAAAAGGCGTCAATTAATAGAATAAAGGAAAAACTGTCCAAATTTTTTTTTTGGGTTTACAAAATTACATTTTCGGTTAATTTTTTGTTTTAAAATAACTTCCAATAGTTTAGAAAATGGAAATAAAATTATTTGCAATTTTTAAAGAATTAAGTTTCATTTACAGTTTATTAGACTTATATATACCTACATTGTGTAAAAATGTTCAAGTTGCAATTGCAGTCTAGCTGCCGTCCAACTTTCTTTGGTTCACTGTATATTTCTATAGCTTACAGCTCCGTAAGATAAATATTTACTGCCGGCCTTTGTCGAAAATTTAATTTCTACTCGAAACTGGTACTGAAATATTGTTTCAGCATAGATAAATCCTAAAGAAGATTCACATTGTTATGTACGAGTACATTTTTGAGGTGGCACCAAATGACAGCATGAAAAGCAATTTATAGATTAACTTTACCAATAGAATTTTAAAATCATACACCAGCTAATGAATGCGGTTAATTTTCTATGGTATATGACAAGTTAATTGGTGAATATAAATATTAACTGGCGAAAACTATTCAACCCGGTATGATATTTATGATAAAGACATTTTAATTTAAAGCGAAATTTCCGACGTCAAGTTACCAGTAATACCTAGGTTATTAGAAATTTTAGCAAAATATATAAAAAGTAAATGTATGTGTATTTATTTTTAATATTTACATATGTATGTACACATTTTTTATTACAATTTCACATAAAACTTGATTTATTCGTATGTATTTGCAGGATCATTATTTTATTTCTATATTTTTGATTTGTGTGCAGATATTTTGTAAAGCTTGCTAAATTATTACAACACCTACCTGGATTTGAAGCATTTATGTGAAATTCACAAAAATTTTTTATCCCTTGGGCAAAGTCATATGAATCCGAGTCGGTGAATAGAATATCCACATCCAGCTCAAATCCCCGATTTGGAATTCCTTGCTGCAGTGGTGCAGAAAAAGGGCTCGAGTGGAATGCCACTAACATCTCAGGACCCCTAAAGAATATAATATGGTAAAAATTGATTTACTTTAGTCAATTTTCGACACCAGCATTTTAAGTGTATATACAGGGTGTTCCGGATAATGTGTTGAAGACTTAAAGGGAAGATGATACGAGTATTATCAATAGGAGCCAAAACAGGGTAGGGTAAAGCTTGGTTTAAAATAAAACCACTGTATCTCGGTGGGAATGAATTTCCGAGACCCCTTATCCCTCCCATAGGTTTTTTTTTTTCTCAAAATAAGTCAAAGAATCTCTCCTTAAAATTCGACACATTATCCGGACCATCCTGTAGAGAGATGTAAATAAACTTGATTGGCATACACACAGCTAATTCGCGAAAAAAGTAACTGAAGATTGGTTATATGTAAATGAAAAGAGAAGAACGGGGGAAAATAAGAAAGAAAAAACTGAATACCGTAAAATGTGCTCCCTTATATACATATGTATATGTAGGTATTTCACCTACGTTTGAGGCATTTCTTTCCAAAAAAAAAGAAGGAAAACAAAAAGACGTACAATTGGAAGACAAACTTTTTCTTCTCTATTGCTCTACATTGCCATGAGTTCCTTTTTCTTAGAAAAAAAAAATTAAATTCCCCTGAGTAATCTTTTTGTTTGCATTTATGTCAGTTTTCTGGGAATGCGAAAGTTATATTACTATAAATATTTGTGTGTTGGGAAACTCAACGAGTTTATGAACTATATACACACGTTCATATAAATGTTTTCACTTAAAGTCGCGTATTTAAGCACGATGCGCCTCAAGTCACGACAGTGCACAGTTGCAGAGGGCTAGGGTAGCCGAATATATGTATGAAGGGATATACATATGTACATACCTGTATATACGTATGTATATATATATGTATTCCTATTTGTTCGATAAGAAGATGTCTTTTCTTTTCGAAGCCAAAATAAAAACACAAAGAAGAGTAAACAGCAAGGGATGAGAGTATCCTGTGTATTGGCATGGATAATTGCACACATACATACATATATACAAGAGCAGAAGAACAAACAGAAAACTTTGACTTTCTTTTATTTCAACTTAGTTTTCTTCAAGTTTAATCTCAAGCCATTTGATGCTAATTTCCCTAATTGCTTAACGCAATCCACTTAGCCATAAGAATTGTAAATTTTCGTCTTTATACTTTATCATTTATTGGTATCGTTCTCATCCTTAATCCTTGTGGCTGACTTTAGAGATGCATATCTTAAGAAAAAGACTGCGATGGGTTGTATTTTCTGCTACCGAAAATAATCTTAGAAGGAGAAGAATAAGTGGCCTGTGCAGCAAAGGAAATTGCTTAGATGTACAAACACTGAGATTATAAAGATTATTGGTAATGGACAACTAATGAATTAAAAAGGCATTGAAGTTTGAAATTGAAGTTAAAAATATCGTACATATGCAATGGGCATTGTAGTGAAGGGCAGTGAATCAAGTTCACTTGGTTGATTTCAACGTAATTTGCATCCAAAACAAGTGAAATTACTAATTTTCGACGACACGAAAGGCGTATACAGTACGCCCCCGATAAACGCAATACCTCGGTTAAAGCAACACCCAAATTTTTACCATTAGTGACTCAGTAATTGCAACTTTTCAAAAAAAATGTATTTTAGAAATCATAGCTATCGTCAAAAAAGTTCCCAAGCTGTCTATAAAGCAGAAGGCTGAGATTTTAAATAAATTAAGTAACGGTGCATCAGTTAAACCGCTTTGTGAAACATACAAGGACAACAAGTCAAGCATTAGCAGAATAAAAAAGAGAAAAAATGTGCTTAACAAATTCGTTATTAATTCTGAGTCCGGACCGGGAAAGCGCGTAACTCTATAAAACCTTTGAGTATCCAAGGATGGAAAAAGCCTTCTACAATTGGCTCCACAGGCAACGCAGACAAAACGTACCCATTTTCACACAAATCCTTAAGTCAAAAGCATGTATGCTTCACAAAAAAAATCTAAGAAAACCCAGGAGCTGGTGGAACCACTTTTGGTAAAATTCAAAAATAAAATCAAAGAGCTTGATTTGTTACCAGATCAAATTTACAATGCGGACGAGTCTGGGCTATTTTTTAAGCTTATGCTAAACAGAACGTTTGTGGGTTCTAAAAACGCTACTGCTCCTGGTAGAAAAGTAAGCAAGGAGAGATTCACTTTTCTTGCTTGCACAAATGCATCTGGTACTTACGCACAAAATAAAATTGTTCATTGTAGGAAAAGTTTTAAATCCTAGAGCATTTAGGCATTTCGAAAATAAGCCTGTCGTTTACAAGGCCAACAAAAATGCGTGGATAACAAACAAATTGTTTAAAGATTGGTTTCATCCAACATTCGTGCCAGAGGTAAAATTATTTTCGAATTGATTTGGTCGAACTTAAATTTTCTTTTATATTTTTTCCTTGGTTTAGGTAAGACAGTTTCTGGAATCGAAAAATTTGCCGAAAAACGGTATCGAACAGGCGCCTGTTTGCAACGATCTAGAAGCCGAAGAAATCGAGAGTGAAGAAGAAAGCGCAGGTGCAAGTGTTAGTCCTCCACCGCCAAAAATCAAAACGGACCATGTTATCCAAGAATGTAGCCTTTGTCTTCAATGGGCTGAAGAAAACTCGGTTTCACTAGAAGATACCTTGACTCTTCAAAAACTGAGAAAGCTGGCCGTCGACAAAAATGTATCCTCCAAGAAAAAGCAAACGAACATTTCCAAATTTTTTAAATCAATTTAACCAAAACCGGTATTAACATTATGATAATATTTTTTTTAATTGAATTAAATATATTACTTTTCTTTTCTTTTTCGACGAACAATATTCTTTTATTTTTCATACTCTGTTTTTCACGCTAAATTCTAATTCAAGGCTCGACTAGGTTATTGCAACAACCTCAATTAACGCAACTGCTCGAATTTTCATCGGTTGCTTTTACCGAGGTCGTACTGCACATGCATTTTAAGCCACATACGGTTAACTCAAGGCAAATACTCGTAATATTTGAGGACCATCTAGACAATATATGATCGCATATGTACATTTTTTATATTAACTTTTGCTCAGACAATTTAGACTTTTCATATGTTTTATCATTTATCCTGTAGCTTTTGGCTTAACTAGTTTTCGTTATGTGAAGAAATTGAAAAATAATTCCTTAAAAGGTATATCTTCACACGATACTCGTAGATCGATTGAAAGCCATAACATTCTTAATTAAAAACGTCTGTATCAAAATAACAAATGCAAGTGAATTTATAAAGGGTTCCAGGAATGTTTTTTCCATTGTTTTCCGGTAAGTATAGTGATATGTAATATTTAATGATTATGTTGCTAGTAAGATATCAAAAAGTTTCCAATCATACCACCTTGATCAAAAAGGAATTTATTCTGACAATTAAAAATACAAGTTTATTCAACTAAATCTACATATACTGTCCCCTTCAAAGTAATCCTCATCGACTGCAACACACTTATGCCAGCGCTTGATCAAATTTTCGAAACTTTTTTTATATTCGGTTTTTGGTATGTCCATCAATGCTTCCTCCGATTTTTCCATTACTTCCTCTCGACTGCTGAAACGCGTTCCCCGTAGTGTTTTTTTTAACTCGATTGAACGGAAAGAAGTCACAGGGAGCCAAATCAGGTAAATTCGGTGGCTGGTGGATGGTATTTGTTGCATTTTTCGTCAAAAAATTACGAATAATGATGGCAAATCCACAAGTTTTCTGCCCACAATTCTGGTCTCTTTCGGCGAATTGCTTGGCGCAAACGTCTCATAACGCCCAAATAATACGAGTACTCTTTGTTTACTGTCTGGCCTTCTGGAAAAAATTCATGATGCACTACACCGTTGTAAGCCATGAAAACCATGAGCATTGCCTTCTTTTTTGACTGAAAACGACGTGGTTTTTTTGGTCTCGGCTCATTTGGTGAACGCCATTCACTTGCCTGATGTCTGGATTGCATGTCGTACTCATAAACCCACGTCTCGTCTCCAGTAATGATCCTTTTGGTGAATGTGGGATCGGACTCAGCCCCGCAAATCATCTTTTTTGCGACGTCAATTGAGGTCTTTTGGCACCAACTTTGCTGCTACACGACGGAAACCCAAATCATTAACCAAAATGTCTTGGATGGATCCATAGCCAATTTTCAAGTCCTCCGCTATCTCTCTGATGGTTAATTTGCGGTTATTGACCAACATTTCTTTTACTTCATTAATGTTTTCGTCGGTTTTCGATGTCGATGGTCTGCCACTGCTTTCATCATCTTCGATTGACTTACGACCACTTTTGAACCGCTCGTGTCACTGGTAAACGACCGTTTTCTTTAGAGAATCGTTGCCGAAACACTTTTCCAACATTTCCAACGTTTGTGCACCATTAAATTCGTTTTTTACACACAATTTATTCCTTGTTGCAAATTTAAATCCATTTCTAAAATTGTAAAAAATCGCCAACACACACAGAGATAGATGTACTCTTGGCTACGTAACTTTTGTAAATGGCAAGCTATGATACTAAGATTTAGAGGGAATGTCAACAAGAAATTTATCAACTTAACAAAAAAGACAGAACACAAATCGGATTCAGGGGAGCGCCACACGGTGGTCCGGGAAGTTTTTGTGGTATGTGCCACTAACAAAACTGTTTCTAAAATCAACTAACTATGTTCTAACGATTTGTTTAAACTTTAAAATATTTCAGATTACTGCATTAAAAAGCTTTATATCATCGTTAAAATATATGCAAACTCAATGATTTTTATAGCTCACAATTTTTCTGACATCATTAATCTTTCAGCCGTCAATCGCAAAAATTCATATGTCGCTTTTCATTACACACAAAATATCTAAGCGAACAGCATAATGACTGGGAGAGATAAGGATTCGATCCATCCTGGACTTTCGCACAAATAATGAATTTACGAGTGTTCAAACAAAATAAGAACGGTGTTTATGTAATTTTAACCACTCAACTTCTAGACAATTTAATAAGTGTATCAAAGATCACCGACCGGTAACCTGTCATAAAACTGCTTGTCAAAAATCAAACTTGGCTTAACACGACTATTAGTGTCTAGTATTCAACAATTGTAGAAGGATAAGGATTCAATCTGACACCTCAGAATTTAGACTATGAATACAATGGCTGCTATGGTGGAAAGGGGTTTCAAACGAGAAACTCAGAAGAAGAAAATATTCTAAGCTCACGCAAATCGCACGACCTAACCATACTAAACACCTGGTTTACTAAGGAAAAGCGATATTTCATAACGTACTGCAGTGGCGCTCAGTAAAACCTTATGTGCATGTGTGCTGAAATAACACAAACCGGCGAATAAGAAATTCTCAATTTTTCTTTGCAAAATACCTTCAAGTCAGTTATGGCAAAAAGCAAGCGTTTTAAGGGCGGACTAAATATGGAAATCGAAAAAGTGGTTTAAGAATTACGAGTATATTACATATAGTACGAAAACTGCAAAAAGAGGTCAAGAAAATGGTAACTAAGGACTTAGAGACTTTGTGTAAGGAGTTATTTTTTCACAATCTCAAGCGTAGAAAAGGCGCGATTGCGGTTCAGTGAAGAAAAACTTGGGAAAGTTTCAAGAATACGAGTACTTCAGAGAACAGTGAATTTTTCTATAAATGGAAACGATATTTTATTGCGACACTTAACGAAGTTGTCGGGATTTTATTGCGATACTGCACATGAGGAGGAAACAGTAGGTTTTACGGAAGTCTTCAAATCTATCAATATAGTAATGAAGTCTTATGTTTACCCGAAGTTTTCTAAATTTGGGCGCAATTTCTCAATAGAAAGAGTTTATTTTCGTTAAACCATATTTCACCATTGAACTCCGTTTTGAGATATAGCAATATATGACATTTCGTGGATCTCTCTTTGGGTACTATTAAGCGGCGTTACCACCACCCCCCTGATACGCTGGAATCATAGTTCAGGTTATCATCCTATGCCTTTACTGCTAATGATACCGTATGCATTCTGGGTTTTGTCAACGGCCTTGCCACACTGAAAGCATCGATTCCCGCTACATCACCGAAACCAAGCAGTGTTGGGCGCGGTAAGTACGTAGGTGGGTGACCACAGGGGAGCTCAGTACTCCGCGTGCTGTTGACAAAATGCGCCGCATGGGCATAGTACCCTGGCGTTAAATCCCGGACCCTACAAATTAATTTGTATCGTTCCCTTGATAATAATAATAATAATAATATTCTGGGTTTTAACCAAGATGAAACTTACCTAAGCGCCTTTGCTGGGTGTTTGGCCTATGGCAATTAGTCACTTGGGCTGTTTCATTGACTACATTACTACATTCGCACTGGCACTGGTTTTGAAGGAAGTATGTGATTCATCGATTTTCTTAAATTTCTATTTTTGGTCGAGCATCTTTTTGATGTCTCCGTGAATGGGGAATTTTGGTTACCGGAAACAGAAGCGAACTTTATTCGGACCACTTAAAAGTAGTGAAGTAGTGAATTGAAGGACACAACGACAACACTGGATGTAGCATCCCATATCGGGTTTATTTTGCCCTTAAGAAGAAACTGTTTTATAGTAAACTGATGTAGGAGCGAAGGTAATCTGCTGCACGGTCTCTATCTGCTTAATGAATGTATTTGGATGTCCTATGTGATTCAACTTGAAAGCTTGTTAATTGGAAAATATTCCGATATTAGAGTGGGCTTATTAAGGTAAATCGAACATTGGAAGAGTATTGACCTTGACAGATAACTGAATCTCCAATTCTTACTACCACATCTATGTATATGTATCACGAGATGTACTTTTCAATGGCTTCGTTTCCCCGGAAGCGTTCCTCTATTTTCATTGTAAAGGACTGATGCAGGATAAACTAGCGGTTTTTCCTTCCGTCAAACAGCTGTGGATGGCGACTAAACTACGACAGAGATACCGCACTCGGCAGTACGGAGAAATTGTGGGTGGCCGTGGCTCAAGTCGAAAGACATTAATTTTTCAGACAATTAAAATCACGTGGAATGAGTGGTTGCCTAAAATACTACAACAAGTCAATTGGATGGCATGGAAGGAAATAACCACTCCCTACCCAAAATTCCGAAAAACTTAACAGAAGCTACCGCAGTCTACAGGGATTCGGTTCAGATTCCGCGACAGAATGAAAATACTGTAGGAAGATGCCTTATTTCTTTTTACGCGTTCATCGAATGGAAAATTGGCTATTTTCGTCCGCAATTCCTTATAGACAATATGAAGCGATTAGAAGGCAATGGATCGGGAACCATTGCATAAAGTTTTAACCAGGCTCAGAAACCAAAACGTAAAAACAAACCACTGGCAATAGTGGTTCATTATCATATACGTATGTAAGTATGTGAGCTCTGCATTGATATGCGCTTACAAAACATAACACAACTCATTGGGGTTGCAACGCTTAACACATCATAAGCATCATTATTGTCATCATCATCGTCTTTTAGCTGAATTCATCAGCATTGACATCATCAGTACAAACAACGAATGCTACTCTTGGTATAAAAGCCAATTATTCGTCATTTAGTTGACTCGAAGGCCCGTTGCAAGAGCCTTAACCTTGTCGAACAACCTGATCTTTATGGCTTAATAACCCAATTATATGTATCACGAGAGATAGATTTATTCTGTAGAAGTGTTCCTCTACATCGATAAGAAGGGTTTGATCGAAGACAGATTAGAAGGACCGCTAATCTTCCACGTCGCTCGAACCACGGCAAACAGGCGTCTCAACTATTACAGAGACGTCGCACAGTTGCCGGTTCAGTAGGGCGGTGCGGAGTCGGGACAGTTTTGCTGGCCTGTTAATCGAGAGGAAGCTTCTTCGTCGAATTCCTCCAATACGAGCTAGCTTCATTGGGAAGCAAAGTCAGTCAGCTTAGTTTCTTAGCCGTGGCTAGCTTACATAGCACTAGGTAGGTTTAAAATAGTTTACAAAAAAAAAATTTAAAAATTAAAAAGAAAAATAAATATAACAATTAAAAAAAAATATACAAAAAGAACAAAAGAAATACAAAAAAAAAGACAATAGGTTAGTTTAACTAGGTTAAATACGTTAGACTTTATTTTTAGGCAGTTTGTAAGTTTTAGTTGTGTATTATAACAAAAAAGTTCGTGTACTACAATAAATACTAAAGGGTGATGTTTGATTTTTTAGTGTTCTATTTTTGAAAGCTCACGCGTGATTAGTGACATGTATCAAAGTCAAACGTGCTCAGTTAGCATTGCCATTTTATCGTGGAAAGACTTACACCCGAACAACGCTTACAAATTATTGAATTTTGTTATCGAAATTTATGCTCTGTGAAAAATATTTTTCGAGCAATTCGACCATTTTACGGTGTCATAATCGACCTACTGGGGAAGCAATTCAAGCCATAGTGACCAATTTTCGCACCAATTTCACGATATTGGACACCAGGCCACCTACCCATATGGGTAGAGTGCGCACAGAGGAAAATATTGCTATTACGTGGAAGATTTTACGCAAGGCCTCAGCGACGAAGCTCATTTCTGGTTGAATGAATATGTTAATAAACAAAACTGCCGTAGTTGGTCCGATAAGAAACCACAGGCAATACAAGGGCTGCGAATGCACCTGGAAAATGCACTGTTCGGTGAGGTTTATGGTCTGGTGAATTTGAGCCCGGATTTTTTCAAAGCCGACCGTGAGAACAACGTTAGCGTCAATGGTGCTCGCTATCGTTCAATGATTTCGAACTTTTTTTGCCCAAGATGCTCGATCTGAACCTAGTCGACATACATATGTGTCCAGCAAGGTGGCGCTATATACCACACAGCACGCGAATCGATATCGATCAATTAAGAAATGAGTTTGGTCAGCAATTTATCTCTCGTTTTTGACCGGTGAATTGGCCGGCTAGATCGTGCGATTTGAAGCATTTAGACAATTTTTTATGCAGATTCGTCAAATACGTCAAATTCCGATAACCCAGCAACAATTGTAGTCTTGGAAGAAACATTATAGGTATTATTAGCGACATACTAGCCGATATGCTTGAAAAAGTGTATCAAAATTGGACTCTTCCTATGGACCATTTAAAACTTAGTTGTGGTCAATCAATATTTACATGAAAAGTAAAAGGCGAGCTTTGATTTATCAACTCAAATAAAAGCTTTATACACTTTTGCAGTTTTAGTGTGTTTTTTTTGACAGTCAAAAGCCAAGCTATTAAAAAATCAACCAATATACCATGTAACATGTATACCATGCACCATCAGAAACGTCGAATGATATAATGTATGTATTTCGGTTAATTTAGAAAAGTTACAAAATTTCAATGATGCATTTTTACCCTGGCCGGACGGGCTCCCGCAATATTTCTCAAAAAGTGTGCCTTCAATCTTTCACACCCATTTTCCTTCCTATTTCATTTATCCCTCACACAAGGGGAATTCCCCCAAGTTTGGAAGATCTCTTTCATAACCCCAGTTCATAAAAAGGGATCAAAGAATAGAGTAATTAAATACCATCGCATTGCTAAGCCTTCTCACATACCTAAAATGTTCCAACGTTTTTTATGTGAAGTTCTAAGCATTCTGAAAGGTAGATCAACTACAACAATCTGAGTTGAACTCGTATCCTTTTAACTTTCAGGACTAGAAAATGGCAACGAAATCGATATTGCTACAGATTTTTCTAAGGCCTTCGGTAAAATACCTCATCAATTGATCCCTTTCAAATTGTCATCCCTCGGTTTTGGCCCTATATTATTAAAATATATATCTTTTTATCTGGAGAACTGTTATTACAGGGTTCGTTTTAGGTCAGACACTGACCTCTATCCATTTACGACGGCGACACTAAATTCTCCAAAACTATTTCTTCACCCAAAGGCTCTATTCCCCTTCGAGGATACCTTGATAGGTTTTCCACTTGGTGTATAAAAAATTGCTTAGAACTTAATATCTCCAAATTTCAATGTATAACTTTGTTAGGTCAACCTATACCCCAGGTTCAATCTTATCGCGACCTTGGAGTATTATACCATAGAGAGATATCTGGCGTTCGTATATTAATGAGATAATCCTTAAGAGAATCTCATTACTTGGTTTTATCAGACGATGATTTAAAGAATCTTGCAACCCCTATCTGAAAAGGTCACTTTACATTACCCTTATCCGACACCTTCTCGAATATGCCAGCCCAGTGTGGCCCCCCTTTCAGTAAGTTCATATATCCCGAATCGAGAACATTCAATATCGTTTCCCCCGAATTCCGCTTCGAGGACTATCCTGGGATGGCCCTTTTATCTTACCTCCCGATCGTGACTGCCTCAAACTTCTTAACCTAAATACCATCGAAAAACGCAGAGACATAGCTGATATTCTCTTCATTCATCGACTGCTCTCTGATTCTTTGGATTGCACCGCCCTTTACAATTGTATTTTCTTCAACACTAACCCTCGTGATTTGTGATGTCCTCGTCTCTTCTACATTCTAACAAATCGCACCCCTTATGGTTCCAACGAACCTATCATCCACATGCTTCGTAACGTTGACTCGAACCTCTTCTCACTTCTCGCCTCTTCTCTTGATCTCTTCCACCATTCCCTTGCTTCCTAACCCTTAATTTTTGTTAGTTCTTCAGTCCTAGTTTTTAAGTTAGATTAGATTAAGCCCACACCAAAATTAAAATTAAATTAAAAATTAAATGGCACTAACTTATGCATGAACACTTAGTTAGAGCTTGATTTCTTTTGCGTTGGCTTTAAACCGGATTAAAGATTAAAAGTTGAGTATAATACGATATTTTTTTTTTTATAAACTAGCGCGCGCTCAAGGGGTTAAGGTACCTTTAAAATGTTTGCACACAGCGCGGGCGATGGAAATTTAGGGAGGAAAGAAGGATAGGTACCGATGTACGTTGGTTTTATATGTCTGAATGTTATAATGACCAGGAAATAGAGAGCTCGGCAAGGCATTCCAAAAGCGAGTTGTTCGGTTTAGGAACGAATCACGGTATTTCAGAGTTCGTCCGAAAGTGGATTTGAGGGTATACTAATGAGCATTCATAGCAAGACGTGTGTTACGGCTAAGGGTTTGAAGGGGCAGAATGCTACTGGCGATTTCTATGGAGCACTGGTGGTGGAAATAGCGATAAAACAAAGTGAGAGACGAGACATTTCGTCGGTGTTCGAGGGTGTCCATTGCCTGAGTGATATTGGTATCAGCTATGAGTTTTATCGCACGGTTTTGAATCTGGTCTAGCAGATGCAGAGATGTTTTAGGCGCACCTGACCAGATGTGAGTATTGTACTCCAATTTTGGGCGGATGAATGCCTTATACATATATTGAGGCCAGATCAGAAGGGGAAATGTATTTCTTACATCACTTGAGAAAGCCTAGACTTTTCGCAGCATTTTTGGTGACATCGAATATGTGGTCATTCCAACATAAGTTGTCATTGACACACATACCGAGAATGGAAAGTTTTTCGGTTTCGACGATAGGCGTATGTGTAGCACTTTAAATAAAAGAAAAATTCATTTAAATCACGAATTTGAATTTTTCGCATGATTGCAATACCATATTTCTTATTATTCTACTATTGTACATTTACAATGTGTAGTATTGCTCGAAAAACGAAACATGTACTCATACATAACATAAATATGAAGCTGTCATTTTTGTCAGTCATACGAGTTTTAAGGCAAATAGTAGGAATGTTGGTGCATCCACAGAAAGGACATATTGAAGGGTTATATTTGATTGTATTGTAAGTGCTGCCAACGTTATTATAATGAAAGATGACAATTATAATTTCATAACCCGGTATGAATTTTCAACCATAATTTCAGTATTTTTTATATCGGGGTTACTTCAACATGTTCAGTCAGTGCTGAAACCAATTAAATGCACACATAATAAGATGACATAAATCGTTTTTCGGTATAATGATGTAATACATTGAAATGTGTAAGGGGTGCTTTTTTATCGCATCCAATTTTGCAACAGAGATAATTCTTATACGTATTTTAAATTGAAAAGTGGCAGCGGGTTCGCCATTTATGCTCAACATTTTTGGCAAATTTTAGTGTAAACATTTATGCTAGCAGGTTATTTATAGTACAGTGTGCTTTTTTTAAGGAATCAATATGGAATGAAAACGTTTGTACTTCTTGGTTGTTGCCTAACTCAATTCTAACTACAAGGAACATTCGTACCTAACATGATATTTCTGCTGTCAATGAAGATCCAGAAATATCAATTCGTCTTAGTCCATTCCTCACAAGGAATATTTTACGCAAAAATCTTGGTTAATGTCACATCAAAAATTAAAGCATGATGACCAGCACTTGCGTTGTTTTTTGCTGAAAGAACTCATTGGTAATTGCAAGTTGGTCTTCAATTTTACCGTAGAATTTTCTTTAGCCTAGAAACTCAAGTCTGATTAAATGTGTGAAATAGTTCAAGAAGTATCTATAAGATTTCATTGCATTAACCCCTTTGGTGTTGTCGGAATTTCGTACGAAATCAAAGAAATCAATATGCAAAATTTGTGGTTTCAACAAGATGTGCCGCCGAACCTATTGATTTATTAAAACGACGATTGGGTGGCTTAATTCTTTTAAAAAATCTACAATATCCGCTAATTGACGTCAGAGTTTATATGTTTTATAAATTTTCATTGGTGATATGTCAGAATAAATAAATATTTAGATTTAGTGGGACTTATCCTCGAATAGCCATATAAATTTCATCGGATTACCGTTATGATATGGGCATATGCATTAATACACTAAGGATATTATCCATAAATAAAAGCAAAAAATCAAAACAAATGTGTTTGTTAAATAACTTGCGAAAAATGCTAGTTTTTGAATGATTCCACTTAGGTTAGGACAAATGTTAATGGCCTGCCACCTGCGTTCTTGTGGATAGCACCTTATGTATACAACTGAGTAATTCATACTAATGCAAATCCATACCAAATTGAAGTCTTTGTTATCTCTTTAATATGGTTGTATGCAAAAGAAAATATGCTTTGATATTAGGTTAATTTGTTTCCTTAATTTAAAAAATAGGTGGATAATACGTTACAAACATTTAACATTTGCATCTTAGAAGAAAGAATTTGTTTGAGCTAGTCGCGTAATACTAAATATATTCTTCATTTGAATGTCGATAATAAAAGACAAAACATAATCACACTAACTTGAAATAATGAAGAGGACGGCATCGTAACTTCCTCTTCTTCAATATTAGGTTAAACGTTGCCAGAAATACACTTGAATCCCCAATTTAAATTGCAAATTTGTTAAATAAGGATTTTTTGAAATTACAATTATTTAAGAGAACTTTATTTCTAATGATGGCAAACTTTTTCCCACCCGACACCCATTTTCGTCGAGCTCGAGTTTTCATCGTCTTCAATACTTTTTGTTAATTATACCGAAGGTGCATTGCTGTTGTCTTTAACTTTGAATACTCCTACGACTGCCAGAGTAGTTCTCTAATGGCATTCCAAGTTTCTTACGATAGTCATCAATAAACTTCAAGGAATTAGAGCTATGGTGCAAGTTGTTCGTTCGTAGAGAGAAATGAACGAATAAATGCCCTTAAAAAGTGAAGAAATCGCTGATAAGTTTTGGAATGACAAATGAACTGTTGTGAATGATGTTAAGGCTTTTAAAATGAGTTTTATCATTAGGAGTTATAAGTGGTACTAGACAGAATGTTTTATTTGTAGTGAGCGTAAATATTTTCATTCCGTTTAAAAACAAACACATTTCTTAAGAATCTCTTCAGAAATGGTTTAACACTCACATTCATATAGTCCTAAAAACATGAAAACTTTCTTAAGCCTGTCCCAAATAGTAAGAATGTTAATCTTTCAATAAATATTGCTGCTGATTAATTGACTAAATTAAAAATGGTCAATTAAAGAATGTTTTTCGCAATAAAACGCGTTTTTCCACAAAACAATTTAAATATTCTGATTTATAAATTTATTGCAATAACATGAAATGTAACACTACCACTGGTCCCAAACCCAGGTTGAGGAAAGAGCACGGTAATCGCTGAGGACAACCACGGTCAACATTCTTTATTATGATGAGTACTACTTAGGAAATGTAATTGAACACTTGGAAATGCGTAAACACAAATAAAGCAGCACACAGGAGGAGCTCCATCACCAAGGGCAATGTTAGAGGCAAATCCAGCAACGATTTTTAACTTATATGGAGCTGAGGTCACATGAGGTGTGTCGGCGTCTAGCCAGTTTGTGGTAAAAAAGATAGTGGTGTAGGAGTTTCAAGCGAATCAAAGGCAGCACTCAAACCCCTAAAGTGGGCTACTGGCACTATCCTCTTGTTGTCCGTCGGATTAGTTGCCCCACCACGCAAGACACTATTGTATTGGTTGTACCACATGATTTTCGCTTAGTCGGAAATAAGAAGTTCTCGAGTGCACATCTGTGACAGAACATTAAATTTTCTTTTTCTTTATAAAATAAAGTGGTACGTGTGCTTGACGTGTGAGAATTTTAGGGTTCGTTATAAGTACCGTTATTTTTTTCCTAGGAATTATATACCATGCTGTCGCAGTTAACATTCGAACCCTCTTCCTTTACGAATTTAAAATGGGACATAATGCGTCATTGGCAATGAAAAACCTTAGTCACGCATTTGAGGATGTAACGGTAAACGAGCGCACTATACTACGTTGGTTTGGAAAGTTCCGTTCGGGAGATTTCAGCCTCGTGGGAAGCCGGAAACCTTAGTTGACGACGATATTTTAAGAGCAACGGTGGATGCGGACCCAACGAAATAGGTGTGGGAGATTGCACAAAGCATGGGAGTATCCCCAATGACAGTAAATCGACACTTTTTTTCACATAGGAAAGGTAAAGAAACTCGATAAGTGCATACCCCATAAACTGAACGAATCCCAAAAACTGGAAATCTGCGCATCGCTTACAATAACTGAACCAAACTGAAATGTTTTTGCACCGGATAGTCACCTGTGATGAAAAGTGGATAAGTATGATAATCGTAAAAGATCTGGGCAGTGGTTGGATGCACATGAAAAACCAAAACACACTCCAAGCCCGATCTTTACCCAAAAGAGGTTATGGTGACAAATTCATTTCTTCAATTAGGAGAAACAATAAATGGTATCAAATATTGTGAGGAAATCGACATATTGCATGACAAATTGGCTTAAAATCAACCTGCGTTGGCCAATGGGCACGGTCCGATCCTTTTGCATGACAATGCTAGACCCCATACCTCACAAATAACGGTGCAAAAACTGTTGCAGTTAGGATTTGAAATTCTTCCGCATCCATCGTACTCTCGTGATATTTCCCCAACGAATTACCATATTTTTCGCAATCTGGATTCAGTTTGCCGGCAGAAGGTCTTCCGGAACCGAGCAGAGGTCATAAAAGCCTTTGAAGATTTCATTGCCTCAAAAAGTCAGCACTTTTAAGAAAAAGGAATATTTGACCTTGTATTATGTTGGAAGAATGTCATAGATGACAACGGAACCTATTTGGATTGAATAAAAATTTACGGAAAAATAATACTGGCTTTTAAATTTTTACTATAAAATCGGACATTTCATGTGGTAGAACCAAATATATGCTGTGAAGCAAAATACAGCCTCGGATATAGATAAACTTAAAATTGACGAGCATGTGTACCAGTACACATCTAAATATGGCAACATGAGCCTGATATGTGCTCATCCCTCTACCGAGGAGAAGGACGACTTTGCAAAGGTTTTCTTCTTCAAACTCCTAGAAGAGATTTATGCTCAATCACTTACGTACGACGTTGAGAGCGTTATTTGTGATTTTTCTGAAGTGTTCTGAATGTCCGAAGGTCTCGAGAAGCTAATATCCACTTATGTCCTACTGTACCCAAAGTGCAAATAGATACAATATATTACGGAAGGCAGAAAATCGCTCGATTGAGGCCATAGAAATGTGCTTCTGCAGAAATGTAACAATGCACAAATAGTAGAGGCATAGCCGATGCTTAAAATTTAGAAGCCTTACTACTGTAGGTTGTTTAACGGTGAATACGACTAAAATTCCCTCTTTTAATCAGAGTGAATCATTCAAATGGACGTGAACGATGATCGACACTAACTTCGACCACCCGACAAAGAAAGGATCTGGATAGCGATATTTTACCTGGCGAATTACTTAAAGTAGTGGGGGTAGATTTGGTATACTGGACCATCTATGAAATATGGTCAGATGAGTGAGTGCCCGCTGAGTGAAATTTCAGCATCGTTTGCCAGATCCCTAAGAAAGGAGGACATCTTCATTTCTTCAACTATAGAGGAAGCAGTCCTCTAACAATCGCTTACAAGATCTTATCTTATGTATACATTTGAAACCATATAACAACAATCTGATAAGTCCTTATCAGTGCACTTTTAGGGTAGAACCTCGAAACCCGCCAAGAACTTTAAACCAATGTCCAAGGCCGCACGTGGCAGGAAATATAGAGACAGGCCATTCAGAGGCATGTTAAGTTTTTCTATCAAAACTTATCCAGCCGCATAGACTTTATCTAAAGCGGACGAAAATGCTCATAGTTCCTTCGAGAGAAAAGTTATTCACACAATTTTCGGTTCTTTCTGCATAAAATTATTTCAATTTGGATGTAATTAATCGCCTCCGATCACTAGGACATGTTGGCTAGCGAACGAAAACCACCCTGGAGTGGGACGGCTAATGTGGTAAAGAAAGATCTCGCTTTAGTTAGTGCGCTTAAGTGAAAAGGGATCCCAATCAACTTGATGAGAAAAAGGCGGTTAGCGCAAGATCGTTCTACATACAGAGAGCCGTTGGTTGGCAAGGAGAAGAGCGGTGAATGTTTGTTAGTAGTGAAAGCAATTTTATTTAAGAAGTCTTAGTTAAATTGTACAAAAAAACAATTTCATAGTAGCCATGCTATTATTTACTGCCAATAATATAGTCGAAATTATCAACAAATATAGGAAATAATTCGTAACAAGGTGACTCAATTCTAAGTATTACGAATGGAGTAAGACCTGTTCATCATCATGCCAAACATTTTCCTTTCGAATTGTTCCATTCTACGTGAAAGTGCGGCAGAAGAGCCATAATCAAATCAATTCTAATTCAATAGAGATCATACGGATGTCTATGACAAAATTTACATCTAGACTTGCATGTGTGAGTCGATGTGAGCGATTTTTGTGAGCGATTTGAAAATGGAAAAAATTGAGTATCGAGCTGTTATTAAATTCTTGTTTTTGAAAGACAATATGCCTACGCAAATCAAAAATGAGTTGAACTCTGTGTATGGGGACTTTGCACCATCATTTACCACAGTGAAATTTTGGGCAGCTGAATTTAAACGTGGCCGTAAGAGCTTAAGAGATGATGAACGTTCGGGGCGTCCAAAAACTGCAACCACTGACGATAACTTTGCTAAAGTTCACCAAATGGTGTTAGACCACCGCCGAATTAAAGTGGGAGAGATAGTAGAGGTTACGAAAATATCCAAAGAACGTGTTTGCTACATATTAAATCAAGATTTAGGCATGAGAAAGCTGTCCGCGCGTTGGGTGCTGCGTTTGCTTACGTTAGACCAAAAACGTGTTCGAATGAACATTTCCAACGCTCTGTTGGCGCAGTTTAGGCGCAATAAATTCGAGTCTTGGCGCCGATTAATTACTATAGATGAAACTTGGATACACTATTATACGCCCGAAATAAAAATTCTGTCAAAACAGTGGACTGCAAAGGGCGAGCCGGCTCCAAAAAAAAGCCAAAACTGTTTTTTCGGCTGGGAAAGTGATGGCGACTGTTTTTTGGGTTAGTAAAGGAGTTATCTTAATCGATTATCTTCAAGAAGGAAAAACCATTACAGAAACATACTACGCATCATTACTTGCCAAGCTGAAGGCAAAAATTGTGGAAAAACGGCCACATTTGCAGAAAAAGAAAATCCTGTTTCACCAAGACAACGCGCCGTCTCAGTCCTCAGCGGTTGACATGGCGAAAATCCATGAATTAAAGTTTGAACTGTTTGACCATCCGCCAAGCGACTTCTTTTGGTTTGTTTCCTCATCTAAAAACTACACTCGGAGAACAGAGTTTTTCATCAAATGAGTAGGCAATCACCTTCGTGAACAATTATTTTGCAGAAAAAAACCGCCAAGTACTATTTAGACGAGTTAGAGAGATGGGAGCATCGCTGGAAGAAGTGTGTAGAGTTACAAGGAGACTATGTAGAAAAAAAGAAAAAAAATTTGAGAAAAAATGTCTTGTATCAACCCTCGAACACAAAAATAAAATAATACTCATGTACCTAATCAGGTGGTGGTCCTTTCCCTCTTAAAAACAATGGGTCAAACAGTAAAAGTCAATGATTTTCGTTGGCAAAAAATAGATGATTCTAATGTAAAATATGTCACCGTGAGTAATCGTAGATGTACTGTTGGGGCTATTCTTCGCAATGCATGGAGACGAAAAAGGTAAGGTAAGAGCACCAAAAAGTAAATGGACATTCGCCCAGAGATCTACGAGTAGATGAAAAATATCTGAATACTCGTATTTCGATTATTTTTCGTAATGAATAATCCATCGCAAGATTAAATGGAAAGTCCCCCCTTTTCACTTTTTCTTATGCTGATATTTCTTATTTTAGAAAATAAATACATATATACTCGTATGTGTATACAATGCATATCTACAAGTGTTTACTGAGGTACATGACGCGTGTCATAGAATATAAGACCAAAGTCGCAGAGGCGAGCAGAGTTTTTTTAATTTAAAAATAAGAATAATCTGGATTAGTACGATACGTTTTCCAATTAAGAAATGGAGAATAAGATTTGCAAATTTTAATAAATGAAAATGGAAATCGAGTAGCGCTTGTCGTTTCAATCCATTGAAATTATAGCAAAAGAATAGAATAAAAATAATATATGGTATAGCTTACTCAAATAAATGCAATATGTATGCCGAAAATTCCGCAAGATTGTGTGTTTTACTTAAAAAAACAAGTTCTAAAGCTAGTAGTGGGTGGATAATTTACAATAGTATTTCAGTCAAGCAAATTCCAGATTTGAATTTGTATAGCAGTTGGAGGAAAGCTTTTATTTTCCTCGAAAAGCTGTTTCAGACTATTAGCAACTAGGATTATAGAAATAAACAGGTAAATTTCAGATAGAAGTTATTTTTTGTTGTAAATACTGTTCAGTACATGCTTAACTTACACCTGCCGTACTTGTGATCTATGTAAGGAAGCGCCCAGAAAGCAGATCCCAATAATAAAGCAAGAAGAAACTATTGAAAGTAATTTGAAAAGAAAACTATTTTGAAAATCAATCTGCTTATTGCCATTAAAGCATGCTGGTCCTATTTTTATAAGTGCACGGTTACAAACACCGAACCCAACATTAGATTAAATTTTCAAAAGTTCTTAGATTACATTGTTTATTACACTCACACACAAAAGTGCAAAGTTGACACATTTCCTGTAAATTAACTTTTGAGGTTTTTATTTCCCAGATACGTTTACTGCAATTTAATTGTACGAACTAGTTATGAACACAAAGGGCTAAATGAAGAAGCGATTAGTTCAGAAAGCAGAAAAATATAAAATCAGCACAAAATGATGATTCAATGAGAATAAAGTTTTGTCTAATGGAACAAAATGCGAAATTCGTGTTTAGACCTCCAAATAATCGATTTACATTCTGGTGCATCTAGTACTCGTAAAAACTTATTTTCAAAGCCCTTTCACATGATTACCAATTTACTTTTACTTTTATGATTAGCAAACGGTACACCAATGCAATGTTTAAAGAGACGATTTTGGATACACGAGTAATATAAAACATGTAGATGAAAGACTGAATGCATACCTTTCGATATACGGGTACAGCGAAATCTTAGCTTGCCCTGTTTTGTATCTAATTAAACATGTTATACTCGTAAGTAAACGGAGGAAATGTTTTTCATCGGTGCAGATTTAAACGGGTACGTTGGAAAATCAAACTACGAATACGAAGACTACCATGAAGGAAATGGTTTTGCAGCGAGAAACGCAGCGGGGGAATATATACTAAGCTCATGTAAATCACATCGCCTTACTATATAAAAAACGCTATTTATTAAGTAAGTACATACTGCAGCGGTGTTCACCGAATAAAATAACGTGAAAAGGCAAATAAATAATCATCAAGTGATCTTTGGCGAACCGCTAGCAGCGACATTTGCTGACAGAATTTTTCGTGATAAAGCCAAAGAACAAATAAAGAAATCCAGCATCAATAGAAAATATAAACTGGCATAATGTAAACAATGAAAGAGGCCAGATCTGGTAGAAGAGGTATCTTCACAACCTATGCATGTATAAGAAGGCGACAAGCAATAGAAGAAGTATAACTTCGAAGCGCGGGTAAACGACTCCTTAGTTTTAAGATGGCGGCGCAATAAAGAAAAAACCCACAAGCGATTCAATTGCCGAAATGTGTTGGAGATGAGAAGGGAAACCTACTATAAAATTTGCAACGTAAAACCATTTCCACGGCTATCGCTCACGCAAACCAAACCCCAAATTTAGCGAAGCTGCAAAAAGAAAGAGAGAGATACCGATGTGCGTTGGTTTTAAATGTTTGCAAGTTATAGTCACTGGGAAATAAAGAGCTCGGCAGGGCATTCTATAAGCGAGTTGTACGGCTTAGGAAAGAATCACGATATTTCAGAGTGGGTGTGAGGGTGTACTGATGAGCATTTATAGCGAGACAGATGTTAAGGCTTAATGCTTGAAGGGCCGGAATGCTACTGGCAAATTCAGTGGAGCACTGGTGGTAAAAGTAGCGATACAACAAAGTGAGACAGGAGACGTTACGCCGGTGTTCGAGGGTGTCGAATGACTGCGTAATATTGGCATCACCTATGAGTTTTATCGCACGATTTTTGATCTTATCCAGCAAGTGCAAAGAGGTCTTAGCGGCACCTGACCCGATGTGGGCATTGCACTCCAATTTTGGGCCGATAAATGCCTAGGCATTAAGTCCCGATCAGCGCGGGGCGGGGAGATTATTTCTCACATCGCTTGAGGAAACCTGGACATTTCGCAGTATTTTTGGCGACATCGAATATGTGGCCATTCCAACGTAAGTTGTCATTGCCATATATATCGAGAATGGAAAGTTTTTCGGTTTTAACGATGTAAGGGCCATTTATGGATAATGGCTGAGCGTTTAAATTTCGCTTTAACGATAGCAGATAGCATTGTGATTTGGAGGCATTAAATCACACTCAATCCCGAAATTAGTGTTTCTGTTGATATCGGAATTTAATGGGCTAAACATACGCTCCCGTGAAAAGGAGAGAGTAGGTACTATCGTTAGCAAAGGAACATATTGGATTGGAACTAGCGGAGAAGAGATAATTGAAGAAGATTAAAAAGAATGTCGGAGACAAACCCGACCATGGAGCACACCGGCAACTTGAGTTGAACGTTCCGAAAGGAACGAGATTCATCGTCCCAATCGACCCATCGACAGGCATTTCCGATAAAAGAGCCTGCCAAATGCCTTAGAAATATTAGGTGCAACTATCTTGTTTTCATCAGATTGGTGTAGACTTTGGTTCCATTTTTCGGTGAGACGTGCTATCAAATCAGCGGACTGCTGGTTTCTATCCGCTCGGAAAGGATCCTAAAAACTAAGATCGATGAAAAAGCTCTGGTTTTGGCAGCGTGGAAGAACACCTCTTCAGAAGAAGGGGAGATATACTATGTGGACCAACGGATTTGTGTATGTTAATATCTTCAAATACTTTTGCTACTGAACGTTCGCACTCGTGGACTTGTCTCATTGCAGATGAGAGTATAGGCGAAGACAAAGAGCAATCTGAAAGCGTTGAGCTGACCGCACTGGCGTACAGAGCAGTACTGTGTCTAAAAAACTGGCAGCTGGAATGCCATTATAAATAAGCGTTAGGATGGAGAATTTCTGATATTTTTAACGAACGACCAACAATTTGTACTACCTTTGAGACATTGTAGTTTTTTTTACTTCGGTTTCTGGTCGTATTGAAAGAAATTTCTAGAGCCATAGCCATAACCATAGAGCAATGGTATTTAGGGGATTAGGCATCACAGCTATCTTCTGTCGTAGCTACAAAGATGTTTATGAGAAAGAATCTCTTACCCACTTTTTTTGCAAGTGTCCGGTTTTAGCGGGGACTAAGAACCGCGCCATAGGTAAACAGCTCTTCTATGGCTTTCAGGAGTTATCTATCCGGCTAATCCTTTTCCAAAACTCTGCGGTATGGTTCTAACAAGCTATACAAAAAAAAGGTAAGAACCAATTAACACTCGCTGACAATCAAGTGCGCGAGCCATGGTAGCAAAACGGCACAACAAGTGCTAATTGGGTTTTTCTCCTAACTAATCGCCACTTTTACTTTTTCTTAGTGTAGATGAATTCCATACGAATATATTGTGTTTCAAAAATTAGTAGTTGGAGAAGAAAACATTTTTATTTAAAAATACTAGGTAACAAGCTTTTGGTTATACAAAATGCGAATTGCGTTTTGGGGAAAAAGAGTGACGAAATCAAAATTTTAATTTTTTTTTTTTTGAAATCATGGAATTATACACGCTAAAGGCTTCACCAGCCCGATATAAACATTGAGTTAGAATCGATTGGAGCACAGTTCATGTTGGATATCCTTGGAAAGGTGTAGCGCTCGTTAAAGGTCGGGGTTGAAGATTTGTCCAACACAAGCGGAAAAAGTAATCCTTTCCGACGTCACCGTCCTTTTGTCAAGCAATGAAAACCATCCGAAAAAGAAATCTTCTTCTGAGCCGGCAGAAAATCTTACAGCGTGTTCCAGAAAAGCGGGCTTTAAATTACTTTAAAGTTTCTGCAACGCACCGTAAAACATCTATAAAGTTCATGTTTATGGACGCTTCTTGGCTAAAGGATTCGAAAAGTTAATTGTGTTCACACAAAACCTCGATGAACAATTCATGGTAAAACTATACCAGAAGGGTTTGCTAAAGTCGGCCGAATCTCTGTATGGATCAAACAACTACGACTAGATTTTGCAAGAGGATGCCGATCCACAACATCGGAGTCGCCTCTGCACGCTTTAGAAAGAGCAGAATGTGTGCAAATCCAGTAGGAAATGTGTCGTCTTTAATGAAGCAGAGGCTTATAGTCACGATAAAATAACTTGCGCAGGTCCTGAACCAAATTTGGAGATACCTAAGTTTAGAATATCCTCAAAAATTAAGTGAAAGTTTCGCTAGACGATGCCAAACAACTATGAATAATAATGGTGACTATAGAGTGACCAGATAGTAATAATAATTTTTGGTATTGTTATGTCTCAGTAGCTGTCAAAGTTACCAATGGCATCTAGCTGCTAAAATATTCCGTAAGGTTTTCCATTTCATCATGCATCGTTTTATACTTGCCGAACTTGCAGAAATCATTAAGAAATATTATCGGAATTCTCGCTCAGTTGTCAACACGCAACGTGAATTTCGTGGTGAGGTCGGTCGTTATCATGACTTCAGTGTGCAAGCAATTCGTCGCACCGTGGAAAAGTTTGAGCGTTAGTGCACTCATTTGGATCTTAAGTCACCAACCAGGCAGAGATTGGTTCGAAATGAAGAAAGCAAAGCCGCCGTAGCGGCTAGTGTCGAAGAACACCCAGAAGTATCGATTCGGCGCCGATCAGATAAATTGGGGATCGCCAGAGAGTCAACCCGGCCTATTTTGCGGTTGGATTTGGACCGACATTTATATAGGATTGTGCTGACGCAAGAATTGACACCGGATGACCACAGACAACGTTGTGAGTTCGCTAATTGGGTGCTGGAAATATTGGTCGGAGATCCGGATTTCAGACGAGGCCCATTTTTAGCTCAGCAGCCATATCAATAAGCCAAATTGCCATTATTGGAGCGAACAGAATCCACAAGTGTTCGGCCAAGTATGAATCCATCCACAAAGATTGATTCTTTGGTGCGGTTTGTTGCATGGCGGCATTATCGGACCATATTTCTTTCGAAATGAGAAAAGAGACACCGTTACCGCCAATGGTCGCAGTTATAGAGCGTTTTTAACCGACTTTCTGTGGTTAGACCTTGACAACGTCCAAGCTGAGGTTCCAACAAGACGACGATATATGCCATACAAGCGACGCTAGGCTGAAGTTGTGAAAGACGATTTTGGCGACTGAGTCATCTTTCGGCGAGCGTTCATCAATTGATCGACGCGATTATGCGATTTGACACTACTTGATTATTTTCTTCGGGGCTACGTCAAATCCTTAGTCTATGCTAACAAGCCAACCACTTTGGACGGGTTCGAGGTCAACACTGTGGATAAAATGACTAGGCAAACAACAAGGTGAGCTGGAGTTTTGTTTATTTTTTCAGACATATATGAGTGGCACTTCAGTAATCAGAGCTTATTCGTAGTTCTTCTTCTTATTTTATATAGTCTTTTCACTTAAACTTCGCTTTTAAAGTCCTTTTAAGGTATTTGACTGTATTGGCATAGACCAAAATTTGGTTGTTTGTATTCTTATTTGTAAAGATTATGTACATCGATTTTGTCTCATTGTGTCGTGTGGTTGAGTTTGATGCGTTACTGTTGCGTTAAGCCACTTACTCCATTTATTGCTTACTGCATGCTTGTTGCCTTTATGGTGCTTTGATCAAGTGCTGCTATTGCAGTGTCATCTGCAAAAGTAGTCATTATGAGATTATTGCACATCGTTCTTCGAAGACACATTCTTGTGGGACACATATTTAAATTTTTTTTAGCTCATAATATACTTATTCGTATCGAACTCGGAAGAGTTGATCGAGATTCGTATCGAACTCGGAAGAGTTGCTCGAGAGTATAGCCCTTCAGTATTTTTGAATGCAGTCTAGGCAAATAGCTATAGCGTTTATACCCAAAGCTCTTATGCCAAACAATGTCAAAGTCTTGAGCAAAATCCGAAGAGAGTCGTTTAGGGTGTCTATTAAAACTGCCTACTTTGAAATTTGAATAAAAATGAATTATTTGAAAAATTCTGATGTTTTGTTTTATTTAATTTTATTTAAGAGTGTAGAGGCGGCCATTTGTCGGATATTGTGTTTCATCCGTGACTGATGGCACACGTTAGGTCTTTTGACGAAATATTCGATGACATTTTGGCCTCAGAAATTGTTTAGTGATTGTTTCTGGGTTATTGGCATGCACCTTTCAAAAAACCCCAAAGAAAGAAATCCAATGTCGGCAAATCGCGCATCTTGGTGGCCAACTCGCATCGGCTTGGTGTGAGAAAGTGCATTATGGTCAACAAAAAAGTTCACGACATTTTCGAACCGGTTCCACAAAAATCTCCCCATTTTGGAAGTGGATTCCATTTCTATGCATTGTGCGTCCGTGTAATTCTCCAATGACTAAACCTTAATGTTCACACATGAAAGGTGTTAAACAATAACGCTGTACAACCGACACAGGAAAAATGGCGAAAGATTCAAAGCAGGTGATCTTAATGGGACACCCTTTATAACGTATAAAAACTGCAATCGCAAGAGAGCGCCATAATCTTTTCAGAACACGTATCTTGAAATCTCTCTCTCTCTCTCGCTATGCCGCCAAGATCAAGTACCTACCTAAGACCAGTGGCAATGCTGCCAACGTATCTGCTGGGTTTGATAAAGCTTTGATTCTTTAAAACGGAGAAAATTTAGTAAAACGGCTTTATTTTGGCTTTATTAGCTCGAAAATTTTTTGGCATTTAGTGTTTAAAAGCAATTGCAGGCACATGTTTTTTTTTTTTTTTTTTTAAAAAGAACTTAACACTCAAGAGGGTATTACTACTCTTAAAATGCCGGAGCACGTGTTAAGTTTTTCGGAAAATTGGATAGAGAGAGAGAGAAAGATTTTTGGGCTCAGTGGTTATTTCGCTCCTTGGGTGGCATCCAACATTTAATGGGGAGACTAAATTACTAGTGTAAATTGGACTTGATGTTATATTTAGGCAACCATTCATCTCACAAGATTTTAGTTACCTGAAAAAAAGTCTTTCGGTCACGGCTGGTATTAAACCCCGAACCGTCCGATTGGGAAGAAAATACACTACCACTTGAGCCACAGCCACCCACATGGTAACCGCGGCTGCGTCTTAAGAAGACGATCCTGTCCAATTTTGAACCGCTTTTCCCGGCATAGCCGGCCTTATTTCGGCAATAACGCGCCGAATGTTGGCTTCAAAATCGTCAACTGTAGTTGGTTTATCAGCATTCACGAGTAACCTTCCACAAGCAGTAGTCCAAAGGAATCAAATCACATAACCTAGGTGGCTAATTGACAGGTCCATTTCTTGAGATGATTCGCTCACCAAAGGTTTGTCCCAATAAAGTGATGATCTGATCCCCTGTATGACATGCAGGGCCATTCTGCTCAAACAATTTGTCTCTTGACGATTGTTATTGACACTGGGAATCGAAAAATTGCAAATCGTTTGCCTGATGATTTGACGGGAAAAAATCGGTTCAACTTTCAGTTTATTCTCAGTCCATTCACCAGAGGTACAATGCAAACTATAGTTCATTGGCTTTAATTGCTGCACCAGTTGGATCTTATACGGGTGTAAGCCAAGATCATTTCTAAAAATCTTCCACGTAGTAGAGTCGGAACACACACCTCTCTTCGGTACGCACAGTATGAGCTCGCCTTGGATAAATATACGGGTATACGTAGACATACATCGATCTAGAGTATTACGTATAAGCTGCTTAGATGGACGATTATGAGCACGGTAAATTGGGCGTAGTGCTCTATGAGTTTGGCGCACGGAACGCCGATTTTGGAAAAAGAGGTTGACGATTTTTAACCGTTGTCCAGGTGTAAGTCGTTGCATGTTAATCAGAATATTAGAAGTTTAAGAGAAAATTTTGCGGCACCTGCCACGCACCTTGATTCTTTTGCATGTATTCCTGATATTGTTTTCGTGTCGGAAATTTGGATTTATGGCTTTGAAATAAGGGATTAGTTTTTGGGTGTTGGGTGTTTTGTGAAAGATGAATTCAAAATTCTCGAAGTCTTGAATGTTGATTTTGTAAGTGCTGATGTGTTGAAAGTTTCCATTGAAATTAATAATGATGTATATGTTTTTGTATGTGCATATAGACTGCATATGTTTGGTATTATGACGTTCTTGGAGGAATTTTCCGGTCTTTTAGAAAGTCAAAGAAAAGCCAAAAAAACTTAATAATAGTGGTGGATTTTGATCTTAACAGCTTAGATAATATCAGTTCCACTGTTACAAGTTACTTGGCATTATTAGCTTCGCATGGTCTAGCGTGTTTTATTAACGAGCCTACTAGGTTTGAATCGGGTACTTGCTTATTTATGGAGTCTTCAGAAACGTTTCACTGAGAATCTGAGAGAAGGGTGTTCTTGATCTTATGATTACTGATCATGCTATGACTATGCTCTTAGTAAACATGTTCAAAACAAGGTGATAAAAATAGATTTCCGGAATCTCAAAAACAATCTATTGTGTGAGTTTTGGGAAGATGTCTATTCGTGTAGTGATGCTTCAACTTCCTATTCTATTTTCCTTGATTCCCTTAATAAACATATTCTTAGCTGATCCTCACAACTGCCTTCGAAAAATTTGTTAAAAAGACTAAAACCGTGGATCTCTAATGTTTTGTTAAACAAAGTTAAAGGTAAAAACAAACTAAGAGCTAAATGCAAAAAGTACCCTAACGTTCTGAGTTTAAGTTACCAATATAAAAAATTGTGCGCTGAACTTAAAAAGGAGATTTCGATTTGTCGAGATACCTATTACCGTACTCAATTTAATTCTGCTAAGGCAAACGTAAAAAATGAATGGCAAGTAGTAAACAGTCTGCTCAATAAAACTTCCTTTTTGAAAAAACCCACTGTAATACAAGTCGATGATTGTGAGGTATCTGACAAACTTGACATCGCTAATGCTTTTAACTCGTATTTCTCGAATTTAGCTATCAGTTCATCAGCAAGTTCAGTCCTACCGTTCTGCAATGTTTGTTCGTCCATATGTTGTTGCTCTGAACCATTGCAAAGCTTTGTGTTTCAGCCCATAACATCCCTTCAGATATTAGAAGCTATTGGTTCGCTAAAGAATTCGAAATCGTGCGGAGCTGATGGAATTTCTAATATTTTCGTGAAAAAAATTGCATGTTTCGTAGTGGACGTCTTGGCAGTTATTTTTAATCGTTGCGTGTTTGCTTGAGTCTTTCCAGATGCCCTCAAATGTGCAGATATTGTGCCTCTGTATAAAAAAGGTTCGGCTGTTCAAATGTGTAACTACAGGCCCATCTCACTTCTCCCAGTTTTCAGTAAAATATTTGAAAAAGTTATGAAAAATAGAATAGTGAGTTACTTAAATAAAACTGAGTTTTTTAGTCCAATTTAATTTGGCTTTCAGAAAGGTAAATCAACTGAAGATGCACTACTACAGTTTTGTTCCCAGGTAATGTCCCACCTAGATGGTAAAAAGTGTACAGCTGGTTTATTTATTGATATTACCAAAGCTTTCGATATGGTCAACCACAATATATTGCTGAGAAAACTGGAAAAAGTTAGTTTTCGTGGATTCGTGCTTGAATGGTTTAGGTCGTACCTTGGAAATAGGTCACAAAGGGTGAAGTTGGATGATATTAGGAGCGAAATTATGTTGTTTAATTTGGGTGTGCCCTAAGGCTCTGTCTTGGGACCAATTTTGTTTTTAATTTACATTAACTCACTATTCTCATTAAATTTTAAAGGTGCACCTACTGCTTTTGCTGATGATATAGAATTTACGTATGGATTGAATAGTCCTCTGGATCTAGTCTCTAATATTAATTGGGACCTTAACTTGTTGCGGAATTGGTTTCCTGAACATAAGTTGGTGATTAGTTCCAAAACTAAAATAATGTTTTTTAGTCTTTCAACTCTACCCAATTTTGAACGCAATTTTGAACCCAATTTTTTTTCCATGCACGAGAGTGTCTGAGATACAAACTGTATAAATGCTCCAGCACGTCTGATTTTTCTTTTCCTACTTTTAACAGCAGCCTATGCTGCAGTGATAAGTGTTTCTTGATTGAAAAAGTAGATGAATTTAAATATCTGGGACTCACCATTGACTCTAGAATGAGTTGCTCGAATCACACAGAATCGCTGAAGAATTATTTCCGTGGTACACTTCGACATTTCTATTACTTGCGAAACATCTGCTCGAAAACGCTTTTAAAAGCTATTTATTATGGAATTTTCAAATCCAAACGGCAGTATGGAATTACTTGTTGGTGAGGTGTTTATCTGAACAAAGTACAACCTTTACTTATCTTGCAGAAACATGTTTTAAGAAAAATTTGCCGAAAACACATTAGACATCCTAGTTTTCCATTGTTCTCTGACCTTAAGGTTCTTCCAGTCAATCATTTGTGCTGTTTCAAAGTGTTGAAGACTTTTTTCATGAAGTCTAGTAATCGTAATTTTCGATTACTTCCTAATTTTAATTTACGTGGAAACTTTCTGTATATAGTATCTGTCCCAATTTCCGTACTACTGCATATCGTAATTTTTATTCTATATCGTCTTATCGATTGTTTAATGAACTTCCGCAGTCAACATGCAAAATCTTGGCTTTTCAATTTTAACTATGCTGGTTTGGAAGCAATTCTTTCTAATATTGTTTTGTAATTTTGCTTCAGATTTAGTTTTAATTTAAGATTTTTGCTTCGGCCACTTCATATAGATTTGCTAATGTTATTCCTTGCTCTTGCTTAACTAGTGACTAAATAAGTAAATCGAATGAATTTATTTATATAACATATATGTATAATTCCATAGATTTTAATTAATGCTTAAGTATATTAACATTTTCATAGAGTCACCCCACTCATAATAATTTGATTTGTGAATTACTCTTTGAAGTGGCGTTCAACACTATTTTGTTACTTTTGTATAAAAATAAAGAATGTCACCAATATTTCTTATATTTTCTATATTTACAACTTTTGTACTATGTATTAAGAAGAATATGTTTTATTATGAATTTGTGAGAAATAAAAATGAAATCTACAAAAAAAAAAAAATTGACAAAATATAGTGAACATAGGTAAAGACACGTGCCCACTCTGACAGCTGGTTTGACAGATAATCCTATCGGAGGTTTTATAGGATAGTTTTTATAAAACAACACACTTTAGAAGGGGACCTCAATCGACTTATAGTGCGCAACTGGAGGGAGCTCGCTAAGAGTTTCTTTTCACCCTGGCTCAACCAGATATGTAAAAGATAATGAAGAATGGTTACAACAACACCAAAATTAGTGCAGGAATAACGCAGTCCTTTATAGGTGATTTTAACAGTGGTATGCAACAGATACCTCCAGATAAGCTTGAATCGAATCGGGAATTGTTTAACAAGTGGTCTTACTCAATGGCAGATTACTAAATAACACCTTCATGAATGTGTAGCAGTTGACGGATATTAGCCTGGCTTCCATAGATGAAGTAAATTTTGTCAATACATACTATCAAAATCCATAAACTATTAAAAAACATCAGGGTTTTTTGCGTATTCTGATACTTGTTATGTTTGGAAATTTTAACGGTATATTGGAATAGCAACTGGAGCCGTCTGAAGAAAGATGAGCATGTTGAGCATGCTGTTTTAGATCGTCGTAATGGCTTAAAAAGTTATAAAGTACGAATGTTCATTTTTTATCATCGTGTGCTCTTGGTAAACAAGTTGTTATCAAATGGGAATACAATCCAATGGCGGGCATGACAAAAACAAAACAAAATAAGCAATCCACAAATTTTTTTTTTTAGTGTAAAAATATTCATGACTTTCTATCAATCTACATATATTAGATTCGCATTTGCTATTGAACTTGAATCGAACGAAAACAAATCCAAAATAAAATGCTTTCGTGGTACAGTTGTTAAAAAATTAGATGCTTTTTGGTATTTTGGTATTATTTAGCAAACAACACAGTAAACAACTACATATACGGGGAGCATGCTACATGAACTTGGATTTTTACTAACACGGCAGAAAAGCGGTAAGCCTAGTTCAGCATCATCAAGATCTTTATTTGTAAATGTTTCAGGAACAATTTCTTCACCTGCAGAAGATGTTGTTTCAAAGTTTTCATCGGTTCCCCAAAAAAGATAAAGAATTATCCCATGACAAACAAAGTGATGAAGAAAATGCTGATGGCAAAGATTACAATAATACTCGTACAATATTTACGACTTTTGTAAAAAACGCTGGCTGTGTAAAATATATTGAGTAAGCAATGATTTAACTTAAATAGAGATGTACAATTAATAGTTTTTTTGTATTTTTTATTTTGATAAATAAAAACCGGTTATCCTTGAAAACGTACTAAAATCTCATATGTGTAGAAAGCTTTGCATGAAGGATGACAGTGTGAATTTAGAATATTGCACTTTGCAACTGAACACCCTGTATAATTTGCAGCAGTATATTTCGTATAATGAGGGAAATCATGAACATTTCAGGGGAAGCAAGAAAACAAAAAAGTAGTAATAATATCATAGTGGGGTAAAAAAATTAAGGTAAAAATTTTAAACAACAAATGTAAGGAAGAAAACGTAGAGGCAGCAAAAAGGATAAAAAATTAATAATCAAATTTAATTTTTTCATTTAACTTGAAATTATTTCATTGACTTACAAAGACTTAAAAGACGGATAAGGAATATGAGATATTAATTTAAACAGTTAAAGTAAGGGATTTTTACGTTTGTGGTTGTTAAGGGATCAAAAAGTATCTAGAGAGTTACTTCAATGTGCAGACTATTACTCTTGTTTGGTAGTGCCAAGTATGCCCATGTCTTCATCGTCCAATAGCGTACTTATCATGTCATTGAAATTGACAAAAAATTGATGGAAATACTGAGAATCAGGTCTGGAGTATACAAAAAATAAAGTACTCGTACTACTATCCACAAAAGAATAGAGTAGTTCTGCTTTCCTTAAGGATTGTGATTTATTTAGATTTATTGGTAGCCGACTGTCACAATTACCTTACCAAACCTTCAACTAACGCCATTGATTTCGGTTAATCAATTTGGCCACTATCAGCATATTATTGAATGAGTGCATCAGAACACACGCAGCGAATAACGTTGGTGTGCCCAGCAGAATAGGACAAGTTCTTGTATTGAACCTTTACGAACACCACCCAATTGATTTTCCAAATGATCTTATTCACTTAATCTTTTAAAAGCTCAAATACCGAGCCCAAACCAACGCGGTCAAAAGCCCTGGAAAAGATCAAGCATACATATTTTAACATTATGACGTTTTTCAAATCGAATCCCCTTCATACTCGTATATCATCAAGTACAATACATCCACCATTGTCGAATGGTTTCATTGGTTTCGAAAAAAAAAAATAAAAATTGACGAAAGGATGCTTATGGGTCAAAATCACACAGTTGACGAGGGTTGTGATTTTTTGGGTACAGGAATAACTTTTGATAGTTTCCAGTTAATGTAAAACCTAATTATGTGTATGTAAGATAGCCTATAATATATGATTGATTATTTTTTATAAACCTAATTTGACGAATCTGCTCAAGCATATGTACACTCGTATATATACAAGCTTTCTTTTTAACAATTTTGATGCCATGCAAATTACCCCAAACCTTTTTTTAGGATTTGGCGTAAAATGAGTTTAGCTACGTATTATCTATCAGGACAATAACAATATCTGGAATCATTTTAAAACGTGTTAAAATGTGGCTATTCACCCTTGATTATGATATTTTGCAATCGTTTATCTGTAATATCATATTTTGGTTTAATCATTCTTTTTGCATTTTTCTTTCTTTTCTCTGAACTAGTTTATTTTCTTGATTTTGGTAATGTTGTAGTTTAAAATTTCTTCTTTCTTTTTTTAAATACTACTATGAATTCTTTAATATTCATCGCACACCATAATTTTCTTTAGTTTCGCTCCAACAAATTGAAGTGACATTACACACTATTTTATATCCAAATTTAAATATTGAATGTCATCAATCTTTCGTATAATTTATATTTATAACTTGAATTCTTATATTTATATTTAGTGAAATATTTGGTTGTATCTTAAACCTATAAGAAAATAAAAACTACCACTACATCTTTTTTGATTTGCGAGTAATAAGATTGGGTTTATTTCGAGCTCGACAAAAAGACCTCCAAATTATAATCAAAAGGAACTCGATTCCAGACGTGAATTATGTACATTTTCTGTTACGAACACAAGCAGATATAGGATGATGCACTTATTAAAACATTCAAGTAATAAGGATTACATAAGTCAAAAGAGTACGTTACTTCCAAACGAACACCTGCAATATACAATAGAAGCAATTTAAGTATTTATGTCAGCTTTGAAAATATCCGTATTAAAGACTGCATAGTATTAAAGACATTGAGCATAAATCAATGCAAAGGCATTTTATTTATCATTGACTTTTCATCGAAGCTATTGATTTTCTTATATTTTGTTTTGTTTTTGCTCAATTTCTCAGTGCTAGATCGATATGTATGATATGGTATGATGCATACCTCCGGAATTTATTCAGAAAATTAACAATACAAGTTTATTCATCTAAATCTATATTGTCCCCTTCAAAGTAATCCCTATCGACTGCAACACACTTATGCCAGCGCTTGATCCAATCCTCAAAAAATTTTTTATATTCGGTTTTCGGTATGTCCATCAGTGCTTCCTGCGATTTTTCTATTACTTGCTCTCGGCTGCTGAAACGCGTTCCCCGTAATGGTTTTTTAACTCGATTGAACAGAAAGAAGTCACAGGGAGCCAAATCAGGTGAATTCGGTGTTGTATTTTTCGTCAAAAAATTACGAATAATGATGGCACTGTGCGGCGGTGCGTTATCATGGTGCAAAATCCATGAGTTTTCTGCCCACAATTCTGGTCTTTTTCGGCGAATTTCTTCACGCAAACGTCTCATGACGCCCAAGTAGTACGAGTACTCTTTGTTTACTGTCTGGCCTTCTGGCAAAAATTCATGATGCACTACACCGTTGTAATGCCTGAAAACCGTGAGCATTGCCTCATTTTTTGACTGAAAACGACGTGGTTTTTTTGGTCTCAGCTCGTTTGGTTAACGCCATTCACTTGCCTGATATCTGAATTGCATGTCGTACTCATAAACCCACGTCTCGTCTCCAGTAATGATCCTTTTGGTGAATGTGGGATCGGATTCATCCTCGCAAATCATCTCTTTTGCGACGTCAACACGGTCTCTTTTTTGCATGAAATTGAGGTCTTTTGCATGAAATTGAGGTCTTTTGGCATCAACAAAATGTCTTGGACGGATCCACAAGCAATGTTCAAGTCCTTCGCTATCTCTCTGATGGTTAATTTGCGGTTATTGACCAACCTCTCTTTTACTTCATCAATGTTTTCGTCGGATTTCAATGTCGATGGTCTGCCACTGCGTTCATCACCTTCGATTGACTCACGACCACTTTTGAACCGCTCGTGCCACTGGGATACGACTGTTTTCTTTGAAGAATCGTTGCCGAAATACTTTTCCAACATTTCCAACGTTCGCGCACCATGAAATCCGTTTTTTACGCAAAATTTAATACAAGTTCGTTGTTGCAAATTTAAATCCATTTCTAAAATTGTAAAAATCGCCAACACACCCAGAGATGGATGTAGTCTTGGCTATGAAGTTTTTGCAAATGTCTAGCTATGATGCTAAGATTTAGAGCGAATGTCAACAACAGATTTACTAACTTAACAAAAAAAACAGAACTCAAATCGGAACAATGGGAGCGCCACACGGTGATGTCCCCCAGGAACATTTTGATCAAGGTGGTATTTACATTCTTTTTTCGTTTTTTTTAATGATCTTCTTCAGGACGCCAAGCATCTTTAATCCTCAGATCTTGTTTGGGGATGGTGCAATTGCCTGCTGATTTTAGGATTAGCTTGATCTGATATAACTTCTATCACTCGACTTATTTTTTTTCAACGTAAGAACTAGCAAGGATTTTTTTTTATTTGAATACTGATGCCTTGCAATGTTGATTTTTTCATAACTCTTGGTTACTTTTCCACCGATGACTACGAGTACTTAATTTTAGTGTTGTGATTTAGTGTTTTCGTAGGAACAAACTCGTGAAGATTTTATTGGCGGCAATCCTTCTTCAGTTTGTACTCAGGCTGCAATAAATATGAAAACATCTTTGGATTGGAATACACTTCGATGTGATGGTGTTATGGCAAACTTTTTTCCTGGTAATAAAGTGTTTAATGATTTCTATTGCAACAGAGATTGAAGACTCATAGCAAAAAGCTTAATACGCAACGTATGGACGTATTTATTACCGCAGGAAGAAGTAGTGGAGAAAAAGTTTCAATGTTGAGTTTTAAATTCACTTTACTGTTTTGCGAAATATAACAGCGGTTCCATTTTTTGCTCTAATCGTAGCTGAAATGTTTTTGCTTAAACGTTCCCCTTGCAAAATATCAAATAAACTCCTTATATATACATAGTATCAAGGATCTTCTATAATCCGGAAAAATGTAATGACTTTCATTCGACGTAATACATTTCAAACTATAGAATGTGGTGGGAAATTTGGCGCAAAAGTATTGCACACCAGATAGAGGACGAAGAGAATATCGAATATCATACGCATTTGGTGGATGAACATTGCATGGACAAACTAGGAATGAATTTGTTAAGAATTGACAGAAGATAATTTCAGGCTTCAATTGGTTTCCATTCGCTATGCATATCTTAGCAATCTCAGCCGACTGATTCATAGTTTTCTGACTAGATCAATGTCTTCGTACAGCTCGCATAGTTTTCGTTTAATCTCCTCCTCTAAAGTCTTACGAATAATCTTTCTCTCGAAACGGCTGCGGATATATTCATGCGCTTTCGATTAGGTCCATGCTTCAGTGCCATAAAATAGGATCTTAGTACTCAATACTTGGGCTTCTTAGCCCAAAAAACAACGATTGACTTGTAATTCTTCGTTTTATTTCGACTGAAGTGTTACTGCATAGCCCATCTACACAGTATATACCTGGCAGTTGAGAGTGTATACTTGCTTCCGCCCTCATTTACCGTTACACCCATTTTGGACCAGTGATAGCCCTTTCAGTTCTGCCAATTTTGTCAATATCATCACCGTATGCTATTGTAGTAGTTGAGGGCCCCCGACCAATTACCAAGGCTTCGCCCATCAATGACGTTGTCTAATAAAAAGCGGGGGCAGAGCATATTACTGGTCTTATCGTAAACATCTTCAGATGACGCCACCGAAGGGTACTACGATTTGACCAGTTACAAGTTGCCGGTCATAGGTCTTGTTGGTGGCAAGACCATCGGTAGTCCCTACCAGGACTTAAATCAGGGTACCATGAGAGTCAAGAGCCCCCCGGATTTCGGTCCGGGCCTGCCTACTTGAGGTACGCCCTTTTATGGGAGCGTTATGGTGGCTGTGGTTTAAACCCTAATCGCGGGTAGGGACTTCCTGTTGGTTTGACCCATTGTAGAGAAGCAAATATGTGCTGGGTGCTGTGACCCTAAAAGCAGCAAGAGGTTTTAGATCGGCCTCGACCTATACCAAAGGTGGAACTTATGCCTCCAACACAAGTTCTGCTTTGGTATTATACAATTAATGTAGGTAAGCGATGGCAAGGCGTATCCTTGATCCCATGGATGTATGGGCATCCCGTAAACATAAGTATACACGGCAGGTGGTTTACGTTAAAAACCAGAGACAACGTAGTAAGTAGTTGTACAGACATTAAAAAGATTCTGCCATCAGTGTTCGCTTATGAGTTCCGCATAATTATTTTATGTAAGATGTTAAAGGAGTCACATGACAGCGCATCACGTTGTATAAAAATTTTATTGACATCCAAGGTCCCGGTTAAGTTGTTACCGTCCTTTACGGAGCAGCGAGCGTTCTCCGATGTTTTTAGCTGTCATATGCGGCCTTAAAATCGATAAAAAGTTGGTGGGTTATTATTTTCACTTCTTGAGTTTTTTGTTTGAATGTTATATTCTGCCTGACTGCGCGCTGGTGGACTTCTCCGTCGTTACACATATTCTTAACACCGGTTGTGACTGTGCTACAAAGTTTCATTCTTCATGTTTACAAGTTTCGGTATGGGTCCTGTTGCGTTGGCACAGCGTTGGTAAATCCTCCCTTCGTTTTTCCTGGAATACAAGCTCTCAATATCTTCGATCACGCGCATCTTGTGTTCTTTTTTCTCCCTCTTGAGAAGTCGTAGAGCTAACGAGCTTGCCAGCATTCCTCATCAAACCAGCAATTTCTAGGGATTTCTTGGTGGTGGCCATGTATTTGATAGCATGCGCGTCCGGCAAAGATTCAGGTAGTCCCTTAGATTGGAGCTTTTCTACAATTCATTATATCTCCTCACAGTAGTTCTTTTTTGTTGAGATGCTTGGGAAATTCGCATTCATACTTTGGCTTCAAATGGGTAGCTATCCGAGTTAATGTTGGCTGTCAATAATAATCAATTTGGTTTCGCGTCCCATGATTCGGAGACCGCCATGTCCCCTTGAGTATATTTAGCTAAAGAAATCATGCGCTTGCATAGTGATACCGCAAAGTCAATAAGCCCAAGTCCGTTGGCATACTTGGTGTCTTCGGCTATGCTTACCACCTATCCAACCAAAGGTATCCTCCTTTCTATCTTGGCGTACTTAAGATATGGTTCCTATGGTATGTCTTCTAGGGGAGTTCATTGAAACATTCTTTGATGGCATCGTCCTTGCCTTACATAGGCGCACTCCCGGAATGGCGGTGATATTCGCGTGATAGCATTCAACAGCCTCTGCTGATTATTCGGTTGCCCGTGTCTTGCTCAGGGTCCAAACATTCTACTTGCAGACACGAACATCATCGTCCTTTAAACGTGTTCATGGGTGGTCGACAGTGAATCCATTTTTATCCAAGGCCATTAGTTGGTTCGTGACATCTTTTCAGTCTTTTCTTCTTATGGCGTAGGTGAATTTTATACTGCTGCTTGTCGTTTTAGCCTGCATGAGAAAGTGTTTATTCATCCTGGGATGTAGGGAAAGCTCTACGCCATGAACTTAACACCCTTCAATGCCATTGAATGGAAGAAATATTATATGATATATTAAACAATATGCAATCAAAGAGAATCATCGTAAGTGTTATCAGTGAGAAAAGAAACATGGTTGCGAATCGAAGGATTGCTCAGGTATTTATTAAAATGCACAAGTTTTCAAAGAATAACCTAAGCGACTGTACTATAATACAAACATAGGTTTCTAACAAACACAAAAAAATTCTCCGAAACCATTGAGTTTGTTGACTTCCTACTCCATAATATTAGAATACAGCTTTAAATTAAAATAGGTTTGAGTTCACGTCTTTACAGATATAAGCGATTAGTGGGGATGCTTTTTTATCATTGTATTTAAATCTACATATTAAAAAAAGCAGGGTACTTGTACACACAAAGCAATTGATTTTTTTTCATGGAAGCATTTAAACGATTTTGAATAGTCATAAATTTAGGTCACAAAATGACAACATTTATTTTTGTACAAAAAAGCCACCATTGGATGGTAACTTTTTATTAAATAGCAGAGTTTTCACTACTGGGATGTCGTTGTTCTTTCCGCACCCGCATCTATAACTCTAGTCGAGGCTTTGTGTTGTGGGCAACGAAAGAGAAATTGATTCCCTGACTTTAACCGAAACATCTGGAACCTTGTGCTGTTGAATTAATTTCTCGCCAGCACGTCAAATGCGGGCATCCAAATGAGTTTACAGAAAATCCTGCTCCTGGTAACAGGCTGGCCTACGAGGTGTTGGATTCCAATTTACGCGACACTGAGTCAATATAGCTTACTCGCGTGAAGCACAGAAAAAAATCAACCAAATTGACTTCTGTACTGATTGGTGATTTAACATGAGAGCTGTGTTATCTGCGCTTAATTGCTTATACCGTTCTATAGGTTTCTAACACACCAATAAACAAACATTACAATTGCCGTAAAGCAGAACAAGGAACTTTACAGTGCAAAGTTACTCGTATTTCCAAAAAATAAATGAGAGAAAATAGAAATTGTATTGGCCGAATCTATGCGTACACGTTATTTAGACATACGAGTATGTACGAGTACTTCTCCATCTATACCACAGCAGTACAATGCGTTTCGGCTAAATTAGGTGCTTCGATAGTTGGTGCACATAAAACCTCAAAATCTCACTCAGGAGTGTGTTAAAATGAGACAGAATTGTGTTTGTACTATTCGATTCATTTACTACAAGTCGATTTCATTAAAGTTGATCTCATAGTATACGACTGTAATTTAGTTGTTGAATGGCCAGCTTCGGTGTTACTAACATGGCACCGAGAAATAGCATTCAATAAATTCCGCCAAAGGGGCATTAGCTGTTTTATTTCAGTATTGTTTTTGGTGCCGCATCTTAGTAGAGTAAATATATTTTTGTGAAAATGTTTCCACAGGCGCCAAACGAAGACAGTTCTTTTTTATGTGGGTGAACATTTCATCTGTGAAAGTTTAGCTGGCGACGCCATCGTCGGCAAGGATGAGGAGGAAAAAGATGATGCGATCTCCTTGAAAAGTGTTAAAGAAGGAAAAAGTAACGTTGAGGATAACGGTTATGCCCCAAAATGAACTACATTTCCCACACACGAAGGTAATGGAACGAGGGATCGCTCCAAGGATGCTGTCAAATTTACATTTTTATGTCATACAAGTACTCATAAATTTCGCTTGTGGTATTTTTTAAGAAAAAATTTTATGGCGAGTCGTACATAGTTTTAAATGAACTCGGATTTGCATTTGTAATGCTGAAGTGGATGCGATGTGGTTCTTTGAACAATATATGTACGTACATGAGAACATATCGCAGTTTTAAGATTCCATTTCGTAAAGAGGTAAAAAGGATGAGAAACGTCAGGTATTACATACAACATATTGCAAATATTTCAAAGTGGCGTTGAAAGCACTCCAAATGGTTTGTGCTCTGTAAAACATATGTTTTTAAAGCAGGTGTCTCTTGTAATTTCGGCTGAGCACTCGTTTTCTGTTTTATTGCATTTTGATGGGAATACGATGGAGGCTAAGATGCGGATATTGAAAAGACAACAATATGTATGAAAAGTTTATTTATAGTGCGATATCTAAAAATATAGTATATATTTTTTTGTTATAATTTGTGGTGTTGGTATCCAAGTGGTTACCCAATTGTTTCTCAGGACAAGTTATATACCATACATATCTATATACGAGTGTTTGAACCAAAATCAACCTCTAGACAAATATTGATTAACTGAAGCACTTAACGTGACTGGTTCTCATTATATGAACTGAAAAACAGTAGTAGATGACTTCAATCCCCGCCAAAACCTTATACAATACATTATACCTATACCACAAAGACATTGTAAGTATCGAAAAACTGATGAATTAGAGGCATTGAGAAAATGATTTGCACTTTCCAGATTAGTTCAACAACTTAGAAAAGACCATGTACAAGAAAAACAATACCATTTAAGGGAATGCATATATGCAAAACGAAACAACAAATGTACCAACTAAATCATTTTATAAAGCTAAAACACCTACTCGTGAGACGTTAACAAGAACGCTGTATCTTTAAAATAGTATAAAAGGAAACAAGGAATTTCTCTTAAGACTGTTCTGGCTTGTTTTTGGATGTCTGGCTTAAAAATAAACTTATACTTATTATTATTCCATTTTAAAAGGAAAATTATAATTAAATAATTATGTTAGTGCAGATTACAATTGGTTCTATTTTAATGTACCTGGAAACAAAACAAATCAAGTAATATTTATAAACGCTTCTATTTATAAAACTACATACAGGGCGCGGCAAAAGTAAATATATATATGGTTTGTTAAACTGTTTTATTTAGCTTGCCCTGTTTGTTTGCGTCAAATTTAGTAGTTGAAATTTAACCCCCTTCCTCCTGACAGAAGGATCTGAAATTTGGTACACACCTTTAGTTCTGATGACAATACAATTTAATATAATCAGTATCGTTGTAAATCCAAAATGACTGCCTCTATATTGAGTACGCAGACGATTTGATAGCGTACAGAACAGGTCCAAAAATCGAGGTCATTAATACTCTCTTGCAGCGTGACTTCGATAAGATAAGACGATTATGCGATGACTGGAAGTTGAAAATCAACTTTCAGAAGTCGGAAACCATTCTCTTTAGAGCGCCGTTGTCTGGAGCCTCTAGAGATACCAGAAAAAATTGTCGATAGTTCTCGATCAATGGACAATACGGACAGCCTCTTGCCTGTCGAAATGTAGTCAGATATCTTTTGATCTGGCTAGATCAGTGTCTGTATTTATTTTGATAAAAATGTAGATGCTGTTCTGGTCAGAGCTAAAGGCGCTTTTACCCTTACAAAGAGACTGTTTTATAGCAGCCAACTCGATGAGAGGGTAAAGGTAATTGCTACATGGCCCTTATCAGGCCCATGCTATTATTCGGGTGTCCCGTGTGGTTCAATATACGAGCAAGCTTAATGGAATTCGAGTGTTTGAGAGGGCTTGCCTTCGTTTGTACAGAACACCGGAGTCGGAGTACACAAAATTTTATCCTAATGAGGTCCTTTACAACAGAGCGAACCTAATACGCGTGGACAACTTCGTAATTAAGCTGACTCGAAGGCACATTACAAGAGCAATAACCTCGACGAATAACCTGATATCTAGCTTACTACCCCAATTAGCTTTACCACGAGAGTGTGCGCTCTGACGGCTTCGTTCCACCGGAACATTCTTCTACCTAGATCAGATAGGGCTGATCCAGGATAGATCAGCGGTCCCGCTAATCTTCCATGTCGCTCGGACACTACAACAGAGACGTCACACACGGCAGTGTGGATCATCCCAGGTTCAGTAGGGCGGTGGGGAATCGCGATAAGAGCGATGTCGTTCGGCAGCACCAGCATTTCTGGTGGTTGAATGATGGAGAAGATGCTTCGTCGTCGTTTCCGTCAATCACTAATGAGGCAATTGTACTTGCTCTGTAAATAACGATGGCCAGCTTGGCCAGCTTGGCCATCGTTTAGGTTTAGGTTAGCATTTAAGAAGTATATACTAATATATGCATGTATTGTATTTAAAGTCGATGGATGTGTATGTATGTATTGTGTATGTAGGTTAGGTAGAATAAAGTTTATTTTAAGTTAGATACTAAGTTTTTGTAGAAAATAAAAAATTATATCCCTATGCTAAGTTTTTTGTTAGAAAATAAGTAGGTACCTAAATAAAATGTAGGTAAATAAAGACGAGAGTCATATAGTAGATATAAGAATTTAGAGTAGCTTAGAGTGCCTGTGTGGAGCCAGTAAGTTAGTATAAGATTGTTAAGTAATTTTAAGCTAGCATTTAAGCATTTTTTGTTAGTATGCAAGAGTTTATGATTAATAAAATAAAATGCATTTAAAAATGAAAAATCAAATCAAATAAAAGGGCTTTATAAGTAGAATACTGTACACTATGAAAAAGTTCTAATGCAAGATGGCCGCCTCTACGAAATAGCGGATTACATATTATTATTATTATAATGTTGCCCTTAATTTTGTCATGGGCTTCCACTGTCCACAAAATGCAAGGCAGCACTGTGTATTTAGGCTCGAAATTCTTTGTAGAAGGACAAGCATACGTCGCCCTGAATCTTTGGAACCATTTAATAATGAGACACTAAATGAACTAAATAGAATGAGAGATATAAAAACTAAAAACTTGAAAATAAAATAAGTAAAAAATAATTTTTAAATTAAACGGTTTTATTAAAAATAAAGATAATAATGATGTAGATAATGTATTAAAAACCAAAAAAATAATTCAGTAGGTCTGGTACCTACAGTCATCACACCACTTCCCTCATCAATCTAGGGCATTAATCAGACAAAAAAATAAAATCGTAGGGGCGTGCAATTTATATCAACAGTCTACCGCTCATATCATTATAAATGCTATTGACATATTTACTCAAATTACGCTACGCCGTACGATTATATTTTTTTGTCTGATTAATGCTCTAGATTGATGAGGGGAGTGGTGTGATGACTGGTACCTAGGACCTACTGAATTATTTTTTAGTTTCTAGTACATTGCCTACATCATTATTATCTTTATTTTCAATAAAACCGTTTAACTTAAAAAATTTTTTTATTTATTTTTTTCTCCAAAAAATCGAATGGAATGATAGAAACAATAAGTTTAAATTTGAAAAGAAAGTCTATTTTATTATTTTTATTATATTATACTTACGAGTATGTTATTTGAAAAATAATGTCTGATAAATGAGAACCGTTTTCTCGAATGCAAAAATCTGCTGTCTTTATGACATTTTCCATAATTTTGTGGAGTGTTTCTTTCGGTATAAGACGAATTTCTTCGTGAATGCTTCGCTTTATTTGCTGCAAGGTTTGGGGCTTATTCAAGTACACTTTTCCCTTCAGATAGTCCCAAGAGGAATAATCTGAAGGAGTCAAATCCGGCAATCGTGATGGCCAACTCAAATCGCTGCATTTGGAAATTATGCGAAATTGTAAATTGTTGCCTCTTGATGTATGCGATGTTGTGCCATCTTGCTTAAATCAAATATTGGCATTTGGTGGTAGTTGTGGACGTGGAAAATATTGGAGCATTGCCTATAATGCTTACCAATTATTATTAGGCTTCCACCTCGATCGTTTTCGAGAAAAAAAAAATGGGCCGTAAATCCTTTCGGCGGCAATGACACATCAGAAAGTAACACGAATTGAGTGGAACGGTCTTTGATGAACATTTTGGGGATTTCGTGATCCCCGAAATTTCATTTATTTATGAAACCGCTTAGGTGGAAATGTGCTTCGTCGGTCATTATTAAAATTGGCACAAAGTTTGCATCATGCTCAACGAGATTTAAACTGCCCTTTTGTATTCTAAGGGCAATGTCAGGTCCTCAGTATTTAGCTTTTGAACTAGCTGGATTTTGTACTGGAAGAGGTGTTAATCCTTTTTCAAAATCCGCCAAAGAGTGCGGTCAGAGAGCTGCAACTGAGCGGATCATATTCGCGTTGATGTGTCCGCGTTTTCTGCGATACTCTGCCTCACCGCATCAATATTTTTGAGCGATCTGCCAGTTCGAAGCCTACCCATACGTCGTTGGAGAGTTAATCAGTCCCGAATTCAGTACAATTCCAAAGAATAGTTGAACGCGTTGGAGCAGTTCTTTCAGCATAAAATGATTATTGAATGATTATTTGCAAGGAAGAGAAAAATAATCACAATTCTTTGCGCAATTATATACTGTTCCACTTTTCATATCTCCTAAGTTTTATCTTTGAAGAACAACAAAAAAAAGGAGATGAAATTCTCCCAACAAAGAAGTTAAAAATTTTCATATCATATAGTTACTTTTTCTGCGCCTGGTATAAGTGATCTCAGAGAGTCTGTTTTTCTTACAGTATGTATATGAATTATTCTTCAGTAAGCTACTCTAAGGTAAATTTTTTTGAAATTTTCTTGGATCAAAGGACAGAATGGAAAATCAGATAGTTATGTGAATCAATTTTTAGTTGACATATGAGTACATATAGTATATTCTATACATATAATTTGATATTGTATAGTAGTCCTTTAGACTTTTGCTTATTGCGCTTTGTATTGTATGTTCAATATACTAACTACTTAATTTTTTTTTTCTGGTCAGATACTACTTTCTACAATTGTTAAGACCTACATGTGTACATGAATAGAATGTAATCAATTCCAATTTATAACTGTAGTTTCATATACAATATAATACATTTCATTGATAACATACTGGTCACAGTTAATCTAAAATATAAATGTATAAGTCTCCGTCGTTTTTTGAAGTTAAGAATGCTTATTATCTTTAATTACATATTAGCGACCCAAGTAGTGTAAGCACTTCTCAGTCCCTCCTGCACAAATATACTCGTATTGTGTTTAATTATCATGGATTTTAGATGATATATGTACACGTACCTAAGCATGTAAGTACACATGTAATTATATTCTATGCGTATAATTTTCAAGTCTGTATTTACCCAAATCTTCAGTAATTCCAAAACATTTCATCTGTTTTAATTAAATTAGTGCTATGTTTTGTGTATATTGATGAGAAGATTTACAACTTTGACTATTATATTAATCCATAGAGTGAAGAAAGTTTTTCGATCAATAACTCATAAATATCGTAGTATCCCGCTTTCTAATTCCGGTCAGGGATCGCATCTGTTGAACTAATAAAAAACGCTTTATCGAAAGAAAAGCAAGAAAGGGAAATCTCATTTACGCGCTAAACAAACTTTTTTCCTCACAATTCTGCCACACAAACAAATTATGAGTAAATTGATTTTTTCCTCCACCTGAAAGATAACAAATACCGATAGTAATAAATAATTGTGCTTCTTCCAGAAGAGGGCGGTGACTCATTTCCTCTCTAATGGCAGTGCCACAACCAACGGCCACCACCATCAGAAATGGCAATTCACAGAGTGGTTTCTGTGGGAATCATTGTACAAACTGGAGAGGCACTTTTAATCGTTTTCGTTATGAAAATTTTATGATAAAACAACATCTTTTTACAGTGAAAGCAGTGCCCGATGGTAAATTTTGAGCACGCGGCGGAAAAAATTTAAAGGAATACACGGACATTGGTAATGGGAAAGTGGAGAAAAAATTAAGAAAGTTCTTACGTTATACTTTTTATCTGGTTTTGGCTTTTAGGGTCGCTCTACAAGTTAGTTGTCCTTTCAATTACTGCCGCTACTTAAGCTTAACATTACCAGCCTGAGGCAAATGAACCTTAAGTCCTAGCCATTGAGAGTATTTTGTTTTGTTCTCAATCGATACAGAGGTACATACATATAGAGGGTTAGGTAAACCGTATTTATGTTCAAAGCTAAAATAAATTACAAAAAAGCAAACCATGTAACGAGCAACTCTATCCTGAGATAACTTTCTATAAGATACTTATCATCCCACAGTTTCTCAGTTTATACGAGTACGTACCTACTTCTAAATTTTTATTATTTGTCATTTTCATTATCTTTTGGCGACTTTTTTTAAACAAAACAATTTGAATTTGTTCAAATATATAACGATATATTCGATAATTTTTATATGACATACATATATATATACATATAATACCGCATCATTTATATCCATATGTATACCAATTCATATATGTATATATGCTTAGTGGAATACATTTACATATGTTGTGTACAAATTTCCAATAACTCGATGGACCTAAAAAAACACAATCGTGTGTATTAAATATTGGTAGATGGAACCCGTAGGCACTGAATACCGTCAATCCGGCAGCGCCAAGTTCCGTAACTGTGACTGCAAGCCAATCGTACTTATTTTACTACCTCGTGGAGGACACTGGGTACTGGTCTCATCTAAACCAAACTTAAAAGCGCGGGCATTGGAATGATTGAAACTCAGAGTGAGGAAGTACGGCAGATATGGTCGCATGACTGAATGCGCGGTGGAGTTAATAATCAGCATGGCAGACTCCTTATATGATCTTCTTTGACATACATATTTGGAGATGAAGTTAATAAGAATTTTTCAAGGCAAGGTGTTGAAATAGAGCTGCTGGCGGATGAATAGTAACAATATTAGATCAACGGCATATCCACGAAGTAAGTAACTATCTCCAAAATATTGCTGGTTATTCGTGGAACTAACTATATAACCATATAAGAACTTTAACTTAAAGCCTCAGAGGAAACGGATTTACGTTTAACGATTTTGCACAACGGGAAAAATGACAATCATCGATTGGAGACCCGAGACTGCATGCTGAAAGTGCGCTGGAATAAGCTGAAAGTAAAAAGGACACTAAACCGACATACATATACTACGTGATTGCAATGGAGAACAGAAGCAGTATCTATTTGAGTGGGGATTTTATGTACTCAAATGGCATACTAAAGCAAAAAGTCTTAAGCTTTCGGCACGTGAGCAAAAGCGTTACAAGAATCTACATCAGCCTGTTAAACACTCACGCTATAAAAGAAAAAAGAATATGCCAGGAAAGCATGTTTATAAGAGGTCTTCCACAAATCCTTCGAGAAATGTGCTATACGAATATATGGCATTCAAATTGTTTTTAAGAGATTTACAGTGCAAAATAGAAAAGGAGGACATCTTTGTCCGAAAGCGTAATCTTCAAGACCCTACATATCGATACATAGCTTAATTGACTTCATTTCACAAAGGAGCCAAGTTGCGAATGACGGAAGGAAATCTTCCAGTATCATAAATAGGGCATCACATTAATATAAAAATTCTGAGGTGATTTAACTTTGTCGATTGAATATCCCTCAATCGCTCGGCAACGTTACTACAACCTGTATTAAGCGAAGAGTACCAGTGGTTAAGATATCAAGAAGCCGTCAGGAATGCTGCAACTAATGTGCTGGGTTTCACTCGATCATGAACCTCCTGATTTAATGAAGAGCATACGGAAGCAAAACAATTGCTGCATGAAAGTATGAACAAATGAGCCATCATGAAGTCTATGAGCAAAGATGGGGAAAAACTTCGGTTTCTCTGAAGAAATAAAAAGAAACAAGCGAGTGACCGAGGAAACAAAGAGGCGCCACTCTACGAATAACCAAACCAGTTTAACCAAAAGATAAAATTAACGTGTCAACTGAATAAGACCCGGACAGAAATCTGTAGTGATAAGCAAGAAAATTTAACATAATAATTACAGTCGGTGGCGAGGATATGTGAAAACCACTTCAAAGAGCGGAAATGGCTCGAAATGACTAAATGAACCATTGGGTTTGGATAATGAAATCCAATAGTAGCGCCTACCTAAATGAAGAAATGAAGAAAGCCGATGGATTGAAAGAGAGCAAATTTAAATCCATTTGAAAGAATTTTGAGTAATGTTTACCATGAATGGAACCTCACCATCGTTTGCTCGATTTACGGGAAAGAAAACCCTCTAATATCGCGCACAGCAACTTGTCTACCGTATTATGTGAACTCCTCTAAATGCGACTTAATGACGAGTTGGTCCACGATAAGCTAAATATTCACACTCCCGCTGATCCTAAAGAAGTTTAGATCGATACACACCACCTCTTATCAAGTTCAAAGGTTCATATGATATAATTTACAGAAACGTGTCTATATGAACATGCTAAGTTTTTGTATACCCAACAAGTTCGTCAGATTGCTCTTTTTATGAAGTAAGGTGATATAACTTCGTTAACAGCACACTTAAGAGAACTAAGCGAAAAAATCTTTCTGCATATCGTAGTTTCATCGGATTGTTCATGAATCTAGAAAAGGAAGATGAAAGCTCGACTATCTTAAGCTTTGCCTTCCGGGTGTTTTGCTGAACGCGGTGCAAGGATTAGATATGGAAGGATTAAGTGCTAAATATTGTAAGTCGTTGGATAGATTAATAAAGAGGTAATAAAAGTCTTACTCGTCAAGAGCATATAAATTGCAGTTAGGATTTCTTAAAGTCTGCGAAAATTGACGCGTTCTAGCTGAGAAATATTTAGCATCATTTTAATATGCAATAGGAGGCTATACGGATTTAAAAGATGTAATTTTGATTTCTCTGGTGCTAGATACTCTCCTAGATGAAAGGCAAGCGAAATGTCAGATTGAATAGATTCGTTCAAATTGCTGGATTGGCAAGATTTTATTGTTGTCTTGAATCCACTTTGTAAGAATTGAGAATAATTTAAACCGAAATTATTGTATTAGAAACAAAAATTGCTGTAAAGGGTAGTTTAAATTCGGTCTTACAACACAGACTTTGGAATGCTGGAAATAAATTCAATACATCAGAAGGGGGCTCCACTTTTCCCCGCTCAAAAAGCCAAAAAGAATAATGTTGTTAACCTTAAACGTATTTATCCATCAGCTTTGATTGGTAGCTCCAATATTCAATAGTTTTTGACTAAAGCCGAAATTACAATTAATTACATATTTTCTTGGCAATCGAGTATACTAACTAGCTCGGCTTCTCAGCTCAATTTTATTAGGTCCAAATACTTAAGTTAGTCAAAGCCATAATTAACGAAAGCCATTTTAGTAGTTCAGCATATCTGCCTTTGGAATTAAGTGAGAGTTTTCCGCTACTGAGAGTATTACCAATTCGCAACTGAGCTAGTTATTTGATGTAAATAGCTGCAATGTTTTTCCTGACTGTAAATTCAAACATCTATCAAAAACTTACTTATTAACAGTGCAGGCAAGTTCTTTGAACATTTGGTAACAGGGTATCAAATCAAACTTTAAGGAAACTTCAAAATACTCTCTTTTATGGGACGTATCTGGCAGGATCTGCGCGGCGATTGATCGGGAAACCGTCTATAATTTGGATTGGGCCAGCAGCGCAAGAATCAAGTTCTTAGCATAGAGCTTGCCTTACCTCCCAGTGGTGCTCCCCGGTAACTACATGAGTGAATCCATACTCATGCAGGTTAAAATGGCAGGGGCATGCTCGACCAGTAGCATAATAATGGCCTGCGTCAACCCTATATGGAAAAGATTATAAAGATGTGACGAACAAATGTCCTCGGACAAAAATGTATTCACTGTTGATGACACTTGCAAACGTTTAAAGGACAACGATCCACGTAGAATGTTTGGACCTTTAACAGGTTAGTTGCAGCCGAGCAATTAGCAGAGGCCCTTAACAGTTTTTTTTTTTTAAAAGACCTTAACACTCAAGAGGAAGTGGCTACTCTTATAATGCCGAAGAACGTGTTAAGTTTTTCGGAAAATGAGACAGAGAGGGGGAGAGAAAGGTGTTTGGGCTCAGTGGTTATTTCGTTGGATGGGTGGCATCCAACATTTAATGGGGAGATTAAATTATTAGTATTTAGGCAACCATTCATCTCACGAGATTTTAGTTGCCTGAAAAAAGGTCTTTCTGATACGGCTAGCATTGGACGCCGAACGGTCCGATTGGGAAGCCAGTACACCACCACTTGAGCCATGGCCACCCACGATATAAGGGGGGTGCAAAACTGATTGATTTATACTATGGTCAGAATCGCAAATTGGATATCTTTTGTAGGATTTTTGGTAAGTATAGCCTACTCGAGACCACGTCGGTGCCGTAAAATAATGCAATAACGCCGAATTCCAAGATTCGGCTATATTTCGCTTTGTAAAAGTGATCGGCTTTATTTCACTTTGTGAAATATTGATTTTAATATTGCTTTAATATAAATCAATTGTCATCATATCATGCTAAAAAGGATTCAAATAAACGGCACCATGTCAAATCGACCAATTACAATTACAACCATTTAAAATACAATTGCTAAGAAGTTATAGGCGCCTGCCTGACAGTTGTTAACATCCTCTTAGCGGAGCGACGAAGTCGAGTGAGCGTTTAAACTCTGCGGAGAAAATGAAGAAATCCTGTTAGCGAGCGAAGCGAGCCACCTTCTTGAAACTTGAATTGAACACATATTTCAACATTCAGCAATTCGGCTTTAGTTTATTTCACAAGCAATGGTGGGCGTTATTTCACTTTGTCATTGTGAAATAACGCCGAATTTTTGAATTTGCGCTCGGCGTTATTTCACGGCACCACGTCTGGCAAGGGACTTAGGCTTCTTGATTTTGCGGCGCGGCGGGATGAAATATCACTCTAGCAAGCACACGGTATCCTCATCTCAATATACACAAGGAGACATGGCGGTTTCTGGATTATGAAACGCTAAATTAAATTGATCATATTTCGATAGGCATGAGGCATGCCTCCAGTATTCTGGACGTCCGAAAGTTCCGGGTAGCCAATATTGACTCGGATCCCCACCTTGTTGCAAAAAAGGTACAATTGCAAGAGACAGTCAGAATCTTCGCCGAATGCGTATCCCTAAAACTCACAACAACTTCTATAACGGCAGCACCAAGTACCGAAGACTAGCGGAAATGCTGCCAACCCGTCGTCAAAAACGCCACATATTTTGTTATGGGTTTCATCTGACAACCACCAGGATATCTCTGCTTTGAGAAGAATGTCGGTAAGCACATTGGGCTGAAGAAGAAGCATAAACAGCAGCACTGCAACGAGGGACGAGAGCTGCTCATGAGCTCTATGAGCAGAAAAGACGGAAGAACACCATCTTCTCCAGAAGAAGAAGAAAGAAGCACGCGATCGAAGATATTGAGAGGTTGTACTCCAGGAATGACGTACGGAAGTTTTACCAACAGGTAAAAAGAATGTGTCAGCTGGTCGTTTAAAAATCATATCCAGAAAGTAATAGAAGCTCAAGTTCCAACCGAGATTAAAAGAATAGGCTGGAAGAAAAATAATTATGAGGAATTAACAAACGAAATGATCTAAAATAGAATGGCCTGTAGAATAGTTCTAAGGTCCGGAAATTTACCCAATCTCACCAGCGTCGCAGTAGCAATGTACACTTGGGAGAAATCTATGTTATGTTAGACCATTAGGATGAATCTTTTCAAGCTAGAATTCGTAGCAAGAGGTAGAACTTTCGATCTCGATTAACTAAGATTTCAACTCTTTGTTCGAGTCTTACAAGAAAAATCCGCGTAAATCCATAGATTTGCCGCTGAACGGACGAAGATACAACAGAGTCCGTCTCTATTAAACCTTTCTGCAGCTCAAATGCTATGTATGCTGATAGCAAAAATCACTGGTGACAAAAGATGACTACTACCACAGTTTAAGCAGAATATACGAGTACCATATGTAACCTTTGGTGTAAATATATCTTCTGGAGCTTCAAAGGCCAGAGAAATAATAGCCTTTATCCGAAAATATCAAGGTCGATGCAGTGATGCTTATATGAAATGTGGATCATCCACCTCAACAGTGGTTACTTGAAAGAGTATTAAAATTAATCGATTTTTTGGATGATAGAGCACGAGTTGTTGATCTTCTTAATACGAGGAAAGGGATCCTGCTGTTGCAGACGGGCAGAATATAATAAAGGTGTTAAAAAAATTTATAAATTTAAAATTGGTTTAAACTTTTGCTTTTATCATAATTAATAATGAAGTCGCGTAGCCTCAGCAGCTTAACACAAGATTAAATACTACCTAAAGAAAATGAAAAATAATTGGAAGGCAACTTGAACGCAGCTAAACACTTGCAAACAGAAAAAAAAAGACCAGGAAGGCAGCCGTGCTATGATTGGGAATGTGAAAAAGCTAGAAAAAAATCATTCGCCTACCTTCGTCTGCTAAGACGCATAGGCACCGACCACATAAAACTTATGTACGCAAGCAAACAGAAGCTTTAAAATCATATGCCAAGAAAAACAAAAACTTGCGCACACCAAAGACAGCAAGTCCTTTTCGAAATTGGCTAAAGCATTAAGCCGACGTTGTTTGCCCAAGGAATCAAGGTTGAAGCAGCTACTCTGGCGGAATATTTCGAAAAATTGTTGAATCCACCAGTGCACCGGAATGAAATACAATTTGCACTGCCGTATTCCGAAGTAAACTCCTTAGACTCTCCCATAACCCGACAAGAAGTTGAAAAAGTTATAGATCGGTTCCGCCTGAATAAGGCTCCAGGGGAAGATCGTATTGCTTATGAGTTCTTTAAAAATGTAACCGACCACTTCCTGCAGAAGCTCACGGAAACATACAATTATATATTTACAACCGGCGAAGTTCCAGAAGCTTTCAAAAAAAGTATAATTTTTCCGATTCTGAAGAAAGCAGATCCAAATGATCCATCCAACTATAGAGGGATTTCGTTTCTAAATTCTGTTACCAAAATTTTTACAGGAGTCATTTTGGAGCGCTTAAAAAGCTGGATATGTGAAAACGACCTGCTAAGCGAGTTTCAGGCCGGGTTCCGTAAGGAGCACTCCACGATTGACAACATATTTACTCTCACAAACATCGCTCGCATTTACTTGGACTACGCTTTCTTTGTAGACTTTAAGGCGGCTTTTGACTCCATCGATAGAAGATCACTATTTCTTAAACTCAGCAACATAGGAGTCTCAACAAAAGTTCTAAAGGTTCTGCAACAATTTTACGAAGGCAATACAGTGTCGGTGTGGGAAGGGAATATCTTGTCTAATCGGTTCCAAACAAACTCTGGAGTAAAGCAAGGACGTCTTTTGAGTCCTCTTCTGTTTTCAATATTTTTGGATGATCTAGTTGAATTTCTTCAGGGCGGGTCGCCTCTTAAAACTATAAAACTCTTACTCTACGTCGACGACATCGTAATTTTCACAGAAACCCCAAGCATGCTCCAAATTATGATTAACAAGCTGCAACAGTATTGCCGTATGTGGAACCTGCAAGTTAATATCAGCAAATTCAAAGTCTTGATTTTTCGAAATGGTTGGGACGTCACGCAAGAAATGAAAAATGGACCTGGCAGAACGTGGAACTGGGTATAGTCAAGGAATACAAATACCTCGGAGTTTAGGTCACCTCACACGCACCCTTTAAAAAACACCTGCTAGAGAAACTGAAAGAATCTAAACGTGCGATTAATTGCAACTGGAAAGGAATTCTGGGGAAAAGGAATGTTGCACCAAGTGTGAAGTACAAGATTTTCGAGGCGGTAATGAGAGCAATAATGTGCTATGCAGCACAAGTGTGGGGGGCTTGGCATTTTGAAGAGGTAGAAAAACTCCAAAGATACTTCCTCAAGAAACTGTTTAGGTTGCCTGAAAATACACCAACTTACATGTTACATCTGGAAACTGGACTACCAACGCTACATATCTTCACGCTTAGACTGCACTTCCTCTATATCAGAAAAGTTTTTGCTCAACCAAGTCAAGGTTGCTATGTATCTTAAAAACCGAAATCTTAATTTCTTTGCGGAATGGTCAAGGCTCAGCCAAGAACACAATGTGCACTTGCACGAACTAATCGAAAATGAAACAAACTGGGAGAGCACACTGAACGAAATGCTTAAAAAAATTCACTACGGAAGCTTTTCGAGACGCAAAGTCAACAAAGCAACGTACAGAATACTACAGCATGAACTTGGGGAAAAAAGCTACTTTAATGACCGGAACAGCATAGAATCCATCTCAAAAATATTCAAAGCCAGAGGCGAATTTTTGCACTTGAACTATATGCCATACAGAAACAATGGAGGAGACGAATGTACACAGTGCAATCTAGAAACGAAGGATTTTATTGCCCTATCACTAAATGAGATCACAAACATCCTAAACGGCGCAAACTGGAACACTTTACACAACTTTCTAAAATGTGCATTGAATTATAGGCTACAAATTATAAATGAAGCTTTTTAGTAATTATAAATTTATTAATTTCTTTCTCTCGGCTGAGGGCAAAAGCCGACGCTTATTTTTGTTAAACTTGTAAACATTGTAACAGAATAAACAAATATTACTACTTACTACTACTTACTACATTTTCTTTTCTGACTGTTCAGTATTTTCTAAGCTATGATCAAAAGTTTTCTCTATGTTAAGTTCTAAACATATCATTGTAGTACAGCTAATTAGATTTTCATTTAAAACCTCTGCCAAGTGGGTATAAATAGTCCGACCGGATCAGATGACGGCGGGCACTCAGAAGGTTTCTGTGTTGTCGAAACAGTAGGAACTTTGACAATATATTTTGGTCGATTCTGCTTTATTATGCCGAGTGTTTGGTGATCAGTAAGAAAGTAGAACTGATGCAAAAATTATCGGCGCTTACAACCAGTGATGTGCGTAGTGCCTTCAGTAGTGGTATAAATCTTGGATACTCTCGACAACGACAGCATAACATCTACATATTTTCAAAGAGGATTCAATAGATATGGACTCGGCAATCCGTAAGAAAGTTAGCAAGACTCTAAAGACATATAATGACAATGTATGTAGTTATCTTGGCTTTTATAGCCAAGTCGATTAAATTTTTTTCCTCCGCATTGATTAAGTTGTATCTCTTTGCCCGGTTTTTTATGGTGAAATACGCAGATAATATTGAAAATACTTTAAACATTTCGTCAGCATTTCTCTGCAGAGAATTGTCTGTACCAGCAAACTTTCTATTTATTAAAGATTCCTTAATTAGATATACACAGAGAGATATTGAAGGAAGTTTAAATGTTGTTGAATAATTTTCGTTCATAAGTTTTTGAATGTTTCAGCAAGTAAATAAATTGTTCGCATTTTAAAAGTATTCATAATTAGGCAACTCGTCAATCACCAAAAGCAATTCGTATTTAACTAATACAATCTGGAAGTATGTACATATATTAAAAGTTTATTAAGTATTCTCGTTGTAAAGTGTAAATAGATCCCGATTGGCTTAGCAAACAAAATTCAATAAAACGATAATATTGTTCTTCAAATATTTAATTTAAAAAATTTAAGTTTCAATAAAAGATGCTTTTCATTACGCTATTGTTATCAAATACGTGGTTATCCAGTGTCTTTAATACATAAATGCATTTCATCTGTTTATAACTAGAAACTTAGTATTCTTTGAGCAGACATAATTGATTTTTCTTTGAAATTTTCATTGCCCGTAAATGGCTACATTTCTGTTTTTTGTTTTATGTTGCCATGTCGTAGAAGGTTCAACTTCAACTGGAAAAAAACATAACCAATACCTGAAGAGTTCCATATCTTCAGCACCTAATCCAAAATTCAGTGGAAGTAAGCTTTTACCGCATTCAAACATCGGTGAATGGATGCAACTTTGAATGGAAAGGAACACGGAACTCTAGGGAATCTAAAGTGATACCCAGCACTATTTCTAAGCTTCAATTTCGAGGTTAAGGGTCGTTCAATATATACACCTACATACACACACGAGTATGTGTATATATTTAAATATAAAAGAAAGAGCACCTTTGCTACTATTTTTGTACACGTTAATAAATATACAGGATATAAGATGTTCTCATACTCACACACATCCACTGTATACTAACTTATACACTCGTAGATACTCGTATTGCAGCTTAAATGCATCTGAGCACACCGCATTATTTTTATGGCTAAAACCGTAGACTCTATTTTAGGAAGAACTACCGTGGCAACATGTGAGTCTCTATATACATACATCCATGCACATATAATGGTTGTTTGAACCGGATATGGAATGTTCGTGTGTTAGGAATGGATGTGGAACGGTATGGATAAAGAAGGGGAAAGGTAATTTTATTGAAACATTATAGAGTTTTGGAAATACTTGGTACATGAACATGAAAACTACGTACCGAGATACGACCTTAGGTAACCAATCACCGCCACAGTATTTCGCCAGAACTGGATCATTAGTCGAACTTCCATCGTAGAATATCAAGTGGTCTCGTTCTCCGGTGCAATCCGACCAGGCACGTATGGACCGGGATGTTTTATTAAAACTCGCTATCGACCTGAAATGTGTTTAAAATTAAATTACACGTTAATAAGAGGTTTAACGCAAATTGAATTTATTATGGTTCAAGCATATACATATGTTTACGTAAATGTCTGGAAATAACCAAACATTTTATATGAGCAGATACAAAAAAATGCAGTGTAGGTTTCAAATTAACAGTAAAACATTCAATCGAATCGTTCTGTTCAATAAAAGAAACAATTTATGGTTTCTGCCTATAAATAAGAAACTTGACTTACTATTTTTGAAAACTAATATTTAATATAAACGGCTAAGCCAATCTTTATATTTCATAAAAACTATTGTAAATGTATTGAAAAATTGCAACAAATGAATCTTTGAAATTGAATTGAAATTGAACAAACATTTCTAAACCATGACTATGCCCAGCACCAGTTGCAGCTTACAAATGAGAAATTTCTATAGCATTCCATAGAATAAATACCCGAGTGCTGCCTCTGTATCTCTCCTATATTCTCCTTCAATTGGAAAATACGAGTAGTTATGAGTTTATCTGTTACATCATTTCTTTTAAATACCCCCATAGAGTAAAGTTTTCTTCTGTCAAATCCGGAGACCGCGGAAGCCAATGAAATGTTGAATGTTTTAGAAGCTATTCACTCAGTCGTACTAAGCCTAGCAAACCCAACTCCGGACTTAGGCTCTATTGTTTTTGCGATAATGGTGTCGCATATATGTAGATTCAGTGTGGGGTGGCTTAATTGGGGTTTGCATTAACATACGCATCGCAATAGTGGAACGATGTACGAAAAATATAAAGGGAAAATGACAGCGAAGGAAATGAGAATATCACAAATGTCAGAGGTTGTAATAAAATATGATCTTCTAAGAAGTTTGCGCATCCGTGGAAGTCTTTACAATAAGAAACCGATGGTAGAGAAACTTCAAGCTGAGCAAATCAGCTGGTTTTGCCCTGCTCAATAGAGGTCGTCTGAAGATCCGGTCCAAAAAGCGATAGGAGCAAGCATTTATGCAGAAAACACTAATACCTTACTGTATACCAGCATGGACAGTAGCATCTCTGTGTTCCAGGCTGAGATACAAACAATAGAGTCCCTATAGTGAGAATTTAACCAGATCTGTCACCAACAAGAATATTCATATTCTCTCAAATCGGCCATATTTGCTATCAACGTTTTTGAGATATCCTCAAAAATTGTCTGCCCCTTTAATCTAAGTGCCAGGTCACAGTGGTTACCATGGTAATGTAAGAGCAAATGAATTTGCCAGAAAAAGTACGGCTTCAACATTCATGTTACCGACCATACGATTGGTTACCAATTAGCTCCATGAATAGCTATATAAACTGGCTAAAAACAAGGCATGCCAAAACTGTTTACCAGCCCCTTCCCTCTAAAAAAACAAAAGAACTCCTACAGCTTTCTAGGGGTTAGATAAACACAGTAATCGGATTGATACCGGATCACTGCAGAGTCGAAAAACACCTATATACCACCTTGATCAAAAAGTTCCCGGGAGACACCGCAGTGTGGCGCTCCCATTATTCCGATTTGAGTTCTGTGTTTTTGTTAAGTTGGTAAATCTGTTGTCGACATTCCTTCTAACTCTTAGCATCATAGCTTGACATATGCAAAAGTTACGTAGCCGAGAGTACATCTATCTCTGTGTGTGTTGGCGATTTTTTACAATTTTAGAAATGGATTTAAATTTGCAACAACGAATTTGTATTAAATTTTGCGTAAAAAAACGGATTTAATGGTGCGCCAAAGTTGGAATTGTTGGAAAAGTATTTCGGCGACGATTCTCTAAAGAGTCGTGGTCGTGAGTCAATCGAAGATGATGAACGCAGTGGCAGACCATCGACATCGAAAACCGACGAAAACATTAATGACGTAAAAGAAATGTTGGTCAATAACCGCAAATTAACCATCAGAGAGATAGCGGAGGACTTGAACATTGCCTATGGATCCATCCAAGACATTTTGGTTAATGATTTGGGTTTCCGTCGTGTAGCAGCAAAGTTGGTGCCAAAAGACCTCAATTTCATTCAAAAAAGAGACCGTGTTGACGTCGCAGCAGAGATGATTTGCGAGGCTGAATCCGATCCCACATTCATCAAAAGGATCATTACTGGAGACGAGACGTGGGTTTATGAGTACGACACGCAATTCAGACATCAGGCAAGTGAATGGCGTTCACCATATGAGCCGAGACCAAAAAAACCACGTCGTTTTCAGTCAAAAAGAAGGCAAAGCTCACGGTCTTCATGGATTATAACGGTGTAGTGCATCATGAATTTTTGCCAGATGGCCAGATAGTAAAGAAAGAGTACTAGTATTATTTGAGCGTTATGAGACGTTTGCGTGAAGCAGTTCGCCGAAAGAAACCAGAATTCGGGGCAGGAAACTCGTGGATTTTGCACTATGATAACGCACCGTCGCACAGTGCCATCATTATTCGTAATTTTTTGACGAAAAATGCAACATACACCATCCAACAGCCACCGAATTTACCTGATTTGGCTCCCTGTGACTTCTTTCTGTTCAATCGAGTTAAAAAAACACTACGGGGAACGCGTTTCAGCAGCCGAGAGGAAGTAATGGAAAAATCGCAGGAAGCACTGATGGACATACCGAAAACCGGATATAAAAAATGTTTCGAGGATTGGATCAAGCGCTGAAATAAGTGTGTGGCAGTCGTTGGGGATTACTCTAAAGGGGAAAATATAGATTTAGATGAATAAACTTGCATTTTTAATTTTCTGAACTTTTTGATCAAGGTAGTATGTATGCATGAGACAACAACTGATTCATATACAATACAACGCGGACGAAGAAAGAGCGGAGTATATCCTTTGCCAATGTAACCGCCTAAGCAGAACACGTTTTCGTCTTCCAGGTAAGCCGTACTTTGAGGCAGAAGATATCACTGCAGCTTCACTCAAAGATATAGCCGAATTTATAAAAAATGCAGGCCTTATGGGTGAGCTTTAACTTGAAAAAATCACAATAGGCCTAACGTGGCCGCAGTGATAAGGGTACATAGTCCCACATCCCCCAACAATCTAGTCTAATCTAGGCAGCAATATGGAGTTATTAAGTCGAAAGATATTTAAGACCAATGTACATCGGTTCCTATCTTTTCTTCCTCCCCAAGTTTCCTTTGCCCGCATTTTAAGGGTATAATAACCCCTTGAGCGCTCGGTAATTATATCAAAAAAAAAGATAAATAGTACCCAATTTCTTATAAGATACTGAGAGCAAAAAGCATTTCTATCTCTAAAATAATTCTATATCAGTTTGATTTGTAGAAGCATTGCTTGACTATGGATCCGAAAGATTAATGAGTGTAGAAATCTGAATTACAAATTCCTCCAGTCAAAACTGGTAATACAATAAAAAGTTTCTTTTCATCTCGAGATGGGTCTCGATGAGATTTCTGAACAATACGACGAAGATTTATGAACGAATTTCAAATACTCGTAAGCTTTTGTATATTTGAATGGTATCTAGTGCTTAAGACTGATATCATTGGAAGAATTGGAGAACTTGCATCCAAAATATATGTACTTCTTGGCATAAAGACATTTGAAACCTGGCGTTTTTTTGTATATTTTACTATTGAGAATAGGTCCAGTAAGGCGGAGATTAAAAGGAACAGAATCGACTTATGAGTATGTATGTGGAAAATGAAGTTCAATGAAAACAATGCAGCCCATTTTAATCTTATCGCATATCTCCACTGACCCAATCATAGCAAGGATTCCGAAAAAGCTATGTTGTAAAGCAGGTGTAGATGATGATAAGGCGCCATCACTCTTTCAGGGTGATTATTCTCGGTACATAAATAAATTTAGAATTACGATTTTTTCTTCTGTATTGATTTCTAATACAGTAAGGAACCAAATTAATATCATAGTCACGTCATACATATAAAAGCTGATATATATGATGCCAGCTTTTAGATAACACCATGCGCTTTTAAATACAAAGAACTGGTATTGTGTATGTGTATATGGAGTGGACGCAGATTATAAGAGTACGATGTCAAAGATGGAAATTACACTAAAATTTTATGATGCTTAAGCAAATCTATGTATTAAAGCAAACAGGAGACTTAAACGAAATACTTGTTCTTCTTCATGACAATGTAATGCTGCATACGGCTTAAATAGCCATTGCAAATTTGTTACTGACCTTTTAACTAAAGCTTTGTGTTGGTTCTCTTGACTAACTGATATCATAGCATGTTTGCATGTAGGAACTTCTTTTTGGCGTATCGTCCAGTAACAAGTCACATTTCTTGGATACATCCCGGGATAATTGGGGCTCTGCAGGCGGCACTTCTTTCGATAACATTCATCGAATTGTCTTGTACAATAAGTGCCAGGTGTAACACGTCCCAACTCCAGTAGTTTATCTGGCAGTCCATATCTAAAATTTACCAACAAAACAAGAGAATATAATTATCATTCGAAATATGGGAAAATCTAACTTTTTCTTATACGAGTACAAATGAACAATTTCAATATATTCTCTTTTTTCTTATTTTTTTATTTTGTTGGTTTTTGTTTTCTCAAAACGTAGGGAAATACATACAACTTTCAATAACAGGAAATGGGAGCAAAACAAAAATGGGAGAAAGAATAAGCAAACCAAAGTAGAAAATATTTAACAAGGACTGTTCTGTTATCCGTGTCCCACTTACCTAACTACGGCGTCGGACTGACTTATAAATTTGTATCTTATATTAAATTCAAAAGGCTTCTCGTCCTGTATGTTTCTCGGTGGGTGGAATACCTGTTTTAGAAAAACAAAGCAGAGAAAAAAAAATAAATTTATTTACCACTCGCAGAACACCTTTGCATTGTGCATTATTTTAAATTGAAGGAAATGTGTTAGGCATACGGACGGAGATGTGTAGTGGAGGGTGAAGATACTCGTACATATGGAGTGAGTATGTCTATTAAAAAAGGATGTCAGCATTTTAAAGGACTCTCAATGAAAAACGTGTATCTGAAATGCAATGTGTATTGGGGCAAAGCGCACACCTTTGCTGGCACATCGAAATGGAGGTGTCCCAGTTTCGCTGGGCCAAGGAGCTGATGCATGAATGAGTAAAAAACGACAATGTGTCAAATGACTTTACAATGCAGCTACACTAAGTTTCTTTTTGTTATTTACCCGATGCAGATGCAAACTACTATTGTTAGCAGCAAAATCAACAACAATGACAAGCCATAGTAGAAATAACAAAAGCAATAAAAGCAATTAACAAAATGTACTCGCATGGGCATGAGAGTTTTACGTTTTCTCTTGCCAAAACAGATTTGCATTGTTCTATAACTTTAAAAAAAAACTATCAATTGTTTTTTTTTTTTACTTTTTTATGTATGGTATGTACGTATGTGCATATATGCAATTTTATTTGTGAGTCGCATATTTAAATCAGAGTTTACGATTTTCAGTTGTATAGAGAATATCCAGAAAAAAAAAATTGACTAGAAAACCAAGATAATAATAAATAATGAAATATTTGAGAATATCTTTATTACCCACAACGTTATTGTATGTAGGAAAAACTTTCATTATTTAATATGTTGATAAATCTCTCGACGTTGATACTTGTTTGATTTAAGTATCAGTAATTATACAATAGATACGAGTATCAGAAACTACTACCCCGGATTGTCGAGTCAAGAATTTATTTTTTACTTTTGTGCGCGCCGCTGTCAGATATATCAGAGGTCAATTATTAGCATATTGTCACTGTTGGGTAGCTATTGAGTGGACATCTGGAACGGTTAGTTTCCACAGAGCTGCTCCCTTACATATACTCGGTTGAAAATAAAAATTCCAACTGCTATATTACTCTAAGCTATCTATCGAACCTAGAGAAAGTAATTTTGATTTAATTTTTTTTAAGTAACCATTTAAACTCGAGTAGTTTAGCCAATTAGGGATACGTTCTAATTTTTTAGGATGATTAGTTTGATGAACTTACTTCGTTTCCTTATCCTGAATTTCTTTGAGAGTTTTCAAATAAAATATGTTCTATTTATGTGGATGTTATTGTCTTCTCACTTTGAGTTAGTTCAAATTCACTTCCAACGCTACAACTAAGGCGTGGACAAATTCTTCGTCCCGAAAAGTTGCTATACATTCAACTTACTTGTAAATGATATTTTACTGCTGGTAGACTTCGTTTTTACCACCTCGTTCAAAAATTTTTCGGAATTTATTCAGAAAATTAAAAATACTAGTTTATTCATCTAAATCTATATTGTCACCTTCAAAATAATTCCGATTGACTTCAACACACTTATGCCAGCGCTTGATCCAATCCTCGAAACATTTTTTATATCCGGTTTTCGGTATGTCCATCAGTGCTTCCTGTGATTTTTCCATTACTTCCTCTCGGCTGCTGAAACGCGTTCCCCGTAGTGTTTTTTTAACTCGATTGAACAGAAAGAAGTCACAGGGAGCCAAATCAGGTAAATTCGGTGGCTGTTGGATGGTGTAAGTTGCATTTTTCGTCAAAAAATTACGAATAATGATGGCACTGTGCGACGGTGCGTTATCATAGTGCAAAATGCACGAGTTTCCTGCCCACAATTCTGGTTTCTTTCGGCGAACTGCTTCACGCAAACGTCTCATAACGCCCAAATAATACTGGTACTCTTTGTTTACTGTCTGGCCTTCTAGAAAAAATTCATGATGCACTACACCGTTGTAATCCCTGAAGACCGTGAGCATTGCTTTCTTTTTGACTGAAAACGACGTGGTTTTTTTGGTCTCGGCTCATATGGTGAACGCCATTCACTTGCCTGATGTCTGAATTGCGTGTCGTACTCATAAACCCACGTCTCGTCTCCAGTAATGATCCTTTTGATGAATGTGGGATCGGATTCAGCCTCGCAAATCATCTCTCCTGCGACGTCAACACGGTCTCTTTTTTGAATGAAATTGAGGTCTTTTGGCACCAACTTTGCTGCTACACGACGGAAATCCAAATCATTAACCAAAATGTCTTGAACGGATCCATAGGCAATGTTCAAGTCTTCCGCTATCTCTCTGATTTGCGGTTATTGCCCAACGTTTCTTTTACTTCATCAATGTTTTCGTCAGTTTTCGATGTCGATGGTCTGCCATTGTGTTCATCATCTTCGATTGACTCACGACAACTTTTGAACCGCTCGTGTCACTGATAAACGACCGTTTTCTTTAGAGATCCGTTGCCGAAACACTTTTCCAACATTTCCAACGTTTGCGCACCATTAAAAACATTTTTTACGCAGATTTTAATACAAGTTCGTTGTTGCAAATTTAAATCCATTTCTAAAATTGTCCAAAAATCGCCAACACACAGAGATAGATGTACTCTTGGCTACGTAAGTTTTGCAAGTGTCAAGCTATGATGCTAAGACTTAGAGGGAATGTCAACAACAGATTTACCAACAATTTAACAAAAAACCAGAATTCAAATCGGAACAATGGGAGCGCCACACGGTGGTGTCCCTCGGGAACTTTTTGATCAAGGTGGTTTATCACCTCTCAAAATCCGCCAACGCAAACGGGCCCAAAAATCAGTCGTAGCGTTTTGTTTTCAAACTGATCAGGGGTTTCTTTAAACACTATTATTAACGTCTAATCATCTGCTCCATATAGCAGAACTGGAATTATGTGGTGTTCCAATAAAGTCTTGTTAGTGTTTCTTGACAAGGCTTTCTTTAAGACAAAATAAACAGGGAATGGGAATTATAACTCTTCTTTTGAGTTCTGATTTCAGGCTGTTGTAAATGCGTCTCTGGCGTTGGTTGTGGGATTTTTCACAGTTCTTTAAGCACTACTTCAAAAGTTCAGCAGAATCAATTCAACCATATTAATAAGCAGAAGCTTAATTTAAAGTAAAATAATTTGAAGTTTCCAAATGGAATTATGTCAACTTCATTAAATCGCCTATGTTGTTTCAACCTCATAACCCTTTTCAAATATGTTTAAACAAAAGAATCACGCGTTCACGATGTGTCAAAAATGCACTTAATTTGGAATACAATACCTAAAATAATGTGAAGAGTTGGGTCCATAATTATCCTTCGGTAACATGGAGCGAAATAACCACTGAGCCCAAAAATCTTTCTCTCTCTCTATCCAATTTTCCGAAAAACTTAACACGTGCTCCGGCATTTTAAGAGTAGTAATACCCTCTTGAGTGTTAAGTTCTTTTTTTAAAAAAAAATTCTTTTAAAGTTTTCAATATTGCTCTTTATGTACGTTTTTGCTCAGGATAAGCCACTCCAAGTGTATAACACTACGCGTATCTTACAAAATAGAGAGAATAGGTTTTACTAAATAAAGGTTTGCCCTTCGTCAGGCACAGTTTTGTGACACTTGTTATTACAAACTTCTTATGATTGAATTGAGCCTCACGCTTTTGAGACGTCTTACCATGTGCTTAATGGTTTCAATCCAATGTGGATTTGAAAATATCTAGATGTTCGTATTTTTCCTGAAGAATTGTGACTGAGGAGTAGTCAAATCATTATTCACATCAACTGAACTAATAGTGAATACATATAATTTTCGACACAAATTCCATTAACGAAGTGTTTTGCATCACTTCATATGAAAAAACGTTTAAGTTTAAATGATTTTAAATTTTATATGTTGGTTAGTGTTTGAAGTATGAATTTGAAAAGTTTAACTACGACCAACAAAAAATATAACAATAATTTTTTTACAAGATTTCTTTGTAATCAACATTTGTTGTTTTAGCATCTAGAGCTAAAATACAATATTTAGACTATCAAGGTTGCTGACAAGGTTATTGGCCGTGCGAGAAACATCCAGTTCACAAGTCAACACCAGCAGATTTGAGCGTTTGTCCCTTGCGGTTTGTTTATTGACAGGCAAAGTAAACACTCGCAGGAAACTGTACACGGTTAACTTAAAATGGGGAATTGTTGAAAACCAGTGGAATACGTTCTATAAATATCCTTCCACCTATACAATAACCCGTAAAAATTTCAACCTCATGTAGATTTCTTTGCAATTTGATCACTTTAAGTCGGGTTCTGTTGCATAATTTGGGAGGATTCATGTTACGAAGAAGCATTATCGGTACACCGACTTTAAGTGTAATCCAATATCCAGAAAACCAATTAGCGTTTAGAGAACCCAGAAATTCTACCGAATACCATCGACAACGGCTTGATCATTCAAACAGCCAGGAACTATGTACAACATGCGAATAAGTTTCTCTCACGTGGAAATAATTTTACCTAGCGTTTCAGGTAGTTTAGCTTGACAATTGTCCTCCGCTAGAGTTCCCTTGCCAATTTTCAATAGAGAATTCGTAAGGTTCCGCCAAGTTTTGTTCTACTATCATATTAACAGTCAGGCGTAGTCGGTGACCCTTAGGCCAAAGAGAGGATCGTTGCAGTGAGCCATGCACCTTGTCAACTCGGATACCACGGTAATAACAGCAGGATCGTTTGTCAGAAAACGCCACAAAAGATGGCTGTGGGCCTAACATAACCTGGTATATTTTGGCGAATGTCCTGCAAAGCTCGATCTACAACCTCCACTGCCTACTTCTTTGATATAGTACACTAATCCCATATAATTATAGAGCAGTCCTAAAACACGTTTGCCTCGCATTTTTACGAGAAACCGAGTAAACGGGGGATTAATAGACAGCAATCTATTGGAATAAATATGTACATCGTATGTAGAAAGACTTAAGCAATTACTATGTAGTTGGATTTGAAAAGTAATTTATCTGTAAAATATATTTTTTCAGAATATGTGTTATACAAACAAAACTGTTGGGAAAAAGGAGAATATACCCGTATTTGATTTTAATATATCTTAGAATTTCGTCGGAAATCTGTAGAACAATCCAAAACAGAACTATGCATCATTGAGTTGCTTGCTTTACTGAGATGAGGCAAACTCGAAATAAGATATTTGTGAATAGTGTAGTGTTACAACATATATACAGGCAATGATGTGTAGATCAGACTAAAAACTTGGGCTTTGCAGTATAAAAAACAGAATGAGAAGCACATATTCTTCGTGAACAAACATTGTCGCGTACATATGTGACTCGTATTTTCTAATCAAAATAGAATGGAAACTTCTTAAATTTTCTTGATTGTGCAAGTTAAGGTAGAACAAAATTAGCAAACTCAGCAGAATGCTTACACGAGCCTCAAGTCAATTTTCCACAATATGTTGTGATTCACACACCGTATGATCCCAGCACTTGCTATCACAACAATCTACTTATCCAGCTGCATATGCATTTTCGGTCGAGTTCATACCCGAGTCATTCACCGAAATTCGAAGCCGCATGTGAATATACGAGTACCATATGCCATACGTGCTGGCGTACATTCGCCGCACTGCCGAAACACGACGCTGAACATGTTTCGTATTTGGGTCGATCCCAGGAAACAATTAAAAAATAATTATGAATGGGATTGCACTTACAACGTTCGGAGTGTGGAAGTGAATGACAAATGGGATGACATTTGAAACCGACAAAAGAAAAACCACCCAAGCTGCAAAATAAACTGGAACAAGCGGTGAATGATCGTAAGTGTTATGGGAGTGGTTGCGCAAGCCGATTTGGCTACGCACAGAAAAGGTTAAAAAAGAGATATGATGCGAAAAGAAAGGCAGTTTTTTTATTAGACCAATTCAGACGACAAGGTTGCAGCGACGCTAAAGACGGCGGACCTATAGTCAATAAAATAAAATAAAGTCAATAAAATCATAAAGGCCTTTTAATCAACTCCGTTGTTAGACTCTTCTCTCGAGAAAGAAATAATAACAACGGGATCAGGGGAATATCCGATCCAGCAATGCATGGGAACACTTTTCGCTGACACTGCGTCACGGACATCTTTCGTTGTATTTAGGTTTTTAGTTGTAAGTCAGTCTTAATCTTTCACTACCCTCGCGTTTATTTTTTTGTTACACAATCTCCGACGTGAGGTCAGGGAGACCGCTATATTATTTATTTCAAAACGAATAAAGTATCATATTTTTTTTTGAATAAAAGCAAATAAAAATATTCATGAATCAACAGCTATTTATTAAGTATATTCCAAAAAAGCCTTTTGGAATTGTAAATTCAATTAAATTCATTTCAGATCGAATTTACCTATGTTACTTATAAATTTTACTATTAATTAACGAAAACAACATGTTTTCTTTACAATTATAAATAAGAGAACAAAATAACAAAAATGACACTTCTGTGACAAGAAAAAAAAAAAACAATATGCTGTGAACATTACTCACAATTAGTACAGACTCTTTTACCGCACTCCAAGCATATGTACTTTTGGCATGAATAATACCTGTAAGATAATTTCTGTTACAGTTTTCGAGGACAAAAAGCTCACATGTTTCTTTGATTTGGTGCAGCAACATCGGGCTCTGGCTGATTTGGCATATCAGTGTCTAGGATTCCCATCAAAGTCATTTTTAGCTCACGATGTAAATTGGTACAGAATACTCTTTTTTGCATATGTTCTATATCAGTTGATGAGATAAAAACTTTAGAAATATTCCTTTGTCCATTTCCGTATTATGCGCTTAATGAACCACATATGCATTGACTATACTGACGTCCAATATACGGATAAATTCGAGGGTTGACTGAAAAGTTTCCGACTGCAACGTAAAGATAACGGCACTCGCCAATGAAAGCTAGTGAATGCTAGTTGTGCATCTTTTGACAGTTACTTACAGAAGTTTCAGTCATTTTGGAAGCGCAGTTTTTAGTTGACAGTCGTTTGAGTGAGTAGATGTGAGTGTTTTTTGTCAAAATGGAAAAAATTGAGTATCGAGCTGTTATTAAATTCTTGTTTTTGAAAGGCAATACGCCTAAGCAAATCAAAATTGAGTTGGACTCTATGTATGGGGACTCTGCACCATCATTTACCACAGAGAAATTTTGGGCAGCTTGGGAGATGATGAACGTTCGGGAACGTTCCAAAAACTGCAACCACTGACGATAACATTGCTAAAGTTCACCGAATGGTGTTAGACGATCGCCGAATTAAAGTGAGAGAGATAGTAGAGGTTATGAAAATGTCCAAAGTGCGTGTTTGTTACATACGCGTATTAAATCAAGATTTGGGCATGAGAAAGCTGTCCCCGCGTTGGGTGCCGCGTTTGCTTACGTTCGACCAAAAACGTGTTCGAATGAACATTTCCAACTCTCTGTTGGCGCAGTTTAGGCGTAATAAATCCAAGTTTTGGCGCCGATTAATTACTGTGGATGAAACTTGGATATACCAAGTTATACTCCCGAAACAAAAATTCAGTCACAACAGTGGATTGCAAAGGGCGAGCCGGCTCCAAAAAAGCAAAAACTGGTTTTTCGGCTGGGAAAGTGATGGCGACGGTTTTTTGGGATAGTAAAGGGGTTATCTTAATCGATTATCTTCAAAATGGAAAAACCATTACAGGAGTATACTACGCATCATTACTTGCCAAGCTGAAGGCAGAAATTGCAGAAAAAGGGCCACATTTGCAAAAAAAGAAAATCCTGTTACACCAAGACAACGCGCCATCTCACACCTCAGCGGTTGCCATGGCGAAAATCCATGAATTACGGTTTGAACTGCTTGACCATCCGCCTTATTCACCAGATCTAGCTCCAAGCGACTTCTTTTTGTTCCCTCATCTAAAAACTGCACTCGGAGGACAGAGAATCTCGTTAAATTGCATTTTCCGGTTAATAACCCCCAGTGCTCGAATTCATTATTTGTTTTTGTCTACTGGCAGATTTCAGTGCAAATAAAAGCCCCTATCTATAACAAAAAAAAAATAAATAAATAAAAATAACTCGACCTATATCTATACCCTCACTGACCTACACAATCAATTTGAATATGTCTTGCGGAATTGCCAATTGTGTAATCGATGACAGCAATGCTGACTGGGTAGCTTCCAAGGGCATTTGTGGGAATGCCTTTCATGCCGTTTGTGTCGGGTTAAATAAAAGAAACACGGTGTTTATTAAAGAATTTTCCGATAACCTACTTTTCTTCTGTGATGAGTGTAAGAGTATCTCACTTTCACACGTACTTTTGGCAATAAAATGCCTAAGTGATTCAAATGACTCCTACCAGGACGCACTCGCCAAAAAGATTACGGATAAAATTTCGGTAATAGAAAACAGTGTTAAAAGTGTTGAAGAGTTACGTAACTCAGTGCAGAACTCAGCCGATGTAATAAAATCAAAAGTAAAGCACATGGACAAACAAATTGCTGGTCTTATCGAGTTAGACCCCGGGAGATCCAGGAATGAAGAAACTCCCTTACGTCACCTCGATAAAGTGTCGATTGACATTAAAGCTATGTGTTCTGCGCAGGTTATCTCCAATCAAAAAACCTCCGAGATGATAAACTCCCTGCGTGACGACATAGACATTCATTTTCAGTCGTCGTCACACAAACAACTCTCTCCCAAACACTGTGATCCCATGCTCGAAGTTATCTTCGATAAAGTGAACGATGTCGGCGACGAACTTACTGCGACTCGATCCCTCGTATGCGATATTGAACATCACATCGCAACAATAAACAGCAAAATCGTTGATACACAAAACTTGCCGCAGCCTTACCAGAATGTTCCCTACAATACATCACTCATGGCTGAATTAATGGAACCTGAAGTGGATTCACGCTCACCCCCACATATAAGTCATCTACGGACGGTTCAACCCACTGATTCCTGCGAAGTTTCTTCCAACTTAACAGCAGAAAATATTTCTATGTCAGCTCCTCCAATCGCTGCCCCACGGAAGCTTATCAGTCATTTTAATTCAACTTGGACACCTTCCGAATGGCAACGTAGACTTGATAAGCTTGCTTCGAAGAATCAATTGGTAGCTACGCTTCTTATCAAAGGAGCCCCCCCAAACGCTGATGTTGATTGGATCTCAAATTTCTTCGAAAAGAAATATGGCATTACCATTAGCCACTGCAATTTGCTTCCTACTTCTCACCACAGAAGCAAGCGCAGCTTCAAGCTCAATGTTCCAACCAAGTACGAATGGTTATTCCATAATCCTGCCAGCAACAATTTCAACCTTGGAAAGATGCGTGTCTGCAAATGGTTGGAAAATACGCCCAAGAAGCAGGATAAAGCCAAGCAGTCCGTTATACCTAAACCAAAAAATAAATTAGTAAATAAATCCAATTTGCCAAAACCCACCTCCTCTTCCCACAACCCAGCTCCAATTGGAGTTTTAAAACAACAATTTTTCCTAATTTTAAGCCGCCCACCCAAACTCCAACTCCCCCTATTCCACCTCAAATCAAGCCCCAACGTCAATGTGTCTCTTTCGACTTGACCCCTACAACTCAAACTCCTGCCACTCAAACTCCCACCATTCAACCCCTAACACACACGCCTTTCCCTAATTTCGACCTCAGAACTGGAGCTAAGTATCCCAACTTCATCAGTTCTCACATTTTCAACCCTATTTCAGAAAAACCAGCCGTTGCGACACCGAACTCATTAACCACTCCCTCTTCTATTGACCCCCTTTCGCCACCCACTGTTAAATTAACGCAGCAAACTAGCGATACCACCGAATGTCGCTATGCGCTCTCTAGGTTTAGAGATAAAAAGATATATGAGAATATACGTCTATATCTCGTTTATCTGCACGATAAATCCGACTCGGTGTGCTACGAGGGTAAAACAAAAACAAGCGTCATGGTTTCTATCCAGCAGGAAGGCCTCCCTACAGACGTTACCAGTCTCAGAAAACTTTATATAAAGTATCACGAGATTTTCAATACGCCCCCCCAAAAAGTTGCAGACGATCTTGCCGCTCTTCGCCAATATGTACACTCTAAAAGAGTCTCACACCTCCAACGCAGTCGCCTTGACCATGATAAATTTTTTCGACCCTAAAAAGTCTTGCAAAAACCTCCCTCTCACCTTCTATTACCAGAACGTAAGAGGACTCCGTTCTAAAACCCACGCTGTTTTCCGCCAATCTCATGCTCTCCCATTTGATATCTATGCTCTGACCGAAACTAATCTTATCCCCAATATAAAAAACCAGGAGTTATTCCCTCCTTCTTTTAATGTTTTTCGGGATGATGATCGCGCACCCCCCTTGATTGAATCCCCTTGTCAAGGTGTCCTACTGGCTATTCACAACAGCTTGGACTCCTCTCTCGTTGCAACATCATCCTCACCTAAACTCGACTTTGTGTCGGTTAAAATAACCCTTACTCGTAGATGCTTGTACGTTATGTGTTGTTACATTCTTCTGGCGCAACCTATCGAATCCTACCAACTTGCTATTGCAGCAATTGACTATTTGATCGACTTATCAGAATCGCTTGATGATATCATTATCTTCGGCGATTTTAATCTGCCTCAGCTGAAGTGGACTCCATCTGAAGACCTATCTTTTTTCATCGCTTCCAATCCCATTTCTACTAAGGAATGCCTATTCTTAGATCGGCTAACAGACTCTAGTCTATGCCAAGTCAGTGGCGTTTCCAACTATATGGAAAGGCAATTAGACCTTATCTTCACAACTGATCCCATAAACTCCTCAGTATCGTGTTGTCCCCTATCTCTTTCAACTATTGATAACTTTCATCCTCCACTTCTTCTCTCATTTTTCCATTTTTCCACAACTCTCCCCTTCAGTCGCCTCCCCCAGCAGTTCTATTTTCTTACAATTTTCACAAAGCTAATTTCCGTAAAATTAAGGTATTAAGCAGTGCCTCTTTTGAGTTTACCAATCTATCTCTGGTTGATGCCCTCTCCATTTTTTACAGAGAAATATTCAAATCCATCTCCCTTTATGTGCCTTACTCCCGCCATAAAACTTCTTCTATATCCCCTCCTTGGTATAATCGTAGACTTCGCTCTACGAAACAAAAGAAACAAGTTATGGGCGGTATTCCTTCGCACCCACTCTTCTTCCGACTATTCAAATTATCTAGGTACATATCTTCATTTCATTAAACTCTATAACTCTCTCTATCAGCGCTACCTGAATAGTGCGCAAACCAATCTCATAAATGACCCCAAGTCCTTTTTTCAATTTGTCAATTGCAAAAGTGAGACTGATGGTTATCCTTCCTCCCTCGCTTTCGAAACCAAAACTTCATGTGATCCTCCTACCATCGCCAACTTTTTTGCTACATTTTTCAAGCAATCATTTGCCAACAACTCCTTCGTACCAGATCCCTCTTACTACAATGATCTACCAAATTTCTCTATTGGTCCCTTTCTCACTCAAAATTTCGATCCTGCAGTTATTGAAGAAAAGTTACTAAATCTTAAAGATGAATTTTTACATGGCCCAGATGACCTTCCCGCCGTGTTTCTTAAAAAATGCTCTTCCAACCTGTCTCTACCCCTTTCCTATCTTTTTCGTCTATCGCTTTCACAGGGTGAATTTCCCCAGATTTGGCAGACCTCTTTTATAATCCCAATACACAAAAAGGGATCTAAGCATGAAGTTACCAATTATCGTCCAATTGCTAAACTCTCTCATATACCCAAACTCTTTGAAAGCATTTTATACGAAGCGTTAAGCCTCAAATGCACGCCTTTTATTTCACCCCGACAACATGGTTTTCTAAAAGGTAGATCAACTACCACAAATCTAGTTGAATTCGTGTCTTTTGCACTCTCAGCCTTAGAAAATGGCAAAGAAATCGATGTTATCGCAACTGATTTCACTAAAGCATTTGATAAGATATCTCATAAATTGATCCTTTTCAAATTGTCTGCTCTCGGCTTTGAGCCTCTCTTTTTAAAATGGATTTGTTCTTACCTGGTAAACCGATATTATAGTGTTCGGTTTAGATCCGCCCTTTCTGTTCCATTCTTGGCCTCATCTGGAGTTCCACAAGGCAGTCATCTTGGCCCTCTTCTCTTCATTCTTACTATCAACGATGTTGAGAGTGTCATTAAGCACTCCTCCCTCTCCCTTTACGCTGACGACACAAAATTTTTTAAATCTATTTCCTCTCCCCAGGACTCTGCCCTTCTTCAAGAAGACCTTGATCGGTTTTCAATCTGGTGCCTCAAAAACTGCCTAGAACTTAATATACCAAATGTCAATTTATAACCTTCTCACGTAAATACAACCCGTCTCCTCCCCGACTTTATTTTCTCCATGGTCAACCAATTCCCCTGGTTCAGTCTTTTCAAGACCTTGGCATATTATTCGACAGTGAGCTTAATTTCCGTTCGCATATTGATAAGATGATCCTCAAAGCCAACTTATCACTTGGCTTTATTAAACGGTGGTCCAAGGAATATTCCAACCCGTATGTAACCAGATCTGTCTTACCTTTGTTCGGCCCCTGCTTGAGTATGCCAGTCAAGCTTGGTCCCCCTTTCACCGGGTTCATGTTTCCCGAATCGAGGGTATTCAACGTCGATTCCTCCGATTTGCCCTCCGTGGCCTGCCATGGAACGACCCTTTAATCTTACCTCCCTATCAAGACCGCCTCAAACTTCTAAATATGAATTCGTTAGAAGAACGTAGGAATATTGCTGACGTTCTTTTCATTCATCGTCTTCTCTCAGGTTCCATCGACTGTGCATCCATTTTGAACTCCATTTCCTTCAATACCAACCCCCGCAATCTACGTTGTCCTCGTCTCTTCTATCTACCGGTCCACCGCACCTCTTCTGGCTCCAACGAACCTATATCCTGAATGCTCCGAAAGGTCAACTCGAACCTCTCCCTTTTTCATTTCCACCTGAGCACTCCTCGTCTTAAACAAGATCTCCTCCATCACTTCCTTGGTCACTAGCTCTTAACTCTTTCTGTTAGTTTTTAAGTTAGATTAAGCTTGTATTAAGCCAATAAATGGGGGCCTCAGCCCCCACCAAAATTCGTGAACAATTATTTTGCAGAGAAAAACGCCAAGTACTATTTGGACGGGTTAGAGAGATGGGTGCATCGTTGGGAGAAGTGTGTAGAGTTACAAGTAGAAAAATAAGAAAAATTTTGAGAAAACATGTCTTGTATCATTGTTCGGTCGGAAACCCTCGTATACTCATTGGCCAACGCCTCGACCGGCGGCTTCAGGAGTAGATTGAGGATTTTTTACACAATTCGTCTACTCCCTCTTTTGGTTTTCCTGTATGTTCGTCTGTGGCTTCTGAATGATGCATCGATAACGCAAGAATGACAGCTTTACTTGTTTAGGTGAGATACGATTTTTACTTGCTTGGTAAATCAGTATAGAGGGAACCTACTTCTCTTTGCTTTGACGGCTTGAAGTTCTCTGGCAACTCTTTTAAGTTTTTTTTTTATAGTCCCAACACACGACAACCCCCTTCTTTTCAGTATATCTATGAGTTCTAGAGAATGTCAAACGTCACATATCTACTACAATATTTGAGTCGTACAGTAGTCGAGGCAAGCGTAACCCGCATTGAGAAGGAACTAAGGGTTTCTTTTCATCTTCCGATAAAACTTCTCCGTCAGAACCCTTTCCACTGTATATGTACCTATGGTAGAAGAAGCTAATTTTCACATCACAAAAGCACATCATTTTCAATCCATTTTTAGCAGGCTTGCTTGGTATATACATAACAGGAAACGATCGTCCTCTGAATGCAATCAACATTTCATCGATTGTTACGTATTCACCAACGTTGTACAGAGTTTGATAGTTTTTCACGAACTTGTCGAAGATATTTGAAACAGCGGCCAATTTATCAGGACTTTTTCTGGTACCTCTATCAGCTAGATTATCTGATCTGATACAACGGAGCAAGTTTAGATATCTACTCTTTGAAATTACACATCGGCCTGTTCCATCTGTTGCAAAAATATAATCTGCATTTTCATGATTTCATTTGAAACCGCTGTATAAGCTAGAAGTTCAATGAAAGCTAGAAGTTCTGACGGATCTATATCTTGCAATTCTGCCCTGTTTTCTTTAGCATATTGAGATCTTACCTCAGTTAACTTCATAGTAGTCCAAGTAAGCATTTCTCTTATAATCTTATTTTCTACAAGTTTTTCCAGATAGATTAAGGGTCCTTTCTGTTATTATTTGTGAGATTAGTGTTCTGTTGGAGCTGTTTTGGACCATTTATATCTATTTTTACCATAAAAATACCCTATCCGAGACAATAGCATTTCACCGCCAGATTCACGTGCAACGTTTCCCGGCTCATCTGCTAATTGAATACCCTGATAAACTTGTTCACCTAAATCAGAGTCATTTGTTTCACTATTAGTGTCATAGTCCCTTAAACCACGGCTTCATATTGGACGCCTCCCAAATACCCTCGTATGGAGTCTGACTTATCGGAAATCCCTCTACATCTTCTATCAAATACCTATCATTCTTCAACAATCTTTCTACTCTGTATGGGCCCTTAAATTTCGGCACGACCTTTGTTGACATAATATGTTATTGTTCAATATGAATAATTAGGGGGTGGCCGTGGTGTAGTGGTACTTCTCACTGGGAGGGTCAAGGTTCGAATCCTAGCCACGACAAAGTTTTAATTTGTGTAATTGGAACCCAGTCAGAAAAATCTGCGTGTGAAGGCATAACACTGACATGCAGATTTGGCTGTTGTAGGGTTTTCAAGCACAAAACAACCATTAAAATTCATAACCTGAATCCATTCCGAGTGAAGAAAATCTCTCCGTCCTATTCGGACTCCCACCCCTGGAGAGTCAATATTGAAACCAAAACACACCAGAGTTTCAAACCACTACATCACAACAATGCTTTCCTTTCTCCTCCTTCTATCTTTCCGCCCTCGCCCTGGCGTAATATCAAAATTTTCGTCCACCACTTTCTTATTGTACTCTTGCAACTTGGCCTGCTTTTTAACCGTGCCTGCTTTTAATTTGATGAATTTCGTAAACGCAGCCACTACTAGCAGAACATACTTTTTCCTCGAATTTAGTAACGAAATTGGTCCAAAGTGTTCAATATGAATAATATCGAAAGCTAAGTTGCCCTTTGGGATATTGTTCAACAAACCCTCTCGTCTACTAGATTTCGGTGAAAACGCTATACATTTCAAACAATTGTCTATATGAATTTCTATCTTCGCTTTCATTTTCGGGAACCAGTACGTCTTCGCCATGGCCTCAAAAACCTTGTCGCGACCTAGTTCGTCGTGAGATTTCCTCAACACATGTCCTTCCATGTCTGCTGGTACGTAGAAAAGAATACTATCATTACTTCTTATACACTAAACCATTATGCATTTCGTAGAATTTACTTTCTGAATTTTCGAGTTGTTTTCGTATATGGTATCATAAATGGTACTGTCCTTGTATTGACAAATTGATGAGTTCTGTTCAAAGGCATTTTCTTCTAGAACTAAAATATTCGTTGTCCGGCTAAGCGCATTTACGTGTTGCATCTGAGACCCGTTCCGATGTTCCATAGTTCTGGAGTTGTAGAACCCAAGGCTATGCGTGGATTAACCTCTCTTTTGTTCAATTTTAAGGTTAAGGTGTTACAGCCAGTAACAATCTTGAACTTTATCTCCTGTAGATATACTCTAAAATACTTGAGGGCGTAAATTATCGCAAGAGTCTCCAGCTCAAAACTGTGGTACTTAGCCTCGCATTCGGTCTTCCTCTTCGAAAAATAAAAACCGGGTGAAATTTCCCATCTGATTTCTTCTGCATTAATATGGTGCCAAAATCTATGGCGATGGCATCACAATGCAGTTCGGTCTCATCACGAGGATCGTAAATAGACAAGATTGTCTATTAGTCCCAAATAGTCCCAAAAAACTATGAATTGTCTTAGTATCTTGTATAAAGGGGAAATTGATTATCGACTCGATTTCTTTTCATTTGGGCGAACACCTTTCTTTGTCACAATATATCCCAAATACTTTATTTCGGACTGTAAGAAGCTACACTTATCAATTCTCAGCTCAACTTTATTTCTACCTAACCTGTTTAACACCTCCTCCAAAATGCATAAATGTTCATCTACTGTACAAGTCCCTATTATTATATCATCGAGGTATATATCTTTCCCGCAGTAACGAGATCATTAAATATCTTGTAAACGAAACGTGAAAATGCCGACGATGCATTCTTTAGACTGGCGTTACAAACGACGTGTATTTTATCGAATCTACATCCATGTCTACGTGATGAAACGCGCTTTTCAAGTCTAGTAACGTAAAAATGTTTTTGTTAACCAGTCCGTCTAGAAGATCCTCAATTAGAGGCAACCGGTGATTGTCTTTAAGAGTTACTTTATTTTACAAGTGATAATCTCTGCAAAACCGTAAATCCCCCGACGTCTTTTTACAAACACGACACGGTGATGAATACTCCGACTCACTGGGCCTAATAATCTTTCTATCAGGCAGGTCATTATTGATCTCTTGTAATTTGTTTTTTTTTCGAAATAAGACATTCTCTTAGGGGTACAATGTCGGTCAAGGACAGCTTTATCGCATACTTCACTTGTGGTGAATCGGGACGTTTACAGTTTACACAAAAATTGTTCAAAAATATTGGCAACCTCTTGCCTTATCCTAAAATTTATATCTTCACTTAATACACTGGCGATCACTAGGATGAGGCCATACATTTTGCAATCGATTTTCACTCTTTATACCTGTTTGAAATTTTGTACTCGCTAAAAGTTTGCTGGGAACAAGTACAAATTCCCTCAACAGGAAGTCATAAAATTAAAGGGTAAATAAGAAACGACCGTTGGAATTTCCCAAGATCGAACAATGACCTTCTTGAAAAGCGTATAAAGAGATGTGCCACTAGGATGAGGCCATTGCGAATATTTCGTTGCAGGAGTTCACGTCAGCGATTTTTTTGAAAGTTTTCTTAAGAATATTTAAAAAAACGTTGAAAAGAACTGTTTTTGTTTAGCTTAAAAAAATGAGTTCCGAAAAGACTTTGGCAGCGACAGAAAGAAGTAAAATAGATGCTTTCAATGAGTTAGGAGTCTCAGGCGAGGAGGCTTAAAATAAATAAGACTGTTCTAAACAGTTATCTTGCGGTTCCAAAAAAATCAAAAAGGACGCACAACAAAAGCAGCAACATTGCGAGTAAAACGGTTAATTCTACGGCGTACCTCAAATTCTACTCTACCAGCGACTAAAATAAGAGCCAATAGCGGAGTATCAGCCAGCATAACAACGGTCCGAATGGTCTAAACATTTGATTTTCAAAAATATCAGCATTTTTATTTCTTATACGAGTACATAATCTTTTATCATTTTCCTCTTCATTATTTAATTCTAATCGCTTTTGTAGATTCAATTTAGCTTTTGACGGAAAATCTCTGCCCAATAACACGGGGTACGCCATCGATTCGTTCGACACAACAAAAATATTAAGCGAAACAGTTTCGTCTTCAATTAAAACAGTAATCTTTATTTTTCCAAAAACAATTAACTCAGACCTGTTTATTGCATAGTACTCGTAATTCAGAATGTTTTTACTTGATAGTTCGAAATAATCTGGAACGTACTTCACCCGAATAAAACTGATGGGGCTTCCTGTACCGATGAGGTATTCTAATAATAAAGTACTACTATTATTACGTAAACTGAAATTAATATGAAGGTATCTTACGAATTCGTTTTCTCCTTCACAGTGGGCAGCGTAATGTCCTAAAAGACCGCATATGTGGCAGGCGCACACTTCTCTCTTCGGCTTTCGCCATTCCGCGGCGATGTGGCCTATTCAATTACAATTAAAGCATCGTATGAGCAGCTCCATTTCACTCCTTTGTCTTCCTTTCATTTGTGTCTCCCTCTTTTGTTTTTCTCTCCTTTGCTTTCTTTCGTCGCCGCTGTACAGATTCACTGTACAGATCGTCCACGCTATCTTCATCGTTGGCTTTGTTGGCATCGGCCGCTTCGTTGTTCGGCATCTGCAAGGTTCCCCGTTCACTCTCCCTCACATCTGGGCAATAACCCCTTTCGTTCAACGGGATTTCGTTCAAACGCAGTATGAGTGTTGATTTGTTGCCGGTTGATTTTTTACCCAATACGTCGAGCCAGGCTTGTAATAGTGCGACGCATGGTATACTCTTCGAGTTTTTGTTTTGCATTTTTGCACCTATTGCAATTTTTGTCGATTTATTGTTTATTTTAGTTAATTTTTTTTTTCGGTTTGTGTATCCCACTTCTGAGATTTTAGTAGAAACTATCTATACAGTACCCCCCGGATAATAGTACATGCACATGGGTATAAAATTGTAGCGCTTATAAGCGAATTTCAATTAAATTCCTATTATGCATAATAACAAAACACAAAAATATTGTATTGGACAATATGTACGTATCTCAGTCTTAAAAAAACAAAAATGTTATTAAGTTCAAGTAAATTAAATTGTTAATACATTTAATGAAAAAAATCTGAAATTTGTCTTTGAATCATTGATTTTCCAGTAGTTTCCAAAAAATAATCATCTATTTCATCTAGAGTTTTGATAGTAAGGTTGTTTCCATTCAGGTACGTTACTAAAGTTGCATGAGCCTTAAGTGCAACTTTCCTTGAAGGAATTTCAACCACATTGGAATTTCCATCTCCAAATCTTCACCACCCACTACTGAACATTCTTGTATGTATTTGCCTATTTTCCTTTTTAATTTTTTTTCGAGGTCTGTTATTATTTGCGTCCATAATTCAGTAGCCATCCATGATTTCTTTTGGTGAAAGTACGGAATGGGAATCGTTTTACCTCGAAAGCAATGAGGATTTTTTGCCTTTCCTATGGCATAGACAAATTTTTCCGAACCATTCATATTACAAACAAACAATAAAGTTATAAGATCTTTGCTCAATTTGTGTCCTGCGGGATCTTCCCCTGTTCGCACCAAAGTTCCAGAAGGTAGAATTTTGTAATAAAGCCCACTTTCATCCCCATTAAAAATGTCTTTTTCAGATCCGATTAATAATGTTGGTGAAATATTTTCGATCCATTGCGAAGTAGCTGGAACATCAGCATCATTTCTTTCGCCGTGAACTTTCTTGAAACTAATGTTTTCCTTTTTTTTTCACGTCAAAAGCCAGCCATTGCTTGGCTCAAAGTCATTGCATCCGTATTTTTCGATAATATATTTTCTAGGATTCTTTTGTCTTTAAGTGAACCCAAGATATTGATTTTGTCGAGAATTGAAAGTTCTGCTCTTTTTCTGGGTGCCATGTCTAATAAAGAGAAAGTGATCTAACATAGTTCCATATCGAGATGCAATTTTGCCCTTTTTCAGATACGAAATCCTTTCATTCCATTCAGGGAAAATAACACAAAATATTTAATCTTTTTTTGAGGCAAGCACAGAAAGAAAAACACAAACTATCCGATCATCGCAGGAGATACAATAACGGCACGATTGCGTTATTGTAACATTTTGCAAATCAGTTCATAGACTTCTTCATACACAATTGTTTTGCCGGCCAGTGACTTAAATGTACAGTGACTCCCAAATCTATTCGCTCACCCCCCCCCCCCCATGTGTAGAAAAAAAACTAAAAGGGTCCCAAAACTCATATATCCATATATTTATTCTATATAAAATACTGAGTAAAAAAAAATAAAAAAAACACTAACACAATATCACATTATTTAACGAAATAAACTAAAAAGTATTCATAAACCCACAATTTCAGACTCCAAAAAGTATTCGCTCACGTTCGCAATGACTTAGTTGATTTTGTCAACTAGTATTTTGTTGGTCCACCCTTGTTTCTTATTATGGGTGTTAATCTATACGGAATAGAATCGACTAGATTTTAAGTAACGGCAGGTGTTATTAGGTACCATTCTGCCGTTAAAGCGGCTTCTAAATCAGCTTTACTGCGAATCTCATGTTTTTTTATATTGTGTTCCAAAATATTCCATATATGGTATTTTCAATCGGATTGATATCAGGCGATTGGAGTGGTGTTTCACAATCCATTTTGGAGTATTATGAAGCAGCCACATTTTAATGTTCCTGGCTGTATGTTTGCGATCATTATCTTGATTACAAATATAGTCGGTGTTAAGACACATTTTGTTTGCACTAGATTGGAGGTATGTCTTGAGGATGTTAATATATTGCTTATGGTCCATTATACCATCGTTAAAGGTCATTTTAAGGTGCTTTTCCTCCATTTCGGTATTTTTTTTTTCATATCATACACCGACCATCTGAACCATAAATATTATATTTACTTTCATCTGTAAATACGAGTATAAACTTGTTCCAAAATTCTTTTAATTCATGTTTGTACTGTTTTCCAAATAAAAGCCTATTTTTCTTGTTGGTGTTGCCAATGTTGGATTTCTTCCTTGCAACTCCACCGTGATACTCAGCATCATACAGCACATAACGTACAATTGAGCTCCAAATTCCTTGTGAATTTCAGTATGAATTTGGGTGGCACTTACTTTTGGGTTCTGCTTTACCTTTTTAACAATAGCACGCTTTTCTCTGTCCGCTAAGATACATGATCGCGGAGCACTGGACAAGTTGTTTACACCGGAGAACCTATCTATAATGGTTTTGACCGTTGAACCGATAGATCTGGTAGATTCGCTGGATTCACGCATACCTAGTATATTTTCTCGAACTTCCACTGATGTTTCCTTCGCTTTTCGACCCATTTTTAATCAAAATCTATACCAGCGCAAATATTGAAACTAAATGAGCTGACCGTTTATGTTTACTGCAACCACAAAAGAATAGAAACCATTTCTTGCTATTTTTTTCTGTAGAAAAACCCGCTATTTCAAGATAAAAAACAATGTCCGTCAGCTGAGCGAATACTTTTTAGAGTCTGAAATTGTGGGTTTATGAATCCTTTTTAGTTTATTTCGTTAAATAATGTGTTTGTGTATTTTGTTGTTTTTACTCAGTATTTTATAGAGAATAAATATATGGATATATGAGTTTTGGAACACTTTTAGTTTTTTATCAACAACAATTTGTTCCTTCACATGGGTGGGTGAGCGAATAGATTTGGAATCACTGTAGCTGCTATCGTTGTAATTGGATACACACAAATCATGTACGTTTGTGAAATTGCAAAGCAAAAAAAAAATTCAATGTGCTTATAAAATGGTAAAATACCAGGTAAAGTACAATTTTTGTTTGGATTTTTATTTGATAATAAGAGGGGTTTGCTTAAAACCGGGTTGTTATAGAGCGAGTGCAATTGCATAAGATGGCGTTTGTAAATCTCAACTCTGAATAATTTGTTGCTATTAAAAGGGTTTTGCTATTAAGGGGGTTGCTTATATCCGGGGAGTACTGTATGTGCGAGGGGCGTTCAACATATTCTCGATATCGGGGTGAAGCTGTGGTTGTATATATAAGTGCATTCATGTAAAATTTCATATAAATGTGATTATTAATTCACGTTTTATCTCTAGTTAAACAGAATCATAATGGCAACTGAGACGATGGCGGTGAAAATTGAGCATCGCGCTGTAATTAAATTTCTCACTAAGCAAGGAAAAAGTCAAAAAACTATTCATGAAGAGATGTTGGCTGTTTACCAGGGTTCCGCACCTTCATTATCAACTGTGCAAAAGTGGTCAAGTGAATTCAAGAGAGGCAGAGAGAGCATTGAGAGACTACCCCCGCTCCGGCGCCCCGGCTACTGCTTGTACGGGATAAAGCATCAAAAAAGTCGAAAAACTTGTTCTTGAGGATGCCCGAATAAAGGTGAAAATGATGGCAGAGATCACCAAGCTTTCAATTGGTACCATTCACACCATTCTTCATGACCATCTTAACCTTTCAAAGGTCAGTGCAAGGTGGGTGCCACGAATGCTCACAGCGCCTCAGAAAAAAGTGAGAATCGCATGCTGTAGAGAGCTTTTGGAGATGTGTAGTGAGAACGCGGACGGTGTTATGGATCGAATTGTTACTGGGGACGAAACATGGGTCCACCACTATGACCCTGAAAGCAAACAAGAGTCCATGCAGTGGCATAAAAAAGGAACAGACCCCCCGAAGAAGTTCAAAGTCACTCCGTCTGCCGGGAAGCTCATAGCCACAGTTTTTTGGGACTCAAAGGGAATCTTGCTCATTGAGTACAAAAAAAAAGGTGAAACCATCAACGCCACATCCTACGCTACCACTTTGCATAATTTGCGGGAGGAAATTAAAAAGAAAAGACGGGGTAAACTCGCAGCGGGTGTGTTGCTTCTTCATGACAACGCTCCTGTTCACACGGCGCGAGTTTCCAAGGCTGCTGCGCGAGATTGTGGTTTCGAAGAAATCCAACACCCATCCTATAGTCCAGACCTTGCCCCTAGTGATTATTTCCTGTTTCCGGATTTGAAAAAATGTCTTCGTGGAAAAAGATTTTCGGATGATGAAGAACTCAAGTCGGTATTTTGCAGAGAAAGAGGAAATTTATTTTTTTGAGGGTTTAAAAAAGCTTATCTCAAGATGTAATAAATGCATTGATGTTAGGGGAGATTATATTGAAAACTAAAAACAATTTAAATTGAATTCGCATTTTCCTTCATATCGATACCGAGAATATATTGAACGCCTCTCGTATATACTTTTTCTTTACTTATAAAAATAATATACTGAGGATGGCTTTCCAGCATGTCCGATGTTTACACAGCTTGGGATCGACTCTGACTGGCTGCCGTAGATTTATTTGTTTCCAATTACACGTAATTGTGTGTGTTGGTAAAATACATCATACAAGTACGTACTGGATCGTATACCGTTTGTAATTTTTTTGATATTTTCCTTTGTTTCTTTCATGACACGATTACCACATGAAGACGATTCTTCTTTTCTTTTCGTAGGTCGTGATGACCCAGGATTTGACATTTTTACGTAAATTCAATCTTCAAACAAAAAAACAATTTATAATCACAGTTCAAAAAAAGTTACGTAGACTCCGACGCTCGGTCACTCCGACCGCGATTGAACTTACGAGTAACATCGAAATTATTCACCAAAATTGCTCCTGCCGATGCAACCACTACTCACCACGTCACGAGCGCAACTGACCTCGAAGTACTGTGACGTTCGTTTCACGAGAGGGTGGGGAACAGTAAAATCTAACGGTTATAAAAACCTCAGCGGTCTCAGAGACGTTAAAGGTTAAGTGAACATTGTAAGAAAATAGTCGAAAATAAAAGAGAAAAAATATTTTTTTTTTAAAACGAATTATACGAGTAATTAAATAGTTTGCACCCATTTTGGAGGAATGCAATAGAAAATAGACAGAAAACCAAATATAGACAACATTTTTTCTGTTTGGGTAGTAAAAACATTTGGTCATATGCGGCACTCCCTAGTGAGTTGTTTATGGCAATGATTTTCACTTACGGCTATGATTACATTTTGTAGGCGGTAAAATAACCTTTTTAATTTTTATGATTCAAAATAGCGAAAGGAAATGAAACATACCTCAAAATGTTCATTAGCCGAAGAACTTTACGACAAATAAAATTGTGTTTAAATCAGTTGTACAATTTCGGAGCAACAGCATAGTAGAGCATGTGAACCAACTTGAAGTACACGAAAAAGGATGGGTACCGCCCAATAAATCAACCCCCATGCAGAATATCGAACAAATTTCAATAATAACCGAGCACAACTGTAAAGTTAATATCCGTTCAGTAGTTTTCGTGTGATGCCCGCGCAGACACGAGTGTTATTATCCTTTTATAATATGAGTGTGTATAGAGGATAGAAGATAAGCATACAATTAATGAATAAACCATTTCTAATAAGCAATATACTCGTATTATTTTACTGCATATTGAAATTAATTAACTCGGGATGGTTAAACAAGCAAACGGAATGTAATATATGTGCAAAAAGAACTAAAGCACATTCTGTGTTGGATATAAGGATGTAATGTACAATATGTATTTTGATACCAAAAATATTCTTTTTGGAGTTGATATAGAATTATTAAGTACTAAAATTCATGCCTCGCAAAAACTCGATTTAGAAAAGTCATCTACATTACGCTACAAATTTAAACGACAAGTAAGACTCTGATTTCCTCTTGGGAATTATTCGTTTTATGAGTGTGGTAAATTCAATACCTCTCATTTCCAATTTGATGCATGCCACCCACAGGCACAGAATCTTTCAGGATCCAAAACCAAGTTGACACTCATGCTCGTAGTCAAACAAAGCTCTGTTTGTCGTCAAGTTGTCCATTCTCTGGAAGAGAATCTACGAGTATCGAAACATACACAGATATGTATAAAAGTACACGCGAATGTACATATGTATGTAGCATGTATGAGTATGTACCTCCATTCCTCACCTTACATTTCCCAGTGCCTATATGAATGTGATGCAGCCAACCAACCAGCAGTCTGACAAACAATACACCTCATAATCTTTCCTTTAAAATCTCACAAACGTGCCGAAATAACTAGGAGTCCGACAAATATAGGTCTTCCATACAAAAGCCAGCTCTTTCGATTTGTTTTAAACAACGAAAACGAGCCGAAAACAAGCGTTGGACCATGTGCTTCTCAGAAATATGGGTTGGTAGGGGAGGGGCTGCAATCATCGCCTGAATATGCCGATGATGTGCCATCGGATAGCACGTAAACTGCTGGACACGCAAATCCAAGTGTGTTTATTTCGATCTTCCATTAGGTGGGATGTGCACGTCAGGAGCATTTGTATTATGACACTCAAAGCGAAGGTGTCCTTTTTTGAATTCAGCGAGTTGTAGAACAATCCGCACAGGTGGGCTTACATGCGTGTACATGAAACGTTTTATGTCGGAATTCGTGAGCTCTGGTTTACAACAGAGTTTTTCACAAATTTTGATGAAACGAGTACCTGCATGTGACTGTTGTTTGTACGAGTACGTAAAAGTGTTTCAAATGACATAGCCTTCAGAAGGAATTGGCAATGCTACGTTTGGCGGATGAGAAATTGTTTGTATAAAATTGAATAGAGTGTCATCAATCAACACGTCAGATATTAATTTTTTTCGGATTGGTTTCTCTTTGTGAATTGACACATTATTGAAAATTGTTTGTTTTTTTTTAAAGTACGTACTCGTATGTACAATACACAGATTCAAGAAATTATAAATTTCTTATCATAACTAAAACTAATTTAGAAAAGCTTCGATATTCGCAGTACTTTGCATTCTTGTCCTAGTTTCATTACAGCTGCAATCGGTGCGTTGGAAATTGACATAAAAGAAGGACTAAGATCTAATGTTATGATTTTAATTAAAATTTTTTCGAGTTCTTTTTTTTAACGTTTGACATTGCTTCGCGCAGAATTAGCTCTTTTAACGATACTGTCAATATGAATGCGAAAAGTTATATCCCTGTAGCATATTACACCCAAATCGCATATTTAAATAACAAAGGATACTAATTCGGCGAAATAAAATAATCTTTTAGGAGTAATGGAAGTGAGAGCTTGGCCTTTACTAACGTCGATTTTTAAAGCTTGTTCCTGGTTCTGAATTGAAAAGCTATTGTTTATGTATATGTTAGTTAGTCAACTTTTTTGATTGAAGTTAGAAGGTGTTAAAATGTTCTCATTCGAAATGTCAGATTGTATAACAAAAAGATTATTGATGATACGGTCTTCTGATCAAGGTGGCTTTCTTGGGGTAGCCCTGATGTAGCTTTAATTGGGTCTGATTAAGAAGATAAGAAGAGTAAATTGTACTGCCGCTCCACTTAACAAATTTGATTCACAATATAAACTACTGTAGGAAGTTGAGTATTTTGAATTTTATTGATAACTTAATTTTAAGTCCTTCACTTTTTACATCGCGCAGTTCCAAGAGCATCGAATTGCTTGCAAATACGGCCAAAGAAGTTTGTAGGATACTCAAGATATAGAAGGCTTATAGCTATTAAGTTGTATCGCACTTATTGTCCGGAATAAGAAACTCTTGTGTGACCATCTATGTCAGAAAGCGAAATTTTTGTTTGTTTTATTTTTTGAAAATAGAGTTTATTTGACGTCTAAAATTTTAAAGTTTCCTTACATGTACATTTATTTTCTGAAATTGTTTAGCCTTGTCGTTAGTTCAAATTCTGACTCTTCTGCTTTATTAATTTAAATTGGGACATAATGCCTTTGTTGAAAAGCTGCTCGTATTGGTCAATAGGTATTGCCAATAGGTTTGCATGACAATATCTGGCTCCATATCTCTCCCGTAACAGTTCAAAAACTGCTACTTTCGGCTGCTACATTCCTGATGTTTTCCCAACGGACTACCATCATTTTCGCAGTCTGAAGTCATTTTGCCGGCAGAAAAACTTCCGAAACCGAGAAGAAGTCATACAACTTTTGGGAATGTCATTGCGATAAAAAGTCGGGATTTTTACAAAAAAATTAGTATTTGACCTTGAGTCACGTTAGAAGAGAGTCTTAAATGAAAATGTGTAAACATTTCGTGTGGTACAAACTAATATTATCTGTCAGTTTAATAAAATGGACGATGATGGACAATGTTTTCGTCCATCAGATTTTAATCATGTGTTGCTTTACATACATTCATTTAATCCCCCAAAAAAATATCGGGTACATACCATATACGGTTTGTTTCACATGAATAATGTGCGAAACCAATAATCGAAGTATTCATATGCAAGTTATATTCTAATTTATATTGATAACATTTATTGAAATCAAATTACGATTAATTTCTAATAATTGCTTATTAGTTCAGGAATTTGTTATGATTTGAAAGCATTTTGAAGTCGTATTGAATGTTGTTGATTCACAATAATCTTAAGTGAAAGCCGATATAATGAGAGATTTTTTAAGCATTTGGTTTAATTGTCAAAAAAAAACACAGGAAAATTGCAAAAGTGTATACAATTTTCATTTGAATTGTTAAACTAATGCATGCTATTCACTTTCTAAAGGGTATTCCATGTAGAGATGACTACGACTACGTTTTAAGTGGTCCATATGGAGAGTCTAATTTTGAATCACTTTTTCGATCATATTGGTTGGTATCTCGCTAAAAACATGTGCAATGCTGTTTTCCAAGGCTACAATTGACTCTGGTTTATCGGTATATAAGAGTGATTTGACGTATCTAAATAATAAATTGTCTAAAAGCGTCAAATCCGGCCAATTCGCCGGTTCAAAACGAGTGATAAATTGCTTACTGAACTCATTTCTCAATTGGTCCATCGATTCGCGTGCTGTGTGGCATGTAGCTCGTGCAGCTCGTGCATTTTGGGCAAAAAAGAGTCCGAAATCACTGAACGATATCGAGCGCCATCGATGGTAACGTTGGTCTCACGGTAATCTTTTAAAAAATGATTCCGCTGAACCGTAAACCGCACCAAATAGTGCATTTTTACGAGTGCATTGGCAGCTCGTGTATTGTCTGAGATTGCTCATCGGACCAACTACGGCAGTTTTGTTTATTAACAGACCCATACAACCTGAAATGAGCTTCGTCGCTGAAGACAATTTTTCGATGAAAAGGCGGATCTTTCGTTTGTAAGGTTTTATTTCAAGATCATTGCGTTAAATCTTCCAGGTAGTCGAGTAACACAATCCCAATAGCTGCAAATAGCGACGAATGGACAAATAACGGTCTTCATTAACACTGGCGGATACAGCAGCAATATTCTCCTCTGCACGCACTCTTCGAACACGGGTAGGTGGCTTGATGTCCGATAGAATGAAATTGGTGCAAAATTTTTCACTATGGCTTGAATTGCTTGCTCAGTAGGTCGATTACGACGATTGTAAAATAGTCGAAGTGCGCGAGAAACGTTTTTCACAGAGCACGAATTTTGATAAATAATGAAGCGATGTTTGACTTTGACACATGTCACGAATCACGCGTGAACTATCAAAAATAGAAGACTGAAAAACCAAACAGCAAAAATCACATGGTGGTATACAAATTCTTTAAAACACTTTAAGCTAATGTTAATGTCTTTGATATTAGCTTTATTTAATAGATAATTGTATGCCATTAGTGTTTAAATATAATATCGGGCATATGCGCCTATGGTTAGCTCGAATGAGGCCCAATCGTGAAATCCAATTTTGTACAACTTTATCAGCAAACGTGTTAAACCACAGGATCGTGTAGGCCAGTTCACAGGTCCATTATGCGAAATTATGCGCTCAACAAATGTTTCCTGCAATAAATTGATGGTCTCGTGAGCCGTGTGGAATGTTGCGCTATCTTGTTGAAACCAAAGGTCTGTCAAGTCAGTGCCATTTAACTGAAGAACGAAGAAATCAGAAATCATGTTTCTACAGCGCTCTCCATTGACGTCCATCGTCCTTAAAAAAATATGGGCAGATGATTCCACCAGCCCATAAAGCACACCAAACAGTGAGTTTTAATGGTTGCGAGGGCGTCTCGATAAAGGCTTCTGGGTTTTCTCCACTCCAAATTAGGCAATATTGCTAATGGCCTCATCGGAGAACAAAATTTTTCGTTGACAATGAGGATCAAGCTGAACCATGTTTTCGGCCCATTCACCGAACCTACGAAGCGTATAATGGTCACGCGATTTCAACTCTTGCACAAGCTGGATCTTATGGCTTACTTTTAAGCCAAAATCTTTCCGTAAAATCTTCCACAAAGTGGATAGGCGTAGCTCCAATTGCGGTGCACGATGGCGAATTGATTCATTCGGATTCTCCTCAACACTGCGCTCCACAATGGCAATAACTTCTTCTGTTCGCACTGTTTGTCGTCTTTGGGGACGACGTACGTGGTGCGAAAATGGACGCAGCACACGATAAGTTTGGCGAACCGAACCATGGTTTTCAAAATATGTTTGCACAATTTGCACGCGTTGTTCTGATGTTAATCTATTCATCGTAAAATGGCAAAACTGCCAAATTGACAATCTGTAAAAACAGTGTTGCCAGTTTAAAAACTAAAACTCTAAAAAACACTCTTTATAAGGAGATTGAATACCATATAAAAATCTATAATGTAAATGTTTTGTAAAATCGACCAAAAAATAGAAAATGGTGAACAGAGATTGCTTAGAATAGAAGGACCCATTTCTAGCAGTGGTTGACAGGTGTGACATTTTTAATTTTTTCATAGGTAATCTCGATGAATTTAGAATGTCGTTCGGCTAAAGTACTGATGAATCGGAATTCAGCACCGTTTGCCGAATATTATAAAATCTTATATTATCTGAAAAATTTCTGAATTCGGGTATGGGTTATAATTTGAAAAATATCCGAATAATGTTTTTGTAAAACTATATGCCTTCAACATCTTGTAGTGGCTTGACGCACTATGTTGCTTGGTCAATTACTATTCAAAAGTTGCCGGGTTCAAAAATTAGTCAACACCGAAAAGTAAAAAAGGGGATGTACTTTTTTGATGTCATCACAATTTCACTGGGCTATAGCAAAATTCTGGAAGTGAAATTTTCTATCTACCAAATGTCTCCCTCTCACTCTCCTGACGTTTGGAATCGGAAAAAAACCGTAGGTCGCATCTCATTGCACATAATATGACAAGGCGAACAAGACAGTAAGCGGCAGAGACTAGGGCTTTACCAACCATGGACTATCACGCCAATATTCTGCTTAATTTATTTTTAATTTTTTATATACCTTGGAAATATTTTCTGAAAGTTTCAACCTGATGTTATGAAAAGTAATAGGACCATAAATTCAGATAAAATCAGAGTTTTTCTCAAAACTGCGTTTTTTTTTTCAAATTACCTATTATTAAAAATTTGGCGACATCTTTAAAGTAGTAAGCTTTCTTTTGGGGAATTAGCTTTAGCTTTGAAGCACGCAAATAAATTTATTAACTGGATTTATTTGACGTCCGTTTTGAAGTAGTCAATTGAGTCAGTTTTTTTTTCAGTTTATATGCATTTTTATTCTCAATCATTAATTAATTCTTACATGCTAGACAAAAAAAACGCTTAAAAATTAACTTAATTAACTCAAAATTATCTTATTCTAACTTACTGGCCCCATGCGGGCACTCTAAGTTAAACCTAACACTTAACTATGTCTTTCGACGAATCTTACGTTACATATTTATACTATCTCTATTCATTATTAAAACTAAGAAAACTTTTTTTAACAAAAAGTTAGTAACATGACTTCTTTTTTTTTTACTTTATTATAAAACTTAAAACTAACACTTACAAACTACCTAAGAATAAATCTTAATCTACTTAACCTACTTACATCTAATACATAACATAAACATACAAATATATATATATATATACATTATATATATATACTTAATATATAAATATGTGCGCATACATATACTTTTTTTTAAATTTTTTATTTTTTTTTTTTTTTTTTTTTTTTTTATATTTTTTTTTTACTTTAATCTACCTTAATCCTACCTAAAACTATGTAAGCCGGCCATGGCTAAAAAAACAAAAAAGGCTGAAACGCTTCTGGAGGGACAAAACCGATAAAGCGAACTCTCTCATGATACATATAATTGGCGTAGTAAGCCCCGGAAATCAAGTTTACCGAGGTCATTGCTCTTGCAATGTGCCTTCGAGTCAACTTAATAACAAAATTGTCCACTCTTATTAGGTTTGCCCTATTGTACAAGACTTCATTAGGATAGAATTTTATGTACTCATACTCTGGTGTTCTGTATAAGCGAAGACAAGCCCTCTCAAACACCCGAATCTTTTCCAATAAACTGGCTCTCACGTTGAACCACACGGGGCATCCAAATACAAGCATAGGCCGGATAAGGGCCATGTAGCAGACCACCTTCACCCTCGCATCGAGTTGGCTGTTATAAAACAGCCTCCTTGTAAGGGCAAAAGCACCATTGGCTCTGGCCAGAGCAACATCTATATGTTTGTTAAAATACAGATATTGATCTAGCCAGATCCCAAGGTATCTGACTATATTTCGACAAGCAATGGGCTGTCCATGTTGTCCGACGATAGAGAACTTTCGCCAATTCTTTCTGGTAGTAGTCAATTGAAACTGGCCTTTCGTGTCAGTCACTGGTATTTTGGTGTTAAGAATATTTTTTAAGTCTGTTTATTAGTAATAAATACTTAATCTTAGTTCGAATTAGTAAAAATAATATTTTCATTTTATTTATCTGAAATTACTCGTACTTATCAATTTTACCACCGTACATTAGAAAATAAAGTTATCTTTATAGTACGGGTTACAGAGTATTGGAACAAAATAGATGAATTAGAGAAAGAAAAATTATAAAATTATGAAAAAAAAAATACAAAATTGGCTCAGAACATTACTTGCAATTAGACTGCATATTATATTACAAGACGAATATCAGCTGGAAGCGTTCTGGAACAAACGACCTTTTCTTTCCTATACCATTAACCAAAATAAGTGAAGCACAAAATACGGTAAAGCGAAGGAAATGAAGTTTATTCTCTATAAAAATTTAGTTTTAGTTTAACAATTCGTATTCAAATATAAGTTAGCACTTACTTTTTGTAATCATGTGTTGCTTCACATACATTCATTTAATCCCCAAAAAAAATATCGGGTACATACCATATACGGTTTGTTTCACATGATTAATGTGCGAAACCAATAATCGAAGTATTCATATGCAAGTTATATTCTAATTTATATTGATAACAATTATTGAAATCAAATTACCATTAATTTTTAATAATTGCTTATTAGTTATATTCGTATTCAAATATATGTTACCACTTACTTTTTGTAGTGAACGCTCCGAGAATCGAAATGCAAATGGCCGATTTATACTTAGTGTGGTATATTCTTCCACCATTTTCCGCGCCCATTTTTGACGTTTGACAAAAAGGAAATTTAGTTCTGTTTGAATTTAAACAAGCAAATATTCACGGCTCTATTTGCTTTTGAATCCCCGATGTGTTCACTTTACATGGAAATATTTAACATCAGCAAAAAGAGATAATAATTATATAAATTAACAAATAAGCGGTTAATTAAAAAACATAGTAAAAAACTTTATTCAAATATTTAATTCTAATACCGTCTGCAAGTCTAGTATGCTGGTCTTTTATAACCTGGATATTGTAAAAGGTCAAGGGATGATATTACTTTCAGGTTTGATTGTTCGTTGCCGATAAAGTTGTCGAAGGATGATATCACTTTCGGATTGAGTTGTTTGTTGATCTGATCACACCGTGTCGTTATCCGGAACGTGATTACATGATGTTTGCATGCAAACTGTTTCGAAGGACGTATGTTTGTTGATAACTGATTCCTGCTAACTTACATAAGTATTATAGAAACACAAACGGTAAAAAAAAAAATTACCAAGGCAGAATGGAATATCAGTTGGATTTCTTTAGGTGATATACGACAGGTTTCAAAAAACGCCTTAGTTCAAAATGTTGCCTTATATTATAGATGTTGGGAGACCATTCCAGACTGTGTTGACGTGAGGAAAGAATCGCCTGTGAGATGTGAGGCAAGTAAATCGGTTTGATATTATTGTTAATGTAAAATTGGATTGCGAACATATAAGCTTGCCGTATAAATACTCAAGCTTTCTTGTGTTTATAATGCCGGCGAGTTGTGATAAGGTTCGATATTCAATAAAAGTCTGTAGACTGCATCCGATGATCTTTCTCGCTTAGTTTAGTTAGTTTTAAATGCATTTTATTTTTTAAATCATTAACTCTTACATACTAACAGAAAATGCTTAAATGCTAGCTTAAAATTACTTAACAACCTTATACTAACTTACTGGCCCCACACAGGCACTCTAAGCTACTCTAAATTCTTATATATATGTCTTTCGACTTTGTTTACATTTTATACTTATATATACTTATTTTCTATGCTTAAGGCTAAGAAAAAAATTGTTAACAAAAACTTAGCATATGGACATAATTTTTTATTTTTTATAAAATCTTAATATCTAACTTAAAATAAACCTTAGTCTACCTAACCTACATACACAATACACACATATACACACATAGACATTATACACAATAACATACATATACTAGTATATACCTTTATATATACTAATTTATATATATATTTCTTAAGTGCTAACCTAAACCTATGCAAGCTGGCCATCGCTATTTACAGAGCAAATAGATTGGTCAGCTCTGCCTCATTAGTGAGGCTGGTACGTAATTGACGGAAACGACGACGAAACATCTTCTCCATCATTCAACCACCAGAAATGCTGGTGCTGCTGAACGACATCCCTCTTATCGCGATTCCCCACCGTCTCTGTTGTAGTTGAGTCGCCTGTCCCCAGCTTTCCGAGCGACATGGAAGATTAACGGGACCGCTGATCTATCCTGGATCAACCCTATCTGATCTAGGTAGAGGAATGCTTCCGGTGGAACGAGGCCGTCAGAGCGCACACTCTCGTGGTAAAGGTAGTTGGGGTAGTAAGCCCCATATATCAGGTTATTCGTCGAGGTCATTGCTCTTGCAATGTGCCTTCGAGTCAGCTTAATTACGAAGTTGTCCACTCGTATTAGGTTCGCTCTGTTGTAAAAAACCTCATTACGATAAAATTTTTTGTACTCCGACTCTGGTGTTCTGTACAAGCGAAGGCAAGCCCTAAGGCAAGCCCTCTCAAACACCCGAATCTTTTCCATTAAGCTTGCTCGCACATTGAACCACACGGGACAACCAAATACCAGCATGGGCCTGATAAGGGCCATGTAGCAGATTACCTTTACCCTCGCATCGAGTTGGCTGCTATAAAACAGTCTCTTTGTAAGGGCAAAAGCTCCTTTGGCTCTGGCCAGAGCAGCATCTACATTTTTGTCAAAATACAGAAACTGATCTAGCCAGATCCCAAGGTATCTGACTACATTTGGACAGGCTAGTGGCTGTCCGTGTTGTCCAATGATCGAGAACTTTCGCCAATTTTTTCTGGTATCCCTAGAGGCTCTAGACAACGGCGTCCTAAAGAGAATGGTTTCCGACTTCTGAAAGTTGATTTTCAACTTCCAGTCATCGCAAAATCGTCTTATCTTATCGAAGTCACGCTGCAAGAGAGTATTAATGACCTCGATTTTTGGACCTGTTCTGTACGCTATCAAATCGTCTGCGTACGCAATAGTGTTGGGAAGTGAACCTATCAAGTCGCTTGTATAAATGTTGAATAGGATCGGCGAATTGACCGCGCCTTGCTGCAGACCATTTTTAATTTGAAATATTCCAACAGAAGTCACATCGCCATTTTTCACGATGAACTGTCTGTTGGTTAGCATATTATAAAGAATGTACAAGAGTGGTTTACTGATCCCCAGCCTAGTCAGCTTATAGAAAAGACCCTCTAACCATACGGTGTCGAAGGCCTTCTCCAAGTCAACAAGGCAGGCACCAGTACATTGGTTTTTGCCTTTATTCCATTGGATATCGGACACCAGTTTAGACGCGGCATGTGAGATATAATGTCCCGCCTTAAAACCGAATTTATTATCCGGAACTATATGTTTGTCCTCAACCCACCTAGACAGAGCTCTATTGATTACTTTTTCAAACACCTTACTGATATTCGGAAGGAGACTTATCGACCGGAGATTCGCCGGATTGGATATATCCTTTCCCTTTTTGGGGATAGGTTGAACCACCGCCGTTTTCCAATGCGCTGGATAATGTGCATTATTCATTGCATTATTAAACAGGGTGGTGTAAATGTCCACCGCTTCTAGAGGAAGATTTCTTAGCCCTGATTGTGTCGAAGATCTCATGGAGCTCTTCCTTCGAAATGAACGGAGGTAGGTCACCCTCTCTGGTAATGACATTATTTGCCATATTTTCGTAGCTGAACCGGGTGAAACCAGAGCCCTCAGATCGCCAGTTCTCTACTTCATTTCGAATGTAGAAGTCGTGCACCAAGACGCGACTGTCCAGGTCATAATTAGGTCCAATGGTATCAGTGGCCTTGTATATTTCCTGGAAAGTCGCCCCTATGGCTTCAACTTTCTCCTGTGGATCCTCGATCACAAAGAAGTCGTCATCATCAGCGGCCTCATTTGGATCAATACCTGCTATTGTCAGTAACCGTTCGTTGTCTGTTGTCCGCGCTATTTTAAGACACTGAAGGTCGTTTTGATTTTTTCACCGAAATAGTTTATTTATTTGCGGGAACATATTCGGGTTGCTGGTGTTTACAGCCCGAACCCTGTTGTTCCAATACGAACTTACAGAAATTCTGTAATTCTCTTTTATTAACGTTTGAATATTTTTAATCGACGCCTTCAGTGTCCTAATCTCCGGGTCTTGTCTGTCCGTAAACTGTCTGTACAAGTTTTTGAGTCTTGACAGAAGTCTACTTTTCTGTCGGTGCAGTGCGTCAATAGTAGGATTGCGGAACAGGTCTTCGTTAGTCGTATGTCGATACCGCGGTATTGTAGCGGCCATAGTTTGTTTAATTGTCTCGTCCATTTGTTTTAGGTAATTGTCGATCTCCTCGTTTGACAAATTCCTATTGGACGGTGGGTGGAGCGTATTCGAGGAGAGCGCACTTGTCATGGTTGCAGAGAAGCGTGTCCATCGAGTCTTACTGTAGTTGTAAGAATATCTTTGGACAAACTCCTCCAATTCCGCAATTTCGTTGGGAAATGTAATTTCGGTCACTAAAACCGCAATGGTCACTGTCATACACGAATGTGCGCAGACAGTTTAGCGTTTGTAAATTCGTACCTTTCAGTCGAATACGTTCGTCGTATAGCAGTAGATCCAGATAAGACCCGCCTCTGGGAAACGACGGGTTATTCGTCGCTTTAAGACCGAGTCTGTACATGAAATCGTGCTGACCCCACCAATCGAGTAGTAGGTTCCCTCTAGTATTTGGTAAATTATTTCCCCAATCTCTGTGTTTAGTGTTGAAGTCCCCACGGATTATAAAATAATTCTCCCCGATTCCAGCCTCAGAAGTCGAAAAAGCGTGTCGAGCTCTGTGATGAATAAAGTGGATTGTGAAGCCTCAGGTGCATAAACAGAGGCCAAGTACAGCCGCTTTCCACTGCGGAGCGGGATGTAAATGACGACTGCCTCCAACACCCGGAACCTACGCAACACTCCCTTGTACACTCTGTGAAATTTTATACCTTGTTTAATGAAGATCGCGACTCCGCCTCCACGATTGGATCGGGGCCGGTTTCTTCTTCTAAAAATATAATTATTGTACTCCAGTTTGTGCTTATCGGTTAGCTTGGTTTCGCTAGCGAAAAGCACATCAGGAGTGTGGTCTTGTAGCAATTTAAACATCGCGGCTCTTCGTTCGATCCTAATCAGTGAATTAACATTCACCGCAAGGACCTTCAAAGATTGCTCCACCATGTGCGTACCCATTACGACATGTGTTGCGTTAGGCCCGGCAGCAGCGCGTAGATCTGGTCCACCCGCTTGGCCTGTTCTTACACCTGCTTTTGCAGCTGAGCCATCTGCCCTTGGATTGAGAGCAAGATGGCCAGCATGTTAGGTGCAGCTTCCGTTGTTCTCGGCACTGGCGCCGGAGAAGCAACAGTCGCTTGCTGTACCGTAGCCTCCCTACCTGCCGCCATTTGGGCGTAGGAAATTTGGGACGTGACGGCTGGTGTTTGAAACCTAGCAGGTGAACGTTTGACCTCCACCTTCTGCTGCTGAGCCAGTTTTGCTTTCTTAATATCAACGAACTTAGGACAACCCCGATAGTTTGCGGTGTGTCCCACGTTCCCACATAATACGCACGAGAGCTGCGTCCTATCGGATGCTCCGTCTTTACCCAGAGCACACTCCTCGGAACTGTGGTTCTTTGCGCACTTCACGCATCGGGGCTGCATTTGGCAGTTCGACGCGGCGTGTCCGAACCTCTGGCAGCGAATGCATTGTATAACACCTTCGCTCCTTTTTAATTTTTCCCAGTGAACCACTTGGTAGTCTAGGACATTTATACTCCTTAGACTATCCAGACGGCTTTCGGGACTGAGCTGCACCAGGAAGAACGGCAGACTCCGTTTCTCCCGCCTGGCTCTAGCTTGGTAAATGGCTTTACCCCCACGAACTTGAGTCCTTCGCACTCCTTCTCTTTGAGCAGTGCCAGGATCTCCTCAGGATCAGAAGACGGTTCCAACCCCTTCAGCAGCATCGATTGCCGCTTTTCACACTTCGGTGTGAATGAGTAGTGCTCCGTCGTCGTTTCCTTTAGGAGCTCTTTCACTTTCGCGTAGCCCTCCACTGTATTACAGTGGATGGCATGGCGATCATTCCCCAATCTCTTAATGTTAAAATTATTACCAATGACCAGCTTACACAGGTCCTTGGTAGCATTTACCTCCAATTTGTAGGTGTTGATAGGAGGCACCTTCTCCTTCTTCTTCTGCTGATGCTGCTGCCGCTGTTGTTGTTGTTGTTGTTGTTGCTGCTGCTGCTGCTGTTGTTGTTGTTGTTGCTGCTGCTGTTTTAGCTGTTGCCGTTGTTGTGACTGCTCTTGTTGTTGCTGCTGCTGTTTCTTAGGCTTTTGTTGTTGTGTTTGCTTTTGAGCAAGCTGCTGTTGTTGGGATTGCTCTTGCTCTCTCTTCCTTCTTACTATTTGTTTTTTTTTATGGTCAGCACTCTTTGTTGCAGCATTTTAATGCTGCTACTTATGGCCTCCATTTCTTCCTCTTCATCATCAGATTCGCTTGCTGCCAATGAAGCGAAGTTGTTGGTCGTTGGTAGGGTGGGACGTTTTATCAAGTTGGAAGTTGAACTAAGCTTCCTTCTTCTCTTTGTTTTTGGCGTATGGCTCGAACCACTCGAAGCCTCACCTGACATCATTTCAGCAGGTCCCGCTATAGGTATAGCGGACCGCTCATTATAATCCATCACGTGATAAAACCGGTAACACCACTTATTCTTATTTAAAAATAAATAAATTAATAAAAAAAAAAAAAAATCGTCTGCCGACTACCCAGAGTAGAACCTTTGCAGTCTCAAGCGAACACACTAACACTGTGCTGATTGGAGCTTAATCCAAATTGTTCAATTTTTTTGTTAAGCGAAACACTTCTCACTCACATATATAGAGACATGATCAAATCTTCGCAAATTGAAGATATATCGTGTTATAGTATTGAATGCTCCATTTAACTTCCTGTATGAGCTGTAATCGGAAGAAGCAAAGAGTTTTCAGCCATAAGCGCAATAAGTGCGTTTGCTATTTTGAGCTTAATATCTCTCAATTGTTGATAAACTTCTAAAGACTCCAAGGATTTTTGATATATGATCCCTGGAATGATCAAAGTATTGTTGAAAAAAACTCCCAGGGTTTTACTTTTGCAACAATTTCAAGATTGGTGGAACGTCACATGAGTGCAGAAAATTTTGAGAGGCAGACAGACACTTTATATTTCGAAGGATTAATGGATAATGCATTCAAGGATGATCATGATGGTATGGCAGATAGGTCTTCACTAAGCTTTGCGACTGCATCTTCTATTAAGCCCATTGGAGCACCTAAGTGGAGTTGTACCTCATCAGCATACATTTAGAATTTACAATAAGATAAACATGAAGGTAAGCCATTGATGAATATTGAGAACAATAAGTGTCCAAGTAGTGTGCCTTGAGGAACACCTCTGGAAGGTAAGAAGATAGTTGGCTTGAAAACAATGACTAAGAAATAAGTTTAACGGTTGTGTTAGATAGATGAAATATGTTGGAGAGTTTATTACACAGAATTATTGGATAAACTGTGTCAAAAGCTTTGGAAAAGTCAAGAAGTATCAGCAGTGTAATGAGTTCATGTTCAATTGCAAGTCAGATGTCATCTGTAGTACAGCTATAGTTTGCGCGAAATCCTGATTTGAACGGAGATAAAAGCTTTGATATTACTCTCGCTTGTTTCCAGGAAACGGGGAATGCTGAAGTACCTAGTTATGACTGTGTTAAATAATTTCGATAAAATGCGGATAAAATTCGTCAATTCCAACACATTTCGATTTTACGAAAAGAATGGCCCCACAAACGTCTAAAAGGTTAACTGTCGATAGCGAGAAAGTTTCTTCTGAATTATTTAGTTTTAATAATTGAAAAGAGCTCAGGGTTATCGCCGGTAATGCCTCGATTGGGTTTTTGCTAATCTCTTCAGTATTAGCATCATCGCTAATGCGTGGAGATGTTTTACCGATGCCAATGAAACACTCATTCCACAGCTGCTTGTAGGATTGATTTGGAGTAAATCTATTTGAAAAATCTGTGTGTTTTGATGTTTTTGTCTCATTAGTTAACCCGATTTCTTGATTTCTTGAACTTAGTGTGCATTCCAATGCAGCTAAAGTGTTTCCAATGATTATATATTTTAGCTTGTCTCTTATTGACATTTCCTTTAATATGATGTTATTAATCTATAAACACTTAGCATTTTTCACCACTCTAGGTCATAGGGAACGCATCTGTTGTAAAGGTGAATTATATTTTTATTTAGTATTTCGACCTTACGTCCGATATACAGTAAATTGTTCAGTACATTGTTTTCTATAATAAGAAAATATAGGCAATCACGTCTACTGGAGGTTGAAGGTGGAAAAGGTGGCAACATGCCAGCGAAAGTTTGGAGTTGTTTGACAGCAAAAAAAAACTCAAGGAGATATTTGATAAATTTTCATCTTTGTTCACTGTGAAACCTCATGGCAATACCACAACATCTGGCAGTGAACTAAGTAACACCTTCGCCATTGTTTTCCTGCGTAATATCTTTTCGGTGTTTCCTCCTCCTGCCATCACCCATCATAAGAGGCACACGCACAAACAAATTTGTTTTATTAAGTCGTTTTTTATCACTTTTTGGAAGTGTAGAATCACGTCAGTTGTACAGAATGGCTCCATTTTCTAGGTCATATATCGGGTTAGCTGCTAGAATATACCCGAGGCTGGTATGCATGTCGTAAGAGGTGACTAAAACCCACTGGGCCGGATTCAAGTGTTAAGCGACCCGTGCCAGAATCGTCCAGGTTGGGGGCCCAGTATAAAAAACAACCCAATCTCTAACGGAGCATCCAGATACTTGGCGACCTCCAGATCAGCCGGCCTTATCTGTCTAATGCGGATCTATGGACAGATGGACTACACTTTCTCCGCTACTCGTGAGAAATAAAATGAATTCTACGCACAAAATCTTGAAATTACTGTGTTCAACCGATTACAGAGTTAGATCCCGCAATAACAATACATGGACTGTCAGTGTCCTTAATCCAGAAAATTACCGTTCGCTTTCGCAAAAATTAAATGCCGAGAAGATTCAATGACATACGTGTAGGCCAAGTTAATGACTTCACTACCTACTCTCTCTTTTGCCCAATGATGAACTTCCGAAATACGCAGTAGTAGTAACCGAGCCGTGGAGCTGTAAAGATCTTCCAACGTTTTGCATTTAGTCTCTTTTTTTTTTATTCACTTACTTAGTAACCATTAGTATTCTTTCTTTTGATGATATACTTTTTAATAAAGAATCTTTTTATTTTGTAAACGTTAATTAGTTCCTACATACGTATGAAAATAAAGCGGAGAGACCCATACACGTGGTAGCTAGAGGCTTGCATGCCTCTTGTCAACCATACTCTACTCCCAGAAGGAGCCTCGCCGTGTGAAATGCGTCAGAAAACATTTGAAGCGAGAGTGCAGTGGCGCGAAAGAGGCCCAAGCGATATGCATCAACTGCAGGGGAAAGCATCCAGCTAACTACCGAGGCTGCGAAGTCGCGAAGCAGTTGCAAAAACGACGGGATCATTCCAAAACGATGCCTTCTAATAATGCAGGGCCCGCGAGTACGAGAAGTCATAACAGCGGTTCAACCCCAACGCCTAAGAAGGCAAAGATAGCAAGCACCGTAATGGCCGCTAAATTCACCAATAAGAACAAAGTCAAAAATAACTATGCGCAAGTCAAAAGAGAAAAACTTACGCGCAAATAGTGGCGCGAGCAAATACGACCAACTGTGAATCACCTGATCCTGCTTCAAATGTTTTCTCAGTAATTCTCGAGAGACTAGAAGAGCTGACTAAAACAAATAAGATAATAGTCGAACGGCTTCTCGACCTCGAAGCAGATCTGTGGAATTAATCGTGGCAAAGAAGCTCAATATTCTTGCGTGGAATGCCAACGGCCTGCAAAAAAGGCGCTGCAAAATAGAAAACACGAATTTATTGGCCTATTAAACTCTCTTGGACCAATCTTTATTATTGGTGGCGACCTTAAAGTGAAGCACACCTTTTGGAGCTCAAGTTGTATCTCACAAAAAGGCAAAACTCTCTACAAGGCTGGTATGGAATGTGGTCGCCAATTTTACTCAATAGGCAGACCGACGTACTAGACCTCGGATGTCGCCAAAATACCCGATCTGATAGACTTCCTTTGTCGGAAATGGAGTAAACGCTAGTTATGTCAATGTTGAAGAAGCTTCGATCTTTCCTCCGATAATTCTCCAATTATCCTTTCATTGTGCGAATCCTTGGTTAAGAAACAAAGACCACCCAGATTATCCAACAAAAAAACTCACTGGAAAGATTTCCGAATTGAGGTTGTCGAAAATACTGAGTTAAAAGTAACGCTCAGAACGCCTTATCAACTTGAAAAAGAAGTTGAACGGTTTGTTGAAGACATACAGTAAGCGGCCTGTAATAACACCCCACGCGAATCGAACAAAGTAGTCAGTATCGGCATAATACCCCCGCCGGAAATCAGGGAAATGAAAAGGAAGAAACAAAGAACGCGGAAAAAGTGGCATGAAACTCGGACTCAACAAGATAAATCGTCCTTTAATAGGCTCTGCAACTTGTTGAAAAAATCCATCAAGGACTTCAATAATCAAGGTATTAATAACTACCTAGAACACCTCATAGCGAAAAAAAAATACCAATTAAATACCACTAAAGCCCCAAACACACGTAGCGCCAATAAGAAGAAATAAGGATGACTGGGCGAAAGAAGATAAAGAAAAAGCTAACGTTTTCGCCGGCCATCTTGCAGAAACGTTCAAACCATTCGACGGGGAAGGGCTTCCAAAGAATGTCAATACGCTAGACGTGACGACGAACCTTCCAATAGAAAAGGCTACACTTAGGGAACTTAGCCAGGTTATAGACATGCCTAAGCCAAATAAAACCTCCGGATATGATTTAATTACGGGAGAGATACTTAAAGCGCTACCAAAAAAAGGTTTGCTAAAGCTGCTCTATCTTATAAATGCCACCATTAGTGGAAAGTTGCCGAAGTTATTATGGTTCCGAAACCCGGTAAACCGCTGACTTTAATCAAGTTACACAGAACAATATCGCACCTCCCTATTGTATCGAGGGTCATCGAGCGAATCTAACTTAATTGTCTTAAACCGATTATTGACACAAATCGCCTCTTGCCCGATCATCAATTTGGCTTTAGAAGCCAAAACTCTACTGTTGACCAATGTAATTGAACGAGCAATCGAGTATAAGTTAGTCTGTTCAAGCGCATTGCTTGACGTTTCGCAAGCTTTTGATATGGTATGGCCCGAGGGCCTGAAATATAAACTTCGACAAGTTCTACCCGAGCAATTGTTTCATATTTTAAGTTCATACGTAGATGGCCGACTCTTCCGTGTCAGACACGGAAACGATTATTCCAATTTTAAGACAATAAAGGCGGGGGTGCCTCAAGGAAGTGTACTTGGCCCTCTGCTATATTTGCTTTTTACCCGCGACACACCGCAAACGGACGATACTGTGCTAGCCACATTTGCTGATGACACTGCCATTTTGACAACAGTTAAAAAAGTCGAAGAACCAACTGCTAAATTGCAACGTGCCTTTACACGGATTTACAAGTGAACAAGGACTTGGCGAATCGCGCTTAATGAAAACAAGTCTGTCCATGTGAACTTCATTCTCAAGAAAACTGACAATTTACCTGTGTTTATCAACGCGGTACAAATTCCTTTCGCAAACGAGGCCAAATATCTTGGTATGACACTCGACGCTAAACTTAAATGGAGAGCACACGTTAAGAAAAAACATGAAGAGCTTGAGATGAAGTATAGAGACATGTACTGGCTACTTGGAAAGTACTCCAAGCTCAGTTTAGAAAACAATTTGCTGCTATACAAGCAAGTGCTAAGACCGGTCTGCACATATGGTATACAGCTTTGGGTTTGTACTAAAATCAGTAACGTTAACGTCTTACAGACATTCCAAAACAAAGTTCTTCGAGGGTTTGTTAATACACCGTGGTACATTAGAAACAATGATATCCACAAAGACCTAGGCGTCGAAAACGTTCAGAACGAAATTAAAATGTTTGCGCAAAAACACAAAAATCGACTACAGGGACATACGAATATTTCTGTTCTGTTGACGAGATAAATTTGTTGCGCTGTCTGAAAAGGACTAAGCCTCTCGATCTAGCGCGGTGCAGCAGCAGGCAGCAGATCGCCTGCAAAATATCTTATTAAAGCAAAATAAAACGTGAAAGAAGAACTGCTTGTTGAGTGTGAACTCAGTCGTAGTCTGTATAAGAGAGCTGTTTTTATGAGTAAGAATCTCACACTACTGTAAGTTCCGAAACCTATAATGTGTATAAAGATTTCTCACCTACCCACAGACAAAAAAAAAAGAAAAAAAAATATATGTATATCGGGCCATTGATATTATTTTCGGAAAGATGCTTCTGAATATGCAAGATCGTTGACTGTCATTGAAGTGATCCGCAAATTAATTTTAATCCTCCATCGAAATGTATAATTTATTTCTGGGAACACATTCGCAATGCTGGTGCTTATAACCTGAATTTGACTTAATTACAAATTTGAATTCCCGTTTATTAATATTTTAAAATTTTTGATCGACGACTTCAATTTCTTTACCTCCGAGTTGTTTACCAGCGAGTTAATGGATAGTACAAGGTTTTTAGTTTTGAGAGCAGTCTATATCCTAATTCCAGTCTCAAATGTCAGAAGGACTGAGAAAACAAATATGGATTACGTCTGAAATTTTAGTTAGAAGGCAAACATATTTTAACTTTATCAAATTAACATGACATGGAATACGGTATGATGAGTTTTCTGACCAGAAATTTTTAGCTGTGGTTAGCTTAAGTTTCAGAAATCTAGATTGTATTTATACTCGTATTGCTATTAGAGATAACGCCGAATAAAAGCCTAAAAACAGAACTCACAGTGCAAAGATTTATCAACCGCAAAAAAAATGCGAAGTTATCTACTTACTTTATTTTAGAACATAAGGGTATATTACACCGATAAATAAAATACATCTCAAAAAATCTGCAGTATTTTAGATAGATAGATAGATAGATAGATAGATAGAGAACAGATTGGCGCAGAAGAACAGACTATATGTATTTGTGGAGAAAAAAAATGTAAAGAATCCTTCATTAGTCGAACCATAGCGTGTTATCCTACCATCGCTACAAATCATATTGTAAAGCCAATGAAAAAATACCAACCTGATTTAAATTTTTTGATGCAAAAGTTCCAATCGCTAAGCGAGACAAAAATTAAAGACAGTACTTTTGTGGGTCCAGACATAAGAAAGCTTACAAAGGATCCAGCGTAGGTATGGATTCATTAGAAAAACATGCATGGTGTTCTTTCGTAACAGAAAACTTCCTCGGTAGCGGATGTAAGACTTCATATTGTACTGATGACGTCAAGAAAATTCTGGATGCTTATCACAAAATGGGATGTAAAACATCTTTTAAAATTAATTTTTTGCATTCTCACCTTAATTTTTTTCCAGAAAATATATAATGATATTGAGGATAATGTGTATGATGTGGCAGGTTTTAAGATTCACCGTGGTGATAGAATAGCTCGTGCTGTCTCTGCTATTTATGTTCGCAAAGGTTTACAATTAACACCGGTTTGCAAATCAGCGCAGGACTCCGGGCTTGACTATTGCTTCGTTTACATCGTGTGCGAGTCTGAAAAAATATTATTGGGTACTGCGTACAGAGGAGATCAACATGTGGACTATTTTCCAATAGTACATGTACTGGAACTATACTCTTGCAGCGCCTCGCATGTTGTTCTCTGTGGTGATTTTAATTGCAACTTAATTCACACAGGCGTTTAGTCGAAATTCGTGAATAGTTTTAAAGCTCTTAGCTTGTTTCCAGTTAATACAAGCATTCCTACTCATTTCCAGGGTGACGCAAATACACTTATGGATAATTTTTTTGTCAGTGACACAAAGAAGGTCATATTTTACAATCAAATCTCAGCCCCTGCCTTCTCTAGACACGATATGATCTTTTAACCCTGAGATTTTCAAAATAAACCGACGGAGTTTGGTTACCAGTTCAGAGATTTTAAAAATCTAATTTACCAAGGTTTGGTGCACGACTTCCACCGTACTGACTGGAATAATGTTCGCTTCCTACAGTCGGTTGATAATAAAGTACTATCTCTTCAAGAGCAGATTAGATTTCTTTATGATGAAAATGTTGCTGTGATGTCTAAGGTTGTTCGTAGATTATCGCCACCTTGGTTAAGCAGTAGTATCATATAACTGATGCAAGAGCGAGATAGATCTTTTAATCTTTGGAGGCTACACAAACTTGAAATATTGCATCGTATGTATTCCCGCCTGCGTAATAAAGTAGTGTCAGAGATAAGAGCTGCGAAAACGATCTACTACGAAAATAGATTGAGCTAAGAGAGCTAAAAAATTGGAAAAAAGAACACTAAAGTGCCTGACGAAGTTGATTGCGACCTTCTTAATCAAAAATTTGTCACAATGCCTACATCTCTCACAACCGAACCCAAGCAATATACCTTAGAATCATCAAAAATTGATGCCCATAATGGACCTTTTAGCTTCAGATGCGTAAGTGACGCAGACGCTCTTGAGGCTGTATTGTCAATAAAATCTAATGCAACAGATATCAACGGAATTGTTCCAAGTTCTTAAAACTTCTGCTTCCATATATTCTGCCGTCCGTGACTATGATATTTTTAATCACATCATTACCTGCTCTGCATATCCGCGTGAATGGAAAAAGACAAAAATTATTCCAATCCCTAAAAAAGGAAGTAGTGAATACAGACCCATTGATGTCTTGCTCTGGGCCTAAGGTAACTTCCTGAGCTTAAACCCCACAAAATCTGAAGTCCTATCCATAAATAGGAAGGCACTAGACGTTTCACCCTTACCGCCGATCAAACTTAGTCCAGAAATCGTCCCATATGTCAGAACTGCGGAAAACTTGGGAATTATCTTTAATGACACGCTTACCTGGGATGACTATATTAATGCTGTTATCGGAATGGTTTGGAGAGATCTTCGATTGCTCTGGTTAATGAAATTGTTTACACCACAACAATAAGGAAAATGCTGGCAAAAACGCTCTTACTGCCAATTTTACTATATGGATGTGAGGTTTATGGTAAAGTTGATTGTGGAAGTGAAAAAAGGTTTAATGTTATCTACAACAATATCACTCGCTATGTGTATGGACTTTGAAGATTTGATCACGTATCAGCTGATTCAAAAGGTCTCGTCGGCTGCTCATTCGGCAACCTTTTAATTTTCCGTTCTCTACCTTGTTTGCGTGATATAATACAGACATATCAACCTGAGTACCTATATTGTATTGAAGATTATCTTTCCCCGCGTTCGAAAAGGACTTTCGTTTTGATTCCAACAATACACTCATGCCTAACCTCGGAATGCTAGTTCTTTGTGCATACTGTCCGCCTGTGGAACTCCTTGCCTACTAAAGTGAGAGGAGTAAGAAACATGAAAACTTTAAGTCTCTACTTTTGAGGCACTTAGCCAGTTTGTATAATTAGGAACCCTTTATCATTTAAGTTTTGTAATTTTTTCATAACGTTCCATCTTGCTAATTATAATTTGTTAACTTAATATTAAGGCTTTCACTAATTTATAAGATTCATCTTAATGTGAACAACGATTTAAATATAAATATAAATACAAATATAAATGAACACAATCATTATCAAGAAGCAATGAACGCATCCACTCCAACTTGAAGGCTATTTGACAAGTAACATTTATGCAAAGTTCCCGCATAAAAAATTTCTGACTGCGCCTGCAAAAATGCAGCTACGAAAAAGGCGAAACCTTTCGAATTTGGCGGCCACTGAAAATCACACGAAACCTTATTATCGTACCGTCAATATATTTGGGGATATTGGAGGAATAGTTGGTCGTGCAAAATCCGGCCGTCCGCACACTGTGTGTGGACTCGGGAGATGGATATCAGCAAGGACATCATGTCCGGCATCTTAAAACGTGATTTAGGACTCAGCGCATACAAGAGACACACCAGCCATTTACTCATACGCATTGAAACATAAACGTAAGTCAAAATCGAAAGCCTTCCTTCGCCAGTACACGAACAATTGTCACAGAGGAATTTTTTTTACTGTCGAGGAAATTGTCATGGTTGTAGATTCGTTCAACAAACAAAGCAATAGGGTGTATCTTCTATTATCACGACATGTGTCTGAAATCGTTCCGAGAATTCAATGCGGCCGCAAGCTTCTGTTATGGTTTGGTGGGGAATCGCCAACGATGGGATCACCAAGCTTCATTTCCGCGAGTAAGGTGTCAAAACCTCTACGAAAGTGGACGTTTTACAGAACTTTGTGGGGCCCTTCAACAAAACACTAATCGGAAATAAACCGAGGACTTCTCAACAATATCGCACTTTAGCTCATAACCAAAAACGGCTCAGACTTCCCTTCCACGGATGATTGGCCATCTGGTAGTCCAGACCTCAATCCATTAGATTACGATCTATTGTTCGTTCTGGACTTTTATGACTTGCACTGCTCCACATCTAAGTATTGAGTCTTTGAAGCCGCCTTTGTCTGTGCAGTGGAAAATTTTTCAATGCATGAGGTGCGCGCTGCAGTCAATGAGTGGCCAGACCGATTTCGCCGTTGCTGGAAGGTCTATTTCGAACAAGCTGTTCTACAATTTATAGTTAATAAATAGGAAAAAACAGTTTTGAAAAATATTCATTCGTTTTCATTTTATTAGCCAAAAATCATTTACCAAAGCATTTGCTAGTACTAGATAGTTTACCTGATTCTATAAACTCTAACAATTAAGAATCACATAAGGGTGTGTATAGATTCTTACACTGGCTATTATTACACGTTTGCACCTTAGCAATGCTCCAACCCTATTGTTACGAAGAGTGCCAAAGTGTAGCATTAAATTGAGAACATATTTTTGACAAATGGTTTTTGTCGTTTGGTTTTCTCAATTCATAAAATTTCTTTAAATAAAAAGAATTGGCAGAAATATGGACGAGGAAAATATGGTCGTAAATACAAAGCATTTGATTTATTTTATATGTAATCAAAAATAAGCTAGCTTTGACTTAAGACTCAATGTTGCTACAAATACTGCTTTGGTGTAGAAAAAAAAACACCTTTACACTTTTACAAGACCAGATAGAACGAAGCGTGTATATGGCACCCCTATAAATTTATCACCGAGAAAAAACCAAATATTTCTTTTGTTGTCCAGTGAATCAAAGCGTTAAACAAAAAATTGTTGAAAAACTGTGAAATGTTTCGAATTCCATTTTTTAATTTACATATATACATACATATGTACATAAGGAAGTACGTATATGTATATGAATATATGAACTCGCAATTCCTAGCACAGTGTTTTCAAACTAATAGGTATCATACATATGTAGATACGTTGGAATACAAACTTGTATACATATGTTCTAATATTTTCCAATCTCCTTTATCATTGGCAATCACAGCGTGCACACGTCATTGATCTGACCAAACAATTCAGGACCTATGGACAGGCGAATGCCAAGCGCATGGTTCAATATGCTATGTACCTTTTTCAAAAGTGGAATAAAACCAAACATAACCGCAGAAAAAATTACACAAAACTTTGACCAGCCGCAATATACACATTCCACTTGTACATTCCACCCGTACCTTTGTTTGGATGCAACAACATATACGCTTTTCACAATTTACCGACAAACAAAAAGATCACACAAATTTCACAATTTTGCAGATACATAGACATTGCAGGCAAATGACTGTTAATTCTTTTCCAAACGTATATTACAGTTGAAAGCAGAACGGGCACCATCTCTGTAACCGGTGTCGTTCGAATTAAGAAAATGTGTACATACGAGTACATGTACAATTTGAAATGTACGGCGACATGTGACCAGTACCAGAACCAGGATCGCAACTGACTGTGAATTTCCGTAAAGCCATCGTAGTATCGATGATGTTCCTCGAACCTTGGATGCTTCATTACGCAGGCATGAATAGGGCGATAGTTTTGAGTTATTATTTATCAACCAAGTGTAGACAAAGTTTAATTTTGAATGAGAGTTGGAAGTCACTGTACGCCATTTCACAGTTATTTCTGTTGCTACTTCCAGTAATGGTATGAGCAGAATGTTTCTGATGTGAAACTCATTACTTGAAGGAAAAATTTATGGGCGAGGATTAAATAGGTCGGATACAACTACATATGTGCAAAACATATGTATAGTTATATACTCCTTTAGGTTTGAAGATACATACATATATCTGCCCGCACTTAAGTATGCATGCATGGAAAAGCTATCGATTGGACTGACGATATTTATGTAAAGGGCTTTTTAATAATGCATTTTACTCCTACTGTACGTTTAAAATGATATACTTTATGATTATGTCTAGGAACGAAAGGACGTTATTCTCAATCAAATATTTAATAAAAAAGTATTAATTATTTGTGTGTGTGTGTATTGTTGCGCTCCTATTTATGATTATAACAAATATGCATATCTTACCTTTACGGAAGCCGTCACAGTTGAGGTTTCGCTGAAATACAACTGCGGTCCAGTAGCTTTTCCGCACCAAGAACCACCAGTAAAGGGTCTTCCGAGTTCACTGAGCTGAAATTAAAAAAAATATATAAAGAAGTTACTACAATTCATAATAAACAAATCATAAAAATTAATATCCTACGTATAAAAGAAGTGTTTTCAAAATTCGCCATGTTCTTTTTCAAGTTGCTATGTAAGACTTCTTTTTTTCAGTTTTAGACTTTTCAAAGATTGACGACACAGAACGTACCTGGATTTTTTAACGTAAACCACCTGTCATAAGACCTTATGTTTACGAGATGCCCATACACCCATTGGGAGCAAGGATACGCCTTGCCATCGCTAATAACTCGTTTAATATATATACTTATACCCGCTTATATATTATACCAAAGCAGAACTTGTGTTGGAGGCACAAGTTCCACCCTTGGTATGAGTCGAGGCAGACCTAAAACCTCTTGCTGCTAGGGTCGTAGCACCCAGTACTTTATTTGCAATTCTACAATGGGCTAAACCAAAAAGGAAACCCGTACCCGCGATTTGGGTTTAAACCACAACCACTATGACGCTCCCACAAGGGGGCCTACCTCTAACAAGTCAGGCCCGGACCGAAATCCGGGGGGCTCCTGACTCCCATGGTACCGTGATTTAAGTCCTGGTATGGACTACCGGTGGTCAAGCCGCCAACAAGACCTATGACCGGCAACTTGTAACTGGTCAAATCGTAGCAACCATTCATGCTATAATCTGAGGATGTTTTCGATAAGACCAGTTATAGAATAATCTACCCCCGCTTTTTATTAGACAACGTCATTAATGGGCGAAGCCTTGATAATTGGGCGGGGGCCCAGATTGACGATACAACAACGTTTATAAATCGTCGAAATTTATTTCCAAAATCCAAACTCTGTTTACGAAACTTCGTGAAATTTACAGTCGATATCATCAGCCATCTGATTACTGAAAAATTTCACACCCAATTCACACTACTGGATAGTCATACACCACCAACTAGAACGAGAATATTAGCGTTCGGAAGAAAATATCGCGTTGTGGAAGTTGCAATCCCTTCAACTTCTCATAAACACACTATAAGTGAATTACCAACACTTGTCGAAGGCTGTAAAGTGCTAGAATTTGCTAGAATAACAGCAATTTACTCGTGAAGTTCACAGTGTTATGCAATATGGATTAAGTTTATGTGTAAAATGTGAGGGGAATTGACATAATTAACAATGAACACGTATTCATAGACAGGGTCACACGAATAGAGGGAATCAGTGGAAAACGGGTTTTTAAAACTGCAAAAATCTGGAAAATTTCCCATCTTTGTTAGTTCATCTATAAACTTTGTCGTTGTCCATCCACTATCTGGAAAATTTTGCGTGAAGATCTGGTCTCAAGGCATATAAAGGGTGAGCCAACAGCTAGTGTGGAAGTTATCATTAAATTAAACACTTATTTATTATGAAATTAAAGTAGAATTTTATTGATTAATAAAGCTCGGTCTATGGCAATTATGAATAAAATAAAAAATTGTTCATGTAGCCTCCACGGCTTCTGTTGCAAGCGACCATCTGAACGACAAAATTATCTATGACTTTTTGAGGAATAAGTGGAGCAATTGCCGCAATTTCAGTTTGGATGTTATGTTTGAGATATTGAGTTGTCGCTGGGTTATTCACATACACCTTACACTTCAAATAACCCAGCAGGAGGAACTCTAAAGGAGTCAAATCGCATGACCTTGGATGATAATCAATTTTTCCTTTAACCTAAGTAATGCGATCTTCAAATTTCGTACGCAGTAAATTGATTGATTGATGGCTTGTGTGGGCGGTAGTCTCATCCTTGAATCAGCGATCGTCCAGACCCGATTCATTCCACATTGGAGAAAAAATACTCAGTCTACATGTTGAGGTAATGTTCTCCATTCACTGTAACAGTCTCTCTAGCCTCATCATCGAAAAAGTACGGGGCAATGATGCCGCCAACCCATAATATCGTATGGATTTTCAGGTAACCAGAAACGGCAATTTTGTTTATTCACGTACATATCCATCCAAAAGTAGGTTTCATCGGAAAAGATCAAATTCGACGACAAATAGTTCTGGAGATCCACCATCCAGTTAACAAATCGGCGACGTCGTAGATGGTTCAAAAGCTTCAATTGCTGTATAATTTGGATTTTATAGGCAAATAAAGATCAACTTTTAAAATTCGCCATAAATTTAATTTAATTTTGGTGGGGGCTGAGGAAAAAATCAAGAAAACAATAAAACGTTATTCAAGAAATTATTGGCTTAATACAAGCTTAATCTAACTAAAAAATTTAGGACTAAAAACTAACAGAGAGACTTAAGAGCTAGGGACCAAGGGAGTAATGGAGGAGATCTTGTTTGAGACGAGGAGTGCTCAGGTGGAAATCAAAAAGGGAGAGGTTTGAGTTGACCTTTCGGAGCATGCTGGAGATTGGTTCGTTGGAGCCATAAGAGGTGCGATGGATCGGTAGATAGAAGAGACGAGGGCAACATAGATTGCGGGGGTTGGTTTTGAAGGAAATGGAGTTCAAAATGGATGCGCAGTCAATGGAACCTGAGAGAAGTCGATGAATGAAAAGAATGTCAGCCGTATTCTTACGTTCTTCTAACGATTTCATATTGAGTAGTTTGATAGGGAGGTAAGATTAAAGGGTCGTTCCATGGCAGACCACGGAGAGCAAATCGGAGGAATCGACGTTGAAAACCCTCGATTCGGGAAACATGAACCCGATGAAAGGGGGACCAAGCTTGACTGGCAAGCTTGACTGGCGAACAAAGGTAACATAGAGAGATCTGGTTTTAAAAATTTTTGTGTCGTCAGCGTAAAGGGAGAGGGCGTAGCGTTTAATGAACCTCTTATAAGACATTTAGTTCACGCAAAATAATACACCAGACGTGACGATGATTCTTCTTTCAAATCTTTATTGCAACTGCCCAACATGATTTCGACAATAATTAGCCTAGCTTAGCATAAGGTATGTGTTCTTGTAACAAAAAATATAATACAAGAACAACGATAGTTAGGCAAACAATAGAATCCGGTATGTATACTTAAAATTTGGGGAATTATGAAGGTTAAACTGTGACATCGTTCGATCAGTCTAATTGCATATTACATTATTTAAGACAAGATACGCTAGGTACATAAACGAGCATGTCGGTGTGTGGATTTGTTGTGATAGGGTGATCATTTTATTATTTATATCGAAAATATAATTTTCATTTAAATTAGTTCCTTACACTCTCAACATCGTTAATAGTAAGAATGAAGAGAAGAGGACCAAGATGCTGCCTTGTGGGAGTCCATATGAGGCCAGTAATGGAACAGAAAGGGCGTATTTAAGCCGAACACTATAATAAGGGTTTATCATGTAAGAAGTCCATTTTAATAACAGAGGCTCAACGCCGAGAGCTGACAATTTGAAGAAGATCAATTGATGAGATATCAAACGCGTTAGTGAAATCAGTTGCGATAACATCGATTTCTTTGCCATTTTCTAAACCTGTGAGAGCAAAAGACACGAATTCAACTAGGTTTGTGGTAGTTGATCTACCATTTAGGAAACCATGTTGTCGGGCTTGCATTTGAAGCTTAAGGCTTCGTATGAAATGCTTTCAAAGAGTTTGGGTATATGAGAGAGTTTAGTAATGGGACGATAATTGGTAGCTTCATGCTTAGATCCATTTTTGTGTATCGGGATTATAATAGAGGTGTCTTACAAATCTGGGACCAATGGAGAAATTTGGTAGATCATTGAAGTAAGATGGATCTGGTACGAAGGAGTTGTTGGTAAATGATTGTTTGAAAAATGTAGTATAAAAGTTGGCGATGGTAGGAGGATCACTTGAAGATTTGGTTTCGAAAGCGAGGGAGGAAGGATAACCGTCAGTCTTACTTTTGCAATTGACAAATTTGAAAAGGACTTGGTGGCATTTATGAGATTGGTTTGCGCCCTATTCAGGTAGCGTTGATAGTGAGAGTTATAGAGTTCTATGAAATTAAGATATATACCTAAATAATTTGAATAGTCGGAAGAAGAGTGATTGCGAAGAATATCGCCCATAACTTGTTTCTTTTGTTTCGTAGAGAGCGAAGTCAACGATTATACCAAGGAGGGGATGTAGAAGAAGTTTTATAACGCATAAAGGAAGATGGATTTGAATATTTCTCTGCAAAAAAAATGGACAGGGCAGCGACCAGAGATAGATTGGTAAACTCGAAAGAAGACCTGCTTAGATAGGTATTGATTTTACGGAAATTAGCTTTGTGAAAATTGTAAAAAAATATAACTGCTGGGAGAGGCGACTGGAGGGAAGAGTTATGGAAAAATGAAAGACGAAGTGGATGATGAAAATTACCAACAGCTGAAAGAGATAGGGGGCAACACGATACTGAGGAGTTGATGGGATCAGTTGTGAAGATGAAGTCTAATTGCCTTTCAATATAATTGGAAACGCCGCTGACCTGGTAAAGACTAGAGTGTGTTAACCGATCTAAGAAGAGGCATTCCTTAGTAGAAATGGGATTGGAAGCGATGAAAAAAGATAGGTCTTCAGATGGAGTCCAAATCAGCTGAGGCAGATTAAAATCGCCGAAGATAATGATATCAGCAAGCGAGTCTGATAAATGGTTCAAATTGTCAATTGCTGCAATAGCGAGTTGGTAAGATTCGATAGGTTGCGCCGGACGAGTGTAACAACACATAACATACAAGCATCTACGAGTAAGTGTTATTTTAACTGACACAAAGTTGAATTTAGGTGAAGATGAAGTTGCAACGAGAGAGAAGTCCAAGGTGTTGTGAATAGCCAGTAGGACACTTCGACAAGGGGATTCAATAAAGGTGAGTATGCGATCAACATCCCGAAAAACATTAAAAGAAAGAGGGAATAACTCCTGGCTTTTTAAGTTGGGGGTAAGATTAGTTTCGGTCAGAGCGTAGATATCAAATGGGAGAGCATAAGATTGACGCAAAACGGCGTGGGTTTTAGGACGTAGTTCTCTTACGTTCTGGTAATAAAAGGTAAGTGGAAGGTTTTTGCATGAAAAGATTTGTCGTGGCCAAGTTGACTGCGTTGGAGGTATGAGACTCTTTAGAGTGTGAGTGAGAAGAGCAGCAAGATCGTCTGCAACTTTTTAGGGAGGCGTATTGAAAATAGAGACATTCGGTGGTATCGCTAGTTCGCTGCGTTAATTTAACAGTGTGAGGCGAAAGGGGATCAATAAAAGAAGGAGTGGTTAATGAGTTTGGTGTCGCAACGGATGGGTTTTCTGAAGTAAGGTTTAAAATGTGAGAACTGATGGAATTTGGATACTTAGCTCCGGTTCTGAGGTCGAAATTAGGGAAAGGCGTGTGTGTTACGGGTTGAGTTGTAGGATTTTGAGTTTTAGGGGTTATGTCATTGACATTGGGGCTTGATTTGGGGTGGAATAGGGGGAGTTGGAGTATGGGCGGGAGGCTTAAAATTAGTGGGTGGCCGTGGTGTAGTGGTACTAGCAACCGCTTCTCACTCGGAGGCTCAAGGTTCGAATAATAGCCACGACAAGCTTTCATTTGTGTAATTGGAACTCAGTCAGAAAAATCTGCGTGTGAAGGCATAACACTGACATGTAGATTTGGCTGTTGTAGGGTTTTCAAACACAAAAAACAACCGTTAAAATTCACAACCTCACCATTTAGAGTGAAGGAAATCTCTCCGTCCTATTCGGACTCCCACCCCTGGAGAGTCAATATCGAAACCAAACACACCTGAGTTTCAAACCACTACATCACAAACTTTCCTTTCTCCTCCTTCTATCTTTCCGCCCGCGCCTTTGCAATAGTATAAGGGTATTCATAACCCCGCGCGCGTAACTTTAAAAAAAAAAAAAAAAAAAAAGGAAAAATTTTAGTTTTAAAACTGCAATTGGAGCTAGGTTTGTTTTGAGAAGAGGAGGTGGGTCTTGGCAAATTGGATTTACTTGCTAACTTATTTGCTGGTTTAGGTGTGACGGACTACTTGATTTTGTCCTGCTTCTTGGTCGTATTTTCCAACTATTTGCAGACACGCATCTTTGCAAGATTGAAATTGTTGCCGGCTGGATTATGGAATAACCATTCGTATTTGGCGTAGTGACCAACTGATTCTTCAAAGCAAGCTTATCAAGTCTACGTTGCCATTCCGAAGGTGTCCAAGTTGAATTAAAATGACTGATAAGCTTCTGTGGACAGCGATTGGAGGAGCTGACATAAAAGTGTTCTCTGTTGCAGAATTTGCAGACTTTTCGCTGGAATCAGTGGGTTGAACCGTCCGCAGATGACTCATCTGTGGGGGTGAGCCACTTCAGGTTCCATTAATTCAGCCATGAGCGGTGTATTATAGGGAACATTCTAGTAAGGCTGCGGGAAGTTTGGTGTATCAACGATTTTGCTGTTTATTGTTGCGATGTGATGTTCAATATCGCATACGAGGGATCGAGTCGCAGTAAGTTCGTCACCGATATCGTTCACTTTATCGAAGATAACTGCGAGCATGGGATCACATTGATTAGGAGAGAGTTGTTTGTGTGGCGAGGACTGAAAATTAATGTCTATGTCGTCACGCAGGGAGTTTATCAACTCGCAAAGTTTTTGGTTGGAGATAACCTACGCAGAACTTATAACACAAATGTCACTCAACACTTTATCCAGGTGACGTAAGGGAGTTTCTTCATTCCTGGATCTCCCGGAGTCTAACTCGATTAGACCAGCAATTTGTTTATCCATGTACTTTACTTTTGATTTCATTATATCGGCTGGCTTTCCCACTGATGCCTTTGCAAGCTACCCAATCAGCATTGTTGCCATCGATTACACAATTGGCAATTCCGCAAGACATGTTTAAATTAGTTGTGTAGGTCAGTGAGGGTATAAATACAGATCGAGTTGTTTTTTTTTTGATTTTTTTTTTTATTGTAGATAGGGACTTTTGCACTGAAATCTGCCAGTAGACAAAAAAAAATTAACGGATTCGAGCACTGGGTGTTATTAACCGGAAAATGCAATTTGACGAAATTTAGAACTGAAAATTAAACAGGTGAATAGGGAGAACAAGAAAAACACGTCTAACTGGTTTGAGAAACTGTTTGCAAGTGAAAACTATAACGTGCCATAATTGTTGACTTCAGCGACCAATCGAGGTGCCTAACTGGTTTTGAATCATCAGTGGTGATCTTTTGGCGTGTACGTGCTGGCCGAGCATGCTGACATGGTGTTTCGCCCGATACCGAACCGAAACAGTTTTTTCAAAACGAATTCCGGACTTACTAGAGCGAGTATCTTAAACGAAAAACTCACGAATTTTTCGAGATGTTACTTTCACTGATCGCCCATTTTCGTAACAAAAATATGTTGTTGCGTGGTAAACGATTCCATGACTAAAATTGTCAATGATTGTATGATATCGGTTTCAAAGATACAAGTGCCATTCATAGATAGTGGCTCGGTAATTGGATTTCGGTTTAACGGCATCAAACAGCATTGTGTTCCATCCTGTGGATTACTCTCCAATTGGTGATGCTGTTTATATCGGAATTTAATGAGCTTAGCATGCGCTGCCGTTCCCGCTCTAAAGCCAAAGAGCATGGACGTGAGTCCAGGAACAAATTTGAAAAGCAGAGAGTGCTGTCGTCAGCAAAGGATTATATTGGATTAGAAGTAGTAGACAAGAGATCATTAATGAAGATTAAAAAGAGTGTCCGAGACAGAACGGAGCCCTGGGGCACACCAGCATTTATTTTGTGAATATCAGACTTGAAACCGTCCAAGACAACTTGAATTGAACATTCCGAAAGGTAATTTCTAATCCATTGAAGAAGAGAGTCATCGATCCCAAAAGCACGCATTTTCGACAAAAGAGTCTGATGCCAAACTCTGTCAAATGCCTTAGATTTCTAAATGCCTTAGATTTTCAAGTGCAACTATCTTGCTTTCGCCAGATTGATGTACGCTTTGGTTCCACTTTTCGGTGAGACATGCCATCAAATCACCAGTAGACCTGTTGCTACGAAAACCGTACTGCAGGTCATTGAGAAGTTTTCCTGTTTCGAGATATTTCATGAGCTGACGGTTTAGCGTTTAGTGTTTCTATGACCTTGGAAAGAAGGGACGTAAGTGCAATGGGTCTGTAGGAGGAGAGAGAAGAAGATTCGTCTTTTTTAGGGACGGGCTGTTTTCCATCTGCTAGGAATGAGTCCGGAAGAGTAAGATTGATGAAAAAGGTTACGCAGTGGTTTTGCCAGCGAAGAAGAACACATTTATTTATTTTTTTTTTTATTTTTATTTTTATTTTTCATTATTTCATTTTATAAATTTAATACAATATATTACAATTATTATATTTGGTATAGTTAGGGACATTCTATTGACCAAGGCCAAGTCGCGAATGTACCATTATTGTTCAACAAAAAATAGGTTATTTAAACATTGATGGGGAAAATGTATGTAAAAATAAACAAATGCAATAGAAAGCTAAGTGCAACAATTTAAGAATTATGTGTAAAAAGAAAGAATTGTAAAATTATTAACTAAATAAGAAATTGATCTACTGTACAATGATCGTAAGCAAAAAGCCAAGTTATGACATTTTTTAAGAACAAAGATTGCCTTCTTTCGCATCTAATACTTTCCGGTAACTTATTAAAAAAACGAGGAGCAATGACGGTGAAAAAACGAGAAAAAAGTGCTTTATTGATTCTAGGTAAGGCTACAAAATTCATGGAATTAGCTCGCAAGTTAAGATTGCCATACAATCTAGCGACGTTATACCCAGAATTCTGGAAAAATATTTTCAAAGACTTTATAGTAGTAAAGGTGTCTTAAGGGTAGTATTTTAAGTTCCTTGAATAATCTAAAACTGGGGGTTGTGCGATTAACTTTGCAGATTAATCTTAAGCAGTGTTTTTGCTTAACTAACAAGGGTTGTACTTTGTTGAAATGTGTACCGCCCCAACAGGCTATACCGTGCTGCAGCTTGGATTTAAAAAGACCATTATATACCAATTTTAAAATATCGGATCCGCAATATATACTAAGGTGATAGAGCTGTCTTACTACTAAGTTAAAGTATTGTTTTAAATGCAGGGTATGTTCTCTCCAACTAAGCCTTGAGTCTAAAATAACCCCTAAGTATTTGAAACATTCGACACGATCAATAGCGAAGCAATCTATGGAGCAGCTAACATCGGTATTGTAGGTTGATACGCCTTGATTATGAGGACAAACAATTCTTAGATTAAATTTAAAACAATTTGGTGAGTGATATTGTAAAGAAAAGTTATCAGTCAATTTTCCCTTAATTTTAAAAATCATGTATTTTGTTTTGTTACTAATTGCTAGTTTATGCTTGTCAAACCATCTACGAAGCAAATCTAAGTCAAAGTTAATGTTTGCATTGACATCAAAGATGTTATAACAAGAGTAAGTTAGAGCTGTATCATCTGCGAACGCGGTGATTTTTCCTTTAAAAGGCTGGATAAATAAGGAGTTGACGTAAATTAAAAACAGTATCGGACCCAGGACAGAACCTTGTGGTACGCCTAAATTTATTGTTTTCATCTTCAGAAGAAGGGGAGATATACCAACTGGACCAGCGGATTTATGTATGTTGAGATCTTTAAGTACTCTTGCTACTACACGAGTGCGAAAGTGGATTCGTCCCATTGAAGATTCGACGCACTCAAGTGTAGGCGGGGATGAAACACAATCTGGAAGTGTTGAGCTAGCCGCAAAGTGTGCAGTAATCAGATTGGCCTTGTCCAAAGAGCTGACAGGATGAGGCAGAATTTCTAATGTTTTTGACGAATGACCAAAAATCTTTACTGCCTTTGGGACATTACAGTATTTTTTGCCTCAGTTTTTGGTCGTATAGAAATTTCACACGCTTGAGAACTTTTTTCGGTTTTCCTCCGTCGGGTTGGTCTTGTAGGACCGAAAAAACAATTCTCAAACCCTGATAGCCTCTTTACAGCTCGAGTCGTACCATGCCTTTTCTTTTGGTTTGATACACTTCATCCGATGAGGGATAAAGCATCGCATTCCAAAGAGAATAGTTTCTGTGATCATGTCAGCAGCGGCATCCACGTCGTTATCGAGGAAACCTAACGACCAGTCAAAATTCCTAAAGAAGTTGTTAAGTCCGCTCCATTTAGTTTTCTCGTATTGCCATACGGTTTTTTTAGGAATCTGTTCTCTAAGTAGTGTGGGTGTACGACCTGATGTGACACAATGGTCCGTCGAGTCTAGAGGGGAGAGCACTTATCAGCGTGAGAAGTTAAAAACGAGTCCAGGGTGTTGGCGTTATTACTATCAACGTCTACTATTAGCGTGCGCTCATTTACAAGCTGAGTCAAGTTGTTTTCCGCAGCGAAGATCTCAACACACCGTTCTTCGGGTATTATCTGCCAAAAATGTCGAAGCTACCCGGAATTGTGTATATTGAAATCGCCCGTAATAACGATTTCAGTATGAGGATACAGGGATACAATTCTTTGAATGGAGTCAGACAGCGCATCAAACTCGTTAAAGTCGAATTGCTGTCCAGTTTGGGGCTTCTGTAAATAAAGCAGTAGTGAATAATTTGCTTACGGAGATGGAATTTTTAACCACATGGAATTAAACCCCGGATTTGAACAGGAGTTACATTGTGGTGGAGTGTGGTAAGCTGAGAGAAGAATAGTGGCACTAGTTCGTATCCGGGTAGCTTCAGGTCAGAATGATCTGAGGGATGTGAGCGGGTATCTACTTGTGTTTCATTAAGCATCAAGACAGCTGGCCTGTATTGACAGACGTGGACGTACGTAGAGAAAAGATTACTTCTTAGCCCGCGAATATTTGCCATGCATGATGCAAAACAAAACGCGCTTTTTTAAAAAGATAAAATAAAAGCATTATTTTAAATACATACTCTTATTTTGTAAGTAATTTTGTAAATACCCTTATTTTGTAGTGAAGGAATGCAAATATTGGATTACGAAGGCGTAATATTGTATTATGTGAGTGATTTCTGTAAACATCGTGGGAATGGAATACAAGTTTTAGTCGTCGTCAATATGCATGCATGTTGTTAGTTAGCGGAATATATCGGACAAAATGTTAAGATTATCGCCAAAAGGGACTAAATTAAGTTGTATATAGATTTAATGTTTAGAAATGATATTTTTGCCCCGTAGTGTATCTTTTCTCGTTGAAGTGCTTTTTGTTTATTTCATTGTTGGTCTACTCTGGAATCATATGTCACATTACTTATTAAAAATAAATAATTTTTAATCCTACAATTGCTAAGCGATATTTTGTGTGTTTAAAATTCCGCCGGTATGTTCAAGTGCAATATTTTAAACGTTAGTTAGGAAAATATTCCGGTTCGTACGTTGATGTGATTTCGATACTACATACCCTGCATCTCGCATTTAGGTATTTGATTTTGTACTATTTTTTATGATTGGTACTTCTTAAGAAATTGCGTATTCCCTTTCTATTATCTCTTATTTTAGTAACTTCTGCCGATTTCGTTTGAGCCAACATGTGGGTGAAGGATTTTATGGTTGTGATGTGTATGCCATATATAAATATTATTCTTTTTATACGCTTGTTTATAAAAACATCAAATAGCTCGTTGGATGCTTGGTTGACACCTTGAGTTTCTGAAAATTGCTTTATTTCTTTTGATTTTACTCTAACTAATATCTGTTTGAGAAGAAAATGTAAATGGGTTCGAACGCTAACCTCTGCGATGTTTGATAAATGGCGATGAAAATGTCTAATTTGAAGTAAATTCTGTGTGTTGAAATTACTTTCAAATGCTTTCATCTTCTCCGATGCAAGTTAAGGTATTTTTTTATTGTGCTAATTTATTTATTAATATGGTGGGTTATATTGTCAGATCTTTCCACCATTGAGATATACTTTTTTATTTAATCAATCGGGGATGTATTTCTCATATATATTCTCTATGCTTTCAATTACCCTATTTTACTCGTAAGTGAGGAAAGTCCTTGTGGGGTCTTTCTTTGTCATTCATGCAATTTGTATCGTCAGTAAAAGTAAATTTTGCTTTTTTCATTATTGTCTTATGAGGCTTTTCATAGGCTTTAAAAATTATAACTATTGTAGTAACTTTGCCTATTATATAGAGCTAGACTATTTTTTACGAGAAACCTTAGCGAGAAGGATGCTGGAAACTTTTCGAATAGCATGAATGCTTGTTTACGGACGAAGCACATTTTTATATCGATGGCTGTGTTAATAAATAGAACATGAGATACTTGTGACGCGATAATCCTAGGGTACGCTATCAAAGACATTTGTATTGCCCAAAAGTCATAGTACGGTGTGCAATTTCCGCCCGAGGAATTATTGGCACTTAATTTTTTAACCAGTGCGAGACAGTCACTACTGACGTGTATTGCCTAATAATCGACGAGGTTTTGGTACCACCATTAAAGCCATTTCCCGCGCTCAACAACCGAACACAATTTTAGAAAGACGGGGGTATTCCTCACACAGATAGAGTTTCAATGGAGAAACTGAGGGTAATTTTTCTTAATAAATTAATCTGTAAGTACGGAGACATACTCTGCGTATCTCGGTAAACGGACCTTACACTGTGTGTAAGATGAGATACCTTAAGTCGAGGGTTTACAGCAACAATCCCCTAAAAATTCAGGCCCTACAAGAAAATATTCGCTATGAAGTTGCTGCCATGGAATCAACGCTTTGTTTGTTCACAAATTTATGAGTCCGATTGCAAGAGTGTGTTGAAAGGAAGGAACCACATTCACACGATATTGTCTTTAAAACATAAAACCAGCATTTTCAAACTCAATTTTGTATAAATAGAATATGAGAATAACGCTGTAGTTTTTATATTAAACTTGCAAATTTTCCGCTGGCCGCCTTTTATTTACCTTTATTTTTCTTTACTAAAGGTTTGATTGATTGAAAAAGTTCAGTTTGGAGCCCATTGAGCCTTGCAAGTAATCGTGAGTGCTGTTATTTATAAGATTTGCATTAATTTGTTAGCCTAATATAAAATGATTTTTATGGTGTGTGGTGAGTGTATTACGCAAGTTATATGCTACGGGTGTTTTTGACTAATAGATTTTGGAATGGAGATCATTTTCAAACCGTGCTGTCAATTTTGATACTTATGTTCAGTATTGTTTTGTTTGACAAATCATCATGAATAGACTAATACCAGAAGAATGCTTCCGGATCATTCAAACTAATTTTGGAAATCTATTTCTAATTTGCGAAATGTATACTAAGTGATTTTTTAGTCCACCTAGTCGACCAGCTTGCCATTTATTATGTTGGGAATAAATAACGTACCACATACAGTCTTTATGGCTAAATCCAACAGCGCGTAAACGTAATGTACGTACGAAAGAAACTGTAACCGCTTTAAGTCAAAATGTGGTAGTAAATCCGGAATTGTGAATTAGACGTGCGTCGATCGCAACAGTTGGCTTTTGTCCATTCACTATGTGTAGGTTAAACATTTTGCGAAAAGATCTCGGCCTAATACCGTATAAAGGCCATCTGGTGCAGGAACTATTGCCATGAGACCTTGGCGCCCTTGCGCAGCTTGAAGCTCAATTACACACGACAAAGTGAGGCCGGAGCTTGCATTAGAGCCAACGATCAACGTAGCCGGACAATGATTAATTTTGTGAAGGTACCTTTTCCAAATTCTAATACAATGATTCCATTGTTACTTAATATGCACTAGGAACTGAAAATTCACTTGGGTTAAAGTTAAAATAAACATTTTTGGAAGAAGCCGAATGAAAATTTTCTAAAAATCTTAATGATTAAAATTTGTATTTCATGCAAACTTAATCTGCTTTTTTTGAACTTATGTTGGGGTAATTTGCACACATTTACATACATTCATTTGTACACACAAATTATGAAATGATAGAAGTAAAGGATCCGAATTTGATTTACAAATTGTCTTGCACTAAAGTCTTTGGGTAGCTTTGGTTGAATTCGATGTGTCAGCAGTCTCTTTGTTGTCAATCGTTTGCATTTTCATTTCACGAATTTAATGTTATATTTCCGGTATTCTTCCAGCACAAATAATTAAATGTTTGCTAATTCTTTTTGAAACTTCAATTCATTCCATTACACACATGCTTATGTCTAAATACTGTCGATGTCGAAAATACTTTATGGACACTTTTTGTATCCTATCAATTGCTGCAGTTAGGTTTTTTCGTGAATTAAGGAAAACAAATTATTGAAGTGTAGTCACACTATATTCGTAAACGTGCATTTGGTCTAGACTGAAGATAAATATTTTTTAGGTAAATAAAAATATTATTTGAGGGTTACCTGAAAAGTTTCCTTTTTCTGCAAATATGGCCGTTTTTCCGCAATTTCTGCCTTCAGCTTGGCAAGTAATGATGCATAGTATGCTCCTGTAATGGTTTTTTCCTTTTTGAAGATAATCGATTTAGATAACTCCTTTTCTATCTCAAAAAAACAGTCGCCATCACTTTCCCAGCCGAAAAAACAGTTTTTTCTTTTTTGGAGCCGGCTCGCCCTTTGCAGTCCACTGTTTTGACTGAATGTTTGTTTCGGACGTATAATGGTGTATCCAAGTTTCATCTACAGTAATTAATCGACGCCAAAACTCGGATTTATTGAGCCTAAACTGCGCCAACACAGAGTTGGAAATGTTCATTCGAACACGTTTTTGGTCTAACGTAAGCAAACGCCGCACCCAATACGCGGACAGCTTTCGCATGCCTAAATCTTGATTTAATACTCGTATGTAACAAACACGTTCTTTGGACATTTTCATAACCTCTATTATCTCTCTCACTTTAATTCGGCGATCGTCTAACACCATTCGGTGAACTTTAGCAATGTTATCGTCAGTGGTTGCAGTTTTTGGACGTCCCGAACGTTCATCATCTCCCAAGCTCTTACGGCCACGTTTAAATTCAGCTGCCTAAAATTTCACTGTGGTAAATGATGGTGCAGAGTCCCCATAGACAGAGTCCAACTCATTTTTGATTTGCGTAGGCATATTGCCTTTCAAAAACAATAATTTTATAACAGCTCGATCAACTCACTCAAACGACTGTCAACTAAAAACTGCTCTTCCAAAATGACTGAAACTTCGGTAAGTAACTATCAAAGGATGCATAACTAGCATTCACTAGCTTTTATTGACGAGTTCCGCTATCTTTACGTTGCGGTCGGAAACTTTTCAGGCAATTCTCGTATTCAAGGAAAAGGTTTAGAAAAAAATAAAAAGGAACAATTCAACTGAAGCAGAAAATACATTTTATAGCTTCTTTAATTAAGAAGAGCCTTTCTTCAAGACAGATCGCACAAAGGGAGAGGGTCTCTCCTCTGTGCTTTTGTGAAGACAAAAAGGAAATCTGCGGTCAGAAAATAGTCCAGGCCAACCAAGAATTTTAACTGTTGCAACGTTTTATAAGGCGAAAAGAACTCAAAACACCAAAGGCAGTAACAAGATTGTTAAAAAGGAATGTCAGCGAGCGGACAGCTAGAAAGGCTTTGCAAAAGGTTGTTTTAATAGCAACTGTTAAACAGAAAAAACAGGCTCTTACCAACAAAAATGTAAAGGCACATCTTAAGTTCTGTAGGAAACAGAAAAACTGGAATGTTGAAGATTGGAACCGAGTTATTTGGTCAGATGAGACAAAAATTTCAATTCGTAGTAAGGAGTATAAATGGCATAGTCTTCAAAGGTATCAAGCTAAAGAAACTATGAAGCTTGTAGGTGGAAGCTTAATGGTCTGGGAATGCAAGGAATTCAAATGACATTTGGGAGCGATTGTAAGAGCAGTGGTCAAAAAGCATGCCAAAAAGGACGACGAGTATTATAAAAAATATATGATTGTGGACCAACTACTAAAAAGTGGATGAAAATATAATAGTAAGAAAATGAAATCGAAGAAGCGTACAAAATTTAATAAATGCAAGTCTTTGTTACCTTTAAATTCTTATACATCTCGAGAGCATTTTTTATTTATTTTTAGTTTGTAATGAAAAAACATAAAATTATTGTCCTTTATTTAATTTTCTTGAAAGATGTACTCATTTTTGCCGCCACTGTATACCCACATATACTATGTATATGATATATTAAACATTATTAAGTGAAAACAATTTTGGGTATCTTTACATGTAGCATATTCGTATAAAAATATGTTATAGAATTTATTTATGAAAGAGTGACGGAAAATCACATATACATACACATGTATGACCCACAAGACCTTAACATTAAAAGGATGTCCTTTGCTGAATTTTTATTTTTGCTGGGTATATGTTCGATAAGGTTTTCCTCTAAGTGCACTCCATAGGTCGATTGAGAATTTTCTTTAAAAAAATAACCAAATATAAAAATTGCCTTCGGGTACTGACCAAGGCCGCAATAATGAATAAAATTTCGAACCAATCATATCACAAGTGTCCACTCAAATTACTTATTCATTTTTCAATAATAAAACCCAGATAAATTCCTAAATTGGTTATGCTCCCTATAAGAAGGATAATACGGCCATTAAGGTTCTGCCGAGTTTATACTGTTGAAAAGATTATACATAATGCTTGTACACCAGGCGCTGTGTACGTTCTGTGCTGTCTTTTTGTTTTTATGGAAAAATTTCTATTCGGCCACCAGGCGACCGTTTCCATGACGGGAAAGCATAAGCAATTTCATGTTGATCTTTTCAACGAATAATGTGAGTGTGTACAATACAGATAAACCGTATCGATACTTACATTCATATTTATTTAATATATGTACATATTTATCTTCAAGTTGCAAGAAACAAATTATCAAAAATAGACAAATATCTGACATCGTGGAGGTACACCACTTAATTGCTTCCGAATATGGAATAGATTCCCAATACTGATGGTTATCCTATTCCAGTGTACTAATTTATCTACGCATATTGATGCACATACATACATTTGAATGTGCTCTAAAATCAGCACATTTCATGTAAAAGTCGCTGAAAGCACTTTTCCAATTTAAACGTGTTAAGATGGCCAACACACAAACGAGCTCCAAACTAATATTGCTCTGATAAATAAAGCAAAGCCACTCGAGTTCCAATTGATTAAGTTCTGGTTAATGGAATGTTTGCCAGGCATTCGTTTGCATGAAGTGCAGGTAGTTTGCTTACCAGGCCCCAATAGTCTACGAATACTACCTGCACTAAGGATTACGAATCAATTCATATAAATTGCTTGCTCATGGCCTGGATATGGTATTTCTTTCCTCTAGTTTCCTTTAGTACAGATTTCGGTGCAAGCTAACTCCACTTCATATCTCCCAATATCCGCAGAGACTGGCAACTGAAAGATGGTATTTATGACTAAAAGTTTACTTTTGGGCTCAACGATTCAGGTCGATGTAAATTTTGTGCATTCATGTTTTGCAAATGGAGAAAGATTTGCAAAATTAGCCAATTTTTGGTATGCAACTTTAGGACAACATCTATTTTAATAAGTTTTACGGTTTTAAGGGGTCTACGGATATACCCGGTATTTGCCTATATGCAAACAAGCATCCGGTATAGACTTCCATATTAGAACGAAGTTTATGTGAAATTTCATAAGTCAGCGCCAGTAACTTGAATGCGAAGAGTGTATGGGGAAAGGCTTCTCCGTAAACATGGCAATGTTATGCAATGCCTACACATCACCAAGGTATTCTCTTGCAAATCTAAAGCATATCAGTGAAAGAGATTATCGTTCTGTACCGTCTTCACCTGTATGTGCGGTCGTAATACTTTGAATCATTAGCTTGTTTGTAGGCTATTTCCGAAATTCAGCAAATTTTGTAAATTCTTTGAATTGTTGATTTGTTGGTAGTAAGTACGAGTAGTTGCCGATTTCATTTAGGTTTCTAAGGTATGAGATTGGAAAACGCTAACTTTCGGCAGATTAAGGATTAACGAATCCAATTTCTGTTGCATGCATCCAGGGAGTTTTATTGGTTTACCAATTTTAACCTGTTTACGTACATGTTTGACTCTGAATGCATACTCGTATACTTTAAATAAGGTTACATTGTAGGCATCAAGTATATAATTTAGCAGTATTGGGAAAAAGTATTTCAGATGTGTAGATCTTGTTGTTGTGTAGATTATTAAGTGATAAGGGTATGGTAATTAGTTCTCAGTTATTTTAAACTATCATTTCAAGCGGTTTTGTAATTAAACTTTCCAAAGTTTCACAAGTAGAAAATTTCACGGGTTATATATTTATTGATGCAAACTTCTGTCTGTTTTGGGATTTAGTTTCGAGTTCAAAATTCAAAAAAAAAAAAATTAGTACAAAAGCTATTAACAACAGCTCACAATGGAAGTGGACGAATATAAAATAAGTTTTAACTACAAGTACAATAAATTAGTTTTTGTTTTTGAATACACTTAAGCCCTGATGGGAAACAGTCTCGGTTACTTTTTTTAAATTTTGTCACAATGCTGACTGTCTATATTGAAATTTGATTGAAACTACGGAATCCATAGATCGTTTGTGGGCGACAATTTGTCATCGCTGCTTCGTTTATGCAAATATTTCAGCAGAAATCACATCGCTATTCTGTATGACTAGGTGTCTATTAGTGAGCACACTAATAGAATCGCAGGGGTTCACTTATGCCCAGCTAGTTTAGTTTGAAGAAGGTCTTCAACACCTCCGACAGGAGCGCGTGCATTGTTTCTTGCTTTTTCCTGTTAGAGGTTAGCTATTAGTTTATACGAGGTCTATGGGGTAATCGCCATGAAACCGAACTTATTATCCAGAATTCTATTGTTGTCCCCAACCCACGTAGTCAGCAGTTCGTTAAACACCTTTTCGAATACTTTGCTATTGTTCGAAAGGAGACCTAACAACAGAAGATTCCCCGGATCGAGTGCGTGTTTTGGGAATGGTATGCATCTACCAATGCGCAAAGAGCTGTATTCGGTGCAATATTAAACCGGGAGGTGTAAATGTTTATTCCATTTTCCAATAAAAACTTAACACATGCTGAGGCATTATAAGTGTATTCATACCAACTTGAGTGTTAAGTTTCCTTGTTAAAAAAAAATAGCATCTGATCGGTTCCCACTGATTTCGCACTTCTCAGTGATTCTAAGATCGGTTAAAGCTGTCCCTTCGTAATTATATCTTGTAGTTCTCTTCTATTGTATTGTATCCTCAAAGGAAGAGCTCTATACCCTCTATCGTATATTTTGGATATGCGTCGGCTATTTCTACAATAGGTCTATACCAGATGTTAGCCGTATTTGTTCATTGTACGTAATTCGGGATGGTTTTGTACACGGAAGGTCGTCTTGATCTTTCCTCCAAAATATATTATTAATTTGATTATTGAAATATTTTTGGATTACTGGTGTTACAGCTCGAATTTTGTTGTTCCAATACAAGCTAACAGAATCCCTGTATTTTGATGTATTTTGTAGATCGATTATTTCAGTGTCATGAAATCCAAGTTATATCTGTCAGTAAACTGTCTGTTTAATGTTGTTAGAGTCGACAGCAGACATATCGGCTACTTTCGTTCACTTCGGTAAAATGAATAGAGAGAATATGCAACATCAATGTCTTGAGCTACAGCAAACAAACCACAGAGAGCTACAGATCTGAAGTTCTAAAATATTTCGTTTACTGTGCTCCGAAGTTAACACTTACAACAATCTTAATACTATATCTACGGAAATCTAACCAAGAATTTCTTTTGCAGTTTGTAATTGGTTAGCAAAGTCCTATTGAGGATGATCTGAGTGACATTAAATTAGATCCTTGTCGTCCGTTTTATGAAGCAGAAGTAAAGACTGATGATGATAAAAAGCTCTTTCAAAAATTTATTGGTGTGACATTTATAAAGAAAATTCAGTGAGAAACTCTACGGCGTATACATATTGCATGGAGTAATTGGATACCGATGCATCTTGATACTTGAAGATTCTTTTTTAACACTAAAGTGGACCACACCACACCAACTTGGCGTACGCCACTGAAAGTGGATTCGAACTAATAACTGATCGAAACAGCCTGTGAAGTTGCTTCTTTAAGTTCCTGTTCCACCCCAGTCTCTAGCGCTATCAAAAGTTGGAAACGTTTACGTTATATAAAGAAATTATTGGACGGATAATCCGGAGTTGAACTAGTGTCCTACACTCAATTGGTATTGTTGCTCGTCTCGTCATTTTTGTGCAAGAAGGGAACTGCAACGAGCATATACATACAAGTTTGGCATATTTTATTAATTTTATTAATGTATGGGCAATCTATGGGAGCAAAGATACGCCTTGCCATCGCTGTGCCGCCTTCCTGAGATACCGAAGAAGAACTTGTTTTGGAGGCACAAATTCCACCCTTGGTGTGGGTCGAGACCGGTATAAAACGATGCCATGAAATAACGCCGAGTGAAATATCGCCGAATTCCATAATTTGGCGTTATTTCACTTTATGAAAGCGAAATAACGCCGAATTTCTGTGTTCGGTCTTATTTTACTTTGCTAAAGTGAAATAAAGCCGAGTGGGCCTTATTTCGCTTTGAATTTATTCACACATTTAGCGAGAGGATTCTGTTTTCATAGACTTTAAATCATATAGTGTTAGTTCGTTTTAGAAAGAGACATATAAACAGTGCGGTTGGTTAGGAGGGTTATGCTGCCCCCCTGCAACCTGTAGTATTTGGAGTGGGTTCGAGTTTTATGTATATACTACCCATATATTTGTTGTTTAATTTGTTTGATTTGATCAACTGAAAGCGCAATAAAACCAATTGATCAAATCAAACAAATCAAACAACAAAAATATGGGCAGTATATACTTAAAACTCGCATCCGGTCCAAATCCTACAGTGAACCCAAGCAGGGGTGTTGCATTGGGCAGCATGCCCCCCCTTACCTACAACATCGAGTTGCAATCAACAAACATTAATTACGGTAAAATTTACTTGTTTTTCTAACAAGTACATTTGGCTTTGCAAATTCTTTTGCCTTCTCTCTGAATTCGGGTTTATTTCACAAACAGTGTCCGGCGTTATTTCACTTTGTCATTGTGAAATAACGCCGAATTGTGAAATTTGGGGTGGCCGTGGTGTAGTGGTACTAGCAAGTTTTCATTTGTGTAATTGGAACTCAGTCAGAAAAATCTGCGTGTGAAGGCATAACACTGACATGTAGATTTGGCTGTTGCAGGGTTTTCAAGCACAAAACAACCGTTAAAATTCACAACCTAACATTCCGAGAGAAGAAAGATCGGACTCCCACCCCTGGAGAGTCAATATCGAAACCAAGCACACCTGAGTTTCAAACCACTACATCACAAACTTTCCTTTCGCCTCCTTCTATCTTTCCGCCCGCGCCATGGCAACAGTATAAGGGTATTCATAACCCCTTAGACGCGTAAATTATAAAAAAAAAAAACTAGAAAGGTACAGTAAGTGCTTGGAAAACTGAACTGTACAAAATACAAATAACAAATATAAATAGAAGGAAAATTCTTCACGTTATCCAAGGAAAAAGCTAAACAAAACTGGTGATTCAATAAGTCCTAAGACATATAAAAAATTCATCAACATAGTCTCCTTCTAGAGTGATACAGTCATTCTACCGCGTTTCTTATAGACCAATTTGTCCGATCCTTCCAAATACGGTTCAGTTTCCGCAAACACATCTTCTTTAGAGCCATATCGCTTTCGGGCGAGCATCTTTTTGAGGCTTGCAAACAGGTAATATGATCGATGTTTTATCCGTTGTCACATACCCCACAAAAAAAACAGCTCCAAACAGTGTTATGAGTCATCAACACGTTGTTGTTTTTGGTCAACTGTGAGCAAATGCAGTACTCACTTCAATAGAATTTTCGCATACCCAAGTACTCATGCAAAATGTGATGATTGATATCTCTACGATGACAGCTAACTATGTTATATTACGCACTTTCACTTTATGGTTGTCCAAAATGATTTTGTGAATTTGTTTTGTGTTTTCCTTTGTAACAGCTTCATTTAGGCGCCCAGAGGGTTCTCGACGATTTGTGCTTGTACGACCGCATTTGAATTCAGCAAACCAACGACAAATGATTGCTTTCGGCAGAGCTGATTCCGTACAACACTTTTTAAGTCATTCTTGAGTTTTAATGGTATTTTCGACTAATGATCAAAAAGTCATCAAATTTTGACTCGTATTGTTCGAAGGTTGGTACTAACTAAAAATTTTATTGATATATGGTATAGCGCTCCAATCAACACGCGCGCGCCCTGTCAATGGAAAAACTTACTTTTTGTTGGTTGGTCGGTTGACAGATGCACGTTTTCCTGGGTTTTAAAGTTCCACTTTCACTTCGACGTTTTGTGCCTGCGGGAAGTTAGCGTTACCTTTGCTCCTCGCAATTATATTTTCGTAAACTTTTATTTAATTTTCCCAATAATAAATGGATTGGATTTTTTATAAATAGTGGCAAGTGTTGTTTTATTTTTACCAATCGAATTGAGACACATCGCCACAATTGGTGACCCCGAAAACAAATAATGAACGCGAATAAAGCTCCAGTTAGTTCGGAAGCCAAACAAGAAGATGACAACGCAGCGTCACTAGCTGAACCCCGCATGGATGTAAGTCAGCCAAGCATAGATGGAACTGCAAATCATTTGAGTTCTATCACATCACTCAAACTGCTAACGCCCTTCTGGCGGAAGAATCCAGCACGGTTTTTCTCAATGGCTGAAATGCGCTTTGATATTCATCGAATTACATCGGATGATATCAAATATCGTCTCATTGCAACACATCTTGATGCAGACACGCTGAATTTCGTCGGGGAGTTGATAGACAATCCCCCAATACAAGGAAAGTATGATGCGTCAAAAAAAGAATAATTAACACGCTCTCCGATTCTCTGGAAACCCGTTTACGACGTTTACTGCGAAAAATCGCCGGCGGACATTGGAACGAAACAGTTCTGCGGTCTTTCTTTTTGGAACAGCTTCCAGAAAGCGTTCGAGGCATTCTTGCTGCTAGCAAAATAGACGATTTATCAGAGATTGCAGAACAGGCAGACCGCATATTTGATGCTCTTCGCCCAACAATCACCACGATCAACAGCTCGTTAGAACAATCTACATCGCACATCAATGCAGTTTCGCATTACACCGCTGCAGAGAGAGGCTCTGCCAACCTCATAGAAGAACTCCGTGTTGCAATTGAAAAGCTTTCCTCGAATGTGGAAATATTGTCCCGAGACATTAGCAGAAGACGGAACCGTGCTACGAGATCGCCTTCAAGCCAAGGAAAAGATAGGCCCTTGCTTCTTCCACCAGAAGTTCGGCACACAGGCTCGAAAATGCCGAATCCCGTGCAGCTGGAACAAGACACCGGGAAACTAAGGGCGCCGGCGTGCATGGAGGCGACCGTCGGCAAAAATTTCATTTCGAAACGTCTCCAAATCAAAGACCGCAGATCAGGCACTTCGTTCCTCATCGATACACGAGCTGATGTGTCTGTTTTGCTCAGACCAACCAACATCAACAGCAGGAGTACCTCACAGAAACTCTTCGCTGCGAATGGCGTTCCCATCAACACATTCGGCGCACAGCATTTAACACTGGGTATTGGCCTTCGCCGGGAGTTTCCATGGACGTTTGTTATCGCCGAAGTCACTCACTCCAACCTTGGAGCCGATTTCCTCTGCCACTATGGGCCCTATATTAGCCTTAAGAAACGATAACTGAAGGACACAACAACCACTCTCAGCGCAGCATTAACACCAGTACGATCAGCACAAACACCAGTCTTTATAGTATAGCGGACTAATGTGTACGCGGATATTCTTAGAGAGTTTTCTAACATAACTAGGGAATCCCACCAACCCGTGCCAGATCACTCAGTGAGCCACCACATAATAATTCAAGGGCATCCGGTTGCTGAACGGCCCAGACGACTTGCAGGAGACAACTTAGCCCCAGCGCGCAACGAATTTAATCTTTTGGTCCAACAAGGTATCTGCGAACCATCCGACAGCGCGTGGGCGTCACCTTTGCTGATGGTTAAAAAAGCAGATAGGACTTGGCGTACTTGCGGGGCTATCGATGACTTAACAATATGATGGTGCCAGACAGGTATCCGATTCCCCACCTTCAGGATTTCACGATACGGTTAGCAAACTGCAAGCTCTTCACAACGCTGGACCTCAAACGAGTGTACCATCAAATCCCAGTGGCACCCTAGGATCGACGTAAAACAGTTGTCATCACCCCGTTTGGATTATTCCAGTTTAACGTCATGACATTCGGTCTTTGCAACGCAGCCCAAACTATGCAACGTTACATGGATATCGCCTTGAGAAGACTCGAATGCTGCACATGTTACAGCGGCGACATTTTAATCGCATCCACCACTGACCAACATTATCGGAGGATTCCGCACTGATGATGGAACCGACGCAGTAGTTTATTGTGACATCGCAGACAACAACATCCGTCCATTTGCGCCCGAATGACTAAGGAGACGTATATTTGACAACGTACATAACTGTTCTCATCCCAGTGGACGTGCCACTAAGAAGATCATCGCCCGAAGCTTCGTCTGGCCCAAGATGAACAGCAATATCACTATGTGAGCACGTTCATGTTTGTCGTGTCAGCGCAACAAGGTCAGCCGTCACGTCAAAAATACTCCATAACATATCGCTATGCCTAGCGATCGATTTCGTCATGTCCATATCGACATCGTCATCATACAGCCATCGAATGGGTACCGTTGTCTTCTAACGACCATTTCTCACGTTGGCGGGAATCTGTGCCTATAAAGGACATAACCGCTGACACGGTCTCCATCGCTTTCTTCGCAGCCTGGGTGTCGCGCTTTGTCGCACCTGCTACAATTACATCCGATCGAGGCTCGCATTTCGAGAGCCAATTATTCAACGCCCTGGAGAAGATGATTGGAAACCACAAAATTCGAACCGCATCATACTATCCTGCATCGAACAGAGTGATTGAACACTGGCATCGCTCTTTCAAAGCGGCAGTGAGATGTCACGAGTCGTCATCTTGGACTGAGTTACTACCGACCGTTTTACTTGGACTCCGCACGCTTGGAAGAGGACATAAAGGCAACAGCAGCTGAAATGGTTTACGCTACCCCTCTTCGCCTACCAGGAGAATTTTTCATCGGTGAGGTGAACCGCTCACCTGGGTCTCAGTATTTTGTAAACAAGTTCCGTGAACAAATGCGGCAAGTTCGTGCAACACCAACGGCTCATCATGACAAGCGTAACGCCTTTGCATACAAAACACTGTATTCGTGCACCCACGTGTTCGTCAGAGTTGACTCGGTGAAGCTGCCCTGTGAACAACCTTACGACGGACCTTTCGAGGTAGTCCATTGCATTTCGGATCATGTCTTCAAAGTCAACGTAAACGGTGTCGAAACCTCCATATGGACGGAGCGGCTAAAGCCAGCATTTTTCGAGAGACCAGCATCATCTCCTTCGTCAGACACTCCTTCTACACCAGAACCGATTAGAACGTGTTCCGCGTATTCTGAACCCAGAAAGAAAGTAACATTCGCATCACAACCACGTTAGAGACTCTCAGAAAGGAGTGGTATAGCGCTCCAATCGATACACCCTGTCAATGCAAAAACTTACTTCTTGTTGGTTGGTAGGTTGACAAATGCACGTTTTCCTGGCTTTTCCTTCCTGGGTTTTAAATTGCCACTTTCACTTCGACGTTTTGTGCCTGCGGGAAGTTAGCATTACCCTTGCTCCTCACAATTATATTTTCGTAAATGTTTATTTTATTTTCCCAATAATAAAAGGATTCGATTTTTTATAAATAGTGGCAAGTTTTGGCAATCGAATTGAGACACATCGTAACAGATATATTATTAGAGTCGCCATCTATGTGTCAGTGTCGGGAACTAACCGTTAGAAAAAAGAAAAAGAGTAGATCTCGAAACAAACGAGAAAAAGGAACAAATGTTAAAATAAATTTTTTTAAATCCTTGGTTCACGACCAAAGTCTCATATTTTTGCTTCGAATTCTTTTATTGTCCTGAATTTTTTTAAAGGCTAAAACTGAGGGATTGTAAAAATATGAAGACAAACTTTAGCTTAACCATTTGACAGAAGGCAACTTAGACCGTTTTTTAACATTAACATTACCAGTGGGACTTTTAATCGTAGTTTATTATAAACAATTGTTTTCGATAATAAAAATATTAAAAATGTAAAATGATGCCAATATTTTTAAACCGGGTGTTGACGGTCATTTAAGGATGTTAGATTATTCCATCTCAAACGTGTAATTTCCCAAATTGGAGTTCGACTTAACTAGTCAAAATACGTAAAATGCTAAAATTCGATTGCTACATAGGAATATTTATCTCTAAATCTATTCTGTAATCCAATCTGAAATATAAGTCGGCGTTTTCCGGAAAAAGTTTATGTCACGTATTACCCTCAAAGGGCAAGCTCATCCATGAACTCAATCTTAATATTAGGGCAGGCACATTAAATAATATGCTTATTTAAATTTATCGCCCCCCCTTGGCCTTGAGAAAGATATCAAGAGAACTTATGAATAACATATCCAGAAACCAGCAGAATGAAGTCACAGAACACTATTGTCATTCACTGAGAAAATTCCAAAATCTCCCGGCTTGAACGCAATTAATATAAATATTCACACTTATATATTGTAGATGCAAGCGCTATTTACTCATCAGAGATAACTACATGGGATAACTTGTAGCGTTGTAAATATTTGGACAGCAATGGTCGGCCCCATGAATATTGAATATGGCATTACTTTCTATTAAAAAAAAGGTCAACAATTCTATCTTTATCTTAAGATTTTTCTTTTGCTTTGTTTATATTTTGTTAAGACTAATTTTCGAATCAATACATTTGTTTATGTAAAGCATTTGTTTCTTAAGAGATACTCGTAAGTCTAAGATTCTGGTAAAAGATACAAATAAATCAGGGTTAGAATATTCGTATAAATTCTACGCTTGCTCCATATTACATCGACATTGCTTAACCAAAAAAAATTACTATACATATATAAATACTTAGCAATACAGTATATGGTGTACCAATATCCATAATTATTCACTTAAACCTTTGATCCGCTTTAATGTAACACAAGATATGATACTACATATATGGACAAAAGCCATAACGATTATAGCAAAAACAAAATCAAAAGGTCTACGAGTATGAGCTGCCAAAAACAAAGCCAAGTTATCCGCGTAAATTTTTTCCTTTTTTGCAAAAAGGAACTGAAATGCTTCGATTTGCATTTGGTCTCAGCATAGGAAATGATCTCGAATTTATAGTAGATGTTTACGATGAAAGGTAATAATTTTGCTTTACACTATCGTTGATATTAGAGTCCAACAATAATTTAACCAGTGGATAAGAATATGCTCGAGTTTTTTTTATAAATAGTTCGGTTTGGTATGTCAAACCGGGTGTAATCTCAGTTTCGGAATATAGGGTATTATTGGAAAACCATTTTTTATCTGGTCTTCTACGATAAATTTATCACAGCTGAATCTTAAAATTTTCATTTTAAAAATCTAGAGCTCTTCGGCGATATTGTATACAAAGTACAAAAGCCATAAGTTATTATTGGTTTTATTAAAGTCTTGTACATTAGCATCTTGGTACTCGTCGGCACTTGTTTAGAGTTGAGCACTGGCTTAAGCATGACTGTGACCATTTTTGCTTTATTAATACTTTTCGGACATGTTTGTTGAAACTGAGTTTTTTATGAAAATTAATACCGAGGTACTTGACTTATCTCGTAGCAAAATATTAATTCCATTGGTCTCTAATTTCGAGGACTTACTGTCAGTCTTTCGCTGCAAGATAATGTCCTTTACCGCTTGCATTTCTGAAGCAGGTTAGGGCCACATTTAGCAATATTAACTTCCACGTTTTGAAGTATATTACAAGGATTCTAAGTTTGTCTTTAATTTTATTGAGCGCAACATGTGGTCTTTTGTCACTTGCTAATACGGAATTACCACCGTGTAGCGCTCCCATTGTTCCGATTTGAGTTCTATTTTTTTTGTTAACGTTATAGCTTGACATTTGCAAAAGTTACGTAGCCAAGAGTACATCCATCTCTGTGTGTGCTGGCGATTTTTTACAATTTTAGAAATGGATTTCAATTTGAAATAACGAACTTGTATTAAATTTTGCGTAAAAAACGGATTTAATGGTGCGCGAACGTTGGAAATGTTGGAAAAGTGTTTCGGCAACGATTCTCTAAAGAAAACGTTTACCAGTGGCACGAGCAGTTCAAAAGTGGTCGTGAGTCAATCGAAGATGATGAACGCAGTGGCAGGCCATCGACATCGAAAACGGACGGAAATATTGAGGAAGTAAAAGAAATGTTGGTCAATAACTGCAAATAAACCATCAGAGTGATAGCGGAGGACTTGAACGTTGCCTATGGATCCGTCCAAGACATTTTAGTTAATGATTTGGGTTTCCGTCGTGTACCAGAAAAGTTAGTGCCAAAAGACCTCAATTTCATGCAAAAAAGAGACCGTGTTGACGTCGCAAAAGAGATGATTTGCGAGGCTGAATCCGATCCCACATTCATCAAAAGGGTAATGACTGGAGACGAGACGTGTATTTATGAGTACGACACGCAATCCAGACATCAGACAAGTGAATCCCTAATCGATCGTTCTGAAAGGACTGGGAAATAGTACTCATAACTTTTATTAACAAAGCTAAACCTATTCCATAGAAAGCTTAAAACAAATTTGGCAAATAAGCTTATAAAGTAAGCCCTAGTGCTATACAGAGTCAAACGCTTTTTCTAAATCTATATCAAAACCTACCGTGCATATCCTGTTTCTTAAGTTTTGAATAATTTTATTGTATAGTACTGATACTATACAACATGTTCCGTTGAATGTTTGAAACCAAACTGGTTACTTGGAACAATGTTGGGGTCTTCGCAGATATTATTTAACTGACCTCTGAAACAATTTTCCTATTTTCACTTAGTCGGAAATAAGAAGTTCTCGAGTGAACATCTGTGCCATCCTTTTTTTTATAAAATAAAGTGGTACATGTGCTTGACGTGTGAGAATTCTACGGTTCGTTACAAGTACCGTTATTTTTTTCTACGAATTTAAAATGGGACATTTACTGACGCACTATATGACGTTTGTTTGGGAAAGTTCCGTTCGAGAGATTTCAGCCTCGAAAATGAACCAAGTGGGAAGCCGGAAACGTTAGTTAACGACGATGTTTTAAGAGCAACGGTCGACGCCGACCTAACGAAATCGGTGCGGGGGATTGCACAAAACATGAGAGTATCCCAATAACAATAAGTCGACACCTTTCTCTCATAGGAAAGGTAAAGAGACTCGATAAGTGGGTACCCCATGAACTGAACGAATCCCAAAAACTACGGCGCCTGGAAATCTGCGCATTGCTTACATTAAGAAACCAAACTGAACCGTTTTTGACCGGATAGTCACCTGTGATGAAAAGTGGATAAGTATGATAATCGTAAAAGATCTGGGCAGTGGTTGGATGCACATGAAAAACTAAAACACACCCCAAGCCCGATCTTTACCCGAAAGAGGTTATGGTGACAATTTTATTTCTTCAACCAGGAGAAATAATAAATGGTAACAAATATTGTGAAGAAATCGACATATTGCATGACAAATTGGCTGAAAATCAATCTGCGTTGGTCAATAGACACGGTCCGATCCTTTTGCATGACAATGCTAGACCCCATACCTCACAAGTAACGGTGCAAAAACTGTTGCAGTTAGAATTTGAAATTCTTTCGGATCCACCGTACTCTCCTGATATTCCCCTAACGGATTACCATCTTTTCCGCAATCTCGATTTATTTTGCCGGCAGATGGTCTTGTGGAGGTCATAAAAGCCTTTGAGGATTCCATTCCTCAAAAAGTTAGCACTTCTACGAAAAAGGAATGTATCACTTTGGAAGAATGTCATAGATGCCAACGATCCTATATTGATTGAATACAAATTTACGGAAAAATACTCGTAATATTGGCTTTTAAATTTTTACTATGAAATCGGACATTTCATGTATAACCCAATAGATAGCAAGGATATTGGTCGAAGGTCTTTTATATCTCCAACTCTCGTAGACTTAGTATTTTTCCTTTTTTCCAAATTGGAGGAAAATAGCCATTATTCAGACAGTGGATGAAAGTAGCAGAGAATAATATGTTAAGAGAACTAGAACATTTCGAAGAATAAAGTTTTAGATATTAATGATATGCGCGTTGTTGGGATTTATTGCGGTATTTGAAGGCGAAAAGTTTGTCACCGTTCGATTGAACTCACTACTGCAAAATGATTCTACTGTCGAGTAGATTTTCCTCAGTTTGAACTGAAGTTGTTTCTTGACCCGAGTGAATGTGTGAATAATATTCTATTCAATGCGGACAAAAATGTCTATCGAAACTTTAGTTCTGAAGAATTTTTTTCTGTTATCCTATTAATTTCTTTCAATGCTTGAGGTGAAGGACTTATTTTGTTCAATCTTTCCTTAAGTGCATTATTATTATCTATCCTAACCTTTTCTTTAATAATTTTACTCATCACTAACATTGCTTAGATGTCGGTGATATGGTCTTTTCAATGGAGATAGCCAGGTACCGCGTAGTTTTGGTAAGTTTTTGGTAGTGTCTGAACATTGTGGTATTTTAAACTTTTCACAGTGGAAGCATGCAATTGAACGATCCAAATTCGTTAGAAATGTTGAGAGCAGACTAGAGGGTTCAGGTCATTACAGATAAAGGATGAAGATATTAGAAAAAAGTCAAGCACAGATGAAGATTTGGAAAATGTAGGGCTGTTGGAAACAACAAAGTCTACATTGTAAAACGTTGTAAAACCATTTATGTATCAAGTTTCCATTTGGGTTGTGGACTGTGTCACCCAAATCTCTAAATCTGTATTGCATGCATTGAAGTAGAACTGCGTGAAATGAATTGATGAGAGTGTAAAATCTGTCAAGCTCGTTGGGTATTGTCGACCGGCATTGGAGGGAAGGTAAATGCTCGTATTAATATATATTTTTGTAAGACAGTACTGCTGCATGATGTAATAGTTACTAGGCAAATAGAAAAAACTTCAGTATACTTACACCTTTAGCTTAAGATACGAGTAACTGCTGTTACTCTCCCTGAGTAGTAGGGAATTAAATGAAAGCGATTAAAGTCTTCTTATGTTTCAAAGATAGCCTTGTTTAGTGTGGAAGCATCCACTATTATAAGCGCGACATTCGCCGGGATGTCCAAATTGTTGACACCTATATTAATTTTTTTCCCCACTAGACACGCTGGTGGAGCAAGTATCTAATACTATTGTAATTAAATCATTAGTGGACTCACCCCGTTCTAATTGAACAATGAACATATTTAACGTTATACCCATTTCTTTTGATTTAGGAGTAGAAAAGGGCGTCATCTTACTTATTCTAATGCTGGGAGATATAGCTTTCACAGCTGGTTCTATAACCTTGACAGGGGTATAACCAGCAAGGCCCTTTAGGATAACCGAAACCCTTTTCGTGTTCCTAGCCGAAAAAGAAAATGCATCAATACCCGTCCCGGGTAATCGATCAATAATAATCGAATAAATTTTGGCGTTATTTAAAATTGCCTTTGTTTTCCGTTAGTAGTAATAGTAGTAGTAGTAGTAATTGACTTTATTTCATTAAAAACAAATTTTACAAGAAAAGTTTCTAAGTCTATTTGGTTTGGCCCAAGGCCGTCTACCTCATTGGCATTTACATAGTTCAATATAATAATGTCTATGACATATACACTGTAGAGCAAAAGCGTAACAATTATCTCTAAATTAAACAAAACTTAAAGAAGTTTTACTAAATTTATTTGAATTCGCGCATAAAAATTTATTCTAACCTTTCTAAATTTATTGATAAATAAAAAAATTTACCAAATTGAAAATTTCAATGAAAAATAAAATAGTAAAAAAACACCAAAAACAAGACAAGTCCAATGTTACAGTTTTGCACCGCATAAAAAAAATAAAAAAATAGATTTTTAATAATCTGTCCACAGTCTTTTGCGTTTTTTAAAGAACCCAGTCGTCGCGGCACACTTTCGTAGAGTTTTCCTGCACCCGGTCCCATAATTCCGTCATTCCTTTGGACACGCCTTGGTAACTTGCCAGCTGCCTTTTTAAATAAGCCCATAAGTTTTCGATGGGATTCATATCCGGACTCTGGGAAAACTATTCCACCGTGTGAAATTTTTGACAAATTAGTAAATTTTTCACGAGCTTTGAGGAATGTTTTGGATCAATGCCCTGTTGGAAAATGATCCGACCTTCTTCCATTCGCATCATATCCACAGCAACTTGCAAATTTTTCTCCAAAATACCGAGGTAGTGCTCTTTCCTCATTACGCCATCAATCTTGACCACGGGGCTGATACCGGTAGGCGTAATACACCTCCAAATCATCAAACAATCTCCTCCATCTTTAACCGTTTGTATGACTTGTTGTGGTTTTAGAGGACCTGAGGAGTTTGTCCAGAAACAAGAACGGCCATCTGACTGGAATCGGTTAATTTTGGTCTCATAATACCAAAGAAGCTAAAAAACAAAAATTGGATTGCAACAAAAATGACGAAGTAATCAGAAATTGAGTATTACCCGTCTCCAATTATCAAAAGTCCAGTTTTCATGTCCTTGCATTTTTGGCTGACAACACTGGCTTCTCTTCTTTTCTTTAGCTTTGTAGTCGACTCTATTTAAGGCTCGATGAAGAGTCCAAACACTTGCCTTTTTCTCCAGTAACGGGAGGCCATTAAAAGCTTCCCAATGTGTCTCGCTTCTCTATCCTTCATTTTTTTTGTCTTCCTCCCTTGTCCACTTCACCTCCTTCAAAATTGCTGCATCTTTTTAACCTCGAAATGGACATGTGGCTTATTTTCAATAATTTTGCGATCACTCTACTAGATTTCCCTTTTCTCAACAAATCTAAAGTTTGTTTTTTTATTTCTTCGCGTAAACTTCTCATTTTATAAAATCTTTTTATCGACACTACCGATCACTTCTAAACGATACCACCAAATGATCAATACACGATAAGCAAACACGAAATTAAAAGATAATGTTTGTACTCGCTGCAACGGTGCAAAACTGTAACAAAGCAGATGTTGTAACTTTATTTGTGTCAATTTTGAACCAGTGGTTGCAAATATAAAAAAAACAATCGGAATATGTAGAGAATTCCTCAAACTTTGTTCTTAGAAAAAACAAAAAGATTTTCTTCCAAGATTTATGCGTGCTATGTGTTCTTTATTCTAATGCTGTAACATTGTTACACTTTTGTACTTCAGTGTATATAAATATTAAATAATACGGATGTTTTATAAGTCTCCCTCGATGATGCGTGTTCTGTAGCGAAGTGCGTTCACTGTATAATTAAACAATAGATCCCAGCCTTGTTTTCCGTTTAAGATACCGATTGCAACTTCCTCCTCCAGTACATAAGAACCGAAAAATTGTTCCCGGAATTTCCTTAAAATTGAACATATTGCTGGAAAGTGTAGTACATCTTCCCTCACTCCCATATTGCAGATATTGCTCAAAATTGGCAGTTCAGGTCTGTGCGGTCTATAATTCAACTGAACCAACTCTCCTCTTATTTTATCTGTCGTAAAGCAGTTTCAAAAATAAGTTCGTTTTTCAAGTTGGTATTTTATTTTGCTGTAGTATTGGGTATATAATTTAATTCGTGTGTTTTTTTTCAAAACTTTAACGTTTATTTAAGAAAAACATGTACAATATTATTATTCAAAATATTGCCCATCTGAAGCTATGACTTTTTCCCATTCTTTCTGGCAATTTGTGGATCCCATCCCAAAAGAACTGCGCCGGCTTGGCAGCCAAGAATGAATCAAGCCAATTTTTGATATTCTGCTCTGATGTGAACCGTATTTCATTCTGCATCGACCGGAACAAATGGTAGTCAGAAGGGGCAAGGTCTGGGCTATAAGGCGGGTGGGGTAAGACTTATCATCCACTGTTTTCCAAATAGTTCTTAACCGGAATAGCAAGCGTTGTCATGATGGAAAATTATTGCCTCGTGTCTGGTCGCATATTCCGGGCGTTTTTCGGCCACTGCTCTCTTCAAACGGATTAATTGTGTTCGGTAGCCTTATCCATTGATGGACATCTGATCCCATCAAATACAGAGCATTACCTTCGCGCCATGCATATTCGGTTTTGCCGTTGATTTGGTTGGTTCGCCGGGTTTCACATATGATTTTTAGCGCTTGGGGTTGTCGTAATGGATCCATTTTTCATCACCAGTAACAATCCGATGCAAAAATGACTTCCTTTTGTAGCGTTCCAGCAGCATTTCGGACATGCAAAACCGCCTTTCGACGTCTTTCGGCTTGAGTTCATGTGGAACCCAATTTCCTTGCTTTTGAATATATCCAGCTGCTTTTAAACGTTTTGAAATGGCTGCTTGAGTAACACCCAAAGATTTTGCGAGCTCTTTTTGTGTTTGGCAACAATCTTCATAGAGTAATGCTTCTAGTTCTTCATCTTCAAACTTTTTTGGCTTCCCAGGACGTTCATCGTCTTCCAAGCCAAAATCACCACTTTTAAATCGTGCAAACCACTTTTGGCACGTTCGCTCAGCTAGTGCATGTTCACCATAAACTTCCACTAAAATACGATGACTTTCGGCAGCAGTTTTCTTTATATTAAAGTAATGAAGAAGAACTCCCCGCAAAAACACTTTTTCAGGCACAAAGTTCGACATATTTGAGTGAAAAAAAATTATTGTTGTTTACGCTTCAAATGAATGACACTGAAATGACGTACAATGACAGTAGCTTTCCAACGCATGTTTCAATGAAATAATACAAGTTACACCATCTCTTAGCAAACCGCACGAATTAAGTTATACACCCAATACAACCTACATATATTGTGAAGATTTTCCGATAGCTCATATTAACAAATTTGTGTTTCACATCTGTTATCTTACACTCAGCTGCAGCGAGTTTTATAACTTCGCTAATAAGTTCACAATCGACACCAAATATAAAGATTGGTGGACAGCAAGATATTGTACATTGCTAATGTACAATTTGCCGGCGAGCTGATCATGCATTTCAATGGATGGACTGTTGGTTTGATGATCTGCAGAGGCCATGTTGATTGGTGTACTTTCATTCGGCTCAGGCTTTTGAAGTTCCATATCAGCGGGTGATGAAAATCTATTTTGCGGCGAAGCATTTCGCTTAGGCGTTGGTTCCCCCTCACGCACGTTTCTCCTTCTTTTTCAAACATTGGATTGATAGCTGTTGGCAGCACATTTGAGACTCCCGAACACTCAGTAGAATGACCGTTATTTACATCCATGGTGGCAATGTTATTTTCCCAAACTGAATTGCTCCCACGGTGAGCATTGATTGTACTCGTATTAACAGCAGTGAGTGTAATGATTGTGTTATCGTTTCCCGGTTTCTCTATTGAGGGAGCGTTTATTTTGTTAAAGCAACTATGATTCACGCCAACGGGCAACACATGTGCATAGACTTGTGATTTGGTATTTTTTTCTTCCAGCATAAGAACTGGAGGATCACTTTTAATAGTTTCACGAAATGCCACTTGAAAGAGTCACTCTCTCCGAAAATTTAATAGATTAATAAATGTATACGGCCTGAGCCAATTTTATTATTCACTGCATCTCACACATACTCCGATCCGAGTTCACAACAGTAGGTCGAACCGAACTCCCAAAGAAAGTTCTTAAAAATAAGAAATCGTTAGTAAAATATCTGTATGTATTTTTTTCTCAAGTCACGAAACTACTTACACTTACAAGCTAGACATATGCTTAAAAATTAGCTTTTAACTTATAGTATACTATGATAACTTACTGGTCCCATGCGGGCACTCTAAGTTAAATTTAAAATTGAATCGATGTCATTCGATGAAATTGAGCAAATTAAATTATTTATTTCATCATATTATTACTAACACTAGTTTTATATAAACTTAGTATATGGATTTTTTTGTCATTTAAATAAAACTTACGAACTAACATATTAACCTAATTAAACTATCTTAATTTTAGAGAAATTCTTTTTGAGGTATTACATATTGTCCCAAGTTCTCCTTTTTCTATTATTTTTTTTTAATTTTTTTATTTTATGATCAAGCCACCAATATTTTTGGTGCTCCCATCAAATCGCGACTTCTTACCAGCCTACTGAAGTGGAAACGCTCCGCACTGCCGTGTGCGTAGATAATTGGGGTAATAAGCCCCGGAGATCATATTGTTCGTCGAGGTTATAACTCTGGCAGTCTACCTTCGAATCAACTTAATGACGAAATTGTCAACCCTTATTAGGTTCGCCCTATCGGTAGGATATAATTTTATGTACTCCAATCCATGTGTTCTGTACAAACGAAGGCAAGCCCTTAGCCAGGCCCTATCAAACACCCGAATCGTTTCCATTAAACTTGCTCACGTTGAAGGGATGAGGGCCATGTAGTAGATATCCTTCCCCGTCGTATCAAGTTGGCTATAAAACAGTCTCTTTGTAAGAACGAAACCACCACCAGACAGGAAACTCGCTGCCGTCAACGATTCATCAATAGTTTCGGTACACTGATGTTAGGGCAACATTTTTTCCAGACTACTTTAAATTTACTGGTAGTTACGAATTGAATCCTTCTTCACTTGTTGCAATCGAAGCGTAAATTTGAGAAATGTAATGTTCAATAGCAAATACAATTTCCATTTCTTGAAATATGTCAAAAAATCACTCCTTCAAGTTACCGAAACTCTGTATGTGTAATAATAATATGTACGTACAATTAGTAAACACGTTTAAACAAAAATGAATGACTCGTTCTTTTAAAAGTTGCTGAATTACGGAGTTTCTCATTAGAAGCTCCCCAATTTGTATTTTAAATAAAAAGACGTGTGCTTAAGGAATTAATGAAATTGTTTTTTGGATTGAAATATAGTTAATGTCATTAGTTATGAAATATGATATCATTCAAATATCCTCCACGGAACAGCCTAGATGAGTGGAACAGCCTAAAATTCGTCTAAAATATATAGCTCATTAGCATAGGCCAGAGATTTAATGTAGCTTGAAGAAAAAGATTCTTAAAGTGTTAAATAGCACTACCAATTGACTGGGCCATTTCTGACAATAAGACGATTACCCAACTTCGGCATGCGCTCTGTGTAGTAGCGTCCTATTGAAATCTAAAAAAATAAGATGACACCTTCGCCATGGAATCCATATCAAATAGGCAATTTTTTTGTAATTAATAGTTGCTCTGGCTATCCGGTTAATCAAATTGATCAAATTGCATATTTAGCTTAACCTGGATCTTCTTCTATCTTCAATAGAGCCCAATCAAGGAAAATTCGACGTACACGATGGTCACTTGGCTTTAGTTCATGGGTCCATACGATCTTATATGGACGTATAGCCATTTCCATGTTCAAGAGATATCCAGTTCTTGAGAATCGGTTGAATGGGGTCTTGACATACTGACAGCCGTGTAGCTTCAATACTCTCTTCAGTTCTGGTGTGCCGCTGTTCCAGTGGCGCGAAAACACGTTGGAGTGAATAATTTAACTAAACGCTCTGGAAGATTATAACGGCCACAAATTGGAGTTAATGTAAGATGTAATGTAGTCCTAACTGAAGCGTATAATTAAATGGAAGACAATATGGAATACAAATTGAATATTTGTATGTCATACACATACATACGTGAGTTTAGAGAATCGTTATTCGAAAAGTGGTGCGCATCTAATGAAAAACCTTTTATATAAAGAGTATAACTACTATACACCTATGAGAATAAACATGCCACTATGGCGTCAATTAACAATGATTACAGCTTATATCGAATTGAGATACTTTCTACTACGAGTATATTTGTACTGAAACAGAACCAAAATATATGTACAAATGTAAATATTTCCAATTTTTTTTAGTTGTACAAGCATATGTATGTACATGTAAGAAGTTTGACTTCCTTTAAAGGATATGTGGGTATAGGTTTCTCATTAGAGGTTATAGTATGTTGTTCCACTTATCACCGGTTCGGGGTAAAGTTACAAATTTAACGGTAGGAAGATAGATCGATATTCGTTTGAGCAATACACATATTTGCACGTACACGTAAATATATTATATATATATACATATATGTAGGTATGGATATAATTTGCTGAAGTGATTGAAAGTACGACCGATTCTAATGGTTTCAGTCGTCAATGTGTCTCAAGGAAAATATTGTCAAGATACTACAAGATACGAGTACTAAACTCCTTTAAATAAGTAAACACTGTGATAAAATTCACAGAAGAAAGCATGTTTTGGTGCATAGATTCTCCGTACACAGTAATCAAAACCTAAGTTTTGCGCTTTGAATTTTTTCTTGGCAAATTAGCCATATTATGTATGTAAGTAGGCCAAAACAGAAATACTGCCATAAAAGGCCTTGATTTATCAATAAAGTTGTGAAGGTATAATTACAAATGATATGCATTTACACCTTCAAAGTAAAAATATTATTTATAAACAAAAAATAAGACTCAAAGACAAAGAATCGGTATACGAGTACATTAAAAACGATAGAATTCCCCATATACATAAGACAGAAATAGATAAACAGGTCAAAAAATTAGTTGATGATGGCATAGTGGAACCATCAATTTTTCAGGATATAATAGCCCACTTCTTTTAGTACCTAGGAAGGCACTACGCAATTCTAAAGAGAAAAGAAAAGATTAGTAGTTGACTACCGCCAAATAAATTAAAAAGTAATTGCGGATAAATTTCCACTCCCAAGAATAGAAGATATTCTTGATCAATTAGGTAGAGCAAAATACTTCTCATGTCTCGACCTAATGTCTGGATTTCACCAAATTGAACTTGATGAAAAGTCAAGAAATATAACTTCCTTTTCAACGAATAATGGTTCGTACTTCCATACGGGCGTAAAATAGCGCCAAATTCTTTTCAACGCATGATGACACTTGCATTCTCTTGCCTGGAGCAAACACAAGCTTTCCTATATATGGACGACTTGGTTGTAATTGGATATTCTGAAAAGCACATGCTAAAAAATTTGACAAAAGTCTTCGAACTATGTCGAAAATACAACCTTAATTTGCATCCTGAAAAGTGTTCATTCTTTATGCATGAAGTCACTTATCTCGGGCGTAAGTGCACAGACAAAGGCATACTACCAGGTGATACAAAATACGAAGCCATTGAAAATTATCCCATACCTACAGATGCAAATAGCGCTAGGAGATTTATTGCATTTTGCAATTATTACAGAAGATTCATTAAAAACTTCGCGTTCTATTCGCGTCATATAAGGCAATTTTGCGAAAAGAATTTTCCATTTCAATGGGCAAATGAATGCAATGCAGCTTTTAACTATCTCAAAAATGCTTTACTGAGCCTGACTTTATTACAATATCCCGATTTCGAAAAAGAGTTTTGTATTACTACAGATGCTAGCAAACATTCTTGCGGAGCTATTCTCAGTCAAGACTACAATGGCGTACAACCTCCAGTTGCATTTGCCTCAAAAACCTTTACTAAAGGAGAAAGTAATAAATCCACTACTGAACAAGAGCTCACAGCAGTACATTGGGCAATACTTCATTAATGGAAAACATTTTCTGGTCAAAACAGACCACAGGCCATTGTCGTAGTTATTCTCTATGAAAAATCCTAGTTCTAAACTGACCAGAATGAGGTTAGTTTGGAAGAATATGACTTTACGGTGGATTATCTCAAGGGGAAACAAAATCTAATTGCCGATGCTCTATCTCGTATAACCATCAGGGAACTTAAAGAGCAAAATATAAACATAGATACAATTTATAAAGTGACAACACGATCAATTACTCAGCAAAAAAGGCAGACCTGCGCAGGTAATGATTCATATGAATCGAATAAAATGCAAAATAAAGAAGAGCGAAATGTTTATGAAGTCATTAATTATAATGGCGTTAAAAAATTCATGAAATTAAAATTGTCTTTCAATAAATGCTTCCTGAAGCAAGGAAAAACAGTATTAACACGAATAAAAATTGATGATTTATAAATTAATGGAAAACTTGATCTAGGTCGATTTTTTCAAAGGCTTGAAAAGGAGGCCGGTGTACTTAAAATCGATCAACTGCAAATGGTGCCTAGCGAACAAATTTTCAAATTTGTCTCACCACAATTATTTAACGAAATAGGCAATACCGTATTAAAATATTTAAAAGTAGCTCTTCTACCAAAGGTAATCATCAGAAACGATAAAGGCATTACATGAACATACAGAAAAATTAAAAGACATTTTTATTAGAGAAAAATGAAAAAAGACATAACAAAATATATAAAAGCATGTAGACAATGCCAACTGGCAAAAATTACACATCATACCAAGTCACCAATGACCACAACACCAACGCCTTCATCGGCTTTCGACAATGTATTAGCGGATACCATTGGCCCATTTCCCAAATCAGAAAATGGGAATGAGTATGCTATCACACTAATATGCGATCTAACAAAATATCTTGTAACCATACCAATATCGAACAAAAATTCGAGAACTGTTGCAAAGGCAATATTTGAATCTCATATACTAACCTATGGTCCAATGAAGACGTTCATTACGGACATGGGTACTGAATATACGAATTCCATATTCAGCCACAGCCCGTCATCACCAAACCCTCGGCACCCTCGTGCGGAACGCAGTCACCGCACATTAAATGAGTATATACGCTCATATACATGTATCTATTGATAAAGATGACTGGGATGTATGGCTAAAGTATTTCACGTACTGTTTTAATACGACACCCTCAGTAGTTCACGAATATTGTCCTTACGAATTGGTCTTTGGAAGAATCCCCAATGGATTCAAAGTTTTCAACACAATAGACGAAATAACGCAACTTTATAACGTAGACGACTATTCAAAAAAAGTGAGGTACAGGTTAGAAATAGCCTTCAAACGGGCTAGACTAATGCTCGAGAGAGCAAAATTAAAACAAAAACAGTTCTACGACAGACAAAGTAGACAAATACAGCTACAAATAGGTGATCTAGTACTTCTAAAAAACGAAGTAGCACACAAACTAGAAAATAGATATTTAGGTCCCTTTACGGTAGAAGAACTAAGACATAATAATAATGTTACAATAAAAGACAGTAAGAAGAAGAAGGTACAATCTGTGCACAGAGATAGATTAAAACATTATAGGATGTTAGAGGGATCCTTTAGCGTAGGAAAATAGTTAATAAGAAATACAAATTTAATTTAATATGAATTACTAAGAATAATTACATAAATTACATTATTCTTTCAAAAAAAGAGATGTAGTGTACATACCTATGTGTCGTTCATAATATCATTTGGTACCAACATTCCTTTCCCACAGTTTTTTACAATGTTTGAATTTGTCGTTTAATATCAATATTCCTTTCCCACAATGGTTCATGCGGGAATTGGACACCGCACGCAGTGACGGCACTTGAGATCGTCCAGGCGAAAAACGTTATGCTGAATTAACAGAAATGTAATATGGTATCCACACCTATGTATGTACACTGCAACTTTTATGTAGATGCGCTGCGACGCACCGAGAGAATATATTTTAATTTTAAGGGTCAGTTCAAATAAAGCGTTCGTAAAGTAATCAAGACGGAGTTTTCATTTGTTATGACGAGTATGGTCATTTCACCTGTTTTTCTAATTCAAAAAATTGTTAATAAGGTATTAAAACAAGCATCAAAGCAATGAGCGTACGTTTCATCAACAACTAAACAATTATTTATTTACATATGAAGATATTTAACATAATAAAAACCTGGTTGCTTTTATACTAGATGGAGTGAAAAGTGACCTCCTTTACCGCCAGGATGCGCTGCTACTGCAAAAAAAGATTATGGTGCCTTGAAGTCCGCTCATATTTAGGCAGACATGCCAAATTTCAGTGCGATACTGTCTTTAGTTTTGTTTTGACAGCTGATTGTTGTTGACGTGTTTGGCATCATGTTGAGTATGCACAAAAACGATTTTCGTTCTCTCATAAAACATTATTTTTTGAGAGGCAAAACGGCGAAGGAAACAAAAGAAAAGTTAGATAAATATTATGGGGCTAATGCTCCGTCAGATTACCCCGTCAAATATTGGTTTCGAGAGTTTCGTGGTGGCCGCAACTCCACTACCGATCAAGTCCGCAGGGGCCGGCCCTCCGATGCGGTTATAGAGGACAATGTCAAAAAAATACATGAAATGGTGTTGGCTGACCGGAAAGTGAAGGTGCGGCAGTTAGCAGATACCACAAAGATTAGTACTGAGCGCACACGCCATATTTTGGGCAATATTCTGCATATGAAAAAGTTATCCTTCCGCTGGGTGCCGCAAATGCTCACTTTTGACCAAAAACACGAACGCGAGAGCACTTCGAAAGAGTGTTTGGACTTGCTTATGCGGAATCGGGCGGACTTTTGGCGTCGATTGGTAACTGGATTTGGATCCCTCGGACTATTATCTCTTCCGAAACCTCAAAAGATGGCTCATCAATAAAAAATTCAGCTCACGCGAGGAAATTATCGACGCCACGGAGGAGTATTTTGCAGACCTTCCGAAAAATTACTTTTCGGACGGGATTAAGAAGTTGGAAAATCGCTGGAATAAGTGTATCAAACTAAAAGAGTACTATATTGAATAATATAAAAAAACATATAAAAAAAATGTTTTAATTCCCAAGGAGGTCACTTTTCACTCCATCTAGTAAATGTTATATCAATTCTGAAACTTCCAAGTATTATAGTTTAAAGTTGTTTAGGGGAATTACGGTACACAATTTGTATTCATATTTTCAAATGATACCGCAGAAGAAAGGGTTGTCTATTAAACGAATTGAACGATTTTTATTATATTATTTTATATATATTTTAACCAAGATACCCAGCCGATATCCACTTGGTGGGATTCGCCGACTTTACTTAGAGTTTGACGACATTTTTTGTACGTCTGTGTATTTATTTGATGGTTTCACATGCCAAAGGTTTTATGGCTGAGGGATCAAGTTTCAACAGTAGTACAGTCTGTGCATCTTTAAAGACATTCGTCCGGAATGTCATGTCTACTGGTAATCGCTGTGGAGAAACTCTTATCAAAGTCCACGCTTGGCACAATATATTCGCTACACTTTGACAGTTTTGATGGTTTGAACTCCGATATTGTCGACAGGTGTCATAAATTGCGGTGGTCCTTAGGTCTAATTATTTCAGCCTGATCTCTGTTATAGTAGCTGTTGGAAGCCGAGCATTTAAATAACTTGTCTAAAGGAAGGTGGTTGAGCATTACCTCTAGTGCAGTTTGAGGAGTAAACTTGAACGCTTTTACTGCTGCGATACACGGTAGTCTTTGAGCCTGTGCGAGTATTTTCATACAACTAGTCCTTTCCGCAGCTTTCCACCAAACCAGCGCACTACAGGGTAAGAATGGGTCTAACTATGGTCATGTACACCCAGTATATTATACAGGGTCTTATTCCCAAACGTTTACCAAAGATTCTTTGGCATGTATAGAATGTTCCTAATGCTTTTTTGGTTCTTTCTCTGATATTACGCTTCCAACTGAGCTTAACGTCTAGGATGAGTCCCACATATTTAGCTTCGGATGAAAGTTGTATCCTAACACCGTTGATTCTGGAGAGGTTAAACTTTTCTGGTTATATTTTTCTTGTGAACAACACTAGTTCGTTGATGAATTTATCCCTAAACCGTTTTATGTAGTAAATTTTGCGAGAGCGTCCAAGGCCGGCGATATTAGCCCGTTGATCATTCAAAGATGCTTTTCTCCCACCAGAACTATGGTGTCGGAGTAGGCCATTGCCTTAACACCTTTATGTTAGAAACTAGTGAGAAAGAGGAGTGATCGCTCCTCCCTGTGCAGGGGTCTTACAACCGGTTTGTTTTCCGGACTGTGTTCCTCCCAAATTCAAAATTCATAATTCCCCTCTTTAGCATATCCTCAATCCATTAAGCTATCGGTGTTTGTACATGGAGCTTGACCAAGGCCGTCCTTATAGATCCGGTGCTTACATTATTAAATGCTCCTGCGATATCTAGGAAGGCGGCCATTGTGTACACTTTATAGTGTATTTTTTTTTAAATAGTATTTACAACCTCGTGCAGTGATTTTCCTTTAAGGTCGGGAGTTTTCGACTTATTATCTACAGTATTTTTACCAGAAACGAAGAGAGAATTATAGGTCTGTTGATCTTCCTGCTTTGGGAATGAAAATCACTTCTTACTAGTTATTTAACACGTAGCCCAGCTTTAGACAACCAATTTTTTGTATAAGAATTAAGATCAATTTGAGCACTGCATTTGGCGGGTTGCATTTGATGATAAGGGGCTTTGTAAATTGTGAAAAACTGAAACGCCGTTATTCAAATGAGTAAAATGTGGCATATGCCTTTGCTGTCAAAGCAACAACAACTGCTTTTCCTACTTAATACCGTGGCCTAGAACCATCGTTTTCCTTATATTCCCCTCCTAGCAGACTCCTCTTTTTTACTTTTGAATTCAGTGCGCTACCTTCGCAAGGATTACTGCAACTGATAAATTCTTGATCCCCTCAAGCCAGTGATCGTGCTAACCCCATACGAGATTAGCAAAGCAGGTACACGGTGAAAATAAATTGAGGTCTAAACATTGACTAAGATGAAAAAAGTCACACAGAAATGAACATAACGGTGAATTGAAGAAAAATAGCGCAGCATAAGCAGCCCTAAGCGAGTCACGGTTAAATAAATAAAAATATAATATTGTACAATAGATAAAGTAAACAGATTAGTTACAAGGCCTACTGGCCCATTTTTTAAAATTCCAAATCAGTGCATAATCCAAATAAGGACGTAAAAAATGTACACCGCATGTCCTAAGTCCCGAAAAGCTTCTGATTATGGAATTTAATTAAATTTATCCTCTCTATTCCATAATAGTTAGGTACAAATATTTAGTAAATATAATCTTATACATAAATATTACACATTTGAGGAGGTTTTTAATAGTTAGAAAATATATACGAGTATATATATGGTGGGTTTACCAAAGTAAAGTACGTTTTTATATGAAGTAGAACGCAGATGACAAATAAAAAATTAATGGGTGTAACATAAATTGGATCAATTAACTGGGCTGAAAAGTCCGTGCCGTTTCTAAGAGAGTGCACCACTTGAGTTAAATCCATACCATTTTCAGTTAGTACCAACCTTCAAACGATACGTGTATAAATTTGACAGCTGTCGGACGATTAGTTTTCGAGATAAACCGTTGTGAGTGAGGCAACTTTTGTTATTGTGAAAAAAAAAATGTATTCAAAGCAATTTCGTGTGTTGATTTATCATTGCTTTTTGATGGGAAAAAATGCAACCGATGCAAAGAAATGGCTTGATAAGTGTTACCCGGGGTCTGCACAAGCCGAACGAACCATTCGCAAGTGGACTGAAAAATTTAAAAGTGGTCATACAAGCACCGAAGATGATGCACGCAGTGGACGTCCAAAAGAGGCTGTTTCAGATGAAAACATCAAAAAAGTCCACAAAGTGATTACGAATGACCGTAAAGTGAAGTTGATCGAGATAGCTGAGGCTCAGAAGATATCAAACGAACGTGTATGATATATCCATCATACACGAATATTTGGACATGCCAAAGCTCTGTTCAAAGTGGGTGCCGCGTTTGGTCACAGTCGACCAAAAACAACAACGTGTTGATGATTCAGAGGAGTGTTTAAAGCTGTTCAACCACAATAAAGCCGAATTTTTGCGTTGGTATGTGACAATGGATGAAACTTGGCTCCATCACTTCACACCAGAGTCAAGTCGGCAGTCAGCTGAGTGGCGAGCAGGCGACGAACCTCGTCCTCGACTGGCAAGGTTATGGCATCCGTGTTTTGGGATGCACATGGAATAATTTTCATCACTATCTCCAAAAGGAGCAGATATCAACAGCGACTATTACATTGCGTTTGAAGGACGAAATCGCAGAAAAACTGCCGCATTTGAAGAAAAAGAAAGTGCTGTTTCATCAAGACAATGCACCGTGTCACAAGTCGATGAAAACGATGGCAAAATTGAAAGAATTCGGCTACGAATTGCTTCCCCACCCACCGTATTCTCCAGATTTGGCCACCAGCGACTATTTCCTGTTCGCAGACCTCAAAAGAATGCTCGCCGGAAAGAGATTTAGGACCGAATCGCCGAAACAGAGGCCTATTTTGAGGCTAAACAGAAATCGTACTAGAAAACTGGTATCGAAAGATTGAAAAATCGTTTCAATGAGTGTATCGCCCTCGAAGGCTACTATATTGATAAATTAAGTTGAATTTTGCAAAAAATGTTTTACTATAAAACGGCACGGACTTTTCAGCCCATGTGTTACCTGAGTATTTTCCGCGGACGAGCCAATGCAAATGAAATTAACCCGGTAATCGTACGTGTTGACATACTGGTCTGAATGGAAGCACTCGTATGAGTGGACTTATGGCTAGGAGAGAACTTGTCGAATGTAATGTATATGTTGAGTAGAGATAAGCGTGCCTATCAATGTGTAGGATATAAAATCGAGAAACCTCATCAGCTCGTCTTAGTTGATCATCAAGTCACATCACATCACGGTCAACAAGAAAATACATATGTACTTAAATTTGGATAGTGCGTGAACAGTAGGTTCGCTACGAGTTTTATGGGTTCTGATTTTTTATCCGTATTGAGTAGGGCCAGATAGAAGACGAGAGGAAAAGTGACTTGAGGAAGCGATGTGGGAACTAAAATCCAGAAAAACAGTATCTATTTTGTTGCGATTTTGTGTATCCATATTTATATGTATATAGTGGACTACCATTTTTCTCCGGATATCTAGATAACAGGATGTGTAGCCGGTTTTGGGTATTAGCATTGTCCTTCCCGGATATTGAATCAGTGTGCCGGACAAACGGTATTACAATAGTATTAACTTAAATGAAATACCTGTTGCAACAGTTTAACGTTCACTTGGGTAAACTGTTCCTATCCAACAAAATTAATTGAATGATCTCGATCTAGAATCACCAAACTTCCTTCTGAATTACGAACAAACTTCCAAATTAAATAAAACCCCATAACCTTTTGTCATTTTTTCGTTTGGAAATCTTTTTCTTCTGTGCACTTGCCAGGAAATAACGTTTAATTTCCACAATTCTGATAACAAAGATTGAGTGGACAGATTTCGTTTCCCTCCATTTCCAAAACCCCCTAACCAATTACACGAAACCACTCCTAGCAATCCCAAAAATCCATTTTTCAAATATCTCATAATACATATCAGGAACCATAAATACCTGTGAGCCCACTCCACCTGATCGGTCGAAGTAGCAGCGCTTACCAGCTGTCAGTTGCAAAAAGACAAACTCTCCCCAAACAACTTCTGAACCTTCGACGGAGTGGGTGTTGCAATTTATTCCTTTCATCAAGCTTTGTATTTTTTTCCATCAGTAAAATCGTCCCTGAGGAATAATTTTTCAACAAAACTTTTATAAAGGAATTTTTTTCTAAATAAGAGCATAGTTTTCAAATTAGTTTTACTACTATTGTCCAATGTTGTTCACGAGGAATTTTCTTCAGCCCTCATAACGAGAAACTTGACATCAGTTTTTATACAAATATTCCACGGAAAGTACGAGTAATACATATATAGAGGTTGGACCCTAAAAGTGGCAAATAAAATTTAGATATAAAAAACAGATTTGTATCGACATCTGTCATCTACAGTCGTCAACAATTTAGGTCCTGGGTAGATACTTGGTGGCACAATGTATTAAAATTAACAAGTCTACTATGGAAATCGCCGTTAAAAAAATGGCATATAGTATATCATAATGTAATTTTTGTGGTGTTAATATTCGACCAACTGATCGTTCAATTTGGATTGCGGTGCACCTATTCAAGGAAGCTGGGTCAGTCACCGAAAACTCGTCATCGTGTGCAGGAAACCAACCTCTCAGGAACTACATTACGTCGAATTCAAACAAAGGATTTAAAAATGCACGCTTGCAAAATTCAGTTGAAGCCTTCAGACCTTTCTAAGCCCTGCGCTCTCTAGATGAAGATTTTTCGAAGGAAATTATCTTCAGTGGTGGGGTCCATTTTCATAGCAGCGCACCACAATAACTCCGTTTTTATGACCCAAATTGGATGATATAGATGTAGACGTGATGTGGTTCCAACAAGACGAACTTGCATTATCTTGCGAAACAGCGATGTTAATTGGCCATCGAGGTCATGCACTTTGACACCCTTGGACTTGTTACTTTTAGGTTATCTCAAAAGTGAGATGTCTGTCAATAAGCCAGCAATAATTCAAAAGCTAAAGGACAAGATAATAAGGCATATTGGTGTAATAGAGGAGCATTTTTACCACGATGTCATCCTAAATTTGGGCAAATGGATCGAAGTCATGGTGAATGTGCCTCACAAAATGGTCGTCAAATAATCCAGAAATCCTGAATTACGTGGAAGATACTCGTACAAAAAACTCACCGCCTATAAAGAAGCCTCCGGTTAAGCAAGGAAAATCCTTGGGATTAACTACAGTCCAGCAGACGACGTGTACTTTTTTCAAACCTCCAACCAAGACAAAATCGAATTCATCAAAAGAGGTTTGTTAGCTGTCGCAGCATCACTTTTCGATCCCATGGGTTGGATCCTTCCAGTCATTATGCTTCTCCGCATAGGAACCCAAGAGTTGTGGATGGACTTTGCGTAGATTGCTTAAGAAATATAGAAAATTGACCGGCACTTGTATCACGACTGGTACATGAAGTGCAAAGGTAATGTATTTAAAAACACGTGTTTTTATGGAACACATCCATAAAAAGAAGGCTGAGAAACACTGAAGGCTGACAGATCACGCTGAAGCAAGAAGACAGAAAGTCCGTGAAGCTCGTAAACGAAGCCGCGAGAATCGAATTGCTAACAAGAACTTGTCCTAATACTAGTATTGATGTTCCTGTGAGATCCAGTCATTCTGATCAACTTCATTGGAGAGTTGTGCCGTGAGGAGGGCAATGCGAGGATCAGCTGGTTGTTTCCTAGTTATGTTCACATTAGGAGGTGACATGCTATCCCTCATTGGAAATGCCTTAATTTCTGTGATTATTTTCTCAATTTCTCCGATTGGGGAAACTACTTTAAACAATTTGCTGGAAATTTCGAAGCCAGGGAATCTTACTAAGTTTACGCTTGTCAGGAGTGGTGTAAGTCAGTTGTTACATAAAAAGTTAACTTCATTGGCTTTTCGTCTATATATGACTGCAAGATCACTCTGTACATGATAAATCCGATTGAATTCCGCGTTTACCGTGGTCGAGTTATAGGTTTCCAAGAGTGAGTGGGAAGCGGGAGTTTGGAGTACTCGTAGTTCCTTCTCGCTGTCAGTTAATCGTTTTTCCTCAATTTTATCGTAGATCCCGTAACCCAGGTCTATGGCTTGCGATGGCTGAAAGATTGTCTCGTTGTCTGAGCTATCTGCCAGTTGTTACACAAAGTCTCCATTATCTAGCAGAATAGCGTGGGAATCAATTACTGGGACACTGATGAAAACATATTTGGAGAATATGAACTAGGGGGATGCTGAACGTTACAACAACTATTCCTTTACGGAGAGTCTTCGTTATTTTGTTGATAGTAAATAATGAAGATACATCGGATACAGGTTGTAATCTACAAAATACCAAGCGTTCGTTCATTCGGTTAACGTGCTCCTTTAGTGTTTTAATAGAGCGAATGTTGATGATGTTTTGGTGATTCATTTGAATAGTACTAACCATTAACTGTAGACTCGCTGAGTAGGCGTTTATTTGTTCTTGAAGGCGGAGCTGCTGTTATTGTTGTATTACTGCGTCAAGTTGCTTATCCACAGCTTTGAATTCTAAGTCGGTGGTGTTTGTCATGAGGTAGGACACCTTACTTATTTTACTTTTCAGTCGGTTCATTTGCTGCTCCAGATGATTATTCTCCACAGCTTGATAGACTATGCCTGCGCTCATAAATATTTGGGGAACGTATTTAGCAAGTCCTTTTATAATTATTGGTATGGCTGCCCGTTTTGATCTTCCTTTGTAGCTTGCAGTGATACTGTCCTTCACTCCCCGGATTCTACAGTCTGACAGTGTTCGTTTAGTTTGTTATACTTGTGGTTCTGATATTGGTTGCAAGATCTACATATTGAAATCTTGGAGAAAGGAATCAATAGCAAGCATGTCGGAGGTAAGATTCAGAAACGTTTCGACTGAAAATTCTAGGTTCAGAAGTTTTATCGAAGCATCCCCTAATCGTTGAATGTGGACGCCTGGGGTAAGAGATTGGATAGTTAATTCGCTGGATTACGGATAAGTGAGAGAGAGCCATCAAAAAATAACTTGGTAGTGCGACTTAGTTTTCGATTACTTCTGCGTAAAGCCGGCTCATCTTGCACATCATCTGGGAAAAATGGGACCAAGCGCGAAGTGGCTCGCGCGACCCCTCGCTTTACAGTCTTTACGTCGACTCAGCGAACATCTCCCTTATCATCAGGATAACATTCAATGACTCGACCCGTTTTCCAATCTGCAGGCGTAATGCTCGCTTCTTGGATCAATACCGAATTTCCGATGTCGAGCGTTCTGTTTGGGAACTTCCATTTATTTCTCAACTGTAGATGGTGGAGGAACTCTTGGTGGAACCTTTCCCGAAATTGCTGTTGAAGTTGCTGAACTTGTAACCAGAGCTTTGTAATTGGCACAACAGTTGGTAGACCAGCGTCGATTACAGAGTTCTTGAAGCTGCGTTGAGTGATGAAATGAAATGGTGTAAGTGCCGTCGAATCTTCTGCTTCCGGCGAGTCTAAATGTAAGGGTCTGCTGTTTAGTAAACCTTCAATTCGGCACAATAGAGTGTTAAATTCCTTATAGGTTAGATTAGTGCTATCGGACATTTTCTTCGCAAAATGTTTCATCAATTTTACGGCAACTTCCCATAATTCACTGATGCTAGGGCTGTGGGGAGGGTTAAGCTTCCGAACTATTTCCTGGATCATCATCCGCTTCTAACTGGTTTTGGTCACCTTACTCCATTCTTCGTTGATCTTTCTTTTGGCTCCAATGAAATTTGTTCCGTTGTTGGAGAGGACCAGAGAGGGCCAGCACAGTTTATTTGCAAAACGTAAGAATGCAGCTAGGAACATATCTGTGCTTATGTCCGAACAAATTTCTAAATGAACAGCCTTGGCTACTAAACAAACAAAGACTGCTACCCTCACTTTGATTGTTTTTTCAAATTTGATTGCACTGGCTGACACTGCCCAGTGTCAGCACACGTCGACCCCGATTTTACTGAATGCGGGTGTTGGAGTGATGCGTTCCCGTGACAGATCTCCCTTGATTGGCTGGATTGGCTGGATAGTTTTGGCCTTCCATTGAATACATACTGGACAGCTCCGGATACATACAAGAGAATTCTTCTCTCTTATCAGATGCTCTGTCAGGGATTTTCCACTATGGTGGTGATCGTGGTATGTGTGGCGTACAATCAAGTCAACTAAGTGGCATTTGGCTAATATTATTGGATGCTTTTGGCTTTCCAGTAGGTTGGCAAGGGAAATCCTTCCCCCTACGCGAAGGATGCCGTCTTGACCAAAAAATGGTTTTATGGAGTTTAGTCAACTTTTTCTCGGAAAAGTTCTCGATTTTAAAAAGTGTGTTACTTCGGTCTCAAAGGTTTGATGCTGCTGATACCTGATAATTTTAGCTTTAGCGGAGGATATTTCTTCAGCGGTGAGTGGGCCAGTTCGACGTTTGTCCTTTATACTAGCCAAACGAGGGCAATAAGCCATTACTCGTAGTAAATGTTTGAAGTAGGAAAACCTCTCGAGGAAATTTTCCTTTGTTGGCTCATTTTGGGTGGGATAATTAATGGTGATTCCTATTGCCTTACAGGGGGTGATTGGCAACTGATGATGAAAGCTTGCAGTTAACCAATTGATATGGTGTAAGTCCACGTGAGGCTGGATCTGCAGGATTTTCAGAAGATTTGACGTAGTGGAGATCCATCGAGCTGATGCACTTTCGAATTTTATTGACATTTGTTTTCACAAATTTGCTGTCGATATTTATATTATTTCGCACCCAGGCGAGGGCAATTTCACTGTCTGTATACGCGATCTAAATAATATTTGTAAAACGAAATTTACTTCTGACCTGATCGAAAAGCTCAGTAAGGAGCACAATTCCTTCAAGCTCCATCTTCGGAATCGTGCATGGTTTACTTTCTTTGTTTGCTCTTGTCTTAAGTGGGGTAACGCGACCTCCAATTTTTACCCGGCTGTGAATTACCGCTGCGTATCCATCTCCGGAGGCATCACAAATGAGCTGGATAGGAGTGTTTTTATTTCCCCCGATCCAGCGCGGAATTTTGATGTCATTGAGTTGTGAAATTTTTCCCAATATCTTGCTGAATTTCTGTTGTATTTTCTCATTTACAACATCATCCCAGTCGTATTTCTTGACCAGGGAACATTTGGAAGATACGAGGGCAGGTCAATAAGTCCGTGACTTTTGGATTAAAACACAGATTTTTTTGATAAAAAAATAATTTTATTTTTCAACGTAGTCTCCCTTGAGCTCTATACACTTTGTCCAACGCTTCTCCAATTTTTTTATCCCTTCCAAAAAAAATGATTTGTCGAGGTCCTCAAAATAGGCCTTTGTTTGCGAGATGACTTCATCATTGGAGTCAAATCTTTTTCCACCAAGCCATTTCTTCAGGTTTGGGAACAAGAAGTAGTCGCTCGGAGCCAAATCTGGAGAATAGGGTGGATGAGGGAGCAATTCATAGCCCAATTCATGGATTTTTGCCATGGCAACTGCACATGTGTGCACCCTTGCATTGTCTTGGTGGAAAAGAACTTTTTTCTTGGCCAAATGAGGTCGTTTTTTTTTCAAATCGTCATTGAATCGGTCCAATAAGTTGGCATAATATTCCCCATTGATTGTTCTTCCCTTTTGAAGGTAGTCAATGTGGATTATCCGCGTGCATCCCAAAAAACAGTCGCCATAACTTTATTGGCTGACAAACCCACCTTGGCCTTCTTTGGCGCCGATTCACCCTTAGAAACCCACTGTTTTGACTGTTGTTTGTTCTCTGGTGTGTTGTGATGGATCCATGTTTCGTCCACGGTTACAAAACGGCGCAAAAACTCCTCCATATTGCGATTAAACAACGCCAAACCTTCCTGTGAAGTTGTTACACGATTGCGTTTGTGGTCGACTGTGAGCAAACGCGGCACCCATCTTGCGGAAAGCTTTCTCATGCCCAAGTGATCATTCAAAATTGAAACCACTGAGCCATGCGAGATCCCTACGGCTTCCACAATCTCTCGCACTTTCAATCTTCGGTCGGCCAACACCATATCGTGAATTTTTTCGATTGTTTCGGGTGTAGAGACCTCAACTGGGCGTCCAGGAGGTTCGGCATCTTCAGTGCCTGTACGGCCACAACGAAATTCAGTAAACCACTTTTTTACCATTGAAATCGATGGTGCAGAGTCCCCATAGTATTTATCAAGCTTAGCCTTGGTCTCGGTAATGGTTTTTTTCGCAAGAAATAATGCTTAATAAGCACACGAAATTCACTTTTTTCCATTTTCTCCTCAAATTATTGAGTAGTCTGATAAAAATAGCTGTCAAACACAAACTAACTGACGCAGCAAGTTTAAATTTTGACAGGAGTCAACTGACAGATGCCTGTTGACAGGAGCAGTGTTGCTGTTTCAGTAAAAAGGTCAGAAATTCAAAAAGTCGCGGACTTATTGGCCCGCCTCGTATTACAATATAATATCTTTTACACATAATTTTTAACGATCAATAAGCATTATTCAAAATCATTTTTTATTTACTGTTCTCATGGTCATCATCATTCTCATGATTGGTTTTTGTGTATGGTGTACATACACAATTGAAACATAGACACACAAAAATTAACAGCAACAAATGCAAGTTCAAAAGTATTTGAGAAGCTTCCAGAGTCTAGAGTCCTAAAACTCGTATATCAAAAGAAAGAACTCCGTTTACATATTTTATTAAAATATCTCCTAATACACTCTGCTACTTTTATGAAAAATCAATACAGTCGCGTGACGTAATTGAATGTTTCCTAAAATATCTACTATTTTTGATATAAATTAATCCACAGTGTGTCCCGCAAAATAGGTCGAAAGCTTGAAGGGGAAATTCTGAGAAAAACATCTTTTGGTAAGTGGAGAGGGGGGGGGGGGGTGATAGGGTCTAAAATGCATTCCCTCTGCAATACAGAGGGTTAAATTCCCATAGCCTTCTACATCAAAATGCTCACATGCTTGTCTGCAACGGAAATGATCCAGTCATCAACTCGAATGCCCTGGCAAAATTCAGTTTCGAATTTCTTCGAGTCGATCAAGCAAAAGTATGTCGGTTGGATTTCACCGTGAGAAACAAAGATGGAAATTTATGATGACGTAGCAACTTCTTAGTTGTGAAGGGGTTCTGGGTAAGAATATTTTTATTTTTAAGTTCAAACCGTCACTCCGAAGAGTCCACATCTAATAATAAATAAGAATCTAAGTCTCCGAAGAGATTAATGTCTTATTTCGTTCATTGAATTTCCGAAATAGATAAATGCAATTTATTGGATTCACATAGCGCAATAATAAGCTTGTTTTTGGGGAAAAAATTCTAAAGTTAACCGATATTAGTTAACCTTATATGGATGTTGTGAAAGAAACCCCCGTTTTTGAGTTTAATAGTTTGAACAATATTTTTATGAAATGACAAAGTTAAAATTTTAAGTTTGAAAAAAAAAAATCAACGATACCCCACGATAGAAATCGAAAAAGGTAGCATAAGGCTTTGTCTGAAACCTGTTTGTCACGAAGGTGTTGCATTTCCGAGCAGCGCCCCCCCCCCCCCTTTCACAAAATATATCAAGGAATCTCCCCTTAAAGTTTTCGTCACATTTTTTGGAATATCCTGTATAGGAAACGGTAGATAAAATACTTTTAAGAAAAATTAATCCCAAGCAATTGAAGGTTAAAATTCAAATCCAAATCTTTCCTTGCGTACATAAGTACAAACATACATATATGTACATTTGCGTGCGTGTGTTGACCCAAGACAAAAGCATTGCCTGCGGCTATAAACAAAACAACTTTTCGGTATTGTGGTTTAAATATTTTCTTACAGAGAAAAATCATCCTTCGGCATGCATGCGTACATATATACGTATTTACATACGCACATACAGTATAAGGTAAATATCCCTCTGATGGTGTCTTGGCCCATTCGTAATTTCTCTTCAAAAGGAATAATTTTGGTAAGAAATGTATAAAGGAAAAGCATTTAGGCTAATCCTTAATGAGCTTAATTGATATTGTTGTTTCCTCTCAATCGATATGTGTTCTTTAGTGCATATTTAGCACGCAGACCGATTTGCTTTCAAAACTAAGAGTTTTATTTTCTCATTCTATTTTATTAGCATCAACCTCCTCAACGAAATACGATATACAATATATTCGTACTTATGTAGGTATTTAAGTGTGTGTAAAAGGATTTGTGAAGTGAAAAAAGAAAAGGAAATTGTTATAATATTTCGCCTATACACCATGAACATACATATACATAACTTAATAGCATTAATACTCATGTTGAGTATTGTCGTCAAAGTTAGACGAAGAGCCATACATAGAAACATATACATATGCATGCGTATGTATGTTAAGAATGTACTAAGAGTTTTTCCCTTTGTTCTTTTATCATATATCCAGGGATAAACAGTCGCCAATTACATACATCAGTGAAGTCTTTGTTGCCGGTGTACCTTGCTATAATATGTATCTATGAAATATAGAGTATTGTACAAGACACTTCCTTCTTAAGTCACAGGAAGAGGAAATCTATCTAAAAATCCGAAGATTTATTGTACATAAAATCATCCGCATTGACAGTAATTTTGAGCATAAGCAAAAGTGTTTATATTAATTTTTTTTTATTTTTATGAGAAAAGTGCGATTACTTAGGAAATACAAGTACAAAAACACGAGATTAAAGTTTTTTTTCACAAAAAGAAATAGCAACATTATATTGTAGTCATTCATTTCATTCATATCGAAAAAACGTATTCTCCACTCTTAAGTTGTCCTAGCATAGAATGGATATGTTAAAAATCTTCACGGAAATTTTACTGGAAAAATACTTATATTGGACTGAAAGCAAAGGGTGTCTTTATTAGAGTTTTAGCTTTTAAACTGTCAAAACTTTTTCTATATATTGTCAATTTGATAGTTGAAAGCTGATTTGTGGTTACAACGATTCACATCAGAACAATGCGTGCAAACCATGGTTCGGTTTTCCAAGTTTATCGTGCGTTACGTCCATTTTACGGTCGACATAATCGTCCATCTGAGCAAGTTATTCGGAACACGATGAATCGTTTTCGCACTACGTTCACTCTAGTGGATAATACGCATCTCCGAAGATGGCAAACAGTGCGAACAGAAGTTATTGCCGTTGTGGAGCGCAGTTTCAACAACCCAACCCTTCCGGCTCATGACTGCAAAGCCGCGAAACTGGAGGGTCCTTATAGATGCGCGTTAATTGTGATCAATATGGAAATCCTTACCTTTCTAAAGCAGACTAAAGGCATGATTCGGTTGGGCTTCGCGTCAATACACCTAAGAGTTTATAAAAAGGATGAGCTGGATGGTGATAAGCAACCCCCTCCTCCATTAACCGAATTAGCAAATTCAGCAGTCTCCTCCTCTGACACTCAGTCGGAAATGGAAACCGACGATGAATTAAACAGACATCTTAAACGATTAGAGGATGAAGATGAGCTCTTGGGCACATATTTCAGAATCGAATTACTCGAAGAGCACCGTAGTGGAAGGCTCCTCTGGTAGATTATAGCAATGATGTTACGGTTTTTCCAGATTAATCTCCATCAGTCCAAAAAGGCCTTGGCCGTACTGATTCTGTGTCCTTTCAAAAACGCAGAAGACATCATCCTAATCCAGGAACCATGGATCGGAAAAGGTTTGGTTCGTGGACTTGGAACACCTGTATGCCGTCCGCTCTATACAAGAGACAAAGGTATGATTAGAACTTGTATATTAGTGGAATGTTGCCTTAATGTATTTCTACTTCCTAACCTCAGCTACCTCGACATAACCGTTGCCAGGCCGGGGACTGCTAACGGCTCCTACTGGCTGGCATCGGCATTTATTGGCTACGATCATGTAGGCCCTATCCCTGGTGATAACCTTGTAAAGGTTTTACGGTTTTACTGGAAGCTGGAGGGCTAGAAACTGGCCTCATCATCCGCTGCGACGATAACGCTCATCACACGGTATGGGGCAGTACCGACATTAATGGTTAAGGGGAGACACTTTTTGATTACTTTATAAGTACTAACCTCATTGTTTGAAACATTGGTAATGATCCCACTTTTATAACAAAAAACTGACAGGAAGTGCTAGACATTACTTTTGTCTCCGGCAACATCACTCAAATGTTAACGATCTGGATGGTATCGTCTGAACACTCATTTTTAGACCACAGATATAATTCCGCAATGATGCTCCTCCCAGCCAACCAGCATTCCGGAATTATCGGAAAACTGATTGGCCAAAATACAGAGGAAGACTTTTAAAAATACTCTCCTCCGCTTGACATGAAGGTCAAGAATTTCACCCTGGCTCTCAATCAGGCAATGGATGCCTGCTGCCCTCTTATTCAACCTAGAGGTAAGAGGCACTGATGGATATCAGCACTGGGCCCGCTTAGAAACGTATGCAGAAAATTTTTCAACCTAGCCAAAAGCACAAGAAAAGTGACTGACTGGGAAAAGGAATGACTCTAAATACAATATATAAAAAAGAACTGAGAAAGGCAAAGCGACAATCCTGGCAGCCATTCTGCGACAAAGTAACAGAAACCTCTGGGGCATAGCGGATAAAGAAAATCCCCTCTACAAATCCTATGATGCCTAGCTGTTTGAAAAAGAACCGATGGTTCATGGACGACTTCAAGTGATGAATCACTCAACATGCTACTGGACACCTACTTTCCAGGTAGCTCCCTCTTCGCAGCCAATAGCAACCACAAAAGATTTACTGCAACTGTGACTAAAATTCACAGAATGATATCTTCAAACCATACAAGTCTGCTCGTCTGGACGGTTTAATACCTGTCCAGCTACAAAGGTCCTCAGATTTAATCTTGCTAACGCTAGTGAATATCATGAGGAGTTGCGTAAAAATGATCCACATTACCTTGTCATGGAGAGCAGTTAATTTAGTTTTCATTCTCAAAGCCGGAAAATGCTCTCATGGTGTATCAAAGTACCTCAGGCCTATAAGTGTATCATCTTTCCTTCTGAAACCTCTAAAATGACTGATTGATATTCATATACGATCTTAAATTAATCCACGACTTTAGTCTAGGGCGCAACATGCCTACTGTAAAGGAAAGTTGGTGGAAACGGCTCTATATTCATTGACTACCCACATCGAATGATCTCTGCAATATATAGAGTATACAATGGTCCATTTCCTGGACACAGGAAGTCCGTTTAACAACGTCAACACATTCGCAATCATAACTGCACTGTTGTCTGTCTAGGGTGCTTGATAAGTTTAATGCTAAAAGATGTGTCAGCGGAGGTACCCTGCAAGGAACTGCCCTTTCACTCCTTCTCCAGAACTTAGCGTTCAACGAACTGCTGATATGGAAGCGGGTGATAGCAGAATTGTTGCCTATGCGTGTGACGTTGCTGTTGCCGTCTTAGGTAAGTATCTTAATAACATTTACGAACTTCTTCAGCTAAATCTTAACAGATTAACCCGTTGGGCAGATTCCTGTGGATTGGGAAGAGATCCCCATAAAATTTATCTTGTCCTCTTTTCAAGAAAATATGAAATTTCTATCATAGACCCTCCCTTAGTCGACGGTACTAGTCTAATCTTTTCCGATACAGCAAAATATCCTGGTCTTATTTTTGGCAGGAAACTAAACTGGAAATCTAACATTCAAGAAAGAGTCAAGAAATCCACAGTAGCTTTACTCTCTTGCAAAAAAGCCATTGAGAACACATGGGGCCTTCAACCTCGCATAACCATACATCTCGGTCATAAAAACCGATACTCACATACGGGGTGGTTGTCTGGGGGACGGCCTCGGACGATGCAGTCAACTGCAACAAACTAAGCAGAGTCCAAAGAACAAAATGTACGTACTACTCCCTCCGCGTCACCGGACATTCTGTTCCACTTGACACCCATCGATATTTCAGCAGGCAAGTACTGCAGCTATTCTCATCTGAAAGCGACTGCACAGTGGACAAATAAATTATTTGGCAACGCTAATATTCTTAATACACTAGAAATCCTTCTAGATAAAATCGATTACTATATATCCCAACATTGGTTTGACAAAGACTTCATGGAAGCACCCCTTCTAAGGGTGAATGACTCGAACTCTAACTTTTTAAAATACTCGTACTATAATTTTTTTATTTTTTGATAGATTTTATTGTGCCAAAGCCAAATATCTTGGAAAATACATCAATTTTCAAATTGTATCAGTAGTTTTCAATAAGTCCACCTTTGGCGCGAATAATGGCCTTGAGACGGCCGAAGAAAGCATCACACGCTGCACGCAAGTAGCTCTGCGGTATTTTGGCCCATTCTCGACGAAGTGCTTGTTTGAGGTGATCCAAACTTTGGTATTTTTTAGTGCCAACCTTCGCTTCAAAATACCCCAAACAGAGAAATCCAACGATTGGAAGAAGAAATGAAGTATGGAACATTGTTTTTTAACCAATCTTGGTTGACGCGCGCTTTGTGAGATGGTGCCGAGTCTTGTTGAAATGTCCACGGTCTCCGACCGAAATGATTGTTTGCCAAAGGCTTCATTTCTGCCTCTAAGACAGTTTCACGGTAAACGATCGCATTAATTTTGACGCCACGGTCCAAAAATACGAGCGGAGAGAGAGACCATCACCATCGGTGCTGCCTGCTTTCTGGTGGCCGTCCGAAGGTATAAATTTTCGAAGAACCTCTCTGGCAAGTAAACTCGGTCATTTTGTTTGTTGACATATTGCTCGATAACAAATGGCGACTCATCGGAAAAAACCAAATTCGGCAACTCACCACTTTCGTGCAAGCGTAGCAACTCCTTCGCTCTTTCGACTCTAACTTTTTTCTGTTGCGGTGTAAGATCGTGTGCTTTGTGGAACTTCAATGGCTTGAGCCCAAGTGTTGCATCCGTTCCAATGATATGTTGAGCTCACGAGCCATTTTTCTTCCACTTCGATGCGGATTTCGCTCAATTCAAGCTTTCACTTTCCGAACCATTTCTGCCGATGTTGCTGTTTTTTTATGACCACCTCCATAGCGTTTTGCAACGTGCCAGTATCACGGTAACGAGCTATGGTTCGAGACCCAAATAATGTATTCACGTTGAGGTGCTGGAGGGCTCTAACGATAGCTACTTGTGGTTTTCCAGCCAAATACAAAGCAATCACATTATCACGTTTGAATTCCATCGAGGATAAAAATTTTTCAACACAACTGAGAGGTAAATCGTTTAAAAGGCTTGTAAATAATAAAATTATCTGTCATGTGTTAAAATTTGAGCTCACTGTCATGAACGGTTTGGAAATTAAAGCAGTCTGAAGGCGGTTGCAGTTCGAGTCAGTCATTGAGGCTGAGGCCCGATCAGAGGTGGTGGAGTATTTCTTATATCGCTTGAGGAAACCTAGACATTGCGTAGCATTTTTGACCCACCGTGTGGTCATTCCAACGTAAGTTGTCATTGACACTCATACCGAGTACGGAAAGTTTTAAATCACACTCTGCCCCGAAATTGGTTTTACTGTTGATATCGCAATTTAATGGGCTTAATATACACTCCCGTTCCCGTTTTAGAGCCGAAGAGCAGGTATGTGAGTTCGGGAACGAATATGAAAAGGAGAGAGTACTGTTGTCGGCAAAGGAATATATTGGATTAGAAATAGCAAACAAGAGATAGTTAATGAAAATTAAAAAGAGTGTCGGAGGCAGAACGGATTACCGGGACACACCAGCGTTTATTTTATAAATATCAGATCCAAGACAACATGAATTGAACATTCCGAAAGGCAATTTCTAATTTATTAAACAAGAGAGTCATCGATCCTAAGAGCACGCATTTTCGACAAAAGAGCCTGATGCCAAACTCTGTCAAATGCCTTAGAAATATCAAGCGCAACTATATTGCTTTCACCAGATTGATGTACGCTTTGGTTCCACTTTTCGGTGAGTCATGCCATGTGATTACCAGTTGACCTGTTGCTACTAATACCGTACTGCCGGTCATTACTAAGTTTTTGTGTTTCAAGGTATTTCATTAGTTGACGGTTTATCAGCGTTTGAATGACCTTGAAAAGAAGGCACGTAAGTGCAATGGGTCCGTAGGAGGAGAGAGAAGAAGATTCGTCTTTTTTAGGGACGGGCTGGACAAATGGTGTTTTCTGTCTGCTTGGAAAGAGCCCTAAAGATTATGATTGATGAAAAAGCTTACTCACAGGTTTTGCCAGCGAGGAAGAACACCTCTTCAGAAGGAGGGAGATATGGTATACCTTCTGGACCAGTGGATTTGTGAATGTTAAGATCTTTAAGACCTCTCGCTACTACACGAGGGTGAAAGTGGATTTATCCCATGGAAGATTCGACGCATTCAATTGTAGGCGGAGATAAAGCACAATCTGGGAGTGTTGAGCTGGCTGCAAAGTATGCAGAAAGCCAACTGGGCTTGTCCAAAGAGCTGACAGCTGGAATGTCATGAGGCAGAATTTCTAATATTTTTGATGAATGACCAAAAACTGTTACTACCTTTGGGACATTGTCGTGTTTTTTGTCTCTGGTTTTGGTCTTATTGGAATTTTACATGCTTAAGAAAGACGTTGCTGTCATTCCTGGCTCGTTTGAACTTTTTTCGGTTTTCCTCTATCAGGTTGGTTTTATAGGACCGAGAAAACATTTCTCTAACCCTGATAACCCACTTTACAGCTCGAGCCTTTTCTTTTAATTTGATATTCTTCATCCCATGAGGGATAAAGGATCTCATTCAAAAGAGGATAGTGTCTGTGATCATATCAGCAGCGCCATCCACATCGTTATCGGGGAAACATAACGACAAGTTAAAATTTCTAAAGAAGCTGCTGAGTCCGCTACAATTGGCTTTCTCGTATTGCCATACGGTTCTTCTAGAAATTTTTTCTCGGTGTACAAGAAATTAGCTGATATGACAGAGTGGTCCTGTGGTTGATCCTGTGTTTACCAAAGGGAGAGGTTAAAAACAAGGTTATATTATTAATTGCTCGTGCCGCGTAGAGTTGCAGGTTATCAGCCTACAGGTGTATCGAGGTGTGTTTACATACAGATGGCAAGTCATTAATGAACAACGTGAACAAAATAGAACCGAGTACTGATCCTTGCGGAACATCTTGCTTCACTGGCAAGGCAGATGAAAGCGAATCAAGAGTAACGATCCGTTGAACCTTGTCAGTTAAAAAACTTTTTAATAAGCTAACTGTACTAATGCCGAAACCAAACTTAGTTATTAACTTTCAGCAGCCTTAGAGGTAACAGTACTTTAACCATAGCAATTGAATAGCTGTGTTTAGCTCTGAAACCAGATTGGTCCGTGTAGAGTAGACTGTGATAAGACAGGTGTTGGAAGACCTCTTTTGCTATGGGCTTCTCTAAGACATTTGACAAGCACGGTAAAATGCTGATCGGCCTGTTATCTGCAGCAGTAATCGGAAAAGCTTTTTTAGCAATGAGTATAATACGAACGATTTTCCAGCATTTAGGAAAGTTGATATTGTTATACAGTAATTTTTTAAAATGCGGGCCAAGTGATAAATGCAAGGAAGAATCACCTTAATAAAATGGAATGGTATCTTTTAGGTAAAATATTCTACGGCCCCGAATTACATTGACAGCGTTGGACAATCACCTAATTCTTAGGCAGGTATTCTTCGAAGCCGAGGAGTCTGTGGACAAGTAGTGTTTCAAAATCAAACTACATATAGTAGGTGAAAAGGATTCCATTTTTGAGTTGATGATAGGCAACGAACTAATTAGCCATTGTCATTTTCGATGAAGGTCAGATACGTTTTCGACCGCGACGTATAGAGGAAGGGAAAGCGGAGGCGGAGAAAGAGTCAAGATCAATTCGAAGGACAGGAGACGAGTGAAGTGACCACGGAAGGAACGTTGGCAGATGGTACGACGAAGAATCTAGAGGTTTAATGTAAAGGTGAGGGAGGCAGCGAAGACAAAAAGGATATGGGGCCGGTGGTAGAACTGCGCACCGAGTTCGATGGGTAATTGTACCTGTATAACGTGGAGAGTTAGCACCTTGACAAATCCATAGCAGTTGAGTTATCCCACTTGACGAATGAAGTTGGGAAAAGAGTGCAAATGAAGATCAACCTTCAAGATGAAACTCCTTTGTAGCAAAGTCCGTGAAAGATGGCACCACACGAGGAGGAAGAGTGGAGAGGCAAGTAGAAGTATGGCTAAAAGATGGAATTGTGTAGTCTATCAATTCAGAGTTAACGCCGCCAGTATTTTCGGTTTCGAAGAAGAATCAATAGTCAGATCTTGAAAGACCATTTTCCGATGCCGCTTATTTCCGGTTTTCACTACGCAGGACGCGATCAATGGATTATTTGATATTCCGATGAAACCAGCGTCTAGAAAACACATCTCTTTTGTAACTCATAATGGCCAATTCGAGTTTCTGGAAGTTCCTTTTGACATTTACAAGTCTCCAGTAGTTTTTACCCGATTTATAAACTATGTATTGTACATGTTTGGGAAGCTTGTCGGCGATGGTGTCAAGGTGACGTAGATGGACGACCGCCGACAGACTTAAAGTGGTGCCAAATACGGCCAGTGCAAATGGTCTTCAAATAAAATGGAGCAATTGCCAATTTCTGAGAAAGATGGTCTTTATTGGCTACATTATCCACGGAGGAAACAACAGCCGTACAGGAGTTCCCGAAGCCGACCGATAAAAAGTCACTCCAGATATTCTTGGGATTAGTTTCGGATTTTAGAAAAAATTATTCCCTATATCACCACGGCCGCTGAACCGGTGAGTGATCTAGTGAAGAAGGAAACTATTTTTAAGATGCTAACGGATCAGCAAGTATCATTTGGATTATTGAAGAATGCTCTCATGTTTGACTCCAAGGCGATCACAGGTGTTCACACTGATGCGAGCAAGTACGGGTGCGGAGAGTGCCTCTTCAAAGGGACAGTGAAGATCAAAAGTAACACCCATCCCAGTAAATGAGCCGGAAAACAATACCACAGGAGGAGGGCTATTGTCTTTATGAGTTGGAAGTTTTTGCGATCGTAGGAGCTCTAAAGAAGTAGGGAAGTCAATCACCACCGTAACGGATTGCAATGCTTTCACGAAAAGAGGGATCTATCCGGTTGAGTAGGACGATGAGCAGTAATGCTTAATGATTCAACGTAGTTCAACGATCTAGAGCGCGAATGAGGCATGTCGATGCGCTGAAACGGGTAGCCATGTTGATCATGAATACTTCAAGTAATCGCATTAGAGAGGTGCAATCCCAAGATAAGAGCGGTAAGAAAACCCCTGGAACACACAAAGCGACTATCGCCGTTTTTTTTCATAATTGATTTAACGTGTTTCAAATACAGGAAAACGCTGCAACGCATTACCAGAGCAGAGTGGGATAAGTATAGGTCCAGAAGAAGGGAGGAGAAAAGCAACTGCGGAAAAAGAAAAGAGCCTGTGAAGGCTCCCAGCTCACGGATATCGAAGATTGCTAGAGAAAGGAAGACACCAGAAAAAGCGAAATATATGCTGTTGACTAAAAATGTTCCGTCGCACATCATCTAGAACAAAGTGTCACTATCGGCAGTTACAGTTTTAAGGTAGCCAAGGAGTTCACCTGCCTCGGGGCAAATGTTAACTCCACAAAAGACATCATGGTGGATGTCTTCGGTCCATCGAAACAACTTGGGTCGAAACTCCTAACGCTAAGAGTTAAAATCGTTTATCTTGCCATTCCTGCTTTATGGAGTCGAAAGTTGGACGATAAGTAAGACAGTGGAGCAAGTTTCAAGCACTTTGAAAGAATCATCCGTCGAATATTTGATCCTGTAAGGAGGGCGTACGGAGAAGAAGACACAACCACTAACTCTTTGAGCTGTACAAAGATGTGAACATACTGCGGAACGCAAAAGTCCGTCGGCTTCATTGGCTCGGCCACATAGAGCGGATGGACGATATTGCTCCTGCTAAGAGTCTTCAAATCCAAGCCACCAAGTTCGAGAAGAAAAGGAAGCCCGAACCTCCGGTTCAAAGACAGCTTCGTCTTTCCTACTGGAAGCAGCACGCTCGGGACCGTAATGGATGGAAGGTCACAGTTGTTCAGGCTTTGACCCTCTAAGAGTTGCCATCCTGATAAGTATAGTAGGTAAGTAGGTTAAAATCGGTTGTCTTCTAAAATTTCAAATTATGATATTTGAGGCACCAAAGTATACATGCATATCTTTGTTTATTCGAATGCAGTTTTAGGCTGTTCTGTTACTGTTTGTACAGTAACAGAATGTTACTACAAAAGTCACCTAGCTTATAGAGTATGCTTGTCAAAATTCCCTAAATCAAGTTGAACACATTATCTTACCAGCATTTGCTCGCATTAGCATACTCTTAGGTACATTGAAGGGATGGCCTCTTTTATATTCATGCTATTAGGTTTTGCAATGTATTGCTGGTTCACGTCAGATGTAATTCTAATTAATTAAAGTTTTTCACCACATTCAGTCTGAAATGTGTTAAACTTATTTCGGGTTTCCAAATATTTTGAGACGACGTTATTTGAGTGTTTGACAGGATTTGAAATTTGAATTTCTTATTCGTCTTCTCATTTTTCTTAGACTGAAAACACACCGGATCAGACAAAATTTTCTTTTTGCAGTGTCACACTTTTCAATAGGTATTAAATGTCAAATCAATCAGCTGTCACATTGAGGTGCCAAGTTTCATTTATTTTCTTGTAGACTGACGCCACAACAACGATTTCAAATCGTTGAAGTCTACTTGCAAAATCGAAGCTTGAAACTTATAGAGCACTTCGTGAAATTTACGGTAGACATCTTCGGTAATCTGAACGAGCTACTATATTATTTACCGAATTATTGAAAAATTTCACTACTAATTCACGCTATTGGATACTCACATACCAATAAGAATGAGAACAGTGCGTTCGGAAGAAAATTTCGCGGCTGTGGAAGCTTGTCTTCAAGAGGACACCAATTTATCGATTTGGTGTCGTTTGCGCATCCACAATCTGGAAAATGTTGCATATAGATCTTGGTCACAAGGCTTATAGGATCCAATTGGTGCAAGATCTAAATCCGTTTGACCATTTAATGCTTCCGGTGTTCAGTGATTAGACTTCAACTCAACTGGAAGTTGACTCAGTTTATTTTGTTTAATGATGAGGCTCATTTCCGGTTAAACGGCTACATAAACAAACAGAATCGCCGTATTTGGAGCGAAGACAATAGTCAAGAAGTTCACTATATGTCATTGCATACAGAAAAATGTACCATATGCTGCAGATTGTATCCCAGTGGCATTATTGATCAGTATTTCTTCAAAAATCATGCCGGAGGACAAGTCATTGTCAATAGACACCATTACAATGTGATGATCCACAACTACTCGTACAATATTTGTTTCCAAATTCTAAAGTGGTTCCAAAAGGATGGTGCTCCACCCCATGCTACCAACGAAAGCATCGCTTTCATGAAAACACAATTTAGCAATAGAGTCATTTCAAGAAATGGACCCATTAATTGGCCACCAAGATCGTGAGATTTGATGCCATTGCGTTTCCTGTGGGGCTACTTCAAGTCACTAGTTCATGCCGATAAATAAGCAACAATTGACGCTGTGTAGCAAAACAATGCTCGAGTAATAAGCGATATATGCCCCAATTGTTCGAAAAAGTGGTAGGAAATTAGACCACTAGAATTCGCTTTGTATTAAGCACCTGTTCTGAAGATATATCCAAAGCTATTATCAAATATTAAATCTGATGCAATAATATTTCCAATGAATTTAATAAATCGTCATCAAGTTAATTTTTTTATGTTTTATTTAGACAAAAAGTTTGAACCTCTTAAAAAAAACTTCCTTTATATTTGACAAAGAAACACTACCTTTTGAAACAACCAAACTGTTAACTACTCTCCAAATTGTTGCGTAAACTTTTAGTAAAATTTTTTGTTTTGTTTCATACAGAAATATTAAACAAACATTCCTTAGTTGGTTTTTTCTTCCGGAAGGAATGATTTTATAACTGCAAAAAACACATTTCTCCAAGTGAATTTTGTCAATAAATTCAAATAAGTGTTTTGTGAAAATGATTTTGAGTGGGAAAGTATTTGACCGTGGTTGCCAATGTTAACTTCCTTCGAAAGAAGTTCCTTTGTACTGGCTGGAGACATGTTAAATTTACCTGTCCTGATTTTTTTTTTAAATTTTTTGAAGGAAGCTATTTTGTCGAAAAATAATAAATTATTGATTGCTATATCTTTTCATTCAAATATTTTTCAATATATATCTGCTCGTAAAAAAGTGGTTTATGTTCGGAAAATAAATTTCGAAATTATTTTATTCTGTTCAAATCTTCTACTTAAACATCGAAAGCCTAAAAACTTAGATTTAATGCATTATATATGAAATAAGAAAAAAACTGTATCACTCTACTCGAGTAGCTTAATTTCAGAATACGAAAAGCCCACATCCAAGTAACCCCACCGCAGCAATCTGGTGTTTTACGTGAACGCCTAACAATAAACGACTCCCATACATCCATGGAAACCAGGATACGCCTGGCCAGCGTTTACCCGCAGTACTAGTGTAATACTAAAGCGGAACCTTTGTTGAGGACATAAGTTATACCCTTGGTATGAGTCGAAGCCGATCTAAAACCTCTTATCGATCTTAGGGTCACGGCCTCAGTCAACTCAGCAACTCTACATCGGGTTAAAACGAACTGGCAAAACCTTCCTTCGATATACATAGGTTTAAACGACAGAAACGGTGACGTTCCCACTAGGCGGCCTAAATAAAACAAATCGGGCCCGGACCGTCTCCCACGTTGCCTAATTTTTAAAAGTCCCGATAAGGACTACGGGTAGTTCTGCCCATCAACAGGAACTTAACGACCGTTAGCATTTAATGTTACTGGTCAAACCGCAACAGCCTTATGTGGGATCCATCGAGAAACGTTTGTTTTCTAGACCCCCTGATTATTATTAGGCTACGTTATTCAAGGGCGAAGCCTTGATAACTGGGCGGGAGCCCCGAAATACGAGTATGTACAATAAATACGAGTATATGGTATTTTACGCTTCTGGATTCTGTTTTAATGGACCCAATTGCCTGCAGTATTGCTTTAAGCAAGTAATCAGTTAACACTGCCCAATAATGTCGTACGAGAGATTAGAGCTGTTAAGATCGGCCTCGTGGGTGGGCGTGACTTAAGTAGTAGTGGACTGGCTTCCAAATCGGAAGGTTTGGTGTTCGAATCCCAGCCTCGCCCGAAAGACATATCATCCATTTTTTCAGTTTACAAAAATCAAGTAAGACGAGTAGTTGACTAGAAATCAACATCAAGCCAACTTCCACTAAGAATTTAGTCTCCCCATTAAAAATGTTGGATGCCACCCATGGAGCGAAATAACCCCTGAGCCCAAACATTTTCGAAAAAACCTAACACATGCTGAGGCATTATAAGTGTATTCATACCCACTTGAGAGGAAATAAGTCTTTCTATTGTGCTGTTGAGAATACGGGTCTTGGTTTTGCAAATTTTGACAGTAAAAATGTTTTTGAAAGCTTTTTTCTATAAAATCCAATGCAGTGGGAATTGACGGAGTGCATCCAGTGTTTATGCAGCTATACTCCCATTGCTCTTGCCATACATAACGCATACAATGAACACGATATTGACAACTGGAGTTTCTCCCCAACGGTGGCAAATGGCAAAAATAATTCCAATCCGTAAAAACACCATAGGTGATGAGCATAGACTAATTTCTATATTGCCTGATCTCGAAAAAATCTGCGAACGTATAATGCAACAACAACTGAGTGGTCATTTAAGCCATAACAACTTGTTGACTACTGTCTAATCTGGTTTTCGTGTTAACATAGCTGCACTACTGCTATTCTTAAGGTCATAGGTGATATAAGGTCAAACTTAGATAATAATCATATTACGTTCTTAGTCCTCTTAGATTATGACAGTCCTGCGTCATAAACTACAACACTACATTAACGTCTCACAGGTAGCAATAAGATTGATATCTTCCTATCTCTCCGGGAGAACGCAGGCGGTGGCCGTTGATAATAATTTATCGGAATTTATTCCCCTGGCGAAAGGTGTCCCTCAGGGGTAAATTCTGGGCCCTCTTCTGTTCATGCTGTATATCAATGAAATCTCTGGTGTTATTAAGCATTTGCCGATGCATATCTACGCTGACGACGTACAAGCTTATAAAGGTTGTACCCTTCGCCTTGTCGAAGACTGTGTCTGTAAAATAAATAAAGACCTTAAAATGATTTTAAATTAGTCAGTAACAAACGGTTTGACCCTGAATCCTGTTAAATGCAACTGTCTAGTAATATCTAAGAAAACTTTAGATTAAACATATTTCCCACCCATTAAGGTAAATGGCTCGTTAATAAATTTTGTCAGTTCCTCAAAGAATTTAGGTGTGGTGTTCAACAGAACGCTTACATGGAGCGATCATATTAATGTCATAGTTGGTAGGATATACGGCATTCTCCGTACTTTATGGACAGCACATCAATTTACTCCCTTGAACACACGCCTATCACTTGCAAAGTCTTTGGCAATGCCAGCTCTCGTTGATGGTTGTGAAATCTTTTATAATTGTGACGCTGCCAGCCAAAAAAAGTTACAGGTAGCATTTAATAGCATCATTCGATATATATGGTATATGGTCTGAGGAAGTATGATCACGTTTCCCGTTTGTCTATAAATCTACTGAGCATGACTTTCGAAAACTACACTAAGTTTCGGACGCTGGTTCCCTTTTTTTTTTCAATATTTTAAAAACACGTCAGTCATCGTATTTTTTTAATAAGCTCCGATTTCCAGTATCAAACAGATTTTTTTGTTTAATTCTCTTGCCTAACATCTGAGCGACAATTTTTCATTGCCACTACTCGTCTCTGGAACTCGCTCCCGCTTCAACTACATGGAATAGATGACGCACTACATTTCAAAAATCAATTTACTATCTATTTTTCAAATCTTAGCAGTTGAATTTACTCTCTTTAAAAGCAAGCTTCGTCTTCTTTCTCTTCTCTTTTTCTTCCTCTTCTTTTCTTTAAATTTATTTCCTCAATATTATTAACGTTAAATTTATATTTTTATTTATTGTAATAATTGTACGAGTATATAATATCATTTTGAATTCTACATATATTATTATTTTTACCTTTTCTTTTATCATTTTTTTTTTACTAACATTAACACTCATACTCATATTTTTGTTTTTAACTTTGATATTGTAAACTACTTATCTATGTAATTGTAAATCTTACACAACTTTATAAGCTTTGAGCTTACTGTGTAAGAGGTTTATTGAAATGATAAATAAATAAAATAAATAAAGCGCTAGGGATATTGTAATTTATAAAGTGAACATTTGATTTTGCTCTAGGTATGTTGAGAAACTTTCTAATATAAATTTATTATCTATATTGCTGATTAGTTTTGGATCCTTTAAGCATAGTTATTCAATCCTTAGAGTCATGTTAAATATGTTGCGATCGTTTTGCACAATACTATATGTGGGCACACATGTGTAAACATAGTTCCAGGTATGCAATACACAATTTAACGCAATATGAAATACTCGTACATTAAACATAAAGCTTGTCATCCTTTCTTATTGTTTTGGAAATATTGTATAAATTTGATTTTTTTAGGAATGCGTAGCCTTCCAGGTGAAACGTAACTACTAATCAATGTGCATGAACATTTAAAGATAATGGGTTTACGACCGCCACGTAGTCCCATGTTTGAGCATTCCCATATCAAGTAAAGAAGGCAAAATTATCCTTTTCGATTTGAAACTACAATACAATATATTCAAAGTAAAAAGCAATAAAAGGTTTTAAATCGATAAAATCTACTGTGGGTATCCTTGAAGAACAAGAAGCTGAGAAGCTTTATCAGTCTGCAATACATATTATGTATATCTTGTCGATGCAATGCATATACTTATGTGTACCTAAATACAAACATAGTAAATTCGTTGGTAAAGCGTTGAATGGCATCAAAAACCAAGAGGCAATTTAACGCTCAAGTTTGGAATGTATATATGGATGTATGTATGTATGGTATATCTTTTAACGTGCATCATTATTGGAATATTTGTACGACCATGTATGTTTGTAAGGCATCCTTTAACTTGACACGATTTATGCTGTTTTTTCTTTTGGGCTGAGATTTTCTATGTTTTGACCGATGTACAAAAAACTAGATGAGGGTGTGGAAATATAAAAATGAATAATTTGTATTTCGTAAATGTCAATGAGGGTTTGTATGTCGAATATTCGAGACATTTTACAGGAACACAAAAAAAGAGCATCTATCGTTTTATAAACAATAAAAAAATTATTGTAAATTTATTAGCGCCTGAAATATTAAATCCATTGATTTATGGATTGAGGCCATTTACTACACTCTCATAAGTGTGTACATGCATTCATATGTATGCATATATATCATTGTGGGTATTTGAATATGTGCTGAAAGAAATACGGTATATTTCAAAACTTAGTTAGCTTTAAGCACGTTTGTTCATTTGGGTTTAGGCTAATAGGCTCCGAGAAAGGTTACATTTCTTGTCTAGGTATATATGAATGCTCATGTATATATACTCACAAGCAAATCAACAACGACAACGTCTCCAGTTTGGATAACCCTCACGTTACATAAGTGAAATCCAAATAAAAGCATCTTTCTTATTTGCTCTTATCAAAATCACATAAATAAATCTCTAAACATTGTATGTCCTTATATTGAAAATATTTGTAAGGAAATTAGTTTGGGTTAATATGTAAAATTCTTGGATCTTAGTCAGTTTTTTTGTGCACGCATGACTTTAAAACTACCAACCCAATTCAATCCAATCGTTTTCAGACCAATGATAGATGTAATAAGATTAACATATAGTTTCTATACATACTCGTATAGTCGACAGGCGCATTATTATATTTTTGATTTCACATGCCCGGCTGCAAGTTTTAATTATTCTGATTTACGGATATGTGTACAGAGATGTATATAAAATGCACATATGTACATACATATATGCATAATTGCAACGAAAATATATTAAAATACATAATTGCTACTAAATACCGGCCTCAATCGAATTATTCCAAGGCCATTCATTGTTTTGCGGACTTTTTTACTTTCTAAGAACTGCTCTCTTGAACAATATCAGCATTGATAAAAGAAAAGATATTTTTATTATTCCATATGATTGCATAACATCTTAAGATTGCTGCGCCCAAATATGAAACAAATCGGAGCAAAACTATTGTAACTAAGATATAGAACTTTAAGCGTTCGTTGCTGCATGTTTAATAATGGATTTTCTGGTATACAAAACTTTAAAGCGATTTTCTGTCACTTGTCTTTTTTGAAGCCTGTGAATGGTTTAAATCAAAATCTACTCGACTGATTCCTTACACTACTTTTTTAGGGAGCTTTCATAATTATTAATTTTACAATAACAAATTGGCCGATTTTTTCGGCGAAAATCGGTGTTTTCACTTCGAAGTGTCACCAAAAATTAAAAAATCGAAAAAAAAATTTCCTCTCAGGGTTACCTTGGGAAAGCGATTATCTAGCGATAGCACTTTGATTTTTTGATTTTAGATGAACCAGTCATAAGTTGCTTATATGGTTCACCGGCGGACAGCTTTTTTCGAGGCGCCTCCGAAGATTTGCTGCCATCGGCTTAATTAATAATATTTTGCTTTCAAAAATTAAGGAAATATTGCTCATGTATTGCATTATAATGTCATAAACAACGAAATGAATTTGCTACATGTATAGCGTCTAAAAAATTCTTAAAAATTGGCCTTTTCTTCGCTGAATTAACGTTTGAGTGGTTAGACTACTTTAGAGGCTTTTTGTGATTTTTCTTTCAGGAAACATACGAGTATAAAATACATCCAAGAAGTTTATTACACATATGATTGATTGTAGAACTGAATTTTTATAGAATAATTTTTTTTTAAAATGGCGGCTGTGCAGCCTTTCTCAAATGACCTCTCTTTTTTAGCAGGTTCTACGGCCGCACCAATAGCTCCTATAAATTTTGAATTATGTTGAGTCGCTAATTTTTTTTTTATTGTACATAACAAAAGCTAGAGAATGGCCGAATGGCGCAGTTCCAAGGTCAAACTTGCAAAATTCGCTGAAAAATCTGCAGAAATTTCTTAATAACAAATGAACTATGCCGTATAAAAAAATCGTACGTACTTATTTAGACAATATATTTTTAAAGATCTTGTTAAAATTTGAATTGAATTGGTTGAAAATTGTTCAAGTTATGGGTGCGGACATTAGTTTTGAGATAAAAGCGTTTCAAATTGTAAGTTATAGAAATCCTACCTGGCGGCCTTCTACTATACTTTGAAAAACAAATACTTCGATATATTTCCCGGCAGTAATCTTAGGGGATATCATTTTTCAGGTCCTAAGGGACCATTGAAAGCAATAAAAAAAATAGATTTTTTGAAAATCCTAGAGTGGCCTAACACCTTGAGGCTACTAAAAGCGAAAATCAATTGAGTGTGTGTATTCTAGTGTGTGAACATGTTATTGAACAATTTCACTACTAATTCACGGTATTGGATACTCACACACTACCAACCAGAATTACAACAGTGCGTTCGGAAGAAAATATCGCGGCTGTGGGAGCTGGTGTCGGGGAGGACACCAGTGTAACGGCCTTTATCCGTCCACAATCTGGGCAATTGCGTAAAGATCTTGGTCTCAAGACTTGTAGGATCAAATTGGTGCAAGAGCTAAAGCCGCGAGACCATTCCGTACGTCGGGTGTTCAGTGATTGGGTTCTAAATCAACTGGCAGTTCACCAGGTTGTTTCCCATTCAATTTTGTTAAGCGATAAGGCCCATTTCTTCTTAAACGGCTATATAAACAAGCAGAATTGCCGTATTCGGAGTAAGGGCACCATATGCCATTGGGTCCAGAAAAATGTACCATATGTTGCGGATTGTGGAAGAACTGCGGTTCCAATAGGATGATGCTCCACCCCTTTATATGTTCAAAAATCAGTTGCTAAATGGCACAAAACAGTTTTTCCAATAAATTGAATAAGTCGTCGTCAGGCTAATTTCTTTGTATTTTAATTAAACGAAAAAGTCTGCAACCCTAAAAAAACCACCCTTTATTTGGATTTTTCAAGGTCTTTAAAATGATCATTGATTTGACTACCCAATTATGTATCCGTATATTGTATTGATGGAATAGGGTTGTTGCTTGATTTCCCGTATGTTGTGGTGGATCGATATATTTATCGTAGATGGTTGAGAAATGGAAAAACTCGTAGGGGTACCCTTAAATACTCGTATATCAAACAACCCAAAATACTCATTCGAAGTCGAGCGCACAGAATTCACTTCACATTTTAGTGAATCACACGAAAACTACAGGACAGATATTAATATGACGGTTTTACATTAAAATAAAACCGATATTACGAGTATTTGCCGCAAAAAGAGGAAACCCTAGACTGATTCGCTGTTAAAAGCCTACTTACATACTGCGATAATTGGAAAACCGATCTGTTAAATAATTTATCCTCTGATCCACCGATTGTAATTTGTATTTTTTTCTCTTATTTGGAGGTAGGCACGCAATGACTTCATCCTCTGACTGAGATGACGACGACGACGATCCTGATTGATTGAAGCATTATTTTGAATGCCTGTCTTCATAGCGGTTATCCTTCTGCTCCTCGATTTCAGCCTTGTTCATCTTAATCTGTTTTTACTTTAAAAATTGTAGTTACACAAAGAAAATCTGCAACTGAAATTTCATGATTATGCAAGGGGGTTGATTTATTGTGTGGTATCCATCCTTTTTCGTGTGCTGTAAGTTGGTTCAGAAGCTTAATCACGCTAATGCTCCGAAACTATTGAACTGATTTAAATACAATTCAGTTTGTCGTAACGTACGTGAATCAACAAACATTTTGAGGTATAATTCATTTCCATTCGCTATAGTTAACTACAGAAATTAAAATTATCTTCTTTAAAATTTAATCATACCAGTGAGTTCTGCATATGACCGAAAGAAACAATTTTGTTTTCTTACTAACCAATTTTTTGTTTTTTTTTCTATTTTCTGTTTTCTATTCCTCCGAAACGAGTGCACAATTAAGAAAACGGAAGAAGTCTCCATTCTGTTTCGACTGGAAAATACGAGCCACATACATATTTATGTTGCAATGTTTGTTTACGTACAATATCTGTTTCTCATATTGCTTGTTGTACTGCAAACATAGATGAACTCACATAACATAGATGGAAAACCTTCCAGATTTTAGCAGTTCCATACGTGTGAATTGTTAACAATGTCGATTCCGTTCACATTTTATTTTTATAGAAAATGTCATTCATATTACACAAACTTAGTTCACTTTATGTGTAAATTGCTCTCATTGTAGGAAATTCTAGCAGTTTACAGGCTTGGACAAGTGTTGGTAATGTACTTACTCGTACATTGTATTTGTGAAGAGTTTAAGCGATTGCAAAAGTATTGATAAAGTTCGCCATCTACGTTAGTTCGTCTATGACGCTGCGTAGTTGGGTTGTTCAAATATGAACATGCGTTGTTTACTCGAAGGACTAGGGCCGCTCTTATCACCGCAGCGTATCATGCAACATATTACTTAATACAAACGGTTTATTCAGTCGTCCATGGACCACGGTAGTGTACAGATCTGTTTCGGCTTTTCCCTAGTGAATTCAGTAAATCATAATTGCAAATCAACATACGAATTTTCATAGCCAAGTTGGCATAGCACGTTAGTGCGCAGACATAGACCTTCGCGGAGATTAAACGTGTTTCGGCTTCTAAATTAAAACAGTGAATTAAAAATGAAATCTGATATTAAGTGTTTTAAAACTCATATCGTCGGATGGTTCGGTAGCCTAGTGTTAGTGGCGGCTACCGACAAAGCAAGGGCATAAGTTCGATCCCTGAAATAAATTTAAGTCCGGATAATGAATGGCGGTGAACGGTCAGCAGATGACATGATGTTATCTGACGAGAAGGCCGTAATTCAGATATCACGACTAAGAGGAGGAGGAAGCTGAAGCTAACTCCTAATCTTGTGAAGCGCCCTTCTCTTTCAGCGTCTATGGAAAAGCTGCCCGGTAAAGTGAAGGAAGAGGCGCCAGTAATATCGGCAAGGGCAACAGAACAACACCGAAAGAGGCAAGAGGTTAACAAAAATGATTTCCCTTATGTATTCAGACGGTGAAGAGGGACACTACAAGGGAGATGATAATACTTTCGCATCACTGGCGGCTTCGGAATCAGATGACGAAGACGAAGACGAAGAGGTGCGGCATCAAAGAGCTGCAACAAAAGGTACTGGCTATTAAAGCCAAGAGCAGCCACTCCAAGAGTGAGCCTATACCACAACAAAACACACAGAAAAATTCGGCACAATAACAAAACATAGTAGAACCGACACAAGAGTTTAAAAAGAAACAAGCCCAATCACAACAAAAAAATACACAGCAGCAAAAGCAGCAAAAACGACAAAAATCACAACAACAGCAGCAGCAGAAGCATCAACAGCTATAACAACAGCAGAAGCACCAACAGCTACAACAACAGCAATAACAGCAGAAAGCAACTAAGCTATGAGTACCTCCAATCAACATATTTAAGATCGAACTAAAAAAACAATAGAATTATGTAAGCCAGCCATAGGCAATAATTTTTTTATTGAAAGACTTAGCTTAGATAGGCATGCGTTCCACTACAATACAGTGGAGCGCTATCAGAAAATTAAAAGTTTACTGAAGGACACGACTTGCACTGCAGGAGAAGGAGGAGGGGTAAAGCCATTTGTCATGGGTAGAGCCAAAAGGTAGAAGTGGAAACTACCGCTTTTCCTGGTCCAGCTAAGTCCCAACAGCAAACCGGATGATTTAAGGAGTATTAAAGTCCTAGACTAGCAGGTTGTACACTGGGGGGCAATTAAAGAGGAGCGATAACATTTTACAATGCGTTCGCTGCCAAAGGTTCGGCAACGCTGCGTCAAACTGCGAAATACGGACTCGGCGGTGCGTGAAATGCGGAGAGAACCACAAGTCCGAGGAATGCGCTCTAGATAATGGGGGAGCGTCAGATTGTCTTATGCAGGAACACGGAACACACTGCAAACTATCGGGGTTGCCCCAAATTCTAATACGTCAAAAGAGTAACTCTGGCTCGGCAGCAGAAAGTAGAAGTTAAACGTCCACCTGTTCAAACACAAATACCAGCCGTTACCTACGACCAAATGGCGGTAGGTAGGTACCGGAACCTGTACCTGACATGCTAGCTATCTTGCTCTCAATCCAGGGGCAGGTGGCTCAGCTCCAATGTCAGAAAACTGAACAAGCTACGCGTGCAGAATTGAAGGAGAATTATTTTATTGTCGGTGGAGATTTCAACGCCAAGCATAGAGACTGCGGAAATAATACACCAAATACTCGAGCGAACTTACTATTCAATTGGTCTGGTCAGCACAGTATAATATACAGACTCGGCTTAAAAGCGTCGTTTCCTAGACACATCTCCTATTTGGATCTTCTGCTGTTCCATAAACGAATAGAACTGAAGTGCATTAACCAACATACTACAAATTGTCTATGCACTTTTGTGTATGACAGTGTCCACTGCTGTCTCAGTTGTGAAAAAACTGTTCCCAACGAAACTGCGGAATTGGATGAGTTTGTTCAAAGGCATTCGTACAACTATAGTAGGGTGCGTTGGACACACTTCTCCAGAATACTGAGGAGAGCACTCTCTTCGAATTCTCTCTACCCACCGCCCAACAGAAATCTATCAAACGAGGAGATTGACAGGTATATAAAATTAATGGAAGAGACAATTAAACAAATAATAGACAAAACGATACCTCGGTATCAACACACTGACAATGAAGACTTAGTCTTCAACGCAACTATTGACACATTGCACCATCATAAAAGTAAACTGCTATTAAGACTTACGAGTAAAACCTTGTATAAACAGTTTACTGATAGACATAACCCGGAGATCATGACACTGCAGTCGTCGATCTAAGACCTCTAAATATTAATAAAAGAAAATTACAGAAATTCTGTAAGTTTTTTTTGGAACAGCAAATTTCGAACTGTAAATGCTAGCAAATCGAATATGTTCCCTCAAATAAATAAAATATTTCGGTGCAACGATCAAAACGACTTTTTGTGCTTTAAAATCGCCCGAACGACGGACAACGAACAAACATTCGTACTTGTAGCAACACGCATATATCTAAATGAGGCCTTTGATGATGACAACTTCTTTATGATCGAGGTTCCGCACGAGAAGGTAGAGGCTATAGGAGCAACTTTCCAAGAAGTCTACAAGGCGAATGACATCATTGCCCTGAAACACAAGCTGTAAAAATCGAGTCCTGGCGCGCGATTTCTACCTTCGAAATGAAGTAGTGAACTGGCGATGCGAGACCCCATCCAGTTTCATCCAGTTTAATGACGACAATATGGCAAATAATGTCATCGCCGACAATAGGGTACTCCTCCCTCATAACGAAGGAGGAGCTTCAAACGATCTTCGAATCGCTCAGAAGTAAGAAATCAGTGCGAACCGATGGAATACTGAACGTTATGTCTCCACATCTCACACTAGAATTGGTCGACATTTATACCACCCTGTTTTATAATGCAATGAATAATACGCATTATCCATCGCATTAGAAAACTGCGGTGGTACATCCCATTCCCAAAAGGAATAAAGATACTTCCAATCCGGTGAATCTCCGCTCGATCAGTCTTCTTCCAAACATCAGTAAGGTTTTCGAGAAGGTGATCAATAGAGTCCTGACTAAGTGGGTTGAGGACAAACATATAGTTCCGGATAATCAATTCGGTTTCAAAGCGGGGCATGATATCATTCATGCTGCGTCTAAACTGGTTTCTGATATCCAGTGGAATAAAGGCAAAAACCAATATGATGAAGCTAGTTGAATCCTATTTAGGTCTTCATTGACGTAGTTCGCAAATTTACCAAGCAGCTTCCTTGTACTTTTACCATTTTGATTTTGGTGAATCAATTTATGTTGATGAATGAATCCTTGTAATATTTTCATGATTACTCCTTCCATACATTTTTCGATAACGGGTAAGATAAATATCTAGTTGTTGAGTTGGTTTTTAACTCCTCATTCATAGGTCATTTATAGGTCGAGCAACGGCGGTCTCAAGTACAACAGGAATTGCCGTTTGTGTCAAACTAAGGTTCACTAATTTGCAAATAATGAGGGCAAAAATGTCAGAATGTTTTTAATGTCTATAACGTGAACCTCGTCGATTCCTAGTGATTTATTTTCTCCTAACGTGCTAATAATTTGTCGTATTTTGATAACAATGGTTGGATAAACAAAGATTGAACTACTCAAATTACGATTTGTATAGTTTGAAGTTTTTGAAATGCAAAAATGAATTACGTCTTTGATTTGGGTCGAGAATGCTTTTGCACATTTGTGGGATAGTGTAGTTATTTCCGATGAGAAGTTTTTAAGTAAGGTTTCGTCTTTTTCCCTCCAAGAATTTGGTTTATCAACACCCATGTTTTACGAGAATCACAATTAAATTCATTAAATTGGTTTTAATAGTAGTTAGATTTTTGCACTGTTATTAGTTGGTTATGTACGTTTCGAAAGCTTTTACATTCAACTTCATAACTTCTATTTCTTCTATTGTTTTTCCAACTTCGGTATAGTTCGTCCCTTCTTTTGCATTCTTCGATTAAATAAGGATTAATCCGTGGGTTTTGTTTTCTTTTGGGTGTCGCTTTTTTTATTGTAGTTGACATTTTATATATGGTCTTTATTTTATGGACTAAGGTCTGATATAAGGCGTCGGCATTGTTTTGATTTAGTACCCCGGCGTTAAATCCCGGACCTTACAAATTAATTTGTATCGTTCCCTTGATAATAATAACAATAATAATTAACTCTTTTGTTACAAATTTGTTGGCAATTTGTGATATTTTCAACTGCAGTTAGTTCCTCAGCTGTATAACAGAATACGGCAAAATGGTCCGTCATACCACTTTCTAAGCAGGACGTGATCGATTAATATTTTTGTTTCGTTTCTCGGGTTTATTCCTGTATACTCTATTATAACATTAAAGAGTCTGAATGACGTTAACATTCCGAGGTAATCTTTTACATATTTCGATCATCCATGTTTGCGTCATCATCTATACAAGACGTCGATGTCTTTACTAATAGCGAAGTCGGAGAAACCCCACACAATTGGAGAGCAGCTTATTTTACCAGCCATTGCGGAGGTCTTCAACAATGTATTGCACAAGCTCGCACATGATATTATTAAGAGAATTCCTTTAAGCAATAACACCGTTCAGAGATGGGTCGCGACTTGGAAAACATTTTATGCAATTTCATACCGTCCAGATGGACGAGTATACATTACCCGGCAATGAAGCTCTGTTGTTAGGATATGTTCGATACATTAAAGATGAAAATATGTACCAATAACTGCTTTTTGCAACTTATTTAGGGACTGATAGGTGAATCGATTTTTCAGGCCGTGGAATTTTTTTTTATCGATATTCCATGGAAGAGCTATGGTTGGTCGTTATCGTGGTTTAATAGCCTGCTTAAAACGGCAGCCGCCTGAGGTACTGGTCATTCACTGTGTGATTAACAGAAAGCATTTAGTGGCAACAAATCTGAGTCCTAGATTGCATCAATCTTAGCAATATGTTATAAATGCTTTTTAAACTCTCGGTTATTTGTTCAGCTAAGTATGCGAAGAAAACGACCAAGTCTTTACTCGGTTACTTCTGCCCACTGAAGTTCGCTGGCTAACAAGATTCTCTTACTTAGCACGATTTCCAGCTATTTTTGAATCTGTGTTGGAGTTTTTACAGGAAAAAGATCCAAATTTGAAAGAAAATTTTAACAATTGTAAAATAGATATTTATTACTTGACTGATATCTTTGGTATGTTCAACAAAATTGATTTGCAGCTGCAGGGTGACGATCTCAAGTTGATTTAAACAAAATCAATAATACCGGAATTTGTGGGTAAGATAAAAACTAGAGATAGGATTTTTAAAGTAATTTGGCTATGGGGGTCTGAGGGTTCAGTTAATTTTGGAAAAGGGGTCTCTAGCAAAAAATAGTTTGGGAATCCCTGACGTAGATGGTGTTGTCAGTCTTCATTGCACTTGTATTTATATTGCTGTTTTGCATTACTGAAGTCAGCTTAATGGGACGGGCGGGCGGTACGAGCTTTTTTCATAAAATTAGTTTTGTCGACGTTTGAGGTGAAAGCAACAATTATCGTCGGCTGATCTGGATTTTTTCTTATGATCCTATATAGTATGTGTCTGTGAAGTCAGTGTCTTTTAGCTCATGGTTAATTATTTTCCCGATTCCTTTTACTACTTCAGTGAGGTTTTCGTTTGGTGGGATATCGATGTTGTTTTTTTATAATTTGTTGTTCCATTACATTGATTTGCGCTTGCATACCTTCAATATGTCGTCCTTCTTTTCGTTGTTTTGTTGAAGTTAAATCCACATACGGTAACCTCAGTGGTACTTTTCTCATCAAATATGAAAAAAATAACCTCACCATCAACAACAGAGTATTTAATGCACAAGAAACATCCACACATAAAGTCCTCCCACCATTCCTACTACAGACCCCTAAAGTGAACGAATTCCACAAATTAAAATCTCTCGCGTTGATGGGCCAATTGCATATCAATAAGACACAAAACAGATTCAACTGCTACAATTAGAACGCGAATTACAAACCCCTATTAACTATGGGTCAGTAATATTCATTGGAATACTCATCATAGCTCTGGCAGTCTGTAAAGTCCTGGATAGAAGAAGCAACACAAAAGTAATCTTTCAACAACCGGAGGTTAAGAACGCCGAAATTCCACCAGTTCTGAAAAACAAGATTCCATGACCTTCCTTACTTTTAAGCGATCGAGGACTATCGCTTTTAGAGGAGGAAGAGTTAACAAACAACAAATTTACATTTCTCATCGCTCAGCAAATATACGATTAACCTAATTACACCAGCCAAAATTCCAAGAACGAAAACTGCAATTCAACAACACAATAAAATTCATGTTGCACCTTCATTAAATTGCATTTTTCTGATCAATCAAAATTCTATTATATAGTAAATGCATGGGGAGTAATCGGTTGGCAGCCAGTCTAAATTTTCAGTACCGTGTCGACCACCGACGAGTGCCCACGTCACCCACTGAGCTTGTAATTTCTCCTGTTCTGCACACCAAAAAAAAAACAAACCACCGCTCGCGTGTGCAAAAAAACCAAAAAAAAAATTACAATAAAATATAGTGCTGTGCAATTAATAAAAAGCAAAAATATCACATAGTGCGGGTATGCCACCTCTCCCGCTCCTGGTCGTAGTACTGTTGCTTGCACTCGGTCACTGCCGTTACTCTATTTATCATACGGTACGGGCAGTGACTAAGTGTACTGTTTCATATTGTTGTAAGGGCATAACACCAACAGCAATTTACCTCATCATCGTCAGAATTTTCACTTCGCAGCCTTGCTTAGTATGGTCGGTGTTTGTGTTTGCTGTGTTTGTTTGTAGTTATGACTAGGGAATTCATGGTGGACGTAGCCAATATACGCGGGTTAAAAAGTAATCACATTTCTGCGTACGTCCACGTCTGTAAGTACCGACCAGCTGTTTTGGCACTTAATAAAACACAGGTAGATCCCCGCCCACACCTCTCAGATCGCTCTGATCTGAAGCTACATTGCCACTATTCCTTCCCCATCGCGGTCTTGCCACTTACGTGCGCGGTGATGTAGCTTACCAAATTCCACCACAATGTAGTCCCTGTTCCAATCCGGAATTCAATTTCATGTGGTTAAAATTCCAACTCCGTAAGCAAATTATCCACTACTGTTTTATATACAGAAGCACCAAATTGAACAGCAACTCGACCTTTCACGAGTTTGATACGCTGTCTGACTCCATTCAAAGAATTGTATCCCTCTATCCTCATACTGAAATCGTGATTACGGGCGATTTCAATATATACACTTCTAGTTGGCTTCGACATTCCAGGCAGACAACACCCGTGGGACGGTGTGTTGAGATCTTGGCTGCGGAAAATAATTTAACCCAACTTGTAAACGAGCCCACACGAATACCAGACGTTGATAAACATACCGCCAACACCCTGGACTTGTTTTTAACTTCTCACCCTGACAAGTACTGCGTTGATGTGCTCTCTCCTCTAGGCTCGTCGGGCGATTGTGTCAAATCAGCTAAATTCTCGTACACCCACCACACAGTTAGAGAAAAGTCTCCTAAAACAACCGTATGGCAGTAAGAGAAAGCCAATTGGAGCGGACTTAACAACTTCTTTAGGAATTTTAACGTGGATGCCGCTGCTGACATAATCACAGAAACTATTCTCTTTGGAAACAGATGCTTTTTCCCTCATCGGATGAAGAGTATCAAACCAAAAGAAAAGGCATGGTACGACTCGAGCTGTAAAGAGGCTGTCAGGGTTAGAGAATTGTTTTTTCGGTCCTATAAGACCAACCCGACAGAGGAAAACCGGAAAAAGTTTGAGCGAGCCAGAAATGACTGGAACGCCTTTCTCAAGCGTGTGAAATTCCGATACGACCAAAAACTGAGGCAAAAAATACTGCAATGTGCCATAGGCAGTAAAAGTTTTTGGTAATTCGTAAAAACATTAGAAATTGTGCCTCATCCTCGATCCCAACGCTTATTTACAATGACATTCCAGCTGTCAGCTCTTTGGAAAAGGCCAATCTGCTTGCTGCACACTTTGTGGCTAGCTCAACACTCCCAGATTGTGCTTAGTCCCTGCATACACATGAGTGAGTGGAATCTACAATGGGACGAATCCACTTTCGCACTCGTGTAGTAGCAAGAGTACTTAAAGATCTCAACATACATAAATCCGCTGGTCCTTCTTCTGAAGAGGTGTTCTTTCACTCTGGCAAAACCACTGCGTGCGCTTTTTCATCAATCCTACTCTTTCGGACTTCTTCCGAGCAGATGGAAAACAGCATTTGTCCAGCCCGTCCCTACAAAAGGCGAATCTTCTTCTCTCTCCTCCTACGGACCCATTGCACTTTCGTGCCTTCTTTTCAAGGTCACGGAGACGCTGATAAACCGTCAGCTAATGAAATATCTCGAAACGCGAAAACTTCTCAATGACCGACAATATGGTTTTCGTAACAACAGGTCCACTGGTGATTTGATGGCATGTCTCACCGAAAAGTGGAACCAACGCGTACATCAATCTGGCGAAAGCAAGATAGTTGCACTTGATATTTCTAAGGAATTTGAAAGAGTTTGGCATCAGGCTCTTTTGTCGAAAATGAGTGCTTTTGGGATCGATGACTCTCTTGTTCAATGGACTAGAAATGACCTTCCGGTGCGTTCAATCCATCAAGTTGTCTTGGAAGGTTTCAAGTCTGATATTCACAAAATAAATGCTGGTGTGCTCCAGGGCTCCGTTCTGTCTCCGGCACTCTTTTTAATTTTCATTAATAATCTCTTGTCTGCTACTTCTAATCCAATATATTCCTTTGCTGATGACAGTACTCTCTGCTTTTCATATTCGCTCCCGGACTAGCGTCCCTGCTCTTCGGCTATAGAACGGGAACGGCAGCGTATGTTAAGTTCATTAAATTCCGATATTAACAGCATAACCAATCGGAGAACTATCAACCGAGTGGAATTTAATGCTTCCAAAACTCAATGCTGTCTGCTGTCATTAAAGCGAAATTCAAATACCCAGCCATTTTCCATGAATGGCACTTGCATCGTCGAAACCGATAAACTTTCCATTCTCGCTATGTGTGTCAGTGACAACTTACGTTGGAATGACCACATATTCGATGTCGCCAAAAATGCTGCGAAATGTCTAGGTTTCCTCAAGCCTCCTCTGATCTGGCCACAATATATAAGGCATTCATCCGCTCAAAATTGGAATACAATGCCCTCGTCTGGTCAGGTGCTCCTAAAACATCTCTGCGCTTGATAGATAGATTCAAAACCGTGCGATAAAACTCATTGATGATACTAATATCAGTCAATCAATTGACACACTCGAACATTCGCTATTTCCACCACCAGTGCTCCATTAAAATCTCCAGTAGCATTCCGCCCATTCAAACTTTCAACCGTAACACCCGTCTCGCTATGAATGCTCATCAGTATACCCTCAAGCCAATTTTCGGACGTACTATAATATATCGTGATTCTTTCCTAAGCCGTACGACTCGCTTATGGAATGCCCTGCCGATCTCTGTGTATCCTGGTCGTTATAATTTACAAACATTTAAAAACAATGTACATCGGTACTTGTCTTTTCTTCCTCCCTAGCGCACGCTGATTATAACAAAAAAAAAAAAATATTAATAAAGGTCAGGCAACCTGCCTGAATCAATTTATTTTTTTAATAAACCAACAAGCTTTTCTTTAACTTATACAAATTTCAACTTGTCGATAACCTACCTGATTTCAGATCTTTATTTTATACATTATTGCTGTCCGATCCTTTGTTAGGCTAGGCAGTGGATATAAGTATTTCTATTTACGCATGATACATATTTATACATATACGTGTCTATTAATACGAGTATACATATAATTATAACGACGCTCGTATTACACATATTCGTACCCTCAAAAGCGTTTTCTTAATCAGTCACAAGATTCCAGTAACAATGATGATGAACTCTTTTTGCTGCTCTTTTTGCTATACCTCTCCTGCCTAGCACTTTTATTTTTTTTCAAAATTAGTTTGCTTTTTATTGCTCAACCGATTGTTTGGCTCCTGTTACATATCTTGACCACTTTATTTAAATTTGTGCGTGCCTCGGATTTTAGCAGAACAAAGTTCAATAACGCAAACGTGTCTAAAGTTCAGCTATTTATTTTGTCAATAGAACGTATTACCGTTCCACAGCTGGATGCATAATTGGAAACTGACTAAAAAATTACCAGAGTGTGAATTAACATGTCTTACATCGAAGAGAATGTGGTGTAAATCGCACATAAAATTATAGGCTACAATCTCTGTACCTACATATGTTGCTTACATGGTAGAATTCGTAGAAATAATGCTGAACGATATTTTATAAACTATTTTTTGGATCCTATCGTACATATGTATACGAGTAAAAATATGCAAATAAAATCTGAACAAACTGCAGTTATAAAATAAATCAGGGATTGTTCTTTTAAATATTTATCGTATGATATATAAGTGTCATACATCACATAGGATATAATATGTAGTCAGATATTTCCAATAAAATGTAAAAATTCAATTGGCAAAAATATAGTTTTTCATGAAATCAATGTGATATACTCGTATATGAATAAGTATATTTTATACATGCATGCAAAAACATTTTAGGTAATATGTACATTGTACAATACAATTGTGAGGAATCGAAACATTTCTATAGTAAAATACTTGTCATTATACATACTCCTCTAATGTATGCAAAATTCAAAAAACTGTAAATGTAACTTTACAAATATCGCACATACCTGCATAAATCCCTCAGGGCAACCAGGCAGCTCACCCGATGGACTAAAGTTGGAGTCAAATCCATCAACATCTGAATCGACCAAGCCCTCGTCAAAACGGCCCACTGTAAACCCGTCGAATATAATCTGTAAACCATAAAAAAATCAAAATATTTTATTTTATATATTCTAAATATGTTCATTCAAAAATATATGTGCATAAATTTAAACTATTTAGTATCTAAAAGAGATGAGAATTTGAATGCAGTTAATGGTCGGCACCTTTTTAATATTGAAATAGGTTACCGACTAGTTTATATTTATTTGCGTGGGCATGAGGTGCATATACAATAAGTGGACTCGTTTCTGCGCATATGTTAGTACTTGTATGACTAAGGTTATTCTAACAGAATAATATGGATCGGATACAAGTGTAGCAAGCTTATAGTATTTTTGTTTTATTTGTTCCTACCTCCCAATTTTCGCATCGTCGTAGTCTAAATGATTTCACATATTTATTGAGTACTAAAATGCAGTCACAATTGATTGATTATAGCAGCATAATTATGTATTTTACGTCAGTTAAAACGAATGAAAATCACAAAGGCAAAAAGTGAGACATTCCAAATACCATATTTACATACGCGTATGTATGTGCAAATGTTAAAATAAATTCTTTGAGACCTTTCATAAATTTGTTTTATTCCAGACAGGAGGACAATCGTTGGTGATTGGCAGAGTGCCATAACACCTCAGCCACTTGGAACTTTCACCACCTCTAAATGATTTCATCTGCTAAAGGTTCACAACCCTTTGAAAAGGTAAACATCATTACGAAGGTAAACATCCTTGATGTTCAGCATAGAAAAACTTTTCAATGAAATTGGGTGCAGACATGTGCTTCCCAGATATCTTTCTGTGGGGACCTTTCCGCTTCAAGGTGAGCATACTCGTAAGAGTTCTTATTGAGGAAAGAGAATGGAAAAAAAAGCGACGGATTTCCAAAACAAAGTTCTTAAGCCAAACACATACATATGTGAACGTAGTAAATCTGACAAAATTGGGTATAAGTAATTAGATTCACCGTTTTAATTTTGTTTTGTTTGCAGCGGATACAGCAAATTGTTCAAATCTTTATTTTTACTAAAATTAAGTAAATACTAATGAGTTGAAACAGCATAGAAAAGTTTCCAGATTTATACTTAAACAGTGCCACGACCCTGTTATATTTGGTTGAATGCACAATACAATATCGGGGGGATAGTTATTTCCAATTTTGCAGACCACGAGAGTTGTCTTTTAGCTTAAGATGACCAAAGCATTAGAGTCATATCTTAACTTTTAGTACAACGATCAACGATCAAGGATTATCAAAACCCGAAAAAGATGAATCCAGAATGAATTGTCATTATTTCGCTAACACAGTTCAATTTAAACTAAATTTTTTTAGACTACATGTATGGACATTTACGTATTAATTCATTGTACTTTCTTCAGTATTGACTTTAAGCTCGACATGCAGACCTGAGTTCCTAGCGTACTATGCATCAACAAGGCCTTATTTTGGAATCGTTGAATTCTTTCTTTATTATTTTTATTTTTACATCCGGAAAGCTGAATACCGTATATAGAATTTGTCCTAGAATTTTTATTATGCATTATACATACATATTGAGCTGATAATCTGCTTTCGATAAACCAATACAGTCTTTTAATTTTAATGTTAAGTTTTCGTCTTTTCTATTAACATATTTTCTTCCTGCTAACCTTTTCGCCATTTATTGGCCCCATTTATTAAGGAATCTACAGAATTTTGAGAAATTCTTGTTGATTTTGTTTCGATTTGATTTAATATAGGCTGGGATAGGATTCCCCTTATTTGATAATATATTTCTGTGAGATAAGAGTTGCATTTTCTTTCGAAAAATGCGGCTTCAGCTTATATTGCTATCCTTCTTTATATCATACCTTACCAAACGCCTAAAAATAATATGAATGAACCTGCTCTATGGCGGAGTGCTTTTCCACTGAACCCGAACTGATGATTTGAAATAGATTTTTCGTCTTGGATATAAGGGTTTTAGATATGAGGTATGTCTATGAGATAAGGCATCAATGCGATTAGAAGTAATAGATACATCAAAATATATTGCAGCGAGTACATGGATTAGGGCGTTAATAGGGGATGTTTGCAATGGCGTAGTCTTTTGTACAGAAACTTGATTTTCTTCACACCAAAGCTGTGTTAGAAATTGAACGAGAAATAATAACTGGATATGTTAGCAACAGGGACAGAAATATTGCGGCTATCAATGATTGCTTCGAAAAATGATTTTTCCTTGTACGACCTCAAATTTATAAAAGTTTATGTGCAAATTTGCAAACTGCACATTTCACCCATTGAGAGCAAGAGCAAGAGCAAAGTTTTATTAAAAGATCAGACCAAAGAAAAATATTTCAATAATGTATTTTGTCATTGCCCAAGTTACTCGTATGTACGTTATTAGACGTGGGAAATTGAATGATGTAAAAAGAGGCAATAACTGGCTTAAATCATTTAGTTCACTCCAGCAGTCAAAGTCTCCATAAATATATTGGAGATCTGTTTAGTGATGGACGCTATAAAAAGATTACTGTTAAATGATAGGATAGAGTCCGATTGCTTGATAAACGAATAATGATTTAAAATGCTCAGACTGAATCATAGGGAATCATAGGACTCGCTGAGGCTCAACATACGAGAACAATAGAAAACCTATGGGCACATTTGCTGTTGTAGATACGTGTAGACAGCGGAATCAGAAAGGCACGTCTGAGCTTTCTTACTACGAAAATGTGAAACGAACAATATGAGGGCCAAGATTTATCTACGTTGGCTCTATGCAGGGTCTTTATTATTGTACGGTTGTAATTAAAATGTCATTCTTAAGAAAAAGAAAAACAATTTTATTTATGAAATACATGAATCGAATATCTAAAGTGTGAGAACAGCCCATTGGGCTTTTAATGTTACTTGTATAAGGCAGAATCTGTTTATAAAAACGTAAACTAAGATTCATATTCACAGATGAAAGCATAACGTTTGAATATAAACAAATTGCCTATATTATAATATACTCGTAACTATCTAAAACTGCAAAAACATATATTTCTCAAGAAGAGTAAATGTGCATAAAAGATTCCGTATAACAGCAACAACCACAGAAATGTTTTACAATATAATGTTGAAAATAGTGAAAGCGAAAAGCACGATAGAAAATTAGAAAAAAAAATTTCTCTAACTCTAATTGACGTTATGCTGAGTGTTCTTAAATATAGCTTATTATGAGTATCAGGAGCCTCTTTGATAAGACTTTCATAATAATTTTAGTGTGAACTCGTATATAAATTTATGATATTTCTATACTTGTACACACAATATTCTTAAAAAAAAATCGTGCATATCCAGCCCATGACTCCATTGCCATGGTCATCATTTAACACCAAGTAAGCGATGAAAAATATAGTTCGTAGATTATTAATGCCCAGAAATTGCCATGACTTTGGAAAAGGTATCTTTACGCTCCTTAATCTACAAATATACGAGTACTATTGCCCGTTCTACAACAAATACATGAACAGAACAGCTAAAGGATAATTTCTTTAGGACATCTACACTTCTTGTTGACGCTTTTTCATTTCCTTTTCCTCTTTTCTCACAAACGAATTTAAAGCCTTCTGTTAAGCCATTCAGTGCCTGCTTGTCCTGTTATAGCGAGGTCCTCGTTAAATATGAAATCGAGCTTTAACATTTTTTTTCAAAGCGTTTTCTTTTGGTGCCTCTATTACACCTTGATACACTTGAGAAAAATTTTAGAAATATCCTAAATATGCAATAGTTAGTCATAAAAAATAAAAGTTTAAAACATCGTTAGCGAATATTTGTACATGTTTTTTATGTTTATAGAAAAAAACTATTTCGATATTAATTGCACGACAATTAGATTGATATTTTCCCATTTTTTATATTTCGGTTAATAGTTTGTAGCGTTCACAATAAGCTTCCTTTTTGTGGCAAATTGAAAGCAGTGTGGTAATAAAAATTAGACATATGGTAATCAGCATCAATTTAAACAAGGATGTGTGAATATATTAAAATTCATATGAAATACTTGGGGTTCAGTGAATGAAAATATTGTTCAGCATGTTGTTTGTATAAATTCATATATTCCTACATATGAAAAAATGAATATTAACGAGAATGTACGTACGCAAATATAAAATTACTGAAGCTAAATCTCCGTACTTAGGCACGAGTTGTTTGTGAAGTGGTTTTATAAGCTGAGTACGTTAGAACACTGGAATGTCAAATATGTATTACATACATCCGCTGTTAGCATTAGACTTAAACATTGTCGGGCATATTATTACCATCACTTAAATTAAACTATTGTATTAACTTTTTGTGCTACTTCTTTTAAAAGTGTTCTTATAATAAATGCGATTTTTGGTTGCTATTTCAATTGTTTTGAATGCTAAAGTAAAGCAGTACAGCAAATTTACGCTTCTTAGTGAGATTAAGTACGTTTGAATGTTCAAAGTTTATCCCAGTGCAATGTTCTTTTCACATGTGTAATTTGCCTTATACATACATCATCTTGATGGTTAACAAAAGCAAATTTTCACCAGAGTATCGTTTTAGATATGAACTAAACGTCGCAGCCATTTGTGTTTTATTTATGCAAAACTCTTAACCGATCACATCTACATCACATCGACCACATTATTTAAAATATCATGTATTTCCACAGTGAGGGTATCTAAAACCGAATTGATTTTTTCTTATCAAACTCATCCCTAGAAACTTTAGATTTAATGCAACAAAACTGTTGAGTTAAATATTATATGTCATAATTGTTTCTATCGTTCTTCAGTGTATACAGCCTGTATTATGTACGAGGGTTGCGTGAAAAGTTTTCGACTTAACAAAGAAACAAGACATTTTTTCTTAAAATTTATTGTTATTTTTCGACATAGCCTTCTTGTAAGTCTACGAGTATACACTGCTTTTATCTTTTCAACCCGTCTAAATACAATAGTACTCGCGTCTTATATGTTACATACTTGTAGTTGTTTACGAATATGATGGCCTCCTCATTCGATGAAAATCTCTGTCCTTTGAGAGTAATTTTTACCCTAGGTGGGTAAGGAGGGTGGTCAAGCAGTTCAAACCATAATTCGTAGAATTTCGCAATGGCAAATGTTGACGGCGCATTGACTTAGTGAAACAAATTATTTCTTTTTACTGGAAATTTCGCCGTTTTTTTTGGAATATCGTCAGTACCTAGCCGGAGGATCAGCGTTTGGCTTTTCTGAAGCTAATTAGTAATTCGCAGTCCACTGTTTTGACTGTGTTTTTATTTTCCAAGTATAATAGTCTACCCAAGTTTTATCTACAGTAATTAATCCGGCCCAAAACTCTGATATATTGCATATTGTATGTTGGCGAACAACAGAGCGTTCATATTGTTCATTCGAACATGGATTTGTTCCTGGATGAGCAAACCCCACATGGATTCAATATGTGACAAGCACGTTCTTTAGACATAGTCATAGTCGTAGTCTTTGCTTTCACTCTAACCTTAATTCGACTTCAGTGGTTCTTCGCTGTCCCAAACGTTCATCGTCAGTCAAGTTGGTATGGCCATGTTTAAATCCAGCTGCTTAAAATTTCACTGTGGTAAATTCAATTGATTATAATTTGGGCAGGCGTATTGCCTTTCAAAAATGGATTTTCCCGTTTTTACAAAAAAACTCACGTCGACTCAGTCGACCTAACGCATTGTGAGTACCTTTTTTTATAATTTGTGCGCGCCCAAGGGTTTTGTGTACCGCACTCATCACGGGCGTAGAAAACTCAGAGAGAAAAAAAAGAGAGGTATCGATGAATATTGATTTTAAATTTTGGAAGGTTATATGTTAATGGCTAGGAAATAAAGAGCTAGGCAGGGCACTCCATGAGCGAGCTGTATGGCTTAAGAACGAATCACGATATTTTAGAGTACGTCCGAAAGTGGGCTTGAGGGTATACTTATGAGAATTCATAGGGAGACGGGTGTTACGGTTCAAGGTTTGAAGGGGCGAAATGCTACTGGCGATTTCTATGGAGCACTGGTGATAGAAATAGCGATAAAATAGAGTGAGATATGCGACATTACGTCGGTGTTCGAGGATGTACATTGTCTGAGTGATATTAATATCACCATTGTTTTTTGTTGCACGGTTTTGAATCCTGTCTAGCAGGTGCAGAGATGTTTTAGGCGTACACAAGATGTGGGCATTGAACTCCAATTTCAGGTGGGTAAATGCCTTATATAGTGTGGCCTGATCAGAGGGGTGAAGTATTTCTTACACCGTTTGAGGAAACCTAGGCTTTTCGCAGCATTTTTGGCGACATCAAATATGTGCTCATTCCAATGCATATATGAACTAACATAGATGGAAAACTTCCCAAATATTGGAAAACCAAAACCCGCCAAACTGATCACCTCTATCCGTATGACCCTGTCTGTAAATATGGGTGATTTCAATGTCAATTACTCTCTCATTTTACACAAAACCATTTTACTTAAAAAACGTCATCCACATTACACACACATTGTGAACTTTAAGTACAAATCGCTCTCATTCTAGCAATTTTACTTGTAAATTGGCCTCATTCTAGTAAATTTTGGCAGCTTATACCTATGTTCAAGATGGAAAATTTTTCGGTTTGGACGGTGCAAGTGTCAATTTACTTTAATGACAGAGACAGCATTGTGTTTTGGAAGCATTATATTCTACTCTGTTAGTGATTTCCCTATTAGTCAAGCTTTTAATATCAGAATTAAGGAGCACAACATACACTGGCGTTCCCGTTCTAAAGCCGGAGAGCGGTGACGTGAGTAGGGGAACCAATATGAAAAGCAGAAAGTTCTGTCCTCAGCAAAGTAATATACTGGATTAGAAGTAGCGGACAAGAGATCGTTGATGAAGAGAGACCTTTTAATGAAAATTAAAAAGAGTGTCGGAGGCAGGACGATGCCCTGGGGCACACCAGCATTTATTTTGTGAATATCAGACTTGAAACCATCCAAGACAACTTGAACTGAACGTTCCCAAAGGTAATTTCTAATAAAAAAAGAGTCATCGATCGCAAAAGCACGCATTTTTGACAAAAGACCCTGACGCCAAACTCTGTCAAATGCCGTAGAGATAGCAAGTGCAACTAACTTGCTTTCGCCTGATTGATGTATGCTTTGGTCAGATCACCAGTGGTTTTTGCTACGAAAACCGCATCGCCGATCATTGAAAAGTTTTCGTGTTTCGAGATATTTCGCGAGTTGATGGTTTATCAGCGTTTCCATAACCTTGGAAAGAAGGGACATAAGTGCAATGGGTTTGTAGGAGAAGAGATACGAAGATTTGTCGTTTTTAGGACGGGCTACACAAATCCTGTTTTCCGTCTGCTCGGAAAGAGTGCTAAAGAGTAGGATTGGTGAAAAAGCTTACGCTGTCGTTTTGCCAACGTGGAAGAACACCTCTTCAGAAGAAGTGGAGATATACCATCTTGACCTGCGGATTTGTGAATGTTAAGATCTTTGATAACACTTGCTACCACACGAGTGCGAAAGTATATTCGTCCCATTGAAGATTCAACGCATTCAAGTGTATGCAGAGACAAGGCACAATCTGGAAGTGTTGAGCTGACCGTAAAGTATGCAGCAAGCGGATTGGCCTTGTGCGAAGAGCTGGAAGTTGGAATCTCATTATAAATGAATGTTAGGATGGAGAATGAGGTAGAATTTCTAATATTTTTAACGAACGATCAAAAATATTTACTACCTTTGGGACATTGTAGTATTTTTTGGCTCAGTTTTTGGTCATATTCAAATTTCACACGCTTAAGAAAGACGTTGCAGTTACTCCTGGTTCGTTTAAACAATTTTCGGTTTTCCTCTGTCGGGTTGGTCAAGAAGGACCGAAAAAACGTTTCTCTAACCCTTGTAACCTCTTTACAACCCGAGTCGCACCATGCCTTTTCTTTTGGCTTGATACCCTTCATTCGATGTGGGATAAAGGATCTCATTCCAAAGAAGAGAATAGTGTCTTTGATCATATCTGCAGCGGCATCTACGTCGTTATCAAGGAAACATAGTTACAGTTTTCAAAGCTCCAATTAGCTTTCTCGTATTGTCATAGGGTTATTTTAGGAATTTTTCTCTAAATGTTTGGTCAGTGTACGAAAAATTAGCTAGTATGAAACAATGTCCCGACGAGTCTAGACGGGAGAGCACATCAACAGTGTTTCAGGATGAGAAGTGATACAATACTTTATGGAGTCAGACAGCGCATCAAACGCCTTAAAGGTCGAATTGCTGTCCAGTTTAGGGCTTCTACTTACGGAGATGGAATTTTTACCACATGAAATTGAATTCCAGATTGAAACAGGGATTGAATTGTGGTGGTTTGACTACCCCGGTATATTTTTTACTTCAACAGCACACTGTATAAATAATGCGGGGCAAAATTGTGTATACTTGAACCGATTTTGATTGTAGTGGTATTTTTGATAATATTTCTTATCCCCTAAAATTGACAACTTATGTCAATTTCATTCAACGAGGTTTTCCAGTTTTCTATGTTCAACCGCTTCAGCACTGGTTGAAGATTTTACCTCGTTTCTTACTTTACACTTTATCTGCTTCTTCTATGAGACCAGTTTTACCCCGGGTAAATAGTCCAGTGTGCGTTGGCCCAATGTGTGCAAAACGGGTTCATGGGGCCAGTGGAGGCTTTTGGGTGATTGCATTGTTGTCATTTGCGTTCCTTGACGCCATACAAAAAGTGGACAGTTACGGTCACATAGGAAGTGCAAGGGGAGCATACCAATAATGGTCCCGAGGGATGAATCAAAAGGAGAGTGAAGCACAGCTACTAACTACCCAGAAATTTAGCTAGCCAGTCTATCCCACATACGTACATATATAGGTACATATATATGTGGAAGGAGTAGAGCTCGTTTAAAATAATCCCGAGGTGTGGTTCACTTGGGCGCAGGTCCACCCCATAGGCCACAGGAACTAGTTCTGAACATGGTATCAAAATCCCGGAAATTAGCTAACGTGAGTATTGTGAACACATCACGTAGTATCGTGAATGCAAGGAGCAGCTGGAGTTACTGGTGCTAAGAAGTCATACTTCAAGAATCGATCGTTTCGCTTTACTCACATTCAAGCTGTCTAGAAAAGCATTAGCGGCAATATGTAATCTGGATCTTATTGAAGACAATTATCATATAGCCATGCTGAATCAACATAAGCTGCACTATACAAGGCCGGGTCTTCAATCCGAAAAACATAAGGTAAGTGGGGAACAGTTCTTGGTTTTTCTCATTATTCGAGGGTTAGATCCATCACATGCGGTAGACTAGAACATAGTATCAATTCTAAAACCAGATTTCCAACCTTGGAAGAAACAGAAGATTTCATGTTGGACGAATACCAGCACCGTTTAACTTAAGACGATAGCCGTAAAATTATGGAATCACAGCAAAAAATACCCAAGGAAGACACCTATGTTCCGTACAATAAGGTCCATGCCACCGTCCAACCGCGACATACGAGAAACTGTTTCAATTTCCGAACTCTACATATCGGGAAAACTTATTGCGTGATTATAAAATCTGTAGTTGGCATCGTTTGCACTATCCCTCCCCTTGCACAGTTTTTAAAATGTTAAATTTGTCAAGAACTTCACATTGTGGCAATGTATCCTCTATCAATTTGAATCCAGACTCACGCGCACACAACAAGCGGCGCTTACCTGTGTCAAAATAAGTCTTAAGCATCCTCTAATGTGCTTCTACCTACACGTGCCCCTATTCGTTGATAACTAGACCAGAGCAGCCGAGCGGATTACATATCTGAGAATCTAGTACAAAACGATTGCCAATAAAGCGTGGTCTAAGTAATCGGGCTATGTGGAGAGATCGGAACAGTCCATTCTATTGCTAGCATCAAATTCAAGCTTGGTCACCCTTAATTGCCATTCATAAATTTAAAAGCCCTTGTAGCACTTGTAGTGTTTCGGATTTTTCCAATTATGCCCAGTCATGCAGATTCACATTTTTATAAATCTGCACACATATCTCTATTATTAGATGGACGCGTTCACATGATAGTATTACGACCGGAGCTATAAAAGAAGGGTGGACTCTTACTACAAAATACTTTATCTGCAGACCTGGAATCATTGTCGAGAACAAAATGTCTGACTTCACAACATTCTCAGAGTTCGACTCAAATTTAATAGATTTCTGGGATTTGGCAGCCAGCAAAGTGAGCATTGGTGAGGATAATCATACCATACTGCGCAAAGCTGTTCGTCGAGAAACACTCCAGAACCAAAGACAGTCATTATATCGTACCCATTCATTAGAAAGCGGACCCCCCTGCACTATGAAACTCGTTTAGGATGGTTGCATGTTTCTTTATTGGACAAGAAAGACGCTGCTAGAGAAACGAAACCAACATGAAGATGTCTAACGATTTTACGGTAGTTTTTAATATTGTACAGGACTATACTGTGGCATACTCCCTATTTTCTTCCATTGGTAAATTGTTTGGTAAATTGTAGCAATGATATGGTTTCTCCAGATTACTCTCCATCGCTCAATAAAGGCGTCTTTCCAAAAGCGCAGAAAACATCATGCTAATACAGGAACCATGGATGGTAGAAGGTGTGGTTCGTAGACTTGGGACACCTGTATGCCTTGCGCACTATACAAGAGACAAAGGTATGATTAGAACTTGTATATTAGTGAAACGTTGCATTAATGCATTCTTACTTCCTTATCTCAGCTACCCCGACATAACCGTTGCCAGACAGAGAACTGCTAAAGGCTCTTAATGGCTGGCATCGGCATATCTTGGCCACGATCATGGTGACAAAGTAAAAAGGGTAATACTGGAAGCTAGAAGGCTAAACACTGGTCACATCATCGGGTTCGACGCTAACGGTCATCACACGGCATGGGGCATTACCGACATCAACAATAGAGGTGATTCACTTTTTGATTTTATTATAAGTACTAACCTCATTGTCTGCCTGCAAAATTAGCCATGATCCCGCTTTTACAACAAAAAAACAGACAGGAAATGCTAGATACCATTTTTGTCTCCGACAAGATCACTCAAATGCTAACGAACTGGATGGTATCGTCTGAACACTCATTTTGAGACCACAGATACATCCAATTCAGTCTGAGTGAACATCACTCCCAGCCAGTCAGCATTCCGGAATTATCGGAAAACTGATTGGCCAAAATACAGAGGAATACTGTCAAAAACGCTACCCTCTGAACACTTAAGTCACCCGAGTGACACCAACGAGCTCGATATGAAAATCATGGCGCTCATGATATCCGCATCCGCAATCACAACTGCGCTGTCCACTTTGCAGGTAGACGACTCACTTGGGGAGTTTATGCTAAATAGCAGGATAATCAACCCAAAACTGAGTGGGACTTCTGCTAAAAGATGTGTCAGCAGAGGTATGCCGCAAGGCGGTGTTCTTTCTCCTTTTCTCTGGAACGAACTGCTGATATACCTGGACGCGGGTGGAAGCACGGTGGTTGCCTATGCGGATGATGTTGCTGTAGCCATCTTAGGTAAGTTTTAATAACATTAACGACTCCTTCAGCTAAATCTTAACAGATTAACCCGTTAGGTGGATTGGGAGGAAACCCCCTTGTCCTCTTCTAAAGGAAATATAAAATTCCTAATATAGACCCTCCCTTAGTCAGCGGTACTAGTCTTCTCCAATACAGGAAAATATTTTGGCCTCATTTTTGACAGGAAACTAAGCTGGAAATCTAACATTCAAGAAAGAGTCTAGAAATCTACAGTAGCCTTATTCTCTTGCAAAAAAGTCATTGAGAACACATGGGGCCTTCAACCTCGCATAACCATACATCTCGGTCATAAAAGTCTATGGGATGGCTGTCTGGTCCAAGCAGAATCCAAGGAACAGCATATAAGCAGTAGTCCCTCCACGGCAGCGGATATTCTCTTTCACTTGACACCCCTCGATATTTTCAGCTGGCAAGTAGCTGCAACTGCAGCGATTCGCCTTAAAGCGACTCTAGACAGTGGACAAATAAATTATTTGGCAAGGCTAATACTCTTAACACACTAGAAATCCTTCTAGAGAACATCAATACATTATACCCCAACATTGGTTTGACACAGACTTTCATGGATGCACCCCTTCTAGATCGTTCTGGAAAGAAGATGCTTCCATGGATGACAAGTCAATCCACTTCTATATAGATGGATCTGAAAAGACTGATAGCGGGGTTGGTGGCGGTGGTTTCTCAGATAAAGTTAACCTTGGCCCCTCCTTCCGTCTTCCAAATTACTGTAGAGTGTTCCAGGCGGAAATTTTCGCGATTAAAGGAGTCTTTACCATGCTTAAGAAAAACCTAACCCGCATCTTTTCGGATAGTAAGACCGCTTTCAAATCCCTGGACTCAGTCTCAATAAATTCTAGAGCCGCTTTTGAATATCGATCATCTCTTTCGAGTTGGCAGAGCAATTCAACCTTCATCTATGTTGCATGCCGAGGCACAGTGACATGCCTGGAAATTGTAAAATCGACGAACTCGACAAAATTGGAACCACTATATTTCTACCGGAAAGGGATAGCATCCGCTACGTCCGAATTAATGTTAAAGCTGGATGCTAAAAAAAGAACAGATCTTAGGTGGACTGTTGGATCAACAGGTCAAGCGACCAAACAGATCTGTCCAAAGCTGGATCTTAACCGCTGTTTGAGTTTGTTCTTTCTAAATAGGATGCATCTCACCGCCATCATACTGGCCACTGCCTTATAGGAAAGCATGTAAGAAAGCTTGGCGTCCTTAGAAATGATTTCAGTAGAAGCTGCATGGACAAGGAGGAGGAAAAGACAATCCTCCACCTACTCTGTACATGCCCAGCTCTGTTCCAAAGAAGAAAACTTCACTTAAGACTTAAGCTATCTAGAGAATATAGACGTTGAAGGTCTCCTAAACTTCATCATAAGCACAACATGGCAACACAATGGGCCAATAGGCCTAAGTGGGTTGGCCTTTCCAAGAGCCACTTTTACCTAACCTAACCTAACCTCCATTTATTATCTTTGTTAGGCTTGCTGGACTTTTCCACTATAAACATAAGATTATCCCGTCTTAGCGTTCCCTGGATTATTATCATGTATTGGGTCTATAACTTAATAGGTGCGGTTTGCTAAGAGATGGCGTAACTTGTATTATTCCATTGGAACATGCGTTGGAAAGCTACTGTCATTGTACGTCATTTCAGTATATGTCATTCATTTTAAGCGTAAACAATAATAATTTTTTTTCACTCAAAAATGTCGAACTTTATGCCTGAAAAAGTGTTTTTGCGGGGAGTTCTTCTTCATTACTTTAATATGAAGAAAACTGCTGCCGAAAGTCATCGTATTTTGGTGGAAGTTTATGGTGAATATGCGCTAGCTGAGCGAATGTGCCAAAAGTGGTTTGCACGATTTAAAAGTGGTGATTTTGGCTTATAAGACGATAAACGTCCTGGGCAGCCAGAAAAGTTTGAAGATGAAGAACTGGAATTACTCTATGAAGATTGTTGCCAAACACAAGAAGAGCTCACAGAATCCTTGGGTGTCATTCAAGCAGCCATTTCAAAGCGTTTAAAAGCAGCTGGGTATATTCAAAAGCAAGGAAATTGGGTTCCACATGAACTCAAGCCGAGAGACGTCGAAAGGCGGTTTTGCATGTCCGAAATGCTGCTGGAACGCCACAAAAGGAAGTCATTTTTGCATCGGATTGTTACTGGTGATGAAAAATGGATCCATTACGACAACCCCAAGCGCAAAAAATCATATGTGAAACCCGGCCAACCAGCCAAATCAACGGCAAAGCCGAATATCCATGGCGCGAAGGTAATGCTCTGTATTTAGTGGGATCAGATGGGTGTGCTGTATTATGAGCTCCTAAAACCGGGTGAAACCGTCAATGGACAACGCTACCGAATACAATTAATCCGCTTGAAGAGAGCAGTGGCCCAAAAACGCCCGGAATATGCGACCAGACACGAGGCAATAATTTTCCATCATGACAACGCTCGGCCCCACGTTGCTATTCCGGTTAAGGACTATTTGGAAAACAGTGGATGGGAAATCTTACCCCACCCGCCTTATAGCCCAGACGCCCAGACCTTGCATGTTCTGACTACCATTTGTTCCGGTCGATGCAGAACGCCCTCACTGAAATACGGTTCACATCAGAGCAGAATATCAAAAGCCGGGGTAGTTCTTTTGGGATTTGCCAGAAAGATGGGAAAAAGTCATAGCTTTAGATGGGAAATACTTTGATTAATACTATTGTCATGCAGGACGAATGACAAGTACTCAAAGTACAATTAATGGATCACAAGATCGTGTGTGCGATAAGAATATTATAAACACAATTTATTCATTTCGCAATTTGTTGTCTTGCATTTAAATTAGTTCGCATTCCATTTATTCGGAATATTTGTTTAGGAAGTTCTTATTTGACTACAAATGTGTCATTTATATCATTTCGCACTTGTTTCTAGCAAGTTTTATCTTGCAAAATACTAAAAAGACGATCTGTAAACCATATGCCAACAAGTGTCAGGCTTGCGCCTATGTTTTACAGGGACCTGTGTGGGATGACAATATATGTATATACTGAATGAATATCTTTTCTCAATACACGAAAAATGTCACGTATACAAAATTAAATAAGACAAAGCGACATAAGGCTAAATTGTTTCAAAACATCAAATTGCTGCCTAATCGTAAGCGAAAAAGCATTGGGAAATGATACCTTTGCGATATAAATAGAGAATACAATCCCGGGATCCCGAATCCCATATCAATAAAACAATTATAGAAGCAATTACAGGACAAGCAATACAACTAGGACAACAATACCCACGAAGAACATGAAACAAACCGCTCCAGATAGCAATAAAATATTAAAGCATAAATAGCTAGACGGACAACACGGGAAAACCTGCACCCGTAAATCACCAATACAAAAGGATGCACCATTCAAGTTTGCAACAGTTCCCAGCAGAATTTAATAAAACAAGCAAATTTAAAGATCTAGAAATATTTGTAAATCAATGTGTTAAATTTAAAAACGTTCCTAAATAAAGATAATTGTTAACCTAACAGTTGTATAAAACATAATTCGGACGGCAAAACGATTTTTCTTGTCATAATATTGTTGCAATGTATTGCCTGTACTATTGTATTAATATGCAAATTAGGTTTAATTTTTTTCATTTATAATTCACAGGTTACGTAATTTAATCTGAAAAGTTACTTAAAATGGCGGGAGAGTTTATTCAACATAAAAAAGGCTACAGGGATACGTCGTCAGTGTGGAGTCATTTTTTAATTGCGAAAAAAAGGAATAGAACTAAATGTAAGCGATGCGCAGCCATTCTCAAGACTTTGGGTGGATCGACTAAGGGATTACACACGCATTTGTCATCAAAACATAATATTAAGATTCCCGCTGACATTTATCCGTTACCAGATTCAAACTCAAAAATACAAGGTTCTGAAAATCTGAACACAGCACCGCCGCCAACTAAGCGAAAGTTAGAAGACTATTCTTCTAAAAGTGCCGACGATAGTCTGGATGACGTTTTGGCAGGAATAATAGCGTTAGAGGGATTTCCATTCAGCATATTCACCACTTTGAATGATTTGAGAAAACTGCTCTTAGCGCAATACAAGGATTTACCAAAGTCAGCTGTCACAATTCAAAAGCGTGTTTTGAATTACAGTGAAAAAATCAGAAAGCAAGTAACAGCAGAATTAAATCATTTAAAAAGTGCGGGTGAAGGATTCAGTCTATCTTTTGACGAGTGGATATCAACTTCCAATAAAAGGTTCATGGCTGTCAACGTTCATTCATATAAAAAAAATTGGAGCTTAGGACTCGTTCCTATTCATGGAAGTATGACAGCTGAAAATTGTCTTTGGAATATCCAAAGACCGTCTAAGTAAATTTCCCTGTAAACTGATATAGTGGCTATTGTAACCGATCGATGGACGGAACGTTATGACAAAGGTGGGACGGATTTCTTGCACTGAACATCACTTGTGTCTCGCACATGGTATCAATTTGGCCGTCTGTGATGTTCTATATAATTATGCTGTCCCCTGTCCTGAATCAGGTTTAATTTTTATGTTACAAAATGATCTTGCGCGAGAACACATACCAGAGTTAACAGAAGGTGAAAACATTAATGAACTGATAAAGAAAATCCGCAAAGTTGTAGGGTATTTCAAAAGATCACCATTGAAAAGTGACACAGTACTTCAAAAATATGTGAAGATTGAATATGGAAAAGAGCTGTCATTCTTTTTGGATTGTAAAACGAGGTGGAATAGTCTTTTAACCATGCTGGTTTAGAAGAATGTGATTTTGACTTAATAAATAAAATTGTTGATGTGCTGACCCCAATTAAATTGATAGTAAAAGCAATCTGTCGCCGATATGCTAGTTTATGCATATCTGATGCCGCTTTGAAATTTCTTATAAGACGATTGTCTAGCAAAAACTCAGCACTCGCCAATAAATTGAGATCAACCTTAGTGGAACGTATAAAGCAACGGCGAAGTGATTTAACTGGTGGATTAAATTATTTACAAAATCCACGAAAAGAAGGTGAAAGTCAGTTATTATCGGATATAGAATGGCTTGACTTATTTCCAGCTCCTACAAAGGCTTTAGTGAGGAAGCAAATAAAGAGTGTAGTACAAAGACTAAATAGTCCAAATGACACGGAAGAGGAAAAAGTGTTAGGATCACAAACAGATGCCGAGCCAAGGCAACAAGCCTCCCAACCCCGACTAAAGGAAAAGTTACAGCTGGAAATTTACAAGAGCATTCAATCCCCAGATCCTGAAGTAAAAAAAAAAATTGGGGTTAGACGTGAAATGAGCCTGTTTGAAAATAGAACAGTTCGTGGATATCCCTTAGAATTAGCACATAAATATCCATTGTCTAGTCCTCCAACCAGTGTAGAACCTGAACGAGTGTTTTCAACTGCAACTTATATTGGCAACAAACTACGAAGCAAGCTTGGAATCAAACATTGGATGCCTTGATATTTTTACGGTTTTATTTTCGAAATTGTAAATAATTTTTTTGTTTAGTCTTTTATGTTTCTCTTAGTTTAGTAAATTGTTTTGTGCAACAAATTAAATAAAAAATTTTAAAGTAATAGCTTAAGGGTTAGTTTTTAATTTAGACCAATAAAAAATCGCATAATCTAGTCCCGGGATAGCCCGGGATCCCGGGATTATGCATCAAAAATCTCGTAATTCCGGAATTGAGGAACATGATCGGGATTGTATTCTCTAGATATACCATAAATCAAAGACCGAATGAAAATTTACTAAACAACTATTGCGAGACAAACAAAATTTATTTCGTTAGTTTTTCGAAATGAATTTTGTCGAATAGGCAGGCACCCATAGATTAGGTATACTCGTACACATAGGCGGACTACGTTATGTGACATTAGCAGAAGAGCTACAACAACTTCATTTCAAGGCCATGGGAATAGGACCCGACGCTGGATTGGAGTAAACAATAAAAATGTTGACTAAAATGGATAGGAACTGGCCAACCTTTAGCAGCAATTTTTAGGAGCTGCTGTAAAAAGAAGCAGAGCCTTAAAAAATAGACATATTTTTCTAAAGATGTCGCAGGACGGTTAAGCACGTTGTATTCAGCAGCGTCCACAAAGGTAAATGCCATTTTAATTAAAATTAAAGGGGTAAAAGTCGACTACGACTGGCGAGTCGTAGCAGGTTTAGTCCGTTGATTCAAATTTCTCCTATCACAGATAGAAGAACTGGTCCAAGAGTTTAGGCAAACTACAAATTGAAAACACTCGAGAGGACTCAGGAAAAAGCTCAAGTGGTCTTCTTGGAGTACATCGATAAATTCTTCCATAATGAGTTAGTCGATAGCTTTTATGAGTTAAAGTCACAATAAAAGCATTATCGCAGAAAAATAGGAAATAAGAAACAATACAAATTTCTGAACATGCTTCACATTTGTTGCCACAAATAGATATTCCGAACTTCTATCGGGAATATTCGCATTAGTCGACATTTAAAGAGCTATTTGAACAGGTCATTATGTCGAAAAATATTCCAAATACACAAAAAATGTGTGCCCTTAAATCAAAATTAAGAGGTATGCCTGCAAGTTGCATAGCAAATTTACCAGCAACTACTACAATATAAATTTTAATATTGCTTGGGAAATACTAAATGGAAGGTTCACAAATAAAAGGCTGGTAACCAACATGTATTTCAAAAGATTGGTAGAAGTTCCTGCAGTGGTTGAAGAAGCTAAAAGTGTTCGACTGTTTCAGAAAACAATCACTGAAAGTGTGCAAGTACTTAAGGCATTTGGTTTGACCACTGAGCAACTGCTTCTTGCGTTCCTCAATTACATTCTAATTGAAAAGCTAGACAAAAATTTGAGGTTAATGTATGAGATTTCGTTGGAAAATGCCAAATTGATACCAGTGAACTATTTGCATTTGAAGCAATCCAAAAGTCTCCTAATGTTCAACCTCATCTAAGTGCATGTTTGGTAGTGACACATACCATGTAATATTTTAATGTTCGACGTTTAGAGGCTTCTCTCTCCAAGAAAGATAGAACAAGGTGATATCCGAGAACCTCTGCACCAAATGCCTAAAATCATGGCCTAATGCAAAGGATTGTTCAGATTTAAATTGCAAAAATTGTAATAAAAATCACCATTCACTGCACATTGCACAAAACTACAGGACCATCTACGGCGAAAAGTGTGGTTGTGAAAACAGATTTGAATGTAAATAATAACCTTAAATATGTTTCTTTACCTACTGCCATTATTGGTATTAAAAATAGTAGGAGAATCTACAATACATAAAGGCAAGACCAAGAGTTCATCGCACATGAACTTTATCACGAAGGAGTTGAGCAATAAGCTTAAATTAAAAGCAAGGAAAGAAGTATCCATTATTGAACGTATTGGAGGAAATAAATCTAATATAAACAAAAGGATTAATCTTAACATTTAATCCCTACAAGCTAATTCGAAAACTAATATTGAAAGTTTGATAGTACCAAAAATTGTATCAGAAGTACTATTGCAAACAATAAAAATTGTTAAAAAACTAGAGAATATCAAATTAGCGGATCCTTTCTTCGGTACAGGAATAGATATATTGCTAGGAGCTGAACTAATCTTAAAAAGGGAAGAATTTATTAAAAAAGAAACCTAACAATTTTAAAATACATAGTGTAGTCGGATGGCTAGTATGATGGACGTATCGTAACCGTTCCAGCTTAGCCCATTGTGGTGTTGCAAATTATACTGATAAAAATCAGAAATAACTTATACTGATCAGTTGAGAAAATTTTGGGAAATCGAAACCACTGAATGGCAAACTCATGAAGAAACGAAATACGAGGAACATTTTCAGCAAAATGTAAAGTAGGCAGTTGATGGTAAATTCGTCCTAGCTCTTCCATTTCAAGAGAATGACATTGAGTTAGGCGATTCTTCTTTACAAAATTTAAGAGTAATATGTCGCTAAAAAACCAATATCATAATTATATAAAAGAATGTGTAGATTTGGAACACATGGAAGGATTTAAAATATCAATTCAATATAGTTCTAAGTATTTTTAACCACATCACTGTGTATTTAGACCTGACAGTTCATCAATGAAACTAAGAGTTGTGTTTGATGAATCATGCGAAACGAACAAAGACATATCCTAAACTTAATAATGCTTATAGGTCCTAAGATGTAAAAAGATTTATTTAATATTCTTCTAAGATTTCGAAAACATAAATACGTTATCTCAGCAGATTTTAAGAAAAAGTTCATGGGAATATGGATTAGAGAAGAAAACCGAAGATTTCAATTAATATACTGGAGATGGGATGATAAACAACCGCAAGCGTATGCGATGAAGACGGTAACTTATGGAACAGTTTGAGCTCCGTATTTAGAGTTTAATGCCTTCAAAGGGTTGCAGAGCAGGAAAGAGGAAATGCTCCAAAAATATCAGAAATTATAAATACAAATTTATATATGGACGATTTACTATAATGACAGGCGCTGGCACTTTTGAAGAAATCTAGGCAATGCAATAAACGTTTTTTCAGTTGTGAAAAAATGTTGTTTCCATTTGAGGAAATAGTGCTCCAATGATTCAAGGCTTTTAATTAATATTCCTGAGCAAGACTGGAATTAAAAATCAACATAACATTTGTAGATGAAGTTAAGGCATTAGGAGTTACTTGGGTTCCAAATGATAATCAATTCCTTATAAAATGAAAGTGCGAATGTGAGAAACCAATTACAAAACGAAATATGTATTCTGCAAGATATTTCTAGCATGCTTGATACGTTAGGCCTTATTAACCCTGTCACAGTCACCGCAAACATTTTTATGCAACAGCTTTGGAAGACGAAGACTAATTGGGATGAAATGGCACTGAGTGAAATCACCAAACAGTGGCTTAAAATAAAAGCAGAGCTCACGCAATTAAACCAAATTAAGGTAACAAGGCGTATTTTATGTGACAATCTAAGTAAAATGGAGTTGCATGGGTTTTGTGATGCTTCAATGAAGGATTGTGGAACAGTAATTTAAGCAAAATCCACAAACGTCGAAGGTGAAAATTGTATAAATATTGCGGCAGTAAGTTTTTGAATTGCTCCGATTTAAATCATTACACTACCCAAATAAAAATTGTGTGCCGCGGTATTAGTATTTGAACCAATGAAAAACGTTTTAGAAAGCCTTAAGTTTCAATGTGTAGTAGGTTATAATTTCCAAAAAAATACTCTCCTTCGTACTGTCAAGAGTGTGGCTGAGACTTAACTTAAAATTACAAGGCGCAACCGCAGCCAACTTCAAGTAAGTGCCGGCCTTCATTCTATTTTAAATTTAGCATATACATAAGCACTTTGTTCTTTTGTGTGTGTAGAACTGTCAGCGGCAAGTCACGCTAAAAAATAGTAAGAAAATTAAAAAGGAGATTATCTTGGAAATAGTGTTTTAATTCTTAGGTACTATAAATGTAACCTTTTTTTCTAGACGATTCTACAATTGTTTTGAATTGCTTACACATAGATGCAGAAAGACTTCAAATATTCGTATTTAATAGAGTAAGTTTTATTCAAACAGGCAGCTGCATCGAAAACTGGAGACATAGTCCTATCAATTCGAATGAAAATCCGGCGGACCTTATTTCCTATGTTGCCATTAAAAATATTTAATTACTTTTTATGGTTTCACGGACCTAATATTTTAAAAACTATGTAGAAAGTATAATGACTTTTGTGTACTCTTATGACACAGATTGAAGCCATTTTAAATTCTAGGCCATTGACATGGTTATCCGACAATTTAAATGATTTTCAAGTTTTGCCGACAGGGCATTTTCTAATAGGCGAACCTTTATTTATCATTATTGATAGCAGTGATAAGAAGACTTAGCACGGTCTGCGGCGGGACCGCTGGAAAACAGAGGAAAGAAATTCTAAAGAATTCCGGGGTAAGTTTCCGCTAGAATACCTGTCTGAATTACAAAGATGGGTAAAATGGAGGGTTCCACAAAAGAATGTTAAAGAAGGCGCATTGGTTCTTTTAAAAGAGGACAATACTCCACCTATGCAGTGGAGGAGAGTCATTTTGGGTCAAGATGGCAAATGTAGAATGATAGACATAAGGACCAGAACTGGTACAACGAAAAGATCGGTGCACAATATTTGTGTTTTTGCTACCTCTAAAAATATTCAACCTGAAATAGTGGATGTCAGTACTAAATATGACAGAATATTTTGCAATAAAGAATAATCACCGAATAAACACTTAGATATAAAAAGGTCGGCAAGAATAAAAAGTAATAATACCATTTCATTATTTCTAGGATTGCTAATTGTAATCCCTGTTATTAATTGTGAAATTACATAGTGTAAATAACATTAGAAGTAACGCCGGAATTTTTGAAGAAAAACGAGGGTTTGTAGGGCTGATCAGTACAGCATGGAATATCATAGTCCATGTAAACATGAACGGATACAATGAAGGCAAGGTTAAATTGAGCATTGCTTCGGTATACTTCAACGATCCAATGGTTCAACCCATGACGAACAGATGGCTTAGATGATTCACCAACTTTACAGTAGAGATGGGTCGTTTTCGGTTTTTGTGTTAACGAAACGAAACTGTTATTTAAAGAAATATAACTAGTTAAAAAACTAATTAACTAATAAGAAGCACTAATGAGAAATTATAATCATGTACTGCGAGAAAAGCAAAAACCATTTTCTTCTCATCCATCCAAATCAAACCGTTGTTTTCAATGTGAAATAAACCCAACTTTTCCTTGTTGGGTCAACTCCTGGCTGACAGTAACTACATTCACGAAACGAACGAAAAAGCGTTTTCATATCTTTTAGTGCAATCGAACAAAAAACGGAAAAAGCGCAGAAAATGTTAAGAACGAAAAAAACGATAACGATCGGGGAAGTAGTTAAACTAGGGCGAGCCGGCTATAATAAAAGCAAAAACTGTTTTTTTCCGTGGGAAAGTGATGGCGACTGTTTTTTGGGATAGTAAAGGAGTTATCTTAATCGATTATCTTCAAAAACGGAAAACTATTACAGGAGCATAAAACGCATCATTACTTGCCAAGCTGAAGGCAGAAATTGCGGAAAAACGGCCACATTTGCAGAAAAAGAAAATCCTATTTCACCAAGACAACGCGCCATCTCACACCTCCGCGGTTGCCATGACGAAAATCCATAAATTACGGTTTGAACTGTTTGACCAATCGCCTTATTCACCAGGTCTAGCTAGCCCCAAGCGACTTCTTTTTGTTCCCTCATCTAAAAACTGCGCTCGAATGATAGAGATATTCGTCAAATGAGGAGGCAATCACCTTCATGAACAATTATTTTGCAGGGAAAAACGCCAAGTACTATTTGGAGGGGTTAAAGAGATGGGAGCATCGCTGGGAGAAGTCTGTAGAGTTACAAGGTGGCTATGTAGAAAAATAAAAAAAAAATTGAGAAAAAATGTCTTGTATCATTGTTCGGTGGGAAACTTTTCAGCCAACCCTCGTAGATAAATGTAGTTACTATATAAACTGTTTTTTTATGAAAAAAAAAACGGTTGCGTCGTTACGGGATGGAAAACAGTTTTTTTTAACTAGTTCGGTTTATTTATACCCACCCCTACTTTACAGCAGGTACATCAATATAATGGGAGGTAATAAAAAGAAAGATCGACACGCTCAGTATTACCATATTGTTTCAGACTGTTTCATTGTTTATTTGGTATAGTGGACGAGGAACATGCTGACTTACTAGCTGGACAAATTAGACAATGAGAATGATAATGAGAGGAAAATGGGAACTATCTGCTGGAGGTCAACTGCTAATCAACCATCGGGTCAAGATGCAATGATAAACATTATAAAAAAGCAAAATGAAGTGACCTAGAAAATCTTCAAGGTATTGAACAATTCTTTGTTAATTTTTCTTATCTATGATATACTATTGGGTGCTATAACCAGCGCAAATATTGTCATGAAAGGCTTTGAACAAATGCTGAGAGACATCATAAGGGCCATTTGGAATTCTAGAGGAAATTTCTTGGAAAGAATACTGCCCGTAGAGAAGTTTTAACAACAAATTGAAAGGATCATGTTAAACATAAAGGAAAATATTCGACTGCCTGATTCGGATCCTTTCGAACTTTCGCGCAATACTACCGCCACAGGAAAAATCACAAAGGATTCTATATTACGTATTAACTATAAAAATACCTTTAATAAACAGACACATTTTTGAATTGTATGTATTTAGATACGGAATCTAACATCTCACGATCGGGTTTATGCAAGTATTAATCCAGCATATCCCCATATTTTAATCGATGGTGGAAAAACAATGTTCTACGGTATGGCCGACGATAAGTTTTACCATAGTAGAGTCATGGCTGGAATAACTGTTTGCCTACAAATGCATCCACTTTATAAAGCTAAAGGTGATAGAAATTGCAATGTACAGTTGTTGCAAAAGAAACAAGGAATACCAGAAAACTGCGAGGTAAGCCTTATGCCAAAACAAGAGTTTTGGATTCAACTGCACACTTCATATACGTAGATTTTCTCAATGAAGAAACATCACCAAACTATCTTCTTAACCAAGCACGGTGTTGTGCAACTGGATCCGGGTTGTCAACTGACAACCGCGGTGATCAGCTTATGAGCATATGAAGACATTACACCTGAAATTAGCTACGAAATACTACGATTAAACATCTCCGACTGTATTCGGTTCCTCAAGAATTTCGCAATCTAGAGTTGAATACAATCCTTCAAATTCCTCAACCAACTATTGTACAATTTGGGGATTTCCGATCGACTTGGATTTTCATCATATGGTACACTATGGCATGAATGCCACAATATTCATTCTTCTTATTGTAACAGGAGTTATTCTCTAATTTTTAATCACGCGAATATGCAAGACATCGAAAGAAGTCTCCCAATTGGAGGTTACTCATCCATCAGATAAATCCAAAAATAATGTATATATTGTGTAAAATTATGTATGTTATGTGCTTTAAAACATATCATTGCCAACCTTAAGTAATTACTAATACAATAAGATCAGGTATCTCATGTATCGAGTAAAATAGAAATAAATTAATGCCAATACTTTGTAATTGAAGGAGTAGTTCCTTCAACGCGGGTAGTATTTTGAATATTGTAAAGGACTGTACTGGGGCAAATTCCATCTTATCTTCCACATATATAGTATTTTTGTTAAGCTTGATGCAATTTTCCGCTATTAACACAAGAATATCTGGCCTAAGCGTTGTATGTATTTTTATCACGTAGTAGGTAAAATATTGTAAGCAAGACGCAAGATAAATACTTAAAGTACAGTCCATGGATCTTAAGATCGTGAACGTATCGCTTGGTGTGCGGTAAAAATATTGTAAAAAGCACCGTATGCGCATATAGATAATATATACACATATGCGGACTGCGTCCGTTTCATATTTTGAGTTGATTTAAGATTTGTTATAAATAAAGAGGCGCTGGAAACCAAGGCTATCATTTCTCCATAACTATTTGTTGTGTTTTCTTGTTTAGTTGTTGCCTAATCGTAACAGGTAGACTATCTCACGTCTCAATAGTCTCCGATTCAACCACGAAAATCTTGGGAATCAACTACAATCCATCAGAAGATGTGTTTTTTTTCGAAAACTCAAGTCAACAGACAATTAATTATATAAAAATAGATTTATTATCTGTAGCAGGATCGCTACAGTATACAGTATGTATGCTTCTCTGAATATGGATCCGAAAATTTTGAGCGGTGCTTCTGTACAACTCTGATGATCTGAAAGATATGGAAATACAACTAAAATTCAGCAAGGTATTAGAAACAATTTCACAACTCAATACCACTAAAATTCCTCTCTCGATCGAGGGAAATAAAAGCACGTCTATTTAGCTTATTGTGTTTTGTGATGTATCCGGAAATGATTATGTAGCAGTAATTTACAGCCGAATAAAAATTTTAGAGAAAAACGCATTAGCTTAAAACATTCGCCTTCTAGCAGCCAGAGGTCGAGTCACTCCACTTAAGATAAAAGCAAACAAGGAAAGCAAAATATGCACAATTCCCGAGATGGAGCTTGTTGAAATTGTGCTCCCAGCAGAATTTTCATTCAGCTTAGGGGCAAGCTTCATTCTTCTAATCTCACTGTAACTGCGTTTACAGACAGCGAATGATGAGAAATAATAAAGAGATTGAAAACAAATTTGTGAAACAAGAGTCCAGACAGATTCGTTAATAAACGATCAGTTACCGCACACACCGTTCAAGGAAATGAGCTAGAGGAAAACATTTTCAACGAACTTCAAACATTTCCTACGAGTAATTGCCTCGGCAGGGCTAGAAAAAACCACGCACGTCAAATTGGCCCTCTAACCGCTGAAGAAATACATATTGCAAAGAAAAAAACTATCAGATTTCAGCAGCATCGAATTTTCAAAACCGTAATCACTCAATTCAACAAATTAAGAACTTTTCCAAGAAAATGCCAGTTATAGATTCAAACGGCATTCTTCGCTCAGGAGGAAAGACCTCCTTTGTCAATCTTCCAGAGAATCAACTGCATCCAAAAATATTAACCAAGTGCCTCTTAGTTGATTTGATTATCCGAAAAACTCACCACGATCACAATCATAGTGGAAATTCTTTGACAAAGCATTTGGTAAGGGAAGAACTCTAGATCCCCGCTGTGAGATCACGAGTAAAGAAATGTCCAATATGTATCCGATGGAAGGCTAAAACTATCCAGTCGATCATGGGCAATCTACTACCAGAACGCATTACTTCAGCACATGCATTTAGTAAAATGGGAGTCGATTTGTGTTGTCCTTTTCATATTAAAGCCAGCTCGATAAAGTTCGAAAAAATCATTAAAGTTACCGAAACCGTTCATTTAGAAATTCGTTTGGATTTAAGCACAGATCTTGTATGTTCCTAGTAGCATTCACAAAAGGCAAAAGAAAAATCAACACCGAATAGAGCAAAATCACCGAAAGCAGCAAGGATCGATTGACAATCCAAGAAATAGTTCGGAAGTTTACCCCGCCTTACAGTTAAATCTCACCTATGAGAAATTTAGCACGTTATAATGTCGTATCGAAGGTATACTAAACAGCAGGATCCAGAGTTGTCCATTTCATTACCACCAACTGACGTATCAATTACAAAACGCTGGTTTGTAGGAACTTCAGCAGCAACTCTGGATACGGTTCCAGCAGGAGTATCTTTTTTTTATTTTGTCACTAGTGCGGGTTCAATTGGTTTTTGGTACCCTTAAAATGTTTGCATACAGTGCGGACGAAGGAAGGGAGGAAGAAAGGAGAGATACTGATGTACATACGTTTGCAAGTTAGACTAGGAAATAAAGAGCTCAGCAGGGCATTCCATAAACAAGTTGTACGGCTTAGGAACGGTGGCAGGGTATACTGATGAGCATTCATAGCGAGACGGGTGATACGGTGGAAGGTTTGAATAGACGGAATTCTACTGCCAGTTTCTGTGGGCCACTGGTGGTGAAAATAATGGTAGCACAAGATGGAACAGGAGACATTACGTCGGTGTTCGAGGATGTTAATTGACTGTGTAATATTGGCATCACCAGTCAGTTTTATCGTACTGTTTTGGATGACATCTAGCAAGTGCAAATAGGCCTTAGGGGCACCTGACCAGATGTGAGCATCGTATTTTGGGCGGACCAATGCTTTATACATATATTGAGGCCAGATCAGAGAGGGTGCAATATTTCTTACATCGGGCGAGGAAATCTAGAAATTTCTCATATTTTGTGGCGACACCAAATACGTGGTCATTCCGACGTACATAGGTTATCATACATACCGAGAATGGGAAGTTTTCCGGTTTTGACAATGCAAGCGGCTTTTATGGGTAATGGCTGGATGCTTATGTTAAATTTCGCTTTAATGACAGCAGACAGGATTCTGTTTTGGAAACACTAAATTCTATTCCTTTAATAAATACAGTATCACTACTGTTTTTATCGGAAATTAATGAGCTTAGCATACGCTGCGGTGAGGTTCTACAGCCGAAGAGCAGGGCTCTGAGTCCGGGAACGAATATGAAAAGCAGTGAGTACTGTCGTCAGTAACGGAATATATTAGCTTAGAAGTAGCAGACAAGAGATCATTGATGAAGTTTAAAAAGGTGTCAAGAAGAGGCAGAACGGTGCTCTGAGGCACAGCATTTATATTTGAAATCATCCAAGACAACTTGAGTTGAATCTTCCGAAAGGTAATCTCTAATTCATTGAAGAAGATATTCGTCGATTCCTGGTGTTTCGAGATATTTCATGAGCTCAGCGAGTATCAGCGTTTCTATGACATTGAAAAGAAGATTCAGCCTCAGAAGAAGGGGAGATATACCATCTTCACCAACCGATTTGTGCATGTTAAGAACTTTAAGTGCTCTTGCTCTTGTACATAGTTTCGTCCAATTGAAGATTCGAAGCAATTAAACGTAGGCGGGGACAAAGTACAATCTGTTATTGCAGTAAGCAGATTGGCCTTGTCCAAAGAGCAGACAGATGGAATGCTGTGATAAATGAGCATTGAGATAGAGGATGATACAGAATTTCTGATCTTCTTAACGAACCAATAATAATTTTTACAATATCAAACGATGAAAAATATGTAATGATATTATGAGGTTCGTACATATGACGTCAAAATAAAATTAAAATGTACAGCAGAGATAACCGTATAATTTGAGGTTAAAATTAGAGCATTTCAAGCAAGTTATCAAAGTCCGTTGTTTATTAATGTCGTTCAAGAATTTGTAACAGAAACAAAAAACACCGGCGAATCCGGGACGACTTTCCTTTTATTCGCCAACGACGGCGCTATCAAAAGTGACAGCCTTTCAGGCAACACCTCATAATTAGGTAAAAGGATTTAGTATCAGTCCTTTAAGCGACGATTTTTTATATAACCGGTTTTTTTTTTCAAATGCAAAAGCATCAGCAGGTTTTTGAACATGAGTCAGCTGGTCCGACTTGTATTTGCAAATGTAAACGTATGCATAGAAAGCAATCACTTTCTAGCATTGGTATTCAAGATTTGTTAGACAAAGCAGATCCTTCAAATAGTATTATGGCCGTATACTGGAACCAACAGTTTAAAAGTGGTGTATATAATTTTAGTCTATTTAAGTGACTATTCAAATTGCAAGGTATTACAGCTTGTTTATTAAAATCTCAACAAGAATATTACATTCGCTCCCATCAAAGCTTAGTATATTTTTGTCAGTGCTTCTTTTATTTATAATCGCCAATAAACATTTTAGAAACATTGCAAGAGCAACTCGAATAATACCAAACTTAATGTCAACAATAAAATTAATGAAAACATTTTTTTTTCTGTCATTCCCTTTCAGCCATTCTTCAAACCACCCATTTTTTGCTATTTCGATGACGCATAAGCCAATTTGAAATTCAAATGCTTGTACCCTTCGGTCCATAGACATTTGATCTCCCCATGGCGGCCAGTCATGTATCAAGGGTTTCGGCCTATTCCCAAAACATCGCCTAAGAAATACAATTTTATTAGCTCAAGTAAAGAAGGCAAAAGCAAACGAAAATGGATTACGAAAAAAAAAGAATACGAGAAGACGACAACAAAATGAAGATTCTCTGCCATGTGCAGCATTTTAGGGAATCCTTTCGTTCTAAGGAATTTTCAACATTCGGTTTTCGATTACTAGTCCAAGGATGTGTATGTCCTGCGGTGGGCCTGCTCTAAATCTCTAACAAATGTAATTAAGACCGCAGTCGGTAACCGCATGCATAAGCTCGTCCCTGTCTTGAATGCGAATTTGCCTTCGGAATTCACCTCATTGGAGCGTGAACAAATGTGCAAGTAGAGCAATGAATGAAGCAGAAGAATTGCTAGACCAGATGCTCGCTGCCATATCTAACCGACATCAATGAGCTAACCTAGTCAGAAATGGAATCCAGAAGCAAATTTTTCTCTCTTCAATTTCGTCACATTCAAAGACTAACGCTTACATTGATATGTCTACATTCATAAGTATACAGGCACGTACGTTCACACTCTAACTAAAGGGTTCACTTTAGGTGTTTTTGCATGCACGCCTTCCAAATAAAACAAATCCCCGTCGATGTCTTCAGGAGTAGTGGAATAAATTGCACGGATGGATGCTTGAGTGAGCGGTGGCACAGAACGTAATATTTCAAAGAACCAAATTTGCCCATGAGCAATATACATAGGACTAAGAACTGAATTTTGTTTTTATTTTTTGCAAAAGAAATCCTTCGGGAACTTCAGGGTAGCAATAGCGGAAATCTTTCAGTCTTCCCATTAAAGTCAACATAAGGTTTAACAGTCACTTCATAAGTGCAGATCCAATTCTACCCAACAGTTCCGAGAAAACCAATGCAAAATATATACGTCATACCACCAATTATACTTACTCGTTGGAAAAATATTGTATTTATGAAATACTGTTTTCGTGTAATCTTTGGGAGTATACTTGGAGGGTTAGTTTGGTTTTTGTCAATTCAACAAATTTATTTTTCTATCTCTAGACGGGGGTTATCCTCAACGTTTACCGAAATATCATTTGAATTGGAAACTACGTAAATATGCTTGCTTGTACAGGATGACAAGAGAAGGAAAACTGATAATTTAGGACTATTCGAGAGACAGCCGAGGACATGTGTATCATATATTACACAAGGCCACAAATTACTTGTGGCCATTTCCAAACTCATCTCTAAATAAGTTTTACTGGTTTTCGAATATTTCCCCTCTTCCCGGGCTTTGTGATTCGATACTATACAACGAATTATGCAGTTTATAATTTGTTTCAACATTTAGTTTTATACATGGTGAATTGTTTTGCCAAAGTAATGACTTAAAATATTAGTGCCAAATGCGTTAGACTGTTCAAGATTATTCAGGCTATGGTGTTTGTAAATTGCATTATAACTTTATAATATGAATATGCAATTTTGTGGAAACATAAATAAATGTATTCAAAGCAAAATACCTAATGTATATCAATTCATACTACCATTTTCTGTAGTTGCAAATTGAGTGCCAATTAGAGTTGAGGTCTTATTTACTATAACAGATTCTTGAAGGCGATAAACGGGGATGAGAGGGAATACTGTCACTTTACTCTTCTTGGTTCAGAACTCCAGTAGAGGAATAGGTGAGATAAGCAAAGATATCATCAGCACATCGAAGTAATACGCTTTTCTGATCTTCCTTGGATCTTCAGCAGCACAATTCAGTAAAAGATCAGCAAAATGTGCCAGCGTTTTTGAAAAAAATTTAGTCGTAGCAATTGTACCTACGCTAGCGGTCCCGCATCCTAATAATAACAAAAATAAATGGCGTTGCCGGTTTAAAATAGATGTCGGCAGGTTAAAAAAAAAAAACTGGATAAAAAAAATCAGTTACACAAACTATGCTGAAAAGCCTGTATACGAGTTCGCTTTTTGGAAAAAAACGCCCGGGGTTATAAAAAGAGATGAATACGAGTATTTTACTGAAATGTGCGTCGTTAAGCCGTCATTACACCACTTAGAAAATGACCTGGAGCTTTATAGGGCAGAAATGAAGACTCAGAAATATGCTGTGCAGGGGATTATACCCTATATAGACAAAACTGAACGCTTACCTAAAACGATGCACACATCCCCAAGCGGATTCATGTGTTAGACAACGGTTTTAATGGTGGTAAGTAGCACAAATTTTCCACGTTTAAAGATCCACACAACAACCTCGCTATTTTTAGACAGATCGACATAATAGAAAATGACGTCAGCATTGGCAAGTACGACTTCGAAGTAGCTGAGAAGTTGTTATGAGTTTTATGATTGACAAAGCAATTTGACAAAGGTGGGTTAGAGGTAATTTTCTTCTGGAAAATAAATACAAATATTCAAAAGACGAAACTACTACAACTCTGATTCTGACAGTTCTGCAGTATGGAACCATTTGCTAGACTACAAGCAGAACTGATCCTGAACACTTTTGAGAGAAAATTTCTTACTCAAATTTTTGGTCCTATGTGCAAAGAGGATGACCGAAGAAAAAGATACAACTGAAAACTCTATGAGCTACACGAAGATGATAAGTTGATAAGCTGAAACAGCTAAGAAGATCTTGGAAATCTATATACTCATTAAGAGATTATAATATCTATTCATCGCATAAAACAGAAAAAAGGGTGTCCGAGATTGTCGGAACTGCACATTTATGGTTTTGCAGCCGGTGATTCTTCACTGATTATGAGCCCGATGTGATGAAGAACGAAAACAAATTGATAAAGCATACAAATACCATACCATATATTTGATAGGGCATTAGTTTGGAAATTTTTATTACCTTCAAATGGATTCCTAGTATGAGCAAAGGAAATTGATATTAGAGTAAGGCCGGCAAAAATGGCACACCATGATATTTCCGCAATGCACAAACGCACGCAGTTAAATGCACATTTAAACCGGTTTTGGCTCAATCAATCGTGGTTGGCCTGGCGCCACGAACGTACAAAATATTGAGTGTAACTGTTTTTTTACGTTTTTGTAGTAATTTGTTGGTGAGTTTTGTTCAGTGTTTTCACAGTGAATATTTGTAAATTTGATAGTGTCTTTCTAAGATTGAATAGTGTTGAATATTTTCTTATTTTCAGTGATTTAGGGTTTCAACAAAAGTTTATGAAGTGTGTTTAAATTGAAAATTAGTAATAATAATACAGTGTGTGTAATATGGCCTACCCCATGTGGCCTAGTAGGCCATATTTAACACGTGACCTTCGTTGAAAGTTATCGTTTTGTTTTTATTTTCTTTTGTAGGAAATATGTCTTCGAACTCTAGCAAGTACACAAAACAATGACAAATGTGGGCCAAGGATGATATGATGAAAGCAATCACTGCCGTAAACCTCAAAGAGATGGGCTTTTTAAAGGCAGCAAAAATGTGCAATGTCCCGAAAACCACACTGAGACGATTAGTGGCAAAAAAGAATAAGCCTTTGGAGAAAGTGGTAAGTATCAAACTAGACAGTCTCTAGTAGACTATTGCCTGCAAATGGAAGGGAAACTATTTGGTCCAACCAGGAATGATATAAGATCGTTACCATTCCAGCTAGCTATAAAAAACCAAATTCCCAATCCATTATAAAAGAAGTTGCGGGAAGGGACTGGCAACTTTTATTTCTAAAACGTCATCCATCGCTGTCATTCCGCCAGCCGAATGGAACGTCTTTAGCCTGTGCTTCTGGATTTTCAAAACAAAACGTGGCAAGTTTTTTTGACAATTTAGAAATTCATGTGCATTTCTAAGTACTATTTTACCCCCAACACTATTTTTAACGTGGATGAGACGGGGATTTCAGTAGTTCCAGCCAAAATGCCAAAGGTATTGGCTTTAAAAGGTCGAAAAAAGGTGGGAGCATTAAGATCTGCTGAAAGGGGATCATTTATTGCGTTGATTTTATGCATGAGTGCAGGAGGGTCATTTGTGCCTCTTATGTTAATTTTTCCGCGAAAGAGAGACAATACACCTCTCACGAAAGGTGCATCGCCGGGTTCAATATATGCTAATCATCCATCGGGATGGGTGCAAAGTGCTCAAACACTTTTTAACAACAATGAAACCAATGGCATCTTCACCTGTATTACTTACATATAATCGACAGGCATTCAAGCCACACCAGGAATATAGAACTGGCTCGAACAAATAATGTTCATATTCCATCTATATCTCCGCATTCAAGTCACAAAATGCAATCCTTAGATAAGACTTTCATGGGACCTCTCAAAAAATATTTGACTAAAGAAATTAGACGCAGGACCATAAACAACACGAAAGATCTAACACAGTGTGATATAATTGAGCTATTCGGTCGAGCTTTTTTTGAAGCTCAAACTGCAGAAATTGCTCTGAAAGGCATTTCGTCCACAGGGATATATCCTTTTGAATGTGTTCTAAGACCCCGATTTTCTAGCAGAAGAGGAAGATGAAATACCTTTATCTAACATGGAAAATCCTGCTCCTGCTGATGGACGTGAAAATTATGGAGATATGACGCAGTCTAAGCAAGATGAGTCGAATAAACATTCACAACCTTCGACTTCTACTGGGATAAAATGGATTTCGGAATCAACAACTTTGGTAACTCCATATCAAATTTCTCCTATCCCTGTTCGAGAAAAAAAAACCTTCAACTCCTGGAAGGAAACGAAGAAAATCGGATCCAAGATGCTGGATGCATCTATTGCACTGGCCTGTTCTCTGACGATAAACAAGGTGAAGCTTGGATACAATGTGTTGTATGCAGAATCTGGGCTCATGGGGATTGTACTGGCAACGAGCAACAATATTCCATATGTGAATTTTGCTGTAGCTAAACCCTCTTTTCTCAAAAACCATTGTGTTAAATATGGCCCACCCTAGGCCCACCGGGTAGGCCTTATTAGCCGCAATTTTTTACAAACTGAAATATGAAGTTCCTGTAATTTTTCATTTATATCTTTTTGTTATATTTTTTTTTATTATTAGAGTTACTAAAGACTGAAAGCTTAATGTTTCGTAAGACTTTTTAAAAATCAAATAAATTAATTCGACTTAATTTTATGGTTTTATTTCAAAAAATGTTAAGGGTAGTCCATATTTGCCGCACTTACTCTATTCACAATTTAAAATCAAATATGTATAAAACCCATTATCAATGAAACTCGTTGACTATAGCAAATGCACTCTCGTTTATAAGGCGATTGGATAATACAAACTCTAAGACAAGCAATACAGTTTTTAGTTTATACATAGGTAAATTGTTTGTACATAAATATTTATCATTGTGTAATAATGTGGGGATGAGTTATTGTACGAAGTGTTAATCAATATGTACGTATGTAATAATGTTTATTGTAAGTTTTCATACATTAAGGGTGCTTTTCTTCAGAGGCCTTACATTTTAAAATTGAATAAAAATACATAAAAATTACAGTTATGGCGATAGGATTTGCTTTATTGGAAATATTAGTGCTTGTAAGAGTTTCCTCCTTACGTTAAAAAATAAATTACTAGCTATAAGTGGTTTCTAGTGTTATTCGGGGAACAGGTAGTTTCCTACCATTTAAGTCACAAAAAAAAAAAACAAACCGCAGGTAACTTGGTTAAATGGTCCGGGCAACCGTATACATTTTATCTTAATTTAAAGAAATGCAACTTTAATTGTAAATTTTTTTCATGCTTCTTATTATAATATCCTGTTACAACAAGATATGAATTATAAACATCAATGGAAATTTACATTTATTGTCCTTGGCATGCTATTGTTATAGCTTATGAGGTACCGTGTGTAGTGGAAGGTATGCGACACATGCTTCAATATGATTTTTGGCATATGACCATCGCGGCAGGCTCGAATAAACGGTTATCTGGAAGTCCAATTTTTGCCGAATTTTACGAGCAACTGGGGACCTACTGCTATGTCCCAAAGGCAGTAAACATTTTTGGTCATTCGTCAAAAACATTAGAAATTCTCTTTTACAATGACATTCCAGCTGTCAGCTCTTTGGACAACGCCAATCTGCCCGCTGTACACTTTGCGGCTAGCTTAATACTCCCAGATTGTGCTTTGTCACCGCCTGCACTTGAGTGCGTCGAATCTTCAATGAGACGAATACACTTTTGCACTCATCTAGTAGCATGAGTACTTAAAGATCTTAATATATGTACATAAATTCGCTGGTCCAGATGGTATATCTCCCCTCCTTCTGAAGAGGTGTTCTTCCTCGCTGGCAAAACCACTGCTTAAGCTTTTTCAACAATCCTAATCTTTGGAACTCTTTTCGAGCAGATGAAAGCAGCATTTGTCCAGCCCGTCCCTAAAAAAAGGCGAATCTTCTTCCCTCTCCTCCTACAGAGCCACGGTCATGGAAACGCTGATAAACCGTCAACTCATGAAATATCTTGAAACTGCTCAATGACCAACGATGCGGTTTTCGTAGCAAAAACCACTGGTGATCTGATGGTGTGTCACACCGAAAAGTGGAACCAAAGCGCACATCAATCTGGCGAAAGCAAGATAGTTGCACTCAACATTCCTAAGGCATTTGACAGAGTTTGGCATCAGGCTCTTTTGTCGAAAATGCGTGATTTCGGGATCTATGACTCTCTTATTCAATGGATTATAAAGTAACTTTCGGAACGTTAAATCCATGTTATCTTGGATGGTTTCAAGTTTGACATTCACAAAATAAATGCTGGTGTGCCGCAGGGCTCCGTTCTGTCTCCGAGACTCTTTCTAATTTTCATTAACGATCTCTTCTCCGCTGCTTCTAACCCAATATATTTCTTTTATGTGTATCAACGACAACTTACGTTGGAATGACCACATATTCGGTGTTGTCAAAAATGATGCGAAATGCGTAGGTTTCCTCAATCGATATAAGGAATACTTCACCTCCTTTGATCTTCCCTCAATATATAAGGCATTTATCCGCCCGAAATTGGAGTACAATACCCACATCTGGTCGGGTGCGCCCAAAACATCTCCAGACGTGCTAGATAGGATTCAAAACCGTGCGGTAAAGCTCACAGGTAATACTAATATCAGTCAATCAATTCAAACTTTCAACCGTAACACCCGTCTCGCTATGAATGCTTATCAGTATATTCTCGAGCCCATTTTCGGACGTACTCTAAAATATCGTGATTCTTTCCTAAGCCGTACAACTCGCTTATGGAATGCGCTGCCGATTTCTGTATTTCCTAGTCGTTATGACTTTAAAACATTTAAAAACAATGTACATCGGTACCTGTCTTTTCTTCCTCCCTAAATTTCCTTCGCCCCCGGGTACACAGGGGTACACAAACCCCTTGAGCGCGCGCTCATTTTAAACAAAAAAAAAATCTTCTTTGGCTTATTGGCGAAGACTTGAGATTTCATATATCCCCACAGAAGAGGTGTTAAATTACACGATCTGAAACGCCAATTCAAAGGTTCATTACCCGAAATTGTAAGGTCATTGAATTAAATTTTCAAAATTTGGATACGGATTATTTGTGAGACGCGAAAGAATTAAAAAAATGCTAGAAATGGATTCAGCTAGGTTTAGCTGTTTTAATATATTCTAAGAGTATGTCTTTAAATATGGTGTTATTAAGAACAGAAATAAGGTAAATATATCAACAATGGGAACGAACTAATGATAGGAAGGGCTTCTAAATTGTAGCTTCCGAAAGGAGGGGGCAAATGAAGTATAATTTGGAAAATTGAAATAGACTTGTTATTACTTTTAAAAAGATGTACATACATGTATAGCAAGAATGTAATGAGTATTTTCATCTAATCTCATAGCACAAGATATAATGAAAGCTTCTAACTCTTTAACTTTGGAAGTAAATAATTTTAAGATTTGTTCAATGTCTACTTTAAAAATGTTTCACCCTTTCTTATGCTTCATTAAATTCGGCATTAAAAAGTTCAGAAATTATCTGATACGCGTAGTACGCTTTAAGCGCAGGTATATACTCGTTTTAGGATGAATCTAATTAAATAACAATCGAAAATTCAAGAACCATTATCTTTAAAGTAAATATATTCATTAATAGTACATAGGTATATTTAAACTGTAAAAGCCTTTCTCCCATTTTCCATTTTTTTGTAACTTTGTATAATCGCGAATTTAAGACGGGAAATATTAAAAAAATAATTTGAAACGACATCTCCTCGAAAATAATATTGTACAAGTATACTCGTACCTTTCAAAATCAATTTGCATTGTCAAAACTGAAACATCTTTTCATCACCTTTATAACGACTTTAAAGCATATTATTATTTATCAATTTTTAACATTCATACTTACATATTTACGTACAATAAATCAGGAATGACATTAATGTCTCCTTTCTGCCACCTTCTATCAAATCAATTTTTTTCTTTTAAATCTATATTGACATTCCAGAATTTCGTACTCAAAAAATTTTCAATAATAAATCATAGAAAGTTGATACTAAACATAAACTCTCTCAAAAATCCATACATACTCGTACATATGTTATATTGTCAACTTGCACGTGTTTTCTTCTGTACGTGGTATCTCATAGCAAACATACATATGTACATATATTGGAATACGTATTGATGTCCATATGTATGCATGTTATTATTTGAGTTGTTAGTATTCCTGTATCCTACGTTGCAAAGAAATAATTCCTGAACCTTCAACGAAGAAAGAAGCATTTATATATGTACTATGAAGCTTTTTGAGGATTCTCTCACTAGGTACATATCTTGTTCCGCTGAGCCATTGTGCTATAATGTTACAATCGCCTTATTCATGCATACCCATACGCAAAATGTGTATGTTTATACTCGTATGTACTCGTATGTGTTTTTGCCTGGCGTACCTACCTTAATGTTGTTTTTTCTTCATCAGTCTCATATCTAGTGCTCCCCATTAAACATCACTCGTTATCCCCTAAATCTAGATCCTGTCTATCCTGCATGGGCGGTAAGCTGTTCCCGAGGTAGCCGAGCATAACATGTCAAGAGGGTCTACGTGACATGGTGACGAAAGAGCCAAGAGAACTGACACGGAACCTCTTTTTTTTTTTGTGTTCATCTCGCTTTTGAATATGCGATTCTATGCGATTTTAGTACTTGTCCGCTGGGAATCATAGTAATGTGCTGCGGCATGATTTTGCTTTCGGCCGAAACATTGTGATACTTCTTAATGTCGAATATACTACGTGTGGACGACACACGACCCCATTTTAATGCCATATTTCTAGGTTCGTAGTTGTACATACTATAGTACACGCTCACGGCAATCCCATAGAAAGCGTTATACAGAGGTTAACAGACAACAAAAACGACCGGATTGTGGTGTGGTTTACGTAGATGCAGTCATGAAGGATTCATTTATTTCAGGTGGTTACCAGACTGATATAAGTGCTTCTACAAGTGGCAATATCAACGCCCTCCTCAGAGAATTTTCACTTAGAAGAAAGACCAGCATTCGCAGACCTGTGTACAAGTGAATGCGACTGGCAAATGAAAGAGAGCTAAGTAGGTATGGTTAGTGTTGTGTTGTACAATATGTACATAATAGCGGCGACGTTAAAATCGCTTAAGACCTGAAAATTGTACATACGGATCTTCAGTAACATTGAAAGGAAAATTTGCATTATTGGGCAAGAATGTACATGTATGTTACATATATTTGGATGTATTTAGGTATGTAAATTGTTCAAGGCCTAGAAAGATGAGATGAGAAGCGCTTTGCCAACAATGTGCAACTTTGCTAATGTAAAGCCCTTGGGCGTGATTTCACCTTGGTCACGGTGTAATGTACTTGAATTGAATGGTTCATACTGGTGAGTCGCTAAAGACAAAGAAAATTCTGTTCTATCTTTCGCATAAATTCAAATATTTCAAGGGTTGTGTGGCAAAGAACTCTCAGTCGGGCGAGGGAGCTATTATTGTGGTGAGACGTTAAGTGAAGCGTCCCTTAAACAATGTACAGCTTATTACCTGAACAATGTCTCCTTGATCATGTCCGGATGCTGTGAATGTCAAGTGGCACAGAAAAGGCAGCTTATTCCATTGTGGTGTTGGCACTTTTATCGAATATGTCCTCCCCACGTCTCCGTAATATGTTCGATTGCAAACTGAAAGGTTAAAAGAAAAAGAATTTGTTAAAATAAAATGGTTATTGTTTTGTTAACTTAATTTAATTTTATTTCCATTATCTTTGTATTGAAGGAAGAAATTTTTAACTACCCTAAATACAACCCAATGGAGACAATTTTTCATTTCGCTTTATGAGCGAATAAAAACGCAATATTTAATATAAGATGATGTGAAATACGCTGTTATGCGTAGTCTATAAGTGCTATTCATTTGTACCTAAATTAGAAATTAAATAAAATGAGAGCACAAATTATAATGGCCAGTTGATTAAGCTAATTTTCTTCTTTTAGCTAATTTTCAGTTCTTCAATTAAGATTATCTTATGTTCAAGATCGGAACTAGTTTTAAAGTGAGCTCAATAAGGAGTTATTGAGCTTATCCCTTTACAAATGGGATCTCTGGGCGGGCTAACCATCTCTTCACCGCCGACGAGGGACAAACAAGAGAGAAGCAGGATCCCAAATATAGAAAAGGATAAAGTAAAGTGCTTTTAGGGCTATTCTCTACCAAGCCTGGTATTAGCAATGGTAAAAGCCGCGTGGAGTAGGGATGTACGCCCTCATCCAGCACAGCTCTTACCAGTGCTCCCAACTAACCTCCAAGAACGGGCAGTTCCGGACACCAAACCTGGTTTGAGCAACATTGAGTAATCGTTCAAGTGGGACTGTCTGCAAAGCAATGATGCAGGTAATACAAATGAGCCTTCTTCACTCGGAAGCTTCTTCTGCCAGCTGTTTTAAGTGCCTCTGCTAATCAGTTGACATGGTTCCAATTTAAGAATCGTGAATAATGGGAAACTAGATTCACGCACTTAGCATTTTTGTAGGAGACAAAAGTAAACCAAGCGTTTCTAGAAAGAACCACCTTAGCTTATTCCTTCTTTTCAATATCAGCAACCAGGACAAACGAGTATTCGCAGCAAAACTAGAATTAAAGACAACAACTACAATAGATGCGATTTATCTGACTACCGACGAACGTGGTATGCTCTAGAGATACGAGTAAATTGGAGAGACAGGATGGCACAGTGGCAAAAGGACATCTTGCCTCGAACATAAGAAATGTGGTTCAATACCGACGGGACTATCCCTGGTCAACTTTTTCTCCGACTATAGCATATTCTATGCAACCACCCCCTCATTCTTAGTAGTCTGTTTGTAGCAAATTGAATAATTAAATTGATTATTAATTATCCCCTATAGTCCGGCAACATAACAAAAAAATAAAAAACAAAAACAGGATGAACGATAACTACATGGTATGCGGTGCATATGTGAGTAATGCAGGCTTTGGCACAAAATGAAATTGCGAAAACTATAACTGGCAAAACTAACAACATGGAAATCAAAAGAAAAATTAATTGGGTTATAAGCTTTAAGCCCTCTGAATAGGGTTGAAACTTTCCTCCTGAAATCCAGAAAAACTTAAAAAATATCTTTAAAGCACCAAAAGTCATTATAAGTTAGTGTTTAGACCAGGTTATGTACAGGTTTTAATGTAATTTTAATGCAATGAGATGCTCCAATATTCAATCAAATGACATAAAACTTATCATTCTACATTTATTCATTTTGAAACTCTGAAAAAGACTGACTGACACCCATTCCCATCAGAGCATAAGTTCAACCTTGTCCTCGATATCTCAATATCCATGCTGTAAAAGTAAGTCAGTGGAAATCCCCATGCAGTTCCACATAAGAAGCATCTTCAGTACAAAGCTAGGAAAATCCTCAGCTCTGCTCAGAATTTCTACAGATTATCTGTAGAGTAAATTGAGGAGAAAGCCTTATATCTAGCGACGCCCGAGCAAAGCTTGGATAAATCTATTTAAACGAAGAAAAAATCTCAAATTATATATTGACTTTACTCTTCCTTCCACCTTCAACCTTTACTCTTCGTTCCAAGTTTTAGTGCTACAATGACGAACAGGGATTATCAAGACTTGGGATGGATGTGTAAGAACAATACCAATACCGGACGTACAAGAAGAAAATTATAGGTATAGAGTGTATTTTTGAACCTTATGCATAATATTAAATCAGAACCGATAGTTTTAAAACCGGTTGCACTTTATAAATGGAAATTTCCCTCCAGCCAGCCAAGTATATGCATAGCATTAATACAAGCCCCAAAGCCTCCTTTTAAATATAAAATACATTAAAGAAATAAAGGGTGCATTGTATGTGGCAGACCAATTTTGTTTGTTGCCATTTGGGTTTGACAGCAATTTATTGTCAAGCATCTAACGTTGCAAAAACCTAGTGCTGTGACCAAAGTACTCTGCTAAGATAATTTTTCAATTTACGGAATACGCATAGAGATCAGCGACGATGACAAGTGCTCACAAAAACTTTACCTCACGACACAAATTTTATCTCGAGTTCATTGGCTGTGTTGCCGCCTGGAATTTTGCTTTATCTTTTCGAGTACGAGTATATAACTTTTCAAAATTATTCATAACAAGTTTTGTATGTATGTAATTGCCTTGAATTCACTTTATCATTTAAATAAATTGTTTTAAAAATTTCAATTAGTTTTTGCGACGTAAGATGCTCCATAAAAAAATTGTTCTAGGGCACTCTCGACGGCTGTAAAATATAAAATTATTTGTAACATTCAAACCAAAATAACAACAAGATAAAATTGAATAAAATGCACTGTATTTTGTATTCCCTCATCCCTCAATTACTGGAAGAGAATCCATAAAATCAATATACAGTAAATAAAATAATTAATTTCTAGTTCAAAGCTTCTTCGAAAAAGATAAATTAAATAAATAAAATTAAATGATTTACTTGTCTACTATATTTGTAGATATTATTCGCATCATATTTGTTTACGACCATGGCAAAAAATGTCCTGACATAAATGAAAAATTCAATTATCAACTATTGAGGTGTGCAAACTGCAATACGAGTAAAAGCGAAAGGCAGCTCAATATTGGTTCTTCTTTTAAGGATGACTATAAGACAGCGTCTACATTTTATTGATGCAGAAATCTTCTAAAAAGATATTTCGGATATCATTGATTTTGCAAAACTATTTCATCACGATATTATTGTAAAAAGGAGTTCATAGAGAAATGTAACAAATATTAAGAGGTTAGGTCACTCTAGAGGCCGTATAAATAGGCTTTTTTGTGACTTTTTTCAGGAAAAATATAAAATAAATCGAGCTTACAAAGGTAGATTGATCTACAGATCAAGAAACTTGCTGCAACTCTGCGATAGGACTCACTCACTGCAAGAGCAGTAGTTTCGTACATGGCACGGTCCTAATGGAGCTACTGCTAGGCAATCCAATTCTAACGGATGAAATTCCATCCGTTAGATATAATATATCCAGAGAGGGAGCACTAGGAAAAAAATGCAAAAATCAGGTTAAGTGAAATTGCAATTTTCGCAGATGGCTCAAAAACAGAGGAAGAAACAGGTTTTGGTATCTTCTCGGAAGACCGAAAACTAAGAGTTTCTATAAGATTATCGGACGTAAGCAGTGTCTTCCAGTCAGAGGTTCTGGCTGTCCTCAGGGAGGCTGAGTTAATGCAGATGAGATCTGTATCCGAAAGAGATATCGTTATCTACATCGATAGCTAGGCCGCACTGATGGCAGTGGAATCAACCAAGGTCAACTCTTGTACAGCCAGAGGCTGTCACACAGTGCTCAAGGCACTATGCAGTCAGAACCGGGCAAGACTGTGCTGGATGCCAGGATACTGCGGTATTAAAGGAAAAGAACAAGCGGATGAGCTCGCAAGAAAAGGAGGGTTACTCGACAATAGTGAGGTTGCCAACATCAAACCACCCCTTTACATAGTGAGGGGCACCATCAAGGAAAAAAAAACAAAGACTGCCAAACTAAGGTGGTCAAGTCTTGAAGGACACAGGGTATCCAAGGCTCACTGACCACTTTTTGATCTAGGACAATAATAGGAATCCCGACAGGACACTACCTCCTGCGGAAACACGCAAAGTGACTCAAATTTTTAGATACGGATATTTGCAGATTCTGCAAGCTGTTGAGGACATAACACACATACTGTGTGAATGCGATGTAATATCGCGTAGTCAAAGAAAGTGTCTAGGGAACTACTAAAGGATATAGATGGCACTAACTGGAAAGGCCTTCTTGTCGTTCGCAAAGAAATTGAGTGCTTCACCAGGAAGATTGTTTAGGCTTTTGCCATTTGAAGACCAATTCAACTGGTTCCACAGGGATCGCGATGGATCCGTTTTGATATCTGGTATATGTGTAATGGCATATCCATAATACCCCTGTTTAACTTAACCTAACCTTTTGACGCAAAAGGAAGAAAAAAATGAAGATGAGTTCGATATTTTGAAGAGGATGGCTGAACTATGCAGCGTCTGATTGCAGAGAAGATAATAATAGACGTACACATCACTGGCAGAACGAGTCAGCTAACCATGAATTCAGCCTTCATTTCAAATTTTTCAGGATCCCAAAACTGTCAAATATATAATTCTCAAATACCTAATAATTATAAAGGGTGTTTTTTAAGCCAGTACTTCCTTTGATTTTGAACGAAACACATGAAATTTCATTTAATAGCCATTTATTTGTGTATCTGATGAATGTCATCCGATAGACAAAGTTTTCGACCATTTTTTAAGCATTTGTAGTCGTATGTCCTCAATACACGAATAATGTTGGCTTCCAATGCGTCGATTGTTGTTGGTTTATCAGCGTAGAGTCGCTTCAAACACAAGATCTTGTAGGGCAATTTATAGCTCCATTAGGCGAAATTTTCCTATCATCGAATGTCCCCTTCAATAAGTTGATTGTTTCATATGCTGTGTGATACGCAGCGCCATCCTGCTGAAATCACATCTCTTCCATATTCATGCCACTTAATCGGGGAACGAAAAAGCCATTAATCATGGCTCTATAGCGAATACCGTTAAACGTAACATGCTGTTATAAAAATATATATAAATATTTAAAAATATATACACAATACACCAGCCCACAGACTGCACACAAACTATTCGGGATGTAACGGCGTTTCGATAATCTCAAGTGGATTATCATCGCTCCAAATCCAACAATTTTGCTTACTGATATAGCCATTGAGCTAAAAATTATTCGATAAAACAGCGGATAAAATGCCGGTTGATTTTAGAACCAAATTTTGAAGTGCGTCATCACGATAAAATTGCAAAGACTACTGGGGATTGTTGTAAATAAGGAGTCACTAAGTGACTTCACAATACGTGTTTAAAAATGTAATTCTCAGAAACCTCACATTTTATTTTGAAAGGTAACTTTCCCTGCATTTTTGTAGTACTCCTTGAGTTTGATCTTTATTGTTTTTGCATTTTTTGGAGACCGTTTTCTGGTCTTTGTCTTACGTAGAGACAGCATTATCTCATTCTGAGGCCAGGTTCCACGATGTATGATACAACACATTATTCGAGATCTTCATGGTCTACAAAATTATCAGTTACATAAGCTGGAGATTGAGCCCTTAAAAAATTATGTAGTGAATAATTGGCTAAAATACCCTTAGTTATCTCAGCATCTTCTAAACTTATTTTTATTGGCTTTTGAACAATTCTGAAACATAGCATTTCAAACATGTTATGACTCGGCGAGCTTTACTTAGCTTGTAATTTAAAATTCTTTCTTTTTTTGATATTGCTACTTGAGAAAACGGTTTCCATATATTTTCTGATAGAGAAAATGCCCATCACCAATAAACCCATAAAGACCAACGAAGTCATTTTTTTCAAGCTTTTCTTGCTTAAATGTACGGTTTTGCCACTTCTTGCTTTCATCAATTTATATTAAAAACTTGTAATTGGAATGTAAATTACAAACAAAATGATACTACATGTTCCCCTATAATAAAAAAAAAATCCGAATCACTTTTTCCGGGTTTTCTAACGAGAACATGGTTCCCGTTCATTGCTCTAATACAATGTTCAACGTTCCACTGTTTTTGAAATCCTTCAGCAATATTCTTTAGTATCGGTGGATGGGAAATGAAAATAAGATTGAATAAGATTAATCGAATATGCTATCGTATTGTTTTTATCTTACCTTCAACTAATCATTTTTTAAAGCATTGTTATAGCTTAATAGGTTTCTACTATTTTTCCAATGGCCTAGGCCAATGCTATTCAGCTGAACCTAAGATCACTGAAATCACATCCAGTTGCTAAATAACGCAAGGTTAAAATTAAACGCTAGTTCGCAGATATTGGTTTATTTTTATGTGTTTCAGGAAGTCAACGTGAAAATGCAGTGGTCTGTTCAAAAGACATTGCTTAACCCATTTTCTTTTCCTTTCCTTTTGAGTTTTGACTCGCAATACTCCACCAGCACATATTATAACAACCTTCTTCAGCACACTCAGTCATAAAAAGTAATTTTAAATGAACTGCTAGAAAATGACTGAATAAAATGCCTGGTTGTACGTAAATTGTATTGTACATTATATGGTATGCGCTGCAAATAACAGTTGGGGCGATATGAGCACAACCCAATTCTGTACGACGATTGCATCGTGTATTTCGTACCTACAGTGTTGTGCAAAACAAAAGCAACAAATTTAGCTCTCACTTATAAGTGGAAATATTTTTTTTCTAATGATCTTACCAAAAAAATTAAAACTCGTATATAAGAAAATCATAACAAAAACCAGTATATGTAATATATGGCTGTGTGCAAAACTAAAGCAACAAATCTAATACTTTGTATAAGAGCCCTTACTTTTAATAAATTCACCACATCTTTGTGGCATTGGAGATATTATATTTGAAATTGTGGTTTGCGGTATTTTTTGCCATTCAATTTTTAATACGCGAAGCAATTCTCGCTTATTCACCAGCAACCGGTCGTTTGAGTATCCCGAAGAGGTTTTCAATGGAATTCACGTTCAGTTATTGTGCCGGCCAATCAAGAACTTGCACATTATAGTCTTTTAACCAATCCTATATCACCTTCGAGGTATGCTTCGGGTTGTTATCGTTCTAAAACACCCATTGAAGTGGCATATTCCATTCAGCATGGGGCATCATTTTCGTCTCCATAATATTTTTATACTTAAAACGATCCATTATCCCTTCACTCTGGTGAAAGGGACTAACACCATTGGTTGAAAAGCATGTCCACACCATCGCACTACCACCTTCATGCTTTGATGTGACTTTTCAGTTCCGAGGCTTGAGTTTCTCTCCTTTCCAATGTCTTACTATTGACATACCATTCGAATTGACCAGATTGAATTTAGATTCGTCGCTGCAACGCACAGTTCTCCATTTGTTTATGAACCAATTCAGATGCATTCTGGCGAAATTTAACCTAATAATTAGAAACAAGTTGCTTGGCTTACGTTTGTGCTTTCAAAATGAGATTTTTTTGAAAAGTACCTGCAGATAAATTTTTTTAAACGTAGGCTTTTTTGCAGACCTGTAACTTTTTAAGTCGTTTTCGATTGCTCGCCTTCGAACCGTAGCTGGATGAACGATTAAATTTAGTGATGTTACAATCCTTTGGGAAGTCACAAACGGGCTTTTTTAATTAAACTACAAATTCTTCTATCCATCTTCTTCGAAATTTTTCGTGGTCGACCTCCCAAATATACTGCAGTTACATATACCGTTGTTTTATACATTTTAATTAGGTGGGGAACAATGGATCGGTTTATGTTATATTTCTTGGCTATGGAAATTTGAGTCTCTCCATTAAAAAAATGTTCAATTATTTGAGATCTAATTTCATCAGCAAATTTATTTCAAGCCATAGTTTTAGCTCCACCGACAAAAAAGATATCCGTTTGACAGATCAACGACTCACTTCCTTATAGGTAGGTAATAATATGATAGAACACGAAAAAGTACTGCTATCTTTTTTCTGTTGTTTTTGAGAAGTCAAAATATTGTTGCTTTAGTTTTGCACACTGCCATATATTGCATACACTTGTTGTTATTATGATTTTCTTATATACGAGTTGTTATTCTTTTGGAAAATACATTACCATGTTTCTCTTTCATCATTACATAAATCTACATTTTAATCTTTATGGAAAGATCATTAGGAAAAAAAATATTTCCACTTAAATGTGAGAGCTAAATTTGTTGCTTTTGTTTTGGACAATACTGTAAGAATGTACAGAATTCTTGGGAGATTTCATGATCCCTTTGGTTGTGATACTTTTTAACTTCTTCTAACAAATGATATTTGCATCGTGGTCTAGTTATTTGTTAGAGGAGGACAACTATACACTGCCGAGAGTTTTAAATTTCTCTTCTTAAATGTATTTTATTTTCTGTTTTAAATATTTCAATCTCTTTTTACAATATTATTCCAATTCTTTTCTTAATAATTTATACTCATTGCCCTTTTACCCTTCGTGCCCTGGTAATCACATAAGTTTTTCCATGTATGTTGCCTTCCGCCAGTTTATGTAAGTTATTAAAGCTGGAACCTAAGTCATACTTTCTCACCATGTACATATATGTTATACTTGTTCATGGATTAGTATTATTCCTTTAGTTATAAAATCTGTATGGGTGTGTTAATGATAAATAGTTCCGATTCACAATTATCGAGTCTCTGTGAAAGGATATGCGTTTGTGACATATGATCCCCGCTATATATGCTCTCATACCATTGTCGACCCATCCAATTTGGGCGTCGGCACTGATCAATTTTTTACTTGCGCCGACCCAGAATGTATATTTTGTTGTTCTTCGGGTGTATTATTGGAACAAGGACATAATCACATGTTTGGATTTCTCCTTTCCTAGATTCTAGTACACCCCTGTGGTTGTGGTCTTTAAATGGCTATGATTTGTTTGCCAACTTCTTTCTTTTCTCTCGAGTTTGTGGCAGTTTAGTTTCTATTGATCTACCTGAGTGAAATTCTTATAAAAACATCACATGCATTCAATGTGGTACTCAATAATTCCGTTATCTTAAGTTCAAAATATTTTTTTTTCTGTTCCAAATAAGTAATGGTCATCTATATGAAGCAAAAGTTGTGCAAAGTTTTTGCTAAGCATCAAGCTGAGTTAATTTAAACGGGATATTTCGTCATAGTTTCTTGAATAGTGTGGATTGAGTGCGAAGTTCTTATAAAAACAGTAAAGTTATTTGTGAAACATTTGTCAATTGGAGCAACAATTCCAATTTTATATTATTAACGGTAGTTGCCAAAAAATTAAGATAGAAATGCAGCAGTTTTTGATAAAATTTTTTTTCGGAAACAGCTTTTCAGATTTGTTAATCAACAATGCCCCGGCGCAAGGTTTTATCGGATGAAGAGAAAAGAAAAATAACTGCATATAATGATTCTGGGCTTTCATTGAGAGAAATTGCGAAAAAAGTCAATTGGTATCATACAGTTATTCGAAACTTTTTAAGTTTGGGTGAAAAATATGGGACCATTCGCCAGTATGACTATAACATGAGAATAAGCCCCTGCCAAAAATTGCTTATTTTTGGAGAAATAAGAAAGGACCCAAAAACAAACAGACATTCAGCTTCGCAAATAGTAAAAAAATACAAACTTCCAAAGGTTGTAAAATTCAGCCGTAATTTCGAGGCGGTAGTGTTATGATTTGGGCTGCTTTGGTAAGACGAAAATTGCATTTGTACCAACGAAAATGAATTTCCAGAAATATATCGAACTACTGGAGGATATAATGGTAGAAAGAAGTGAGGAATTAGCCGGAGTTGACTTCATATTTCAAAAAGATAATGATGCCGTTCACACCGCACGTGTCGTCAGAGTGGTATTCTCTTAAAAATATTGAAGTTTTGGACTGGCCAGAAAGAAGTCCTGACCTCAACCCGATCGAGAATTTGTGGCGAACATTATCTCGCCTGATATATGAAAAGAGCCTGCAATATAATACCGTTGGAGAATTTAAGGAAGCTCGGCTGAGACTATTTCAAATACCACCTTAAAAAACTTATTTGAAACCATGCCAAACAGAGTATACGAAACAATAACTGAAAATGAAGATTCTACCCATTATTAAAAGTATCATTTAAGAAAAATAAACGCTCTTACTCGTAAAATCCATTAAGTACTTGTGTTTTTATAAGAATTTCGCTGCTATTTTCATAGAATTTGATTTAATTATAATTAAACTGAAAAGTATCAATGACTGTCTACGATTTTCTAAAAAAAATTATCAAGTACTAAAGAAAAAAGATAAAAAGTTATGATGTTTTTATAAGAATTTCGCGCACTGTATGATATGACAAGATAATCCTTGTACTTACATTCCAACTTCACGTAGCCACGTTTCTGATAACGACACAGTACGACACAGTACGATCAGAACAACAAACAACCCAACTCGAAAATGATATCATCCGTCGACCACCTTATCGGCAACAAACAAACAAACCAGAAACTAATATCATCCTTCATCACCTTCTTATCTACAATATCCAGAGTATAAAAGACGAGCACACTAGACTTCGACATGTCCAGTCTCACACTAGTTGCAGACCGTATTTTAAATTGTATTAGAATTAAAGATTTGAATAAAGTTTGTTTTAAGTTTTTTAATAAACCGTTTATGGACATGTCCTTGCACATATTATTTTATTATATATAATTATTTTTTATTTTATTGGCTTCACAATAAAATAGTTAATAATTAACCCATTTAAACATTTGAAACATCTTAATAAGTAAGTAAATTACAACCAAAATATATGCAAAGCTAATTGATTTCCGCTTTTATTGCGTACTGTACACAAAATCGTAGTTATCGAAATGCTTAACGAAGTTTAAGTTTATTTGGATTTCAAATAAGTTGCGCATTGATATTACAAACGTCGGCACAATGACTAGTAAAAGTTATGAACTAAGAAACTTTTTTAAGCCAACGTAAAATCGATATGGTATGCGTCCAAGAAACCCAGCAGCACAATCAGATATGTAATAACTTAAGTGCACAAAAAATCAGCTACCGATCAATAAAACTAGAACTGGTATAATGTAATTCCAATAAATATGCAAGTTAACAATGGGGAAAAAAAGCTTTTTTAAAATTGGTAGCAACTGCCATAAATCCAGTGAACAGGCTAAAAGCGAAATTGTTTCACTCGTGTGTGAGTGTAGTTCAAAAATTCTGTTTAATTCTTCGAAAGAGAAAGGACAAACGGTAAGTGTGGGCTAAGTACTGCTAATGAAAAATGATTTGAATGCATCAAGCGGCGAAAGCAAAAACTTGTGATTTTTCACAATCAATTAACAAATTAAAAGTTTCCCAAGAGGTAGGTACACTGCTGGTCAAGGAAAGACTAATTCGCATGGAATTAAATCAGCAATACAATGATACAAGACATTTTTTCTCGATTTTTTTTTTTATTTTTCCACATACATAGTCTCCTTATAACTCCACACACTTCTCCCAACGATGCTTCCATCTCTCTAACATGTCCAAATAGTACTTGGCGAACAATCTGCAAAATAATTGTTCACGAAGGTGATTGCCTCCTCATTTGACGAAAATCTCTGTCCTCCGAGCGCAGTTTTTAGATGGAATGAGGGAACAAAAAGAAGTCGCTTGGGGCTAGATCTGGTGAATAAGACGGATGGTCAAGCAGTTCAAACCGTAATTCATGGATTTTCGCCATGGCAACCGCTGAGGTGTTAGACGGCGCGTTGTCTTGGTGAAACAGGAGTCTTTTTTTCTGCAAATGTGGCCGTTTTTCCGCAATTTCTGCCCTCAGCTTGGCAAGTAATGATGAGTAGTATGCTCCGTTTTTTTTTCATTTTGAAGATAATCGATTAAGATAACTCTTTTACTATCCCAAAAAACAGTCGCCATCACTTTCCCAGCCGAAAAAAATAGTTTTTGATTTTTTTGGAGCCGGCTCGCCCTTTGCAGTCCACTGTTTTGACTGAATTTTTGTGTCGGGCGTATAATGGTGTATCCAAGTTTCATCTACAGTAAGTAATCAGCGCCAAAACTCGGATTTATTGCGCCTAAACTGCACCAACAGAGCATTGGAAATGTTCATTTGAACACGTTTTTGGTCTAACGTAAGCAAACGCGGCACCCAATGCGCGGACAGCTTTCTCATGCCTAAATCTTGATTTAATATGTAACAAACACGTTCTTTGGACATTTTCGTAACCTCTACTATCTCTCTTACTTTAATTCGGCGGTCGTCTAACAAGATTTGGTGAACTTTATCAATGTTATTGTTGCATGTGGTTGCAGTTTTTGGACGTCCCGAACGTTCATCATCTCCCAAGCTCTTACGTCCACGTTTAAATTCACCTGCCCAAAATTTCACTGTGGTAAATGATGGTGCAGAGTCCTCATACACAGAGCAAAACTCATTTTTGATTTGCGTAGGCGTATTGCCTTTCAAAAATAAGAATTTAATTTTCACAAAAAACACTCACATCGACTCACTCAAACGACTGTCACTTCAAAAGTGCGCTTCAAAAATGACTGAAACTTCGTAACTGTCAAAAGATGCACAACTAGCATTCACTAGCTTTTATTGGCGAGTGTCGCTATCTTTATGTTGCGGTCGGACACTTTTCAGACAACCCTCGTAATTAGAATTTAGAACAATTTAATCAGAAAATCGTCAAAAAACAGGTTGAGCCTAAAAGGATTTGGTAAAGCCAAGCAAAAAGCTTAAAAATGGGAAACTACATGCAATTATCACGACATCGAAGTGTGAATTTTCTTATGCAGAAACACTCCGGAAAATTAAAGCGGACAAATATCAATCGAACACAGAAAGGGGACCTGCTGATGCAACTGAAAAAACAGGAGAAAAAACAGGCCAATTTAAACAGATAGTTGGTGAAACCCTGGTAGCAATGTAGACATACGGGCTCTGACACACCGCATTACTGTGGAAGTACGAGTAAAGGACTTCGACGAGGTCACGGCGAATGAGGAGATCTGTGAATCAGCCAGACAACAATATCAGCTGAATAATATAGTCAATGCAGTTATTTTGGGGGGCCAAGTTCGACAACAAGTGAATTCCGCCCAATGTCAGATAACATAAGCACACATGCACATGAAATATCTCCAGTGGTTATAGGCGGAGGCTTTAATGGATGGTTAAATGAGTGGGAAAGGAGGCTTACCAATGTCAGACAACGTATCCTACTAGAAGCATTTGCATCATTGGAAGTAAGAATTACAAACAATGGTCTAGAAGATATATTTAGGAAATCGGCAATGGGATCAATCATCAATATTACTTTCATGAGTAACTCCCTACCGTGCAACACAGACAGACACAGCCATGACTATACCCACAGTGACCATCAGGCGATAATAATTGATATTAAAGAGCAAAATGCCATTCCTCGCCCTAAGCTGGCGTTCCAAAAATGGAAAGATAAACTCTTCGACAAGGACATGTAAAAAGGGTACACCTGGTACACCTGGCTACTGGTAGAGCCAAGAAATAAAATCACGCAGAGCAAACTGCTTACTAGCAGCGTTCTAGAAGGGGAGCAGATTTTCAAGAACAACTAACCACATTCAAACTGGCAATATGGGATCTAAATCAGAATGATAATGACTAAACTGAAGAGCTGTAGATTCCCACAATTATCAAATCCATCAATGCTAAGCTTTATTGTAGAGCATCTATTCCCACACAAATTTTCGACTCTGTGCAACATAATCAGGGAGCCCAAAACAGAAGCAGTTCCAATAATAACATCGGACGAACTCTTGATCGCATGCAAAAGTGTCTGGTATATTTGGTACTCTTACCAAAGGGAAACACACCACCTGGATTCTGGTTCTCCATTTTACCCAATATGTCTACTGGACACACTGGGGAAAATACTTGAACGGATCATATACGAGTATGATAGATTCCTCACTGTGACAGAAGAAAAGGGACCATTATCATATCAACAGTTTGAACTCAGAAAATCCACCCTCGACGACATAAAAGCATTGGTAGAAATAGCAGCCGAAACAATAAAGGGGAAAAGGTGGTGATAGGGAACAAAGGAATATTGTGCAGTAGTGGCGCTGGACATCAAAAATGACTTTAACTCTGCAAATTTGTCATTTATAAGAAGTCCACTTGCCAGAATGGATAAACCATACTTGCGAAGGATTGTAACTGGCTACTTGAGCAATAGATGGTTGAGATATGAAACCGACGGAGGGGTAAAGTACTATAAAATCTCCGTGGGAGTCCCATAAGAATCGGTACTGGGGCCCCTACTCTGGAATATCACGTACGACGGAATCTGCAATTAATACTGTCACCAGGAGTAAAAATAACCGGATTCGCTAACGACTTCGCCATTATAACTATTGCAAAGAATATTTGCGAGAGAGAGTTAGCTATGAACTATTCAATCAACCTTATCAAAGACTGGCTTATATCCGCCGGCCTCGAATTTGCAGATAAAAAAACGGAAGCTGTTCTGGAAAAATGTGGAATACGTGTACATAAAAGTAGGAAGTCAAATCAAATCATTAGATAATACTTGACAATAGACTAAGTTTTATGCCTCACATCGACTATCCGGACAAAAGGCTCCAGGTAGCACTTTCTAGAATACTGCCAAACATCAAAGGACCCGGATATGCTAGAAGAATATTAATATCCAATGTAGTAAATTTAGTCGTTTTATACGCTGATCCAGTTTGGGACAAATGAAGCAAGGAGAAAACTATCATCAACGAGCTTTTGTCATAGGCGGGATGATTAACATCGATTACACATCCTGTGACACAAAAAAAAAACACACACACACATAGCATACATAAAATACATAGACATTTTCTTAAAACCTGTGGAAAAACCCTATAGAAACCTTGAAACGTAAAGATATCACAAAATTTTCATTTTCGACATTCGCTATCAGGAAGTTAAAAATAAAAAAGCGTTAGAACATGTTAAGAGCATTTAGAATGGATCACTAGGATGGGGTGTACTTTATGATTACCCTTCAAAAGCGATAAGCTACAGAAATAAAATCATTAAAGAAGATTTCTAAGAAAATTTAATATTTTTTTGAGCAGTTTATAGGCACATTGTACATGCCAATATGGCCAAACCAAAATAGATTTACGAGCTTTTTTTATACATATAATTTGTATAATGAATATTTGTTTTACTGAATAATAGCCAAATGTAATATAAAGTCTAAAAATCAATTTTTTATGAAAAAGTCACACAATTGATGTTTTTCAAATAACCAAATCTCATTCCTGATAAATTAAGATACTTGGGGCTAACCATTAAGGAAATTGCGATAACGACACATGGAGCAAAGTGTTTGGGTTTCCACTATGATATAAAATTGCTGCTTAAACTTGAAAAAATTGAGCAATGTCCAAGAATAATTTTTCAATGATACAAATATCAATCATTCTTTGACCATGATTGTGTTTTACGAACATCAAACCCATTCCGTCATTGGTTATCGAATTAGTTATGCTGTACGTTTCCAAATTTAATGAGACTACCAAATGTTGCGCTGGAGGACACCATAATATATTTTATGAAAATCAGATTTTAAACCGTTCAAAACTATTTTGATTGAGAATTCCAAAGGATTATTTCTAATCAAATAAAAAAGGGATACATTGATCTCAAATGCATACATTTTCGACAAAAGAGCCGAAGTACGGACTCTTTTAAATGCTTTAATTTAGCAAGAGCATTTGTCATGCTTTCCTGAAATTGAGGTGGGCGATACGTTTCGGTGAAACATGACATTAATATCCTGCTAGTTCCTATGGAAATTGTACTGCCGGTTATTAAGAATATTTCGTGGGACGAGTTATTATTCGATAGTGATTGTGAACTTACAATCGGCAAGATATGTTATAACGTACATAAAATATGGAATAGAATTAGGGGCGGGAATATTTTTTCAGCGGAAAACCTGGCTTCAAATATTTTAAACGTACTTTACTTGCATTTTATACTATTTAAATTTCTTGCAAAGGCATGTCTTTGATATGTACAATTTTTTATTTCTCAAATTGGATAATTGTAGCTACATAGTGTATACATATGTATGTATGTACAGTACTGTGCAAAACCTAAGCAACTATCTGGAGTCAGCATTTCATAGTAAATCTTTTCAACTTTCTACCCCACCAAGTAAAAAGAAATGGATATGTAATGATGTATAATAGAGTGTATTTTGAAATTCACAACTTTTTATAAAAGTAATAATACTTCAGATTTAAAAAAAAACGCAAAAACCAACAAAGTAGCCAAATTGAGTTGTGCAAAACCTAAGCAAGTTTTTTAATATTTTGTATAATATCCTTTATTTTAAATAACAACGACGAGGCATAGAAGTAATTAACTTTGAAAGTGTATCCTCGTATATTTTCCAAGTCAACTTCCAAAACATTGAATAGGTGATACCTGTTGGAGAAGTGTTGTCCAGCGACACGGCTTTTAAGCATACCAAACAGGTTTTTGATGGGATTCAAGTCGGGTGATTGGGCCGGCCAATCAAGGACTTAAATCCCACTATCCACTTATCACTCCTTTACCAACTTCGATATGTGTTTCGGATCGTTATCCTGTTGAAACACCCAATAAAGCGGCATTTCCCACTCCGCAAGTGGTAGTGGTACCAATTCTAGAATAAATTTATATTTGATCCGGTCCAAGATCCCGTCTATTTCGTAAAATAGTCTTACACCTCCTGCCGAAAAACAAATCCACACCATCACATTACCCCTACCATGGTTTACAGTGGGAGTGCAGAATCTAGGATTGCGTCGCTGCCCTTTACGACGTCTCACATAACATATCCCGTCAGAATTAATTATCTTAAATTGCTGAAAAGAACTGTTTTCCATTTTTCAGGACACCAGTGTTGGTATTTCTTGCAAAATTTAGCCTAATATGAAAAAACATTTTAGTTTGAATTATGTTTCAAGAATTTAATTGCACTACCTGTTCCTTAAATGTCTTTTTGTGAGCATCGGTTTTTTGCGCGGCCTGTAACTTCGAAGATTATTTTCAATTGCTCGTCTTCGCACCGTGCTAGCATCGATGTTAAGCTCAAGTAATTTTACGACTTCATTCGAACTTATGACCGGTTTTTAATTACACCAAAAATGTTTCTATCCATTCGACAAGTTGTCTTACGCGGTCTACTATTGACATTTTGACTATCAACGACTGCTGTTACTTTATATTTTTTTATTAAACGTGAAATAACGGATTTATTAATATTATAACGTTTAGCTAGTGTTGCCCGAGTATCTCCAGACTTAAGTTCATCAATAATCTTTAGTTTAAGAGAAGAAGAGTAACTTTGTCGCGATATTATTAAAAAATGTCAATTATGCGACTAACTTCAAAGAAAACTGATCAAAGACAATCACTAAAGATCAAAGACAAAGAGCTTACAATATTTCAAGTGTAACCTGACTGGACAAGTACTGTTAGCTATTTTTTTTTACAGTGGGTTACAAAGTTGCTTGGGTTTTGCATAGCTCAATTTGGCTACTTTGTTGATTTTGCTTTTTTTTTTATCTGAAGTATTATTACTTTTATAAAAAGTTGTGTATTTCAAAATACACTCTATTACACATCATTTCATATCCATTTCTTTTTATTTGGTGGGGTAGGAAGTTGAAAAATTTACTATGAATTGCTGACTCCAGATGGTTGCTTAGGTTTTGCACAGTACTGTATATATAGTATAGCTCAGGAATATAACTTATGCAATATTATTCTTTTTTCCACTCATCCCGTCATCGATCTTTTACGAAAACTTTTTAAGGGCTAAAAATCAACAACGCTTGAAAATTGTTAAATCGAACCCCTCACCCTTCGAATAGGGATCAGAATATACCCGAAGTAAGCATGCTAGCGCAAGAGGTGACTAAAATCCACAGAGGCGGAGGCGAAAACTTCGCAGAAATAACAAAAAGTAAAACATCCGGGGTTTGTGTGTAGAATCTGCTGAACAACCTAATAAAATTTACTCATTATAAAATATGGCAATGGACGAAACAGTAGATATAAATACCCCACGTGGCAGAAAAGCTAAATTGGAAAATTTACCATCCGCGGAAGTCAGTCCCAGGGATTCTGTGAGGGACTATTTATTTCTTCTACTATAAAGTTCCAAAAGGAGTTCGCTCACACCTAGAACTCCAATAAAAACGATCGCGACAAAAAGTCCTACGGCCAAGCACATTGATATATGGTATATGTACGTAAGTATACCGAAAATATATAAAGAAAGATCTGGTATTGAAATTAGTATAGTTGAAAGTGAACATAAAATTGATTCACAAGCGAAATTAAAACCAAACGACGATTACCACTATGGCAAGCTGAAACTTAGAAACAAAAGTTGCCCTGTTGGAGTGTACTATCCAACCAATCCAGCAAGGAGATTAAAAAGAATACCTTAGGGATGAAAAGGAGTTTGCGTAAGAGAGAGAAGGATATCCGAGGAAAATGAAAAGGCCAACGAAAAAACACAAGTCAGAAGAAAGCCTTGAATCATCTGCAAAAAATCATGATAGTGTGACTACGGCAAAACACGCAAATTCATAAGCTAAGAGGAATAAAATGCTTGAAAATACAACCATTGGCTTGAAAAGACAGCTATTACCACCTTCAATAGTGATCTCTGGAGTAGACAGATGGGTGAGACAGGTGAGTTAAAAATAATAATTGAAAAAAAAACACAAAGAAAAAATGCATACTAACATCACATGTTATATCTTCAACAAAAGTGTCTCGAGACCTATCTCACTTCTTCCTGTCTTTACTAAAGTTTTTGAGAAAGCTATAAAAAACAGAATGATAATTTTTTTAGAAAAAAAAGAATTTTTTTAGTAAATCTCAATTCGGGTTTCGCCCTGGTTTTTCTACAGAAGGAGAACTGTTAAACTTCTGCACTGATGTTTTTAGAGTTTTAACAATTGGAAATTAACTGCAGCTCTTTTCATCTATATAACAAAAGCTTTTGACACGGTAGTTCACAATATACTTTTGGATAAATTGTACAAATGTGGTTTCAGAGGCGTGATACATAAATGGTTTTCTTCTTATCTTTCCAATAGAGGAAAAAAAGTGAAAATTAATGGGCAAATTAGTTCCAGCAGAAACATTTCCATTGGAGTCCCGCAAGTTTCGGGACTTGGTCTAATACTTTTCATAATTTTCATTGACTCCCTACTTTCACAAAATTATTGAAGTAAGGTTAATGCGTTTGGTGATGATATGGCATGTACTTTTCAAAGTAATTTAGCTTTAAACTTAGCTGCCGGTTATAAATCATGACCTGAAGATTTTAAGCCACTGGTTTCAACGACATAATTTGCTGATAAGTGATAAAACTAAAATCATGTTTTTCAATGTGTGCGGATGGAAGTTTGACTTTGAAACTTACTCCTTTCATTTCGCTAATTTTAATAAATTCAAACACAGTGCTCATATTTTTAAATCGAGCAAATGTTCGCAAACTTATTTTGTAACGTCTGCACATACTAGTGCACTTAAGAAGTACCTTATAGCTGCCACTAGGCTATTTTTCTTTTTAAAACCCTATTGCTCTCTAGATCATCTTAAATGTATCTATTATGGATTAATTCATTCTAAACTTGAATACGGTATAGTTCCCTTGGACAGTACTCATGACAACAAATTGAATCCTCTTTTAACTTCTCAGAAACTTGTTCGTCTTATATGCAATAAAAATCGTCGCGTTAATAGTTTACCACTTTTTAGATATCGTAAAATTCTTCCTCTTAAACATTTATACTTTTATAAGGTATTAAAGATTTTTTTTACTAGATCGGGATATGAATTAATTCGCGGCTCCGCAAACTATAATCTTAGAATCAACAATCTTAATTATGCGTTAGTACCACAACACAATCTACAAATATTTTTTAATTCCTATACGGCAATTGCTCTTAGTCTTTTCAATAAGTTACCTATTAGCATTAGAACCTTAAGATCTAAATCTATTTTTCTGAAGAAGGTAAAACTTTGTCTTTTAGATAAAAGTTATGAAGATATAGCAAACCAAACATCTGTTACCACCTGAATCACTTAATTATTTTTTTTCTAATATTATTATTATTTTTTTTCTGTTTTTTCTTCCTTTTTTCTTTCTTGCACTTTCAAACTTTGTAACTAAAAATTAATAATATACTGCGACCCCACCTCATTTGAGTTTATAATTGTAAATTGAAATAATTTTAAATGCTATCGTCTCTAGTTCCCTCTGAACTATATGTACGAGGGGCGTTCAATATATTGTTGGTATCGATATGAAGGAAAATGCGAATTCAATTTAAATTATTTTTATTTTTCAACATAATCTCCCCTAACATCAATGCATTTGTTATATCTTGAGATAAGCTTTTTTAAACCCTCAAAAAAATAAATTTCCTCTTTCTCTGCAAAATACCGGCTTGAGTTCTTCATCATCCGAAAATCTTTTTCCACAAAGACATTTTTTCAAATCCGGAAACAGGAAATAATCACTAGGGGCAAGGTCTGGACTATAGGGTGGGTGTTGGATTTCTTCGAAACCACAATCTCGCGCAGCAGCCTTGGAAACTCGCGCCGTGTGAACAGGAGCGTTGTCATGAAGAAGCAACACACCCGCTGAGAGTTTACCCCGTCTTTTCTTTTTAATTTCCTCCCGCAAATTATGCAAAGTGGAAGCGTAGGATGTGGCGTTGATGGTTTCACCTTTTTTTTTGTACTCAATGAGCAAGATTCCCTTTGAGTCCCAAAAAACTGTGGCCATGAGCTTCCCGGCAGACGGAGTGACTTTGAACTTCTTCGGGGGGTCTGTTCCTTTTTTATGCCACTGCATGGACTCTTGTTTGCTTTCAGGGTCATAGTGGTGGACCCATGTTTCGTCCCCAGTAACAATTCGATCCATAACACCGTCCGCGTTCTCACTACACATCTCCAAAAGCTCTCTACAGCATGCGATTCTCACTTTTTTCTGAGGCGCTGTGAGCATTCGTGGCACCCACCTTGCACTGACCTTTGAAAGGTTAAGATGGTCATGAAGAATGGTGTGAATGGTACCAATTGAAAGCTTGGTGATCTCTGCCATCATTTTCACCTTTATTCGGGCATCCTCAAGAACAAGTTTTTCGACTTCTTTGATGCTTTCTCCCGTACAAGCAGTAGCCGGGGCGCCGGAGCGGGGGTCGTCTTCAATGCTCTCTCTGCCTCTCTTGAACTCACTTGACCACTTTTGCACAGTTGATAATGAAGGTGCGGAACCCTGGTAAACAGCCACCATCTCTTCATGAATAGTTTTTTGACTTTTTCCTTGCTTAGTGAGAAATTTAATTACAGCGCGATGCTCAATTTTCACCTTCATCGTCTCAGTTGCCATTATGATTCTGTTTAACTAGAGATAAAACGCAAATTAATAATGCACTAAAATAATAGTATTACTTGATAAATAAGTCAATTTATATATACAACCACAGCTTCACCCCGATATCGAGAATATGTTGAACGCCCCTTGTAGATAGCTTGTTTTTTATTTTTTCTTTACTAATTACAGTGACACTTAGAGAGAAATCGCCGATGAGTGAATGAACATGAAGTTATATTGACACTCATATAAACATGAGGCTACTAAATCATTCAGAGTAGTCGCCAGATTAGAAGCTAAAGGGAACCAGGGACAAGAAATAGAAAATTACCACTTTTTGTGCTGTCCTTTCACAAAGAAAAACTATCGAAAAGTTATACGTTTTAAATCAATAATGGTATTGTTGATAGGATTGAGCTACTTCGAAGAAGTTTCAACTCAACACCTCAATGCAAACGATACCAAGTCTTCGAACATACGCAAAGCTATTAAATGTGAAATACAACTTCCAAAAATTATCTGCCCACTAAAGAAGGATGAGAAAGCGGAATGTATCAATCGTCATGGAAACCATCCAGCTAATTACACAAGAAATTAAAAACAAAGTTCTTACCAATTATCAACAAAATCCACTCAAAAATAAAAACCAGCAACAATTAAATGTTGGAAACAATAAAGTAGACAAAATACCAAAATACTTACAAACTTGCCAGTGGGGAATAATAAATCGTATTCTCAAATTGTGAAAAATATACGCAAAGAAGAATAAATATAAGTAAAGGAAATGCTTCTTACTTTAATTCACAGATTGGATAATCAAGATAAAATCATTAAGCTACCATGCAAAGAAGTTTCCACAGAAATAAACCAATAAAATTATAATGGTTACAAATCTGAAAGTCGCAACCTAGAATGTTACTACAACACGTCTCTGAATTTCAGGTATTTCTATGTAATGAAGACATTGATATTCGCCTGATTTCGGAAACCCATCTCAAACAGGGAACAACTGTGACTTTATTTCGACCACGGAAAATACCAGATGATCTTATTGCCTTTTTTTATAATGAAGGGAATCAGTAGAAAGGAGGTAAAAGTTGATATCAGTGATGATATGTCATCAGATCATACACCCGAAAATCTAACTGTCAACAGCATGTCAAAAGAACAAATAAAAAACGTAAGACTTACCAATAAAAGAACGAACTGGTATAAATTTAAAGAATTACTCGAAGGATTTATTAACCTCAGACCTCCACGTTTCACAACATAGTAACATCGAAGTAGAATAATTCATTACCGATATACTCGTATAACAGGCAGCAAAAGATAGCACACTGACTTATCAAGAAACAAAAAACAGGCATCGGTAAAATATCCCGCAGAAATTAGGGAACTTAATTAAAAAAAAGAGAAGAGCCTGCTGGAAATAGCAAATGGCAAGATATTCTGGCGATAAAATTACATTTAATAGGCTAAATAACAAACTTAAAAGAAGTATCGGTGGATTTGAAAATAGATCTCTAGCTGAATATCTTTATAACATAACTTAACTGCTGGCGAAGTCACTGACTATCTACTCTCTTTGGAAGGCTGTAAAATATTTAAAGATGCCTCAAGTGGAAGATCCCCCGTTAAAAACATCTGATAGAAAATAGATCGGCGATCTAAAAGAAAAGGTCACAATTTCTTGGAGCACCTGACAAATGTTTTTAAATCTTTACCACCTAGGGTGGCAAGCGAACGTCTTGAATTCCCTGACGGAGTAGACGAAGACGTAATTCTTTTTGTTTCTCTAAGAGAGATCAGCCCGTATATTCATAAAATATCTAATAGAAAATCACCAGTTTATGATCTAATAACTGCTCAAATCCTAAAAGAGCTACCCTTTATAGCATTGGTTAAACTCAAGATTATAATTAATGCTTTTTTAGAAGCTAGCAGGAACGTTTGTTATACTTAGACAAGGAAAGTCTCTATTAGAAGTTGCCTCAAACTCGTACAGGCCAATCTGAATTTTACCGATACTATCGAACTTTTCGAAACACTGCTTCTTAAAAGACTAACTAACTCCCACCCATCAGTTGGTTTACAAATAAACACTGCGTCGTATAACTAATGTTGTAGAAAAAGTATGTATTTACTAGAAGAAAAAACTTGCTATTTCTATGGCATTTGACAAAGTTTGACATCAGGCTTTTTTGTCGAAAATGCGTGGTTTTGCGATCGACGACTCTCTGCTCCAATCGATTAGAATTTACCTTTCGGAAAGTTCAATTCAAGTTGTGTTGGATGGTTTCAAGTCTAATATTCACAAAATAAATGCTGGTGTGCCCCAAGACTCCGTCCTGTCTCCGACCCTCTTTTTAATTTTCATTCATGAACTCTTGTCTGCTAGAAGTAGCAATATATTGCCTTGCTGATGACAGTAATATCTGCTTTTCATATTCCCTGCTCTTCGGTTGTAGAACAGATATCAACAGAATAACCAATCAGGGAAATATCAAGAGAGTGGAATTTAATGATTCCAAATCACAATGCCAGCCATTATCCATGAATGGCACTTGCACCGTCGAAACCGATAAACTTTCCATTCTCGGAATGTGTGTCAAGGAAAACTTATGTTGGAATGACCATATATTCGATGTTGTCAAAAATGATGTGGTCTTCTGATCTGGCCACAATATACAGGATAAATTAGAAACAATGCCCACATCTGGGCAGGAGCTACTAAAACATCTCTGCACCTGGTACTCGGAGATAGGATACAAAACCGTGCGATAAAACTCACAGGTGATACTAATATCGGTCAGTCAGTTGACACCCTTAAACACCGACGTAATGTCTCCTGTCTCATTTTGTTATATTACTATTTCAACCACCAGTGCTCCATTGAAATCGGCAGAAGCATTTCGCCCCTTGAAACCTTCAACCGTAAGACCCGTCTCACTGTGAGTACTCATTAGTATACCCTCAACCCCACTTTCGGACGTACCTTAAAATATCGTGATTCGTTCCTAAGTCGTACAACTCGCTAATGGAATGCACTGCCGAGCTCTCTATTTCCTAGTCGTTATAACTTGCAAATATTTAAGACCATTAAGATCACAAAAATAAAGACTTTGTACAGACTTTTGATCAAGTTTGACATAAGTTTTAGCGTATAAACCTCATAGGGATCTGGCTAGACAAGGCTATGAGATACTTAGATCTTATATAGCAAATAGTTTATTTAGGGTTCGCAGGATTTCACAAGGAAGTGTATTTATTATACATACGAGTATCTATATTAGTGATATACCACAAGCAAACGATATGATGAAAGCCACATTCGCTGACGACACTGCTCTTCTGTCAATTTTGGTGGGGGCTAACGCCCCCATTCAGTTGGCTTAATTTAAACTTAAAAAACTAGGGCTTAAAAATTAGAAATACAAAATATTTAATTAAGGATTAAAAGTTAGGGATGGTGAAGGAGATCGAATTTGAGGGAAAGTGTGCTGCGAATACAATCGAAAACGGAAAGGTTGAGGTTTTCCTTATGCAGCATACGGGAGATTGGTTTGTTAGAGCCATATGTGGTGCTGTGGATTGGTAGATAAAAGAGATGGGGGGTTAGTGTAGAAGAAAATGGAGTTGTAAAGAGATGAGTAATCGACGAAGCCTGAGAGGAGTCGGTGAATAAAAAGAATGTCAGCTGCGTCCCATCGTTCCTCAAGGGTATTCAAATTAATGAGTTTGAGACGGTCTCGATAGCGAGGTAAGATTAGAGGTTCGTTGCAAGGTAAACCTCGAAGAGCATATCGAAGAAAACGACGCTGGATCCTCAAAATTTGGGACAAATGAACTCGGTGAAAGGGACACCACGCTTGTAAGTGATCACGTCACGTAAGTGATGTACAGTGATCTGGTCATGTATGGGTTGCAGAATTATTTGGACCATGTTTTAACGAAGCCAAGTTATGAGTTTGCTTTAGTAATTATCTCATAAATATGCGAGTATAGGTTGGCCATTTAGAATGTAAATTCGGGGAGTAGACTTGTTGCACCTACGTGAAAAGTAATCGATTGACATTTGGTGACATTGAGTTCTATGCAGTGGAAAAACTATTTAGATCTATTTGAAGGAGACTGGAGTTGTGTTGTCAGGAAATGGGTTTAAAAAATTTGGTATCGTCAGTACAGAGAGAAAATGCTGAGTGGTGAATGACCTTTTCAAGATCGTTAATGGTTAGGATGAAGGGAAGTGGACCTAAGTGACTACCTTGAGGAACACCTGAAGTGGCCATGAAAGGGGCCGATAGGACAAACCTGAAACGAACACTATAAAAACAATTATCTAGGTAAGAAAATATCCATTTTAGCAAAATAGGTTCAAAGCCCAGGACTAGATTATGAGATATCTTGTCAAAAGCCTTATTGAAATCATTTCTTATAACGTCAACTTCTTTACTACTTTCTAAGGCTGAAAGAACAGAGGACACGAATTCGATGAGGTTGGTGGTAGTTGATCTGCCTTTCAGAAAGCCGTATTGATTAGCGGAAATAAGAGATCTGCACTGTAAGCTTAAGGTTTCTTACAAAATGCTTTCGAGGAGTTTGGGTATATGTGAAAGTTTAGCTATGGGGTGGTAATTAGTGACTTCGCTCTTTAATCCCTTTTTGTGTATCGGTGTTATGAAAGAAGAGTTCCATATCTGTGGAAATTCACCTTAAGAGATCGAATGACATTTACAAGGGGGTGGGAACGTGTTGAGGAACACTTTTTAAGAAATATGGATGTTTGTTGTAATTTAGTTTCTATTACTGTATGACGAAAACTTCGAGAAATAGAGGGGACAATGGGGAAGTTAAGTAGGTATTTGAGGGATCTGGTACGCAGGTATTATTGGCAAAAGATTACGAGGGTAGTCTGAAAAATTTCCGACCGCAACGTAAAGATAGCGGCACTCGTCAATAAAAGCAGGTGAGTGCTAGTTGTGCATCTTTACTTACCGAAGTTTCAGTTATTTTGGATGCACAGTTTTTAGTTGACAGTCGTTTGAGTGAGTCGATGTGAGCGTTTTTTGTGAAAATGGAAAAAATTGAGTATCGAGCGGTTATTAAATGAAAGGCAATACGCCTACGCAAATTAAAAATTAGTTGGACTCTGTGTATGGGGACCCTGCACCATCATTTACCACAGTGAAATTTTGGGCAGCTGAATTTAAACGTGGCCGTAAGAGCTTGAGAGATGATGAACGTTCGGGACGTTAAGAAACTGCAACCACTGACGGTAACTTCGCTAAAGTTCACCAAATGGTATTAGACGACCGCCGAATTAAAGTGAGAGGGATAGTAGAGGTTATGAAAATGTCCAAAGAACGTGTTTGTTACATATTAAATCAAGATTTAGGAATGAGAAAGTTGTCGCGCGTTGGGTGCCACGTTTGCTTACGTTAGACCAAAACCGTGTTCGAATGAACATTTCCAACGCTCTATTGACGCAGTTTTGGCACCAATTAATTACTGCAGATGAAACTTGGATACACCATTATACGCCCGAAACAAAAAATAAGTCAAAACAGTGCACTACAAAGGGCGCGCCGGCTCCAAAAGAAGCAAAAAGTATTTTTTCGGCTGGGAAAGTGATGGCGACTGTTTTTTGGGATAGTAAAGGAGTTATCTTAATCGATTATCTTCAAAAAGAAAAAACCATTACAAGAGCATACTACGCACCAATACTTGCCAAGCTGAAGGCAGAAATTGCGGAAAAACGGCCACATATGCAGAAAAAGAGACTCCTGTTTCACCAAGACAACGCGCCGTCTCACACTTCAGTGGTTGTCATGGCGAAAATCCAAGATTTACGGTTTGAACTGTTTGACCATCCGCCTTATTCACCAGATCTAGCCCCAAGCGACTTCTTTTTGTTCCCTCATCTAAAAACTGCGCTCGGAGGACAGAGATTTTCGTCACCTTCGTGAACAATTATTTTGCAGAGAAAAACGCCAAATTCTATTTGGACGGGTTAGAGAGATGGGAGCATCTCTGGGAGAAGTGTGTAGAGTTACAAGGAGACTATGCAGAAAAATAAAAAAAATTTTTGAGAAAAAGTGTCTTGTATCATTCTTGTATCGGTCGGAAACTTTTCAGAGAACCCTCGTACTTAAAAAAAGTAGCAAAAAAGTGGGCTATAATATGCAGATCGGTTGATGATATGTTTTCGTATGAGAGGGATGGAGGAAAACCGTCAGATTTTTTTTGTAGTCAACGAATTGGTAGAAAGACTTTGGTTCGTTTATGCCTTGATTTCGCACTATCCTGGTATCGCTGGTAGAGAACGTTATAAAGCTGGGCGAATTGAAGGTATGACCCGAGATAGTTGGAATAGTCAACAAAAGAATTGGATCAGAGGAAAATTGCCCATCATTTGTTTCTCTCGTTACGTAAAGAGCGAAGTTTACGATTATACCACGGGGGGCTCGTAGAAGCGATTTTATTGCACGAAAAGCGGACATAGAGAGAAATAGAATTAAATAATTCCCTGTAGAAAATAGAGAGAGCAATTTTGAGGGACATACCATATTGGCGAAATCAAAAGAACACTTACTAAGATATGCGTTAATTTTCGCTTTATGAAAGTCGTAAGAAGAGACAGCTGCAGATGGGGTGGAGCTGATGGGAGAGTGGTGGAAAAGAGAAAGAAAAAGTGGTGGGTGAAAGTTATCAATCGTCGATAGTGAAAGGGGACAGAGCGAGACAGAGGAGTTTATGGGGTCAGTGGTGAAAGTGAGGTTTAATTGCCTACCCATATAGTTGGCGACCCCGCCAACTTGGCATAAGCTAGAGTCTGTGAGCTCATCCAAAAAGAGACATTCTTTACTCGAGCCACGGATTGCGATAAAAAAAGATTCATCATATGATTGAGTCCAGTGCAGTTGTGGTAGATTGAAATCGCCGAATACGATGATAACATCAAGAGGATCAGATAAGTTAATTATTTCATCAATTGCATCGATAGCGAGTTGGTTGTGCCGGTATGATGTAAAAACACATAATGTGCAGGGGCCTACAGGGGAGTGTTATCTTTATTGAAACGTAGTCGAGCTTAGAAGAAGTAGAAACTGCGATTGGAGAAGAGTTTAGGTCGTTGTGGACGGCCAATGGAAGGAGAATCATCATTTGGACTGGTAAAATCGTCGTATCGAAAAACATTGAAACAAGGAGGGAACAATCCATGATTCTTTATATCGGGAATTAGATTAGTTTCGGTCAAAGCGTAGACTTCAATTGGGAGAGCGTGAGATTGGCGCAAGAAGGCACGGGTTTTAGATCGCAGTCCTTTTTCATTTTGATCGTGGAAGGTAAGAGGAATGTTATTTCAATAAAGCAAAGGAGTGGATGGTTGAAACACTGGCAATGGTAGCACGTTAGGGACGAAAAAATTTGTCGTTGTCAGCTCTGCTCCGTTGAAGGTGTGAGATCCTTTTTGAGTGCACATAGTTACAGAAAGCAGCAAGGTCGTCTGAGACTTTTTGGGGAGACATATTGAAAATCTCGTGGAACTTGATATATAAGTTCCTCAGATTTGTAAGATCAGTAGGGAGACCATCCTGCTCTATGGAGGCCATGACGATTGTTTTAGTTTTTCCCTCATAACAAACTGAGTCTGATATGTCATGCGGATATGCTAGAAGGAGACGTACTATATATTCTCGTACGTCTTTTTTTCTCTAAGCCTAGAAGGTGCATAACGACGTTCTGCTGTGTCAAAGTTTGTTGGGTTATTTTAACTGTGGGAGGCAGAAGGGGGTCAAAAATGGAGCTGATCGACGAAGATTTTGAGGGCGATGTAGCGGTAATTGAACGGCATTAGACACATTTTCATATGAGGGATTTATAATGTGGGACCTAATGAAATTGGGATATTTAGCTCCGGTTTTAAAAACGAAATTTGGGAAAGAAGTGCTAATGGGGGCTTGTGGAAAGGGGTTAGTGCGAGCGGTTTGGGTTAACTTGAAGGAGACGCCTTGGCGCGGGGGCTGCTGGTGCAATATAATTAGAGGACTGATGAAGTTGGTTCGGGATGTGAGTTGGAGGGGCGAAATTGGGGAATATGTTTGTTTTAAATCTCCAATTAGAGTCCGGTTTGGGGCGGGAGTTGGAATCGGGATTAGGTAACTCGGAATTAAGCTTCGTTTTATCCTATTTCTTGGTAGGTGTGTCGATCCATCTACAGATGCGCATCTTTCCAACATTGAAATCAGCACCATCATGGGGGTGCGTGGCTAAAGCAAGATAAAAGCTACAAAATTCAGTTAACGAGATATGTAATTGAAAGCAATGATGGCGTTTCATTCTTAATGAGCCAAAGTTCATCCATGTCAATTTTACAAATAAAATAATAACGACTGATCCTGAATTAAGTCGTTCCCTATTCTAATACAGCTAAGTATCTGGGTTTGAATCTACAATATGTAGATGCTAAATTAGAATGTGAAAAAGAAAGTAGAGGAGCTGAATATTAGATATGGAAAACTTTATTATTTGTTAGGATATAATTCGATAATAATCAGATAATAAAACCTGTTTGGACATATAGAATCCAATTGTAGGATTGTACAGAAAAAACGAATGTACAAATTATACAAATATTTTAAAACACAGTCCTTCGGGGAACAGTAAATGCCCCATGATATATTAGAAGTAATGTAAGTAATAAAAAAATATGCAATTCATCACAACGAGCATCTGCAGATACATATTAATCCTGGAATAGAAGACGTAGGGTAGATTCAAAAGAACTAGACTTCACGAATTTATAAGCTGGCAATTATGAGGAGCCATATATAATTTATAAACCTTCTCAAACCAAACTGAACGTTGAAAATCAAATCATTCGTCGATCCCTCGTTGATTGGTCATGGTTAAGGAAGTGTTTTTAGTGCTGTTAGAGTCCCACACTACTCAGGGTTTCTAACCCCTCAGGGTCTTTCGAGATTTCTACATTCAAATTATAATAAAAAAAAATTAAAAAACAAAAAATAAAAATATTGCTGAATGCTAAATTGGTTCAGAAATTTGAGATCGTGGGACATGTTAGTGACGTGCAGAACCGATAGCAAGAAATATTATTTCTGCAGCTCAAAGTGTGGCCGAAAGCCGCAGTCTATGTTGATTTCGAGAATTGAGCATATCACAAACAATACTCCACAAAATTTTACATAAATGAGTGTACGATACTATTTATGATATTAGTCAAGAATTTAATCGAAACTAACATGTTGAACGATGACACATATTTCCTTTTCCGGGCAGAATTCCTGCATTTGGTGCTCAGAAAATCCAAGAACTATGATCGGGAGGCCTTTCTCTCCAAAACGTCTTACATTAAGGCACGGTTTTAGGGCAGGAGGCATCTTGTTTGTATGACAATTTTAGATTTTTTGGATAATATTATAATTACCGCGAAATACAAAAAAGGAAGTAAACTGAAACGAAATTACAATTCTATTTGATGTGATGTTGTTTACTTGACTTCTAACAAACAAGTGAGAACTGTTTGCAGTTAAAAGTGCGTACAGTTAAAAAAGCGATACAATAAAAGAATACAATCGGATGATCTTGATCATACGAGTATAACAGAATAATATGGTTTCAATTGAAATTTTAGAGATTTCCAGTAAACACAAACAGTTGGTTTTTTTTCTTAATTTATTTACAAGAAACTTCAATATAATATTTAACACATAGTAAATTTTACCAAATTGTAAGTAAGCTTTAAAGTTTTTGAAAGAAATAGCTGAGTAATATCTATTGTCTTATGATAGACAAGTGACGAAAGTACTTATCAATGGTATATAACTTAATTCGTGCGGTTTTTTCCAAATTTTGAACGTTTATTTAAGAAAGACATGTGCAGTAGTATTACTCAAAGTATTGCCCATCTGAAGCTATGACTTTTTCCCATCTTTCTGGCAATTTATGGATCCCATCCCAAAAGAACTGCGCCGGCTTGGCAGCCAAGAATTAATCAAACCAATTTTTGATATTCTGCTCTGATGTGAACCGTATTTCAGTTAGGGCGTTCTGCATCGACCGGAACAAATGGTAGTCAGAAGGGGCAAGGTCTGGGCGTCTGGGCTATAAGGCGGGTGGGGTAAGATTTCCCATCCACTGTTTTCCAAATAGTCCTTAACCGGAATAGCAAAGTGGGGCCGAGCGTTGTCATGATGGAAAATTATTGCCTCGTGTCTGGTCGCATATTCTGGGCGTTTTTCGGCCACTGGTCTCTTCAAACGAATTAATTGTGTTCGGTAGCGTTGTCCATTGATGGTTTCACCCGGTTTTAGCAGCTCATAATACAGCACACCCATCTGATCCCACCAAATACAGAGCATTACCTTCGCGCCATGGATATTCGGCTTTGCCGTTGATTTGGCTGGTTGGCCGGGTTTCACATATGATTTTTTGCACTTGGGGTTGTCGTAATGGATCCATTTTTCTTCACTAGTAACAATCCGATGCAAAAATGACTTCCTTTTGTGGCGTTCCAGCAGCATTTCGGACATGCAAAACCGTCTTTCGACGTCTCTCGGCTTGAGTTCATGTGGAACTCAATTTCCTTGCTTTTGAATATATCCAGCTGCTTTTAAACGTTTTGAAATGGCTGCTTGAGTGACACCCAAAGATTCTGCGAGCTCTTCTTGTGTTTGGCAACAATCTTCATAGAGTAATGCTTCCAGTTCTTCATCTTCAAACTTTTTTGGCTGCCCAGGACGTTCATCGTCTTCCAAGCCAAAATCACCACTTTTAAATCGTGCAAACCACTTTCGGCACGTTCGCTCAGCTAGTGCATATTCACCATAAACTTCCACCAAAATACGATGACTTTCGGCAGCAGTTTTCTTCATATTAAAGTAATGAAGAAGAACTGAAGGTCGACATATTTGAGTGAAAAAAAATTATTGTTGTTTACGCTTCAAATGATTGTTCCAATGGAATAATAACAATGGAATAATACAAGTTACGCCATCTCTTAGCAAACCGCACGAATTAAGTTATATTATATTAAGTTAAGTTAACTATTTAAACTACTGATGAGAATACAAACGGTAGAATACCATTTAGAAGCAAAAGATTCAATTAGCCTAATTCAAAAATATAAATCATCATTGGTGTTAATAAGGCACCAATTTAAGAATGGTTAAACGAAAAAAGCCTTTTTTTTTGTATCATTTATAAATACTGTTTTCACTCTGTCACATTTAAGTTAAGCAAGCGAGGAGCAGTAACATAATAAAAACGTGAAAAATGATTTTTTTTAATTTTTGGTACCCTTACGAAGTTGCTGGTGTTGATTTGCAAGTTACAACTATCGTGCCATCTAGCTGCATTTCCGGATTTCACAAAAAATATCCTTAAAACTTGCAGTAAAGGTGCCTTAAAGGAAGTAGTTCGAGATATTTGAACAGGTCAAAGATGGGGGTTCTGAGATTAGCTTTAGAAATAATTCTAATTGCATGCTTCTGCTTTATCAACAAAGGTTCTATTTTATTGAAATAAGTATCACCCCAACAAGAAATTCCATATTGAAGTTTAGATTTTAGTAAACCATTATAAACCAATTTTAAAACAGGTAGGTTGCAGTACATACTGAGGTGGAATAATTGCCTTACAACTCCATTCAGATATTGTTTTAAATATATCGTATGTTCTTTACAGCTAAAATGTCGGTGTGATATATGGTAATACCTAACTATTTAAAGCTGTCAAGATGTTCAATTAAAAAACAACTCTCATTACAACTTACTTAATTGACAAAAACCGTATCGCCCAAAACAAATCGACTACAACTTGGTGAGTGATAATATAAAGGCAGTTCATCAGATACTCGTACTTTACCTTTGATATTAAATACCATTAATTTCGTTTTATTGCTGATGATCAGTTTGTGATAATTAAACCATGGTCTTAACGTATCGAAGTCCTGCAAACATATCATGTAAACTACTATTGGAATAGAAAAGAGATGAATCATCAACAATTGCCTTGACTTTGCCTTTAAAAGCTTGTATAAATAAGGAGCTAAAAATAGTATCGGGCCCACGACTTATACTTGAGGAATACCTTTTTTTTTAAAAAAGAAAAGAAAAAAGATCTTACGCTCCAGTAGGTATGAATACACTTATAATTCCTCAGCATGTGTTAAATTTTTTGGAAAATTGGATAGAGAGAGAAAGAAAGATGTTTGGGCTCAGTAGTTATTTCGCCCCATTGGTGGCATCCAACAGTTAATGGGGAGACTAAATTATTAGCTTAAATTGACTTGATGTAGTATTGAGGCAACCATTCATCTTACGAGATTATTGGCTGAAAAAAAGTTGTTCGGCCACGGCAAGTATTGAACCCTGAACCATCCGATTGGGAAGCTAATACAGTACAACGGCCACCCACCTATATTTAAGTAGTTCTGCCAACTAAAAACATGTTTAATCTTCACCACTTGTTTCTGATTTGTTAAATAGGAGCAAAACCATTTATAAATAAAGCCTCTGAATCCCGCTAAATAAAGTTTAAGGAGTAACAAAGTATCGAAAGCCTTGGTTATGTCAATTAAAAGTGTCAAAGGAATGTGGGAACTATTTAGGCTGCTATATATTTCTGCAGACAAAGTCAATAAAGCACTTTCTGCTGATCTACCACTTCTAAACCCAAATTTAAAATCACTTAGGAAATGAGTCCTATCTAAGAACGATAATATTCTTGTTTTAATACCTTTTCCAATAACTTTAGAAAAAACGGATAATATAGAACTAGGACAATAATTGTTTAATAACATTTTATCACCTTTTTTGTGCAGTGGTAAAGCAACAGCAGTTTTCTAACTGCAAGGAAAAAACTCCTTCTTGCACACAGAAATTAAAAATAAGACAAAGAATATCGGAAATATGAAAAGCAATGTGTTTCAATATAAAGCATGAAATATTGTCCGAAGAAGATGAATTAAGGTTTTAAGCGATAACAAAATTTTATAAATCTCAGGCAAGGAAAACTGTTTAAAGAAGAAACTTTCTGATTGGATACTGTCTTGTGTTAAACTTTTGTCACAAAGACGTGTAGGATGAGGCACATTTGAAACATAGTAACTTCTAAAGGTTCAGTTAAAATCCGATTATTATTTCGAATAAAAATATCTGTAGGTTTATTTTTGTTCAGTATCTCATTAACAACTCGCCATTCTTCTTTAGCATCACCAAGGTTTCTTGCTAATTTATTTCTGAAATATTTATTTTTATAAAGCGGTGTTTCAATTTTCACTTCTCTGCATAACTTTTTGTAATGCTTGTGTAGTCTGTGTTTACTAGGATGTTTACTGATAATAACAGAAATTTTCGTTTTCATTTTAGTTTTTCTTAATAACGAGGGTGTCATCCATTTATCCAGTTCATCCAGTTTACATACATTTATCTATGTACATATCCTCTGACTACAATTCTGAATATGAAATTGTAGCTTAAGGAGAAACAGATCAATGCAATTGAAGGATCGCAGAGTAAACTTCATCCCAAAACTCTAGATTTAAGTTTGATCTGAAAGCGACAAATTCAATTTTTTGGAATTCAAAATCCCCAAATTATTTTTCTCGAAAAAGACAACAACTGAGTTGAATGCCAGTTAAACTATTATCAGTTATTCTTAGGTCTAGGATAATTGTTTTATAGTCAACAGAAATATTTCTGTGAAATTTTATAAAAATTTAATCGAGTAGACTCATTTATCACAGATTCAGAAGCAAATGAGTTAATTGAAGATGATGAACGCAATGGCAGACCATCGACATCGAAAACCGCCGAAAACATTGATGAAGTAAAACAAATGTTGGTCAATAACCGCAAATTAACCATCAGAGAGATAGCGGAAGACTTGAACATTGCCTATGTATCCGTCCAAGACATTTTGGTTAATGATTTGGGTTTCCGTCGTGTAGCAGCAAAGTTGGTGCCAAAAGACCTCAATTTCATGCAAAAAAGAGACCGTGTTGACGTCCCAAAAGAGATGATTTGCGAGGCTGAATCCGATCCCACATTCATCAAAAGGATCATTACTGGAGACGAGACGTGGGTTTATGAGTACGACGCGCAATTCAGACATCAGGCAAGTAAATGGCGTTCACCAAATGGGCCGAGACCAAAAAAACCACGTCGATTTCAGTCAAAAAAGAAGGCAATGCTCACGGTATTCATGGATTACAACGGTGTAGTGCATCATGAATTTTTGCCAGAAGGCCAGACAGTAAACAAAGAGTATTATTTGGGCGTTATGAGGCGTTTACGTGAAGCAATTCGCCGTGGATTTTGCACCATGATAACGCAACGTCACACAGTGCCATCATATTCGTAATTTTTTGACGAAAAATGCAACAAATACCATCCAACAGTCACTGAGAATTCACCTGATTTGGCTCCTTTTGACTTTTTTCTGTTCAATCGAGTTGGAAAACCACTACGGGGAACGCGTTTCAGCAGCCGAAAGGAAGCAATGGAGAAATCGCAGGAAGCACTGATGGACATACCGAAAACCGAATATAAAAAATGTTTCGAGGAGTGGATCAAGCGCTGGCATAAGTTTGTTGCAGTCGATGGGGATTAATTTAAAGGGGATAATATATGTAGATTTAGATGAATAAACTTGTATTTTTAATTTTCTGAATAAATTTTTGATCAAGGTGGTATAAGAGAAAAACCGGAGATTTGGTTTTGATGCTCTACAGTACACACAAAAACATTTAACATTATCAGACGTTAGACAGAAAAAATTATCATTATTGCTTAAACCACTTTGAGGATGTTGACATGAATTAATATTATTCTTGATCATAAGAAAAACAAAAATAAAATTATATAGTATTGCTCAGAATTATACGTACCATATTCAATTTAAGTTTATAAATCTAATAACTGAATTCTTAACAATCTCATTCCATTTCTTCGAAGTGAAATTGCGCCGTGAATTAATTTGTTTACCAAACCATAATCAATGAATTGTTATTATTGCCCGAAATTGAACGTGTCGATATACATAGGGTATTTTTATTTCCAATTAGAGCGCGCTAAGCACCAAACAAGTGGTAAAAAAACATTGCTTAAGTTTCCTGGCCCAGTAATATATCGGAATACTAATTAGAATTGGCTACCGAAACCATGCGATTAAGCATAGTGAGACTTCCTTCTTTGGGGCTATGTGAAAGTCAAGGTTTATGCCAACAACCCTTAGTCGAATGAAATACTAAAAGCCAACATCTGCGCTTTTATCGATTAAATATAGCCGCAAATTGGTGAAAATGTGTGATGAAAAACCAACCAAAGGGGTCCGAATATCCGTAGATATAAAGTTGCTGATATTATTGGCAAACACTTTTTCAATCGATTAAAATAAAATAAAACTTTCTTCCATAAAAAACTCTTATTGGAAATGTGTTTATGTTTATACATATTTTATATATGTATAAACGCTACTGATGCATTGAAATAAAGCTTTCCATTTTCATCTGGTTTGCGCTTTGTTACTAATGAGTTTTGTGTTTTAAATTATTTTAAATTTAAAAACTACGATTGAAGAATTATTAGAAAGGTTTTCAATTCATAATGATAATTGGCTCTTTTGCCTAAAAACAATGAATTTCTATTAAAATACATAAGTATTCAGTTTAATAATGTACAAATTGAACACATTTAAAATACATTCACGTACCATCCTTCTGGTTTTGCATTTAGTATGTGCTTCGTAATGAAATACTTAAATTTCCAACTTGCACTAAATGAAAATTAAACACATGGCTTACCTTTCTCCTAATAAATGCGAGATGTGCTAAAAATTACTTCAATTTGCATTTATTACGATAAAAATATTCAACGTTACTTCATCTAACAAAAAAAAAAACGCGCGAACAAGCCCCAATCACATCTTAATACCTCCATTTTCCCCAATTTCACCGCCAAACATGAACGAAATACTTAATGAAATTTCGTGCAAAAGCGTTGAGCATGTATCTTACCACAAGCTCCAAATCTTCTTAATTTGAATATCGAGCATAAATTACAAGCTCATTATGTAGACCCTTGGAGGAAGACTAAAACATTTTATTTCCTTATAGACCTTGTCAATGTCCTCAAATTGAGTCTTTGCTTATACGAGTACTTGCTTAAAAACCCATTCTACTCGTACCTTTCAGAACAATTGTAATGTAATGCCTTTAAGGACAATGTAAAAAGGGTGCTGTTGTTGGAGTGCTTTAATCCTGAGGGTGTCATCCCTATAAAAAATTAAAAGTTGCAATTCGAATTGGCATGCTGAAATGGTTTTTTGAGAGTAATATGTACATATATACGTACATATGTACAAGTACTTAATATTTTTTTACTTCTTAAGCGTACTTAGTGTCATATAAAATTCTTTTTCAGTTTTTCGTTCGAAAATCTCTCCAGTTTGATAATCCAACACCCACCCGGACTTCAACAAATGGTAATTTACATGCACATTGAATTTTTTTCATTTAAGTTAACCCGGACATGCTTCAACCTGGTTAGGTTGTCATACGTAGCCGAAAATTATTTGAATTGTTACATACTCACCGGTACAATATTTTGGCTCGTCACTGGCATCCCCACAGTCATCTTTTCCATCGCAATACTTATCCAGAGGAACACACACACTGCTCCCACGACAGGAAAACTCTGAAACTCTGCAAGCGAAACCGATTTTGATTGCCAGCAATACCAAAACCAGGGTTGAGCAAGTAATTTTCGCAAAAGAAATCATCTGGAAAGGTAAAAGGAGGACATAAGACATGAAGGCTTATTCATAAATCTTAGTATGATTTTGAAAATAATATGTCATACGACTGTATGTATGTTATATACACATATATGTATTATGAATAGAAGAAGGTAAGTGTGAATAAATAAATTTATGTGTGACTAATTTTTTGTCCCAAGGGCGTGTTGAATTTAGAAAGGATTACAAAACATTTTTCAAACGATAATATCTCGAAGCAACTTGTTTTTGTAACCAATAGATGCGAAAAGAAACCGTTATAGACTTTCATAGAATATAGATGTATTTATCAACGTTGCTTGAAAAAATAAAACTACATACATATATATTTTGTTGCATAAGTGTTAAGACGTGTTGCTATTGGGAACTAGGAAAGCCAGTAAAGTGCCCCCATTCGTAAGCTTAATCTAAAAGGCTGTTATGTTCTATAAAAGAAAGAGAAGAATAGCTGGATATGTGCGATTTTCTATACGTCTCCAAAGGCAAGGAAGGCCGCTACAAGAGAAGGGCAAGAGCCCAGAGTTTTTCAACATCAGCAGCAGCTAGCTCAAAAGTAGCCACAATGTAATAACAAAAACTTCAACAACGACAGAAGAGAAAACATCAACAACAAAATTAATAAGAGCAAAAACTACAGTAGCAACAATAATACATTTGCGATCGAGTTATTTGACACAATAGAAATATGTATGTCGATAATAGGAAATAAGTTTTACTTTTAAAGATTTAGACATGCACGCAAACAAAAGCAATACAGTGGAGCAACTTTACAAGATTAAATATTTATGGAAGGATACTACTCCTTCACTCCAAAAGTAGAGAACCTGCAAACTGAATTACATAGAATAGCATACTGATCCGGGAGAGATCTTTGCATTGCTCAACGCGTGGACTAAACTTCCACCAATTACTATTCAAACATCAGCAATCGACTATCGAATTTATCTGCGCTGCTCTCAACCATTGATGAAAATATGGTATTTTTATTTCGAATTAAAAATTTCCAAACGATTTTCGAATCACTGAGAAATATGAAATCACAAGAAGCTGATAGCATACCGATCATTACGCTTCGACATCTCCCATTAGAATCAGTGAACATTCACATCAGCCTGTTTAGTAATGTATTCAGCGGAAGTCAGCGGTGGTGTGTACATTCCATTTCCAGAAGGAAGTAATACATTTATAATCCGCCAAATTTTCCGTCGGTAATTTTCTTTCCGAATATTTAAAAGAGTGATAAAGTTAGATAATTAGCAGGCCACCTAAAGCCAACAGCGCGGGAGAAGAAAAGTTAGGGAGAAAAAAAAGAGAGATACCGATGAACGTTGGTCTTCAATGTTCGCAGCTTACGATGGCTAGGAAATAAAAAGCCATAAGCGAGTTGTACGGCCTAGGGAACAATCACAATATTTCAGAGTACGTCCGAAAGTGGGTTTGAGGTTATACTGATGAGGATTCACAGTGAGACTGGTGTTATTGCTGAAAGTATGAAGGGGGGAATGCTATTGACTCTTTCAGTGGTGCGCTGGTGGTGGAGATAGCGATAGAACAAGGTGAGGCAAGATACATTACGTTTTATGTTCAATTCAAGCGTATCAATTTACGGTGTGATATAATCACCCATGTGAGTTTTATCGTAAGTTTTTGAATCATATCTAGCAGATGAAGTTTTGAGCGGGGAAATGCCCTACACAAGGATGCTGTATAACTAGGGATATTTTTTTATGGTTTAATTAGGTACAAACTTTTTTCTTTCTGACTTTATTTAATTTTTGCATTATTAACCTTCAACTTACAGTTTGGAAATATGTTTTGAGTATAACATTCCTCAAATGGTGCCTATTGTTAGCTTCGACCTGACGTACCCCTTCTAGAGAATTTTCCTTAATTTTTGTTAGAATTTCAGCCCCAAATCCATCGCTTCTTCTGGCCTTAATCTGTTATATGGTTCTTGGCTGATTTGCCTACACCTTACGCTTTAGGTAGACCCAAAGAAAGAAATTTGGTTCCGTTGAATTAGATAAACGCGGTGGCTAGTTATAGCATGTTATTCGATCGCAAAAATTTCTCTCAGGAGGGCCATCGTTTGACGGGCTGTATGAGTTGTCGCTCCTTCTTCTTGGAGCCACAATTTTGTATAGTTCTCCGCCTTTGGCCTTAAACAATCATGTTGAATGCCATCCATATTAACCGCTTTCCAAAAAGTATGGTCCAATGATCCTTTCTGAGGTTATTCCACACAATACTGTGTAGTTAATTGCCCTATATTCTGCAGGTTTGCTTATTTACGAGACCGTTTAGGTGAAAAATTGGCATCATCACTCATTATGAGGTTGTGAATAAATTCGTTGTTTTCTTGGAAGACTTGAACCAATTACATCTTATTTCATTTCGAATTTTGAAGAAATTATGATATGATCTTTGTGTCAGAATAATCGCATGCTGCCTCTCAAAATAAAATTGAACAACTTTTGTTCTTTGCACTGTACTGAGTACCACGATCCTACTCGTACAGTTCCCAAGTTTTCAGAACACCAGAATCTGAGTACATAAAATTCTATCGTAATGAGGTCTTGTACAATAGGGCGAACCTAATAAGAGTGGACAATTTCGTCATTAAATTGACTCGAAGGCACATTGCAAGAGCAATGACCTCATCGAACAACCTGATCTCCGGGGCTTACTACCCCAATTATATGTATCACGAGAGAGTTCGTTTTGACGGCTTGATTCCTCCAGAAGCGTTCCTCTACCTAGATAGCAAAGGTCTGATCCAGGATAGATTGGCGGTGCCGCTAATCTTCCACGTTGCTCGAATAACTACGACAGAGACGTCGCACACGGCAGTGCGGAGCGTCTCCGGGTCAGTAGGGCGGTAGGGAGTCGTGACAGGAGGGATGTTGCTCAGCAGCACCAGCAATTTTGGTGGCTTGTTGAAGAAGAGGATGCGTCGTCGTCGTATTCCTCCAGCAATAGGTAGCTTCATGTGAAGCAAAGTCGGTCAGTCTAATTTTTTTTTCTTAGCCATGGCCGGCTCACATAGTTTTAGGTAGGATTAAGTTAGATTTAAGTAAAAAAAACAAAAAAAAAATAAAAAAATTAAAAAAAAGTACAATAGATATATGTGCATATATTTATATATTAAGTATATATTGTATGTATTATGTATATATATATACTTGTATATGTATGTTATGTATTAGATGTAAGTAGGTTAAGTAGATTAAGATTTATTCTTAGGTAGTTTATAAGTGTTAGTTTTAAATTTTATAATAGAGTAAAAAAAAGTCATGTTACTAAGTTTTTGTTAAAAAATGTTTTCTTGGTTTTAATAATGAATAGAGATAGTATAAACATGTAACGTAAGATGCGTCGAAAGACATAGTTTAAGTGTTAGGTTTAACTTAGAGTGCCCGCATGGGGCCAGTAAGTTAGAATAAGATAATTTTAAGTTAATTAAGCTAATTTTTAAGCGTTTTTTTTGTCTAGCATGTAAGAATTAATTAATGAATGAAAATAAAAATGCATATAAACTGAAAAAAAAAACTGACAGTTCCCAAGTTTTTTAAAGTCAATTCTGGTAAAAAAGTAAACATACTTAAATAACAATATTATTCAATAGTTAGACCATAACGCAAATTATGCGCCACCCTGCTTACTGAGGCCAATTCAGAAGAACAGAAGCACTTCTTACATCGTTTAAGGAAACCTTTGGTAGCATTTTTGGCAACATCGAATAATGTGGTCTTTCCAACATAAATTGTTATTGACACACATACCGAGAATGGGAAGTATTTCGGTTTTGACGATGCAAGTGCCTTTTATGGGTAATGGCTGGATGTTTAAATTTCGCTTTAACGGCAGCAGACAGCAGAAGCAAGAGCAGGGACTTGAGCTAGGCAACGAATATGAAAAGCAGTACTGTCGTCAGGAAAGCAATATATTGGATTAGAAGTAGCAGAGACAAAACGGATGGAGCGGAGCTCATCGGCATTTATTTTGCGAATATCAGACTTGAAACCGTCCAAGGCAATTTGAATTGAACGTTCCGAAAGGTAATTCCTAATCCATTCCAGAAGAGATTTATCTATCACAAATGCACGCATTTCCGACAAAAGAGCCTGATGCCAAACTCTTTCAAATGTCTTAGAAATATTTAGTACAACTATCTTGCTTTCGTCGGATTCATGTACTCATAGACTTTGATTTCACTTTTCGGTGAGATGTGCCATCAAATCACCAGTGGACCTGTTACTACGAAAATCGTACTGCCGGTCAATGGGACGTTGTCGCGTTTCGAGATATTTCATGAGCTGCCGGTTTCCGTGTCCTTGGAAAGAAGGGACGCAAGTGGAATGGGTCTGTAGGAGGCGAGAGAAGAAGATTTTGACTGATGAAAAACCTTACGCTGTGATTTTGCCAGCATGAAAGAACACGTCTTCACATGAATGTGAGATATACCATCCGAACAAACGGATTTGTATATGTTAAGATCTATAAGTACTCTTGCTACTACACGAGGGAAGATTCGAATCGCACAAGTATAGGTGGAGACAAGGAACAATCTGGAAGTGTTGAGCTGGCTATACTTGCGTATGGAGCAATGAGCTTGCATATGGAGTGTCATTATAAATGAAAGCTGGGATGGAAGAAATAGGCAAAATTTCTGGTATTTTTGACGAACGTTCTAAAATGCTTTCTAACTTTGGGACATTGTGTTTTGATTTGCCTCAGTTTTTGGTCGTGCTGAAATTTCACACGCACAGGACGCTTGGCTCGTTTGAACGTTTTTCGATTTTATTTTGTCGGGTAGTGTATGCGATCATATCAACAGCGGCGTCCACTTCATATCCGATGAAACAGTTAAAATTCCTAAGGAATATGTTAAGTCCGCTCCAATTGGTTTTTTCATATTGCCACACGGTTCTTTTGCGAATTATTTCTTTAACTGTATGGTCAGTGTACGAGAAATTAGCTGATAGGGCACAATGGTCCAACGAGCATAGAGAGGATGGCACATCAATAGCATACTTATTAAGGTGTGAAGTTAAATAAAAGACCATGCTGTTGGCAGTATGACTATCAACGTCTAGTTTTCACGAGGGCTCATTTACAAGCCGGGTAAAGTTATTTTCTGCAGCGAAGATCTCAACACATTCGAATTCGAACAGCGCATCGAGCTCGTTTTAGGTCGGTTTGTAAATAAAGCAGTAGCAGTAGCAGTAGATGAAAATTTAACCACATGAAATATAATTCCTTGTTGGAACATGGATCACCTTGAGATGGAGTTGGTAACCTACATCATATAAATGACGAAACCGCGGTGAGAAAAGAATAATATCACTAGTTCGAAGCGAAAAAGTTTCATATGTGAGTGTTTCGAGGAATGTGGGCAGTAATCTACCTATATTTCACTAAGTCCCAAAACAGATGGCCTGTATTTACAGACATGGACGTATGTAGGAAAGCCATTATTTTTTAACCTGAGTATATAGGCTACATGCACTCTGAATTCCCGTGTCATAATCACAAACAAACACGAACACCGAGGATGCTGAGAAAGGCTGCGATGTGAAAATGCTGACGTATATGCTTACCACCAAATAGTTAATCGTGAAGTGTGGCGATGTGAGTTCTGCTGAAATATTTGACTGGCGTGGCTGACAATTTTAGGGCACCTTTTTCTAGGGCCTCTACGGATACCACCAAGAAATAGCGGAGGAAGTTTTCGATCGTTGGACAGCACACGGAACCATTTGCTTTCCAAAATGTATTCAGATACTTTAGGATCAACATCTACTTCTTAACAAATATGTGGATGTTTCTTGGCCTACTAGAATGTCCCATGTGGCTTAAAAGGAAGTTTATTGTAAAAGATTCAAATGTTGAGGGTCTGGCTAAATCTATGCAGAACGTCATAGTCGGAGTATAGAAAGTTATATTCCAATCAGGTCTTGAATAATAGATTAAACCTAATAGCGATACAAAGTTCATTATTAAGTTGACTCGATGATATATTGCAAAAGCAATGACCTCGAAAAACAACCTGATCTCCGGGGCTAATCCTGTGTACCACAAGAGCGTGCGCTTCAAAGGCTTTAATCCTCCAGAAACGTTTCTGGTAGATAGATAAAACCAGTTTAAGGTTTACGATTTATTTTAATATAGTTGTAAGTTTTTTTTAATATATATAAATATAAATGTTTTTTGGCTAAGTTTTTTTTAGTAAAACAAGAAATCAACTAGATTACGTTGAAAGACGTAATTGAAGTGTTAGGTTCAACATAGAGCGCTTTTATGAGAAATGTAAGTTAGAATAAGATAGTTCAAGTTAATTAAGTTAGTTTTTAAGCGTTGTTTTCTTGTATAACATGTAACAGTTAATGAGGTAAGGAATGAAAATATGTCGGAAGTTATGATGAAGGAAGATAAAAATGAACAAGAGAATATTTGCCTATACTTCAATTTTTTATTTTTACGAACTCAATAAAGGTGATTCTCAAATTTGCTAAATTTAAGTGAAATTGCGGTTGCAACTCGAGTAAATAATGCCTCTTCTTGGATGAGTTCACAGACTCTAGCTTTTGCCAAGTTAGTGGGTTCTCCTACTCTATGCATAGGCAATTAGACCTCATTTTCACCTCTGACCCCATAAACTCCTCTGTCTCGCTCTGTCTCCTTTTACTATCGACCATTGACAACTTTCACCCACAATTTCTTCTTTATCTTTTCCACCACTCTCCTATCTGCTCCACCCCATCTGCAGCTGTCTCTTCTTACGACTTTCATAAAGCGAATTTCCGCAAAATTAACGCATATCTTAGTAAGTGTTCTTTTGATTTCGCCAATATGTCGCTCAAAAGTGCTCTCTCTATTTTCTACAGGGAATTATTCAATTCTATTTTCCTCTATGTCCGCTTTCGCACAATAAAAACCCTTCTACGAGCCCCCTGAGGTTCAGTCGTAAACTTTGCTTACGTAACAAGAGAAACAAATTATGGCCAATTTTCTTCCGATCCAATTCTTCTGTTGACTATTCCAACTACCTCGGGTAATACCTTCAATTCGACCAGCTTTATAACGTTCTCTACCAGCGATACTTGGATAGTGCGAAATCAAGGCTTATAAACGATCCTAAGTCTTTCTACCAATTCGTTAACTACAAAAAAAAAATTCTGACGGTTTTCCTCCATCCCACTCATACAATATACCCAACGTTTTTGTTATTTTTTTTAAGCAATCTTCTGCCTATAATCCTTCGTACCGGATCCCTCTTATTTCAAATACCTACTTAACTTCCCCATTGGCCCCTCTATTTCTCAAAGTAATAGAAAATAAAATACAACAAATATCCATATTTCTTAAAAAGTGTTCCTCAAACGTTCCCAAACCCTTGTAAATGTTATCCGATTGTCGCTCTCTTGAGGTGAATGTCCACAGATATGGAACTCTTCTTTCATAACACCGATACACAAAAAGGGATTAAAGAGCGAAGTCACTAATTACCACCCCATAGCTAAACTTTCACATATACCCAAACTCCTCGAAAGCATTTTGTAAGAAACCTTAAGCTTACAGTGCAAATCTCTTATTTCGGCTAATCAACACGGCTTTCTGAAAGATAGATCAACTACCACCAACCTCGTCGAATTCGTGTCCTCTGTTCTCTCAACTTAGAAAGTAGTAAAGAAGTTGACGTTATAACAACTGATTTCAGTAAGGCTTTTGACAAGATATCTCATAACCTAGTCCTGTGCTTTGAACCTATTTTGCTAAAATGGATATTTTGTTACCTAGATAATCGTGTTTATAGTGTTTTTCCTATCGGCCCCTTTCATGGCCACTTCAGGTGTTCCTCAGGGTAGTCACCTAAGCCCACTTCGCTTCATTCTAACTATTAACGATCTCGAAAAGGTCATTCACCACTCAGCATTTTCTCTCTGTGCTGACGATACGAAATTTTTTAAACCCATTTCCTCACAACACGACTCCAGCCTCCTTCAAATAGATCTAAATAGTTTTTCCACCTGGTGCTTCAAGAACTGCTTAGAACTCAATGTCACCAAATGTCAATCGATTACCTTTTCACGTAGTCTACTTCTCCACGGTCAACCTATATCCCTTATTCAGACTATCCATGACCTTGGTATATTATGCGACAGATAGCTTAATTTCCGCTCGTATATCGATGAGATAATTACTAAAGCAAACTCATCACTTGGCTTCGTTAAAAGATGGTCTAAAGAAATCTGCAACCCGTACGCGACCAGATCACTATACGCCCCTTTCAACGAGTTCACGTATTCCGAATTGAGAGGATCCAGCGTCGTTTTCTTCGATATGCTCTTCGAGGTCTACCTTGGAACGATCCTCTAACCTGAATACCCTCCCTATCGAGACCGTCTCAAACTCATTTACCTGAATAACCTTGAGGAACGAAGAACATTCTTTTCATTCACCGACTCCTCTACCAATCCATTGCACCACATATGACTCTAACGAACAAATCTCCCGTATGCTGCGTAAGGCAAACTCCAACCTTTCCGTTTTCGATTTTATTCGCAGCACACTTTCACTCAAATTCGATCTCCTTCACCATCCCTAACTTTAAATCCTTAATTAAATATTTTGTATTTCTAGTTTTTAAGTCCTGGTTTTTTAAGCTTGAATTAAGCCTAATGAATGGGGGCGTTAGTCCCCACCAGAACTAAAAATTGTATGTAGCTATAATCCATACGAGTTTGAAATAATGTGTTTTCAATTTCAGTATTAAAATTGATGAATTAATAATATTTATTTATTAATCAAGGACAATACTTACAATAAAAGGTAGGGAATTCCACATCGAAGAATTGGCGTTCGGATGTTAAGCCGACAAAAGTACTCGTAGTTTGTATGAGCATACACGATCTAAGCGACTAGAAGAAGCATAGCTTCTTATATAGATATGCAGACTGCTTTGTTTGCATAATGTTGTGCAACACAACCGCTGATTTGATTTGTGTAGAAGAACCCGTGATTATATCTTCTGAGATTAAATACGAACAGCGGGATGTTATTATATACAACGTTTAGATTTCTTCTATAATAGTAACGTGGACAGTAGAAAATCTTACACCAATATAATAGGATTGGCAGAAGGAGCGTTTTTGCCAGTAGAAATTTTGTCTGTGTAGGGATAAAATATTGTGTGGTCCAACGACTAAAGAGTTCGTATTTCACCATAAAGCTTCCTTATGGAGGTGTTAGAGGTTAAATAGTAGGCTAACATTTTTGGTGGAACTGACGTACTCTATTGGGCTTTGGGCTAACTGAATTGGCGGAAAAAGAGATAAGTCTAGTTTTCTTCTATGAATTACAAGGGCTTTAGACTTTTCGGAATTTAAGCACAGCACACACGCTATGGTCAACAGTATGTATGGGAGCAGGAGTTTGTTGTTAGGGTGTATGTTATCAAGTCCCAGTGCATTTGATCTGACGGCAAGTAGAAGTCCAAGTAAGACTCGCTGGTGTTTTCTGGTAAATGATTTAATGCGGTCGAATTCCTTGGGAGGGGATCACTCGGCGCTAAGATATTCAGATAAAGTTTGTCATAGTCGATGTTGGTAGAAGTTTTTTTCTTTTGTTTTCCTAGCCTTACTTCTCGAATTTGATGCCACACCTCATTACTAGATGAGCAACTACTAAATATTATATTATAGAACATCCGATTTGTCTTTCTAATTTGAGATACGATTTTATACCGTATTGAGCGGTATCTGTTAAGAAAGTTATCAATTCTATACTTAATCCAGCATCTACATGTGTCATTAGCTGCATGATGTTTTCTAGCAAGAAGTTCGTTTGCGCGATAACTAATATGTTATTGTACCGACGGTTTTTAGACCAGGTCATTGAAGACTGTTTTGTAATGCTTTATTTATAATACATACAGAAATAAAGTCCTTTTTACTACTACTACTACTGCTACTATAGGTATAATCCCAATATTTACAATATCTTGGTGCAACGCATGATAGTTAATGCTACGAAAATATCTGTAAACGATATCTGACTGATTATTTTTGACGTTGTAAGTTAGAAAAAGTAAGTCGCATTATCAGCAACGGGCTATATTATAGAACAGTCCTATGCTAGAATTGTATCGATAATAGTCAAGGCTGTATTTGGAATTGGTTGAATTGGTTGTATTCACAGGACTTAGGTCAAGCAAATTCATGTACTCCAAAAAGCCTTTCGAGTTGGCTAAATCTAGGAGATTGCAAACCTCTTAAGGACGCCGTAGAGTGAAAGAAAGGGAATATATTTATTTGGTCTTCAAACGGCCCCAAGTAAGAACTTTTTCCTAGTTGCACGTGATCCTCAAAAAATAGACGACAACAGGGCAACGACTTCTACACAGGGGCATAGTTGAGCCTGCCGAGTACATACAATGGAACTCCACCTCCAACAAGATCGTCCCTATTAGATTGAAAAAAGCTTGTAATCTTCTACTTTATAAATATATACCATTGAGTAGATCGGGGTAGAACCACGTTTTAGAGACACAAAATATATCAGTTTTGGAATTTACAAATATATTGTTACGCAGAACTATGCCTGCGAGAAACGTAAATTCCCACGAAAAATTCCAACAAGCAGCAGTTTGATTTCCCAACAGCAATACATATAATAACTTAAACCAGTGGGAATAAACAAAAGTGCAGGGCAATTAATAAACAATCATAAAAGGGAGTACGTAACGTAATTTAACGGTTCATTTTGTAAAACTTCGAATTCAGTGAATTGTTCTGGCAGTGGTCCTCTGTGTTCCAGTGTCATCATAAGTACCTACATAGATACTTAAGTTGATTTTTTTTTTAAATCATTTCACTCGTTGAGTAAAAAAAAAACACCGGGAAAACTGGAGGTATATTACCCAGCCAAAATCTAGCCCGCGTGTTCCTTTGTTTTTGTTTTTTAATATCGTTTAAAGCTTAGGCATAAAAATATGCCTAAATTCGTGGAGTTTATGAGGCAAGCTCTAAGCATTTCGGTGGCAGATATGTAGACCCTCTTGTTGCGCCTGGATGACCCGAATCATGTCAGTCAGATTTCCATGAGCTCCACCAACAGTGGATCCCCTGGCTTCTGGTGTACTATCCATGTTCATGGTGAGTACAGGCGTTCAGTGTGGAAGAGTAATAAGAAATAATTCGTTAGAAAACTTACCATGGCTATTGATAGTTGATATTTGCGTCCACGATAAAGTTCGAAATACCTGAGCAAAATGAAACCGGTATAAATTCGAAACTGAGTGACTCTGTTAATATTTGTACAAAACTTGTACAAACTTTTATGTAAGTCGAGCCATAAATTGCTGGCTAAGATTATAGATATTGATGTTCATTTGAAAATAAACATTTATAAATACAAATATATGATTGTCTAATGATTTTTATTCACGAAATAATTGGTCAACTACAAAGGAAAAATACAAATTCCACATCAGTTTTGTTAGTTGGTCCAAAAACAAAAATCAGCTTTTGTCATGTTCCTAAGATATAAATACATATAAATACATAGACGTATATATGTTTTTGCAAAATAGATTAATATCCCCTATTAATCTAACAACGTCTATAAGGAAACCCCAGAATAAATTTGCATTTATAAATATCTCATTTAATTCAGGATAGTATCATCCAAAGAATTTCTTCTCGTTCAGCAACCGGCCCCTCTGTACGCAATAGCCCTTCTGAGGATTTGATTTAAATTCGCGCCAGAACGTCTCATTATTTCGATCATCTCCGGTCAAAGATGTCCCTGAGGGTGAAGTGCCCTTCTTGTTGTGTTCGCCCATTTTTTAATTTATCCCAAAATAAAAGCACTAATTTTCACAGATCTTCCTCATGCAAATTTCTTGCTACGTCTTTCCACGAAACCATTCATAGTATGGATATATATATATACATATGTATATGTACGTTAATACAATATAAAACGTCTGTGTGTTTCCATTCCTACTGAACGGAACATTGTTATCGTGGGCAGATTTGTGTTATAAGTGGTTTGAGATAGTACGCACCCGATGGGTAGATCCCTCAGCCCAGTTGTGCTACGAGTACATCCCTTTTAGCAATAACAGCAACTAGGTGCGATAAGGGAAGGAATTATTTTAAATAATAGAAAACAAATGGCGAGATGGGTACAGATAAAGTTTATTTTGTTTTTTTTTCTCGTGTAGATTACGAAGAAATAAAGGGGAGGGGAAATCAAAATTGATGTGGGCGGAATGCTATTGAATATTGTGTGGTTCTGTGAAGCTGTGGTAAACGAGAAGCTGCTGGCAAGACAACGTATTCATGGTGGCGCAAATGTTGTAAGCTTAACAGTTAGAGTTCTTTTTTCTTTAATAAACAAAATACCAGATGAATTCGTATGCAAATAGGAAACAGAAATTCCAACTCTGCCAAGATAATTGTGTTGTTTCTTCTTTGCTTTTATGCCTTAAACTGTACGTTATGGTGTGGTTTGTGCTGCTGCGAAAGCGTATAAGAGGGATATATTTGACCAAGAAGAGTATGTTAGTATATATGTATATGTGGCATTTTTGATTCAGAAAATGAAGGGGGTTATCGCAAATTTAATTAGTTGCTGGGTCGGCTTTAAAATTAGGAATTTTTAATGGTGAGACTTTTTTAATATTTTTCGTCGTAATGGAGATTTTAGCACTCAAATTTTTTAATTATTTGTACTGGTCGCTTATTGAATCAAACTGTTTAACGGAATTAATAAGATGTAATTTCATATATCTGTGCAAGCATTCAGTCATAGTTATTAAATGCTAAGGCAAAATAGTAAAATATTTCGGTCAAATAATATTTTATCGGAGACTTCAAGAAGAAAAGAAAAACCTGACGCAACATCTATTTTTGCGATTAATTTTTTGTTTTTTTCATATTGAACTAATGCAAAAAATGCTTAAGAAAGATTGTTTTGACAAAAGCAATACAAGATCCTTTAATTTCATTGTGAGTGCATTTTTATTAAAATTAATTCATTTACACTAACGAGCCAGACATAAATGGTTAAAAACTAATTTAACTTATTCTAACTTGCCTTTGTTATGCGGACCCTCTAAGCTAAACCAAGCATTTTACCTATGGCTTTGGGCGTAATGTGATGGTTGTTATGAAACTAAAATTAAGAATATCATGAGTTACTTTAAAATAAATTTTAACCTACTTAACCCTTATCCTGTACTTCAAAAAAAAAAACTCACATGGTATTTGTGGGTCAAATTTGCCCAATGTACTTTTCATTTAGCAATAAATTTTGAACACTTTGAGCTTTTTGTTGAATATTTCGTGCTGTCGAAGCGACTTGGGCACAAGTAGCAGCAAGATCTCTTTAATGTCGACACTGTAGCTTGTTCTGGATTTTTTCGTGTTTGGGCAATTTTGACCCATGTGTACAGGATAAGGGTTAAACCAACTTAATCCATTTTAATTCTAGTTAAATATTAAATACGTTTATATATTTTTTGTGTTTTTTTCTTTCTCCTTCACGATAAACTTTTTACTGCTGAGCGTATTAAAAGAATGTGAGATTTCATTCCCCGACTTACAACCGAATTGATTACCCAGTACTATACATTGTCCTTAGCCCACTTCGTCAGGGTTCTATTGATTGATTCTATTTTAATATTCTATTTCTGTTGGAACAGCAAAACTCAGCAAAAAACTAGCCCATTGTACTTTGTATGTATATGTTCCTTCTACTGAAATTACTCAGTTTGCTTGTCCTTTCACAGAAATGTGAGTAAGCGTTTCAGTGATAAAGTGCCTTCAGTAACAGCACCCGCCGTATCTCGCGTCATAGGATTTGTTTAGCGCACTAAGTGCTTACCAAAAGCATGGTAAGCAGTCCACAGTCTTTTCTACTGACGAAAAGCAGGAAAGACGCCGACACCATAGAGACGCCAAGTAACATTACTTTATTCTACCGGCAATCTAGAGAGTCATCATATGAACCTCAACTGCAAGTGGAAGCCGTAAACGACCTCTGAAACTCTCCTTTGAGCCTTGTTCAGAAAGTTCATAAGCCATTTCATTTCCCAGTGACCAGGAATCTAAAGCAGACTCAGTGAATTTAGCTTTGTGACTTCGTTCAGTGAAGTCGTGAGAGCATTCAGTAAGCCATTAAGCGTAGATTGGCTGTCGTCATAGATGCAGATGTTTCGCGGTCTCTACTGATTCTTCGCAATATAGTTTTTTGGTTTCAGTATTGGATACATCTCCGTTTGGAATATAGACGCAAGTTTTCCTGATCAGGAGTCACCAGCACCGCATGCTAAATCGGTTTGTGGAGTTATCCATGAAGACTTTCCTTTCGTAGCTCAAATTCCTGGGTAGAGGTGAAGTCGATTTGGTAGATCTGGGGTTCTGGTTCATTGCGCTCGACGGTATGTCAATCTGACCAGAATCGAAAGACAGTCGACACGGAAGGCCATCAAAGCTCCGCTTCGTATTGTACCAAATGCTACTTCTTTCGAAACAGAAGATGACATTGAGAGTGCAGTTTGTGATCTGAATATCAAAAGGTGAGAGATTCATTACTGCCAGGCGTATATATGATATAATAATTTGCATTTTCATAACCGTAGCTGTGCACATTTTCGACGTGATATGTTTAGCCAAGAATGACACCCAATTACTCAGCTTCGCTAGAGAAACGGGTGATGATGCCTTTAGGTCCTTCCCGTAAGGGAAACAACCACAGTTTTGAGAGGAATGACTAAAAGTAGTCTTACTACCTACGATTAAGAGCAGACAGTCGCTAGACAATGTAGACAGAACAGGTACATCATGCGGGCATGCCTAAGCATATACGTCAGAACTATTGAGAGCGTTTAGCACTGAGTCGATTAAGATGCACCATAGGAATGCAGACACTACCCCGCCTTCCAGGCGAATGCGTTCGCAAAACAGTTTTGCTCACATGATTCTCGATCACTCTTGCCATGCTTTTCGCCGTGAAAGAGGTCAGACTGATAGCTCTAAAACTCTTGGCGAGCATGTAGTCATCTTTTTGATTTTCGGTAGAAACGCTACACGCAAAAGTTTTAATATGTATGGCAGTGGTAAACCAACAGCTGGTCTTTACCATTTGTAGCGTAATTCGGTATATACTATCGGTGCCAGGCGATTTAAAGCCATCAAAGTAAACAACCATCTACTGGTTCTGATTAGATTACCTTTGAAGTGGATCTCAAGCATGAGACAGAGAGTTTCTGCTTTCAGGTCTTCTTAGTGATTCCAAGCTCAACAATTTCCCCTTTTTGAGTTCTTTGATTAGTGTTCTAGTTCTACCGAGCGTGTTGATATTTTCATAAACGTCTTGATAAGAGAATAGGATGCACTACTGCTGCCTTTCAATGCTCTTGATAATTGGTACTATTAAAGAGAATGTTGTAAATATCCTCCTTTTCTAGTTAGTTTCGTATCTCATCGGTTATTTCGAATTCCTTAATTCAGAGTGATTCGAAGATCATTCGAAGCGCTTCCTTCGAAATTAATGGTGGTAGTTCCCTCTCATTGGCGATGACATTACTTGCCATGACAAGGCACCAGAGTTCTCGAATCGCCGATTTTCAATATTATTTCGCAGGTAGTAATCAGAAAAATGACTTGATTGGTTGTACAATGGAATCAAATATGTATGTACATACATATCAGTTAGAAAAATATGGTAAAGAGTGACTAAGCACTAATGAGTCAAAATTATGTTCATAGAATTCACATAATATTTTTTTACAATTTAGCAGAAATTATAATATATATAGATTAATATAAAAGAACAAAATTACACAAATTTAATCTAGGAAAACGAGAACAATCTACTTGCCTAGATATGTTATAGAAAATAATAAATAAAATTAACAAAAGAAGTGTGTAAGTTTTTATGTGGAAAGATTGCTAAGATAAAGATAAATCAATCTAACATAGATGTTAGATCATCTGTAAATACATTTTTTTTAATTACTAAACAAACTCAACAACCGTATTTTCAAGACTATTGGTTGGATGCCTGTTTATACGAGTATCAGAACCAGTCCCAGTTCTACTAATGAAAATGCAATTACATAATATGTAGTTGCAATGCATTCTCCTTACACTTTTCTTTGTTATAAATATATCAAAGGATTTTGGATGCCGTTATGGAGATCATTTATATTAAACCCTGATCTGATTGATTAAACAAGTTGATCAATCCCAGTGCGAATATTATTAGTTACCTTCATTAGTGCCGGGTTATTCTACGTAGAGCCAGAGTGATGTACAAAAAGTAATTTATTTTGTCGTAAGTGCATAAACATTCTTCTGTAAATTATCTTCTCGAATATCTTGGAGTGGTATTGCTGAGGCAGTGCATATTTTGTCATTTTTATGAACCAAAATTACGAGTATATTTTTGGCATTTCTGAATACCAGGAAGGTTGAAGAAGTAATAATTGTAGAAAATACGACAGAATAAATACGGGAGAGAAAACTCTTTTGAATACCATATATTTCACAAAAAGATCGGACAATATCTGTTTGCTCAACTCGCCGATACAAAAAAGGGGCAATTGATTTGGCGCAGACATGCTGAGATTTGAAGTACTCGTTCATTGTATATTTAGAAAATCCATGTTTAGTTTCAGTCATAGTGTCGCTTTATCATCTATTTTTCTTTTGAATGGAGACTTCTAAGTTGCTAATCGTGTATTGGCCAAAAAAAAAACAAAAAATTCACTTGTGCGGACAAAGAAAAAAAGCGCCAACACCATCCACAGTGGAGGCATCCGAACTCTCCTGTCATACTGTTGCCTGTACTCAGTTACTACTTGTTGCTATATTACATTGTTATACAGCACGGGCAATGACTGAGTGAATACAACAACCGATGAATAGCGGGTTGTGGGTATGAATTTTTCCTCTTGTTGACGTGTAGTCATTCCTGGCTCGTTTTCCTCTGTCGGGTTGGTCGTGAAGGAACGAAAAAGACATTTCCCCAACCTTGACAGTCTCTTTACAGCTCGAGTCGTACCATGAATTTTCTTTTAGTTTATTACTCTTCATCCGATATGGGAGGAAGGATCTCATTCCAAAGACAATAAAGTCTGTGATCACATCACGAGCGGCATCCATGTCGTTATCGAGGAAACATAACGACCAGTAAAATTTCTAAAGAAGCTGTTACAACCGCTGCAATTGGCTTTCTCGTATTGCCATATGGTTCTGTTAGGAATTTTTTCTCTAACTGTGTGGTCGGTGTAGGAGAAATTAACTGATACGATACAGTGGTCCTCTTAGCACATTGACCTTGTATTTTTCAGGGATCTACCTTTGTTTCACTAAGTGCCAAAACAGCTGGTCTGTACTTACAGATGTAGACGTAAGCAGATAAGTGATCACCTTTCAGCCCGCGAATACTGGCTATATACACTCTAAATTCCCAGGTCATTGTAAAAAAATGAGAAACACAAAAATCACAAACCCTGTCGATACTAAGTTCAGCTGTAAAGTAAAACTTTACCCAAACAGTCCAAAAAGAGTGAATCTGACTAGTAGGTCAGCAAGACATTTTAAAATGGAAATAATTTAAAAGAATTATGGCAAAACCACCTGTTTCGTTGGGAGATTTGGAATGTTTGAATAATCGTTGCTGTTTTAAATCGTGTTATCGATGCGGTCTCTCGTCGACCATCCTTTATGTCAATGTCAATTCGGCGCCGATCAACTGAATTGGGCATCTCCAGAGAGACAACAACAGTGAGTTCGCTAATTGGGCGAAAATGATCTCGGACTAGTCCCATTTTTGGCTCAACAGCTACGAGTATGTCAACAAGTAAAATTCCCATATTTGGAGCAAATACAATCGAGATGTGTACGACTAAGCATCAAATGGATCCACAAAGATTGACTGAAATAAGGAATAAGAAACTGTTTCCGTCAATTGAGCGATATTGAACGACGTTAACCGACTTTTTGTGGTAAAAGCTCAACGACATCAATATATCCGATCTGTGGTTCCAACAAGACGGCGCAATATGCCATACAATCAACGCAACGCTCGCAGTTGTGAAGGAGAAATTTGGCCACTTGTTCATCTCACGGCGAGCGTTCATCAATTTGCCGCTGCGATCACGCGATTTGATACCACTAGATCATTACGTCAAGCCCTTAGTCTACGCTAACAATCCAACCACTTTGGAGGACCTCGAACCCAACATTCGACACGCTATTGCCGGAGTAACGCCGCTCATATTGGACCGAGTCATCAAAAATTGGACCGACCACTTAAAGTACTGCCAGCGAAGCTGAGGCGGCCATTTGAATGATGTGCTATCTCATACATGATGGCCTGAGCGTAGCTTCAAATTTATTTGTAAATCTCACACCGTTGTTGTTTTATTTAAATTGTCCTATCGTTCTTGTCTAGTCACCCTTTATTATGTGTAATGTAAGTAATACTAATTGGTCAGTAGTTATTAACTTTATTCTTCTCACCTATGTGTGGATTAGTATTATATCCCACAAGTGATTATTTCATCGCTTTAAATTAATTCTGGCCCTATTGGTGGTTTTCCTTGTTTTTTTTTTTACAGGCTGACTTACTTTAGGACGTATGAATCGATGATGGCTATCGAAATACAGTCGTTTACTATCGTTAAATATTCCACTTTTGTTTCTGTATTATTTTTAAAAAAGAACATACATTTTTCTGGTAACCATTTTATCAATATGATAATTTATAATTCCATCGCCGTTTCCCCTATTACATTTTTCTTCACCATCTTCTCTAAAGGCCAATTTTGAATCGAAATTTCTCTAACCTAAGGAATTTTGGAATTAGTTTTTTTGTTTTATTAAGATCTTTAGTTTTCATATTCCAATTTATTAGGTTGGCAAAAAGTCCGGGAGTTCTATAAGCACGGAATCATGAACTTGCCAGAAAGATGGCAGAAGGCCATCGAACAAAATAAGAAAATAAATATAACCAATTGAACAAAAATATACCAAAACTGGGTGTCAAAGCTCATTTTAATTCCAGGGTTAATAACAATAAATAAAATAAAAAAAAAAATTGAACATCAAAAAAGTATGGCCAAATTTAGCATTACTCTACTTTAGGGAATTAGAAACAAGGGTGGAAAAGGTTTAATATTTAGTGTGAAATCCTTCCACATTAATTATGGCTTGTAGTTACCTGTCCATAGAATAAACCAGATTATTTGTTGTTTCGCTGGATATCTTATTCCATTCTTCAACGATAACTTCTTTCAACTCTAGTTTCGAAGAAATTTATCGTTTTCTTACAGCTAACTCCAAATGGTTCCATAAATTTTCTATGGGGTTCATACCAGGTAATTGGGATAGAGCTAACAGTTGCCAAAGAGCATTATCCAGCAGCAATTCTTTTATTTTTCCAGCCGTTTGCTAGGGGTCGTTATCTTGCTGAAAGGTAAACGTATTCCTAAGATCAAGGTTTTCCACGATTTTCTCTAAATTACCGGGAAAAATATTGTATCAATACACATAACACTTGACATATGACCTACAACCCTTCAACAAAATTTATATTTCTAATGCCACTTGCTGTCATGCACCCCCATACGAAAACATTCCCTCCACCATGTTTCACTATAGGTACAATATTTTGACTCTGTAGTTTTTGGTATTTCTCCGAACCTATTGCCTACCATTGCTGCCAAAAATTTTAAATTTTGACTCATCCGTAAAAATAACAGATTCCTAAATCTCTCTAGGTTTGTTTAAATGTTTTTTGGGGAAATCCAGCCGCTTTATACGATTAATACGATTAATTTCCCAAATGAATGGCTCCTTTCTAGCAGGCCTTCCGTAATATTTTGCTTCGTGTACAGCATTATGAAGAGTTTGGACACAGACATTTTTTTCAATTAAGTTTGGGATACTTCTCTTTCTCTGTATCAGAAAAAAATACGAGGCCACCTTTTTCTCTTTGCATTTTCTATTGATCCCGTGTTTTCATATTTTTTTACAAAACTTCTAATTGTAAATAAACTAATTTCAAGTTCTTTCCAATCGCACTATTTGCTAGATCCTACATATTTGAGCAAAAGTACAGCTTGGCTAAAACACTAGTATCTAACTCTTTTGATTTGCGGGTCACTTTTGAGTTATTCGTTTTTAATTGTTTTTTTTTAATCACTACAAACACGGCCTAGAAGGTCAAAGAATTTAAGTTGACTTGTTTTACTCTTTCAATTGTATCTAATACTTTCAATGACGACAATTATTTAATGAACAGTATGTATTGGCAATACTTTTTTGATGTGTTAGTTCGAATGTTAATTTTTTTGATTCATTACTGTAAACAATTATTTATTGCATAGCTTTGCTCTGTTGTTTAAATTGAAATATATCTTATTAAATAAATACTGAGGAGTTTAAATTAAATTCGCCATTACTGTTTTTATCTATTGTGAGTTTGTTTTTATTCCACACCAATAAAGAGAAATTACAAATTACATAGTGGTTGAAACCCTTGATTCAGTTATCTTAAGTATGATACCATTCTCTCATTTTACTGAATTAATTCTAGTGCCGTCTTCTTGAATGGCTTTTAGAAATGTAGCGAAAATAGAAGATTTTGGAAAGTTTTTTTACCGACGTTAAAACTATTTGCGAATTTTGTTTTTAATTGTTGCTATCTCTTTGTTCTTATCTTATCTAGCTGTTATATCTTCCATTTTTAGAATAAATGACGTCTATTAATTCTTTGCTATTTTTCTCTGAGTTTTATCGATTACCTTCGGATATTTTCCTTCTGATGTCATTTAATACTTTTGTCAGCTAGGCACTTTGCGTTTGTGTTCTTCTCGCTGTTATTTCTTTCAGAAAATTCTATTTGAGATATATTTCGAATAATTATTTCTTACAGATGGTTGAACCAATTTCGATTTCACTTTATGCTTTAATATATTTTTTTACCTCAAAAATATTGTGTGTATTGTCAGAAATGAAAAGCCTGTAAAAGTCAAACCATAAACTTAAACAGGCGTTCACTATCTATATTTTCGCTTAGAATGATAAGCTGACGCCGTTTGTCAAGCCGATTAAAAATTCTGTGCCAGGATGACTCAAGCTTTACCATGTCTGTTCGAAAAAAAATGTATTCAGTCCGGTCAATTAAAAGTCTTTTTTCAAGTTCACAAAATCTAACGCAGGATTTTAAATATTTCCATTTCTCTTCAACGGGCACTTACGAAGGTAGTCCCAGAAGTACCTGACCTAAGAAAGAAAATACATAAAAATTAAGAAAAATTAGTTTATTCTCTACGTAGTCTCCTTTTAGTGTGAAGGCATAACACTGACATGTAGATTTGGCTGTTGTAGGGTTTTTCAAGCACAAAACAAATTCACAACCTCACATTCCGAGAGAAGAAAAATCTCTCCGTCCTATTCGGACTCCCACCCCTGGAGAGTCAATATCGAAACCAAACTCACCTGAGTTTCAAACCACTACATCACAAACTTTCCTTTCTCCTCCTTCCATCTTTCCGCCCGCGCCCAGGCAACAGTATAAGGGTATTCATAACCCCTTAGGCACGCGTAAATTATAAAAAAAAAAAAAAAAATACACTTTTGATAGCGATGTCCAACAGCTTCGATACCCTGTATATAGTGAGAATTATCCAACTCCTTAAAAGAGCGATCAACCGCAGACTCCACCTCTTTACTTTTGGCAAATCTCTTACCACCGAGCCATTTTTTCAAGTTCGGAAGTAGAAAGTAATCCGAGGTGGCTAAATCTGGCGAATAGGATGCATAAGGAAGCAATTCGAGCTTTAGCTCATATATTTTGGCCATCGTGATGACGGATGAGTGAACTGGTACATTGTCTTGATGAAATAAACCCTTTTTCTTCGCCAAATGCGGCCATCCTCACGACGCTGTTTTTGTTCTGTTGTTAGTAATCGCACCACCCATCTTGCGGACAGCTTTCTCGCGTTCAATTTTTCTTTCAACATGCTGTGTATAGCTCTTTTTGATATGGCTACCATATCTGATAGTTCACGCACTTTCAATCGCCAGTCATCCAATACCAATTTGTGGATTTTTTTCAACATTTCTGATGAACTCACCTTATTTAGTCGACCGCTACGATTTTCGTCTTGGCAACTCGTACGACCTCGCTTAAACATTGACACCCAATATTTTATTGTTATAAACGAAGAAGCAAACTCCACCAGAGTAGAATACAGTTCTGTTTTGATGTTGGTTGGACTGAGGCCTTTTAAATAAACGTATGACCAATGACTAATTTTTTTCATATTTAAAATGTCATTGAGAGTGTTCACTATTGATGGCTGCCGCACAAATACTAAAGTTTAAGCTTTGCAAGGTTGGTACTTTCTACAACTGTCATTCTTTTTAAACAACAACCGCCATTTATTTACCCTCGTATTATCTCTTCTCTACTAGTGACGCCGTCTCTGTACATTGAAGATATTTTCAAGAAAAAAACACTTGGGTTATGTCGTATGGGTGTGTCTATATCCAAACCAATTGTTTTTACAATTTTTGTCCGTTTTGCTGTTTGTTCGAGCATTACAAAAAACTAGTGAACCGATTCTAATGCGGTCTCATTTCTAATCTTGAGGACTGCGATATTCGGTTGAATAGAGTCGAAGTGACAACGAAAGAAACATTTTAAAAATTTTAACTACCACTACATCCGCTGTATATAAATATATGTATATGCATCTATACGGTTCAGAACCACGAAGATGTTGGTATATCATCGGTTTCAATGATTTTCGCTACTACTTTTGGGGTAACGTATCTAAATGAGTGATACCTTAAAAGTCTAGTTAAGTCTAGTTAAGTTTAGCACTTTACAACGAATTAAAATTTAATCAAAACAGATATACCGTTTTTGTGTAATCGATGTGAAAATGTATATAAAAATTAAAACTATTTAATAGTTTTACCGATGTGTGTAAGAACGAGATGATTTATGAATTTGATTAAATTGAAGTTAAGAATTGTGGTATCTATAATACTCATGGGTATTTATTGTACGAAAACAACTAAGGTGGGTCAAAGAGATTAGAATCTTAAACGGATGTGGCTGCGAGTATGAAGTTTTCATCTCGTAAATTCCGCTGATTCTTTCCAAATTGCCTTTCCAGTCCATACAACACCAATTCCTCGCCACCGTCAACAAGTCGCTGGGCCAGACGTAAAGACGATTGGGGTAGACTTCCGAACGCCTTGCTCCACCCATGGCTAACACCACGTAGCGTCGGCTGTTCGATGGCCAGGGCCTACTCGAACCTCATCATTTACGCTCCCGAAAACCAAACAGGTAAGGGCTCAACCATAATTGGCGAACACAATTGAAGCTAATGTCAGAACTGGGCGAAAAGTTTCCATAAGTTACTTCAAATGGAAAAGTTGCCATAATAGGATTTTCAAAACGTATCCCTCTGTCAAGTCAAGTTTTAATTTGTTTTGTATTTTTTGTATGTGCATTTGGTCGCGAAAATTATTTTCAATGGTCTATGAAAATTGAATGAAAATAATCAATTACAAACACCATTGCCATTTTTGTTTTGTTTTCGCTTTTACGAATCCCAAATGGAGATTATAATCAAATAAGCTGTGTTATTTCCAATAATAATGTTTGCTAAAGAAATTAATTTATTGTACTTCCCCCAAGAAAGACCACTGCTTTTCGCAGTTGCAAATAGTAATCAGTTGGTTAGATATCAAATTTTCGTACGGAATGCGATCCGAGTAGCATTTTACGTACGAAAATGTGTATGGATGTAATATGCATGTATGTCGAAAATTAACTTTTTCCCATACGCATTGAATCATTTACTTATTAAATTCTTTCTCTCTTTGCATACACACTTGAAGTACAGTAGAATCACAAATACGATCCTATATAAACATATAAACTCATAATCATATCAATTGAAGTTCAGTTGCAAATATCCACGACAACGTTCTACATAATCTTTTATTCTAATTATATTTAATTTTACTCAATTGTTTATTTTTTCGGACATTTTATTACAATGCCAAACCTGTAACCAACGAATTGAAATACTAATGTAAATTACATAAAAATTAGTTAACCATTTACTTTCTATTTACCATTGTAAAACATGAAATTCATTTTTTTTTTTGTTTAGGAACTTAACTCCTAATAGGATATGTGAACTCTTTAAACTTTAGTAAAACTAAACACCTAAAACGATTTTAGTTGCCTGCAAAAATGGTTGTCTTTCGGGTCCCGGTCGGGATCGAACGCCCGGCCCGTCCGATTGTGAAGTCAATACACTACCACTTGCGCCACAGTCACCCACTAAAAGTTTTATTCATTAAAACCCTGTGCAATATTTTAAACCCTATGTAAATTCAACCGTCAGGGAGCTTTTACCAATTATTCACTATATCAATACGGGCGAAGTTGCCGGTGTAAGCCAGTTTATTATAAAATTACGTCGATTTTATGTAAAATGTGTCGGGTTTATTAAAATTTGCTCTGAAAATGGTATAAGCCTTGTTCATTTCCGTTATAATTTTGTAGTCCTCTTAGTTACCTACTAACTTGCTTCTACGACGCTATAGTTCGGGGTGGACTACGAGGGTCAGGTCAGTAAAAGCTAGTGAATGCTAGTTGTGCATCTGAATGACAGTTGTGCATCTTTCACTTACCGAAGTTTCAGTCATTTTGGATGCGCAGTTTTTAGTTGACAGTCGTTTGAGTGAGTCGATGTGAATGTTTTTTTGTGAAAATGGAAAAAATTGAGTATCGAGTTGTTATTAAATTCTTGTTTTTGAAAGGCAATACGCCTACGCAAATCAAAAATGAGTTGGACTCTGTGTATGGGGACTCTGCACCATCATTTACCACAGTGAAATTTTGTGCAGCCGAATTTAAACGTGGCCGTAAGAGCTTGGGAGATGATGAACGAAGACCGCCGAATTAAAGTGAGAGAGATAGTAGAGGTTATGAAAATGTCTAAGGAACGTGTTTCTTACATATTAAATCAAGATTTTGGCCTGAGAAAGCTGTCCGAGCGGTGGGTGCCGCGTTTGCTTACGTTAGACCAAAAACGTGTTCGAATGAACATTTCCAGCGCTCTGTTGGTGCAGTTTAGGCATAATAAATAAGAGTCTTGGCGCCGATCAGTTACTGTAGATAAAACTTGGATACACCATTATACGCCCGAAACAAAAACTCAGTCAAAACAGTGGACTGCAAAGGGCGAGCCGGCTCCAAAAAAGCAAGAACTATTTTTTTCGGCTGGGAAAGTGATGGCGACTGTTTTTTGGGATAGTAAAGAGTTATCTTAATCGATTATCTTCGAAAAGGAAAACCCATTACAGGAGCATAAAACGCATCATTACTTGCCAAGCTGAAGGCAGAAATTGCGGAAAAACGGCCACATTTGCAGAAAAAGAAAATCCTGTTTCACCAAGACAACGCGCCGTCCCACACCTCAGCGGTTGACATGGCGAAAATCCATGAATTAAAGTTTGTACTGCTTGACCATCCGCCTTATTCACCAGATCTAGCTCCAAGCGTCTTCTTTTTGTTCCCTCATCTAAAAACTGCGAGGACAGAGATTTTCGTCAAATGAGGAGGCAATCACCTTCGTGAACAATTATTTTGCAGAGAAAAACACCAAGTACTATTTGGATGGGTTAGAGAGATGGGAACACCGCTGGGAAAAGTGTGTAGAGTTACAAGGAGACTATGTAGAAAAATAAAAAAAAAAATTTGAGAAAAAATGTTTTGTATCATTGTTCGGCAGGAAACTTTACAGACAACCCTTGTATGTCCTTAGCTGTCTGCAGTTGCATGATGAGGTCGTCCGCTACTGTGTTGTCAATCTGGCTTGGGGTCGAACACTTTCCGGGCTGGAAGGCTAGTGTCCATGCGTTGGAGGTGACCTAATCATATAAGCCGTGCTATCTGAGCTTTTCTGACGAGGTCCGCTCCGTTGTACAGTCAATATCCATTGACGTAAAGGGGACCAATAATTACCCATATGTTGTCGTCAGTGTAAACGATTCAGCGAGGTAAAGTAGGACTGGGGTCTTCTATAATTTAATTTTGGTTGCTCGAGAGAGTGCTTTACTACTCAAGTGACTTCTTAGCCCAAAGAATCAACGATTATCAAGCATGGTTCTTCGCATGTTGACAGAGTTGATATGTAGCTGAACCGAGGTAGATAAAATCCCTTATTATCTCAACGTTGTAGCTGCCTATCGTGACGTTTCATTATAGGTATTGTGGTTGACTTTTCTGGCCTAAAATCACACTGATAAGGGCAGCCAGACAGCTGGCAAAGGGTCTTAGGTATTCATATTATACGGCAGACAGTACTTTGTATGCAATATCGAGGAATTTTATTCCCCTGTAGTTGGAAGAGATCAGGGGATCTCTGTTCTTTAAGATCGGACAAACAATGCTGAAGTTCCATTCACCCGGCATATTTTCGTCAACCCAAATCATCGACCCCAATCAGAGCCTGCTGCTTTAAATACCTAGGCACTGAAGCTATCGGATCTAGCAGATAGGTTGGACTTAAGCTTGGAAATGGCTGTTCTGACTTCATTTTGGTCGGGTGAACCGAAAAGTTGTCTTCGCTCGTCTGGGTTGAATTTTTCATTCTGTCTGATTGTGGGATGTTGTGGGATAATCACAGGTTAACAGCCTGCAGAAATAATCGTTCCAGATTTTCAACATCGACTGCGGATCTACTACGAGGTTTCCTTCTCCACCCAACAGATATCTGTTCGGGATTTACAGCTTTATCATGTTCGTTTTATTTTTTGGTATGACCTCCGAATTTCATTCATCCGTTAGCACTTTTCTAAGGCCTCCATCGAGTCCTCATAGCTATCTTTTGTTTTTTTTTGTTTTGAGGAGACTCTCTCGTCATCCAGCCAGGTTTTTTTTGTTGGGCGGGTTGAAACCCGGCACATGATTGTTCTTTGACAGTGATGCAACTGGTCGTTGGCGTTGGACTTCATCACAATAATTCGGTGGGTTGGAGCTGTTACCGATATCCGTATCCGTATCTTGTCTACAAGAAATTAATGGCCCGAGTCGATGTTAGCTGCTCGGAACGTTCGGACATCCAAAATACTAGATCTCCACTAGTAGTTGTCCTGCACCCGGTCTATTAAGGGTTCGAATATTCCACGTGCAGCTCGGAAGATCATGGTACAATAGTTTAACCGTATGCCAGGGTCGTCGGCATATTATCTGAAGCTATTAGCTTGTTCGTCACATTCTTTAGTTTCTTCCATATAGAGTTGTGAGCCCAGTGACGGTGCAGGAGAGTATTATGCATCTAGTCGAGCATGCTTTTGCCATTTGAGCCTGCATGAGCAAGAATTTACTCCTGTTGTTACCGTGGATCACCTCTGGGAGGTAAGGCAAGAACTAGGCTACGAGCTTGATTGTTGTGCTGCTGGTCTAATTGAAGTTAGGGGACAGTCAGCAGTCTTCCGATCAGTCGCCGAGCAGATCCGCTCAAGTGATATAAATATAGTTTTAGGAAAGATACTTACAGAATAAAAAAGTAAAATGCTGTTTCCTTATACGTTGCCCATTACGGTACATGTGGGCACAAGCATGCTAAAATTTTGTTCCTCCATTTCACTTTTAACAAAAAAAAACCCTGTTCGTTTCTCTTTTTGGATTCATTCGTATGATTCGTAATTCAACCGAAAGCCTTGCCTGTATACATAAACTTGTATATATGCATACACTTGTAAATGTGTACTCCTTGCGTATTCATATACATACGAGTGTGTATATATATGCTTACAGTTATTCAGCTCCCTGCAATTGAAATAAATTGTTTGAAATTTAAATCCCACGCTGATTTATTGACAGCAGTTCATCTCCTTTATATGTCGTATTTAATAGCAGCACCATACATACACAATCTCACATATAACCATCTGCACGATGTAAATCCAAAAAATAGCAGAGATTTACTAAAGCTCGCGTAATCAAACCTCACCGGCAGTGCCGCAGCGCCTACCCAAAAATGACGTGTTGTTGATGAAAGAAATACAAACTCTTTGCGGATGTGGATGTTTTACCTAACTTCATGCTTAAGTACATCAAGAAGGGTATAGGAAAAAAAAAACTCAAACACCAATTCCTCTGCATCGAGAGCCCGCGGCAACAATTTAAGCTCTTTGATTCTACTATTTCAACATTTCTGACTTAAATGGATGTAAACATTGCCACCACCACCACCACCACCATCATTTTCACCACAGGAAGGCCGGCTCATGCTCTTAGTCCCACTTCCCCGTGTGTATACACCCACGTCAAGTTATGCGCTGGCACGTTTAGGATTATTGAAACAAATAAAGCACTTGGTATTTCGAGATCACATTTTCTCATTTTTCGCTTCTTAAAAAGTCCTAGAAATTTCCAGTTGTTTTACTCTATTTTTATTTTTTTTATTTTCGTAAATAAAAAGTATATTTTGTCCTTCGACACTCAACACCAAAGTAAACAGTCCGACATTTGCGTCAGGATCGAGTGCAAGTAATTTGGCTACCAAAACGTGTCTTTTCACATCATCAGAATCTTACATTTTGAAATTGAATACCAATCGACCGAGGATATCTCTTGAAATGTCTCAAGAAGATGCTGGTGGTTTACATCGACGTAAGTGGGGTAAGAGGTAATGTAAAATAAAGCGTTTTTTTGGAATTTTTTCTGCCCCTGCAACGGTTGTTTTCCTCTCTCATTATTCTTCACGTGCAAAAATTGTAATGTTTAGTGGATGGAGTAAATTGTTCATCACCTAAAAGTTTCAATGGCAAAGAGGAGGATATTAAAGAAAACTAAAAGCAGTGAACTGTTAAAATTCGCCCATGAGGGAATTAAAACGAGTCCAATACAACAGGGACAGGTAACTCATTAGGCACGTGCAAAGCATACAAAATATACCGCGCTATCAATATGTAATGAGAGGAAAACCTATCACGATTAAGTGTCTCCACGGAAAATATACCTTAGGATAAGGAAGGCCGATAGTGTAAATGTGTTCACAAGTGACGCATAGATTCCTCCCGTAATACAATGGGTAAGCCATGATACTCGTTTGGTGCAGTATTCCCTAGACGCTGGGAATTTATTTTGATTGAAAAAATGTTCCCATTTTGCACTTCAACAACGTGGATGCAAACTTATATTTTAACACGTGCACATATGGGTTAGGAAAAAGAGGATTTTGGAAACATGTACGCCAAAAGAAGACCCATAAACGCAAATTACTATGCCTCCTTAACACTTTTACCCCTAGTGTTCGTTTATTTGCGCCTTTTCGTTGCCTTTTTTTATCGGTAATTTTCCAGCCTTATGAATCTTTGAGCACTTTTTAGCACTTTAGTTCTATGGTTCTGTTAATGGGCTTGCAGTATCGCTCTTTGTGTAGCGTTCCTGCCCTCAAAGTTATCCCAACTTTCCTTGCCTGTAACAAGATGGGTTATATCATCAGATACGTTAGTTTAGCTTTTTTACTTACAAAGCCGAGATACGAGTAATTTTTTTTTTGAATCGCCTACAGCACGGTTTTTGTTACTTATGGCAGAATTCGAAAAAGCATATTTAGCTCAAATAAAAAACATAGGTTTTCATCAGTATTTTCTTAAAGTGTGTATAAATAAAGGGATTAGGTGCTATACATTCGAAATGGGTCTAACTTAATTGTTTGCTATTTTCTTTAAGTGTTTACTTTATTTATTTCGATTAAAATTAATTTTTGTTATCACAGCTGAAAAGAAAATAGACTTCTAGAATATCTGCGATACCCTTTTCAAAAGATTTACTGGGGTTTCACACAATTCCTAGTCGAAAAAAAAGAATAAAATAATTTGTAAAATAATGAAATTTCAATATACAAATTAATAAGCTTTTTGCATTTCAACTAATATTTAAATAAAGTAATATAATATTTATTGTTTAAAACTTCAGTTACAAAGTCAAAAACATATAGTAGGCAGAAACAAAAGGAAAGTGATACCAATATTGCTCGCTGATATTGAAAAAATGTTCAATTACATTCATATCAAGTTAACCAATTTCGGAATAATAAAGTGGTTTCGAATTAAAATCAAAGTATTCTTAACCTATAAATAAATGCGCCAGCATATATTGGGGGTTGCTGAAATTTCCCAATGTATCTAAGTCATACCTGAGAGAAATATTTTGAATTGCAACACATAATTAATACAAATGAGAAGCTATCAAGGAGATGGCTACATCAGGTCTAAACATGTGTACAAATGCCAACGCAAACTAAGCGAACTGGATAGGAGAAACAAAGTAACTAGCACTGAACATCTTGACACGTCGAAGCTAATGAACCAATAAACTGGGCACAACCCTTAATAGGTCTTAAGTTATTTTATTGAGGAAGAGATCACGTGAAAACATAAAGATTTTACATAAAAACTAGTTATTATTATTAGATGATGTTCGAAAATGTAATCCTTTTAATCAACTCAATAAGCACTTTACCAGCAGTGGTCCATGGAAATTGACAGTAGCATTCCGTTGCTTCGAACCTTCAACCGCAACACCGGTCTCTCTATGACTGCTCACCAGTTTAGGTTCAAGCCCATTTTCGGACGTACTCTGAAATATCGTGATTTTTTGCCAAGCCGTATAAAGGGCATATACTGACCTCTTTATTACTCATTACAGCCTGCAAAATTCAAGGGCAGCGTACATCGGGCTCTCTCTTGCTTTCTGTCATATCCGTATAAATATTTTATACCACTGAACGTACTCCCTCTGGTCTAGCCTAAGCATTATGAATTGTTAAATTGATTAAATAAAATACAGGGTGTGCATCTAGCAAGAAAGAAGGTTGTGTTTTACATTAGTGACGACGAGGATGGGATAGAATCTTCAAGTTTTGCATAAAAAAATACTTACAAACACAATTACTAAAAAACGCGTGCAAAATAATTACAATAAATAAGAAATTTAACTACGCACAAAAACAAAATTCAATACGCACACGAAACTACGTACAAAGTGTTAACATAACCTTCTTGTCGACGTGTTTCCATACACATGATTGGATACAAAAAATTACACACTGGCTATGAGCCAGGAAGATAACCAAGTCTTGCAGATCAATCAATTAATTATGACTGACTATTCTGTCTTCGAGAAATTCGACAAAACCAAATCTCAATGGTCCAAGTGAGTGGAACGGTTCGAAGGTGCAATGACAATAGTTGGAACAACAGAGGATAAGAAAATACACCTGCTTCTACACTACATGGGTCAAGAAACTTTCGATGTTCTCTCCGACAAATTAGCACCTGCTAAACCTAAAGACAAAACCTACTCCGAGGTCATCAAGGTTCTTTCTGAAATCTTCGATCCAGTTCCATTAGAGATAATGGAAAACTGTCGTTTTCGTCCTCGAAAGCAAAACGACGCAGAAACTGTAGAAGAGTTTTGCATAGCACTACGCAAATTGGCATTACACTGCAATTTTGGTGGCTATTTGGAGACAGCGCTCCGCAATCAGTTTGTCTTTGGAATACGGAGTCCCCGAATACAAAACCGGTTATTGGAGGCATCCAATTTAACGCTAGCAACAGCGCTGACCACTGCAAAAACTATAGAACTATCAGCACAAGGTGGAGCAGAAATCCGACAACAAAGAGAGGGCCAGCCTGTAAGTTACATTCAACAAAAAACAAGACCAAGGTACTATAAAACAACCTACGAACAAATTTGGGAAAAATGATGGTGGCAAACCAAAAAATGATGTGAAAGCGATTGATAAGAGGAAGTCATATTGCAATCAGTGTGGAAGCAAAGACCACAAAGCAAACAAATGTCAGAGTCGAAACTCCACGTGTTCTTTCTGTAAAATCAAAGGGCATCTGAGAACAGTTTGCTTTAAGGCACTAAACAACAACACAAATTATATAGACGATCAAACTAGAGAAGAGTCAGTAGAAGAAATTTTTTGTGTAGAATCATATAATTTAAGAAGTAAACTTTTTATTGAACTAAAGGTTAATAATTCTACCCTAGGTTTCGAAATTGATAGTGGTCCTCCGGTTACAATAATCAGCAACAAGGACAAGGAACACATTTTTCCAGATGAGGAATTAAATGCGCCAGATACGAAACTGGTAAGTTTTTGTGGTACAAATCTGAAAGTGTTGGGGTTCTTCTTAGTGCGTGTTTGTTCTGGTCGAGCTATATCAGGGTTAATAAATGTAGATTCTAAAAAAAAAATAGTCGTGAGCTGAAGCTTTACGTTGTCGAATCAAACCGAAAGCCATTGTTAGGCTGGGAATAGTTACGAAACATTAAGTTAGACTGGAACAAAATACTGTCTTCTTCGAGTGGAAAAATTCAAGAGGTTTCATCTATTAAAGATAAAACGTCAGTTCAAATCAAAAGACTCAAAGAAAAGTATTCTTCATATATTCAGTAGATCATATATCGGGCTAGTTAATTACTACGGCAGATTTTTCGAAAAGCTCAGTACGATATTGTATCCACTTGACAATCTGCTTAAGAACAGGGTCCCATTTATTTGAGATAAGAATTGCGATAAGGCGTTTCAAACTGTGCGAAATACAATTGAAATGGAAACATATTAATGCATTACGACCCTAGGTTGCCGTTAGTGCTGGAAACCGATATGAGTCCAGTTGGGGCTGTGTTGAGTCATATATTTCCTGATGCTAGTGAAAGACCAATACAATTTGCTTCGCAAACGCTTTCGTCAATATAGCAACGTTATACACAAATTGTTAGAGAATCGTATGCTATAATTTTTGGCATTAGAAAATTATATCAATATGTGTATGCGAGAAAATTTATTTTAATTATGGACAATAAGCCTCTAACCCTAATTCTTGCACCTGGAAAAGTATTACCAACACTATCGGCAACCAGGATGCAACATTATGCAATTTTTTTTGCAATTATTTGATTATGAAACACGTTACAGAAAATCAGCCGAAAATTCAAACGCTGATGTTTTATCTCGTTTACCACTTTCCGAGGTACATTCTAAAAAAGATGAAATTGGGATAATTGAAATGAATGCTATCGAAACTTTGCCTCTCTCCGTCGAAAAGTTGCAAGCTGCAAGTGAAGACGATGAGGAGGTTAGGGATTTAATTGACGCCCTTATGTCCGGTAAATTCATAAGCCCGGATAAACGTTTTGGCATTGACCAAACGCGATTCACATTACAGCAAAATTGTCTACTTCGAGGTGTGCGAGTGTACGTCCCAAAAAAATTAAGAAAATTGGTCCTTGAAGAGCTTCATACAGCTCATTTTGGAATTTCTCAGATGAAATCGCTAGCACGAAGTTTCTGTTGGTGGCCTAAAATCGATTTAGCAATTGAAAATGTGTCAAAAAACTGCGTTAAGTGAAAGTTAACGAGACGAAACCCAAAAAGCGTTACAACCCACATCTGGGAATTAGCCAAGAGTCCATTTGAACGAGTACACGTTGATTTCGCGGGTCCCTTTATGGGAAATATTTTTTTATACTTATCGACCCATACACAAAATGGCCAGAAATACATATGTTACCGAATATAACCACTGAGATTTCAATCGACAAATGTCGTGAAATCTTTTCGAAATTCGGTATTCCAGAAGTTCTGGTTAGCGATAACGGTGTACAGTTTACTTCCGAGAAGTTTCAAACATTTTTAAAATTTAATCGAATCATTCAGAAGCGAAGTGCTGCATATCACCCTGCCACGAACGGATAAGCAGAACGGAAAGTTCAAACTTTCAAAAATAAGCTTAAACCATTAACTGTAAGCCCTCAGAAATTGAAAAAGAATTGTGTAACATTTTATTAAACTATCGACGCACCCCTCACGCTGGTATAGACGAGTCGCCATCGTTTCTAATGTTCAATAGACAAATACGTTCACGTCTTGATTTAATGTTTCCGAAAGGACCTTCTTATCAACATACAAAAGAAATACATAACAATTTTAGAAAATTGTTTGTCAAGGATCGAGTTTCAGTTCGCGATTATAGTGGTAATTCAAAATACCAATTTCAAACTGATATGAAGGTTCTTGGCGCACTTCATTATACTGTGAAGTTAGATTATGGACGCATATGGAAACGTCACGTCGACCAAATTCACCGTATTGGCTCAGGTATTGTGGCCCCCCAAGAAGAAATTCCAATCCATTATGATATGAGGCAAAATCCAAAAGTAATGGAAAGTGAAAAACCAAAACAGTGCGACACCATTGAGGAACCACAATCCTTTGAAACAAATCCGCTACCAGTTTCAACTAAAGAAGAAAATTTAGAACCAAGCATTCCAAAACCGGTGCTAATTTCGAAACCCAGTAGAGAAACCCCATAAGAGAAAGAAAACAACCAGATCGTTTAACATATAATCTAAAATTTGATCAAATTAAAAAAAATATTTGAAATTAATTACTAATACTAGAAATTTTTTTTTTTAAGATGAAAAGTTCTAAATATTAAATAAAATAAAAAAATGAAAGCCTTTTTTTTAAGGAGAAAAGTCCTATATATCAAATAAAAAAAAATACATCTATACGTAATACATCTTATTTTGTTTTATTATATTAAATTAAATAAAGAAACATTATTTAAAGAGTAGTATTACATTGTAAAACAAACAAAATTATTTTTACAGATTCAAAAGTTAAAATGAATTCATAAACAGATTTATTATATAATCGTCTTTATTTTGAGATTTATTAAATTAGTTATAAGAATTGAAATACATTAAAAGGGGATGACTGTCATATCCATATAAATATTTTATACCACTGAACGTACTCCTTCTGATCTAACCGAAGCATTATGAATTGTCAAATTGATTAAGTCAAATGAAGTGTGTGCATCAAGCAAGAAAGAAGGTTGTGTTTTACATTACTTTCCTCCGTGATTTTCCTTAGCACGCACTTATTGATTTTGGTGTTTTATCCGTTGTCGATAAAATGATAAAGTTGGGTTGCATTTTAAAAACTAAGGTGTTTTAGCATAAGTATTTTTGAAAACTAAAAGGAGTAAAGAGGTCAAAAGTTCGATAGAAAGTTGAATTAATTTTCATTGGATTTTCAATAACTTCAGAGACAAAAGCTAGAGTAAAATTTACATACTTAGTGATTTTTTAAATTCTCATGACTACAAGTTCTATGACACCCCACTTCTAACCACACAAATATAGATTCCAAAGACGTCATGTTCCGTAGATTCCAGGGATGTTATGGACAACATGTGGGCTTACTTATACCGCTCTATCTTTCCGCGAATGCGTTTGAGGCCCCTTCTACCATCCATTCAATATGTTAACGAATTATTTTTAAATGTTTCGATACCTTATTCGGAACATCCTTTGATCAAAATCTAAAAATTATACCGTGCTAAATATGGGAAATACGAGTAAGCATATTACCATAAAGAAAATTTTGCCTTATGAATTATCTTTTACACAATACATATATCAACCCATACCTACGTACAGGCACAAAATACTATCAAATTTACAATAAATACAATAGATACTATGCAATAAAGTACATACATATATATGCATATTTAAGTCTGCTTCATCTGCTCTGCTTATCAAAAAATACAAATCCAATTGTTAATCCAAACGAATCGGTGCTAAATGGATCTAATGTACCAAAAAGGGCAATGTACTAGATGGATTGAAAAGTGAACTCCTTGACTGCTAGAATGCGCTGCTACTGCAAAAAAGGTTATGGTGCCTTGAAGTCCGTTCATATTTATGCAGACATGCCAAATTTCAGTGCGATACTGTCTTTAGTTTTGTTTTGACAGCTGATTGTTGTTGACGTGTTTGGCATCATGTTGAGTATGCACAGAAACGATTTTCGTTCTCTTATAAAACAATATTTTTTGAGAGGCAAAACGGCGAAAGAAACAAAAGAAAAGTTGGATAAATATAATGGGGCTAATGCTCCGTCAGATTACACCGTCAAATATTATTTTCGAGAGTTTCGTTGTGGCCGCAACTCCACTACCGATTAAGTCCGCAGCGGTTACAGAGGACAATGTCAAAAAAATACATGAAATGGTGCTGGCTGATCGGAAAGAGAAGGTGCGCGAGCTAGCAGATACCACAAAGATTAGTACTGAGCGCACACGCCATATTTTGGGCAATATTCTGCATATGAAAAACGCGAGAGCATTTCGAAAGAGTGTTTGGACTTGCTGATGTGGAATTGGGCGGACTTTTGGTTTCGATTGGTAACTGGATTTCGATCCCTCGGAGTATTATCTCTTCCCAAACCTCAAAAGATGGCTCATCAATAAAAAATTCAGCTCACGCGATGAAATCATCGACGCCACAGAGGAGTATTTTGTATTACTTTTCGGACGGGATCAAGAAGTTGGAAAATCGCTGGAATAAGTGTATCAAACTAAAAGGGGACTATATTGAATAATATAAAAAAATATTTAAAAAAAAAAATTTAATTCCCAAGGTCACTTTTCACTCCACCTAGTATATGTAGTCAACTAATCTTAACAAATCTAGTACAATAGTTCTTCCAATCGGCATTTCAACTCATCTCTGTAATTAAATTATAATTTTTAGTGAAAAATTTTAGATTTTATATCGCATTACAGGCATCAGGGGCCAGGATTTTTAAGTTCGACTACGGCCAAATAAATATTTTGTTGTAAATTTCATTTTCTATAAGAGTGGTTAACATTTTTTATAGCAACATAGCCAAACAACATAGCAAATCTAAGCAAACCTATACTTGAGTCCCGTTATTTTTCTATTAGTATTTTCTTTTTATATTTATAACGTAAATCTGTTTATCTAGAAACTATGTACTTCTTCACGGATTGTTTCATTAAAAAAAAACTTGAAAGACTAGTTTTTACTTAAATTTTTACTTATGTAAATTTTAATGGATGCACTGTACAAATTTGAATCTTACATCTCTAATATTTCGCCTTTTACACAAATTTATAATTCAAGGTAGATCGGTCAAATGTGTTTTTTACATGGCTTTATTAGCTCTATGTCGTCGATGTTAAGTTTTGCAACAACATTTTCGACTAATATAGTATCACACTAAGCTAATAATTTGCCTGTGTAAAGATCACTCCGCACGACCAAAACTGCTTGGCAATGTCACTTGAATGACACACTTTTTAAATAACATTGATCGTTTGTATGATCTTCTACTCGTATATTTGCATCAAGTACAATTGCTAAACTGATGGAAACCAAAATGGATTTTGTTTTCTTTAATGTTTATTGGCAATGCTTCAATGAGAGGGTCGAGAAATTTTTTTTTTAAATTATGTATTCTAATAGCGATATAACGAACATGTTACCAGCTGGTATGACGTTTGTAAAATCTTATTGCAATGTATTAAATATTTATATGTATTAAAAGCATATCAAATAGAAATAACATCAAAATGGTAAACAAAACACTTGTGGATAAGTGTAAATAATTATTGAAGTTATACCGAGCGTTTTAATCAAATTTTGTTACTCCTAATCGTGAAGGCCAATTTTCGACAACTTTATTAAGCAACTGCACAGCTTGCCATTTTGACTCTAAAATGGATAAAACTTTGATTTTTTAGATATAGACTTTTATCATATTTTCTCACCAAATTAGATTGGCATGACTGGAAATTAGTTAGTTTTCCTCCGTGATTGGATTTCAAAGAATATTCATGGTTTGTGATTTATTAATATTCTTACCTAAGGAATAAAATTGATGCCGAATAAGAAACAATGGAAATAAGTATATATTCAATATCCAAAGTAAATAAAACCTTTTTTTAACCCAACTTGAGACTTCTAGTTTGTATTAGAAGAACAAAAATTTTGTTAAAAAAACTCGCAGAAACAGTTTTACAATTTATAAAATTAAAATTATACATATAATAAGGAAATTGAATATAATCACATTTAAAACTCTTAGTCAGCCATTATTCACTACTGCTGCTATCACTATCTTCCCTTTTCGAAGACCATTCAGTCGCATACTACAACTCTTCAGTCGACCGTTGAGCAACTAGTTGCTCTACCCTAGGTTTTTTTGGTTTTAGGTACTAGTCGCTAAATGGTTTCTGGGGTCTTCCCTCTCTTGTAGAAACTTCTTCATTTTGAATATTTTCACCTGCATTGATTACAAATTCTAAGCTTAGCCAGTTTTGAAAACGCTTCTCAAATGCACTTCTGTTCCGGGAACTAGCTTTCCACTTTGTTTTTATAGTGATACAGAAGTACTCAGCAGCCTTTCGCAATACCTCCGGATCACGTGAGTTGAAATGACTACTTAGGCTGCCACAAATAACTCTTTCCCTGTCATCCATAACGGTTGAAATCCAATTCTGATAAAGGCTGTTGTTTGTTAGCGTCAGCTCGTGTCTTAAAAAAATTTACTTTTGTCAAAATCGCAGTATAACGCACTTGATTTAGAGAAATTTGGAAGTTTAAACAAATAACTTAAGCCAGGAAATAAATTCCCCCAACATGTCTTTGGATGTATTTTAGGAAACGCAAGTTAAAATTATAATATTTCTTACAGTTACGTATTTAAGGACATTCTGAGCCTAAAGATGTATACAAATAAATAGTCAGTTACTTACCAGCAGCAATTTTCTTGTTTTAAGTATGTAAAATGAAAAAAAGCTTGTTGATCTTGAAGGTAATGATACTTGGTTGAGTTACAAAACAAAAATGGTCAGCCAATAACTACACTTTTATTATATGAATAGATCAGCAAACTTGTGATCTTCAATATAAATTCCTTATAACTGTTATCCGGAGCATGTGTTTTGAATTCAGTAGGGCTCATTTAACATCAATTAACTCGATTACATAGAAAATATTTTTTTTTTCTGGTTTATCAGAAAAGACTAGCGACTTCACATACCCCCAAAGAATGTAATCTAAAGGTACGAGATCACAGGATCGTGGAGGCCAGTTCACAGGTCCATTACGCGAAATTATGCGCTCAGCAAATGTTTCTCTCAATAACTTGATGGTGTCACGCGCCGTGTAGCATGATGCGTCATCTTGTTGAAACCAAAGCTCTGTCACGTCAATGCCATTCAACTGAGGAACAAAGAAGTCAGAAATCATGTTTCTGTAGCGCTCTCCATTGGCGGTAATATTTTGGCCGGCATCGCCCTTAAAAAAATATGGATCGATGATTCCACCAGCCCATAAAGCAGACCAAACAATAAGTTTTAATGGCTGTAAGGGCGTCTCGACAAACACTTCTGGGTTTTCTCCACTCTAAATTCAGCAATTTGGCATATCCATTTAGCTAAACATGTTAAACCAAAATTTTGCGTTGAAAATTAGGATCTAGCTGAATCATGTTTTCGGCCCATTCACCGAACCTACGACGCGTATAATGGTCTCATGCGGTTTCAACTCTTGCACAAGCTGGATCTTATAAGCTTTTAAGCTAAGATCTTTCCGTAAAATCTTCCACGAAGTGGATGGGCTTGGCTCCAATTGTTGTGAACCATGGTGAATCGACTCATTCGGATTTTCCTCAGCACTGCGCTCCACAACGGCAATAACTTCTTCTGTTCGCACTGTTTGTCGTCTTTGGGGATGCGTATTATCCATAAGAGTATACGTGGTGTGAAAACGATTCATCGTGTTCCATATAATTTGCTCGAATCGGCGATTATGTCGACCGTAAAACGGACGTAGCGCACGATAAGTCTAGCGAACCGAACCATGGTTTTCAAAATAAGTGCAATTTGCAAGCATTGTTCTGCCATTAATCTATTTATGTTAAAATGGCAAAATGTACTAATTACAAATTAACTCAACTGTCAAATTGACAATCTGTAGAAACAGGGTTGCTAGTTTAAAAACGTAACCTCTAAAAAAAACGCCCTTTATTATTGTGATTTTTGCAATGGATTGTACCCGGATTGCTCGCAAATTTTATGTATTTGGTGATACGAGTGACTTAAAGGAAAATGTATTACCAACTTATGAAGATGTAATGAATTGTTACGAATGGACGAGATATTTAATAAAAAGTACCAAAAATACAAAAAGGAACCAACTTTTCAACTAGTAGCTGGTATTGTTGCGGAAAACGCTGAAAAGCATGGAGAAAAAACAATTAGAAGATTTTCTATCAAAGTAACATATGTATTATTTGATATTTCTGCCTGTGAATTTTTGAATTTTACTAAAGGTAAAGGAAGAAAACTTAAACAGAAAATGTCAAGAAGTTTCACAGAGCAGCCAGCAACGAAGTTTCAACTACTGCTACTTTTCTCATGAACAGGAACTTTTCCTCTTCTTCTGATGCACCCGAGGATAATCTGGGTGTGGATTTTCTACCAGCCAAAGTAAATACTCGTAAACAAGAACTCGAGACTTCTGTTTCTATGAATTATTTCGCATTGCCTCGAACCTGCGATAGGGTTTCAGATAGAGCAGCCGCAGCTGTTTTGCAAAATGTAAAAATGCCTATTATTGACAAAAATAAACTAAGAAGAGAAAGAAAGATGGCTCTTTTATAAAGAACGATAAAATTTTCTAAGTACCAGCATTGTACTCGTACTTCGATAGTTGAAAAGATAAAACATTACTCATTACAAAAAAGCGTAAACAAATTTCATATAAATAGTAGTAAAAATACATATTTCGCTAATTAAGGAACCAGATAATAAATATTTATAGAAGGGGTGACAATAAATTATTTTATTTGTTTTATATGTAACAGAGGACATATTATTAGATCATTCGATGGCTATTGTTAATGTTGGAAAATTTGTTAGTGTAATACGGTTAATGAAACAAAATGCTAAAAGAACCTTTACAGTGGATCATTTGCTTATTCCATACGAACGAGTTGCAGTTTCAGTATCTGTTTACTTATATTGATGGCGTCACTTCTAGCTCAGGAACGTTTAAAGGACTTTTCGGAAAAGCTTTGAAAGACTGCAAAAAAAGGTGTTGTTAAATATTAAAGTATTCCAGATGAAATATATCTCAGTTCAGATCAACTGTATTAGGTGTAATGTCTTGTAATTTCCGTGACGACTTACAAATCACCTGGAAAAGTGTTTTATTATTGGTTCCTTTATAATTAAAAGAGTGTCGCTTATTATGATAGCGGTTGATTACTTTGACCCGTATTTACGATGAACAGGTTTGAGTTTTCATTTTCTTGGTTTTGTATTTTTGAGAAATTCAAAGCCAATCCGGAGTCAGAAAATAATCTCCTATTGCTATGAATTCATATATAGTATATGTACACATACCAGGTTTTTACTGCTACTACAAATCGAAAGAAAATACCATTTTTCCCCGTACAAGAGTGACCCATCCTAATGTGTATGGTGCTTCAATATTGCTTGTCAATTTCTAAATGGTTTATCGGAGTGTCAACATGTCTGATTTCGGGAGCGATGTACTCGTACGTGGGATTTCTTGCGGGAATTTATTCAATTACAATACATCGCGAAACGAACGTCTTTGGAAAGCTAAGTGTGCGGATTATATGAATAAATAACTTAAGCCAAAATAATAGAACAATTTCGTAAGAAACTATTGTAGATAAAAATGCTTTAATCGCAATAAAAAAAACTAAGATTAATATTGAAGCTTAAAATCGAATTTTCGGGTAGAACTAAAAAAAATAAAGGATTCAAAAAGAGCCGGTGAAGCTGATATTTACCAGTCATCGATATGGTATTTTAATGATTTACTGTTTCTTAGAGATCATGAAGTGCCTTGATATGGATTCAGATGCTCTGCTTATGGTAGTTTACCAGACTTGGAGTTCGAATAAAGCGAATTTTTTCTTCAAATGTACAAGCTAGTTTAAAATACCTAAAATATTAGTTTTATGTTGGTGACGCACAGTGGCGGATCGATGGCCAAAACGCCCAAATGCCGATTTTCTTGTTTATGGGTGGTGAATAAATGCTAGCGAAACAAATCTGGCGACATCAGTCCAAAGTTTGAGTACTCGACTAAACAGTTTATTTGTTGTACGTGAATCGTAACTCTAATTTTAAAGTAAAAGTGTATTGTGATTTGGGCCTCAATCTATTTAATGTGTACATAAACTGCAACCCATATATAAATAGTTATTTGTGTTAATAATAAATCAAATGTTGCAGTCAGTTTTATACAGTTATTCGCATACAGTATGCGAAAAATGTGTTTTTTTTTTCACTAAATGTCAAATTCAATGAGTGTAAAAGTATCAAATCTATCGTAATCTGGACTGAATATTAATTTATTTGAAAAGATTATTTTGTGCTCTTTTGTTTTATCAGGATTTCAACTGCTAATAAGTACTAATCTCTAACAAGTTCATTCAAAACTCAAATATAGGTAAAAAATTAAGAAATAATAGAAATCATAATTTAGGTAGTGCTTTTTAGGTTAGAATATGGAACACATATATTTATCTCGGCAAACATTACTAAGCTACTATAGAGAGTGCCCGTCTCAAAATCCAACCGAAAAATTCAGCTTTTTAGTGGAGAGGTGCATAATATCGTTTTTAATCAAGGCGGTTTATTACCTACTTCAAAGCAGTTATTATCAAAATTTATTAGTGAGTACAAACAAAAATGGAAAACAGTTAAACGAAACGAAGCGAATTTTAAGAAGAAAAAAAAGAATTGGTTGGAAACTAGTATTCCTTTTCCTATTAATAGTCAAGCAAGTAATAGCGGTAGACCAACAGTTTCATTTTCAGAATGTAGCGATCGTCCGAAGTGTAGAAAAACCGAAAATTTGCGATCAGAAGTCGAAACCGTTGAACTAGTATATGCTATTCAAATGAAAATCAGGGCATTTCCCTCTGCTCTTGGCTACGGCAAACATTTTAAGGCAATCATTAAAGGGTGGAGAGATTACACAATCTTATATTTCCTATGCACCTGATGAAGCCTTAGCACTTATTGTGGGAGCCCATCTAACCAAGCATCAATATAATTTCATGAGACAGTCAACAAATGAACACAACTGCAATATGTATCCTAGTTATCAAACTATCCCGAAAATTTAATTGTAGCTGAATCTTCAGCTCCTATTCCTTTTCAAAATTTGCTTGATCATACTGCTCAGAGATTAATAAAAGCTCATGGTGATGTATTCACTTCACTTTGCCATAAAATGAGAGGAAAAATTTGTGTATGATAACCAAATGGGGCTGTGATGACACTTCCGGCCAATCAGAATACATGCAAATATTTGAGGATGAAATTATTTCAGACGCTAGCATTTATTTAATTTCAATTGTGTCTATACAACTTATATGTGGAAATGCAGAAGATGAAAATAAGCTAGTTTTATGGAAAAACCTAAGAGCATCTTCGCCAGCCAAAATATTGCAGACCCCTAAACATTTTTTTCGCAAAGGAAACAACTGAACTTATAAAACAAGAAAGCAATTCTGTAATTGCCCAAACGGAAAATCTAAGGTTTACGGAGTTTGAATATGAGACCAAAAATGTTGTAGTTAAACATAGACTGATTTTAAACATGATTGATGGTAAAACCTCTCATGCTATAAAGGATACCCCATCTTATCAAAGGTGTTATCTTTGTAATTTAACTGCAAAGGACTTTAATAAATTTTCAGTATGCTTAAATAAAGATATTAGCCAGGAGCAGTACCTTGAGTTAGGCTACTAATATGCAGGTGGGATGCTCGAAAACCAGAAGAGAAGTTGGAAATTAATAATAAGAAATAGGAAGTTCAACAAAATTTTCGAAGAAGACTGGGTTTAATAGTACATAGATAAGCCAAAACCTGGGTATGGATATCTGCTGAAGTCACTGGAGTACACAAAAATCTAGTATATTGGTTCTACATAATACTTCTTGCTCTCTCTAGTACTACTGCGACCATAGACACCAACAAATTTAAGTTGTACTGTCTAAGAACCGCAATAATCTTCGTAAAAAATCACCCTTGATACAGAATGCCCACCACTGTCCACAAAATTCTATTTCATGGATACAGCATTATAGAACACGCAATAGTGCCCATTAGTTCTTTATCTGAGGAATCCCGAAACAAGGATATTAAAAATTATAGAAAGAGGTTTGCTCGAAAAATGTCACGCACAAAAAGAATGGAAGATGTTGTTCACAATCTTCTAATATCTTCAGACCCCTACATTACAAATCTTACTATTAAAAGCCAGAAAAAAAACAAGTCTCAGGTTGATTATCCTGAAGAATTGAAAAAGTTATTCCTAGTTAATGATATATAAGTAAAACTTTTTTTTCATGAAATAAACTTATTTAAAAACGTTAAGTATTTGTTCTTTATTGATTTAAAAATGATAAAAAAGTTGTTACAAGCTTGGTTGGGGTTTTGGCCAACTTTTGTTCGTAGCCGCGCAACTGTGTGACGTTAGACCTTGATCCGAGCCAAAAGTCCAAGTATTGACCAAGTTTCCTGCAAGTGCAGGAAAAATTAAATGAAAATAAAGGGTGTTTCAACAAGAAATTTATGATGATTGGAAAGGCCTATTGTTTTACAGCTGATGCACGCAGGATTGGTATATGGTAACAGATATCATCCTTAAATTTGGGAAATTTACCATGGAATGCTACACAGTGAAAGAAAAAATTCTAATCGCTGAATTTTATTACGAAAATTCACGTTTAATCGCGGCAACGATGAGAATAATTCGTGTCGTAATCGTGTGCCTTCCGCGACCTGTGTGCGCAAAACAAATAAAAAAATTTAAGAGACGGGCTTGGTCCAAGATGTGAAGATACCGAAACGTTTTCGCTCTGGACGTTTAATAGAAAATGTTGCCGCAGTAAAGAAAATTGTCGAAAACGACCCAAATACCTCTATTCGTCATTATCAGCACCTTGCCCTTGACCCTGCACCAACTTGACTCTCCATGCGTACAAAGTTCAATTAAAGCAAGAACTGAAGCTAGCCGAAATAGAGTCTCAATTATGTGAGAGTGTAATTGAAAATTTCGAGAAATGGATGAATTTCTGCAAACAGAGCCGAGAGGTCATTTGGAAAATATTGTATTTCATAGTCACAATACAAGTTTCAGAGATATCTCAACAATATGTATATATGTATGGAAAAAATATGGGAATGGGAATTAAAGTCTACATTTTCAAAGTTAAAGGTGTGTGAGCGAAAGAAATTTGCTTCATATCATACTAGAAGTTGAGCCAGAGAGAACAGAACACTAATGGAACAATGTTTCTCTGAATGGTAACAAATATTTTATTCTTTAAAATTATTTATTGCTGTGAAAGACAGAATTTGTTGTTGTTTCTAGGTATAAATTAATACTTATATTTTCTACAACTTGTCGTCCACCTGATAACTTCTCATTAAAATTTTCCAGATCTGCATATACATATATCTTGTCTAGAAAGTGGATTTATGAAATTCTTCGTCAATAATAAAAAGAAAAGGCATTACAGAATTGTAGTTGTGAGGGCATTTCGGTGGTAGTATTTTAGGACGATTATTAGCAAGATCCTCATAGATATCTGTGTACTCTATTACACCTCTGTCAGAAACTGTCCCATTAGTTCTGGCGTCGCAGTACACAAATTCATACTGAGCATTTATTTTTGATGATAATACAATGCCGTGGTAGTGTGACAAACGCTTAGTGACTTAGTACACTGCCTTATTACAGTATCTTTCCTTTTATCAGGGGTGTAACCAAATTTCGTCAATTTTAAGGAAATTTTACTGGTCTTCATCATAATTTGACAATTTTTTTATTCATCATCATCATTATTATCGTCATCCATCAGATTTTTGTGTCCACTGTTGAACATATGCCTCCTCCTTTGATCTTGAGCAAAATTCATCCAGTTTTCGGCAGCTATCCCCGTGATGTCGTGGTGGTCTCCCTCTGTTAGTTCTTTAAGCTCTCGGTCTCCATTCTATTTCTTTTAGTATTCTTTTAGTCCATCTATTATCTCTTATCTGTGCAATGTTCCCCGACTATCTCCACTTTGCTGTTTTTATACGTTCCGCTACATCGGTTACTTTCGATTATTGTGTTTGTTATTCTATCTCTTCTAGTAATTCCTAAGATAGATCTTCCCATTGCTCTCTGCGTTACTTGCAACTTATTTATTGACCGTGTTGTGAGGGTCAATGTCTCGCCGCCGTATGTCATAACTGGTAGGACACATTGGTCAACAATTTCCATCTTTAGACAGACAGGTAAGTCCGAATTGAAAATGTTCCTTAGTTTTCCGAATGCTGTCCAGCCTCGGCCGAGATAGATGTACTTGTGTACTTGCGCCACTTAGTCTCCTTCGTCTGTTTTTAGATTGTTGCTAGCCACCAAGCTAGTCATGAATTTTGGATTTATCAACATTTATATGCTTCAATTCTTTCAACATTTGCTGCCCTATTTAAACTGTCAGTTATTATGGTGATATCGTCAGTAAAGCGGGGATGGTTCAGATATTCTCCATATACCTTTTTTGTCCCAGTTCAATCTTTTGAGTGTGTATTCCAATACCATCGTAAAGAGTTTTGGGTATATTTTATCCCTCTGCCTTATTCCTCTTTGTATTTGGTAATTTTCTGTTATTTCTGTAATTTTACACTTGCAATTGCTGCATTATAAACATGTTGTAACAGTTTAGTATATCTGTAGGCAATTCTGCGTTGCTTTAATGTGTTAATTATTGCAAAAGTATCAAAAGCTTTTTTGAAGTCGATAAAAGGTAACACAAGGGGTGTGTTATATTTAACCGATTTTTCTATGAGAGTTTTTACTGTTTATAAGTGGTCATTTGTACCATACCCTCATCTGAAACCAGCCTGCTCTCGAGTCTGGTAGGAGCTCAATTTTTGTTCCAGACGCTCCGTTAATATTTTTGTAAATACTCGTAGTTTTCATAGGTGAAAGAGTAAGCTTGTTGGCCTCTAGTTTTCTAGATTTGTTATGTGACCTTTTTTATGGATAAGAATTGTAATCGCATTACACCACTGGGTTGGAATATGACTCTTTTCTAAATACAGGTTTAGTAGGCTAGCTATTTCCTGTAGAAGTATCTCACCACCCGTTTTACTGCCTGCATTGTAATTTGATCCTCTTTTGGCGATTTATTATTGTTCATTTTTTTGAGAGAGTTTCTAATTTCGTCAATAGTAATATTTGGCATTTTCTCGCAGCCAACTGTTAGGAAGTTTTATTCTCTTGTCCTTGTTATGATGTTATGATGATGTTGTGATTTGCTATTTAAGTTTTATAAAACGTTTGTGCTATTTTGAGCAGTTTTTCTTTGTCTGCAGTTCTTTCACCTGCTTTTCCCTTCAGTTAATGTTCTTTCCATTATTTTCATACTTCGTACCTCAGTGTGTAAACGATTTTCCATTAATGTTACTTGACGGAAAAAAAACCTCAACAATACTTCTCAAGTTACATTGATCATTTGTCGGACCCTTATGTCAGGTACAATACAATATAATTTATGTGCCATCACCTACCAGAACATCCTCGTGTTAAATATAATGCTTCCAACTTTAATTACCTACATGAATTTCAAACAAATAAATATTAAAATATTTACAGAATTTGAGAAATTATTTGTTTCTCTTTCAAATGTACCTTTTCGCGTTTGCGGTTCAAAATTTCGATTCCACGTAAATAAACAAACGTTGTGGCAGAACAATGAGACGACACGCAGGTCGATTACCTGTTGTAGGTTTTTCCAAGTATCATAAAATCTAAAGGTTTTTCTGCAAACATCATGATGATTTTTTTTATTGTTGTTACATTCATAAGAAAAAAAATAGTAAAAGGTTATGTTTATTACGCAGAAAAGTGACCACAAAGTCAAAAATTATCATGGACAAGAAAAATGCAACAGACTTAGAAATTGGATATCTGAAGGCTCAAACAAGATATCAGCTTCAGTAAAAGGTAGTTAGAAAGGCTAGTATTCCTTCTAAAAAATAAAATCCTAAACAAAGTTTCTAGAGCAATTTCCGTTAACATGGGTCAGGGTACATGAAAGTAAGCCTTTTATTAAATCCTCAATAAATGATGTCAACATTGGAGATAGACTCTTATTGTAGAACGATTTTTGTCTTAGAATATGCCCAAAAATCATTTCCCAACTTATGCTTGACGAATTAGAGGAGACCCTGTGTATTGCGACTAGTTCAGATGGGTGAAATATTCATACTTCGCCTTTGGAAACCTAGATCTTTCGTAGCAGTTTTGGCGATATCAAATATGTGGTCATTCCAACTTAAATTGTCATGGGCACACATACCGAGAATGGAAAGTTTTTCGGTCTCGACGATGCGAACGCCATTCATTGATAATGGCTGGGTGTTTAAATTTAGCTTTAATGGCACGAGACAGTGTTTCGTTTTGGTAGCACTAAATGCCACTCTGATGATGGTTCCCCAATTACTTATGCTCTTTCTATAGAAATTCAATGAGCTTAATATGTGCAGCCGTTTCCACTCTACAGCCAAAGAACAGGGACGTAGTTGGGAAACAAATATGGAAATCGGAGAGTACTGTCGTCAGGACAGGAATATATTAGATTATAAGTAGCAGACCAGAGAGCATTGATTAAAATTACATACAGTGTGGGAGACAGAATAGAAAATTGGGGCACACCAGCATTTATTTTGTGCGTGGCCGTGGCTCAAGTGGGTATTGGCTTCCCAATCGGACGGTTCGGGGTTCAGTCAAGCCAATTTAAACTAATAATTTAGTCTCTCCATTAAATGTTGGATGCTACCCATGGAGAGAAATAACCACTGAACCCAAACATTTTTCCCTCCCTACCTATCCAATTTACCGAAAAACTTGTGCCGGAGGCATTTTAAGAGTAATCACACTCTCTTGATTGATTTGAAGTAGTCTAAAACAACTTGAATTGAATGTTTCAAAAGGTAATCTCGCCCGCATTATCGACATAGGGCTTCGTGCCAAACTCTGTCAAATGCCCTTGAAATATCAGGTGCAACTATCTTGCTTCGTCCAGATTGGCGTAGACTTCGGCTCCACTTTTCAGTGAGACGTGCCATCAAATCACCAATGGACCAGTTACTACAAAAACCTAATTGCCGGTGGTGCCGTAGGTGGAGAGGGAAGTAAATTCGTCTTTTTTAGGGACCGGCTGAACCAACAGCATTGGTTTCACCTACTTGGAAAGAGTCCTACGTAGTAAGATAGATGAAAGGGCTTACTCATTGATTTTGCCAGCGTAGTAGAACACTTGTTCAGAAGAAGGGGAGATATACCATCTGGACCAACGGATTTGTGTATTTTAAGATCCTGAAGTACACTTTCTACTACACAAGTGCGAAAGTGGATCCATTCCATTGAAAATTCGACGTACTTAAGTATAGGTGGAGACATAGCACAATCTGGAAGTGTTGAACGGACCGCAAAGCATGAAGCAAGCAGATTGACTTTATCTAAAGAGCTGGCAGCTAGAATGTCATTACAATATTTTTTGACTTAGTTTTTGGTCGTATTGAAATTTCCCATACTTCGGAAAAGGGCTGCAGCCATTCCTGGCTCGTGTTTTTAATTCTTGCAACCAGTATTTAGCGATTTAGCAATTTAATGATACTATTAATGAAAACAAATTTCGTTTTCTCTTTTCTAAACTCTAAATGAAGTCAACCTGCCAAGATGCCATTTGATATAGTAATGTACATTTTTTTAAATTTGATTTTTGCTGTTGTTATGGTTAATTTTGTATTTAATCATTACGGGTATATACTTAGCATTAATTTTCTTTTTAAATATTGTAGAAAAGCCTTAGCAATACATTAATTATTTGAAGATAAATATTTTCAAATTTTATTTTATTCTACAATATAACACATCCCTTTGACTCTTGAACAACAGTGATATGAGGGACTGAAAATGTTTAGAGTAACATGTTGATCTGACGATAAAAGGGACATCTATGTATGTTACCTAAATATGTAAGGACCCTCAAAACTTTAGTTATACCTTAATAGGATCGGTTATTATCTGCAATTAAAATTGTTTCGTTATCCTGCATGGTGGTTGATTTATTGAGTGGAATTCATCTTTTTTCGTGTGCTTTAAGTTGGTTCAGAAGTTACATGCTTCATTTCCGTTCGCTATTTTTAACGATAGAAATTAAAAGTTTTTCTTTACCTTCTACAAAATGCAGAATATCATTACAATAAACAGCTCACCCGTGAGTGCTTCATATGACCAAAGGAAAAAAAAGGACATTCTAGTTAATACTCAATTATTTGCTTTCTTTTCTCATTTCATTTCATTTCATTTTCATTTATTCATTACATCGGTTTGTACATTAAGATAAGGACATAATCTCTTGCAGTACTTAGGCGAATTCAGTGTTGAAAACATTATTAAATTCATAATATTTTACTTAATCTAGACGGAAAGTGGGGGAAAAGAGAGTTATTTGAAAAAAAAGAAGAAGGAAGTATAAAAGCGAAGAAAGATTAGTTGTATGTGGTAGAAGAAAGTAAATATGAATTGCACTTTTAAAAACTTTAAAACTAGAGGTAAATTTATTTCGCGGAGATTGAGAATTCCAAAGTCTGGCTGTTTGGATGAAAAATAAACGCGAGGAATTTAGGTACTGAAATATGGAAGGAATAATATTCATAGTCCTTAAGGAACGAGTAAAGCTTAATTTATCAAACAGATATGACGGACATTGGCTATTATGATTCTGTGTAGAAACATGCAGTTCCTGGTATTGATATGTTCTTGCAGAGAACTACCAAGTTGTCTCTTGCAGTAAATAGAAATGTGGTCATGTTAACGGAAACCATAAACGTATTGCATCATTGAAAGCAACTAGCAGTTTACGATACAATTTACAATAAACACATCGGCATATTCGATGAAACGTAGTACCAAAATGATAATCACCTTTCGGCGTGCTTCATCGGGAGTAAAATAGGTAAATGACCATACTTTATGAAGGCATCCATAGATAGAGTCCAACGATTACTTTGGTGTAGTTGTGCAGACAAGTTGAGATTTAACACAAAACCGAGCATAGTAACATACTCTGCCGGTTTGATTTTACTGCCTGTGTGCCATATGGGTTATGTCGAAGTGCTTGTTTGAAATAGGAATAACTTGCGACTTTTTAAGATTTAATTTTAAACCATTTGCATCAGACCAGTTGTGTATTTGTTTAAGGTCCCCGTTGAGCATAAGCGCAAGTTCCTTTAAATTGTAAAAGGGTCTTGCGGAGTGGAGCGGGTCATCGTCAGCACAGAAGTGAACACAGGTATGTTTACATACAGATGTGAGATCATTTATGAAAACACAAAACAATAGCGGTTCCTGTGTTGCTAATTGGGCCACACCCTGTGCAATAGTGTAGATCCCGAACATGCAGTAGAAACCATAATATGAAGATATCCACTACGCAGTTTTATGGAACAAATCAGAGAAAGCTGCCGGTAGAAAATTACATTGATTTCACCCTCGTTAGTTCCTCCAAAACTTTGTCGGATTAGTTCTTGTGTATACGATCATATACACGACGACTTTTTACCTGAATAAGATATAGCAAAGTGAAAACAAATAGATATTTTTTTTTTTTTTAACTTTTTGAAAATGTTTGTTTTTATTATAAATCAAATTCATGGGTATACACTATACATATAAAAAAAAAATAAAAAAGTCTACTAAATAAGATATGCATTTCATTACAAAGACCAAAAAATCGCAGAAATAGCATGTTTTTTTTTGTTTCAATAATTATTTTGTACATTTTGAACAGATATCAAAGTGATGTTCAGCACAAACATATTGTGCAAACTTTCCACAACGTGTTGCGTAGGTATTTCTGTTATTTTTGTAGGTGCAGATATGACAATGACCTCTTTTCTTTGTTGGTGTCAAATGCCGAAGAAGTTGACTTTCATCGCAAACAGCAGCAGCATCCAGCAAGAGCCATTTCTAGTTGCTCTATAAAAAGGCGACGACGAATATTTCTATTTGTTTTTTCAGCATGCCAATCAGGGAAGATTTCAACGAATAACACATTTGCATTTAAAGCCCTCACATCAAGCTTATTTCAAAATAATGCCATTGGCCATCGATTTATTTTCCGTTTGCATGTGAGTGTGGCTACCATTTGGTCTATTGTGTCAACGCAGTTTTTTATAGTCTTTTATGATGTTAGGTTTGTTCTTTTCATTTGCTTCGGTTATTTTCACTTCTTTATGAAACGTGCTCAATAGTGTGGCGAATCGGTAACGGCGGGTAACATATGGCAACATAATAGCTTGTAACCTATGGTCATATATCACTTCAGTTGAAAACGTTGGCTTTCGACGCATAGCACTCAATATTGGTAGAACTTCATTTCTATTTTTCCGAACCGTTCCCAATATAGTCATACGATTTTTATTTAGTTCTTCAGCCAATGCGTAGGAAGTAAAAAGTTGTCGCACGTAACATTTCTGTCAGAATGTTCTTCCGGCAAATCTAAAAAAAATGCGTTTTCTTTGATTGCAGGAGCTATGTTTCGGTCACGGCGAACATAAAACAATACACAGTTGTATGCATAGTAATTCGAAGAGTCACACAAAATCCACAATTTGATACAATATTTGTCAGATATCGATGGAATATACTGTCGAAACGGACATTGGCCACGAAATGGAATCAGTTGTTCATCGACCGTAACATTTTTGCTTGGCGTGTACATATTTTTCAAGTTACTGTTTCATCTATCGGAAACATTTCTAATAGGTGTCAATTTATCACGAACAGCAGAAGTCGTAGACGCAGAAGTCAGACGTACTTCCCAATCGTTGAACCGGATAAATGCATGCATTTGCTTGAATTTCTTCAATGTCATTATGGCTCTGTAAATATTTCTCGACCAGTCTTAGCATTCCAAAGTTGGGTCCAACATTCACCTTATGAGCGATATACTCCAGCAAGCAGCAATAAACCGAAATAAGCATGCAATATAACCAAATCGATGTTTTCCCATTTCTCTTTGTACTTCCTTACACCATACAAATTTGACATATTCAAAATAATGCCTTCAACTTTTTTCAGAAAGATTAGAAATGCAGTCAAAGTATCAATAATTCTGACACGTGCAATTGCTTTTGGGCCTAATGTCATACTTATTCCTTTTTCGATTTTCACTCAAAATCCTATCCATATTTACAAAATGCAAATGAATAAAAAACACTACGAAACACAATTTATGCACAAACGATGTTTATTTGAGGACGGTTACACTGTATCTGATCGTATACACAAGAACCGATTCGTAACTATTTAAATTGGGAGAACCCTACGCATGGGCGTCAACTTATTATGGGAAATTCCAATTATTCACACTAATTAAAGCTACAATATTTTCCAAAAATTCACCGAATTTCATAGACTGGTTTTAATTCGAAAATTGTATACGGTCATATACAAAGGACCGAGGAGGGTTAAAAGATGCTGTACAGCAAGCTTATACCGCAGATAGAGTGTGTAAGATCGTAGTTCTTCCTTCGACTTTCAATGGAGGTCAGCGATATATGATGTGCGCGAAAATATGGTCGGGCCGATTTGTTTATCACCATCACCACGAATCCCAAGTGGGATGAAACAACTAGAAAGCTTCTCCCAGGGTAAAAGTATTACGACTTTTCATTCGAAATTAAAGGACCTAATGGATACCTATGGTTGGAAGAAAAGAATAGATCAAATGACATTTTTCAAGTCATTAGCGCTGAGATGACTGAAGCGGAAATAGACCCTGATTTCCACCAAATCGCCAAGAGTCACATGATCTACGATCATTGTGGCTTATTAAATAACGGGTGACCAAATAGCAATGATAGTTTTTCCAATTGTTATACTATATTTCACCAGCTATCAAAGTTACCAATGACCAAATATTTAGTCTGGTTTGCCATTTCATCATACATCGTTTTACGCTTGCCGAACGTGCGGAAATTATTATAAAATGCTATCGAAATTCTTGCTCAGTTGTAAATACGCAACGAGAATTTCGTTGTGATGTCGGTCGTCATCATGGCTTCAGTTTGCAGGCAATTCTTCGCACCGTAGAAAAGTTTGAACGTGAGTACACTCCTTTGGATCTTAAGCCACTAACCAAACAGAGATTGGTGCGAAATGAAGAAAACATATTGTAGCTGCCAGTATAGAAGAAGACCCAGAAATGTCGATTCGGTGCCGCCGGTCAGCTGAATTGAGCATCGGCAAAGGGTCAGCCCGGCTTATTTGGCGGTTGTATTTGGGCCTACATCCGTATAAGATTGTGCTGAACCCGTGAGTTCGCTAATTGGGCGCTGGAAGTATTGGCCGGAGATCTGTATTTTGGCCAAAAATCATCTTCTCGGACTACGTTAAGTCCTTAATCTGCTCTAACAAACCAACCACTTTGGACGAGCTGGAGCCCAACATTCGACTCGCTGTTGTCAGCGAAGCCGAGACGGGCATTTGAATTATGTGCTATTCCACACGCAGTGACATTTTGAATTTGGAACCTAGCTTCAAAATAATGCTAGCTGTCCTGTCGTTCTAATCTGGTCACTCTGTTGAAGAAAAGAAATTCGCCTAGTATGAAGAATGGCCAGCGTTCAAAATGGTTTCCGAAGAGGTTTGTCAGCGAAACTATCACTGGTGTGAACAGATACAAGTTAAGTTGTAGTGGATCACCCATTGATGGTAGATTTCCTACAGAAGTGAACAGTATAAATCGACAATAAATGAGTTGTTCCGTATTCACCATATCAATGTGGAGTCCTGTGATTAAATGCATTTGTAAATACGTGAATAAAAGAAGCAACCAAGGTACATTCGCTCTTCAGCACACTCATCGAGATGAGGTAACCTAATACTAATCCCGCAGCTATATACATATGTATAATACATCGGAAGCAGTTTTTGGGGGTTCTGATTTTCTTGTCTTCTGGTCTTGCTTTTGATATGACAATGAATAAATATTACGAAAAATATTCTTGAATAAATAATATACCCTATATTATCCGTAATAGAACCAATTAAAATAAAAACAATAATGAGTAGAATAGATTTTGAAAAAATATTAGAATGTAATGCTGTTAAAAAAGAATGTAAAACATATAACCCATTAACCATTTATAATAAAGAAGATATTGTAAGTCTAAATAACAGCTCTTGCATACCGAGGTCAGGAGGCATGAAGTATTGCTATTAAACCACTTCAACGGACCTATCGTTATCAACAACGATACGATGATGCTCGTATCGGTAGGGAACAGTCTTCAGAACAAGCGAGGCCACAGAACTTCAACCTCTTCCTGCAATTCTCTTGGAAAGTGGGTAAAAACCTAATGAACAAAGAAAATCAACCTGTTGGAAACTAAGCACGATATAAGCCTTATAAGAAACGTCATCCTATAATTAGTTCTTTTCACCATCGCCCTAGTTGCATACCTAAAACTACAGAGGAAGAGATCAAGAAACCAAGATCAATCTTTCACTGATTCATCAATCCAACACCACAATTGGACTCAAAGACATTCCCCACTAACTCCTCCAAATTAGGGGCGGAGGATTTAAATTAGAGCAAGTTTTATTGTAATCAGCATTTTATTTGCACGCGCCTCAATGCGATTTCCCACGATTCCAGAATAATCAAAATACTCAGGTAGCCACGAGCAAGTATCCCAACACCTTGAAAGCAATGCATAGGAACGTTATTCAGTTGATGTTGCGTCTAGAACAACTGCTTCACGAGCTTTCGTTATAGTTTAGAGTTCAGAGCTAAGTTGCTCTTAAGTTTATTTTTTTACTAAATGGAATAAAATAATAAATAAAAAACATATTTTTTTTTTAAATGAAAGTAAGCTAAATTAGTTTTATTTGTATACGACGCATCCCACTTATTCATACAAATTTCCCATTTCAGATTGGCAAATCTGATAGCCGATATATCATAGCTTCAGGAGCGAAGATAACAAATAGTGTATAAAAAGAAATTTTGTTAAAAAATTATTGGTATATTTTTTTTTTAAATTTTTTGCTGGCCTTAATAAAACTTTCATAATTCAGAATTCACACAATAACAAACATAGAAATGTGCATGTACATTTTAGAATCATTTAAACTCATACGATTTCTCATATGACTCTAAACAACGTAGACGAAATCGCGGGTAACTGCTAGTATGATATCAAGTTTCTACGTAGCATACCTGAACGAGGTTCATCTTTGAGGTCAAAATTATCATTTCTAAACTTTCCAAGCCAACACCAACACTTACAACACTCTGAGAAGAGCCTCTCCATATACATTTTGGATTTCTCTAGTGGCTTCATTTCCATCCTGTTTTTCCCAGAACAAAAACAATAAAATATACCAAATATGCTCTTCCGATAAATCCATTTCAAAATTTAGCTAAAAATGCTTGCAGTGATGTTAACACAACAAAATTTTCAGACTGAATGAGCAATATATGTATCTTAAATAATAATTTCAATAACGGTTTCAGTATTACAAGAAAGCTGGTTTTGTGCATTTTATAGCAATTGGGAAATATCTTCGGAAAAAAAACCCGATACTTATGTTACAAGCTGATATAAAAACAAATTATTGTATTATTAATTTAGTTATTTTATTTAAAAATCGTAGTAGGTGTAGATTTTAACTTGCTAAGTTTCCTTAATTCACAATTTTTCTATTGAAATTACCATTGACAAATTTCACACACACAATATCTTTATATATATAATTCTACTGTACGTGTGTATGTCATTGAACTCCTCCTAAACGGCTGGACAGATTTGAATGATTTTTTTTGTATGCGTGTGGGTGGCGCCCTGGATGGTTTAGATTCACAAATCAGCCCGGCAGATGGCGCTGCAGTCGGTAGCTAGGTTATTTAAAATGGCCGACCTGCATATTCCGGGGAGCTCAATGAAAGGGCTGCAACGTTGGCTTGGGTAAAAAATATCGATATATCGAAATATTGATATTTTTCAAAACATATATACACTTGCGGTCATAAAAACCGCACCATATCAAAATGATTGAAAAATTGTTAATAACTACGATAATAATTTTTATAATGAAATGAAATTTTTGTTGAGTACTCCGCAGTAGTTTATAAGTATTTCTATCTAATTTCCATTTGTTTATTGAATGTTTGAAAAAAAATATTAACAAAGAAAGAAAAATCAGTTAATTTTTTTTTTTTTTTAAATATTTTAATACAGTCATTGGTTAACAAAATCAAACGATACATGTTTTATGTACATATGTGTATATAAGATGTTTAGATATGCCACTTTTACCAAAAAATTATCAATACTGAGTTGCTCCTCCTTTGGCGGTTATAACCGCTTTTATTCTAGAAGGCATCGAGTTTACTAGAAGTTCAGTAATATCCCTTGAAATTTCAGTATTCCATACATGTTCCATATAAACCTATCTCCCGTAGCCGTCGGAGTATGGTTTCGGCGCTTAGATCAACTTGATGAAATTCACTCAGCTCTGCTCTCATACGAACAGCACTTTTAAAGCGATCTTTCATGCTAATTAGTTGTAATACATTGTCAGTCTTCTGGGCTGTTTTACGTTTTCGTCCCGAGCCTTTTTTCCTTTCCAGTGGATCCAAATTTTCTTTTTTCTTCATCAGTCGTACGATAGTTGAATGACAGCATTCTATTTTAACCGCAATCTCACGATAGCTAAGGCCTTCTTCGACTAAAGTCAATATTTGAACTTTTTCGTCCCGAGTCAGTTGATGATATTTACCAGACATTTCACTTTTTTTTATTTGTCACCGTCACAACTCACAACTCAATTCAAACTGATTTTTTTTGGACTGAATACGAGGCCGAACTCCGCTATGGGGAATACCCTTCATTAGTATGGAAAAAACCCTTACGATCGGATGTAATAAGGCATTTTTTGAGAACTCATTTGGTGGTGCGGTTTTTATGACCGCAAGTGTATATATCTTTATATATATAATTCTACTGTACGTGTGTATGTCACTGAACTCCTCCTAAACGGCTGAATCGACTTGAATGAATTTTTGTGTATTTGCATTCTGATTTCGAATATGCCACTCATTCATTTTGGTATGCCCTCACCTAACCACTCAGCAATAGACATCATTAACAACGAGATTCAGCGCGAACAACAGTTTGATACGGTCTCTTTAACTACTTTCGTTGAAAATAATGAGCAACTACTCACTGATGAACAAAAGAATGTATACAATCGAATTAATTTGTCAATTGAAGCAGAACAAGGTGGATTCTTTTTTTTGGACACACCAGGTGGCACTGGAAAAACGTTTCTCATCTCACTAATACTTGCGCGCATTCGATCACAAAATCATATTGCGTTAGCAATTGCTTCATCAGGTATTGTAGCCACTTTGCTTGATGGTGGACGGACTACACATTCAGCACTCAAGTTGCCGTTGAACATTTACACAAATCCAGATGCAGTGTGCAACATAAAAAAGCATTCCGGTATGGCTAAAGTTTTTCAAAAATGCAAAATTATTGTCTGGGATGAATGCATTATGGCCCACAAGTATTCACTTGAAGCTCTCAATAGAATGATGAAAGATCTAAATAATAACACCAGTACAGCACACTGCTGCTGTCCGGTAATTTTAGACAGACATTGCCGGTCATTCCACGCGCTACATATGCGGATGAAATTAACGCATGTATAAAACAATCATATCTATGGCGAAATGTCAGTACATTACGTCTTAACACAAATATACGTGTTCAACTGCAAAACGATCCATTGGCACTATCATTCTCCGAGCAATTGCTCAACATTGGAAATGAACAATACCATTGCATGGAGACACACAATGCATCAAGTTGCCAGACAATTTCTGGAACATGGTAAATACGAAAGATGCTTTGATAGAAAGCATATTTCCAGATTTACAAGCTAATTGTATTAATCGTGCGTGGCTTCGTGAACGAGCTATTTTAGCTGCAAAAAATATCGATGTTGACGCTATTAGCTTCAAAATACAACAGTCATTGCCCAGCAATGAGATATTGTTCAAATCGATCGACACTGTTACCGATCCTGACGAAGCAGTCAACTATCCTGTTGAATTTTTGAATTCGCTGGATTTACCAGGAATGTCACTACATAACTTGCCACTACAATTTGCTTCGGAATTTAAATGCATCTAAGCTATGTAACGGTACAAGATTAGTCGTAAAAAAAATTATGGGCAATGTTCTTGAAGCTACAATTTTGAACGGGAAATTTGAAGGTGAAGTTGTTCTCCTGCCACGAATCCCAATGATCCCTTCAGACTCACCCATTCCATTCAGACGTCTGCAATTTCCAATTCGCTTGGCATTTGCTATGACTATTAATAAGTCACAAGGTCAAACAATGTCGATTTGTGAGTTGGATCTAGAAAATCCGGTATTTTCACATGGCCAATTATATGTGGCGTGTTCTCGCGTTGGAAAACCGTCAAGTTTATTCATTTATACTCCTCAGGAATTGACTAAACATATTGTTCATCAACTCGCATTAAGATAAAATTAAACAAACATTATTGATTATAACGAATTATTTTTAGAAAAATTGATGTTATTTCAAAATAAAGAATAATGAAATTATTATATTATTTGTCTTTCATTTCATATTTTGTTTAATCTACCCTAATCGCTTGAAATTGCAGGACGACGTCTGTCGGGTCCGCTAGTATTGTATAATAAATGACGCAACGCAATGGTTGTAAGATGCTCTTAAGCCAAATCGTGTGTAGTAGTAAATTTCATTTCCATATACGAGTATGTCCGTCAACTGGCCTAATATTGACCACTTTTCATTTTGAAATGCCTGTAGCCTTCATGTCTTTGATACTATTCTAATTAATTTCACATTGTATTAGGGGGACTTTGTATTTCTTCAGAATTTTGGTAATAAAATCTTAGTTAGTACAGATTTAAGCTTAGTTTTTAAACAAAACTGGGTGGTCAATGTTAGACTTGGGCTTGGCTAACTTTGACCGGATATATGTTAGGTAGGTAGACAAATTTATAGATGGATGTTTTAAATAACTTTTATTTATAAACTATATTGAATTGAAAGAAATATGGAAGTAGATAGCTACATGAATTCATATAACATATATGTGGATAGCTATGATAATGATTAAGTAAATTAATTAAAGCAAATATTATTAATAAAGGAAAATGTATAACAAGTAAGTAAATTCTAATTAATTCTAGTCTTCCAACCATCCCAAATCGTAGTGTAGGTAATCTAAAGTAAGGAAATAAACTAAAAAGTGGAAAATTTAAACAAAACAAAGTAACAACATACGGCTTAGTCCCTATTTGAACACAATAATGCAAACAATTTATCAACAGAAAGATCGTCGTTATTTTCCTGTTTGTCGTCCTCTTTCTGTTCGTCGTCTTCTTTCTGTTCGTCGTCTTCTTTATGTTCGTCGTCTTCGCTCTGTTCATCATCCTCTTTCGTCTTTCCTTTAGGGTTATTATTATCAATATTTGCAATTTCACCAACGCTGACTTGATTGCTCTAGGAGCTTTTTGCTCCTAGTATAGCTTCTATGTTTATACTTTTGCCAGGCTCCACATTTATTTTGCACCTTTTCTTACGAATCGGCGAATCTTCATCGGCTTGGCACATCGTTTTTAAAACCAATAGAATAGCTGTTGAAATTGTGTTGGTTACTTCATTGCATTCAATACTTCCGACGGGTTAAATGGTGCGATTCCACATTTTTTAAAACCCGATGCCAGGTTTTCCGAAACCCCATACTCGTTACACAGTGAATCGGTCAAGTACTTTAACAAAGATGGAAACTTGTCTTTTGACAGAGTTTGTGCATTTTTGCGTTGCGCGCTTTTCCAGTTGTCTAAAACCGATCTCCACTTTCTTTTCGAAGGCGTATAGAAAGCCACATCAAGTGGCTGACAAATGTGGGTGGAATTCTTTGGAAAACATATGAATTTGATGTTATTCTGTTTTACAGCTTGTATTACTTCCACTGAAAAGTGGCTTGCCAAATTATCCCTCATGACAATTATCTCTTTCTTAAACTACCTGGTTTCAGGTATAAAAGTGTTTAAGAACCACTCTTTGAAAATGATTGCGTCAAACCAACCCGATTTTCTGCAATTATATCGGGTTCTTGGTGGACCACCTTGGATCCAGAGCGCCCACAGGTGCGCTGCCTTATACACCACATACGGTAGAAGCAGTTTGCCTGTTACTTATCCACAAAACATAATGGATATGCCATTCTTTGATGCATTCATTATACGTTCAGGCTATTTGTTGCCTTTCTTAAAAATACATTTTTTTTGTCCCAGGATTACCGCACAAATTTGTTTCGTCAAAATTAAAAATCCTAATTACATCTGAAAAGGATATACTTTTAGTAGGTACCTATCTACCTACCTGTCCCGAAAACATTTTGAAATTGGTATTTGGTAAAGCTAAAAATAGAGTCGTATCTATCTTTAAACTGACCTCTCAGCAGGAATGTAGTTACCATCATGAGATTTTAATGAAATTTGAATTTGCTGAAAGTATTCTTATAGCTCAGCATTTGTGATTTTTGCCTTCGATGTTTTCAAATTTTGGCATTGCCTCATTGAAAGGATTCTTGTGTTTCTTTTCATAAAACCAATGATCCAGTCAAATCCAGGCGTATTATTTTCTCCAAACACACTTTCTTTTCTTCCTACAATGTCAAGATAATTTTTGGCCAATAATCGTACAATTCTGGAGTCAAATGGGAATCCCCAGTCGCTAACAGCTAACAGGCTATCTACAATAGCCTTCTCTTCTTCTTTGCTGAAGACTGTTGGCCTACCAATATCTTTATTGTGGCTGTTCTTGAGGCGATTAACCAAAGTGACCTTGGCGAAATTCTTAACGAATTTCGTTATGGATATATTTGCGCTCTATATTAAACTAATAGCATTTTGAATATCTTCTTCCTTAGCACTATTTTAATGCTTTTTAGGGTTTGTTTTTGGCGCCATTTTTTTTTCTGTAAGGAAACGGCAAAAAACAAAAGTTAAATAGGTAGATACCTAATGTCAAAAATGTGAAACGTCTAACTTTGACCACTGCTGGTATCGTCAAATATATTTGATAAGATTTCGGCCAATGTTGCCAAGTTACCCCCCCTAATCAATGTTAGGCCAGTTGACTGTATTTCAAATATTTTTGAGCTTCCTTCTCCTGAAAATATGAAAATTCAGTTGACAATTACAAAATCGAGTTCGTGTGGTGGTTCTCTATCATATGTGACTATCCAACACTTTTATAAAAACTTTCTCCGTAACCAAAGGAGATGGGTCTGTTCTTTAAGAATATGGTATAGTGATCGATTGTCAAATTTCACAAATGTATGGCACAATCGGCAAAAATGATAACATTTCCGTAAGTGTGATGGTTTCTGCCCCGCCTTGTTCATATGTTATTTTTAGTTGGCGCTAAATAATGTCCAAAATAATATTGAACAAAAACACTGGTTGAAATCTGTTCAATAAAGATGTTACATACAATATTTTCCACTTCTATTCTTTCTTTCAAACCCGTGGTTATATATGGGCTTTTCAACAGTAGAATTTCTTCGAAAAAAATTAGATACTGTGATAATCCTATTGTTTTAACTTCGTAGACGAAGTAGAAACTAACTTTTTTTTATCCGTATTGGGACTATTTGTTTTATTAATTCTCGTTACAGTCAAGGAACCTCTCTTGATCAATATTTCTTTCGAAACTTATTTATTCACTTTATTGCAATAAACCTTTTTACAAATCGATGCAGCTTCTTTTGATTTGAAGATGAATCGATTAAGCACTAGCTGTAATATCTTTTAATAATTAATATTTACGTTCTCTTACATGTTAACAGTACATCGCCTTGGTTGAAGGCCAAATCACTTTCTTTACATTTTAAATGGACCTTAATATAAAAAACTTCATTAGTAGCGTGGTGTTTCTTTATACGCAGTTTCTCTGACAAATTTCCAAAAATTCTGAACAAAAGAGAGTTATTTCGGTACCCTAAGCACGTTCTAGTATTACCATCGCTACAACAAGACCATCTAAATAGATTCAGCATAAATAAAATACGGCAGCTATGGTAAAATTGCTTTTTCATTTTCAGTTTGGTCAGGTTTCGAGAACCAATCCAACAAAACGGAAACCTACTCTAATTCGGAATTCATGGCTCCATTTGCATTTTTGATTACAAGAACGATAATCAAACACACAAAAACTTTTCGGATGGCCTACAAAAAGAAATAAAAATAAAAAATACAAATAAATAAATAAATAAATAAAATAAAGCAAAAATAACGGAGAAGTGAAATAACCCCCACCATTCCTTATTTCAATCTCTTTTTGGCACTACAAGTACATTTAGACTGGGTAAAAGTTGCGTTAGAAACCTTTTTGGATTAGGAATCCAATTCAGCCGCTATCCTCACAAATCCCTGAAAATTCTAATTCTTCAAGTTTGAATGAAAAAGTGGGATGAAAATTTGCTACCTCTACTTTTCTATGGGTCAAAGCACAAATCGGTTGATATGGGATTCGCGCATACCTGGATGTAAATTTGGATTTGTTTACGAATAAAATAGAATGAGGGGGAAACAAATTGTGGAAATAAAATAAGTTTGCATCGTATACGAAAACAATTGATTATTTTTGTGCATGTACCGGGGTTTAACTGAGATGCTTTATAATTCCCCAAATTTTAATATGAGAAGACTGACTAACTAAATAAATTGAATAGTTGACAGTTGGTTGTTATTTGCTGTAATTTATCTACGTTTATCTCACACACTTAATAAAGCTCGACATAAATATATCTTCTTGAATTTACATACCAAATTTCCGGTTTTATATCAATACTGTTAAAAGCTTAAGTGATTTAATGGAATTAATTTTTTTTAACATTGCATTCCAAAACATGAGGCCTATATGGTATTGTGATTTTAGTAAAAACGAGGTTATAACGTTAGTGAATTTATTATATTTTTATTTATTAAGTATAAGCATCCCTCATTTGTTGGCATGAGCACTGTAAGGCGGTTTGCAATTGAATCTTACAGTTTTTCTTTGAATAGTCAGGAAAATCTCGTCCCATGTCACATAAGACGAATAACTTCAACTAAAGCTTTTATTCTAAATTTTCTAGATAGCCAGCCCCAAAGGTTTTTAGGTGACCTTTAAGTCCGACAAAATACGGGTATTCACGTTTTCCAACAAAGCGGCTTCTAGCTACCCTGGATCATATAAGTATCCAGAAATATTTCATATTTTACATTTGTTTAAGCCGAATGCTACCTCTTTTTTTAATAAACCTGCCGAAACGCTACCTGACGTAAGTGTAAGTGCTGGTGGTTGGGCGCTGTAGAAATAGAGTAGCCACTGAGATGTGTCAACCGGGCGATACCCAGTGTTTTAACGGTTTTTTCGCCGCGCTGGGTGCAAGCATTATAAGGGTACTAAAATCCCTTTAGCGCGCACATTTAAAAAAAAAAATCTGTTTTTACACATCAATTGTGCTTATTTTAACTTCAATTGGTCATCATCGGGTACTGGTCGATGTCCGCCGAACTCGACTTGCCAAGCTCATAAGGGCGAAAGCTGACCAGCAGAACAAATAGCAGCGCTATAAACGGACAGCGAATGAATTCCCCCGATGGAATGATTGGCGAAGTAAAATCCTGGAATAAACCTTATCAGACCGGTAAGACTTTCCAAGACTAAGCCATGTTTCTGAAAAGCAAATAACATCAACGTAAGAATCATCAAACAAGTCTCTAAATTCATCAGTTTTGCAGAATAAGCTTTGTTCATTTAGGTGACAAATTTTTAACCTTGAATTTTGCTAACTTCGAACGTTGACCATTGCACGCACCACATTGTAGCCACCATTTACAGAAGATCTACTATTTTCACCAGAATTCATAACTATTACAGTAGAAGGAAAGTGGAAACATTTTGTTGAAAAGTGTGAAGAGGGACAGAGAGAGGAGACTTAATCTATATTCTATTGTACAAACGGGCAGATATACTAAAACCAGGGCAAATCTGAAAAGAGATGTACCATTCATAATTAAGAACAAGATACAAAAATTAAATAATGATAAAACAAATGCAAAATATGTTAAATAATAATGTTGATTCCGTTGAAGGATACTTTCGATGCAAATACCCTTTTCATCTGAAAGTTGGCGTTTGACGTACACACGACCCCTGATGGTATACATATGCTGGTGCAAGTAGATTTTATTTTCTCAAGCTGATTCTGGACCGTAGAATAGAATTATTTTTTTTATAAGACACTCACATACCTATGTACATAAACAAGGTATCCTCTAGGATAATTTGGGAAATGATTCTTGGGTACATTCTAAAAAAAAAATCGTTCTACAATAATGGTGTATCTCTAATGTTGACATCATTTACCGAGGATTTTACTTTGGTGTACCCTGAACCATGTCAACAGAAATTGCTCTGTTAATACAACAATTCTCAATGACAGGCTAACAAGTTGGATTTATAGTAAAAAAATTACTCGGCGAATTTCAAGCTGGATTTCGAAGCGGCTATTCGACCATTGATAATATTTTTGTACTGCAGAGCATAGCCAGTATCTTCATCGAACAGAAAAAGAAGCTATACATCTTTTTTATCGACTTCAAAGCTGGCTTTGATACAGTGGACCGCAGGGCTTTATTCTTTAAATTATACAATTATGGAATGTCAAGTAAGTTTGGAAAAGCGCTTGAAAACATCTGCGATGGAAATTTATCAGCTGTATGGAACGGATCTGAAATCTCGGAGTGGTTTGAATCAAAGATGGGTGTCAAGCAAGGATGTACCCTTAGCCCAAACCTTTTCGCCCTTTTCATTGAGGACCTAGTCGGATTCCTACCTGGTGGTATACAAATTTCGGAAACTCTTATCAAAGCTCTTCTTTTTGCAGACGACGTTGTACTGTTTGCTTATTCACCCGAAACTCTCCATCTGATGATTAATCGTCTTGAGGTATACTGCCGATTTTGGAACCTGAGGGTAAATTTGGGCAAGTCGAAGGTGATGGTTTTTCGAAAAGGATCGGGTAGAACAGCCAGGAACGAGAAATGGCATTTTAACAGACAGCCAATGGAAATCGTAAAAGCTTACAAATATGTGGGAGTAACGATAACGAGCAACCTAAATATGGAAAGTCACCGCAAAGACAAATTAGTTAAAGCAAAAAGTGCTATAAATGCAACTAGGAAAAATTGCTTTTCGAACAAAACAATTAATCACAGCGTTAAATATAAAGTTTTTGTTGCAGTGGCTGAATCTATTATGTTGTACGCAGCACAGGTCTGGGGAGGAGAAAAGTATGAAGCTGTCGAAAACTTTCTTAGGTACTTCGTAAAAAGATGCTTTCGCTTACCCAAAAACATGCCTAACTACATGATCATAATTGAGACAGGCATGTCACTACTTTTCATAGGAACACTCAAGTATCATGTTGATTACATTACAAAAGTTCTTAATATGCCAGATGAACGAATTCCTAAAATTCTAGCACTACAAGCGATCGAGAAGAAAAATCTTTGGTATAACAAATTAGTAGAACTTGCGGGCTACTGTGGTACCAATTTACAAATAAAAGATGAAAATGGAAGGTACTTCAATAAAGGACTCTTGAATCTTGTTGCTAAGGTAGACGAACAATGCAGATTGGACTGCATAAACTAAGCTAAATCATCAGTGCACCGATCAATCTACAGCCTTCTTTCTCACAACTTGTGCGAACGTAATTACTTCCGTAACGAAAATAAACAGGAACTTATCTCGGCGATCATTAAAATGAGAGGAGAACTGGTAAGGCTTCATTACATACCTCATCGGGAAGGCCTCCACAATTTACTGTAGTTTATGTAACCTGAAAGAAAGAGAAGTTGTCATCCATTTTGTTGGCAAATGTCCAATTCTACGTGAAATAAGGAGAAGCATATTAGGCAGTAATGTTAAGTCTGAAGCAGAAGTTTTAGCCCTTCCTAACTGCGAATGTGACATAATACACCTCTATAATTATTATAAAACCGCCATGTTCTATAGAGACCAAATTCTAAACGAAGCCTTCTAAAAGATGAAACGTATACTGTATTTAAAAAAAGAAAAACTATGAATACTTTATTTTAAAATTAACTTTCCACAAAATATGTATATATATATATATTTATTTATTTATTTATTATTATTATTTTTTTTTTTTTTTTTTTTTTATTGATGTCAATCGAGCAGACGGCAAAGCCAAGCTTAAACGATTAAAGAAAATGAAACAATATTGTAAAATGTAAATCAGAAACAATAATAAATCTATCTATCTATCTATCTTTCTATCTATCTACCTATCTCTGTTAATACTAATGGTTTGGACTTTATTTAGAAGAAATACTAGCTTTTGTAACTACTTTTAAATAACCTTGTTATTTTGTTTGCGTCTGCAGATATCCAATTTGCAAGGATGTTCCATTTTTCTTGCCCATGCTGATTTTTGACTTTAAGGTCGCTTTTCTCCAGAAAATCCGTAACAAACATTACGTTTTACCATTTATTTCTTATGATCGTAACAATAATAATAAAACCCATAGGTTTTATGATAATTGGGAAAACAAACAGCAGGTAAAAAACGGAATTCATGATTTTTTACTTACGTTTTTAATAACAGTTGACAATAAGAGTGGTTTTCCAAGAATTAATAATTTTCTAATAATTTTAAAATTGCATAGCGAGTAACAAGTTCTTAAGTGTTTATTTGGCTACCTGTCAAAACCCTGTTCTTACACTGTTTCTTAAAAGTTCTCAGAATGAGTTATGTTTGTGCTATGAAAATTTACCAAACAAAAATAGTATAAAGGATTAGAAAAAAAAATTAAGTAATCAGTTTAATTTTTCACGCCAAGGTTACAGTTGCTTAAACACGCTATTTGAAATTTCTGCATTTACAAATCAGGAATACGCAGATACTATTTACGTTTATGGGCTGTGCAATGGAAGTTCAACTAGAACATGACCAAAATACCATGAGCTCTTTCCTAACCGACGACTTCCTAGTGAAGGAGTATTTGGAAATAGGTATCGAAGGCTTCGAAAAAAGGGATAAGTTTCAAATACACGACCTAACGCGGGAGCTCGTCAAATAAGAAGTATTTCGGCTGATGAAGGAATACTGGAAGCTGTTACAACAACAATCAGCATCTGATGCTTAGCTTTACAATTCAATGTTTCCAAACATAAATTTTTTAATGTACTGCATGGAGAAACTCTTTATCCATTCCACTACTTCCCGATAATTTAGAAAAGAGACTAGAGTTTTTTAACCATTGTAGCTGCTGGAGTGGAGCTTGACTGACAACTAGTTTATTAGCAGACTTCTTTGGACGGACGAATCTCCATTTACAAGAGATGAGATTACAAATTTTCATAAAGGTGACATAAATCATTTTAACACAAATACAAATTGGGAAAAAATTTCCGGCCCCTTCAATCTAGCACCCAGGCTGAATCCTGCAAACTATCTGGAGTTTATGCGAAATGCTTTAGCAGAACTATTGGGGGACATTCCACTTATTCAACTAGATTCATCATATTTCCAAGAGGATGGTGCTCGAGCCCACTATTGTCGTGAGGTTAAGAACTGGCTAGAAGAAGAGTACGGTAATCGTTGGATGGGAAGAAATGGACCAGTTTACTGGCCTGCAAGATCCCCTAACCTTAACACTATTGGATGTTTTTGTATGGGATCATCAACAAACATGCATACAAAATCAAGGAGAACACTTTGTGCACCTATTATAACTGTTGTAGTACACTCATAAAATAAAAATTATCTAAAACCACACAAAATAATTTCTTATTCATAGTGTTTGGAGCTTAAAGCAAAAAATCATTTCTTTTTTAAATTTTACCTGCTGCAGGTTTTCCCAAGTATCGTAAAATCTATGGCCTTTTTAGCGAACTTGTTGATAACTTTTCTTTTATTATTTTTACGTTCATAAGAAAAAAATAGTAAGATGTTATTTTTATTGCGCATTTTTTAGAGAAGAGTGACCTCAAAATCAAAAATTAGTATATGCACAAAAATGGAATGGAATTACAAATTGTATATCTGCAGACTTAAACAAAATATGAAATTTATTTAAAAGCAGTTATTGTACAAAGGCTAGTATTTGTACTAAAAAGAAAGCCCTAAAAGAAGTAGTATTAACATTAATCTTAATAGAGTAAGTTCTGTTAACATGGGTCAGGGTACACAAAGTAAGCCTTTTCTTACATCCTCGATAAATGATGTCAACATTTTAGATAGGCTCTTACTATAGAATGATTTTTTTCTTAGAATGTACCCAAAAATCGTTTCCAAAATTATCCTTGACAAGTTAGGGGACACCCTTTATAAAAACTTGTTGATTCAATTCAAATCACGTATCTTTAAGGCAAGGTTCTTTCTTATTCAGATGTCGGTACCGTGAAATCGTAGTGAGTGCAAAAGTCCGCTCACACGGAGAATAAAATTTAATTATGATTGCAGTGTCTTATCCTCGTTACAAAGATGATTAAAAACACTTCGCAAATTCTCTTCCGGCATAAAGGGAATGCCCGTCATCACTGCATTTTCGGCAGGACTTCTGTGATCGTACTATTCCGATGTGTTTCTGATTCCGTCGATTTTGTTCGTTGTGTCGGCGAGTGGTGTTTTAATAATGTCTAATTGAGTGGTGGTGATTTGAAGTTTCTTTTCAGCTGTTCAACATTGATCTCAGATATTAATTTTTGTTTTTGAATGTTGTCTGATTTTAACTAATCTCTGTCAGTTTGTATGCCGGAGTTGGAAGTTTCTATATGTGTCACTCTAAGATTGATATCGGTAATGTTTTTGTTTACTTTAGCGAATTGAAGTTCTATTTGCTTCGCACAGGAGGCGTTATTTCAGTTAGTTTTTCCAGTTATCAAGGAAATTAAGTTTTTTATCCATTTTTCCCGCATCTTCAAATCGCCCACTGCCATTTTTTGTAGGTTATATTGTGGGGAGCCGAGAGTTTTGTGGCAAATTTGAGGGGAAATTAATGGAGTTAAACTTGTGGTGCGAACCGCTTTTCAATAAAAAAAATTATTGTTAGAATTAATAGAGGATAAAGAAAACCAAATGCATAGTTTGACTACAAAAAGCTTTATTAGACAAAATTAAGGAGAGCAACAGTATGTTCAGTATGTATAAATGTATGTAAATTGGATCTAAGTTTTTTATTGAATACATCCCCAAAAGCTTTTTTACTACCTTACCCCGTTTAGCCTCATGCTTCAAGCCTATAAAAGGAGGAAAGTAGACTCTCTCTCTTTTTTGGCCATTGATGGAAAATTCTGTCGTTTCTTACAGTTTTCACAAATTATAAACTCTTATTTTATATTACCAATTTATAAAACTATTATTTATTACCTACTAGATTGCACTTCTGAATTATTTAATTGAATTAATTACTTATTTAAATATTAAACTGAATTGGCTACCTACTGAATTATTCTAAGATCTAAATAAACTAATTTCCTATTAAATTGTTCTATATTTATAAATCTTCTTCAATAAAATATTCATTAACATTGTTTTGGAAATACTATTTCATTTCCCACATGTAAGTATGAGAGTTGTGTGTCTACACTTTTATGAAATACTCAACACTCCCAATTTTATAAGCATGTAACATATTTAAATAACAATTCGTGAATATGGTATAATCCAAATATGTCTTCTAAATTATGTTTCATTACTGTTTAAATTTTACTTTAATTTATGGTCTTTAAAGCAAACAATATTTAAAAGTGATTTAAGACGAAAACTAAGTTGATTGTCAGTATGAACATACTCTATGTTAAAAAAACCATCAGCATACTTTTCACGACTAAAGTGGAATAGCACGTCGATGTGCTTTGTTCTTTTACGAAATTTTGGATTTCTAATCAATCGGATGGCGCCATGATTATCGACATGCAGAACTGGTTTGACCTTCTGATCTGGAAGTAAATCGCGAAGTAGTTGCTTCATCCAAACCAACTCCTTCACCGCCTTGGCTGCTGCGACGTACACAGATTCTGCGGTGGAAAGGAAAACACATTTTTGGCGCTGTGATGCCCACGTGATGCAACTAGAGCCCAAGAGAAAAACTAAGCCACTTGTGGATCGTCAAGTGCTTACCTCTCCAGCATAGTCCGCATCACTGTAGCAATTTAAAGTTAAATTTAATTTGTTTTCGAAAAATATAACCATGATAGAGGGTCCCCTTTCCATATTTAAGGATACCTTTCACCATATTGACGTGAACTCTTGATGGGTTCCCCAGGTAACGACTAACGCAATTAACAGCAAACGAAAGATCTGGGCGCGTTGCCACCATTAAGTACATCAGGCTACCAACAGCCTGCCGGAAAGGAAACTCGATCTTATTCATCTCCGTATCTGCATGTTCTGCAGCGTTGATTGATGGATCTGCAGGAGTTGATACAACAGATGTATCTAAATTGAGCCTCTGCACCACCCTTGCTACTTACTGCGACTGACTAAGACGGATGCAGCCATCTTGGAGACATCTAATCTCCAGAAGTGTTTAGTAGGAAAAACCTTAATTTCGAAGTTTTTTTTTTTTTTTTAAATATTCACACAGGCTTACGATGTTATTCTCGTATGTGACAGCCGTCGACTATATAAATAGCTAAGAATACTTTCATGTTGTCACGGTGACTTACAAATATACATGTATAAGCATCGGTAGACTTTAGGTTGAAATCTTTTAACAGCTTCGTGAAAGTCTGATTCCCACAACGTGAAGACGGTTTGAGACCGTATAAACACCTTTGAAGCTTACAAACTCGTCCGCTATTATCATTATAACCTTTGGGTTGTTGCACATAAATTTCTTCCTGAATGCTTCCGTTTAAAAACGCTGTTTTAACATCAAATTGAAGGATGCTTAAATTTTCCGCTGCAGCTATGTTCAGTATAGCCCTTACTGATGTGAATTTTGCCGCCGGATTAAATGTTTCTGAATAGTCGATTCCGACCTGTTGGCTAAAGCCCCGAACAACAAGCCTGGCATTGAATCGCTCAGCCTCATTTTCTGAAGCATTCTTCTTCTGGTAAACCCATTTTGTATCCACCAACTTCCGATTTTTGGGTAACTGCACTAACACCCAGGTTTCATTTCTTTTTAGCGATAAAATCTCAACATCCATTGCCGCTTTCCAAAATTCAGAATCTTTACAACATATTGCATCTTCATAACTCATCGGAGAATTTATGTTCTTTTTTCTGAGCCTACTTCTTATATTTTCAGATGGGTGAAATGGAAACGGTGTAGATTCCATAGTTTTGTTTCAGCTCACACCGCCAAGAACATCTGATCTACTAGCATTATCGCCGCAAGCCAGCTCGGAATGTTCATCAGATGATTTAACAAAAACTTCATCATTATCAGCATCCATACCACCAGCAGTATTACCAACAGCAGCTTCATGGTCAGCAACTTGACTACCAATAACCTCATTCTCTTGATCTTCCTCATCAACATGTACTGAAACGGCACTTCCCTCCATGCACTCAGCTTTTGAAGAAATTCCAAAATTGTTGAACACTACATTTTGAGTGGTCTCCACCTTATTCTGCTCAGGAATATACACCCTATAGCCCTTTACACCATCTGCATAAGCAATGAAAATTCCGTTTTTGGACTTAGGATCCAACTTTCTCCTTTTCTGGTCTGGAACATGCACAAACTCCACCGTACCAAAAACTCGAAAAAAATCGATGTTAGGTTTAGAGCCAAACCAAAGTTCATATCAAGTTTTTCCTTGTACTGTGCTTTTACCTGTTTTATTTAATACATAAACTGCAGTACTAACCGCCTCTGACTAAAACTTGTGGCTCAAATTTTTAGCATGTATCATCGATCTAGCTGATTCCATTATGGTTCTCATTTCGCGTTCAACTGAGCCGTTCTGCTCCGGTGTGTAGGGGACACCGTAAAACGCATTGCATAACTTCAAAACTTCCGTTGACATATTCCAGCACATTATCATTTAGTAAAACTTTTATGCGATTTCCCGTCCCAGCTTCTACCTGCTTCAAAAAAATTTTAAGAAATCTAAGCACTTCAGACTTTTCCATCATAAAAATAAACCTTTCGGTAGTGCGAATAGTCGTCCTTGAATAAGAGAAAGTATTTTGATCCTCCGATTGATATAATCGGCAAAGGTCCGCAAACATCTGTACGAACCAGCTGCAAAATGGATGTAGACTTGCTCCGGCTTTGGGAGAACATAGTACGATGCTGTTTTCCATACATGCAACAATCGCATACAGATTCACATTTGTTTATAAACGGAATTTCAAGATCTCTTAAAATATGCCTCACTTGAGTTAAGTTTTGATGGCATAGTCTCACATGCCATAACTGTAATGTGACAGTTTTCTTTACATCAATATTCGCAGAAACTTTGTCGTCATCCATTATCAATTTGATCAGCAATTTGAAAAGCTTAGACTCAGGCACTACCACTGCAAGAGTAGTGCCGTTTTTAGTCAATTTGCATTTGGAGTTATCTGAGAAAAAACCCTTGTCCAAAGCGCTATTCAAAGAGAACAAATTTACATGTTGTTTGGAACATACTATACAGTAAATCAATCATATGATTCGGCTTCCAGATGGTGTCGACGAAAGAGAGCACATTTACGTCACCTTTACCAGTGGCATTGATGGTTGTACCATTTCCAATGCGAATAATAACTGGTGCTTTAGACGGTGTATAATTCACCAGTCACTCTTTCCTATTCGTCATATGATCGCTCCCACCGGAATCTAGAAACCACTCTTCTTCTTTGCCAATTTGTTCTGCTGCTTCTGTTTCACAAATAAAAACTTCACCTCTCTGACAGCTTGAGTTATTTTTTGTTAATCACTCTGGACAATCTCTCTTCCAGTGTCCCGCTTTTTTACATACGAAGCATTTGCCTTGCTTAAATTGCCTTCCTTTCCTGTGGCCTCTTAGTACTTTGCCCAAACTTTCTCGACCTCAATGCGTTATTGCCATCTGCCCCGCTGCCCGTCTGATGCGATTTAAAACGAGCTTCTTCCATGACTAATCGCGATGTTAAGTTATCTAACGTTTACGATTCTTTTGCAGGAGACTCCCGTGCACACAAAAAAATTAATGTACTGGTTTGGCAATGCCATTAGTACCTTTGTAATGATCATGGCATCTGAAACTTTTTCTCCAACGTCAGCTAATTTCTGGACCAGTCCTTGTAATTTCGATGTATGTGCAGCCACGCCATTAGCAGGGTCCATCGAGAACATATAAAATCTTTATTGAAGCATATGAATGCTCTCCTTAGATTTTCGTACACTATTTCAGCCACATTTCCCTAACCGTTGTGCAATTGATTATGTGCAAAAGGGGCTGATTTTCCATGCTGGTCACAATGATCTTTTGCTCTTTGCTCTCTCCACGTTGCCATGTAAATTCGGCTGCAGCCAAGTTTTCGGCTTTAATGCTATCTCCAACCACTGGATAAGTAGCACTCCCATCAATACCACCTTGATCAAAAAGTTCCCTTCAAAGTAATCGCCATCGACTGCAACACACTTATGCCAGCGCTTGATCCAATCCTCGAAACATTTTTTATATTTGGTTTTCGGTATGTCCATCTGTGCTTCCTGCAATTTTTCCATTACTTCCTCCTCTCGGCTGCTGAAACGCGTTCATCGTAGTGGCTTTTTAACCCGATTGAAGAGAAAGAAGTCACAGGGAGCCTCATCAGGTGAATTCGGTGGCTGTTGGATGGTGTATGTTGCATTTTTCGTCAAAAAATTACGAATAATGATGGCACTTGGTACGGTGCGTTATCATGGTGCAAAATCCATGAGTTTTCTGCCCACAATTCTGGTCTCTTTCGGCGACTTGCTTCACGCAAACGTCTCATAAAGCCCAAATAATACGAGTACTCTTTGTTTATTGTCTGGCCTTCTGGCAAAAATTCATGATGCACGACACTGTTGTAATCCATGAAAACCGTGAGCATTGCCTTCTTTTTTGACTGAAAACGACGAGGTTTTTTGGTCTCGGCTCATTTGGTGAACGCCATTCGCTTTCCTGATGTCTGGATTGCGTGTCGTATTCATAAAAACACGTCTCGTCTTCAGTAATGATCCTTTTGATGAATGTGGGATCGGATTCAGCCTCGCAAATCATCTCTTTTGCGACGTCAACACGTCGCATGAAATTGAAGTTTTTTGGCACCAACTTTGCTGCTATACGACGGAAACCCAAATCATTAACCAAAATGTCTCGGACGGATCCATAGGCAATGTTCACTATCTCTCTGATGGTTAATTTGCGGTTATTGACCAACATTTCTTTTACTTCATCAATGTTTTCGTCGGTTTTCGATGTCGATTGTCTGCCACTGCGTTCATCATCTTAAATTGACTCACGACCACTTTTGAACCACTCGTGCCACTGGTAAACGACCGTTTTCTTTAGAGAATCGTTACCGAAACATTTTTCCAACATTTCCAACGTTCGCGCACCATTAAATCCGTTTTTTACGCAAAATTTAATACAAGTTCGTTGTTGCAAATTTAAATTCATTTCTAAAATTGTAAAAAATCGCCAACACACACAGACTTACTTACCCTTGGCTAAGTAACTTTTGAAAATGTCAATCTATGACGCTAAGATTTAGAGGGAATATCAACAACAGATTTACCAACTTAAGGAAAAAAACAGAACTCAAATCGGAACAATGGGAGCGCCACACTGTGGTTGGATCAAGGTGGTATACCTTAGTAAATTAGCAGCATTAATCACTATTTTTACCTGGAATTTCCACAAGTTCCATTGTTCTTGGCCCGCTAGTTTCTCGATCCTAAATTCTGCTTCTGCCATTCTGCCCGAAAAAAAAATTAAACCCTTTTTCACATTGATTTATCCGTGCAAAAAAGAAACACTCAAAGAAATACTTCGCAATTAAATAACGTTACCGCGAGCCAGGGCCCATGACCTGTTAGAAGTAATAGAGGATAAAGAAAACCAAACGCATAGTTTGAGTGCTACACAAAGACTATGTTCAGTATGTACAAATGTATGTATGAGAGTTGTGTGTCTACACTTTTATAAAATACTCAACAATTATTCTTCGAACAACCGGTTCATTTATCCTCTTCATTGCGAAACTTCCTAGAACTCTAATAAACTGAAGCGCTTCCTATTGAACAAAGTAGCGACACAAATTAACAGTAATATTGCACAGCTGCAGACTATAGATGCGGCGATGGGTACCTACTTCCAAAGAAGCACCACCTCACGAGTCTTTTCACTTCGTGGTATCACAACTTCTATCACCATCAGAACAATGAGACAGTGGAAAATGAAATAAGACAGAAGTTTTCTATATCGTGTCTAAAAGTAGCCAAAAGAGAGCAAGAAGTTCCTGTCAACAATGTAAAAATAATCAAGAAACACTGATCGCTCCAGAAATGGTCCAACTTCCAGCTGTGAGACTGACTTCGTTGACATGCCCATTTTCTATCAGCGTGATTGACTTCTTTGGGCCCATGCAGGTGAGAATTTGTGGAAGATTAGAAAAACTCTGGGTTGTCCTCATAATATGACTTACCATCAGAGTAGTTCACATTGAAGTAGCCTCGTTACTATCAAAAGATTATGTATCTGAAAAATTCCTTAATTCATTGCTAGGCGAGGAACCCCGGTCGAAATATACAGCGACAATGGCACAAATTTGAGCTGATCTAGTCGAGAACCTAAAAAGGCTTGTAAGAAAACCAAATACAAGGATGGTGCGGAAAAATTTAAAACGTCGTTAACCAAGTGGTATTTCATTCGACCTGCATCACTTCATATGAGAGGAAGTTGCTAGCGCCTCGTCAGATCGGTAAAGTTTAGTTTAGACAGCATACAACTCCCTAGAAACCCAACATATGAACAGTTGTATAGTATGTTTCTAGAAGTAGGGGCGACGATAAATTCACGGCCATTGACATGTATATATTTCGATAAGCGATGAAGAGGATGAGACGCTGAAGCGAAATCAATTTTTACTTTGTTCGTCAAAAGGTGCAAAGCCAGTGGGTGGTTCTCGAACGAAGATGTTGTTCTTCGTAGAAGCTGGAGTGTCACAACACTTCGCAAATAACTTTTGGAGATGCTCGGTGCAAGATTACTTACTAAATTTAACCACACGAACCAAGTGGTTCCAACCAGCCAAACCTTTGGAAAATGGAAACATTGTCATTATCATCGATCAAAACCTTCCTCGCAACAGTTGCCCAAAGGGGAGAGTGCTGGAAACGTTAATAAGTAGAAATGGCCCGGTAAAAAGATCTGTGATACATGTAGCAACAGGAGTTTATGTGAGACCTGCAGTAAAACTTTCTGTTCTGCACATTAGAGCTGATATAACTGAGGGTAAGTCGAACGTGAAGACTGCCATAGCGAGGGGTACAATTTCATAGTGAATTAAAGAATAAAATCGAATTAAAACTTTACTAAGCATATCTTTTATTTCATATTATCCGCTAGATAAATTCGAAGCTTTGTATTTAGCCATTAACTGATGTCGTGAAAATAGTGAACCGCTTCTAAAGTCGTGGGGTTCATTGGACCCAACTGTTTTAAAATATGATTAAAATAAAAGTATTAATTTTTTTAAATGTTTTTTTTCATTAAACTTTATTAAACTTGACAACTACAAAGGTAATTTTTAAAAACTAGCGGCAGTAACATTCGTTTTTATTTCAAATCTGCACTTTTATTACTAAGTCTCAATATACTTATCATAAAAACATGTAATATAAAAAACATGTAAAAATATATATAAAATACATTACAAAAGGAACTAAATAAAAAAAAACATTTTTCTTCAATTTAAAACCTTACTCTTTAAAACTATGTTAACAAAAACTGAAAATATTCTCTTTAAAAAATATTGACATTAGTCAAAATGAGCTGCTTTATAAGTATGAGAGGCACACTTGTTTTGAACAAGCCAAGCAAATGGACAGCTTGCACGTAGCACAAAGGTGCACAAACTTGGCTTTTTTACTAGATGGACACGGAGAACACCTTTTTCTTTTATTTCTTTCTAATTTCAGATCTTCTTCATCTTCTGGAGCTGCATCTGTTTCAAGTCTAAGGATATTACGAATGCAAGTCTTCAATTGCCTTCATGTGGGGTTCACACAAAATCTTTGCAAGCCCTTTCACAAATACCTTCGACGAGGATTCATGGCTCAGCTGGATGATATAAGCATTTAGTGCACTCATGTCCAATATCCTATATAAAACATCCATCGGCCAACGACGAGTTGTGCGACTGCTTGAATATACTGAACACACTCGGTCTACAAAATCAACACCACCTTTTGTGCTATTATAATGAAGGATAATTTCAGGTTTATTGGTAGATTCATCTACAAAGTTATCGTGGTGCATGGGATATAACACACAATATTATTGTATCCTTTGTAAATCCGAACAACGATGATCCGACTTGTCTATTTTTGTGAAGCAAAAACGCTTTTGAAATATCCTTCTTATTTTTCTTCAAGGTACCAAAGACAGTTAGACCTCTTGATTTCATCACATTTATAAGTTCCATCGAAATGCACCAGTTGTCTGTCGTGATGTTGCAATTGGAGTTCAAAATTCACGCTTGCGATGGTATTGGGTGCTTTTTCTCTTCTTCTGTCAATGTAAGGCCCTCTGTATTTTTGCCGCAGTTAAGATACGTATTAAATGTGTAGTGCATTTTTGAATCCACAAAGCATTGCATTTTTAGCCCGTATTTGTTGGATTTAGTCGGAATGTACATTTTAAATATGCAACAGCCACGAAAAGCAACCAACATTTCATCTATAGTAGCATTCGCACAGATTGAGTAATTTTCTTGAATGTTTTTATTGAAAATGTTTATAATTTCTGACACAATGCAACCTAGAACTGTTTTTTTTCGTTCATTTCTATCAACTGAATTATCTAAACGAAGACATAATAGGAGTGTATATGTAGAATCGTAATGAGCACATGCATAGTCGGAAAATTTCTCGACCTGTTCCATCTGTAGCAAATAGCGATATAACGGCTTCATGATTCGACTTGAATACAGCAGAATAAAGCAATAGGTCCAAAAATGCGTCTAGCTCTTGTGGAGTACATTCCTTTAGTTCTGCATGGTTCAGGGACTTGTATTTCAATCTTAGCGCTGCTAGTTTCACGTTTGCCCAAGTTAATATTTTGTTCTTCATATCCGCATCAAATATTTTGTCAAACGCTTCTTTTTGGATCAAACGGGCCAACAGGTCTTGATCGAGATGTAGGTAAGGCAAACTAATAATGTTATGGCTCCTGACACGAGCCTTTCTTACAGGTGGTTTTTTAGCCCATTTAAAGGTAGAGCTACCCACTGCTAAAAACCTCGTCAACCAAATCAGCTTCATTTTGATGAGTATCTTCGCAATCAGAATCAGAAAATTTACTTATTAGCTGTCAAATCAAATCAAATTTTGAAATAGTATACATACAGTGACTCAACTATTTGATCAAATGCATACCAAATAATCTGACTTTTGATTACAACTTTTTTATTTAAAAAGATAATTTAACGAAATTTTCGACATCATTATAAAATAATATCGTAATTCATTAAAAAACAATAGAGATAGAAATTCATTTATTAACTTATTTTAATTTAACAACAACAAAAATAGGGCACATGATCAATTAGTTGACTTTAATAAACTAATCTTGTTCAGTATTTCGTATGGCCTCCTTTTGATTTGAGAACTGCTTGCATTCTTCTTGGCATGGATTCTATTAATGTTTTTCATCGATTTGGACTAATAATTTGCCAAGTATTTGAGTGCGGTGCCATAATGTTGGTAAATTTACACAATCGCCTTGCAAATCTGTAATTGCAGGTTTGACTTGAACCCAAAGGTGCTCAATCGATTGAGGTCTGGCGATTGTGGTGGCCAATCAAGTACTTCGAAATGATTACTTTGCAGACACGCTTTGGTAATTCTGGCTGTGTGTTTCGGATCATTATCTTGCTGGAACATAATGTCCGACACATTTTTGTTCCAGTTTCCAAGACTTGTTAAAAGCCCGCCTTCCAAAATGATGATGTATTGAGCGGCATTCATGCGACCCATTACTCTAACCCCATCCATGCACATGCATTCCCAAATCATAAGATTTCCACCTCCAAACTTTAATGTTGGCATGATGTGGCGATCGCTTATTGGTTCACTAGGCTTTCTCCACGTACACTGATGACCATCCGACCCAAAATGATTAATTTTTGTTTCGTCCGACCAAATCACCTTTGCCCAGTCACTAACACTATAGTTTTTATACTTTTTCGCCTTAATTTTTTATGGTGGTCAGACAGAAGAGGCTTCTTTCTTTTTGCGCGCCCGTGAAAGCCGTTCTTGTGCAAGATTTTCCTAACAGCCTCAGTTGTTACAATAATTTTATCCTTTTGTAACAATTTTTTATTTTTTATTGATCTGGACCACATTGTCATGTACGCCATACTTGTCGTACAATACACCGTTACAAGGTGGAATTCAAAATTGGCTTCCTTCCAGCGCTATTTTTTTCGATTTTTGTGCCCAAATTCTTGCGTGTTTTAGATATTATTTTCTGATCATCAACAAAGAAGACCAACTATTTAGTGCTGTCAATAAGCTAGTACCATATACCACACTCATCCAACTGACATTCATACTCGACATTCGCCTCACTTTAAATGCATTTTGTAATTTAGGGTTCATTAATAAAGCGAGTTTTTAAGGAGGTATACCAATTCAATATGAAATAAAACACTTGAAGCTAATGTTAATGTCTATTAAGTAAATAATTGTGTGCCATTAGTTTTTAAATATGATATCGGCCATATACGCGCCAAGGCTAACTCGAACGAAACGCAATCGTGAAGTCCAATTTTCGACAACTTTATCGAGCAACTGTGGCCGTATTATCAGCAATAACAGGGCAAATGTTGACTTCCAAATCGTCCTGCTGGACTCTAGCACAAGCTGGATCTTATAAGCTTTTAAGCCAAGATCTTTCCGTAAAATCTTCCACAAAGTGGATGGGCATAGCTCCAATTGCCGTGCACGATAGCGAATCGACTCATTCGGATTCTCCTCAACACTGCGCTTCACAACGGTAATAATTTCTTCTGTTCGCACTATTTGTCGTCTTTGGGGATGTGTATTATCCACCAAAGTGTAAGTGATGAGAAAACGAATCATCGTGTTCCGAATAACTTGCTCAGATGGACGATTATGTCAACTGTAAATTGGACATAGCGCACGATAAGTTTGGCGAGCCGAACCATGGTTTTCAAAATTAGTTTGCACAATTTGCACGCGTTGTCTGCTCATCGTAAAATTGCAAAACGTAGTAATTACAAATCAACTTTCAAACGTCAAACTGACAATTTGTAGAAACAGTGTTGCCAAACCAAACCTCTAAAAAAACATCCTTTACGAACAAGCTAGACAAAAGAATATGTTTTACAGTTAGTTTATCTAACTCTTACTATTTTATTATGACAAACTGGCACCATGCAGGAGCTCTAAGCTTGAAATATACTCGTAATTTGGCAGACATTTTTAGCCAAAAAGATATAATATTGTAACAATCTGGCGAAGTTTCTGTGAGCGAATGATAAGTAAGGACGGTGGTGAAAAAACAATCATACGAGTATCTTAGTAATTATGCAAGACAAAATTGAAACGATGCTTCTGCTTCTATCATGTAAATTATTTTGTTATTTAATTTATTCATAACTCGGAATGCTCTTATGAGAGTTTTATCATATACAATTGACAAGTGAACATGTTAAAATGCACAGTATCTAGTCCAAATTCGGATTTTCTCTACAAACAGTTCATCAGTCCTGATATGATGAAATAAATCCTTGTAGTTAAATCCACTCGACCTTATGACACCAAAAATGAGAATGTGCTTACCTCTTTTCCAGATGAATTCTTAACGCTCCAGAAATTAAGCCCTCCGTGCCCCAGTGCCAGTTCAAATGCGCGTTTTCCAGCAACCCAGTTGCACAGTGCAACGCTTCAACGTTCCACACTCGTTTACTTCTCTCTGTAATCCTCAGCCCCGCCACTAGGTAACCGCATTTTTGTCATTAAAAAGTTACACGGCCACTCCACAATCCTGCTTGCTGGATATGTATACACCCTTTACCATGGCATATGTGCATCTTGTGAATCGCTTAATTTTCCCGACGGCAATCCTATTTTTGTCTTTTTTATTTTTTCCTTGTTTCAATAGTGAGCCAAAAGGCCGGGTACAGCACTGAAAAAAATGCACAGAAAATTCGTTAAATTAATAGGAACTCTCTTACAAGGCTAGAAATTTGCGGCAAACGCAGGACACTAAAATGGAAAATATCATAGCAGGATTTGATAAAAGAGTCAGTTCTTTTGTTCTATTTTTTTTTTTTTAATTTTTATTTATTCAAGTGCCTAAGTGTGCATCTACGTTGGTTAGTGAATGTGGGAAGAAAAGTATGTACGAGTTTAGCTTGAGCCACATCCAGAACATGGACAGTTATCGTAAGTCTTACGACTCACAGAGAACCAGGAGGAGTAGGGGCTTTATCTTTCCATTTTATGCAGGGTTAGTTGGCTTGAGTAAATAAGTACTTGCCTCGGCAATGAATCTGACAAAGGATTCCGCTTTTGCTAACCCTTGCAGCGCGGCCAAAGTGCATGGATCTGCATAAAGCGAATGACTCGACAGACGCAACTCCAATTGTAAACTTAAGTCCTTGTACTTGCATGGTGGCGCAACAAATATTTGAAAGTTTTTTCACCTTTACTACTCAGATGCTAATTTTTATTTCTTGTATTGTATCATTTTTCCCCCCTTTTGTTTTTTTTTTATTTCACCATCTCCTTTCTTTCTTTTATTTTATTTTGTATTTTAGTTGAAGGGATGAAAATAGAAGAAAAGTATTTTCCCTAATTAGGATTTTTTATGGGTAACAGCATGTTACTAGGACACATAAAAAAGAGAATACCCGCGTTTTTCCTTTTCAAAACCGCTATTTACCTGAAGTCTTTCCGTTGCCAACCTGTAACATTTATTAAACTTTTAAGAAACAATAAAAAACCTAAAGCTCTAAGGGCAAAAGTATTTCCCATGATAAAATTGTGTCGTTATCGTCTTAAATCCCACCCGAAATTGAGTCTAATAAAAAAGTTGGAATAAAGCTGTTGGATTAACAAAGTGATGTCGGAGAACGAGTTAGAATTTTTCATTTCGTTTAATTTTTACTTAAATTAGTTAAAATTAACAATTTCTGAGAGGAATTGAGCACAAATGATATTACGTTAACGTAGAAAATTGCCAATAACATTTCGGTGGTTCAATCGAAGTTTTTTCAAAAGCAAAGTTGTTATACACAGCACACGTTTATGTATGTACTTGTATTTATACATAACTGGATCATATAAATAATGTATTCTAATATAATGGTTTTCGAAATTCCTTAAAATTGTCTAAGTGGTTATCTGATCAAATTTTCTTTTATTCAGATCCCTGCCTTTCGCACGATTTTTTTTTTAATTTTTCATAGATACTTTTCCGAAAAAAGTTTGCTTTCTGCACTGAAACTCTTCGCTGCCATGACTTTTTGAACTTAGCTGCAGATAGCGCATCAAAGGAAAGAATTCTAAGAGGTATCCAACTGCGGAACTTCTAAAGCCACCTTCCAATTTTGAGAACTTTTGTGTGATATTAGAATAGTTCGTGTTAAAAAATTGTGCAACCGTACGATCTCCACGTCGCGAACCCATCATAAGCAAGCTGTGAAAATTATCAGTTTTGTAAGGATCGTTGTTAGGAGAAACTTTATAACTGTGTGCATGGTGAATTGTTTTGCTGGTGCACCATGCCTCAAAAATCATTTTCCGTTCTTTTCTTGTGACCATTTTACTACATACGAATTTTGTGAAAGTGCTTATAATGACTCCTTATCTTATCCTTTAAGGTCTAGAGCCTAAAGTGAAGAAAATTAATCCAAGCGAATAATTTCAGATGAAACTGGTCTTTGCAAAATTACGTTTATGTTGTGATCATGGGCGGTAATTAATAACGTAAATAATGAATGTTTATGTAAATCGGCGTATCTTGTATATCCTCAAACCAGGAATATGTATTCGTAGATACCCAAAGTTTGCATATAAAATAGAAACTGTTCTACTAGGTTCTAACTTCTGTTAATGTAGTTTTTGAGGTGTACCATATGTCATAATTATAAATTATAATCAACTCCAGATACTACCGTTGCAACATGCTGTGCTGATAGCTTCTGTTGATTAAAACATTGAATTCGATTCTGTAAATGAGGATATGTTTTTGTTATGTTATAATAGAAGAGAATTCTCTTCAGAATGACTTAAACATTAGTAATTACTGATATTGATTTTATTTGGCTGGCATTTTAGTTGTAATGTCACTTGTCAGTTCATATTTGATCGATAGTAATGTAGGTTATTCAAGCTGGTCACACCAACACAGGTATATTGTTTGGGAGTAAATGGCACCTAAGCAAAGCACTGCTGTGATAAGTCCATAATGATCATCAATTTCTAATTAAATGAGCTAGCAACAACAGAAGTTGGAATCGCATATTTTAACAGTGCAAGCAATACCGATACCATTTGGTGTGAGAGAAATCAACAGCACAGCAATAACTGGGCCGGTACAATCGGCAAGCTAAGTGATAGCAAGTAGTCAGTTCTTGTGATTTAGAGTTACAGAACGGATATATAAATAAGCTTCCTTATAGAGGAATAGATATAATTGTTTCATAAATTGAATATAAATCAACGACTCGTAAATCCAATCTTACTAACTTGTATCATATTCTGATCAATCTAGTGCCGCGACAACGTGTTCAAATTATTCAAAAAAATTAAATAATTTGCGAAAATAAGGAATATCCGGACGTTAAGAGACACTCTGCCTTACTGTATGATATTAATATTTTCTGGGTGCCGTTGACTACGTTGTCACTCAAATTTGCTTTATCTTCTAGTGCATGCAAATTCTGCTTGCATTATTTGTATACATCTTCGTTTTCATAAATGTTTTCAATAGCTGAGTCAATTGGACTTTGTAAGGAGATAAACCGAGATCCTAGTGCAAAATTCTTATCAGGCCGATGCGTGGAATGTTGAGCTGTTAAGATCGATGGCGTGTCGATGTTCCTAAATTGAGTTGAACACTCTCGTCGGTACGTACCGTACGATAACGGGATAGTCTCTAGTTTTTAACGTAAACCACCTGCCATGTAGACTTATGTTTACGGGATGCCCATACATCCATGGGAGCAAGGATACGAGTTGCTGTCGCTCTCCGTCAATCCTTTGATACCAATTCGGAACTGTGTTGGAGGCACAATTTCCACCCTTGCTATTAGTCGAGGCCGATCTAAACCCTCTTACTGTTCTTAGAGTCACAGCACCCAGTACTAATTTGCAACTCTACAATGAGTCAAACCAACAGGAAGACCCTTCTCGCGATTTGGGCTTAAACCACTGCCACCATGACGCTCGCACAAGGGGGCCTACCACAACAAGTTAGGCCCGGACCGAAATCCGGAGGCGGGGGGCTCCTGACTCCCATGGTACCGTGATTTAAGTCCTGGTTGGGACTACCGGTGGTCTTGCCACCAACAAGACCTATGACCGGCAACTTGTAACTGGTCAAATCGTAGCAACCTTCGGTGGCGTCATCTGAAGATGTTTACGATAAGACCAGTAATATGCTATGCCCCCGCTTTTTATTAGACAACGTCATTGATGTCCGAAGCCTTGGTAATTGGGCTGGGGCCCCGTACGATAACGGGATCGTGAGAGTTGTCCGCAAGCAAGTCAGTCTCATGAACTTTTTGCACAAACTTGCTTTCAGCAGGCGCGGTGGGTACTTCTTTTCAATAAACGCATAGCTTGGGCAACACAGCACTCACTTTTGAAATAAGTTTACAATATTTCCCAACGTTGTTTAAGCTCTACGGAGGTATGATACCGACTGACAGTAAAGATTTTGAACTGGAAAGAGCTACCAGTATCAAAATAACATACCCTATGATTCAAAAAGAAACTTGTATTTGGACCCTGCGTTACATATGGTCGAAACTTACATCAAGAAGAGGATAGTTGTCAATTTCATTAGCACATCTTCAACACGCCGTATTGCAATTGTATGTAAACTCTTCGGCTGTTACTTGAGTTGCCGTCTCTGCTCGTTGTTCGCTGATTCACCCCACAACAAGCGTTTGTTGAGCTATGAATTCTGTGAAAAAAGGCTTTCACGAGAATATACATATTAGAGATGTATCTGCGATCTACATATGGTTTTAGGCGGTATATGATGTAGCCAGTTATATGCTCCAGAAAGTCGTATTGGAAATCTATCATATCTTCAATTGCGTCTGGGTAGTTTACTGTGGTTTCTACCGTGAAATCTAGTTACAGATCAAGTCATGATGTTTTCGGATATATTCCGGCTGCACACTCGCCTTCGTTATCCATGACTCAAAGTGAGTCATCCATGCCCATTATTGTTACTTTTTTTTTATCACGTTCAACATTTGAAGATTGAGATAAAGCGCATTTATTGGGGCTCTATATTCGTATAACTTCAAAGCCGATTACTTATCTAAATAGGGGTTGAATGATCATAAAGACCATATCATAGAATTTATTTGTACGGCGACGGATGATTTTACCATTAAAATAGTCGGGCCTCAGGTGCGTTAAACATAATTTATCAGGTTTATTTGGATGGAAATTTAAGTAATAAATTCCAAGCGATATGTTTACCCTAAAACAAATAATCTTGGTATCATATTATAAAATTATAAATTAATTAATATACATTAAAATACTTGTATCTAAGCCTAGTTTTGTTTTTCATCGCTTACAAAACTAATCAGATATTTAAAAACTTCGACTGAAAAGCTAAATGTTGGGGTTATGAGACATCAATGCTACATGGGCACAATCAAGTTATACTATGTTAATTAGAAAATATTGAGAGCAGATGTATTGTAGTTGGACAATCGCTATTACTGAAGACACGTATAAGACATTTAGGGAATTTATTCATCATTTGCCAAGCAATACGTGTAAATAGAGAATTGTTAATAACCATATTTTATTTTAATAGGTTGGACGCTATGCTGAACGGAGGATGTCCGTTTTTTTTACTTTTTATAATTAGCGCGCACTCAATGGGTTATTATACCCCTAAAATGTGTGCACACAGAGCGGATGAAGGTAACTTAGGGAGGAAGAAAAGGGAGGTACCGATATACGTTGGTCTTAAATGTTCGCATGTTATAAGGTCTAGAAAATAGAGAGCATTCCATAAGCGAGTTATACGGCCTAGGAAAGAATCGCGATGTTTTAGAGTACGTCCAAAAGTTGGATTGAGGGTGTACTGAAGACACAATACATTTCGTCGGTGTTCGAGGCTGTCCATATGAGCATCACCTATGAGTTTTATTGCAGGGTTTTGAATCCTATCTAGCATGTGCAGAGATGTTTTAGGTACATCTGACCAGATGTGGTTATTGTACTCCTATTTCGGGAGGATAAATGACTTATAAATTGAGGTCAGATTAGAAAAGTTGAAGTATTTCTAACATCGCTTGAGGAAACATTTCGCAGCATTTTTGACCACATCGAAAATGTGGTCATTCCAACGTAATTGACACACGTCACTGACACACATACCAAGAATGGAAAGTTTTTCGGTTTCGACGATGCAGGTGCTATTCATGGATAATGGGTGGGTACTTAAATTTCGCTTTAAAGACAGCAGCCAGCATTGCGTTTTAGAAGCATTAAATACCACTCCGTTAGTGGTTCCACATTTAATAATGCTATTTATTGTATATCGGAATTTAATGAGCTTAACATACGCTACCGTTTCCGTTCTACAGCTGAAGAGCACGGATGTTGGTCCGTCTTGATCCGTATTGTCGTCAGAAAAGGAATATATTGGCTTAGAAGTAGCACATACTGTTTTGTGAATATCAGACTTGAAACCATCCAAGACAACTTGTTCAATTTAATTCAATTCCGAAAGGTAATTTCTAATTCATTGATAATTTTCAGTTTTCCACCTGCTCGGAAAGACTCATGAAGAGTTGGTTTAATGAAACATTTCTCCAACCCCGACAACCTCTTTACAGATCGAATCGTACCATGCCTTTTCTTTTGGTATGAAACTCTTCATCCGATGAAGGATAAAGGATTTCATTCCAAAGAGAATAGTGTCTGTGATCATAATAGCTGCAGCATCCACTTCATTATTGAGGAAACATAACGACGAGTTAAAACTCTTAAGAAGTCCGCTCCAATTGGTTTTCTCGTATTGTCATACTTTTGTTTTTGGAATATTTTATCTAAATGTGTGGTCGGTGTACGAGAAATTAGCTGATATTACACAGTGGTCCGATGAGCCTAGAGAGGATAGCATATCGACCTTCCACTTATCAGGGTGAGAAGTTAAAAACAAGTCCAGGGTATTGCTGGTATGAATATCAACGTCTGATATTCGCGTGGGCTCATCTCAACACACCTTCCTCCGGGTTTGTCTGCCCTAAATGTAGAAGCCACCTAGCATTTTGTATATTGAAGTCGCCCGTAATAACGTTTAAGTATTAGAATATAGGGGTACAATTCTTTGTATGGTTCAGACACCGCACCAAACTCGCTAAAAGTCGAATTACTGTCCACTTTGGGGCTTCTGTAAATAAAGAAATAATGGGTAATTTCTCCCTAGGGAGATAGAATTTTAACCACATGAAATTGCATCATCATTACTCACCGGATTGGTGAGTAGCCAGGTAGCTTTAGATCAGAGTGATCTGAGAGATGTGCGCGGAGATCTATCTGTGTTTCACTAACAAAACTATTATTGTATAAAGGACAAACACAAAAAACGATATTTCAGTCATTTCATTTTATACGCATTTTTATTAAATTTAATTCATTTACACTTACAAGCTAGACAAACAAATGCTTAAGCATTAGCTTAATTAACTTATACTATCTCACAATAACGTACTGGCCCAATCCGGGTGCTATAAGTTAAATCTAACGCTTATACTATGTCCTTCTATATTTCTTACAGTATAATTAACATATTTATGACTCCAAAATTCAAAGTAAGAAAATAATTTATGTTACTAAAAGCTTAGTGAATGGACTTTTTTGCTTTTTTTATATAGTCATGGATTGAATATCAAGTGAACCGACGTCGCCCTCAAAGGGTTACCTGGAACGTGATGGGAACGAGGAAGGAGTGTCCTTTCCTTCACCCCCGAGCAAAATCTCTCATATCGTGGCTCCCTGCCGCCCTACTGAACTGGAGACGCTTCGCACTGTCGTGTGCGATGCCTCTGTCGTAGTTGAGGCGCTTGTCCGCAGTTATTTGAGCGACGTGGAAGATTAGCGGCACGGCTTGTTTGCCCTGGATCAACTCTCTTTTATCAAAATAGAGAAAGACTTCTGGAAGCAAAAAGCCGTTAAAACGCACGCACTTCTGATATGCATAATTGGAGTAATGAGCCCCGGAAATTAGATTGTTCTTCGAAGTCATTGCTCTAGCAATCTGCCGTCAAATCAATACAATGTCGAACTTGTTCACTTTAATTAGGTTCGCCTTATTAAAAAGACTTCATTTGGAGAGAATTTTATATACTCGGACTCTTGTGGTCTCTACAATCGAAGGCAAGTACTCTCAAACACTCGAATCTTTTGCATTAAACATGCTCTGACGTTGAACCACACGGGACATCCAAATACAAGCATAGGCCGGATAAGGGCCATGTAGCAGATCACCCTCACCCTTACATCGAGTTGGCTGCTATAAATCAGTCTCTTTGTAAGGGCAAAAGCAACTTTTGCTTTGGCCAGAACAACATCTATATGTTTGTTAAAATATAGATATTGATGTAGCTAGATTCCAAGGTACCTCCCTACATTTCGACAAGCAAGTAGTTGCCCACGATCGAGAACCTTCGTCAATTCTTTCTGCGTAAAAGAATGGTTTCCGACTTCTGAAAGTTAATCTTCAACGTTCAGTCATCGCATTATCGCTTAACCGAATCGAAGTCACGTTGCAAAAGCGTATCGATCTTTGGACCTGACCTGTACGCGATTAAGTTGTCTGCGTACGCTATAGTATTGTATGCTGAAGTGAGTTGTCGTTTCGCTCTTATATGAGTAAGACGTATTTTCCCTTCTCTAACGAGTAAAACCGATAAAAAAAAAACAAAAAAAAACGAAGCGAGTACGCAGTCTGAGCAACGAAGATCTTAGATCTTCAATGGCGAAAATGCAAAAGAAAAATAAAATAACGTCAACGCAAGGTGATTCGTCCAGTAGCAATTACTGGCCACCCCTGCTAGTTTTAAGTGCTAGTACACCGGTGGAAATGATGATGACATGTCCACGACAGAAAATTTCACTAAAGCCATTTTCCTCCCATTAAATTAATTCAAAAATCTGCAGAACAAGCATAATTTGATGCAAGAACTTAAAATTGAAAATTATACAATTAAAAAAATATCCATTGGGATAAAAATTTTTTGTGAGTGCATAACCTCATATAATTTAGTGTGTGCGGCATTAAAGGTCAAAATGTGTCAATATTTCTCCCACGACCTCAAAGTTGTTCTCTTTGGATTAGACGAAGTAAAAATCAATCTTCTCAAAGGCGAACTATCTAAGCTCGGCTTACAATGCAAAGACATAAAAATGATAAAAAAGAACTATGATCACTATTCTGAAGTTTTTTATATAGTTTTCCTTGAAAAACAAAGCATTAAAATTCCGGACTTAAGAAAAAACATTCGGTACGTCCTCCATACTCAAGTGCGTTGGGAGTTTCAACGACAACTAAAAAATAAAATAACCCAATACCATAACTACCAAATGTATGGGCATGGTGAGAGAAACTGCAGTGTCAAAACCTACTGCGCAAATTGCTCTCAACCCCATAAAACTGCCGATTGCACTGCCGCAGGCATTTCTAAATGTGCAAAGTACCAGGAAAATCACAAATCAACTGATACCAACTGTCCCCGAAGAGTAAAATACCTCAAGATAAGAGATAAAACAAATCATAAAAAAAATTCAGCGATGACTCACGCTCAGCAAAAACATCATAAAAAAACTGTCCCTAACTACATGAGCACAAACGACTTTCCTACTCTCCCGAGGCAAAACAGACCTTCTGGGCCTACACCATCAACATCACCAGCCGCTCTCCAAGGACGTGCCCTGCAACAGCAATGGAAGCAAAATGCAACTGCATACAATCAAAATGTTACCGTCAATGAGAGTGATCTCTTCACTCAAGACGAGCTTTGTTCTCTAACCATAGATATGATAACTAAGTTAAGTACATGCAAATCTAAATATGACCAATTTATTGTTATAACGCAGCTTACGGCAAAATACTTATACAACCATGTCAAGTAAGCCAAATTCTCTTAATGTACTAGATGGAGTGAAAGGTGACATCCTTGACCGCCAGAATACGCTGCTACTGCAAAAAAGGTTATGGTGCCTTGAAGTCCGTTCATATTTAGGCAGACATGCCAAATTTCAGTGCGATACTGTCTTTAGTTTTGTTTTGACAGCTGATTGTTGTTGACGTGTTTGGCATCATGTTGAGTATGCACAAAAACGATTTTCGTTTTCTCATAAAACATTATTTTTTGAGAGGCAAAACGGCGAAGGAAACAAAAGAAAAGTTGGATAAATATTATGGGGCTAATGCTCCGACAGATTATATCGTCAAATATTGGTTTCGAGAGTTTCGTGGTGGCCGCAACTCGACTACCGATGCGGTGGTATAAAAAAACATTTAAAAAAAAAATAAATTTAATTCCCAAGGAGGTCACTTTTCACTCAATCTAGTATTATGTTGGAATGCCAGGAGTATTCGTTATAAATGTACTGAGTTTTTCAATTTTCTCTGTGATAATGATGTCGATGTGTGTCTTATGTGTGAAACGTGGCTTAATAGTAGCATCTCCGTCTCACACAATGATTATTACTGTCATAGATTTGATCGTAGTGATGATGAAATAGGGGGTAGTCGTAGTCAAAAAGAAATTCGTATATAATTTAGTACCAAATGTAAAAACTGTGATTTTTGAAACAATTGGTATTGAATTATCATTGAATGATAATACTAAATTCAAAATAGTTTCCGTTTACTTTCCCGAAGGAGTTTCAAATGCTGAATTGATTGGCTTTTATAAGAGTGATCTTAGAAAGCTTATCACTAATAATGAAAAATTTTTACTCGGGGGTGATTTCAACAGCCGGCATCGCAATTGGGGTTATAAAAGAGCAAACAAGTGGGGAAATTTGCTACTGGGCATCATTATGAGGTATCCAGTAACCTTGCTCTATCCAAATGGGCTAACATATTTCCCAACCAACAAAAGGTCTTCGCCATCAACTTCGAGTTTGATGATAAGGAACTCGCTTGAAATCGTTACCCAGCCTTTGGCAATCAACGCTTTGAGTTCAGATCATATTCCAATAAATTGTGGTATTCTCCTTAGAAGTAAAATAAAAGATGTGCATTACCTAGATTTTAAAAACGCAAATTGGGATAGATATAGAACAAAAATTAAACAACGTCTTAGAAATACACCCTGTGATATAGATAATATAAGCAGTTCCCATCGAGTTGATGGAAAAACTGAATTTTTTACAAATTCCTTACTGGAAAGTGTTGAGGAGTCCATACCCAAAAAATCAAAAGCAATAAGAACAACTGCTCTTCCACAGTACATTCTAAATTTAATCAAACAAAGAAATAGATTTAGAAGTCAGTGGAAAAGATATAGGCAGGTTTATGATTTTAATGAAATGAATATATACACAAAACAAATAGGTTTCGAAATTTCAAAGTTCAGAAACAAATCATGGAATGAGAAACTTTGCACTCTTGCTCCAAATTCAAAACCATTTTGGAAAATTGCGAAGGTGCTTAAAAGCAAAAACAAATTTATTCCTCACTTAAAACACAATAATTCTTTGTTAATAACTAGTGAAGAAAAGGCAGACGTTTTTGCAGATTCCTTTAAAAAAAATTTTAGTGATCCGTTGATAAATGAAACCAGCACAATTGACAGCGTAGTAGATGAGACTATTAAGGCTTGTATCAAGTTACAATACTTTCCAATCAAATGGAAAATGGCGAAGGTTGTATCAATTCCCAAACCAGGAAAATCACCTAAAAATCCCAATAGTTATCACCCAATAAGCCTGCTCAGTAACTTAAGCAAAATCTTAGAAAAAGTAATAAAAATAAAACTTCTATATTTTCTTGAGTCCTCAAGACCAACAATTTGGTTTCAAGCAGGGTCATAGCACTACACACTAGGTTTTAAGAATCTGCAAACATATTAAGGAGAAAATGAGCGTAAAACAGCCTACGGGTCTTGTCCTTTTGGATGTTGAAATGGCTTTTGATAGCATATAGCATGAAGGTATTCTGCATAAGTTTAAGTTATTTGGCTGTCCTTTATATCTCATAAAAATGATACAAAGTTTTCTCGGGAACAGAAAATTTCAAGTAAATTTGAATAACATACATTCATCTTTAAAAAATATAACTTCGGGTGTACCACAAGGATCAGTATTGGCTCCATTGTTGTACATAATCTACGTTGCTGATTTTCCGGAAATATGGAACTGTGAAATAGCAATGTTTGCGGATGACACCGCCATCTACAGTTCAAATAACTTTGGCCATGAAATTCAGAACGATTTACAACATACGTTAAACAAAATCTACGATTATTTTAAATCGTGGAAAGTAAAACTCAACGCTGACAAAACACAGGCCATATTTTTCACTAGAAAAAGGAAAGCCTGTGCCTTACTGACCGATAAGCAATTGTGGTGTCCCGTGGGTTAATTCTCTCAAATAGTTAGGTGTATATTTAGACAAGACGTTAACTTTCCGAGACCATATTACAAATACGCTCAACAAAATCAGCATTGCTATTAAAATGCTATACCCTCTTATATGTAGGAAATCACCCCTGAGTAAATTTAATAAGATTATAATATGTAAAGTAATTTTTCAATCTATAATCGGGTATGCATGTCCAGTATGGGGAACTTGTGCTAAATCACACATTAAAAAAGTTTCTGGCTTTTTTTAACCCAACTCTTACATGAGCAAACCGGAGCACATCAAGTTGCAAGAAAAATTGAAATTCTCAACGAAAGATTTAATCTAAGATGTAGTGGAATCACTAGAATGTATTAATACAAAATTTAATAGATCAATAAAAATGTTCCGTATATAATTTCTTTATTCTCACGAATTTTTGTACACAATATATATAAACATTTTTTACATATTTATTTAATTATTCAATTATTAAGTTAAGTATTATTTAAATCAATTAAATTAAGGTTTCAATCATAGTTTTCCTTCAAATGTATTCTAAAATTCAAATTACGAGTATATTAAAATGTTTATAAAATTTTTCAGTTGTAAGATATAGTTTAAAAAATCAAATCTCTGAGCAAGCTACGTATTATTAAGCCTTTATCTATGAAAATAAAATATCTATCCATCTCTATCTCTAAAACGTATGCTGAAGTGAGCTCACAAGATCGCTTGTGCAGATGTTCAATATGGTCGGCGATTAACTGTCTCTTGGTGAGCGTATAAAAAATAATGTAAAGCAGTGGGTTACTTATGCCCAGTCTCTTCAACTTGGAGAATAGTTTCTTTAACCATTCGGTGTCGAACGCCTTCCCCAAGTCAATCAGTCAGGCACGTGTCCACTATTCCTTGTTTTTGTTTTTGAATAACATCATGCCATTCCTTGAAACCGAATTGATTATCTGGAACTATATGTTTGTCCTCAACCCACTTAGTTAGGACTCTATTGATCACCTTTTCGAATACCTTACTGAAGGTAAGGAGACCTATCAACTGAAGCTTCGCCGAATTGGACGTGCCTTTATCACTTTTGAAAATCGGATGTACCGCAGCAATTTTCCAATGTGGTTGATAATGGGCATTATTCACAGCATTATTAAATGAGGTGTGGTATATGTTTACCGCTTCCAATGAAAGGTTTCGATTCCCACTGATTTCTTACTTCTCGAAGATCGCATGCAGCTTTTCCCTCGAAATGAACGGGGATAGCTCACCCTCCTTGGCGATGACATTATTCACTCAGTGAACCCTGAGTTCTCGAATCGCAAATTCTCCATATCATTTCGAGGATAGGAATTGTGCAAAAGGACCTGATTTCCCGGGTCGCGAATCGGTCCAATGTTTTCATTTGCCTTGTAAACTTCCTGGAAAAACGCTGCTATGGCCCCTAGCTTCTCCTCTGGATCTTGGACCACAAAGAAATTGTCATCATCGACAGATTCTTCTGGATCTATGCCTGCTGAAATCGGTCCTTCTTCGTCGTTCGGGCGATCGTTGAACATGAAAGATCGTATTGGTCTTTCTTCCAAAATATTTTATTTACTTGCAGGAACATATTCGGGTTGCTGGTGTTTACAGCCCGAATTGTGTTGTTCCAATACAAACTTACAGAAGCCCTGTAATTTTCTTTATTAACACTTGGAGGTGTTTGATCGACGACTTCAGTGTCATAATATCCGCGTATTATTGTCAGTAAAATGTCTGTACAGGGTCTCTAGTCTCGAGAGCTATCTACCCTTGTGTCGGTGTAGTGCGTCAATAGCTGCGTTGCGGAATGAGTCGTCGTTGTCAGGCTATCGGTACCAAGGTATTATGCTGTCCATCGTTCGTTTGAAGGTTTCGTCCATTTGTTTGAGATGCTTGCCAATCTCTACAACTCACAGATTCCTATTGGACTGTGCGTAGAGCGAGTTTGAGAAGAGTGCTCTCGTCAATGTTCTGGAGAAGTGTGTCCAACGTACTGTAATTGTAGGAATACCTTTGAACAAACTCGTCCAATTTCGCAATTTCGTTGGGAACCGTTATTTCCGTACTGAAACCGCAATGGTCACTATCATACGCGAAAGTGCGTAGACAGTTTATAATTTACTGGTTCGTGTTTGTCAGTTGTATTCGTATGTCGCACAACAGGAGATCCAGATAGGAGCCGTGTCTGGAAAATGACTGATTATCCGTTGCCTTTAGACCGAGTCGGTACATAACAATGTGCTCTGCGTTTGTGTTCAAAACTACTCCGATCATGGAATAATTCTCCTACTATTCCAGCCTTAGGAATTGAAAAAATGTCTCAAGTTCTGAAATAAATGAGGTGGATTGAATAGCTTTAGGCGCATAGACAGATATCATGTGCCGCTTTCCACTACGGAGAGGGAAGTACACGATACATGCTTCCAGCACCTGGAACCTGGAATTACACGGCTGTACACTCTTTTAAATTGCAAGCCTTTTCTAATGGAGACCGCAGCGCCACCTCCTTGTACGGAGTTGGGTTGGTTTCTTCTTAGAATTTTATACTTTCTGTGCCTCAGTTTGTGCTTTTTGTTTAGCTTTATTCTGCTAACCAAGGCACATCAGCAGCTTGGTCTTTGAGCAACAAAGAAAGTATGGCTCTTCGTTCGATCCTTATCAGTGAATTTCCATTCAATACAAGGACCTTTAGCTTTCGCTCTGCTATTTTCGTACTCATGACGACTAAAGGTGCGTTAGGCCCGTTAGCAATCCATAGATCTGACCCACGTGCTTGGCCTGCTCTTCTATCCGACATTGTAGCTGAGCCATCTGCCCCGGGTAGAGAGCAAGATAGCCATCATGTCAGGCACAGCTTACGTTGCTCGCGGCCTGGGACAATATAAACAACCTTCGCTTTCTGTACCGTGCTTACCTTACCTACCACCATTTGGGCGTTGGTAATTTGGGGAGTTACGGCTGGTGTTTGAGTGAGCATTGGAGGTCGTTTAAACTCCGCTTTTTGCTGCCGTGCAAACATATTTTCCTCATGAACTGGAACTTAGGACAACGCCGATTATTTGCGGTGTGTCGCGCCTTCTTACACAAGGCGCATGCATTCCTCGGACTTGTGATTCTTTCTACAGATTAACACATCCAGGTTGCATTTCGCAATTCTACACGGCGTGTCCGAATCTTTGGCAAGGAACACATTTTAAAATGTTTTCGCTCCTTTTTTACTTTTCAAAATGTCCAACCTGGTAGTCTACGACTTTAATACTCCTTAGACCATCCAGTTTGCATCTGGGACTTTAATGTCCAATTAACGCTCAAGAGGTTATCACTAGGCACCCTTAAAATGCCGGAGCACGTGATTCAAATTTTTTTGGAAAATTTGATAGAAAGAAAGAGAAAGATGTTTGGGATGTTGTAGTTATTTCGCTCCATGGATGGCATCCAACATTTAGTGGCTGGATTAAATTATTAATGTAAATTGACTTGTTGTTGTATTTTAGCCAACCATTCATCCAACGAGATTATGGTTTCCTGCAAAAAGAATGTCTTTCGAGCACGGCTGGTATTGAACCCCGACCGCCCAATTTGCAAGCCAATACAATACACTTGAGCCACCCATCCTCCTCTTTAAGCAGTGCAAAGAGCTGCTCCGGATCCGTAGATGGTTCAATCCCGCCTCAGCAGCATTGTTTGTAGCTTCTCCCCCTTCGGAGAGAAGGTAAAGGACTCGTCGTCGTATCCTTCAATAAATCTTTAGCTTTGTTATAGCGCTACACTATATAGCAGTGGATTGCATGCCTGCCAATATTTAATCGCTTAATAAAAAAGTTATTGCCTATGGCCTACTTATATAACTCAATGGTCTCTTTCAGTTCAATTTTATAGGTGTTAATTGGTGGCACCCTTTGCTTGACATTTTTCGTTTGTTGCTTGTTGTTTCTGATGTTGTCGTTGTTGCTGTTTCAGCGGTTTCTGCAGTGCTCTTTTTCTGTAGCTGTTGTTGTTGCTTTAGTTTTTACTGTAGTTGTCCCAGCTGCAGTTTATATTTTGTTTGAATTTGCTGCTGGTGTAGCTGTGGTAGCTGTTGTTCCTGCTGTTTTTGATTCGATTGTTGTTGTTGTTGTGGCTGCTGCTGTTGGTTTTGTTGGTCCGGGAGCGATGCAGGTCTTGCTGCTACCTTTCATTTCTCACTATTTGTTTAGCATTTATCGATTGAACTCTTTGCTGCAATTGTTAGTATTGCAGTTGAGGGCCTCTACTTCTTCGTCGGATACGGAGGTAGCCAAAGAGGCGCAGCTATTATTGCCTCCCATGTAATAGCCTTTCCCACCATCGGAAATGTATGGGTACTCATCGTGTTCGGAATCATGATGCACCGCTGACAGAGAGAGGCGCTTAGAAGTTTGTTTTAGCTTTCTTCTTTTTTTCGATGATCCTTCGTTTAGGACTTTTTGTGGATCTTGTGATGTTAAAGCCGTTTTATCGGCTGTTGCTCGGGTAATAGCTGTGGCTATTTATTGAGAAAAAAAAAGAAAGAGCCGCCACTTCGATTTCGGACAGATTCGAACCAGCTTTTTTTCATTTCATTTTCAATGCATTTTTATTTTCATTCATTAATTAATTTCTATGTTACACGCTTAAAAATTTGCTTAATTAACTTAAAATATATCGTATACTTACTTACTAGCCCCATGCGGGCACTCTAAGTTAAACCTCCTACTTACACTATGTCCTTCGACGTTTCATGCGGTTACTATCTATTTATTTTTTTCTATATTTCCTTAAGCTAAAACAAAGAAGAAAATTTTGTTAAGTGTTTTCACTTAGTACATGGACTTTTTTTATAAAAACTTAAAACTAAAACTTACAAACTATCTACATATAAATAAATCTTAACCTACTTAAACCAGTACATTTCATACATTTTTTTTTGTTGATGAATTAGCCCTTCTTTTAGAGAAGTTGCTACCCATCTCTTTGTTCTTTTATAATTTCTTAAACTTTTTTTAAAAGTTTTTCTCTTATATTTACTCTAATCCTCCCTAAATCTATGTACGCCAGCCATGGCCAAAAAAACTAGACTAATCGACTTTGCGTCTTAGAGCAGCTATATTATATTAGAGGAATTTGACGAAGAAGCTTCCTCTCCTTCCACAAGCCACCAAAATTGTTAGTGCTGCTGAGCAACATCCTTCAAGTCGCGACTCCCTACCGCCCTACTGAACCGGAGACGATCCGCACTGCCATGTGCGACGTGTCTGTCGTAGTGTAGTCGCCTGTCCGCAGGTGTTCGAGCGACGAAGTATCCTCTACGTACCGCTAATCTGTTTTGGATTCAAACCTTTCATCACGGCCATTGTGGATCAAATGGTAGTGTATTGGCTTCCCAATCGGATGGTTCAGGGTCAATATAAGCCGTGACCGAAACACTTTTTTTCAGGCAACTAACAATCTCGTGAGATGAATGGACGCCTAAATACAACATCAAATAAATTTATACTAATAATTTAGTCTCCCTATTAAATGTTGGATGCCTGGGTGCCACCCATAGCTGAACCTAAACATTTTTTTTTCTCTTTCTGTCCCATTTTCCGAAAAACTTAACACACGCTTTGGCGGTAATAACCATTAAGTTCTTTAAAGGCAAAAAAAAAAGGTCGAGGGAGAGGATCACTTCTGGAGGCATAAAGCTATCAAAGCACACTCTTTCATGATACATATAACTGGGGTAGTAAGCTTTGGAGATCAGGGTATTCGACATGCTCCAACAATGTGCCTTCGAGTCAACTTAATGACGAAATTGTCCACACTTATCACGTTTGCCCTATTGTACAAGACCTCATTGGGTGAGAATTTTATGTACTCAGACTCTGGTTGTCTGTATAAGCGAAGACAAGCCCTATGGCAAGCCCTTTCAAGCACCCGAATCTTTTGTAATAAACTTGTTCTCACGTTGAACCATACGCGACATCCAAATACAAGCATAGGTCGGATGTAGCAGATCATCTTTGCTCTCGCATCGAGTTGGCTGCTATAAAACAGTCTCTTTGTAAGGGCAAAAGCCTTTTTGACTCTGGTCAGAGCAACATCTACATATATGTTTGTTAAATTATAGATATTGATCTAGCTAGATCCCAAGGTATCTGGCTACATTTCGACAAGCAAGTGGCTATCCTGGTGCCCCTAGAGGCCCCAGCCAAAGGCGCCCTAAACAAAATGGCTTCTGATTTCTGAAAGATGACTTTCAACTTCCAGTCATGGCAATATCGCTTAATTTTATCGAAGTCAAGTTGCGAAAGTATATTGATGATCTGTACGCGATTAAGTCGTCTGCGTACGCTATGTAAATGTTGACTAGAATCGGCGAATTTACCGCCTCTTGTTGCACACCGTTTTTATATTTCAGAAAAATCACATCGCCATTGTGTAAATTACAACAATAACATAGTGATGTACGCTTAGTTAGTATTGGCTTCTCAATCAATTGACACTAATAATTTAGTCTCCACATTAAATGTTGGATGCCACCCATGGAGCGAAATAACCACTGAGCCCAAACATCTTTCTCTCTCTCTCTATCCAATTTTCCGAAAAACTTAGCACGTGCTCCGGCATTTTAAGAGTAGTAATACCCTCTTCAGTGTTAAGTTCTTTAAAAAAAAAAAAACAGTGCTTCCAAATCCTATTTTCTTCGTTTGCGATGAACTTTCCAATGAATTTTTAGAAATGTCAAACGTTTGTAAATAAACTTTTGCCAAAACAAATTAAATTTGCTCACCAACTGAACTGAGGAACTACCATTAAACATCATAGATACGAGTATATCTGTGCCACCTAGTTTTTGTGATGAACTCTAAAGCGGAGTTGGGCCATTTTTTGTGACAATCGCTAACATGCGTGCAAAAAAAAAACACAGCTATTATCAATCTAGATATAGTGTCCACTATGTTATTAAGTCCTCGTGCAGCTTATAAAAAATGAGCTCAAAATAATTATTTTACTTTGTTTGAACTGTGGGATTTAAGTATGGCTTAGTATTGGCCTTGTGAGACCGAAAAATTTGTTTTCTAGCTCTGGGAGCCCATTAGCAACTTATATCGTACAACCTGTTATTTTAATCTGATTTGGTTTCATTGCAAGGAGATTGGTGTCTTTGGAGCGGAAATCAAGTCTATATGGTCAGAATGTTAAGTCTACTCTAGTTGGATCTTATTGCGAAACAGCTCCTTTCAAAATTACTTGAACTGTATGGAGAATTACTATGTACGAGGAATTTGGTAATATGACACGTTGCTCCGATGAACTTAGAGAAGAGAATATATCAACAGTATAACTCAATATGTTGGAAATCTAAACCAAGTCTAGAATGTTGCTGACAAACTGTGCCGGAAAGATTTCAACCCAACTTGTGGAATGTCTATGCAGGATTTCATAATCACCCAGAAAGTAGTATATTAAAACTACCCACTTCTCAGTACATATGTATCACATGTGGATAAAAGGAAAACATTTCTTTAAATTGGGAAAGACTGCTTATCAAACCCGTTAAAAGTACTGGATAATTTACTTACGCAGATAGATTTTTGATCACACCATTACCAAATAAGAAGAAATGTTAATAACATTACTGCGGTAAGAAAAACATAACATCACTAGTTTACATTCATCTAGAGTCAGATAAGTAAACAAAAAATAGTTCTCAACCCATGAATGTTGATAATGTGCATTCTGAATTGCCGAATTGCAGAACTGAACACCTAATGACAGTCAAAAGCAGGCATATCATATCATATTAAAAAAATGTGTCGGTGTTTTTGTCCATATGGATTTTTATCGTCGTGATGTAAATAAGAATAAACGTTTCAACACTTTTAAAATTAAAATTATGGTTTGATTTTTTATAATGTACTTGGCAAGCTAACTGATTTAACAATTGAGAAATCCAACTTAAACTTGACACCTTAACTTTTTTTATGAGTATTTTAGGCCGATTTATACACACTCAAACTTGGAAAATTGGGAATAAGCTTTCATTAGCTGAATATTTTCACCACTCTTTTCATCCTACAGTATATTCATGGGTATGACTACACATGATAATTATCACCCAATAATTTCATGATTTTGCCTTGATCCATTTTATCCTTAATGATAAAAATGTGTGGGTAGGTATAATAATATTAAAGTATTACAAAAGTTAGGTATGCTATTTCATATCGATATTAAACACATAAAGATGTGATTTTTCTATAGTTGATATATAAAATAATAGCGTTCATTAGTTTATGAAAAATTCGCATTTAAGCTATGAGTGAACATTTTTTTCTTTACTAAAATAAATAGAACCAGAATACTAAGTACCTCATGCACGCTACAGTCCAGCATTAATTTATTTTTTTAAAAAACTTCACACTCAGGTGGGTATGACTACACTTATGATGATAAAGCATATGTTAAGTTTTACGGAAAATGTGACAGAAAGAGAAAGAAAGATGTTTCGCTCCATCGGTAACATCCAACATTTAATGGGTAGATTAAATTATTAGTGTAATTTGACTTGTTGTTTGTATTCTAGGCATCCGCTCATCTTATATGATTTTGGTTGCCTGAAAAAAAGAAAGCTATCGGGCGCGGTTGAATGCCGAAACGTCCGATTGGGAAACCAAAACACCACTTGACCCATTGCCACCCATTACCTGAAGGGATCCCTAGTTATAGTCCATACCAATTGAGTTTGCTATTCTACTGCGCAGGTCTCTTAAAATTTTTTTTATCATCTCTTAAATATGACCTAAGAAATACGAAAATGGGTTGAGCCATAAACAAAAAGATCTACATCCCAACTTTCAAGATCGCAGTTGCGATCTGACTGAGCGTGGTTTTTTTTTCCTTTTATTAAACCGAAGTTGAGAGCGCACTGATGGGACGGCCATTTTCTACCTGTGGTACAATCATCGTGTATATCCAGTTTTTCAAAAAATTATTACACCCCTGGTGGGAGAGGAAATGTAGATTCTTATATGCCAAATTTACTTCGAGAAAATTATATTCTGATAAAATATAAAAAAGAAGTTCTGTATATCTGTTGGTACTGTATGGGATTTGCGTGTGATGAGGATTGGATAAATGAAGCAAAAGGTCTCGCATGAATTGATCTATGTAAAGCTATGTAAACTTGGGTTAGGCATTGTAAACTTCAAGCAAAAATATTTACTCTTTCGTACATTTTTGTGCTCTTACATCCTCTCTCTGCGCAATCGACTGTTGGCAAGCTCAGTTGGTACGGACTATAAGTGCTTGTACGTTAAATCTAAAGTCAGTAAAATTCAATTACAGACCTTTAGATTTCCCAATCAGTTCTCTCTGGATTGTTGTAGGGTGCGCATCTTGAATCTTAGAACTTATAACTTCATTTAATTAACCGTGAGTTCGCAAAAGATTTATCGCAATTGCTTAGCAAAAATTAATTGTAAAGGTTGCTCGCAATACTTTCATTATTCTTGTGTTTCAGAACAAGACGCAGACTTTATTAATATACAAGCGGAATTACATTTCGTTGTGATAAATGTGCAGTACTTACTCTCTACATGTGCCTCTATCAGTCGTGCCAATATCAAACATCAACTATGCATTGGTTGCCAAAGTGCAAAACAACTATCAAAAACGACAACGCCTCGGTCTACAAAGTTCGACGACAGTGAGAATAAATTCAGGGTGAGTTCACAATTGTAAATATACTGTAGCTGTGAAGAGTTTTTGTTCATAAATGTAAAAGGACTGTATTACCGTTGCAAATGCTTTGGTATCACTTGTGTTCACAAACGTCAAAGGACTGTCTTTGTATTACAATTTTGCAGCAGTTTTTATTTTGCTGCGAAGTAGTTCTAGGAAAGTTTGCGGATTCAGGATTTGGACTTGAGGAGAAATTAAATTCCTAATTTCCGTACGTTTAACGATGGCAGCTTATTAGCGGAAGGAGAAAAAAAGAAAAAAAGAAAAAAAAAGAAGTGGTATTCATTAATGGATTCAAGTTTTGCTCCAGTAAATTTAGAGCTTTTTTTTATATTTACGAATTCACCCTTACTTTTTAAATGATCTATCAAAAGCTCTCTAAATTAGAGGAAACTAACTAGGTATCATTTCCTTCAGCAACTAACTTTGCTGCGAATATAGAATACGGAATAGAAAGTTTATTTTTTGGAGAGCAAACTGAGTTGGCAGGAACAACATCTTCTCAGCAATTGTTTCTATTTATTAAATCTTTTAGTGATCTAGCACTTATTTAGTGCATTTCTCTTTCTTCTCCTTCCATTGCAAGTTAATGATTGATGATCATGATTTATTCGACGACTGTTCCTCCGTTAACCTTCTTACCTCTAACTCTTACATTGATTTTACCGATGGTTCCTATAGTAAAGACAAATTCTTTATTATAAACCAGAATGTCAGAAGTCTTAGAGAAAATTGTGCAGCTATTGCCACTCATGCTAATTCGTTTCTGTGCAGTTTCAGATATTATTTCTGTTTCTGAAATATGGATTTATGGGTTTGAAAAATGGGTTAGTTTCGATCGTAATGAAAATTACGATTCTGGTGGTGTTGACTCTTTTACAAAAGAGAAAGAGGAATATCTTATTCACGAGAAGTCCTTTGTGTGAATTTTTGTGTGCCGATATATTAAAAGTTTCCTTTGAAATTAACCAATAGTTCTATGTCTTTTTTCTGTTTATTGAAAATGAAAAATCAAAAAATTCAATTATATTAGAGGATTTCAATATTAACATTTTAGAAATAAGTCAAGTTGTTTCGAGTTATATGGCATAGTCTATAAAAAATGTGTCCTTGATCAAGAGCAATAATTATAGCTTATTGACTTCAATCAGGGTAATGCAGATAAATTACAGCAAGCTTAAATACAATCTTTATTATGAGTTCTTACGAGGGCGCGTCAATAAGTCCGTGACTTTTTGAATTTCTGACCTCTTTACTGAAACAGCAACACTGCTTCTGTCAACAGGCATCTGTCAGTTGACTCCTGTCAAAATTTAAACTTGCTGCGTCAGTTAGTTTGTGTTTGACAGCTATTTTTATCAGACTACTCACTAATTTGAGGAGAAAATGGAAAAAAGTGAATTTCGTGTGCTTATTAAGCATTATTTCTTGCGAAAAAAAACCATTACCGAGACCAAGGCTAAGCTTGATAAATACTATGGGGACTCTGCACCATCGATTTCAATGGTAAAAAAGTGGTTTACTGAATTTCGTTGTGGCCGTACAAGCACTGAAGATGCCGAACGTCCTGGACGCCCAGTTGAGGTCTCTACACCCGAAACAATCGAAAAAATTCACGATATGGTGTTGGCCGACCGAAGATTGAAAGTGCGAGAGATTGTGGAAGCCGTAGGGATCTCGCATGGCTCAGTGGTTTCAATTTTGAATGATCACTTGGGCATGAGAAAGCTTTCCGCAAGATGGGTGCCGCGTTTGCTCACAGTCGACCACAAACGCAATCGTGTAACAACTTCACAGGAAGGTTTGGCGTTGTTTAATCGCAATATGGAGGAGTTTTTGCGCCGTTTTGTAACCGTGGACGAAACATGGATCCATCACAACACACCAGAGAACAAACAACAGTCAAAACAGTGGGTTTCTAAGGGTGAATCGGCGCCAAAGAAGGCCAAGGTGGGTTTGTCAGCCAATAAAGTTATGGCGACTGTTTTTTGGGATGCACGCGGGATAATCCACATTGACTACCTTCAAAAGGGAAGAACAATCAATGGGGAATATTATGCCAACTTATTGGACCGATTCAATGACGATTTGAAAAAAAAACGACCTCATTTGGCCAAGAAAAATGTTCTTTTCCACCAAGACAATGCAAGGGTGCACACATGTGCAGTTGCCATGGCAAAAATCCATGAATTGGGCTATGAATTGCTCCCTCATCCACCCTATTCTCCAGATTTGGCTCCGAGCGACTACTTCTTGTTCCCAAACCTGAAGAAATGGCTTGGTGGAAAAAGATTTGACTCCAATGATGAAGTCATCTCGCAAACAAAGGCCTATTTTGAGGACCTCGACAAATCATTTTTTTTGGAAGGGATAAAAAAATTGGAGAAGCGTTGGACAAAGTGTATAGAGCTCAAGGGAGACTACGTTGAAATATAAAATTATTTTTTTATCAAAAAATCTGTGTTTTAATCCAAAAGTCACGGACTTATTGACCCGCCCTCGTAATTATTCCCCAACATTGCCTCCTAAAAGTTCTTTTAAGGGACTTAAACCTTGAATTTCTAGTTACTTATTGGAAAAAGTAAGATCTAAAAACAAACTTAGAATTAAATGCCATAAGCTCCCTGGAAATCTGCGACTAAAAAGCACTTGCAAAAAATTGTGCTCTGAACTTAAAAGGAAAATTCCAATTTGTCGATTTAATTACTATCGTTCTCAATCCTATTCTGCTAGAGGTAACTTAAAAAATAAATGACAATTAATTAAGAGTATTCTAAATAAGTCTTGTGTTACAAAAAAAGACTATTATTGGTGTTGATGTATGTGTTGTATCTGACAAACTCGTCATTGCAGATCATTTAACCGCTCCTTTATGAATATAGCCACCAGTTAACAACCAGGTCCTATCCAACCTTTTTGTCTTACCTGTGTGTAACAGTTTTGTATTTGAGCCCATAACTTCACCTGAAGTCTTAAAAGGTGTCGGCACTCTAAAGGTGAAAACATTTCGATTATGATGATGATATTTCTATTATTCTCCTTAAAAAAGTTGTTCTGTCACATATTTTTAATCGCTGCGTTTTTGAGGAGGTTTTTCCAGAAGATCTCAAGTGAGCAGATGTTGTTCCGCTATTTAAAAAGTATTCTACTATAGAAATGTGTAACTATAGACCTACCCCTTTTCTCCCAGCTGTAAGTAAGACTTTCAAAACTAGGTTTTTTACTCCATCTCAGTTTGGCTTTCCATAAGGTAAATAGACCGAAGATGAATTTCTACAATTTTGTGGCAAATTAATAGTTAATCTTGATGGTAAAAAGTCCACTGCTGGTTGAATTATTATCACTAAAACGTTTCATATGGTGGATCATCTTGTTCTACTCAATAATATTAAAAAAGAAGGATTTCGTGGCTCCATGTTTGATTAGTTCAGGTTGTACCTGAAGAATAGGTTACATAGAGTGAAGATTGAGGGAATCAGGAGCGATCTTATAGTCTTCAACTTGGGAGTACCTTAAGGCTCAGTTTTAGGTCCTGTTCTCTTTTTTTATACATAAATATTAACTCTTGTTTTGCATCGACTGCTTTTTCGGATGACGTAGGTTTCTCATATGGCTCGGACAGTCACCTAGACCTGGTTTTCGATATCAATTGCGAATCTGGTTCTCTAAACAAAACTTGGTTATAAGTGCAAATACTAAGGTTATGTTTTTTAGCTTATCGTCAATACTAGATGTTGAAGTTAATGTTAACTTTCATTTCCTGATCGAAAATGTAAATAACGTCGACTTTTGATTGACTCGAAAATGATCTTCTCAAAACATGTATAAGTTTTAAGGAATTATTTTCGTTGCACACTTAGATATTTCTTTTATTTGCGTAATATTTGTTCAAGTCTGCTTTTGGAAACTGTTTATTTTTTACTCGAAATTAGAATATGGTATTGCTTGTTGGGAAGATGTTTGTACTTAAAAAAAAAAATAGAATAAATTCGTTATTGATCTTACCTGTTAGAAATCCTAGGTACCCTTCTGTGACTTTAAAAATTCTTCCTGTTCGTCATTTACATTGTTTTAAGGTGTAAGGTCCTTTTTCATGAAGTGTGGTAATCGTAATTTCCAATTGATTTTAAGCTATAATCACGTGGTAGCTTTTCGTACTCTCTATTTGTTCCTCCTTTCGATACTACTGCATATAGTAATTTTTATCCTAATTCGCTTCATCATCTCTTTAATAAACTTCCTCAGTCTTTACCTGGAACGTTTTCCAAAGTAGTAAAAAGGTGTCTTATAGAGTTAAACTTCGTTGGTATAGTTTTTCTTGTAGACTATTTGATGCTTTAAAGTAAATACATATGTTGTCTTTCGATTATCCTCAATCGTATTTAATAAATGTATTAATTTTGAAACTTTTTATAATGGTCACCACGCACAAATAACCTTTATTTTAAAAAGTTCAACAAAAATTCAACACTATTTTTATTACCTTTGTATGAAAAATTCAGAATGTCAAATGAATTTCTTACAATTAATATCTCATTTATATAAGTACTCGTACTATTGCCATGTTATTGGGTATATAACTTAATTCGTGCGGTTTTTGTTTTCAAAATTTGAACGTTTATTTAAGATAAACATGTAAAATAGTATTATTCAAAGTATTGCCCATCTGAAGCTATGAGTTTTTCCCATCTTTCTGGCAATTTGTGGATCCCATCCCAAAAGAACTGCGCCCGCTTGGCAGCCAAGAATGAATCAAGCTAATTTTTGATATTCTGCTCTGATGTGAACCGTATTTCAGTGAGGGCGTTCTGCATCGACCGGAACAAATGGTAGTCAGAATGGGCAAGGTCTGGGTTATAAGGCGGGTGGGGTAAGACTTCCCATCCACTGTTTTCCAAATAGTTCTTAACCGGAATAACAACGTGGGGCCGAGCGTTGTCATGATGGAAAATTATTGCCTCGTGTCTGGTCGCGCATTCCGGGCGTTTTTCGGCCACTGCTCTCTTCTAACGGATTAATTGTGTTCGGTAGCGTTGTCCATTGATGGTTTCACCCGGTTTTAGCAGCTCATAGTACAGCACACCCATCTGATCCCACCAAATACAGAGCATTACCTTCGCGCCATGAATATTCGGCTTTGCCGTTGATTTGGCTGGTTGGCCGGGTTTCACATATGATTTTTTGCGCTTGGGGTTGTCGTAATGGATCCATTTTTCATCACCAGTAACAATCCGATGCAAAAATGACTTCCTTTTGTGGCGTTCCAGCAGCGTTTCGGACATGCAAAACCGCCTTTCGACGTCTCTCGGCTTGAGTTCATGTGGAACCCAATTTAATTGCTTTTGAATATATCCAGCTGGTTTTAGGCGCTTTGAAATGGCTGCTTGAGTAACACCCAAAGATTCTGCGAGCTCTTCTTGTGTTTGGCAACAATCTTCATAGAGTAATGCTTCCAGTTCTTCATCTTCAAACTTTTTTGGCTGCCCAGGACGTTCATCGTCTTCTAAGCCAAAATCACCACTTTTAAATCGTGCAAACCACCTTTGGCACGTTGGCTTAGCTAACGCATGTTCACCATAAACTTCCACCAAACTTCTACGATGACTTTCGGCAGCAGTTTTCTTCATATTAAAGTAATGAAGAAGAACTCCCCGCAAAAACACTTTTTCAGGCACAAAATTCTACATATTTGAGTGAAAAAAAATTATTGTTGTTTACGCTTTAAATGAATGACATATACTGAAATGACGTACAATGACTGTAGCTTTCCAACGCATGTTCCAATGGGATATTAACAGTGGAATAATACAAGTTACGCCATCTCTTAGCAAACCGCACGAAGTTATATACCCAATAATTTCTGATTTTTGAAGTAATAATGAATTTATTTAAGGAATTTTTGAATAAATAAAAAAAGAATATATTGTATGTAGATATGTACGAGTATGTAAGAAGTAGTATCCGGAACTATCGAATGAAAACAATGAACTTATTCGATGGCAGCAAATTATTCATTTATTCGATAGTTATCAAAAAATCGTTCAATTACTATTTTTCAGAAATCATTCATTCCAACCAGTCGAAAGAAAAACCAGTGAATGGTTTCTTGGACTTTGGATTATTTTGTTTGAATGTGTTTGAAATTTATTTTAAATGTGTGTAATGTTTATAAGCTATAGAATGTATACACTATACACTGTATACAGCGTGTACACTAATTCGTCAACAATAATTTAGGAAATCATTCCTGGCGATATTCTAAGAAAAAAATCGTTCTACAGTAAGGGTCTATCTCCAATGTTGACATCATTTATCGAGGATTTAAGAAAAGGCTTACTTTGGTGAACCCTAACCCATGTTAACGGAAATTACTCGGTTAGTGCTAATGGCAGAAACTTCGTGTAGGACGCCTTTGTAATGGCGTTTAAATAAAGTAGATATCTTGTTTGAGTCTGTAGATATCCAATTCATAAGCCTGTTCCATTTTCATTGCCCATGCTAATTTTTGACTTTGAGGTCTCCAAAAAATGCCTAATTAACATAACGTTTTACTATTTTTTTCCTTTGAAAGCAAGAATAATAAAAAAGAAAATCATCATCAAGTTTGCACAAAAAGCCATAGATTTTATGGGAAATTTTAAGTAGGTAAAAAAAGGATTTTATGATTTTTTACCTACGTTTCTAACAACAGTTGACAATACTTGTAAGAGTAGTTTTCCAAGAATTACTAATTTTCCAATACTTTTTTTTTTAAATTGCATAGCTATTAACAAGTTTTTAAGCGTGTTCGTTTATTTGATTACCTGTCAAAACCTTCATTTCCTTACCTTGTTCCTTAAAACTTCTCAAAAAAAGTTAGGCTTGGGATTTGAAGGCCTATTTCGGAAATTTACCAAACAAAAATGGTATAAAAAATTAAAAAAAAAAATTATTCATCAGTTTAAATTTTTGCGCTAAGGTTATAGTTGCTTAGAAATGCTGTCTGAAATTTCTGCATTTAAAACCAAAAATACGCAGACATTATTTATGTTTATGGGTTGTGCAATGGAGGTTCAACTAGTGCGCTACAAAGATAGCATGAACTTTATCCTAATCGACGACTTCGTAGTAAAGGAGTATTTGGAAATACGTATCGAAGGCTTCGAGAAAAGGGGATCAGTTTCACCGAATGTTTGAGATCCAAAAGTAAGAAGGATTTCGGCTGATGAAAGAAATCTTTCCCAAATTGTCATTGACGAATTAGAAGACACCCTATATAGGCGTTAATTCTGGAATGGTAATATTTTGCTGGAAAGTTTCATGGGTCGCTATAGATTGCTCTTATGACGAAATATTAAGAGTTTTTTTCACTAAAAGTTAGATTTTATTCTCCAAAAATACCAAAAATTGTCATTGACACAAGATGGTAACAATCTCTGCATACTTTGGACAACCCAATGGTTTATATCACAGTAAAAAATAGACCTAAGATTCGTGTAATGAAAAACGAGGACATTGAGCTGACTTAAAAAAGCAAAGACCTTCAGATAAAGGAAAGAGAACAAAAAAGGTAAAAAAACCAGACCGCAAAAAAATAAGTAAACTTTTCAAATGCCTATTGATGCATCGTAGGCATCAGGGACGCATCCCTGAACACCTTACCACCTACTGACAAGATAATTAATCTTATTCGCCATTAGTTTAGAACCAAAAATACAATTGTAGAGTAATGTTCACAAAACAATGTAAACAAAAAATATTGTTCGAGACAAGATACAAAATATATATTAGAATTTATTTGAAAGGTTACAAAACGATATTATGTATACAAGTTTACTTAGCTGTGGTCACTGCTGCTGTCGAAATCCAAGTGGACGAGAAGTTCGACTTCGAGTATGCACCAGCCAACATCTTGCACACAAGAGTATACACACAACTTATGCGCTTTGTTGTTGCACAAATCGTAAGTTAGGCATGAACACGATGATCATGCGATTTATCGTGTGCAAATTGTTGCTAGGATGCAACTGCATACTGACCGTCCGATAATTTTATGTGCAGTGACTCACAGAAACATTTACCAAAATAATTGTATCTTCTTTTTTAAAATTAATCAACAAAGCAAAAATAGTATTTACGAGAAAATAAGTATTGTATTAACATTATCAAACAACAATTGAGAGTCAATTTCTCAGAAATTTATAATAATAATAAGCATTGTAAAATAGAGTGACTCTCATTATTATTTATTGTTAATATGATATTTAAGATCAGTAAAAAGCCGGCTTTGAAAGTTGTTCCTCTATGTACGTTTTACGACAAGATTGACTGTTACATCAAGACAGCGATTGTTTTAAGGAAGTTCAAACGTACGTAACATAGATACAAACCCTTTCAAATAGTGTTTTGTGCAGATTCCATGGCCCATAATGTGTATAATTTTATTCATTTTTGAAAAGATTGAGCGCTTTGTCATACCATGAATATTTGACACCCAATTAGCGAATTCGCAACATGATGAACGGTTTAAAGATAGTACTGGAATATACGAGTATACCACTCTGCAGATGATGCTTATATTGTTCCTTTTCCTGAGCGACAAATTAAAATAGTTTTTTTACTTTTCTTTTTTTCGTTATTGTCTTAAAGTTGACGTACTCTTCCTTCCATAAATTAAACAGACTTCTGTTTGATGCCCTAATTAATTGGGAAATATGTCAACATAAATTATCATTTAGTATGGTTGGCTATAAATCCAATGAACATCCATCAGAGATCTGCATGTGATTCCTATCTTCGCGGTACCACATGTGACTTTGGTATGTGAAATTGCTTTCGCTTTTTTCCCTTTCAAACTCTTTCAAAAAAAATTATTTGCACCTGGCCCACTATGTACTTGTTAAATGCAAAATAAATGAATATATTGTTCATTGAAGAAGAAGACTTCATCTCAACATGTACCCGGCGTAACAGCTTCAATTCCATTCACACTTTCTCGTATACAATTTTGTTGCAATTCTGGTACGCCTGCAACTACTGTTTTTTTTCTATCATTAATATCCCTGTTTGATTTATTAGATTGTAATCTAACCCAAATCCATTGCGGTGAATGGTTAGTGGTGAATTTGGCTGTACGTAACCTAATACAGCCAAATTCTGCGTCAATAAATTGGTAGTTAGAATTTTAATTTATACAAATGCGTCAGAAGAGCAAAGCGTAGGACATAGTCAACCGCTTTCCACTACATCGCAATTTAGTACCATGAAAGGCAAGTCGTCTCTAAAAAAAGAAATCTTTACTACTTAGCAAAGTTTGCCCATTTAAACGAGTGCCAACCTGGAGGCAGTCTGCCAGAGACCGCGCTAACTGGAGCAGCCTATTGGTTGAGGGTCAGGTCTACCATGTTATAAGGGTTGAATGATATACACCCTGAATGACTCGAACTGCAATCAAATTCAGACTGCTATAAATTCCAAACCGTTCATGACAGTGAGCACAAATTTTCATACATGACAGATAATTTTTATTTACAAGCTTTTTAAACGGTTTGCATCTCAGTTGTGTTGAAAATTTTTTATCCGCCATGGAATTCAAACGTGATAGTGTGATTGCTTTATATTTGGCTGGAAAACAACAAGTAGATATAGTTAGAGCCCTCCAGCACCTCCACGTGAATAAATCATTTGTGTCTCGAACCATAGCTCGTTACCGTTACCGTGATACTGGCAGCGTTGCAAAACATATGGAGGTGGTCATAAAAAAACAACAACATCGGCAGAAATGGTTCGGAAAGTGAAGGCTCGAATTGAGCGAAATCCGCGTCGAAGTGGAAGAAAAATGGCTCGTGAGCTCAATATATCGTTGGAACGGATGCATCACATACTGAAAAATGAGCTTGGGTTAAAGCCATTGAAGATTCAAAAAGCACACGATCTTACAACGGAACAGAAAAAAGTTAGAGTCGAAAGAGCGAAGTAGTTGCTACGCTTGCACGAAAGTGGTGAGTTGCCGAATTTGGTTTTTTCCGATGAGTCGCCATTTGTTATCGAGCAATATGTCAACAAACAAAATGACCGAGTTTACTTGCCAGAAAGGTTCTTCGAAAATTTATACTTTCCGGCGGCCACCAGAAAGCAGGCAGCACCGATGGTGATGGTCGCTCTCCGCTCGTATTTTTGGACCGTGGCGTCAAAATTAATGCGATCGTTTACCGTGAAACTGTCTTAGAGGCAGTATTGACGCCTTAGGCAAACAATCATTTTGGTCGGAGACCGTGGACATTTCAACAAGACTCGGCACCATCTCACAAAGCGCCCGTCAACCAAGATTGGTTAAAAAACAATGTTCCATACTTCATTTCTTCGACAAAATTGATTGCAAATTCTCCGGATTCAAATCCGTTGGATTTCTCTGTCTGGGATATTTTGAAGGCAAAGATTGTCACTAAAAAATACCAAAGTTTGGACCACCTCAAACAAGCACTTCGCCGGGAATGGGCCAAAATACCGCAGAGCCACTTGAGTGCAGCGTGCTATGCTTTCTTCGGCCGTCTCAAGGCCATTATTCGCGCCAAAGGTGGACATATTGAAAACTACTGATACAATTTGAAAATTGATGTATTTTCCAAGATTTTTTGCTCTAGCACAATAAAATTTATCAAACAATTAAAAAATTATAGCATTTTAAAAAGTTGGAGTTCGAATCATTCACCCTGTACATATGCATTTATAATATATTTAAAGGATTTATTTATTTGAGCAGTATTCAATAAATATGGTACGAACAACATGATATGGTTTTATGTTCTTCTATAAATATTAACCAAAAGCTTCCAAATAATTTGTTCAAGTAGAATATCTTGTCTTATCTCGCTTTTTTTAACTGATTCGCGGTGGGTGAAATATTATATTTATTGCAAACATTTTGTTTCCATTCCCGTATCCACCAATAGTCATATTTCTATTTGTTTACATTAAAAAACAAGCCCTAAGAGAGCTAAGATCAACCAGATTATTAACTTGCAATGCTTTTAGATAATAGTTAGTGCCTATTTATAGTAACTGTGTTTCATATCAAAGTGTTTATTTTCAATTCACATTGCAATGATTATCAAGTAGGGGTGGAATATAAATGAACAGAACAACCGTTACTTAGCCCAAAGTAAATTAAATTTTTACTTACGTGCCTTACGCCTCGACCAAGGGATCCCAACCAGCACTATTAAGCTTTGTTATCTGAGAAGTCGAGTGAGAGGAATAGGGTATAATGATTGGACTCGAATATTAGCTTTTGAGGAAAGTATTAATTTCGGTTCAAAATTTAACATAATCTCGTAATTGCTAACCGCGTTAACCAACCTAATTTTATTGTTAAAAGGTAATAGATATCACCCTAATGATTAACATTGACACCGTGTTTATTAGTAAAATGAAAGTATCCTCGGACATTTCATTATCTGAAAACAGATTAATTTAATTTTGTGTTAAATTTATAGATAGTGACACTTATCCCCTGAACCAACAGGAAATTTACGTATAACAATCCCTCGGATTAGATTAAATTGGCCGGAGTCCAACCAATCTTCAGTTTTCCCATGAAATAAGGGTACATGAAGGACATTATTCGTCATACCCAAAGCAGATAAACCCAGCATATTAATCCAAAATAACTGCGGACCATAAGCCTTCCATTCCTTTTTTTTAAATACTTGGGAAGTTGCTTGATACTCTCATTCGCAGTTAGCTGTATCAACCAACAAACCAACCAACCAACCAACCAATTTCTTTCCATCTTCCTTTATAAACCGTTAAAGTATATTAAGGGCGTAAATACGAGTAGGTTTAATGTTACATATTTATATTCCAGTCCACTGCTTGTGGGATTGGCTAGACATGAGGACATTCTACAAGCCGCCGCCGGGAGTATGATTGATATAATTATTTTTCATTCGGCGTATTTTCCGACCAATCTGTTGTTTTTAGATCGAACTGTCTGATAGACTACGTTTAACTTATAAATGCCAGCATTTTCGAATTTAACGTGGACGCTTACGCGGTTTCTCGTATTACCCATTACTAACGGGTTGTTGGATCCAACGGCATTCGTGAGATTAACATTTACTTCGCTATCTTTTTCCCTTTATGTTAGATTGTAATATATCATGTACAGGGAATGTAGACCACAGTTTGACATTCACTGTATTAGTTTTGACAACCAGTCGTACATGACAATGAAGTGAAATGACTCTCTTCCGCCTACTGCTGAACTGAACAATCAAGTGTGCCCAAACAGTGTGTTAAAAGAAATTAAATAAGGTTTGAAATAAATATCAATAAATATTAGGAATATTATATTGGCGACGAGGATAATTGGGCCGTACTCAAACAAGTAAATCTTATGGGAAAAGTTCCATAATATTCGAGGATTGGAAAAAAATCGCGGATCAAATTCGTCACGTGTTGAAGTGTGTGATCTAAGTAATGAGCGACAACGAGGAAAAAGAAGTGCAGGAGCGAAAGGAAGTCAACACAAAAGCCATAGCTGCTGGAAATATCAACGAGTTCGCTCCAGAGGAAGATTTCCCAGCATATGTACAAGGACCGTGTGCAACAATATTTCATAGCAAATAAAATTCAAAGTGATATCCAGACACCAGTGTTCATTACCTTAGTGGGTTCGGAAGTGTATAAGGTGTTCAAGTTATTATCAGCACACACATTTCCTAGCGCTAAAACGTTTCCTGAATTTATTGCGTTATCAGTTCGGTTTATATGCATTTTTATTTTCACTCATTAATTAATTCTTACATGCTAGACAAAAAAACGCTTAAAAATTAACTTAATTAACTCAAAATTATCTTACTCTAACTTACTGGCCCCATGCGGGCACTCTAAGTTAAACCTAACACTTAAACTATGTCTTTCGACGAATCTTACGTTACAAGTTTATACTATCTCTATTCATATTAAAACTAAGAAAACATTTTTCAACAAAAACTAAGTAACATGACTGTTTTTTTTACTTTATTAAAAACTTAAAATTAACACTTACAAACTACCTAAGAATAAATCTTAATCTACTTATATCTAATACATAACATACACACAAAAATATATATATATACATAATATATAAATACATGCACATATATATACTTTTTTTTAATTTTTATTTTTATTTTTTTTTTGCTTTTATATTTTTTGCGACGTCTCTGTCGTAGTTGAGTCGCCTGTCCCCAGCTGTTCGAGCAACGTGGAAGATTAGCGGCACCGCCAATCTGTCCTGGATCAGACCTTTGCTATCTAGGTAGAGGAACGCTTCTGGAGGGACAAAACCTTCAAAGCGAACTCTCTCATGGTACATAAAATTGGGGTAGTAAGCCTTGGAGATCAGGTTGTTTGACGAGGTCATTGCTCTTGCAACGTGCCTTCGAGTCAACTTAATAACAAAATTGTCCACTCTTATTAGGTTCGCCCTATTGTAGAAGACCTCATTGCGATAGAATTTTATGTACTCAGAATTTGGTGTTGTGTACAAGTGAAGACAAGCCCTAAGGCAAGCCATCTCAAACACCCGAATCTTTTCCAGTAAACTTGCTCTCACCTTGAACCACACTGGACATCCAAATACAAGCATAGGCCGGATAAGGGCCGTGTAGCGGATCACCTTCACCCTCGTATAGAGTTGGCTATTATAAAACAGTCTCCTAGTAAGGGCAAAAGCACCTCTGGCTATGGCCAGAGCAACATCTATATGTTTGTTAAAATACAGATATTGATCCCAAGGTATTTGACTACATTTCGACAAGCAAGTGGCTGTTCATGATGTCCGACGATAGTGAACTTTCGCCAATTTTTTCTGGTATCCCTAGAGGCCCCAGACAAAGGCGTCCCAAACAGAATGATTTCCGACTTAAGAAAAGTTGATTTTCAACTTCCAGTCGTCGCAATATCGCTTAATTTTGTAGAAGTCACGTTGCAAAAGTGTATTAATGACCTCAATCTTTGGACCCGATCTGTACGCGATTAAGTCGTCTGCGTACGCTATGGCATGGTGAAGTGAACCTATCTGACCACTTGTGTAAATGCTGAATAGGACCGGCGAATATACCGCAGCCTGTTGCAGACCGTTTTCAATCTTAAATGTTCCAGCAGAAGTCACAGCGCCATTCTTCACGATGTCGACTGGAGAGCATATCAAAAAGAATATACAGCGGTGGTTTACTAATGCCCAACCTCTTCAGCTTAAGGAAGACCACCTCTAACCATACGGTGTCGAAGGTTTTCCCAAGTCGATCAGGCAGATACCAGTGCACTGGTATTGCCTTTGTTCCATTGGACATCAGAAACCAGTTTCGACACAGCATAAATGATAGCATGCCCCGCCTTGAAACCGAATTGATTATCCGGAACGATATGTTTGTCCTCAACCCACTTAGTCAGGGCTCTATTGATCACCTTCTCGAAAACCTTACCGATGTTTAGAAGAAGACTAATCGAGCGGAGATTCGCCGGATTGGAAGTGTCTTTATCCCTTTTAGGTATGGGATGTACCACCGCAGTTTTCCAATGCGCTGGATAATGTGTATTATTCATTGCTTTATTAAACAGGGGGGTATAAATGTCTACCGCTTCTAGTGGGAGATGTCGAAGCACAATGTTCGGCATTTCATCGGTTCCCACTGACTTTTTACTTCTAAGTGATTCGTAGATTGTTTGGGGCCCTTGCCTCGAAATGAACTGTGTTAATACCCTTTCGTTGGTGATGACACTATTTGCCATATTCTCGTCACTGAACTGGGTGAAACCCGAGCTCTCGAATCGCCAATTCACAATTTCATTTCGAAGGTAGAAATTGTGCACAAGGACTCAACTCTCCAGGACAATGATGTCATTCGCCTTGTATACTTCCTGCAAAGTCGCTGCTATAGCCTCTACCTTCTCCTGTGGATCCTCGATTACAAACAAGTTATCATCGTCAACTGCCTCATTTGGATCGATACCTGATGATACAAGCATTTGTTCGTTGTTCGTCGTTCGGGCGATTTTGAAACATGGAAGGTCGTTCTGATTATTTCTCCGAAATATTTTAATTATTTGCGGGAACATATTCACGTTGCTAGTGTTTACAGAACGAATTTTGTTGTTCCAATACAAACTTACAGAACTTCTCTAATTTTCCTTTATTAATATCTGGAGGTTTTTAATCGACGACTTCAGTGTCATGATCTCCGGGTTATGTCTGTCAGTAAACTGTCTGTACAAGGTTTTTAGTCTTGACAGCAGCCTACTTTTATGTCGGTGCAGTGCGTCAATAGTTGCGTTGCGGAATAAGTCTTCTTCGTCAGTGTGTTGATACCGAGGTATCGTTTTGTTCGTTTGATTGTATCGTCCATTAGTCTTAGATACCTGTCAATCTCCTCGTTTGACAGATTTCTGTTGGAATGCGGGTAGAGCGAATTCAAGGACAGTGATCTTGTCAGTATTCTGGTGGAGTGTGCCAAACGCACCCTACTATAATTGTAGGAATGCCTTTGAACAAACTCATCCAATTCCGCAATTTCGCTGGGAACCGTTATTTTGGTGCTGAGACCGCAATGGTAACTGAGTCGAACGTGAGTCGAACATCAGGAGATCCAAATAGGACCCGTGCCTGGGAAACGACGGACTATCCGTCGCTTTGAGGCCGAGTGCTGACCCCACCAATTTAATAGTAGGTTCCCTCTAGTATTTGGTATATTAATTCCCCAATCACTATGTTTGGCGGTGAAATCTCCGCCGATAATAAAATAATTGTCTTAAAATTCCAGCCTCAGGAATCGAAAAAGTGTCTCGAGCTCTGAGATGAATAAGGTACATTGAGTAGCTTTCCACTACGGAGAGGGATATACACTATGCATGCTTACAGCACCTGGAACTTGCGTACTACACGACTGTATACTCTTTTCAAACGTATTCCTTTTCTTACAAAGATCGCAACGCCTCCTCCCCTAATGGAGTTGGGTCGGTTTCTCCATACTATTTTGTATCTTCTGTGCCTCATTTTGTGTCTTTTGGTAAGCTTAGTTTCGCTAAAAAAAAGCACATCAGGGGCTTGGTCTTTAAGCAACTTAAATAGTGCGGCTTGTCGTTCGAGCCTAATCAATGAATTAACATTCACTGCAAGGACCTTCAGGGTTTGCCCCGCCACGTACGTACCCATTACGACATACGATGCGTTAGACCAGGCAGCAGCGCGTATATTTGATCCACCCGCGCGGTCTATTCAGTTAAATGACGTTGGAGCTGAGCCATCTGCCCCTGGATAGAGAGCAAGATAGCTAGCATGTCAGGAACTGGTTCCGGTGCTCTGGGCGCAGGGGCCTGAGAAGCAACCTTCGCTTGGTGTACCGTATTTCCCCTACCTGCCGCCATTTGGGCGTAGGTAACGTAGGGAGTAACGGCTGGTGTTTGTGCCTGCATGAGTGGACGTTTAACTTCCACTTTCTGCTGCCGAGCCAGATTTACTCTTTTGATGTATTGGAGTTTGGGACAACCCCAATAATTTGCGGTGTGTCCCGTGTTCCTACATAAAGCACAAGAAAGTCCGACGCTCCGTCCTTACCTAGAGCGCATTCCTCTGATTTGTGGTTCTTTTAGCACTTCACGCATCGAGGCTGCATTTCGCAGTTCGGCGCGGCATGCCCGAACCTTTGTAAAATGTAAATGAACTCATTGTAAAATGTTGTCGCTTCGCTTTACTCTTTCCCATCCCACAATCTGGTAGTCCAGGACTTTGATGCTCCTTAGACCATCCAGTTTGCTATTGGGAGTCAGCTGAACCAGGAAGAACGGTAGCTTCCGCTTCTCCTATTACGAATGGCTTAACCCCACGAATTTGAGCTCGGCGCACTCCTTCTCTTTGAGCAATGCGAGGAGCTCCTCCCGATTGGTAGACGGTTCCAACCCCCTCAGCAGCATAAATTGCAGCTTTTCACCCTTCGGTGTTATATATATATTATTATAGCGCTCCACTGAGTTGCAGTAAATCGCATACCTATCTATATTTAATCTCTTAATAAAAAAATTATTGCCTATGGCCGACATACATAACTGGATTGTGTGTTTTAATTCTATCTTGAAGGTGTTGATTGGTGGCACCCTTTTTTTCTATGTTTGTCGTTGTTGTTGTTGTTTTTGTTGTTGTTGTTACTGCTTTTGCTATTGTTGTTGCAATTGAGCTTTAGGTTTAACCAGCTGTGGTTGTTGCTGTTTTTTGGATTGCTCCATTTGCCCGTGTTGTTGTTGATAGGGATTTTGTTGCTCCCTCTCTCTCCTTGCCATTTGTTTGGCTTTTATATCAAGTATTTGCTGTTGTAGCATTTTAATACTACTATGCAGGGACTCGACTTATTCTTCTTCGTCGTCTGAATCTGAGGCTGCCAATGTGACCAAACTGTTGCTTGCTCCTATGTAGCGATCCTCCCCCTCATCAGACACATAAGGGTATTCGTTATTCGACCCACTTTTACGCTTAGCTGCTGTTGCAGCTCTTTTATTTACTTCAACCGGCATCTTTTCGGTTAACGTAGATAACGCAGGGCGCTTTGCAGGGCTGTGAGTTCGTTTTAGCGTCCTCCTCCTCTTTGCTGTTGCCTGTGCTGGGTTAGTTGTCGGTGCTGGATTATCAGCCGATGACGTCACGTCATCCACTTTGCGTTCTGTATAAGCGAAGACAAGTCCTAAGACAAGCCCTCTCAAACACCCGAATCTTTTCCAATAAACTTGCTCTCACATTGAACCACACCGGACATCCAAATACAAGCATGGGCCTGATAAGGTATCCCTAGAGGGCCCAGACAAAGGCGTCCCAAACAGAATGATTTCCGACTTCTGAAAGTTGATTTTCAACTTCCAGTCGTCGCAATATCGCTTAATTTTGTCGAAGTCACGTTGCAAAAGTGTATTAATGACCTCAATCTTTGGACCCGATCTGTACGCGATTAAGTCGTCTGCGTACCCTATGGCATGGTGAATTGAACCTATCAGATCACTTGTGTAAATGTTGAACAGGATCGGCGAATACTGGGGAACACTTGCACTAGGCTAATTGGGGCCGGACAAACGCTATGTCTAGATACTAATGGAAACTTAAACTTTATTTCACAGTTAATTTTTCTTGTTAGCTGGAACACTTCTCTCGACGAAAGTCAGTGAACGACTGATTGATTGCGTTATTAGAAAGACATTATGCTCCAAAGTATACTAAGAGAGCAGAAAGATTTAAATTCGCAAAGACAAAGCAGGAGGACGGAGAGTCAATCACCAATCTCATCGTGAAATTACGGAACCTTGTAGAAACGTGAAAATTCGGAGACTTCGTTGATGATTCCGTTACGAATGCAGTGGAACTAAGAAATCTGGCACTGGAGGACGCCTTGACTGATAAATTTATCAAGCATCCGTAGCGATGCATTCAGCAAAATATTCTAACAGACGATAGCAGAAAATTTGATAAGTGCCGGTATCTAAAATCAATGAAAGTGATAAACAACATACAAGCGGAGAGCAGCTTAAATTTGGAAGTTCGAGTGAATGGGAAAAAGCTGTTGATGGAGGTCGATACGGGGGCGCCGATGTCGGTAATCACTCTTCAGGAATTTAAAGATAAGTTTCCTTATATTCAAATTATAAATAGAAATATGTAAGTTGCGGGGAAGGCAGTCGTTGATGTGAAGTTTCAAGGCGTGGTAGAGAATTTGGAGATAATGGTTGTGGATAGTTATCCGTTTACTCCGTGGTTGGACGTATTCATCCCAAATTGGAAGGAGAATATATTAAGCCATAGTAAGTTATCTATAAACCATTCAATTGAAAGTAATGCATGCACTAAAGATGTATCACAATCTGACATAGTATTAGAAGTTAGAGAAAAATTACCGCACGTCGTTTCGAATGATCAAAATCAGGTAATACAGGGATTTCAGGCAGAAATTAATTTAGTAGGGAATGCGAGTCCTATATTCTGTAAGGCATATCCATGGTATCTTAGTCCCAGTGAAACATAGTCGTTGGGCATCACCCATAATTTGCGTCCCAAAACAACACGAGGAGGTCCAAATATTCATTGACTGTAAAGCCAGCGTCAATAAGTTCATTGCAACGGAACACTACCCCATACCAAACATCTTTGCAAGTTTAGCTAACTACAATACATTTTGTGTTCTAGATTTAGCAGGAGCCTACCAGTAGTTAGAATTAACAAGTAATTCTAGAGAATTGCTAACGATAAATACCAATAAAGGCCTTTATCTGTACACTCGCTTGCCTTTCGGAGTTTCTAGCGCTCCTTCTATATTCCAATCGGTTATCGATCGCGTATTAGTGGGAATCGAGGGGGTTTTTGGATACATCGGTGATAATATTGTTGGCGGAGACTCAGAGGATCAGTGTAGGGCGAAACTGCTTGAGGTGTGTGCGAGACTCAATTCACATAAGATTAAGATTAAAGTACCGAAGTGGGGGCATATAGTTTGTCAAAATGAGGTGAGACCTAACCCTAGGAAGGTGGAAGAGATTTTAAAAGCTCCAAGCCCACCGAATGTCAGGGAACTTCAGTCATATTTAGGCCTAATTAACTACTATCGGAAGTTTATTCCGAATCTTTCAGGGAATTTAAGGAATATATACAATTTGTTAAATAAGGGTTGTAAATTCATTTGGGACGAAAAGTGTCAGGCAGAATTTGATAATTCTAAGAATTCCATTCTGAGGAATAATGTACTAAAAATGTATGATAGAAACAAACCAATTGTTAGTAGTACAGATGCTAGTCCACAAGGGGTGGCGGCAGTGTTGTTGCATGTTATTGATGGAGTTGAGAAGGCGGTTTTATTCGCAAGTAGTACTCTTTCAGTCGCGGAAAGGAATTACTGTCAGCTGTACATGGAAGGCCAGGCAGTTATATTTGCCGTGAAAAAATTCTTTAAAACGGTAAACCGTTTGTGATATACTATATACGGACACTCAGGCTCTGAAGGAGATATTCAACCCAGTAAAAGGGACTCCATCTGTTACGGTCGCCCGCTTACAGAGATGGGCTATCACACTTTCTATGTTCAATCATACGATTAAATATAGACCCGCAAAGGATTTAGCGCATGTAAATGCGTTATCGAGATTGCCAATTACAGCTAATACGGAAGTTGAAAGCATTTGTATAAATTCTACGAGTACTGTAGAATTAAAATTTTTAAAATACCGCGCAGTTAGAGATCAGCTTAACACAGATGATGGATGTATCTTTTATAGAGACAGAGTAGTTCTTCCAGAGAATTTAAGAAGTGAGTCACTTAGGGCAATGCATAGCAACCACAATGGAATCGTGCCAATGAAAAAAATGTGTCGGTTGTATGTTTGGTGGCCTAAAATAGATGCGAGTATAAAAGAGTTTGTAGAAACATGCAATATTCATTGTCAAGTAACTTCAGTTACACCAAAGGAAGAGGTTGTTTCAAGCTAGCCTAAATGCTCTTATCCATTCGAAAGAGTACATCTAGACTTTTTCTATTTAGAAGGGAAAAAAACAGCTATTCGTGGTAGATGCATTTATCATTATGAATGGAACATCGGCTGGGAGCGCAATAGGCAAACTTACGCATAACATGTTTTCAATTTTTGGATTTGCGACAGAGATTGTGATTGACAATGGTTTACCGTTCTCTTTATTTAACTTTAAACAATTTTGTTCTAGTTGTAAAATAAAATTATCACACAGCCCGGCATATCATCCCCAATCGAATGGTGTAGCGGAACGACATGTGCGAATAGCTAAAACTGTTTTAAAAAAATTTCGAGATCGAATTTGCCACTGCAAGAAAAAATTTATTTATTTCTTTGGAATCATCGAAATTCTTCAAATTCTCTATCCAATGAAACTCCATCCGAACTGATCTTTTCGTATAAACCTAGAATATTGTTAGATATAGTAGTTAAAATAGAAACAAATGTAAAGTTAGCATTAAAAAGAATTTTAAAAATGATACTTGTAATTTTAAAAAATGTACAGAAGCAACATATAAAGAGGGGCAGGAATGCTTATATAAAAATCATGTGAAGGAAATCCGAAAGTGGCTTCTTAGTAAAATCAAAAAAGAATTTGAGTACTATCAGATATATTGTTCAAATTGGTTCACAATATAGAGCAGTACATATTAATCAGTTAAAGTTTAATCCAAGTTATACTATTGTATTATTCCTAAACCGCATCATAAGCTAAAAAATAGTAAAGATATACAAGTAGAAGTCCAGAAGACTAGTGATTCTGGAAATGTTCCACTTCGAGAAGTAAAAAAAAACGAAAAGGAATCAAATATGTTTAGTACTTAAATATTGTTAGTACGTATGAAATGTGGCAGTAGATATACTCGTACATTATTATTAATTAAGAAACTGAATTGTACACATAGCATCGTAAGGAACATTTTGTAAAGCGCCTTGATCGTTCAATAAGCACATGAGAATGTAATATATCATGCACAGGGAACGTAGACTACAGTTTGACATTCACTGTATTAGTTTTGACAACCAGCCGTACATGATAATGAAGTGAAATGACACCCTTCCGCCGACTGCTGAACTGTACAATCAAGTGTGCTCAAACAGTGTGTTAAAAGAAATTAAATAAGGTTTGAAATAAATATTAATAAATATTATAAATATTATATAGACTAGCTGTTGTTACCCGCGACTTTCAGGATTTTGGTTATATTGAGTAAGCAAGCTATGATACAATAATAATTGTGTAAGTATTTATAAGTAACTGCATTATGCTGTAGATATACGTATGTGTAGGTTTAAATATATTTAGTGCACGTACGTAACATTAAAAAGATTATATTTAAAAAAAAAATTATTCTTTGTAATTGTAAGTTCTTAACTCAACACAGTTCAATAAACTGCATTATTGCAAGAGCATTAGGATCTTGTGGGTTGGATACACGTTAGCACGTGTTTTTTTTAATACACGCAGTGCTTGTTCTTGGGCTCTATTTATATCCAATCCAAAAGTAATTTTTGATGGTAATTGCATACTTTTGAATTAAAAACGCATATCCGTCGGAATAGATGGGATTCGTGGAATCAAAGCACTCTGTCCTTTCGCTTGCCACTAATTATAATAGTCCTAACAATATTTCAGCCCAGATGTGTAACTTATAAACGTGTACTGTTACATAATCTGGCCGCACCAAGATTTCGAATTAAGAGGACCGGAGCACCTACCTTTAATCTTACTTTATGAGAAGACACTCCTGATAAAACTAAAGAGTTAGGACTACTCTAGTGTTCGTAACATTATCCACAGATAAATATTCTACAATATCCCTTTCTACCTGTGATATTCCCCTTTCACAGATTAGGTTGCAGTTTAGAATAAACTTTGTTCATCAATTCCTCAGTACTTTAAACAACATTGCACAATTCACGATTTAATATAATGATACCGTTAGCATCTGTAGGAATACGATCTTCGCTGATTTTCGGAAGGGCATCGTCGAAACCGATAAACTTTCCATTCTCGGTATGTGTATCAGTGACAACTTACGTTGGAATGACCACATATTTGATGTCGCCAAAAATGCTGCGAAATGTCTAGGTTTCCTCAAGCGATGTAAGAAATATTTTACTCTTCTGGGCATTCCGCCCATTCAAACTTTCAACGGTAACACCCGTCTCGCTATGAATGCTCATCAAGCCCATTTTCGGACGTACTCTAAAATATCGTGATTCTTTCCTAAACCGTACTTTTCTTCCTCCTAAATTTCCTTCGCCCGCGCTGTGTACGAACATTTTAAGGGTACAAAAACCCCTAGAGCGCGCGCTGATTATAACAAAAAAAAAAAAACATGCATTCAATTCATCTGTCGGTGTGCCTTTAATTAACAAATTAATTACTAATTAATTACGTACAGAGGCTGTTTAAAAAAAAAATATTACCATCCCTCGTACAAAACTTTGGTTGCTTTTAATATCTTTCATTGGCCGATTTAGCGTTTCGATTGCTCTTACATTGCTGTAACATCCGTTGCTATTTTTACTGTTTCTGTTAAGTGGCAGCTTAAGTACTAAGACCCGTGTACCGTGGCAGCTATTCCGGACTAGGCAATCGCGACAGCAACTCCTTTATATTTCCGAATTTGGGCTAGAGGCAGAATTTAAGTTTTACTAGTTCCTCTCGGAGAATCTAAAACGAGCAATATGTTGCATAACATTATTAAAAACTATTTTTTTTTTTTGGATTCAAATATTGAACGTATTCAGAGAGTTGCTGTTGCAACAAAATTGTATCATAACTCATAATCATCATAACAAACTTCAACAATTCTAATTGCTCTATCGAATTCAAAGTATGTTATATTTTCCAGTCATCATTGTTACTTGGTCTTCCACCTTTATAAGGGCTTTGTTGTAGTATATGTATTCGAAAGTTCAAATTACCTAAATCAAAAAACTTTCGCATTTATAATATTAGTATTGATATTGATGATTAGATTAGATAATTTGACAGGTGGGACTTAGTATCTTACAATTATGGACTGATTAGACCTAATGTGATATTCCCACTTATTAATAAGTAAGGTTTGCCTAGAAGATGTTAGGCTTTCTAGTTAGGACCCTACAGCGGCATGTATTTGCTGCGTTATTTCTTTCTCTTCCTCTTCCTCTTCCTCGTTGTACAATCCATATTTATTATAGTCAGCTAATCCTATAGTCATGAGATGTGTTTCCATGTTACAGTGTTCCTTAAAAGTACGGATGCGGTGTGTATCTTATGGTTATTTCACGGCTAATGAACTCCCTTCGATATTGCAGACTACGTATGCTCCGTGTCCTCGCAAGTTTGTAATATTGAAGGGTTTCTCTCTGTGCACGTGTCCTAACACCGGCAAAAATGAGCTAACCTCTTTTAAAAAACTCTAACTCCAAGGTGGAAAAGCAAGCGCCGAGTGATGCATGACTAAGAGGTTACTTAGTTTGCAAACTTCGGATACCAGGCGAACTCCAATTGAAATCCCCAGCCTTCCTCTCAGTAAAATGGGCCCTCCTGTTAGGTGACTTTCTTATAACGATTACTCGTGGGAATCAAAATTGACAAAACAAAAGTTTTAACTTCAGATACCTCTTTGAAAGTAACGATTTCTAGGGACGCACCAGTGCTCCCTGCAGCAGAAAGTGTCGATCGGACATCTGCTGCCAACTGTGACATTGAAGTGAGAAGCGAGGAAGGGAATTCGTCCGTTCTGAGCAACTCAAACTCAGACACTTTGTGTGAAGACACAATTAACATGCTATCGGATGAATTATATGTATCATCCGTGAGTACAAAAGTAGCCGTAAATGCTGTCACAAAATTCTACCGGCTATATAAAACTAAAACCTTCGGAGAGAAGAAGGTTCAAACAAGCTCTGAAGCAAGCTTATACTCGGACACGTGTTCTAGAGATTGTCACTGCCAAAACCGAAAACAACGATAAAGAGGCTAAAATAACCCGACCCGATATCTCCACTCCCCCGACGAGGAAAGCAAAGAGAGCCGGAACAGGAAATGCTATAGTCGGTTCCATATATGTACATAGAAATATGCTGAAGATATGCGATGTATGGAAGATATAAATTTCAACCCCCTTTGTATTGAGCAAATGGCTCAAATACAGGAAGGAGTTATCGATGTTTCGATCGAGCTTCGATACGAATAGATGCAGCCGTCTTTTGACAGCTGTATAATAAGGGCTGACTGGATCTTCTTTGTCTGCTCCAACGAAGCCACTGCAAATTGGCTAAAGAGTAATTTTTCCAAAATCAATTCGAAATGCGGTTTGAACTTGATGTTAGTGGAGGAGGACTCATTTTCGAAACCACTCATCATAAGAGGACTTTTACGGTAAAGCATCTATCTAGCTAGCGAAAAAATTCTCGCGTCCTTCGATGTACAAAACACCAGAAGCTGGAGAATACTGCACAGAGTTGGAGAGAAAGATAAAACTGTAGCTACCTCCGCCAAATCAACATCAGTAGTCTATCAAAGAGACCATAAAATAATACCGTTAATACGGCTATAGCTGAGGATGACAGAGCACGTGAGTTCCCCTCAAATAGCCAATTCACACAAGAACCAGCGATAACAAGCCAAGCTGCATACGAAACCCCGCACATAGCCGCGAACGGTGATGGCTACACTCAATGTCTTGCAAGGAAACTTGCACCATACTAAAGGTGCCTCGTACACCTTTAACCAACGATGGGTATGAGAGAACATCGCCCCAGGACTAATTCAAGGACCTTGTGCTATTGAATGTAAGATATTAGTCCTTAATAACAGTGAGCGAATTTGCCTGAGGAGTTTTTAGACCGAGGACTGATTTACTGATCACCTCCAAAATTAAATATGTTCTCTTTCCAGAGTTTAACACCGGAGATCTAGTGGCAGTGATCATCCTATTTCTCCGGACACATAGATGCGATTCCTCGTGTTGCGTATCTGTTGCCATGGTCGCAATTAGCATCTCATTCTTGGTTGCGATGCCAACACTCACAACAACACATCTGGGGTAGCAGCCACAATAATAAAAGGAGTTAGCAACAAATCAGCTAAATGAACACATTCTCTCATCATTTAAATGCAGTTGTAAGTTGAAGCGCAATACCATAGTGGAACCCACAATTTGAACAAATGCGTAAAATGGTGAGAACATTTTTTAACAATTCCAAACACACCTGTAATTGTGACTTTTACAATAAAGAATTGACCAATAAAGAATTGAGAAAGTCGAGAAGAAACTCCTAAAATACACCGCAAACTTCACTTGCCAGATTCGACCCTTTAAAACAACACACAGTATGTCAATTCTGAAATCACAAACTTATTCTACAACAACAGAAATAACAGCCTATCTGGATATATGTTCAGCATAGACAAAGTTAAGTGGGCCATAAACTCATTTAAACCATATAATGCCCCTGGATCAGAGGTTTGGGCCAGATTTTTCCCACTCAAGCCGCCTTATTTAGGTATAGTTTTAACTAGGGATACATCCAACAATCCTAAAGGGAGGTAAACATAGTTTGTTACCTCAAACCAGATAAACCTACGAAACTACCTAAATCCAATTGACCAATGAGTCTTACATCATTTTTTCTGAAAACCGTGGAAAGACTTATCGACTTACACATCAGAGACCTTCTTCACAGAAACTCATCTCTGTACCCTCACCAATACGCATACTGGAAAGGAAGATCCACGGAAGGTGCTCTATTAAATCTGGTAACACAGATTAAAGAGGCCTAGAGACAAAAGGAAATTGCAATATGTGCCTTCCTACAATAGATATTGAAGATGCCTTTAATAATACCGAATATGGATCCATTTCGGAAGCCATGTCCAAAAAGGGTATTGACCATCCCCCTAACCGTTTGGTTAGAGCGATTCTCGTAAATCGGAAAATCTCCACATCTTCCGATGAGACTAAAACCTTTGCCTCAGCGGTTCGGAGAACACCTCCTTGTATCTGGGCTATCAAACAATAGGATATTTGTCATAACAGTGAAGGGTTTTCTGTAACATGCAGACTGTTCTAAAAATAGTAAACGACTGGTGTGTTGGAGAAAGTCTCACAAGCAACTTCATTAAAACTATACTTGCTCCCTTCACTCGTAAAAGAAATCTGAGGCTTGACCAGATTTGGAATTGTTCTCGATAAAAAACTAAATTGGAATTCACATATTAATAATAAAATTACCAAAGCGACTAAAGCCATTTGGGCTTGCCGTCATATGTATGGTAAGACTCGAGGATTCGCCCCAAAGGTCACCCATTGAATATACATATACAATGATGACACCGTCTATCATCACCTACTCATGGTGGAAGAAAACAAAAGAGAAATCTGCCAAACAAAAACTTGCATGACTCGGCATCACCGGCGGAATCTACACATGCCCCTAGTATCTATAGAGGCTTTAATTGATTTAACGCCACTCCATCTCTTTATAAAAAAAAAATGGCAATTAGCAGCACGGTCACGCTACTACAAATAGGAGAGATTAATCGCTCATGACACATGAATCAAATTAATTTTGTCTTCGAAATCGCCGAGCTCGATATGATCTGCACGGTAAACGACAGCCTATCTAAGACTCGGTGCTCCAGTAAAAGGTTCAATATAGTGATCTCAAGCCGAGAAGCATGGAACTACAAAAACACCACCTCAAACCTTAAAGGTATCAAGTGGAATCCACCCTGGATTGATCCGAACACCAGAATTTCGCAACCAATGGGAAAAAGTTCCAACATACAAGATCCTCGATAAGAGAATGAAGGTCGTCCCAATCCGTGTACTAACAGACAGTCAAGCAACTATTAAAACTTTAGACTCTAACATCATTAATTCCAAATCAGTCATGCACTGTTTGAATACACTACAAGATATCTCTAACAAAGTAAAACTTGGGTTGGTGTCTGGTCATATAGGTATTGACGAAAATAAAATAGTCGACAAACTGGTTAGAAACGGGTCGGCTGATTATTTTATCACCCCTGAGCCATTCTGTAATATCCCAAATTCAGCAATCAACTCAGCAATAAAGAGTTGTGAGAAAAAAATTGTGTATATCCCAATAGGAAAATATCCCAGGGCTTCAACAGGCAAAAAGATCCATCAAACCCTCTCACAAAAAACCAAAAGAGTCCCTGGATTTCTAGCCGATATCACCTACACAAAATAGATCTTATTCAGGGAACTGAATGCCGTCTTTGCATTCGACGAAATTGCGGAACCTATTTTATGTGAATACGTGGCTCTAGGTGCCTTAAGGAGACAACACATCCTCAGAGAAATGTTAATTCCAGGGGAAATTCTGAAAATCTTCACCGAAGAGATTCTCAATTTCAGCAAAATAGTTGAGCCTCTCTTGGCTTCATAATACTGATTTTATGGTACAAAAGATCTTTTAAGCCGGAGTGCCCCCGGAATTGGCGGATCAGATCCTTTAAAAAAAGAATAAAAAAATTGTATGTATCTAAGTTTGAAATATGTAGCTGCTACTGTCCATGTTTATATAGAGTGAAGTTCTAGTAGTCCTCAATTTAAGTGAGGCTGTACACATCTTTTCAGAAAGGTGTTCTTCGTTCTTTGCTACTCAGCTACTGTACAACGTCGGGGTGAATTTATCCGGAAATGTTCTCATTCACTGAAAGGAACGTGTTGGCGCTAGTCATAGCTTTTTTCTGAATGTGTAGGTGAAGAAAAGGGAGGGTTAATAGAACCTCTAGTGCTATAGTGGGTTCTGTTCGCATTTCATTTGTTGTCCAAGCACAGATCATCTACTGCAGTTTGTTGACTCTGGCCAGTGAAGGCCTTTGTTTCCTTGACACTGGATGGATGCGGTAAATGTCACTAAAAGTTTTTTTGTTTTAATACGGGTACTCTAGTAAGTTTCTGATCAGGGATTACCCCTAAAATCTTTACTTTCTTTGAAAAATAATTTTAGCCGTAAATGATGGATTATTAGTCTATCCAGTTTTCTTCATTTATTATAGGCTACTATTTTAGGGTAATCATTAAAATTAACCTTTTCGCGCCAGTTAGCTACGAGGTAAAGAAATCACTGTAAGCGAATTAAGGATAGGCTAGTCAGCCTATCCTTTAACATAAAAACGGTCGTAACGCCAAATGCGTTAGAAAGTTCATGTACTTGCACTACGGTGAATGAACTTGACTTGTGGGAAATCATTCACAAACTACAGCAGTCTCTTCTAAGCTGTGACATTGACTGTAGCATAAGAGCGACAATAACAGAAATATCCCATAAGCATATTATCACGTCTATAGACAGCGAGGCTACTATAGAGGCTATCGCAATCGTCAAAATAAAATTAACGATTATGGAGCACTTTTACAGATATTATATGCAATGGAACTCTGCCTAAATGCAATGCCCTCTGCAAATATTGTAGCGGCAAAGACTCCGGGGGGGGGGGATATCTTATACGTTTAATATTATTGTATCAGCTTTAGCAATCTAAGGCAGACAACCCCAGGAAGATACTACATCCCGGAAATAATTCTTTTTGGATTCGCGCATGCAACAAAACGGCAACAACTAAAAACCGCGAAGAGATACCCCGTTTATGTATTACGATGTGTCTACGTAGACCTAAGTGTGACGAGCCCTAATAAAGACTTAAATAGGTTGATGGATTCCCCATCAACTCATAAACCTTACGTTCTAGGACTTCATAATTATAAATCTTCTGGACCATTAAAATCCTCAATTAGGGCAACTATACTATATGTTTTGTTGGTGATGTCCCTGAAGGACATTTTTGAATGGGCTTAAGAGATTACTAATTAAGTTTTACTAATTATGCCCAAACACAACATAACTTGGGATCGTATAACAGCAAGGTTATTTTGTTGTTTTGAGTCCACAATGCTAAATATGTATGTAGTCATAATTATGGACCTTTTTAAAATAATAAAAAAATGTTGTTTTTGATCATTTTTATCTTACGGTTTTATTTCGCATTAATTGGTTCAGTGAGAGCTATGTTCGATGAAATCGTTCTTTACATTCACCCGGAAAAAATTGTGTGTATCTACATACATATATAAAAATTAGATATAAAAACAAAGAACGAAAAAATAAACTCCACAAGTTCGTATATTGCTATCAAATTAAGAAGTTAATTTCTCGTACTACAATATTTAAACATGTCGATTTTCGTTATCTTACGATATATTAATTTGTATTTAAATAGATGGCAAATTTAAAGCCGCGTAGTTTGAGAATGATCATACCATGAATATAGCTAATGATATTCATGAGCTCCCCAACAAGCACAGTTTATTCGCAGAGCAAACATCAACATTCATATAACAATTTTATATGGATAGTACAAATTTTTTTTAAAAATTGTTGCCGGCTTAAACGGTAACCAAAAAACCTTTTCAATTGGCAAATCTCCGACAGTATGTGCATATCTATAGAGTACGAGTATTTTTATTTTATCTTCGCCATTTCAATGTCGAATAAAAACTTTGTTTCCTTTCATCTCTATAACATACAAATTGATAAAAGAAAAAATTAATCACAAGTCTGGACTGTGGACCGTAGAATGTTTTCAGTCTACCAATTTTTCTTTAAAGAGAATCAGTACAGTATCATACATATAGGTACATATACATATTTGACCACATCCTCAATAAGTTTTTCCCATCGCTCAATTAGTTAATAAAGGAAAATTTGTTAACGGATGGTTAAAACGAAAGTTAAATGATCGGAGAATTCCAATTTAAAGTTGGAGTACACCAAAGCAAACGTAAAAAGTTCGTTTCTTATTAATGTGCAAAATTTTCTATTGAAACAACATATTAAAGAGCCCGGAACTACTACTCGTATTTCCCTGCTTTTTGCCGATTATACATAGTGCTATATTAGGCTCCGACGTGTCTGTTCTTCAGGCGACTATTATCAAGTAAAAAAGGCGCTAAAAAATAACGGGCTACCAGTCAGTCATACTAAGACCTACTAGTATGACTGACTCGTACATTGTCATTTTCCTGAACTCGTGAACCCAACTCATGCCATCTACATATTTAGGAATAGTCATGGTCCCAAACTGCGAACGTTTGAATAAATAATTATATATGTCTGTATATGTCAGTTTGAAGTGGATTAAGTGGTATGTTAAATGCAACATACGCATCGCTATATTGAACGATGTACCAAAAATATAAAGGAGAAATGAAAACGACGAAAATGAAAATGTTACGAATGTCAGCGGGTGTAACAAAACGTGGTCAAATATAAAAAACGCGCATTCACCGAAGTCGCCATGATTTTGCCATATTCAACGAAGGTCTCGGAAAATCCTGTCTAAAAAGCAAACGCGGCTGAATTTGTTACCGAGAAGAATACGAAAGGAAAATTTTTCGAATCAATCAAATGCAAAAACATCAGTAAACCCTTGGCCTCAGTAACGAGCTGATTCAAAATAGAGCGGCCTGCAGGATTGTTCTACGATTGCAACTATATAAGTCAATAAAAGAAATAGAAGAGGTTTGTCGTGGTTAATATGGATCGTTTCCGATCGCACAAAGCGTACAAAGTTTTGAATATTATTATGGAAATAACAATTCCGTGGAAGTAACTGTAATGCCCGTCACAGCATATTATTTGCAATGCAGTGACTAAATGTTGCGCAAATGTTCATTAGGTCGGGACTTCCGCTGCCGCTGCCGCCGCCGCCGCCGATAGTGAAAGTGGGGTTAAGAATCAGAAATGTCATCCTCGACTTTTGTTTGCATTCATGCAAGATACAGCAAGAACTAGAGTCTAAAGATCATAGACAGTGCGGAACATACTCCGAGTTTGTACTGACAAAGTTATAATCAATGGACGCCGTTATAGTCCGATGTCGAAATCGATGATTTTGATTTGAAAGACGTATTCTTCCAATAGGATAATGATTATCGCATAATTTCGCATCAATTTTCAAAGTCATTTCATTTACCGCCATTGCCTTTTTTCTGTGGGTTTGCGGGGAGAGTCGCGTCTATAATCCTTAGACGCTGAGGCACTCAAAAGTAAGCCGATATTAGTTGTAGTTATAGGCGAAATCCTATATTGACATGTATTGAACTAATAATCTAAAGTTTAAAATGGAAAGCAAAAAGTAGACCTTTGAAAACTCATTTGTTTTCCAACAAAAAATAATTGTTCCCTGTATTTCTTTCAAACTCTTCGTCGTATCTGAGAAATGAGCATGTGAAGTGAGCACCTTTGTACAATATATAATTTCATGGAACAGAAATTACTTTCGCAACTTCGCTGACATCGTTTTCATTTTTTGAAACAGCAAAATTATGCAATTAAAAAAATAGTTCGATGTTTTTTTTTACACAGAAGTCATTTATCCATCTGAATAACTGGATTTTTTTTGGATACAGTCTGTAAGTTTCTTTGGTACTCTTTTACACGAGAAGTACTGAACGAATGTTAGCCGTCGGTCGGTTAAGAGAAAGGCTATAAAGAAAAGATTAAAAACCATTTAATAAGAAATCGATATGCACATACTAGTATATACTCGTATATGCATTCTACATTTTATATATATCTCTGCAGGATACTGGGAGTAAGCTAATTACGATTTCAGATGTGCTGACTTTATTTACATACTCGGTTCGTCCCAATATGATTAAAACTAAATAATTCCTTATTTTTGACAGAGTTCATTCTAAAATACCTAAAATTCTGCCCTATTGTTAATTAACTCTCAATGGCTTTAGTTTTAATTTTCTTTCCACTTAAAGATAATTTCAATGCAAATTTGCAACACCCCACTATCAACGTAGTAGAATAAAGCCGAAATGACATTTTTCCACTTTTAATTTTTTTTCGAAAAACGAATATGCCATTTGAAGGGAATACTAAATTAGGACTCATCGCATATTACATACTCATGCTTTGCGATATTCTGTCGTCATTGTCCTGGTTCAGGCTTTTCAAAACACAAACGTAGCTGTGGTAGTTCACACAGAGGGTTAGAAAAATTTATAAGCACACTTTTTATGCGCTTTGTAATCGAAATATTGCTTTTGGTTGCAACCAGGAGTATCGATTTAGTTTGCATGTGCAAATTAAGGACACTCTCGTTGTTTTCTTTTTGTTTTCATTTACAGGAAAAAAGGAAAAATTGGAGAAATTACAAGTAATTAAAAGATGAATAAGGGAAGAACTTTGCGCAACCAATATCACTGTTTGTTTGAAATGTTATTGTAAAAGTTGAAGACACAAGCTGCATTACAAATAAGAATAGATTTTTATATCATACATAGTTCGAGGATAAAGATAAAGCAGCAAAATTAAAAGTACAATAATTTTATTATTTATTTGATTTGAATTGGGTTGTACCATTTAGGATTAGTATTTTACATAGACATCTACATCCATATCCTTCGCCATGAAAAAATATATGTGTATATAGAATGTGCAAAATATTTATTCTTTGTAAAAAAAACTCTCAAAGGTTAACCTTCAAACTGTGTCCATCTTGAAACTTGGCCTAATAATCACTAAAGTCCGGCAAATTGACTTTATTCGGTTCTTACGGTGCGGAGATGTATAGTCGTGGATAGATTTCTAATTAGATAATCTGTTACGCCATTTCCCGTTAAAAATGAAAAGGTACTGTCTTTGACTTCTGAAAATGTCTTCGATTCTCGAATTCATGAATTTCAAACACCTTGCACAGTACTTTCGTACTTTCGGATATATACATACATATCCATATTTTTATATTGCATTTCTTAAAGTGACGAGTTGTGCGAATTAGAATAAATTGATGATGATTTAAAAAAATCTTGTAGTTCCCATATTTCACTAACTAATGTCTGTATTTGAGCAATAGTTTCATGAGCAAATTCCGAAGTGAGGCCTAGGGCAAATATCATAGTGATTGAACAACATCAATACGTAAGAATAATGTGCTTACTTAAGTGAAAATCTGGGTGAAACCCCTGTGAGATTCAGTTGATCTTAGAAGTTAAGCCAAGGGATAATAATTTTTGCAGTATTTTGCGGATTAAGCTAGAACAATTTCAAGTTGGCATGTCCGTATTGTGTTCATAGAGATTCAAGCTAACACAAAAGCAATACTTCATTATTAAATATACTCGTATATTAAGAAATAAATAATTTTTTCGCAGTGTCGTATGAAGCCGGGCTTAGTGTCTTCACTTCAAGGTTTGTGTGATTTGGGTCCAGACCTCTGGTGTAGTAGCCGATGAACTTATGCACCAGGTCTACTCACACCGCATAACTTCACCGACCTCATTACGTGTACAAAAATATGCCGTGGTGCACACACATGCATAATTATATTTCATTTACATATCCAGGGTAGGAACTCTCGTTTTTATCAATGCAAATCACCACTGAACCATGATTAATGAATATTTCTTTAAAATGTGAGTGACAATGATCCGGTCGAAATGTGGTATCCAACAGGATGACACTACGTCCCAAAGCCATACATCTGTCGAAATGACAACTTGACACAAAGTTGATTTAGACCTGTCAATTGGTTTGTAATCATTAAGTTTTTACACGCAAGTATTTCTCATAAACGCGACAGAAATTTGAACATCTATAAAATGGTGTTTGCAAAGAACAGTAGCGGTGGCCATACATACCATATATCCAAAAATGTTTCCCGAGTGATGTTTCTTGAACAATTTTGATGATAATCCAAAGACACATTGTCTTGAAAGTCAACAAATTGCAAACAAATTTAGTATTTTAAGCTTTACGTTTGGCATTTATTCTTATTTCATTTTTATTCTAATTAAGATGGAAAAATCTTTTCGCATTCTATGAAAACAAATAACGAAGTTACTTGTCATGTAAAATGAATAATAAATCAGTTTGTAATGAACAAATCTTAAATTGAAATGAATATACAATCCCTCATACCGTTAGAAGCATACATATGAAAGTATACTGATTAAAATATATTACGAGTATCTCGGCATAAGATTATATTAAAAATCGCTGAAATTTTAATTTTGAGTTTTTGAACGATTATAATGTTTCTCTTCCGCAGTAAAAATATAGCCATGCATACATATATGTATCATTGCATGTATATTGTACATAGAAATGAAGATATAATGCTTTATCTTGGTTTTTTAAAAATTAAAGAGATGTCTCAAGTAATGACAACAAGTAATGTATATTTATAAATCGAAAGGAGAAAACAACATGAATTGAATGAATATAGAGAGGGTCTGCGAATAAGGGATTGTTAACCCTAATAAATCATTTTTAATCCGAAATTTTATGTTCTCCAATATCCATGAAAATTTCATTTGAGGTTTCAATGAAACAAAAATATAGAAGTTATATCATATTGTTCTCCGACAGCCCGATATCATAGTTAAGGTAAATTTCTAAGTCTTTGACTTGAAATAAAACAAGCTAGTTTAATACTTCGAAAGAATGCGATTGCAATTGGATATAGTTCAATTTATAAAAACAAAATATAAAAATTGAATACTTTCCTGACAATTCAGGGAGAAGAAATGGAAATGTATTAGGAAGTTTGAAGCATTTTTGAAAAGCAGAGTTTAAAAGGTCTTACTCAATTTGGCTTAGCACAATAACCTAAGTTTTCCTGATTAGCCATGGTGAAATGTAATAATTATAAGACTGTAATAAGACCCTAATTAAGACTGATTCTATTAAAAATCTAGCAAAGGAAGTTAGTTATTATTACATTACTACATACATGTGAATTTGTATCAGAAGACGTCATACATGGCAATAGTTAGTTGCCCTTGGTCTCTTAGCAGTTATTTGAATGCAAATGTATAAATCAAATAATAAAATCAGAATTTTGTATGTGTTAATGAAATAGCTTACTATAATTTAACAACTTTCTGAATAAGGAAAATTAAAAATTTCGTCATATTTTTACGTGTTAATATATCTTTAATGGTTTTGGAAAGTTTTAAAAAAAGTTTATCGGTGTTAATGGTGCAAAAAATTAGAATTTTTGTCAGATGTTGCGTTATTTGCCTTCTTCGTGGTTTTTTGATTTTTATCTAAATCTGTTAATTACTTTTCAGCTAAGACTTTCGCAAAATTTTGCAATTCCATGAAAATTTGTCGGTCCAGAACATCAAATTCATTTAAAAATTAGAAAACAATTCAGAATCCCAATTGCTATTGTATATTACCTACATTTTGGTACATATGACTAGTTGTAATAGATTGTGCATATATAATGTGTGATGTATTACATCAAAAACTTTACAAATAGTTTTTTACTTTTTTTAATTGAAAATTAAAATTAAACAATTTCAATATTATTTCCGTATTTCGGGATGAATATAAGAACTCTCTTAATCAGAAAGTTCTTGGCGTGATCTGATGGGTCACACCCATTACGGCTAGCGCTTCGTTCAGAATGGACCTCATGACGGGCGACTGATTTATAAGTGCTTTGCTTTTTTTGTATAATATAATACTTGAAAAATAAAATATTCTAGATTTCAAAAACAGTCTTAATCATCCCGGATAGAGAATTCTACTTCCCAGTAAAATTCATCTCATTAAAATAAAGTTAAAGTGTTCAAGAAATTAACAGAGACAAATACATTAGGGAGATATGCAGGCAGACAATAGGGTTTTTGAATGATGGATATGTATTTTCAAATCACATACAAACACTTCAATTTTATTTTATATGTTTAGAAGTAGTGATTATGATTTTCAACGGTTGTATTACTAATGAATAATTTCAAGTAACATGCTTTGACGTACTATTTTGTCCTGCGATTTTTTTTGTTTTTTATCAACGTAGTTAAGCTCTGAAAAATTAAGTTGAAATGCCTGTGAATTAACAATTTAATTTTCAAAAGTGGTGATTAATAAAACATTCCTTGTCTAAGGAAGCACTATAGGTTGTTGGCTGTACAATTTGTATATGTACATACATACATAAATATTTATCCTCCGCGAGCATGTCCTTTTAATTATTAATAGAACGAGCACATTTTTAGGGGTGTTTTATGCTTTTCTTACATGCATGTATGTACGCTTTAAAACCTAAATTTGTTTAAACTGAATTCTACAATAGCGAGTAAAGTAATATGATTCTTAATCAACCTCAAATTGAATTCTATTTATACGAAATATTTTGGTTAAAGCAAACGTTTTTGTCAACCAATCCCTTAATTAAAAAAGAATAGCGTATTGATTCTAACATTGCTTAAAATTCCGCACATACATATATACACTCTAAATTCAACCATAACGAAAAGCAATTATTTTACCAACGAAAACAAAACAAGGAATAAACGATGCGAAAGCTTCGGCATTCCAGTCTGACAATTTCTACTTGTTTACACCCCCGCTCTTTTTTCAGAAGTCAAATACGTCAGAATTGAGAACAATTGAAATTGGAATACAAATCTGATAAAAGAATATAAATGAAATCGATTACAGAATGGAGAGCCACAGAAACGTTTCTATCCTGACTTGATATCTTAATATTTATTTTTAAAAAGACATGTCGACATTATTATCCTTACGTCATTCCGAATCCAAATTTGACGTTTAGAACATACGTATTCGCGTGTAAATATCCAATGACATGAACGTCGCTGCGAGGAATGAGATCAAGAAAAAGAGTATCCCTTGGTATAATCACAAACGTCTTTGTAATTTAATATTATATTTGCACGAATTTTCACTACATAACCATAAAGAAGAAAATTTAATTACTTTTTATACACTAAACACAATCACGTACGCGCATCGATTTTGATAAAACGGAGGAAACTTTTTTGTATATACTCACTATATTTTATTAGAATACTTTTAAAAACATTTTTTTGGGTTCTTATTTATGTATAAAAATAATGTATATTTAACTTTTCTAACGGATTGCCTGATTTGCGCGGAGGTCTCGACCGATTTTTGACGAAAAAATTCTTATTTCGTTTTTGATAGAGCGGTTTGTCTTTTTTATTAATTAAATGGAGATATTGTTTTGCATCTTTCAGCTGTTTGAAAGCAATTAAATAATTCTACTAAGCGGAAATACGATATGAACTACTTCACAGTTCACGGCCTTGTTTGAACTAAACGAGAATACTCCATCAAAATCGAGGTCCTGGGAATGAGCTTGTCAACGTGAAGCTTTGAATATTTTTTGCTGCTGCGCAAAATTCCTTTGGACGATGAACTCCGCCATATGGCAAGTGTAATGGAAAGTCAGAAGCTTTGTTATTCCATTCAGCTTATCCTGTGCAATGCTTCCATTTATTTATTTATTTTCTCGCTTTTCTTATTTCATACTTTTTTTTAGAAAATCGAGAAGGGGAAGCTTTCTAAATGTCACGTGGAGATTCTGACGGTTAAGCAAATACGTCCTTACACAATAATACCAGGATGCGACATGACAATGTATGAGTCCGTATATTTGTACACTGATTTTGAGTCGTAAAAGCCCTCTCGTTGGAATAAAACGGTTATCTACTCTTGTCGAGTACTTCGAGGATTGGCATACTTTTTTGGTGCAATTCAAAAAAAAGTTGAGGATTTTCCAAGTTATGATTTCTATAACGATGATAGTCGGTATACGTTGCAAACACTTTATGATTGTATAGGTAGCACTGGACTTGATTAGACGTCTGTATGGCTAACTGGAGCACGATAAGAAACAAGAGAATAGTATGCTTGTTACAAGTAAAATGCAAGCTGGAATATTTTCCGGCGACAGTAAATTTAACTCTCTCTAAGGTGAAGACTTGGCAATACGGCTCCTTAAAAAAAAATATTTTGAAGGCGAATTAAAATTTAATTATACAGGGTGAATGACTCGAACTCCAACTTTTTAAAATGCTATAATTTTTTTATTTTTTGATAAATTTTATTGTGCCAAAGAAAAAAATTTTGGAAAATACATCAATTTTCAAATTGTATCAGTAGTTTGCAATATGTCCACCTTTGGCGCGAATAATGCCCTTGAGACGGCCGAAGAAAGCATCGCACGCTGTATCCCTGCGGTAATTTGGTATTTTTTAGTGACAACCTTCGCCTTCAAAATACCCCAGACAGAGAAATCCAACGGATTTACATCCGGAGAATTTGCAATCCATTGTGTCGAAGAAGTGAAGTGTAGAACATTGTTTGTTAACCAATCTTGGTTGACGCGCGCTTTGTGAGACGGTGCCGAGTCTTGTTGAAATGTCCACGGTCTCCGACCAAAATGATTGTTTGCCCAAGGTTTCAATACTGCCTCTAAGAAAGTTTCACGGTATACTATCGCATTAATTTTGACACCACTGTCCAAAAATACGAGCGGAGGGCGACCATCACCATCGGTGCTGCCTGCTTTCTGGTGGCCGTCCGAAGGTGTAAATTTTCGAAGGACCTCTCTGCCAAGTAAACTCGGTCATTTTGTTTGGTAACATATTGCTCGATAACAAATGCCGACTCATCGGAGAAAAACAAATTCGGCAACTCACCACTTTCGTGCAAGCGTAGCAACTCCTTCGCTCTTTCGACTCTAACTTTCTTCTGTTGCTGTGTAAGATCGTGCGCTTTTTGGAACTTCAATGGCTTGAGCCCCAGCTCATTTTTCAGTATGTGTTGCATCCATTCCAACGATATGTTGAGCTCACGAGCCATTTTTCTTTCACTTCGACGCAGATTTCGCTCAATTCGAGCCTTCACTTTAAAAACCATTTCTGCCGATGTTTTTGTTTTTTTATGACCACCTCCATGGCGTTTTGCAACGCTGCCAGTATCACGGTAACGGTAACGAGCTATGGTTCGAGACACAACTGATTTATTCACGTTGAGGTGCTGGAGGGCTCTAACGATAGCTACTAGTGGTTTTACAGCCAAATATAAAGCAATCACACTATCACGTTTGAATTCCATGGCGGATAAAAATTTTTCAACACAACTGAGATGCAAATCGTTTAAAAGGGTGTACATAATATGTATTTTATCAGTTTAATCAGGCTAAAAATTGACTTTAGTATTATGAGAAACAAATGAAAGCAATCAATATCAGGATATGGGTCTTGTGCATCCTCAATGCAAGATCTTCCAATGCCAAAAAGTGTTTTATTTTGTCGAATTAAAAATGTAAGCTTGTGGAGTTTTTATCTCTTCTTTTTTTACGTACTCATCATTTTAAAACTTCTTATCAAATCTGTATCGAGTTTTCAGAGCTGCACTAACAGCAATATTTTCTTTTATTAATCCGCAAGTGGCTCACTTAACATCTTCATGTTTTTGGGAATTAAATGATTTAAGGTTCAATTTTCCCATTAAAAAATTAAAAAAAGAAATAAGCGAAGAAGCGCACTGAATTTATGAAAAGCCAGAGTGAAAAACCACTTTTCATTTAGGTATGAATGGAGGACACGTAAATATGCACAGAAGCCAAGTTTGTTAAGCAATCTATCATGTATTTGATTATGTACACATGTGTATGTTTTTCTATCAGAATGGATCACAAAGTCAAAAAATTAGTTCGTTTTACTTCTTATATTCATCAGAGCAGAACCGTATAGACGTCAAGGCCTTATTATACTAACCAACCAAAGCATGAGATTGAATTGGTCTCTTCAAAGAAGTAAAGATCTGAAGAACTTCACTTTAAAATGCGAGTAAAACGACAGCTCCTTGCCAATTTCCTACGAAATATATTTAGTCCAAAAATGTTACCACCCAGAATATTAGCTTGAATAAAATGAATATAGATGGCTTTTAGCAATAGACCAGTTGCGACGGACAGCTTCCCACTTCTCTTGAAGAAACAAATTCATCTTAAGAAGGATTGAAAGCCACATGTGTTCCACCCGTCGAGCAAAGGCAAGGTTCGATTTATTACTGTTTTATTTAATTTCATTGCAGTTTGACATTTCTTACAATTTTGTGTTTAAGGAGTTGCCAAAAGGGCAATTTAATATTTATTTATAATTATAACAAATACCACAACAACGTTACTAAAACCCCGCTTACTACCATCATTTTTTTCGGATAATACGCCGAGCATGACATCTATTTGGCTGATTTTATTCATTCATCATTGTTATTGTTAATATCTTAAAAATATGTAGAAATAAAAAAAACTACCAAATATTAATAATACCAAATATTTCGCGACGGCGAAAATTCTGGCAGATTCTTGCGATCGCAACTCTTCTACGTTGCATCTTAACACGGTAGTTCTTCGTTGTTGTTCCGATTGGGAAACCCGCATCCGTTTTTTTGGCTGCAACAAGGTGGTGATCCGAGTTAATGTTGGCTTCCCGGAAGGCACGGACGTCCAGAATACTGGAGGCATACCTTGCTGTTGACCGCAATATGTCTAATCTGATTTAGTTTGATTTATATTGAGATGAGAAAACCGTGTGCTTGCTATAGCAATATTTTGTCTCCTTACAAAGTCAATAAGTCTAAGTCAGTGAGTTACATACCCATACATACTGTAAACAACAATAGCACGTATCAATCAAATTACAGGTTGGTAACAGTGAGAATAATATGCCAGTATCATCTCTAAAGAAAATACAGTACCATTTTCTTTTGCTGAGGCAAAGCAGTTCCATTAACCGCTTCTTATCATGCACAATTACAAACAAAAGCCATAAAAGATAAACCAATGATGTGCTAAGCGGTATGCAAAACCCAAGCGCTTGGTTACTTCATACTTGCTTATGATCTGCAATGTTAAGTAACTGTAATGTTAATTCTATGTAGAACAAGCAGTATAAAAGGCGAGAGCATTGATTGCGTATTTAGTCGTCACACAATAAAGATCTGTTTTGGAAATTTGAGTGTTTTATTGGGAGTAATAATATAACTCGTGGTGTCGTATAGCCTGCGCCTATCAACCGTCCTGCCAAAGTTGTCCTCCTTTCCTATCTGTGCCTACTACGATTTTAATGTCATACAGATGTAGAGATGGTAACGCTGTGTCATACGTGCTGAATGCTGACCTCCTCTACGTCTCAAATACGAGGATTGACTGAAAAGTTTCCGACCGCAACGTAAAAATAGCGGCACTCGTCGATAAAAGCTAGTGAATGCCAGTTGTGCTTCTTTTTACAGTTACTTACCGAAGTTTCAGTCATTTTACACGCGCAGTTTTTAGTTGACAGTCGTTTGAGTGAGGCAATACGCCTACGTAAATCAAAAAATGAGTTGGACTCTGTGTATGGGGACTCTGCACCTTCATTTACCACTGTCAAATTTTGGGCAGCTGAATTTAAACGAGACGAGACGTCCAAAAACTGCAACCACTGACGATAACATTGCTAAAGTTCACCAAATGGTGTTAGACAACCGCCGAATTAAAGTGAGAGAGATAGTAGAGGTTATGAAAATGTCCAAAGAACGTGTTCGTTACCTCCTAAATGAAGATTTAGACAAGAGAAAGCTGTCCGTGCGTTGGGTGCCGCGTTTGCTTACGTTAGATCAAAAACGTTTTCGAATGAGCATTTCCAACGCTCTGTTGGCGCAGTTTAGGAGCAATAAATCCGAGTTTTTTACTGTAGATGAAACTTGGATACACCATTATACGCCCGAAACAAAAATTCAGTCAAAACAGTGGACTGCAAAGGGCGAGCCGGCTCCAAAAAAGCAAAAACTGTTTTCTCGGCTGGGAAAGTGATGCCACATTTGCAGAAAAAGAAAATCCTGTTTCACCAAACAACGCGCCGTCTCACACCTCAGCGGTTGCCATGGCGAAAATCCATGAATTACGTTTTGAACTGCTTGACCATCCGCCTTATTGACCAGATCTAGCCCCAAGGGACTTATTTTTGTTCCCTCATCTAAAAACTGCTCTCGGAGGACAAAGATTTTCGTCAAATGAGGAGGCAATCACCTTCGTGAACAATTATTTTGCAGAGAAAAACGCCAAGCATTATTTGGACGGGTTAGAGAGATGGGAGCATCGCTGGGAGAAGTTTGTAGAGTTATAAGGAGACTATGTAGAAAAATAAAATAAAATTTAGAGAAAAAATGTCTTGTATCATTGTTCGCTCGGAACAAGTTGAAGTTAGTAAACAATTTAATACATCTAAATAATAAGAAAACGAATTACAGGTCCACTGTAAATGGACGGAAATGGAAAGGAAATTTGGAAGAAATTCACGCCTTTGTGGGACGTTTACGCAGTGGCAGCTAAAACATGCAGCGAAAACCAAACAGTTCAATGGCTAGATTCTTATCATGTGTGGGTGAACATACAATAGAAGTTTTTGGAACCATAAGATTAGAAAAAGACAAGAAAATATCAATGGAAGTTATTATCGAAGCTTTTAAAATCTATTGTGTGCCAAGAAGCAATGTTGTTTACGACCGCTACCTATTTTTTTCAGGTCACCAACACGATGGAGATTCATTGGAACAGTTCAAAGCTGATATTACGAAAGTCATTGGAGTAGTGGATCAGAATGCAGGACTTCAGTTATTAAAGCAAGACAGTTTGACTTTTGCTAGACCAAAGGACATTTGTCGTATAGCCAAAGAAACGTTCATACAAGCAAAACCGATGGAAAATGAACGAACAACGGCAGTGTCAGCAATAACCAATGTCAATACTATTAATTCAAATTCTAAGTTCAGACTTGAGAGGAGGCGAGGAGCAAATGCATGAGTTACCAATAGACCAGAAAACTGAACACACCATGTTTCAAATGCAATCGCTTGTAAATACGGGAAAAATGCCCAGCTGATGGCAAAAGGTGCAATTCATGAAAGGTAATATACTTGATACTTGATGCAATTTTGGTCTCGTTCAGCGCATCTGTCAAATTCTGGGAATATGGCCGACCACAGTGACGACAAAGTTGGAAATATTTTGGTTGTGATAGATTTTTGATTTAAAATTGATTAAACAGAGTTTAAATGTGTTAAAATGAGTTGTGCTGTGTACGTGTGTTTTGCTAAAAACTGTAAACGCAAAAATAAAACTGGGAATGAGGAGATATCGTATCTCTCGTTTCCAAAACAAAGTAAAATGTGAAAGCAATGGGTTTTTTTGTGCCGCCGAAAAGACAAGTTAAATTCAAAAGCGGCGCGAATTTGTGTCAAACATTTTAAAAAAAGCAATTTTGTCATTAATTCATTGTTCGAGCAATATGGAGTAGTTCTGAAAACTAGAATTAAAGAAGATGCTGTTCCTTCACTTTTGTTACCATTGCAAAAGGACGAAGACCACGGGATATACTTTAGATCCCAAGGTATATGAAGAGCAATTATTACAACCATTCTTTGCACTAATAACACTTGTTTTTTTTCAGTGATGCACTAATTGTGCATGGCAAGCAGAACATAGATCTGGAAGTCCCCGCGGAGAATTTATTTCTATCAAACAAGTGTGATTGCTCTACGCACTCTGATGCTTCCAAGGTAGACTGCGCAACACAAATTAAACCATTAATGGTCGACTGTAGTACACAAACTGATGAAATCATCCCTACATGTTCTCAATAAGTAGATGACATATTAAAGTAGTGTAATTTGAATTAAATATAATTAGAATTTCAACCATTGTTTGCATTTTGCCGATTATTGGAGCAAATGGCAAAATTGAAAGCAGAAAACTGGAAGCAGCAACAAACTATTGACTCCGTTGGTCATATTAAGAAAATTAAAATGTCCTCAAAAACGTGCAAAATGATCAACAGACGATATTGCTAGTGCGATTGCAATACATGCAGCTGACCCCCGAGCCTACCGATTGCTGTTGCGAAAACAATACCCTCTTCCAGCCGTGATAACACTTAAAAAGTGATGCTCAAAATTAGAGGTGTATCCGGGAATAATCCAATTCATAATCCAATTCGTGTTGAATATTATGAAAAACATCGATAGGGAAGAAGTCGACAACATTTGTGTACTTTCATTTGACGAAATGAAAGTCAAAGCGAAAATTATCTACTACAATCGGAAGGATGAAACTCTGAAAGCTGCGAAATACGTACAAGTGGAGATTATAAGGGGATTGATTGGCAATTGAAAATAACCAATTTTCTAAGATTTTGACCAACGGATGACCAAACAAATACTGTTTAGTATTATTCACCAATTAAGTAAATGTGGTTTTAAAGTGTGTGCAATCGTCTGCGATCTCGGGGGAACAAATCAAGGTTTGCTGCGTGAACTTGAAATTATGGTTACAAAATCGTTTTTTTAAAACCCAATCAAGGAATGTGTGTGACTTCTCTGATGTGCCTCATCTCATAAAACTCATCCGGAACAACTTCGTTGATAATGGTGGTTTTATTTTGGACGTGAAACTCATTTCCAAAGGAACTTATTTCGAAAACTAATAATAAGTCTGATTTGAGTATTGCATACAAAATATCACTAACCAATTTATATGTTAAAAGTGCAGAACGTCAAGAAATTAAACTTGCAACAAAATTATTCTCACATACGGTCTTTCAAGCTATTATGCGGGCTGGTAGTTTAGGGGAACTAAGTTCTGAAGGCTGACTTAAGTGTTCTATATTTTTTAACCAGGCAATAATTCAAATTTCCTTAAAAATCATGTGTCATCTACATCTTTACAATTTCAGGTGAATGATTGGTTCGACTGTCTCAACGTAAGAGTTCCTTACCAGGATAGTCGCGAACGAGTTCAAGGAGTTGGACTTTCAGAATCATTTCAATTTGGAATTGTCGATGAGATGACTTCCGTAATGCTTAATATGAAGGTTAAAGGAAAACGAACCATGATGCCCTTTCAGAAAGGTTAAATGAATTAAACGAATTCTTGTTCTTACAATCTTATAATAATTTTCGGCATTATCATGACGAATAATTCTCTTAAACTTCTGTACAACGACTTAAAGACTGAATACAGTATTTCGTATTTACTGACATACAGACTGAATCAAAATGTTTTAGAGAATTTCTTCGGAACGATTCGATCATATAGGTGGCCTATATGATCATCCAAACCGTTTGGAATTCATTTATTGACTTCGTTCATATATATTTTGACGAAATGAAGGAAGTTTATCTATGAATGGTATGTTTTATTCTTTAAGTAACCATATTTTGTTTTAATAAAACACGTTCGTGTGGCCTAAACTGTGGCCTAGGCGTGCGTTAAAAAAAGACACAGAGTAGTTCTCTTGACGACAGTTTATTAAAAAAAAGCCCCGTAACATAAATCGAGGGCCATATTTATCTTATTCTAGAGCACAGTACATATGTACTACTTTAGCGGGAGGATCGTCTGATCGTAAAACCACTATTCAAGACAGGTTTGTATACGTAATCACAGTGTGTTGCGCAAAACGATGACACTGTCATTTGAATAAGAAATAATAGCCTACAATCGGCCATCCTGACCAGAAATCGTCCCGATTACATTACTTAATGAACTAACGCTAAACAATTAAAACGATTATAAATTCGTATAAACTTATTAAATTATGAATCTTTTAACAGTCAGATACACATTTTCAAGAAATTTTTTTTGTTTTCGATCAATTGTTCTCTTTACAAATTATTTTCCTTGCGGATACATACATAATACATTAAAATTAAATTCTTATTAACCTATCAACATTAACATTATTTTCACAATTAGATACATTTTTTTTTTTAATTTTAAGTTTCGAAAGTATTTTTTATCTTTACATATCATGCGAATATTTACATATGTTCTTACATTTAAACAAAAATCAAATATATATATATATATACTTAATATATATATATATACTTAATCAGGCCTGGTAAAAATTCATTGCCAACATTGGTAAGTGTACTGCAGTCAATTAAACTTCTTTCATTTTCTTCTTATTTATTATTATTATTTCTCTTTTTCTCTACGTCCTTTCGTCACCATGCTTCAAGGTAGTATCCGGCATCACATACAATCGCATATTGTTCGGAGAGCTTATACTTTTATAAGGTAACCTTGTCCACTGAAAGCTGTCTATGTCACCAATAGCATACCTGTCATTTGGCTAAACCTTCTTAACTTGATATGGTCCTCTATACTTGGCTAATAACTTTTATTTATGCCCGGAATAGTGACGATGTTTTTCATCATGACATAATCGCCTAGATTATATATAGTTGTTTTTTTATGATGTTTATCGTAATAAACTTTATTACTCATTTGTCTCCTTTCGATGTTTCTTAGGGCCCTATCCCTAACGCCTTTTATATCTATAACTTCAGATCCTAAGTTGTTGATGAAAAAGTCCTTGATCTTATCGCAAAACCTTCCCTTTTGATCTCTACCAAATAATAGGGTGCTTGGAGTAAAACCAGTGCTTCGGTTCACTGTATTATTGATAGCAAATTCAACTTTATCTAAGTTTCTATCCCAATTACTAGTAGTCAACGCTTCACATTCTTTAGCTAGCATAGGTGTTATTATGCGATTAAGTCGTTCCACCTGACCATTAGATTGCGGCGAGTGAGTTGCTACTTTGACATGCTGAATATTATTATCATTCACAAACTCAGTAAACTCTTTAGAGGTGAAACACGTTCCACGGTCAGATATGATTCGGTTAGGCCTAGAAAAATTTGCGAAATATGTTCTAAGACAAGTTATTGTTTCTTTACTTTGCGTGCTTTTTACCGAATACAACTTTACAAATTTCGTAAAACCATGTTTATTCGTGGATCGAGCGGTGGGGAATGGACCAAGGTGGTCGACATGAACAGTGTCAAATGGTAGACTTCCTTTAGGGATAGTATGCAGGATTCCTTCAGCTTTTCCTGATTCGGGAGAGAAATAAATGCATTTTAGGCACCCCTTTATAAATGTCTTCATCTTGGGAAACCAATATATCCCGGACAAGTGCTCAAAGCATTTCTCAACTCCCAAATGGCAAAGCGCTTCATGGTGAGTCCTGATAACATGTTCCTCCATGTGTGACGGGACATAAAAAACTATTTTCTCTTTCGTTTTCCTGTATATCAACCCATCCACCATTTCGAAGCATGGACTTTCAGACTTACTTAATTCTGCGGTTATTGAAACAATTTTCGGGTCATGTCTTTGTGCCGCTGCTAGAATGAACTCAAAGGATTCATCATCTATGTGCAAAATATTAAAGGATCTACTCAGTGAATCTACATGGGACATGCGATCACTTTTCCGATGTTCGACAGAATAGTCGTACGATTGCATTTCTAGCGCCCACCTTGAAATACGAAGGTTGAGCAATTTTTTATTTAACGTTAGAACAAGTGCTTGGCAATCTGTAATGATCTTGAAAGGAATGCCCAGCAAGTATATCCTAAAACGTTTAAGTGCATATATTATAGATAATGTCTCCAGTTCATAGCTATGATACCTACTTTCAGCCTCAGTCGCACGTTTGGTGAAGTAAAAGACGGGGTGAAATTTACATCACTTTGCTTTTGTATTAGAACCGTCCCGAACCCGAGCGTGCTCGAATCACAATGCAACTCTGTTGCATTGTGCGGGCTATAAATGGATAAAACTGGTGCTGAAATCAACTTAATTTTCAATAATTTAAAGACCTCTATTTCCTTTAGTCCAAAGACAACCGGGGTATCTTTCTTTAGCAGGTCATAAAGCGGCTTTGCAATGTTTGCAAATTGAAAAATAAATTTTCTAAATTAAGAACAAAGACCCAGAAAGCTATGAACATCTTTGGAAGAAGTAGGTATTGGAAAATCTCGAATAGATTTAAGGTTTGTTTCGTTTGGACTAACACCATTTTCCGTTATTTTATAACCCAAATAATTAATTTCATTTTCAAGGAAAAGACATTTGTCCAGTCTGAGCTGCAATCCTTTGTTGACGACAATATTGGTGACTTCTTGAAGGATATCTAGATGTTGTTCTATTGTTTCGATCGCAATAAGTATATCATCTAGATACGATAGTATCTAAACAAATGCTTCATCTAGCGCTTAAATACCGAGGGGGCGTTTCTAAGGCTAAATGGCATTCTTGTGAATTCATATTGACCAATCGGGGTGGTAAAAGAGGTATATTTCATAGAATCTTCTTCAAGTGGAACGTAGTAAAATCCATTTCTTAAATCGAGGGTTGTAAAATATTTTTTATTTCTAAGTCGATCAATATTGTCTTCAATCAAGGGAAGAGGGTAGTTATCACGTAAAGTGATTTTATTGAGTTCTCTGAAGTCTATGCATAGTCTTAGCTCTTTGTTCTTCTTTTCTACTAAAACGATAGGTGATGCGTACTGTGCACTAGACTCTCGTATTATGCCTTTACAAAGCAAGTCGCTAAGGATTTTTTCTAATTCAATTTTATGTGCATACGGCAACCTTCTAGGTGGACAATGAAATGGAGAATCTTTAGACAAAACTATCCTCATTTTAAATTGATTTTCTGTTGAACCACCCTTATTTAAATCCGGACAAAAAGCTGGTTTGACTAACTCATTAACCTTAAGCTGAACATAATACGGTACATTCTCATTAACTCTTATGCCTAATTCTAGTTGCTTATCACTTATGTGAATGTTAAAAATTGATTTCTTCAACTAATGTACTTACATGACCATATGAATGACGATACTAACTTGAAGACGGCGACGACAAACTTGAAACGCGATGACTCTGGACGCCAGATGACGGACTTGAAGCATGTTGACTCTGGGCCTTGGATGACTTTGGCAAACATATACTTTCTATTTTTACAGCTTCTTCATTGGTTTTCCGCAACACCATACCAATCTTGTCCATGAAGTTTCTACCAAGCACGACTGGGTAACTCATCGAATGGTCTTCTACTACAAGTAAACACAAATTAGTTGGTAAATCATCAAAAAATATAAAAAAATTCACACTTCCCAACACATGAAGTGGACTACTATTGACACCACAATATGATCTACTATTCGCTTCCGGTAGTGCTATCATAAACGGCGGCAAAAATTTCTTTTGGACGAAGCTTATTGGACTCCCTGAATCTAAAAGAGTTGTGAGGGTAATTGAACTTTTTGCGCGTCCATCGACGAACTGGTATAAGGCATCCTTCTCAAAGTTGTTAGAGATTGAGCATCGTTGTTGTTCCAAATTGCTGTTTACCTTGTCTGATACGTTGCTAACGTCGTCTGGGTTTACTGCATTGACCTCGGTACTGCTTTCGTTTTGCAAAATTAGAACAGACTGATTATTTAAGCAATTTTTGACGATGTGCCCCCACCCACCACATTTAAAACAAGTGAACTGCTTTCTCTGATGTGAAAGGTTTGCATGTGTACAACTTGCAACTCGTTCGATAGGGCGATCATTTGTCTTCAGTGAATTGGTCTGATTCTTGTAGCGATTGTATATTTGCGATATGCTAAGTCTAGCTGGTAAACTGTCCCGACTGTTGTGCTTGAACTTTTCATATTTCCTCAATGCGTGCTTGAGTTTCTCCATGTTGTTGGCGTTGTATAATATATTTTTATTGACTTCGGTATCAGGTATGCCTTTGATAATAAATTGTATCAAATCCTCGTCTTCAACAGGGTTATGGGATGCCATTTCCTGCATTGACTGTACGTACTGCTGTACTGTTTCGTCGCATTTTTTCTTCCTCCCATTGAGTTCGCTAAATATATCCGCCTTTGTCACTACACTTTTAAACTCACCTAAGAGAGCGTCTTTAAGTTCTATCCAGTTGCGTAATTTCAGAAATCTTACGAACAACCTTCCCGTGCCACTCAGGAGTCTCTTTCCAAATATGAATTTTGCACGGTCGTCTAAATTAAGGATTTCAGCGTACTCTTCAAAATGTTCTACCCAAAGACATATAGGGAAATTGTCATCTCCGCTGAATGGACACAGTAGATCTTCCATGTCTCTAAAATTATTCGTAACATGTGGCCTTTGACTGGGGCTTGCGTCCTCCATCTGCAATTCCTTGAGTTTACGCTTTAGGGTAATAATCTCTTCCTTTTTCTTGCAAGCGTCTCGAAGTCGGTTCAGCTCTTCATCAAGGTCGTTACAATGCAAGATCGACTGGTTATCCTCCTGCTCATCAGACGACGATGCCACGTTTCTCGGATTTTCGGGGTTAGCACACTGAATATGTTTTTGAAGATCTTCGTCTGAATAGGCATGAACTGCCTCTCCTACTCGTAATCTTAGCACTGCCTTACTATCACTAGTCGGCAACTTCAACCATCGCAAAATATTTTTTAGGCCATTAACAATAGACGCTTCCACGAACAATTTCAGACATAATTGAAATGTTTTTCACAAAACTCATAAAATTAAAATTCTTAAAAGTTAATAAACGACACTACAATTAACTTGAACGATTAGCGGATTATCAGATCCCACTTCTGAAACTGTGGCCTAAATTGTGGCCTAAACTGTGGCCTAGACGTGCGTTAAAAAAAGACACAGAGTAGTTCTCTTGACGACAGTTTATTAAAAAAAAGCCCTGTAACATAGATCGAGGGCCATATTTATCTTATTCTAGAGCACGGTACATATGTACTACTTTAGCGGGAGGATCGTCCGAACGTAAAACCACTATTCAAGACAAGTTTGTATACGTAATCACAGTGTGTTGCGCAAAACGATGACACTGTCATTTGAATAAGAAATAATAGCCTACATTCGTATTTACATCTTCCACAGGCAATACTTTAGTAGATAATACACCCGATTTAGAAGGTACGAGCTATTAAAGTAGCACTCTACTGAAGACACATAATCCCGACTTCATAGCACCTAAAGAGCCGGTAGATGAACTGGAATCTCTACTGTATGATGGACTGGAGCATTTAGCAGGATACGTTTGCCACAAGATCAAGAATCCAGATTTAGCTGTTCAAAATATCCAGCAAGAGACATCATTCACGTGGACTAATCAGCTGACGGAGGGATATCTTAAAAAACCTAAGGACGAAATGATGGTAAATATGGAGAAGATGGAGACAATTTTTAAAATTTTTAATAAAGATGATATGGTTTATTGTCGTAACTATTTAAAACAGTTATCTAATCTCTCAAAAGACATACCGTCCGCAAGAAAAGTGAAAGAAATTTTCTTCCGTTCACGTATGTACTTTATAATTAAACACCTAAATAATAAAATACAAGAAAATTTAACAAGTAGAAAAAGAAAAATGATAAAAACAATGTTGTAAAATAGTAGAGCTAAGCTAGTCTATTTTAGTTTTTGTGATATTTTTTCGTAAACATATGTAGTAGAATCATTTTTATATTAACTTATGTTCTAATAAGTTTCATACTTATGTGTTCAAGAAATGGAATCCGTCTTTTTGTGTTATATTTTCTCATACACATATGTATTAAATTTGTTTCCAGATACCCCGACACCAAGTCGAAGATTTTTGTTGTTTTAGAATCGCTATCAATCAATATTTACCATTATAAATGCATATGTCTCCATAACGAATTCGAATTCAAGCAATTATTAACGTACAGCACACGTAAACAAAAATTGATCACTCTCGGCAGCCATATTGGATTTTTCGGTATTTACTGTTTTTAACACATGCGCAATATATTACCTTATTATCTGTACCGTGCAATTCATGTGGGAAATTCAATCACTGCTCAATCGTGTGCAAAGAGCAAACAACTCAAACTAATCATCATCGATTCATAAACGAGGCTAGTAACAATAATGATGATATCGAAGATTATATTGTTGAGTCTGAGGATAATTCGGTGATGTATGTGAGTGTGCTAAGCTTTGTTTCAGGTTCAGAAAAGAATTGTTTTCAAAAATTAAAAATTATGAATTTATACATTGTGTGCTGAAGTCAATATCATAACAAAAAAATTAATCAAAATATTAGGTAAAGTTAATTTTATAAGGCCCTTCTCAACAAAATTGGAAGCGTATGGTGGCTTCAAAATAAAAACACTCGGTCCTTAACCCTAGATGGTTGTTCTTATTTTACTAACGCTAAGATTGCTCTTCGCCGTATCGACTACGAGCTATCTTAAATTGTTGGCAATTGTTTTCTGGACACGAAAATTTCAACTTTTGCATTTTTTTATTTTTTTTTATTTAATTCATTATAAAATTTACTAATTATTTAATACTTTTAATTTCAACATAACTAGTAAAAACAATATACAAAAATGTCACTTTTTTTTAAACTTCAAAATATTCTTTTTTATAACTATAAAATAAGGTAACATAAATCAGACTTCAGTTTAATATTTTGGCATAATCTTAAAAAAAATAACTTAAAATAATAAAAAAAGTATATTACATCAACATTATTTAATAGTGTGTGCAAGAGGCGCAAAGCTCAACTTTGTGCTCACCGCAAATGTGTTTTTTGCATTTTGAGCAAGATGACTTTGTCATTCTACGCTTTGATGAAGGACAGAATGCACAAATTTTCCTTTTTGGCTCACTAGAGCATTGATTATTACTAGCAATATTCTAAGTTCTTCCTGTTAACACAGTTTCGATGTTTCGATGGGTAGACGTTTTCAATGTGGTGATTTTCAGCCTATTCTCCATATGTTTTTGTACAAGTGCTAGGTGTAATTTTTTCATAAAATTAACATGATTAAGTGGTTTTTGTTTTAAAGCAAAATTATTGTGAACATATATAATGTAAGCATTAACAAATGCAATATTCAAAATGCCATAAAACAGGCACATTGGCCAGCGATTTGTTTTACGAGAACAATTCATAGTACTGCACATTTGGTCCAGCGTATCGACACCTCCCTTCGTTGCATTATAAAATTCGATCATTTGGGGCTTGTTACTTGTACAATTAATTGATCCTTCTTCATTACATGAAGATAGTAAATAAACCAACTTAGAAGGTTTCGGCTTGTATGAAAGAAGCGTGAGTTCGTTATAATAACAAAATATAGAATGTACCGCATTGACGACCTTTTGTAATTTTAAGGTCTGCTGGAATTTCTTTTTTAATTGATCGTACTGTTCCAACTAAGGATAACTTGTATGGTTCCCTTAGCAGAAACTTAGCCAATGGTATTGATGTAAACCAGTTATCCATGGCGATATTACGGTTTGTCCCACGTACTGGTTTGGTCAACTCTTTCACGTAATACTCTCCTAAGGGTAAGTTTGAGTTTTACGAACGTTCTCCTAGATATGGTGAAGCATTAATCATATAATTTGTGCCACTGTCACATAACATAACTATTTTTATGCCATACTTCGCAGGTTTATTCGGAATATACATTTTAAAACTGTATCTACCTCTAAACGCCAATAATTGCTCGTCAATACTCAAATATGGTCCAGGAGTGTAGTTTTCACTGCATTTTTTTATGAATAAATCCCATATTTTGCGGATGGGTGCGAGTTTGTCGGTTATTAAAGATTGGCGTAGCGCCTTATCATCAAAGCGAAGACATGACATTAAAAACTTTAACCTATATTTAGACATTGCTGATACTGTACTTTGGTCCAGCGTATGAAGAATTAAAAAGTTCTTCGGAAGATAAGTGATTGTCTCTCATGGCAGCTGTTAAAGTTAATACTCCTATCAAAGCCAAAATTTCGTCATAGTCGGTTTTCTCCAGATTCACTGCGACATCGAATTTCTGCATTAGTCCATTTAACCATTTCCTCAATCATTTCATCTGTTAGAAATAGTTTAAAAACATCCAACGGTTTAATAATGTTTCTGCAAGCTCGAGTTGGTGCACGGTTTTGGTGTACAATATTTTGTCCATAACGATGAGATTTTGCCTTTATTGTTGACCACTTGTGACGATTTTTGCCACGTAGTATAGATTTTGAAAATAATATAATACGGGTCTTTCTTTTTAAAATGCTAAGCGGTATATTGTCTTCATCTGAACAATCTTCCGAAGAAACTTCACTTTGGAAAATATTTTCTTCAGCTGCATCCTCATCGTTTTGTACACTTTCATCAGCTTTACTAAATTAAATCTCATCACTTAATGCAAGAAAATTTGCAATTTCATCATCCCGTAGAAACTCCTTAATGCTCATTCTTAATAAGGAAATGACAAGGAAAAGAAATATTTTAGTTCTAAGAAACAACAATATAAAAAATTGAAAAAGTGACATAAAAGTTGTTCCTCGTCGAATCGACTACGAAATTTCTGAGAAATCCTACTTCACAAAGCCCAACCCAGCTACTGATCAGCACACTTCAACAGCTTAAGGATGACTGGAGTTGTACCGAAAATCAGCACAAAACAAAATGCGCAAATATGAAAAAAAAAAGTTTTGAAAAAAATTCGTCGTCATTTCGACGAAGAACAACCATTTAGAGTTAATACGAGTAGCATTACACACCGAACATATAAATAAAGTCGCTGATATAAAATACATTGTGGTCGATGGCCATTCCCCATCTATCTTAGGATTAAGATCCTATATAGATTTTGGTTTGATTCGCAGAACAGGAATAAGAGAGAGGCGAGAAAAGAACAAGTTTGTGATCAAAAACAGGGATGTGTTTAAGGGTACAGGTAGATTTCCAGATACATGTAACCTAGTATTAAAACAAAATGCAAAGCTCGTCGCATTTCAATAGGTGTTTATGATAGGGTTATGGCAAAACTTAAGGAAGTGGAAGAGAGTGGGATTGTTTGCAAAAAAGATAAGCCATCAGAATGGTCCCATCATCTTGTTGTCGTAGAGAAAGCAAGCGGGTTATTAAACTTTAACCACCGAGACCGCTGAGGTTTTTATAACCGTTATATGTTCCCCGTCTTCTCGTAGCACGAACGTCTCAGTACCTTCGAGGTCAGTTGCGCTCGTGACATGGCGAGTAGTGGTTGCATCGGCGTGAGCATTTCGAGTTAAATTCAATCGCGGTCTGAATGACCGCTCATCGGAATCGACGTATCTTTTTTTGAACTGTGATTACAAATTGTTTTTTGTTTGAAGACAGATTTTGCGTAAAAATGTCAAATCCTAGGCTATCACGACCTACGAAAAGAAAAGAAGAATCTTCTTTACAAACTAGTAAGAGACTAGTATGTTAGATTCGGGTCTAGCTGAAGTGTTGGAGGCTTTGCTCAACGAGGATAATAGATAATAGTGAGTAAGAGGTCGATGATGTTGGTAAAGACTATGTGCCACAGCAAAGTGACCATGACACTAATAGTGAAACAAAGGACTCTGATTTAGGTGAACAAGTTTATCAGGATATTCAATTAGCAGATCCTGGAAACGATGCGTGGGAATCTGGCGATAAAATGCCATTTTCTCAGATAGGGTATTTTAAGGAAAAAATAGCTGTAAATGGTCCAAAACAGCTCCAAATCGAACTGTCCGAACTCAAGCACATAATATTGTCCACCGTCAATAGCCTATTAATCTCACAGATAAAAACGGAAAGGAACCTTTATCCTTTTCGAAAAAACTTATAGATAATGAGATTATAAGAGAAATGCTTACTTGGACTAATGCAAAGTTACCTGAGGTTAAATCTCAATATGCTAAAGAAAACAGGGCAGGATTGCAAGATATAGAGCTTCTAGCTTTCATTGGACTTTTAGCTTATACAGCCGTTTTCAAATCAAATCATAAATATGCAGATTATATGTATGTTTGCAACAGGTGGAACAGGCCGTGAGATTTTCCGATGTGTAATGTCAAAGAATAAATTTCTAAACTTGCTCCGTTGTATGAGATTTGATAATCCAGCTGATAGAGGTGCAAGAAAAAGTACTGATAAATTGGCTGCTGTTTCAAATATCTTCGACAAGTTCGCGAAAAACTGTCAAAGTCTGTACAACATTGGTGAATACGTAACAATCGATGAAATATTGATTGCATTCAGAGGGCGATCGTTTCTTGTTATGTACGAGTATATGTATACTAAACAAGCCTGCTAAATATGGATTGAAAATGATGTACTTGTGTCATGTGAAAACTAGCTACTTCTAGTAGTACATATACAGTGGAAAGGGTTCTGATGGAGAAGTCCTATCGGAAGATGAAAAGAAACTCTTAGTTCCTTCTCAATGCATGTTACGCTTGTCTCAACCATCGTACGGCTCAAATATTCTAGATATGTGACGTTTGGGAATTGGTTTACGTCTCTAGAACTCATTACTGCACTGAAAAGAAGGGGGTTGACTTGTGTTGGCACTATAAAAAAAAAACAAAAAAGAGTTACCAGAGAACTTAAAGCCGTCAAAACAAAGAGAAGTACAATAGGTTTCACTCTATACGGATTTACCAACCAATTGACAATCGTATCTCACGTGCCTAAAAAAGGTAAATCTGTCATTCTTGTATCAACGACGCATCATTCAGAAGCAACAGACAAACGTGCAGGAAAACCGAAAATTATAGCATTTTACAATTCCACAAAAGGGGGAGCGACGCATTGGATAAAAGAGTTCAATCTACTCCTGTAGCCGCCGGTCGAGGCGTTGGCCAATGAGTAAATTTTTCCTATATTGGACATCAGTATGGTCAATGCAAATGTGATTCATCAAGCGGGTAATAAAAAAATGGACAGAGGAATATTTCTAAAGTTTTCATCTTGTCAACTGGTATTAGAACATATGCAAAAAAGACTTTGATGCGAATCCTAGGCCCTGATATGCCAAATCAGCCAGAGCCCGATGTTGCTGCACCAAATCAAAGAAGGACTTGTGATTTTTGTCCTCCAAAACTGAAACGGAAATCATTCTACAGGTATTATTCATGCCAAAAGTACATACCAAATGCTTGAAGTGCGGTAAAAGAGTCTGTGCTAATTGTGCGTAATGTTCACCGCATGTTGTTTTTCTATTTCTTGTCACAGAAGTGTCATTTTTGTAATTTTGTTCTTTTATTTTATTTTTATAAAGAAAACATGTTATTTTCGTTAATTAATAGTAAAATTTATAAGTAACATACGTAAATTTGATTTGAAGTGAATTTACTGAATTTACAATTGCAAAGGACTTTTTTGGAATATACTTAAGAAATAGCTGTTGATTCATGAGTATTTGTATTGTATTTGCTTTTATTTGTCATAATATGCTATTTCTATACAATGTGAAGGAATTCAAAAAAATATGATAGTTTATTCTTTTTGAGCTAAATAATATAGCTGTACGTCGGAGATTGCGTAACAAAAAAACGCGACGGTAGTTAAAGGTTAAGACTGTGTTTAGAGCCTGGTGAATAAAACAAACAGTTGAAAGATGAACATTTTTTAATTCCTACGGTAAATGAGTTTCTCTGTGCTATGAAAGTGATGAAATACTATTCTGTATTTGATCTCAAAGAAGGTTTCTGGCAAGTCGGACTTTCGCGTGAATCAAGAGAATTGATGGTATTCAATACTCCTTTTAGAGCCTTTCAGTACAATATTCTTCCCTTTGGCATCAAAGTAGCACCGGAAATATTTCAAAAACTGAATATGGGTGGGTGGCCGTGGCTCAAGTGGTAGTAGACTGGCTTCCAAATCGGAAGATTCGCTGTTCGAATCCCAGCCTCGGCTGAAAGACATTCATTTTTTCTGTTAACAAAAACAAATTAGATGAGCAGTTGACTAGAAATCAACAACACGCCAAGTTATATTAAGAATTTAGTTTCCCTATTAAATGTTGGAGCGAAATAAGCACTGAGCCCAAACATCTTTCTATCTCTCTCATGCTGAGGCAATAAGTGTATTCATACCCACTTGAGTATTAAGTTCTTATAAAAAAAAAAAGAATATGAAATATTTTGGAAATCTTCCGCGTTGTTTTATTTATATTGACGATATTATTGTTGGAGGTAGAACATTAAATGCACACGATTTAAATGCCCATGGCCGGATTACCAGGGCACGAGAGATAAATGTCAAATTTAAAGAGAATAAGCTTCCATATTGTAAGAGTATAGTTAAGTATTTTGGATATATTTTTACGGGAAACACAATATCACCTGATCCTGATCGGGTTGAAGCCATGCTTTGGATGAAAGACCTGAAGGATAAGAAAGAATTAGAAAAAATAATTGGGATATTTAATTATTTGCGAGATTTTATACCTAATTTTTCCGAATTGAGTGCACCTTTTCGTTGAGTAATTGAAAAAGAATATTGAATCCCAATGCATTCTAAAATTTTAGATAAAATAAAAAATGTTTTGAAATCGCTTGCGTTATTGAATACATTTGATCCCTGTCCCTCAAGGGTTATTCAAACGGATACATCACAATGTGGGCTTGGCTGTTGTATTATTCAAAATGGCAAGCCCGTGGTGTCCGCATCTAAAAGTCTCACCGAAACCGAAACTCATTATGCCCTGATAGAGAAAGAATTGTTGGGCATTGTTTATGCATGCGAATAATTCAATCGATATACGAGTATATATATATATATGGACGCAAAGTTATTGTGCAAATTGACCATAAATCGTTGGTTTCAATTATGTAAAAAGACATTAACAAAATACACTTTCACAGATTACAGAGGATGAAACTAAAGTTAGCCAGATATGATCTTTGTTTTACGTATGTGCCTGGTAAATTTTTAAATGTCGCCGACCTTTTGTCAAGAAATTCAGCGCTTGATGGAACAATTGATACGGAAGAAATTCTAAAGGACGGTATAATTGTGAGCGAATCAAAGAAAAATTCAAAACAGGTCAAAAACGGATGAGATGATACAAAACTTAATAAATGATTTATAAAGACGGCTGGCCTTCAAGCAAAGATAAACTAAGCAATGATTTGAAATATTTTTGGCATTTTAAAGACAACATTTATGAGGAAGATAATTTACGTTTTTTTGATGATCGTCTTATGGTACCTAATGATTTGACCGAAGATATGTTGAAAATTTTGCAGAAATCGTCTGTAGTCAAGGGTCTCTGATAATTGCTAATTGTTCGGCTGTACGTGACCTGTTAAGGTTCTGAAGATTCCATTTGCAGGACATTTGCAGGTCCGTAGGTCGTTGTCTGTTAAACGATGTTTGCAAGGGACGTCGACAGTGAATCCGAGGCTATTAGTTGGTTCGTCACATCTTTTTAATCTCTTTCGTATACAGTAGTATCTCCTTTGACGGCGTAGAACAATATTATGGTGCAGGTCGAGCATTACCTTACCATTTCAGATTGTGGGAAACACCACTGGGAGGTAATCCAAGCACTACTTGATTGTTGCGCTACTGGCCCAATCCATTTTATGGGACAGTCAGCAGTTTCCCCTGGCTTACGCTTGCGATATAAGATATAAAATAGTACCATTTCTTGAAAAGACGAATACGTGAGGCGCTCAATTAAAATAAAGGGGTTTGAGAACTTGCCAAAAGACAAAGATGTCATGTCAAAACTATAAAGACCGACTAGCGCAGCAATTCGCCTTAAAACGATTAAGCAGTGAAAAAATAAACTATTTGATCACGCTAATATTGTTACTACAATAAGAATACAATAAGACTTTCATGGAGGACAAATCAATCCATTTCTACAAAGATGGACACAAGACAGACAACGGGCTTGGTAGTGGTGTTTTCTCAGATAAATTTTACTTGAGACTGTGCTTCTGACGACCAAATCATTGTAGAGTGTTCCTGTTAAAGGTGCAATTGCAAATATATGTATATGTGTTTTTACTACTTATAATTAGAAATAATAATTAACCTACTTATTGAATATTTATTGAACTGCGTTTTATTTAACAGGGTTATGGGCCCAGGAGAAAAGTAAAATCCTCAAAAATCAAAGTAATCATTAAAAAATTTTAAATTCTGTAATTCGGAGAAAGTGTGAAAGTTAGTTTTCATGGCGTGGCCGTGGCTCAAGTGGTAGTGTGTTGGCTTCCCAATCGGACGGTTCGGGGTTCAATACCATCCGTGACCGAAAGACTTTTCTTCAGGCAACTAAAATCATGTGAGATGAATGGTTGCCTAAATATAACATTAAGTTAAATTTACACTAGTAATTTAGTCTCCCCATTAAATGTTAGATGCCACCCATGGAGCGAAATAACCACTTAGCCCAAAAATCGTTCTCTCTCTCTCTATCCAATTTTCCGAAAAACTTAACACAGGCATTTTAAGAGTGTTAAGTTCTTTAAAAAAAAAAAATTAATAAGGTTTGAATCATTATCTAGAGACAATTTCGACACTTGGAAGCTCCTCGTGGAGACCTTGCTGGTAAGAAGCGAAACATGGGACTATGGGTGTGGGCTGAAGACAAGAACACAAGACCCACTAGAACCGAAGCAAAGGATTTGATCGATGCAGCAGCTTAGGACAAAGAGGACCAGAAAGCGAAATCAGACTTAATATTATCAATTAGTTCATCAGCATTAAAGGAAGTAAGAGAATGCGTTACTTCGCACGATATTTGGATGAGATTGCACAAAGTATATCAATCACAAGGGCCGGCAAGAAAATAGCTTGTTTTAAATAAAATGTGCGAGGCTACGGATATTCAGGTCCACTTGTCTAACTTTTGGTCCGCAGTAGACAATTAGATGTTAATGAAGATTAGCTTTCAATTTTATTATTATACAACCTACCACAATCATTCGAGAATTTCCGGATCGCTGCTGAGTCTAGAGATGAATTGCCGAGACCTACAATTTTAAAAATTAAAATCATAGAAGAGTACGAAGCCAGGAAAAACAAAGACAGCGATCAGAACGGTGCAAGAACAAGATATCAAAAATATAAACCAAAAGGAAATTTGCCAGCGAAACCCAATGAAAGATACTCCCATGTAGACAGCAATAAATTGAGAGAGAACGAAGATAAGAAAAATGTCCCTACTCATTTCAGATGTTATCGGTGCGGTCGCATTGGTCATAAAGCAGCAGCATGTAGAACCAGATTTAATGTAACAGACAAGTCGGCAGTCACTGAAGAATAATTCTACATAGCGCAAGTGTTTGGATAGTGGGACAACCTCCCACATGTACGGTGACAAAAACAAGTTCTCAGATTTTAATATTACGGAATCCCGTCAACTATTATTGGCAAATAAATAAACAACGGAGTAAGTCTGGCCATACCTTGCTACATATTGTATGGAAGAGCATATTTATTTAAAGTTTCATCCGAAAAAAAAAACTATTTTCATCTAAGTCCGTCAAGTAATTTTTAGTTTTGTTTAGTGCATTACATATAAACAAAATAATTTATATGTGCAACTGCCGGGAGTTTTCCATTAATTACTTATGTTTATGACGTATTCAAGCTATTAGGTCACTTGAACATTTCGTATTTGATTGTAAATCGTTTATTGCCTGCAACTTTCAGATAATTAGATCATTAGTGAATTTTACAGTTAGTTATTTTTGCTCAGTTTGTGGCTATATATGAGAGTGAGAGCATCATTATTGTCAATCAGTGACCATTACTTCAGCGAATTATAAGCAAATTAGGAACAACATACACCTGTCCCTCAACTTGCACGGTACTTTTTTTACACGATTTCACTTTTACCCGTTTTTTTTCCAAGCCCCCGTCCTTCGATGTACACGTTATTTTTCGCTTTTATACGGTTTTTAAATTCACGAATTTTCCAAAATAAAAATGTTGAAACCAAAAAATGTATGCTGGTCACGTTGGCATTAAACTAATTAAGGGGACTTCCCTTTGTATAATTTTTTTGCGCTAAACATATTGATTGGTCAGTAATCCTTTAGCAGCAGAAAGGTGCATACATATTGTGGTGTCTTTTTTTAACTGAAATTTTTAGAAATTCATATTTAACGGTATATGATAATTATTATTGTCTTATATTAAATTAGTACTCTTATTATTTTATAATATTTTTAACATTATTATAATTCAGTTAAAATTGTTAACTGAACCATGTCGATAGTTATTAAACAGCCCGTGGAAAGGAAAGTCATCTCTTTAGAAACCAAAATTAAAATTCTTGATCGTCTATGTAATGGAGAAAGGGTAACAATGGTTGCTAAATCATACTCCATGAATGAAGCCACAATAAGAAGCATCGAAAAAACTGAAAGCTCGATCAGAAAAAGTGTAACAGCTGGGACTGGTATGAGTAAAACACTACTTCTTACGTAAGAGATATTGTTATTGAAAGCATGGAAAAGGCGTTAATGATATGGATAGAAGATCAAGCTCAAAAGCGAATACCAACCAGTTGATACCAACGCCATCACAAATAAGGCTTTGCGGATTTATGAAAAAATTAAGGATAAGTAACCATCTACTTCTTCAGCTGGAAGGAAGTCGTAATTTTCAGCAAGCCACGGTTGATTTGAAAGATTTAAACAAAGGCATTCTCTACATATTTTAATCTAAGATTAAAAGGTGAACTAGCATCTGGTAACGTAGATGTAGAGCAAGATCGACTGAAATTATTGCAGCTAATTCTGCACTCCTGATCATGTATTCGGGGTTACGGCTTTATTATGGAAAAAAATTGCGAAAAAGAACGTTTGTACCTCAAGCTCACAAATCAGTTAGTAGTCATAAAGCAGCGAAGGATCGTATAGGAGTTCTTTTCTGTAGTAATTCTTCAGGCAATAATATAATGAAACCACTGGTTATTAACAAATCAAAAACGCCACGTGCATTTAAAGAGATAAATATCAACAACTTGGCGGTTTATTGGATGGCCAATAAGAAAGCATGGGTTACTGCCACGGTTTTTAACGAATGGTTTCATAAGTTGTTTGTCCCCGATGCCAAAAGGTATTTAAGTGAAAAAGGTTTGCCCTTTAAAGTGCTTCTGTTAATTGACAATGCTCCCGGCCAGGCTTAAAATTTACAACATGAAAATGTGCAAGTTGTATTTCTACCAAAGAACACAGTTTCTTTATTACAGACACAAGAACAAGGAATAGTTTCTACTTTTATGGCATTGTACGAGTATATCAAGCGAACCTTAAGGTATATTTTAGAACGAACTGATAAAGATGCATCTTTGACAGTAACTGATGCTTGGAAAAAATTTATAATTTTGGATTGTTTTAAGCAAGTTGCATCATCAGATTAAGCAATCAACACTGAATTCTCGTTGGAAAAAGTATGGCCAAAAGTAGTTGAAGGTGAGCTCTTTTGTCAACCATTATAGCATGAATATTCTCAGATAATTGAGTTAACGCATGCAGTGGGAGGAGAAAGTTTCGAGAATATAACTGAAACAGATATTGAAGAGCTAGTGGCTCTGAAGAATTAGATGAGTATGATTTAATTAACATGATTGATGATACAATTGATCAAGACAACGGTCCTGATGAGGAGACTGAACCAATTGCATTCACAGCAAAAGTCATACACGAAGGACTTGCAATCGGGCGAAAATTAGGTAATTTTTTTCTACAACATGACCCTAATGTTGAGGGGGCTCTTCGGTTCCAGCGAGATATCAACAATTGTTTACCTCAATATGAGGTATACAAAGATCTTACCAAAAACAAAACACAAATGTTGATTACAGATTTCATTACCAACTCTCCTTCATCTGAAATTGTCAGTAATTTATCATTCATCGAATCAGAATCGCCAAAAATAATAGTGAGTGATGAAAGCGAAATCTCATCAACCAAAAAAAAAAAATTAATTGGCAGTAGTAGTGATGATAGTATATAATTAAATTTTTGCACTAGTTTCTTATTAAGTTTGTATTCTTAAGTTCTTTAGAACAATTGCTTTATTTATTAGTAATTACATGAATGGACTGATATATTTTATTTTTCAATTCTATTTTATTCTTATTTGCGTTGAAATAAATGAATTTGAATAAAAAAACTGACTAATTTCTGTGCATTTTATTTTTTTTTTCGATTTTTCATACAAAAATCTAAGATTTCAATTTACACGATATTTTCAGGAACGGATCTTCCGTGTAAATCGGGGTACAGGTGTACTTATAAGAAAGTAAATTATTATGGATGACAAAATAAACGCATTCAACTGAAGCCGCATGAGGGAAGAAGTACGAGAGACTTCTTCTGAAGTAGAAGATTTTAGTGGCGATGACGATGAGGACTATGTTCTGGAGATAATTCTGATGCAGAGACAGACTCGATAGTATGGGGAGTATCGGTAACAGAAGATACTGATGATTACGAGATACTGCAAGAGTTTTGTTCCGTGATGAAACAAAATGGCACCAACAACCCCAAGCAACAGGTCGTCTAAGAGCACACAATGTCATTCGCGAAGTCGTTGGCTGCGCAACACGAAGAATGCCTCGTAGTCATCTTGATATCTTCAAGACAATGATATCAGAAGATATGGTGGTTATCATCATGTGAGAAACTAATAGAAGGGCTCAACAGGAAATTATGAAATACAACGAAAATAACCTAACAAAGCAAATAGTTTGGAAATCTGTTACTGAAGAGGAACTACTCATATATGCCTATTTTGGTGTTTGTCTAGCCGCTAGTATAAATCACGCCAATATGCTGCATGCAGAAGAGTTGTGGAAAACCAACATGAATCTCGTATTCAGAACAACGATGTCACTAAACCAATTTTGGGCAAAGTGCAGATAAAGCAGCTGCCATGTGGACAATGCTAAAGCATTTTATACGCCGATAGAAGTTATAACCATTGGCGATCAATTATTCCCATACAGAGAAAACACCCGACTTACACAATACATACCATCGAAGCCTGTGAAATACGGAATAAAAAAAAGTATCATGGGCTTGCGATTCCAGCAACGGATACCCTTGCAAAGGGGTTCTGTATACGGGCTTATTTGATGGACATCAGAGAGCTATAAATTTGGGCGAGAAGGTGATGATTGAATTAGCAACCAAGCACCAATCCAGCGGGAGAACTGTTGTTGCTGACAACTTTTTTACAAGTTTTGAAGATGGGGAAAAACTTCGAGAATCTGGACTGGCATTTTTTGGAACTATTCGACGGAATAAGAAATGCATTCCCAAAGAAATGCTTCCGGATCGTAGTCGCTTAACAAATCCAGTATCTTTGGATTTACGGATAATGTCGCAGCAGTATCTTACGTGCCGAAAAAATCTAAGGCAGTCATTTTACTGTCAACAGTCCACTATGGCACCAAATTGGTTGGAACAGCAAGAAAGCCACAAGCAATTCTGTTTTACAACAAACATAAAGTTGGCGTCGACGTCATGGATCAAATGTTGGGAGAATATACATGTAAACGACAGACGAAACGATGGCCATAAATGTATAAATCAAGAAAATACTTCGTAACATTAATGATATGTAAAAAAAAACCTTTAAATTAAAAATAAAAATAATAACATGTCCAAAATTGCAAAAAAAATTCAATTATTTTATTGAGTTCCATCAATTTTCATATAAAATGTATGAAGGTCCAACCAGACGTATTCCATTGATGGGAGGTTTTAAAAGATCCATTGACAGACGGGTTAAAGGTCGCGGTGTAGTGAGAATTTCGACTCTATACGGGAATTATACAAAACTTGAGAACACAGTTTTTGTGCCTGATCTGAGGGCGAATTTAATATCGATACCTAGAGTGGCGGAAAAATGTTGTACTGTAGCTTTTAATTATATCTTATGTTCGGCTTCTAAGCGAAGAAAATAAATTCATATTTTCGAATTGCCTTGAATAGTTACGCCGGATTCGAAGATCCTTCCAGAAGGACGTTAGGGTTATCCACTATCAAGCTATCCATATTGGGATTCCACATAAAATAATTAAAAAAATTGATTCAAACAATTTATTACAGTTTTTTGGTATGATAGTTAACAAAACAAGAAACATGGAGAGCGCAGTCACATTTTACACATATTGTTGTTCACTTATTTTAACCGGTTCTACATTTCAGCTGTGTTTTTTTTTTGTCACTGGTTCAACTGGCAAATCATTTACGTAGTGATCCATTCCATCATATCGAGAATCTATTGCTCTCTTCTTAGAAGGCTTCCCTTTAGCAGTGACCATCTTCTTGTTTGTCTCTAAAATAGATGTAGCCATGCTTCTTCTAAAGCCCAGGTGATCTTGTTTACCCCATCCTCCTTGAAGAGATACCAAGCATTTTGTTCAGCCACGTCTACCATGTGTGTTATAAGAGGAAAATACCACTTTTTACCCCGGATAGAAACTCGATAAAGAGAAATATTCTGATCTGTACGATCTACTCCTCCCATACCACTGTTGTAGCCAAAGAAAAGCTTCGGTTGTGGCATAGATATTTTTTTCCCCATTTCTCTTGAGTATTTTGCCATAGTGTTTATTGGGGTGGCCCTGTCAAAATTTGTTGTCATGCCAGCAATTCATCATTACACCTAAAGACAATGAATTGCTTATATTACAAAAAGTTCTTGAGATTTTAATATTTATTTAAAATTTTTAATCGACATACCTGAATTCTCATCTGTGGAAATGACGTAGTGTCCACAATTTTTATTTTTTTTTTAATTCTTCTACAGACATAAGAGGGCAGCTTTGAGGAACAGATGTAGCCCTCATTGTACCTGTGGCGGGCAAATTTCGTTTTTTTTAAATCTTTTAATAATTTCACACTTGTGAATAAATTGTCAAAATATATTTTATATGGAATATCAGCCAATGGTAATTCATCGGCATATGTCATAACAACACTGTATCCAAGCGTCTCTTCTTTGTATTTATAGTTACAACTCCAAGCACCCTGCTATGGCTCCATCCACACAATGTAGCCATCACTTGTGCCGCCAACCCAGAACTTGTAACCAAATCTGATGGGTTTAGCTGTAAAAAATAAAATTTATAAAGTTAGTGAATAACGAAATAAATATAATATTTTTTTGTAGGTAGAATGCATGTGTACCTAACCCTAAAAAACTGCTTACAACCATGTCTTTCAAAATAAGGGAAGTTAACACACTAATTTTTGCGTCATCAGCACACGCGCTGCAACTTTATTTTTTGCACCATCAGCACACGCGCTGCATGGGCAAAAGAACTTTATTGCTGGATAAAGTATTATTGTAGGTAATGTTTTGCTGCACCGGACACAGGTTTAATATTCCCGTCTGGAATATTTTCTTATGCGGTGTCAGAATTTATAGACTATAAGTAATAGTGTAAGAATAATTTGTATTCAGAATTAAGTGAGTTGACAATAAAGAGACTTTTGTCTCATAAAAAATACTTTTTTTGAATCTCATTTTTATAAATAAGTTTACTGGCGCCCGAGCAGCAGGGACAGAATTGTGTTTTAAAGTAGTGTTTTAAAGTAGTGCGTGGTACAAACACTTCCCGTAAGAACAGTGCGTGGTACGAACATTTAACATATGAACAGTGCGTAACACGAGCAGTGCGTAAAACGAACACTTCCCGTAAGAACAGTACGTGGTACAAACACTTCCCGTAAGAACAGTGCGTGGTACGAACATTTAACATATGAACAGTGCGCAAAGAAGACAGTGATTGAGGATTGTCCCACTAGTAGGCCGACTGCAACTCTAACGCCCTCAGCCAAAAAGGAACAAGACGTCCCATCCTTCAAGGAAAGAGACACAATCAAGTCCGGAAACCACACAATGAAGTTTTTAGTATTAAGAAAAACTCTTAAATTTCTTACTTTCCTATTTAATATTGTAAGGAAGTGCATTATTTTGAAAATCTACTAGAACTATAAGAACTATCAATTCCAGAAAAATATAATTGCGTTGCCGTTGCATCGGTTCCCGCTAGATCACCGAAATTAATCAGTGTTGGGCGCGGTAAGTACGTAGGTGGGTGACCACATGGGAACTCAGTACTCCGCGTGCTGTTGACAAAAACGCGCCATATGGGCATAGTACCCCGGCGTTAATTTGTATAGTTCCCTTGATAATAATAATAATAATTGCGTTAATTACAAAAAAACAATCAAACTTTAAAGAAGCAACCTTTAATATATTGTTCAAATATTAAGTAATTTAAGGTGTAATTTCAAAAATCAATCAAACTTTTAAAGAACTTTTTTATATATACAATAAATAAGTTTTAAATAAAGCAATTGGTTCATATCCTTATAAAATTTTAATTTTCCATATCTACATATATATATTCCATATTCCATATTCCCTATTCCATACTCCATATTCCATACTTCTATAACATTTTTAAAATAAATATGATTTAAAGTAAGATTCAAACATGGAAGCTATGCAGGTCGCCTTAACGCAATTGACCGGTGCATTGAACGCACAAATTGCTTCGACCAGAAGCATTGAGCAAAGATTATTTAGGCTAGAATCTCGAAATGAAGTGAATGCTGTCCAACAAATGGCATTACAGTGTCCTTTTTTGTTTTTTTTTTAAAAAAAAAACGAACTTAACACTCAAGAGGGTATTACTACTCTTAAAATGCCGGAGCACATGTTAAGTTTCTCGGAAAATTGGATAGAGAGAGAGAGAGAAAGATTTTTGGGCTCAGTGGTTATTTCGCTCCATGGGTGGCATCCAACATTTATGGGGAGACTAAATTACTAGTGTAAATTGGACTTAATGTTATAGTTAGGCAAACATTCATCTCACAAGATTTTAGTTGCCTGAAAAAAAGTCTTTCGGTCACGGCTGGTCTTGAACCCCGAACCGTCCGATTGGGAAGCCAACACACTACCACTTGAGTCACGGCCACCCGTGAAGTTAGAGGAGATAAGTAAACTCCCTGACTCTGTAAAGGAACTCCAAACTTTTGACGGAAATCCTGTTCAATATACATCCTGGATACACAACGTAGAGAATATTCTAATAGACTACGAAATAGTATCGAATATACATCGTGCTATATTGCAGTGTATAAGGTAGAAAATCAGAGGAAGCGCAGACACCGCGCTCATTTCATACAATATCTTTAACGAAAATTGGTCAGATATCAAGAAATGTTTGTCCTTCCACTACGCGGACAAACGAGACATAAGGACCCCCGAATACCAATTGGGTATACTTCACCAAGGAAACAGAAGCATTGACGAATTTTGTGCTAACGTCAATCACCAATTTTCTTTAATAATAAACAAAATAAAGACAGAAGACTACTCTTTAGAGACAGTAAATGCTCTGATCGAAAGTTATAGAAATCGAGCACTCGATGTCTTCATTCGAGGACTAAGTGGAGATCTTTCAAAAATCCTCATAATACAGAAACCACAAACCCTACCGGAAGCTTATGCTTCCTGCCTAGAGGTTCAAAATTTAAATTTTAGAAACATGACAATACATAACAGAAACACACAAAATATAATTACAATATCCATTAACCAAATTTCAGCACCTAAACAAAAACATCCAAAACTGTCTCTTCCGCAAGGATCTATACCACTTCAGCAAAGAAATCAAGCGTACAACATCCAGCACAAAAATCAACAGCAAGACAACAAACGAATTATCCTCCACCACCTAGACCTACACAACCTAAGCCAGCATTGCCAATGGAAACTGATCAAAGCATTCAAAGCAAACAAGTAAATTACACAAATCATCCGTATAACAACCCAAGATACTATGATCAAACAAATTACAACCAGACAAGTTACAACATACAAAATCAGGAATCAATAAATCAACAACTTAGGCGACAGAGGTTGTTTAACATTGAAACACAGAAAGAAGAGGAATATCCTCAGGAATATGCAGATAAATATGAAGATTATATGAACCAAGAATATGAAATCAGAGAGCCTGAACTTGAGTCATTGGAAGTAAATTTTACAACGGAAGCCTCTCAAGCATACCTTAGTGTGCAACTAGAGGAGGTAAAATGCTGAAATTCCTCATCGACACGGGAGCAAACAGGAATCCCAACCTAACCATAAATGCAAAGCGAACTTGAACCAACTTTAAAATACAATCTGCCGGAGGAGAAGCCATAATAAACCAAAAAATCAGCGTAAAATTCTTCAAGAGCTTTGGAAATAACACCATTTTTTCATCTTACCTGGACTAACAACATTTGATGGAATTATCGGAGATGACACCCTCAAACAACTCAGAAGAAACAAGAGAAAAACTTAAAGTTCTAATAATGAAACATAAATCTCTTTTTGGCCCCATAGCCGATAAAGAAGCCATTGTTACAAATTTCAGAGCAGAAATCAAAACAACAATTGATGAACCCATCTATTCAAAGTCCTATCCATATCCCGTGAATATGAGAGGAGAAGTGGAAAAACAGTTGAGGAAACTGCTAGATGACGGAGTGATAAGACCTTAAAAAAGTCCTTATAACTCCCCAATATGGATTGTTCCTAAGAAAATGGATGCCTCCGGGGAAAAAAAGTATAGGATTGTCGATTTTAAGAAATTAAATGCAGTAACTGTATCAGACACTTACCCGATTCCGGATATTTCCAATACCATTGCGAACCTAGGCAACTCAAAGTATTTTACCACGATCGACCTTATATCCGAGTTCCATCAGATCAGGATGAAGGAATCAGACATTCCAAAAACGGCCTTTTCAGCTATGAATGGTAAGTACGAGTTTACTCGACTACCATTTGGTCTAAAGAACGCGCCATCCTTTGGAAGATTTATGATGTGTTAAAGGAGCACATCGGTAAAGCATGCTATGTCTATATTGATGACATAGTCATTCTCGGCAAAACCGAAGCAGAACACCTAAAGAACATCGATTTAATATTCTCAAAACTAAAAGATGCTAACTTATGGATCAATTTGGACAAAACAGAGTTTCTAAAGCAAGAGACGGAATTCCTGGGATATTTGATTACAAAAAATGGTATTAAGTCGGATCCAAAAAAAGTTCAGGCAATCCAATACATGAAATTCCCAGAGAACCTAAGAGAACTTAAAGGTTTTCTAGGACTGACCTCTTATTATAGAAGATTCATAAGAGATTTCGCTAAAGTTGCGAAACCCTTAACGAATCTCACGAGAGGGAAAAATGCGCAAGCAAGAGCAAGTCAATCCAAGAACATCAAAATCCACCTATCTGGAAACGAACTACAGGCTTTTAAGGATCTTAAGGAATTATTGACGTCTTCAGAAATACTAATTTTCCCAGATTTGACGGATGCGTCAAATCAAGCAATAGGTGCAGTGCTTTCCCAAGGGGAAATCGGAAAAGATAAGCTGATCACTTTTATCTCAACCAAACCGAAGAAAACTATGCCACAAATGAGAAGGAGATGTTGGCAATAGTTTGGGCGCTAGATAACCTCAGAAATTACTTGTACGGAGCAAAAAAAATCAAGATCCTAACCGACCACCAACCACTGACATTCGCCTTGAGCAGTAAGAACACCAATGCTAAGCTCAAACGCTGGAAAGCACGAATAGAAGAATATAATTACGAACTGGTATACAAGCCGAGTAAAGCAAACAAAGTAGCCGATGCCTTGTCGAGACTTAAACTGGAAGCCAATAGCTTAACATCGCTTAGTTCAGACACCATGCATAGCGCCGAAGAGGATAGTCACGATCTGATCCAACATTGCGAGGCCCCCTAAATGTATTCAGAAATCAGCTTATATTTAGTAATAGCGAGATAAGCATACATAGGATTACGGGAATTCAATAAGGAAAATTTAGTTCAAGCCCTTAAAGAAAAACTTAACCCGAATATAATTAATGGAATAAAAATTCCAGAACACTACATCCAACTACTTCAGAAAATCTATAAAGAAAATTTTTGTAAGTTTAAAATCCGAATAACCCAAAAAATAGTGGAAGATATTGCAAACCCAGACAATAAGTTACGAGTAATCATGGAAGAACACAGTAGAGCTTACCGGAACCACACAGAAAATAAGGAACAGCTTCTGGAAAGGTGTTATTTTCCAGGAATGACTAACATGATTAAGAAATTTGTTAAAAATTGTGAAATTTGTAACACCAACAAGTATGATAGACATCCCCACAAACCTGAACTACAGGAAACACCAATCCCTACATACCCATCAAAAATAATGCATCTCGATATCTTCGAAATAGACCACATGTAGCATAGATAAATTTTCTAAATATACTAAATTCTTCCATATAAAAGAAAAATCAGCTTTATATCTACGAGGCAGAATTACTAAAGTATTACACTTCTTCACAGCCCCCAGAATTCTAGTGACAGATAATGAGCGAAGTTTTATTAGTCCAATCATTTCAAACTACATAAAAACTCTTGGAATCAAGCTGTACTTAACACCACCCCAGAAGAGCGAGGTGAATGGAACTGTGGAAAGAGTCCATTCAACAATTTTAGAACTAACAAGATGTCTTAAAAAAGAATACCCTGACCTGAACACCAAAGAAATAATTAACATAGCTACTGACTGATATAATAACTCGATCCATTCGGTAACAAAGAAAAAACCAAATGATATTTTCCTTGGTCGAATCCAAAGAATAAATTACCAGAATTTGATTGATTTCCAGAATAAGGTAAACGAGGATTTAACAAACCTCATCAGGAAAAATCAAAGAAATAAGATCAGCCGAGAAAATACCAGTAGGAGAAAGCCAAAAAGGTATAAACCCGGAGAAATAGTCTATGCGGCCGTCAAACGAAGAGATGGAAAGCAAAAACCTCTTTTCACAAAAGAAATAGTGGCAAAAGATAATCGCATCACGATTGTCACAGAAAACGGGAAAAAAAATCCACAAATCACAAATAAAAAATACAACTGAATAAAAAATAAATAAATATTTTTCTTTTCATTTTAGGCCAATCCTTAGTTTGGTACTCATAACACCCAAATAGTAATGCTGAAACAGGGAAATGGAAAAATCATTAACGGAAATTTTAGAATGGTGCATGTTATCAATTTGACAAGGTATGAAGACATTATAATCGGACTTACACCAACCATAGAAAACCATATAACTAAAAACAGTATACTGCGACCACAACTGATCCATCAATTAAAGCAAATAGAAAACTTATTTGAAAAGCTAAATGGGAGTAAGGCTCGAAGAACTAGATCAATAAACTGGATAGGATCCGCATGGAAGTGGGTCGCCGGAACACCAGATGCTACAGACTGGGATAATTTACTGAAAACTTAGAATATGGTAATAGAAAATAACAATAACCAATACAAAATAAACAAACGCATAACAGCAGTTACACAAGGAATAATAGAAAATTATAACAAAATAATTCAGAGAATAGATTGATTGATAAATACGAACAAATGATGTATAATAAATTATTAATAATTAAAGAAGAGTGAAATAGTATCACCAACTCAATTGGCAAAAAGAGGAATAGTGAACACTAATCTTTTAGACAAAAAAGAAGTTCAGGAAGTAATTGCAGAAATAGAAACAATTCCATTCGACAACGAAATCGAGGCAATCGAGTATGCCGAACCAATCATCCTACAAAAGAAATCGATTATGCTATACACTATATCTATACCAAAAACTTCCGCTAAAGAATACAAACATGTTATAATCAGAACCATATCTAGAAATAACAAAAGAATCCTTCCTTATTTTCATGAACTGCTTTCAACCCATAACGGGCCTTATGGCATAAAAGATATTTGTTCAAAAGTCCGAGATACGACAATCCGCGAAGAAAATCAACTTGAAAAGTCTGACCATTGCATCACCCAGCTATTAAGAGGAAAAATGCTGGATGCGATCATCAGTTCCACAGTAAACCAATAATCGAACTTCTCACAAGCAACACTCTTTTTTTGACAAATTTCAAGGGAAATTTAGGACATTAAAATGAAACCCGAACTCTTAATGGAACCTTCCTTATAGAATTTAGTAATGAAACCTTAACAATTGATAACAAGACTTTTAACAATAAAGAAATAAATACCTTAAACGTCACCCCACCTATAATCCAAGCCAATTTAACAATTAAAAATGTAAAATTAGATTTAGAATATTTTCACTTTTTGCACAAGGAAAATATAAAAAAAATAGAGAAATTTTCATTCGGAAAAAACATGTCATTCATTTCAGATTTTATACTTTACATTTTAATTATGACAATTGTAATATTTTTAATATTTAAATTCAATTGTAAAAAAGAAAAAGATCCTGTTAAAATACAAGTACCTCCAATAATACCAATGATCAATGACTTCACCCCCCAACCCATTCAATTAAGATTTTAATCTACGAGACGTAGATTTTGAGTAGGGAGAAGTTAACACACCAATTTTTGCATCATCAGGACACAGGTTTAATATTCCCGTCTGGAATATTTTCTCATGCGGTGTCAGCATTTATAGACTATAAGTAATAGTGTAAGAACAATTTGTATTCAGAATTAAGTGAGTTGACAATAAAGAGACTTGTGTCTCATAAAAAATACTTTTTTTGAATCTTATTTTTATAAATAAGTTTACTGTGACCATCTGTTCGTCTACTGAATGGAATTCTTTATGTGGAGCAAAATTTTTGAATCTCTCATTCAACATGTTGACTAGGATTCTCACTTTGGCAAATTTGTCTTCCTTATTTAGTTTGTCATTATTGCAGACACGTAGGTTCGACATAATACTCGTATGTAAAGTCAAAACGGTCTCGAGACAAAGCCTGTGCCATCAAACCGATGTGAGTATATGTTCAATTTTGCCAATAAAGATGTTTTCGGGGAACAACGACATATCCGCTTAGTAGTAGAATTCCAAGAAAACTCCACATTTCAATTTCTGATACATCACCAAGTTTATTGTTTTTTGCCGCATACTGGTTTGTAAAGCTCAATATAGTTCTCATCACTTGTTCATGAAAGAATAGTTAGAAGTATTAGAGACGTGTTTTTAATTCGTTTTGGCGCTGTGAAGAGGAATTCAGGGAGTAAAAGGAATACTGAGTTCTGCATTTCTCCAGTTGAAATCAGCCGGATTGCTGATTTACTTTGTCTGCTTTTTTACTTAGTCTGTTTTTGGACACCCTACAGAAGCATTGTTTGAATCTGTAAAATGAAGCTTTGCTCTTATAATATATCAACATTAGAGCACAGTCATGAGAATTACCAGTATGTAGTATTCGAAGGTCCAGGTTGACCAAACTTTGGTGTAGGAGCATTCCTTACAGTTACAACTGCATCAGCATGCAGTTGCGATCCTGGGAGACGATCAAAAGTTGGGAACTCTTCAGCACCAGAGTCTTCATCCGTGACATTTCCATGTGCATTCACAGGAGGCAAAGCTAAAACCTTTATATTTTCGAGATCTGCTTCATCATCTTCCTCAAGACAACAAAAAATATCATTCAGGGTCAAGCTTTTGCTAAAACACATGAAATCACTGGTTACCCCTAACGACCTTTTAGAAGGTTTTGGAAATGTTTGCCGTTGCTGAGAATAACCCAAATAATTTTTTATTAAATAGCACTGAGCTAGGCATGAAACATCATAACTAGTAACCCATCAAACAAGTTTTAGACTCCTCAGAACAATATAATAAAAGTTGTACTTACCCTTTATAAGTACGATCTGTAGGTTTTTCCATAGCTTTGCACAAATCACACAATTTTTATTGCAAAAAAACACAAGAATCAAAAATAACACAAATAACCACGTGAATACGTTCTTTGATGTTTTAACCTAGATGACAAACCATTGAAATGTCGAAATAAATGATCCAGTGGCCACAAAATAGCGTTAAAGTCGCTATAGTATCCGATCCTTCTAGAAGGACGTTAGTGTTATCTGGGTTAATAAGGATCGTGCATTGATTAAAAATTGCACAAACATATGTATGAATGTGATTCGATTCAAAGTAAATCAAATGGAGGATGCAGCTATTTTGCTACTTTCATGGATGATGCAACTAGGTGGTGTGAGGTTTATTTATTTAAAAATAAAAATGAACTTTGTATTGTAGCTTTCAAATATTTTAAATCACATTCTGCAAAACTTTCTAGGAAGAAAAATTAGATCTGTCAGATCGAATAAAGGAGAAGAGTACTGCAATCAGGAGTTTAAACGTTTTTTTGTCTCAACATGGAATTAAACATTAGCTGACCGTCCCATAAAACGCACAACAAAATGGCATAGCTGAAAGGGTTAACAGGACGCTGGTAGAAATGAGTCGTTGCATGTTACTTCAAGCAAATTTACCTTTATCAGTTTGGGCAGAAGCAGTAGCATGTGCAAAGTACCTACATTAGAAATAGATGCGCTTCAACTAGCATCAATGGAGAAGTACCCTACAAGTTATGGACAGGAAGGCCGCCTGCATATGGTGTATGAATGGGTATAGTAGTCGTTATATAATTTAATGAACAATTGTTTCAAATTAGTGTTAAGTGATACTTCAATAAATACAATACAATAAGCTTTAGGATGTGGGGTGACAATCGGAAAGTGTTATTTATTTTTTTTTTTTAATTCAAAATAGTTCAAAGCAAGAATTCAAGAATAATAAGCTAATTACAAGAAGAAAAGAGAAATTTACATCGATTTAATACATATATTTTGTGTAACTTTAAAGTAATTCAATATTAGCCATATCAGTAGTAAATAACCACTTTTTAACATTTTTTATGTGAACATTACAATTAGTTGTTATTCGGATGAAGTATGGAAATTTATTAAAATAGCTTGGGGCGGTAAATGTAAAACTATTTGAGTCGTGTGTTGTACGTGAAATTGGTGTATTAACTAAAGCCATGCTGTTTACTCGTAAATTGTAAATCTGATTATGTCTGCTTGGAATATTACCACTTTGCTTAAAAAATTGTCTTAGTACTTTAAAGATGTACAAATGCTTCAATGGTAAAATCCCAAGCCTTTTGAAAAAAGGCCAATTATGAGTATTACGATTTGCACTGGAGAGTAAGCTAGTTAAATGTTTCTGTGCAGTTAAAACTGTTTTAATTCTACTGAAGTAGTTCCATCCCAACTACAGATACCGTATTGCAACTTCGAGTGTACAAGACCATAGTAGATCTTACATAGAACTGTTTTGGAGCAATAAGGCTTAATGAGATAAAGCTTACGGGCAACTAGATTCATGTGGGATTTTAATGCAGGAATATGATCCTTCCAATTCAAATTGTGGTCTATCAAAACCCCAAGGTATTTAAATTTACTAACGGAGTCAATTTTAAAGAACTTTTCAGAGCACGAGTTGTTACCTTTGTAATTTTGAATACCACAAGTATGCACTGGTAACCCGTATTTCTTGCAGTGAGGTGCACGAAAATACAGATTAAGGTCAAATGAGTAATTGCCAGATAATGTAAAGTGATCTAATTTTGTTTTTTCACTTACAATTAGTTTATGAATAGCAAACCACAGTCTTAATTTTTCTAAGTCCTCTCCAATCTTAGCAACGCATTCAAAAAGGTTTTCAAAACTATATATGAAGATTTAATTTAATTGTTGTTTAAAAATCTAATTTGTGTAGATTAAAAATAGAAGAGGTCCAAGTACGGAACCTTGTGGGACACCATTTTGTAAAACACGTGCTTTACTGAAAATGTCGCTGAATTTAACCGTTTGCACTCTGATTTTCAGGTATGTTTTGAACCACATATAAATTGATCTTCTGAAATCAGCATTATATAATTTACTAAGCAGTAGCTTGTAATCAACCATGTCAAAAGCTTTGGTCATATCTAGGAATAATGCGATTGTAGATTGATTTCTATTTAGTCCTTCATCTAATTGACTACATACTCTAAGAATGACGTCCTCTGTGGATAAACCAGATCTAAAACCAAACTGGTTAACGGAGAAGGAATCATTACGTGCTAAAAATTTTAACATCCTGACTTTAATCATGTTCTCAAACAGTTTTGCAACAGTTGGTAGAAGAGATATAGGTCAGTAGTTGGATACATTTTTTTCGATCCCCCTTTTTAAATAATGGAATTACTTCAGCACATTTGAGAGATTTAGGAAAACAACCACATGAAATACTTAGGTTAAACAAATAACTCATCACGTCAACTACTTGTCAAGTTGTTCAGAGGCTTCAGTAAAATGTAGTAAAAAGTAGTAAAAAAAGAGCAAAAAGTAGAACAAAAAGTTAATGGGGAAAGAAGACTTGGGAAATTAGAGATCGACCAAACGGGAAACACGTTATGGGTTTTCAAAACAAAAACAGATTCCAAGAGAGATGTATGCAGAAGAAAGGCGCGACTGGTGGCAAAGCGATGCTCTCAACCTTCAGGAGTTGACTACAAGGAAACGTTTGCACCAGTTGCTCGACAATGCTCGATTACTTACAGCCCTTGCGGCAGAATGGGGACTTATTTTACACCAATTAGATGTGGTTACCGCCTACCTAAATGGAAAAATTAATGAGACAATTTACATGGACATGGAATTACCTGAAATAAATGTATTCCGGGCTAACCGGTGAATGTGCTGGAGGAAATACAGTATGTACAATTCAAAAGGCTACCTATGCAATCGGGTAGGCAGTGGTACATTAAACTCAACGAACAACTTTTAAAAATGGGAATGAAACCCTTAGCAACAGACCCTTGTATTTATATGTCACGAAAGGATAATGATAGTCTAGAACAGATCGATATATTTAAGCAAAGGATGAAACCAACATTTTAAATGAAGGATATGAGACAACTAAAATATTTTCTACGGATTGAGTTCAACCAAAAATCATATCGAGAGATTACTCTGAGTCAAAGCAAATGCATCAGCTTTTAAAACTGATCAATATAGAAGACCCAATCACAGTCAATACACCTTTAGATATAAACACCAAACTTTCAAAGCAAATGTGTGGTGAATCTCACAGAAAGGAAAATTTTTCGAGTAAGTACCTTATCAAAAACTAATTGGTGCCTTACTTTATTTAGCAGTAACGACCAGGCCTGATATCTCGTATGATGCTGTCAGCTTTCTAAGCCAGTTTAACCAGGATTATCGGAAACCGCATTGGGTGGCAGCGAAAAGGGTGTTTAGATATTTAAAGGGGACGAAAGACTGGAAATGATTTTATCGGTTACACGGATGCAGACCTATACTGGGTATGTGTTTAAACTTTGAACTTGCGGAGCAGCTATTTCTTGGGAATCAAGGAAACAGAGGACAGTCGCACTATCGAGTGCTGAAGCAGGGTACATGGCAATTGCTGACTCGGTTAAACAAGCAATGTAACTTCGAAAGTTCTTACATGAAATTATTTTTACAAAGAAAAATGAGTTATCATTTACAACGATAATAAAAGCGCTCAATCAATCGCTAAGAATCCAGTTCAACATTCATAAACTAAACATATAGATATCAGACATCACGAGGCTGTACAAAGAGGACAGTATATTGATACTCAGCATATGATTGCTGATGTACTCACCAAAGGATTCGCCGCCACATAGCATTACAAACATTTAGAGGGACTTGGATTAACAATTTGTAATTGAGGTGTAGTGTTAAAGCTGCAATTCCAAATATATATGTATCTTTACTACTTATACTTAGAAATAATGATTAACCTACTTATTGTATATTTATTGGATTAACTACTATATATTTTTCATTTCACTGAACGTGTACTACTTATAGTACATAAATTAATTATTCTATTAAATTACTTTCTATGTCACATAATCCTAAATTTCACATTTTTCTCATTCTGTTTTGGACTGTGAAAGATTGCGTTTTATTCAACAGTTCCTATCCTGGCTCAAGAAAAACGTCATATCTGCAACGTGATATCTACATCTTTTCGGATAGTCAATCAAATCCCTGGATTTAATCTCACAAAATTCTAAAACCGCTCTTGACCGCCGATTATCTCTCAGGGAGATTGAAGAGCAGTTCAACATCCACTTATGTTGGATGCCGGGGCACAGAGATATTCCAGGGGTTTGTAGAGCCGACGAACTCGACAAAATTGAAACCACTCTACCTATCCTACCTGAAAATGGCATGATAGGCATACCAATCGCTATGTGCAAACTAAAACATTAAGCTACATGTTATTAGAAGAACAAACTTTAGGTGGACTGTAGGGCTGACATATCTAGAAACCAAATAAATCTGGCCAAAATTCGATCTAAATAGCCCTAAGAGTTTGACCAGTCTTCACTGGATACTGCCTTATAGGCAAGCATGCAAAAAGTCTTGGCCTTTGTACAAATTCTGCAAAAGCTGAGTGGATGAATAGGACGAGAAGATAATCCTCCGCCCATTCTGTACATATTCAGCTCTCTTCCAAAGAAGATAACTCCACTTAGGAGCTTTCTTCTACAGTGACTGAAGCAATCTAAACAATCAACTAAACTCAGGGAATATTTTCTCATCCGTTTGTTTTCCTATTATTGAAAACGCAATCGAGAAGATGAGCGGATGTCGGTAGAGTAGTGTAAAAAAAATGCTGTTATGGAAAACGTAACTCATCCACACTGCATACATTTTGTGACGTTTTCTATCTGAATCAAATTGATTGCGGACTTCGGGGAAGAAACGAAAGAACCGAGGTAACACGGTTGCAGTTCGAGGCAATGTGTAGTGCCATGAAAAATAATCCGGACATTGCCATACTCTTCACCTAGAAAGACTCTGAATTTGTTCAAAGGTTTTGGGGAGAATTGAAAGCGCAGCTTAATTGTTTGAAGCCTCCAATTAAGGAAATAGCCGAGTGGAAAAAGGAGCTTACATTATTTAAGATAAATAAATTTTTAAAATAGCAGTATTTATTCGGATTATTTTAATTTAGGTTTGGTCAGATCATAAGTCGGCTTTACGGAAAAAGCTGGCTCACAATAATCGGGAAAGCAGAGTTACAGTTACCCCCTTGGAGGAGGAAATAATTGAGTTCGTTTGCTTAAAAGGCTGCGCTGTGGCAGTTCCTGGAACCAAAAGTTTTAGGACTCCAATTAATACAAATCTGCCAAGTTGCTCGACGGCTTTAATAGATTTGCTGTCTTACAATGAAGGTAGAAAACACATTTTTTTTGTTTAATTATACGTATAAAAAGAGTAATTCAATAATCATTTCAGAAGATAATCCAAATTTCCCTAATGTTTTGAAAAATACAAAAGAAATTGTCGCAAAAGTGCTAAACGCAAATGACGAGAATATTGTCATACCATCAGACACTATAAATATTAGGCCACGGAAAGTACCAAAGCTCCAACAACTGTCTCTGAAGTTTTGGAGAGAGTTGGTACTCAATCGGAAGAAAGAAATGGGAGCTTACGGAAAATTTACCGATCCTTGGATCGGTTAATAGAACACCAGAAACACGGAAATTTGGTCCAGGAACGACTATTAAAAGAGACTGAAAGGCACAATCGTCAAATGGAACAACTTTCAGCAGAAAAACTGCAATATAAAAAACTAATTTTAAAGTTGAGCTAATGAAAATTAATCAATCATTAAATGAATAATTTAGTACCTAATTACTAAGAATTCTTGGCACTGAAAATACCAGTATATGAAAATGAAGCGCAATCAATATATTTGCTATGAAGGCTGATTTTTTTTTAAGTTTTGTATATTCGTTGCCATGGAGGCTTATTTTTTTTATTTACTTCTTAAGTAACCTTGAAATAAAACATTGAAGCAATAAAATTTTTTTTAATTCTTAAGAAATTTTGTAACAGTTCTTCTCGGATTTGATTTGCTTCTGATAAGTAGAACTGCAGAGATTCCGAAAAACTCTCTTCAACTTCATTTACTTCTGGTATTTGTAAGTCTTCATCATTTACATTGTAATGAATGCGTATGTTATGCAGTGCAGCGCTAACATTAATAATTTGTATAGCCTTCTTTGTAGAATAATAAAGCTGTCTAGCTCCGAGGCAACACCAGGACCAATTTTTCCAAACGCCGATAGTTCGTTCGACTATGTTACGACCTTTGCTATGGCTTCTATTGAACCTGCTTTCCGGAGTATCAACGCAAGCATTTCTATATGGCGTGATAAGCCATGAAGACAAAGGATATATAGCATCTCCTATAAAAGAGAAATATTGCAATAGCATTCTTTTGATACACCTAAAATGCACATTTACCTAGCAATCGCATATTTCTGTCCCCCGCGTCATACAATGATCCAAAAAACGAAAATGCATCTCTATTGCCCCAAATAAAAGAGTCGTGGCTAGCCCCAAGGTATCTTGCGTCTATACACCTAATCTGCTGTTTATGATCACATATCTGAAAAAGAAGACTTTTAAAAATGTAATTAAAACTTTTATATTGATTAATTACTATAATAACGTTTAGACTACATATATCCCACATTATAACACCCAGAGTCCTTGATTTTTCATATAAATACAATCTTGCTTCCCGCTTTTCTTCTTCGCTCATGGTTAAATTTATCCACTTTGGACGTAAATATTCTTCTAATATATTAAAAACCTCGGAAAGAACTACTGAAACTGTCCGTTATGCCATTCCAACATTAAAGTTCTTGCCAGTACCGGTCTGATATCCACCCTCAGCCAGGAACCTTAAATATGCTGTCAGCTTAAATTCCGCAGTCAATGATGTACGAGTAGTTCTAACCACTGGTGGCAGTTTATCTTTCAATACCTCCAAAACATATTTGAATGCCTGAAATATTTTACAAATCTGAAAGAAAGATGCATAAATTAATGTTGATTACAAAAAAAAATAGTTTTATCTTACTCATCATCGGGTATCGATAAAATATCGTTCGCTCTACTTCTTATTTTCCAACGAATTTCTCGGGAATCATTTTCTTCTCCTTCTAAATCCATAAAAAAACCAATTGTACCCATGATGTACTTTATTTATAAAGAATCGATAAAGAGGTTTTGCGGACCGATAATGTGGTTCATCCGTCGGTTTCTATAATAGGGTTGAACTGCGAATGCGGATTCGACGAAGTCCCTCCGCAGCCAATCCGCCGTTTTCCATAATCGACATAAATATAGATGTTAAGAGTTTCCCATGCTTTGTCAGAAGTTCAGATTGGTTCCAAGACTAGGAGAATCACAAATCCACGTGACATCGCAATGGGCCAATAGGCCTAAGGTTTGATTTTTTCCAACAGCCACTGTAATCTATCTAAGCTAATACCACCGAAACCTAAAATAAAATTACATAAAAAGTTTAGTAAATTACTTATAGCCTAACAGTGAACAATCGCCTATAAATTAGAAAACCCTCCTCAACAATACATATTAAAAGTTTTTAATTCGGCTTCTTTTACTACACACCGCACTTAGGTCAAAGGTCATCGAGTGTACGAGTCACAAAGAACTCAATAATTTGATTTGGTCCACGCAAAAATTTATTTTATATAAAGATATAAATTGCTGGTTTTTAAAAGTTAAATAGATTAAAAATCAAGGCAAATAACACAGTAGGTACTTGGGTGGGGTTAAAAAAAAAAATACATTTTTCGTCACAGACTATCTAAGGTAAAATACGTCTTCACATCCAAGAACAATGATATATCGATCAAATTTAATAACAATAATTCTATACTGGGGTGTTTTTCCACTTCTTACAATATTAAAATTAATGGGAATTAATCGTAGGGTCTTATTTCTTTCATAGTTTTCACATGTGAAATTAATTCATTATGAAAATTTTCCAATATATAATTTTTCCATTTTGAATCTCGCAACGCCCTCTACAGTACTTTATCGTACATTTAATGTACCATATATACATAAAGATAGAATACTCCCATTTCGTATAAGTTACGAAAAACATTGAGGGTTTGCAACAGACCATATATATCCTATAAGTAGTTACTATAAAATCATGCTTCATCGCGAGGTTCCCAAATATTACACATAGGCGAACAATAAATTCTCAAAAAGAAAGCGTGGTCAAGATGTGAAAAGGTTCCATAAAATAAAAAAAAAGATTCAGTTTTGGGAATTAGAAGCAGTGGAAAAATGATTTACAAAAATCTGAGAAACACTACTAGTTTATGAACCAGTTGAAAAATGTTAAAATATTGACAGTGATTTTGAAGACAAAAGATACCGAATTCGTGAGCAAAATTAAGAAAAACATTATTGGAAACAAACGAAATATCTTTGAGGGTTTGGTTTGCCTTTAGTCAATCGAATATCCAATACAACATGTGATATTACGAGTATGCTGCAATAATCATATGACATCAAATAAGTTATTAGCAGAAGGCTATTTGTAAAATATTTACGAAATAACATAAAAAAGCCATAGTCTAAACCAGCCGGGGAACTAGCATACATACCTAACTCTCCAGTGATTCCGAGTGATACACGAGTACATTTCGTTTACAAGACTTTGCAATTTCCTGTGAAAGTTTTCACCCACAACAAGTTCACCCGGTTCAAATTTTTTAAATAATCGTTTATTTTTTTTTTTTCAAAAAACTTTATATTTTGACTTTGTCATAATTTTTTTCGAAAAATGTTTTATTAAGAACCACTTTTTGCAGCTTTGATACGTATACAAGCAAAAAAGTTCGGTAATTTTATCTCAAGTCAGTAGTTTCCAAGACATAACCCAACATATTATAAGAGGTAAACCGTTAAATTAAAAATTTTGAAAAATTTTGGAAAAAAAGTGCAAATATTGATTGCATATTTCTATTTTTATTTTTTTCATCAAACCTTGTATCATATCAAAAATTTAAACCATTGTTTTGTATGCACGCCAGAGCTCGTCTTTCAAAAGTCTAACAACGTCCATTCTTTCCAATTCTTCTCGGACTTTCGCAGCTGCCTCCTCAATCCTGTGGTTCAAGGCATCTATGTTATTATTTCTGATAAGTAAACTGTTTTATAGACGGAATAGTTAATATGAAATAAACATAGAATGACGTTTATTAAATGTAAGTCGTAACACTAAACATAATCTCTTATATATGTATATTTATATAATACATACATAGTATATTAAGTTAAATAGCCCAATAAATGTATCCTTGTTTTAACCGGCAAAGAAGCCACACCGAATACTTATTTCACCTTAATAAGTAATCAAACATGTCCTTCATCCGTTGCCATAAATAAAAGCATATTAGGCTCAAGTCCGGAGACCTTGGAGGTCACAGAATGGGGGCACCATCCAGATGATACACAATGGCTGCTCTTTGCTGCAGTGGTATATAACCTAATAGCTCTGGTAATTAGTTTTGCAAAAATTTGAGGTAGAGACTCGAATTAAGCCTTGGAGGAAGCCGATAGGATCCGATCAGCTTATTACCCAATATGCTGCTTGCCCACACATTGCTTTGAACTTAGCTGAAATGCTTTCTGCTTTATGGAGTGTGGAGGTATGTAAATTGTGGAAATTAGTGACTTCATTCCTGGTGAATTAGGAATCATCCGTTTATAGAATCCATTCAATAAAGTTGTCTACCGTAAATTGTCTATCGAGAATTTAATTGTAGAATTCCAAACGCTTTTCTAAGTCCGTCGGTTGTTGCTCCTGTACTGGTACTCGTATATGATGGAATGCATGCATGCCTTCTGAATGTATGTGGAATTCTCCAGACCTAAATGTTTGCTTGCTTGCGTAAGACAGGTATTTGGATAGTTTTTGAGGTAATGTCAAACGTCTTCGAAGGTGCGAACACCTTCTATTAAAGCAGGATGTGAATCTCTCGATGAATTTTAATTGAATAAATGGTCCATTTTCCATTTCATTTGATAAGTCAAAAAATTAACCTTTTTTTAAATAAAAAAAAACAATTATTGCGCAATAATAAACTATTTTAAGGAAAAAAAATTCCAAAGCAGCTATTACATAACTAGTTAATTTTGTAGGGCATTGTAATCGAATACTCCCTTTTTTAGTTTTATATTTTGAACAAGTATTTTCAAAACTACTGACTTTAGATGAAATGACCTGACGTTTTTTCTAAATATTTTTCCGGAAAAAATTATGACAATTTCGAAATTTTAAGTTTTTTAAAAAGAAAAGTCACTTTTGATTTTCAATAGCTTTTGACACATTACTTTGAAGTAATTAAAGTATACTTAATTTTAATTACGAGTTTACCCCATTTGAGTCTGGTGACGCATAAATTTGAAAGACATTATTTTCAATAGCCGTCAAAACAACATAGCGTAAATCTTTGCTTAAAACCTCTGTGTGTCGAAGTGTAATAACATTCGAACAACTCAAGAACATCATAGTAAACTTGCAGGAAGTGCTGTGAATTCGGAAAAAACATTTTTGTAGCCTGTTACACCCCGAATACGATGAATGTACCTTAGGACGCACCATTTAACTCGAACAAAGAAAGCAAAAACTCTCGTTCATTGAACTGAAGTTAGAATGTATTGAGCACGCACAGGATCATCTGCAAAATTTAAAAATCACAAATAGAATCCGATTGGTCCTGAAGGACGTGTATTTATGGAGCAGTAAAAATTTATCTGAAAGTAAAAAAGTGTGTTGTCATCAAAAAAGAAAAACGAAAGGCAACATACCAGTATTAGGCAGGATAGAACAAAGGACAGCTGTAATTTTGAAATGCTAAGGTATTTAGTTACTTATTTGAATGGAACCTGGACCAACTCGGGGTGCTAAAATTAGCTAGCTGTTGATCGAGCTTGTTGAACACCGAGACCAACATGTTCTATAATCTGGAATTTAAAGTGAGTGAAGTAAAAGTTTTTATTTTTGCGTTTATTTTCATTTTTCATAAAGCCCATCTAGCGACTTTGGTTAAAATATAAAACATGGGAAACACTTAAAATGAAAATGAATGCAAAAATGACAAATAGTTACAATAAGAGGTAAAGAAAGGCAAAAAAATACGAGTAAATACAAAGTAATAAAGGGTTTTTTATGAGATGCGCCCAATTTTTTTCTAAGTGGGACTCTCTGTCCCACGCATGGCATGAGATCATATTTATGCTTCAAATCTTCTACCATTTAAGCATAGAAATCTTTATACTTTAACAAATCAACCAATTTATTTTTTTATCAAATTTTCAGGTCAATTTCGACTACGTTACATGCTTTAATTCCAAATTGCTGCGGTTATAATTGTCCCGATGTGAGAAGAATTGAGCATTTACCAAAAAAAATAGAATTATATTTCAACACAAATTAAAGATTTCACTGAAACCTTAGAAGCATGTCTTTTTATTAAAAAAAATTAATAAACGCACAAATGTACATACAAAATCATATTCAAAAATCAATTTCGTTGGTTCATGCAAACGAAGCCGCAGTCAAAGTTAATGTAAATGTAGACTCTCTCCAGCTATACACTTTTAAGTAAAATTTTTTCAAGTCATTTACTGTAATGCTTTCAAATGCTTTCTTTTGAAATTGATCTCAAAGTATTTACATATTTCACCGAGATCATCGAAAGATTTGATAATCTCCAAAGGAATGTAGGTTATTTCCTCTAATGTAACGTACATATTTTGGTCTTATATGGTACAACGTTGTAAGGATAGCAATATATAAGCTTATATACAACAAATCTGCTGGATCTGACAGTTTACTGGTCGAGGTATTCAAAATTGATGGAAATTATTTCGTAAAGAGCATGCACCAGCTCATTTCTCAGAAGTGTGCAAGCATGGTGAATGAAATCTCGGCATTGTTTCCCTCCAACTGCGCCAACTATAGAGATATAAGACCCCTAGCATTGCTTTGGAACCTTTCGTCAGGAACCTAATTGGACTAAGAACCTAATTCAGGCCAGGAAAGTCCATAATTGTCCAAATTTTCACACTCATATGAAAGCATTCATGAAGGCCATGTTTGGTTTTGGCATCTCTGCCAAACTCGTCCGTCTGTGCAGAATGACGATAGAGAACACTCATTGCTTCTTCAAACTCGATAACGACTTAACCGACACTTTAATGTCAAAAAAGGTTTTACCATATATAAGGTGACGCGCTGTAAATAACGGCAAAACCAACTACCATATACATACCATATGCTGCTAAGAAGTGGGAACCCACATCATCTACGAATTAAAGAGAACGTCACAGTCGACAGCAATAATTTTGAGGTAGTAAAAGACTTTTCCTAATAAATAGATTGAATAAATTTAAATAAGTTGAAAAATCCCTGTCGCCAATCGCTGTTCCTCTAGGCTTAGAAGGCAATTGAGTAGTATGGCCCTATCCTGGAGAACTAAGGGGACTCTACTTTATGCGCAAAAACATAGACTCTATTGATGGCTGATAAAGATATTCTGTGTTATTTCGAAAGAAAAATTCTTCGAACATATTCAGTCCAGGTTGTGTTGACAGGCTTTGTGGGAGAAAAGTAAACGTCGAGATACATATATGAGGTATATGGTGACATTGACTTAGTGAGAAAATCGCGCAATGAAAAAAGTCGAATGAATACCAATGCTTTGACCCGCAGATTCTTCGAATTTAACCAAGATGAGCAACGCAGTAGAGGAATACCTCAGCTTAGGTGACGCGCACTAGTAGAAGGGACCTCAATCGACTTGAAGAGCGCAACTGGAGCTAGTTTGTTAGGGGTTTATCTAACTGGGGAGGCTTGTCAGTTGAGACCCAGATTCATTAGGAATTGTTGCGCCACATAAGCAAGTAAGTATTATAAACGAAGCAATACAAATGATCCAGAAGTGAGATTTTATAGCTTCTGCAGGAGTTTTGTTTCATATATAAACATTTTAAAATTAAGAAACGATACAATTCGTTTTCACTATGTAAGAATCTAAAATCGCCTGATGTGGCTTCTTCTTTCTTAGCTTAAATGTACATACTCGTACACTGTGATAAGATATTTTTTGCTTATAAGACTAAAATTTAATTCATACTCGTATGTTAGTGGCAGGATTTCTCTAATGTTTACTTATTTTATACGCTAGAAATACGAATATATTATAAATGACTTCTCATATGCATTCTCACTTTACACATTAATGCAGGTACAGTGCTTCAAATGAAGATGTAAGTATGTATAATACATATGTATATATAGTACTGTTCACAAAAATACAGAAATGTACTGTTGAAAAAAATTTGTTTGCCAGTGAAGCTTTTATTTCAATTCAACCAACACTTAATGAACATACAGACATACACATAAGCAGGGGTAAATAATCTCTGTATTGAATTTTCCAAGAAATCTACGGATGTTTAGCATTGTAAGTTCACAAAAGACTATGAACCACAGAAAAGGGTAACTACCCATATGCCCTGTTCATTTCACCAGTTTCTAACAGAGTCGCATTGCCATTGAGACTTTTATATGTCAACAGTGCGTGAGATTGGCACAGGAAAAGTCCTTTAACCTTACCAAAGTTGAATGCCACTGAAGTAAAACTGATGTTTTTCTCTTGAGTATCCATTTATGACACTTGACTTGCTCTCATGTCTAAATTTGCCGTCTTTAACCACAGTGAGTTAACGTTTCAACTTAGAATGGACCCAATATTACATTACTAGATGTATCAAAATATTTTTCAATACTAGTCAGGCATATATTTTAAAAGCCTGCCGGTCCATTAACTTGCTCCATGTGACAGAAATAAAAACAAGTCCTTCCACAAAATGCTTGTAATGAATATGTTTCATTCTCTGAGAAAAATAAATTGTCTTCTACTTTGATCTGTGATAATCGAATTTTTGCAAACATGGGGGATTTAATATGTTAACCACGAACCTTGAAGGCGTAAGCGATATATTCATATGTACATATAAACGACAAACGTGGGTACAGTGAAATGGCGATGTTAGGCAAATAACCCTCAGGAACCAGTGATGAGGTTTACGAGTATCTGAGTATGTAGGATGTCATTCAATAATTTTGTGATCTTTGGTGCTTTGTGTATTAAATAATAATTCTTATTGTTTATAGCAATGGTAAATGTTTTTTTTTTGTAAATAGCATTCTATTTGATAGCTGGATATTTATATTATTTTGTTTATTTATTTCATACAGACGTACATGTGTGTATGGTATGTGTTATATTTTTGATTTGAAAATATTTTAGAAATTGTGCTTCTTTGAAAAATTGTCACAATACATTTTCAAAATATGTTATTAGGTTATTCAGAAATTTATTGCTGTTGTTTAAGGTTAAAAAATGTAGAACTAACTTGATTAGCCAATATAAAGGTATTTTAAGCTATTATCAACTAAATAGAAACTCCCGTGTAAAAAATATCATTAAATAAGATTTTATAAATTAAAATATAATACATATGTATATACGAGTATACCACCTCGATCAAAAAGTTCCTTCACCACACCACCGCGTGGCGCTCCCATTGTTCCAATTTGAGTTCTGTTTTTTTTTTTTTTTAAGTTGGTAAATCTGTTGTTGACTTTCCCTCTAAATCTTAGCGTCATAGCTTGACATTCGCAAACGTTACGTAGCCAAGAGTATTTCTATCTCTGTGTGTGTTGGTGATTTTTTACAATTTTAGAAATGGATTTAAATTTGCAACAGCGAACTTGTATTAAATTCTGCGTAAAAAACGGATTTAATGGTGTGCGAACGTGGGAAATGTTGGAAAAGTGTTTCGGCAACGATTCTCTAAAGAAAACGGTCGTTTACCAGTGGCACGAGCGGTTCAAAAGTGGTCGTGAGTCAATCGAAGATGATGAACGCAGTGGCAGATCATCGACATCGAAAACCGACGAAAACATTGATGAAGTAAAAGAAATGTTGGTCAGTAAGTGCAAATTAACCATCAGAGAGATAGCGGAGCACTTGAACATTGCCTATTGATCCGTCCAAGACATTTTGGTTAATCATGGATTTCCGTAGTGTAGCAGCAAAGTTGGTGCCAAAAGACCTCAATTTCATGCAAAAAAGAGACCGTGTTGACGTCGCAAAAGAGATGATTTGTGAGGCCGAATCCAATCCCACATTCATCGGAAGGATTATTACTGGAGACGAGACGTGGGTTTATGAGTACGGCATGCAATCCAGACATTAGACAAGTGAATGGCGTTCACCAAATGGGCCGAAACCAATAAAAACCACGTCGTTTTCAGTCAAAAAAGAAGGCAATGCTCACGGTTTTCATGGATTACAACTCTGTAGTGCATCATGAATTTTTGTCAGAAGGCCAGACAGTAAAAAAAGAGTACGAGTATTATTTGGGCGTTATGAGACGTTTGCGTGAAACAATTCACCGAAAGAGACCAGAATTGTGGGCAGAAAACTCGTGGATTTTGCACCATGATAACGCATCGTCGCACAGTGATATCATTATTCGTAAATTTTTGACGAAAAATGCAACAAATATCATCCAACAGCCACCGAATTCACCTGATTTGGCTCCCTGTGACTTCTTTCTGTTCAATCGAATTAAAAAACCTGTACGGGGAACGCGTTTCAGCAGCCGAGAAGTAGTAATGGAAAAATCGCAGGAAGAACTGATGGACATACCGAAAACCGAATATAAAAAATGTTTCGAGGATTGGATCATGCGCTGGAATAAGTGTGTTGCAGTCGATGGGGATTACTTTGAAGAGGACAATATAGATGTAGATGAATAAACTGGTATTTTCAATTTTCTGAATTTTGACAGATTTCTGTGTGTTTTTTGTGATTTTTTATAAAAATAATGAAACAAGTTAGGACAAGTAATTAGAAGTGGTAGAAAAAAATGTAAAAAAATAAAGCTCAAGTATATTTTTGAGCTACGTTACCATTAATATTTGATAGCAAAATTTTGTTCTTGAATACTGCTTAAGATCGCCTTGACATCTTAGCAATACTTTGCACATTAACAGCCTTCTTAACATCTCCCCATAAATGCTCGATTGGATTTTAATCTGCTCTAGATGGTGGCCAATCAAGAACTACGAGTATCATAGATTTTCCTTCAATAATCGTTTTCATAAGCTTTGCGGTATGTTTAGGGTAGTTATCTTGTTGGAACCGCGAAACCGCCTGTAAATGTTCTTCTTCATTAATTCTATGAATTGGTCCGACTCCTATTCAGGAAAGGCATCTAAATTCGGCTATTGATCCTCAGCCGTGCTTTATAACAGGCGAAACGTACCTAGGATCAATAGCAGCATTTTTTCGGACGCCGTACATACTTTCTCCCATCCGAACTTATATGATTTATCTTTTATTTCATCGGTTCAAGGTATTTATTGTACACCCAGTTTTGCGCGGCCCATGAAGCATGAGCTTTGGGCAATTCCACCTACCGTGTTCTCTGCATCAGCAGCACTTTTTCTTGGCTATGTTGAAACGTTTTTTGTGGCTGTTTTTTGCATGGGTCGTTATCGATGGTATCGTATCTCCAAAAATGATCTAGCTCTGTAAAGCCCATCTTTTTTGAGCACTCCAATTGCAATCGCATACTGCGATATGAGAAACTTGCTGATTGCAATTCAACAATAGCGGTTCGCAGGGCTGGGGTGCAACTTTTAGCTTTCCCCATAATTAGAGTAACTATTTCAAAAAAAAAATTCAACTAACCAACAGTCCTGAAATCGGTTTAAATACGAACTTACCAACAAAAAGCACAGAAAATTAAATGTGATGTTATACTCGTAATGTAAGATGTTGTTGAATGAAGAACGCGAGCAGCAAATACAGTAGCGTTTCTAATTAATTGACAACAGCTGTACATGGAATTGGAATGTATGAATTTTTTCAAACAAACAAATTTATTTATATCTCTGGATTTTTAGGCCTAAGTTAAGAAGTATTCAATATGATTGCATAAAAGATAGTCGACTGATGAAAGGTCCGGTGAGTAGTTCAGTTGATTGTAATTGAGCAATGTCATGCAGGGCGATTAAAACTTTACTGCTGAATAATCTGGTATGCAGATGATTATTTTCTCCTATTTGCTATAAAGAAATGTTTAGAAGTGTTTTTCACAATGACTTACTAAAAAATCATTTTTGTTTTCTCCATCAAAATATAAGAAGCTTGCTGAAAAATTTTGATCTGTTCGTTGCTCAGATTGATTCATTTACTAACGAGCCCGATTTAATTTTCATATCGGAAATATAGATTTTTATGAATACTAAAAATACTTTTATAATATTCCTGGATATAAGTTCGCTCTTAATTGTAATAATACGTATGCTGTGGGTGGTGTTGCTGTTTTTTGGAATGAAAATTTGGGCTGTGGGTGGCACTTTATTTCTCACCCTAGTTCAGATTTGATTGAAATATCTTGTGCTCTAGGGAAGCACAATCTGGTTTTTCTTTATGTCTACAGATTTCATTATAAAAATAAAGGTGTTTTTATTGAGGAATTATTCTTACTTTTAAGTATAGAGAATGTCTACTGACATAGTTAACTACAAGAATCTAATGTCGGCTAATGGTCTAGAGTCTTGTATAAATGTACCCACTAGAATTACTCCTTCATCCGCAACTTGAACCGCAACCACATTTTTGCTCGACTTGTCCGCAATACAAATCTATCGTTGATTAGCTCTGTATCTGATTTGAAAATCACCGATCATTGCATGACGTGTGTCTTCTTTCAGAAAACTCGGGATAAACCTGCAAATCGGTATAAACCATTACAGCGTATTGAAAGTTTAAACTTTATTAACGTTGATGCTCGTTTACTTCGCGAAAATTGGTCAGACGTATTTAATAAATTGAATCCCTCCAGTGCTTTTGATCTTTTTCTTTGTATCTTAAATAGACATGTTGTGATTTGTACCGCATTTGGTGATACTAGAAGACCTAAATTGAAAAGGCTCAAGCCTTGGATGACTATGAATTTGCTGAAAAAATTGACTACAAAAATAAATTACGCCTTAAGTGCAGAAAATTTTCTAACAATGTCCGTCTGAAGTCCAACTATCTGAATGTTTTCAAAGAATTTACATAGTATAGCAGTTCCTATAATCAAGAAAAATGTTTATATCAATAAATTTACAGCAGCCAAAGGTAATTTAAAAAAGGAGTGGGTGTAATAAATGAACTTTTTAACAGAAAGGCTTCTTCTGGATCACCAACCTTTATCAAAATAAATAACGTGTAGTTAATTAGTTATGATTCTATCGCCACGACTTTTAATGAGTTTTTCATAAATGCTCCCTCGAAGATCCTTTCTGAAGCTGGATTTAAAAATATTACGGATTGTGATGATACTTGTTTTAATAGTAATGAAATCCAAGAACACAGTTTCTGTTTTGAGCAAATTAGTTTCATTTGAAGTGTATAAGGTAATAATGAATCTGAATAAATGGAATTCATCTTCCCGGAATAGCTGCCCAAATGTCTTTATAAAGAATATTTCTCTAAGCAATGTCGACGTTTTAGCTTACATTTTCATTAAAAGTATATCTAGAGTTAAATTTCATTCTAGTTTAAAACTGGCGGAAGTTATACCCATTTTTGAAAAAAAGGTGATTGGAAGGATTTAAATAATTATAGATCCATTTCTCTCCTTTCGACTTTCTCGAAAATCTTTGAAAAGGTACCAAAAAGCCGTTACAAGGGAGAAACTCCCTTTTTCAGCCTTAATCAATATGGATTTAGAGAATGTAAATCTACAGAAGGTGCACTCTTAAATTTTTGCACCAATGTACATGCCAGTCTGAACCAGAAAATAACTGCTTCCCTTTTTATTGACATAATTAAAGCCTTTGATACTGTGGATCATCGTTTTCTATTGTTTCAGTTAGAAAAAGCTAGGTTTAGAGGTCCTATTCTTAACTGGTTCACGTCTTACCTCAAGGATTGAAAACAAATGGTAAAAGTTGGTGGAATTTTGAGTGAATGCCTTGATATCCTCACTGTCGTCCCACAGTTCTTGGGCCTGTGTTATTTCTAATATTTATAAATTCTATTTTTGATCTACCTTTGAGGGATTAACAAACTGCCTTTACTGATGATATTGCAATTGTCTATTCCAATTCATCCATCTTAGACTTGATCGCCGATATCAACCATGATCTTGAAATCCTACGACCAAGAGCTAGTCATTAGGGATAAGACTAAGCTAATGTTTTGTAATCTTCCATCTTCTGAACTCCATTCTCCGGATTTTATCCATCACAGTCGTGACTGTAAAAACACCTGCTTATGCACTGACACTTGTCGATCATCGAATAATGCCGGTACTTTTGATGTTAATGTGCCCTGCTCGACAAAGTGCTTCAAGATTGGCAAGGTTCAAAATTGTAAGCCTTGTCATTGACAACAAAATGTGTTGGAAAATACACACTGTGCTACTTAAAAAGTACCTTTCCACAGCTACTTATAAGTTGTATAATTTTTTTGCTCCAGAAATCTATTAGAAACTGTCTACTATGGTTTAGTTCAAAATAAGATGCAATATGGTTTAGTTTTCTGGGGTGGCACCTACAACTATAACATGCAACCTCTAATAGTGGCTCAAAAGCACATTCTAAGAATTATGTGGAGTTAAAGAATTAGAGATCACAGCTTTCCATATTTTATCAATTCTGGCATTCTCCCTTTAAAACATTTTTACGTTTACAAAATTCTGAAAGTATTCTTTATTAGAAGCGACAACCTCATAAACCAAGCCTCAACTGCTTAAGAACTACGAAGTAGCGAAATAGGGCTTGCCGTAGTACCAAAATCTAACACTCTTCAGTTCCAAAAATTTTTATTTTTCGGTAGCACCTAGGCTTTTTAACAAATTACCTGCTGAAGTAAGAAGTATCTTTTATCCTAACATACATAACATTATATTGGGTCTACAAGTAAGTTTCCAGCGTTTGTCAGAGATGGCGCCACCAGTGGATCCCGGGCAGAAATGTCAGACCCCATGCGTTTTATTTGTAGGTTTTGTATCTGTCAACAACTTTGCAGCGTTATATTTGAGCAGTTCTATCGGTGTCGTACATTTTATCGAGCAAAATCATGGCAAGTTTACAGCCAAATAAACGTCATTTGCGGGAAGCGCTGCTTTTATTCTTTAATAAGAAGAAAAGTGCGGCTGAGGCCTATCGTTTGCTTTCGGAAACTTATGGGACGGAATGTATTTGTGAATCGACGTGCCGCGAGTGTTTCAAACGGTTCAAAAGTGGTGATTTTGGAGTTGAAGGCAAAGATCGCCCCGAAAAGCCGAAAAGTTTTGAAGACGAGGAATTGGACGCTTTACTGGATGAGGATCCGTGTCAGATTCAAGAAGAACTTGCTGCATCATTGGGCGTCACGCAACAAGCCGTTTTCCTGCGCCTAAAAGCACTGGGATTCATTCAAAAGGTTGGAAACTGGGTGCCGTACGAATTGAAGCCAAGAGACGTCAAACGGCGATTTTGCATGTCCGAAATGTTAATGCAGCGGTATAAAAATATATCATTTTTGCATCGTATTGTCACTGGTGATGAGAAATGGATTTATTATGATAATCCTAAACGCAGAAAATCGTATACAAAGCCCGGCGAGCCCGAACAATCGACGCCGAAACGAAATGTTCACGTGAATAAGGTCATGCTCTGCATATGGTGGGATCAAAAGGGTGTCGTATACTACGAACTGCTTCCGAGTGGTGAAACCATCAAAGGACCATTATATCGAACCGAACTAATTCGTTTGAAGCGGGCATTAAAAGGAAAACGGCCAGAATATGAGACCAGGCATGAGTCCGTCATTTTTCATCACGACAACGCTCGGCCACATGTTGCGTTTTCGGTGAAAAACTATTTGGAAAATAGTGGATGGGAAATTCTGCCCCACCCGCCTTACAGTCCAGACTTGGCACCATCTGACTACCACTTGTTTCGTTCGATGCAGAACGCTCTTACGGGAATACGCTTCAGCTCAGTAGAGGAAATCAAAAATTGGCTCGATACGTTCTTGGGCTCGAAAGACGAGAAATTTTTTTGGTCCGGAATTCATAAATTGCCAGAAAGATGGGGGAAAGTTGTAGCTTCCGATGGACGATACTTTGAATAAAGCATTGTAACTATGTTTTCATAATAAAACTTCAAATTTTGGAAAAAAACGCTGGAAACTTACTTGTAGACCCAATATTAAAAAAGTGAAAGTATGGCTGTTCAATTTTGATTTCGTACAAATTGTAGCGTCAGCCTTTTTGCACAAAAAAAAAATAAAAAAACAAAATAAAAAAATTTGTTTAGTGTGGTGTTCTGTTTGTGTTCCCTCACTCTACCAAATCCAGTTAATTTACCCCTTTTCAAAAACGGACCTTGTCCCCTTCTAATCTATTAATTGGACCTACTAATTTCTCTTTCGCAACTCACAGCAAAACATGACTCTGTCAAACGTCCCTCTATTTTCGAACTCACTCATTCCACTTTCTTCGTAGGCTCACTCTCTCCCAATGTTCTTGTTCCCATGGTGAATATGTCCCTTTTGTCGTAGAGAGCGTTGTGTTTTGTTAATTTAAATTCAGGAGGAAGAGGTGGAAAGCCTTGCTAAGGCTACGGATCGTGTGGGAGTAATTTCGACATGAATGTTCATATGTAGGTTGTGTACTGTGATGAAAAATATAATTTAGACAGGAACCTATTTTTGCGAGAGAGAATCTAGAGCAGGAATATAGTAGATTATATGAGTAGTAAGCGAAAGAGGTAGGAAGCGCAATAGGAAGCAAAGTATTGGGATTTTTTGTTTTAGAGAACGAGACCAATTATACAGGTCAATGGCTTTTAGGGATTTTGATCAGCTGATAGAATCTGCAGACGAGATCGGGTTTGTTTTTTTTGGTGTGCCTGGGGGCATAGCGGCAAGATCATGTTGGATGGGATTTTTTCTTTTGAGTTGAAGTTGAGACAGCCTATGCCTGAGAATAGAACAAGAAGGTTGCATTGGATTCGGGTCCTTTTTCGTTTTCGTCTCTTGAGATACTTGCATTGTAGCGCACAAATACAATACATAGTATAATAAATAAACAAAAAAAAACAAAGGGGCTCGTCTATTAGTTATTAAGTTTTTCTTTTATGAATTTAATAAGTTTAGTCAATAAGTTTACGTTTGTGAAGTATTAATTTTTTTTTATTCTTTTAATTAATCTTTTAAATATATAGGAATTGTATGATGGAATGAAATTAAGGTTTTTTTTTTATTCACTAGACCGTTGTCGCGAGTGGTGTGTGGATGGTTGGACCGACCGTCCTTCGATGGGGCCGACTGTGACCGGACGTGACGTACAAACGATGACGACGTAACGGATATGACGTGACTGACTTTTCCGGAAGTTTTCTTTTTACAGGTGGCGACTGGAAGGAACTTCGTTTTAGGGGCTACCATTCACAGTTTTGGCCAGAATGGTAGCAATTCGTCGCATTTAAGTGCGATAAGGGTAGGTTGGCCATCCTCAGCCAACAACACCCGGCTTATCTCAGGTCGTGACGATCTGTCATTTCTGTGTGACCCTGGGACATATTTATTCGGTGTAGGGTACATAGGGTTAAGTTACTTTAGGTTTAGTAATTATGCGTTAAAATTAAGTTCGGTAGTTAGGGTTTAGGTTAGTGTAGGATTAGTTAGTTGTAAGCGCGAAAGTCCCGGTCCTGCACAGTGGTGATGGCACGCAGATGTGATCTTACTGTTTCTTTTCTTCTTTTTCCTATCAACTTTCTCTCATCCTGTCTTTTAAGTTCATCCGCATCGTAACGTAGCTTTCTCCTTAAATATCCTTGTTCCTTTTTTGATATTTCGGCACGTAACAAAAAGGTTAGTTGAGTTGCGATGCACAGGGTAGTGGCAAGAACCAACCCAACTCGACGAGCTAGAGCCGAGCAAGCGCGAGCGTGCAAACTGCCATCTACTCCTGCATTATGGATGCCTCCGTGGCCAACTGGCTCCTTACAAAACCAATAATTGATTAAGTTTGATAATATAATTTAATCTTTGTCTTAAATTTTGTATCTTTTGTATTCAGCTCTTTCCTCTCTTTTGTTCTAATTTACTTTTTATCATTTTCTTTTGGTATCTCAATATAGCGCCCTACAACCAATATTTCTAATTTTTTGTAATTAAATTATAAGGTTCATTTTTCAATAAAATCAATCAATCAATTGTTAATGGTTCAGTAAGGGGGTATTCTGGTCTAGAGGCACGAATTTTAGTTTCTTTTTCTTTGTGATGAAAAAAAAAACAAAAAATATTTTTACTAACGTATGTTTGTTAAATATTTATTTATAATTTAAGAATATACAAAACAATTTTACAAAACAAAAAAATTCAAAAAGTCACAGGGTGCGTCCTTATTGACACGATTTCTTCTATTCATAGGAATTAAAAAAAAAATAAACATTATTAATTAGTAAAGATGTTGTAATATACTCTACCGCAGAAAAATTTTTTCAGCAAAACGGCAACTGTCTCAAGAAAAATTATTTTTGTTTTCATATTTTTTTACAGTTTTTAGTTTTTTTTTTTAAATATTAAAAAAAAATTGTTATCCAAAAGTTTGGTACAGGCGTAATAGAGCAACATTTAGAAAAGGTGTGTACCAAATTTCAAGTAAATCAGTTCATTTGAACTTGAGATATCGTGTCAATAGTGTTGAAAAAAGTAGTTTCGAGAAAAACGTCTATTGTTCGATTCGCTCCGGCAGGACTAAATAATTCACTGTAGTAGGGTGACCAAATTTGGCTTGCATATTCAAGAAGGGGCCTAACAAAGGTTATGTAAAGAGATTTGGTAACAATAGGATTGGAAAACTCCTTAGACCAGCGCTTGATGAAGCCAAGGGCAGAGTTGGCTTTTTTTTATTATATTATCAATGTGAGAACGGAAATTAAGTTCTTTATCACAGATAACACCTAATTCACGCAACTCATTCACTAAGGGAACAGGCAGATTAAAGGTTAGATAGCAGCGAGGTGAAGTAGGGGGCCGCTTACGGGTATACGTTATAGCCTGACACTTATTGACGTTAAGCTCAAGAAAATTCTTCTTACACCAAGTACAAAATCTGTCTAGATCTTCCCGCAGTGGTAGGCTGTCTGAGGGAGAAGATATATATCTAAAGATTTTCACATCGTCTGCGTAAACAGATATGTCGGAATTTTTAATGATTTAATAATTCTAATGATTAACATCATTAATGGCCAGAATAAATAATAAGGGACCAAGGTGGCTGCCTTGAGGGACACCAGAGGGGGCTTTAATTGGGTCAGAAACCATGGAGCTAAATTGAACATAATAATGTTCTATGTTATAAAGTTTATTTGGAAACCAAGAGCTTTTAATTTCAGAGGAATTAAATCATGTGAGATCCTATCAAAGGCTTTGCTGAAATCGGTGGCAATCACATCAACTTCATTTCCAGATTCCAGATTCCAGTGCACATAAAGTGCTTGATACGAATTCCGTTAAGTTGGTAGTAGTAGATCTACCTTTGATAAATCCGTGCTGGTTTTGGGAAGCAATAGGTTTGCAATGGAAAAGCATTATGTCATAAATAATGCTCTCGAAAAGCTTAGGTATGCAGGACAGCTTAGCAATTGGTCGATAATTGGAAATATCTTCTTTCCGGCCTTTTTTTTAGTAGGGGAATAATAAAGGACCTTTTCCAGGTCGAGGGGAAAAATCGCTGGGTGATAGAAAGCTGAAAGAGAGCTACGAGCTCGTATAAGAGGTTGGGCTAGATACATTTCACATTTCTTGAAAAATATAGGGGGAAGATCATCAGGGCCATCAGAATAATCATCTTTGAGGCTTATTATTTTATCTTTAACCAGCTCTAAAGTTATAGACACAGAGTCCAAACTTGTTTGTGGGCAGCTATTTAAGTAGGAAAGTAAGAGTGGTCTGGCTCTTGGGAATGGGAGATGAACGCTTGGTTAAAAAAATTGCGAAAAGATTTGTAATAATTTGCGGATCGCCCGAGGACTTATCTAGAAAATTCAGATATGATGGATAGTTATCCGATTTACTTTTAGTTTTGATGAACTGAAAGAATCGTTTGGGGTTGAAAATGAGTATATGGTCCATTTGGTTTAAATACTCGTAGTTGTCATATAGAATTTGGCAAAGTACAGAGAAATTTATTTGGGCAGACTGGTAGTAAAAGAAACCGGTGTCGGAACGCAATTTAAATATACCAGAGCTTATTTTTCTTATTACGAAGAGATCGCAGCTCTTTACCATACCAGGGTGGTGATTATGAGGGCTTCTTTTTGGGTAAAAAAGGTACAGATTGGGGGAGATATTTGAAAATTTCGGTGTAAAAGGATGCGAGAGTATCGTTAACCGTAAGGTGGTTCAGTTTGGCGTAGTTAGCTCTATGAAAATTAAAACTGTATGAATACTCATAGGAAACGCGATTAAGACCATTGTCATACGCCAACGTAAGAGAAAGGGGAGGGTGGTAACTATCCAACTTAGAAAGAAGATATCTACTATCTAAAACGGTGCAGTTATCTCTATCAGTGGCGAAGACTAGGTCGAGTTGTCTGCCAATGTTATTGGTGATACCACTTAAGTGATACAGACCAGAGTCAGTAAGGCAGTCGATGAAAAGATTTTCTTTATCAGAGGTGGGATTTGTTGCTGTAAAGTAGGACTGGTCAGTCTGAGCCCATAGAAGATTAGGTAGATTAAAGTCACCTGAAAAAATAACTACGTCGTTGGGATCAGCAGCGTTAAAAATGCTGTCGATTGCATCAACAGCTAGCTGGTAACCTGAAATTGGTTGAGAGGACCGAATATAGCAGCAGCAAATATATAGGTTGTGCTTGAAAATAGGAATTCTAGCACAAACAAATTCAAAGAATGCAGTGGGCGATTTTTAAAGGGCTTAGACTCGAGACGAGACTGATAGCTAGAGGTACCATACACCACAGTGATATAAATTGTCCTCTTTATCTAGACCATCGTCACGGTGTAAAACGAAGTCTTGGGAAAATAATCCATTATTCTTAATATTAGGGGTGAGATTGGTTTCTGTGAGGGCAAAAATGTCGTAGGGCAGAATCTGCGAATTAAGATATATAGCAGAAAGTTTAGCTCGCAATCCTCTTACATTTTGATAATACAGGGACAGATATTTGGGAGGCCTCGGCAAAGAATTGAGTGGTGGGTTAGGAGCGATGGTAGTTTTTGAAACTACTTCGCTGGAGGTGTAGTATGAGAAATATGGACATGGATATGGATATCTGCACCTTGAAAGGATTAATACCCAATTCACTACACTTTCAGATGATGCGAACAAAAGACGACATTCCCATTATCCATTTATTGTATTTACTCACATAAACCTTCAGACTAAAGGCATATCATATTCAGGATCGGATCTGAGGTATCGACATTGTTGACAAGGAGAAAAAGAAAAAACAAATGGACACGCTTTAAGGAGCAGCTCGTCAAAGTTGTCTAACTCTGGCATAATTCAGACCGAGACAGAAGATACGGGAAGCTATTAAAACCCAGAATGGTGACTTTATAAAACATGAAAACTTCAAAACAAATCATTTAAGACTACTTTGGAAAAAGACAAACATCTTTATACATATATCGGCAAAAATTGTATAAGAGGCTAATTAGGATTTTGAACAGTGTATCGTATAAAGGCTTTTGAAAAATATTGGAACGAAATTCGTCCAACCTAGGAAAGCCGAACGAAAATAACAGAAATTTAATCAGAGATTAAAATAAAACTACGCAAAGTCTGGTTCCCGAGAGGTAAACTTTTTTTTTATTGGTTTTTTTTTGTTCATTCGATTTTAATATGTCTTCACTGTCCCTGTTGCTTCGGCTGCCAACTCGTAATTTTTTTTTCTTCCCAGTCTACTGACCTTTTTGTATCCTCTATTCTTTTCTGTTTGCCCGGCTGTTTTGCTTCTGTTAGAAGGCCTCCCGTTTCCGCCCATCTGTTGTAACGTCTTTAAATCCACCGCTGACCACTTATGTTCTACGTCACAGGAAATGGCAACTATTTTCTTCGTATGTTAATTTTTCTTCTGCCTTTTTATGTGGTGTTATCTCTTCCTCTTTGTACCACTATGGCTGACATCTTGATCTTTTGCCATCTTGAATGCAAAACAGTGTTCGACAAACAGAACACCCCATCAAGCTGTCACAATCGAGGTGTATAAACAAAACTTGAAGTAAGCTCTGATTTCGCAACGAATCGAAGCTCTCGGGGAGTATCTGATAGGACCTATATTCGAGAGCCAGGTAATTTGATAAGAATCTGCTCACAATCAGCTCTTAGATCAGTTGCTGGCAACTCTCGCAATAATATACATATGTACATGTATAAAAGTAGCACTTATTACGAGAATTGAAAAATTACGAAAAAGATCTTGGGTCCGATTTCCTTCAAGTACTCGTACTACCTTCGGCTAAGCCTCAAGCTCGCTAGGAATCAAAACTATAAAAGAAGGGTATGTCAAGTGTGCTTCTGTACGCTTGTTTATAGTTTAATATCATTAAACCAACGCAGTACAATATCGTGATCGAATTTACTATGGATAGTGAAAAACTAAGTTAACACATTAAAAGTCAAAAACTACGCGCCTCATTTTTGAAAGATTAAGGTAAATGAGGAGCCTTTATTTCCGCAGAGATCAGCTTTAACTTAGGCCTTATTCTAAGTTCATCGGCGACTACGTATTTTCAGTAAAACTTCAATTTGGCCCGAGAACCTACTGACCAATTTAGGTGTATCTGGCTTACAACATAACGAGACTCATCCCACTGTATAAATTGTCCAAAAAATAAACCAATTACACTGTCCTAATAGGTGCATTACATTACTTGCGGAGTACAGATGACAATAAATGAGTTAAGCTACTGAATGATCTTATCAAAACTTTTGCAATGAATAGCGAGAATCCATCTTTGTTACTAAAAACCGACATGAGGTCATCAATATTACAATGCTATTATCTTCTTCCACATACGAAATATGGTTAAAAACTGGATGGTATTATTGGTCAATTCACTCACCAACTGTAGTGCAGAAACTTTATTTTTGGTATATTCAATGACCTCCTATGCAATCTTAAGAAGCTATGAAAAGAGCGAAACAAATATTGGAATGCTTTTGATAGCCACATCGCTTGAAAATTTCGACTTCTCCTCTCTATGCGAAGGATCCACATTAGCTGGTTAAGTTGCCGACATCAGTATAGCGAACATTTTAAAGACACTTATACCTCCAATATATCAATCCTACCTAAGAAGGGACCAGAGAAACTTCTGATTTCGAGTTCTAACCGTTCAAATATGGTATGTTCCAGGTAAATATAATGGCATAGAGTGCTGCACATTTCTCCACTCATCAGCTAACTTTCTGAATTCTTTTGAACAATACTTACGTACTGGGTCGGGTCAACTGAGAGTTACTGGTGTACGGGCGTGTTAATCGACCTTTATTGTTGTATCTTTAAACAACTTCTCTTTCCTTTACTGAACATCTGATTGGTCCAATTTTGTTATAAAGTGTTCTTTAAAACTCTAAGATTGTAGTATTACACCCATTATTATTAATTTCAGTTATGTACGTAAGTATTTTGGAATAAACCAGTTCATACGAGACAGAAGCTCGCTTAGATAACTTCTTAAATATTTTTTCTCATTCTGCTGATGTATCAAAAAGAGAAACATCTTTATGACACCCAATTAGGAAACTCTTTTCTGCGAACTCCCACTAAATTTGATGTTCCTCCTTATCGATTCGCAAGCGTTTAACCATTAGTGACAAGCGCATGCAGGGTGTTGTAATGTGATACTGAAGATAAAACATTGTTAGGCGATCGCCATGAAAGCTTTTTTTTTTGCCGCATTCTTTTTCGAGTATATGAAATAGATTGAGTAGTGGTAATTTCATTTTTTAAGCAAATAAGACACACATTTAAAAACAAGTAAATATAATATTAAACATATGAATAAGAAATGGGTTAGGGCCACCCAACTTAAACCATAATCGCTTTGAAGACCTCATTTTAATATTTTAATATCAACTTTAATAAAAAAACAGGCAAAGCAAAAGCACACTGAAGACGAATTTCCAGAACTTCCTTTAATAAATAATGATCACAACGTCCCACGGTATAAGTGTATAAAATTAGCAGATAATATAAGACCCCTTCTTCTTATAATCTTTTCTAAATAAATCGTGCATTAGACCACATTTCTAAAGATATTTTGGAGAAAAAAGCGATGCACTCTGGGGATCTTCTCCTGAAAATGAAAAATGCTGCAACAGCTGACGTATTCCTAAAAGTCAAATTCGTCGACTAAATTCTAGTAGTAGTTATGAATCACCTAAGTCTAAATGCTGTTAAAGGTAGGATTTTCCCACCTTTAATTTTAGATTTACCTGAAAAAGAGCTCTTAGAATAGTTCTTAGAAGAGCTCTTAGAAGAGTTTAACAAATTCATAGTCATTGGAGTCAGGGAAATCGTGAAAAAAAATTTAGTTTGGCTCTCACAAAAGCGGCTATTGTCACTTTCGATTTAGTTCATCGTCCTCAAGGAAATAAAATTTATTGAATGAATTGCAAAATTGATGAGTATAACGTATAACCAGTCCAATGCGCTGCGTGTCCTTTCAGAAATTTGGACACATAAAAAATCGCTACAGAAATACCTCAATTTGTAAAGACTCAAACAGAACAATCTTCTCACAAATAAATCCAGTATTTCAACCTCCACCAAAGTAGATCATCCCTTATATTAGCAACAGACTACTTCGAACATCAAACACAAGACGGTCCCAATGACTTCAAACCAAGTTGGAAATGTCCATGCCAATATCAACACACTCAAAATGTTTACTCATTGGAATGGTACAAATTATAAGGCAAAACATTTTTGTGGAATTCGATATATAGTACTGTAGACTGTGTGTAACGGAACTTCAAAAATTGGGAAAAAAATCTAAATTCAAAGTTTTTTCTATATATCCAAAAAATCATAATTTTGCATCTGCTCATCAGAATTTCGTAAAATATAGGTTGTTGGATTAAGAAAAGCGTTAACTTTCAAGGTTTCAACATAAATTGGGATGAATATTCCACAATGTCCTTTTTATTTTTATTTTTTGAATAACTTAAACAGTTGTATTTTATATTTTTTTTAATATTATAGAGAGGATTGTCTTCTATTGTCATTTAAAATTTCAAGTTCGGATCGCTATGGGTTCAAGCAAAATAATTTTTTATAGGAAGGTAAATGAGAAAACTAAATGCTTATTAGGTTACACTTCTTACTTTCGTCACATAAAAAAACATATTTTTTTTTTTTGTAAGAAGCATCATTACGCTTATTTTTGATTTCTTCAACGACTAGAGTTTGAAAATACACTTTTCCCCTTTTTCTTTATTTTAATAATTGTAGACTTAGTTTACTTGTACTCTCTTATCCGTAGCGAACTGGGCAGTTATTCCAGATTATATAAATATATTCTCGATTTTATTATGTAACTGCTCCCCGTTTATTTAATTCATTACCTGGAAACCTTAGATATGAGACGAAGAAAACTGTATTTTTAAATAATATAAAAAAAATGGCTTTTCTCTTTCGAACATAATGTAATAGATTCACTTTTTGTTTTATTATCGTAATTATTTTTCTTTTCATTGAATTACAACTATCCCCATCAATATTTTCTTTTTTAACTGTTGTTATACAAGTTGATATACAAATTGTTGTGTACTTTCGCCACTGCCTTAGAGCAATAGATTGTACAAAGCTATTCTTTACACAAATAAGTTAATTACACTATTTATATATATACTTCATATTGTCAACAAATAAAAAAATAAAGAAAAAATAAAAAATAAATATGCCCGTGGATGATTACGATCAAACCAAAATTAGAAAGTCTACAAAACTTCAAGAAGATCATAGCGCTTCATCAACTTATTGGAGAAGTTTAGATGCTGATATATTAAGCAATTGCAAGAAAGTTTTAACTGAAAGACGATATCAGCCGATTAATGCAAACAACAATTTATTTGGTCAGGTTCAAAAATAAGATCGTTGGCTTTTTTATTAGATTGAAAATCAGAAACGACATGTTCAGAAAACCCATGGTTATGACCAATATTAGGGAGATGTAATCTAAGTTCATAGAAGTTCATAATAATATTGAGATTGGTTTTTCAAAATTTGAGTACATAAAACCAAAAAAGTCCATTTTTGCTGGGACATCAGGAACCCATTCCATCAAAATATTAAACCCGTGTTTGAGGGTAGCAATACATCAAAACTGACAAAAGACGTAGGTATGCATCCCAAAGGCTACAGAACCTGATTAGCTCCAGTAATATGTAACCCCTCATATAAACTGTTATTTGGGCAAATGCCTAAACTACCCAAACTATTCTAAATTAAGAAGAATCTTTGACACTGCTTTTAATAATTACTTCCTAGAAGATGTAACTTACTCTCAATGGACCCACATAAATCGATCAAAATTATAACTGCGAATTGAAAACACAGATGAATTCATTCAAACCATTTTGGAACGGCTTATTGAGTTAATTCGTCACGTTTTTATACTCGTAACAGACCAACAAAAGATGTACTTAAGGGAAGTCAAAACATTTTTAAGGAAAATGGAGACTTATTTTAATAGACTTTTTTGAAAATTATGGTTTTGCTGTGCAAGATGCAGTGAAGGGATGCCACTGGGCTAATGAACAGGCGACGATTCACCCTTTCGCAATATATTACCGGAACCAAATTAATGAAATTAAAAATTAAAGTTTTGTTGTAATCAGCGACTGCTTAAAGCACGACATTATCGCAGTGCGCGTATTTCAGCGTCGTCTCTTAAAGTTGGGTGGGTGACCGTGGCTTAACTGGCAGTGGACTGGCTTTCAAATCGGTGTTCGAATCCCAACCGCACCCGAAAGGCATTCATTTTTTCTGCTAGCAAAAATCAAGTAAACGAGTAGTTGACTAGAAATCAACAACATGCCAACTTCAACTAAGAATTTAGTCTTCCCATTAAATGCTGAATGCCACACATGGAGGGAAATAACCACTGAGCCCAAACATCTTTCTTTCTCTCTCTATCCCATTTTCCAAAAAACTTAACACATGCTGAGTTAATATAAGAATATTCAAAATGATTTAATTATTTATTTTACCAATGGATGTGCCTCGCAATACAAGAACAAAAAGAATTTTTTTAAGATAACATTGCATGAACAGAAGTTGAGTGAATACTGAATGGAACTTCCTCGCCACCCTTCATGGTAAGAGTCGATGGACTTGGCGGTACAATAAAAAGTCTGGCTGCCAGAGTTAGCCTACAAAGATCGTATAGAGAACACATTCCAATTCCTTTACAGTTATACGGAATACGGATTTTACCAAATGTCCACACAGAAGTAGAATGAAGAAAAATTATTGCTGGAATCGAGGTTTTCTAATCTAAAAATTGTACCGGGAACGAGAAAACTTCATCATATTTCATCTGTTTTTCAAGAGATAATTAACATATTAATATATTTTCCTTTTCATCAGAATAATAAATAATGATTTTCTTTTTTAATTTCTAAGGCCTTTGGATACTAAGACCGCAGTGTGAATTTCTATTCATATGGGAATATTTATTTCAGAACCCATAGAGAATCCAACCTGAAATTTTAAATGAAGATATAAGATTAGTCTCTCTATAATATACAGGGTGTCCCCTAATTCGATGACGATAATTTGGGAACTAATTGCTGGGCATATTTTAAAAAAATATCGCTCTACAGTAAGGGTCTATCTCCAATATTAACATCATTTATAGAGGATTTAAGAAAAGGCTTACGAGTACTTTGGTTAACGGAAATTGCTCTGTTAGTACTTATGCTAGAAACCTCTTGTAGGACTTTATTTCTAGAAGAAATAAAAACCTTTGTAACAGCGTTTAAATAAGATTGATATCCTGTTGGAGTTTTAAGAAATCCAATTTCTAAGCCTGTTCCATTTTCATCGCCCATGCTAATTTTCGATTTTGCGGTCACTTTTATCCAGAAAATGCCTAATCAACATAACGTTTTACAATTTTTTTCTTACGAAAGTAGCAATAATAAAAAAAAATCATCATCACGTTTGCACAAAAACCCATAGATTTTATGATACTTGGAAAAACCTGCAGCAGATGAAATTTTAAGCTTTAAGCCCCAAAGGCTATGAATAAAATATGATTTTGTGTGGTCTTAGGTAGTTTTTATTTTATGTGTAAACTAAAACAGTTATAACAGGTGCTCAAAGTGTCCTTCTTGGTTTTGTATGCATACTAGAGTCGGTTTTTGCATTTCAATGCGAATGTTTATTGATGCTAACTGCTGCCTCACTTTTGATAACGCTTCGAGAATACGATCTTCCAATTCTATTAAATTTGCTATTTCGGTTGAATAAACAAGTTTTTTCATTCTTACCCATACAAAAAAATCCAATATTGTAAGGTCAGGAAATCTTGCGGGTCAGTGAACTGGTCCATTTCTTCCTATCCAACGGTTACCGTACTCCTCCTCTAGCCAATTCTTAACCTCACGTCCATAGTGGGTTGAAGCACCGTCCTATGGAAAATATGATGAAGCTACTTGAGTCAGTAGAATGTCCTCCAATAGTTCTGGTAAATCATTTCGCAAAAACACCAGATAATTTGTAGAATTCTGCCTAGGTGGTAGTTTGAAGGGGCCGATTAACTTGTTTCCAAATACACCTGCCCACATATTGATGCTGAATTTGTCTCATTGTCTGAATTTATGTTTCATTGTATGTGGATTGTCCGCAGCCCACGTATGAAAATTATGAAAATTTGTGATCCCATCTCTTGTAAATTGCGATTCGTCCGTCCAAAGAATTCTGCTAATAAACTGGTTGTCATCCAAGCTCCACTCCAGCAACCAGTTAGAAAACTCAAGTCTCTTTTCGAAACCATTGAGAAACAGTTCTTGTACAGGTGTATGGTGGTATGGATAAAGATTTTCTCCATGCAGTACATTAGAAATTTTATGTCTGGAAACATTGAATTGCAAAGCTAAGCGTCTGATGCTGTTTAATGGATCAGTTGTTAGAGCATCCAGTATTCTTTCATCAGCTGAAATCCTTCTTACTTATGAAGCTCCCGCATTCGGTCGTGTATTCGAAAATGATTCCGTTTCTCGAATCCTTCGATACGTATTTATAAATACTTTTTTACTAGGAAGTCGTCGGTTAGGATAAAGTGCATGGTATCTTTGTTGCGCACTAGTTGAACTTCCATTGCATAGCCCATAAACGTAAATAATGTCTGCGTATTCTTGATTTGTAAATGCTGACATTTCAAACAGCGTTTCTAAGCAACTGTAACCTTAGCGTAAAAAATTAAACCGATGAATTAATTTTTTTTTTCCTAATTTTTTATACCATTTCTGTAAGGTATATTTTCCAAGGAGGCCTTCATACCTTAAACCTAACTCTTCTGAGAACTTTTAAGGAACAGGGTAAGGAAATGAGGGTTTTGAGAGGTAGTCAAATAAAAGGGCATGATTTAAAATTGTTTAATAGCTAATTCATGGACAACCACTCTTACCTTGCGAGTATGTATTGTCAACTGTTGTTAGAAACGTTGGTAAAAATCATAAATTCCTTTTTTATCTGTTGCCAGTAATCCAAATAACATAAAATCTGTGGGTTTTGTGCAAACTTGAAGATGATTTTTTGTTTTATTATTATTACTTTCATAAGAAAAAAATAGTAAGGCGTTATTTTAATGAGGCATTTTCTGGAGAAAAGTGACCTCAAAATCAAAAATTAGCATGGGCAATGAAAACGGAACAGGTTTTGAAATTGTATATCTGAAGACTCAAATAAGATATCAACTTTATTTAAACGGTGTTATAAAGACTGGCATTTCTTCTAAAAATGAAGTCCTACACGAAGTTTTTACCATTAGTACTAGGGTCAGGGTACACCAAAGTAAGCCTTTTCTTAATTCCTCGATAAATGATGTAAACATTGGAGATAGACTCTTACTATTGAACGATGTTTTTCTTAGAATATGCCCAGGAATCATTTCCTAAATTATAGTCATCGAATTAGGGGACACCCTGTATAAAAATTAATAAAAAATAAAATAGCATTTTTGAGTTAAATAAAAAATAAAAATAAAAAAGACATCATTCTGGATTATCTTTCGTCTTTGAAAAAAAAGTTCTACCACCTAAAATATAATTCAAAGGGGATCTAAATCATAAAAATTCTCTATTGTCCCTGAAAATTCCTTCCATGCGATCTCATCAGACCTATCTCAATCTATTACTCTCACTTATTCAGACTAACTCAATCATGAAATCTCACACTTACAAAAAATAATTTGCAATTGTAATGACTCACTTGCAAATGGACTTACTTATTCTACAATGGAACATCCACGACTTCACAAACAAAAAGCATTCTCGTAATTACAATATAATCCTGACATAATAGCACTGCAAGAAAAACACAATACACCAAAAAGAAAAAAAAATGTTTTGCATGAGAAACTACCTACCTTTCGAACACAAGATATACAATATGCTAAACCAGGTAAAACAATATATTGGTGGCATCACATACTCATCCTCTTCTAACCTTCATCAAACAATAACAATATAAGCTAATACCCCAATACAAATTACAAATATTTATAGGGAACACGATGTACGAGTAGTTACCACTTCAGACTTTCTAAACGATACCTCTCTAGGTAATAACGCTCACCTCACCAGATTATTCAGGGAGGACCATAATGTATAAGCCTTTGGACCCTTTGCTTTAGAATGTCGGTTCTGGCTCGTGCAGTATGCGCCGTTGCCTGTTGGAACCACATGTCCTCCAGTCGTAATTCATCCAACTTAGGGACGAAAAATTCATTGGTCATGGTCTGTAGTGCTCACCATCCACAGTGACCATTTGGCCCGCACCGTTCTTTAAACAAAATGGTCCAATGACTCCTCTAGCGTAAACTGCACGCCATGCAGTGACTTTGAGTGGATGTAATGGCTCTTCATGCATTACTCGCTGATTTTCAGTGCCCCAGAATACGAAATTTTGTTTATTCACGTATCCACAAATGTAAGTGGAAATAGACTCGGTCAGTGCGACAAAATCATTAACGAATTGTTCATCAAAAACATCGCGACAGTTATTCCGCGTTCTTCAGCAATACAGCGTTGCATTGCTTATTCACAAAATTTCTAATTCTATTTGCTTCATAAATGTCAAAACCGAATTGATATTCGACTCCATTTGTAAAATCAATGGCACTTTCCGATAGGGTAATATATTATGACCCATCCTGTATTAGGAGATTTAAACATTTTATGTGGAACAAATTTAGCCAACTCAATTGGGTTGAAAATCGAAGACTTTATCAATGAGCGTAACCTAGTAGTTACACACTTTAGTACTAGTGCCAGACATTGCATAATATCTCATCTAGGAGGTAATATTATCTGGACCGGATACCAGAGATCATACTCGTATACTCAGGACCAAGGACGAAATTGGAAGGGAAAATGGGCAACTGGAGCTTTTTGGAATTAATAACAAAAACTCGTTCATCTTCAGTACCCGTATTAGATAACATCAACCAGGAAGCGGCAAAAATTAAGAAGATCATTCAAGAAGGAGCCGCGCAAACCACTAATAAAGAATTCAAGCCTAACCTCATTTGTTTCAACAAGCCTATTTCACTTTGCTTAAAGAAAAAAACATCACTTAGACTAAGGTACGCAGAAGTCCTACAAAAGAAAATTTCATTATTTACAGAAAATCTTGTGCTAGATTCCGAAGAGAATCTATCCATTGTGGAAAAATTCTATCAATTCAATGAACCAATCGCTGGATTCAAAAACCCTTTGGAGTAGGATAAAACCGCCTCGAGTCCAGAAAACTTACCAGGAATTTCCATATACATACATATGTATGTTCTTGAATCGAACTTTACAAAATCACCCAGAAGTGATAGCTGACAATACCACCACAGAAACATAATCCAAAAAAGAGAAATTCCGTAATTACTGATCTTCCTGAAACAACGAACCACCTCAAATACCTTTTGGAACCATTAACATCCAATGAACTTCAAATGACCCTCCAGGGAACTAAACGATCAATACCTGGAAATGACAAGGTTACCTACAATATGATAACATACTGCTAGTCTTAAAAATCGAATTTGTAATTTGTATGTATGTATAATACAGTCCTTTCAACCGGCAACTTTCCTCATGACTGGAGGAGGGCACTCCTCAAACCTGTTCCAAAAAATCACGAACCTGCTGTAATGTAAACTTTTCACTTGAGTCCAAATACGGCATCATATGGCCTTGGCTGCCCAGAAATAGTTTATAAATAAATTTTTTGTGGGCTATTTCGACTTAAACAAATAAAATAAATAAATAATTTGGAATTATGTGTGTAAGTGCGAGTATTTTCGAATAAACCAATTCATACGAAAGAGAAACTCCCTTAAATAACTTTTTAAATATTTTTTCTCATTTCTGCCGATGAATCAAAAAGTGAAACGTCTTTATGACACCCAATTAGGAAACTCTTTTCTGCGAACTCCCACTAAATTTGATGTTCCGCCTTATCGGTTCGCAAGCGTTTAACCATTAGTGACGAACGCATGTAAAGTGTAGTAATGTGATACTGAAGATAAAACCATACCAAACACGCGTACATACATATGTATATACATATGTATATGAACTCACTTGTACGCGCACTGAACGCGATTTGATGGAGAAAAAAATTCGGGAGGATATATCTTTTCTGGGTTCGTCTTGATTGAAAATTTATTCCTTGAACCGAACCGAAGGCAATCATTTATTCCGCTTCAGTGCACGTAATCGAAATCTAAAATTCGATAGAATCTCAGCGTATCAAATTTTTTTTCGGTAAACGTTTAACTTCCGGCAGAAGTCATTGAAGCCGAACGACCCATCTTAAGCGAGGATGGAATTGTGAATATGATGCATGAACCCATTTAAGTGGTGTTAAGTGGCTTAGAATAAGGTAATTGTTGAGTATTGCTTCCATTTTTTATGATAAGGGCAGGTTTATACCTACAATATATTGTACCATATAGCTGAAACTAAAAACTACTGATCACATCAGTCGTGTTTATGGTATATGGTATATTATTATGATTTTTTGACTTTATGGCACGACTGCAGAGAATACAAGAAATACAAGCTTCATATGTTTTGCAAGTAAAAATTATTTATTATGAATTGGTTATTAAGTTTTCAGTTAAGCACTGAAAGTGAAAATTGACGAGTTCCGAGCAAAATAAGAGTATGTTCAACATGTATATTACTCGTAAATATTATACTTGTTCGAAACGTTGTAAAATCGAAACAGTAGTTATAAAATTAATATAAATTGTTATTCTTTGATTGAGGTGAATCCTTATCCTCTTTTACTTATTCAACTAAGAAATAAAGATTTAATGGTTCTGTCATATGCGCTCGTTAAGAGTTTACTGCTGTAATGTGACGTTAATTGCCTTCAAACTCAAATGTTGAAGGCGCATTAATTCCTGCGGTTAATTCTATTTGCCAAATTTCATATTGCTTTAGATATTTAACCTTGTTCTTCGCAATACAAACTGCTATTCAGAAAATTTTCAAAATATAAAGGGTCTTTGATTAAGCGCTTCCTATATTTAAATTTGAATAAAACAAAGTGTGTGTGAGATATCATCGAAATTTTCTATTTCGTTTGAAATATTCCATCTCTCTGGCGTATAAATCAGTCTAAATTTGACCGATGGCAAGGGTTATGTTGATTTTGAGGGCCGCTGTGGCTTGTGGCTTATTCGCATAGACCTGCAACTTCAGAAAACCGCACAAGAAAGAGTCTAACGGGATCAAATCGCACTATCTCGGTGGCCAGTTCACATCATCTCCACGTGAGATGACCATGCCCACCAATCGTTCGTGCAGAATTTTCAATGTGACGCGAGCTTTGTGGCACGTAACGCGTTTTTTTTTATAATTTGCGCGCGCTCAAGGGATTAGGTACCCTTAAAACGTTTGCACATAGTGCGGGCGAAGGAAAATCAAGGAGGATGGAAAGAGAGTTACCGGTGATCGTTGGTTTTAAATGTTTGAAGATTCTAATAACTAGGAAATAGAGAGCTAGGCAGGGCATTTTAGAGTACGTCCGAAAGTGGGCTTGATGATGGGCATTCATAGCGAGACTGGTGTTACGGTTAAAGGTTTGAAGGGGCGGAATGCTACTGGCGATTTCTATGGAGCACTGGTGGCGAAAATAGCGATAAGACAGAGTGACACACTAGACATTACGTCGGTGTTCGAGTGATATTAGTATCGCCTATGAGTTTTAACACACTATTTTGGATTCTATGTAGCAGGTGCAGAGTTGTTTTGGACGCACCTGACCAGATGTAGGCGTCGTACTACGATTTCGCCTTATACATACATTGAGGCCAGATTAGATTGGGTAAAATATTTCTTACATCGCTTGAAGAAATCTAGACATTTCGCAGCATTTTTGACGAAACCGAATATGTGGTCATTCCAACGTAAGTTGTCATTGACACACGTCCGAGGGCTCTGGTTTCACCCGGTTCAGCGACGAAAATATGGCAAATAATGTCATTACCAGAGAGGGGGACCTACCGCCGTTCATTTCGAAGGAAGAGCTCCATGAGAACCTCAACACAATCAGGGCTAAGAAATCAGTGGGGACCGGTGGTATTCCGAACATCGTGCTTCGACATCTTCCTCTAGAAGCGGTGGACATTTACACCACCCCGTTTAACAATGCAATCAATAATGCACATTATCCAGGGCATTGGAAAACGGCGGTGGTTCAACCTATCCCCAAAAAGGGAAAGGATATATCCAATCCGGCGAATCTCCGGTCGATAAGTCTCCTTCCGAATATCAGTAAGGTGTTTCAAAAAGTATTCAAAAGAGCTCTGTCTAGGCGGGTTGAGGACAAACATATAGTTCCGGGTAATCAATTCGGTTTTAAGGCGGGACATGATATCTCACATGCTGCGTCTAAACTGGTGTCCGATATCCAATGGAATAAAGGCAAAAACCAATGTACTGGTGCCTGCATTGTTGACTTGGAGACACCGTATGATTAGAGGGTCTTTTCTATAAGCTGACTAGGCTGGGGATCAGTAAACCACTCTTGTACATTCTTTATAATATGTTAACCAACAGACAGTTCATCGTGAAAAATGGTGATGTGACTTCTGTTGGAATATTTCAAATTAAAAATGGTCTTCAGCAAGGCGCGGTCAATTCGCCGATCCTATTCAACATTTATACAAGCGACTTGATAGGTTCACTTCCCCATACTATTGCGTACGCAGACGATTTGATGCATACAGAACAGGTCCAAAAATCGAGGTCACTAATACTCTCTTGCAGCGTGACTTCGATAAGATAAGACGATTTTGCGATGACTGGAAGTTGAAAATCAACTTTCAGAAGTCGGAAACCATTTTCTTTAGGACGCCGTTGTCTGGAGCCTCTGGGGATACTAGAAAAAATTGGCGAAAGTTTTCGATCATTGGACAACGCGGGCAGCCTCTTGCCTGTCGAAATGTAGTCAGATACCTTGGGATCTGGCTAGATCAGTTTCTGTATTTTGATAAAAATGTAGATGCTGCTCTGGCCAGAGCCAAAGGAGCTTTTGCCCTTACAAAGAGACTGTTTTATAGCAGCCAACTCGATGCGAGGGTAAAGGTAATCTGCTACATGGCCCTTATCAGGCCCATGCTGGTATTTGATTGTCCCGTGTGGTTCAATGTGCGAGCAAGCTTAATGGAAAAGATTCGGGTGTTTGAGAGGGCTTGCCTTCGCTTGTACAGAACACTAGAGTCGGAGTACAAAAAATTTTATCGTAATGAGGTCCTTTACAACAGAGCGAACCTAATACGAGTGGACAACTTCGTAATTAAGCTGACTCGAAGACACATCGCAAGAGCAATGGCCTCGACGAATAACCTGATATCTGGGGCTTACTACCCCAACTGCCTTTACCACGAGAGTGTGCGCTCTGACGGCTTCGTTCCACCGGAAGCATTCCTCTACCTAGATCAGATAGGGTTTATCCAGGATAGATCAGCGGTCCCGTTAATCTTCCATTTCGCTCGGAAAGCTGGGGACAGGTGACTCAACTACGGCAGAGACGTCGCACACGGCAGTGTGGATCGTCTCAGGTTCAGTAGGGCGGTGGGGAATCGCGATAAGAGGGATGTCGTTCGGCAGCACCAGCATTTCCGGTGGTTGAATAATGGAGAAGATGTTTCGTCGTCGTTTCCGTCAATTACGGACCAGCCTCACTAATGAGGCAGAGCTGACCAATCTATTTGCTCTGTGAATAGCGATGGCCAGCTTACATAGGTTTAGGTTAGTATTTAAGAAATATATACATATATTAGTATATACCTTTGTATATTAGTATATACCTTTGTATATACTAATATATGTATATAATTGTGTATAATATCTATGTGTGTGTATTGTGTATGTAGGTTAGGTAGACTAAGGTTTATTTTAAGTTAGATATTAAGTTTTATAAAAAATTAAGTCCATATGCTAATCTTTTGTTAACAAGTTTTTCTTAGCCTTAAGTATAGAAAATAATTATTCCTAAGTAAAATGTAAATATAGGTGAAAGACATAGATATAAGGATTTAGAGTAGCTTAGAGTGCCTGTGTGGGACCAATAAGTTAATATAAGATTGTTAAGTAATTTTAAGCTAGCATTTAAGAATTGTTTGATTAAGATAATAAAATGCATATAAAACTAAACTGTCATTGACACACATACCGAGAATGGAAAGTTTATCGGTTTCGACGATGCAAGTGCCATCCATGGATAGTGGCTGGGTGTTTAAATTTCACTTTAACGATAGCAGACAGCATTGTGTTTTGGAGGCATTAAATTCTACTCTGTTAGTGGTTCCGCAATTAGTTATGCTGACAATATCAGAATTTAATGAGCTTAACATACGCTGCCGTTCCCGTTCTACAGCCGAAGAGCAGGGACGCTAGTCCGGGAACAAATATGAAAAGTAGAGGGTACTGTGGTCAGCAAAGGAGTATATTGGATTAGAGGTAGCAGACAAGAGATCGTTTATGAAAATTAAAAAGAGCGTCGGAGACAGAACGGAACTCTGGGGAACACTTGCATTTATTTTGTGAATATTAGACTTGAAACCATCCAAGACAACTTGAATTGAACGTTCTGAAAGGTCATTTCTAATTCATTGAAGAAGAGAGTCATCGATCCCAAAAGCACACATTTTCGACAAAAGAGCCTGATGCCAAACTCTCTCAAATCCCTTAGAAATATCAAGTGCAACTATCTTGCTTTCGCCAGATTGATGTACGATTTGGTTCCACTTTTCGGTGAGACCTGCCGTCAGATCACCAGTGGACCTGTTGCTACGAAAACCGTACTGCCAGTCATTAAAAACTTTTCGTGTTTCGAGATATTTCATGAGCTGACGATTTATCAGCATTTCCATGACTTTGGAAAGAAGAGACGTACGTGCAATGGGTCTGTAGGAGGAGAGAGAGGAAGATTCGACTTTTTTAGGGACAGACTGGACAAATTCTATTTTGCATCTTTTCGGAAAGAGTCCTAAGGAGTGGGATTGATGAAAAAGCTTACGCAGTAGTTTTACCAGCGAGGAAGATCACCTCTCCAGAAGAAGGGGAGATATACCATCTGGACTAGCGGGTTTGTGAATGTTAAGATCTTTAGGAACTCTTGCTACCACACGAGTGCGAAAGTATATTCGTCCCATTGAAGATTCGACGCACTCAAGTGTAGGCGGAGACAAAGCACAATCTGGGAGTGTTGAGCTGGCCGGAAAGTTTGCAGCAAGTAGATTGGCCTTGTCCTAAGAGCTGACAGCTGGAATGTCATTGTAAATGAGCGTTGGGATGGAGGATGAGGCAGAATTTCTAATATTTTTGACGAACGACCAAAAATGTTCACTGCCTTTGGGACATTGTAGTATTTTTTGACTAAGTTGTTTGTCTTATTGGAATTTTACACGTTTAAGAAAGGCGTTGCAGTCATTTCTGGCTCGTTTGAACTTTTTTCGATTTTCCTCAGTTGGGCTGGTCTTGAAGAACCGAAAAACATTTCTCTAACCCTAACAGCCTCTTTACAGCTCGAGTCGTACCATGCCTCTTCTTTTGGTTTGATACTCTTCATCCGATGAGAGATAAAGTTTCTCATTCACATCAGCGCAGTACTTATTAGGGTGAGAAGTTAGAAACAAGTCCAGGGTGTGGGCGGTATGACTGTCAACGTCTGGCATTCGTGTGGGCTCATTTACAAGCTGGGTTAAGTTATTTTCCGCAGCGAAGATCTCCCACACCGTCCGTTGGGTGTTGTCTGTCCAGAATGTCGAAGCTATCTAGAATTGGGTATATTGAAATCGCCCGATTTCAGTATGAGGATACAGGTATACAATTCTTTGAATGGTGTCAGACAGCGCATCAAACTCAATAAAAGTCGAATTGCTGTCCAGTTCTGGGCTTCTGTAAATAAAGCAGTAGAGGATAATCTGCTTACGGAGATGGAATTTTAACCACATGAAATTGATTTCCGAATTGTGGTGGGGTTTGGTAAGATACATCACTACCCAAGTAAATGGCGAGACCGCTGTGAGAGAAGAATAATGGCAGTAGTTCGTTGACAGGTAGTTTCAGATCTGAGTGATCTGAGACTTGTGGGGGGGGATCTACCTGTGTTTCACTAAGTGCCAAAACAGCTGGTCTGTATTTGCAGACGTGGACATACGCAGAAAAGTGATTACTTTTTAGCCCGCGTATATTGGCAAAATCCACATGTCGTTGGTGTCCATATCATCCAATTCAGGCCAAAAAAAGCTGGTAATCATCGACTTATAGCGCTCGCAGTTGACGGTGATGGCCTGGCCAATGCCGTTCTAAAATGAATATTGGCCAATGACGCCTCCAGCCCAAAATCCACACCCAACAGTGATCTTTCGGGATGCATTGGACGTTTTTGGATCTCATCTGGATTAGTATCGTCCCAAATTTGACAATTTTGTTTATTGACGTACCTATACATCCAGAAATCGCTGAAGATGATTTTTCGATGAACATTAGGGTCAGTTTCCAACTGCTCCAGAGCCCATTCAGTGAACACACGTCATTGTCTATGGTCATCTACCTCCAGCTCCTAGGTTGGTTGAATTTTGTACGAGTGCAGGCCCAACTCATGACGCTCAATTTGCCACGTTGTGGTCTGCAAACGGCCGAGTTCTTGTGAGCGACGCCATATCGACTGCCTCAGATTCTCCTGCACGCTCTCACGGACAGCGACGATGTTTTCGGGAGATGTTGCGTTTCGTCTGTGAACCAGTTGACTCAAATTTTTCCACCACACTGCGAATAGTCTTCTCGGATGGACGAAGCGCGCGGAAAGTTGCCCGAACAGAGCAGCCATTTTGATATAACAATTTTATCATTTGCACATGTTGTTGAACGCTCTGTCCGTCCATGGTGATTTGGCAAGATAGACTGAATAAGTGACAACGAATTTGACTGATGTAGCTTCAACAATATGGCCGCTGTCAACTGTGAAAGTTCGTAGATCCCTATTGGAAGACCCTGTACAATGATTTGAATCAAATAAAATTTCCCATTGACAATAAATTAATTTTTTTGAATTTAAGTTAACCGTGCTCTTAAAAATTTTAAAGTCAGTGCTCGTTGATTGGTTGGAATTTGAATAAAGTATTTTATTACTTAAGTCAATTTTCAATTACCAAATTGTGTTGCTTCATCTACATACATATACAATATATACAAGGACAATTTTCCTCTTTTTCTTGCTCTAACTTTAAATATGAGTTAGTTTTATTACTTCTAGATCTTCCTGCTTATTGCAACTTGAATAAATTCACTTGACAGGAACGCTTCCATATTATTCTAACCTTTTCAAAAATCGTTCTTCAATTCCAGAAGTTATTCGAAAATTATATGACTTAAACCATCATAATTGCCAAACTGCGTTCGCATTAGTATTGTGAACAATTTCGTACCAAACACACTCTACACGACATAATCGCTGTACGTCCGCCTGTCCACTATATGGAAAACTTTATGAAAAGATCTTAGCCTACAAAGCCAATAAGCCAGGAACTAAAGCAACAGCATCATGCATTCAAATGGAAGTCCGCTGATTGCGTTTTAAGCAGCTTTTGGCTCATCGGGTTTGTGAAGAAGCGAAATTCCTGTTGTCGAGAAGGGAGAAATAAGTCGAGAAGGGCTCATAAGACGGTCCTTACTTTTCATGGCCAACGTGCCAGAGCAATGATCAGTAATTATCGTATTTGTTCGAAAAAATCCACCACATGGATCGTAACGATGTGTATTTCCAGCAGGATTCCGCTACATGTTTGCCCATGAGACCATTGACTTACCGATAACTCAACATTACATTACGAGAGGGACTAGTTAATTGGCAACCGACATCGGACGATTTGGCGCCCTTCGACTACTTCTTGTGGGGCAATGAGAAGTATTTATTATACCACAAATTATTCAGGCAACCAATATTCAACGCGTTATTGTTGAGAAAGAGCCCCACGCAAAAGAGGATGCACTCCGCTAAAAATAACTGAAGAAGGTATATTCTTCAAGTAGTGTTCTAAACATAATGCTATAATTCATTCTTCATATTGAAGAATAATTTTAGATCCAAACTCGACTCCTGTCGGTTTTGCTTAGAAAAAAGAAAGAAAAAAGTGTCGAATCGCATGACCATGGAATCAACTTCCCCTCTAACCGAAATAATGTGATAATTGATTGATGGCTTGTGTGGGCAATACTTCAGAAACCAGAGATCGTTCAGACCCAATTCATTCAATTTTGGAAAAAAAATAGCTGGTGAACATGCTATGGTAACGTTGTCCATTCCCTTTAGCTGCCTCTCCACCTTCATCTTCGTAAAAGTACAGGTCAATTACCATACAGTAAGCTTTATGGGATGCATTGGTTTTTCGTGAATCTAATATGGGTTTTCCGGTCCCCAGAAATGACAATTTTGGTTATTTATGTACCAATACATCCAACAATGAACTTCATCGGAAAATATCAAATTCGAACACAAATTGTACTGGCACTCCAACATCCAGTTAACAAATCGTCGACGTTATAGATTGTCCAAAGGCTTCATTTTTTATGTAATTTGGATTTTATAGGAGCGCAAATGAAGATCAACTTTTAAAATTTTCCATAAAGTGCCATAAGTGAGGACCAATTGTTGACTTCGGTGACGAATTTATGTGCATGGTCTGTTTTGAACACTTTCCCTCATGGTGGTGATGTTTTGGCGTATGCGTTCTGGCCGAACATGCCGATATGGAGTTTGAGCCGATACCAGTTTTTTCAAAACGCTACACCATCGCATGAATCTTGTCGCCCATTTTTGTAATAAGTTTGAATAACAAAAATGCTTTGTTGCATTCTAAACGAATCCATAACTAAAATTGCCAAAGATTGTATGACATTCGTCAAAAAGATCAACCATATTGGTTTCAAGTCTGATATTCATCAAATAATTCTGATGTGCCCCGTGGCTCCGTTCTGTCTCCGACACTCTTTTTAATTTTCATCAACGATCTCTTGTCTGCTACTTCTAATCCAATATATTCCTTTGCTGAGGACAGTACTCTCTGCTTTTCATATTAGTACCTCTCTCTTTGATTCCAGGTCTAATATACGTTTTAGTGAGCAGGTTTTCGTTCGCTTGTAACTAAGAATAATCTTCCATCCATCGTTAGTACTACTTATCCTTGCCTGTTGGTATATTTTCACCATCGATAGTAGCAACAACATGGGTCAGCGAGTAACCAACTAGGCTCAGTCGCTCATAGACTTCCGTGGAGATTAAACGTGTTTCGGCTTATAAAGTAAAAACAGTGAATTAAAAAAGAAATTTAATAATAAGTGTTTTAAAAATTAAATCGTCAAGTACCTCGGTAGCCTTATGCTAGTGGCGGCGACTGGCATGGGGCTAACTACCCCAATTATGTGTATCACTAGAGAGTGTGCTTTGACGGTCTTATTCCGCCAGAAGCATTCTTCTACCTCGATATGAAAGATCTGATCCAGGACAGATTAGCGGTGCCGCTAATCTTCCATGTCGCTGGAACAGATGCGGACTGGCGACAGTACTACGACAAAGACGTCGCATATGTCAATGTGGAGCGTCACCGGTTTAGTATGGGGAATTTTGCTCAACAGCGCCAATAATTTTGGTGGCTTGGTGAAGGAGGTGAAGCTTCTTCTTCGAATTCCTCTAGTACTAGATAGCTTCACTAGGAAGCTAAGTCGATTAACATAGACATAGCGCCACTTGTCAATAAAAGCTAGTGAATGCTAGCTGTACATCTTTTGACAGTTACTTACCGAAGTTTCAGTCATTTTGAATGCGCCGTTTTTAGTTGACAGTCGTTTGAGTGAGTCGATGTGAGTGTTTTTTTTGAAAATGGAAAAAATTGAGTATCGAGCTGTTATTAAATTCTTGTTTTTGAAAGGTACTCGTAATACGCCTACGCAAATCAAAAATGAGTTGGACTCTGTGTATGGGGACTCTGCACCATCATTTACCACAGTGAAATTTTGGGCAGCTGAATTTAAACGTGGCCGTAAGAGCTTGGGAGATGATGAACGTTCAGGACGTCCAAAAAATGCAACCACTGACGATAACATTGCTAAAGTTCACCAAATGATGTTAGAAGACCGTCGAATTAAAGTGAGAGAGATAGTAGAGGTTATGAAAATGTCAAAAGAACGTGTTTGTTACAGCAAGATTTAGGCATGAGAAAGCTGTCCGCGCGTTGGGTGCCGCGTTTGCTTACGTTAGACCAAAAACGTGTTCGACTGAACATTTCCAACGCTCTGTTGGCGCAGTTTAGGCGCAATTAATCCGAGTTTTGGCGCCATATAATTACTGTAGATAAAACTTGGATACACCATTATACGCCCGAAGCAAAAGTTCAGTCAAAACTGTGGACTGTAAAGGGCGAGCCGGCTTCAAAAAAGCAAAAACTGGTTTTTCGGCTGGGAAAGTGATGGCGACGGTTTTTTGGGATAGCAAAGGAGTTGTCTTAATCGATTATCTTCAAAAAGGAAAAACCATTACAGGAGCATACTACGCATCATTACTTGCTAAGCTGAAGGCAGAAATTGCCTGTTTCACCAAGACAACGCGCCGTCTCACACCTCAGCAGTTGCCATGGCGAAAATCCATGAATTACGGTTTGATCTGCTTGACCATCTGCCTTATTCACCAGGTCTAGTCCCAAGCGACTTGTTGTTGTTCCCTCATCTAAAAACTGCGCTTGAAGGACAGAGATTTTCGTCAAATGAGGAGGCAATCACTTTCGTGAACAGTTATTTTGCAGAGAAAAACGCCAAGTACTATTTGGACGGGTTACAGAGATGGGAGCATCGCTGGGAGAAGTACTCGTATGTAGAGTTACAAGGAGACTATGTAGGAAAATAAAAAAAATTTTGAGAAAAAATGTCTTGTATCATTGTTCGGTCGGAAACTTTTCAGGCAACCCTCGTAGATATGTAGATTTAGTTCATATGAAATAGTTTGTAAGTTTTTTGTTACTGAGATATGTTTTTTTAGTTTTAATTGTAGGTACTTAATGCAGAAGGAGGTAGAAAAAGATAATTTTTAACTTATTGAAGCTAATTCTTAAGTGTTTTTTGTAAGAGTTAATTAACAATTAAAAATAAAATTGCATTTAAAAGGAATTGAACCAACTCGGCAAGCAATTGTCGGTTCCCAGGTTTAAATCCCCGTGTAAAAACATATTCTTTTTTTTCTCCTTTCAATTGTTCTAGTTTCTACATCGCGCGATCCGACGCCATGGTATCGTATGATATTCCTTCGGTAAGGATCAGCGGATGCGGACAATCAGGAGATGTGGTCTGATCTGATGAAACAGTTGAACAGGTGGTACGAGTTTGAAGAAAACAGGCGGCTCATAGGTTGTGGGAAAATTTGAGGGTTGGGATTGAAATTGAACCGGTCTAATCTCGCGTCTACTGTTCAAGTGTCCGAGCTCTGATTAAAACTGTTCGTCTCCCCCATCTCTTCTCGTTGTGAGCGAGCGATTAGTGGGTGTCTCTGGAGATTAAACAAATGTGTTTATAAGGTTTAGTAATGAACGTTTTCCTCCATATAAATGCTGGATTGCTAGGCTGATTTTCCGATATATCCCGAATGCGATTTTCTTCCTTAACTACTTCCTTAACTACTTCCTTAACTACTTACTTAAGGTGGGCTACAGTCCAGGGTGAACCCGAACAAGCATCTCCAACCAGCTTGATCATTAGCTAGCTGCCTTCAGTTTCGCACACGAAGTTGGTTAACGTCCTCTTCCACTGGCGTGCGCCACCTGAGTCGCAGTCTTCCTCTATTGCACCGTCCCTCGGAGGTGAATTCGAAGACTTTTCAGACCGGAGTATTGATGTCCATCAGCGTTACATGACCCAGCCATCTCAGTCGGTGGACCTTCACCATTTTGGTTCTATGCCGATGTGCAATCCGCAGAGTTCATCATTGTAGCTCCTACTCCGCTCACCGTCTATGCAAACGGCTCCGAAAATCACCCGAAAAATTTTCTTCTCAAAGCAGCCAAGAGCTTGGCAAGAATTATTCTTCTTTCGATCTCAGTGCCGATGCCGTTGTCTGAAATGATAGCGAAGCCTAGGTAGACAAAGTCCTTATCTACCTCAAAGTCATATCTGTCGAGGGTGACGTTCTGTCTAAGACGTCAATGTTGAGTGTCCTTTCTTGTTGACACATAACATGTACTTGGTCTTGCCCTCATTGTCTGCTCAACCCGTCTTCAGCACTTTCGCGTCAATACTTGAAAAAACGCCACTGGCATAATGCTGCTTTCTTCCGATTATGTCAATATCATCGGACTGTGCGAGTAATTGGATGGACGCTTGAAAAATTCTGCTTCTTATGTTGGGGTGTGAGTTTTGCACTATTCTTTCGAGAACGATGTTGAAGAAATCGCAAGCGCATCGACTTGTCTAAATCCTTTTTTGACATCAAAGGTCGCGGTGAGTTCTTCAGCGACCTTGATAGAGCAGTGCGCATTCTCCATCGCCATTCTGCACAAACGGATGAGCTTGGAAGGGATACCAAAACTAGACATTGCTCTGTATAGCTCGCCTTTCTATATGCTGTAATAAGCGGCCTTAAAATGGATGAATAGGTGGTGTATATCGATTTGGAACTCATGGGTTTTTTTCTAAGATCAGACAGCGGTATTTGATTCGTCATTGCCGTGAAACAGTCCACAGAAATACTCTTTCCAAATTCTCAACATCGACTACGGCTCTACTACTATGTTCCCTTGTTCGGCCTCTATAGGCTTCAGTGGCATGTTTTATTTTACCTTTTGGTACTTAGCTTAGCTGCACATGCTTGCCAGCATTCATCTACAAAACGGGGTTTTCGTTGGTCGTTGGCCGTTGATCGAGTGAAACCCAGCACATCAGATGCGGCATTTCTGATGGCTTTTTGCAATATTGCCACTGATCTTCGATACCTGATGCTCAGGGCAGAGGGCCTCTTAAGAGAGGGAGACTCTAGCCAAAGAATTTGTGGATTTGTTGCAATTGTAGCCGTCCGATGTCAAATTTACTCACATTTAGCTTTGCGATGTTCGGGATATCCGCAACCGTACCTTGGCTACAACAAGATAATGATCCGGGTGGTTATTGGCCCTTCGGAAAGTTCGGACATCCACAATACTGGAGGAATGGTTGACGGTTGATTCATCACGAGTTCTCCAAGTCCTCTTATGAGGCCCGCGTGCTAGCTATGACAATGTTTCGCACCGCCACAAATCCTATTAGCCAGAAATCGTTATCGGAGGGTGTCGTACAGGCTATTGTTTCCAAAAGTACTATCAAAGATGCCCTCTCTTCCTAACTTTGCATTAAAATCGCGGAAAGCAATTTTAATATTATTGCTAGGGCACTGTTCGTAAGCCATCTTTGTTGTCGTTATCTTTCTCCTCTGTGGTGGCGTGCGCCCATATAAGATTAAGGCTGGCAAATTTGCCCTTTCCGAAACATACGAGTATATACCATCAGTAAGCAATGCACATTATTTTTATTAACCCATATAATATTAAACATATTTCTTAGTGTAGTTCTGAATTCTAAATCAAATAAAAAAAAGAGAATATCCTACTTACATGTTGCATGGTCTTTAATTGTAGATACGTTTTTACGCCTGTAGAAGGCAACTGGATATATATCCCAGCGCTCGTCTACAATAATATTCCAGCTGTCAGCTCCTTCGATCAGGCCAATCTGCTTGCTGCATACTCTGCGGCTAGCTCAACACTGCAAGATTGTGCTTTGTCTCCACCTACACTTGAGTTCGTCGAATTTTCAATGAGACAAATCCACTTTCGCGCTCATGTTGTAGCAAAATTTTTTAAAGATCTTAACATTCACAAACCCGCTGGTCCTGATGGCATATCTCCCCTTCTTCTGAATAGGTATTCTTCCACATTGCCGAAACCACTGCGTAAGCTTTTCCATTTTTTTTTTTTTTATAATTTACGCGCGCCTAAGGGGTTATGAATACCCTTACACTGTTGCCATGGCGCGGGCGGAAAGGTAGAAGGAGGAGAAAGGAAAGTTTGTGATGTAGTGGTTTGAAACTCAGGTGTTTTTGGTTTCGATATTGACTCTCCAGGGGTGGGAGTCCGAATAGGACGGAGAGAATTTCTTCACTCGGAATAATTCAGGGTTGTGAATTTTAACGGTTGTTTTTGTGTTTGAAAACCCTACAACAGCCAAATCTACATGTCAGTGTTATGCCTTCACATGCAGATTTTTCTGACTGAGTTCCAATTACACAAATGAAAACTTGTTGTGGCTAGGATTCGAACCTTGACCTTCCGAGTGAGAAGCGATAGCTAGTACCACTACACCACGGCTTGTACTCTTCATGTCTCTCCCAGTAGATAGAAAACAGCATTTTGCCAGCCCGTCCCTAAAAAAGGCGAATCTTCTTCTCTCTCTTCCTACAGACCCATTGCATTTACGTCCCTTCTTTCCAAGGTCATGGAAATGCTGATAAACCGTCAGTTCATGAAATATCTCGAAACACAAAAACTCCTCAATGACCGGCAAAACGGTTTTCGTAGCAACAGGTCTACTGGTGATTTAATGGCATGTCTCACCGAAAAGCTGAACCAAAGCGTACATCAATCTAACGAAAGCAAGATAGTTGCACTTGATATTTCTTAGGCATTTGACTGAGTTTGACATCGGGCTCTTTTGTCGAAAATGCGTACAATTGAGACCGAGGACTATCTTCTTCGACATATTAGAAACTACCTTTCGGAACGCTCAATTCAAGTTATGTTGAATGGGTTCAAGTCTAATATTAACAAAATAAATTCTAGTTTGCCCCAAGGCTCCGTTCTGTCTCCGACACTCTTTATAATTCTCATCAATTATCTCTTGTCTACTACTTCTAATCCAATATATATATATTCCTTTGCTGACGACAGCACTGTCTGCTTTCCATGTTCGTTTCCGAAACTCACGTCTCTTCACTTCGGCTGTAGAAAGAGAAGCCAGCGTATATTACGCTCATTAAATTCCTATATTAGCAGCATAACCAATTTGGGAACTATCAATAGAGTGGAATTTAATGAAAAGATTTCATTGAAAACACAATGCTGTCTGCTGTCGTTAGAGCGAAATTTGAACACACAGCCATTATCCATTAATGGCACTCGCTTCGTTGAAACCGAAAAACTTTCCATTCTCGGTCAATTGCAATTTTTTTTGGAATGGCCACATATTCGATTTCGCCAAAAATTCTGCGAAATGTCTAGGTTTCCTCAAGCGATGTAAGAAATGTTTAAGCCCCTCTGATCTGACCTCAATATATAAGGCGTTTTTCCGCCCGAAATTGGGACTCACATCTGGTCAGGTGCTCCTAAGACCTATTTGCACTTGCTAGATAGGATCCAAAATCGTGCGGTAAAACTCATAGGTGATGACAATGACGGTAATTCGACACCCTCGAAAACAGACGTAATGTCTCCTATCTCACCTTGTTGTATCGCTATTTTCACCACCAGTGCTCCACCGAAATTGCTAGTAGTATTCCACCCATTCTAAATTTTAACCGTAACACTCGTCTCACTATGAATGCTCATCAGTATACCCTCACGCCTACTTTCGAACGTACTCTGAAATATCGTGTCTACAGGGTACACACGCGCCTATTACAAAAAAAAAAAAAAAATGTATTATAGTTATTAGGTCCATCTTTGCGTATATCAGGTAGAAGGCATTCGACAAGAACTGCCATCCCTTCAACCCCTCTACGGTCCAAGGGATAGTTTGTATCGGGATCTTAGTGTCGCTAAAAATACATCCATGGTGTCGATGGAGGCCATGCACGGTCTAATCCTGCTAGATCTTTTCCGCATTATTGAGTCTTAGATTACACTTAGAATAAGTTAATTCCTCATGCTTTTCGGATGGGGTCCGCCTCTCTAGACCCATAAAATCCGAATTCATTTTAGTCGGATAAATTTTAATCCAATTATAAATAAGGAATTTACTATCTAAATTTCTTACAGAACTGACTGAAAAATCAGATAGTTACCAATGAGAGAGAACATTCCGTCATTATGGATCTATGAAATACCTTTAGTCAACCGTTCTTTAAGAATTGGTAAATTTATGATGGAACAAAGCCACCATATGGCGTACCAATGTGAATACATTGGCAATGGCTATGAACCTATGCTCTGTATATGACAAGAAAAAAACAGTGTGGTAAATGTTCACTTCGTATAGTATGTCTGGTGTCATCAGCTGGTTTGCGTCCTGACTGGACTGGTCTTGCTGATAGAAGAAAGATAACTTTCAATAAGTTAGAGGAGAAAATTTGCGCTGATTCATATTCTTATCTGGAAAGCTTTAAGTAAGAGGTCTCTAAACATTTCGTTGGGCTGATTTTTCCTCAGCCACCCAAATACCTTAACTAACATAGGTACCCCACCCACGATGGCGCGGCGTCCAGACGAGAAACTTGTTGTGCATACAATCTAGTAATCATTTTCCTAGATGAGCTTCCGCATCAAACCATTCTTCGATGGTAAAATGTCTGTATTCACAAAATTGCATTAGATACAGTTATTGCGAAATTATTGACGCAACGAAGCCATTTACCAAAACAATCAAACTTCTCTTAAATTATTCAGAAATAAGCATTCCTTTACTACCAAGCATGTTCCTCAACCAAAAATTAAAGCAAATACTTTACGTTGCCATCTGAAGCAGACAGTATAAATAAATTACAAATGACGGGTACATCCAAGGTTTGCAGAAAAGTTGATTTTAAAGCAATTACCGGAGCAGCAACCACTTTTCTAACATAAATATAAAACGCGAAAAAATTTAGAAACAAATAAATGCAAATATCCGCTTTGCAGCTTAAAGGGTTTTTGAAATAGATGTCCTGTCTAGACCAAATACAAAAAATCTTGGAAGAAAACTTTTGGGTAATAAGTAAAGAAGATTATTTCTGTTTCGGAATGTTACGAATTTGTAGTTTGAAGCTGTAGTTTAGATTAAGAACGAATATGTAGAATGAGTAACGGTGAAAGGGAATTATGATTCATAGAGTAAGAAAGAACTGAACAAAGTGGGGAAATCAATTCTGAGTGCAAAACTTTGATATCTTAAATTACCTACTTCACAAATATATGTTTTGAAACCTATGCGATATTTTTTTTTTAGTATAAAAGTAAAGTAAAGGAAACCAAATTAATTTTTTTCGTATGAATATAATTACGACACCTTTTACACCCTTGGACATCAAAGTCTGGCACACAATTGTTCCATTTATTAGGTGTAAGGAAAGGTTGTGTCAACGTTTGCTCTAAATTTCTGTGTTCAAAATATCGAGCTGAGCATAAAAACGATTTGCTTTTCCCGTTTCCCAGCTTACAGTACACCAGATCCTTGTGGTTTTTCCAACAACATGGCTGTTGAAAATGTACATACATATATATATTGAAGCGTATAGATATTATTGTTGCATACACTGTATTCTACAAAGCTATACATATTTATATGAATGCTTATGAATAGTAATGTTAGCCAAATCTCTCAATCTTATTTGTTTTGGTGATTTTAGTTCATCATTTGGGGTCACTAGACAGGTGAATATCTGTTGTGTATTGTAATATAATTTGTAAGACATATTTTGTTTTTTGGAATTAAAATTTCTTGAAGTCTAAATCGGCCCATGTTATTTATTAATATTCTGAATTCGGGTGAGCTTATTTTAAAATCTGGTTCCGAAACCTGGGAGCGCAGAAGTTTAACGAATAATCGAACCTAAGTTGAGAATTTAATTTAGAATAAGTTGGGCTGAGACCATAAACCACACCAAACAGTCAATCTTTGTGGATGCATTGTTGATTGGCTTAACAGTTATGGATTGTACTCGCTCCAATAATGGCAATTTTACTTGTTGACAAAATCGCTGAGGCACAAATGAGCCTCCTCCGATTTTTTGGAGAAAATCCGGATCTCCGGCCAACATTTCCAGCACCCAATTAGCGATCTTACGGCGTTGTCAATGGTCGTCTGGCTTCAATTCTTGTGTCAGCACAATCCTATACTGTGTGGGCCCCTAATTCAGTGGCAAAATAAGCCGAGTTGACTCTCTGGCGATGCCCAATTCAGCTGATCGGTGCCAAATCGACATTTCTGGGTCTTCTTCGATACTGGCCGCTACGGCGGCTGTGTCATATCAATCTCTTTCTAATTTTTCCACCGAGCGATGTATTGCCTTCACACTGAAACCATGATGATGACCGATCTCACGACGAAATTTACGTTGCGTATTTACAACTGAGCCGGAATTTCGACAATATTTCTTAATAACTTCCGCATGTTCGGCAAGTTTAAAATGATGCATGACGAAATGGAAAACCTTACTGATTATTTTGACAGCTGGATGTCATTGGTAACTTTGACAGCTGATGAAATATAGCAATTGAAAAAACTGTCATTGCTATCTGGTCACCCTTTATTACAATTGGGCCGAAAAGTTAGAATAAATGCTGCGAGACAATTTTTCTTAAATTATTTTCGGAGTCTTGGAAACTGATTTTTTTCTGAGAGTTTTTCGTTCTATTTACATATATATTATATATAGAAATATATAATATTATAAATACATTGTATATTAATATTTTGTTAATAACATTTGGTATATGTGGTTACCAATTAGCCTTGGGGTTCGAGAATATGATATTTTTCCTTCATTAAAAACTAATTTCATGCGATAGGTAATTATTTTTCTCATTTTATTTTGTTCTTAGTAGAAGTGACAACTTGTTCATATATCTCACCTTGTATGGGAACTACAATACAATAAGTCCATCTTACGAAAGTGGCTTTATTTCTATCTGCGTGGAAACTTAGTCCAGTAAATTTCTTTGTTTCCGGGAAATTATTCCCTGCTTGGCGACGAATTGATAACCTGGGGTCTTCGATCGCACTGTAGTTTAAGCCGGCTATACATACTTCTGTACTATATTCTTTGATGAGCACACAGTACGAGTACTCACCGCATGCAAATTTATACATGATTGGATTAGTAACTTACTCGTAGATATGTTAGTAAGTTGCCTTCATTAGGTAATATTTGCTGCCTTTCTAAGGTAACTCCGAACGGCTAATCTGAAACTACTATGTAGTCAGCAGTTTGTAATACTGAAATGGGATTAAAAAATTATTTAATTTCTCTGAAACATTTCTTCTAAAAACTTGCTAAGACGTACATATTTTTGTATTTTGTTTACAAAGCGAATATTTCACATAGCACCTGTACTCGTACAAGATGTACGATTTGAGGGGTTAAGAAATACCCGTAAAGTTAAGCTAGTCAATTTGTTTTTCTCTATGTTAGTAACCAGTATGTTTACTGTTGTCGTATTTAAATAAAGATGTTTTTTTTTTTATAATCAATAATCAACGCGCTGAAGGGGTTTTTGTACCCTTAGAATGTTCGTACACAGCGCGGGCGAAGGAAATTTAGGGAGGAAGAAAAGACAGGTACCGATGTCCATTGTTTTTAAATGTGTGTAAATTATAATGACCAGAAAACACAGAGATCGGCAGCGAGTTGTACGGCTTAGGAAAGAATCACGATATTTTAGAGTACGTCCAAAAATGGGCTTGAGAGTATACTGATGAGCATTCATAGCGAGACGGATGTCGCGGTTGAAAGTTTGAATGGGCGGAATGATACTGGGGATTTCAATGGAGCACTATTGGTGGAAATAACAAAGTGAGACAGGAGACATTACGTCGGTGTTCGAGAGTGTCAGTTGATTGACTGATATTAGTATCAGCAATGAGTTTTACCGCACGGTTTTGAATCCTATCTGGCAGATAGGATCATCGAATCTATCCGACATCGAATATGTGGTCAATCCAACGTAAGTTGTCACTGACACACATACCGAGAATGGAAAGTTTATGAATTTCGCTTTAATGACAGCAGACAGCATTGAGTTTTGGAAGCATTGAGGTTTGGAAGCATTGAATTCCAATCGGTTGATAGTTCCCCAATTGGTTATGCTGTTAATATCGGAATTTAATGAGCTTAATACACGCGGCCGTTCACATTTTACATCCGAAGAGCAGGGTCGTGAGTCCGGGAGCGAATATGAAAAGCAGAGAGTACTGTCATCAGCAAAGGAATATATTGGATTAGAAGTAGCAGGAAAAAGACCATTGACAAAAATTAAAAAGAGTGTCGGAGACAGAACGGAGCCCTGGGGTACACCAGCACTTATTTTGTGAATATCAGATTTGAAACCGTCCAAGACAATTTGAATTGACAATTCCGAAAGGTAATTTCTAATCCATTGAAGATGAGAGTCAATTTTGAGATTTTGAATTGTATTCTCTTCAAAAAGAAGACTTCGGAATCACATTTTGTTAAAAAACAAAAATCTAGATTGGTTCATTTTATTTCTGATCCACTAATTTAATATACGAGGTTTGTCTGTTCCGACCGAAAAATGATAGAAGACATTTTTTCTCAAATTTTTTTTTTATTTTCCTACATAGTCTCCTTGTAACTTTACACACTTCTCCCAGCGATGCTCCCATCTCTCTAACCCGTCCAAATAGTACTTGGCGTTTTTCTCTGCAAAATAATTGTTCACGAAGGTGATTGCCTCCTCATTTGACGAAAATCTCTATCCTCCGAGCGCAGTTTTTAGATGAGGGAACAAAAAGAAGTCGCTTGGGGCTAGATCTGGTCAATAAGGCAGATGGTCAAGCAGTTCAAACCGTAATTCATGGATTTTCGCCATGGCAACCGGTGAGGTGTGAGACGGTGCATTGTCTTAGTGAAACAGGATTTTCTTTTTCTGGAAATGTGGCCGTTTTTCCGCAATTTCTGCCTTCAGCTTGGCAAGTAATGATGCGTAGTATGCTTTACTTTTTGAAGATAGTCGATTAAGATAACTCCTCTACTCGAACTATCCCAAAAAAATAGTCGCCATCACTCTCCCAGTCGAAAAAAACAGTTTTTGCTTTTTTGGAGCCGGCTCGCCCTTTGCAGTCCACTGTTTTGACTGAATTTTTGTTTCGGGCGTATAATGGTGTATCCAAGTTTCATCTACAGTAAAAAACTCGGATTTATTGCGCCTAAACTACGCCAACAGAGAGTTGGAAATGTTCATTCGAACACGTTTTTGGTCTAACGTAATCAAACGCGGCACCCAACGCGCGGACAGCTTTCTCATGCCTAAATCTTGCTGTAACAAACACGTTCTTTTGACATTTTCATAACCTCTACTATCTCTCTCACTTTAATTCGGCGGTCGTCTAACACCATTTGGTGAATTTTAGCAATGTTATCGTCAGTGGTTGCAGTTTTTGGACGTCCCGAAATTCATCATCTCCCAAGCTCTTACGGCCACGTTTAAATTCAGCTGCCCAAAATTTCACTGTGGTAAATGATGGTGCAGAGTTCCCATGCACAGAGTCCAACAATTTTTGATTTGCGTAGGCGTATCGCCTTTCAAAAAAAAAAATTTAATAACAGCTCGATACTCAATTTTTTCCATTTACTCAAAAAACACTCACATCGACTCACTCAAACGACTGTCAACTAAAAACTGCGCGTCCAAAATGATTGAAACTTCGGCGAATAACTGTCAAGATACACAACTAGCGTTCACTAGCTTTAAGTGACGTGTGGCGCTATCTTTACGTTGCGATCGGTAATATTTCAGACAACCCTCGTATATTGCGTTTGAAAATATTTGGATATTAATTGCATAAAAATATTATTTAATTCAATTAAACCTTATTACATTTTAAGAAAAATACATATACATATCTTGTAGACACGTGTTGATGCACTACAAATTAGGTGGAAACAGAGTTGCATTGACAGAAGAGTAACTTTATTAAACAAAACAAATGTTGCAGCTACTCGATGGCTTGTGTCTAATATACATAATTACAACAGTCCTCCTCCTATCGTCAACTGTTAGTATCCAAAACGCAATGGTTGTTTCACTATTCTTTCGTACCTCGTAGCTTGCTTTTGCGTTGGTTGCTGATATTGTTGTTTGGTTTTCCTTTGGTGTATGATGTTTGTTGGAGGTCTTGAGTATTATAGTAGGTTGGACACCAGCACTAGAATCTAACGAAAATGGATGGGAGCCATCGCAATCGGATGTGTCGTCTATATTCGTTCTTTGTGATATTGTTACGTTTGATGCTGGAATATTAGTCACTGTCTCCTTAGGGTCGTTGAAAAATCCTGTGCCCTTTTTAACTCGGTTTCTTATTTTATCCAAATGACGTCTAACGATCTGCTTTTCCATCGTATTAATCACATACGATACAGGTCCGATTATTTCAACAATTGTTCCAGTTGTCCATCTTGATCCACGAGAATAATTGCGGATAAATACTGAGTCTCCAATATTAAAACACCTTCATTTTCTGCTGGGGTCTCCAGCTGCCATATACAATAATTACTACCGTTTACGTTATCTGGATGCAAGTCATCTACAGCTGTTCTTAATCTCCATTCCATCAATCACTCAGCTGGTGTTTTTCCAGTTAAAGAATGGGGTAAAGTATGTTGCTTAAAAGCAATTTGCGTATCCTACCATTTTCTTAGCCTGCCCACACCTGGAGGGATGGTAGAATGCAGTCGTTCCATTACTTTTGTAGAAATTTCTTAATTCATCCGAAACAAATGGTGTCCCATTGTCCGAAGGATAAATACGATTTTAACTTCAAGCCATTTGGACATGGAGTCCACCATTGGTGGATGAACAGTTGTGGCGCACTGGGCGCATTTGGATGATTCCACTGGCACTGCTCGCACATCTTAGCTGTTTGTTCGATCTGTTGACTTAAATTAGGCAACCAAACGTTGCTCCGAACTAAAGCCTTCATAAGACTCATACCGGGGTGATTACCATGTTGCAACTTTGAAATCTGTTTCTGGTAAGTTGGCGATACTACGACACGACTACCCCATAGGATACATCCTTTCTGTGTGGATAATTCCTTTCTTCTTTGAAAGAAAGGCTGATAGATAGTGTAAATGTTCGAAGGCCAACCATCTCATAACTCTTGAGGATTCGGGATCATTTATCGTTTCCACTAAAATTTTGTTCTCTCTATGTAATTAAAGTAAAATTACCCTTTTCCAGGAGTAATATTCCAGCGGATTCATTTACCATATCCTCGACACATTTTAAGGGCAACCTACTAAGATAATCAGCATCATAATCGTAAGCAGCCAATAGTAAACACCATCTTAACATTCGTGGTGAAATCATAATTGGAATAGTTTTTTCCTTGTTAAACCGACCCAATAAAGGCTTATGGTCGGTTACAATCACATGTCTACCAGTTGTATACTGATGGCAATGCTTTATGCCGAAAATGATTGCCAATGCTTCTTTATCAATTTGCCCATAACTGCGCTCACTTAAAAATAGTGTACGGGAAGCATATGCAATCGGTTGTTCATTTCTTTCCCTATCTTGATGAGCTAATACAGCGCCTATGCGATACGGTGACGCATCGCGTGAAAGCACTAATGGTTTACTTTCATCGAAATGAGTAATTACCTTGTCAGATCTCAGCAAGGCCTTCAACTCGTTAAATATTGTACTTTACTATGCTCCTCTGTTCATATCCAATTTACATTTTTGGCTAATAGTCGATGAAGGTTTTCGGCTTTAGTGGATAAAAACTTATTGTACAATTTGAATATCCCTAAAAAGGATTGAAGTATTTCCTTGCTTTCGAGAATAGATACTTCTGAATTGCTTCCATTGCTTTATTTGGAGCAATATCTGCACCGGATATATGAAACCTCAGAAAATCGATTTTGGGCTTACCAAACATGCATTTGGACTTTTGAACTGTAATATTTTCTTATTTCAATTAGCTCAGGACTTTCTCTAGGTTCTTATTAAGTGAAATCTCATCCGCCCCTGAGGTAAGAAAAGGTTTAACTCCCGGTATTCCATCCACAAGTTGTCCATAAATCTTTAGAAAATTCCTGGGGCCCTCATATGCTAAAAGGAAGACTTCTTTCTGTAAACAAACCTTTATAGGTATTTAACGTGAGTAGTTCAGTGGAAGTTCCGTCAACGGATAATTGTTGAATTGTTGAAGGTCTAATTTGGTGAGTATTTTTACGGATGATAGAGAGGCTATCACATCAGAATACTATGACAAAGGGCGCGTGTTAGTTTTTATGATTGAACCGACTGCACTACGATAGTCACCACAAATTTTCATTAACTCATTGTTTTTAAGGAACGGAACTATAGGGGTTACCCATCGTAAAAATTCTACTGGGTCAAGGATTTGTGGCTACACCAAATTACTGGTTTCGTCCTCAACCAGTTTTTTAAAGCAAAAGGTATCTGACGATGCTTTAAGAATATGGGTGTTGTTCCTGGAAGCACGTCGATGCTAACCGGTGATCCGACAAAAGCGCCTAAATCATCATTGAATACCACTGCGTATTTTTTTCCCAATTTACGTTCGTTCCTAGTAAGTGCACTCCCTGGATAGATATACCCAGTGGATTATACCAGTCACGACCCAACAGACTCCGTCCGCCGCCTGCTACAATAATAACCGCCAGATTATGTTCAATGTTTTAATAAATAACTTTTAGCCAATTTTTCGTTAGACCATGTTTGGAGAATAAGTGATGAAATATGGAGGTGCTCCCAAATCTACATCAAACTCTTGGGTGGTGTCACTTACCATCAATTTTTAATTACCTTTGCTTAATGAGTGTCGCCTATACTCTTAATCTCGTAAAAAGTGCTGCTTGCTAAATCTTCCTCTTCTACGAGACTTGGCTCTTGCACAACGTGAATCTAGTACGGAAGGATTTTCTGCTTACTTACTCCCCCTTTCTTATAGTATGCACTACTGGAATGGGCCGGCCTTTAGTTGACAGAAGTCGCAAGTTTTATATTTGAAATAACATTTGTCAACGGATACACTCGATTGCAAACGTTCGCTCTTCTGTCTAGGTTTTTATGTTGTGTTCAGACTGCCATTACTTTATTGGTGTCGGGTACATCGAGAACCTTTTGATATACTGTTTCATGAGCCAAAGCTAGTTCATAGTCTCTCTCTTTCAGACTGAAATCAGACCTAAATATCGTGGTTGGTTATAACGGTTTATCAATAATGGCAATTATTTGAGCTTTGAGCTTAAGAATTTTGGCGAAGTGTTATTGTCTAGGGCTATGTACTTGTATACGGAGTTATGTTTTGTTCGTGAATTGTACAGTAGCTATTGAGAATTCTTCATCGTTTACCTTTTCGCATACAAGAAATTTTCTAAGATGATTTTATATGGAAGGTGTTCGTAATCTCTCATGATTTTGGCTCTATTAAACGGGGCTGATAATAAAAACCGTTTTCTGAAGCCCTGGTTTAGTGCTTAAATAAATGCAAAAACAATACACAATAATATAATATGTATGAATAAATATGCATAATATGACGCAATAGGAAAGTTACTTTCATCAGGAATCAGAAAATTGTCGTTGCCCGGAGGCAATTTTAGTTCCTCCTCCCCCGTATGCAAAAAAAAATGATTATTGCTTTAAATATACTTCGAATGTGGAATATGCAGGGTTCAGTTTCAGTTTCAATTTCAGTTTCAGTTTATATGCATTTTTATTGTATCACTTAATATACTCTTACTTGCTAGACAAAAAAATGCTTAAAAATTAGCTTAATGAACTTAAAATTATCTTATTCTAACTTACTGGCCCCATGCGGGCACTCTAAGTTAAACCTAGCACTTAAATTATGTCTTTCGACGTATCTTACTATTATACTATACTACGAGTATTTATGGAATATGCAGGGTATTCCGAATAAAGTGTCGGAAGCCTTATTGGGTGATACGTTGACATATTTTGAGAACAAAAAAATGGATTGATGGGAAAAGGAGGTCAGGAATGCGATATATAGAGGTTCTAGGCAAAGTCCTATTTTGCCTCTCGTTGTACACTGAACATGACATCTTTGGAATTTATGCTTGCGTGGTTAGTAGTGTATCATAGTAACGTTATCTTTGGTTCCTGAAGTGGGTGCTATTTTCTGCTCAGGAGTGCGAGTAGTAATCCCATTTTGATCCTACCCAACAAAGTTTTCATTTACAAAATGTTATTCCTGAATTTCAAACATTTCTCTAAATTTCCTGGAGCTTTCTTTATTTCCTAATTTTAGGGTCATACAATTTTCTATTTTCAAAGAGATGTTTTTTCAGTTGCATGCTATAATCAAAGAATCATTTTGAATGCATAAACTTCGAACTGTATGCGGTGTCAAATGAGTTCAGTTAGGTTCACATCAAGTGAATTAAAAAAATAAAGGCACTTTCAAGTAGTTGTCTTAACAGATGGTAAATCTCCCAGCAAATGTCAAAGTCTTGTTGGAGTGTATGTACTCGTAAATTTGGCCTGATAGAAACATTTCAAATTGCGACATACCAAAAGTGGGAGATATTTAGTTGGACAGATGTCAAAAAGATGCCCACATAAGAATTTACTCCCTACTGTACACTGAAACACGTCGAATATAGTTTAATGCACTAAGAAACTTTCTAATAAAGCAGATCTTTTCACTGATTCTGAATCATTCTGTGTAACAGGACCAGCATCAAAAACAATACTCAGTATGTAACAAGATAAGAAACTTTAGGGAGATATTCTAATTGATTATTCTATAGAGCAACAAGAAGCAACTGGATGTAACAGAAAAACACGTAATCGTTATTATACGATGCCTGAATATATTGTCTTTTTTATTAATTTGATTATTCAAGCCAAATGCTTGCCGGAAAATCACAGTGGAAGACGTTCGCTCTCTCAATTTTCTGTCAGTGGTTCTCGTTCTCGTAGCCGATTTTTGACATGGTACGATTGTTTCTTTCTTAATTCAATTATTTCAACATCAACCGAAAATTTTCTACATATGATATGTATTTAAACCTTAAATTGTCCCAAACTAACAACGCAAATAGACGTATGTGCAAAATCTGGCATGTCTACCAAACAAAAGGTCTTATTCGCTGCTTACAATCTAAGCAAAAATACAACTTGTTTATTGCCACTAATAAAACATCATGTTTTCCAACCATTGCCTAAAACTAGAATAGATCAAAGTCTCCAAAATGGACAACCGCCCTATCTGCTTAAGAAGGCAGCACAGAAATACGAGTAATATTCAATTGCATATAACTTTCATATAAGCTTTTATTAATCCCACATAAGTAAACTTCGTTAAAATTAAAAATTTTCGTAACCCTTCTGTGTTATTAATCTGGCAATAGCTATTTAGAAGGCGAAGGAAAAAGAGAGAAGTGCTTGTAATATTTGTGTACTGTCCATGTCAAAGAGAAGCAATGTGTTGAAAACATTAACATTATTTGTTTTGTTTTTATATTTAAAGTCAAGGTAAAAAGTAATTTCTATGTTAGCAAATATTGGTTTTTTTTAAAAATGCATTATTCATACACATTTTTTAAATGAAATACCTTGCTTCTTATTTAAGCATCCTTTTTAACCAATATTTTATTGTTAACGATATTTATTTCAATAAAATAAAATAGCTTCAGCAACTTTATTTACGTTTCTACTTTTCAACGAATGGAGAATTCAAAAATAGATGTTCCTTAAATAAATTAGAAAGAATGTTAGTTTCATGTCTCGTCATCAAATCAACGTTCATCAAAATGCGAAGACAAGAACTGTGTTGTAATTGTTCTATTTAAGATAATAATTTTCATTGAGTTGGTATCCGAATTCACTTTAAATAAATTTTTTTATATTCTTTGATATTTTAAAGCTAGGCGAAAGATTAAGCAAACATAGAAATATGTGGTAATCCTGAGTTCATCCTTATATTTAAACTACGCCTTTCTACTTAACCTAACGTAACTAGGTAAAATTTGTTATTAAAATACTCTTTCTTTTCCTTAAAAAATATCAAAGGATTTTCTTTTAAGATCTGTAAGAAAATGATATATAAGACACACAAGTTGAGCAAACGAGCTAAAGTCTCAGGAACTGCATTTTGGAGCTCAAATCTTCGACCACTTTTTCGAGCATTGGAGGACATATGTCACGAATGGTGCGCTCGATATTAGTTTCCAAGGCTGGAATCGTTGTCAGCTTATCCGCAAAGACCAATGACTTCAAATTCGCCCACCGAAAATAGTCTAGGCCGTCAAACCACATGATCTTGGAGGCCAGGCCATAGGTCCATTTCTGGAGATAATGTTGTCATCGAACACTTTCTTCAATACCTCGATGGTTTCGCTAACATCTGGCAACATTCTGTTGAAACCAAATACCCTGCAGACTATGTTTGCAAACTTTTGGACACAATTAAAATTAAAAACTTGATCGACTTCCAAGTGTTCAAGGGCGGAATTAACGTAGTTACGGCGCAAACAATGATCGCTTGGCATCAATGTTTGGAGCAATTGTGTCTTGTTAGCGTGTAAACCAAGATCCTTGCACACGATGATTAACTTCTTCAGCACTAGCCAAAACTGCACTCTGCGCAGTCTTGTCAATCACTTGGAGTCCAAAAGAGTAATTGTAGTGCGAAAAATTTCAATTGTGTTGCGAATAGGTCACAGAAATGTAAAATTATGTTGACCGTAAATTTTGTGCGGGTCTCTATAAACATTTTTTACTGAACATCGATTTTTGAATTTCCACAATTTGTACAATAAGTCTTGCAAAGACTTATGGCCAGCAAGATGATTTCCCAAATAATACTGAAAATTGTCAAGAACACTGAAGATCAGATTAACTATCATCTGTTTGGGTGTTGCCGACCTAAACTATCTTAATTTGTAAGAATATGTCCCTTCTTTTATTCTTAATTATTTTATCTTTTTGTTTATATTCAATTTTGTTTAAATTGTACCTCTCTATATAACTTAAATCTATCTTCTTCCAATTTAAAACGTTTTGAAATGCAATGTGCAACGTTTCTTTCGTAGTTCGGAGTTCCTTGTTCGCGGTTCGAACGGCGTGGAAGATTAGCAGCATCGTTAATTTATCCCGGGTCAACCTTTTATTATCAAAATAGAGAAATACCTCTGTGCGAACGAGAACACATTCTGACGATATAGTTAGCTGGGGTAATAAGCTCCGGAAGTCAGGCTGTTGGTCGAGGTCATTGTTCTAGCAATGTGCCTTGGAATGAACTTAGTGACGAAATTGTACACTCTTATAAGGTTCCCCCTTTTTTATGTACATATAATACCTCACTAAGATAGAATCTGGTGCTCTGTACAAATGAAGGCAAGCCTTCTGAAACACGCGAATCTTCGGCAATAATTTTTTTTTTTCGTTCGGAGCAGAGCACTCAAACAGAAAACTAGTAGAGCCAGTAACTTTGTTCTGGTTGCCCAGGTGTAATACTCCACTTCACTACTATATTCCCACCCCATAAGCAACACTTGCATCTTCCAATAGCAATAAGTACATCATAATTCACACCCATAATCGAAACACACAAGTGACTCATAATTCATACCCATAATCGAGACAAAAAGTCCAGAACAAGTGATTCCCATACCAACGTCACAATTCATTGGAGAATCCACTTTACTCTGCCACAAGCGCAACACTCGTAAACAAAACACTTCAAAGCATTCACCCCGAAGTGTGCTATATGGGTCAAAGACAAAAATTCCGACCGATCGTACGAACGATCATGAGAGCCGACACTAAAGTGTAACTAACTTAAAAAGGAATTATTTTGTACTAAGGCTATTGCGTAAGAATGCAAGCAAAATGATCTAAAAATTTAGTATAAAAGGCAGTGGTGAAAGTGAAAGGTCAAAATCAGAGATAGAGAAATATTCCAAACAATAGAGGCCGCAGCCCTTGGTTACACAGCGGGCCTTTATTGTACTATAAATTATTTAAATAATTCAATACAAAAAACCTAAATAGTAAAGACTGCAGCCCCAGGTAACACAACGGACCTTTAACTTTAAAAAATTAAATAAAAACTATTATAACGATTTCATCAAAAGTCTTTTCCTTCTCTCTCCGGTTCAAGCTCTCTTCTCCGTACTATTACACGGAAAGCACGGTGCAAGCAATCGTAATATAACACAGGGAGAGCAAAGATCTCATACAATGAAGGCCGTGAGCTCGATGTTGTCGCTAAATACATTGTCAAGCATGATACTGGAGAAATGAAGGGCTACGACCGTTGTGGCAATGCAAAGGATCAATTTAGTTTCAGAAATTGAAGTTCACAAATCGGGTGAGAAAAAACAAAAACGAAAGAAAGAAATAAAAAAATGTACACACATTCTTTGTAATCCTTTTCCACCCAGACTAAAGTCCGGATCTCGATTACTTCGCTTACTTGAGTAACTGCACCCAGACATATTTAATGTCTATTAAAATAACGCCAGCTACTAGAAAAGATTAACAACTTAACGAAGATTTTTCTGCTGATCCCGATGGTTTACCCGATCTGAAAAAATGTGCTCGTAAGTACTCTTCAGACATTCGATCTCCCAGGGGGTTTTTCCTAGCCTCCGGAAAAGCGCTTAAACATATAACCCTTATTCATAAAAAAGGACTCAAACAGGAAATGATCAACTACCGACCCATTGCTAAATTATTCTTTTTCCCAAGATCTTTGAGAGCATCATGTGTGATACAATGTTCTTTCACTGCAGGTCCGTCTTTGCACCGAACCTATATGGATTTCTTAAATGGAGATCAACCATTACAAACCTTATTGAGTCAGTTTCTATACATTGTACGCCCTAGGGCAAGAGAAAAAAATGTATGTGATTACCACTGACTTTAGTAAGCTAACATAAGTTAACTCTTTTTAAATTCAATGCACTTGATCTTCAACCTGGGCTAATGTCTTTTGCTTCGGTTACTTCAATGCACTACTTGGACGTTACCTATGATACCCACATTGATTCCGTACTTAGCAGAGCTAACTCCGCGCTTGGCATTGTTAAACGATGGTCCAAAGACCTTTCTGATCCTTACGTACAAAATCCCTATACATCACCTTTGGTAGGCCGCTTTTCCAATATGGTATGACAACTATATTATACGCAGGCTCCCATGAGTTGAAAATTACATCCTTCCGTTTTGAGAGTCAAATTGCTTGATCTTCTATCTCTGGAAAATCGTCGGGAGTGCCTTACAACTCGACCAGATTTTTTTTAAATACTAACCCACGGAATTTAAGGTCTGTTCCTCTTTTTCATCCAAATAAGTACCGAAGGGCATATGGTCTTAACGAACCATTATCTAGCTACGTGAAGCTTATATAACTCCCCATGTGTGCGATTTCCATTGCAACACCTGTACCCTCAAAAACGACCTCAATTTTCACCTCTCCCGACCCTCATAAACCTTGTCGGATATTTTTAGTTTTAGTTTAAGGTCAGTTTGTATTAAACTGAACAAGGTCGTCGGGAGTTTACCCGGGCCTTTTAAATTGAAAATTGGAGAATGAAATCCAATTGTCAATGGAAGCCTTAACCGATGACGCATGTAGACCTAACGTTGGTTTGGGTTCTGAAAAACTTTCTTCTGAGCCTTCGTTAGCAAGATCATCGGCGATTTCATTTCCCGTGATCATATTGTGATCTCAGTTTTCAGTTTAAATGCATTTTTATTTTCTTAATTAATTTACTCTTACATGCTAGACAAAAAAATGCTTAAAAATTAGCTTAAATAACTTACAAATAATCTTATACTAACTTAATGGCCCCATGCGGGCACTCTAGGTTAAACCGAACACTTAAACTAACTCTTTCGACGTATATTACAGTTTATCTTTAATTTTATATTTACATTACAACTAAAACTAAGAAAATAGATTTTAAGCAAAAACTTAGTATATGGACATAGTATTATAAAAACCTAAAACTAAACTTACAGACTACTTAAAAATATATCTTAATCTGCTTAACCTACTTACATCTAATACGTACACATATATATATATATACAATGCATATATACTTAATATATACACATATGTACATATATATATATATATATATGTATTTAATTTTTTTTTTGTTATTTTTTATTTTTATTTATTTTTTTATTTTTTTTTGTTTTTATATATTTTTTTTTCTTAAAAACTAACTTATACCTACTTAAAACTACGTAAGCCGGCCATGGCTAAAAAACAAAAAATTAGGCTGACCGACGTTGCTTACATAAAGCTACCTATTACTTGAAGAATTCGATGACGAACCCTCGCATCCTTCAAATAGCCACCAAAATTGTTGGTGCTGCCGAGCAACATCCCTCATGTCGCGACTCCCTACCGCCCTACTGAACCGGAGACGCTCCGCACTGCCATGTGCGACGTCTCTGTCGTAGTTGAGTCGCCTGTCCGCAGCTGTAATCTTTTCCAACAAACTTGCTCTCACGTTGAACCACACAGGACATCCAAATACAAGCATGGGCCTGATAAGAGCCATGTAGCAGATCACCTTCACCCTCGCATCGAGTTGGCTGTTGTAAAACAGTCTCCTTGTAAGGGTCTGGTCTGGATATTGGTCTAGCCAGATCCCAAAGTATCTGGGATCTACATTTCTTTCTGGTATCCCTAGAGGCCCCAGACAAAGGCGTCCTAAACAGAATAGTTTCCGATTTCTGAAAGTTGATTTTCAACTTCCAGTCATCGCAATATTGTTTAATTTTGTCGAAGTCACGTTGCAAAAGTGTATTAATGACCTCAATCTTTGGACCTGATCTGTACGCAATTAAGTCGTCTGCGTACGCTATGGCATGGTGAAGTGAACCTATCAGATCACTTGTGTAAATGTTGAATAGGATCGGCGAATTTACCGCACCTTTGTTGCAGACCGTTTTTAATGTTAAATGTTCCAGCAGAGGTCACATCGCCATTCTTCACGATGAACTGTCTACTGGAGAGCATATCAAAAAGAATGTACAGAAGTGGTTTACTAATGCCCAACCTGTCCAGCTTGAAAAAGAGTCCCTCTAACCATACGGTATCGAAGGCTTTTTCCAAGTCAATCAGGCAGGCACCAGTGCACTGTTTCTTGCTTTTGTTCCATTGGATATCAGAAACCAGTTTAGACGCAGCATGAATGATATTATGCCCCGCCTTGAAACCGAATTGATTATCCGGAACGATATGTTTGTCCTCAACCCACTTAGTCAGGACTCTATTGATCACCTTCTCAAAAACCTTACTGATGTTTGGAAGAAGACTGATCGAGCGGAGATTCGCCGGATTGGATGTGTCTTTATCCCTTTTGGGGATGGGATGTACCACCGCAGTTTTCCAATGCGCTGGATAATGTGCCTTATTCATTGCATTATTAAACAGGGTGGTATAAATGTCCACCGCTTCTAGTGGGATATGTCGAAACACAATGTTAGGTATTTCATCGGTTCCCACTGATTTCTTGCTTCTAAGCGATTCGAGGATCGTTTGGAGCTCCACCTTCGAAATGAACGGGGGTAGTACCCTATCGTCGGCGATGACATTATTTGCCATATTCTCGTCACTGAACTGGGTGAAACCCGAGCTCTCGAATCGCCAATTCGCAATTTCATTTCGAAGGCAGGAATTGTGCACAAGGACTCGACTCTCCAGGTCGTGGTTTGGGCCAATGATGTCATTCGCCTTGTACACTTCCTGGAAAGTCGCTCCTATAGCCTCTACCTTCTCCTGCGGATCCTCGACCACAAAGAAGTTGTCATCATCAACGGCCTCACTTGGATCAATGCCTGCTGCTACAAGTATTTGTTCGTTGTTCGTCGTTCGGGCGATTTTAAGACATGGAAGGTCGTTTTGATTATTTCTCCGGAATATTTTATTTATTTGCGGGAACATATTCGGGTTGCTGGTGTTTACAGCCCGAATTTTGTTGTTCCAATACAAATTTACAGAATTTCTGTAATTTTCTTTTATTAATATCTGGAGGTTTTTAATCGACGACTTCAATGTCATGATCTCCGGGTTATGTCTGTCAGTAAACTGTCTGTACAAGGTTTTTAGTCTTGACAGCAGTCTACTTTTGTGTCGGTGCAGTGCGTCAATAGTTGCGTTGCGGAATAAGTCTTCGTTGTCAGTATGTTGATACCGAGGTATTGTTTTGTCCATTGTTCGTTTAATTGTCTCGTCCATTAGTTTTAGATACCTGTCAATCTCCTCGTTTGACAGATTTCTGTTGGATGGTGGGTAGAGCGAATTCGAGGAGAGTGCTCTAGTCAGTGTCCTGGTGAAGTGTGTCCAACGCACCCTCCTGTAATTGTAGGAATGCTTTTGAACAAACTCATCCAATTCCGCAATTTCGTTCGGAACGGTTATTTCGGTACTGAGACCGCAATGGTCACTGTCATACACGAAAGTACGTAGACAGTTTATGGTATGTTGGTTAGTGCACGTCAGTTGTATTCGTGAATCGAACAGCAGAAGATCCAGATAGGACCCGTGTCTGGGAAACGACGGACTATCCGTCGCTTTGAGGCCGAGTCGATACATTATACTGTACTGACCCCACCAATTGAATAGTAGGTTCCCTCTAGTATTTGGTGTGTTATTTCCCCAATCTCTATGTTTGGCGTTGAAATCTCCGCCGATAATAAAGTAGTTCTCCTCCAATTCCAGCCTTAGGAATCGAAAAAGTGTCTCGAGCTCTGAGATGAATAAGGTGGATTGAGTAGCTTTAGGTGCATAAACAGACACCATGTATAACCGCTTTCCACTACGGAGAGGGATGTACATGATGCATGCTTCCAGCACCTGGAACCTACGTACTACACGACTGTATATTCTTTTGAAACGAAGTCCTTTTCTAACAAAGATCGCAACACCACCTCCTTGAATGGAGTTGGGTCGGTTTCTCCGTAATATTTTATATCTTCTGTGCCTCATTTTGTGTCTTTTGGTAAGCTTAGTTTCGCTAACCAAAAGCACATCAGGTGCTTGGTCTTTAAGCAACTTAAACAGTGTGGCTCTTCGTTCGAAACTAATCAGTGAATTAACATTCACTGCAAAGACCTTCAGGGTTTGCTCCGCCATGTACGTACCCATTACGACTGGAGGTGCGTTAGGCCCGGCAGCAGCGCGTATATTTGATCTACCCGCGTAGCCTGTTCCTGTATTTGACGCTGAAGCTGAGCCATCTGCCCCTGAATAGAGAGCAAGATAGCCAGCATGTCAGGTACAGGTTCCGGAGCTCTAGGCGCTGGGGCCTGAGAAGCTACCTTTGCTTGTTGTACCGTAGTTCCCCTACCTGCCGCCATTTGGGCGTAGGTAACTTGGGGAGTAACGGCTGGTGTTTGTGCCTGCACGAGTGGACGTTTAACTTCCACTTTCTGCTGCCGAGCCAGATTTACTCTTTTTATATATTGGAATTTGGGACAACCCCGATAGTTTGAGGTGTGTCCCGTGTTCCTGCATAAGGCACAAGAGAGTTGGCTTTTTTCCGACGCTCCGTCCTTACCTAGAGCGCATTCCTCTGACTTGTGGTTCTTTCCACACTTCACGCATCGAGGCTGCATTTCGCGAACACATTGTAAGATGTTTTCGCTCCTCTTTAATTTTTCCCAGTGTACAACCTGGTAGTCTAGAACTTTTATACTGCTTAGACCATCCAGTTTGCTGTTGGGACTTAGCTGGACCAGGAAGAACGGTAGTTTCCGCTTCTCCCTTTTGGCTCTAGCCGTGACAAATGGCTTGACCCCCACGAATTTGAGCCCTTCGCACTCCTTCTCTTTCAGCAGTGCAAGGAGCTCCTCTGGATCAGTCGACGGTTCTAACCCCCTCAGCAGCATTGTCTGCAGCTTCTCCCCCTTCGGGGTGTATGAGAAGAACTCCGTCGTCGAATCCTTCAATAAACTTTTAATTTTATTGTAGCGCTCCACTGTATTACAGTGCATCGCGTGCCTATCTAAGCTAAGTCTTTTAATATAAAAATTATTGCCTATGGCCGACTTACATAGTTCTTTTGTTTCCTTTAATTCCATCTTAAATGTATTAATAGGTGGCACCCTTTGTTTTGAAATTTGCTGTTTCTGCTGTTGTTGTTGTTGCTGGTGTTTCTTGAGGTTTTGTTGGTGTGTTTGTAGCACTTGTGCTATAGTATTTGTTTGGTGTTGTTGAGTTTGCTTTTGAGCTTGCTGTTGGGATTGCTCTTGCTCTTCCCTCTTCCTTCTTAGCATTTGCTTTCCTTTTATAGCTAGTACTCTTTGTTGTAGCATTTTGATGCTACTGCTAATTGACTCCATTTCTTCCTCTTCATCTTCCGATTCGGTTGACGCCAAGGAAGCGAAGCTATTGTCTTTCAGATGTTGGTGAACATCTGAGGCGAATGGATTATTGTCTGTAAATTGCCCTGGCCGATTCATTGCTGCCGTTGATTGCACCCCTTCCCTCACTCCACCAAGCAGCTTTACAGTGGAAGTTGGTAGGGAGGGACGTTGTGGTAAGGTGGAAGTTGGCCTTAGCGCCCTCCTTCTCTTCGTCTTCGGTTCTGTTTGGCTTGAACCGCTTGACGCCTCGCCTGATTTGTCTGCGGATCCCGCTACTGGTGTAACGGACCGCTCTCCACAATCCATCGCGGAACGATTTTGATCACTATCAATTTATTTATTTATTTTGTTTTTTTACTTGAACAAACAAACAAAAAAAAAAAAGTCTATTTCGACCCGGAGTCGAACCCGCACCTTTATACTTCGTAACCGGGCACACTACCACTGGGCTAATTGGAGCCCTATATGAAATTTGCCAAATGTCTTTTTTATTGGTATCACTACCCAACCGAAAGCCGAAACACGTCAATACTCTACGGAGCTCAATGAACGACTGACATATTGTGACCTGGGACTCACTCAGAACTCAGTGAATTTAGTGTTCTAACTGCGTCCAGTGATGTCTTGCAATTCTCGAACCAGCTTTGAAGTCGTTAGGCGGGTTCAGCATGACATAAGCGCACTTGGGCTGTCGCTACAGATGCAAATGCTTCGCCCCCTCCATTGGTTCTTTACAATATACATAGTTTCCACCAGGATTGCGTATATCCAAGCTTGGAAGACCGACGCAAGTTTTCCTAACAGAGAGTGATTTGCTGTCCTCTAGAAGGATATCAGCGCCGCATCGGTTTTGAAGCCTACATTCTTTTTCTGGCTCTAATTCTGCCCGAAACCAGTCTTGGGCACAAGGAAGCTGATTTCGCATTCTTCCTGCATCAGGAGTTTTGGTGTCATTTCATCAGACGACATGTCCATAAGTGAATATCAAAGGGAGGGAGATTCAACAATTCGTCTAGAGCGAAGCTGGGTGTGATAGGAGTAGCCCCCATGCAGCCGGGGTAGACCGTTTTTGGAGTCTGGTAAAAGCAGCAATGATGTATTTTCGTGAGAGCTTATTCCACCGGACAATCGACGTATAGTATATAATGATATAATTGGCCATATCATAGCCGTGTAGAACCAGAGGACCCTTCTCGGTGACAGGCCTCATGTCATGCCAAAGGCTCCTTTGCCCTGTCAGAATGCCGACAGTAGCTTTCAATCTTTCGACGTAACGTGTTTAGTCCATCTAAGTTTGTTATTGAAACGATACCCATATGCTTATATCCTTGGAGAATTGGATGGTGATGTCTTGCAACAATAATATAGATGAGTCAGACCAGGCAACTTTCTCCTTCTTGTAAAGAGGACAGCCCCAATTTCGAGGGAATTGACCAAATCTAGGGCTGCCAGCACTTTAGAACAGGCAGTCGCTAGACACGATCCGCGTATGTTTGTGCACAGTCATCAGAACCATTGAGTGCGATGGACAGTGAGTGGAGCAACATGCATCATAGCTGTGGAGATAGAACCCGGCCTTGCGGGCAATCCCTGTCTACCCTCGCCATCATATATTAGCCATAGTCGGCATCCCTAATCAGTGTCCTATTCACCAGCCTTGCTGTTATCCACAAAACTAGTGATTCGTTTACGCCGTGTAATCTGGCCGAATTACACATGCCGTCAAAAGTTGTGTAGTCAAGAGTACCCTCAAGGTCAATACCAGCTGGACGTGTAGTGAAATTCAGCTCACTGTTAGCTCCGTTAGTAAAACCTGGTCGTGAGATGGTTTTGATTCGCCTACCTGAGCCTCAAGCCTGAGTCTCTACTTTCAACTCAGTGTCAGATTTTCTGAGTGATTTCAGCCTGGTTGATCTTCCCCTTTGTGGACTTTGACCGGCTTACTGGTTTTACCGATAATTTCAATCTTTTCGCAAACATTTTTATAAAGGACTTATATCGTGTCCAGTTGGTCTTCTGCGGATTCTTTCTCTTTAACAAAGTCGAGACCTCGCACCCGATTATGATTTCGATGTACTTGTGGTCTGACATGGAGATCCCCGATAATACTTTTTAACCAGTAATCTCCTGTTGGATAACGTTAGGTCGATTACTTGCTATCTTAGTCTCGAAACAAAAGTCGGCTGAGAGCCAACATTGTTGGTAACTAGGTCAGAAGATAATATGAAATACAGAAGATATTGGCTCTCACGTTGCATTTGCTACTGCCATAAAAAATATTCTGAACATTAGCATCGCATCATATGATAAGTCCCATCTTTCTAGAATAACATTATTCAAGTTCGGCTCCCGCGTTCGCTGCTGTATATAATAACGAATTATAGGGAAAACAAGCAGATGCAACGACGAATTTGTGCCATTCACCATGCGTTTCGTATCTTATTTCTGCAGCAACACATCTAGCAATGTGCTTTCGAATCAACTTAGTGATGAAATTAGCATTGAGTTGGTGATATAAAAGAGTATGCTTGTAAGGGCAAAAACATCTTTATGTTTTTTAAAACATACCATAGATATTGATCTAGCTAGATCATAAGGCTTCTGACTGCATGATCGAACACTTTCGCCAATTCGTTAAAATTATGTTCATAAATTTATGGTGTTACAAACATTTTCGCTGGAAGACTCGAAACTTAAATTTCAGAAAGTATTGTGCCTAAAAAGCTTATTTTGACAACAATGTTAGTTTAGATAAAATTCTATATATGTATACCTAGTGTACAAATATGAAGGCCAAGAAAAAAATAAGGCAAAGAGTAATACTAAAATACAGTGCGTCGTAAAATGATGTCAAGGAAAATTACAAAAAAAAAAAAAATAAAAACAAAAATTAATATTTGAAATGCAAATGTATTTTTTTTAAGCGTATAATGTTATTTTTAAAATAAGGTAGATATAAAACAAAAAAATGAAAAGGAAATATTGCTTATTTCACAAAAACAGGGAACAAATACAAAAAAAATTCAGCAAAAAAAAATTACTTAATTTAGTTTCTCGATCGCATCTTTTAAAGCTAATAATACGTCCAGCCTCTGTTCCCCAATTTTGAATTTCTCTTGCTCAACCAGGGCGACTACTATGTACATACATATATGTATACCTCATCGAAATATTCTTACGCTTTTTCGTTTTTTCTCCTTTCATCAAGGTGCGGAAGGCCACAGCAAACTTTCTTTATTTCCTCCTAAATTTTCTCCAAAAAATAGTTTTTTTCTCCTTCTGCTAATATACTCGTAATCCGCTTCCATTGCTAAACGGAAATTAATAGTTTAATTTCTGCTGAACTCCAAATGTTTAATACGCAATCTTTTTTAAAAAATACAAATTATGCGGTGTTTTTTTCTTTTACTAAACTTTAAAGTTACTACTTACATTCATGGTATCCTCTCGGATTACAACTCCGCAGCAAAATAAGAACTGCTGGAAAATTGCAATGCAAAAACGGTCGTTTGATATTTCTGAACACTAGTGATACCAACACATTTAGAAAAGTCCTTTACATTTATGAACACAAACTCTGCACATTGGTTTCATAATTTTATTATATGACCCCGATCTTTGAATTTAATCTGTACGCGATCAAGTTGTCTGCGAAAGCAATGAGACGATAAGATCGGTGTAGATTTTGAATAATATTGGAATTTTAACCGCACAGTAGTAGACCCCTCACAATAAATTAAAGCAACACCATGTATTACAGTGGTTCAATGAACAGCCTTTTTAGTTCGAAGAAGAGTTTTTAAGGAGTTAGGCCTCTCTAGATTCCGTACAAATAGGCCTTTTTATGATTTTTTTTTTCAGAAAAAATATACTCGTAAAATAAATCGAGTTTACAAAGGTAGAAGTTTATTGACAGTAAAATATAATTTTTATAGAACAATTTATTTAAAAATGGCGGCTGTGCAGCGTTTCTCAGCTGACCTCTCTTTCGCGGAAGGACCTACGGCCGTACCAACAGCTCCGGTAAATTTTGAATTATGATGAGTGCCAAAATTTTATTTTATTATACATTAACTTGCTGTTATATGTATATTATTATGATATTTGAAGGATTTTGATCGATGACTTCAGTGTCATATCGAACACGCTACAATGATTTGGAAGATGGAAAGAGAGGCTTAGATTTAGCTTATCTGAGAAAACACAGCCACCATCCCCGCTATCAGTCCTAGATTTATCTGGGTAGAATTGGATTGAGTTGTCCTCCATGAAGGCAACATCCTCCCAGAAGGATCTCAAGGCGAAGCTTCTTACATGGAAGTCTTTGTCAAACCAAAGTTCAGGAATGGTATAATCGATGTTCTCTGTGACGATTCCTAATGTATTAAAATGTTAGCGTGGCCAATTGAATTATTTGTCCACTGTGTAGTCGCTTTAAGGCGTAGACCGTAAGGCTCCGTTTATGCATAGACATGCTGTTCTTTGGACTCGGCTTAACTTGCTGCAGTTGGCTGTATTGTCTAAGGCCGTCCACCAGACAGCAACCCCGTAGGTGAGTATCGGTCTTATGACCGAGATTTATAGCCAGCGGGTTATGCGAGATTGAGGGCCCCATTTATTCCCAATGGCTATTTTGCAAGAGAATAAAGCTACAGTAGGGTTTTTGACTCTTTCTTGAATATTAGGTTTCCAATTTAGTTTCCTGTCAAACTCAGATATCGGAAAAGACTAAACTGGTAACTTTTACTGAGGGAGGGTCTATAATTTGAAATTTATATTTCCTAGAAAAGAGGACAAGATCAGTTTTATGGGGTTTTACTCCCAATCCACAGCGATCTGCCCAACTGATTGATCTGTTAAGATTTAGTTGAAGGATTTCTTTAATGATATTAAGATGCTTACCTGAGACGGCTATAGCAACGTCATCCGCATAGGCAATCACACTGCTACCACCCGCTTCCAGGTATATAAGCAGTTCAGTAACCGTTAAGTTCCAGGAAAGGGGAGAAAGGACAACGCCTTGCGGCGTACCTCTGCTGACACATCTTTTAGCAGAAGTCTCACCCAGTTTGGAGTTGATTATCCTGCTTTTTAGCATAAGACTGATTAGTTCCCCAAGTGAGTTGTCTACCTGCAGAGCTGACAGCGCAGTCGTGATTGCGGATGTGTTGACGTTGTTAAAGGCACCCTCTATGTCCAGGAAAGCAACCATTGTGTACTCCTTATATTGTAGGGATCGTTCGATATGGCTAGTCAGTGAATGCAGAGCCATTTCCACCGACTTTCCTTTACAGTAGGCATGTTGAGCCGTTGACAGAAGTCTAGGATTAATTTTAGCTCGTATATGGATATCAATCAGTCGTTCTAGAGTTTTCAGAAGGAAAGTTGATAGACTTATAGGTCTGAGGTCCTTTGGGACAACATGAGAACATTTTGCGGTTTTGGGAATGAAAATATACATTGACTTCTCTCCATGACAGTGGCATGTGGATACACAGCTCCTCATAATATTTTCTAGCACAGGCTTGTTTGGGTTGCTACTGACCGTGGATTGAGAGCTACCTGGAAAGTGAGTGTCCAGTAGCAGGGAGTGATTCATCACTTGAGCTTGTCCATGAGCCATGGTTTTTTTCAAACAGTTAGGCATCATAGGATTTGTAGAGAGGATTTTTCTTAGCCGTGATGCCTCAGAGGTTTCCGTGATTTTGTCACAGAAGAACCTCCAGGATTGCCGCTTTGCCTTCCTCAGTTCGTTTTTGTATAATTTGTGGGATTCTTTGTACGAGTTCCAGTCAGTCACTTTTCTTGTGCTTTTTGCTAAGTTGAAAAGTTTTCTGCAAATTTTAGTCGGGGTCGCTAAGATTAGGAAGTAGAAGTGCATTAAGGCTACGTTTCAATAATATACAAGTTCTGATCTTACCTTTGTCTCTTGTATAGAGCGGGAGGTATACGGGAGTCCTAAGACCACGCACCACGCCTTCTACAATCCATGGTTCCTGGATTAGGATAATGTCTTCTGTGTTTTTTGAAAGACGCGGAATGAGTGCGGCCGAAGCCTTTTTTGAGTGAGTGATGGAAATTAATCTGGAGAAACCAAATCATTGCTACAGTTTTCCAGAGTAGTCTCCACCACGGTGTTGTTAAGATCCTCCGATTCTGAAGAAGTGCTCAAGAGCTCATATTCTTCCTCTGATCGTATAGGACCTCGTTTTGTTTCGTCATCGGTTTCCATTTCCGACGGGGTGTCAGATAAGGAAATCGATGGCTTGCTTGTCACCTCGGATAGATTGGAGTCGTTCCTATTCATTTCCGGAAAGGATATCGACGCTCCAAGATCTAAGGTTGTACTTGAAGTTTCCATTAAAGAGGGAGGACGTTGCTTATTAGCATCCAGCTCAACCTTTTTATAGACCCTCAGGTGAATCCACTCGAAACCGAGCCGAATCATGCCTCTGGTCTGCGCCGGAGGGTTAAGGGATTCCTTAGGGATCACGATTAACGCTCATCTATAAGGGCCCCTTAATTCTTCTAGTTTCGTGACTTTCCAGTCATGAGTTGGAAGGGACAGGCTGCTGAGCCTGATGATCTGTAGAATGCTTTCTGAGGAAAAGGCTTCGGTTGGGATCTAGGTGCGAGTTCGAAGTCGGCTAGGGATATCCTTCTTAGACACGACCTCGAGTTTTGCTCCTGACCAAATTTCACCTAATCCACCAATTACTTTGGTGAAAATATCAAGAGATCTTTGATTGGCACATGCGATGAGCTTGATGTGGTCTTGGTCCCAGCCAGCGTCGCTTGTGATGGGAGGTTGTCCAGGGTTTTCCCACATGATGGCTAAAAAGTTGCCCGAAAGCTTTAACTTGAACAACTGCCACCGTTCAGGTATTATTGATCCGTCGGTGTCGTTCCTGTCGATTAACGCGAACATTATTGCGTCATTTAGGACTTCGCTGAAAGACCTGAGAGGTGTCTTGCTGGATGAGCCAGGGGTTTTGGTGTTTTGGGCCTCCTAGGAACCAGCACGGTTTCCCCCAACGCTGGCACTTGAAGTCTTTTAGTGTTTTGGGAGTAGTGGAAGCAGTGGCCAATCCATCCTTAAGGATGTTGTTAGCCCACTCAATTTTACTTTTTATATCTGCACTTTTCTCAACCTCCGGAATGGATGCGAAGATTTCGATAATGCGTCTTATGTAGAGCGCCTTAGATGGGGTTTGCCGATGCGGCTGAGCCCCTAATTCCTCCTTAGGGGGAGGAGTTTTAATAGTAGCGACAAGTCCATGGCCTGCCACAAACTTGCTGCTGCCCCAAGCAGTCGATGGATGAATGCCTAATGCTGAGAACGTCGTGTTATCCATCAATAAGGCTCTTCAGCGACACTTTGTCTTACAACAGCAATGTTCTCAGTAGAGCGTCCACTTTTTGGTCTACCAAACCTTTTTCGATGCTCGATAGAACCAGTTTCTTCAAATTTTTCACTGACCTTTGAATTGTCGACTGATTTGGACGATTACTTACAATAAAAAAATCACGAATTTTACAATATGTAATTTTTTAAAGTTTTAGGGTGTAATAATCCATAGTGAACATTGTACATACTTGCTGCTTTAATTTCACCTATCGGCAGCTATAACAGTTTTACGTCGCTTTTCTTATACAGGATGTATCAGCAGATTTAAGGAGTGACAATTATCGTTCCCGAGATACGGGCTTTCATTTCCTTTTTATTAAACATGTCAGTTTGGACTTTATTTTTATGCGGTAACAAATGTAAAGTCGTTGAACTTGCAACCCGCTTCATTGCATCAAATTTTATTCTAAGTAAATTGTGAATTCATATTTAAAAACAAATATTTCCCTGAATTTTTCGAAAAACTAAAAATTATATAATTAAGTAACCGTTTTTTGTAAATCGATACCTGTTATTTATAAAAGATGTATGTATATATTTTTTTTCATATGATTGCAAAAACTATTGTCTTTAAAAACTCGAGCTATCAAGAGGCTGTCGGAGTTGGAGAAATGTTTTTCGTTTCTACAAGAGCGAACCAAAAGGTGAAAAAATTTCAAACGAGCCAGGAACGACCGCAACGTCTTTCTTAAGTGTGTACAATTTCAATACTACCAATGAGACAAAAAATTATACAGTGTCCAAAAGGTAGTAAAAGTTTTCGGTCGTTCGTCAAAAATATTAAAAATTCTGTCTAATCCTCTATCCCAATGCTCATTCGAGCTATCAGCCCTTTGGATAAGGCCAACCTGCTTGCTGTAGCCTTTGCAGCCAGCTCCAGATTGTGCTCTGTATCCGCCAACACTTGTGCGAGTCAAATTTCTAACGGGACGAATCCACTTTCGCATTCGTGTAATAGCAAAAGTACTTAAAGATTTTAACATTCACAAATCCACTGCTTCAGTTGGTATTTCTCCCCTTCTTCTGAAAGCGTGTTTTCCACGTTGGCAAAACGGCTGCCTAAGCTTTTTAATCAATCATACTCTTTAGGACTAATTTCGAGCAGATGGAAAACAGCATTTGTCCCTAAAAAAGTCGTATCACCTCCTGTCTCCTCTTACAGACCCAATGCACCCTTGTTTCCAAGGTCATGCAAACGCTGATAAACCATCAGCTCATGAAATATCTCGAAACACGAAAACTTCCCAATGCCAATGCAATGGTGATATGATGGCATAACTCACCGACAAGTGGAACCAAAGCATCAATCTGGCGAACGCAAGATAGTTGCACTTAATATCTCTAAGTTTTTTGACAGAGTTTGACATCAGGCTCTTTTGTAGAAAACGCGTACATTTGGGAACGACCACTATCCTCTTCAGTGGTTATAAATTACCTTCGGAGCGTTCAATGCAAGTTCTCTTCGAAGGTCTCAAGTCTGATATTCACAAAATATACGTTGGTGCGTCCCAGGGCAACATTCTGTATCCAACACTCTTTTAAATTTTCAATGATCTCTTGTCTGCTACTTCGAATACAGCACATTTCTTTCCTGACGACGGTACCTACTCTCTGTCTCTGAAGCACAATGCTGTCTTCTGTCCTGAAAGCGAAATTTAAACACCGTGCCACTATCCATGAATGGCACTTATATCGCCGTAACCGAAAATCTTTTCATTCTCGGTATGTGTATGAATGACAACTTACGTTGAAATGACCACATATTCGATGTTGCTAAAATTGCGACAAAATCTCTAGGTTTCCTTCCTTATCTGGTTTCAATATCCGCCCAAATTGGAGTGCAATGCCCACATCCGATCAGGTGCCCCCAAGACCTCTTTGCACTTTCTAAATAACATTCAAAACGGGGCGATAAAATTCATAGGCGACGCCAATGTTACACAGTCAATTAACACGCCTGAATACATTTCTTGCCTTCCCTTGTTCTGTTGCTATTTTCACCACCAGCAATCCACCGAAATCGCCAGTAGCACTCCTCCCCATTCAACTTTTAACTGTAACATACGTCCTGCTATGAGTGCTCATCAGTATACCCTTAAGCCCACTATCGGACGTATTCTGAAATATCGTGATACTTTTCTAAGCCGTACAACTCGCATATCGAATGCCCTGCCGAGTTTTCTACTTCCTATTTATTGTAATTCTTCCTCCCTAAGTTTTCTTCGCCCTCGCGAATCTTTAAAATTGAAAAACAAAACCCAAAGTTTAACTGGAGTTTCATTTTGCATAGCATATACTCGTATGTACATTGTACAATGTAACATACATAGGTACTATTTTATATATCATAGTTCGTTTTTGAAAGGCTCTTACAATATCCATTTACTCAGATTCTTCTCTTATTTTCGCAGCTGGAAAGTAAGTAAATAAATAGATGAAAAATAATTAATAATTTTTTTTTTTTTTTTTATAATTTACGCACGCCTAAGGGGTTATGAATACCCTTACACTGTTGCCAGGGCGCGGGCGGAAAGGTAGAAGGAGGAGAAAGGAAAGTTTGTGATGTAGTGGTTTGAAACTCAGGTGAGTTTGGTTTCGATATTGACCCTCCAGGGGTGGGAGTCCGAATAGGACGGAGAGATTTTCTTCACTCGGAATGGTGAGGTTGTGAATTTTAACGGTTGTTTTTGTGTTTTGAAAACCCTACAACAGCCAAATCTACATGTCAGTGTTATGCCTTCACACGCAGATTTTTCTGACTGAGTTCCAATTACACAAATGAAAGCTTGTCGTGGCTAGGATTCGAACCTTGACCCTCCGAGTGAGAAGCGATTGCTAGTACCACTACACCACGGCCACAGGCTTTAATGGTCACAGAATAGGTTATTCGCACCCTACTACGAATTTTCGTATGTTGCGAGTACTTGCGATACAACAACTCCCAAACTATAATATTGGGTCTACAAGTAAGTTTCTAGCACTTTTTTCAAAATTTGAAGTTTTATTATGAAAACATAGTTACAATGCTTTATTCAAAGTATCGTCCACCGGAAGCTACAACTTTCCCCCATCTTTCTGGCAATTTATGAATTCCGGACCAAAAAAAATTCTCGTCTTTCGAGCCCAAGAACGTATCGAGCCAATTTTTGATTTCCTCTACTGAGCTGAAGCGTATTCCCGTAAGAGCGTTCTGCATCGAACGAAACAAGTGGTAGTCAGATGGTGAAAAGTCTGGACTATAAGGCGGGTGAGGTAGAATTTCCCATCCACTATTTTCCAAATAGTTTTTCACCGAAACCGCAACATGTGGCCGAGCGTTGTCGTGATGAAAAATGACGGACTCATGCCTGGTCTCATATTCTGGCCGTTTTTCTGTTAATGCCCACTTCAAATGAATTAGTTGGGTTCGATATAATGGTCCTTTGATGGTTTCACCACTCGGAAGCAGTTCGTAGTATACGACACCCTTTTGATCCCACCATATGCAGAGCATGACCTTATTCACGTGAATATTTCGTTTCGGCGTCGATTGGGCGGGCTCGCCGGGCTTTGTATACGATTTTCTGCGTTTAGGATTATCATAATAAATCCATTTCTCATCACCAGTGACAATACGATGCAAAAATGATTTATTTTTATACCGCTGCAGTAACATTTCGGACATGCAAAATCGCCGTTCGACTTCTCTTGGCTTCAATTCGTACGGCACCCAGTTTCCAACCTTTTGAATGAATTTTAGGCGCAGAGAAACGGCTTGTTGCGTGACGCCCAATGATGCAGCAAGCTCTTCTTGAATCTGACACGGATCCTCATCCAGTAAAGCGTCCAATTCCTCGTCTTCAAAACTTTTCGGCTTTCCGGGGCGATCTTTGTCTTCAACTCCAAAATCACCACTTTTGAACCGTTTGAACCACTCGCGGCACGTCGATTCACCAATACATTCCGCCCCATAAGTTTCCGAAAGCAAACGATAGGCTTCAGCCGCACTTTTCTTCATATTAAAGAATAAAAGTAGCGCTTCCCGCAAATGACGTTTATTTGGCTAGAAACTTGCCATCATTTTGCTCCATAAAATGTACGACACCGATAGAACTGCTCAAATATAACGCTGCAAAGTTGTTGACAGATACAAAACCTACAAATAAAACACATGGGGTCTGACATTTCTGCCCGAGATCCACTGGTGGCGCCATCTCAGACAAACGCTGGAAACTTACTTGTAGACCCAATACATAGCAATTGTATGCGGAGGGGCAATTCTGCTGGGGGTGTATGTTAACTAGTAATTTGCTAAGTTATTGCTCATCTTTATAAAGACCAAATCAAGTCTTCGGTGAAGCTGGTATAGTCTGCTTTTCATCCAATATGATTGTCCCAATTTTACAGATTCCGGCCAATAAGGATTTCGCCCACAAAGTATATTTCCCAAATGTATTTGCAGCACCGAATGCTTTTCTAAGTTCCCATATTGAAGGTCTTGAACTGGTGTATGAAATAGATGCAGGCCTTCTACATCTCCAGATGCAGCCACCTTTGCTTTGATTAAAAGTTTTCAGACTTCTCGGAAGCTGATATTTGGATAATTTCTGACGCAATTTAAAACTGCTAACGACATCCAAACCAAACGTTAAACTGTTAAAAGTATTGATGGGACCCAAAAGGAATATACTCCAGGTGGTACTCGCAATAGCGACAATCCACCAATGGTATTCTCAACTGCGGTCGTGGCACGGATTCAGGAGGCCGCAACCAATATGATATAGAAAACAAAAACCCGTCAATTTAGATGCTAACGCAGGGCTTGCTGCATCACTTGATTCCAATAACTCCTGCGGATCTTTCTACGACACGTTCGGTAGATTGGGCTGGGACGATTGAGAAAGAGCCAGAGAGGAACTGCCTGTTACGGTTAAACTCCATCAGAATAGACCAATGGTTGGTCAGAGTGCTGTCTTTGACGTTGTGTCTCGGAAAACCGAAGAGGTTAAACGGGCTCCAGAAGGACTATCGTCTAACGGACAAATGAAGACGAAACGAAGCCGTGGAACAAACTCACGGCGCAAAGAGACTGCAAGTGCTCTAAGGTCCAAACAGACTTAGACGAGATCACTAGACAAGGACTTTCGGTCAATTCTCTCAAAACTGAGGTAGTTCTCTTAACAAGAATGAGGAAGCTGAATGATTTGACTCATTTTCTAATCCCCCAAAGTCGATAAGTATTCCTTGATAATAAACATCCATCTACAATACTAGATATATTATATCGAAGGCCGCTAAGGCGCTGGTGTTTTTCTAGAGGACGACAACGTTAGATTCCACGACCTGTGCGGAAAACTTCCAAGTGGAGATATACGCAATCCTGATGGCAACGAACTATATTGTGAAGAATCGGTGGAGGGGGGGAACCACGTTCATATATATCGACAGACAAGCTGCGTTTAGATCCTTGCTGAACCCTCTGACGACTTCCAACCCAGGTCAAGAATGCAGTCGGAAGGCTAAATTCACTAAGTCTTGTCCTGTCCGAGGTCACAATTGGGATCACGGGAAATGAAATCGCCGACGGACTTACTAATCAAATCCCTGAGGAGAGTTTTTCAGGGCACGGATCTACTTTGGGTCTGCCTGTCATCAGACTGCAAACTGATTACTGATGAATGTCGAGGCAGTTGGTGCAGTTCTTTCTGGGACTCTACCTTGGTATTCAAGTCTTGCTTCTTCACCTTTATCATTTGCAGTAACCGTAAATACAAATCATGTCTGCGTACACATTGGAAAGAAGAATTTTTTTTAATTATCTCGGTAAAGAGTACAACTAGCTATGTAACATACATTTATGTTGTTTTAAATAAATTGGCTTTTATAGGGGCCATAAAATTAACCCTTTCGAAAAAATGTGAGAATATAAATGTAAATGTAAAATGATAGTTTTTTTCTAAGAAAAGGAGTAATGAAATCAATATACTAAATTTTTCGAAAGAATTAATGTATTTCTTGCATTCAATTACTTTTGATATTTGAATTTCTTTGGGCAAGGGTTACTTTCAAAGTATTCGTAATTATGAGCTATGTACAATAAGAAGCAAAAAATTGCAACGCAAGACTTTGCTTAAAGCTGACATATTTTGTAGTGAATGCATTTCAGTATGTCAAGGAGTCAAAACGCGGCGGACTTTGTGCCAGTGTCTGAAGCCCTGGTAAACGCTTCTGTATAGTAATGATCGCTCAAGAGTTTGCCTCTTACTGAAGGTATCAAATATGAGGATCACGTCGGGGTCACCAGGTGTTAACGTCAGAACTCTTTTGCACCAGCGGTATAATCATGGTACATGTATTGTACCTTGATCGTGTGGTGGATATATTGATATATATTTGTATGTTATTTATTGTAGTCACCTCACCTCCGGTTAAATACGATTTCTTCTTCTTAGTGTTGAGAAATCAGTTCTTTATTGCTTCAAACTTAATCGTATTTATATAAACTTGTTGCTTACTTAACACAACTTAAATAACATCTAACAATTATCACACAATTTGATTATTTGACAACAATTCAAATATCGTAAAATTTTGTTAGCAGACGTTAAGTGCAACAAAAAGTTCACGATCATATGGCTCGAATTTCGTCCAAAGAGCCTAGCAGTGAATGCACCAGGTATTTCAGTTCAGTTCAGTTTATATGCAATTTTATTGTATTACTTAATTAACTCTTACTTGCTAGACAAAAAAATGCTTAAAAATTAGCTTAACTAACTTAAAATTATCTTATTCTAGCTTACTGACCCAATGCGGGCACTCTAAGTTAAACCTAACACTTAAATTATGTCTTTCGGCGTACCTTACTGCTATACTATTTCTATTCATTATAATTAAAACTAAGAAAACATTTTTTACAAAAAAAAAAACTTAGTAACATGACTTCTTTTTTTTTTACTTTATTATAAAACTTAAAACTAAAATCCTACAAACTACCTAAAAATAAATCTTAATCTACTTACATCTAATACATACATATATACATATATATATATATATACATAATATGTATATACCTAATATATAAATATATGTATATATATATATATGTTTTTTTTTGTTAATTTTTTTTTTGTTTTTATATATTTTTTTTTTCTTAAATCTAACTTACTCCTACTTAAAACTATATAAGTCGGCCATGGCTAAAAAAATTAGGTGACCCACTTTATTTCACATGAAGCTACCTATTACTTGAGGAATTCGACGACGAACTCTCCCTTCCTTCAACTAGCCACCAAAATTGTTGGTGCTGCCGAGCAACATCCCTCATGTCGCGACTCCCTACCGCCCTACTGAACCGGAGACGCTCCGCACTGCCGTGTGCGACGTCTCTGTCGTAGTTGAGTCGCCTGTCCGCAGCTGTTCGAGCAACGTGGAAGATTAGCGGCACAGCCAATCTGTCCTGGATCAGACTTTGCTATCAAGGTAGAGGAACGCTTCTGGAGGAACATAGCCGTCAAAGCGAACTCTCTCATGATACATATAATTAGGGTAGTAAGCCCCAGAGATCAGGTTGTTCGACGATGTCATTGCTCTTGCAATGTGCCTTTCAGTCAACTTAATAACAAAATTGTCCACTCTTATTAGGTTCGCCCTATTGTACAAGACCTCATTGCGATAGAATTTTATGTACTCAGACTCTGACTATACAGAAGTATAACCGAAGACAAGCCCTAAGGCAAGCCCTCTCAAACACCCGAATCTTTTTCAATAAACTTGCTCTCACGTTGAACCACACGGGACATCCAAACACATGTAGCAGATCACCTTCACCCTCGCATCGAGTTGGCTGTTGTAAAACAGTCTCCTTGTAAGGGCAAAAGCACCTCGGGCTCTGGCCAGAGCAACATCTATATGTTTGTTAAAATATAGATATTGATCTAGCCAGATCTCAAGGTATTTGACTACATTTCGACAAGCAAGTGGCTGTCCATGTTGTCCGACGATAGAAAACTTTCGCCAATACTTTCTGGTATCCCTAGAGGCCCCAGACAAAGGCCTCCTAAACAGAATGGTTTCCGACTTCTGAAAGTTGATTTCAACTTCTTCACGATGAACTGTCTATTGGAGAGCATATCAAAAAGAATATACAGCAGTGGCTTACTAATACCCAACTTGTCCAGCTTGAAGAAGAGTCCCTCTAACCATACGGTGTCGAAGGCCTTTTCCAAGTCAATCAGGCATGCACCAGTGCACTGTTTTTTGCCTTTGTTCCATTGGATATCAGAAACCAGTTTAGACGCAGCATGAATGATATCATGCCCAGCATTGAAACCGAATTGATTATCCGGAACCCACTTAGTCAGGACTCTATTGATCACCTTCTCGAAAACCTTACTGATGTTTGGAAGAAGACTGACCGAGCGGAGATTCGCCGGATTGGAAGTATCTTTATTCCTTTTGGGAATGGGATGTACCACCGCAGTTTTCCAATGCGCTGGATAATGTGCATTATTCATTGCATTATTAAACAGGGTGGTATAAATGTCCACCGCTTCTAGTGGGAGATGTCGAAGCACAATGTTAGGTATTTCATCGGTTCCCACTGATTTCTTACTTCTAAGCGATTCGAAGATCGTTTGGAGCTCTTCCTTCGAAATGAACGGTGGTAATACCCTTTCGTTGGTGATGACATTATTTGCTATATTCTTGTCACTGAACTGGGTGAAACCCGAGTTCTCGAATCGCCAATTCACAATTTCATTTCGAAGGCAGAAATTGTGCAGAAGGACTCGATTCTCCAGGTCGTGGTTCGGACCAATGGTGTCATTCGCCTTGTACACTTCCTGTAAAGTCACTCCTATAGCCTCTACCTTCTCCTGCGGATCCTCGATCACAAAGAAGTTGTCATCATCAACTGCCTCATTTGGATCGATACCTGCTATTACAAGTATTTGTTCGTTGTTCGTCGTTCGGGCGATTTTGAGACATGGAAGGTCGTTCTGATTAATTCTCCGAAATATTTTATTTATTTGCGGAAACATATTCGGGTTGCTGGTATTTACAGCTCGAATTTTATTATTCCAATACAAACTTACAGAATTTCTGTAATTTTCCTTTATTAATATCTGGAGGTTTTTAATCGACGACATCAGTGTCGTGATCTCCGGGTTATGTCTGTCAGTAAACTGTCTGTACAAGGTTTTTAGTCTTGACATCAGTCTACTTTTATGTCGGTGCAGTGCGTCAATAGTTGCGTTGCGGAATAAGTCTTCCTTTTCAGTGTGTTGATACCGTGGTATCGTTTTGTCCATAGTTCGTTTGATTGTCTCGTCCATTAGTCTTAGATACCTGTCAATCTCCTCGTTTGACAGATTTCTGGTGGACGGTGGGTAGAGCGAATTCGAGGAGAGTGCTCTCGTCAGTATTCTTGAGAAGTGTGTCCAATGCACCCTACTATAGTTGTAGGAATACCTTTAAACAAACTCTTCCAATTCCGCAGTTTCGTTGGGAACAGTTATTTCTGTGCTGAGACCGCAATGGTCACTGTCGTACACGAAAGTTCGTAGACAGTTTGTAGTTTGTTGGTTAGTGCACGTCAGTTGTATTCGTGAGTCGAACAGCAAGAGATCCAAATAGGACCCGTGTCTGGGAAACGACGGACTATCCGTCGCTTTGAGGCCGCGTCGATACATCACACTGTGCTGACCCCACCAATTGAATAGTAGGTTCCCTCTAGTATTTGGTATATTATTTCCCCAATCACTATGTTTGGCGTTGAAATCTCCGCCGATAATAAAATAGTTGTCTTAATTCCAGCCTCAGAAATCGAAAAAGTGTCTCGAGCTCTGAGATGAATAAGGTGGATTGAGTAGCCTTAGGTGCATAGACAGGCACCATGTACAACCGCTTTCCACTACGGAGAGGGATGTACATGACGCATGTTTCCAGCACCCGAAACCTACGTACCACACGACTGTATATTCTTTTGAAACGCAGTCCCTTTCTTACAAAGATCGCAACACGTCCTCCTTGAATGGAATTGGGTCGGTTTCTTCGTAATATTTCATATCTTCTGTGCCTCATTTTGTGTCTTTTGGTAAGCTTAGTTTCGCTAACCAAAAGCACATCAGGGGATGTGCACCAGGTATTTGTTTTGCGTCTGGTGGATGCAAGGTGAATTGTTTCGATGGAATCGTTTTGCTTGAATGAATTTCGTGACGTGTTCTTCATGTTCTAAACACACGTCTTAAAATCTCCGACAGCCCCTTGCATACTTACAAATTTAAAGAAAAATGATATTTCTACTTCTAGCTACCTAACATAAGTATCATACATATTACGTATATTCCAAAATTGCTTAGATCAATTTTAAAGTTAAATAAACATTAATTATATTGTACATAAATTTTGTTGGCGAACTAATTTGAGTCCCTATTAGCCCATTTGCGGTTAAAATTAACATTCTTAATATGATCCATCAAGCATACTTACATAACACACTATTTTATTATATAGTAAAAATATATGATATACGATCCAAAATACTTTTGATTTATAAGAAATAATCCACAATAAACAACTCTCATTAGAATTTTCAACTCAAGACTCAACTCAAATTTTTAATGAATTCCCATATGTTTGACCATGCTGGTATTTTATGTGAGATTTTGTTTAATAGTCATTCCAAAACATATAATAAGTAATATTAATTTTCTTTTCACTTTAGAACTTGTTTTTAAACCTAAGTTGTTTTTTCCTGTTTATTAAATGTTATGCAATACAATACGATACGCACCACAGGCAATGTGTGAAAGATATTTTAAATGTTTTGGTGTATCATTTCCAAATCGATTTTATCCCTTTTAAATATTGTACAAAGCTAACAAACAATTTGGATCTTTTGTTAATTCTGTTTAGATATTGCTCGTCTGAGTTTGTTTTATATTCGGTTGGAAGCATGCACGCAATTCCAATTTAAAACCAACAAAACTTCTCTCCTCAATTGTTATCATTGCAATTTTTCAATTTACGAACTTTGACCGCAACTAAATAAAAATCACTTTAAATAGAGTTTTCAATTAAATACTCCACTAAAGTATGTATGTATGTATGTTGACGAAGCGATGTTCAGAAGTAGATCGGCTTATACGATAGAGGACCTTCTCGTCCATAATATACACATTAAGTAGTGGCAAATGAAAGCAAACCATCAAAGAGTACCGATAGTGTTGCTGGGATGGCTTTGGTTAAACTTCTACTGGGTATCGTTGCAATCTCTTCAGTTACCACCATAGCAAGTCAGTCAGAAGGAAAATTTTTAATGGACTTAATTTAAAAATGCACTTTTCCTGAAGTGTGACCTGAGAACTTAATTGCAATTTTACGTAAAGTATCGGATGAAGAGGAAATCCGATTGATAAATGTGGATTTGCTGTAAAAAATCCTCGATTTATCGGAAGCAGAAAAAAGTGTTCAGTGGAAAAGTTTTGTAAACTTTTTTTCTGCACTATGTATTTAGAACTGTTTTTAGACTCGATTCTTTTGATTTTGATTGATTTTAAAGAAGGCGCTTTGTTTTTGTTTGTATATGTGCACAGATAGATATGCACATGTGGCGCTTGACCATATATTATAATAACCTCGACCACCACGAAAGTTCGATAAAATTCTACTGACACTCCTGAATGCGGCCGGCGGCAGGCTGTCTGAAAATTTGGGATGAAACAGGCTTGTCTACTATGTGGTGTTGTCACATGTCTCCCCTTCCGTGGAGAGAAAAATTATTCTAATGGTCAAAACGTGTCGCTGGTCAAGGAAAGCATGTTAGACTTATCGGTGAGGGTGTCGCCTGGGAGAACGTATGCCGGCTTCAAGCGGTCGACTGATATTGGGATGTTGTTGCCCTTGTAACAGACGGTAAATACTTCTTTCGTTTTTCCACAACTCGGAAATGTCCATCGTAGGGTGTTGCAAACTACTGGCGGGTGTAATCGTGCCTTACGAAGACGTGTGTAGTCTCAGCGAGATTTTTGAAAACGGTATCCCATGAAAGGATACTTGTTGTGGTGCTAGGTGTCGGAAGTGATCAGGAAGTGCACGCACTAATTCCGGTGCTGAAATGGTTCTGGAAGAAGGATGAAGGAACTCAGCTGGACGACGAATCGGCTCACCATATACGAGTTGGGCTCGGTTTGCCCCAAAGTTGTCTTTCCAAGCTGTGCGCAGACTAAGGAGGGCTGTTGGTTAAACAACAGCGTGATTCCCGTTGGCATACAAAAGCTGCCTTCAGTTGCCTGTGAAAACGTTCGACAAGCCCATTCGACTGGAGATGGGATGGTGTAGTTCGCAGATGCTTACAACCAAGGGTCTGCATGTGGTTTTGAGTTGTTTCGATTCAAATTATCGGCCTAAATCTGACATTATTAAAACCTGACGTCTGAACCACTTCGGGACGAAAGGCCGTACGACTCCTGTCGAGACGTCACAGAAAAGCCCAACGTTAGGAAACAGCTAAGGTTTTTAGAGTTGAAGGCTTGAATTGGGACTTTGCAGGATCTCGCTTGTCTCGATCTCTGTTGATTGAGCCTAAGCTAATTTCTCAGATGTAAATGCAGTTGAAATCGATTCAATCCGAGACAGTGTCTCTGCGACGATATTGTTGTCATCCTCCAAAATTCCCAAGGTGAAACGCGTTCGGGGAGCTGTTTGAATGCTTGTATTATATGTATATTTGACATATGGTCCATATAAATGGTTATATACCGACCCTCGAAGATATGCCGAAAATGCCGAACAGCTTCATAGATAGCATGTACCTCTCTGTCGTACGTCGATTGCTTCTGGATGGATGGTGATAGCTTACGACTGTAGGAGGCCAATAGTTGGCAAGCCGTTCCACAGCGTTGAAGGACTTCGCCAATGGCTTGCTCCGATTTTTTTTTTTTAAAAAAAGAACTTAACACTCAAGTGGGTATGAATATACTTAGAATGCCTCAGCATGTGTTAAGTTTTTTTGGAAAATGGGATAGAGAGAGAAAGAAAGATGTTTGGGCTCACTGGTTATTTCGCTCCATGGGTGGCATCCAACATTTAATGGGGAGACTAAATTCTTAGTGGAAGTTGGCTTGATTTGATTAACTGAAAAAATTTATGATATGTCTTTCGGGCGAGGCTGGGATTCGAACACCGAACCCTCCGATTTGGAAGCCATGCCACTACCACTTGAGTCACGGCCACCCACGTCAGTGTGTCAGTGAAAACAGTCCATTCGGCATTGATGTTGGGGTGTGCAAGTAGCGCAGAATTTGCAAACGCCTGCCTGTTTACAAATGATTCCTCCAGCGCTAGGGTCCAGATGATTTCTTGAGAGCCTTTCGCACTTGATCCTGTCAGTTGGTTGTTGAGCGGTTCGAAAAGCTGGACCGCACTCTTTATGAATTTACTGTAAAAATGCAGGTACCTAGAAAAGCACGAAACTGTTTGACTGTCTTGTGTACCAGAAAATTTATAATTGCTGACACCCAATCCGACGGAGGGAAATTCCATGCGAAGAGACCAGATATGGCCAAAGAATACCGCTTCCTCTCTCCTAAAGAGCGACTTTGAGACCTCATCCATGAAACGTTCGATCCATTGCGAGCCGCCTAGCCTTGTTAGAAATTGGCAATCCGGCTTTTGTCTTGATGAAAGCGTTTAGTACTGATGAGATTGTGTTGCCTCTCATGGATGTATTATAATATTTTGAGACTGGCTACGAAGTGTTGAGCGAGCTTGAGCGAGAGACATTTTGCCTTTGTTCTATCTATAATCCGCTGCTTCTTAAAGTCGGCGAGTGAACCGAAATGACTCAACAGGTCGGTTCCAATGATTAGATCACAAATATCGGCTACGGTGAATCGTTAAGAGAGAGCCCTGTGCAGGCCGATATTGAATGTGATGTTAACCGCGCCGAAGGTATTTATCGACGGTATTTTCCAACGAGTAGACTGACACGTCTGTCAATCAAAAATTTGTCTTTGGTTTTGGTAACTGTACTACCCGGTTTTACAACTGCAGAGAAACAATATTGAATGCTTTCCAACTGTCTAATGTATTTCACAACCCGATATAATCATCAACCTAATTACGATGGCGGTCACTTGTAGACTGACTATGGCTTCACTTGACATGTCTATTCAGGGATTGCTCTCCGCTCTCTCCGCAGAGTCTGCTGCAGATCGTCAAACTCCTCCGATACTCCTAAGTTTCAGCTTTAATTTCAGATCCGGTGATTCCGTATCATCAATGTGTGTTCTTTCTAGAACTGGACTCGGGGTCTTCGGATCGCTCTCAGTGCTGACCAACGTTAACGATGCTCCTGCTTCTGGAATTGAACACTGTTTTTATTCATTATAGGCTAAATGAACCAAACATAAAACAATAAACGATTGCAATACTAAACTTTGTTCCTAGAGAACCTGGTACTTTCTTCACATAGCTTATGTTGCGGCTGAAAACCTTACCACCTGATCGGAACGTTACTTCGTTCTGGTTCCGTTCGATTACCTCGAATTTGGTAGAGTTGAAAGTCGGTGTCGACTTGTTCTGAGGCACCATATTGCGAAATAACACCCTATTACCCACTTGTAGGTCACAGTCTCTCGCTGCGAGCTGCTTGGTTCCTCTTTCCTTCCCTCTAGCTTCTGAATCAAAAATACTACAATATTATTAATATTATGTAGAAGAGATCTTGTGCCCTATTCTTCGGTTAACTAGGAGCTCTGATGAGGACTACCCTATGCTCCCATGAGGTGTCACTTTATACATTAGTATAAATTTATGAACTTCCTTTGGTAGTCGAGACCTTCACTATTCGCGACTTGGACTCTTTTCAAAATGGAACGGTTCATGGTCCCAACTTCTCCGTTTGCATGTGGCCAATAAGGGGGAGATCAATGTTATTTGTTCCACTGTGGATTTTAAATTCCTCACTGATAAATTGGCGTCCATTGTCAGCACTAATGGATTCCAGATACCCTAATCTACAAAAGATCTCTTCTAAGATGCCGACGATCTTAGTTGAGGTAATACTTAGAAATTTGTTTCTTGATACCGTGAATGACAATCAATTATCACAAACGCAAAGTCATGATTCAGTAGAGGTCCAAGTAAGTCTACGGCTACACACTGCCAGGATTTATTTAGAAAGTGGAGACATAGGCGCTGGTGGTATTGGTCGTGATACCAAAAGACCGGTCGGTTAGTGGCCACCAAATCTTCGAACGAAGCCTCTGTTTCATCCCTGTTTCCTCGTGGTGGCCCTCATGTGCCACCAAAGAACACCGTACTCGTAACGTTTCGAGTATAATCATCTTCGAACACCGAAAGAAATGTTACCCAGCATACATAGTTCGTGCCGGAATAGAAAGTAGTTTCTTTTAATCTCTGTAGCCCAGTCATCGTTTTTTACCGTTGCTACTATCTTTTTCAGTTCCGCATCTCGGTTGTTGATTTTCACTATTTCGCTAATGGTCAGCGCATGGGGCACAGCTTCTCCGATTATGGCAGAGATGTTATATTCACAATGCCTGTCAAATGTGTCTGACTCTTGAACTTTGCACATCCGGGAGAATGAATATGCGATGTTATATTTCCCAGGCTGATAAATGACCTTGGATTTGAAAGCCTGTAGACGAAGAACCCACCTTTCGATCCGGGCTGGCGGCTTGAGGGTTGGCTTGAGAATCGCCCTCAGAGGTTTATGGACAGTGACCAACTCAAACTCGATTCCGCCCAAATAATAGTAAAACCTCTCAACCGCCCAAACTAAAGCTAAGCTCTCCTTCTCCGTCTGCGAGTACCGCCGTTCACCGGATAGGCTCTTACTTGCAAAAGATATGACCTGGGGATTCTCGTCTTGAGATTGTAGCAACACTGCACGCAGAGCCACAGGACTCGCATCAGCTACTAATCGTGTTCTACTCGTGATATGAAAGTACGAGAGAGACGGAATCTTTGCAAGCAATTCCTTTAACCTCTGAAATGCCCGATCCTGATTTTCACCCTAAGGAAATCGAGTGTCTTTATTTATTAGCACTCTTAGAGGCAAGTCCGGAAAAAACTTGTCTAAATAGGTTACCAAGCCCAAGTAGGACCTCATCTCCTCTTTGCTATTTGGTGGTCGAAACTCTAATACAGTGCTAACTTTATATGGGTCCACGCTAGTGCCTGTTGTAGCCAATATATGCCCCAAAAACTTAAGTTGTTTATCCCCCCAACTAAATTTTTCGTTATTAAACGTCACATTCATTTCATGGAAAATGTCAAGTACCTGTCTCAATTAGTTGTTATGGCCGACCAAACACAACAACATCATTAAAATAGCTCACTGTGTTCCTGCAAGAAGCTAACATATTTTCCATAGTGCGTTGAAATATTTCGAGTGCTGAGTTCACTCCAAACAATAAACGGTTATAGCGAAAAAGTCCACTGTGTGTTATAAAAGTCAGTATACCATATAACGATTCTCCTAATCCAGCTCTAATTGATGGTAGGCATTCTTTAAATCTAATCTGGAAAAGTACGATTTTGTCATAAGTGACTCAAATGTCGGAAGAGCAAAGTTTTCTCTGAGTATAGCGGTATTTGTACAACTCATATCTATGCGCAGACGGATATCTCCAGTTTCCTTGAACACAATTACGTTCCGTGAAATCCAAGGACATGGCCCAAGAACTGCTTCAATGATATCCTATTCACTAGCCTCTCTTAGCTTCTCATCACATCTTTTCTCAAGTGCTGATGGAATCCGCTGCAACGGTTGTTGTATTGGTTTAATGCACTTGTTAATAGCCAATAGTATTTTGATGTCTTTAATCATTGGAAGCGTTTGAACTTCCTGTAAATGGTATACATCTAAGCCTAGTTTTAACACCTTCAATCGTATAGCTGTTTCCCGTCCGAGAAAAGAATGCCTCCCATTCCTGATTACATAAAATGTTGAAACGATCTCAGTTTTCCTATCCACACTTGTAGCCGCTTCAAACACTAATAAAATCTCTAATAGTTCTTTCCCAGCATAAGCGCGGAACTGGTTTCTCGTTTCCTTGCGAATATTCCGCAACATCGAGGAACTCCGATGTAGTTGTTCCCAATCTTTTTCTCCCAGCAAGTTCAATCGTGAGCCAGAATCGATGACCATTGATATCTTCGAGCAGCCGACGAAACAGTCTATGTTCCGTTTGTGGTCAAGTTAATCTCCTCTTCTACCTGAAAACAATCATCCTCCCTCGATTAAGACTTATGGTTTCCTTGACTGTTATTAAATTCATTCTCTACATAGCGAATATTTGATGGTGCAAGCCTACATTGTTTACCATCCTAGTATTTTTGCGTTTACCCCTTCCTGTTTTGCATTTTATTTGCATTTTAGGGCAAAATGATCAAGGTACGTACATTTCCTACAATTTTTGTTTCTTGCTGGACACAAGTTGCTATTCCCCGTATGACCACTCCGTCCACATCTTATGCAATCGTTACCTTCTCTAAAATCGTTTGACCTGTTGACCGCAATCCCATAGCTATAACTTGTTGTTGTTGGTAATTTCACCATCGTGTCCGTTTGCGTTATCTGTTGGTGAGGTTGACACATTTTTATAACTTCATCCAAAGAGTACCTACTCCTTCTCAAGCAGACGCCTCTTCCATTCTTTTGGTGCCCAGCCATCTATTAATTTATCTTTTAGGTTTATTTCCCGACTCTGTTCCTCGCTTTGCCCAAAAGAGCATTTTGTTGCCTGGTTCTTCAGCGCAAGGATGAACTTGTTTAGGCCCTCCTCTTCATCTGGCTTAAGGGAACGGAACAGGCGCCTCTGGAAATTGGAGTTCCTCTGTGGCGAAAAATATTCGTTCAATTTCTCGACCAAAATTCCGTACACACCGCCTTCTCCAACAAGGGCCCCGGGACTGTTGAAGATAACTTCCTGTAATTGTGGCCCCCCAAAGTGCACCAAATTACTCTTTTTTTTGGCTGCGTCTGTAATTTCCTCTGATTCCAAATATAATGAGAATGAACGGAGCCATTTCTGCCAATCTGACCGAATGACCGCTCTATCAATGGTCTCACAAAGAAATGGTCTTATCCCGCTGTCATTCAATCTTATGAGCCCTTTGTCCCCAGAACGGTTAAGCCTGCTGATCTGCGAAGAGACAAAATTTAATGTGCAGACTTTCTTGACCTGCTCAAACACGGCACTTACTGTCTTTTCAGTTTTACGATTGAAAGTAATAAGCTTACGAGTACCTCCTTACCTTTACCACAATTGAATGTGGGGTATATATCTATATATATATCTCTCTTTTTCTTTTTGCGCAATTGAATGTAGTCGTTTACCCTATTTATTATTTATCCTATGTATTTATGTATGTACTAACTACACTCTTTCTTTTTTTTTCTTCTTATCCTCGTCGCCAAATGTACTACCTGGTTATATGACTTCAGGGAAACAACATATAATACTTTCCAACTGATTAATGTATTTCACAACTCGATATAATTATTCACATCAACCTGCTTACGATGGCGGTCACTTGTAGACTGCCGATGGCCTCACTTGACATGTCTGTTCAGGGTTCCCTCTCCGCTCTCTCCGCAGAGCCGGCAGTAGTTTGTCACAGTATCTGGGACAAAAAGGTGGCAGGAAGGAGATCGAGAGTCATTTACCGCCGCTAATGATTCTTGTCGGAGTATTCCTCCAATTTATACCCATAGAGACACATTTTAGCGTCCTATTAGCAGATGAAATTAGAATTCGGTTGCCCACGATTCTCGTGCCTGCTTCGCCACCTGGATCTATTGCTATTTTGACTTTTGCCATCTGTCTGACGATTTGCCATCTGTCTGACATAAGTGCTGCCATTTGTTTCGTCAAATTGGTTATCTGCTGATTGGCGTCAATCGTCCTTACTTATACTTTCTCGTCGAGTTCTGCGAGAGTAGCGGAATTTTGAAATGATAGGCAACATCTTGTCTCTTTTAATAAGTGCGATAGCCGGTGAGTTGTTAACACTGTTGTATCAATGTCTGGCACCAAACTCCTTAGATGGAGTGCGATTTCCTAATTTTTTCCGTTCAAGAATTGGATAATTTTAGCTTCTTTTGACTTGGAAAAACGTGTGGTGATTGCTGTTTTTAGTGCTTGGTACGGGTTGAATACCGTCAGTTTGACGCCGATATCTTGAACCTCTGCTGCATACCACAAGTCAATCAGTGGAATTTTCTGGAAGAATTTTTGCATCTCGGAAAGAATTCCACGGATGATGAACTGAGACTCCAATTAACTCCAACGAAGAAAAAATATTGTTAATTTAATATCTCAAATCGCGCTTAAAATCAGGTCTAAAATCACGTCGAGATTGTCGTCAATAACGTGGCAGTTGACAACATAAAATAAAACTTCCTTTTAGTTAACAAATAACTTTATTTGAAGATTAATTATAATAGCTTCGACTGCCACGGACGCTCGATAAAACTCTACTAAAACTGCTGAATGATAGACGAATAGACTATCTAAAAATGCTAAAAATATAGGGTAATATTACACTTCTTAAAACATATTTTTAGAATAAAGCGCACGCTAATAAATTACAAATAATTAAATGTATTGTATATACTCACAAACCTGAAGTAAATAAATCAAATATAAATTAATAGAAATGAGTGCGAATGAATTAACAACAAGATGAAATTTAAATAAATAAATACAATAAATAAAACCAAAAATAAAAATTAACAAAAAAACTGTATATATATGTACATATTAACATTATTATTATTATTATTTATTTATTTCATCTATCTATAATCATATACTTTTTCTTTTGTTTTTTAACCGCAAAGCAAAATGCTTATCTGCAGGTGGTTCATAACATTGGATTAGTAACATATTTTAAAGTGATAAATTTCTTTTAAATAAAGTTCATACTATACTTATTCTTTAATTCTCAACGGTTTCATTTTATGCATAGAAAGGTTTTAATCTTCCCAAGAACGTTGGAGGTTTTATTGACTCCGAGCGCCCCTTTTCGCTCGTTGTTGTCGCCAAAGTGAAACCGTATTTTGGCTATAAATAACTTAATGTAATAAAATTGTAAATATAGGAATATTAATATTTGAATACAAAATACAATAATAATATTGAAGTTTAAGCTATGTTGAAATTAAAATTTGGAATGACATATCTAAGTTCTCGTTCCCCATATATGTTATATACATCCGGAATTTCGGGCTGGGCTCGCCTCCTGGTGTTTTGGAAATGCCGTATAGGCCGTAGTAATGTAGTCGTCCATGTAATGTAGCAATGATGTCATCCTATAAATCGCGTACACATCTAAGACCTTAAAAGATTAGTTGGTTGGTTTTAAAATTTTAACAAGGCGGTGCTGTAGATGTAATATCCTATCTATATGCGTTTTGGATGCATTTCCCCATGCCAGTATTCCATATCTTATTCGCGATTCTGCTAGCGAGTAGTACACCTGCTTACGTACTTCAAAACTTGAATACTTTTTTATATAAACCATCGCAAAAAGTGAGCTTTTGAGTTGTAAACGCAGCACGTTTATATGTTCACGCCATAGGAAATTCTCATCGATGGTAACTCCTAGATACTTTATTTTGTTTACTACTTCTATTGCTGTGTTGTTGGCTGAATACGGACATAGGGCGTTTCGGTGATATATATTATTCCTTTATTCATTTGGCTTGAACGGTGTTCGTATGTGCATTACCTTTGTTTTTGAAGCATTAACAATTAGCCCTTGATCATGGCACCATTTTGACATCGCATCAAATTCTTCTTGAATTATTTCCTTGTTAAAGTTTTTGTGTTTGACGACAAGTGCTATATCATCTGCATAGGCATAGGCTGTGCACTTTTTGAATAAATGGATAAGTTCATTTGTATACAAAACAAATAGAACTGGACCTAATTTGGAGTCTTGTGGGACACCAAGCGCAATTAGCATTTCTTTGCTTAAGGTATTAAACACTCTAACTCTAATCTTTCTATCAGTTAGATAGTTTTCGATCCAGTTTGCCAGCACTCCTCTCACACCAACTCGATTGACAGTTTCATTTAACTTTTTATGAGTTATGGTATCGAAAGCTTTACTAAAGTCAACAAACAGCACAAGCACATGATGATTTTTGTTAAGGCCTCCATTATTAGCCCGGGTCTACCCCGGACAACTTTATTTAGCTTATTAACAAGCAAAAACTTAAACCTAGATTTAAAACTAACAAAGATATTCTTAACCTAATATGGGGCGAGGAGAAATGGTGGACGAGGTAGATGTTAAGGGAGTGGCATATTGAGCAGTGCTTTTTTCATTTCGTGTTTGCTGCTATTTAGGTCAAAGACTTCGGCGTAGTTGTTCGTTATACGCAACATTCTAGATATTGGTTCAAAGTGACCGTAGTTGGTACGGTGAGTTCGGATCAGGAAGAGTGGGACAGATCTTATATTACGGGGATTGGGAGTGAATGCAATATTTTGCGTTATTCTCGAGCACTCGATGTTTCCAGTCAGTAACTGGTGGATAAAAAGTACATCAGCGACTTCACGACGTTTTTAGGGTATGCATGCTAATTAGTTCCAGCCTATTTTCATAGGGAAGTAATCCATATGGGTCGGCCCAGGGTAGACCACGAAGTGCGAAACGGATAAACCTGCGTTGGACTGCTTCTATTCTTTGAATGTGGGTTAGTTTATAGGGTGACCAAACTTGGCTGCAATATTCGAGAAGAGGCCTTACAAAAGTAATGTACAAGGACTTTGGAAAATTCTTTCGACCAGCGTTTGATAAAACCAAGTGCAGAGTTAGCTTTATTTATAATGCTGTCAATATGTGAGTCGAAATTCAATTCTCTGTCACAAATTATTCCTAGATCCCGTACTTGGGTAGTGGAAGGAATAGGCTCATCGCAGATGAAGTAGTTTCTTGGAGGGGGAGGTAAACGTTTGCGGGAATAGGTTATCGCTTGGAATTTGCTGACATTAAGCTCCAAAAAGTTTTGCTTGCACCATACCGAAAACTTATTTAAGTCATCTTGCAGGCAATGGGAGTCAGAAGGCAATGAAATGACTTTGGAAATTCTCATGTCATCAGCGAAAATAGAAAGATTACAATTCTTTAAAATGAGATTTATGTCGTTAATCGTCAGGATAAAGATGATTGGCCCAAGGTGACTACCCTGAGGGACACCAGATGTTGCTTTAATTGGGTCGGATATTGAAGATCTGAAGATGACCCTGTATTCTCGGTCTTCTAAATAGGATTTGGTCCATGCCACAAAATGAGGGGAAAAGCCAAGTTTTTTTAGTTTAAAAATGATAAGTTGGTGAGAAATTTTATCGAATGCCTTGCTGAAATCAGTGGAAATTGAATCGACTTCATCACCGTCTTCTAAAGCATGAAGCGTCCTAGAGACGAACTCTGTTAGGTTAGTGGTCGTTGATTTACCTTTCATGAAACCGTGCTGATTTGTACAGATAGTTGGCCTACAGTACGGAAGCAGTTGTTGATAGACTATGAGTTTTGCTATGGGCCTATAATTATCGACTTCGGCCTTACTTCCTTTTTTATGAATAGGGATGATGTAAGATTCCTTCCATAGGAAAGGGAAAGTACCTGTTGAGACAGACAAGTTAAATAGGGCAGCAAGGGGAGGACCGAGATGGTTAATACACTCTTTTATTACAACAGCCGGAAGGCCATCAGGGCCGGACGAAAAATCATCTTTAAGTTTGGTAATGTTATCAGACACCAAAGATGTTGTTATATTAAGCGAAACGGATGATGTCTCAGGATAGTTTCTCATATAGCTAAAGTAACTAGGATCGGGTTCAGCTGTTTTCTTAGAAAAGGATTTATTAAAATGACAGGCAAAGAAATTTGCAATGGTTTTCGGGTCGGCAGAAAATTCACTGAGAAATTTGAGAGTAGATGGGTAGCCGTCTGACTTTCTTTTGGTATTAACAAACTGGTAGAAGCGTTTAGGGTCTGAGACTAAGTTAAATTGCATGCGATAGAGGTACTCAAGGTAAAGAGACTCACAAAGTTCAGAAAAACGATTATATACCAATCGATAATTACTGTAGTCGGAATCAGATCGAGTCCTTAAGAATTTATGCCACAACTTGTTTCTGTAATTACGGAGAGAGCGCAACTCCTTGTTGTACCAGGGAGGAGCTGACATGCAGTCCTTTCGGAAGGTATATGGAACCGATTGGGCAAAGCAGGAGAAAATTAACGAATAGAACGTTGATAAAGCAAGATCAATATTAGTCGTCTCAGCAATAAAGTCAAAGTTAATGTTGCTGATGAGGTTTTTTAAAGTCGGTTCTTCGGAAGTTAAATGAAAATGCATTTTCCGCATCGACACTTGTGTTGCCATTTTCATATGAGTATATAATTGACAAGGGGGGATGAAGGCGGTCTAGGGTAGAAAGAAGATGATCACTCCTATAAACGACACAGTTATCTGAATCGGATGTGAAGACAAGGTCGAGTTGTCTGTTCATTGTGTTAGGTATTCCACTAATCTGATATAGACTTGAGTTGGTTAGGCAGTCCACCATCAAAATTTCTATTTCTGAGGACGAATTAAGAGAGACGAATCGTCGAAAGACCCCCATTTAAGTTGAGGGAGGTTGAAATCCCCTACTAGAATAATACAGTCTTCAGGTTGTGCATTATCAGTCAAAAAATCCACTGCGTGAACTACAGGTCGATAAGACTCAATTGGTTTTGATGGGTGAATGTAACAACAAAGTACGTAAAGACAGCGTTTGGGGAGCGTAATGTTGACACATACTAACTCAAAGTTGTCAGTATGGGGAATATCAACAGGAGTTGCGAGGAAAAAGTTCCGGATTGCTAGTAAAACACCTCGGCCATAGGGATTATCAGCTCTTTCAAATCCATCTTTTCGAAAAACGTTGAAATTTGGAGGAAACAGCTCAAGGTTATTAATGTCCGGAATTAGATTTGTTTCAGTAAGAGCAATTAGGTCATAGGGTAACTTTTGAGAATTGAGATATACGACGGAGATTTTAGAGCGCAAACCTCTTACATTTTGGTAGTAAATGGACAGGCATTGTGGACTGGAGGATACAGGATTTAGTTTGTTAGGAACTGTAATAGTTTTTAAAATTTGAACGAGTTCTTTGCAAGTGGGAGAGACGTTTAGAGCTGACATGCAAAGACAGCGTGGAAAGATCATTATGAACTTCATCGGAAGAGATGTCGAAACTCTATTGGTAACGAACGAAAATTTGCATCAATTCAGCTGGCTTAATAGGAAGACCTTCTCGTTGAATCGAAACCATAATGTTGGTTTTGGTTATGCCATCAATGCAAACGGAGTTGGGTTTGTCGTGCAAGTAGGCAAGGTAGAGCCGAACATTTTCATAAATGCGGCGGTCTCTCAAACGAGATACAACGTAACGACTGTCATCATTCATATCAGAAAATTTTTTTGTGAGTTTGACAGTTGGTGGAAGGAGTGGGTCAAGGTATTTCGGGCAAGAATCGAGGGCAGGCGAACGAGCGGATGAAGAAGGGACATGTTGTTCAAGCACCCCGGAACTAGAATCTTGACTAGTGAGGGTGATTGGATCAGGGGGATTGGTAGATGAAGATGAGGAAGGGGTGGTTGTGTTTAGTATATGTGAGCTGATAAAATTAGGATATTTGACTGATGGGGCAACGTTAGTTGGAACTTGGGTAGAAGGCGCAGGAGCGAGGTTAAATGAAACTCTGTTTTGAGGCGGCTTTAAAGATTTGGTGAGGGGAGCGAGAGGATTTGGTGTAGCGACTCTGGTGTTCTTTTTGGATGTAGCAAAGGGGGGTAGGAGCGAGGTGAATCTTGGAAAGATTTGGGTCTTAAATGACCAGTTTGAGTTGGGATGTTGGTGGGATAGGGCAGAATTGTGGGTGCTATCTTTTCTTTTATTAGCAAACTTATTATATATCATATCCTTCCGTTGGGTGATGACCATCTCTTCCGAGATTGGTATGCCGTCCGAAGATTTGAACATCCAATCGTATTTAGTGGGTATACGTATTTCAAAACACTTGCCGTTTTTGCTCTTCACTTTGCCAACTTGTTTACACTTGATGTCTTGTATACCAAATTTCTTTCTAAAAAGGTCTTTGATGCAGGACGGGCTTGCGTGACGTGGGGCACCTTGAAGAAAGAAAGTAGACAGCTCCGGTTTTTTGGTGGCTTCAAGATTCATTTTATTTAATTTTTGAATTCTGTTGGTCCATTCAGGGAGAGTCCAAGATGTCCCAAAAGCCCTAATTATTGGCAATGGTCTTGGAACGGGATTGGTGATCGAAGTTGCATTTATCGAAGTGGATTGAACGGGGGCTTCGGTGGCAATAGTTATTGAATGAGTTGGGGCTGAAGTGGTTGAGGGTGATGTATATAGCTCGTCGTGTAAGGATTTGTTACACGGGCTTACTGCAGATGGAGGTGCATCCGGCTTACTAGAGATGTGTTTTAATTCCTAAAATATCTGCATTGTGGTTGATCTAGTGGATGCAGCTTCCTCACTTAGAAAATTGAGGTCATGTTGGATGGATCCGATGTTTTCGGCTTGTTCAGCATGCTTGAGATGTAGAAGAGTGGATTGATCAGTCAACGTTGACATAATTTTTCCCAACTGAACTGAAGTTGACTGAATAACGCGTTTGTAACGCGTTTGAGCAGTGAGACAGTGTTGACCGTGTTCGTAAACTCTCCTAATAGTACTTTTATTTTTTTGAAAACCGTACTGGTTTGGGTGTAATATTTTATGTCTTTCTACGAAATTATTAAGAGGATTAACGATAACTTCTTCCAAACATTTTTCAACAGCTGACAGTATAGATATAGGCCGGTAATTCTCGGTTTTGTTTTTCTCACCTGCCTTATAAACGGGCCGAATAATCGACGTTTTCATTAATCTTGGAACATGAGCTTGTGTTATACTTCGATTTATTATCGTTTGTATAACTGGGGCAAGAAAATAAGCATTCATTTTAAGGTCAATTGGTCTAATATTATCCACTCCAGGACCCTTGTTGCTCTCCAGGCGACATAACATTCGAAATATTTCTTCTTCACTGGCTTCCTCTACGTAAATATTCTGCTGGAGGTGCAAATTCTCATGTCTTGATGTTTTGTTATGACATATGTGCATGATTGTTGATACTTGATTTGAGAATTGTTCCGCAAACTTTTCCACAATACTAGCTAAGTTTTCATCATCTTTGGAAAAATTGTTTCTTAATGCATGCAATAAATAAATTAAGAACTAAATAAATAAATAGATAAACGAGAATAAATGTTGCACTAATGAATACAAATAGCAAATAGCAAATAGGTGGAAAGCCTTTTATAACTAGACTTAAGTCAATAAACTGGGTACAAGACAGACATCATATGTTAAATGTATTATTTCTAGTTGCAGCTGTGCGTTTACTGATATATCTTCATTTTTCGTCTATGTGTATACTTAAATACTTTACACTAGAGTTCCACTAAACCAAATTTTCACTATTTTACTGACATTCCCATCGCATTGTTTAGACTTGTCTCGATATTGAGAATAAATTTAATAAAAGTATGAATGTATTTCGGTATCGTCCGAACTTGGCAATCCGACAGCAAATAAAATATGCAATATGGAAACAACAGTTGAGCCCTGAGGAAATTCTCACAGAAAAATAATAGCTATTAAAATAACACAATTAATGTGAATTTTAAAATGGCGAAGCATTTTGTGCAAGTAGTCATCATGCTCAAGTTCAATGGCGCCTTTTCTTTGTCAATAAGCATTCTGTGAGAAATATTTATTTCTATTATTTATAAATGAAAGACAACTACGGTTTATTCAGTTTACTGAGTTTAATGTTTCTACGGCGGCTACTGAAATGAGAATGAGAATGTGTAATTCTCAATATGAAAAATTTACATGTGAATTCCAAACTTTTAAAAAATAAACATCAAGTTCAAATAAACCACTCGAATCAATAAAAGTTAAATTCAGTCTGAACTCATGCAAAGTTTCATGACGATTGACTCGAAAATCAGTTTCGCCAATGGTTTCATGAAGACATCCGCCAATTGATTCTTGCTTGCCACGTGCTCCAAATCAATTCTTCCTTTTCGGTACAGGTCGCGAACGAAAAACAGCCGCATATCAATGTGCTTCGTTCGATGATTCAACTCTGGATTTGCACCAATCCGATTTCACTCAAATTGTCAATAGGTAAAACTGTGGCTTTCTTTTGCTCAAAGCCAATACTCATCAAAGGTTGACACAGTTAAGCAGTTTCTTTTGCGCCCTCAGTGATTGCCATAAATTCGGCTTCTGTCGTAGACTGTGCGACCGTGTCTTGTTGCATAAATGCATACCCAGTCTTTGATCGTCTAGTGTCTATGTCTCTAGCGTAATCGGCATCAGTGTAACCAATTAGAGACACATTACTTGAATCACCGTATGTAATGCCCAATGACTTTCTGTGATTCAAGTCACGCATAATCAATGCAAACAATGCTGACTGTGAGTATAATAAATATAACATCATGTGGTGATGTTTTTAACTTGAACACCCATTTGTTGCTTATGATACGACACTGCTTTCATCTAATTTTTCAATTCACTTGAGCTCTTTGCTTCTTGATATGTAATCGGTTCAATCGAAGCAGCTGAGAATGCATATTCAGCTTTGTAAAAATCCGTTTTCCTTGGATTTTGACGCAATTTTCTTGGCTCATTTGTTTCGGCCGTTTCTTGAGTGAACGAATCATTGTCAGTTGACAGCCCATCATTCTCATGCTTCGAATTATTTGCACTGTTGTTTGCATCCTATGTAGGGTGCTTCTTTTGTTTTGTCGCACTCGGTTTAAACCTCAGGCAATGTCAAATATTCACTTCGAATAAAACTTTCATTAAATTTTAGGTCGAAACTGATGAATACTTTCTTTGACTCAGATTCAAACAATCGAAAATTCTTATTTGAGGGCTCGAATCCGACTAAAAATACCTGTTTTGCTCTCGAATCCCACTTCTTTCGATGGATCTTTGGAATGTGTGCATGGTCACTCGTACCAAACACCATCAACTGACCAAGTTGTGGTTTCTGGCCAAACCACTGTTCATACGGTGTTACATTCGGGCTTCGGGAATTTGTCGATCGATTTAAAACGTATACTGCCGTGCGTACTGTTTGTGGCCATAACGATTTACTTAACGTACTCGATAATAACATAGTGCGTGCTGATTCCTGAACAATTCGATTTTCTCTTTCGGTGATACCCTTTTGTTGAGGAGTATACGGTGCAATACGTTCCATCACAATTCCACACTTCGACAAAACCAGTGAACTCTGTTCCTTTGTCACTTCGAATAAATTTGGCTTTAGTATTCAAGAAATTTTCAACATACGAGAAAAATTCTTCCAACTTTTCATCAACTTCAGACTTTTGTGCAATGAAATAAACCATCCTGAATGTGGATGCTTCATCTTTCAGCGCCATAAAATATTTAGCTCAACCAGCACCAGTCTCTTCCATCGGTCCATTCAGATCAATGTGAAAGCATTCGCCCTTTTCGAAAGCACGTTTTTCGGTCAACAGATGTGAGGTTCGTTTGAACTTTCCCACCTGGCATTCTTCACAAAAGAAATCTCTTTCATTAGTAAAATCAATACCACTTACCAGATTTTTGTTAACCATTGACCATTGCAACAATTTCATTCGATGAACTGGCCACAATGCAGTGCTTTCCTTTGAATTGAGCTGTATATCCCTTGTTCGTGAGTTGACCAATCGAAAATAAATTTACCGTCTACTTTGGTGCATAGCGTATATTTTCCAAGTATCGTTTTATCTATCGATTGTTGACGAACACCTCAATTTCGACTTTGCCTGTTCCCAACACGTCGAGTGAATCACCATTCGCAACCTTTATACCGCGTTGCGCTCCCGTTGTTGAAAATTCAGTGAACCAATCTTTGCGCATAGTCATGTGCTGTGTTGCACCTGAATCACTAATCCATATGTCATCGTACCACGTCGACAAAACTGTATCGATCACTGAAAAAGACATTCCCTTTGATTCTTTCCTTGCTTTTTCATTCGATTGATTTCATTTTTCCTTTTTCTTTGCCCAGTTTTTCCGCAAGAAAAACAAGTAGACTTTGATTTTCCGTCTGGTTTGGACTTTCTCTTCTTATTATTTTTGTCAAACTTTGTCGCACTAAATGCTGCTTTGACTGATGCTCCTGATTCGCGGTCAACTTTGTTCATATAATCTTTTTCTAACTGTAATTTTGCCAACAGTGTATCCATTGAACGACATTCGGCGATGTTGTACCAAACAGTACAAAAACTACTAAACTCGGAAGATAAACCGTTGATTATTCGACATAACTTGAGATTATTTGTTAACTTTCTCCTTGTTCCTCAAGTTCATGAGCTTGTTGACTTTTGACACGTACGCCGCTTCTTTTCATCTTCCAACATTTTTACTGCAAAATATTCTTCGTACAGTCCCATCACACTTACATCGCTCTTTTTGTTGTGAATGCTCTCCAACAAATCCATCCTTTGACGATTTGCAACTTAAAACCAGCCTGCTCTGGTCGACATTGAATGAAGCAAATAACACCTATATTGCCATACCATCTTTCTGCAACCACTTCTTCAATTCAGTTTCTGCAGTCTCTGCCGGTCTTGCTGATGTCCCATTGACAACATCTTCCAAATCTTTTGCTCTCAAAATAGCATTCATTTGAAATTTCCATGTCGTCGGGCCGATGTGAAATTAATGAATTTTCAAACGCTGTGCCTCTCGAATTGTTCATGTTGATTCTCGTAATATATTAAGTATATCGAATTACACAATACCTTTAATAGAAATTACTTCTACTGTTTCCATGTGAACTGGCCCCATAACCTGTGAGAAATATTTATTTCTATTATTTATAAATGAAAGACAACTACGATTTATTCAATTTACTGAGTTTAATATTTCTACGGCGGCTACTGAAATGAGAATGAGAATGTGTAATTCTTACAGAGGTTATTTTGTCTAAAAATGTGAACTGTGAAAATAGAACAAATTTGTACTAAATAAATATTACTGAATTCTTAATACTTTCAATACATTCCCAGTAGTTTTGCTTTGTCACTAAATTACAAATCCTTAGCACTTGCCGGGATGTACTATGATTTGGCCTACATCCAAATTGAGCATACGGCAAGATACTGTTCCACAAACTTTTGCATGTTTGTAAGTCTCAATGCATGTAAGCAAGTCTCGAATAGGCAGACAACACATACCATTACATTGCACTTGTTGGGGGAAAGAGCAAGGTAACGGGAAAAGTGAAGTTTCTGGCGCTTTGTTTTGATGGCATCTGGCAGCTGCTCAACACTAACTCCCCTCACAGTATTTATCCTTTGTTGTAGCGGCTGTAGGCGTGCCTTGGTTATAACTAGGTGATCTGAGCTTATGAGTACATTGCTGATCCTCAATCGCATAATAGTTAATTTCATTGCATTGATGTGATTGTGAAGAAAGTGAAGGTAGTGCATTCCGATAGCACTACCAAAGATGTCACGTTTTTCTATTTGACCGTTAATATCTCCTAAAATGATTCCAGTGTTATACTAAGGCATTTCTCGTAGATTTTAGCGAAATGCTCGTAGATCAGAGTGATGTTGCATAATTCAGTCATGATGTGGGCTGTTAGAATGAGTTCACTTATTAGATCCAAAAATATATAACAAACCAACACCCTGCTGCTGCTTCTGTTCTCTGTAGCAAACAATGGTGAACCTCTGAAAGTCAGAACTTCTATATTGCCTATGAGAGAGAAGGTCCTATTCCTCAGTGAAGAAAAAACGAAAAAGCACATTGTTGCATCGTAGACCTCCAAGATAAGTGAACTTCTCAGCAGTGGCCATCTTTAGTTTCAGATGTCCAGCAGTAGCCACATTTGTTGGAATGTCAAAATTGGGGATCTTACTTTTTTTTCTTCTTTCCGTGAACCTGCTGATAGCCGCACTTACTTCAGAGCGAATATTCTATCAAATGTTTTTATAATTAATCATGGTATCATTGTTTAATAAAGGGAATTATTACGAGTATTATTGAAAACTTAACATTTGGCGACGAGGTGTTCAACGAAAACACGCTAAAATGGCGTTGGAACCAGCAATGTTAAAGGAAATTTTGTTACATCAGCAGTGTAACATAAAGATAGCGGCACTCGTCAATAAAAGCTAGTGAATGCTCGTTGTGCATCTTTTGACAGTTACTTACGGAAGTTTCAGTCATTTTGGACGCGAAGTTTCTAGTTTACAGTCGTTTGAGTGAGTCGATGTGAATGTTTTTTGGAAAATGAAAAAAAATTGAGTATCGAGCTGTTATTAAATTCTTGTTTTTGAAAGGCAATACGCTTACGCAAATCAAAAATTAGTTTTACTCTGTGTATGGGGACTCTGCAAAATCATTTACCACCGTGAAATTTTGGGCAGCTGAATTCAAACGTGGCCGTAAGAGCTTGGGAGATGATGAACGTTCGGGACGTCCAAAAACTGCTGCCACTGACGATAACATTGCTAAAGTTCACCAAATGGTGTTAGACGACCCCCGAATTAAAGTGGGAGAGACAGTAGAGGTTATGAAAATGTCCAAAGAACGTGTTTGTCATATATTAAATCAAGATTTAGGCATGAGAAAGTTGTCCGCGCGTTGGGTGCGGCGTTTGCTTACGTTAGGCCAAAAACGTGTTCGAATAAACATTTCCAACGCTCTGTTGGCGCAGTTTAGGCGCAATAAATCCGAGTTTTGGCACCGATTAATTACTGTAGATGAAACTTGGATACACCATTATACGCCCGAAACAAAAATTCAGTCAAAACAGTGGACTGCAAAGGGCGAGCCGGCTCCAAAAAAGCAAAAACAGTTTCTTCGGCTGGGAAAGTGATGGCTACTGTTTTTTGGGATAGTTCGAGTAGAGGAGTTATCTTAATCGATTATCTTCAAAATAGAAAAAAACGGAGCATACTACGCATCATTGCTTGCCAAGCTGAAGGCAGAAATTGCGGAAAAATTGCCACATTTGCAGAAAAAGATACCAGTTTCACCAAGACAACGCGCCGTCTCACACCTCAGCGGTTGCCATGGCGAAAATCCATGAATTACGGTTTGAACTGCTTGACCATCCGCCTTATTGACCAGATCTAGCCCCAAGCGACTTCTTTTTGTTCCCTCATCTAAAAACTGTGCTCGGAGGACAGAGATTTTCGTCAAATGAGGAGGCAATTGCCTTCGTGAACAATTATTTTGCAGAGAAAAACGCCAAGTACTATTTGGACGGGTTAGAGAGATGGGAGCATCGCTGGGAGAAGTGTGTAAAGTTACAAGGAGATTATGTAGAAAATAAAAAAAAATATTGAGAAAAAATGTCTTCTATCGTTGTTCGGTCGGAAACTTTTCAGCCAACACTCGTATAGCGTCGAAAAGGAATTCATGGAGAAAATGTCAACTAGTATCCTCAGCTCGATACCACCGTTTCGTCAATTTGATGCCGAAAAGAAAAATTAGGAAGGCTATTTGTTCCAGCTGAAGCAACATTTTGCTGCTAATTCGCTTGTTGATGACGACTTACGAAAAGCACATTTCTTGGCTGAGTGTGAACCGGCAGTAAACGATCTACGAGTACTCACGAAGTTATTTGAAACAGGAGACGTAAGTAAGCACACATTTAAAGAGCTTACGGAAAGATTAAGTCGTCATTTTTCTTCCAAATTGAATGTGCTGGCGTCCCGATGTAAATTTTTCTGCACCAAAATGCTTCCGAATCAATCATATGCTGAGTGGATAGCTGAGCTGAAAGGATTAACAAGGAATTGTGCTTTTACATACGGCAAGGAGGGCTGCAAGCAGTCCTATGCAGATATAATGATTAGGGACATGCTGGTTTTCCACACTCCCCATGATGCAGTTCGCAGTGCATTTACGCAACTCAAAAACCCATCTCTTGAGGAAATCGAGGACATCGCTACAGGATATGAGTCCACCCAGCTGGCAACTTGTATTTCAAAAAACATCGAAAAAACATCCGAAGGAGCTGAGATAAACGTAGTAGATCACCATAGGAGTGTAAGAAAATTCGTGGATCGCTCAAGAGCAAGATCGTGTCAAGGCTGTGGAATACATCACGATCGTAGCCATTGCCGCCACTTAGAGTCTGTATGCGACATATGTGGAAAAAGGGGGCATATCAAAACCATGTGCTCGTTGGCGCGTCGGGCCGATGGTGGAGTTGCTTCTCATCAAGCGAACCGAAGGCGACGTCGGACAAGGTCTCGAGGTAGAAGTAGTGTGTGACATAATAGTGTGGAAACACATGCCATCAATCAAGTGACGGAGAAATTCGCGGTGGTGGAAGTCGGAAGGAAGGTTTCCCGATGAAGTTTCTTCAAATTGTGATCCGGAGCGTGTGGGGCGCAAGATAATGATAAGTGTGTTATTAATGGGCGTACATTAACGTTTCAATTGGACACAGGCGCTACTGCTTGGATTGAATGGCTGACAGCCCTTTGGCTTCGAATATATTAGGACTGAACTGGTTCGACGCATTGAGTTTTTCGATTGGGCATAGTAAACTTGGAAAAGCTTTACAAGTTGTGGAAGACTCTCGACTCCAACTCGCAACGAAAGCAAAGGCTGTTTGTGAAAAGTATAGGTCAGTATTCAGGCCTGGCCTTGGCTGTAGCACACGCTTTGTCTCACTTTGAAGTCGGAAGGCCGACCGCGATATTTTAAGCATCGCCCTGTCCCATTTTCTCAAAAGAAAGGTGTGAGGAGGGAGTTAAACAGGTTAGTGACTCTAGGAATATTAGGAATATTGAAAGCGGTGGAAACCAGTCAACGGGCAACTCCGGTCGTAGTTGTAAAAAAACCGAATGGAAGTCTCAAGCTCTGTGGGGATTTTAAGGTCACCATCAATCCCCAACTGTACATCGATCGCTACCCAGTGCTTCGTATAAATGAACTTTTCTCTCGTTTTCAAGGACGCAAGTTGTGTACGAAGGTGGACCTCTCCGACGCTTATCTGCAGATCCCGCTAGACGATGAGTCAAAGCAATTGTGCGTCATCAACACGGAGTAGAGCTTGTTTCAATATCAACGTCTTCCTTTTTGCATCGCTAGTTCAACTGTCATTTTCCAGCGATATATGGAACAACTCACGGCCGATCTGAATTTTTGTGTATCGTACTTGGATGATATCATCGTGTCTGGTCGAACTGATGTGGAACATTTGGAAAATTTGGAAATTTTACTTCAGCGTTTCGAAAGCCATGGACTAAAATGTAAGCTAGAAAAATGCAAGTTCGCGGAGTAGCAAATAGAGTACCTTGGTCACATTATAGATGCAAAGAGAATACGTCCATCGGAGTCTCGTGTGAAGGCTATTCGAGATTTGCCAGTGCCCAACAGCTTGCAGAAACTAGAAGCGTTTTTAGGTAGGATGAATTATAATAACCAAATCATTGGTAATTTTGCACAATTAGCCGCACCGTTAAACAAATTAAGGGCTAAAAAAGAGCCATTTATTTGGGGTAAGCAACAACAGCAGTCATTTGATGAATTTAAGTCACGTATCATGAAAGTCTCGCATCTTGTTCATTTTCGTGGTGACCTACTGATTGTGCTCGCTACCGACGCTTCGTCGCATGGGGTCGGGTACGGAAAGACCAATCGCATTTGCGTCCAAGACGTTGTATGATGCGCAAAAGGGATATATTCAAATTGAAAAGGAGGCGCTGGTAATAATTTTCGGCGTTAAGAAGTTTCACCAATATTTATATGGACGGCATTTCGAGTTGTTGACTGACCATCAACCTTTTCAATCCAGAAAAAAAAATTACCCGTGATGACAATTCATCGCCTACGCCATAATATTAATCAGTTACACATACTCCATTCGCTACAGGTCGACGAAGCACCACGGGAACGCAGACTATCTATCTCGGTTAACAGTGGGGCCAGACGTCGAGTTCGACAAGTTGGTGGAGAATACAGTACAGAAAGTGGTTGAAGAAGTCGATGCTATCTTGAAAGATTTTTAGATGAGCGCGTCGGTCATCGCGGCGGAATCACAAAAAGATAGCACATTGCAGAACGTTTTTGATCATATAAAAAAGGGATGGCCTAATTACTTACCGTCTTCAGACGCCGAGATGCAACCTTTTTTCCGTAGAAAGTTCTCTTTTTGTGTGCAGATTAACGTTCTTCTTTTTCAGACAGAGGTTTCATGCAGAGTAGTAGTTCCCCAGTCGTTACAGGCCAAGGTGTTGCGGCTAATTCATCAAGGTCATTGGGGAATAGCCAAAATGAAGCAGCTGACTCGTCCTTACTGCTGGTGGTCGGAGATCGATGATGACATTGAGGAAATCGTAAAGCGGTGCAACATCTGCCAGTTAAATGCCTGCCAATCCCCGAAAGAGTATTCTAGTTGGCCGTCGACAACAGATGTGTGGGAGCGCATCTATAGAGACTTCGTCGGACCTTCCAAGAAGAGCATGTGGTTGGTGGTGGTCGACTCGAAGTCGAGTTTCCCTATCGTTGTCAAGATGCCGTCAACAATGTCCCATGCTTCCTAAGACGCTGGTGTCGGACAACGGGCCGCAGTTCAAGTCGAAACAGTTCGCAATTTTCTGTAAAATGAATGCTATTCAACACCTAACTGCAGCACTTTTTAATCCCGAATCGATTTGAGTGGCCGAACGTACGTTTAAAACAGCTTTAGCCAAGAATCTTCAAGAATCGTGTGAGGAGGAAGCACTTGCTACATTTTAAGGAACCTATCGGTCTACACCGGGTGAATCCGGCCGAGTGAATCGAACTATCCTTTCTATTATGATACCTGAGGAAAGCAGAAGAAGGAGTTTTCGCGGGGATCGATATAAGTTCGCCCCTCAAGAACTCGTATTCGTCAGACAGTATCAATCAAAAAAGAAGTGGGCGCCAGGAGTAGTTGTACGTGGTAGCGGAAGTACCACGTGTAAGTAGATGGTAAAGTGTGCAGAAGGCATCAGAAGGGGAACGGAGTTTAAAGAGGATGTTCCGAAGGAAGGCACACCGTTTATAAGTTTCGAGTTATGGCCACCACTCAACCATAAGGATTGCAGTCCAAAACAGATGATTTCCAAGAGGACCCCCTTGGTTTCACCTGCTCAAGAATCTCATCATGCTGTTCTCAGTCAGTCAAAACCAGGATCTGAAGTAGGCACATCCGTTCATCGCGACGCACAGGAACCAGTGTATATTTGCAAAACACCCAGGAGGTCTGAGCGTCTGCGTCAGAAGAAGTTGAGGTTTCAACAGAATTAAGTGTGGGGAGCTGTTGCATCGTAGACCTCCAAGATAAGTGAACTTCTCAGCAGTTGCCATCTTTAGTTTGAGAAGTCCAGCAGTAGCCACATTTGTTGGAATGTCAAAATTGGAGATCTTACTTTTTTTTCTACTTCCCGTGAACCTGGTGATAGCCAGGTTGCTACAGAGCGAATATTCTATCAAATATTTTTATGATTAATCATTGTTTAGTAAAGGGAATTGTTATTATAGAAAATTTAACACGCATAACAATGTATGGCGCACACCGGGATGTCAACGCCATCAATCTATTTTTTTTAATATGATTTCACATTTCAGATATTTCGATTTGAAACTCCCTAATTTGAGTTATAAAAAATTACAGCAAGATTTTGGTGTGAAATGTTATTCAATTTAATCCCGAACCTAAAATCTAAGAACTTATGTTATTTTCCCAAGATGAGCATTTGCACTAAGAGCATCAAGATAAATATTAATATAACTGCATTATTATAAAATCTATTCATTTTCCAAAACACTCCCTTCTTAATGCAAGTTGCCCTGAAAAAGTAAAATACTATTAATTTTTAATACAAAGCTAACAAGAGTCGCCTACACAAACTTCCTGCTACAAAAACTGCAACTGAGCAAAGAAGAAGAAGAAAATTGTCCCTAAAAACTTGAACTCGAATTATTTTTGCCCCCCTTGTACTCGTACATTTATTCTCCCAGGGCTTTGTTTTTCACTGCCTTTATTTTAAGTGGACCTTCAATCCTCTTGCATAGTTAATTTAAAGCTTTTCAGAAGCAAAAGTTACATTTCACAGATTAAGCAAACAAATTTGGGGCGAACTACTTGAAGGGAATTTTCACCTTGTTTTGTATCTATATTCGGAACCATGTGTAACGCAGAATGGACAATAAAGATATTCTCTATTTTAAAATAATAGTATAGCTATATGCGTACATAAATAAGAACATATCTTTTCATAGGATTCTCTCGACGAGTTTTTTTTTCGAAGAGCTTAACCACGTTTTGGTCATAGCTAGACTTTTCGTATACACTTACATATTCATGGCTTATTTCCAAAACTATTTGTTATTTATTAGTTTGTTTAAATGGATGGATACTTATATATTCGGACTGATATTATATTTTCTAATGCTACTTGAAAAGCAATCAAAGGTTAGAAGGTATTTGAGCATTCTTTACAAATCCCCTTTCTTTCAGTTTCAAACTTTTAAGAAGAAATTCGTTATAAATTCGGTTACTTGAAAAATCGATCCATTCGAGTACGCACATATTGCATTGGAGCTAGGATTTAAGACTTGTAACCGTACTTTGTAAAGGTATTTTTTTAAAACTGATATCGACTCTGGAATCTATGTAATTTTCAAAAGCAAAAAGGAAAGGGCATACGCATCCTTTCGATATACCATATATACAAGGTGATTTTGAGACTGTTTCCTTTCGCGGTTTGGACTTTAAAGAACTATTGATCTCTTTTAGCAACAGAAAAATAGATAGGGAGACAAACGGGGCAATGGAAAAATGAAAATCATGTAAAAAAAAACTCGAGCCTGTTTTTGTATCTCTACGAGAAAGCATATGACCTTACAACCCTTTTGTTTATGACTAAGTACCTAAGCTTGCCAGACTTCAGAATAACCGAGATGTTAATATTGTTTCACAGTCATGGAATTCCTTCTCCAACATGTCTTGTTTGGACAATTGAATGATTATATGGAAAAACAATCTTGCCATGATATTTTTGAGAGAACGTAATGAAGCAACATCAAAACTCGAAATAAAGCCCCTGGTGTCTAAACTTTTTAGAAGCCACTCGGCTTAAATTACGTTACTTGAATATTTGATATATTTTTAAGACGATGTGCCCAAATATATAACATCATTACAGAGTAACGACAGATTTGTCATGGAGACTAATAGTAACAACGGCATCATAAATGATCCCAAAATTAAAAAAGTATTGTTCACAAATTAATAGAAGAAAAAGCAAAAAGATTGAAAAATCCAAGGAATACCAAACCTCATTTTTTTGCATAGGGTTAAGTAGCTAGCCATTTTTGTTGCTTGACCTCTATTAAGAAAAATTCTCCAGCAAGTTTCATAATTTTTTTATAGTGAAATATGGTTTGGAGTGGATCTATAAGCAATCGTTTTTAAAGGTACTCGTAAGTGACTTTCCTATGAAAAATTAACACTATCATCGTGTTCTACCGCGCATCTTTGGCACTACAAGAAATCATAGCCTGCAGGACATCACCTCCGACAACGGATTCAGGCTAATTGACTTTGGGCCGAGGCGAAACATAGTAGTAGCTAACACGCGGTTCCTGCATCTTGCTATTCATAAGGGACTTATGAGAACTCCTCATCAATTAACCGTAAACCAGACTGACCGATCGGCGAAAGGCACTTCAGCAGTATTATGGACTGTTCCGGGAGAGCATTACCTTGTTGTAGCCAAGGCACGGTTGCGGATGTCCCAAAAATCGCAATGACATGGTAATACTATGAAGAAGCTTGACGTCGTACGGCTAAAATCGGAAGTGATCGCCAAATCCTTTTCCAATCGGGTCTCCCGTAATTTGTTAAGAGATCCTCTGCTGCCATCATCAAGTATCGAAGACCAATGGCAACATTGCCGAAAAGCCATCAGAGATGCCCCACAGATGTGCTGGATTCCACTCGGCCACCAAAACGAAACCCCTGGTTTAACACCTGCAAGTACATACAACTACGCACGATGTAAACAAAGCGGCGCTACATAGAAAGATTAGAGCTGCTCACGAGCTCTACGAGCGGAAGACGAGAGGCGAACAGGAGCAAAAAGAAGGAGAAGCAGAACCTGCTGTGGAGTAATGATATGAGTCAAGGCCGATCTAAACCTCTTGCTGATTTTAGGATCACAGCACCCAGTATTTATTGCAACTCTACATCAGGTCGAAGCCAACTTAAAAAGTCCTGGTATTGACTGCCGGTGCTCCTGCAGCCAACAGGACCTATGATCGGCAGCTTGTAACTGGTCAAATCCTAACAACTTTTATTGACGTTAAGTTCAGAAAAACGTTACGATAAGACCAATATTTATAATAGCCTGGCTTTTTATTGGTTAATGGAGGGCATGGTAACAACAAAATTGGGAGAGACACGGCCCTATTTGCAGACAAAAAGGTGCTGTTCCAGCAACAGTGTACCGACTGAATCACGGTACGAATTCCTGCCGCATCCACTGTACTCAGCCGACCAGACTCCCTGCGACTCCTTTTTCTTCCCTAACATGGAAGGAAAATCAGCCCGAATAATGAGGTCACCAGCGAGATAAAAGCTTATTTTGAAGGGTTTGACAAATCATATGGATTTTTTAGGTGGCTTAAAAAAAATGACAGGAAAAAAAAGACTACGTTGAACTATGAAAAAAAATCGCCTTTTTATTCATTACACGGGCACTTAATTTTCCATTCTCGTAATGATATTGTGCAATCATTGTGTAAAATTTTGCATTGAACTTTTGCAAACTCGACATTTAAAATATAAGAGCCTCTGCACATTGTTTTTTTCTGCCGAACAATGCCAAGCTCTTTAATATATGTAATATATTTTTTAATTTATAAAAATTCCAATTTTATAATTAAGAGCAGCATATATTTCTTTATCGAAAAGAAATCAAATTTATCAGGGTGACAACGATTTACTATACTCAACTAAGAGTACGAGTATATAGTCAAATTTTTGGGTTAAATAAGTAACACAGGTTTTGAATGAAACATTGGAAGTAAGTAACTTGGATGGCGCTACAGTCTGCAGTAGACCTCGGCCTCAACCAATGAATCGAGTTTTTAGATGAAATACAATTAAATAATTTGTATAATATGTTATCACTTAAGCATTAGGGAAAGACCGAGATGAGAATGGGATTATTTGATTGGGGGTATGCTCAAGAATCGAGTAGAGCAAAGCAAGATTGCTAGGAAGATTTTGATTCTTCGGAGGAAGCGATATTGCCCAGGTATCCACAATTGGCTTATACACGATTGCTGTCGATAAAAATCGTACAAAGAATGTTTCAATAACTTCTGCATAGACGTAATATAATGAATTATTATCGAGAGCTCTTTGTCTATGAACATTCAAAAATACCCAAAAAACAAAAATAGTAACAATTTTTCGAATTTTAATTTTAATTCCCTGTGTTTCATAATAAAGTGAAGGTGGATCGTCTGTCACAAAAACCTTTAAACGCCCTGGCGGAAGGACAGTCCACTATACGAATAAAAATTCTACGTATATTATCATTTTATATGCTCGTCACGTTAAAAAAATAGTCACCATCATATTATGTGTATATAGGTATATTGTACATTTTTGTTAGTAGATATGCCGAAGATGATATAGCCATTACAAGGTTCATTTAAAATAAGCATTTATACACTCGTATATGTATATATGTTCATATATAAGTTAACACAGCATAAGTTCGCACACGTGTCAACATATGATTCCACCAATAACAGTTCAAACGACATCGTCAGCATAAGCAATATTGCAAGTTGACGCAACAGAAGTTCACACACGTCTCAACGTTCGATATTTGATACCTACCTTCCATCAGCGATACCATAGCTCGAATGACATCGTCAGCATAAGCAGCACTGTATGCAGAACTTATAAAAATCACATCCACTCGCACGACAGGTAGCTGGCTGGTCATCATGATTTAGGTATTCAAACTCATGAAGTTAGATACGTTTTGTTTGTAGGTAATTTAAGTGATTTTTTGAAAGGCGGACACGCTGCCCGAATAAAGTGTTTTTAAATATTTAAATTTTAAATGTTTCAATTGGTCCGAGCAGGACCGATATAGTATGTTGTATAAAAGTGTTAGACGGAAAAGATGATAAGCACATTTCTCGGTACATCGTGTATTTTTCATCAATTATTCCACCCCGTCTTTCTTAAGCCGAATCTTTATATTCATAAGTGTGGCATAAGCTTCATCGATAGCTAATTATTACTTTTCACAAGTGCCCGGCAGATACATTTTTCTGAAATAGTTATGGAAATTCAACAGTTACAAATATATTTAACATACTCGTACATATGTACATTTTTCTTTGGTGAATTTTAGGGAACAGAAAGAACCTAAGTAAAATCTGTTGTCAATTTAAGAAAACTTATTGTATAAGTGTAAAAAGGTTTTGCGATAATATGCTTTATTATACAAAAAAAAACTTAATTTAACTCGGTAACGGCCAGTGTAAAACATACCGGATTTTCGTTATACTTAATATATTGTCCAGTAATTGTTGTTTTTTAAGACTTCCTTGCATATTTTAGGCATGGACGCCACTAGATTGTCAAAGATTTCTTTTGGAATGTTCTCCCATTCATTCTTCAGTCACGTCATAAGTGTGTTTTGGAATGTGTGCATCTTCGACTCTACCCGCCATTTTAAAATGGCCCACAAGTACTCGATAGGGTTTAGATTGGGCGATTGAGAGGGCCATTCCAACACATCAACATTTATCTGCGCAAACCACTCCTTAACCAACTTTGATTAATGTTTTGGGTTATTATTATGTTGATAAACCCAATGCAGTGGCATCTGAAGGCTTATTTATTTGTTATTTGTTATTTTTAATTTGTTATGACTGAACTTAAAATAAAATATTATTGAAGTAATACAATGTTTTAAACTCATAAAAATTTTTATAACAGTTCTTCTCGGATTTGATTTGCCTCTGTTAGGTAGGACTGTGGAGTTTCAGAAAAACTTTCTTCAACTTCATTTATTTCTTCTAGTATTTCCAAATCGTCATCATTCACATTGTAATGAATGCGTATGTTATGCAATGCAGTGCTAACTTTTATGATCTGTATACCCTTCTTTGGAGAATAATGAATTTGTCTAGCTCCGAGGCACCACCGACACCAATCTTTCCAAACGCAGATAGTTCGTTCCATGATTTTACGACCTTTGCTATAGCTTCTGTTAAACCTACTTTTTGGAGTACCAAAACCAGCATTTCTGAATGGTGTGAAGGGTCATGGCGACAAAGGATATCCAGAATCTCCTATTTTATAGGAATATTGTAATGACATTCTTTTGATATACTTACCTAATAATCGCGTATTTCTGTCCCCCGCATCATACAATGACTTAAAATAAAAAAAGGCATCGCTATTGCCCCAAATGAAAGCATAATGACTTGCTCCGGGATACCTTGCGTCTATACACCTAATCCGCTGCTTAGGTAAATCATTCATTCATTCACATTCAAAACTTAGAATCATAACGTTTAGACTATATGCCCCTGTTCTGTTGTAAAATAGATGCGCATTTTCTCCTGGCGGCTTTGCAACTTTGATTTTTCATAAGAGTGCAATTTTGCCTCTCGCTTTTCTTCCTCTCTCATTTTTATATTTATCCATTTTGGACATAATTGTGCTTCTAGTATGTCAAATACTTCGGAAAGAACTACAGAAACTGTCGGTTGCGCCATTCCAACATCAAAGTCTTTGCCAGTTCCAGTCTGATAGCCACCCTCAGGCAGGAACCTAAAGCATGCAGCCAACTTAAGTTCCGGAGTCAAAGATGTGGATCTTACCACAGGTGGCAGTATTTCCTTCAATATATCTAATACATATTTAAATGGTGTTTTATTCAGCCTGAAGTATTTTACAAATCTTAAAGAAACATGCACAAATTAATGCTGATTACTAAAAAACAATTGTTTTAACTCACTGATCGTCCCGTATCGAAAAAACTTTCTTCTCCTTATAATTGAATAAAAAAAACTAATTATGTCCATTATATTCTTTATTTCACGTTTTATATTTATACTGTAACTACTCATATAATTCAGAACATTATGAAGGATGAAAATTACAAATTCGCATAAAACAGCTGATTAGAAAAAGGATCGATCGATGATGTAGTTCATCCGTCGGATTCTATAATATGGTTGAACTTCGATTGCGGATGCGAGTTACTCCCTCCGCAGTCAATCCGCAGGATTCCATAATCGGCATGATTATGTTTTAGATTTGACTACAATTTTTGAGCCTATTCTTCACAAATAGGAACAGTATGTTCTCCGTATATCTTTTTAGGGCATATACTGCAATCAGTCTTTGTTTTTCGATCCTTTTCCCAAAGACACACTGCACATCGTGAAACAGTCTTTTGTGTGCATGACTGATGGGTCCTTTCGTGATGAGAGCTTTCCAGTTTATGGTTTTCTTCATTATTACTCTTTAGTAACAACATTATTTTAGTTTTTATAGCTGAAGGTAGACTTATAATTGCAGATCTAGATCTTACATATGTGTAGCATAAAACGTGCTAATGCAAGTTGTTTCAAATAATCTCATCTAGGTAATACAGTTTCGCCGCGATTATCTTTGTTAGATTTTACGATAACGTACGCATTTATGCCACCGAAGAGACCGAAAGAATACAACCATAGGCCACATCTTAGTGATGCATGACACTGAATAGGTTCCACATAACTCGTCAACGACATCAACTAAACACTTGTGTTTATTATAGTGTGCTACTCGTATCATCTCCGGTTTCCTGGCATCACCGCTGGATTCATAAATTTTTATATCATGGCGCATCGTGGAAGCTAAAAGTACAACCTTCCCTTTTTTGGGACATAAGATACGAGTACTAAAGTGCAATCCCGTTGACATGCGAAAACTGAACTATTCGTCTATCTCCCTTTTGTCGATATGAAATAAGCTGGTACTTGAGCTTTATTTTTTCTCACAGTTCCCTAGGCAGTCAACCCGTAATCATTGAGTAACTCGTGCATGAGAGGGAAACTGGTGAACCAGTTGTCCATTACAATATTCCTATGAGTGTTTTTTATGGGCTCCACCAGCCGCTTTACGACATCTGCCGCTGAATTACTCCTTCATTTTTTCTCACATACCACCCTCAAAAAGTTCTCGGAATTTATTCAGAAAATTTGAAATACAAGTTTATTCATCTAAATCTATATTGTCCCCTTCAAAGTAATCCCCATCGACTGCAACACACTTATGCCAGCGCTGGATCCAATCCTCGCAACATTTTTTACATTCGGTTTTCGGTAGGTACATCAGTGCTTCCTGAGATTTTTCCATTACTTCCTCTCGGCTGCTGAAACGCGTTCCCCGTAGTGTTCTTTTCATTCGCTTGAACAGAAAGAAGTCACAGGGACCCAAATCAGGTGAATTCGGTGGCTGTTGGATGGTATTTGTTCCATTTTTCGTCAAAAAATTACGAATAATGATGGCACTGTGCGACGGTGCGTTATCATGGTGCAAAATCCACGAGTTTTCTGCCCACAATTTTGGTCGATTTCGGCGAATTGCATCACGCAAACGTCTCATAACACCCAAATAATACTCGTACTCTTTGTTTACTGTCTCTGGCCTTCTGGCAAAAATTCATGATGCACTACACCGTTATAATCCATGAAAACCTTGAGCACTGCCTTCTTTTTTGACTGAAAACGACGTGGTTTTTCTGGTCTCGGCTCATTTGGTGAACGCGATTCAGTTGCCTGATGTCTGGATTGCGTGTCGTACTCATAAACCCACGTCTCGTATCCAGTAATGATCCTTTTGATGAATGTAGGATCGGATTCAGCCTCGCAAATCATCTCTTTTGCGACGTCCACACGGTCTCTTTTTTGCATGAAATTGAGGTCTTTTGGCACCAACGTTGCTTCTACACGACGGAAACCCAAATCATTAACCAAAATGTCTTGGAAGGATCCATAGGCAATGTTCGAGTCCTCCGCTATCCCTCTGATGGTTAATTTGCGGTTATTGACCAACATTTCTTTTAGTTCATCAATGTTTTCGTCGGTTTTCGATGTCGATTGTCTGCCACTGCGTTCATCATCTTCGACTGACTCACGACCACAGGAAAACGACCATATTCTTTAGAGAATCGTTGCCGAAACACTTTTCCAACATTTCCAACGTTCGCGCACCATTAAATACGTTTTTTACGCAAAATTTAATATAAGTTCGTTGTTGCAAATTTAAATCCATTTCTAAAATTGTAAGAGATCTCCAACACACACAGAGATAGATGTACTCTTGCCTACGTAACTTTTGCAAATGTCAAGCTATGACCCTAAGATTTAGAGGAATGTCAACAACAGATTTACCAACTTAACAGAAAAAACAAAACTCAAATCGGAACAATGGGAGCGCCACACGGTGTTGTGGTGCAGGAACTTTTAGATCAAGGTGGTATATTTCAATATTCGTGGTGTAAAATATTCAAACGTCACATAATAATAGCATTTTTATTCCATATCTCCCTGGTTTACTTGGTAGGTATTGATGAAATGGACATCGACCTCTTGTTTTCTCCAATTTTTCGTCAATACGGACATGCTCTCCCAGTGAGAAATATTTTTTTATATTGGCATTAAAATCTTCAAAAATTTCCCTAAATGCAGCGAGCTTGTCTCCAAGTCTACTTTCATCACGCGTATGAATGTCATCAAAGCGTAAGCAGCTCAAAAGAAAATGAAATCGTTTTCGTGACATTGCCGCCGAACAAATATCACCAGTACCGCCTGTAGCCCAAAGGTCTTTAGTGTTGGGGTGCCAGCTTCAAAGCCTTCCGCAATAATAGAGCAATCCAAAAAGTGCTCGATCATATCTGTAGACTTACAATCTCGCTCTCTAGCATATTTTGATTTCAGATTTTGTATATACATATTATATTAGTATAGCAAATAATTTTAGTACATATAATAATTTCAGTAAAAAAGTGACTAAAAGCATCTGTAATAGTAGCACAGTTTTTACCTTCATGAAGGGGACCTGGTAGATGTGAAATAATATTATGCAATCGAGTCCGAACATTCTGTGGGGGTTCTAAAATTGTTATTTTCCAAAAAACTTAACACATGTTGAGGCATTATGATTGTATTCATACCGACTTGAGTGTTAAGTTCTTTTAACAAAAAAAAAAAGTTCCACTAAACTTTCCACGCTTGACATACAACAAGGGCACATCATACAGATACTGGTAATTTTGCAGATTTATATGAGACTGAGGTGACATAACCTTATCATCAGATGCCGACATGGTTGAGGATGCCCGTATGCCTTCTTCTTCTTGCTCTGAAATACTGTTATGCTTACTATAGTATTCATTATCTTCTATCTCAGATATAACTTCTTCCTCACTATCTTCTAAAGACAGATATTCTTCAATTTGGTCTTCCATAAGTGGCAAAAAAGACATCTTGATATTCTAAAACAACAAAAACCAATAAAACACAATAAAAAAACAAAAAAAAAATACACAAACACAAACAGTCGCAACATGGTAAAAAATACCCAAGTCACCTTGTACGTCTGCTGCCGCAAAACGCTATCTGTCAAATGGTCGTGTATTAAAAATGGCGGACTGTCCTACATCGCTAAGAAGGTATACATGTAATAGCGTTGCACAAAAATTCTCACAAAAAGATATATAAGCGGTAATTCTTACCTGGTAGCGCCTCCTGGAGAGTTAAAAAGATCTTGAGAACATTCTTAGTGAGCCACACCCTTTAGTGCGCGGACTTGAACCTGAGTCACCGGGGGAGCTAAGCAAACCAGCGCACACAGAGGCCAAATGCAAAATTTTTTAACAAAAATTATTTGTATCTATATAATCGTTGGAAAATGAATTAAAAACATTTAAATGCAATGATATTTTTAATTTATGTACAAAAACAAGTCTGAAGAGACAAAAAAATATAAAATATAATCAATACGGGAACAATTAATAGGAATCAGAAGAATCACCTGAGCTTCCACATATTGCTCCTGTATAAGTATCGGAAGTCAGTGTGATGTAGAACATCCTTCTAAATAATATCTCCACGTTTATTAGAAAATTTCCGCAAACTCGTTATCAATGGGTCGTTAGTTCTTCGTTAATTTTTAAGTGCGATATTTTTCGAGCGAAATTTTCCCTATGCCTTTTGAACACTTTGTTTCTTGCCTCCTGAGCTTCTTCACTCAACTGACTTATTGGAAATAAGGCAAGTTCTGTAATGTCCGGGCCATGAATTAAAATTTTATGAATTGTGGGGGGAATTTTTGCGCAAACAGCTTAGCAGTGTCAGTGGCATATTGTTGGGATTTGCCTATTTTATTTCGTGTCCACTGGGTATAGTTTGTAACACTGTTTTAAATTTTTTTTATCAATTAAATATCTAAACCGATTATTATAGCTGATAGGTGCGGATGGCTCAAAAATCCCCTAGCAGTATTTCCATCATTACTGCTTCCAAATCCAGGTTTCAGCTTATCTACTGCCAATCAAATAGTTACTTTGAATTGTCTTTGAATATCTTTCTTTCTTTCAGCTGCAATTTTTTTTTCTTCGTCTCGAATTTGCCGTTCCAATAGAGGTATTTTATAACCTAGGTACAAAAAACCTTCAAAAAACCGTATCCAGGCATGAAACACCGATAATCCGAATTCCAAGCGATCTACAATATAATTTTTGTGCTGCGTACTTTTTCTATGTTATTGAAATCCTTTGATATGAGCCGGCAAACAAAACATCTTTGTGCTGATTTGGTATCTGTGATGGCATTACACATCTTTCCATCTATCATTCTAAATAATATTGTGATTGCAACATGTATAGCAAGTATTTCAATGTTATTCATGCTGTTGTATAACTGGCTGTAGCTCATTGATTTGTTTCCGCATTATACGAGTATCTACCTCCATCCTTGCCAACTCTGTTGTTTAATGTTGAAACATAAACTTTATCGGTCATTTGCCAAATTATGAACTTTTGAAGTCCTGGCGCGTTCGAAACTACTATAATATTATGGATCTGAGAAACGACCATCCATGCTCCACTTACATGTAAGCTTCAGATTTTTCGAAATGTCTGCTTCTTGAAATTCTAAAAACTCCTTTAGAGCATCTATTAAGCGCTGGACTGTGTGAATAAGCAAAACTTGCAATTTAATTTCCGCAAAAGTATCCGTGATCGTGATGTGTTCTTTAGAAGGGCAACACTTCTATTTAGCAAGTTGGATTTTTTTTATATGATGGAAACCTTGACATATCATTTGCTTTTATTATATTGTATTGGTGGCTGGTGAGTTTAGCTTCCACGAACATAGAAAGAGCTTGTCTCCCAGTCAGTTGTTTTTTTTTAGCTACTCCAAAATGTTTGTATGCTGTTCACCTCATTCGGGATAATTTGTTATAACCATTTTCAGAACTTTTGCTATTTGTGACTGACCAGAAGATCGTAAGCTCATTCGGGCAGCTAATTTTAACTCTTCAGCCGAATGATTTTTTCTCAAAGACTCAGTCTTGTGGGGTTTGCTTCCTTGCGAAGAATCAACAAAATTTTTTCTAGGACGTGATTATGGTTTTACTTGAGTAGTTCCTAAACCCAATTGAATTAACCATCCAAGTTTTATTATTGGCAACAAATCTTTCTCTTGTCTACCTGTCCTTAAAATCTGCAAAAAAAAAAATTAAATCTGCTTGCTTCATTCAAGTTTTAAATGCTCGGTACATTTAGTACGATTATCCTTCAGATTTTCTATTTCAATAGCCCATGAAGCACATTGCTACATGGCCTTAAAACATCAAACAAAGTTCGGCGTGAAATAAAAATATCAGTTAACTCTGAACCTGAAAGGAATTAAGGAAGAAAAAGCATGTATTTCCTTTGTCCATTTAAGAAGCAAAATCTTGAAAAACCGCAAATATGTGCAAATATTTTTTTAGTGTTTCAACGAGAAGATAAAATACTCGTACACTAAAAAATAAGACCTTTTTTGCAGACATATAATGCCATGTCTTAGTTAGTAGATCTTTTAACTAAAAAAACAGCACTATCCTTTTTACACAAAAACATTCACGTTTTAAACATTTCTAAAGTTTTTACTAAATCACGTTTAGTAACAGTTTAACATGGAAATGATCAACAAACTAGTTGGGGTTAACTCCGTGTTAAAAAAAAAATAATAATAATTAAAAGCACTGTAAATTTATTTCGACAGACAATCGGTACATTTTAATTGAAGCCGACTAGAAGACTACTCAAAGCGGAACAGTTTAAAGCAATGGTCTGATCAATTTGAATAGTTTGGGGATCTAACCGTATTATTTACTTGTTTCGTTCTGTATTCCCTATTTTTTTTTAATTATTGCCAAGAATTCATGCATTTGACCCCTGTGTGCAACGGACAAAAAGAAGACTCCTTAAGGGTTACCAGATAAGAACGATAGAAAAAAATTTAAATAAACAACAACGGTGTGAGATACAAAATTGATTCTAGCTTTATTTAGAAGCTACGTTCATTTTGTTATGTCTGGTATACATCATTCAAATATCCGGCTCGGCTTCGCTGGCTTCAAGCGGTCGGTCTAATTTTTGATGACTCGGTCCAATATGTGTGGCGTTATTCGGGTAATAGCGTGTCGAATATTGGGCTCGAGCTCGTCCAAAGTGGGTGGTTTGTTGGCGTAGACTAAGGACTTAACGTAGCCCGAGCATGCCCGCCATGCGATGGCTCAGTCGCCAAATTTCACCTTTACAACATCGAGTGTTGCTTCGCTTATATGGAATGTAGCGCCTTAGTTTTGAAACCACAGCTCGGATGTATCGATGTTGTCGAGCTGTGACCATAGAAAGTCGGCTAAGATCACTCTATACTTGAGACCATTGACGATAACGGTGTCTGCTTCCTTATTTCTTTCGAAATAATAAGGTCCGAAGATACCGCCATGCCATAAAGCGCACCAAACAGTCAATCTTAGTGGATGCATTGATGCTTGGCCGAACACTTATGGATTGTGTTAGCTCCAATAATTGCAATTTTGCTAGTTGACATAGAAGCTAGTATGGATTAAGTTAAATAAAGTTAATACAGTATAGGGAAACTGAAAAGTTGATATAATTCTAAGAAAAGTGAAACACATAAAAAAGGTAAAAAGAAGGCCTTATATTTTGAATATCATGTTAATAATATAATACACATTTAATAAACGAACAAAATTAGGTATCTACTTTTGTAGTGTATTTTTAAAATAATTACTTTTAATAAATTAAAAAAAAACATTTCTTTATTATATTCTACTATATTTAAAATTTATTCTGTTTATATTTTAAATTCCTTTTCCCAAAAAATATAAAAAAAATATGTCTAAACCAGAACAAACCCAACCTAATCGTTCCAGACATACCCAAAACTTAACGGTTGATTTAACTGTTCTCGTAACAGAGATATTAAATAGATTTTTTCAGAATGAGGGTGGAGATATCACTAACTCTATTCTTAGTCCAAATGCTGATATTGCAACAAGACGGGATCAAGAAATCCGATCCGATCTGCGAGGAAACTTATCTGACCTGGAAAAGATTCTCGACATGGTAAAAGGTCTTAGAGAACTCTCAGGAAACCCGACAGAGTTTTTTTCTTAGAAGAAAAATGTAGATAAGGTCTTGCGTATCTATGAACATATCAGAATAACCACTAACTATTATGGTATCCTATCGGTTATACGAAATAAAATGTCAGGCCGTGCAGATATTCCACTAGAATTATGTAACACACCGATTTAATGGAAGGCCACATTACTTTGCCTGCCTGTCCGGATAAGACAGAACTGGGTACTTTGGAGGACCAGATGACATCTCCTATACAAGGGAATTTTACCATTCACGAACTCTGTCAAGCCATCTACAATCACTTGACGTTAATCTTAAAGAAAAGTGCATGAATTCTCTCAAGAGTCTACGGCCCTTCTCACACAAGTGTATCGGGACAAAGCCCTAAACATAGTTCAAAGGTGATCTGACTAGACTGTTGAGTATTCGTGAATGACTAGATCTCCCTCAAGTTTTGCACTTGTGCCTAGAAACTTGAGAACTGAAATTTTCGCACCGTATATGCTAAGAACAATCAAAACTCGGTGAAGAAACCTAATAACGCTTTCGCCTCGTAAGTTTTATCCTCACTTGATGTATTGGGTCTACAAGTAAGTTTCCAGCGTTTTTTTTCCAAAATTTGAAGTTTTATTATGAAAACATAGTTACAATGCTTTATTCAAAGTATCGTCCATCGGAAGCTACAACTTTCCCCCATCTTTCTGGCAATTTATGAATTCCGGACCAAAAAAATTTCTCGTCTTTCGAGCCCAAGAACGTATCGAGCCAATTTTTGATTTCCTCTACTGAGCTGAAGCGCATTCCCGTAAGAGCGTTCTGCATCGAACGAAACAAGTGATAGTCAGATGGTGCCAAGTCTGGACTGTAAGGCGGGTGAGGCAGAATTTCCCATCCACTATTGTCCAAATAGTTTTTCACCGAAACCGCAACATGTGGCCGAGCTTTGTCGTGATGAAAAATGACGGACTCATGCCTGGTTTCATATTCTGGCCGTTTTTCTTTTAATGCCCGCTTCAAACGAATTAGTTGTGTTCGATATAATGGTCCTTTGATGGTTTCACCACGCGGAAGCAGTTCGTAGTATACGACACCCTTTTGATCCCACCATATGCAGAGCATGACCTTATTCACGTGAATATTTCGTTTCGGCTTCGATTGGGCGGGCTCGCCGGACTTTGTATACGATTTTCTGCGTTTAGGATTATCATAATAAATCCATTTCTCATCATCAGTGATAATACGATGCAAAAATGATTTATTTTTATACCGCTGCAGTAACATTTCGGACATGCAAAATCGCAGTTCGACGTCTCTTGGCTTCAATTCGTACGGCACACAGTTTCCAACCTTTTGAATGAATCCCAGTGCTTTTAGGCGCAGGGAAACGGCTTGTTACGTGACGCCCAATGATGCATCAAGTTCTTCTTGAATCTGACACGGATCCTCGTCCAGTAAAGCGTCCAATTCCTCGTCTTCAAAACTTTTCGGCTTTCCGGGGCGATCTTTGTCTTCAACTCCAAAATCACCACTTTTGAACCGTTTGAACCACTCGCGGCACGTCGATTCACCAATACATTCTGCCCCATAAGTTTCCGAAAGCAAACGATAGGCCTCAGCCGCAATTTTCTTCATATTAAAGAATAAAAGCAGCGCTTCCCGCAAATGACGTTTATTTGGCTGGAAACTTGCCATGATTTTGCTCGATAAAATGTACGACACCGATAGAACTGCTCAAATATAACGCTGCAAAGTTGTTGACAGATACAAAACCTACAAATAAAACACATGGGGTCTGACATTGCTGCCCGGGATCCACTGGTGGCGCCATCTCTGACAAACGCTGGAAACTTACTTGTAGACCCAATATTTGTCTCCAGCCAAGTTTCTCAACCTAGACCAACCTGGCCAATTTAACCTGAAGAGAGTTTAAGCCAACAAAATGTACGTTTTGCTCGATATAAGTATCAACCTCACTTCCTCAACCAAACGCAGTCCCTCAATTCGTCACGAAACCCTAACAAAAGTCAGAACGACTAGACGCTTCAACGATTAAAATTATCAAAACAAGCCAACAGCCGTATTTGGATATACAAGCCCACACCCTCAACAGCCTATATCAAGTAAATATCAATAAAATTATCATACACATATATACATAGATACAGAGCAAACAATGGAAGCTGCAAATTACCACCACAGTCTTAAGGAGTATTTACCTATTGAAGAAATACTTAGCTCTATGAAGAACTACACTGACAGCGCTATAGATGCCTTTGCCATTCTTGGATATAAATTAACACAATATTCCACGAAATAAAAACAAATAACTTCGAACAACATAAGTATGGCGCATATCTGCTGAGCTAAGCACTTTCCCACACATTTGGGTGGAGAAATTACCAGCGCATTGCTGCGAAAGTAAATATGACTACTCAGGTATCGGGTTACCGACAAATTCTCATAATTTGCCAGACGCTGACGCTGCAACAAGTTCCACAGCAATGTATGTACGCCAAGGTATAAAAATAAATCTGTACTTAGTTGTAAGTTGCTATTCAATAAAGTATTTTTTTTACAAAACTTGCGTTAGGTAAACTTAACAGATTTTAATTTTTTAGGCTAACGTATTCTTCGTTACCCTATTTTTGGTGTAGAATGAAGAGTGGCGAATTTTTAAATTTTCTAATAGACACTGGATCGAGTAGGAACTACATACAGTCAAAATTGGTGGAAAAACCATTTTGAGTAATTTTGCTTCGACGCTAATTCTTTAACGGGAAATGTTACAGTCAGTCCCCACACTCTTCTTAATCTCTTTAACAATAACATAAAACTCAAATTTTTCATTCCACCTACCTTAAAATCGTTTAAGGGCATTCTTGGCAATGACAGCTTAAAATTCCAATCAGCTGTAATCTACGTATTTGGAAGTCCTGAACAACGTCAAAAATAAAATAAACCAACTGAAGTCCCTTTAGTTAATTCCATTGAAACAAAATTTTACCACATGTCAGACTGGCAACAAGACTCTAAGAGAATACTAACACAACAACTTTCTTATCTCTAAACCTGATGAACGACTCACCCTTGCAACCAAGGTAGCAGCTGAAATCCGTACTAATACAGATACTCCAGTATATACAAAATCCTATCCATTTCCTGCATCCTTAAGAACAAAGATTGAGACCCAAATTGATAAACTCTTAATTGATGATATTGTTCGAACGTCCAGGTCGCCCTATAATTCACCAGTATAGGTCGTACCTAAGCAATGCGAGTCCCAAGGATATAAAAAACCCAGAATGGCGATTAATATAGGAAATTAAGCACCGTCACAATACCTGATCGCTATCCAACATCTGACATTAACGATCTCATCAAATACTGCAAAAATACGAGTATTCCGACATATTGCATAACAAACGTCATTTTGTGTTAATAACGAAAAATTCGTTAAAGAAGCGCCTTCAATTTTCCAACGAGCCCTAGATGCATTCATAGGTAGATCATGCTACGTCTATATTAATGATATTACCATCTATAGTAAAAATGAATAGAAACATATCAAAAGTATTCGAAACCCTTAAGAATGCCAATATGAAAGTCCAACTGAAGAAATATGACTTACAAAAATGAAATGGAATTCGTTGGTTTCATCGTCTCCTCACATGGAAATTCGAGGAATCCTGATGAAGTCAAAGAAATCGCGAATTACTCGGTTCCCACAACAGTAAAACAACTTCGATCCTTTCTACTATAGACGGTTTATTAAAAATTATGCGCAATCCGTAAAACCTTTATCTCCCCTCTTAAAAAGAGAAGAAGGGCGAGTCTCCAAAACGGAATCTCGAAAGACATCCATTAGCCTGAATTCTGAAGGTTTAGCAGCATTCAAATGAAAAACACAATGGTACCACAAAATTTCATTTTAACATATCCAAATTTTCAAAAACCATTCAAAGTATTAACTGACGTTTCAAACGCTACATAACTACCTGTGCGGTACAGCTAAGGGCAACATTTTTACTGACCACCAGCCGTTGACTTATACTTGAGTTCTAAAAACCATGACTTCAAAATGAAGCGCTCGAAAGCTTTTCTAGAGAAATATAATTATGAACTCCAGTATAAACTTGGACGGAAGAATCTATGTAGTGGGTGATGGGGCTTCGAATCAACTCAATGCCACCCTCTCTATACAGTGATGAAAGTTCATCGCATGAACTAATCCTAGCTGTGAAAGCACCCAAAAATGTCATCAAAAGTCAGATAATGCCATCAGTCGGAGATGAAGAAAGCTATAAATTTGAAATCGATCGTCACATCATCATTAGGAAAAAATTTCGCTGTAGAAAATATTTAAACTCTAGTATTGTAAATGGGTTATATGTTTCAGAACCCATCATGGGAAAGATTCATAAAATATTCCCACTTCATTTAAGATCATATAAAACAGGCCTTACACAAACATTAGCCAACGCCATTACAAATCCAACAGAACGAGAATAAGAAATACTAAAGGAACACCTAAGAGCTCATCGAAATAGTTTAAAAAATAGAAACCAACTAATTCATTACTTCTACTTTTCAAAAACGAGATACGAGGTGGATATGATATTCCGACAATGTTCAGTTTGTAAGGAATATAAATATGATCGCAGCCCTAATAAGCAAGAATTATAACACACGCCAATCTTCCAATATGCCGGCCAGAGTAGTTATATAGATATCTGTTCGACTCAGAAAAATGCAGCCCTCACTTCTGTGGATAGATTGACAAAATATGCCCAGACCCGAATCCTGAAGTCAAGATCCATAGAGGAATTGAGAGAACCTTCACGGCATGTCCTTTTCGCATTTGGCGGACCTAAAATCTTTGTTTTTGACAATGCTTTTAATTCAGCACACCATCGACTCCTGCATCAAGATCAGTTGGGAATACGAGGTGTGTTCAGAAAATAATGGGAATTTAAGTTTTTTGAAAAAAAATATTTATTTATTCATCTACATTAATGTTATCGCCTTGTTATGACTTGTGTCAGCGCTTCTTCCAATCCTCGAAACACTTCTCAAACTCGATCTTTGGGATAGCAGGGATGCGTTTTTAATGTCATCTATGCTTTTAAAACGACGACCCTTTAAGGTTCCCTTTATTTTCGGAAATACGAAAAAGTTACACGGAGCCATGTCTGGCGAATACGGAAGCTGGGGCATCGTAACAGCATTGCTTTTGGCCAAAAATTCCTCCTGAGCAACTTCTATTCGCCGCTGTTTTTGTTCAAAGTTCAACTATTTTGGAACAAATTTTGCTGCCAAGCGTTTTATACCCAAACCTTCCGAAAAAATTTCATGGCATAAGCCAATCGATGTGCCAAGATCATCAGAGACTTCTCTGTTTGTGATTCGGCGATCGTTCATGACCATTTCTTTCACTTTTTCCACGTTTTCATCGGTTGTCGATGTGGTGGGGCGTTCGTCACCTTCAACGTCTTCACGACCATCTTGGAAATGGTTGTACCACTCGTAAACTCATGTTTTGCTCATAGCAGACTGACCATCGGCCTTTGTTAACATTTCACACACTTCGTTAGACTTTACTTCATTTTTCACGCAAAATTTGATACAAATTCTCTGATTAATTTTTCATAACAAACGAAAATCGCCAAGCTCATAAAAACACGTCTAACCTTAGCTACTGCCACAGATAAAGTAAACAAAGAATACAGCTGAAAATGTTATCTTACTTCAGGGGCATGTATACCAACATAATAAAAAAAATGTTGACAATAGGACTCTCCAAACCCGCAAAATTTTAAAATTCCCATTATTTTCTAAAAACACTTCGTGTATGTGCTTCCAATTCAAGCGGGGTTCAATACCAGCCGCGCCCGAAAGGTATTCTTTTTTTCAGGAAACTAAAATCACGTAAGATTAGTGGTTGCCTAGAATACAACTAGTCCAATTGTACTAATAATTTAGTCTCCTCATTAAATGTTGGATGCCATCCATGGAGTGAAATAACCACTGAGCTCGAAAATCTTATTTTCTCAGTTTCCTAAAAACTTAACACGTGCTCAGACATTTTAAATGTAGTCATACGCACCTGAGTGTTTAGTTGAAGCACGACTTCTATTGTACTTTTGCGAGTATAGTCAATGACAAGTTGAGCGATTCCACTCAACGCTATCCAAAATCATGCGTTACCTCAAAACTGATAATATACACAGAATCTTTCCTCGATCGTTCAGTATTCGAATGCAATTGTTCAATCCATTCAAAGACAAAGAAACGACCAATAGAAGTGTTCTTTGGCCGAACCGTCAGCATTAACCCTTAAACTTATAAAAAAGCCGACAAGAAAACCTTGAAAGATTAAAAGCTAAACAAACTGAAGACCTAACTTATCACATCAAAAGTAAACAGACAATTAAAACGTATAACCTTGGTGAGACTATCTATGTCAGGATTAACACACGTTTAGGAAGTAAATTATCTCCTTGGTTCAAGAAGGTTCCTAACACAATCTGGAAACGTAATTTACGAAAACATTATTAAGAGTTAGCATTTATCCTTACAGTTTCTTCGTGCCTCGGCAGCATCCAAATTTTGGATTACTCAAACTCGAAAGCAATAACATGGCACATGACAACGCAAGAATACAGACATGAAAATTTCAACTAATACACATAATTGCCTTAGATGAATATCAAGAAAAAGTTAATGAAATTAAGTCAACCATAAACTCACGAATGACCAACAGAAGCCTAATTTATCCCTTATCCTTATCCATAAACTTTCCCAAATTCAATCCCATCTAGATAGACTTAATTCTAAAACCAAAAGATCCTTGGATTTAATAGGCAAAATGTGGAAATGGATTGCTGGGAATCAAGACCAAGACGATTTAACTATTTTAACACACAAAATAAATAATGTACTGAAGTAATTTTAAACAAGGTAATATTATAGAGGATAAATACGCTTAATAATGTAACTAATTCAATTTTAAAATTCGAGGAATATAGCGATACGCGTAGAGATCAATTAGCAATAAATATGAAATTCCAGTTGGAATAATAAAAGATGAAATGATTAGCACAGAATATCCTAATTAGTGGTATAACTCGCCTAATAAATTCATATATTTTAGATGATATATATGGAACTCAATATTATAAAAGAAGCTTTAAAAAAAATTAAATTCCATACATAATTATCGAAGGAGCAATTGAGCTTACTAGCATAAAAATTGCATGTAGTCACTCATCAATAATTTATATTACATGACCATCAATTTCAAGTTATATTAGTTAAGCTTATTAAATTACATAAATCAATTCATATCATTCCGTATGAAAATGTTTTAAATTGTAATAATAGAGTTTATGGTTTAAGCGAAAGTTGTATGGATTACGTAGCTTGAAGTTATGTAATAGTAATAGTATGTTAGATATAACTGAAACATCTTGTAGACCTAGACAATTAAGAAGCCAGCAGGTATCGTGTAATAGAACAAATAACTGTTCTGCTAAATCAACGCAATGGTTATATTATTGTCAACAACGCCACAACAAATATTTCCGGAACGTTCATCGTTCATTTCTTCAACGAAAAATTCATAATAGATGGTAAAAGCTTTAGTTCAAAAGAAGTCCCGGAATACAAATTCTTACAATATTCATAATAGTAGCTGTCATCATCTGTCAAAACAGATGCTTCAAGCCAAGACCACACGCAATACCCATATCATTTCACATACCAACAAGTTCCAAAGCAGAGGAAATACCCAAAGTATTCCGGATCACCCCAAATCACTAGCTTTAAGCCAGTTTAGGCCGCGCCAAAAAAAAAATTCTGCAGCACCAAGTTACTTTTCTAGAGTAATTAGCACCCAAGGAATCCGAATCCGTTGTCGAAAAAATTCTACCTATGATAGTTTCGCTAGGTGAGAGTGTTCGAAAAGTCGAACAATGGCAGTTCGCTATGAGCACGTACCACACATAAGAGCTTTGAAAAAAAAATTAAAAAAAATGTTTTAATTAGTCAGTTAAGTAATAAAACATGTAATTTCTATTTAACAGCTATTGCGCAAGTGCACTTGGCACTTTTCGCACATTCTCATAGTGCAGCGACGAGCCTTTTTGTTGGCCTCTGCTATAAGATGATGCTAGCCAGATATACGAGGAATACAAGAAGATGAGGCTAGTTTGTTATTGAAGGTGTCTTCATCCTTGGAATAAGGCGCAATAGGGATATCCTACGTTTCCAGCTCATCTGATGTTAGCAATAAATTTATCACGATGCCAACACGATGCACGAGCATCTTATTAATTAAACAATTTAGTTTCCAGGCATTGAGAACGTAAGACTCAAGAATAGCCAACCAAAGTGGCTACCACCTTTTTATTGATCTAATCGAAAGGCGATAATTGGAAACTGCGTTGACATGCAGATCTACTCCACCCATATAGAAATTGTAGTTTTTTATTATAAACGGTTCAGGTAAACATCAGTAAAATTTGATAGCAATGTCACCTCACGTTTGTCTTGCCAACGACAATAGGCAATCTTATTTGCTTTATCGAATTTAGCACCAATTTCACCTAGAAATACAATTAAGGCACGGTTATGTAATATTTATTGCATGGTCATGGAAGCTTAAATTGCCTTTCGGCAATACTTTGCCTGTTTTTAAGTGTGGAGCAGGCCTTTCCAAGCGATTACTGCGCACAGTTACGGAGGCACAAATCAGTTGATCCCTCAATAGACACATCAGGCAGTGCTATGTGAAAAAATTAGCAAAATATAACTGATATCGTTGAGGAAACTCCAAAAGACTGGCCATATGCATCACAATAGAGGACCCTAGTCCGATATTCTTGTCATATTGATCGGAAGCTCCACCATATGGCATCAAATGAAAACATAACCGGTCGAAGTAGCCATGCACCAAATCTTGTATCCAAATTTTTTAGATTTATTTTTTAAATACATTTTGCAACTATGACGCCCAAAATAGGGAAGCATTTGCTCGTCAATAGATAGATGTTCTTCAAAAACGCCAAATAGCAAAAAACATTTTGTTCATCAAGTCAAAAAGAATACGAACTTTGGTGTACCTATCGTTTTTGTTTAGATTATTATTATCGGCGAAATGGAGATATTGTTTTATTATTCGAAACGTTGCACGTGACATGTCCTATTTCACGATTGCCGATCCAAGTGTTAGATTTGTAAACCAATAGTTGTTTATTTGTGGCGATTAATATGCCAATAAATCTTTTTAAAAGAACAGTGATCTTTACGCATTTCTACGTTGAATACGCCGGCCATATCTTTCTCCAAAGATTCCTAGTTATTTCAAATTTCATCGTCAACATTTTCTTCATCGGTAATTCCATCAAACGCCTCTAGTGGAATAGCGGCAACAGTTTCAACTTCATCATCGCTGTTCAATAATTCTTCTAATATATGGTATCACCAACACACAAAAAATTACGGGTTTGGAAACCAGTGCTACTGCTGGGGTTGCATTCATCCAAGCAAATGTCTATTTCCGACTTAAACATAAGAATTTTATTTTTTTTTTAAGAACTTAACACTCAAGTGGGTATGAATACACTTATAATGCCTCAGCATGTGCTAAGTTTTTTCGGAAAATAGGATAGAGAGAAAGAAAGATGTTTGGGCTCAGTGGTTATTTCGCTCCATGGATGACATCCAACATTAAATGGGGAGACTAAATTCTTAGTGGAAGTTGGCTTGGTGTTGATTTCTAGTCAAGTACTCGTCTTACTTGATTTTCGTTCACGGAGAAAATGCATGATTTGCCTTTCGGGCGAAGCTGGGATTCGAACACCGAACCTTCCGATTTGGAAGCCAGTCCACTACCACTTGAGCCACGGCCACCCAATTAAGGTACTGAAGCTATCACAACAACTATTTTGTTATACTTACAATTGAATTGTTCTGCACATGATCACGAGAATTCAAAATTTTAGATTCTTCCGCATACAGTGCACAACCGTACTTAAATGGATTTCATAAGAGAATGAAAAAAAAAAATCAAGGTTGGAACTTGATATGAGAGGAGTTAACACATCATAAGTTCATACACGTGCTAATATTCGATTCCACCAACAACAGTTCAAACGGCATTGTCAGCATAAGCAATATGGCAATTTAACGCAACAGAAGTTCACACAGGTCTCAAAGTTCGATACTTGATACGTTCCAACAGCGATAGGTCCAACGACATCGTCAGCGTAGATTCAGAAACGCTTTGTTTTTGGCAACGTTTTTTTTAAATATTTCAATTTTGAATGTTTTAATTTAGGTGCCGTGAAATAACGCCGACCATTGCTTGTGAAATATGGTATAGCCGAATTGTTGAATGTAGAAATATATGTTTAATTCAAGTTTCAAGAAGGTGTCTTTCTTAGCTCGCTAACAGGATTGCTCCCTTTTCTCCGCAGGGTTTAGACGCTCACGCGACTTCGTCCCTCCGCTAAGGGAATGTCAACAACTATCACCCAGGTGCCTACAACTTCTTAGCAATTGTATTTTAGTTGTAATTGTAATTGGTCGATTTGACATGGTACCTTTTATTTTAATCATTTTTAGCATCATATGATGACAATTGATTTATACTAAAGTAATATTAAAAACAATGAAAAGTGAAATATGGCCGATACGGCATTGGCATGTTGCAGACAAATACTGGGTGATACGTACTTGGAAAGGAAGTTTTGCTTTTGAGCAAGACTGTCGATATACCATATACTCGTACTTATTTACATACCATATATTGCATTATAATACATTTACTCCGATAAGTTGAGTAAATAGATCGCAAAAACAAATTATTGAAAACGTCGATGAGAGACAATAAACACTGACAGTTATAAAGACATAAAATATTGCTCACTATGATGTCGAAAGTAGAAAATATTTTAAATAATCGTCCTCTTGCTTATATCATAATAACTTAACAGGAAGACAAAGAACTCACTCCCAGTACATACTCTGTGGAATCTGCTTGAAAATTAAGTTTTGCTTTTGAGAGTTCTATCTTTTTGTTTGTACTTATTTTTAAGGATGTTGTACGGCTATCTGAATACAAAAAGGATGCTTCTTAATTTTCCTTGATCTTCCTTTCCGCGCCGCAAAGGAAAACTTTTTCTATTCGCTTCTGATTAAATTACTTGAACGAAAGTGTTCAAGTGGAAAATTGAGGATTTACAAAATTCGACATGAAATAAATTAAAATGAACAGGGGAATAATTTCTCAACATTGATACTTATGCATACGAGCATAACATTTATGTACATCAATATATACGAGTATATGTAATAACGCTTACAAATTTTTTATATGTACACATATATAGTAGAGTGGTCTTTGTAAGCACTCATTTTTGTTCCTTCTTACTAAAAACGCGTAAAGGTTTTTTGCAAATCGGACTATGGTATATTAGCACCTACCGCAATAAATCTTTAATACAAAGAAATCTACCATTATTGAATAAAACAGGTAAAAAGTATATTAGCGTTTATGTTTTATTTTACAATCAGTTTTACGCTGTTGTACAAATTATTTAATCTTCGTTTTATTCAAACAGTATTTTTCGTGTGAGCTTAATTACTTATAAATACAAACTGAATCTAAGGCATAAAAATATTCTTAACTATCCTAAGCCTTAGTCCAAATATTGCTGATGCTGCGCCCCGTGCATGGTCTCGTGAGATGTTAGGCGAGCCGGTGGCTAACCCCTGGCCATTATTTCAGTGCAGTTCGTGTTATTAGATACGCGTGCAAACTACAATCTTGCAGTTTGTATTAGTTTGGGAACATTGTAGTCACTTAGTTGCCCCTCGGAGTAACTCCTCCCTCACTTAATTGAGGACCGTTCTCGGGCCTTCTCTAATTATCGAAGATGACTTTAGCATCACTTTGTTGTTGTTTCCTCTTTCGTTCTAATCGTATTCTGACTTATTGTACAACATTTGTAACGATCGTTTGCTCGATGTCACCAATGTAGAGAAGGTCCTGTATGTTTAACCTTTGGAGATACGGGAGGCTGAGGATCTCTCGTGATCAGTGATGACACCGATGCTGCAACAGGTGTTTTCTTCAGCAACCCTTTGTGGTTTTTATACCAAGAACCGTTGATATGGATCTGGTCACAAAGGTGATTAACTTCTTTACGCCATCTGCAGTTGTTATAGAGGCTGTATCGTCCTTAATAATAATAGGGCCCTCGTCGATTACCACCAGTAAATCTAGATGACCGGGCCTCGTGCTGCAATGCGCCATGCGACCAGAATGAATTTGTTGTGCACAGGTGTCTTCCGCCAATTCCATACAAAATTTTGACGTTAGTGTCGTGCTGCAGCTTCCGATTGGGAGTATTTTCCCCCCACAAACAGCCACACAGTTATCTTCGGCGAAGTGCAGGACTGTATTATTATAGCATAATTTTCTTAAATTCTAATCTAGGTATAGGATATTATATTAAACCTAATTACTGATACTTCCATCTTTACAACACTAGTAGAGCTCATATTTATTTATTGATTTACCTCATCTGAATCTAATATTGTTGGATTGACTATTTTAATCATTGCAAGTGTTATTGTTAACATCAAATTTTCTAATTCCAAAATTAGCACTCTATTTCTTGCTAATAGTACTTCATACAAATGGCCTGTATCTGTTTGGTTTTCCTTTGCGTTTCTCAGAATGACGTTGACTGTTTCTGTTAATCTATTAATCTGTTCCTGATTTTTTGTATTAATGGAGATTTGTTGATTTTCGCTGATTGTTTTTGCCTAAATTTTAGGTTTTCGAAATCGTCAACCTAACGGGGTTCGGGCAACGATTTTTAGAGCAGTTAACAAAAAAAATTAATACTCCGTGCGTGTCTATGTAAAGTCTTTATATGTGTCACGTCAGAGTTTATTAACTTTATCAAGTGCGATTGGGGAAAGTGAGTCATCAGTCCTGCAGTTTCGTCAGTTATTTCGTAGTAGGCCGTCAAGTTAGTCAAATGCTGTAGTAGTAACCGTAGTCTCTCCAGATATTAACTGTCCCGTCTATGATAGGGATATAGTCCGAGTGAGAGTAGTCCGTTAGTTTAGTTACAGTTGTCCGAATATAAAGTACCAGTGTTAGGATTCTAAAGACTGAAAGGACTTAATTTAAAACCAACCCGGTTTTATTTTTTATCGGAGGTTGGCTTTGTGGACCGCGCTCCTTTTAATAAGAACGGTAGTTCCTAGATCTGCTTCTATCTTATGTTTGTCTTATAGAGGTGTTAGTTTATCTCCTAATCTTTTATTATTTCTTACTAAGGCACGTTCCCCTACTTTAAATACCCTGATTTTTCTGGAGACGTTATTTCTTTCTAACTGAACTTCCTGGGCTCTTTTAATCCTGTTAAAATCTGTTCTTTCAACCCAGGAGGTGCGGTGTGCACAATGTCTATGGGTTTTCTATTAGTTACGGAGTGAATGGTTCGATTATACTCGACTCTTGCTAATAGTATTAGATCGATTGTGTCCATGATGCCTTTTTTAAGCTTAAGGCACCTTGCAATTTCTGATAGTGTACTATGAAAACGTTCTACTTGCTCATTGGAGGTGCTGTGGAGCGGTGCGGTGTTTTCTATTTCGACTCCAAATTGGTTCTTTAAAAAGGACGTTATTGCTTCTGATTTTAAAGACGGTTCGTTATCGCAATAAACGGTTTTTGTATTAAGGAAAAAGTCATAAGTGCAGGCTTTAGGTCAATAATTCTCCTGGAAGGAATACTTTGCACTATTGCGAACTTAGAAAATTTGTCTACGCATGTTAGAAAATATCGACATGAATTTTTTCTCCGGTATAATATGGTATTGGTGTTATACCAAGTTGTTGTTTACAAGGATGTGTATTGTATTTAGCCTTAGTGCAAATTTTACAATTTTGAACCACTTCGGATGCCATTTTTGCCATTTTGGGGAAGTAGTAATCAAATAGAATTTTCTTCACGTTTTCTTGAGTAGCCCGATGTGCGCGATTGTGTTCACAGGTGACTATTTCCCTTTGATCTTTTTTGTCGAAGATGTCCGATACCATATTATTACTTTGTTGCTGGAAAGCCTTGAACGAGTTCGTGTTGCATGGCGGCCAGTGTTGGAAAATCGCAATGTATGGTATTTACCACCTTTGGGTAACTTCCTCTATAAGATTTGTTTGTCTGTAAAGTTAATAATATACCGATTCTTTTTAGTGAATATTACAAAATGGTGTCTCAGTGGACATGTTGCGTGTTCCAGAAGTATCTAATTTTTATAGTCTCTGTGGACTCGATCATATGAGTCAATAATACCTCGCTGTAGGCAGTTGTAAAGTCTGAGTGTGCTTCTTCTTTCAAGGCCTGAATATTTTGTCCGCAACATAATTTTCCTTATCAGGTTTATGGTAGATGTTAGCGTTATGCTCATCTATGAAATGTCTCCACTGCTGTATTTTAGCATTGGGGTTACAATCTGACACAGCACCTGCGAGTGGCTGGTGATCTGTGTAAATGCTGAGATTTTTCACCCCGTAAATGTTATTTCTTAGTTTCTATACAATTCCCATACAATTCCTATCAACTCACGTTCGTTTGTTGCATAATGCAATTCTCTATCTTTTAAAGTTCTTGAAATTATGGTAATTGGTCTTCCACCTTGGGGCAAGATTGCACCTAAACCTAAAGCAGACGCGTCCGTTGTTAAGTCGAGTGGTTTCTGAAAATCAGGGTACAGAAGTATAACTTTTTTGATTGGCTAGCACTAACTTTGCCATTATCACCTTTAAGCATATCGGTCAAAGGTTTGGCTATCGATGCAAAATCTTTAATGGAATACATATAATAGCTAGCTATACCCAAAAGTGTGACTTTTCTCTGGAAACCCTCATATTAGCCTCATACAATTTTAACAGGACCCATGTAATGTGGGTAACGTGGTTCTTTTCCTTTTCCGAAAAAATTATTACGTCGTCGACGTAGACGTAACATGATTTCCCTATTTGTTGCCTAAGAACATCATCGATGGTTCTCTGAAAAATACTTGGGACATTTTTTAAGCCAAAGGGTAGTTTACAAAACTCGTACTCTCCGTTTCCGACGGAAAAAACTGTTTTCTCTCTATCACACTCTGCAAGAGTTATCTGATGGAAGCCTGACTTGAGGTCAAGAATTGTAAAATTCCTAGCTTTGCCCAGGTTTGCCAAAATAACCGTTACGTCGGGAATGGGATACTTATCATCTATGGTTTTCAAATTTAATTTACGAAATTCTTATATTTCCCTGCTTGTCTGTACCTTTTTGTCAACAACCCAGATGGGTTTAGTGTATGGTGATCTAGAAGGCCTAATAATGACGTTACGCAATAGGTCTTTGATCTCAGAATTCACGAAGTCCGCAACTCCCATTAGGTGTGGGTATATCTATGGATAGACAGGGTCGTTATTCTCCGTGCGAATGGTAGCAATAACATTTGTATTGTATGGCAGTGACTCGTTGGAATTTCCTTATGGCAAGTTATGTGGTACTTCTATTGGTTCTACTTGTGTAAAATTGACGTTTGTTCACTTATAAAAATTTAAGTTCCTCAGAACCTGCTTTTGTTAGAATTCTCTTATTCTTAAAATCTAATGTTGCGCTAGTCTGCTTTAGCAAATATCCAGGCCAATTATCCCTTCGAATGTTATGAAGGATAAAAAATGTGGTGTTAATACCAATCAAATTGATGAAACACTTTTGTCTAACATTATTGAATCCGTGAAGAGATTTAACTAAAAACGGCCATTGCACCGGAAATATATGCACTAGCCTCTAAAGGGTTTAATATAATTTTTTGAAGCCCCTGTGTCTATTAACAATTTGATCGTTTTCCCTGCGATAGTCCTCTCTAAAGAATGAATCTGTTCAGACTGGTAAGATGTTTCAATCTTTGATTCTTCTGAATTGGCTATTGACTGATAGTCCTGGTCACCTTGAGCTGAGGGTATAATTTGCTGAGCCGTATAATTTATTCTTTGGCATTTGGGCCCAGTGAATCTAGCTGTACCGCTATGTGATCGCTTCTGGTTTTGAGTATAGCATTGGCCTTGGTTGTTATATTGTTGATCATTGCATGGGCCACCATACTGCACTTGGTTCTCCAGAGGAGGCTGTAGGTTGTAAAAACCACCATTATTTTGAGCCATAACTGGTTGTCTGAACCGAGAGCCATTGGTTCTTGTGGCGGCTGTGGCTGAGGAGCCCGATTTCCAAAGTTCTGATGTTTTGAAAAGTGAGGATTCTTGTTCTGGTTTCTAGAGCTTGCCTGATTGGAATTCATTTGATTCGGGGCGTTCCTATTTTGTTGTTTTTGCTTGTCTCTGTCGTCTAGACATCTAGCATAATTGCTGGCAAATGGATACCTTTCGTGATTAGCTTCGACTTGTTGAGCCAACGCGAGGGTAAATCCTTCGCAAAGCACGTCGCTCAACAATTTTTTTGTTCCCGCAGTGCGTCCATTCTATATTTTTCATTTATTGTAGCTGTAATTGACAAATCATAAGACATAACTGTCTTATTTGAGAGAAGCGTTAGCTTCTTCTCTATTTCATGATAGTAATGTAGAAGTGTCATGTTACTCTGACGAATAGTGGACAACTCCTGCTCAATATAGTAGATTGGACGTTTATCGCCATACGTGAAATCAAGCCGATTAATGATAGCTTTGAAATTTAAGACGGTATTGAAAGATGATAGTACCGTTAAACAGCAGTACTTTGACCAGTGCTGATAACTTTGACCGAAATCGATAAAACCTTTATTTTAGCTCTATCGTCATCTCTCTTTAAGATAATTTAGTCCAGTAAGCGAGGATTGAAACTTAAATAAATTTCCTGAGTTAAGGTAAATAAGTTGTGGCGAAAATATTCAAATGTATCTGGTAACATACCAAAGTGTCAGTGCAAGTTTCATGTGTTAATTTTAGATCCTTAAAGAGGTTCCGAGTTTTTAATTAAAATGATGTGCTATCCTCTTGAATATACTATAAATTTAATAGAAAAAAAAAGAAATTTCAATTAACAACTGTGCTAAGCTATTTGGCATTGCCAAGGGCACATTAATTAACAAACCGCATGCAAAGCATGGGAAAAAATTTGGAAGGCCCTCTATTTTTTCAAGTGAAGAAGAGAAATTTCTTGCAAGGGCCATTATCACCACAAGCGAATGGGGCTTTCCATTCTGTATTTTAGATGTGCAAAAACTTGCTATAAATTATCTCGGAAAACGCGATAATAAAAAGTGCAATTTATTAACCAAAGATTGGCTGTCAGTTAAAGACCTTGTCAGTAAGAGGATGTGCCAAAATTTGAAACAATCAAAAGCTAAGATAACTAAAAATGACATTGAGACATACTTTAATCATTTAAAAAATACTTTAACATTAGAAAGCGTGGAAGATATTTTACCACAATTTATTTTTAATTATAATGAGACGAACTTGTCCGATGACTCCGGCTCTCAAAAATGCGTTTTTTAAGTATCCGGAGAGGATAATGGACAGCTCAAAGAGCAGCATATCTGTTATGTTTTTTTGGCTCAGCTGCTGGTGGAGAAGTGTTGCAGTTAACACACCACCTGAAATGAACTGCATCGACGGAAATCGCCAGACAGCACTATCAACAACAGTATAAAGTTTCAACACACGCTGCATAGTCAGCAAACGTTCGTGGGAACGAATTTTTATTATTATATTACAAATTATTCGTTTATTCTAAAGTAATAAGACACTTTTGTTTTTCATGCCTTATAAATAGAACTACATTAAAAGATTGTATTTTAGAATTAAAATTGTAATGAATAAAGCAACATCGGTTGCCTGAAAAAATCTTTTTTTTAGTTCTCCGTAATAAAATACGTTAACTGGCGCCCGAGCAGGGACCTGAAACTATAACCCATAAGAACATAGGGACAGGTAGTTCGTGCAATAAAATCCTAAACCACAAGAACTAGGATTCTGTTGCGCAGACCCCAAAATAAAATTTGTTTAAGTTCATCTCGGTTTTGGTTTTTTCCGTGTGAATTAATATTAGCGAATTGTGACTGTAAACTGTTCAATAAACGGTACAAATATTATAGTGACGTGAATAGTGCTCGCAAATTGTGACTGTGAACTGTACAACAAGTAAAGAAACTAAGTACAGTGACGTGATAACATCCGTACCGCAGTAGGCCGCTTGCGAAGACAAAGCTGGTGGCTAAAAAGGAATTTTACGGACTATCCGAACGAATACAACAATGAAAACAGGAGCTACCCATTATACCATAGTTTTACTGCTGTGAGTACCAATTTTCTTTTACTAAAGTTCAAATATATATAAATAAAAAAAAAAACTTTAAAATTCCTTTTACAATAAAAAGAAAAAGGAAATAGCTTTATAAATCACAAATCATATACATTACCATTGTTTAAATTTTTAACAAAATGGAGGAAATTAGTGTTCAATTGACTCATTTAACTGGGGCTGTAAATGCCCAACTTGAATTGCTCAAGCAGCTAGATCAGCGAGTTCAAGCGCTTGAAAATAAACCTGTAACAATTGGCATTAGATCCGGACAAGGACTCAAAGCGCCAGCAACAGAGCAAGACCTGAAAGACATCTGTAAACTTCCAGACTGCGTCAAGGAGTGCAGACCTTTGACGGTAACCCAGTGGAATACTTATCCTGGGTCCACAGTGTTGAAAATATACTTAGGGACTACGATATCGTTAAAAATAAGCCAATATATAGGGCCATACTGCAAAGCATCCGACAAAAGGTTAGAGGTGCTGCAAACTCTGCCCTTATTTCCTATAATATCTTTGAAGAAGATTGGAGTGTCATAAAGAGATGTCTCTCTTTACACTACGCTGATAAGAGAGACATTCGCACACTGGAATATCAGCTAAGCAACCTCAGGCAAGCAGGAATGTCAATTGATGAATTTTATGCCAATGTGAACCATCAATTCTCATTGGTCATCAACAAACTTAAGACCGAAGATTATTCCAGTGAAACAACAAATGTTCTTGTAGAGACATACCGTAACAGGGCTTTAGACGTCTTTATTCGAGGCCTTAATGGAGAATTAAGTAAAATCCTCATGATCCAAAGACCTCAGACACTTCCAGAAGCTTACGCAGTGTGTCTCGAAATTCAAAATATGAACTACCGCAACTTATCAGTGCAGAAAAAAGGAAATATTAACGCAATTACCACACCTATAAATCAAATATATACACCTAAACGTGACCCGCCACCAAGGCCACCAACATTAACTGTACAACAAAGAAATTCAGGTTATAATATACAACATCAACATCGAGGAGAAACGCATCCACCAAAGCCAAATTATAACCCACCTCCTCGACCAAACTACCCTAAGCCAAACCCGCCAATGGAAATAGATCGATCCATTCAGACGAAACAATTTAATTATATGAACAATCCCCAGCAGTTCAATACAGGAAAACGGGAAAATGAATCTCTAAATGCCCCACATAAGCAACAAAGAATTTATAATTTGGAGACCCAAGCTGGTGACGAATATACCGAATCAAATGAAGAATATCAAAAAAGGGTCAATGAAGAACTCGAAGTTAATGAGAATCCTAGAGAGGAAATCCTAGAAGCAAATTTTATGACGGATGCCTCTCTAGCATCCCTTATATAGAATATAAAACCAAGGATGGGAAAATTTTGAAGTTTCTCGTCGACACAGGCACAAACAAAAATTTTATTACAGACGAATTAGGAGTCAACTCTATCCCAACAGAAAAGCCTTTCAGAATTCAATCAGCTACCGGCGAATCAGAGATTAAGCGTAAAATCTGTGGAAGATTCTTTGCATGTGTGGGAATTGACGCAGTAATCAATTTTTTCATCCTTCCGGGTCTGAATTCATTCGACGGTATCATTGGCGATGATACCCTTCGGGAGTTAGGAGCTATAATAGACCGCAGAAATAATATCTTAACGATCGACTCAGGAATCAAAATTCAACTTAAATCAAAGGAATCTGCCCAAGTAAATAGTTTAGAAACTAGAGATGATCATTTAGAAGAGAGCAGAAGACAAAAAATTCGAAGTTTAGTGGAAAATCATAGTAAAGTATTTGGCCCTATCAAAGATACAGAATTAGTGGACACTCATATCAAAGCAGAAATCAAAACGATAACGGACGAGCCAATCTATTCTAAAACATACCCTTATCCAGTTAACATGCGGGAGGAGGTAAACAGCCAAATTAAAAAGCTACTTGACGACGGGATAATTCAACCATCAAAAAGCCCATACAATTCACCTGTATGGGTGGTCCCAAAAAAACTAGACGCATCAGGCGAAAAAAAGTACCGTTTGGTTATTGACTTAAAGAGGCTTAATGAAGTTACCGTGCCAGATACCTACCCGATTCCGGACATATCAAATACATTGGCAAGTTTAGGGAAAGCAAATTTTTTTATCACCTTGGATCTAACATCTGGATTCCACCAGATAAGAATGAAAAAGTCTGATATACCAAAAACAGCTTTCTCTACTCTTAACGGGAAGTTTGAATTCTTAAGATTGCCCTTTGGATTAAGGAATGGACCTTCGATATTCCAAAGAATGATAGATGACGTCCTTAATGAATACATCGGCAAAATTTGCTATGTATACATTGACGATATCATCATATTCGGAAAGACGGAAGAGGAACATCTTAAAAACCTTGAATTGGTATTTGATAGACTAGAACAGGCTAACTTAAGGGTTAATTTGGATAAGACCGAGTTTTTTAAAGAAAAAACAGAGTTCCTAGGCTACTTGATTACAAGAGAAGGCATCAGGCCTGACCCAAAAAAAGTTGAAGCTATTCAAAAAATAAAAGCTCCCGAAAATTTAAAAGAGCTTAGAGCATTCCTGGGCCTAACTTCATACTACAGGCGCTTTATAAAAGATTTTGCCAAAATTGCCAAACCTCTTACCAATCTTACAAGGGGAGGAGGTGCACAAACAAAAGCAAGTCAGTCCAAAAATTTTAAAATCAACCTCAATAAGGAAGAGCTTGGAGCGTTTACGAATCTGAAAGAACTACTCACATCATCCGAAGTTCTTACCTTTCCCGATTTCGATCAACCATTTGTACTTACGACTGATGCATCAAACCACGCAATAGGGGCAGTCCTGAGCCAAGGCGAATTGGGGAAAGATAAGCCTATAACTTATATTTCGCGCTCATTAAATAGGACTGAAGAGAATTATGCCACCAATGAGAAGGAGATGTTGGCAATTGTGTGGGCATTGGACAACTTGCGGAATTATCTTTACGGTGCAAAGAAAATCAAAATTTTGACAGATCACCAACCGTTGACATTTGCTCTCAGTGCAAAAAATACAAATGCGAAATTGAAAAGATGGAAATCGCGAATAGAAGAATACAATTATGAGTTAATTTACCGACCTGGTAAAACAAACTTTGTCGCAGATGCGTTATCCAGATTAAAAACGGAATGTAATATCCTCACAGAAAGTACAGATACTGCCGAAACCATGCATAGTGCAGATGAAGACAGTACCGAATTAATACCCCACTGTGAAGCACCGATAAACGTATTTAGGACGCAAATCATTTTTGGAAAAGGTCAAGTGAACGCCCATGAACAACCACACTCATCCTACAATAGATACTACATAGGTACTAGTACGCATAATTGGAATCAACAAGAAATTACTAACATTTTAAAAGACAGATTAAATTTTAATACTATCAATGGAATCAAATTCCCAGAGGAACACCTCAACTTGTTGCAGGAAATTTACAAAAATCATTTCTCCAAGTTTAGAATAAGAATAACTCAGCGGGTCGCCGAAGATATCTCAAACGAAGAAAACCAGTGGCGCATTATACAAGATACGCATAACCGAGCTCACCGCAGCGCTGTAGAAAACAAGGATCAAATACTCGAAAGATACTATTTCCCACAGATGACTAAGAAAATTAAAAAGTTTATTAAAGAATGTGATGTCTGCAACACCAGCAAATATGACAGACACCCTTGTAAGCCGGAACTTCAACCTACACCTACACCTACCTACCCGTCGGAAATTCTGCACATCGATATAATGGAAATAAAAGACGACAAATTTATAACGTGCATTGACAAGTTTACCAAATTTGCAAAGTTTTTCCATATAAAGGATAGATCAGTTCTGCACATCAGAGGAAAAATAACCAATATACTTCATTATTTCACAGCACCCAAAATGATTGTAATGGATAATGAAGGAAGCTTTAGCAGTCCTCTTATAAGTAGCTACATTAAGTCTTTGGGAATTAAAATCTACAGAACGCCTTCAGGTAAGAGTGAGGTGAACGGAACTATTGAACGAGTCCATTCGACCATCTTGGAATTGGTGAGATGTCTTCAAAGAGAATATACTGATTTAACCCTTAAGGAAATAGTGGAAATTTCCGTTGATAGATATAACAACAGTTACCACTCGGTGACGAAAAAGAAGCCAGTGGACATATTTTTTGGCAGAAGCCAAAGAATTAATTATCAGAATTTAATCAACTTTAGGAATAAGGTAAATTGTGATTTAATAGATCAGATCAAACGTCATCAAAACAGGAAGATTCTCCAAGAAAATGTTAAAAGAAATAAACCTAAAACTTACAATATCGGCGATATAATTTATGTTTCAGACAAAAGAAGACATGGCAAACAGAAACCAATTTTCAAAAAAGAAATAGTTTCTAAAGATAGTAGGGTTACTGTCACAACAGCTTCAGGACGTCGAATTCATAAGTCAAACATCAAGAATATTTCTGAACAATAATTTCCCTTTTCAGATTTCTGGCCTGTAAAGGAAGAGCAACAGTAAACATCTTTGAATATACTACACCCATTGTCACCGTAAAACAAGGGCATGGAGCAATATTGAACGGACACTTCAAAATCATCCACGTAATTAGCATTAAACAGTATGAAGAACTAATCAACAGGATTACAGTTACCATTCGAGATGAAATCAGTAATACAAGTATTCTAAAGCCTCAACTAAATTATCGATTAAAACAGGTTCAGTCACTTATCGGCAGCCTCAGGATCAGAAAATCCAGAAAATCCAGATCTATAAACTGGATAGGTTCAGCCTGGAAATGGGTGTTTGGAAATCCAGATGCCACCGATTGGGATGCCATTCTTAAGAATGAAAATAAAATCATTGAAAACAATAATCAACAATACAAAATTAATAGAAATCTAACAGACACTATCAATAAATTAATAGCTGATTATAACAAAATCGTTAAGAACTTAAATCACGAAGAAACAGAGAAATATGAGCAAATAATATACAATAAACTCAACATTATAAAGGAAGAAATAAATGAAATAGTAATAGCAGCACAACTTGCCAAATCTGGTACAATCAACACCAGATTACTGGACAATGTGGAGATTAATCAAATCATCTCAAATATAGAAACACTTCCATACAACAACGAAATTGAGGCCATAGAGTATGCAGAACCTTCAATATTAGCAACAGAGTCAACAATACTTTACATAGTTTCATTGCCCAAGACAAGTAAGGTGGAGTATAACCACATCCAAATACGATCAACAATCAAGGGAGGCAGCCAGATACATTTAGGATTCAGGGAACTCTTAGTAAATCAACAGGAACAGTTTGGTATAACTGGAGAATGCAGATCTTTTCAGAGCACCATCATCTGTAAGAAAGAGCAACTTCAGGAACTTCCCAACACCCATTGTGTTACCCTGCTATTAAGGGGTGCAAATGCAATTTGTGATCGTCAATTCAACAACAAAACCATAATAGAGAACATCGGAGAAGACACAATTTTCCTATCGAACTTTGATGGCAATATTACGCACCATGGAGTCAGGAGACATCTTAACGGAAGTTTCCTTATCCAACTTTCCAATGACACGGTTTCTATCAATACGCTGGAGTACTCGAATAAAGAGATTAGGAAGTACGAAATCCTACCACCAATCCTACAGACGAACTTAACTGAAAGAAATATGAAATTAGATTTAGATTATCTACACAAGTTGCACTTAAATAATGTTTTAGAGATTCAAAAATTTTACATTAATCGAAAAGTTTCTATCATTACAGATTTAGGCATCATTTTGTTAATATTTGTGGTTTTAATTTGTACAATATTCTTTGTCAAAAGTAGAAGTAAATTAAGGGCAACGACAATGCCAATACCGAAAACTCCAGCAAACTTCCCAAAATTCCAAGGGTCATTATATGATTTAAGTCCGATAAACGTAAATTTTGGATGACTCTGCGGGACGCAGACTTTTCGAGGGGGGAACAGTTAACACACCACCTGAAATGAACTGCATCGACGGAAATCGCCAGACAGCACTATCAACAACAGTATAAAGTTTCAACACACGCTGCATAGTCAGCAAACGTTCGTGGGAACGAATTTTTATTATTATATTACAAATTATTCGTTTATTCTAAAGTAATAAGACACTTTTGTTTTTCATGCCTTATAAATAGAACTACATTAAAAGATTGTATTTTAGAATTAAAATTGTAATGAATAAAGCAACATCGGTTGCCTGAAAAAATCTTTTTTTTAGTTCTCCGTAATAAAATACGTTAACTTTGCCTGGATGCAAGGTGGGCCAAAAAACACTAAATTTAACAGAAGCAAGTCAGGTTGGTTTAATGCTTCCATATTCAAAAACTGGTTTCTTAACCACTTCATACCATTCACCAGAAAATGTGACAGTGAAGTTGTTTTGCTAGGCGATAACCTTTCAAGTCACTTCTCTGTAGAGGTTATTGAAGCTGCGCAAGCTAGCAAAATAAGCTTTTCCTCTTTTCTTCTCTTCTTCCCGCTGTAGCTTTTTACGAACATCTTAAAAAAACCTAGAGCGGAATACTTAAAAGCTGGAAAGAACGCGAAGCCAAAACATCTTAAACATTGGCTAAAGACAAATTTCCCAAGTTGCTCAAAGAGCTTGTTGAAAAGTCAGTAAATTTGATAGATGGCTTTAAAAAATGTGGAATTGTTCCGCTCGATCCTCAACAGGTTTTGAGCAGAATGCCGAATGAATCAAACGTGGAGGAGGCCTCAGAAAATATTTCTTCATGTGTCATCAATAAGTTGAAAGAAATGTCATGGTAAAGATGAGCTAAGTTAAAGCAATACCAGGTAAAGGTATTGTTGGTATAGCGGGTGCGTGGTGAAGTGTTTGTATATATTGTTAGTTTTGAAACATCTGTAAGGGATTAAAACTTAAAATCGGTCAAAGTGTTACTGTTTGACGGTATCATATCGGCAGGACCTTTAATTTTATTCCTGATTATGGCTACGGCCGGTAATGTCTAGAACTTCCCTCGTAATTTTCGAAAAGTTTATAGGCAGTGTGTGAGTTTGCCTCCACGAGACGTATTTCTCTTGCTTGCCCTCGATATCAGGCAAGGACTTAATTATGTCTAAGGATTCTTCGCAAGGAATTCCTGGTCTGATCTGAGATTCCCTATAAACTTCAGTCTGAATGCTGTTTAACTTTTGCGTTAGGGCAGAAAGTTGTTGTTCAAATTCCACTTTTGTGGCACAGCTTAACATTTGTTTTATCTGTTCGTTAGTAGCCACTTCGGGCTTCCTAGTATTATTATTTGATAGAGACGTCAAATTTTCTAAACCTCTCTTCCAATGCCCTTAAACCGGAATCCAAATCGCTATCACTCATAGCCCACAAGAAACAGTCCCTCAAATGAAGCGCGTTAGAGAAAAACAAAAAAAATTTGTGGGACACTAAAGAAAATTTATTTGTTTATTACTCTTGAAACTTGCAAATAAAAAAAATTCAATCCGTGTTCAATTTCTATATCACTTTCTTTATTCCTGTCTTTTAATTAATTAAAAAAAATGCGCTCTACTTACAGTTTTATTTTTGTTTAAACTTATATTAAACTTGTGTTTTGCCGGCCATCCCGTCCTGTCCTCTTTCAATCGCCACCTTTTTTTCTTTCTGTCCCCGCTGTTGTGCCTTTTTTTTAAAAACTCGCGCCCACGAGACTTCTTTATTTGATTAATTGTTTTTTTTTTTTGTCAAAAAACATTTACAGAACTTGCACGGTTTCTATGTAGAACTTTCATTTGCACTAATTTAATATTCTCTATACAGTTTCTTTTTCTTCTTTTTTTTTTCACGTTGGGCGCCAGTTACTTTATTTTACATTCAGTTTTACACTGTTGTATTTACAAATTATTTAAACTTCGTTTTATTCAAACATTATTTTTCGTTTAGGATTAGATTACTTCTGTGCAGTTCGCGTTATTAGACACGTGTGCAAACTACAATCTTGGAATGGAATTTGTATAAGTTTGGTAGTCACTTAGTTGCCCCTCTTATATGTATATGGTATATATTTTCTCAAAAACAATAGAAGAAGAATAATCAACTTATCTTATCGATCATACTTTTATACATAAATAAATAAATATGTAAAATTAATCATCGTAATGAATTTTGAGACTTTTTCGGATACGTGCCGTGTATTTTTTGCGGTAATTTTGCATCGTCTGAGGAAATGAGATTAGAATAGATAATAAGTTATATCAGGAAGAAGTTTGGAGTCTCAATGTATAACAGAGAATCTTAAACTTAAATCGACTATTCTTGTATTGTTTGCAAAAATATTGGCGGGAAAATCTAATAGAAGTGCGGTTAATAATAAATTTTGAAGAGTCTATGGAAGTGTCGCTTATCTTACACTTGTCGAGTACTGTTGAAAACCTGGTAGTTAAAATAACTACTCGTGCTCAGGACTAGCATTTTCGACTGCGAGTTGTTCCTCAGAAGAACTAGTAGAATAAACTTCCACTAGGAAAACGCTTTTTTCCAAGTCAAATTTTGAAATATATAGAAAATCATTTCCTATCTTCGAGAGAAATGGATGAACTTTGATTTTCATCTACTCGTTTTTAATTCTCATCTCCCGTTCCTCCATAATTTTCACCATAGCGGTAGGTTTAAAATCCGTTCCTAGCATGCATCCAGGTCGACCTTTTTGCCTTTGTAAGAGTAAAAGCCGATTATCCTCTTCAATTTTCATCACATCCGAAGCAGGTGCATGTGCGATATCGAATAAATCATTCAAAGCTTCCTCAAAAGCGAGTTCTTTTCTTCTGCATGTCTCAGTGTTTTTAGTTCTTCATAAAGTTTTTTTAAGTTATTTTATTCAATGACATCGATCACGAGTAAGGACTCTTGCCATTTTCCAAAAAAAATTAACACTCGTTTATGACCGAGGAAACACTATTTGCTAATCTAAACTTCACCCTTCGCATATTATAAAACAAAACACTAAGCCCATCATGGTTTAATGGTAACTTTGAACCAAGAATTTAATTTTTCATAATATCGACCAATAATATTTTTCCACGTGGCATTTTGGGCTACCGAAACTGACCGCGTATAAAATTTTTAAAAAACAAAATGACCCATGTAATCTTTAACAAGGAATGGATGAAAGTGCATTAGAAAAACCTAACACAAAGACACATTTCTGCTCGTTACTCTAAATGCTGGGTGTGCAAATGCGCATCTACGCTTTGAAACTTTAAGCCCAGTTCGGCACATGTTAAGGTGATGGTATGTATAAAATAAAAAGAGATGGGTACTCGAAAAACAAATCGAAATTTTAAAAATAACAACTAGTCTAGTACGTCTAGGATGTTGAAAGTATAAATTAAACGTCCACCGGTACATTTACAAACTCCGGCCGTTACTCCCCATTTTGCCTACGCCCAAATGGTGGCAGGTAGGGGAAATAAGGTACAGCAAGCGAAGGTTGCTTCTCAGCGTCTTGAGCACCTAGGAACCAGCACCCGACATGCTAGCTATCTTGCTATCTCTCTAGGGGCAGATGACTCAGCTCCAACGTCACATAGCCGAACAGACCGCGAGGGTACATAAAATGTACGTGCTGCTGCCTGGCCTAACACACCTATTGTCGTAACGGGTACATACGTGGCGGAGCAAACCCTGAAGGACCTTGTAGAGAATGTTAATTCACCGATTAGAATCGAACGACGAGCCGTACTATATAAGTTGCGTACAAGCACCTCATGTGGTTTTGGTTAACGAAACTAAGCTTACCAAAAGACACAAAATGAGGCATAGAAGATACAAAATGATGCAAAGAAACCGACCCAACTCCATTATGGGAGGAGGCGTTGCGATCTTTGCAAGAAAATGAATATGTTTTAAAAGAGTAAACGGTTGTGTAGTACGTAGGTTCCAAGTGCTGGAAGCATGCATCGTGTATATCCGTCCCCGTAGTAGAAAGCGGTTGTACATGGTGTCTGTCTATGCACCTTAGGCTACCCAATCCATTTCTCTCAGAGATCGAGAAACTTTTTTGATTCCTGACGCTGCAATTGGAGCACAATTATATCATTATTGGCGGCGATTTCAACACGAAATAGAGATTGGGCAAATAATACACCAAATACCAGAGGGAACCTGCTATTCAATTAGTTGGTTCAGCACAGTGTGATGTATCGACTCGGCCTTAGAGCGACGGATAGTCTGTCGTTTCCCAGACACGGGGTCTCCTGCTGCTCGACTGTATTCGTGACCAACAACAAGCAGCAAACTACAAACTGTCTACGCACTTTCGTGTTCAACAGTGACCATTGCGATCTAAGCACTGAAATAACTGCGGAATTGGAAGAGTTGGTTCAAAGGAATTCCTACAATTATGAGAAGGTGCGTTGGACACACTTCTCAGGAATACTAACAAGGGCACCCTCCTCGATCTCGCTCGTCTGTCAAACGAGGAGATTGACAGGTATCTAAGACTAATGGACGAAACAACCAAATGAACAATGGACAAAACGATACCTCCGTACTCACACACTGACAACGAAAACTTATTCCGCAACGAAACTATTGACGCACTGCACCGACGTAAAAGTAGACTGCTGTCAAGACTAAAAATCGTGCACAGACAGTTTACTGAGAGAACATAACCCGGATATCATGACACTGAAGTCTTCGATCAAAAACCTCTAAATATTAATAAAAAAAAATTACAGAAATCCTGTAAGTTTGTGTTGGAACAATAAAATTCTTGCTGCAAACACCAGCAACTCGAATATGTTCCAGCAGATAAATAAAACATTTCGGAGAAATAATCAAAACGACGAACAACGAACAAATGCTTGTACCAGCAGGCATAGACCCAAGTGAGCCCGTTGATGATGACAACTTCTTTGTGACCGAAGATCCGCAGGAGAAGGTAAGTATAGGCTATAGGAGCGACTTCCCAGAAAGTGTACAAGGCGAATGTTATCATTGGCCCGAACCACTATCTGGAAAGTCGAGTCCTTCTGCACAATTTCTAGTGAAATGAAATAGTGAATTGGCGATTCAACAGCTCGGGTTTCTTCCAGTTCTGTGACAAGAAAATGGCAAATAATGTCACCACCAATGAAAGGGTACTACCCCCGTTCATTTCGAGGGAAGAGCCCCAAACGATCTTCGAATCACTTAGAAGTAAGATATTAGTGGGAACCGATGAAATACCGAACATTGTGCTTTGACATCTCCCACTATAGGCGGTGAGCATTTATACTACGCTGTTTAACAATGCAATCTTCAAATGGAATAAATATACAATTCTTCCAATCCGGCGAATCTCCGGTCATTCAGTCTTCTACCAAACATGAGTAAGGTTTTCGAAAAGGTGATCAATAGAGTCCTGACTAAGTGGGTTGAAGACAAACACATAGCTCCGGATAATCAATTCGGTTTCAAGTCGGGGCAATATCCAATGGAACAAAGGCAAGAACCAGTACACTGGTGCCTGCCTGATTGACTTGTGAAAAGCCCATTATACCATCTGAACAGGTTGGGCATTAGTAAACCACTTCCGCATATTATTTTCAATATGCTCACAGATAGACTGTTCATCGTGAATAATGGCGATATGACTTCATATTAAAAACGGTCTGCAACAAGGTGCGCTAAATTCACCGATACTATTTAACATTTATACAGGATCTGAAAGGTTTACTTCACCATGCCATAGCGTACGCAGACGATTTAATCAGGTACACATTGTGGGTGGCCGTGGTTCAAGTGGTAGTGGACTGCCTTATAAATCGGAAGATTCGGTGTTCGAATTCCAGCCTCGCCCGAAAGACATTCATTTCTTCAGTCTCCCCATTAAACATCTTTCTATCTCCCTCTATCCCATTTTCCAAAAAATTTAAGACATGCTGAGGCATTATAATTGTATTCATGCCCACTGGAGTGTTAAGTTCTTTTTTTTTTAAAAAAAAAGGTCTAAAGATTGAGGTCATTAATATACTTCTGCGACGTGACTTCTACAAAATTAAGCGACATTGCGATGACTGGAAGTTGAAAATCAACTTTCAGAAATCGGAAACCATTCTGTTTAGAACGTCTGGAGCCTCTAGGGATACCAGAAAGAATTGGCGAAAGTTTTCTATCGTCGGACAACATGGACAGCCACTTGCTTGTCGAAATGTAGTCAGATACCTTGGGATCTGGCTAGATCAATATCTATATTTTAACAAACATATAGATGTTGCTCTGGCCAGAGCCAGAGGTGCTTTTGCCCTTACAAAGAGACTGTTTTATAACAGCCAACTCGATGCGAGGGTGAAGGTGATCTGCTACATGGCCCTTATCAGGATGTCCGGTGTGGTTCAATATGAGAGCAAGTTTATTGAAAAAGATTCGGGTGTTTGAGAGGGCTTGCCTTAGGGCTTGTCTTCGCTTATACAGAACGCCACAATCTGAGTACATAAAATGCTATCATAATGAGGTCTTATACAATAGGGCGAACCTAATAAGAGTGGACAATTTTGTTATTAAGTTGACTCGAAGGCACATTGCAAGAGCAATGACTTCATCGAACAACCTGATCTCCGGGGCTTACTACCTTAATTATATGTAACATGAGAGAGTCGCTTATTCCCCCAGAAGCGTTGCTCTACCTTGATAATTAAGGTCTGATTCAGGCCAGATTGGCGGTACTGTTAATATTCAACGTTGCTCGAAAAGCTGCGGACAAGCGATTCAACTACGACAGAGACGTCACACACGGCAGTGCGAAGCGTCTCCGGTTCAGTAGGGCGGTAGGGAGTCGCAACATGAGGCATGTTACTCTACTGCTCTAGGAATTTTGATGGCTTGTTGAAGGAGAGGATGCTTTGTCGTCGGTTTCCCCCAGTACTAGGTAGCTTCATGTGAAGCAAAGTGGAACAGCCTATCTTTTTTAGGTCAACGGTAATTTGGAAAATGATTCCTGGGCATATTCTAAGAAAAAAATCTTAAAGGTCATTGCTTAAGTACATTGGTGTACCCTGACCCATCGTAACGGAAATTGCTGTGCTAGTGCTAATGGTAGAAACTTCTTGTAGGACTTTGTTTTTAGAAGAAATACTAGCCTTTGTAACGGCGTTTAAATAAAATTGATATCTCGTTTGGGTCTTTAGATATATCCAATTTCTTACCCTGTTCCATTTTCATTGCACATGCTAATATTTGCACTATACATTTGCGCTAAAGCCTATACTATGAATAGAAATTGATTTTATGTGGTTTTGAATAATTTTCATTTTATGTGTGTACTAGCATGGTTATAATAGGTGCCCAAAGTGTTCTACTTGGTTTTGTAAGCATGCCAGAGACCGTTTTTGGATTTCAATGCGAATGTTTACTGTTTCTAATTTCTGCCTCATTTTTGATGACACTTCGATAATACGGTCTTCCAATTCAATGAAAGTTGCAATTTCGTTTGAATAAACAAGCTCCTTCATTCTTCCCCATACAAAAACTATCCAATACCTTAAGACCAGGAGATCTTGTCGGCCAGTGAACTGGTCCACTTCTTCCTATCCAGCAATTACCATACCCTTCATCTTAACCTCACGACCATGGCCGTCTGGAGCACCATCCCATTGAAAATATGATAGAGCTAGTGGAATAGATAGTTTATAGAATTCAGCTAAGGTGGTAGTTTGAAGGGGTCGATTAACTTGTTTCAAAGTACACCTGCCCACATATTAATGCTGAATTTTTGTTGAAATAATTTACATCTCCGCACATGTGGATTATCTGTAGCCCACGTATGAAGATTATAAAAATTTGTGATCCCATTCCTGGTAAATTGGGATTCGTCCGTCCAAAGAATTCTGCTAATAAACTCGTTGTCGTACAAGCTCCACTCCAACAACCAGTTAGAAAACTCGAGTCTATTTTCCAAACCATTTTGAAGCAGTTCTTGTACACGTGTATGGTGGTACGGATAAAGATTTTCTCCATACAGTACATTAGAAATTTAATGTGTGGAAACATTGAATTGTAAAGCTAAACGTCTGATGCTGATTGATGGATCATTTGTAACAGCTTCCAGTATTCTTTCATCAGCCGAAATCCTTCTTACTTGTGGAGCTCCCGCATTCGGTCGTGTATTTGAAACTGATCCCGTTTCTCAAAGCCTTCGATACGTATTTCCAAATACTCCTTTACTAGGAAGTCGTCGGTTAGGATAAAGTTCATGGCGCTCTAGTTGAACTCGCACAGCCCATAAACGTAAATAATGTCTGCGTATTCTTGGTTTGTAAGTGCTGACACTTCAAATAGTGTTTCTAAGCAACTATAACCTTAGCATATAAAATTAAACTGATGAATAATTTTCCTTTATACCATTTTTGTTTGGTAAATTTTCGAAATAGGCATTCACAAATTTTAAAGAACAAGGTAAGGAAATGAGGGTTTTGACAGGTAGTTAAATAAATGAGCACGCTTTAAAACTCTGTAATAGCTTTGCAATTTTTAAAAAAAAAATTTGGTAAGTTAGTAATTCTTGGAAAACCACTTTTATTGTCAACTGTTAGAAACGTTGGTAAAAAATCATAAAAACCTTACTTAACCGGCTTTTTTTTTCCAAGTATTATAAAATCTATGGGTTTTTCTGCAAACTTAATGATGATTTTTTTTTATTAGGGGACACCCTGTATATACAGGGTTACTTACTCGAACTATAACTTTTTAAAATGCTATAATTTTTTTAATTTTTGATAAATTTTATTGTGCCAAAGCAAAAAATGTTGGAAAATACATCAATTTTCAATTGTATCAGCAGTTTTCAATATGTCCACCTTTGGCGCGAATAATGGCCTTGAGACGGCCGAAGAAAGCATCGCACGCTGCACGCAAGTAGCTCTGCGGTATTTTGACCCATTCTCAGCGAAGTGCTTGTTTGAGGTGGTCTAAACTTTGGTATTTTTTAGTGCCAACCTTCGTCTTCAAAATACCTCAGACAGAGAAATCCAACAGATTTGCATCCGGAGAATTTGCAATCCAATTTGTCGAAGAAATGAAGTGTAAAACACTGTTTTTTAACCAATCTTGGTTGACGCGCGCTTTGTGAGACGGTGCCGAGTCTTGTTCAAATGTCCACGGTCTTCGACCGAAATGATTGTTTGCCCAAGGCTTCAATACTGCCTCTAAGACAGTTTCACGGTATACGATCGCATTAATTTTGACGCCACGGTCCAAAAATACGAGTGGAGAGCGACCATCGGCGGTTATGACGGCCCAAACCATCACCATCGGTGCAGCCTGCTTTTTGGTGGCCGTCCGAAGGTGTAAATTTTCGAAAGACCTCTCTGGCAAGTAAACTCGGTCATTTTGTTTGGTAACATATTGCTCGATAACAAATGGCGACTCATTGGAAAAAACCAAATTCGGCAACTCACCACTTTCGTGCAAGCGTAGCAACTCCTTCGCTCTTTCGACTCTAACTTTTTTCTGTTACGGTGTAAGATCGTGTGCTTTTTGGAACTTGAATGGCTTGAGCCCAAACTCATTTTTCCGTATGTGTTGCATCCGTTCCAACGATATGTTGAGCTCACGAGCCATTTTTCTTCCACTTCGCCGTGGATTTCGCTCAATTCGAGCCTTCACTTTCCGAACCATTTCTGCCGATGTTGCTGTTTTTTTATGACCACCTCCATGACGTTTTGCAATGCTGCCAGCATCACGGTAACGAGCTATAGTTCGAGACACAAATGATTTATTCACGTTGAGGTGCTAGAGGGCTCTAACGATAGCTACTTGTGGTTTTCCAGCCAAGTACAAAGCAATCACACTATCACGTTTGAATTCCATCGAGGATAAACATTTTTCAACACAACTGAGACGCAAATCGTTTAAAAGGCTTGTAAATTATAAAATTATCTGCCACGTGTCAAAATTTGAGCTCACTGTCATGAACGGTTTGGAAATTATAGCAGTTTGAAGTTGGTTGCACTTCGAGTCATTCAGGGTGTATATACATACCCATATTTATATATTACTTATATATATACATATATGTATATACTAGCTGACCCCGCAGGCGTTGCCCTGCGTCATTTTAAATTGCAGAAAATCTGTGGTCAATTGTCCATTGCAATTGATGCTTTGTGCTTAAATATTTGCTGGATGGGTTGCGGTCGGGTCGATTTTGAATTGTATTTCCCCTCGTTGAAGAACTCTGTGATAAACGATATTTTTCGTTTTTTTGTCAGGTGCGAAAACGATGAAAGCGTATGGCTTTCCGGCACGGGAACATGCGACATACAGTTGACAGTGTGAAAAAAGTTCATTTTCCAGATTCAGGCCGTAAACACTCAATGATTGGCCTTGTTACTTATTGATTGTCATGGCGAATGCGAGACGAATTGGAAATTGGATTCGCTTGAATGTCGAATGGCATATCCTTTGGGATCATTGGAAAGAGAACACTTTCAATGCCGAATGAGCGGTTCGGCAACCTTCCAGCAGGGTAGCCACTATTCCAGAAGAAGCAACTGCTACAGCAATTTCTAATCTTGCACGAACTGTAGCCAAAATCAATGATATGAGGAATGTCATGCCAGTGCCACCAGGCGCATCAAGGAAAAACATGCTAACATTTCCATCCTCAATTGCCTTCGTCACTGTATCGTACACTTTTTTTTTGTTGGGGATTCAACAAAGTTACATTCGTTCGAACCAATCGGCTTAATGCATTTGTGTCTTATTCACGTTCACGCTGCATTTCTCGTTCGAAATCGTCGTTTATTCCATGATCTGGCGATGGAACTCCTAACCTGACTAACAAACTGCCGCACATGAGGTAACACATGTTTTCTGTAGATCTATCCAAACCAAAGCCTGGTTGTGCATCTCTTCATTCATCTCAAGATGGGGATTCTCTGAATGGACTCAAACTCGATGCAAAATTTCTTCTGACATGTCATCCTTGTACTTATCCCACAATTCACGTGGAATCGATAAAAAACATGTGGAAATAATGATAGCAAATAATGTGCGTATCTGACTTGTCGTGTCCCAATGCGTATCGTTTTCAAGAAAATTGAGCTCCTGACATGCAGCATGAAATGTTGGCAACACTACACCATTGACAGTTCGAAGTGATTCAAATGATGTCGGCCCACGAACGTTCACCAGCAATAGAACTGCATAAATAGGGCCAAAAGCTTGGTCATCCGGATGACCAGGAACTACATCGCCTTGCTTTCGACGTTGAAATTTCTTCTGTGAAGCATTCCAAGTATAATAACGCGGCATCTCTGATTAAAGTAACGTACGTGCAAACGGATAACTTTGGCAAATCATGAAGAAACTGGTCAATGTTGTCGCTGGTGGGTTTTGAGCTGCAGTGAAATTAGCTCGTTGACCGTTCTCCAGATGGACTGCCAAATGTGTAACAGTCGGATAGCGTTCGTGAATGGGAAATGAGAATATACGCCAAATCACCTCATTGCAGCTTACGTATCGACCAACCTGATGGCTCATGATTTCATCATTGGCATCAAGAGCTGGAAGACCAAAAGCCTCCATATCACTGCCTTTCGTGACATATTTGCAGATGTACTTGATGGACTTCACTGAATTGCAATACTCCACGTTACAATGCGCCTTGAATGTTTTGGAAAGAAGTGGTGAATACGGCAACCCAAGAGTTGTCGACCACGAAATCATTTGATTTCACTTTGACTGTGATTGTTCTACCGCCATCATCAGATGATCGACGCCGATACAGTGGATAACCATCGTTGCCAGTGATGGTCTCATCAGTAAAATTTCATGGATAACGCTTGGACCACTTACCGTCCACCATGCAGCGTGATTGTGGGTTAATGGCGCCATAGGTCCATGAATCATGTTTGTAATTACGACATCATGCAGGTCTGGATCGGTTTCGGGATCATGAATCTCGGAACATACATATGATGTCATCAATTTGATCTGGTTGCATTCTTTCAACTAACCAAATAAGAATGTGCGCATGCGGCAAGGCTCTTTTTTGACATTCAATCGAATACATCCAACATCGAGTATCCCCAAAGACACGATGCTTAACAATACACGTGCGGTGATATCGTGCCGATCAGTTGATGTTTGGCCAGGAAGAAGCAGTCAAACAATTTCTATCCACTTTGGATTGCACGTGAAGGTGATGAACAAGTCTGGACGGCCGCAATGACGTACATATGTCATTGCATCTTGCGCATATTCATGCATATGACGTGGGCTGCAAACGAACGTCGTCGGTAAAATCGTCAACCGACCAATAACAGCTGCATTTCCTTCGGTGCAAATTGCGTCGCGTAAATGAATGTACTTTTCCGTACGTAGTTTGGTTTGATTTAAACTGATAAAAAGGAGGCACTCTGCTTCTATTTTGGCATACATATCGACGCAAAATTGCTGAAACAGTCGGCGAAATCGAAGCAAATAGTTATCAACATTTTGGCGAATCATCAAACGATACGCGTAAAAATTCATTGCACTGACCTTGTTGATGGTTTCCTCACCTAAAATGATATCAGTGACATTAGTGTCATATTGAAACGAAAATTATTATGATATCGATACTCACCGGTCAGTGGATTTATCATCTTGATGTTAATATAATATCCATCGTCTCCTTGCCAAAACATCAGTGGGTATTGCAATGCATCTTATGAATGATGTGTTTCGGATATTCGTTGCAATTGCCCAGAGTCCCGACGTGTGAGCACAATATTGCATGATTTCAGATTTTCGCCAACAATCACAACTGCAATCTCGTCTATTGTTGGAGCGTTAAATTGGAGTTCGTGAGTTCCAGCAGGTCGTTTATCCGCTCTGATCACGACTTTATAGTCATCACTCGGCATGCGATCCAACGTAGTTTGAATAACCGAACCAATGCATGATATTCATGAAGTAGCTGCTGCAGATCTCGAAGAATTCTTCTTCTCATTACCGTATTGATTGTTTGCGCTAATCAAGTTGATTTTCCACATTGCCCATGAAGTAGATTTGGAGGAATGTATGTTGTGCGTCTTCAAGCGGTAGCAATGATCCAATGATCAATTATTTTCTTTAATTTATTTAATCTTAATTTCTTTAATTAAATTTAATTTCTTTAATCTTTTATTACCTTGAATGTCGGATTGAATCTGCGCTCATCAATAATATCTACTCCAAATGAAGTCATTTGAAAGCATCCGTTATATTTCTAAGTGTTCGATAGAAAATGACGTGATTCTGGTGTTTTACCACGAAGCAAAGAATGCAATATCTCTGGTGGCAAGGACAATGGTGGTAATTAAACCTTTGCCACTGAGACAACACAATCCAGGAGTTTCTCCAGCGAACTTCAATGCACCACAATGGTTGCACACAACCTCCACTGGGCCAATTTGAACGGAAAAATGCGAGCTGTAGTCAAATGTGCAATCGTAATGATACGACCATACTAACACGGCGCTGTTCTTGTACGATTTCTTCATCCCTATTCAATTGATTGGCGATATTCCGAGTTTGAAAATAGAATACCACACCAAAATGATCAATCAGAAAGAAATGAACAGCGAATTCGAATTGATTTTCAAAGTAATGCACCTAAAAATTAATTACAACGAAGTTACGAATAACGTTTGGATTGATTTTCGATGCGCACGCAATCACAAAGAACATAACCATTCACAATATGCACTTCATCAAATTGAACTCACCTCTATGAAATCAATTTCCGCTGGTAATTTTCACAAAAAAATCGTTTCAAAAAAATTTGATAAAACTTGAAAAAATGCTGATACGAGTAAATCGCAACACACGTCTGCACAGCATAATAGTATGCGATGGAAAGACTGTACAAATGAATCAGCTGTCTAAAGTTGATGCACACAACGCCATCTACTGGCAATAGCGGAACCAGCATTTTAAATCATGTTGGCTTTTAATGTGTGACAAAGAAAATTGCAACAAAAACAATTGTGACACAAATTTGGTGCAAAAACAATTGTCGCAAAAAATTGACAAAAAAAAAATTGTCACAAAGTAACGTAAATACGAGTATAAACGTCATCTATCATGAAGATGGCGCCGTAAAATCGCTCCATACAAAGTGTATGGAAAAATGGATTTTCTTCATTAGTTTTTTTTTGGGGATTTTTCGGGAATATTCTTGGGTATTCTTCTTGTTTGGCCGAAGACCAGTCCGAATTGGTGCGAATCATCGAAATCGGTCCAGGTGTTCTTGAGTTATAAGCGTAGTAACTAACGTTACTCTCATTTATATGTACATATTAAAAGATTATGTATTAGACGTAAGTAGGATAAGTAGATCAAGATTTATTCTTAAGTCGTTCGTAAGTTTTAGTTTTAAGTTTATATTAAAATAAAAAAAAGTCTTGTCATTAAGTTTTTTTTTGTTAAAAAATATTTTCTTAGTTTTAAATACATATATTGAACAGAAATAGTTATAAGCATGTAAGACACGTCGAGAGACATAATATAAGAGTTAGGTTTAACAGAGAGTGGCCGCATGTAGATAGTTTTAAGCTATTTAGGCTTAGTTTTTGGTCTAGCATTTAAGAGTAAATTAATCAATTCAATAAAAAATCAATTTAAAACCTAAACGTAAATCATGTGTAGTTGTTTGTGTTCTTGTAACTATTTTTTATTTCTTGATGTAACAAGAATGAGACTCAAGTCGGTCCAAAACAGCTCTACTTGTGGTGTTAATTAAAAAAAAAAATTCAAAGTGCTAGACTAAGGCTCCGTCAAATAGAATACGTTTCACCGCTGCGTTCCAACGCCTTGTCATATACTATTCAAGTCATAGGAACTTTCAAATTGTTTTTTTTTTTGTGAAGCAATGGAAATATCAGTAAATTTAGTTTGAGTGTAAACACCCCGTTTATGGGACAAAAGTGATACAAACTATAAGAATGTTGTTTTTAAGGGAGAAATATAATATGTGAAAATGAAAATGAAAATGAAGGAAAAAATCATTCGTTTTCTTTGCTTGACGTCTTCTAACACGGCGGCTATAAGGTCAAGTAAAATAATTTCACCGTAGCCTTAAATCATCTTACTGCGTCGTTAAAAAATGCTCTGTTTGAATGAGCCTCTAAGCACCAACTTCTACTCCTTTTATTAACCATTAAAATGTGTAACGTATAAATTTACATCTAATGCCACATATCCCTCCCACGTACCACAATTATTGCGCAATCCCGTAGTTGACAATCTAAATAATTATTAATTCATCAAAAGGTGCCGGGTTACCGGCAACTAACTAAAACTCGTGCAGAAAAAACGGCAACCACACGGATGCTGTTTGGTAAGCACATAAAGTGAAATGAAAAACCGTATGCAGGCCCAAAAGAAGATCGTAAGAATTGCAACAAGAAGCTGGTTCCAAGCTGTACATACCACAATCAGCACGGGGGTTCTCTGAGCGGAAAGCAAACTGAGTATAAAAAATTAGAAGAGTGGACGACATCAAATTTTTATGATACAATTTGGAAAACAAGATCGCAACAAACACCGATTAATTTTTTCCTAATGGGGAATTTTAGTATGTGTAATGTGTATGGATCTATATTTTTTGTGTATTAAAAATGGATATATGAAGGTAGAGAACTTGGTGTATTCGCCAATGGTTTTTGATATCTCATATATTATTAGAATTTAGTACAAGTTAATGTGAAAAACAGGTTAAGCCTGCCCGGTTAAACTTAAAGCTAAAAACAGCGGTTGGATTTACCTCCTATTTCCGCCGAACAAGAAAGACTTGAATATACCTACATATAATTAAAGTGAATTGGAAAAAAGTTACAGGAATTTAGCCAAAAACTCCAATTAAAGATATAAGCTGAATATATATCTTTTAATAACTTAAAAATTCATGGCATATTTTCATCTTACTTTAAGCAGTGTGAAGTAATCCCCCCCCCCCTCTGTAATGCAATTTCTCTTCTTTTTTACCAAAACCAATCACCCGTAAAAGTTTGACCGCTCGAACTGCATTTACGAAATAGTAATTAATACTGCATTGACGGCTTTAAAATTGCTGCTATTACTTGAATAACTCAGACAATTCTTGTCCGAATTTTTTCTAATTTTTGTTAAATATATACTATATTGATATATTCCGATTAGTACTGCAAACTAGTACATATATATGTTGTTGTTTTTTTTTTTTGATAATATAAACGGTCATCGGCGGACTTCAATCAAAATCTAATGGCCGCGACTTTGTGGGAAAACCCATTATTTGACAAAAATCTATAGACACTTAAAACTTAAGAAATCACAACATTTTCATTTTCGATTTTCGAGGTGAATGGAAGAACTTCCCTATCAAGAAGGTAAAAAACAAAACAAATGAAAGCCATGTGGCACGAAAGTGGCAGAAAATCAGTCAAAAATTAATCAAGATAACGGCCAGCGGAAGGTCCACGATTCTGTGCGATCAAACAAGCAACCGCTGTAGGGTTACGGGGCTTAAAAAGCAAACGTTAGGAACCTTACGGGACCACACGAATAATAAATGTACTTATCTCGGTTTCTCTTCTTGCTTAGGGTCGCTCCTATAGGGTTATAAAGGGTGACCAGATAAGAACGATAGGAAAAAAAAAATTAAATAAAACAACAACGGTGTGAGATATAAAATTGAAAAATTATGTGTGGAATAGCACATATAAGCCGCCTCGGCTTCGCTGGCAGTGCTTCAAGTGGTCGGTCCAATTTTTGACGTGCGATATGTGCGATGTTATTCCGAGTGGTGTCAAATCGCATGATCGCGGCGGCCAAATGATGAACGTTCGCTTCACAATTTCCAGCTTTGCGTCGCTTGGATGGCATGTAGCATCGTCTTTTTGGAACCACAGTTCGGATATATTGATGTTGTCGAGCTCTGACCACAGAAAGTCGCTTGACAACGCCCTATACCTGAGACCATTGACAGTAACGATGTCTCCTTCTTCATTTCGAAAGCAATAAGGTCCGATGATGCCGCCATGAAATAAACCACACCAAACAGTCACAGGATGCATTGATGCTTGGTCGAAAACTTGTGGATAGTGTTCGCTCCAATAATGGCAAGTTTTTTTGTTGACCTAGCCGCCGAGCCAGAAGTGGGCCTCGTTCGAGAAGTTGATTTTTTGGCCAAAATCCGGATTTCCGGCCAGCATTTCCAGCGCTCAATTAGCGAACTCACGGCGTTGTCTATGGTCGTTCGGCTTCAATTCTTACGTCACTACAATCTTATAAGGATAGAGGCCTAAATCTAACCACAAAATACGCCGAGCGATGCCCAATTCAACTGATCGGCGGCCAATCGGCATTTTTGGGCCTTCTGCAATACTAGCCGCTACGGCGGCTATGTTTTCTTCATTTTGCACGAAGCTCTGTCTTGTTGGTGGCTTAAGATTCAAAAGAGTGTACTCCAGCCCGAATCTTTTCACGGCGTGGCGAATTTCATGCACACTGAAGTCATGATGACGACCGACTTCACGACGAAGTTCGCGTTGCGTATTTACAACTGAGCCGGAATTTCGATAATATTTGTTAATAACTTCCGCATGTTCGGCAAGCGTTAAACGATACACGATGAAATGGCAAACCTTTCTGAATATTTTAATATTTTGACAGCTAGATGTCATTGGTAATTTTGACAGCTACTGAAATATAACAATTGGAAAAAACTATCATTGCTATCTGGTTACCCGTTACTTCCCATCATAGTCAATAGGGATGCTGTAGTTTCGTTGGTTGTCTTTGGGGGTGGATTGTCTGAGTGTCTTCGTTTTTTTTCCCAGTCTTCTCGTGCTTTTAATTTTACTGGCCGTCACGGTTTTCTTTTTTATAATTTGCGCACGGTCAAGGGATTTAAGTATTCTTAAGACGCTTGCACACAGCGCGGGCGAAGGAAAATCAGGGAGGATAGAAAGAGAGATACCTGTGAACGTTGGTTTTAAATGTTTGAATGGAAATAAAGGCAGGGCATTCCATATGCGAGTTGTACAACCTAGGAACAAATCACGATATTTGAGGTTAACTGATAAGGATTCATAGCGTTGCGGATGTTACGGTTAAAAGTTTGAATGGGCGGAATGCTACTGGCGATTTCAATTGAGCACTGTTACCGGTTCTTGACCTCCGGGTGTTTCTTTTCCTTTGCTGTTTGTTTTGTGATTCATTCGTTGGTTGTTTGTTCTGTTACTTTTTTCTATTTTTTGTTTCTTTTGGCCTCTTTTTTTTTGTACATTTGTCACACGGAGACACTGTGAGTTGTGCTTTTGGATAGCTAGTTAATAATTGAACTAGCCGCGAATTTCGGCTAGTTGCCACCCACCCACACACACATATTTATACGCGGTTAGACTAATTCGCTTCATGAAAGAGCAAAGGGACTCACTTCCACTCTCTATGGAATTACGTAATCACCCCAGTCTATACCTTGTCATGTTCATCTTGTTCGTTCTGCCTATCGAGTGACTACTTGGGCCCCTTTCATATTACACCCTCGGACCCGGGACATTTTTTGGGGACAATTAATAGGAGTGCAATTTTTGACCACCGAGTGGGGAAGAAACCTTTCCCAAGAATAATATTAAGGAGGGGCACCGTAAGCCTTCTTGCAGACATGAATAAGAGGTGAAAATCATGGGGAATCACGGGCTTTCTTTACAATTTTGTGTTTTTGAATTTGTGGTTTGGGGTTCAATAAATCTTTATAGCTGGAAGCAAACAATGTAAAATTTAGGATGGCCTGTCAGCCATTGCTGGGGGTGCTAACATCTGTTGACATCAAGGGGGGCAGACCGTTCGTCTGCTAGAGTCTCCAGTCCGTATGCCGGCCTCTATCCGTGGTAACTAGCGGTAAGTAAAGAGAGGGAACTGGATTCAAAGAAACCAGCAAATCCCACCTGTACCGTGACAGAGCATGACGAAGAGAAAGGAACGGGACAAAACAAAAGGACCAAAGGTCCTTCCTAAAGATTGCTGTATTTGGATCACCTCATTGGTAAAACTACGGTTTCCTGGAGGGAGGCATTTGAGTGATCCAATGATTTGCCTTTAGACCACGTCGACGAGCAGAAACTTGAGTTTCTATTGCGTTTTGGACCAGATTTTCCGCGCGACATTAATTTCTCTTAATTTGAGGACTTCCACGAATTCACGTACTTATTAGATCAGGTTTTAATGCACTCATTTACATTCGTAGCATTCCCATTTCCTAAGTCTGGAAACCAACAATTTTGCTAAGTGCTAACGGATAAGAGCAGTAAACGCAAGGCAAAATTTAAAGGTAATAATGGGTTGAATGCAGCATTGTAGAAATTGGTGCTTGGTACTTAAAACTTATTCGATGAGAACTAATACGGTAGATAGATGCAAGACATTGGTTAGGATCTAGCGAGATAAGGTGCAACAAAGCAGGACAGTCAATGTCACTAGCTAAAAGTTGACGACAGAAAGATCAACTTCTCGGCGTTTAATACGAAAGTCGAACAAAAATTATTTTAAGGGGGGTATTGGTGTGAAACATATATGAATTTACGTTACACAATAGATTAACATATTTTGATATAGGGCTTGAGAGGTTGGTTTGCCTTAGGTTATTTTTCTTGCAGCCAAAGACCTGATGACCTATTTTATTGATAATGATTTGCTTCGACACAGTATACAAACTCGATAAATATTAAATGCTGCGCGACTAATGACACGTCCCAGGAGTACTCTACAACTTAGCTAATTAATGTAAATTCTCACGAGAACTCGCCAGACTCATACGAAGTCAGCCATGACTCTATGTGCTTATACTCGGGTGTACTACAGACTCAAAACCAGAGTTGCAAGACTTTTGTCGCGTCGATACCCTTTTTTCCATTAAATTTAAGAAAAACCTCATTTAAAGATTCTGTTTTCCCCTTTTTTTCCTCGGTTTTTAGTTTGTTGGGAGTAGATACATAAATATGTGTTAAAAATCGTGTTTTCGTTTTTACTAAAAAAAAAATATTAGGTTGGTTCATAATTATCCGCCATTTTTAAAACAATTTAAAACAAAAAAAAAATTAACAGAAACATGTGTAAATGATTAGGCTGGAGCATATTCACCCTTTACTTTAATAACTGTTTCCCATTTGCTTATCAGACGTCGATTCCACCAGCCAAGAAATCGGGCTTCTTATGGTGAATCGACGCTCGCTCTGACATCGGCAACTAAATCATCCAAATCCTAATAAATTTTGTTGGCTTGGCAATTTTTCAGTGCGCAATTAACGTGGTAGTTCGAATTCGTCTTTGTGGAAGAGTATGGCGGATAAGAAAGCAACTCCTATTCCTTATTAGCGATGGATTCGACGACACAAAGCTCAACATGTGGACGTGCACTATCATGGTGGAAGCAATTTTATTCTTTTTTCGCGGTTTTTTCACCTGAATTGCAGCATGGCGGCGATCAAGTTGAGCCCGGTAAACGTCGCTATTAATGTTAAATGGCCGTTTGTCGTTATTGTACGCCATCCGCGACTGTTGACGTTCATTATCTTCGTTCTACCAATAACAAATCCTGTTTGAAATTATTTCCCAATGGATGATTCCATGTTTGCTTCCGCAAATACACCACATTGCCTTCTTACAGCGGACGTCTATTCCTACCTAATATTCCTTTTGGTTTTTCACTCGGTGAAACACAAACCTTCTCTTCCTTGTCGTTTTTGAAGAAAAGTCACGATTCATCCTCAGTGGCGACATTTTTCAGGAACGGATAAAAATTCGGACACGTTCGGCTTTGTTGTTGTCAGAGAGTTAGTGTGGGAGCCACCCAGCCTATTTCCACACTTACAAAGCTTTTTCAGACGATGGAAAACCGTAGATTGGCCGACATTGAAATCTTTGGCCAGCATTTGAGTTGTCATGCTTTTGTTCTTCCAGGTAGCGCTTGGATGACAGAGCTATCAGTTTCAGTTTTCAGTTTAAATGCATTTTTATTTTCTTAATTAATTTACTCTTACATGCTAGACAAAAAAATGCTTAAAAATTAGCTTAAATAACTTACAAATAATCTTAGACTAACTTAATGGCCCCATGCGGGCACTCTAAGTTAAACCTAACACTTAAACTAAGTCTTTCGACGTATATTACTGTTTATATTTAATTTTATACTTACATGTTAAAACTAAAACTAAGAAAATAGATTTTAAGCAAAAACTTAGTATATGGACATTTTAATAGTATTATAAAAACCTAAAACTAAAAACTTATAGACTACTTAAAAAATATAACTTAATCTACTTAACCTACTTACAACTAATACGTACACATATATATATATATATACACACATAATGCGTATATACTTAATATATACACATATGCACATACATACACATATATATACATAAACATATATATATATATATATACATGTACACACACACATATATATATATGTATATATATATATATATATATACAATTTTTAATTTTTTTTTTTTGTTATTTTTTATTTTTATTTGTTTTTTTTTTTTTGTTTTTATATATATATTTATTTTTTTTTCTTAAAAACTAACTTATACCTACTTAAAACTACGTAAGCCGGCCATGGCTAGACTGGCCCACTTTGCTTCACATGAAGCTACCTATTACTTGAGGAATTCGACGACGAACCCTCCCCTCCTTCAAATAGCCACCAAAATTGTTGGTGCTGCCGAGCAACATCCCTCATGTCGCGACTCCCTACCGCCCTACTGAACCGGAGACGCTCCGCACTGCCATGTGCGACGTCTCTGTCGTAGTTGAGTCGCCTGTCCGCAGCTGTTCGAGCAACGTGGAAGATTAGCGGCACAGCCAATCTGTCCTGGATCAGACCTTTACTATCGTGGTAGAGGAACGCTTCTGGAGGAACATTGCCGTCAAAGCGAACTCTCTCATGATACATATAATTAGGGTAGTAAGCCCCAGAGATCAGGTTGTTCGACGATGTCATTGCTCTTGCAATGTGCCTTCGAGTCAACTTAATAACAAAATTGTCCACTCTTATTAGGTTCGCCCTATTGTACAAGACCTCATTGCGATAGAATTTTATGTACTCAGACTCTGGTGTTCTGTATAAGCGAAGACAAGCCCTAAGGCAAGCCCTCTCAAACACCCGAATCTTTTCCAATAAACTTGCTCTCACGTTGAACCACACGGGACATCCAAACACAAGCATAGGCCGGATAAGGGCCATGTAGCAGATCACCTTCACCCTCGTATCGAGTTGGCTGTTGTAAAACAGTCTCCTTGTAAGGGCAAAAGCACCTCTGGCTCTGGCCAGAGCAACATCTATATGTTTGTTAAAATATAGATATTGATCTAGCCAGATCCCAAGGTATCTGACTACATTTCGACAAGCAAGTGGCTGTCCATGTTGTCCGACGATAGAGAACTTTCGCCAATTCTTTCTGGTATCCCTAGAGGCCCCAGACAAAGGCGTCCTAAACAGAATGGTTTCCGACTTCTGAAAGTTGATTTTCAACTTCCAGTCATCGCAATATTGCTTAATTTTGTCGAAGTCACGTTGCAAAAGCATATTAATGACCTCGATTTTTGGACCTGATCTGTACGCAATTAAGTCGTCTGCGTACGCTATGGCATGGGGAAGTGAACCTATCAGATCACTTGTGTAAATGTTGAATAGGATCGGCGAATTTACCGCACCCTGTTGCAGACCGTTTTTAATGTTAAATATTCCAGCAGAAGTCACATCGCCATTCTTCACGATGAACTGTCTACTGGAGAGCATATCAAAAAGAATATACAGCAGTGGTTTACTAATGCCCAACCTGTCCAGCTTGAAAAAGAGTCCCTCTAACCATACGGTATCGAAGGCTTTTTCCAAGTCAATCAGGCAGGCACCAGTGCACTGTTTCTTGCCTTTGTTCCATTGGATATCGGAAACCAGTTTAGACGCAGCATGAATGATATCATGCCCCGCCTTGAAACCGAATTGATTCTCCGGAACTATATATTTGTCCTCAACCCACTTGGTCAGGACTCTATTGATTACCTTCTCGAAAACCTTACTGATGTTTGGAAGAAGACTGATCGAGCGGAGATTCGCCGGATTGGAAGTATCTTTATCCCTTTTGGGGATGGGATGTACCACCGCAGTTTTCCAATGCGCTGGATAATGTGCATTATTCATTGCATTATTAAACAGGGTGGTATAAATGTCCACCGCTACTAGTGGGAGATGTCGAAGCACAATGTTCGGTATTTCATCGGTTCCCACTGATTTCTTACTTCTAAGTGATTCGAAGATCGTTTGGAGCTCTTCCTTCGCAATGAAAGGTGGTAATACCCTTTCGTTGGTGATGACATTATTTGCCATATTCTCGTCACTGAACTGGGTGAAACCCGAGCTCTCGAATCGCCAATTCACAATTTCATTTCGAAGGCAGGAATTGTGCACAAGGACTCGACTTTCCAGGTCGTGGTTCGGGCCAATGATGTCATTCGCCTTGTACACTTCCTGGAAAGTCGCTCCTATAGCCTCTACCTTCTCCTGCGGATCCTCGATCACAAAGAAGTTGTCATCATCAACGGCCTCATCTGGATCAATACCTGCTGCTACAAGTATTTGTTCGTTGTTCGTCGTTCGGGCGATTTTGAGACATGGAAGGTCATTTTGATTATTTCTCCGAAATATTTTATTTATTTGCGGGAACATATTCGGGTTGCTGGTGTTTACAGCCCGAATTTTGTTGTTCCAATACAAACTTACAGAATTTCTGTAATTTTCTTTTATTAATATCTGGAGGTTTTTAATCGACGACTTCAATGTCATGATCTCCGGGTTATGTCTGTCAGTAAACTGTCTGTACAAGGTTTTTAGTCTTGACAGCAGCCTACTTTTTTGTCGGTGCAGTGCGTCAATAGTTGCATTGCGGAATAAGTCTTCGTCGTCAGTGTGTTGATATCGAGGTATCGTTTTGTCCATTGTTCGTTTAATTGTCTCGTCCAATAGTCTAAGATACCTGTCAATCTCCTCGTTTGACAGATTTCTGTTGGACGGTGGGTAGAGCGAATTCGAGGAGAGTGCTCTAGTCAGTGTTCTGGTGAAGTGTGTCCAACGCACCCTACTATAATTGTAGGAATGCCTTTGCACAAACTCATCCAATTCCGCAATTTCGTTAGGAACAGTTATTTCGGTGCTGAGACCGCAATGGTCACTGTCATACACGAAAGTGCGTAGACAGTTTGTAGTTTGTTGGTTAGTGCACGTCAGTTGTATTCGTGAGTCGAACAGCAGGAGATCCAAATAGGACCCGTGTCTGGGAAACGACGGACTATCCGTGGCTTTGAGGCCGAGTCGATACATCACATTGTGCTGACTCCACCAATTGAATAGTAGATTCCCTCTAGTATTTGGTGTATTATTTCCCCAATCTCTATGTTTGGCGTTAAAATCTCCGCCGATAATAAAAAAGTTCTCCTCCAATTCCAGCCTCAGGAATCGAAACAGTGTCTCGAGCTCTGAGATGAATAAAGTGGATTGAGTAGCCTTAGATGCATAAACAGACACCATGTATAACCGCTTTCCACTACGGAGAGGGATGTACATGATGCATGCTTCCAGCACCTGAAATCTACGTACTACACGACTGTATACTCTTTTGAAACGCAGTCCCTTTCTTACAAAGATCGCAACACCACCTCCTTGAATAGAATTGGGTCGGTTTCTTCGTAATATTTCATATCTTCTGTGTCTCATTTTGTGCCTTTTGGTAAGCTTAGTTTCGCTAACCAAAAGCACATCAGGGGCTTGGTCTTTGAGCAACTTAAACAGTGCGGCTCTTCGTTCGAACCTAATCAGTGAATTAACATTCACTGCAAGGACCTTCAGGGTTTGCTCCGCCATGTACGTACCCATTACGACTGGAGGTGCGTTAGGCCCGGCAGCAGCGCGTATATTTGATCTACTCGCTTAGCCTGTTCCTGTATTTGACGCTGAAGCTGAGCCATCTGCCCCTGAATAGAGAGCAAGATAGCCAGCATGTCAGGTACAGGTTCAGGTGCTCTAGGCGCTGGGGCCTGAGAAGCTACCTTTGCTTGTTGTACCGTAGTTCCCCTACCTGCCGCCATTTGGGCGTAGGTAATTTGGGGAGTAACGGCTGGTGTTTGTGCCTGCACGAGTGGACGTTTAACTTCCACTTTCTGCTGCCGAGCCAGATTTACTCTTTTGATGTATTGGAATTTGGGACAACCCCGATAATTTGCGGTGTGTCCCGTGTTCCTACATAAAGCACAAAAGAGTTGGCTTTTTTCCGACGCTCCGTCCTTACCTAGAGCGCATTCCTCTGACTTGTGGTTCTTTCCACACTTCACGCATCGAGGCTGCATTTCGCAGTTCGACGCGGCGTGCCCGAACCTTTGGCAGCGCACACATTGTAAAATGTTTTCGCTCCTCTTTAATTTTTCCCAGTGTACAACCTGGTAGTCTAGGACTTTTATACTCCTTAGACCGTCCAGTTTGCTGTTGGGACTTAGCTGAACCAGGAAGAGCGGTAGTTTCCGCTTCTCCCTTTTGGCTCTAGCCGTGACAAATGGCTTGACCCCCACGAATTTGAGCCCTTCGCACTCCTTCTCTTTCAGCAGTGCAAGGAGCTCCTCCGGATCAGTCGACGGTTCTAACCCCCTCAGCAGCATTGTTTGCAGCTTCTCCCCCTTCGGGGTGTAGGAGAAGAACTCCGTCGTCGAATCCCTCAATAAACTTTTAATTTTATGGTAGCGCTCCACTGTATTACAGTGGATCGCGTGCCTATCTAAGCTAAGTCTTTTAATATAAAAATTATTGCCTATGGCCGACTTACATAGTTCTTTTGTTTCCTGTAGTTCCATCTTAAATGTATTTATAGGTGGAACCCTTTGTTTAGAAATTTGCTGTTTCTGCTGTTGTTGTTGTTGCTGCTGCTGTTGTTTTTGTTGCTGCTGTTGTTGTTTCTGCTGCTGCTGCGGCTGTTTTTTCTGTTGCTGTTTTTGTGGCTGCTGCTGTTGCCGTTGTTGTGGTTGCTCTTGTTGTTGTTGCTGGTGGCTCTTAAGTTTTTGTTGGTGTTGTTGTAGCACCTGCACTATTGTTTTTGCTTGGTGTTGTTGGCTCAGCTTTTGAGCTAGCTGCGTCTGCTGTTGCTGTTGGGATTGCTGTTGCTCTTCCCTCTTCCTTCTTAGCATTTGCTTGCCTTTTATGGCTAGTACTCTTTGTTGTAGCATTTTGATGCTACTACTGATTGACTCCATTTCTTCCTCTTCATCTTCCGATTCGGTTGACGCCAAGGAAGCGAAGCTGTTCTCTTTCACATATTCGTGAACATCTGAGGCGAATGGGTTGTTGTCGATAAATTGCCCGGGTTGATTCATTTCTGCCGTTGATATCATTGATTGCGCCCCTTCCTTCACTCCACCAAGCAGCTCGACAGTGGAAGTTGGTAAGATGGGACGTTGTACAGAGCTGGAAGTGTTTGGTTCTGCCCCTGCTGGTGTTTGGCCTGAACCACTCGATATATCGCCTGTCTTATGAGCGGATCCCGCTAATGGCGTAGCGGACCGCTCTCCGCACTCCATCGCCTGATGTTGTTTAACACTTTGTTTTTATTTTTTTTTTCTTTTAATTGAAGAAAAAAAAAAAAAAAAAAAAAAAAAAAAAAAAAAAAAGATCTATTTAACCCGGGGTTGAACCCGCACCCGTTAACTGGTAATCGCGCACACTTCCACTGGGCTAATTGGAACCGTATATTGTATTAGCCAATTGTCTTTTTTATTTTTAATTATTAATTATTTTAATTTTAACTCGTGTCACTACTCAACCAAAAGTCGAAACACGTCTGGATTCGGCGGAGATCAATGAACGACTGATGACAGAGCTATCGATAGAGCAAAAAACACAAAAGGAAAATTTTCCCCGAATCAAAAAACCGAAGGAAAAAAAAACAAAAGGAAAGAAAATAAAAAACTAAATTTCCTCAACGCCCCGTTGGGGATCGACGATTTATTTTACTTTTTTTTTTCTCTTCGCGGTACACTCGTCGATGAAGTAACCCGCTATTTCCACGGTCCCGAAAAAAAGCGTTAGGCAACGGGTAGCGTGTCCCGTCTGTTCTTGGGAACTTTCAAAGGAAAAAAGAACGCAACGCTATTTTACCTTTTTTTTGCACTGCACTATAAGTACTATACTACGCTGTATTTACCTGTTGTTCTTGGCGGGGATGTGTTCCTTTCTGGCACAGTTCCTCAGTTCCTTTCTGTCCCGATACTCCTATGCCTCGTGCTCGCACTTTCCGTTCTCCTTCTCTTTTTTCCCCTTTTTACGTCATTTATTTTTCCTGCCAAAGTAAAATTCGCGATTTTCACAAAATTACTCTATTTTAGAGAAATTTTTGGGTAATAACCATAATTTTTGGGTAATAGAACATAAGAGAAAAAAATTGCAACAAATTCGGTGTTTTTTTTTTTTTTTTTAGCTGATCCTCGCTAGTCGCTGGTCGTCACCAAAGTGATTTCACAATCTTTTGTTTTGTTCCTCAGCTCCCGCTAGACTCACACACACATTCGCACACCCGCTCTCTTACACATTCATTTGGATCTAGCGGACCCAACGACGGGATTTTTAGCTACCACACTAGCGCCCGTGTCCCACTAGGCCTCTCATCCATACCAACCTTTACACACTCACACTAAACTCCTCAGTCTCGGAGTTCGCTCCCACTTCCAGTAATGACTGGGAATTCCACTGAGAGAGTTTATGGAAGCTGTGGATCCTAACTATGACTAACTATTTCCCCTACCATTAGATTCTCCATACAATAATTAAATTGCCAAAAACTGAGTTTCTTTCTTTTCTGCTACCCGGGCATATTTCCCCCATCGGATTACAATAAAAAAAATTGTTTGCAAAATTTAAGACAATCGCGAAAGAGAAAGGGAGTTCGATGGAATGGTAGCTGGAGTGTTGGTACAAAAGGAAAAAAATGTAGGTACAATCCAGAAGGGATTCTATCTCGATCCAACCATCCATTCGATCGCCGCCCCCAACAAAAGCTAAGTCTGGTGCCTGTGCAAATTTAATGTGGATCGTTCAGATTTGGGGGGGAGGGAGCGTGTCGCCCCGTACAATTATTTATTTATTTTTTTGGAATTGGGTCCTTCTGCCATCCCGCCTCTCTGCCCTCGGGCCACGGCCGGTTTTTCGGTTTGTACTTTTGTTCTTTGTATAATAGTTGTTTGTTGATGGTTGTTGTTGGTTGGTTGTTTATGTATTTGTGTTTGTATGTATGTTTGTCTGTTCCCTCGGTGGAAGCCGGCCCAACCGCCCGTGAACCTATGTGGGTTGTTTTCCGAGGTCTGGGGTTGATGGGCCACTGGCTGATGGGACCATGGCTGCCCTCCATCTCCGCCAGAGCTCGGTGTTCCCACTCAATGGACCGAAGGGACTTGCAAAGAAAAGAGAGCCAAACTTGTTGCGGGAAAATTTACCGCAACAATATGGCGAATATGAATATGATTTTCGACACGCATTTTTATCAACTAAATAGAGATAAATATTTTTATGAAAAAAAGTAAACAAAATGCCAATTTTCACTAACAAAAATGCTCCAATATAAACGACGGATATTTATGAATCAAACTTAAAAATGTTTTTAACTCATTTATTAAAAAATAAATACTTTCAACCGTAACACTTGTCTCGCTATGAATGCTCGTCAGTATACCCTTTCGAACGTATTCTGAAATATCATGATTCCTTCCTAAGCCTTACAACTCGCTTATGGAATACCCTACCGAGCTCTTTATATCCAAGTCATTACAATTTGCAAACATTTAAAACCAACGTGCATCGGTGTCTCCCTTTTTACCCTTGCTAGCTTTCCTTCGTCCGCGCTACGTTCAAACACTTTAAGTGTACTAAAAACTTCTTGAGCGCACGCTACATATAAAAAAAGATACTCGTAGATCTTTAGTTCTACAAAATTGTGGTACGAATTTTAGTGCGAAGAATTACACAGAGTGTTCGATTATGTCATGTTCATTCCATGGTTTGTTTTCGTTTAAGTTAATTGCTAAAAAGGCCCTTTCAGCGCTTGCTCCACTATGTGGAAGATAAAAAATAATTTGTTTAGCATTTGGAAACCTTTTATCCATATCAAGAGGTTCCATTAATTAGGATACCACCTAAGTAGATATCCTCTATTAGTAAGAAATTACTTTCACTATCAAAACTTGCATCCAAAATTATCGGAAATCATAGAGCAGTCGACAAGTGTATTCAGCATTAGAGCAATTTTTTCAAAAAGCATGTGTGCCTGTACATCTGCTGATAGCATTTGCAAATTAAGTTTATTTAAAAGCAGAAAAAGAAATTTAGAAACTCGAGGTAAAATAGTGTGATTGGCTATTAGTAAGAAATCGTAAGAGCGAATAAGAAATCTAATCGCGCATTTTAAACGTTTTACTGAAATTATTACACTAAAACTTAGATGATTTTGATCGGTGGGTTTTTTTCGTTTTATGTGCAGGTTTCCCGTTTTTCCCTTACAGGTTAAAAAAATCCCGGAAAACGGGAAAAACTCTCAACCAAGCACCCCTACTACAGTTTGTAGAAATGAAATTTTAAATTTTATATTTATTCTAAGGTGAGGTGAGAGCGCACTTTCAATTGGTGTGTCTCATTCGTGTGGACCTAATTTATCACAGTTTTTACCGCATCATTCCGGGTGTTAATTAGTTAACACTAGCGTTTTCTACGTTTCATTATCAGCCTCAAACAAAATAAGTTACAATTCAAAAATTCTATTATTATCTACATTTACATTAGTGAGTTTCAATACAATCTGATCGACCTTTAATGCGAAGAAAAGCAATTTTAAAATAGACTACATCGCTAGGTTCGATGGGTCATTTATCTTTCTTGCAATTTTAAGTAGGTGACATTATATCTTGTGGAGAAGGTCATGCGTCCGGTTCGTCTCCATTGACTATGCTAAATGAAACTTTTGTTCCCAACTCGTAGAGCAACGTCTAAACGTTCCTCCATCGATGAACCATTGAAGTGGTGGTACTCCTGAGACAATGACAAATCCTCGCATTTATCTTCTCAGGAATCGGTGATATATTTCAAGATTCAAGATGTTAAAAGCGAAAGCTCACTTCATGATATAATATATTGATTCCTTTTAAAACGTATAAAAGATTACAATTGAAATCTTAACCCCTTTAGGGGTTAGCTATCCTTTGTAGCTGCTTCTAGAAGACATTTAAAACAATGATGCGCTAACTGCGATATTTACAACAAAGGTACAATTGCTAGTGATATTTTTGAACATAACAAATAAAATACTTTTTCCGAAAATTATTCCCTCTTTGCTAAATGCTGTCAATTTTTGCACGTATGTATGTATGTGCTTTACTTTTAGATATGCTTCAACTACATATGTATATACATTAGTTAATTATTTCACCATTGATTCAAAAGCAATCCGCGAGGCTTGCAACCAGCGAATCATCAATCAAGGTGATTTGTTTTATCTCAACCTGTCAATAATATCACTTCAGTTAGAATGTGTGGAATAATCAATCACACGCTCACTGGATTTTGTCAAGTGTAGCAAAAGGATTTATTCCCATCAGTGATTGCTTACGTATGTATTTTTCCGTGCTTATGTACAGCTCATGTAACATAAATAACCGTTTAGTAGTGGCACAAAAATAACAACACCGACCCATTTCATTTGCTGCAAATTTATATCGATTGGGGAATTAAAAATTTCGAACAAGAGGTGCTTTCAACGAGGTTACTTCGTAAGGGAAAGTCTAAGAAAGCATAGATGTTCCTTTGATTGGCATTAACTTCCAATTCACTGAAATGTTATCGCAGTTCAATACAGATTGTGCTATAAAAAAAAGGTATCGAAAGATGTGACAAGTACGTGTGGAAAGCTGTACACTACATCTCTTGTGTGAGATATTTATTTTCAATGCAAGTCGGCACAAATGCTCAAAGCATGCCAGCAGATTTTTGCACGTCCTTGCTAATAAATGAAAACAAAGGTGGTAATGAAACTACCCTAGAACATACTGTTTTTCCCGGACAAAATTTGAGCCACAATTTGTCTGTAAAATTTAATTTTACTTTAATTCTGGTAGGAATACAAATTGTGTGTAGTTATGAATATTTAATAACTACTCATACTTGAGCGACATAGCATTCATTTAGTATTTAGTATTTTGCCGCAATATTGGCGAATGAAAAAATATGACGCCATCAGCAAATAAAATTTCGAAACTACGAATGATTTTAATTCGAAAATTCGAAATTAGTAAATTACTTAAAATTCAGCCCCTAGAATTGTATTTCTTATGAGTAATTCTTAACATCTTTATCCATGCATAGCTTAAGCGCGAATATCTGCTTATAGGTAACATAGGTAGCATACATTTGACGATGCATTGTAAAAAAGGTATTGGTCTTCTTTTTACATCCTGTTACTTCTGAATTGAATGTCACGATTTTCCTTAACAGTGCGAGTATAAAATCAACAAGAAATAGTAGCGGTGACAATATGCAGCTATTTCTTATCCCACTCTAAATTTGAAAATCTTCTGGAACTATCTATTTTGCATTTCTCAAAAATGATGATTCTGTGTATGTCGATATCGTATACCTTACCGAAGTAAGGTGGCTCAGTCGACGACAAATGCCAAAACTTGACAATGCCGACTGGCTTACAGATTTAGCATTTTTGGTAGATTTGACTACTCATTTAAATGACTTAAACACCCGTCTTCAAAACAAAAACCAACTAATAACTACGATGTTTCAAACAATAAACGCTTTTCAGGTAAAACTAAAATTATGCCAGGCCCAATTAAATGCAAAAAACTTTTTGCAAAAAACTTTTTGCATTTCAGCACATTGTCCAAACATATTTCTAAAAATGGAAAAAAATATGCAAGCTTGCTTTTCGATTTGATACAAGACCTAGAAAATAGATTTCAGGATTTTCGGACAAATAATCAAAATTTTAAAATGAAAGAATGTATAAACTAATAAATATTAAATAACTTAAACATGAAAACTATATATTTTATATATTTTTTTCGTTCATCAGCTATCGTAATATGCTTGTGGCACAAACTACCATGTCTTCTTCCAATGTGGCCCAGGGAAACAAAAAGGTTGGACAGCTTGCTCTATACGATAGTATTAAGGGGTTAGGCCACTCTAGAGACCGTAAAAATGGGCTTTTTGCGATTTTTTTTTGTTTTCAAGAAAAATATAAAATAAATCTAGTTTACAAAGGTAGAAGTATAATATACATATGATTGACTGTAAATCATAATTTTTATAGAATAAGTTATTTAAAAATGGTGGCTGTGCAGTGTTTCTCAAATAACCTCTATTTTTTGGAAGGGTCTACGGCCGTACCAACAGCTCCTGTAAATTTTTAATTATGATGAGACACTAAATTTTTTTTTATTAAACATAAAAACAGCTAGACAGCAGCGTATGAATTTTTTGATATATTGATGTATCCATTGTTATTATTCCATTGGAACACGCGTTGGAAAGCTACTGTCGTTGTACGTAATTTCAGTATATGTCATTCATTTGAAGCGTAAACAACAATAATTTTTTTTCACTCAAATATGTCGAACTTTGTGCCTGAAAAAGGGTTTTTGTGGGGAGTTCTTCTTCATTACTTTAATATAAAGAAAACTGCTGCCGAAAGTCATCGTATTTTGGTGGAAGTTTATGGTGAACATGCGCTAGCTGAGCGAACGTGCCAAAAGTGGTTTGCACGATTTAAAAGTGGTGATTTTGGCTTGGAAGACGATGAACGTCCTTGGCAGCCAAAAAAGTTTGAAGATGAAGAACTGGAAGCATTACTCTATGAAGATTGTTGCCAAACACAAGAAGAGCTCGCAGAATCTTTGGGTGTCACTCAAGCAGCTATTTCAAAACGTTTAAAAGCAGCTGGATACATTCAAAAACAAGGAAATTGGGGTCCACATGAACTCAAGCCGAGAGACGTCGAAAGGCGGTTTTGCATGTCCGAAGTGCTGCTAGAACGCCACAAAAGGAAGTAATTTTTCCATCGGATTGTTACTGGTGATGAAAAATGGATCCATTACGACAACCCCAAGTGCAAAAAATCATATGTGAAACCCGGCCAACCAGCCAAATCAACGCCAAAGCCGAATATCCATGGCGCGAAGGTAATGCTCTGTATTTGGTGGGATCAGATGGGTGTGCTGTATTATGAGCTACTAAAACCGGGTGAAACCATCAATGGACAACGCTACCGAACACAATTAATCCGTTTGAAGAGAGCAGTGGCCGAAAAACGCCCGGAATATGCGACCAGACACGAGGCAATAATTTTCCATCATGACAACGCTCGGCCCCACGTTGCTATTCCGGTTAAGAACTATTTGGAAAACATTGGATGGGAAGTCTTATCCCACCCGCCTTATAGCCTAGACCTTGCCCCTTCTGACTACCATTTGTTCCGGTCGATGCAGAACGCTCTCACTGAAATACGGTTCACATCAGAGTAGAATATCAAAAATTGGCTTGATTCATTCTTGGCTACCAAGCCGGCGCAGTTCTTTTGGGATGGGATCCACAAATTGCCAGAAAGATGGGAAAAAGTCATAGCTTCAGATGCGAAATACTTTGAATAATACTATTGTACATGTTTTTCTTAAATAAACGTTCAAATTTTGAAAAAAAACGCACAAATTTATTTACATACCCAATATATATGATGGCGAAAGTATTCTGCAACTTTCATCTTGCTATAAGCTTTCTAATGCTAACATTGTTATATTACATCAAGATCCATTTACAGAAGCCAACGATATGATCGTAGATATTGTTCTCTTTGCAATGAGATCCTTTATCCCTCACCGGATGAACAGTGTCAAACCAAAACGAAAGAAGACTATTTCCTCAGTCCTACATAATCAACCCGACAGAGAAAAATCGAAAAAAAACTTCAAACGTGTGAAATATCACTACGACCAAAAACTGAGGCAAAAAATACTACAATGTCCCAAAGATAGTAAAAATTCTTAGTCGTTCGTCAAAAACATCAGAAATTCTGCCAAGTCCTCAATCCCAACGCTAATTTATAATGACATTCCAGCTGTCAGCTCTTTCAACAAGGCCAACCTACTTGCTGAAGACTTGGCGGCCAGCTTAGCACTTCCAGATTGTGCATTCTCTGGGTAAGAAGAGTACTTAAAGATCTTAAGATACATAAATCCGCTGATCCGAAGAGTATATCGGCCCTTCTGCTAAAGAGACGTTCTTCCAAGCTTGTAAAAACACTGCGTAAGATTTTTCATCAGTCCTTGTCTACTCTGCTCTTCTAGAGTAGAAGGAAAACAGCATTTGTCCAGCCCGTGCCTAAAAAAGGCGAATCTTCTCTTTTTTCCAGCTCATGGAAACGCTGATAAGGTTTGAAGAATCTTGAAGTATCTCAAAACAGGGAAACTCCTCAACGACCGGCAGTACCGTTGTCGTGCCAACAGGTTCACTGGTGATTTGATGGTATGTATATCTTACCGAAAAGTGGAACCAAACTGTACAAAGGTCAAAGGAAGATAGTTGCATTTGATATTTCCAAGTCATTTTGTCGAAAATGCGTACATTTGGGATAGGTGTATCTCTTCTTCAATAGATTAGAAATTACCTTTCGAAACTTTTAATTCAAATTGTCTTGAATGGTTTCATGTTTCATATTCACAAAATAAATGCCGGTGTTCCCCAGGTGTTCTGTCTCCGAAACTCTTGTCAATCTTCATCAATGGTCTCTTGTCTGCTACTTCTAATCCACTATATTCCTTTACTGACTATAGTACTTTCTGCTTTTCATATTCTTTCTCGCATTCACGTCCCTGCTCTTCGGATGTAAAACGGGAACGACTAAACTCATTGAATTCCGATATAAACATCATAACTAATTGGAGAACCAAAAACAAAGTGGCATTTAATGCTTCCAAAACATAATGCTGGCTGCTGTCCTTAAATTGATTCTCGTTATTTGTGTCAATGACAGCCTACTTCAGAATGACCACTTCTTTGTTGGCGCAAAAAATACTGCGAAATGTCTAGGTTTCCGCAGGCGATCTAAGAAATATTTCAATGCTCATAAGTATATCATCAAGCGCACTTTCGGACGTACTCCGAGTGGCATCAAACTTTTGACTTACAATTGCTATAATTCAGAGCGTTCAAATTGTACCGGTCTTTTCAAAAACCACATACTAGATGGAGTGAAAAGTGACCTCCTTGACAGCCAGAATGCGCTGCTACTGCAAAAAAGGTTATGGTGCCTTGAAGTCTGTTCATATTTAGGCATACGTGCCAAATTTCAGTGCGATACAGTCTTTAGTTTTGTTTTTACAGCTGATTGTTGTTGACGTGTTTGGCATCATGTTGAGTATGGACAAAAACGATTTTCGTTCTCTCATAAAACATTATTTTTTGAGAGGCAAAACGGCGAAGGAAACAAAAGAAAAGTTGGATAAATATTATGTGGCTAATGCTCGGTCAGATTACACCGTCATATATTGGTTTCGAGAGTTTCGTGGTGGCCGCAACTCCACTACCGATCAAGTCCGCAGCGGAAGGCCCTCCGATGCGGTTACAGAGGACAATGTCAGAAAAATATATGAAATGGTGCTGGCTGACCGGAAGCTGTGCCAGCTAGCAGATACCACAAAGATTAGTACTGAGTGCACACGCCATATTTTGGGTAATATTCTGCATATGAAAAAGTTATACTGCCGCTGGGTGCCGCGAATGACCAAAAACACGAACGCGAGAGGACTTCGAAAGAGAGTTTGGATTTGCTGATGCGGAATCGGACGGACTTTTGGCGTCGATTGGTAATTTGGATCCTTCGGACTATTATCTCTTCCCAAACCTCAAAAGATGGCTCATCAATAAAAAATTCAACTCACGCGTGGAAATCACCGACGCAACTGAGGAGTATTTTGCAGACCTTCCGGAAAATTACTTTTCGGACGGGATCAAGAAGTTGGAAAATCGCTGGAATAAGTGTATCAAACTAAAAGGGGACTATATTGAATAATATAAAAAAACATTTAAAAAAAAAAAAATTAATTCCCAAGGAGGTCACTTTTCACTCCATCTAGTAAGTCACACAATTACATAGAATTTTTCAGGAATCAATAAAAACTCAATTTTCAAGTGAACCAATTTTTAGAGAACTTTTTTGGGCTGAATATAGTGTTTGGACTTCAAATCTCGAAATATCCAATAATCTTTATAATTTGTGAATAATGCTAAAGAAAAACTAACAAAACTTTTCTTGATTTGTTTATGTTATTTTAGCAAGAAACAGGGTTAGGTGATGTTTAATTTGAACAGAATAGTCATATTAATCACATTATTAATCAAAGTAATGAAAATAACACTTAAACATTAAAATTTTCATGTTTCACTATCATTATCCTCTTGAGTATCGAATAAAAACCGCAAAGAAATTTTAAGGTTTTTTGTTGGTTTCTTGCTAAATCCTAGCTAAATAAGTGATTTTGCCAAAAAAAATAATAATTTTAATTTTACAACGATAATTTTATAGGGTATACGTATGTGGACTTTGGTCAATTACTGCAATATAAAAAAAAAAAAAATTTTGTATTTTTTTAAAATTTATTTGAAACGCTTAAAAGTACAAAATAAATAATCACATTAAAGAAAGGAAATTTGAAAATAGCTATAATATAAAAATATGTGAATTTAATTCTTGGTTTGTGTGGTACTGTAGAAAGCAGTTGTTGTCGTTTATGCACAAATACAAATTGCACTTTGTGCACAAGACATGAGTCCGCCTAGAGCACCCAGTATTGCGAACGAATTTCATTTATCAGCGGGAAACTAACTTTCCTCATTTTGGCGGATTCTGGTAAATGTTGGTCACCATGGGGATTTAAAGTAAATACAGAACTTTCTCGAAATAGTACATTGGCTTTACTTCAATAGTTTAATAAAGCTTTGGCAATGTGAATTTTATAATCCAAAAGATTAATTTTCTTTTTTTTAGCTCAGCTTGCTGCCTTTTAAACATGATCCAGCAGTTGACGATTATCAAATCTATAAAATGGTTCAAAGTTCGGACAGTCCATTTATTCGTCCGAACATAGCATCGATAAATCGAGATGTATCGATCGCAAAGATCCACTTCTCCCATATATTTATTGTATAAGCTGACGATTGCAGACTGCGGCAACGAAACCCTTGAATTTTGCTCCTTCGAGCAGGGCTGACATGTTGCTTCGGGCTGAGCTCCAACATATGACGAGAGAAGAAGCACACCTTTATTTTCTTTCCATTTAACCACGGTTATTTTTTTTATCTTCTCTCATCCACTCCTCCCACTCACCTCTTTTCATGTCCTTTAGTTTTTGAATTACTGTTCCAATGCGGTTTTTTATAACAGTTCCAGTTTGATACAAGTTTTTTTCTTTAAGAGCTTCCACACATTTTACACTAGTAAAGAAACGGTCGGTGTAGACACAGCCTTCTTGTCTAATAACGCTAGTTAGGAGTTTCACTATTGAAGCACCTAGTCCAAGATCTGTCATGCCTTTTTCTGAAACAGGTCCTTTACCAGTGTAAATATGCAAGTTAAACACGTTGAGGAAATCCCATCAACACGTGTGTCCCAGTCAAATGTAAAAGCTCCTTATTCCTAAAAGCGCGAATGAATCTAATGCATTTCATACACTGCCGATAAAATACTATTTTATCTTTATGTTTTTATTAGAGTGACATAATATTTTTATTAAAAACAGTGTGTTTTTTACTTACTAAAAAAGGTTCCTTACGTCGCGCCATCACTGTACAAAAATCAAGAAAACCGCCAAATTCAAACGAGATTTGTCAGTGACAATGCTTTTAAGTGAAAAAACATGTTCTCTCAGGGAAATTAAAATATTTAAGAAGGCAAAGTTAACGAAAATAATAATTTAAGAGTAAAAAGTGAAGTCCACGTACGTGGAATCCTGCATCGGAGAGGTTATTGTATGTATAATCATATTCTCTATCATCCTCATCTAGATTTTCTTCAACATTTGCAGTTAGCCAGCTAAATTTGTTTTGATAAGATGGCACATGATCTTCCAGAATACTATCCTGAATTCGCTTCAACTCGTCTAATTTTTTTCTATTAATTTCTATGCATGGAAGTGACATAGGTGTTGAAAGTTTTTTCAGTAAGATGAATGAATGTTTAACAAAATTCCTCGGCAATGATAGTGCCTTATTTATTATAATCATAATGAAAACTCCTACATGTTGAAGGAGCAAATGTGTTTGTTCCCTTCGAACACTTCTCTCGCACAATTCTGTTGACAAACATGTTTTTTTGTAGAAAGTCGGCTACTGTTTTTCAAAGTCCAAAACATCTTCAGTTTTCAGGTCTTTGACTGCAAACGTTGGATTGGAGTTCGAAACCAATTTGATGTATTTTTCCTGAATGTAGATACGATCATGTTTTCGCACAATTTTTTTTATGACTCCATCGGGGTCATTTGATAAAATTGAATGACCATGTACGGGAAAATACAGATAAATTTTTTTCAAATCGTTAATCAGTCAAAGTTAAAGATAAAGAGTCAGTCATAGCCAACATAAATCTCAACAACGTCTTGTTTTTATTTTGTCCAGGGCAGCCTACGGAAAGCAGATATAAATGCTTAATATGTGTTCCAATATTATTTTCGATATACGAGTAATGCAACAACATAGAACAGACCTCATTTCCTCCCTTGTTAGCAATGCCTTCGTGATACTTGTACATGTGAAATGTCGATTTGCCTGTTTTCAAATCTTTTATACGAAAACATTGAAGCCACAGTTGCCATAAATGAAAAATGTATTTTATTGGCATATGGTATGTGGCAGTGGTAGATTTAGCATAAAATCGAATTTTATGGCTGCAACGTCATCTTTTTACTTGCGAAGATTTTGAACTGATGAAATTTTATTGTAAAACTTCTTGGATCGTCTTTTGTGAATCATCAATTCAGCGACAAACAAATGTTTTGCATTTTTAGATAAATTTAATTGTTTTATTTTCGTTCTGAGTTCTTCGCAAGTTATACATGTTTCGACACGTGATAGACCAAATCTTAGAGAAAACTTTTTCTTGAAGTATTTTAAATAAAATTTGTATTTTATAACAAAATATAGATATTTTTCCATAAATATCGATGTGCTTTTCTGCGTAATATGGTATGTCTTTTTCCTAGCAAAGCGGAGAATGTGTTCTTGCACAATATTTTTTGGCATATTTCAAGAGGCACTATATTAGATTTAGGGTGACGTCTTCTGTTATCTTTAGGACGCTTTTCATCATTAAGTTAATCACCGTCCTCGAACTCTGGTTTCAGTAACTCCATGTAGGCTAATAAATGCAAACTTTAACTTTATCAGTTTGTTTTAAAATATAAAACTGAAAGGGATTTTCCCGCTGCGCACCATTATCACTGTTCCACTTGTATTTTTTCAACAAGTACTTGAAGATATATATCTTGCTTATTTATCAATAAAAAAAACTATTTATTTTTAAGATGCAAAAATCCTTGTCATCCTGGTTACATCTGCAATAAATGGCATCTTTATTTTCGACTTAGTTACGATTAAAGAGTTAACAAATAGTGAAACTATATAAAAATTTTGTGTAAAGAGAAAACCAATATTCGCCTACAATATTTGCATCAATGGATCTAAGAGCTATCTGTCTACATTTATGATTAGTATGTACCTGTACTTTAACTTTGTAATTTTTAATAATATTTCTTTTGTATGTTGATTTTTTCGCTCTCTGTTTCATTTGAAGACATTTTCCAAAGGCAAAATAACCTCTCTCATAGAGTGTTAATCAAAATGAAATTTGAAATTTTGAAGAAATTAACGACTCCGGAACAGATTTCTTTAGGGTTTTAGATGAACTCCTATCTGTGAAGACTTATATAATTTCATGGGATGCCCACACTTTCATGGGAACAAGGATACGCTTTGCCATCGCTTGTTTGTATTATGAATACCAATTCGGAACTGTGTTGTAGGCACAATTTCCACCATGTCGAGGGTCCTTCCTGCGATTTTAGGTTTAAGCTACAGCCCCCGTGATGCTCTCACTAAGGAGCTACCTCTTTAAGTCAGGTCTGGACTGAAGCCCGGTGAGGTCCTGACTCAGACGGTAGCGATTTAAGTCCTGGTATGGACTACCGGTGATGCTGACACCCGCAGGCGTTCTGAGGCTTTAAGTTTAGAAAACCGTAACGATAAGACCGTATTTGCTCTGATCCCGCTTTTTATTAGACAACGTCATTGGTGGAACGGGCCTTGATAGTTGGGCGGGGACCCGACTCCAGAACAATATCATCAAACTATTAAATTCAAATACTTTAACCAATCAATTCATTGCAATTGAATATATGTAGGTTACACTGTCATGACTGCTATCGCCATCTGGTATTGCAAGCAATAACCATTAATTCAGTGACTTGTGTTGTTTAAGCAATGAACCACGATTACACGGTATTGTTTGAAGAGGAAGGAATGTACCGACTTGAGTTGTTTTATTATGGGTCTACCTTTAAGAAATCGTTTGCAACAACAAAGTATGTTTAACAAAAAACTTGAGATATGCGGTTTTTTAGATGACCGATTCAGTACTTGTTTGATTTCCAAATTTCAAATACTCGTATTAAGTAATTTCACGTGATAAGATCTACCTTTCTCACTTATGCAATAAAATGATTTAGATATTAGGTGCGCAACTGAGCTATTGCTGTTTTTTCTGATGAAAATTATATTTTATTGTGAGAAAATGGTTATAAATGAACCATTCGAAGTATTGCCCATCGCTAGCTACAACTTTTTCCCATCTTACTGGCAGAGCTCGAATACTGACAAGTGCATTTTTCAAGATGATTCTGCGCCTTGCCACCGCGCCAAATCCGTAAGTAAAGTGTTAAAAATCAACTTCTAGATGTCAACTTTATAAATAATAAACAGACAAGTAACTAGAGTCTTTCAATAATTTTCAGCTCAAGACAACGTTTGATGACCTCGGAATTACCAGACTAGACTGGCCAGCTAATTCGCCCGATTTAAACCCAATCGAACACTTGTGGCATGTAATGAAACATAAGGTGGCTGAACATAAACCAGAGAGTAAAAAAAAGCTAAATGAAGTTCTGGAACATGTATGGAATACTGAAATTTCAAGGGATATTACTGAACTCCTAGTAAATTCGTTGCATTCTAGAATAAAAGCGGTTATAACCGCCAAAGGAGGAGCAACTCGGTATTGATAATTTTTTGGTAAAAGTGGCATATCTAAACATCTTATATACACATATATAAAAAATGAATCGTTTGATTTTGTTAACCACTGACTGTATTAAAATTTAAAAAAAAATAAGAAAATTAACTGGTTTTCCTTTCCTTGTTAATATCTTTTTTCAAACATTCTATAAACAGATAGAAATTAGATAGAAATACTTATAAACTACTGCGGAGTACTCAACAAAAATTTCATTTCATTATAAAAATTATTATCGTAGTTATTAACAATTTTTCAATCATTTTGATATGGTGCGGTTTTTATGACCGCAAGTGTATATAAATTTAATATGAAATAAAATACTTGAAGCTAATGTTAATGTCTATGTTGTTAGCTCTATTTAATAGATAATGCCATTAGTGCTTAAATATGATACTGGGCATAAGCACGTCACGGCTAGCTCGAATGAAGCGCAATCGTAAAGTTCAATTTTCGACAACTTTATCGAGCAACTTGGGCCGTATATCAGCAATAACACGGCGAATGTTGACTTCCAAATCGTCCAACGTACCTGATTTATCGGCATAAACTAGTGACTTCACATACCCGCACAGAAAGTAATCTAAAGATGTGAGATCACAGGATCGTGGAGTCCTGTTCATTGGTCCATTACGCTAAATTATGTTTCCCGCATTAAATTGATGATGTCGCGCGCGGTGTAGCATATTGCGCCATCTTGTTGAAACCAAAGCTTTGCCATTCAACTGAGGAACGAAGAAGTCAGAAATCATGTTTCAATAGCGCTCACCATTGACGGTATCATTCTGGCCGACATCGTCCTTATAGAAATATGGACCGATGATTCCACCAGCTCATAAAGCACACCAAACAGTGAGTTTTAATGGTTTTAAGTTCGTCTCGACAAAAGCTTTTGGATTTTCTCCACTTCAAATTCGGCAGTTTTGCTTGTTTACATATCCATTTAATCAAAAATTGAGGGAGAACAAAATTTTCCGTTGAAAATGAGGATCAGGCTGAATCATGTTTTCGGCCCATTTACCGAACCTACGACGCATATAATAGTCACGCGGTTTCAACTTTTGCACAACCTGGATCTTATAAGCTTTTAAGCCAAGAACTTTCCATAAAATCATCCACAAAATGGATGGCCATAGCTCCAATTGCTGTGCACGATGGCGAATCGACACATTCGGATTCTCCTCAACATCGCGCTCCACAACGGCAATAACTTGTTCTGTTCGCACTGCTTGTCATCTTTGGGGATGCGTATTGACCACTAGAGTGTACGTTGTGCAAAAACGATTCATCGTGTTTCGAATAACTTGCTCAGATGGACGAGTATGTCGACCGTAAAATGGAAGTAGGGTACGATAAATTTGGCGAACCGAACCATGGTTTTCAAAATATGTTTGCACATTTTGCACGCACTATTCTGGCGTACAATGACAATGGCATGGCAATGGCAATGGTGCAAATTGTATGATCTAATTTGGAGCAACGCCTCTTGCATCCCAAAATCAGCTCTCCTAGGTATTCCAATGAAAATAATTGGTTTTTTCAATTCGTTTGCCTTAAAAGTTCCAACATACTAATCCAATAGATTTAGCCGTTACATATTTTTAAATTCTTCCTTTTTATTGTATAGGGTCCGCCATCTAACGTTTTTTTTTTCAACTAGTGCTTATTTCGTGAATGGTAACACTTACGAGGAGCGTTCAAACTATTCTCGGTATCGGGGTGAAGCTGTGGTTGTATATATAAATTGACTTATTTATCAAGTAATACTATTATTTTAGTGCATTCGTGTAAAATTTCATATAAATGTGATTATTAATTCGCGTTTTATCTCTAGTTAAACAGAATCATAATGGCAACTGAGACGATGATGGTGAAAATTGAGCATCGCGCTGTAATTAAATTTCTCACTAAGCAAGGAAAAAGTCAAAAAACTATTCATGAAGAGATGGTGGCTGTTTACCAGGGTTCCGCACCTTCATTATCAACTGTGCAAAAGTGGTCAAGTGAGTTCAAGAGAGGCAGAGAGAGCATCAAAGAAGTCGAAAAACTTGTTCTTGAGGATGCCCGAATAAAGGTGAAAATGATGGCAGAGATCACCAAGCTTTCAATTGGTACCATTCATGACCATCTTCATGACCATCTTAACCTTTCAAAGGTCAGTGCAAGGTTGGTGCCACGAATGCTCACAGCGTTCAGAAAAAAGTGAGAATCGCATGCTGTAGAGAGCTTTTGGAGATGTGTAGTGAGAACGCGGACGGTGTTATGGATCGAATTGTTACTGGGGACGAAACATGGGTCCACCACTATGACCCTGAAAGCAAACAAGAGTCCATGCAGTGGCATAAAAAAGGAACAGACCCCCCGAAGAAGTTCAAAGTCACTCCGTCTGCCGGAAAGCTCATGGCCACAGTTTTTTGGGACTCAAAGGGAATCTTGCTCATTGAGTACAAAAAAAAAGGTGAAACCATCAACGCCACATCCTACGCTTCCACTTTGCATAATTTGCGGGAGGAAATTAAAAAGAAAAGACGGGGTAAACTCGCAGCGGGTGTGTTGCTTCTTCATGACAACGCTCCTGTTCACACGGCGCGAGTTTCCAAGGCTGCTGCGCGAGATTGTGGTTTCGAAGAAATCCAACACCTACCCTATAGTCCAGACCTTGCCCCTAGTGATTATTTCCTGTTTCCGGATTTGAAAAAATGTCTTCGTGGAAAAAGATTTTCGGATGATGAAGAACTCAAGTCGGCAATAAATGGAGGAGGAGGAAATTTATTTTTTTGAGGGTTTAAAAAAGCTTATCTCAAGATGTAATAAATGCATTGATGTTAGGGGAGATTATATTGAAAAATAAAAACAATATAAATTGAATTCGCATTTTCCTTCATATCGATACCGAGAATATATTGAACGCCCCTCGTAGCTCATGTCTGATTTGACAGATAATTAGTTTTATCCTTCCGCTGAACGAATATGATTGTGTATACGCTTGAACAACGCTTCGCTAAGTGGGCCTGCGATCGACTTAGAGAAGATGACGATTTTGCCAAAAAAATCATCTTTTCAGATGAAGCTCATTTTGATCTTGGCGGGTATGTAAACAAGCAAAATTGTAGCATTTGGGGCACAGAAAATCCGCACGCATGCATTGAAAAGCCGATACACCCAAAACGAGTCACTCTTTGGTTCGGATTTTGGTCCAGAGGCATAATTGGGCCATTTTTCTTCGAAAATGAGCAAGGAATGGCCGTTGCAGTCAATGGCGATCGTTATCGGGCCATGTTGAACGAATTTTTGTTCACAAAAATTGAAGAGGAGGATATTGGCAACATTTGGTTTCAACAGGACGGCGCTACGTGCTACACAGCCGAAGCTACACTCGATGTTTTGCGCCCTGTTTTTGAAGATCGCATTATCAGCCGCAGAGCTGATGTCGTTTGGCCACCCCGGAGCTGCGATTTGACACCGTTGGACTATTATTTGTGGGGTGCCGTAAAAGATAAGTGTTACGCCGACAAGCCAAAGACAATTGACGCTTTAAAGGACAATATTCGTGAAGCCATTGGGGAAATACAGCTGCACACAATCGATAATGTGCTTAAAAATTGGACCGATCGTGTAGGCTACTGCATGGCCAGCCGAGGCAGCCATTTGAGTGAAATTATTTTCCATTATTAACCGGAAGGATTGTACTTTCAAATAAAAAAAGAAATTTGAGAAAATATTCAGTAGTTTTTTTTATAGCTTTTTTAAAAAAAAGAAACATTTTTGGCGGACCCTATATTATTTAATTGTATACAATTTCTTTCTCTCTCTATCCCATTTTCCAAAAAACTTATCCACTTGAGTGTTAAGTGCTTTAAGAGAAAAAAAAAGTTATATGCATATTAAGACCTTCAAAAATGCAATTGAAAAGCTGCTTCCTGTTTTTGTGTACGCTTTTGGTATTCTTTCAAATTGCTTTTATTGAAACTTCGAAAATATGTTATTAAATCTTAAGCTCCTACTTATGTTATAACATGAACTCTATTAGTTATGAGACTTACATACACGGCATCAATCTAACAAATGTCTGAAGTCGCCACAGTCATAAAACTTCGCAACACAAATTGCATTTTCTCCAATTCCGTGTTAGCTGTACACATTCATATGCATGTATTCCAGATTTTTTTCTTTTTACATTTTCCTTTTTCATTAAACTAGAAATTGCAATTTGAAAACTTATTTCCATTTCCATCTATTCACCCGACATTCACTGGGTACCTGCACTCATCCGCACGCTATAATCACATACTGCGTCGCAGAGAAAATGCTCAAAAACTTGCGGCATTTTCATGTACGTTAAAAGTATGCATACGAGTATCTGTGTCCTCCTACATGCTTTTTACACGACTTCTGTAAACGAAAAGTGACAAAAAAAAATTCAATTTGTATTGTGCTCCGCTAACAAAATGCAAATTTCCGCAAAACATCGGCAATCAGGACAGAAGTACAGGTGCGAATGCAAATGTAATTTAAATAATATTTTAAAAAATCCTTCAGAACAACTGACTTGTGTGAAATGGGATAGAGAGCCGGACACGAGGATAGCTAAGCATATCTGTATTGTAAATATGTATGTACTTCTTTTTCTGGCTATGAAATACGAGTACATGTACTCGTAATAATATACTTTGCTTTGATAGACGAAATGAAGAGGGAGTATTTACGTTTAATAAGTGGAAATCCATGTGAATCGTGGTTCTCGCGCCAATTTGTCAATATTTCTTTGGGGATTGTTAATTGATTTGAAAGATGTAGGTTTCTTAACTGTTTGTTTTTTCCCTTTATCATCAGTTTAATAAGCCCATAAAAAAAGAACATTCTGTAAGTTTAGCTAATGTTAGCGATGCAATTTTATATTTGATAGGATTTCAGTCGATTTATTATCGTATTCCCAGAATTTGAAATATTCCAGATTTATCATTTAATGTGGGAAATTTTTCATTCAATATTACTCGTACATGTACATTCAATTCCAATCATATACATTTTTCATTCAAAATTCTTCTGTTCTCTTTGTTTTTTCTATTAAATAACTATTGTACATACATAGGGGAATAAACGTATAATTAACTCAATAATAGTATATACATATAATCAACGTACAATTTAGGCCACCGATTTTGGTCTGACAAGTTAGCAGATCTACCATTTTTTCATGCCATATTTTTCAGGCTTACAAGGCAAATACTGGTTGAATGATTCTCAACCTTGAAATGATAAAAGCTGCTCGTCAATTGTGATATTTACGATAGGTAAATACAACTTTATTAGTTTTTTTTTATACATATACCGTTCCGCAAAATAGGGCTCTCGAATGGCAGCAAGTTTATCGTTCGACTTTCAAAGCAGCCTGGTATTTTATCACCAAACCTCAAGAAACGTTGTAAAGAAGTTAATCTAAATATATTTTCGCATTATTGCACGAAATAGAGTATTTCCAAATAAAGGGTTCCAATTCTGTCTAAAATCAATCTTTTCTTTTTAATTCACACCAATTGCAAATAAAAGACCTAAAAACGCTTGAATTTCAGTCGAATAAATTCAAATTCTATCGATTTTGTAATACTGTAATGCTGGTCGAAAAATAAGTAAATGCGTTGTACAGATTTAGTTATTTTTGCTCGGGATCAAGAAACACCTTATGAGTCGCACCACTTTTTGGTGCCTCTCGGATTCAGAATTCCACTTGGTTTCATCTTTTCCAGCATGTTTAGTAACCGAGCTCTTGCTTTTCACAGGTAAATCCTCACTACCACTGCATACCTGTTCATCATCGACCTCAGCCGTTGCCTCCGTTAAGTTATGTTCACTTTCCGAGGCGTTATCAACAGCAAAGTCCTCATGACTTGATCCGGCACAAATCAGATCAAGAGAGGTCATTAATTTGCCTTTGCAATGGGACTTCGATATGATTAAATTTTTAATGCATTTTATTTCATTCTTCTTAAATGTACTATACTTACATGCTAATAGAAAAAAAAATGCTTAAAAGCCAACTTAACATAGCTTAACTAACTTATTCTAACTTACTGGCCCTAAAAGCGGGCGCTCTAATCTAAACAATATTCTTATTCTATGTCTTTCAACGTCTAAATTAACATTTTTAAAAATAATTATTGTTCTTAGCTTAGTAAATTAACAGATTTTTTTTATACTTATGTAAAACTTAAACATCAAACTTAAACTACTTAAACTAACTACTCATGCTAACTTATACTAAACCTTAAACTATTTAGCCTAACTATACAATCTAACGTAATCTAATTGTTAGCAAACTTCAAGTTGCTAACCTAATTGCTAGCAAACCCTAGGTTGCCAACCGTCATACCCTAACCCTTTAATAGCAGTTCAAATGGGGGCTGCTATTAAGAAAATATGTTTGGAACCAAAATATTTTTGAAAGTATTTGAAAGTACTAGAGCAGTTTAATTTTTTTTTTATATAACATATATAACAGTTTCGGAAAAAGTGCGGTGGCAACAGGTTTGCCTGCACCCGTGAGCAGATATCAAAATAAGAGAAAAACCAAGTACCTATCATTCGAAAAAAAAACTTTAATTCTTATGGAAAAGGGCAAAACATGGAGTTACACAAAGTGGTATTTGGAATTGTGAGCATTGAATTTTAGATCGTTTGTTGTTTGTTCCTGTGCTTGCAAAATCTGCATCTTCGATATGTTGAGATGCCTTCAGACACATGTTTACCCACATTATCCAATCTAAGCTCATCCAAAATAGCAAAATCTTTATTAGGGTTCTGTTTCGTAGTTTTAGTGAGATGACGAGATCTGTTCTTGACTTTGTTATTTTTAAATGTCCCAATTAATTGTTAGCCAAGTGTAGTTCTATACTATATATAAGGTGGGAAACTTTCAGGGTTCTGATACGGAGTAACCTGGAGTGAAGAATGTTGAAATTAGTTATTGCTGAATCCAAAAAGAAATAAAATATGCGCATCCACCAACGCTTGCTTCGGCATCCTACACTGTAAGTAGCGCGTTTTTGGCCAATTACAATATATTGTAATTTAATTTTAATTTTAATTTTTAATTTTGGTGGGGGCTGAGGCCCCCATTTATTGGCTTAATACAAGCTTAATCTAACTTAAAAACTAACAGAAAGACTTAACTAGTGACCAAGGAAGTGATGGAGGAGATCTTGTTTAAGACGAGGAGTGCTCAGGTGGAAATGAAAAAGGGAGAGGTTCGAGTTGACCTTTCGGAGCATTCGGGATATAGGTTCGTTGGAGCCATAAGAGGTGCGGTGGACCGGTAGATAGAAGAGACGAGGACAACGTAGATTGCGGGGGTTGGTATTGAAGGAAATGAAGAAAATGGATGCACAGTCGATGGAACCTGAGAGAAGTCGATGAATGAAAAGAACGTCAGCAATATTCCTACGTTCTTCTAATGAATTCATATTTAGAAGTTTGAGGCGGTCTTGATAGGGAGGTAAGATTAAAGGGTCGTTCCATGGCAGGCCACGGAGGGCAAATCGGAGGAATCGACGTTGAATACCCTCGATTCGGGAAACATGAACCCGGTGAAAGGGGGACCAAGCTTGACTGGCATACTCAAGCAGGGGGCGAACAAAGGTAATATAGAGAGATCTGGTTACATACGGGTTGGAAAATTCCTTGGACCACCGTTTAATAAAGCCAAGTGATGAGTTGGCTTTGAGGATCATCTTATCGATATGCGAACAGAAATTAAGCTCACTGTCGAATAATATGCCAAGGTCTTGGAAAGACTGAACCAGGGGAATTGGTTGACCATGGAGAAAATAAAGTCGGGGAGGAGATGGGTTGCATTTACGTGAGAAGGTTATAGATTGACATTTGGCTATATTAAGTTCTAGGCAGTTTTTGAGGCACCAGATTGAAAACCGATCAAGGTCTTCTTGAAGAAGGGCAGAGTCGTGGGGAGAGGAAATAGTATTAAAAAATTTTGTGTCGTCAGCGTAAAGGGAGAGGGAGGAGTGCTTAATGACACTCTCAACATCGTTGATAGTAAGAATGAAGAGAAGAGGACCAAGATGACTGCCTTGTGGAACTCCAGATGAGGCCAGGAATGGAACAGAAAGGGCGGATCTAAACCGAACACTATAATATCGGTTTACCAGGTAAGAATAAATCCATTTTAAAAAGAGAGGCTCAAAGCCGAGAGCAGACAATTTGAAAAGGATCAATTTATGAGATATCTTATTAAATGCTTTAGTGAAATCAGTTGCGATAACATCGATTTTTTTGCCATTTTCTAAGGCTGAGAGTGCAAAAGACACGAATTCAACTAGATTTGTGGTAGTTGATCTACCTTTTAGAAAACCATGTTGTCGTGGCGAAATAAAAGGCTTGCATTTGAAGCTTAAGGCTTCGTATAAAATGCTTTCAAAGAGTTTGGGTATATGAGAGAGTTTAACAATGGGACGATAATTGGTAACTTCATGCTTAGATCCCTTTTCGTGTATCGGGATTATAAAAGAGGTCTTCCAAATCTGGGGAAATTCACCCTGTGTAAGCGATAGACGAAAAAGGTAGGAAAGGGGTAGAGACAGGTTGGAAGAGCATTTCTTAAGAAACATGGCGGGGAGTCCGTGTGGGCCAGGTACAAATTCATCCTTAAGATTTTGTAACTTTTCTTCAATAACTGCAGGATCGAAATTTTGAGTGAGAAAGGGACCAATAGAGAAATTTGGTAGATCATTGAAGTAAGAGGGATTTGGTATGAAGGAGTTGTTGGCAAATGATTGCTTGAAAAATGTAGCAAAAAAGTTAGCGATGGTAGGAGAATCACATGAAGTTTTGGTTTCGAAAGCGAGGGAGGAAGGATAACCATCAGTTTTACTTTTGCAATTGACAAATTGAAAAAAGGACTTGGGGTCATTTATGAGATTGGTTTGCGCACTATTCAGGTAGCGCTATAGAGTTCAATGAAATGAAGATATGTACCTAGATAATTTGAATAGTCGGAAGAAGAGTGGGTGCGAAGGAATACCGCCCATAACTTGTTTCTTTTGTTTCGTAGAGAGCGAAGTCTACGATTATACCAAGGAGGGGATGTAGAAGAAGTTATATGGCGGGAGTAAGGCACATAAAGAGAGATGGATTTGAGTATTTCTCTGTAAAAAATGGAGAGGGCATCAACCAGAGATAGATTGGTAAACTCAAAAGAAGCACTGCTTAGATAGGTATTAATTTTACGGAAATTAGCTTTGTGAAAATTGTAAGAAAATAGCTACGTTCTGTCGTGTCCTCCACTTATATTGTCCCTTGGACATATCAGAGGAAGGCCCTTACGATTTGATCTAACCATTGCGGTGGCGTAGACATGCTTTTCGTATAAGTCTTGTATAAGCTGAAAGAAAGAAAAGAAATTGTTGAAAACCACATGCGTACTACTCTCTTTCAAGGAGTCGCATAGCTTCTGTACAACCGAAGCTCCAAATACCAATTCAGGTTTATTGTCATCTTTTTTACCTGTGTAAATGTCACACTAATATAAATAGCCTGTGTGAGAATCCCATCAAGCCCAAACTTTGAATCCTCTTTTTATGGGCTTCAGTGGCATATACTGCTTTAGACTAGAGCGGCTTTTGAATAATATCATGCATTCGTCGACTGATTATGATTTGCTTGAAACAGCTGCACTTTTAAAATATTCATTCATTATTGTTATCAGTGGTCTTATTTTATAAAGCCGATCGAAGTTTTCTTTGTCGTATTTGGAGCAAAACAAATTATCAGCCAGGTGCAAACACTGCAAGATTTTCTTGAATCTTCTACACCTTATGTCAGATACAATAACTTCATAGTAAAATAACGTATTTGTTGACCAGTATAGATCAATAGTTGGCAAGTTGTGCACACCTATTAAGATAACTACGCCTAAAAACGCTTGTAGTTCAGTAATATACACCCTGAATGACTCGAACAGCAACCAATTTCAGACTGCTATAATTTCCAAACCGTTCATGACAGTGAGCTCAAATTTTGACACATGACAGATAATTTTATTATTTACAAGCCTTTTAAACAATTTGCGTCTTAGTTGTGTTGAAAAATTTTTATCAGCGATGGAATTCAAACGTGATAGTGTGACTGCTTTATATTTGGCTGGAAAACCACAAGTAGCTTTCGTTAGAGCCCTCCAGCACCTTAACGTGAATAAATCATTTGTATCTCGAACCATAGCTCGTTACCGCGATACTGAAAGCGTTGCAAAACGTTGCGAAACAGTAACATCGACAGAAATGGTTCGGAAAGTGAAGGTTCGAATTGAGCGAAATCCGTGTTGAAGTTGAAGAAACATGGCTCGTGAGCTCAACATATCGTTGGAAGGGATGAAACCCATACTGAAAAATGAGCTTGGGCTCAAGCCATTGAAGTTATAAAAAGCACACGATCTTACACCGCAACAGAAAAAAGTTAGAGTCGAAAGGGCGAAGGAGTTACTACGCTTGCACGAAAGTGGTGAGTTGTCGAATTTGGTTTTTTTCCGATGAGCCGCCATTTGTCATCGAACAATATGTCAAAAAACAAAAAGGCCGAGTTTACTTGCCAGAGAGGTTCTTCGAAAATTTACACCTTCGGACGGCCACCAGAAGCAGGCAGCACCGATGGTGATGGTTTGGGCCGCCATAACCGCCAATGGTTGCTCTCCGTATTTTTGGACCGTGGCGTCAAAATTAATGCGATCGTACACCGTGAAACTGTCTTAGAGGCAGTATTGAAGCCTTGGGCAAACAATCATTTCAGTCGGAGATCGTGGACATTTCAACAAGACTCGGCACCGTCTCACAAAGCACGCGTCAACCAAGATTTGTTAAAAAACAATGTTCCACACTTCATTTCATCCATTGTGGATTGCAAATTCTCCGGATGCAAATCCGTTGGATTTCTCTGTCTGGGGTCTTTTGAAGGCGAAGATTGGCACTAAAAAATACCAAAGTTTGGACCACCTCAAACAAGCACTTCGCCGGGAATGGGCCAAAATACCGCAGAGCCATTTGCATGCAGCGTGCGATGCTTTCTGTGGCCGTCTCAAGGCCATTATACGCGCCAAAGGTGGACGTACTGAAAAATGTATGTATTTTCCAACATTTTTTGCTTTGGCACAATAAAATTTATCAAAAAATAAAAAAATTATAGCATTTTAAAAAGTTTGAGTTCGAGTCATTCACCCTGTATAAAGATTTCCAGTTTTTGCTTTTCTGTTGATGTGCGTATATACCATATTCGATTGATTACGATATTCTGGAGCACTTCTTCAGTAAACATTTGTTAAAAAACAAAGATTGGTAAACTTCTGTTGGAACTTGGAAATGTAGGACATATTCGTACAGAATCGAAAGCTTCCATATGTAACAAAATTTCACTGAGAACACTTTTCTTCCACAGCGGATCTTCTTCAATACTTTCAGAATCAGGATCATTATCAGAACTATACTCCATACCTTCAGCAATAAGTCTAATTTCTCCGTCTTCCTCGGTCTCATTAATTTCTTAAAAATTCATATCTGATGTATAATCAGGCAATTGTTAGCGCTCTTCTGTCGGCATCGACTCGTTCGGATTCTGATGTACAGTATCATCATCACTTTCATCTTCATCACTCCCGTCTTCGTATTCATCTTCCGAGATCTAACTATAGATTTCAGCATAAATTTTCTCAACTTCATGGGATTTGACCTTGAATATCTAAAAAAAAGTTTACCTTTACTAAAAGGCTGCGGCAAAAATACTGCCACATTCGAAATGTGCAGCATTGGTTGCGGCAATTATATTTCCACCAATATAAAAAATCGCTGTACTTACCCTGAATTACAAATTGCACTCTTTTAAAAGTAAATGCCTTCAGAAAATATCAATTTCACACACAAAAATAAAAATCACTCCTACAGACTCCCACAGTATCGACAAATCAAACAATATTAAAAATTAAATCGGTGATTCCCCGATTCTAGCCATACCTTTTATCCTATGCAGGCCGTTACACTTAAAAAAACAAAATTCAAAAGTTTCGGCTATCAGATAATAGATGTCAGGCAAATTGCTAAAGATGTTGGATGGATGCGTTCAATAGCATTTTGTAAGGTGGCAAACATATTGCCATTGCTTTAAAAAGGGTTAAAACTACCCTAACCTATGCATTTGCTAAACATAGCACGGAAAATATGGCCCACTTTGCCTTCTGACTAGGCTAATTTGGACTTGAAGGAAACGACGAAGAAATCGGTTCTTCTTCACCCAACTACCAAATATTTTGGTGCTGCAAAACAGCATCTTTTTTATCGCGTTTTGAAACCGCCCTGCTAAGCCTGAGACGTTCAGTACTGTCGCGACGTCTCTGTTGTAGTTGAGTTGCCAATTCTTTCTGGTGCTCCTAGAGGCACCCGACAACGGCATTTTAAAAAGAATGGTTTCAGTTGATTTTCAACTGCCGGTCATCGCAAAATCGCCTAATTTGCTCGAAGTCACGTTGCAATAGCATGTTAATGACCTCGACTTTTGGACCTGTTCTGTACGCTATCAAGTCATCTGCGTACGCCATGCTATGGGGAATTGAACCTATCAAATCGCTTGTGTAAATGTTGAATAAGATCGGCGAATTAACCGCACCTTGTTGCAGACCGTTTTTAGTGTGAAATGTCCCAACAGAAGTCGCATCGACTTTTTTCACGATGAACTGTGTGTTGATGAGCATAATATGAAGAATATATAAAAGTGGTTAACTGGTGCCCAGCCTGATCAGCCTGTAGGAAAGCCCCTCAAACCGTACGGTGTCGAAGGCCTTTTCCAAGGCAATCAGGCAGGCTCCAGTACACTGGTTTTTGCTTTTATTCCATTCGATATGTATGACATCATGCCCCGCCATGAAACCGAATTGATTGTCTCGAACTATATTTTTGTCCTCAACCCACTTAATCAAGACTCTATTGCCCACTTTCTCGAATACCTTACTGATATTCGGAATTAGACTTATCGACCGGAGATTTAGCGGACTGTATGTATCTTTATCCATTTTAGGGATGGGATAAACCACCGCAGTTTTCCAATGCTCTGGATAATGTACATTATTCAATATATTGTTAAACAGGGTGGTGTAAATGTCTACCTCTTCTAAAGGGAGGTATCGAAGCACAATGTTCAGTATTCCATCGATTCCCACTGATTTTTTACTTCTTACTGTGTCGAGTTCTTCCTTTGAAATGAACGGAGGTAGGTCTCTTCATTGGCGATGACATTATTTGCCATATTCTCGTAACTGAACTGGGTTATCATTAAATGATATTGCGATGACGATGCCAATCAGTTTTCAGACGTTGAAAACCATTATTTCTAGTATGCGGCATCCTCTACGGATTCCAGAAACAATTGGTCGAAATTTTCGACAGGGCAGCCACTTGGTTGTCGAAATACGGTGTACGACTACTGACGCCGTTTATCTTTAAACTCATTCGAACAGTTGCGACTAGCGACTCGGATACAACATATCAGTAGCACACTGACAATCGAAGCATCTCCTCTTTAGAAGGGTGGTACGGAGTCGATAATACAATAGATATGGCTGTTTTTAAGCTTTGGGCAGTGTAAATAGCTGCGAGAGTATATGTTAAGAAAAAGGGAAGAATTTCTTTTCGCAACAAATGTAAATATAGTTTAAGTAGGCTTAGGTTAAGCTTAAAATAGTCTTAAGTCATATTACAAACTAAGTCTAGATATTTATTCTATCCCAAAAGATTGCATTTTCGTAGTTTTAGTAGTAGCTAAACTAAGTTTTCGAAGGACATAGAATAACAATGGATTATAATAAGAATAATAGTCGGTTAAAAATCGTAGGTCCGCTCTCACTACAGGGCAAACAAAACGATCACACCAGGCTAACTATTTTTTCTTAAAATCTCCACCAATACCTTCAAGGTAAGTATCGCGTTAAAATATAAATGGATGTTCATCAACCTTGCTTCCGACGTCATCAATTTGTGTGAAATAACCAAGGAAAGATTAAAACCGAATACTGGAATCAACAAACATAGCAAGGATACTACATTTAAGTCGAGTATAGAAAACAACAATTTAAAATCACAAATCCATAAACAGAATCATGTTAATATTAAGTCAAACGCTATACCTATTCTTAAGTCAAATTCTGAGCCTAATTCTTACAATTAAAACCCAACTCCTGACAAACAAACTTCTGATCCAAATTGGAGTTTTAGAGTTGGGACATTTCCTTTCTTCACTCCGTCTTCACGTCATTCTGCCAGTCGCTTATACACAAAACATTCTTCTAACCCAATTCCCAAACGTGTATCTTTAAATCTTGATCCTTCTTCAATCCTTTAAAAAAACCCAACATCTTCTTATTCCACTCAAACAAAAACGGCTTAACCTAACTTTATTCGCTCCCATATCCTTCTCCATTTCCTACACCAGACTCCCACCATAATACCACACCAATTCTTTATAGACCCCATACTTGCTCGAAATGCAAAGCAAGATTAACCAACCACCTTACCGATTCAGAGGATGGTGGCCGGTATGTTCTCTATCGATTAAGAGACCGCAGATTATATGATATTGTTCGTTTATACCTCTCTTATCTACGTGATAAGCCGATGTAAATGTCTGTATCGATGCTATAACGAAAAAAAACTGCATTCTGCAAGAAAGCCCCCCCCCCCCACTAATCATAATGATCTGCAGCAACTTTTTATACGTTTATACAAGTCAAAATCAATTTAATATTTGACAAAATTTGGGGTAGCAGTCCTTGGAATTTTGGGAAATCATTAACAGCATGCTATCCTACATCTTGGATTAAAAAAGAGGAAAAAGTTAATACGATAAAAAGTGATTTTTGTTTTCTTAGAGGCTTATATGTTACATTCATTCTTTGCAAATTTTTAAACCGCTCTCCTGAAAAGTTGATAAACTTGAGTTGTGACACTTTTCTATCAATGCAGCGATATGACTCCTGATAACGTGACTAACGATCTCTCTTCTTTTCCGTCATACGTAAATTCCAAATGCATACTACACCTTCAGAAAACACGGTCTAGTTTCAAACAAAAACTACCCTCGCTCCTAACCCGCCGCTCAATTCTTTGCCGAAGCCTCTCAAATGTCTGTCCCTTTACATATTATCAAAACGTAAAAGGATTACGAACTAAGATTTCTGCTATATACTCGTATCTTAATTCGATGATTCTGCCTTACGACATTTTTGCCCTCACAGAAACTAATCTCACCTCTAATATTATGAATAGTGAATTATTTTCCCAAGATTTCGATTTACATCCTGACGATGATCTAGATAAGGGGGAGAATTTATGTATATGGCCTTGGTGTACTTCTAGCTAAACGCTCTTGGGTCTAAAGCCTTTAAAAAATCGTCCACTACATTCTTTGAATTTGTTTGCGCTAGAATTCCTATTTGCAAGTGCAACCTACAATATATATTTGTTGCTGCTATATTCGCTCCTCTCAACTAATTCACGGTTACCAGCTACTGGTTGATGCAATCGATTGTATTTTTAATGCTGCTGATCCCAACGATGCTGTATTTTTTTAGCTGATTTTCTTCTACATAAGCTTTTAATGACCCAGACTGACTAGTCCTTCTTTACTGCAAAAAATTCCACCTTTCATAAAGAAAGTCTTTTCATCGACTGCCCTACTGAATCTGGTCTGTATCAACTAAGTGGTGTCATCAACAACATTGGCAGACAACTCGACCTAGTCTTCGCCACTGATACAGATAACTGCATCGTTTTAGATAGTAGACATCTTCCTTCTAAGTTGGATAGTTACCACCCTCCCCTTTCTCTTACGTTGGCGTATGACAATGGTCTTAATCGCGTTTCCTATGAGTATTCTAACAGTTTTAATTTTCATAGGGCTAACTACGCCAAACAGAATAACCTCATCAGTATGGCCAATGTTGACTTTCTTTACGATAATCCCAACCTTACGGTTAACGATATTCTCGCATCCTTTTGTACTAAAATTTTCAAATGTCTCTCCCAATCTGTACCTTTTTTATCCAAAAAGAATCCCTCATCATCACCACCCTGATATAATAAGGAGCTGCGATCTCTTCGTAATAAGAAAAATAAGCTCTGATATACTTACTTAAAATCGCGTTCCGACACTAATTTCTTTTGCGGTCAGTCTGCCCAAATAAATTTCTCTGTACTTTGCCAAACTCACTCTATATGACAACTATTTAAACCAAATGGCCCACACAGTCATTTCCGACCCCAAACGATTCTTTCAGTTCATCAAAACTAAAAGTAAATCGGATAACTATCCATCATCTCTGAATTTTCTAGATAAATCCTCGGGCGATCCGCAAATTATTGCAAATCTCTTCGCAATTTTTTTTAGCCAAGCGTTCGCCACCCATTCCCAAGAGCCAGATTACTCTTACTTTTCCTACTTAAATAGCTGCCCACAAACAACTTTGGAATCTGTGTCTATAACTTTAGAGCAGGTTAAAGATAAAACAATAAACCTCAAATATGATTATTCTGCCGGCCCTAATGATCTTCCTCCTATGTTTTTAAAGAAATGTGAAAGTCACTTAGCCCAAACTCATACAGCTCTCGTTCAGCTTTCTATCACCCAGGGATTATTTCCCTCAACTTGGAAAAGGTCTCTTATTATTCCCTTACATAAAAAAGATCGCAAAGACAATATTTCCAACTATCGATGAATTGCTAAGCTGTCCTGCCTACCTAAGCTTTTTAGAGCATTATTTATGACATAATGCTATTGTTTCCGAAAACCAGCATGGATTTCTCAAAGGTGTAGATTTACCTTTGTAATCACCAAACTAACGGAATTCGTATCAAGCAATTTATATGCACTAGAATCTGGAAATGAAGTTGATGTGATTGCCACCGATTTCAGCAAGGCCTTTGATGGAATTTCTCATGATATAGTCTTTCTAAAATTAAAGGCTCTTGGTTTCCAAATAAGCTTTATAACGCAGGTTTCTGACCCAATTAAAGCCTCGTCTTATGTCCCTCAAGGTAGCTACCTTGATCCCTTATTATTTCTTCTATCTAATTATGATGTTAAATGTAACATTAAAAATTCATACATATCTGTTTACGCAGTTGATATGAAAATCTTTAAATATATCATCTTCCTCAGACAGGCTACCACTGCAGGAAGATCTAGACATATGGTATTTTGTATTTGGTGTCAGAAGAATTTCCTTGAGCTTAAGTGTCAGGTTATAATTTATATCTGTAACCGCGCTCCTACCTCAACTCGCTGCTATTTGATCGTTAATCTGCGAAACCACAGTCAACTGAAGGCATCCGACAAAAAACCGCGCTTGCTGGACAGGCATGTTAGCCGAGGCCCAGACCCACTGTGCTGTCATGTAATAAGTAAGTACTTGCACATATTTTTTATTAGGTTTTTCACGCTTTAAAGGATATGTTTTAAAATAGATATCGAATGAGAGATTCAATTTTCCGAAAGCCTTATTTGAATTTTTTTTTATTTTAATTTGCTTATTGCTAACTTGAACAACTCAAATTGTCTGTTTTATATCAATCAATTTTCTGAATATCCTTGACTGAATAATTTCGCAATAACACGAGCCCTTCATGCATCCTTACAACCTTAATCGGAATCCAATTTTCATTAATCCTTTTGTCGAAATATTTCTTTGCCGAGATTTCTTGTGGTGATGGGTCCTATAAGCACTTGACTGAGTTCTTTTGCCATTTGATAGCTGTCTCTTATTTTGATGAAAGAGTTTCATTAGCATTTTATTGCATTTTGCTTCTCTGTTAGAAGCCTCTTAGTCGTTTCCAATTCCATTTCGAATGCCAAGTTTCAAAAGCTAGCATAATTTAGGGTTATATTTGCGTGAAAAACAGTTCCTGTCAAAGGTTTTGCTTCATTTCAAATTCTTCAAATTGCATGCAATTTTGATTATTTGAATTTTAAATCGAATAGAATGTGATAGCCTTTGACAATTCTCCGAACATTAATACATAAAACCACAACAATGAGAATATGATACTTATGCTTATCAATGAAATGGTTTTTTCAATGTCTCCAGTAACTAATTGCATTTTGTAAAATATTACTCAGAAGACAACCAGGACGCCATTAACTTCAAATTTCTATGCATGGAGCGTAGAAAAAGGGATTAGGGTTTGACGTTTCGTTTCAACTTCCCTTGGCTAAGCGAACATATTCGTTTAATAAATAAAATCCCTTCTGCCTCCCCCTTCGCAACAACATTGTGGAAAGATATAACATGAATATGACATGAAATTACAAACTAAAAGTTCCATTAATTAAAGCCGCTTAGGAGCATGTAAAATTCAAAAGAATTAATAACTAAGTTGAGATTCAGATGGGATAAACATACACAGCATTTGCCATTGTTTACGTAAAGTTAGGTATACAACAAATATATCATAGTTAGCTAGAAATTATTGTTATCCTAAATAATTACGAGGGCAATTTAAATTTTAAATAAGTTAGTGTCTGTTGGAAAACATCAAATGAATTAAATTATAATTGGAAGTTGGCAGGCCAGCCGAAAAGGTACTTGTTAGTAACGTTGATGAAAGGAAGACTTTACCTAGACTCTTAAACGAATATAAGTATGTGTGCACATGTGTATCTAATGCTTCAACAATTTTCTTGATTGCTTAAACGCATTGAACAAATTTCTGGCTTCTTGACATGTACACGTACTCGTATAATAATAAGCTGTTGGAATATTTACCTACAAGAAGACTAAACTGCAATTATTTTTAAATAAATGCAAATAAATATTTTAATAAGTCGCGTATATCCAAAGTAAACGAAGAACACAGAATTTGCTATTCAAAGTCAAACCTTCTCAGAGAACTGTGATAGGTGCCTAGGAAGCTCTGAACCTATATTTTGGATATATTATACATATGTGAACATATTTTGACACTTTTCAATTTGGACATAGTTGTATGAATAAGGTTACTACGTCTTAGGCTTTTTGTGTCACTATGCAAATCAAAATACGGGAGTAAATCGGTTATTTGTGTTGACTATATGTAAAATACTTAAAATTTTGCTGCTTAATGGTTAGTAATTTGTTCAATATTCATAAGTTAGTAGCTATACTAAACAAAAGTGATGTCTTTCAACTTCGAATAGTTAGTATTTTGAATATACTCGTACATATGTGTGGGGTGGTTATGCTTACTGGCTCCAGTTCCGCTCTCCTGTGAGATGCGGTTCAGCTAGAAAACCATGAGCAATCTGCACACATCTAATAATGTAGGTTTGCAGCTTACGAGTAAAATCAGTAATTAACTTACATAATTATATACAATATAATGACATAAACTTCAAGTTCGTGGTGAAAGAACAATTTTTTCAGATACTGTATGACATATCCAATGTCGATTTCCTAATTCTACAGCTAAAATCAAATTCAGCACTACAATCGGCCTAGATCTCTCTCTCTTCTCAGGTAGAGGAAATTATCAAAATATAATTGATCGCTTGGCCAGCAATGTTTCGTTGGACCTTACTTCGCTTCGGTTGCGAGTTTGTGAACCATTTGGTATAGGTCCGTTATAATCTACGTTAACAAACAATTATCAACAGCGTAGTTAACGCATTTTCATATGTATTGGTTTTCCTCCGCGAATAACCGTACATAAAATGTTAAATGATAATGTCAAGAAAAATCAGTGGTGGCATTCAACTTAAAATTCTTTAAACAGCTTACTATTGTACACGAAGTCTTTTTAAAACGTATCCGACTTTTATTCATAAAATCAACATTTATTGAGATAAAGTTATATAACACTAGTCCTCTTCAAAGTACTCCCCTTGAACTGCTACACACTTCACCTAGCGGTTCTGCCACTTCTGGAAGAAACTCTGAAAAGCATCTTTTAGGTTGCTGCGCAATCTACAAAATATCTTTCTTGGTCTGAAATCTGTTCCATTTCAAAGACATTTTTAGCTTGGTGAAACCCCAGAAGTCACAGGGAGCGAGGTGATGACAGCAAGGTGGCTGGCCAAGCACTGGTGTGTTTTTGTTAGGCTAAGAAACTCTGACTCATGTGTGAGAATGAGCGGGTGCGCTATCGTGATGAAGTTGCCAACTGCCATTTGCACACATGTTCGGCTGTTTGAGTCTCAATGCAACATGAAGGTGACGCAAAACCTCTCGATGCTCTTTAATGGGTCTCAGTGTCGTACCCATAAATCCAACATTTGTTTCTACATAAGAATCTCCATGGTTTAAACAAAATTTGATTCAGTAACGTTCTTCAACTTTTTCTGTCATACTCTCTGAAAATAAAATCCGAACACTGTTGAAAGGCATTTACGCTTCACCCCATATTCTTATACCGATCCGTTCTTTTGGCCTAACCCTTCTTTTGCGTCCGTTGTCTTTTGGAGAAGCATACTAGCCGTATGAATTGTAAGCAACTCATATACCTAATTCTGAACTCTATTTTCCTTTTTTTATGTTTGTCACAGCGGACAAGCAATAGGTCCCCAAGGACGCAGAACCAAGTCTCTATGAAAAAGTAGCCGACGGCCAGTCATGTCGTAACATATTACAATACATCTAAAGCCAGAAGGGTGGTCTGGAATGTTCTGCGCAAAGAAATTTTTAAAGCAGACTGACTGCCAGTGATGCTCTATTCGGTACTGGACGGTCTGCCATTTAAGCTTTCCTCTACTCATAAAAAAAAGAAATATGTACGAGGGTTGTCTGATTAGTTTCCGACCGCAGCATAAAGATAGCGGCACTCGTCAATAAAAGCTAGTGAATGATAGTTGTGCATCTTTTGACAGTTACTTACCGAAGTTTCAGTCATTTTGGACGCGCAGTTTTTAGTTGACAGTCGTTTGAGTGAGTCGATGTGAGTGCTTTTTGTGAAAATGTAAAAAATTGAGTATCGAGCTGTTATTAAATTCTTGTTTTTGAAAGTCAATATGCCCACGCAAATTAAAAATGAGTTGGACTCTGTGTATGGGGACTCTGCACCATCATTTACAACAGTGAAATTTTGGGCAGCTGAATTTAAACGTGGCCGTAAGAGCTTGGGAGATGATGAACTTCCAGGACGTCCAAAAACTGCAACCACTGACTATAACATTGCTGAAGTTCACCAAATGGTGTTAGACGACCGCCAAATTAAGGTGAGAGAGATAGTAGAGGATATGAAAATGTCCAAAGAACGTGTTTGTTACAAATTAAATAAAGATTTAAACATGAGAAAGCTGCCCGCGCGTTGTGTGCTGCATTTGCTACGTTAGACCAAAAACGTGTTCGAATGAACATTTCCGAGTTTTGGCGCCGATTAATTACTGTAGATGAAACTTAGATACATCATACGTCCGAAACAAAAATTCAAAACAGTGAACTGCAAAGGGCGAGCTGGCTCCAAAAAAAGCAAAAACTGTTTTATCGGCTGGGAAAGTGATGGCGACTGTTTTTTGAGATTTACGTTAAATGAGGAGGCAATCACCTTCGTGAACAATTATTTTGCAGAAAAAAACGCAAATTACTATTTGGATGGGTTAGAGAGATGGGAGCATCGCTGGGAGAAGTGTGTAGAGTTACATGGAGACTCTGTAGAAAAATAAAATAAAAATTTGAGAAAAAACGTCTTGTATAATTGTTCGGTCGGAAACTTTTCAGACAACCCTCGTTTGATGCTCATCTTCATATAAATCAGGAGCAGTTCCTTGTTTCGGCCTGTCCAACTCGGATGGTTTTGAGTTCGAATTCGGTAGCCATGCAATATAGGGGGAACTAGTCCAGTAAATTACCCGTAAATTATTTCTTTCCAGTGAATCTGACTGAGCGGAACTTGTGTGTTTTCCCAGTCCTAAAACAATAAATCTGTATTCAAATTTATAAAGTAAAACGACACAATTATTTGTTCCTCTTTTGTTGCATTTCCACTTTTAGATTCGAAAAATTTCATAGCGGCTGAGAATCAATAATTTTAATCGATTATTTGGTACATAGTTCTTTCTCGGTATTGATGATCAGCCAGCAAATTAAAAATTCCTCTATTGGGCTCATTTGATCGGATTGTCATTTCAATCAGTTACCACCACCTGTGTACTCGTTTTGTTCAGTTTTTTGGTTATGATGTGAGCCTGGGACTTGATACTAACAACTGCATAGAGCGCGATAATTTTGCAACGTTTAGCGCCCAACGTGGACCTTCGTAAATAGAATTAACTTTCAGGATCAAATAAGATTCCTTCTTCCGAACTCGATAAAAATCGTCCTGTAGTCGAAGCGTTGCTCTATATTGATCTGCAAGATATTAAGGTAGTCAACGTAGGAGAATTCTGCTCGAAAACCTTCGACCTCAAGTACTACAGCTAAATAGTTCCCGATCTTATCTGGAATTATCTTTGCTTTTAATTTTGTCACGTAAATACCTATAATTCTCACATTTCATCAGATCCTTTACTCAACTCGTCAGGTTAACATTAGTTTTCCCACGAAATCTTTATGAGTGCGCAGACTATCTCTGCCTTAGAGTGATCAAAACCACCTCGAAAGTAATTCATCCACACTGTCAAGCGTTCTTCCCATTTCATGAGTTGATCCTCATCCGCATTTTAAAAAAGAGCCATATTATCTTTTTATGAAGTGCTGTTTGGAGCAACGAGTACGTCACGTGTATTGTTAAAGATACTTCCCTTTCCGCTAGGATATGGTGCACCTACTGTATCTACTTGATGATGCTTGTCGCGTCTGACACTAGGCTCAACTTCTTTCGCTACATGCGATACTGGCCTTAAAAAATTACTTATGCCGCTGCAAACCATACCTTGCAATAAGTACTTTTCTTCGTCCCCATATGCTGTTTTATTTATTTTTTTTTTTTGTGTTTTTACCAATACATCGCGCTCCATTCTCTCGACGGATCCGCGTTGGTTCGCGAATCCAGAAGTTAAATTTTTAGGTAATATTTAATTAGTGTGGCTATTAGATTGGCTGCCTCTCAGAAGGAACCCACTGACCTTCTAACAGGTGTTATGCTTAAGCAATGTGCCTCTAATGACTAGACGGTTGCCATTATGAAATTTCACGTTACGTTTGTCTTTGCCAATTCATCATCATTAGATGCGCGCAATTTTCCCAATAAGGATTCTTTGAACCCATGCACACCATCTTTTGACAGATGTCATATTTGTTTTCTAGGATGTCTACCATATAATCATGTAGAGGTATACGCTTCAATGTTTACAAACCATCCAACTTTTTTATCAATATTCGCGGTCAGTTACGATTGCGTAATGTACATTTACTCCAATTCTTGACTGCTATTATCGTCCCGATAAGCGAGCAATTGAGAGTTTAGTGAAAAAATTCGAATTGACTTATTCATTACATATTGTTAATGTGGCAAACCAACAGGAGTGAAGAGAATATAGTGACTGTACGTAAGTCAGTAAATGAAGAACAAACCAATTGATTCCCAGTGGTTCCCACGAACATCCCTGTGACGTATTTTACGAAATTATAATATAATAAAATATAAGATCGTATTGAACTAAGAGCTAAGGTAATTTTTGATTAAAAATAGCAGCGATTTTATATAAAGAAATGGCAGTTTGGTTTTTATACCGGAGGTATCATTCTGCCGTGCTTCTCCGAGATCTTCACCGTTTTATTTTTCGGGTTAAATTGGAATTGAAAAGTTTGGATGATATGTTATCTCAATATGTTGGTGGAACTTGCTAAACAGGGAACGAAGTCCGGTGATCGCATTATCGCCAGAAATGGCCCCTGTCATGCTATTAAGATTTAACGCCTCTGTTTTGGGGGTCTAATGGCAGACACTTTGGAATTATTTTTTTTTAAATTCTCATTGAGTAGGTCTCAGATAAAAAAATTGCTGATTTAAAAAAAAAATGCTCAAACATTGACCAGATTTATATAGCTGAAATGAAAACCAACACAAGAAATTATATGCCTCCTTTGTCGATTTCCATGCAGCCTTTGACTCAATACCCCGCGAGGCGCTATTTTATAATGAGATTGTCTAATAAAGTCATCAACGTTTTTAGGACAATGTACGACAGCAATTTAGCAATATCTACAGTTCGGAGTCGTTGTATTATTAATAAGGCATAACTCACAGTTCAAGATATTTTGTGCAACAGCAAAATTGATTCACTTATACAATGGCGAGGTATGCGGTTTTTAGCCCTTTTTTTCCATACTTCATAAAACGAATTTTTCACTATCTAACAGCACGCCTAATTATATGTATGTTGCATTTGGAGACTGGAGTACATCCTCTTTGCTGGAAGCTCCTGGAAGCTCATGGAAGGATACAGACTTAAGATCTAAATTTTACGCCCCAGATAGATACAAGAGATATGAAAACGATGCTTGGAGTTCCCAATATAGACTTAACTATTCGCAACTTAGATATGATTTACAAGAAAAAACATACCTTTTAAATAGCAACTCAACTGGCAAAATAAATCTAGTATTGAAAGTATAATAACAGGTTAGCTGATCGCAATTAATTGTATTCCGCATCGTCTAGAGCTACTCAATTCTTTGCGATCTGCGTAACAACATTGCGAGGGAGAACGTTTTCCACTTTATAGCTATATCTATTCACTACGAAGGCACTAATTTTATAGAAAATGTATCATGGAGGAAAGTTTTTAATTTAGAAATGTCAATGCAATTATTTGTCGTTACGCAATAATAAAACTCTTTATAACAATAATTAAATTTATAACGCACTACGTTAGTAAACGCATATTTTTTGTAGGAAGCCTAAATTTCTATCTGGTAAACGGTCAATAATCACCAAACCTACACAGATTTGAAAATTATGTATGATAATGTATCATCCTACCTTTTGATGTAATGCATAAAATTCTTAACTAATTAACTAAGTAACTAACTACTTTAGTTTTATTGGCTTGTTTGAATTTTTTTCTGTTTTCCTCTGTCGGGTTGATCTTGAAAACACTTATCTAATCCTGACTGTCTCATTATAACTCAAATCGTACCACATCTTTTGTTTTGGTTTGATACTCTTTGAGGGAAAAAGAATCTCATTCTAAAGAAAATGGCGTTTGTGATCATATCAAAAACGACATCTATAATAATTCGTTATTAATTCATTTATTGAGTACAATGATCTTTGTTGCATACTCGTATATGCATTTTCCAAGTGAAATATGTTTGTTTGGATGCACAACCCTTCTTCAATGGGCGCATATAGCACCTTTTTCTTGCAATAAGAAATGTTTCAGGCCTGGGTCCCAAATTTTGTTCAATACTTCTTCAACTCCTCAGTATCGTGTTGTCCACTATCTCTTTCAACTAATGATTGCTTCCATCCTCCACTTCTTTTCTCATTTTTTCACAACTCTTCCCTCCAGTCGCCTCCCCACGCAGTTCTATTTTCTTACAATTTTCACAAAACTTCCGTAAAATCAATACCTATCTAAGCAGGGCTTCTTTTGAGTTTACCAATCTATCTCTGGTTGCTGCCCTCTCCATTTTTTACAGAGAAATATTCAAATCCATCTCCCTCTATGTGCCACTAGGGAGGGCACTTAGTATAATCAGAAACTCCGCTCTCTACGAAACAAAAGACACAAGTTATGGGCGGTATTCTGTCATACGCAATCTTCTTCCGATCATACAAATTATCCAGGTACATATGTATCTTCATTTCACTAAATTCCACAACTCTTCTATTAACGCTACTTGCGCCAACCAATCTTATAAATGACACCAAGTCCTTTTTTCAATTTGTCAGTTGAAAAGTAGGCCCGATGGTTATCCTTCCTCCCTCGCTTTTCAACCAAATCTTCAAGTCATCCTTTTGAGCAAGATGAAGGCATCAAGAAAATTTATGAAATTAAAGATATCCTAGGAATGAAAGTACAAATTCATCCTTTGCGGAAATCAAAGTTCCTCAATGTAAGGACTGTCAAAAGCATGGTCACACTCACAAATACTGCAGCTCAAACCCGAAATGCGTTAAATGTGCAGGAGATCACATGAAATGAAATGAAATAAAATGAAAACCTAAGCCTCATAACCGGTCCAAAGAAAACATATGCACAAGTTACTTCCATTATGGAAGATATGAAGATATGGAAAAGAATAATAAGAAAATTCTGGAAAGAATATCTTTCCTTGAAAAACAAAACAGTAATAAAAGAGCTGTACCTAAGAACATAATGGCTAAAAACATACAGATCTTATTATGGAATGCCAATGGCCTCGAAAATCGCAAAGACGAATTGCAAGCGACTCTCGATATAAACAAGATTGATATATGTCTAGTCTTCGAAACACATTTTAAAATTGGAACAAAATACAAACTTCGCGGATACAAAACATACCATGCCACACATTCTCACAATACAGGAAGAGGAGGGGCAGCAGTTATAATTAAGGAAGGAGTTAGCCACGATGAAGATGAAGAATACCAGTCGTATGAAGCCAAAATCCATAAACATAAAAACAAGCAGCGGCCAGATAACGGTAGCAGCGGCATATTGTTCTCCTAGCTACAGGCTGAAATATAACAATTTTGAAAGCCTCTTCCGTAATTTCAGGAATAAATTCCTAATAGGTGGAGATATCAACGCTAAGAACAAATCTTGGGGATCAAGATTAAAAAATACAAGAAGAAGAGAACTCCTTGAATCCTTTAAAAAAACCAATGTTAACTAATATTCAACGGGAAATCCTACTTAATGGCTCACAGATATGAACAACATCCCGAATGTTGTCGACTTCTTCTTAACTAAGAATATCTCCTCAAATACTACCCAAGTTAAGGAAGGGCCAGATCCTGACTCAGATCACTCATCCGTGCTGCTTACACTTGGTAATAAAATTATAATGAAGGAACACAACCCACGTCTACTAAACAAACTAACTGACTGGATATGTTTCAAATATTTAATAGATGAACGCATCGAACTATCCACAACAATTAATACAATAGAGCAATTAGAAAGTAAAGTGCAGTCCTTCACCCTAGGTAATCAAAAAGCTGCATGGGCTGCAACGCCTGAATTAAATAGCAAAGTAAAAAGAAACGTGTATCCCAAAGAAGTTTGAGAAAAGAGACGAGATCGCAAACGATGGCAACTGTTAAGAGCTCCAAGTGATAGAAGGAGACTAAATAGCTTAAAAAATAAGCTCAGAAAAAGGATAGCAGAATTTAAAAATGCATCGGTGGAGAGATAACTTACAAATCTGACAAACGATGCTAGTACAGAATACTCACTGTGGAAGGCTACAAAAAAAATGAAAAGACCAACCGTATACATTCCGCCAGTACAAAACAGCTGTGGTAACTGGACTAAAACACACAAACAAAAGGCGGATCTATTTTCGGAACATCTTGAAAACGTCTTTAAGCCATACGACGATAATGATAATTCCCAACAAGCGGAAGAAATGTTCTAAGACGAGAAATCGATTCCAGCATTAACCTCTAGGGAAATAGCCAAAGAAATAAAAGAAAAGATCAACCCAAAAAAAGCTCCGGGATTTGATCCAATGAACGGGTGAAATTCTGAAAAAACTCCCTATGAAAAAAATGGCACAGAGAACAAATGCAGCGTTCAGACTCAGTATGTTCCACGTGGAAGGTCGCGGAAGTTATTATAGTATCTAAGCCGGGAAAATTGCCCAGTGAAGTAACGTCATATCGGCTTATATCATCTCTTCCAATTCTATCTAAGCTGTTCGAAAAAATCCTTCTAAAACGACTCCATTCGATTCTAGAAGAAAAGACACTGATTCCAAACCATTAGTTTATATACTCAACAATAGATCAGATCCACAGAATAACTGATATAGTAGAAAAAGCTTTAGAAGAAAAACAAATATGCTCTACCATCTTCCTTGATGTAACACAGGCTTTTGATAAACTCTGGCACAAAGGATATCCGTAAGCTACAAAAATATTTTCCAAATAGTACAATATAATGAAACGATTATTTAGAATTAAGCAAGAAGATGAGTACTCCGCATTGAAACACATCAAAGTTGGAGTACCGCAAGGTAGTGTGTTGGGATCCGTATGGTTCCTCTCATACACGAACGACCTACCACAAAATGACGAAACTACTGTTGCCACTTTTGCAGACGATACTGCTGTACTTGCAGTAGGAAAAACCGTACAGGAAGTTACAGAAAAACTGCAAATGACAGTAAATTAGATATGGACCAAAAAATGGCAAATAAAATTAAATGAACTGAAGTCGGTTCATGTTAACTTACAAATAAAAACGTAGAACACATACCTGTGTACATAAATAATAAAGTAGTTCTGCATTCGAACTCAACTAAATACTTTGGCTTGACGTTGGACCCAAAGATGCGCTGGAAAGCTCATGTCAAGAAAAAACGTGATGAACTAAATATACGATGCAATAAAGTGTATTGTCTCAATGCACCGTGGTACATACGTAACGCCGATCTACATAGGGATTTAAAAACTGAAATGATAGAGGACGAGGTTCGGAAGGTCGCAAGAAGACATGAAGTTAGGCTTCACAACCATACTAATTTAGAAGTAGTCCAACTACTTAATAATAACAATTTAGTTAGAAGATTACGTAGAGTAAAAGCTTTTGAACTAGTTAATTAGGTAAACAGAAAAGAAATATATATGTGACACAATAATCACACTAACAAAGTGATAATGAATTAAAAAACAAAAGGTAGCAAACCAAAGTTAGTTCCTTAAAACAGTACATAAGTACATACTAGAACAAAATTGCTGATCAGTCTGACGACTAGGTGCGATTGCTGGAAGGATTGTAAAATCATGGGTGTTTTAGTGGGTGATTCAAGTCCCACACTATCGTAAAGCTCGCAAGCGATGTCTTTCAACGATTTTCATTTAGCTACATGCAAAAAAAAAAAAAATTTTCAAACAATCATTTGCCAACAACTCCTTCGTACCAAATACCTCTTACTTCAATGAGCTACCAAATTTCTCCGTTGGTGCCTTTCTCAGTAAAAATTATGATCCCACAGTTATTGAAAATGAATCTCTACGTGCCCCAGAATTTCCGAAGATTTAGAAGATATCTTTTATAATCCCGATACACAAAACGCACATAAGCATGAAGTTACCAAATTCCGCCCCCTTACTAACCTCTCTCATATACCCAAACTCTTTGAAAACATTTTATACGAAGCCTTAAGCTTCAAATAAAAGCTTTTTATTTCGCCCCCACTACCTAGTTTTCTAAAAGGCAGATCTACTACCACAAACCTAGTTGAATTCGTGTCTTTTGCTTTCGCACTCTCGCAGCTTCAGAAAATGGCAACTGATTTCACTAAAGCATTTGATGAGATATCTCATCAATTGATCCTCTTCAAATTGCCTGCTCTCATCTTTGGGTCTCTATAATAACCTGATAGACTGTTATTATAGTGTTCGGTTTAGATCCACCCTTTCTGTTCCATTCCTGGCCTCATCTGAAGTAGCACAAGGCAGCCATCTTGGTTCTTTTTCTTCGTTCTTACACTTAACGACACAATATTTTTTAAAACTATTTCTTCAAGAAAACCTTGATCGGTTTTCAATCTGGTGCATCAAAAACTGCCTAGAACTTAATATATGTAGCCCAATGTCAATCTATAAACCTTTCACGTAAATGCAACCCATCTCCTCCCCGACATTATTTTCTCTAAGGCCAACCAATTCTCCTGGTTCAGTTTTTTCAAGACCTCGGCATATTATTCTACGATGCGCTTAATTTCTGTTCGCACATCGATAAGATGATCCTTATCGCTTGGCTTTATTAAACGGTGATTCAAGGAATTTTCCAGTTCCTATGTAACCAGATCTGTCTATGTTACCTTTGTTCGCCCGCTCCTTGAGTATGCCAGTCAAGCTTCGTCCCCCCTTTCAGCGAGTTCATGTTTCCCGAATCGAGGGTATTCCACGTCGATTCCTCCGATTTCCTCTCCGTGGTCTACCCTGTAACGATCCTTTAATCTTACATCCCTACCAGGACCGCCTCAAACTTCTCAATATGAATCCGTTAGAAGAACGTAGGAATATTGCTGACATTCTTTTCGTTCATCGACAGCTCTCAGGTTCCATCCAGTGCGCATTCCTTTTCAACTGTATTTCTTTCAACATCAACCTACGTAATCTACAATGCGTTGTCCTCGTTTTCTCTATCTACTGGTCCAGCGCACCTCTTATGGCTCCAACGAAACAATCATCCGTATACTCCGAAAGGTCAACTCAAACCTCTCCGTTTTTGATTTCAACCTGAGCACTCCTCGTCTCAAACTAGATCTTCTGCATCATTCCCTTAGTTCCTAGCTCTTAAGTCTTTCTGTTATTTTTTAAGTTAGATTAAGCTTGTACTAAGCCAAATAAATGGAGGCCTCATCTCCCCAAAAAACTAAAAATGTAAGTTGTTTCAAATATACATATACATACATATATCATTACAATTTTGCAATTCAAATCGGTATATGCGTAGTTTACGCCGTAAAATATATGATGCGACACTAGCTGAAATGAAAATAATTTATTGAATGAATATACTATATTTGAATGCCACTTTTCGGGACTAATTGTGCATTTGCCTCGGGAAAATACAATTTCTCCAAGTTCTAGTGAAGCGTTCCCAAATTTTCGAATGGGTGTAAACCTAACCTTCGTCTGGTGCTTCTGGCTATGCGTTCATTTAAATGTACAAATTTTGTCAACGACGCAAAAATTTTTTTTCGAATTGAAGCCCTGAATATTGGATTCCCTATCAGACGATCCCAAAAGTCAGTGAAGTCGTGAATTCTACATAATCCGGCAATAATTACCAATCCTAAGAAGCAACGGATTTTTATTGCGTGTGTTACTTTCGATTTCTCATATGAAGGACAGGCTTCTTTATTAGTATCCCTGTTATTGTTTCGAGATTTTGAATGCTTCCACCGAGGAAACGGTTATAGGTTAAACCCATATTTTGCAATTTACATGTTGCAAAGATTATTATTGCTCGTAGTTGTACTGTTCATATGATATTTCATACACGCGTCAAAAATATTTGAGGCATATTCTTTAGTCTGACCATATTCTTCATTGAATTGCATCTCACGCTATCTTTGCTTTGGCTTCCTTCTATATTTTCTTAACTATTGTACTTCTTAAGCTAAGGTGGAAAAATTTCGAAACACATTCGAATCCAGAACCTTTTGATTCTTTTAAAGTTTTAAAATAGATATTGAACAATTTTTGGGAAATATCTGTGTCTGAATGATATTCTTAATTGCTAAAATGACACTGATCCGATACCTTTATTTCGGCTATTAATTCAACCTGGGCCTTCAATTTGGATCGGGGTGGAAGCCGCTTTACAAAATAACAACCTTAGACTAAGGTTAAGATTAAGTAAAAACTTAAGAAAAAAGTTTTGATCTATAATATTGTAGTATAGAGAGAAGTGCTACGTTTAGAATGGTTACCATGTTTAACTCGCGTACTGTTCGTTATAAGATTAATTTAGAGATAGTAGTGAAGAAAAGTCGGGGAGGAGACTGGCCACAATTACATGTTAAGGCTGTAGATGTTTGAAGTACCCAACAGAAACCTATCAAGGTCTCTTTGAAGGAGTTTTGTGTATTGGGGTGACGAAAAAAGTTTATAAATTTGATATCATCAGCATAGACGGTGAGAGATGAATTTTTAGAAACCCTTTCAAGTCAAGGTGAAAAACCGAGAGCCTGGATGCTTGCCTTGTGAGACAGGGTGGAAAACAGGGAAGACATTGTCAAATTGTGAAATCAGTTGCAATAATTTTTTCCAAGGCATTATCTAAGGCTTGGGCGGCGAAGTACATGACTTCAGAAAGTTGTGTTGTACTTGTACTACTTTTAAAAAGCTTTGCTTTCGAACAGTTTGGGTATAAAAAGCTTAACAATAGAGCACCAGAGTCTAGTAAGAATTCATTATTAAGTTGTTGTTATTTTTGATATGAGTAGGATCAAGGGTTTGATAGAGGAAAAGAACAAAGGAGAAGTTAAGTTGGTAATTTAAATATGATGGGTCATATAAGAAGGAGTTGTCGGGAGATGATTGATTGGAAAAAGTGACAAAAAGGTTGGTGATTGTATGTGAATTTTATAGGTCGCGAATTGGAAAAAAGTCTTAGGGTCGTTTATAAGGTATTTATTATTTATGAAGCGCTAGGTATAAAGCAGTATTCACCGAAATGGTTGGAATAGATAGAAAACGAATTCTTGCAATGGAAAAGTACCCAAAATTTGTTTCTGTTGTTTCGTAAGAAGCGATGTATTTCATCTTATGGCGAGAATGGAAAATATAACGAGATTTAGAATCAAATATCAGTATTTGGGGTATCAGTCTAGTTTACGCTGATAGTATAAAAATTGGTTTTGTGAAAATTTGCTTTATTAATTGGACAAATGAAAAAAGAAACAAAAGAAGACCGGAGACAGAATGCTACTGATGAATTAATGGGATCTACGAGTACTATAAAAATAAGGCCTAACTGCCAAACATAGAACAAGAACAGGCATCCTTTAATCATAATCATCTGATGGAGTCCATTTTAGTATTACCGAGGGTATCGCCAAAGGAGTTAGATAAGTAAATCGATAGCTCATTTATATCAATAGCTAGCAGGTAGAATTCTAAGGAATCTTTCAACACATAGCATAAAGGGATCCGTAAGAGAGTGCTGCGTTTGTCCGTCCATTTACAGATACACAATTGGCACTGGCTGAATTTTGGAATAAGAATTCATATCTAGCTTGTTGAACTTAAAATAGTGCTTTTTTCCGAGGTGAAAGAGTAGAAATATATTGCGTTGACAGATATCATATCCCGGTATGAGACTCTAACATTGTACAATATTTCGCAGATTTAATCCATGTCGGTTTTCAGTAATCCTACAGAAGCGATGTATTGTTATGTTCATCCGAATTGGTAAGTCGTTCACATCCACATCATATACCGCAATTAAGTTATGATCTATTCCTATTGCCGCCGTTCTCTTTCTACAGCCGAAAACTTGTGTGGGAACACGAATGAAAAGTAGAGAGAAATTTCACCAGAAAAAGAGTACATTGGATTACAATAGAAGTAGTATATAGCAGCTTGTTAATGAGAATTAAAAAAGAGTGTCGGGTCGGGTGAACGGACCATTGGTGAAACCACCATAAACTGAACATCTAAATATACAGACTCATCTACCCCAAATTAAAGAATTTTTGGCATAAGAACGTAGGACTGAATCTTGTTTTCATCAGAAAGGGAAACCTTGGGTCCAATTTTTGGTGCCATCAATAAACAAGTACTAGGAAAACCTACCGGTACGTCATTTAGAAATGCTCATATCTTAGTTTATTTTACGAGCTAATAATTTTTAAGCGTTATCATACTTTTCCCTGCATGCAGCAAGAGTTGGGCTTGGGGGTATGGAATATAATCAGATATTTCGTACTGATTTCAAAATCGCACACATTATTCCAAACAGAAAATTAGCCTTACAAAAAAAGATTAAAAAATAAAGCCTTATATTTACCAAAAAAATTCTTCACTTTTTTACGTATGTACTTGAATATTGGTACCTTAGTCGTTGATCTTGAATTATTGTAGTTGAATAAGGTGCATGCAGTCACTTATCAAAATTATCAATCCATTAACATTGCCATATTTAAAAAGGTATCTATGTGATTTCTTGGAAATGGAAAGAGCTGAAAAGTATTGATTTATCATTTCATTGAACCAACAAATAAAGGAATTGATGGAGACTAAGTATATGTTTTTGTACTCAATTATACGATATCCAAAATAACGTTGAAGCTAATTTGTATCAGCTTAATTTTAATATTGGTAACGAGACACCGCTATATATATTGGCTTGATGGGATTTAATTTCAGAATACTTTGTTGATAATGCTACCATAAATAAAAAAATTTCATATGGGTACATACAGCAGAGTTGTGGGAAAATTAACTGCAAGTAACGTAATAAATTAAAACCCCGTTTGCACTCAATGGACTGAAAATTTTGTAATTCAACATACGAGAACCTTTATTCTAGCCACCAGATCACTACTTAACAAAATAACCCGCCTCATTCGCGTCTCAGTTCCAAGTGTCTTTTGCAACTATAGAGAACTAGATTTACATTTGAAAACTACTACTGTCCCTAAGCAATGAAATAATTTCTTAAGCTCGCTTCAATCGTTTATTCGCTCATTTATAATAACATTCCAGCCTGTCCCTAATAAATGCGTATCTTCTTCTCCCTCCTCCAGCCCCATTGCACTTACGTACCTCCTTTCCAAGGTCATGCAATCGCTGATAAACCGTCAGCTCATGAAATATCTCGAAACACGAAAAGTTCTTAATGACCGGCAGCACGGTTTTCGTAGCAACAGGTCCACTGGTGATTTGATGGCATATCTGACCGAAAAGTGGTCAATCTGGCGAAAGCACGATAATTGTACTTGACATTTCTAAGGCAATCGACAGGGTTTGGCATCAGGTTCTTTTGTTGAAAATGCCTGCATTTGGAACAGAAAAGAAAAATCTGGGTAGTAAAACAGCAAAAACGAAAATGTTTTTTTTCTTCTTCTTTGCTTCTAGACCAATTTAAAGTACACGAAAATGGATGGATGCCACCCAATAAATAAACCCCCTGCAGAATATCGAAAGAAAAATTTAACTGCAGATAATAGACAAGCCTCTTAAGTGTATATAGATGTATGTAACTATAAAGTTTCATTAATATTTGCTCTATAATTTTCGTGTGATGAGCATTCAGGCACGAGTAACGACACATTTTGTTATATGTACGAGTATAGACAACGGTAGCTATCCCATTGAACATTAAGAAATCCGAATTTTTTTCCATACACGTTTATTTTCTTAAATTAAGAAATAATATCGAAATACAAACAAAAATAAAATACAAGCTGCTGCGATAATAATGCAAAAAATCAAGTTGGTAAATATTTGCGAATCGGACCCTCGGCATACACATCACAAGATACTCGAACAATAAAATTGTAAAGTTGCCCTCAATTTCTTTAAAAGTTTCAATATTCTTATACCACTTTATCTCTCTTTACCCTTTTCACGATTTCCCTAATTTTTTGTTTGTTTTGTTTTCTGCTGTGCACACATGCATACTCTGCAAGCATATTTCCTTATGGAGAAAGTTAAAAATCCTCTTCTTAGGGATACCTTTATCCGCTTGTTCGGCGCTCCGGTTGTGTACTTTGAACGTTTTTCATTTCGATGCCTCCATCCTGCATATAGCTTGATACTGCCCTTGGCTAGTTACGCTCTGAAAAAGTTGGAATCCATTTGATCTGCGTCCAAAGCAAACATTCGATGCTGCGATAATATAATTTTCTTTTATGATATTTGACAGAATTTTAAGTGAATAGTTAGGTCCTTTCTTCATTCTTTCGTGTTCCGTTTTCCGTATATTGGCAGTGGCAGATACGGAAGAAGCATTTCCATATACACATACCCTTATGATGCTGTCATAGCCAACAAACACAGCGAAAGCACACAAAGACCAAGCATGCTTCCTACGCTTTGAACAAACACCTAAAAAGCTACAATCCTTATTGAAATAGAAAATTGAGAACATCCGTGACGCCAGTATGCCGGAGGGCTTTACGCCAATACCCAATCTAGCGCGCCGGCAACATTGTTTAGATGAGTTCGGATGGTTCTATTAGCGTGGACTTTGAGAGCACAAAAGGTTATAGTCGCCGCTAGAATAAAAACGCAAAAACCTTTTTCAAACCCCTACATATTACAGACATTTAATGGCTATTTGTGTTTGCTTAGTGTCTGTTGTCGTTTTAATCTTGACAATGAAGTTTTAAACTGACCGAGAAAACCTGTAAACCACTTAGGGCTATTGCGGTGCCTTTTTTTTTTCTTTGATTGTAGAAACATACCGGTAGATAGCAAATGGATTTTAAATTGTGTTTGCACACCTCACCACTAAGCCCATCTATGTATCTGCGTACACTTAATCACACATACTCGTGCATATACATATGTATGTATGTGTACGGGTTTGTTAGTTTCAGTCAAAGAATTTATCGTATGTAAACGAATAATTGTTTTTTTTTCTTGCAATGTTTTCGGGTCGGAAATTACGCATAGGTGCTTCAAAACTTTTAAACAGCTGGCCTTGATCCAAATTATTCTTAAACTTTACCTAGCATCTGCCAATTTTTTTAAAAGCATTTTAACGTAAATCTCGACCAGTAGAAGAGGCATAAGAATGTATGAAAGTCCAAGGATGTGACCGAAGCTTTTTCTTTTAACCAACAGATGGGTTAAATATAGTAGCTCTTTGTTCAGCGATAGTTTCCAAAGTTAATTCGATTTGGGCAATTGACTAAACTTTTCCCTCTCATATATACCATATATAGATACTCGTATATACCCGCATCCATGTTTGTGTATATTTGTATATACAATCTTACGCCATTAGGATCTGAGTTGAATTCCGAGTTATCTTCTTAAATACATATGTATGTAGAAGTACCTATACATACAGCGATGCATAAATCAAGATGCCCTAATTGACTGATGGAATCGTAGTCAGAAAAAGAACTAGCTGCTTCACTAAGAAAGGATTCTTTCCAGTTCAACTCATTGGTTTAGATGGTGTTTTGGATACGGAACAGAACTCCTTCTATACATATGTATGTGTTTTACAGGACATCTCAGTCTTTCGCAGAAAGAAAAGTAAAGATTTTGTGATATTTCCCACTATGCCAGTAGCCTAGCATCTAGTACGTGCAGTTTAAGGGTAAGTCAGACATTCACAGAGAAAGCACTCTAACAGAAGATATCACAGGGACAATTAGAGCTTAGCAAAAGCGTAGTGTCCCGTTCCAGACGCCAAGAAGCAGTCTGCAGAATTTATTGTTGAGGTATAACAGGAATGCCCTTATCTTTTAGGGAAGTATACGTTTGATCTGCATGTATCCTAGAGATCATGCAAAATACAGTTGTGCTCATAACAAGCCCAACTATCAATAGAAGACTTAATCGAGGTAATCCTAACGAAGGTGTTATTTAGTTTCAATAAAGTCTAATTCTAAAAGTTGCCTCGTAAGCTTATCGGCGATCTCCTTTTCCATGAGCTCATTGCAATTTGGAGCCCACACAAGATTCAGTGATCTCATCTTTCAGATTACGTTCAGAGAAATCTTGTATTCTCACGCTAACTTGGAAGTTCAGTCAAGTTCACAAAACAGATCCATAAAGCAGATCAAAATTCTAGATTGGTTTTGGGGCCATTCGTGAAGATCCGACTGCACCATTTTCCATCAACCGGAGTAAGACCAAAGTCAGAAGAAAGTTGACGCCAATTATGGAATTCAATTTTGGTGAGGGCTGAAGCTCCTATATATTAGGAGCTAGAAATTAAGGGAATGCTGGTAGAGATCGAGCTTGAGACGAGAAGTACGAGTATTTAGTTTGAAATCAAACACTGATAGGTTGGAATTAACCTTTCGGAGCACACGAGAGATGGGTTCGCTGGAACCAGTTTATCAGTTTAGTTCTGTTTCAAATTGAATTTGCAGGCACTTTTCCAAAAATGCTGACCATCAATCGTTTGTGCTGTATGCGCCTACACACGGCCGGTGTGGTTATTGGCTGGATGGGCGCTGCGTTGTGCGCCATCGGCATTGCCGTATACGCAGTTATCCTGTCAAGTCTAGACGAAATCATCAAGGGCATCACTGATAATCAGCCCTCAAATTCCACCATCAATCCGGAAGCATTGAAAACCGCTGCAGTCATCGTATTATCCATCTATATGACGCTGTCTGTGGTGAATCTGATCTCTTCTGTTTTGCTGATCGCCGGCACTATGAAGAAGCGTCATCTAATTCTGATACCGTGGTTGATCAATGGTGGACTCGGACTACTCGCCAGTCTTTTGAATTGCATAATTTCCGCTGGAAGTCCTTTTGGTGTAGTCGTTGGAATGCTGATTCCTATAGGAATTATCTTGAGTATCCAGTATCTAATATGGACTGCAATTTACTCGCTTTTCCGACATATCCGTTCGGTGAGGGAACAAGAACAGTTGATTCCAAACAAAGCTGGAACAGCTTATCCCTCCTACACTAGGATCTAAAGGGTTATTCCTTGCACTCATCATGACTCTGTATCAATTAAAGTAGCCTTAGATTTCTTAACTTGTAACTCTACTCTACTCTACTCTACTCTACTCTACTCTACTCTACTCTACCACTGTAAATTACAATAAGAAGGTTAGTGTGAAGAAAATAGAATTGTAGGGGCGCAATCCATTCGATCAAAGAGCAGTCGATGAGTGTTAGCTACATCTCTGCGTTTTTCGAGGACATTCAAGTGAATAAGTCATGATAGAATGGTACAATAAAATGGTCATCACAGGGTTGTCCTCGAAGTGCACGTCAAAGAAAGTGACTTTGAATATTTTCCATTCCAAATATATGATCTATGTTTTTCAGAAATTGAACCCATAATTTTCAATTACTGTTACAAGATATGGATAAGGTAACTTAAAATTTATATAAGGGAAAAAATAAATAATTTGAAAATGTTGATTTTTATGAACACGCTTTGTGAGAATTACTGTTCGATATTGATGGAGTCCTCAGGGTTACAAAAGGTGTTGTCGTCTGGGAAGCGTAACGAAAATTGTCATCCCTTAGAAGGGATTGATGACCAACGAAACTGATTTCCTGGGTTTCTGATGGTTGGAGCGACAATCTGCGGTATTCTCTTTATTAAAATTTGTAACGGTAGAGTATTTTCTCGTGACGAAGGTTTTGGGAATCTTCTAATCCCCAGAATATTATTGACATTATAAGAATAACTTTTATTAATAGAACGAATAACTGTTATTAATAGAATGAAGTCGAAGTGCTATTTAGGAAAAGAGATATATGGTATGTGCTAATTTTACTATTGTGTTGTTTAGTTCACTTGTTGACTGGATGGTAGATGGAATGATAAGGCTTTGTTCTGGTTGTCATTACGTTTGATATAATTTGGCTCTTGTTTCAGACTGCACTTGGTCGCTGTTTGATTGATCGTTCTACAAAAACACTTCTATACGTGTTTGTATCGTAACAAAGAAGTCCGTTTTGTTAAGTGTATATTTTCCGTCGAAATAGCTTTTAGGTTTTTGTGTATAGGAGAAAAGGTTTGATCACTATGGTTTTAGTACTGTAGGATTACATGACGGAAAGGATAGATTTATTTCGATACTTGGAGAATTAGAGTATTGAAAATAATTTTTTTGTTTTTATTAGTAAACTTGCAAACTCAGTAGCTCATAAATTTGTTCTCTGGATCTAATTTCTATGAAATGTTGGAATTTTTATTTCTTATTTGTTACGAGTATGTTTGAAAATAGTGCATAACTTTGGTGATATTCTTTATTCTGATGCAGTGAGGCGATTTTGAAATAAATAAATATAATCACTAACTTCATGTTAACGTTGAGTGAATCGAAATGGGGCTTCTTCTGATTCCATTTCACTGTTAAATTCCAGTAGAGACTACAATTATTTTAAATAATTTTGGATATCTTCCTGTTTACAATTAATATATGTGATTATTAAGTTTTCAAATCTGCGTTGCATTAGAAGATTTACTGTCGTCATTTTATTTAAAGTTTCTATTCTCAGCTGAGTTCATCTTACTGTCGTTAGTTTAGTAAACTTCCAGTAATTGCTTAGATTACTGAGTCTAGTCGGGTAATTAGTTCACGTTGAATTCGAATTCGTAGATATGAGAGAGTCAATTTCATTTTGCGGTTCATTGACTTTTATGTCAGGTTTAGAAATAAGTAGGTTCTCTAAAATCGTGATTTTCTTGAATTGTTTTATTGTTCGTTAGCTCTTGACTTTTAATGTTCTGTGTATTGGTTGTCAGTATTATTAATGTCAGAGTGAGTATCTTAAAATTTTCGTTTAGTTTTTCAATAGTAAGTACTGTAACTTCCCAAATTTCTCTGATCTTATGTTTACTAAACCTAGTCATAAGCTGATTTCGTATATTTCCTTTTTTTATTTAGTTTTGTATTATTATCCTCGTAGGCTTGTTTGGTTCTAGTTTTAAATAATGGAAATTTTTTTTCTCTCTACCCAGTAAGTATCATACTTTTAAATATTCGTACTAATCCCTTAACTGAATTTTTCTAAACTTCTTTGTAGATAGATAGAATTGGAATTCACACTAAGTAAACTTGAGAGAGAAGTCTCTGGTTCTATTTTGATTGTATGTAAATGTATGTATATGAATTTGTAATTTTCGGGTTTGAAGCGTACACATTCTACTGGAGAATTTTAGCTTATCTGTTGACGAGATGTTGCATGGAAACTGGTATGATCTCTGGTCAGATATTATTTTGTTGGGTACGTCGTTAGCCCACATGTGCAGCCATAGTGTCTATAGCTTCTAATATAGATGTACTAAACTAGATCGCGAACTCAACTAATACTTTTGAAATCCCTTATACTTCTCACAAATCGCTATAAGTAAATTACCAACATTTGTGCAAATCGGTAAACTGCTATAGTTTGCTAGAATGTCAGCGATTTATACGTAAATGTCCCTATGGATGTGGAATATGGATGAGGTTTTTGTGTAAAATATGAGGGGACGTGACATTCCTGACAATTCACACGTATTCACAGATAGGTTCACACGGATAGCGGAAACCAGTTGAAAATAGTCTCTGGAAAGGCCAAAATCTGGAAAGTTTTCCATCAATGTGAGGTCATCTAAGGCTTCTAATAATACCTAACTACTAGTATTTTGAATCTTTTCGGATTTTTGTGATACTTCATCGTTTGCTTGCCACAGTTATTTCGATTTTCATAAATGAGAACAGTGAGTGATTTTACTGATACCCCTAAAATGATTGTTATTACGGTTATTAGTAATAAGTTTATTTTGTTTACCTGACTCTTATTAAAAAATATTTTATTAATTTTTCTTGAGAAGTTGCATGATTCAGTTTTGTTTATTTCTAAGACAACTTGTAAATGCATTAGTTCATTGGGGATTCCCAAACTATTTTGAGCAAGAGACCCCTTTTCCAAAATGAACTGAGACCTCAGACCCCCATAGCCGAATTACTTTAAAAATCCTATCTCTAGTTTTTTTTTCCTATTGATACAAAATACTTACCAATTTAAAAACTTTGCGATCGGTTAAGTGAGTAAACTTGACATAATTTTCTCATTAAAATTTAACTAAATAAATAGATATAAAATTCAGTAAGTATCAAGAGTAATTAATAATTATTAATACTTCAGTAGGTAATTATTTTTTGGAAAAAAAAACATTAAAATAGTAAAGTAAAAAAAAAATATAAAATTCAGTATGATGGATGAACCTGGTGACTTTCTACCAATCTAGCTAAATCCGGTTCAATATTGGTGAGTTGTAGACCTAAATCTCCGCGTTCGTGGATTTCCAAACGGTTTCTTTGTCTTGTCAAAATGTTTGTAACCACACTGAAGCCTTTTTCGACTAGGTATGATGATGGAAAAGCGATAAGGAATTTTTCAGCAATGTTCCACAATGCAGGATACTATGTTTTAATGTTGCGTTGCCACCAGAACTTCTGATAGCCTTGGTTGAAATTCTGCTTAAGCTCCTCGCCTATGCTGATGGTAATCAACTCTTCTTGTATTATCACATTGGCTTCTTCCATGGGTGAGGAGTTGATGAATTTGTAAATTTAAGAGATCCTCAAGCCTTTTAGTAAAATCCTTGTGTAATGCGTCCAAGTGAGTGACATATGATAAAATCACATTGTCTTGAAGCATTTCTGGTAATTTTGACAAATGCGGAAACTGTGAATATTTTTCTCTGTTTAAATGTTGTATAAAAACGAAGAGTTTACCCACAAAGGCCGATATTATTGATTTTGCTTTAATCAAGTTGAGATCGTTACCCTGCAGCTGCAAATGAACTTTGTTGAATATTCCAAAGATATCAGTCAAATAATAAATAAATATATGTTTTACAATTGTTCAGATTTTCTTTCAAATTCGGATTTTTTCTTGTAAAAACTCCAACAAAGATTCAAAAATCGCTGGAAATCTTGCTAAGCAAGAGGCTCTTGATAGCCAGCGAACTTCAGTGTGCAGATGAAACAGAGTAAAGACTTCGTCGTTTTCCTCACATAGCTGAACAAATAACCGAGGGTTCAAAGAACTACTTCGAATCCTGTTGACAGCATTTATAACATATTATAAAGACTGATGCAATCTAGAACTCAGATTTTTTGCTACTAAATCCTGTCTATGATTGACGCAGTGAATAACCAGTACCTCAGGTAGTTGTCGCTTTAAGTGGGCTATAAAACCACGATGACGACCGACCATAGATGGTGCACCATCAGTCGCAATAGAAACAATGTTCTTCCATGGAATATCTTTGTCGATAAAAAAGCATTCCACGGCCTGAGAAATCGATTCTCCGCTGGTATCAGTCTCTAAATAAGTAGCAAAAAGCAGTTCTTGGCACATATTTTCATCTTTTATATATCGAACATATCCTAACAACAGAGCTTCATTGCCGGGTAATGTAGACTCGTCCATCTGGAGAGAGAATCTGTTGATCTGCAAGAAATTGCATAAAATGTTTTCCAAGTCGCGACCCATCTCGCCTATTCGTCTCTGAAGTCTGAACGGTGTTATTGCTCAAAGGAATTCTCTTAATAATATCATGTGCGAGCGTATGCAATACATTGTTGAGGACCTCCGCAATGGCTGGTAGTAAAGATATATTATAGGACGCTCGTAAACCATCGACATCTTACAGAGATGATGACGCAAACATCGATCTTATGGATGGCCTTTTCTCTAGTTTTTCTTTAAGTGCTTGAAAGAAGGACAATGGCTTACTTTTTTTGTCAGCACGTACTCTTGATAAGTGGTCCTCCATTTTTGAAGGCCTCATGGCATCGTTACTGAATACTTTCTCACATAGGAGACACATCGGGAAGTGTTGATTTGATAGATATGAAATAAATCCAAACTTCAAGTAGTCCAAACTGTATTGTCTGCACATTTTTTTCGTGTCTGCTATCATAAAACTGAACATTTATAATTTTAAGTAAGAAATTTTCTAAAGTAATTTCAAACAATACTTGGAAAAATATTTAAACGTTTTTTTAGTACTTACCCTGTTACTTTTTCATAAACCGCAGAAATATATGGTTACGCTATTAACGCTCGTAGGTAACTAAGGATTTTGTAATTTTTTTTTCAATCACTTTATTTTAATTCACTTTATTTAGCTATGTAATCACTTTGTAATCTCTGAAAATAAATTAGTAGATGAGTGTATTATCACTGATATTCAAATTCCAACGAATTTTAAAACGCAAATGAACTTTCAATCTAAGTGCAAACTTGTTATATAGTAAAATATCAGGAGCATGTTTGGACTTGAACTTGATCATGATTTCGGTCGTGTTAAGTCGCGTATATGCGTCAAATACAGAGCAAGTCAAAACGTGTCTGAAAGACTTGTGCGCTCGAACACATTATCTTGCACGAACTTATAAACGCATATTGACATGCCGAGTTTTTTATCTTATTCGAATTTGTGCACGCTTATAGACTTGTTAAGTTTTTTAGAAGTACAACAATGATACTTCCTACTAAAATATTAGTCTTTCTTATAACAAGTTGGTACACATAACACAATTTATATAGTATCTTGAACGTTTCAAATAAGAACTTGTGCTATTTAATAGTGGTCGATTTATAGACCTCGTCGACCCCCAAAATCAGTTTTCGTTTATGTTGATCACTGAGACACCCATTTCAACCCCAAGGGGTTGACCACTTTGGAAATACTTCGATTTCAGATTTTATAGTCGAATTTTTCGAGTTTTACTTTCAACTAACTAGTTTTGAGATTGTATCTTTAAGACCTGCTAGAAATTGTATTGATCTACGAGTATGATCGGTAATGATAGTTGATTCCCCATCAAATGGATTGGATCTAAAATAATTTTTTGCCTACTATACTACTGAAAGAGGTTCTTTTTCAAATATCAAGAAATTTATTTGACTGGCTTAGCGTCGTTAACAAGTAATTGCTTTCATTGTTCAAAGCCAGTTCTCCATAAACGGTAACTGGACGACATTTTGTTTCTGTACGTTCATCTTTCTTCTTTCGAGTCTTACATACGGCACCTTGGTCTAGCATATATTTACTTGTGCATACATCTCCTACTTATGAACATAGGGACATCAACATGACTTACTGCAACAGAGATATTGTCAACAGTTTTAATACGGTGTTTTATTTTATTGGTGAAGGGTCTGGCTGTATTTCAGAAATATGTCTTCATATTCCCTATTAAGTTTGAAAATTACTTTTTGTCTCCCAAAATGAGATGTAAAGTTCTAAACCTGCATTTTTGAATTTTCATGGTAGCGGTTTTCCTAAAATGTGTGAATTATATGAAGGCGATTTAAGATGTTCGAAAAAAGGTGTTTCTTCAGAATTGGAAGCGTTTATTACAATATCATTATTATGCCAATGATTTCCTTAACACATTCCTTCAAGGATATGCAAATGTTGTGTAAGGTATGTATTGTTAAGAGAAATTTCTGCAGTTTTATTATATATAAGTTATTTTACTACTCCTTTCAAATTTGCTGAGGTAATAACTTCGTCAGATGTAGTAAATGTCTTAATGTGTGCTATGAAAATTGAAAAGTACTGTAACCCGTTACAGTTTTGGCTATGAAAAGGCGGTACGAATCATGGACTAATTGCAGTCTATTGAATAAAGTAGAATAAACAACATTAGTTGGAGTTGCTTTTCATTTACAAACTGGTCATAACCCAGTAGACAGGCTGAACAAAATTTTTCGTCGCTTGGCTCTATTCTCTGAGGAAGACTTTGTTTCGGCAGCTGGATATAATATATTCCACTCACAAGCGTAACACTCGCTTTAAAAATAAATTAAAAATACCTAATAAATGAATAGATAAATAAATAAATTAATTAATTAAGAAATAAACAAATACATAAGTACCTAAAGTAAATACATAAATAAAAAAATAATTTGATAAACAAATAAATAATAGGTAAATTATCAAATTACAAATAAGTTAAAAGCTAACAGTTTTTAATTTGTTTACAAATGGATTGTCAGCAAAATCACAGCGATCAAGGACGCGTTGGTTTAGTGTTTTTTTTTTTCTGTCATAAATCAATTCCACATTCGCTTTATTGTGGACACCCAAATTCGCGTGATATCACGGTAAATCAAGCATTACTTTCAATAACTTATTTTGAGATGTTTGTTTGTTTGTCGTTTTTTAATGCGGCTCATTGCACAAGTTTCCCATTCCTGAAATCCATAAAGCAGAATTACTTGGGAGATAAATTTATTTTAAATTATTTTATTTTTATTCGACAGCGTAGAACATTTTGATTGCTATCGAACTTTTTTTCAAAGTACGAGATGTCAATTTTGTGTATAGATATGATACCTACACTCCCAAATATTAACCGAATGCTCCCAGGCAACGTGCGTACCATGTATTTGTATTTGCCTACTGGGCAGAAAGCAAACTTTTCTTTTCCGAGTGAAAAATATGGCTTGTATTTTTGTTTTCTTTAATTCCATTTTTCACTTATTATAAGATATCACTTATTTCATGACATCGTTAAGATTGCAAATTCATGAGACTGTGTTGAACAAAATAGGCATATGAACTGAACCCTGAGGGACATCTGCATGAAAGTATACTAATTTAGGGACATCACTATTAACGTGTACTTTAAAACAACTATCAAGAAATTGTGGTCAAGATGTACAGGAAAGTTGAAATTAATGATTTGTTGTATGAGACCATTATGCCACATTATGGTGCTTTCAATACCAAGTAGGACAATTCCAGCTGACTTACCTAATGGACGATGCTGGTTGATATGGTTACAGGTTTTGAGAAAGTGATATGATGTACTGTGATAAGGTCTAAAGACAAGTTACTCTTTCGGGTATAGGTTGTTGATTAAGATACGTTTTGATATTTTTTGATTTTTTACTAAGACTGCTTAGTAAACTAATTGGCCCATAACTATCAGTCTTTTGGGGAGGCTTGGCAGGTTTTACAATTGGAATACTTTTAGATAACTTCCATTTACTAGGAAAATATCAAATTTTTACTCAACGGTTTATAGAATCTGATATCTGATTTGGGCAATTGCCTAAGGTATACATTTCTTTATCTAGTCGAGACCTCAAGTTTTACATATTCTTTATATTCCCATTTTATAAAATTTATATGCTTTTCGGTAATAAGTCTGATGATGGTTGGTAATGATTGTTGTGTAACCAATATTCGGCAGTTCTACTGACTAGCAGAATTGTATTATCTCCTAAATTAGTAAACTTGATATGTGAAATAACGCTGGTGGTGATATATTTGCCAGTATCCTCGGTATAGATTTTTATATTTAATAAGTCTTAAAACGTACAACAGTACTTTCACAACAACGCCTTTATTGGAAACTTTCATGATAAATTCATAAACAGCACCTATAATTTAATGCTAAAAATTTGGAATATTTCAAAGCCATAAGTTTATATCAGACCGAAAGCGACCTCGGTTTACCTTTTGTATCTTGCTCGTATTGCACTTTCCTTACTCCCGACATAAGAATTCGCCATAAGACTGGATTATGATCCAAACCCAGTTCATTAAAACACATCGGCTTTATTATTCAATTTGATATTATACATTAGTAATATAATGGTCAAGAATGGAACGGAATTTTGAAAAAGGTCGGAGTAGGAGGCTATAACATGAAAACTGTGAAAGTGAGGCACAAACTGGAGATAATATTTCCCCACGCATTGGCTCTTAAGCAAGCCCAGTCCTTACGCTAGCAATTAAAATCCCCGACAATTACAAAGTCACCATTTAATGTATCTGTTCACATTAAAGATCTTTTCTAAAACTTTTTTTTTTCAATATTAATTCTCTGATTACTCAGTTTTACGGAAATTCTCAAATTTTCTACATGCCGGTAAATCCGGATGCTAAATTGATATCAATAGAAGAATAGCTACACCCCCACCTGTTCTATCGATTCTCTCACATCTATAACATTTGAATTCGGCTGTCGATAAATGTAAGCCTTCCTTCAGACAAGTTTCATTTACAAAAGCAATGCCAACGTTTTTAGTATTTAAAAAATGCATTAATTATGTGATTTTGCAACTATCCATTATTTGGCTATTATTTGACATCATGATACAAAAATTTAGTGGCTAAATGTGTGATAACATTAAAAATCCCTTTTACAAAGAGATAATTTCGTAATCATTTCCACTGCTATCGAGGATAGCTTTTCAGTCGTAAACATTTTGTCGTTGTTCACAGGAATGTTGCCGGAATTGTTGCTTACCGGCTAGGGATGAATTCATTTGATCAAATTTTTCTTCATGCACTTTGTGTACATACATAGCGTTACTTCACTTTTAAAATCGTGAGTGAAAAATTGCCAATTTTCAGCATTTAATTTATCATATTGATCATTGAGTGAAATGTTTCAATAGAAACATAAACAATCTTTATACCAAAAGATTTTTTTTTTATGTAATATGTAGTGTTTTACTTTTCATTATTTTGTTAGGTTGTGAACATCATGACTCCATTTTTGCGACAATCTTATTGGTGGTATATAAAGTTTAACGTGCGAGTATTTTGGGAAATGTATTTCGTTCACATCGTCAGTGTCACATCGACAGCGTTAATTGCGTCAGATGTTTACTAGAAATCAGGTAAAATACATATACGCAAAGTTCCTCTTACTTGAATAATGTATTATTAGATTTCTATAAAATTTAAATTTACAGGGGTTTCATACATGTCTAGGAATTCATCATTTCCAATGATTGATGAAGCACCATCCCTAGTCGCTGGTTCTCCAAATTTAATCGTGGTCGTCGTGCGCTCTAGTATGAACTTCGTGAAGGTCGTTCAGACCTTCTGTCGGGGCAGAAAATATGGATGCTGTGCGGCAACTAATATTGGAAGATTATCATGTGCTTTATCGTGAAATTGAGGCTTACTTGGCCATTAATTCCATTTGCAAATATTTAATATTGCAAAACCACTGCGTAAGGCTTTTCATCAATCCTACTCTTTCTGAGCAGATGGAGAACAACATTTGTCCAGTCCGTCCCTAAGAAAGGCGAATCTTCCTCTCGCTCTTCCTACAGATCCATTGCACCACCGTCCCTTCTTTCCAAGGTCATTGAAACGCTGATAAACCGTCAGCTAATGAAATATCTCGAAACACGAAAACTTCCCAATGACCGGCAATACGGTTTTCGTAGCTACAGGTCCACTGGTGATTTGATGGCATGTCTCACCGAAAAGTGGAATCAAAGCGTACATCAATCTGGTGAAAGCAAGATAGTTGCACTTGATATTTCTAAGGCATTTGACAGAGTTTGGCATCAGGCTCTCTTGTCGAAAATGCGTGCTTTTGGGATCGATAACTCTCTTCTTCAATGGATTAGATATTACCTTTCGGAACGTTCAATTCAAGTTGTCTTGAACAGTTTCAAGTCTGATATTCACAAAACAAATGCTGGTGTGCCCCAGGGATCCGTTCTGTCTCCGAAACTCTTTTTAATTTTCTTTAATGATCTCTTGTCTGCTACTTCTAATCCAATACTCGTATATTCTTTTGCTGATGACAGTACTCTCTGCTTTTCATATTCGTTCCCGGGCTCACGACCCTGCTCTTCGGCTTTGGAACGGGAACGGCAGCGTATGTTAAGTTCATTAAATTTTGATATTAGAATTTAATGCTTCCAAAACACAATGCTGTCTGAGGTCGTTAAAGCGAAATTTAAACATCCAGACATTATCCGTGGATGGCACTTGCATCGTCGAAGCCGATAAACTTTCCATTCTCGGTATGTGTGTCAATGACAAATTACGTTGGAATGACCACATATTCGGTGTGGTTAAAAATGCTGCGAAATGTGTAGGTTTCCTAAAGCGATGTAAGAAATACTTTACCCCCTCTGATCTGGCCACAATATATAAGGCATTTATCCACCCAAAACTGGAGTACAATGCCCACATCTGGTCAGGTGCTCCTAAAACATCTCTGCACCTGCTAGATAAGATCCAAAACCGTGTGATAAAACTCATAGGTGATACTAATATAACTCACACAATATACACCTTCGAACACCGACGTAATGTCTCGTGTCTCACTCTGTTTTATCGCTATTTCCACCATCAGTGCTCCATAGAAATCATCAGTAGCATTCCCCCCCTTCAAACTTTTAACCGTAACACCAGTCTCGCTATGAATGCTCAACAGTATACCCTCAAGCCCACTTTCGGACGTACTCTAAAATATCGTGATTCGTTCCTAAGCCGTACAACTCCCTTATGGAATGCCCTGCCTAGCTCTTTATTTCCTAGTCATTATAACCCTCAACATTTAAAACCAACGTTCACCGGTACCTCTCTTTCCATCCTCCCTAAAGGTACTAAAAAAAATAATCCCTTAAAATTTGCCCGTCAAAAAGATTTCTCTGCGTTTGATACAGAATAATCTTACAGTCGTTCAAAAAAAGACTCGTGTCGATTGGTCCAAAGAAGTGTTGAAAAAATTCGATCGCGGTGCGTCTATAAGATATTGACAGGTGACCAATCATGGATCTATGCACATGAGCCCGAAATTAAACAGCTGTCGACTGTATGGGTCTTTCGAGGCATAATAGTTGCCTGTTTGTTCGGAAAAACCAAACATGTCGCCACCATGCCATTAGAACAACGTAAAACGATCAACTCGAAATGGTACACCACCATTTGTCCTTCGAGAAATAAGAAAAAATAAGCGCCGAACACGGGCCATTCCCCTCCACGATAATTCATTCGAGTTCTCACTGGTCGGCTCAAGCAAGTGATTTTTTAAGCAGTTAAACATCGAATTGATGGGTCATCCGCTGTATAACCCTGATTTGGCACCCAATAACTTATTTTTATTCCCGCACACCAAAAATTAATTGCGAGGTCAAAGTTTTTCGATAGTTAAGGAAGCGATTCATGCGTTTAAAATGCATGTTTTGGAGTTACCTCGTTGGAAGTGGAAAAAGTTCTTTGAAGATTGGTTCAAACGCATGCAAAATTAGCCTTTTTTTTTTTACTTGTTTTCCTCAAAAGTTAAGAACCAAACTATTTTCTTAAGTCCAGCCATTCTTTAAAGTTTTTTTACTCCGGTTTTGCGCAAATGAAGGTCAACATTCCCTCCATGCTTTACAGGAATAATTCTAAAGCTCTGGGTGAGTGAGTAGATTGCTTTACCGATTTCGTTGTAAAACTAATGACACTATTCAGTTTCCTCATGTATAGAACCGCTGGGCCATGAGTGAAGATTAAGATTCATATTTAATGCTCATTGTACCTGGATATTTGTAATTTGGCTACTGCTAAGTAGCAAGAGAAATATGCGGACGACTAGAAAATGGGATGCAAGATGCGACCTTGTGGAATTTAAATGACATACCGTAGAATAATTCTGTTTCGATATGAGATTTGTTTGTGTATTAATTAATAGTCTTTATTGTCCCAGTTGCAACCCTTTTGTTAACTCGGTACCTATATACCTCGAAATAAGCTTCTCACTCTGGAAACATTAAAAAAAAATAAACAATCTGCACTCATGAATAATAACTTTGCATTTCAAGAGTCAAGAAGACAAATGAAGAACATCGGCTTCATACAAGTCTTAAAAGTAGGTACATGAATGGATAGAATTATACATAAGTTGAAGCAAACACTAAACTTGAGTTTGGTAACATTAATTACCAAATGGGTATAATAATACAATGTGCAAAAATCTAAGTGGATACATTCATACATATAGCATGTACGAGTATAAGATTTATGTAAACATTAAAGTATCTATTTAATAACAAAAAGTCACTGGAAGTATAGCTGATTAGTTAAGTTTTAAAGTTGTATGGACAGTATTTAAAAGTTCTGTGCTATTTGTTTTTTTTTTGTTTTTTTTTTTGTTTTTTTTTTTAGGCATACATTTTGACACACTTAATTGACCCCAAGTTCACGTTTTAACTTACATGGAACATTCCTTAGACAAATAAGGTGAATAGAAATCTCTTTTCCTTAGGAACGATGCCATACCGAATCCTGTTGCGACGATCAAGTAGTCGTACATAGTAGAACTTGTTCACCAACAGATCCGAAAGCAGAGTAACTGGAAAAGTCCAACGTTACTAATAATTACAAAAGTTTTGCAAAATTCCCTTAGGACTTCTAGTTTGAAATTTCATGAAGTTAGTTAGGTGCGGTACACACTATAAAAAAACAACTGACTGCTATATACACATGTATAGCGCTATGGAAAGGATACCGTCCGTTACACTGTCCCTCATTGTAAAAGCAGACAGCAAGAGCTGGGTACAGGACATCTCCTCCGTGCCGAAATTAATTCGAAGTGGCGGAGATGCATTCGGTTCACTTACTTTCTCCTACAGTCAGACACACTTACATACGTATACTTATATGTACGTACATCCAAATGTGGAGTATATTAAGTTTTTATATTGAATTGTGTGCGGATTTCATTGCTCATGTGTTTTTGTGTGCTTTTGATTGAAGAAGTGAAAAAACTGCTATCCCGGAACTGCATTGAACTAATAGAAATCAATTTATTTGCTTTTTAGACGTCATTATAGCAGTAATGGTAAAACTATACGAATAAGTAACACTTGTCATAGATACTCTTAACTCGTAGCTTTGTTTCGGAAATGTTTTTTTTCCTGTAAAGAACTCAATTACACCTTTAAGACTGATTTGTTTTATTGTTGAAGATGCGTCCGGTCTTCGTGCTTTTAAAAGTTGTTCAAACCCTTGTTTACGTGTATGGTCTTTTAAATACATATGTATATATCTCATTTGTATCTAGAATCATAACGAAGCAAGTAAAACCAAAACTGCTGAACTGAAAAATGTTCCCGGCACATTAAGATATGTATTTCGCTTTACAAATCAATAAAGAGCGCCAATGGAACAAATTCTTCTACGCAATATTTATAATACATCGTATATACAGACATACATATTTATTTTATATACAGATAGTCTCAGTTTAGGTTCCTGATAGCGGAAGATTCCTGAAGTTATGGCAAATAAAAAATTGTATTTCAGGGGAGGGTCGATTTTCACCTCCCTTCAAGTTATAGACCGCTAAAATGAGGAACCTCTGATTTCGAGTTAAAACTCCTTTAAAGGCCGTAACTTTCTAACAGATTCAGCTTAGGAAACCGTTGTACACATTTTTGAAAGAGAATTTCAGTGTGCATAAAATATTAAAAATTCATCGAGTTCGATGAATGTCAGCCAAAATTTTGGCATTTTAAAGCTAACATTTTGAAAAATCGTTGAACCAATTTTGTCAGAAAAATGCGTTTATCTCGATATTTTCAATCTTTAGGTTAACGTTTTTTACCAAAACTTTTGTCTTCTCTTCATTATCTACGATTTTTGTTTATGACTTTTCCACCTATGAATAACGGAAATTATGGCAAACCACTATTTTATTCAGGCATGTGGGTCACAAAATAAATCAGATATCCCTTTAAATAGTTTTTGTGGTCCTAAATTTTCGAAAAGTTGCTCGTGTCTTTGGATGCACGTTCTAGCGCGTCAGACTGCAAATTAATGTTTGGTAAAATGCTTTTTAGGTCCTCTGCCACTGTATTTATTCTCTCTAGGTTAGGAGATCTAGGTGGCCAAGGAAAAGGACTAAATCGGCCAATCCACCGTCCATTAAATTTTTGAATTAAAAACGAAATTACATTATTGCTACAATGGCAAGGAGCTCCATCATGTTGGAAAACCATTCTTTGCTTCTGAGCAAGAGGAACATTTTCCAGCAGTTCCGGCAACCGGTCTCTCAAAAATTCTAAATAGAATGGTGAATTTAGAACATGTGGAGGTACGAATGGCCCGATTAAAGTACTACCCAAGACATTCATGCTAAACTTTCTGTAAAATTTTATACAGTTAAGAAAAACATCAGCATTTCAACTGAATCTTTACTTTTGAGAAGATATTGTTCGGGTTAAGTGAGGATTAGACACTGCCCAATAGTGGGAATTTCGTTGGTTGGTAATGCCCATTCTCGTAAGCTGGGCTTCATCAGTCCATAATTTTTTTTGAATAAACTGCTTATTCTCATCTTGTTGATGCAGCAGCCATTGGCAAAATTCAATCCTTTTTCGGAAGTCCCCTGGCAAAAGTTTCTGTACGGACGTACAATGAAGAGGGTAAACGCGGTTGGCTTGAAGAACTCTATGGATTGTAGTTCTTGGAGTTTGCAACTGTGCTGCAAGCCTTCTGGTGCTAATAGATGGCTGCATTCTTAAATTTAAAATTCTTTCTCTCTCTGCTGCTGCTGTTATGTTAGACAATCTTCCTCTTCTTAACCCATATGCTGAGCTGACGGTTGAAAGGCGGTGAAAAGTATTGATAAAAGTTAGCCTAGAAGGGATACTCTGTCTAGGATATCGCCGTTGGTACACTAATCCAGCTAACCCTGCATCCCCATTACATAAACCGTAAACGAAAATTATATCGGCGTATTCGTGAATCGAACACTTTTTTTCTTAAACATTTGCTAAACATTTTACTCGTTCACTCTTAATCAGTAGATAAAGTAACATCGGCACATTTCAAAAGTTGTCACCGAATTAAAAAAAATCATTCCACAAAATAGCGGAAAATTTAAATTTACCGTTGGCTTAATTCTCCAACTTTGGTTTTTATTTGAACACACTATTTATTGTGTGACCCATTTGCCTGAATAAAATAGTGAATTGCAATAACTTCCAGTGTTTGTAGGTTTAAAAGTCATACATAAAAATCGTCGATAATGAAGAGAAGACAAAACTTTTGATAAAAACAGTTTACATAAAAGTTGAAAATATCGAGATAAACGCATTTTTCTAACGAAATTGGTCCGACGATTTTTCAAAATGTTAGTTTAAAATGCCATTATTTTGGCTGGCATTCATCAAACTCTTCGAAATTTTAGCATTTTATGCACACTGAAATTCTCTTTCAAAAATGTGCACAACGGTTTCTTAAGCTGAATCTGTTAGAAGGCTACGGCCTTTTAAGAAGTTTTACCTTTAAATCAGAGGTTCCTCACTTTAACGGCCTATAACTTGGTGGGGGGTAAAAATAGACCACTCCTGCAATATAATTTTTTGCTTGCTATAACTTCAGGAATCTTCCGCTATCAGGACAAAAACCTAAGCTGGGACACCCTGTATAGTTATATAATCATGACGCCGCTCGAAATTAGTTGTTGTTTTTTTAAGTTTCATCGTTTTATGTAGGTAGTTCCGATATGGAAAACAGTTCAAGAGAATATTTGGGACATTCAGAATCGGTAGTAATGTACCGAACTCTGTTATTTTAATATTAAAACGTAAATTTTTGAACCCTAATGACCAAATCACTATGTCGCGTACGCGAGTTACGATATGGTTCGCTACATCGGCAACACTTAACGATTCTTGCTTTGGTGGATTGGCAGATGAATGTTTAATGTACCATCATCCAAGAAATCTTTGTTGCTACGCGAATGTCTAAAATCTTTCGATAAGTGTTTTTTTTTTTTGCAAATAAATTGTTACATACCCTTACACATTATTTGTGACGCTTTTTCCTAAGGAAAAATATTGTAAAATTCTAGTTTAGGTTAGTCTGTAGAAGGCATTCAACTAATAAATGTCCTATGAATTGTATTTGCTTGGGGTATTAGTTTTATTTTATTAAAGTAATGTAGGTAACTGTCACAGTCGGTAAGGCGCTTTTATTCGATAATTTCTAGTGAAAAATCAAGGAGCTAAAACAAAAAATTAATCGAAAAAAAAATTGAAGTGCATACATTGAAGGAACATCGATGTGGAGATCTTCAATCCATAAGCAGAACATACTCTACAAGGAAGCGTCAGCGAAGATATGGAGGACCACATGTCTAGCGAATAAAAACGTTATAGCATTCTGAAAATATCAGCCACGTGAATTTTTCTGCAAGGTGAGTCCAATTAATTGCATTTATTCATTGGCTTTCCTATGTCTCCTATTTCCAAAAAAAAAATAAAAAATAAAGTAAAAATTAGTTGTTTACGTAGTGGTTTTATCATAAAAAGAAATAAAATTAATTTTGACAATATAACAAATTAACAAAAATATGCATATTTGTGATCCAGATTTGAGTGTAAGTTTCGATTTGGATAGTGATAGAAAAATTTAAAATTCAAACACGTGTTTTTTGGTTTACTTATCAACGCGTATCTTCGAGTACCAGCAGAGGTATAGTATATAATATGAAGGAAAGGAATATCAAATCAATCTTTGATTGCGGCTGATATCTTTAATTCATTGGAGATGCTATTGGGGAAACTGTGAAAGATTTGCCCACATTTAATGGAAGCCCATAGTTATTTTTCGATTTATTAACCAATATTAAAGAGATCCTTAGTGCCACGTCGCAGTTTAAAGATTCTTTATATTATAGGATTATATTATGTGCTATGTGCTATGCTATGAATAAAGTTTTTGGGCAGGCAAATGAAATACTAAATTTATATGGAACAGCCATAAATAGGAGTTATATTATTTGAAAATTCATTAGTCTGATAAGAGAAATGAGAAAGGTCTCATCCGTGACCTTCATCAATTACGGCAGAATCAAAATAATGTTGAACATTTGTAGTCAAAAGTGATTGACAAATACTATCCGCAATCACAAACCATCATTTTACACCCAAAATTCAATGAACAATACCATTCAAACAATGAGTTGTTCAAATAGATTTCAGCAACCATTTCGATTATAATTCGAATATCCATTACACAAATAGAGAAGTTTCAAATTATAATAACCATAGCAATTAACTTCCCGTAAATAGACCACTTCATCCACCTGAGCCAATGCATACATACGGCGGCAATACTAATCGAAATTCAAACCTTTATTCTTACAATAACAATAGATCCAAAGACTTGCATAATCTTGAGGGTTACGTCTATTATGACAATCACACAAGTATTCAATTATACTCGTATAATAGATGTAAATAATTACAGTTCCAACTTGTTACCATACATTACAATACACAGCTAAAGGGGATAAGGACATGGGGCATGTTTTACGTTGTACAGAAAGTTTAAATTTTTTTTTTCAATATTTTTTTACGAACAAAGTATGTATAAAGTGCGTTCAATTTTAAAATTTCCTTTACAGGATAATGATGCTACTCGTACCAACATAATAAGAAAAAAAACTGTAGCATTTGCAGTTTCGAAGATAATGGTGCAAATGTGCAAAAGAAGCATACTTTTCAGGAGACGCAAAAACTAAAAGCGTATTTTTTGTTACTGAAAAAAGTTCAAAACTTATTTTTAATTAATATTTTTTAATTTTGTTATTCATTAAACAAATAAAAAAATAAAAATAATGAATTCAATGAACATAAACAGCCATATCTTAGAACGGAACTAAGGAGATTGGTGGCACTAGGATCCGTGGGTTGCGAGGTAGCACGGCGCAGCACGCCGTTCGTGGTCACATGCTCTATTTTGACTTAAATTTTAAATCACTTCCAGAGGTCATAAAAAGGTGCGGTTTGTCGCATTCAGTTCCATATTAAGTCTACATATATTAAAAGAATTGGAAAAAACAAATAATTTTGCGATTAATTCAGAGACCCTTAAACATTTCAACACTCCATGTTATGTACAACGTATCAACACTACATACATTTCAACATATGATGGACAATATTCTTGCCGGAGCACACCCAAAATCTCAAAAGCGTCTTCGAAAAACTTCAAAGGATAATGGGCAAAAATGTATGGGAGCTGGCCTCTCAGCAGCCATGAATGATTTGGTTATGAAATGTTGTGTTTTAATCAAAAGATACTGTAAAATAAATACTACCACCAATATCAATCAGTGAATGAAATAAAATACAATATTGTAGACTTCTCTACATATATTTCTTTATTTTAAAAATATATGTTTTACGGTATTTCCTCTTTGTTTACTTTATTTTTTGTGTACGATTACACATATATTTTTTGTTGCTGAGTATTAACTCAAGATACATGAATACTACATTAAAATCATAGTTTTTCAGTAATGCTTTGTGCACTATTTTCCAAAGTAGGAACGACTATAGCGATTATGAATTTGTGTGTGCACGCTATGGTGTATGCTGGTTTGTAACGATGAATCTGTATGTTGTGTGTTTTTCTCATTCGTGCTCTATGATTGCACTCAATTTTCCTGCTGGTAACAAAATGCTTTCTTCTTGATTTTGTGCCCAGCATAAGTACCACACAACGCTCATTACGTGTACGCAGCAACCCACAGAGCGCCTTCCGCTTAGGCAACTGCAATAATAATGAGCGATGGCTTGTTAGAAACTCCTTTATTATGTACGAATAATAGGTTCTTGATCTAACATGTCTTGATTGTATCAACACACGTAGTAACCAAAAGTCTTGCTCTTCAAGATAATCATCGAGACCTACCATTTCTTGTTCTCTGTATACTTCCATACTGTGTAAGCCTTGTCTGACCTGTTCATCATAATATTTTGCTTCGAGCCAACATGATCTGATAAGTGCCAAGGGCAAAGAGGATTAGATCTTCTTCTGTTATATTAGAAAAATCATGAAACTGGTCGCCACTCAGTCTTAAAACGTCGGCTATTTACATTGAATCCAATAACGTAGTCCGCAAGGTTATTTGGTAGATTCATGCGGTCATTAATAATATTTATGAACGTAGCTGCATGTGCGCTGTCTTGTACAGGCTCCTGGAATACATTAATAAATACTGCAGCAATTTGAAATCTTCGAACATGTGATTTAATGCACGATTGAATTTATCTTGCCTAAGCAGTTTGAAGTTACGTTTGAATCGTTCGTGGTCTGCACCACGGTCTTTTGTCTCTGGCATAAAAGCAGAGTAAACGAATTCCCTTAAATCTGCTAAAACGTCTCTAAATCCACGGCCGAGGAACGTACCGTCTTTGCTCAATAACATTCTTTACAATATAGTCGCATCCGATTCTCTTTTCTGTAAATGTAAGTCCCATCCATTATTGTAACTGCTTTTTTTCATCCATTGTTGAATGAGTTCCTAATGCATTAGGAACGTAGAGATGGCTTTCAGCGACCCTCTCCTAAGCACGAACTCTCTATACAAGTTTTCTCTGGCTTTTTTCAAATGCCTCTCTAATGTCCTCCTGATCATAGCACAAAGAGTGTCACTATTCGTTGCTTTCACCATTTCGTAACTTCATTAAATATATAGCCAGACTGGTTCTGAAGTTAGATGCACGAGGGTTTTCTGAAAAGTTTCCGACTGCAACGTAAAGATAGCGGCACTCGTCAATAAAAGCTAGTGAATGCTAGTTGTGCATCTTTTGACAGATACTTGCCGAAGTTTCAGTTATTTTGGACGCGCAGTTTGACAGTAGTTAACAGCCGTTTGAGTGAGTCGATGTGAGTATTTTTTTGTGAAAATGAAAAAATTGAGTATCGAGCTGTTATAAAATTCTTGTTTTTGAATGGCAATACGCCTACGCAAATCAAAAATTAGTTGGACTCTGTGTATGGGGACTCTGCAAAATAATTTACCACAGTGAAATTTTGGGCAGCTGAATTCAAACGTGGCCGTAAGAGCTTGGGAGATGATGAACTTTCAGGACGTCCAAAAACTGCAACCACTGACGATAACATTGCTGAAGTTTACCAAATGGTGTTAGACGACCGCCGAGTTAAAGTGGGAGAGATAGTAGAGGTTATGAAAATGTCCAAAGAACGTGTTTGTTATATATTAAATCAAGATTTAAGCATGAGAAAGCTGTCCGCGCGTTGGGTGCCGCGTTTGCTTACGTTAGACCAAAAACGTGTTCGAATGAACATTTCCAACGCTCTGTTGGCGCAGTTTAGGCGCAATAAATCCGAGTTTTTTACTGTAGATGAAACTTGGATACACCATTATACGCTCCAAAAAAGCAAAAACTGTTTTTTTCGGCTGGGAAAGTGATGGCGACTGTTTTTTGGGATAGTTCGAGTAGAGGAGTTATCTTAATCGATTATCTTCAAAAAGGAAAAACCATTAGAAGAGCATACTATGCATCATTACTTGCCAAGCTGAAGGCAGAAATTGCGTAAAAACGGCCACATTTGCAGAAAAAGAAAATCCTGTTTCTCCAAGACAGCGCGCCGTCTAACACCTCAGCGGTTGCCTTGGCGAAAATCCATGAATTACGGTTTGAACTGCTTAACCATCCGCCTTATTCACCAGATCTAGTCCCAAGCGACTTCCTTTTGTTCCCTCATCTAAAAACTGCGCTCGGAGGACAGAGATTTTCGTCAAATGAGGAGGCAATCACCTTCGTGAACAATTATTTTGCAGAGAAAAACTCCAAGTACTATTTGGACGAGTTAGAGTGATGGGGAGACTATGTAGAAAAATAAAAAAGATATTTTGAGAAAAAATGTCTTGTATCATTGTTCGGTCGGAAACTTTTCAGAAAACCCTCGTATAAGCTACATCAAATTTAGTTATTGTAGTTTATAATAATTGTAATAAAGGATTTCTTTTGAATGTGAAATATATCTAAGTACGTGATTTCGTTTTTGTGCATTGGAGTTTCTGTGATGTGAAACTTAGGTTTCATTGGTTTCCTATCACATTTTATCTCCTGACATTTTTTACAATTGTTAATGATTAACTGTATTTATTCATGACGTTCAGAAAAATATATTTTGTCCTTAAGTGTGTAATACGTTTCGATAATGCCGCTGTGCATTGATTCCCTGGTACGGTAGATAGAGATTTGTTTGTGTGACTCCTCCTCGGTTTGGATTTCGGTAGCCCTCTGTGAACACTTAATAAAATTGACGCTTCTATCATGTGAAAATAGCTGTATAATTACTTATTGGACTATGTTGTAGTGATGATCCTCAACTTCTGAATATAAACCTTATAAATCTAATTAACACATCTCCAATTTTATTTACTCCTTCAGTGGGTTTAGGGATATCTTTATCTTTTTGTTAACATTGTAAGTTAATATTAGTTGCGTTTTGTACTTGTTGATGATTTTTTCTTTAATACCTATGTGATCTACAAAAATTGTTGTTCCTCGACAGAATGCATGGTGTCTGTTAATTCCATGTTTGATTCCGCATTGTTGCTTTCCTTAATCTTGGGTGTATTTTCCGATTAGGAAGCCTGCAACTTTGTTGTCTTTCCCTTTTCGATATTCTCTACCGCAGCTATATTTTTACAGTTGTAATAACCATCTCTGGTTTCGCTGCCATAATTACTTACCTTAATATCTACTATGTATAGTAAATACTTAATAGATGCATGATCGGTTATGATCCTAAATTTGTTTCCGTAGAGATATGACCGGAAATAATTAACTGAATACGATCGACAAAAAATCTTTATCTGTGACACAATAATTCTTTTCGTGGTTATTTAGAGTTCTTGACACAAAGAGAACCGGGTGTCCATTTTCTAATAGAAGTTCACTAATGGTGTGCTTGTTTGCATCCATTATCAAGACAAATGGCTTGTCCTATTCCGCGAATTTTAAGATATGATGCGCCGTAATAAAGTCTCTTAAGTTTTCAAATTCCGATATATGTATATTGTAGGCTATGTTTATTTAATCCTCTTTTTTTAGGTATGTATTTTATCATAGGATATGCTATTTACCTTAGAATAAACTTTTATAGATTCATGATAGTATTCTGTCATATCTAGAAATTCCTTAAGTTGATTTTCAGTTTTGGGTAAGCTTAAATTTTCAATATCTCTAATTTTTTTGGGGTTTGGATTTATCCCTTCTTTGCATAAAATGTGTCCAAAGAATTCAGTATCATGTTTCATAACCGCATTTGCAGGCTTGGCTTTTTAAATCTTGCGATTTCTTAAGTATTTTATCCATGTAGAGAATATTAAATTATCATCTACATACACAACGCAAATATTGTTTATATATTGTATTCGCGGAGGATATTTTTCATTATCCCTTGAAACGTGGCAGGTGCGTTCTTAAGTCCGGACGGTGTCTTGACAAAGTAGTTTTTTAAATATCCTACTCTGCTACCAGAATTTGATGATAGCCCTTAGCTAAATCTAAGGTGCTAAAATATTGAGCTTAGCCCAATTTCTCCAAAATACCATCTATTTTTGGAAGGTGGTGTTTGTCATCTAATGTTACCTGATCTAATTTTCTATAGTCTACTACAATTCTATAGTTTTGGTCTCCAGAATTATCTTTGTTTTTTAAAATACTATAATAGGTGAACTGTATCGACTATTACTTTTCCTAATAATACCCTGCTTTTCCATTTTTTCTACAGTACGTTCTCGATTAACGCATCTCCTCGATTTTCGCAACAGCTGAATTTACATCATTGTTGACGCAGTAATCGCAGCTTTTCAAATAATTTTGACTCGATAACTGAAACTTTTGTTTTTATAGATCTTTATTTACTCTGGTTCTTGGCTATGTTTGCGTTTTGAATTTCCCTTTTATCAAGGCAGTTGCTTTACCGCTACTTTTGAGTGCCTTTAACTGATGGTACGATGAAGTTGTATGAATGTATCTATTCAATGCAAGATTTTGTTGTTAATTTAATGAATTTTGTTTAGTGATCAGTCGCTTGTGTGTTTCGAAAAATGGGTATTACAAAAAAAATTGTGAATCTATCAATTAGAAATAAAAGTGAAATTTTAGAAAAAATTAACAAAGGAGCTTCAATTAAATCAATATGTCGCGAGTATAATGTTCATAAATCTACAGTAAGCAGAATAAAATGAAAAGAGGATGCAATAAGAAAGTTTCTAATGCTGAATGTGGACCCGGAAAGAGAATTACATTCTTAAGGTGGAAAAAGTTTTGTACAAGTGGTTCCAAAATCAAAGAAAGCTAAATGTGCCAATTTCCAACGAGGTCCTAAAAACAAACGCGTGCTCATTGCATGAAAAAATTAAGGAGAGGCCAAGATCTTTTAATGACAAAATTTAGGAAACAAAACGGAATTTGCCTGTTGAAAATTTGTGGAGAAGAACTTTCAAGCAAACTGCAGCTTGTAGATCCTTTGTTGATTAAATTTAAGGAAAAAGTCAGAGAGCTCGATTTGACTCCCCATCAAATTTATAACGCCGATGAGTCCGGGTTATTCTACCTACTTCTGCCCAACAAAACCCTTGTAGGTTTTAAGGAATCGTCAGCTCCTGGCCGAAAGACAGCAAAGAAAGAATCACGTTTCTCGCCGGCACTAACACTTCGGGTTTGCACAAAGTTAAGCTATTCGTCATCGGCAAATCTGTAAAGGCACGATTTTTTTAAAAATTTTGACCACATGCCCGTTATATACAAGGCAAATAAAAATGCTTGGATGAACAATGGTTCCACTCGACATTTGTGCATGAGGTAACAAAATTTCACCGGCCACAGCTAGGTCTTTTTTTCAAACGTTTTTTGTTTCTTTTAGGTAAGATTCTTTCCAAGTTCCAAAGGACTTCCAACAAAGGCGCTATTACTTTTGGATAACGCTTCTTGCCATCCAGAAGATGGCGAGTTAAAAAGTGATGCCGGCATGATCGTTGCCATGTGTTTTCCTGCAAATTGTACTGCTATCCTTCAGCCAATAGACCGAACGTTAAAAAAAGTCTATAGGCGTTTTTAGTTGGATGTGAGGGATCAGACCTTGAAATAAAAATTAAGGCATTCAATCTCCAAAATGCAATTTGCCTCCTATCTAACGCATGGGATGGATTGCAGGCAGATTCAGTCAAAAAATGCTGAAATGTGTTGGTGACTTCTCATAGTGATTGGGAAGATGAATATGAGCTACCTTTGATCACAGTTAGAGCTCAAATTATCAGTAAACACGAGGTCGTAGAATCCATATCAACTCTCTTCAATGATATTTCCGGCAGCGAATCCATTACGAATGCAAATATAAATAATTGGGTACGCGAAACCATTTATAACAATGACGAAAACTATGAAGATAATGAATCAGTTGAAAGATCAAGTGAAAGTGGTCCGGGGTTGAGATTCCTGCTCCCAAAATAAAGGCTGAGACTGCAATACAAGCTTTCAACACAGCAATTCGCCTCCATACAACAAATTTTAAGTCTTCAAAATTGCGAGAAATGGCGATTTTAAAAAATCTAACTAACCAAAAAATCCAAATAAAAATGTCCAATTTTTTCAAAAGAAAATAATACCACATGTATAGAGAACTGTGCATATTTTTATCTAAATTAATTAACTTCCTTCTGTTTTGTTTCTTATTAGAATTATAGTAGATTGAATAAAAATTTGTTGCATTAAATACGAGTACATATGTAAGTGTTAGTTTTCTAATTTTCCCTTTTCATCTCGGATTGAGCCTAAAAAAATTTACTCGGTTATTGCAACAACCTCGGTCATTACAACTGCCCTCGTTTTAATTACGAGTAGTTGCGATAATCGAGAATGCACCTTGTTTTCGGACTTCCGCCTCATGCTTTGATGGATATCTATATATTGTAGTTTCGGGTTAATTTGTTCGTCTGTTGTGGTTTTTATTTCATGAACGATGAACCACGAACAGTGTTTACCAATTGAATATTAAATTGAATTGAATAGTTTTCATTTTTATAAAATTTTCTGCGATCTTTTTATATAATTCTTGTGGTATTCTATTTGGATTTAGTAGTCTACAACTCTGTACCAAACAAAGCTACAAAATTATTGCTTTCTATAGTTATTTGGGTTAATATTTTTTTTTTCTAATTGATAAAAAACTCGCGGGAGTAACATATGCAAGTGCAACGCATAGTTCAGGGTCAGTCCCCTCAAGGCTCCAAGAATTGGGTCACCAACAACGACAGTCATTTCCCTTACATCAGCAGACGAGAGCAAAACCAATATAGTTGATTTATCAATACTAGCATATAAAAGGGAAGAATCAGTTAAAGCTACGGGACCAGTATTTCGGTTATAGCCAGTGATCACAGCAACGCTAAAGATGGCGGGTCATCATTAGTTAATTATACATAAATTTAATATTACCATATAACTAAATAAAAGGTTCGTTGACGTTATATCGAACTTACCTTGTGTAAAAAGCACGAACTCGAAATTTGCAATCGGAAATATCGCTTCAGTGTTGAGATGGCAGATAAACTATTGTTACCTCAAATTTATAATGCATTGAGTTCTTTGCACTAAGTAGAGTAGAAATTTACTCATTTCGTTTTCATTAAAATTTAATTAGGTTAAATTACTTCGCAAACAATGTGTTTTAATAAATATATTAAAGAAAATCATACGTATATATAGTTCAAAACTACTAATTATATTCGCAAGGAAACCATTGTTTTTTTTTTTTTTGTACAAAGTACTGGTCCATTTTACCCTTTGTAAGTTCATTTTAATGGAATCGTTTGGTCTTTCGAAGAAAGATGTGTAAGCGCTTCAATAATAAAAAGCCTACCAGGATCCATTACGTAACGCCGAATATCTGTTGCCTGATGCGAACGGACATTCACAGAGGTAGTGCTCCGCGGTGTCGTCATCACTTTCACAGCAAGCATTGCTGGATGTTGTATCACTTATGCCCAGCTCACTTAAGTACTTAGTAAAAGTGTAGTGACCCGTTACAACGCCCGTAAGCAATCTGCAGACTTTCCTGCAGAGGGACAGCATCTGGGCCGGTTACTTCCTGCCTATAACCAGGGGAGTCATGTCATCTACAGCTATGATCATATAAAACCAACTGCCTTAATCGAGAACGCAGGCAGACCCAACGTAGGTGCAGGTCTTGAAAAACTCTCCTTTGAACCATGCTCGACAAATTCATCAATGATTTCATTTCCGTGATCTCATTGCGACCTAGGACCCAAAGAAACTTCAATGTATTAAGCCGACTGCGTTCAGGGATGTCTTGCATCCTTGAATCAGCTTGGAAGTCGTAAGAGGTTTCAGCGAGGCTCTAAACGCAGCTTAACTGTCACTACAGATGCAAATGCTTCGCCCCCTCCATCTATTCTTCGCAATATATAGTAGTTCGTTGCCATCAGGATTGCGTATATCTCCGCTTTGAAGACAGACGCAAGTTTTCATAGAAAGTCACAAGCGCCGCACTTTATATCTGTTTTGGAGCTGTTCGCGCAAAGCCGACTGCATTGTCTGTCTGGCTCAGATTCTGCTCGCAACCAGTCTTAGGCACTGAGGAAATCGATTTCATATTTTTTCCGCAGCAGGTGTTCTGGTGTCATTGCATCAGACGTCATGTCCATAAGACCAGCGTCATAAGACAGTCGGTGCGCAAAATCATTAGCTCTAGTGCATGTTGTACCAAAACCACTTCTTGAGATGACTTTGAGAGTGCAGTCCATGATATGAATATCTAGCGGAGGGAGATTAATCAATACATCTAGATAGGAGTCAGTCGTGCTAAGGAAAGCCGCCATGCAGCCAAGACAAACCGTTCTCTGCAGACTGGTTAAAGGAGCAATTTTCGTGAGAGCTTGTTCCGGACAATCAGCGCACAAGATGGTCCCTTCGCGGTGGAGGCCCCATGTCTTGCCGCTAGCTCTTTTGTACTACTATGAAGCCGGCAGCGCTTTCCATTTCATTACTCATTCGGAGTAAATACATTACACCATAACCTACCATATAGCTTCCAACCTAAGGCTAAAACCAAAACAAATTCTCAATTGTCAAATGTCTAAGCGCGCAAAAGTAGATAGTAGGCCTGCTTCGCTTTGCAGTTGTGTTTACGATATGTACGATACAAAGCTGACGCGAAGCTTGAAGTAACATTATAATTTGCACCATATGTATAGTATGTTTGATTTGATTCTACTCGATATGTCAAAGCAAGCACGCGCGACATTGTGAATTGGGTGTAATTCGCACAGTTTGTTGTTGAAATTTAAAACGTTTGGCTAATATTCAATAATGCATTTTGAAATAGAGTAGTTATGAAAGTCAGTATCTGGAATAGAGTAGTTTTTGAATGCTACATATTTGGAATAGATGCATTTTGAAATTTGCGGTTGGGAATTTTTGAAAAAAAAAACAAACATTTTTTCAATATGGTTTAATACTAGTTAATGAACAAACCTAAAGCAAACAATACCAATACAATAAAAATAGCAAAAATAGAAAATATTAGCGATGGAAAAAATTTAATTATAATAGGCATATCTAATTCATGAAATTCACAAACAGTATCTTTTTCCTCATGAGTATGATTCATTTCTAAAATGTCTTTGTAAAATGTAAGCGAATTGAGTGCTTTCCAGTCACCCCGAAATGTTTAGATAGTAAGTTATTAACGTCATTCAGCTTTGCATCTTTTATTTTGATTCCTTTTGGTAGTCTTTTCGGAGCCATGGAAGAAAAATGTTTACCTCCTTTTGTATTTGGTTTAGATGTTGTAGAATGTTTCACCGTGCACACCAATTACGTTATTTTTACCTATCTTTAAAATGAACATTTTTGACGCGTGGAATTTGACATGCCAAGCAGAGGAGTTTCGTGAACTTTAGGACTTCTTGTTTAAAATCCAAAACGGGATATTCATCAGCTCCCGAATTTATTCTAGTGCATTTTCTTCAGCAGCCACAATCGTTTCTCTTGCCTTAACTTTTTTTTTCTATTTGTGCAAACAATTTATCCGGGGGAATGTAGGAGTGACCAGGAATTGAGAAAATCAATTCCATTATTTGCACATGACGGGGTGCTAGAGCTGACACATACCTACATATCATAATGGAGTTTTTAATTTGCCCTCTACATCCATCAGCAACGAGACGAATCGTTCTTATGCCTCGAATGTTTGTTTCACAAAGGTGGTGGAACGCTGCAGACGTAGCTTCGTTGGAGCCTTTGGGTCTGTTATTTTCAGCCCAATGATGTAAGAACACATTTTCTTTGTCAAGGGATAAGTGAGAATATCCTGCAATAAGGCCAAAAGATGCAAATATGTCTTCCGATTATAATACGCTGCTTGATCTGAAACTTTAGGTTGTGTCATATTTTTTTGGCAATCGAATGACATTTCTTCACTTAGAAAGTCGAAAAATACTTTTCCTCTTAGCTTATGGATCCTTAATTAAGTCATTAATCCAACCTTATTTACATTCATTTTTTCAATTATCAAAGGTCGAGTGAACATCTAATGAAAGGGTTGAAAACCATCTGAAAATATAGTAGCACGATTTAACTGTGTTGAACTGATGACTTTGATTAAGCCCCTTCCACACCCTATTAATCGAAAGCTCTAAGGGAAAGTATTGTCGTTTTGCCGTCCAACTACGATAATAATGTACTTCGACAGTTTTGTACTGCTGGATGAAATTTAGGATCAGTTGCTTTAATTCCGCCAGTTTAAAATTTTTCGATCACCTCCGCGATTTTCTGTTGGATCTGCATCCGTTTTGAAGTACCACCCTGTGTTTCCCCGAGTATATTCCAAAATATTTTCTGGAAAACTTTGAAAATCTCTTTGGACCTAGATCGAACAGTATAAGTAAAAGAAAATTGTTTTCTTGTGCGACCCTTCAAATTTCTGTTAGTGCAGTGGAGCTTCTTGGAAATATAGAGCTTAAAATAAATGCATCCTGGGAAAGTTTTGACTTTTACTGATTGCGTAAGAGCCATTTGAAATATATAGTGAATCGCATTCGGCATTAATAACAACTACCTCTATGATTGCAAGTTCAGACTGTCAAGAAAGATTTCAACATTTACCGTTACACTTTAGGTAGCATACATTTTCTATTTTCAGCATTTACTTTTCTCCTGCGCAGATACACTGTAAGAACATCTGATTCGGTGGATTCCATGTTGTAGTATACTTTTTGCCCACAACGAATTACAACCGCACTCAACAAATAAAGGAAACACTCTAGTTAAGACCTTATAACAAAGTCTAACATTTGCCATTGATGGCGTATACACAGAGTATATAGCAGGTGGACGATTATCTGCTGGTCCATGAAGTTTATGCAGCAGTGGTTTGTAAAAACCCCAAGCCTATAAGCTAGCGTTCAGTGATGACACCTATGAGTTAGAAAGATGTTTGATATTTCCCATTTAGATAGATCAGACTCTTAGAGCGATTCAGATCCAGTTTTGGCCAGATTTGTTTGGTCGCTAAACATATTGACCCAACATTCCATCTGTTCTTCTAATAGCATCCAGCTTCAGTTGTAGTTTGCCCGTAGCAATTGGTATAACGAGGATACCTTTTTCAGGTAGTATAGATAGAGTGGTTTCAATTTTGGTGAGTTCGTCGGCCCTAAAATTCCGTGCAATATCTTTGTGGCCCCGCACCCAAAACATGTGGACGTTGAACTGCTCAAATATCTCCCTGAGAGATGATCTGCAGGCGAGGGCGCTTTGAGAATTTCGTGAGACTGAATCTATGGATTCGATAGTGGCGGATATTCTTTGCAGATAACACGTTTCTCTTCAGCCAGGACAGGATTTTCTAATCGCTAAAATTTCCGCTTGGAACACGCTACAATGATTTGGAAGGTGGAAAGAGGGGCTTAGGTTAAGCTTACCTGAGAGAACACCACCACCAATCCCGCTATCAGTCGGGGAGCCATCTGTGTAGAATTGAATTGACTTGTCGTACATGAAAGCATCTTCTTCCCAGAAAAATATTTCGCTGTATTGGAAAAGACTAAGCTGGTACCGTTGACTAAGGGCAGGTCTACGATAGGAATTTTGTATTTCCTGGAAAGAGGATAAGATCTGTTTTATTGATGTTTACTTTCAGTCCACAGCAATGCGCCCAACGGGTTAATCGCTCGCGAGGAATGCGTTCTAGGTAAGGACGGGGAGTCTGAAAAAAGCCAACTCTCTTGTGCTTTATGTGGAACACGGGACACACCGCAAACTATCGGGGTTGTCCCAAATTCCAATACATAAAAAGAGTAAATCTGGCTCGGCAGCAGAAAGTGGAAATTAAACATCCACTCGTGCCGGCACAAACACCAGCCGTTACTCCGCACGTTAACTACGCCCAAATGGGGCAGGTAGGGGAAATACGGTACAACAAGCAGAGGTAGCTTCTCAGGCCCCAGCGCCTAGAGCACAGGAATCTGTACCTGACATGCTGGCTATCTTGCTCTCTACTCAGGGGTAGATGGCTTAGCTTCAGAGTCAAATACAGGAACAGGCTAAGCGGGTAGATCAAATATACGGGCTTCTGCCAGGACTAACGCACCTCCAGTCGTAATGGGTACGCAGATGGCGGAGCAAACCCTGAAGGTCCTTGCAGTGAATATTAGTTCACTGATTAGGTTCGAACGAAGAGCCGCACTGTTTAAGTTGCTCAAAGACCAAGCCCCTGATGTGCTTTTGATTAGCGAAACTAAACTTACCAAAAAACACAAAAAGAGGCACAGAAGATATGAAATACTACAAAGAAACTGACATAATTCCATTCAAGGAGGAGGTGTTGCGATCTTTGTCAAAAAAGGACTGCGTTTCAAAAGACTATATAGTCGTGTGGTACGTAGGTTTCGGGTGCTGGAAGCATGCGTCAAGGGTCATGAAGGCGGTTGTACATGGTGTCTGTCTATGCACCTGATTCAATCCACCTTATTCATCTCAGAACTCGAGACACTTTTCCGTTTCCTGAGGCTGGAATTGGAAGACAACTATTTTATTATCGGCGGAGATTTCAACGCCAAACATAGTGATTGGGGATTTAATATACCAAATACTAGAGGGAACCTACTATTAAATTGGTGGAGTCAGCATTCGGCCTCAAAGTGACGGATAGCCCTTCGTTTCCCAGACACGGGTCCTATTTGGATCTCCTGGTGTTCGACTCACGAATACAACTGACGTGCACTAACCAACAAACTACAAACTGTCTACAAACTTTCGTGTATGACAGTGACCATTGCGGTCTCAGCACCGAAATAACTGTTCACAACGAAACTGCGGAATTGGAAGAGTTTGTTCAAAGGTATTCCTACAATTATAGTAGGGTGCGTTGGACACACTTCTCAAGAATACTGACGAGAGCACTCTCCTTGAATTCGCTCTACCCACCGTCCAATAGAAATCTGTCAAACGAGGAGGTTGACAGATATCTAAGACTAATGGACGAGACAATCAAACGAACTATAGACAAAACGATACCACGGTATCAACACAGTGACAACGAAGACTTATTCCGCAAAGCAACTATTGACGCACTGCACCGACATAAAAGTAGACTGCTGTCAAGACTAAAAACCTTGTACAGACAGTTTACTGACAGACATAACCCGGAGATCATGACATTGAAGTCGTCGATTAAAAACCTCCAAATATTAATAAAGGAAAATTACAGAAGTTCTGTAAGTTTGTATTGGAACAATAGAATTCGGGCTGTGAACACCACCAACCCGAATATGTTCCCGCAAATAAATAAAATATTCCGGAGAAATAATCAAAACGACCTTCCATGTCTCAAAATCGCCCGAACGACGAACAACGAACAAATACTTGTTGAGGCAGTTGCTGATGACAACTTCTTTGTGATCGAGGATCCGCAGGAGAAGGCAGAGTCTATAGGAGCGACTTTCCAGGAAGTGTACAAGGCGAATGACATCATTGGCCCGAACCACGACCTGGAAAGTCGAGTCCTTGTGCACAATTCCTGCCTTCAAAATGAAATTGTGAATTGGCTATTGGAGAGCTCGGGTTTTACCCAGTTCAGTGACGACAATATGACAAATAACGTCATCACCAACGAAAGGGTAGTACCACCGTTCATTTCAAAGGAAGAGCTGCAAACGATCTTCGAATCATTTAGAAGTAAGAAATCAGTGGGAACTGATGAAATACCGAATAGTGTGCTTCGACATCTCCCACTAGAAGCGGTGGACATTTACCTTTTGCCCAATCACCGTTAGCTTTTCTTATTGGTGCCGAGTCAGATGCAATGACACCAGATATCATGCTGTGGAAAAAGTGAAAAATTGACTTTCTCTGTGCTTACTATTGATTTAGGCCGGAATCGGAGAAATACTTATTGTTAAGAATCGGTGGAGGAGCGAAGCATCTGCATCTGTAGCGACAGCTAAGCTGAGCTTAGAAACTTGCAACACCCTCCTACGACTTAGAACTTATTGTATTGCTCGGAAAGACTACATTGAACGCAGCAGGAAGACTACATTCACTGAGTTTTAACTGAGTCACAAGTTACAATGGGATCACGGGATATATTCTATACGTATATGCGTACCTATGTAAGGTTACCCTGTATTATTCTGGCACTAATTCCTAAGCTATTAACAAACGAAATAAAAGCTGTCAAAAAGTAGAAAGAAAGGAAAGCAGGCGATGACCGATCACCAAAGAAGACAGTTCAAATTACCTTTTTCGCTTATTAAGGGGGTAAAGGCCTCATAATTGACCCCAAAATCGATTTTTTGTTCACCTTTTTAATATAGACTCAATATGGAACTGAATGCAGTAAGCCACACCTTTCTACGACCCTCAGAAGCGGTTTAAAATTTCAGCCAAAGTGAGAGAGCAACGCGTGGGACCACGAACGACGTGCTGCACCGTGCTACATTGTAGACAACTGACCGACCCTATTGCCTCCAATCTCCTTAGTTCCATTCCAAGATGTGGCTGTTTTTCTTCAGTGAGTTTAAATTAGAAGAAAAAAAACTAAAACGCTCTGTAAAACGCTTATTTTGTATTTGCTTAAAATGATACGCTTTATATTTATAAAATGGTCTAAAATATGTGCTTGCGAACGGTTCGAACGGTGCAGCCGTTTCTGAAATAATAGCTCACTTGTCTTCCATAAGAAATATATGTAAACGCCCCTCAGGTCCTTACCCCATTAGATATCAATTAAAATCAGGTGTTTCAATCCAATTTTTTCCATCATTTTTAAATTCAAAACCGCTCGATTTTCACATATATATACATGTACGCTGAACATGACTAAATAGCCAGACATCACGTTTAGGACACTAGATCTCTAAAAAACATTTCTTCTTCTGTACCTTCCGCCTCATTTCATTTCTCTTGGTTATTTGTGTCCACAACGAACTGTCCTCACATTCATAATAGTAAACTCTTAGAACTACATATTCATTGTGTTCATGTAGTATCAACCAATGTAGCGATCTTCAACGTCCTCATCGAAACGATCAAAGTGCTGGATCAATAAAAACTTTATTTAGTTCGTTTTAAGTTTTGTGGACTAAAATATTTAATAAAACGTAAAACAAATCAGTTTACGAGGTTTGTCTGAAAAGTTTCCGGAAAGATAGTGGCACTCGTCAATAAAAGCCAATGAATGCTAGTTGTACATCTTTTGACAGCTACTTACCGAAGTTTCAGTCATTTTGGACGTGCAGTTTTTTGTTGACAGTCGATGTGAGTGTTTTTTGTGAAAATGGAAAAAATTGAGTATCGAGCTGTCGTTTTTGAAAGGCAATACTGTATATGGGGACTCTGCACCAACATTTACCACAGTGAAATTTTGGGACTGCAAAGGGCGATCCGGCTCCAAAAAAGCAAAAACTGTTTTTTCGGCTGGGAAAGTGATGGCGACTGTTTTTTGGGATAGTAAAGGAGTTATCTTAATCCATTATCTTCAAAAAGGAAAAACCATTACAGGAGCATACTACGCGTCATTACTTGCCAAGCTGAAGGTAGAAATTGCGGAAAAACGGCCACATTTGCAGAAAAAGAAAATTCTGTTTCACCAAGACAATGCGCCGTCTCACACCTCAGCGGTTGCCATGGCGAAAATCCATGAATTACGGTTTGAACTGCTTGACCATCCGCCTTATTGACCAGAGAAATCAGATTGGACATAGCCAATATACGCAGGCTAAAAAGTAATCACTTTTCTGCGTACGTCCACGTCTGTAAGTACCGACCAGCTGTTTTGGCACTTAGCGAAACACAGGTAGATCCCCGCCCACACCTCTCAGACCACCCTGATCCGAAGCTACCTGGCTACGAACTAGTGCCACTATTCTTTCCCCATCGCGGTCTCGCCATTTATGTGCGTAGTGATGTAGCTTACCAAATTCCACCACAATGTAGTCCCTGTTCCAATCCGGAATTCAATTTCATGTGGCTAAAATTCCATCTCCGTAAGCAAATTATCCACTACTGCTTTATTTACAGACAGCAACTCGACCTTTCACGAGTTCGATGCGCTGTCTGACTCCATTCAAAGAATTGTATCCCTGTATCCTCATACTGAAATCGTGAGTACGGGCGATTTCAATATACACAATTCTGGTTGGCTTCGACATTCTGGGCAGACAACACCAGAAGAACGGTGTGTTGAGATCTTCGCCGCCGAAAATAATTTAACTCAGCTTGTAAATGAGCTAGAGCTAGAGCTAGAGCTAGAACTCAGCTAGAGAAAAGATCCCTAAAATAACCGTATGGCAATACGAGAAAGCCAACTGGAGCGGCCTTAACAGCTTCTTTAGGAATTTTAACTGATCGTTATGTTTCCTCGATAACGACGTGGATGCCGCTGCTGACATGATCACAGAAACTATTCTCTTTGGAATAAGATGCTTTATCCCTAATCGGATGAAGAGTATCAAAACAAAAGAGCTGTAAAGAGGCTGTCAGGGCTAGAGAACTGTTCTTTCGGTCCTACAAGACCAACCCGACAGAGGAAAACCGAAAAAAGTTCAAACGAGCCAGAAATGACTGCAACGTCTTTCTCAAGCGTGTGAAATTTCTATACGACCAAAAACTGAAGCACAAAATACTGCAATGTCCCAAAGGCAGTAACAATTTTTGGTCATTCGTCAAAAACATTAGAAATTCTGCCTCATCCTCCATCCCAACGCTCATTTACAATGACATTCCAGCTGTCAGCTCTTTGGACAAGGCCAATCTGCTTGCTGCACACTTTGCGACTAGCTCAACACTCCCAGATTATGCTTTGTCCCCGCCTACACTTGAGTGCGTCGAATCTACAATGGGACGAATCTACTTTCGCACTCGTGTAGTAGCAGGAGTACTTAAAGATCTCAACATACGTAAATCCGCTGGTCCAGATGGTATATCTCCCGTTCTTCTGAAGAGGTGTTCTTCCACGCTGGCAAAACCACTGCGTAAGCTTTTTCATCAGTCCTACTCTTTCGGACTCTTTCCGAGCAGATGGAAAACAGCATTTGTTCAGCCCGTCCCTAAAAAAGGCGAATCTTCTTCTCTATCCTCCTACAGACCCATTGCACCTATGTCCCTTCTTTCCAAGGTCATGGAAACGCTGATAAACCGTCAGCTCGTGAAATATCTCGAAACACGAAAACTTCTCAATGACCAGCAATATGGTTTTCGTAGCAACAGGTCCACTGGTGATTTGATGGCATGTCTCACCGAAAAGTGGAACCAAAGCGTACATCAATCTGGCGAAAGCAAGATAGTTGCACTTGATATTTCTAAGGCATTTGACAGAGTTTGGCATCAGGCTCTCTTGTCGAAAATGCGTTCTCTTGGAACCGATGACTCTCTTCTTCTATGGATTAGAAATTACCTTTCGGAACGTTCAATTCAAGTTGTCTTGGACGGTTTCAAGTCTGATATTCACAAAATAAATGCTGGTGTGCCCCAGGGCTCCGTTCTGTCTCCGACACTCTTTTTAATTTTCATCAATGATCTCTTGTCTGCTACTTCTAATCCAATTTATTACTTTGCTGATGACAGCACTCTCTACTTCTCATATTCGTTCCCGGACTCACGCCCCTGCTCTTCGACTGTAGAACTGGAACGGCAGCGTATGTTAAGCTCATTAAATTCCGATATTAACAGCATAACCAACTGGGGAAATATCAACCGAGTAGAATTTAATGCTTCCAAAACTCAATGCTGTTTGCTGTCATTCAAGCGAAATTCAAATACCCTGCCATTATCCATGAATGGCACTTGCATCGTCGAAACCGATAAACTTTCCATTCTCGGTAAGCGTGTCAGTGACAACTTACGTTGGAATGACCACATATTCGATGTAGCCAAAAATGCTGCGAAATGTCTAGGTTTCCTCAAGCGATGTAAGAAATATTTTACCCCCCTCTGATCTGGCCACAATATATAAGGCATTCATCCGCTCAAAATTGGAGTACAATGCCCATATCTTTTCAGGTGCTCCCCAAGCCTCTCAGCACCTGCTGGATAGGATTCAAAACCGTGCGATAAAACTCATTGGTGATACTAATATCACTCACACAATATACTCCCTCGAACACCGACGTAATGTCTCGTGTCTCACTCTGTTTTATCGCTATTTCCACCATCAGTGCTCCATAGAAATCATCAGTAGCATTCCGCCCCTTCAAACTTTTAACCGTAACACCAGTCTCGCTATGAATGCTCAACAGTATACCCTCAAGCCCACTTTCGGACGTACTCTAAAATATCGTGATTCTTTCCTAAGCCGTACAACTCGCTTATGGAATGCCCTGCCGATTTCTGTGTTTCCTGGTCGTTATAAGTTACAAACATTTAAAAACAATGTACATCGGTACCTGTCTTTTCTTCCTCCCTAAATTTCCATCGCCCGCGCTGTGTACGAACATTTTAAGGGTACTAAAACCCCTTGAACGCGCGCTCATTATAAAAAAAATAAATAAAAAATCTTGCCACAGGCGACTTCTTTTTGCTCATTCATCTAAAAACTGCGCTCGGAGCACAGAGATTTTCGTCAAATGAAGAGGCAATCACCTTCATGAACAATTATTTTGCAGAAATGGGAGCATCGCTGGGAGAAGTGTCAAGAATTACAAGGGGACTATGTAGAAAAATAAAAAAAAAATGAGAAAAAACGTCTTGTATCATTGTTCGGACAACCATCGTATATCAAAAAAGGTTTTTTTTTTCATTTTTAGGTTAAAATCGCTCGAATTCAGATTAGAGGCGCCAAAAATATTCTGAAAGGTATTTTCTGATTTCTGGTTTAAAAGTTTGTCGGCCTGCGTAGTGTATTGGCGGTGAATGGAAGTAAACTATTCCATTGCCGAGATGGAATTGACATTGTCGCTTCATCCTGCCTGGTAGAAGGCCTTGCGCCAAACCATAGTAAACTCAAGTTTATCAAATTGTAATAGTTACTTTAAGTACAATTTCTTTTAAATAAAGTTTTCAATACTACTAAATCCTGCCAATTAAAGGGAAAAAGAATTAGAAGCAAATTAGTCATTTGCAAGCTCTTGAGGTGAAATATGATTTAAGGAACAAACGAATATTATTTTGAAAGCGAAGTTAAAGCTGGATGAGGTCACGATTGAACAACAGAGAAATAGCTCTTATACATAACATTTGTAGATACATATAGAACACAAGCCACGCAGTAAACTTCACATACAAGTACATATTTTACATATCTTATTTTGTAAGAATGTATACATTTTACTTAAAAGCCAATACGATTTCCTGTTTTCCGTTAGAAAAAAGTCAACAGTAGCTACCAAAAACACTAAAATACTCTTTGAAGACTAGAAAAATCTTTAAATAGGCATTCAAGGATAATAGCGCTTATCCATCCTGTGGAGTTCAGAAAATTACTAATTTCGCAGTATTTTATTCCAGAGATCCCTGATAATTCCTTGAAAAAGTATTTGTCAAGTGTGCGAAGCCTTGTGCAGTGCTAAAGTCGGGCAGTCACAGAGAAAGTGGAATAGCGTTTCCTTTTTATGTGAGTTCTTACAACTACGGCGGTGGGGGCTGAAAAGAATGCCTAACTTGACAGCGTATGAGATAATTGGCCAGTGACCTCTGCGAATTGCTTTGATTCATGCTGTCTCGGTGCGAGTTCTCTTGATTAAGTCATTCGTCCTATTGTTATTGTAGGCGGGCCATATCTGTCTAGATATGGTACACTGGTACAGGTTTGTACACTGTTCCAACTAGAGTTGGCAATAGAGAAAAAGTGTTGGAGAATTCTACCCTTGATAAGTCGTATCGGGGAGTAAACTGAAGATTGAGCCACAACTGGCTGACGCGTCGGCTCTCTCATTCCCCTTTATGTTACTTTGGCCGGGAACCCAGAGAAGAGTAATATTAAACCAAGCGCTTACCTTCCTGATAATTTCCTTGCACTGTTCTTCTATTATAGTTTAGAGGACGAAGTATGTGAGTGGTGCGGTTTGGTGGCCGCCTGGCTGTCAATAAAGATTCCTATGTTTTTTAAGGTAATGGAGCTGAGGCTAAGTATCTTGTAGGCCTCTCTAATCGCTAGTACCTCCACTTGGAAAAAATATTGTATTATCTCCAAAACCTCAGGATTTGTCTGCAGAAGATTGCTCTAAATGAGTTGATTACACTATTTTGAGTTCAAAATATAATTTATTATTATATTATTATGAAAAAATTAAAAACAAAACAAAATATAACAATTTGAAGTTTTATATATTCAAGGTTAGGTACATTTTCTTGACATTTTTCGAGAGACTGTCTAGACTTTTTGGAATATTACCGGAATAACTACAGCATTCCTTCTAGGCCTATATTCGTTCCGGCATCTTTGGACCAGTAATCTGTTTTGTTATCGTCTACGAGTATTTACTACTTGTTGTGTTGGTAGCTTATAAGTGTTGTCATCTTTGAAGGTCGACAATACCTCCAACTTATACAGTTGATCTATGATAAGGAACTGAGTGTTGTCATCACGACTTTGTCGGTGTGACCTCTTTACCATTTTTTGTACACTTGCATGTAGCGAGCCCAATCGCTGGAGCTGAGCTGCGGCGTATTGCCCCAGTATGCCGTATCTCAAGTGAGACTGCACAAAACTAAAGTAGCATTGCTCTAAGATGCCTACTGGACACCGGCATTTAAGATGGAAAAGTCCAAAAAGGGTTAGAGCACTCTCCCCGAATTCGCTCTACCCACCGTCCAACAGAAATCTGTCAATTTAATTTAATTTAATTTAATTTAATTTTTAATTTTGGTGGGGGCGAAAGCCCCCATTTATTCGGCTTAATACAAGCTATAACTTAAAATTAAACTTAAACTAAAACTTATAACTAAGGTTGGTTATTGTGGTGAAGGAGAACCGATTTGAGGTAGGAAGTGGTGCGGTGGAAGTCAAAGACGCTAGGGTTTGAATTAATTTTTCGTAGCATGCGGGAGATTGGTTCGTTCGCGCCATAGGTGGTGTGGTGGGTTGGGAGATAGAAGAGACGAGGGGTACGTAGATTACGAGGGTTAGAGTTGAGGAAAATAGAATTGTGAAGGGACGTGCATTCAACCTGACCTGAAAGAAGTCGATGAATGAAGAGAAAGTCGGCTGCATCTCTGCGTTCCTCAAGGGTGTTTAGGTTAATAAGGTTGAGACGGTTTTGATAGGGGGGCAGAGTAAAAGAATCATCCCAGGGCAAACCTCGAAGAGCAAATCGAAGAAAACGGCGCTGGATGCTTTCGATTCTCGAGATATGAACGCGATGATATGGGGACCATACTTGACTGGCGTACTCTAGGAGGGGACGAACAAAGGTAATATAGAGGGACCTGGTCACGTATGGGTTGGTGAATTCTTTGGACCATCGTTTTACAAAACCTAGTGCAGAGTTGGCTTTAAGGATTATCCCATCCATATGCAAACGGAAGTTGAGCTCCCTATCACACAAAATGCCGAGGTCGCGAAGAGATTCAACGGAGGAGATAGGTTGGTTGTGGAGAAGGTAGAGTCGGGGAGGAGATTTGAGCCGCTTATGTGAAAAGGTGATGGATTGGCATTTGGTGATATTAAGTTCCAAACAATTTTTGAGGCACCAGATCGAAAAACTATCAAGGTCTTGTTGAAGAAGGAAGGAGTCATGGGGAGAGGAAATGGTTTTGAAAAATTTGATATCGTCGGCGTAAAGGGAGACGGACGAGTATTTGATGATCCTATCGAGATCATTTATGGTCAAACGAGGAGATTGACAGGTATCTTAGATTAATGGACAAGACAATTAAACGAACAATGGACAAAACGATACCTCGGTATCAACACACTGACGACGAAGACTTATTCCGCAACGCAACTATTGACGCACTGCACCGACATAAAAGTAGACTGCTGTCAAGACTATAAACCTTGGACAGACAGTTTACTGACAGACATAACCCGGAGATCATGACATTGAAGTCGTCGATTAAAAACCTCCAAACATTAATAAAGAAAAATTACAGAAGTTCTGTAAATTTGTATTGGAACAATAAAATTCGGGCTGTGAACACCACCAACCCGAATATGTTCCCGCAAATAAATAAAATATTCCGCAGAAATAATCAAAACGACCTTCCATGTCTCAAAATCGCCCGAACGATGAACAACGAACAAATACTTGTAGCAGCAGGTATCGATCCAAATGAGGCCGTTGATGATGACAACTTCTTTGTGATCGAGGATCCGCAGGAGAAGGCAGAGGCTATAGGAGCGACTTTCCAGGAAGTGTGCAAGGCGAATGACATCATTGGCCCGAACCACGACCTGGAGAGTCGAGTCCTTGTGCACAATTCCTGCCTTCGAAATGAAATTGCGAATTGGCGATTCGAGAGCTCAGGTTTCACCCAGTTCAGTGACGAGAATATGGCAAATAATGTCATCACCAACGAAAGAATATTACCACCGTTCATTTCGAAGGAAGAGCTCCAAACGATCTTCGAATCACTTAGAAGTAAGAAATCAGTGGGAACCGATGAAATACCGAACATTGTGCTTCGACATCTCCCACTAGAAGCGGTGGACATTTATACCACCCTGTTTAATAATGCAATGAATAATGCACATTATCCAGCGCATTGGAAAACTGCGGTGGTACATCCCATTCCCAAAAGGAATAAAGATACTTCCAATCCGGCGAATCTCCGCTCGATTAGTCTTCTTCCCAACATCAGTAAGGTTTTCGAGAAGGTGATCAATAGAGTCCTGACTAGGTGGGTTGAGGACAAACATATAGTTCCGGATAATCAATTCGGTTTCAAGGCGGGGCATGATATCATTCATGCTGCGTCTAAACTAGTTTCTGATATCCAATGGAACAAAGGCAAGAAACAGTGCACTGGTGCCTGCCTGATTGACTTGGAAAAGGCCTTCGATACCGTATGGTTAGAGGGACTCTTCTTCAAGTTAGACAGGTTGGGCATTAGTAAACCACTGCTGTATATTCTTTTTAATATGCTCTCCAGTAGACAGTTCATCGTGAAGAATGGCGATGTGACTTCTGCTGGAACATTTAAGATTGAAAACGGTCTGCAACAGGCTGCGGTATATTCGCCGGTCCTATTCAGCATTTACACAAATGATCTGATAGGTTCACTTCACCATACCATAGCGTACGCAGACGACTTAATCACGTACAGATCGGGTCCAAAGATTGAGGCCATTGATATACTTTTACAACGTGACTTCGACAAAATTAAGCGATATTGCGACGACTAGAAGTTGAAAATCAACTTTCAGAAGTCGGAAACCATTCTGTTTAGGACGCCTTTGTCTGGGGCCTCTAGGGATACTAGAAAGAATTGGCGAAAGTTCACTATCGTCGGACAACATGAACAGCCACTTGCTTGTCGAAATGTAGTCAAATACCTTGGGATCTGGCTAGATCAATATCTATATTTTAACAAACATATAGATGTTGCTCTGGCCAGAGCCAGAGGTGCTTTTGCCCTTACAAAGAGACTGTTTTATAACAGCCAACTCGATGCGAGGGTGAAGGTGATCTGCTACATGGCCCTTATCAGGCCCATGCTTGTATTTGGATGTCCTGTGTGGTTCAACGTTAGAGCAAGTTTATTGGAAAAGATTCGGGTGTTTGAGAGGGCTGGTCTTAGGACTTGTCTTCGCTTATACAGAACACCAGAATCTGAGTACATAAAATTCTATCGTAATGAGGTCTTATACAATACGGCGAACCTAATAAGAGTGGACAATTTCGTCATTAAGATGACTCGAAGGCACATTGCAAGAGCAATGACCTCATCGAACAACCTGATCTCTGGGGCTTACTACCCTAATTATATGTATCACGAGAGAGTTCGCTTTGAAGCGTTCCTCTACCTAGATAGTAAAGGTCTGATCCAGGATAGATTGGCGGTGCCGCTAATCCTCCACGTCGCTCGAACAGCTGCGGACAGGCGACTCAACTACGACGGACACGTCGCACACGGCAGTGCGGAGCGTCTCCGATTCAGTAGAGCGGTAGGGAGTCGCGACATGAGAGGATGCTTCGTCGTCGAATTCCTCCAATACTTGGTAGCTTCATGTGAAGCAAAGTGGGTCGCCTAATTTTTTTTTTTTTGCCATGGCCGGCTTACATAGTTTTAAGTTTTAAGTAGGAGTAAGTTAGACCTAAGAAAAAAAAAATATATAAAAACAAAAACAAAAAAATTAATAAAAATAAAAAATTATAAAAAAGAAAAAAACATATATTGTATATACATGCATATATCTATATATTAGCCATATATATATCATGTATGTATATATAATGTATTAGATGTAAGTAGGTTAAATAGATTAAGATTTATTTTTAGGTAGTCTGTAAGATTTTAGTTTTAAGTTTTTATACTATTAAAAAAAAATGTCCATTTACTAAGTTTCTGCATAAAATTTATTTTCTTAGTTTTAGTTTCAATGAATGTAAAAATAAATATAGACTGTAAGATACGTCGAAAGACATAGTTTAAGCGCTAGGTTTAACTTAGAGTGCCCGCATGGGGCCAGTAAGTTAGAATAACATAATTTTAAGTTAATTAAGCTAATTTTTAAGCGTTTTTTTTTCTTGCAAGTAAGAGTAAATTAAGTAATATAAATAAAAATGCATAAAAAAAACTGAAAATCCGAAAGGGGCTATACTTATACATATGTAGAGACATTAACCAAGATCGTCGAACAATCGTCATCTGCTTGAAGAAATTGATGACTATTTACTTTATTTAAGCAGTTATTGTTATACATTTTTATTTTTATTTTATGTTCTAATATATGCGGAGGAATTATGTGCATTGCTTTTGTTTCATTTGCGTTTATTGTTTGTTTATTGTTATTATTGTTCCATCCCATCATTTACGGAATGTGAACTTGGAAATTATTATTTAAACTTCATTTAGGTATCGTGTAATCAGTTATGGTCCGGTCAAGAGCTTCACTATGACCTTAAGGTTTCGGGGAGTAGAATTAAGATATTCTTAGTCTGATAGCACTACGCGATTCGATGTTTTTGACGTGCATGTCCAGGGATAGTATATGGACTAGCACGGTGAGATCTTGTGTCGGGCATTATCGTAGCACACCTGTGGTCCCAATAGCAGCTGTTCGGAGGAGTATCTAAGTTTTGTGATATTGTGGGCTTTGTCTAAGGCGGGCCACCAGACGAGCGATCCATAAGTAAGATTGGCATGAACTACAGCAAAGGTCTTGCTGGTCTCTCTCCTTCCTTCTAGGTTAGCTTCTAGTTGAGCTTCCTCTCAAGGATGAGGCCAAAGTACCCTGCCCTGCAGGATAGAATAATTGCTTAATACGGATTAACGCCCAAGCGCTTAGCTTAGTCAGAGCCCCCTCTGTGAGTTCACTAATCGCTGAGGGGAACATCCCTGTTACTAAAATAACCACGTCGTCCGCGTACGCCACTGCCTTGATTCCAATGTTATCGGAGTCAAGATATTTTTGATGGCCAGGAGCCATAGAACAGGCGAGATAACTCCACCCTGCGGGGTACCTTTGTATACGGATTTGTTCATGAGGCTGTTCCTCAATTGTAACTGAATGATTATAGTTTTTAGCTGTTTCCGTGGACTTACCTTGAAGGAAAGCATGTTAGCTCTTCGATAGGGTAGAGCTGTGAAGGGAGTCCCGGATATGCATGTCCAGGACACTTTCTAGGATTTTAATTATGAAGGTTGTAAAGTCAACGCTTCTAAAATCATTGGCCGGCTCATGATATCTTTTGCCGATTTTATGGATGAAAACGACTCGAACTCATCTCTACGTCGGCGGGATGTGGTTTAGTCGAAAGGAGCTACGATAAATGGCCGTTAACCAGGGCAGTTTCTTCTCCAAGTTCTCTTGGAGTCACCCAAAAACGCAGAAGAAAATATTGTGCGTTTTGTAATCATAAAACTCACACCGAAATATATGCCCTGCAGTATTACGTGTTCATATATGAAAGACATTAAAAAAAAAGCAAATACTTTAACCTAAAAATGTAAGCTTCAACAACAAAAATATTACAAGCTTTGTCAGTACAATAAAGATTTTTAAAAACAATGTACAGTGTGGGCCAATTTCGACTGATTGTTTTAGAAATGTTTAACATTTGTAGGGTTCTTTTTATTTCCTATTACAAGGAGTTTTCTGAAAATTAATATCCTAATAAATAAAGGGTTTTTTTAAAAGTCGCGATTAGATGTCTTTTTTAAAATAAAACATCTAAATACTTAGATTTTTTCTAGTGCTTTTATTTGTATAATAAATATGGCTCTTAACAATTATGTGTAAAAAATTACATCGCTTAAATGTCCACCACGAGCTGGTCTACAGGCTTTCATATGAACATCAAAATTTTCGAGGACTCACTCAGCAATTTTCCAATGTTGTTTTTCAGCTATGCAATTGTGGTTGGCTTATCCACATAAACTTTACTTTTTAAAAGATCCCAAAGAAAGTAATCTCATGCTGTCAAATCACATGATCTGTATGGCTAGTTTTTGTCACTATTACGTGTAATTAATCGACCTGGAAACTTAGACCCCAATAGCTCAATGTTTACACGTGTTGTGTGACTCGTAGCTCCATTCTGTTGAAAACAAAGATAGTCTGTGTTTATTTCTTCAATTTGAGACCACAAAAAATCTTCAATCATGGAGAGAGCTATCTCCATTGACAGTAACAGCTCTTTCATTTGCATCTTCGAAGAAAAATGAACCAATGATTCTACTTACTCGTAACAGTACATTTTTGTGTATGTAATGATTTTTCTAAAATTATTCTTTTCTTCCTCCCAGATGTGACAATTTTGTTTGTTGAAAAATCCATCCAATGTGATGATTTTGCGTGAAAAATTGGCATGATATTCTAATAACCAATTAATGAAGTTTTGCGCCAAACAGTCCATGTAGAAATGCCCAAAGCCTGAGAACGTCGGAATATCGATCTAGAAGGTTCTTCAGCCACAACAGCAATGTTCTCAAACCTTTTTCGATCCTCTACAGAATCAGTTTCTTCAAATTTTTACTGTAATCTTTGAAAACTACAAGAATAGTACGATATATTTTTTTTAATGGTCGACCATTTTCAAAATAAGTTTGAATAACTTGAATGCTTTGTTCTAGCGTGTAATCCTTGTTTAAAATTGTGTATGTTGTACATGTCAAAGATGACATAACAGAAAGTAGCGTTCACTACTGACATCTAGGCGTGACATTTTAAAGACCCCTTAGAAGCATATCTATTGGAAGAACGGGTGTAAACAATATAAGGAACTACAATATGTCACCCGCTTTGAAGAGCGGGGTCCGATATTTGATCTGCCGCGGCTGAATGTTCATCGGCCTGTTTGCAGAATGTCAACAGCGATCCATCTATACCTACTCGTCGACGCATGTGTGCTTTTGAAGTTATAGATAAAATGTAATTGGTTAAAGAATTATTACCACGGGATGCATAACAATTCCTTCAATATGCAGATAGATTGGAACACCTAGCCACAGATGATACCAACTTTTTAAATAATCAAACTTAAAGTGGCGAAGCATATTTCCATATAAAAGGATTTGTAAATAAAAAAAACTTACGAATTCAGGGAACAGAGAATCCGAGAACATTTCATCAACGTCAATTACAGCCTGTTCGATACAATATTTTAGATCTAATTATGGCCGACATAATCACCGGTTAATATTTTTTATAAGATAATTTTGAACATCCACAAAACATCACTGCGGTGCTGTACTGGTGTAACATATGGTTTCAGGAGGATGCAACCACAACACACACTGCGGGCGCGGAGACTGAGATTTACCAAAAGACACCGCTTAGCCCACGCATTCCAAAAATTTGGGGTCACCTGACTTAACTTTGTGCAGCTTCTTAGAGGAACGAATTTAAATTAACAAATCCATAATAAAATTAGGAGTTTAGGCTAAATGTTCGTATAGAAATGTTCCAAAATGCAAAAAGCTTCAGAAAGAGCCATTCATTGAAATGGAATGGATTATATTTCACACATAAATCAAAATTTCAGATTTCTTTTAACAAATTACACTTTGAGGTTAAAATAAAAGTTATAATAAAAAATTCAGCATCATTCAGTCCAATTGTAGAACTCGGCATGTACAATTTTACAAGCAAACAATTTTACAGAACAGACAAAAAATATTAACTTCTCTACGATACTGCAAAACCGCACAATTAGTAGTCTGAGCTTTAAATTCATATATCGCTGGACAATAAAACATAGAATTATCCTTAATCATAGATCTTGAGTCTAGTTCCCACCTGTAAAACCATAACTTTTTATTCTGATATTTTACGACGGCAAGCTTTCTATCGAATGAAATTCGAATACGTAGACTTCAAAGTTGAGTTCGCTCATCTTTTCGGTGAGGCTTCTTACATGGGGGTTGTGCCTGTGTTGTTACTACACACTATCTGGCAAACAGCTGTTCGACGCCATTAGGGGGTTTATGTTCATCGACAATACACGACCTTGTTCCAAGAGTTTGTCGTGCTGATACTCTTCCTTTCTATCCCACATCGTATTCCAGGCCCCGGGATTAAATTTCTGCGCATGCACATTTTATAAAAACGTTCAACAGAACATTATGACAGTTGAAAGCTCTGCTATAAGTTCAACAAAGTTTTTTGTTATCCTGCAGATTGCAATTCTCACTTTTGCTTACTTGGAAAACTAGTGCCATTGCTCTCTTCGTTCCATTCAGCACGACGCGGTTCCAATATTCTACGGTGATATCATTCTTAAGTTCTGGAGAGATTAAAAGAGGCCATTCTCGTTTAGATGCATCCTCAAGAGTCACAGATGAGAGCGAACCTTATATTGCACTTTAATGATTTGTTTGTGAATGTGGTTTATACAGTTAAAGCTGAACACAAAGTTAAACTTTTTATAAATTTAAACCTGTACAAAGACCCTGGCAAATTTGTGCATGGTGACACGATATACGAGTACGTATACTCGTACATACACTCAAATATTAAAGGTTAGTTGGTGGCCGTAAATCCCATAGCTCATTTATGGGGGCACAAGACCACATGCGATATCATCATAGATCCCACGTAGTTTTCATTGTCCTGTGTCAAGCGAAAAATTGAGCACATCATTATTTATCCCTCTCTGTTGGAGCACTGATTGTTGAGAAGGTTTTGGGTTTATTGATTCGTGTATATGTGCGGTTAAGCCCAGAGCCATCAGGATATGTTGTAACAATTTAACAGCACATTCCAATATATGTAATATATATATTGATGTGCACACAAGTGTGTACCTACAATGAACGTGGACTGAGACGTTAAGTGAATTTGCGTTCGTTGACATTTGCATAGGTTTAGGTTTATAACTTTATAACATACGAGTATATGGTTAAACCGAAATATTGTGTACTTGGAAAACACATCATCAAAGCATCATCAGAAAAGCAAATTAGTGTTTTTTTTTTTCTTTCTGAGCAAATAATAATTAGACTCCAAAAGTTTGTGGGAAAAATGTGCTTACGGTATTAAAAAATTAAATGCCTTATTTTCGCATTTAAAAGTATGTATTATATGCTTAACCGTATACGGCATACGTCTGATGTTTGCGTGGTGAATCTTCATGGAATCTTTTTTATTTTAATTTAAAATAGATGACATAATTTATATTGACTCTGTTATCTGGAATGTAAGCTTTACGAAAATTCGGAAATCTAAAAACCTGAAAAGATCTAACTTTGTATTATTATGTTTGTAGATGCGACTTTCGTAGTATTTCTGTAGCTTCTGAAATAACAATCGAAATTGAATTGATCATCGAATAATATGCCTAGGGACGCTGGGTAAATATATAATTATCCATTAAATCTACCTCATTTTTCTAACAATGAATCTCGGATATATCATCCGGGTTGTCTACAATTTAATCATTTAAAGGTATACAATGTCTACATATCATGAAAATTCTTTATGAAAATTCGCGCTCAGTTTACTCCAATTTACTGCCTTTACAATGGTCTCAATAAGAGAACAATTGAGCGTTTAGTCCATAAATCGCCTTATTAACTCCTCCATTTTGAAGTGCCGTCGATACAGCAAAATTCCAGAAATGAAGAAAATATTGCGGCTGTACAGGAGTCGATTGCCTCCATGTACAATACGTAAGATCGTATAGACTCTATCAGTAAACTTTAGCTAATCGGGCTCTATTGAAAATAAAAGATGATTCGGATTTTCACCGAAAAACGTCCTCTGTGATTTCAAAATCATCCATATTCCAAGGTGATGCCGGAATTACAGTGGACCACGGAATCGTTTTAAATTTTATGGTGGTTTATTAAATTTTATTGGAGTGACTTGGAACTTTAAAGATTTAGAAGATATGTGGTTTCAACACTTGCAACTAAGCTAATTTTTAAGCATTTTTTTGTCTAGCATGTAAGAATTAATGAATTAACTGAAATAAAAATGCATTTAAAATGAAATGAAATGCCTGGCGCAAACGACTTATTGAAGACGATGTTTGGTGATGGTCTTATCGCGAGAAACGGTCCTAACACTTGGCCGCCCACTCGTGCGATTTAGCACGTTGAGCCCCCTTTTATAAGTCTCGTATGCACACACTCATGCAAATGGTTCCATGAAGGACATCCGGATAATGCCATATGGTATTTCATAACTAATTCAATTCAATACAAAAAATTTATTGATTCGTTGAACGCACGTCCTTTTATTAAAAAAGAAATCTATGTAATTGAAAACCCTGTATATGTTAGGACAGTTAGTATATCAAAAATATTATTAGTCAGTGGTATACAGAAACATACTGCATACATAAATACGAGGGTTGTCTGAAAACTTTCCGACAATGATACAAGACATTTTTCCTCAAAATTTTTTTTATTTTTCTACATAGTCTCATTGTAACTCTACACACTTCTCCCAGCGATGTTCCCATCTCTCTAACTCGTCCAAATAGTACTTGGCGTTTTTCTCTGCAAAATAATTGTTCACGAAGGTGATTGCCTCCTCATTTGACGAAAATCTCTGTCCCCCGAGCGCAGTTTTTAGATGAGAGAACAAGAAGAAGTCGCTTGGGGCTAGATCTGTTAAATAAGGCGGATGGTCAAGCAGTTCCAACCGTAATTCATGGATTTTCGCCATGGCAACCCCTGAGGTGTGAGACGGTGCATTGTCTTTGTGAAACAGGATTATCTTTTTCTGCAAATGTGGCCGTTTTTCCGCAATTTCTGCCTTCAGCTTGGCAAGTAATGATGCGTAGTATGCTCCTGTAATGGTTTTTCCTTTTTGAAGATAATCGATTAAGATAACTCCTTTACTATCCCTAAAAACAGTCGCCATCACTTTCCCAGCCGAAAAAACAGTTTTTGCTTTTTTGGAGTCGGCTCGCCCTTTACAGTCCACTGTTTTGACTGAACTTTTGTTTCGTGCGTATAATGGTGTATCCAAGTTTCATCTACAGTAACTAATCGGCGCCAAAACTTGGATTTATTGCGTCTAAACTGCGCCAACAGAGCGCTGGAAATGTTCATTCGAAGACGTTTTTGGTCTAACGTAAGCAAACGCGGCACCCAACGCGCGGACAGCTTTCTCGTGCCTAAATCTTGATATAATACTCGTATGTAACAAACACGTTCTTTGGACATTTTTATAACCTCTACTATCACCCTCACTTTAATTCGGCGGTCTGCTAACACTATTTGGTGAACTTTAGCAATGTTATCGTCAGTGGTTGCAGTTTTTTGACGTCCCGAACGTCTCCCAAGCTCTTATAGCCACGTTTAAATTCAGCTGCCCAAAATTTCACTGTGGTAAATGATAGTGCAGAGTCCCCGTACACAATCCAAAAACAAGAATTTAATAGCAGTTCGATACTAATTTTTTTCCATTTTCACAAAAATGGCTGAAGCTTCGGTAAGTAACTGTCAAAACATGCACAACTAGCATTCACTAGCTTTTATTGACGAGTGCCGCTATCTTTACGTTGCGGTTGGAAACTTTTCAGGCAACCCTCGTATATTGTTAATAGAACTTACGAATTAAAAGCAAGCTTTTTGAACTAAACTGAAAATAAATAAAACGTACAGTGTGTTTTGCAAAAGGTTGTGGCTCGTAAAAATGAATCCGTTAATCGCAGACGAGAGGAATTTTTCGTTTCGGTTAGAATTAGTCGTCATCTATAACATCTCCACACCACGGTATCCAAAAGTACTCCAGTAAGGTATCTCCTAAAGAGAGTTGTGTTAGGAAGTGGGTTAATCTAACTATTGACGATTTCCCAGAACAGAGAAAAACTAATATGATACTAAGTTGAAAACAAAGTACTTAGAAGTTTTGAAAAAAAAAATTTAATTATTAGCAAAATTATCCGAGGAAATTTTAATTACAAAGCCGCTGCGTTGTACCCAAGTCCTTGTTAACCGACAGAGCTTCAAATAAAGACTTGAGCTACAAAGATATGTCCTGAACTAAAAATATTTTCACTATCATTTTCTAACAAATTTCGTGAGAAGTCTTAAGGCTGCTGATTGTGAAACTGTCATCCAAAAAACTATCAAACATCAGGCCAAAGTGTATGTTTAGGGCTTCAAAGAGAAGAATATCGTTAATGTATTGTATTGGGTTTTAGCCTTCGATGTTAATTCGATTTCACCATCTGCATAAATTGATTTGAAATTCTTTTCCAGTAAAATGGAGGAGGCTGAACAAAATAATAAACATTTTGTACATTAAGAAAGTGTTGAAAGGTTTTGTAATAAATAATTTTGTTTCTCTAAGTCAAGCAGTTGTTTTCTCTTAAGACACAGACTTTTGTCGAAAAGATTGCGTGATAGTATGGTAAATAACAGTTGTAGAGAAAAATAACACATGTATAGACTTTTTATTAACACATAGTTTCACGGTACGAGTATATTATCCATATGAAATGTAACTCTAATTTATAGAGCCCATAATATCTGCTCTCTTTCCTCGATTGCTCTACATTCAGCTGTTTTGTTGACTTTTTAAATGATTGATTTTTTGGATGCACTCGTTACAAATTGATGAATCAAAATGTTGTCTCTAAGGCAATGTACGAGTACAGTTGACCGATTAGGAGTATTGCTTACTATTTCCATTAACTTTAAGTTATTATAAAAATTAATAAGAAATCCGATTTGCAGTCTAAGCGTTTCTTTTCTCTTTATCTCGTAACTCACTCAAATGTGGTCATTCGAACCCCAAATTTGACTCCATAAATCTCCCCACAAATTGGGTTCCCTGTAACGAAATCCAAAAAAAATGCCAGTGGGCATGAATCAAAATAATGTTTCACTCGCGAAACAAATAGAACTTCAATTCGCTGAAGTAAACAAATAGAAACTTCCAACTCCGTCATGCAAACTGTCATAGACAAATTAAAATCAGACAACATCCAAAAACTGACATTAATATCTGCGATCAATGTTGATCTAAGAACAGCTGAAAACATACTTCAGATCACCACAATTTAATTAGACATTATTAAAACGCAACTCACCGATGCAACGAACAAAATCGACAAAATCAGAAGCACACAGGAAGAGTACGATCAGAGAAGTGTTGCCGCAGCTGCAGGGATGACAGGCATATCGACGACGTGTGAACAAGAAACAATTTAGTCTTAAAGATGCTGATCAATAAATTTTTATGCGTGAGTACCTTACTGAAAAAACTAATTCTATCTTACAGTCTACACGTAGCCTGAGACAACAAAATCTACTTGCATCAGCATATACCACCAGGGGTCGTGCGTAAGTCACCAGTCAACTGTCAGATGGTAAGGGTATTTGCATCGACAACATAGAAACCCTCAACGGAATTGCCAGACCAACGAATGGTTACAACTTCTTAGCTGGTTATTAGAAACGCTACCGAGCTGACAGCCATGGTAAAATAGGTGGTGGAGTTTCGCTTTAAGTGGGCGAAGATATCGGCTGCAACCTTAAATGCCGGTCTGGTGTTGGTGTTGTCTTGGTTGGTGTCACAGATTTTGTGTTCGTTGAGATCATTTCCGGGGAAGAAATTCTTTTAATAGGCGCATTGTATAGACCATACATTGAAATTGACCTATCACCACTTTATAATAATTTTGAAATATTTTCTTTTGGCTCTCCAAATGTTATCTTAAGTGGTGACATTAATAGTAATCTTTTAAATGAATGCAATGTGATTAACAGTTTTCGGGCGTTTAACTTGTTTCCTGTATGTACAATAAGACCCACTCATTTCCTCAGGTATTCAAGCACACTGTTAGACGAATTTTTTGTTAGCAACACCAACAATGTGCTTTCAATGACCCACTCCAAGATCCTGCTTTTTCTCACCCTTATCTTATATACCTAACATATAAACTTCATACTCGTATTAATGTTCCAGTAGCTTCCTTCATATACCGTGATTTTAAAAACATTGACTACTACAGCCTAGAACAAAGTATACATGGTGTTGACTGGAAACAAGTCTACTAATTAACGTCTCCTATAGATCAAACCGAGTTTTTAGGAGTCAACGTCCTTGAGTCACCAGTGAAATTTGCCAGCTATTACTGCAACGCGGCCAGGCTTACAAACAATGGTAACGCTTCAGACTAGAGTTTTTTTTTTTTAACTCATTATTTTCAAAATTTTCCTTGTCTTACAAATCGTAGTAGTGTACTGTGAGTAATTTTTACGCATATTTGATATATTTTTTGTTATCCCTCAGCCGGTTAGTCACCCTGTCTGTCAAGCCGCTAGCTGTGCTTCTCCCAGTCAGTCAGAGTAAAACTTGATTTTTCAGCGAGTGATATTCAAGTGTATGCGTAAATTTTACATATAAGTAGCTGTAACGACTTATTTTAAGTGAGTATTTTTTACGCATAACTTCCCTTTCACGGTATAAGGAAATTATTTTATAGGTTTCTTACTACTGTAAAGAAAAAGATGGGGGAGAGGAGGCTTCCTACAGACGAAGAAATTCTTGAAGTACTTTCTGATTTGTGTTCAGAAAATGAAGATAGTATTGAGTGCGAGCCTTGTGATTCTGATGAAGATATTTAGGATAGTGATGCAGACCCAGAATATCTACCGGAACCTGAAGCTGAATTAGGTGCTTCTGACGATATAATACAAGACGAAATTAGTAGAAGTACAGAGGAAGCTGAAAACACCAATGTGGAATCAAATGAAGCACCAAGATGTAGCAAACAAGCTAGAAAACGTAACAAACAGGACATTAGCCAACATTCAAAAAAAAAAACAGAACAAAGAAAATATTAGAAGAAAATTGAGTATTAGAAGAAGTAATTTCTCGAGTTATTGCAGTAAGTAAAAACATTTTAATAGGAAAAGATGGAAAATTTGTTTGGCATAAAGAATCAGTTGATCAGTTGTGCCAGGTAAAAAAATTCATTCAAAAAACATTGCACACTTCGACTGGGTCCAAAAGCAAATGTTTCAAATATTTTATTTCCCGGCAATTGTTTACTCAAGACATATTAGAAAAGATTTTGATATACGAGTATACAAATAAAGAAATTAATATTCAGCGAGAGAATTATGCTGACAAATCTCCCGCGGCTTATCCGCTACACTCAAAGATAACCACTTGGCAGCAAATCTCATGTTCGACACTACGTACTGTGGGGAAAGATACAAAGCAACTATGCCTGAAAAGATATTTAAATTAATTCTATGTAAATTGTCTAAGGTTTGATGACAAAGAGACAAGAACTGCTCGACGAGGAGTAACCAAACTAACTCCGATCCGTTCTATATAGCAAAAACTTCTAAAAAATTGTAGAGCTAACTATAAACCTGGCAGCTTTATAACCATTGACGAACAGCTAGTTGCGTTTAGAGGAAGGTGTCCATTTAGAATGTACATTCCGCCGAAACCAAACTAGTATGGGATCAAAATTGTCATGTCGTGTGATAGTAGTACAAAGTACATGTTAGATGCCATTGTCTACCTCGGAAAAGGAACAGTACCTTCTAAAGTAGATGCTGGTGAATATTTTGTACTTGAACTTTTGAAAAATGTAAAGGGAACAAATAGAAACCTTACTATAGGCAATTCGTTTACGAGTGTGCCCCTTGTTCAACGTCTCTTACATGAATACAATATAACAACTAATAGCACAATTAAAAAAAATAGGCCACAGTTAACTACTGAAGCTGCAGATATAAAATTTCAAGATCGTGCAGCATCTACTTCATTATTTATTCTTTATGAAGCCAACAAATAAAAAAGTTGTATTATTGGCGTCTAGTATGCACAGTACTAGTAGTATTCGCGACCAAATGTGCCAACATATGAACCATGGCAGAAAAACCAAAATGTGGTCTCTTTGCTTTTTTTTTCAACATGTTTAATATAGCTGCTATAAATGCATATATAATTTATGCCCATAACTTGTGCAGACGTGGGCAAAAGCCACAATCAAGGGTTAACTTCATGCTTTCCTGACACAATGATTTGACACAAGCATTTTAAAAAAAAGGTGGCAAAATAAAACAATGAAACATGCATTGAAGCAATCCATTCTTAGGATTGTGGGTGTGACCGAAGGAGCAAATGAAGCCGGAGAAGACCAACACAGTCCCAAAAAGTATTGCAACTTGTGCCGCTACTCAAAAAGAAGATATGCCACCATTTACTGCAAATGTGGGATACCAATTTGCCGTAAACATTCTCTAAAAAGATGTCCTGACTGCGTTTGAAAACCAGTGTATCAGCTTTTTTTGACAATAATTAATGTATACTAACTTCTATTCAAAGTGTCAAACAGTTTAGTTATACATATAGTATATTAAAAAAAACTCTTTCCAAAACTATTATATTCATAATCGTTTGTACATTTTCAATTTCCAAATAAATTTGTTTGTTAATACTAACGTTGTATTTCTTTAAATTCGCAATCACCTTATAAAGTAAACGAATTTGTATCATGAAATTCACTTATAAGTAAAATTTACGCATATGTACATATAAACCTATAAGCACCCAAAAATATACCGTACCCTTCTAGGGTTAAGAGAATAATTAAAGGCATTTAGTACTCAATGCAGAATAGTGATAAATGGCACATCATTATAAGTATTTCAGTGTGGGGTAGAAAACATTGTGCATACATATGAACTTAAATAGTTAATTATAAAACATTTTTAATTTGAAACGTAAAGAAGGAAACAAAATCAATAATGTAGGGCAAAAAGAAAGGAAAATCAATTTTTGAATTAAATAGCAGTTTTATACATTTAGACGATGGAGCGCAATAAAATTTCAATTTCATTATGATTATATTTCAAAGCCACAATTTTACATTAAATAAAGATTTCTTTAAAACCTTTATGATCCGCATATCTTCGGGAAGGGTATTGAATAGAGAAAAAGTTTGTTAAGCTCGAGGTGCGAAAAGGTGGAATGCTAATAATTGTAGTTCTGCTGCTTCGAAAGATATGGATGTCATTGTTAGGGCTCTTATGGTAACCACCTCTAACGAAGAAATTATTTAGAATTTTGTAATAGTACAAGTGCCTTACAGACAGAAAATTCAATTAAAAAGCCTTATAGTGTTGGCTACACGAGATGAATATCATATTTCTCTTATCACAGATTTTTGTTGTACTGTTGCTTGTTGTACTTTATAAAAGTAAGTACCACCCCAGCAAGTAGTACCATATTCCAATCTGGAATTTAAGATTCCAAAATAAATATTGTTGAAAATCCTTGTACTCGTAGATAACAAATATTGTTTCGAAATAGAAATATGTTCGCCCCAATTTAGGTTTTGATCTATTAAAACTCCTAAGTACTTATAAGACCTGACTAATTCAATCTCGAAGCAATTAATATTACAGTCAATATTTTCATTATAGAAGGTATTACAATTGCATTGGAGTAGACTACATCTGCGGCAACATGCTGCATGTATCATGATGCTGAATTCAGGGTACTCCTTAGCGGTTAGACTGAAGTATTGTACATGAGCTTAGTCCAACTGCTAATTATCAACTTGTTTTTTGCAAACCAAGTGAACATCTCGGTTAATTTCGGCAAAGAGGTGAAACGATTATTTGAACAATACGCAAACGCGAAGTCATCCGTAAAGGCCTTAAGTTTTCTGACAAATGGAAGACTAAACATCGAGTCAACGTAGATTAAAAAAAGGACGTAGACCGAGACCTAGGACAGAACTTTGAGGAACACCGAAGTTGACGATTTTAGATTCTCCAAAACCTTCCCCAATTTTTACTTTTTTGCAATCTATTTATGATTTAAGATGCAAACCAATCTATGACAAAGCCAGGAAATGATATGCGATCAAATTTACTAGAAAGAATGTTATGATCTACCTTGTCGAAGGCTTTGGTTACGTCTACAAAAAATCCAGCGCAGCATTTCTTGTTATCAAGCCCCTTGTAGATATGTTGGCAAAAATCCAGAAGTGCATCTGGATTTCTGGATCATGGTCTTCTCTGAAACCAAATTGATTTACATTTAAGAAGTCAATTTTAGAAGAAATTTAATAACTCTATATTTTACAGCTTTCTAAAAGACTTTAGATATTACAGACAGCAAGTAAATCGGTCTGTAGTTAGCTTTTTCTTTTCTGCTTCGCTTTTTGAAAATTGGAATTACATTCGCCTGTTTTAACAATTCTGGGAAGGTTGCCGAGAAAATTCTTAAATTAAAAAGGTGGCCCAAAACACGTTTAAAACATTTTTTTTTTAAAGTAGAACTGGAAATCCTGTCGTCACCACAAGAATGCGAGATTATAAGAGTGTTAATTATTTAATTATTTTAAACAGTTCAAATCCCGAAATGGATATGAAAACGAAGCTGTTATCATAAATTGTACAGCTTAAAACAGTGTCGTTGAGCAACCGTTCCAGGTTGTGTGCTATTGAGGCAAAGTGTTGATTAAATCGGTTTGCAACAATAACTGGATCTCTTTACAGCGATTACCATTTTTACGGCTAACTAAACAGTTTTCAACATACTATTCTTTTTTAAAATTTCCTTGTGCTCTTTTTAATTTTCTTTGATGGTATCGACATAGATTTAATTTCTTTCTTAATTAATTGACATATACAGGTGTAGCGTACTTTCAAAGTTAGATTAAGTGGATGTATGCAAGACTTACTATGCAGCTGGGTGGCCGTAGCTGAAGTGGTAGTGCATTGGCTTCCCAATCGGAATCAAATCAATTTACTAATAATTTAGTCTCCCCATTAGATGTTGGGTGCCACTCATGGAGCGAAATAACCACTGAGAGTAAAAAACTTTCTCTTCCTCTTTCTATCCAGTTTTCCGAAAAACTTAGCACGTGCTCCACCATTTTAGGAGTAGTCGAACCCTATTGATTGTTAAGTTCTCTAAAAAAAATAAAAAAAAGTATAAGTTTAAGCTTAATTTGTTTAAGAAGCGATCAATAATATCAATGATGTATCAAACATTTTCTTCGACGTACACAACATACCAGTTTTTCCTCAAGGGTTTTCAATTTAACATGTTATAGTTTATTTTAGTAAACTTCAGAACAGTAAGGTTGGAAATGTTTTTGTTCTGTAAGCAGTTAATGACTAAACCTATCACACAGTGATGGGTAATTTGAAGTTCGAAGTTTCGACCAGCGCATTGATCAGTTTCTGCCATAAGGAAGCGACTTAATACATTGTCAAGACATGTGTTAGATATTGGTCTAGTTGGTTCGTTGATAAATGAAACCAACCCATGTTCAGCCAACAAGGATTCGTACATGCCTACGAATTTTCGTTCCTTAAAAAAATTTAAAATTCATCCAAAAATATTTTCAGAGGCATGTCTTCAAGTCTGTAAACACAAACTACATTAACAGTTACAGTTTCAATGTCACAAGCGACTTCAAAGACATCAGCACTTTTGAAGCTAATAACAACAACATCAGAGTTCGTATTTTTACGATTAGAAAAGAAAAAACAACTTTGACATTATCAAACTTTCTCAACAAATTGTTTGAGTTGTTAAACCATAAGTATTAATATATTTTTTCTATTTAACTAACTTGTAGCCATAAACAAGGCCCTAGTGTATTTGGTGAAATAATGTCACCATCATATGTATCGCTTTTTGCGTAACCAAGTTGTAAATAAAATAAGGACTATCAAAAAAAATATACATGTGGAATCAAATAATTAGAGAGATAAGTTAATTAAGTAGAATTGATAAAGAACAAATGCTTTTCACACCACCTTCCAGCAGTATCGTATTTTGATTGTTTGTCTATTGGGGTCGCTGTCCCTACCTCGCCACATTCCATGAAGATCAAGTGACAACAACATAGTGGGTGACTAGGCAGTGCATTACACTTGAGTAATGCGAGGAAGATGACCCAGAAAGAAGAATAAATAAAAGTGTATGAACGTGCGATAGTGGATAACAATTCGGAGCAATGACAAGCTGGAAAAGGTTCATATTGTTGCTCGCTGGGGTATGTGGAGCCGGAGTCGTATTCAGCTGGGTAGCCAAGGCGTGGGCCTAGTATCGAATGCTCGATCAGCTAAATGTCTGGTCATTGCCATGAGGCGAGGTACGGACAGTGGAAAAACGATCGGGCAGTTCTCGTTGGTTCATCTTCGCGGTCGGATAGTTCTTAGAAGATTTATTAGATAATAAAAGATGTAGTTGTAGCACTATAACGTATGCATTGTAACTTAAATTATAAATTAAAACATGAATTACTACATTTAAATTCTACTTAATTTCTACATACACATACACGTATAGTAGAAAACTGAACGTTACAATGAGAGGCAAAAACTTTAGAAGAATCTGAGAAAACAGGGGATTGATAAACAACGCCAAGACTGCAACGATAATATTTATATTGAGGTATTAAATAAAACCTTCACCTCTCTTCAATTTTCGACTCTTTCAAACCCGTCTAACAATATTATTAATATAGATGAATATTTAAGTAAATGATCTAACTCTTCTGAAAAACACTCCCAGTTCTCACGTATCGAGCGCCCTGACGTGGTTGAAAGTTTTCTTTCCATAAGGTCCAACGCCACCGGACTAGACAGAATTCATCCGGTCTTGTCTCCTAAAAAAATTTGGATTCCGTGCTAAACATAGTTACATGTCACCTATTTTAAGTTAGTTTTAGTTTTAAATGCATTTTATTATATTACTCATTAACTCTTACATACTAACAAAAAATGCTTAAATGCTAGCTTAAAATTACTTAACAATCTTATACTAACTTACTGGTCCCTATGTAAGCTGGCCATCGCTATTCACATAGCAAATAGATTGGTCAGCTCTGCCCCATTAGTGAGGCTGGTCCATAATTGACGGAAACGACGACGGAACATCTTCTCCATCATTCAACCACCAGAAATGCTGGTGCTGCCGAACGACATCCCTCTTATTGTGATTCCCCACCGCCCTACTGAACCTGAGACGATCCACGCTGCCGTGTGCGACGTTTCTGCCCTAGTTGAGTCCCCTGTTCCCAGCTTTCCGAGCGACATCGAAGATTAACGGGACCGCTGATCTATCCTGGATCAACCCTTTCTGATCTAGGTAGAGGAATGCTTCCGGTGGAACGAAGCCGTCAGAGCGCACACTCTCGTGGTAAAGGTAATTGGGGTAGTAAGCCCCAGATATCAGGTTATTCTTCGAGGTCATTGCTCCTGCAATGTGCCTTCGAGTCAGCTTAATTACGAAGTTGTCCACTCGTATTAGGTTCGCCCTGTTGTAAAGGACCTCATTACGATAAAAAAATTTGTACTCCGACTCTGGTGTTCTGTACAAGCGAAGGCAAGCCCTCTCAAACACCCGAATCTTTTCCATTAAGCTTGCTCGTACATTGAACCACACGGGGCACCCGAATACCAGCATGGGCCTGATAAGGGCCATGTAGCAGATTACCTTTACCTCGCATCGAGTTGGCTGCTATAAAACAGTCTCTTTGTAAGGGCAAAAGCGCCTTTAGCTCTGGCCAGAGCAGCATCTACATTTTTGTCAAAATACAGAAACTGATCTAGCCAGATCCCAAGGTATCTGACTGCATTTCGACAGGCAAGAGGCTGTCCGCGTTGTCCAATGATCGAGAACATTCGCCAATTTTTTCTGGTATCCCTAGCGGCTCCAGACAACGGCGTCCTAAAGAGAATGGTTTCCGACTTCTGAAAGTTGATTTTCAAATTCCAGTCATCGCAAAATCTTCTTATCTTATCGAAGTTATGCTGCAAGAGAGTATTAATGACCTCGATTTTTGGACCTGTTCTGTACGCTATCAAATCGTCTGCGTACGCAATAGTATGGAGAAGTGAACCTATCAAGTCGCTTGTATAAATGTTGAATAGGATCGGCGAATTGACCTCGCCTTGCTGCAAACCATTTTTAATTTGAAATATTCCAATAGAAGCAACATCACCATTTTTCACGATGAACTGTCTGTTGGTTAGCATGGGCCCCCGCCCAATTATCAAGGCTTCGCCCATTAATGACGTTGTCTAATAAAAAGCGGGGGCAGAGCATATTACTAGTCTTATCGTAAACATCTTCAGATAACAGCCTCTGAATTGTTGCTACGATTTGACCAGTTACAAATTGCCGGTAGTCCATACCAGGACTTAAATCACGGTACCATGGGAGTCAGGAGCCCCCCGGATTTCGGTCCGGGCCTGACTTGTTAGAGGTAGGCCCCCTTGTAGGAGCGTCATGGTGGCTGTGGTTTAAACCCAAATCGCGGGTATGGGTTTTCTTTCCGTTTAACCCATTGTAGAGTAGCAAATAAGTACTGGGTGCTGTGACCCTAAGAACAGTAAGAGGTTTTAGGTAGGCCTCGACTCATACCAAGGGTGGAACTTGTGCCTCCAACACAGTTCTGAATTGGTATCAAAATATTTGTGGCGAGCGATGGCAAGGCGTATCCTTGCTCCCTATGGATGTATGGGCATCTCGTAAACATAAGGTCTTATGACAAGTGGTTTACGTTAAAAATCATGGAACGTTCTGTTGATGAGCATATTATGAAGAATATATAAAAGTGGTTAACTGATGCCCAGCCTGGTCAGCCTGTAGAAAAGCCCCTTAAACCATACGGTGTCGAAGGCCTTCTCCAAGTCAACAATGCAGGCACCAGTACATTGGTTTTTGCCTTTATTCCATTGGATATCAGAAACCAGTTTAGACGCAGCATGTAAGATATCATGTCCCGCCTTAAAACCGAATTGATTATCCGGAACTATATGTTTGTCCTCAACCCACCTAGACAGAGCTCTATTGATTACTTTTTCAAACACACCTTATTGATATTCGGAAGGAGACTTATCGACCGGAGATTCGCTGGATTGGATATATCCTTTCCCTTTTTGGGGATAGGTTGAACCACCGCCGTTTTCCAATGCCCTGGATAATGTGCATTATTCATTGCATTATTAAACAGGGTGGTGTAAATGTCCACCCCTTCTAGAGGAAGATGTCGAAGCACGATGTTCGGAATACCATCGGTCCCCACTGATTTCTTAGCCCTGATTGTGTCGAAGATCTCATGGAGAGCTCTTCCTTCGAAATGAACGGGGGTAGGTCACCCTCTCTGGTAATGACATTATTTGCCATATTTTCGTCGCTAAACCGGGTGAACCCAGAGCCCTCGGATCACCAGTTCTCTACTTCATTTCGAATGTAGAGGTCGTGCACCAAGACACGATTATCCAGGTCATAATTAGGGCCAATGGTATCAGTGGCCTTGTATATTTCCTGGAAAGTCGTCCCTATGGCCTCAAGCTTCTCCTGTGGATCCTCGATCAAAAAGAAGTCGTCATCATCAGCGGCCTCATTTGGATCAATACCTGCTATTGTCAGTAACCGTTCGTTGTCTGTTGTCCGCGCTATTTTAAGACACTGAAGGTCGTTTTGATTTTTTCTCCGAAATAGTTTGTTTATTTGCGGGAACATATTCGGATTGCTGGTGTTTACAGCCCGAACCCTGTTGTTCCAATACGAACTTACAGAAATTCTGTAATTCTCTTTTATTAACGTTTGAAGATTTTTAATCGACGACTTCAGTGTCCTAATCTCCGGGTCTTGTCTGTCAGTAAACTGTCTGTACAAGTTTTTGAGTTTCGACAGAAGCCTACTTTTCTGTCGGTGCAGTGCGTCAATGGTAGGATTGCGGAACAGGTCTTCGTTAGTCGTACGTCGATACCGCGGTATTGTAGCGTCCATAGTTCGTTTAATTTTCTCGTCCATACATTTTAGGTAATTGTCGATCTCCTCGTTTGACAAATTCATATTGGACGGTGGGTGGAGCGTATTCGAGGAGAGCACACTTGTCATGGTCGCGGAGGAGCATGTCAATCGAGTCTTACTGTAGTTGTACGAATATCTTTGGACAAACTCCTCCAATTCCGCAATTTCGTTGGGAATTGTAATTTCGGTGCTAAACCGCAATGGTCACTGTCATACACGAATGTGCGCAGACAGTTTAGCATTTGTAAATTCTTACCTCTCAGTCGTATACGTGTTATCCGTCGCTTTAAGACCGAGTCTGTACATGACATCGTTCTGACCCCACCAATCGACTAGAGGTTCCCTCTAGTATTTGCACATTATTTCCCCAATCTCTCTGTTTAGCGTTGAAATACCCGCCGATTATGAAATAATTCTCCCCCGATTCCAGCCTCAGAAGTCGAAAAAGGGTATCGAGCTCTGTAATGAATAAAGTGGATTGTGAAGGCTCAGGCGCATAAACAGAGGCCAAAGTACAGCCGCTTTCCACTGCGGAGCGGGATGTAAATGAGGACTGCCTCCAACACCCGGAACCTACGCAACACTCCCTTGTACACTCTGTGAAATTTTATACCTTGTTTAATGAAGATCCACGTTTGGATCGGGCCGGTTTCTTCTTCTAACAATATAATTATTGTACTTGTTGCAACGCAACATGCATCATTCGTGAGCTAGATCCACACACATGAAACGCCGACGACATAGCACAAACGCCAACGGCTTATCAGGATTGTCCTCTGTTGTTTATCATTTTATGGATCAATAGGCTTACCAATCGTTTAGCCAAAAATTGAGGGAGCATGAATGATGATACAATTCCCATTGTCAATTTGTAAGAGGTAACTCTGAAAATTGGTTGTGGTCCCTCCCACAATGCGATGTTTTTTTTGTGTATGTATGCAATTGCTAATGACAAAAAAAACCTGTCGACAGATTAGCATAGACGAGGAATCCCGCGATGGTTCAATGACCTATAGCTGGACCATCGGAGCAATCAGCTGACCCACAGATTTCTTGGAGACGATGACGATACTGGCAGATCATTCCCAATCCGATAGCCGTGTAATTGAGACAAATAAAATAAATCAAATTTAAAGGAAAGGGGTACATAGTTTTTTTTGGTTTCTTTGCTTTCTCCGGTAAAAACAGTAATTTGACTTCGCAACTTTTGACTGCGGAGGATACAATTCGTGTCCCCTTTTTTTCAATTTTATTTGCTAATTGTCCTAGCGGTAAACAGTACTCCAGTTTGTGCTTATCGGTGAGCTTGGTTTCGCTAGCGAAAAGCACATCAGGAGTTTGATCTTGTAGCAATTTAAACATCGCTGCTCTTCGTTCGATCCTAATCAATGAATTAACATTCACTGCAAAGACCTTCAAAGTTTGCTCCACCATGTGCGTACCCATTACGACATGTGTTGCGTTAAGCCTGGCAGCAGCGCGTAGATCTGGTCCACCCGCTTGGCCTGTTTTTGCAGCTGAGCCATCTGCCCTTGGATTGCGATCAAGATGGCCAGCATGCTAGGTGCAGCTACCGTTGTTCTCTGCATTGGCGCCGGAGAAGCAACAGTCGCTTGCTGTACCGTAACCCCCCTGCCGCCATTTGGGCGTAAGAAATTTGGGACGTGACGGCTGGTGTTTGAAACCTAGCAGGTGAACGTTTGACCTCCACCTTCTGCTGCTGAGCCAGTTTTGATTTTTTAATATCAGCGAACCTAGGACAACCCCGATAGTTTGCGGTATGTCACATAACACGCACGAGAGCTGCGTCCTGTCGGACGCTCCGTCCCTACCCAGAGCACACTCCTCGGAACTGTGGCTGCGCACTTCACGCATCGAGGCTGCATTTGGCAGTTCGACGCGGCGTGCCCGAACCTCTGGCAGCGAACGCCTTCGCTCCTTTTTAATTTTTCCCAGTGAACCACCTGGTAGTCTAGGACATTGATGCTCCTTAGACTATCCAGACGGCTTTCGTTGTATTACAGTGGATGGCATGGGGATCGTTCCCCAATCTCTTTATGTTAAAATTATTACCAATGACCAACTTACAAAGGCCCTTGGTAGCATTTACCTCTAGTTTATAGGTGTTGATAGGAGGCACCTTCTTCTTCTGCTGATGCTGCTGCTGCTGTTGTTGTTGTTGTTGTTGTTGTTGTTGTTGCTGCTGCTGCTGCTATTGTTGTTGTTGCTGCTGCTGTTGTTTTTGGTGTTGCCGTTTTTGTGGCTGCTGCTGTTTTGAGCATGCTGCCGTTGTTGTGACTGCTCTTGTTGTTGTTGCTGGTGTTTCTTAACCTTTTGTTGTTGTAGCACTTGTGCTATTTTATTTGTTTGGTGTTGTTGTTGTGACTGCTTTTGAGCATGCTGCTGTTGTTGGGATTGCTCGTGCTCTTCCCTCTTCTTCCCTCTTTGCTTTTCTTTTATGTCCAGCACTCTTTGTTGTAGCATTTTGATGCTGCTACTTATGGCCTCCATTTCATCCTCTCCATCTTCTGATTCGCTTGCTGCCAATGAAGCGAAGTTGTTTCCTTCCCTCACCCCGCCAAGCAGCTTTACAGTGGCCGTTGGTACGGTGGGACGTTTTTCCAAGTTAGAAGGTGGACTAAACTTCCTCCTTCTCTTTGTTTTTGGCGTTTGGCTCGAACTACTCGAAGCCTCACCTGATACTTCAGCAGATCCCGCTATCAACATAGCTGACCGCTCTCCACAATCCATCACGTGATGGACAACACTTAGTACCACTTTAACTTGTTTTTGAATTTATTTTAAATGAAAAAAAATGTGTAGGGTACACGGGGATTCGAACACATGACCTATGATATGCCGGCCGAGCACACTGACGCCCTGCTAATTGGAGCCTATGGGAATTTCCTCAAATGTCTCTTTGTTATTGTTATCACTATGCACTCGCAAGCCGAAACACGTCTGTTCTTCACGGAGATATCTGAACGACTCGTCACCTATTTTAAATGTAACAGAAGATGCTCGCGAGGCTTTGAACAAAGATCATGTTGCTTTTGTTAGTACTCTTAGATTTCTCCAAAGCTTTTGGTACGGTAGACCATATCCGTTTGCGTAATAAACGTTTGTCGTTGTACAGATTTTCTACTAGTGCTGTGAGATTAATTTGTTCTATCTTCGACAAAAGAAACAAGCGGTTGAAGTAGCAAACAAAATGTCTGGTTTTCATTCTGCCGAAAATTAAGATATATCCTATTTTCCTAAAATTATACTTAACAGTTCTGTTATCAGTTATGTTGAAACTGCTAAAAATGTAAGCATATGTAACTTGCAATAGGTCCCTAACTTGGGATTCTCACATTAATGCTACCGTGGGTAAAGTAAATGCTGTTCTTCGTACATCACAAACCTCATAGCGCTATATTCCTCCGAAAACGCGTATGATGTTCGGCAAAACACTCATTTTACCTACACTTACATAGGGATGTGAGGTGTATTTTGATGCATCCCAAGCTTATTGTTGCCTTCAATAACACTGCGCGCTCTATATGTATACGGATCTGGAAGGCTAGACCAGACAAATTTATAATATCACTTTCGACCACCGATTGCGTTATAGAACTATGTATAATATATGTAGCTTTTCAACATTATCCAGAAGCGGAAACCTAGTAGCCTTTTCGAATGACTACGGTTTGGATCTTCAAACATATGTCTGACACTAATACACCCACGTTGCTCCTGCCTTGCTTCTAAGCGACAATTCTTCATGAATGCCATCCGCTTATGGAACTCACTACCACTACATTTAAGGAGGCTTAGGGGTGGGGCACAGTTTGGGAAAGATTTATGGCTTCATTTTACAAATAACTAATATGTACCGTGGTAAAAATAAGTGGCGCACGAAAGAGAAGTAACTTATTATCAACTAATATTTTTGATTAATTGTGATAAAGGAATTGTATTCATACTACCTACTTGTTTTTTGTATGCAAAGTTTTTAAATTTTGGTGGGGGCTAACACTACCATTTATTTGGCTTAAAGCTAGGACTTAAAACCTAAAAATGCAAAATATTTAATTAGGGTTTTAAACCTAGGGATGGTGAGGGAAAATGGAAAGGTTGGAGTTTACCTTACGCAGCATACAGGATATTGGTTCGTAGGAGCCATATGTGGTGCGGTGGGTCGGTAGATAAAAAAGACGGGGGCAACGTAGGTTTCCAGGGTTAGTGTTAAAGAAAATGAAGTTGTAAAGTGACATGCAATCGACGGAGCCTGAGAGGAGTGGGTGACTGAAGAGAATGTCTGCTGTGTCCCTTCGTTCTTCATGGGTATTCAGGTTTTTGTTTTTTTTTTTATAATTTGCGCGCGATCAAGGGATTATTTTTTTTTAGTACCGTTAAAATGTTTGCACACAGCGCGGGCGAAGGAAAATCAGAGAGGATGGAAAGAAAGGTACCGGTGAACGTTGGTTTTAAACGTTTGAAGGTTATAATGACTAGGAAATGAAGAGCTAGTCAGGGCATTCCATAAGCGAGTCGTACAGTTGAGGAATGATTCACAATATTTTAGAGCACGTCCGAAAGTAGGCTTGAGGGTATACTGATGAGCATTCATATCGAGACGGGTGTTACGGTTAAAAGTTTGAAGGGGCGGAATGCTACTGGCGATTTCTATGGTGGTGGAAATAGCGATAAAATAGAGTGAGATACGAGACATTGCGTCGGTGTTCGAGGGTGTCCATTGTTTGAGTGATATTAGTATCGCCTATGGGTCTTATCGCACGGTTTTGGATCCTATCTAGCAGGTGTAGAGATGTTTTGGGCCTACACAACCAGATGTGGGCATTGTACTCCAATTTCGGGCGGATAAACGCCTTATATATTGATGCCAGATCAAAAAAGGTGGAGTATTTCTTACATCGCTTGAAGAAACCTAGACATTTCGCAGCATTTTTGACGACACCGAACATGTGGTCATTCCAACGTAAGTTGTGATTGACACACATACCCAGAATGGTTTCGACGATGAAAGTGTCATCCATGGATAATAGCTGGGTGTTTAAATTTCGCTTTAACGACAGCAGAAGCATTGTGTTTTGGAAGCATTAAATTCCACTCTGTTGATAGTTCCCCAACTGGCTGTTGTTATTGGAATTTAATGAGTTTAACGTACGCTGCCGTTCCCGTTCCAAAGCCGAAGAGCAGGGTCGTGAGTCCGGGAATTAATATGAAAAGCAGAAAGTACTGTCGTCCGCAAAGGAGTATATTGGATTAGAGGTAGCAGACAAGTGATCGTTGATGAAAAGTAAAAAGAGTGTCGGAGACGGAACGGAGCCCTGGGGCACACCAGCATTTATTTTGTGAATATCAGACTTGAAACTGTCCAAGACAACTTGAATTGAAGGTTCCGAAAGGTAATTTCTAATCCGTTGAAGAAGAGAGTCGTCGATCCCAAAAGCACGCACTTTCAACAAAAGAACCTGATGCCAAACTCTGTCAAATGCCTTAGAAATATCAAGTGCAACTATCTGGCTTTCACCAGATTGATGTACGCTTTGATTCCATTTTTCCATGCCATCAAATCACCAGTGGACCTGTTGCTACGGAAACCGTAGTGTCGGTCATTGAGAAGTTTTCGTGTTTCGAGATATTTCAGGAGCTGACGGTTTATCAGCGTTTCAATTACCTAGGAAAGAAGGAACGTAAGTGCAATGGGTCTGTAGGAGGAGAGAGAAGAAGATTCGCCTTTTTTAGGGACGGACTGGACAAATGCTGTTTTCCATCTGCTTGGAAAGAGTCCTAAACAGTAGGAACAAAGCACAATCTGGGAGTGTTGAGCTAGCCGAAAAGTGTGCAGCAAGCAGATTGGCCTTGTCCAAAGAGCTGACAGCTGGGATGTCATTGCAAATGAACGTTGGGATGGAGGATGAGTCAGAATTTCTAATGTTTTTGACGAATGACCAAAAATTGTTACTGCCTTTGAGACTTTGCAGTATGTTTTGCTTCAGTTTTCGGTCGTATTAGAATTTCACACGATTGAGAAAAATGTTGCAGTCATTTCTGGTTTTCGGTTTTCCTCTGTCGGGTTGGTTTTGTAGGACCGAAAAAAAACAATTCTCTAACCCTGACAACCTCTTTACAGTTCGATTCGTACCATGCCTTTTCTTTTGGTTTGATACTCTTCATCCGATGAGGGATAAAGTTTCTCCATTCCAAAGAGAATGGCATCTGTGATCATATCAGCAGCGGCATCCACGTCGTTATCGAAGAAACAGGTAGTTTCAGATCAGAGTGATCTGAGAGGTGTGGGCGGGGATCTACCTGTGTTTCACTAAGTGCCAAAACAGCTGGTCTGTATTTACAAACGTGGACGTACGCAGAAAAGTGATTACTTTTTAACCCGCGTATATTGGCAATATCCACTCTGAATTCCCGAGTAATTATAAAGACAGCCAAACACAAAAAAACAAAACACCGACGCTACTAAGCGCAGATGTGAAGTACAAATTCAGGGTTGGTTTACCAAATCAAATTGCTTTGTGTTATGCCCTTGCAACAATACGAAACAGCACACCAATAAAATTCATACCCACAGCCCGCTATCCATCGGTTGTTACATACACTCAGTCACTGCACGCGCTGTAGGACAATGTAATACAGCAACGGCAGTGACCGAGTGCAAGCAACAGTTAGACCAGGGGCAGGAAGGTTGTGATGCCCGCACTGTGGATGTGAATTTCGGTTACACTGCACTCGCGCGTTGTTGTTGTTGTTTTTTTTTGCACGCACAGTGAACTTTTTTTTTTTTTGCACTCGCGCGCGATTTTTTTTTGTTGTGTTTGTTTTTTTGTTTTTTACTCCACGCGAGGAGCGAATTTCACAGTGCGCTTGTGCGTGTGCACATGTCGATGGTCAGCTCGGCACTCTGCACTCGAGCTGAGACGGTCTCGGGAGGTATGACTAGAAGATCGTTCCAAGCTAAACCTCGAAGAGCAAATCGAAGAAAACGACGCTGGATCCTCTTAATTCGGATTATATGAACTCGTTGAACGGGACACCAAGCTTGGTTAGCGTACTCGAGAAGGGTGCAAACCTCAGTGATGTATCTGGTCACATACGGGTTACAGAATTGTTTGGACCATTTTTTAACGAAGCCAAGTGATGAGTTTGCTCTAGTAATTATCTCATTGATATGCGAACGGAAATTAAGCTCCCTGACGCATAATATGCCAAGGTAGCGGATAGTCTGAACAAGGGATATAGGTTGGCCGTGGAGAACGTAAATACGGGGAGTAGATTTGTTGCACTTACGTGAAAAGCTAATCGATTGACATTTTTTGATATAGAGTTCTAAGCAGTTCTTGATGCATCAGGTGGAAAAACTATTTAGATCTATTTGAAGGAGGCTGGAGTAGTGTTGTGAGGAAATGGGTTGAAGAAATTTGGTATCGTCAGCATAGAGAGAAAGTGCTGAGTGGTGAATGACCCTTTCAAGATCGTTAATGGTTAGGATGAAGAGAAGTGGACCTAGGTGACTACCTTGAGTGGCCAAGAAAGGGGCCGATAGGACATATCTGAAAGAACACGATAAAAATGATTATCCAGGTAAGAAGATACTTATCCATTTTAGTAAAATGGGTTCAAAGCCCAGGACGGACAATTTGAACAGATATGAGATATCTTGTCAAAAGCCTTACTGAAATCAGTTGTTATAACGTCAAATTCTTTACCACTTTCTAAGGCTGAGAGAACAGGGGACACGAATTCGATGAGGTTAGTGGTAGTTGATCTACCTTTCAGAAAGTCGTGTTGATTTGGGGAAATAAGAGATTTGCACTGAAAGCTTAAGGCTTCGTAGAAAATGCTTTCGAGGAGTTTGGGTATATGTGAAAATTTAGCTATGGGGTGGTTATTCGTGACTTCGCTCTTTAATCCCTTTTTGTGTATCAGTGTTTTGAAAGAAGACTTCCATATCTGAGGAAATTCACGTTGAGAGAGCGATAATTGGAAGAGATTTGCAAGGGGGCGGGAAAGTATTGAGGAACATTTTTCAAGAAATATGAACGGAAGGCCATCTGGGCCGGGTAAGTCATCATTAAGTTTTTGTAATTTATTTTCTATTAATGTATGGTCAAAACTTTGAGAAATAGGGGGGTCAATGGGGAAGTTAAGTAGATATTTGAAAAAAGATGGATCCGGTACGAAGGAATTATTGGCAAAAGATTGCTTAAAAAATGTAGCAACAAAGTTGGCTATATGTACATAGTATGCGGATCGGTTGATGATATGTTTTCGTATGACAGGGATGGAGGAAAACCGTCTGATTTTTTTTTGTAGCTAACGCATTGGTAGAAAGCCTTAGGATCGTTTATAAGCCTTGATTGCGCACTATCCAAGTATCGTTGGTATACAACGTTAAAAGCTGGGCGAATTGGAACTATGACCCGAGATAGTTTGAATAGTCAGCAAAAGAGTTGGATCGGAGGAAAACTGCCATAATTTGTTTCTCTTGTTACGTAAAGAGCGAAATTCACGATTGTACCAGGGAGGGCTCGTAGAAAGAGTCTTATTGCGCGAAAAGGGAACATAGGGAGAAATAGAATTGAATAATTACCTGTAGAAAATAGAGAGATCACTTTTAAGGGGCATATTGGCTCCTTACTAAGATAAGCGTTAGTTTTGCTCAATCTCAATCATCTGATTGAGTCCAGTGCAGTTGAGGTAGATTGAAATCGCCGAATACGATGATATCATCGAGAGGATCAGATAAGTTAATTATTTCATCAATTGCGTCGATAGTGAGTTGGTAGCATTCGATTGGTTGTGCCGGTAGGATGTAAAGACACATAACGTATAGGGACCTGCAAAGGAGTGTTATCTTTATTGAATCGCAGTCAAGCTTAGAAGAGGTAGAAACAGAGATTTTAGAAGAGTTAATGTCATTGTAGACGACCAATAGGACACCTCGACAAGGAGAATCATCATTTGGACGGGTAAGATCGTCGTCTCGAGAAACATTGAAACTAGCGGGGAATAATTCCTGATTCTTTATATCGGCAATTAGATTAGTTTCGGTCAGAGCGTAGACCTCAAATGGGAGAGCATGAGATCGCAGTCCTCTTACGTTTAGATAGTAGAAGGTTAGCACGTTAGGGGTGAAAAAATTTGTCGTTGTCAACTCTGCTCCGTTGAAGGTGTGAGATCCTTTTTGAATGCACATAGTTACCGAAAGCAGCAAGGTCGTCTGAGACTTTTTGGGGAGACGTATTGAAAATCTCGTGGAACTTGATACATAAGTTCCTCAGACTTGTAAGGTTAGTAGGGAGACCTTCCTGCTGTATGGATACCATGACGCTTGTTTTGGTTTTTCCCTCATAACAAACTGAGTCTGATTTGTCATCCAGATACCCTAAAAGGAGACGTATATTGTCATACGACATTTTTTCTCTAAGCCTGGAAAAAGCATAACGACATTCTGTTGTGTCAAAAGTTTGTTGCGTTATTTCAACTGTGGGTGGCAGAAGGGGGTTAAAAATGGGGCTGGTTGACGAAGATTTTGAGGGTGATGCAGCGGTAATTAAAGGGGCATTAGACACTTTTTCAGATGAGGGATTTACCACATAATATGGGACCTAATGAAATTGGGATATTTAGCTCCGGTTTTAAGATCGAAATTAGGGAAAGAAGTGCTAGTGGGGGCATATGCAAAGAGGTTAGGTATTTCGGAGGAATTAGTGTGAGCGGTTGAGGTTAATTTGAAAGAGACGTGATGACGCGGAGCCTTGGGTGGAACGGAATATATTAGTTTTAAATCTCCAATTAGAGTCAAATTTCAAACTGAATTTGGAAACGGGTTTCGGTATAGAGTCAGGTTTGGGACGGTTTGGGACGAATTTCAGTATTTTATTAGAGACCGGTTTGGGATGGTAGTTGGAAATGGGATTATGTAACTTAGAATTAAGCTGCGTTTTATCCTGTTTCTTGGTAGGTGTGTCGATCCATTTACAGATGCGCATCTTTCCAGTTTTTAAATAACCACTCGTATTTAGCAGGGAGGTCGAATTTAAAGTTTCGATTACCTTTGTGGTGAGATGCGAGGAACATTTTATATTTGCTGATGGTGATGCCGTATTTGTTTGCGAAGAATTTCGTGATCCACGAAATATCAGCAGTTTGGGGGAGCCTTTGATTAAAAATGTACTCATTTCGGTTTCAATTTTATCCAGTCTACGCCTCCATTCGGAAGGTTTTCTTGTTGTAGCAAAATGTTTGATAAGCTTGCGTGGGGCGGCGGCGGGGGTAATTGGACTGACTGGGCAGCAGGAGAATTTGTAGATTTACTTAACAGTGATGGGCGAAGAGGTGGTGGTGAAAGTGGGTTGACTTCGGTTTCCAGTAATTCAGCCAAAATTGATGTATTGTAGTGAACATTCTGGTGGTGTTGCGTATGGATTGGTAAATCGTCAATTTTGCTGCTTATTGTTTCGATATGATTCCCGATATCGAAAATGGTTAAATTATTTCGGTTGAGGACAGAACCGAGTTGCCTAATTCATCAACATAACTGATACTACTTTCTGAATTGGACTGATTCGTCGTGATCATTTTTGGAATGAGTCATTAGAGTCACTGAGGCACTTTATAGCAAGCAACATGTGCTATAGCGAAATGATCTTGCACTTATCATAAAAGCATAGAAGGTTGTCAGAGAACTCTTTGATGTATTATTTTATTTAATCTGACACAAATTGTGGAATGATTTTCCACAGATGCCCTAACAAGTAACAAAGTCAGCATTGTCATCAAAGATTGGGCAGTTAGTGATTCCGCAAGACATGGCAATTTTATCCAAAGTAGACGAAAAAGGTAAACAATGAACTTTACGCACTGTTATGAACTGCGAGTGGAAATTCAGCAAAATCGGAAAATTGGTCAACACTTGGGGTAATCCACTAAATACATATATGCGGAACCGATACCAGAAGTGGCACAGCGACAGTAATTGAGCGCGAAAGACTGAGGTAATGTCGCGGAACTGATATCAGAAGTAGAGATATGAAAGGAGAAGAAATAAATTATATTAAAAAGTTTAAAAGTTTAATGCGGAGCAAAACGAAAACACTTCCGAACACGACAAACAGTAGAAATTTTATGTCTAGATAGTTTGTATGTCTTTATTGTTCTTTTTTTGCTATATCTTTAACATATGTATATATTCCTAAATTCTTAGCTTGTACTATCCTATAAGACTATATAGACACCAAATGAATTAGTAAAAATAAATAAAAAATAAAAAAATAATATAGTTCAATTGAAATCGCGGAATGACACTTCAATTTAATTTATAAAATATACGAGTATGTAAAAGTTCAGGGTAATCGGAAAATATGAAACTTTTCCCAAATTATATGATGATTTCCTCCCCTGAATATATATCATACAATCTTAGAATATCGTAATTCATAAGAAATTAAAATAGAAGAAATTGTCAACCCACTAGCATTAATAACTTACATATAAAGTATAATATTGGAGCAGTTCCTAAAATTGGGAAATCATATCAAAGCACTTTGACACTAAGTTTAAGTTTGGAGCGCAATGGCATCTAAGGAGTATGTCGACTAAACGAAGCGAGCACGCATACAGATCGGCTCCGACGTCTGGAAAAAAATAAGAATATAAAGAGAACAGCACGAGAATACGGGATTGTGGAAGTGAAGGTATTAGTGAAAGTGTGTTTATACTCTTTGAATAGGTACCATATATGTAAATTGGTGTCGGAGCTCAATGGGTAAGAATTATTTTAGCTTCTATACCTTCCGTTTCAACGACTCCCGATTTTATTTAATAAGATGATAAAATGCTAACCAGAGCCTACCGAACTAGTGAAGGCAGAAATTTCTTTTTGCACTTATAAAACAAAAGGCGGCAGGCAAAATTTTAACAATTACCGATGAGCGCAGCTAATCTCGCATATTATGAGAATATACGAACGAGTTCTTAAATTCTTGGCATATGATATAATAGCATTCAAATTTTACCTTTTACGATAGGGTAACATTGCGCAGTTGCGAAAAATTTGCATATAGTCTTTCCCAGAGATATTACGAGGATGGCGTTGAGAAACCGAGGAATACGGAGTAAGGTAAAATACTTACATCAAGAAGTCCTAAAACTCCGTTTATTTTCAACGCAGGGTCTTATTTCAAAATAGGACGACGAGTCTCTTTTGCTGTCACAATAATTCAGGAATATTATTATATCTGGATAAAGACGCTGGAGGATAAGTATATTCAAAATCGGTTACAACGAAATATCAGTTATTGCGAACTAATCGAAAAAGCGAATATCGCTTTTACCGATATCACCTATAAAGAATTATCGCTTATAACGAACAGTTTTAAATGGAAAATATAAAAATCTATCGCTTATAATGAATATTAAAAAAAAATTAAGTAGGCATTGTAAATTTCATGCATTTAAAATGATAAATTCTGTTTTAGAGAGGAACTGGAGTAGTAATTTTTTATATCAAGAAAGGTTAAAAGTGTTAGTTTTTTTTCTGAAAATGAGTTCAAAACGTAGAGGTTTTACAATTGAAGAAAAATCTACAATAATTTCAAGAATTGGAAGCTGGTGATTCCAATAAATGTTTGGCAGCAGAGTTTTCTGTATCGGCTTCAACAATCTCTAACATTTTCAAAGACTGAAGAAGAATTTTGAAGAATCCAACTTGAAAATAAAGAAAGTTCGATGCAGTCAACATCCCGACATAGATGCTGCTTTGCTCAGCTGGTTCAAAGCCCAAAGAAGCTTGAATACTCCATTAAGCGGACCAAGTCTTCTCAACAGCTTGGATTCAACGATTTCTGCAAAGACATAATATCGTTGGTGCAATGGTAAGCGGTGAATGTGTAGTGTTTCTAAAGGTGGTTGGTTGCGAGAGGGCTATTCAGTTGATCAAATCTTCAACATCGACGAAACAGGTTTGTTCTACAAAATGACACCTAATAAAACATTGAAATTCAAAGGTGAAAAATGCGTTGGAGGTAAAATGTCAAAGGAACGAATTACGGTTTTAGTAGGAGCTAATATGACCGGAACTGCTAATCAAAAGTTGTTGGTTATTGAAAAATCAAAAAAAAAACGAGGTGCTTTAAAAATGTCAAGAAACTTTGAACTTTGACTCATAGTCCAATAAACGAGCCTGGATGATATCAGACATATTCGAAAAACATTTAAGAAATTGGTATAGACAGTTGACAAAACGAAAGGAAACAATTCTGTTGATAGTGGACAATTGTCCTGCACATCCAAAGATCGATGGTCTTACTTCTATGAAGCTTGTGTTTTTGCCTTGTTTCTCTGATAGTATGAAAACATTTCGCAACATTTTTACTTACAGAAACTGAAATAATTCAAGTGAAAATTGAAGATGCACTTCAGGCTGTCAATACCTTGAAATCGTTTGTTTTGTTGACTGATATTTTTGACCAAGGTTGTGAAGAATTTTTGATCAAAATGAAGAATTTTTGACCAGAAGGAGAGTTCATAAAACAAAGACGTCGACATCAGAAAATCACAGATTACTTTGTACCCCAACCATAAATAAATAAAAGTACTAAAATAAGAAAAATGTGTCCACTTGTAAAATGGAGAATCGGATATAACGAACAAATTCATCAGTCCCATCGAGTTCGTTATAACCGATTTTGACTGTAGTAGTAGTAATAGTTTATTTTTCAACTTTTTAAAAGTTAAGTTTTGAAATTAAGAAATACATTTTAGATTGAAAAGCAGAAAAATTACGACGATAACATAGTTTTTTGGAGGGTAAAGTATAATTAACAATGTATTTTGATGTATTATGATATATGGGTTCGGTTAGGTTAAACAGGAATATGATGGATTTGCCATAACACAGACTCCAAGCACCAAAATGGGCCCATCGCGATTCCTGTGGAACCAGTTTAATTTGTCTTCAAATGCCAAAAACCTAAACAGTCTCCCTGGTGAAACACCCAATTTCCCCGCAAAAGCCAAGAAAGCCTTTGAAGTTCGCGCTGTCTATTTCCTCTAGGTTTTCGAGAAGTATTTCCTTAAAAATTTTCCTTGAATACGTGATATTACCTCGCATTCACACAGTATGTGTGTTATGTCCTTAATAGCTTGGAGATCACCGCAGAATCTGCAAATATCCATATCGGACAATTTGAGTCTCTTTGTGTGTTTCCGCAGGAGACAGTGTCCTGTCAGGATTTCTATTGCTTTTCTAAGCTTATCGCTGTTTAATTTTATTAATTTCCTGGATTTTTTGCCGTCAAAAAGCGGCTAGAGAGCCTTGGATACCCTGTGTCCTTCAACACTTGACCACCTTAGGTTGGCAGTCTTTGTGATTTTTTCGTCGATAGTGCCCCTCACTATGCAAAGGGGTGGTTTGATATTAGCAACCTCACTATTTTCGAGTAGCCCTTCTTTTCTTGCATGCTCATCCGCTTGTTTATTTCCTGTAATACCGCAGTGTTCTGCCACCCTGCACAGTCTTCCCCGGTTGTGACTGCATAGGGCCTTGAGCACTGTGCGACAGCCCCTGCCTGCCCAAAAGTTGATGTTGGTTGATTACATTGCCTTGAGTGCGGCCTTGCTATCGATGTAGATAGCAATATCTCTTTCGGATACAGATCTCACCTGCATTAGCTCAGCCTCCCTGAGTACAGCCAGAACCTCTGACTTGAAGACACTGTTTGCGTCCGGTAGTCTTGTAGACAGTTTTAGCTCCATGTCTTCCTAGAAGATACCAGAACCTGTTTCTTCCTCTGTTTTCGAGCCATCTGTGAAAATTGTAATTCCATTTAACCTGATTATTGAATTTTTTTCCAATCCCCCCTCTCCGGAAATATTATATCATACGGGATGTCGAAGTCGACCAAGGACGAAATTTCATCCGTTAGAATTGGATTGCCTGGCAGTAGCTCCGCTAGGACCATGTCATGTCCGAAATTACTGCTCTGGAAATAATGCAGATTAGTGAGTCGTATTGCACTGTTGCCAGCAAGTTTTTTTTATCTGTAAATCAAGCGGTGTTACATGCATAAGGTGTCCAATGCTGCCGTACGGGTGGTGTGCACCTGTAATGACTATGGAAGCCGCTCTTTCAACAACCTGTAATTTTCGGAATACGATTTTCTTGTTTGTTGTTTTTCACCATACTAGTGGGCCGTATGTAAATTATGATATAATAAAGAGATGTAATAGTCAGTAAGAGAGAAGTAATAAAATAAATAATACTTGACAAAGGTCTTTGGACTAATTAAATTCTGTTAGAAATTGGTTTCTATTTCTGCAGGATATAGCTACCTTGATATAATTGATCAGTCTTTTTCAATCATTCGCGTTTCCTCCGTTGAGTGATAGATGTTTTCTTCTCCTCTTATGTTACTCATGGTGCATAGAGTTGAAGCGTTGCGCTCAAATCTGCTTCCGTTTAAGAACGATTAAGTCATAACTTGCTTTAAAGAACCACCTAATTTTGTCAATGTCAAAATCATCAATAAGGTATTGTTGATCTTTCAAATAATCTAGGAACTTGAAAATTCTTGTGTTACAATACTTTCCCTTGTTCTCCATTCTACTTCTTGGCGACTACTTGTTTTGATGTTCCGGCCTCTTTGAAGTGGTACGTTCTGATTTCAATGTAAACCAAATTAAATTCCGATATTGTTTATTTCCTTCAATTTTTCCAAAAAAATTTTTGTAAGTGTTTGAACACTGTTTGCTTATCATATCTCAGATGTAAGTCAAAGGTATATAAATGTCCATCTTCAGCTCAGAAATTACGGGTTAGTTTTCACTTCTCACTGAGACTTACATATTTCTTTTTCGAAAAGCAATGCTACATTGCGTGGATGCTATACTTCGCTGCAATATTTACTATATATGGAGCATTTGGAGTAAGTAAAACACGTTCTACCATCTGTTGCATGAATTTAGTACTACCCGATAAGATAACCATAAGGTCTCCATACAGCAGTAATCTCTATTGAGACCTCCTACTGTGCGCTCATGTAAATCATTAATGTAGAGTGCAAACGGCTTCCCGTCCACACCGTAGATTGAGTATTCGAAAAAATGCATTCCAGCAGATTAATAAATTTAGTTGAAACCCCCATTTCACTCAAGTAAATATTAGCATTTTCCTCGAGATCTTATCAAAAGCCGCTTTCAGATCGACGAAGAAGGCATAGACTTTAAGTTTTTTCTGCCATCTTGATGTGAAGGATAGAGGCTAACTTAATACTCTGTTAAAATGGAATTTTTTCCACCCAAGTATATAACCTCTCATTTAGGGTCGCCATCATGATTTTTACCTTTTTTGAATATCGGTGATACTACGGATTTTGTGAAGTCTTCCTCTACCCTAAATTGATTCATTATTTTGTTATATGCTGTTGCTAGTCGCAGATGAACTAACGAAGATGGAAAACTTATCAGTTCTATTGCAAAAACCGTTTCCCATTAATTGCCTCTATCCATGTGACCCTGTCTGTGAATACGTGTGAATTCTCAACAATGCCAATTCTCTTCGCATTTTACACAAAAACGTCATCCATATTAAACACACAGTGAAATTTACTTGTAAATTGCTCTCATTCTAGTAAGGCTTGGACAAGTTTTGGTAATCCACTTACAGTATATTTGTGAGGGATTGTAAAAGTTTTAGTAGAGTTTGCCATCTCGTCTATGTATTCTACAATATGTTACTAGTTCTTTCGGAAAATTGTCGGTGGCATTTATAAAAAAAAACTCGTACGTTATTATCTTTTCACCGAGCCTTATTTAGCTTTACTTTTCTCTACATATTTTTAATTTCATTAAGAATAAATGGTCTGTCCAAATCCGGATCTTCAACAATATTGGGTAAATGCAATATTCTACACCTCCTTGCCTTACTTGGGTTCAGACGATCTCGCCAGTAATTTTTAAATTCCGAAACGCTTACGTCAGAGCACACTTGCTGTTTTTGATTTCTTATCTCCTAGCACCAATCTTTGCTGTATTTGACCCTATTAAATTTGAAGTATATTTGTTGGTAGTATAGTATTTTACCACTTTTATAAATTACTTTATATTCTTGTTCGGCTCTCAAAAATTTCAGTTTTACCTCTTGATGTTTTGTTTTACGATATAAATTCAAAAAACTAAACAATTTTGTCCTCGCTACTTCACAATGAGAATTGTACTACTTATTCTTTGGAATGAAGGTTTTTCTGTTGCTATTTTGTAGAGTCTCTGAATCTTGAATTATATTATCCCGATCGTATCTTTTCGAAGCTTGACATTTTCGACGTGTTGGAGCTAAGGCCGTCTTTGGAGATTCCTTTCATTTTAGCTTTGTTAAAAGATTGTTAGGGATGTTCAATGGAGTCCCAGTATTTTAATGAATATTCAGTTTTAATGGCGAGTGATTCGATGATATCGCCTCTTCTACATTAAATATTTCGACCCACCTCAGCATTTCCTGTAATACGGCACATACAGTGGCCGAAATAAGTATAAAGACACAAGCAATGTAAATGCTCAAGTGAGTTTTACCTCAAAGTTATGAAAATTAAAGAGTTTATTTTTAAGGGTGAAACAAGTTTACTCATTTCCGTAAATAACAAAACAATAATAATAAATATTCCTTATCACAAGGGCTAGTTTCTTCGAATTCCCGTTAATGAATTCTAAAAACAATCAATTTTTCTGCGAAATAAGTATAAAGACAGCCAATATTATAAGCATTTAAAGACTGAATTTTTGAGTTTTATCTATCAAACTGCAATCTAGTACTTTGTACAACCTCCTTGGTTCTCAATAACTTGAAAAACTCGATTCGGCATTGAATTGCAGAACTTCCTCGTTGATCTCCTCCCACGACTGGTTTATTTGCCTTGCAAGATCGTCCACATACCTGTACTGTTTCCCATTTGAGTAAAGCCTTCTGGTCCAGATCCCCCACAAATTCTCGAATGCGTTCAGGTCAGGACTACCTACACAAAGGCCACCGTGAGGGATTTTTCCGAAAAAACCAAAGGCGCCCCAAACCATCACACTTTCGCCTATAGAGTGCCGACTCATTTTCATAGCTTTTTCGTCTCTCAAATCACCCCAATAAAAGCTAAAACCGTCGGGACCATCCAGATTGAATTTTTTTTCATCACTAAAAATAACGGATTTCCACTCCCTGGTCCACGCCATGTGATCTCTTTCAAATTTTACCCTCACTTCCTTGTGCAAGGAAATGCTGCAAATGCTTTTTTTTCTCATTTTTGTGTAAAGAAGTTAGAATTTGCTTCCACACTTGCTCCACTCTTCTTATGTTAACTGGGAGATCCAACTTCCATTGCTGGTCAGATACAGCATTCAGCTTATTTCGCCTCGTGAGAAATTGCATTTTTGTCGCGAGGAGTCAAAAGGCTAGGGCTACCAGATCTTCTTGCAGTGTCATAATTTTCGTCTAAATTTAAAAAATAGCAAACAACGGAAACAAGATCCCCTAAGCTTCATCGATATTGAGCGGTTTGATAAGCAGTGCTCCTTGTGCATTGTTCCACGAGGTATGACTAAATAAATCATTTCTTAGCATCATTTTGAGTGCCAGTAAGTGCAGTTTACCTTTTGGAATATTGGTGAAATATTTTTACACCGTTTTAATAAAAAAAAGCAACAAAATTTGAATATTTTTAAGTAAACGCACTGTCTTTATACTCATTTCGCAGCTTTGTCACTGCTTTTTTTTATTGGGAATGACAAATCACTCCGTTCCTAAGCTTATTTTGTGGATAACGGCACCTGTTTTTTTTATAAATCTACATACGTAGATTTTTGCTGAGCATTACGTTAGCATAAATTTGGGTCTTCCCGCTTAAACTCAAATTGAACAGTTTGAGAATGACTGCCTTTATACTTATTTCGGCCACTGTATGTACATATATCATTCACCCATTTTATTAGGTTTCTAACGTAAGTAAGGTGCCTTCTTCATTTTGTTTTCTTTTCCAATTTAATATGATCAGCCCGTAATCACTTTCCTTTTTATTTACCTTGTATCTTTTGATCATGGCACTTCAAGTCCCACAGTATACCTTGATTTAAAAATGTCGTCTATATCCTGTTGTAAGTTGCCCAACCTAACATTCATGTCACCCATAATAATTAAATTTAAAGAACTATTTCCAGAAACAAAGGTTTTAACAGAGTCAAGATCATTTTGCCATTTTGCCAATTAGCCCCTCTAAGATACATTGGAATTAGTTTCAGCACTTTGTCGTTAGGCATTAAGTGTACACGTATCATGTCCACCTCACTAATGTTGATACAAGAGTATTCATGTTGAATGCCATTCTTTTCCAAATTCCTTTTGACTCCATAAAGCATAGCAGATTTTCCAAATTCATTGTTATGCACTGCAGGCCTCCTGTACGTGTGAAAATCTCTTTAAAGTATTTTTTTAACTGTTTTTTTTTCTGGTAGATGTGTTTCTATGAGTTATAATAGATAACTACAAAATATACCTAAACATGTATGAACACCCTGCCTGATACCGACATAAAGAACGGCGCATTCGTTATTGGATTGTTCACGGCGAGATATCTTTTACTAATAAAGAATATTACTGAAAAGAAATTAAAATGTTTTTCTATTTGTTCCTTGTTTATTACGAAAGTGGTTATAGTTCAGAAGTGGAATTTCAGGCACGAGTACGATAACTTTGACGCCAAGAATTGATAACAGTATTTTGTAGAGGAGTTAAAAACTAGCATTTTTTACTATAGGAGGGGAGGTCCATCTCGTCCCGTGTAGGAGTTATGGGCAATTTAAAAACAAATGACTTAAGATGGGAAAACAATTATTAAAAACAACGGTAATACTTACAATAAAGTACTCTACAGAATATGAAAGCTCGAAACTTGTTATTTAATATAAAATTTACATCAAATTATTCGTGTGAATAGTTGTTGAATTATTCACATTCAAACTCACATTCTTGGTAAAAAATTAAAAAAAAAATGTTATAACAATATTACTCAAAATTGGTTTTTTGTATTCAATGGGCGTATTAATTCTGAATCGAACACAAAAAACCGCATGTCCTCTAGTTTTTGAGCAAATTGAAATTGAAATTACTACTTTAGTTTTATTTTTTGGCATTTATGTACGTAGTCTTCCTTTGAATAAGTTAATGAGTATTATTTAAACATCTCGCAGACGCCTATATCAATAGTTTTCTTAATTAAGAGTACACGGGTGACTCGCTTCGCGGGATTAAGGGATTTCAACTCTCTTTCCGCAAACGGCAGGTCCCGCTCACGCAACTTCGCTGCTCCGCTCGGGGTATGTGCTTTTCGTCAGGCAGGCGCCTATGTCATCAATACTCTTCATTCACAGTACTCATCACAAAATTACAAAGTTCCTATTAATAACAAAGTTTTACTCATTCGCATTATATGTTTGTACGTATGTAATATGTAATGCACTTGATAATGATGCAAAAATATAACCGAACAAACGTTTGGATTTTATATCGTTATTTCTTTTAGTGATAAGGCGTGTAGTTATTGATATTCACAAAGATCACTCTGTGTTCAACCGTAGTGCGAATCAAGTGATATTTTTTGTGAATAAGCAATGACGGCTAAGCATCCTCTAATCCATCCTAAACTAAATAACTTCTCAGTGTTTTGTTCGGTCGGAGATTTGGTGTCGACCAACGAAAGAAGCATTGAATTTTTAAAAGAATCTGGTTTAATTCCCACTAACACATCCATTCCCCCCACTGTGTTGCAACTTACCCATGAAGGTAGAAAAGTGTAGAAATGTAAAGTTCGGTTGGATGTGGCGATGCTCAATGAAAAGCTCTAAAAAAAAGGTGACAAAAATTGTAGAAATACAATCAACCCATCTATCGGTACATTTTCCATGGACCTCAATGTCGGCTAGAGATTCGCGAGGTGCTTGCAATAATTATCGCTTTTGTTATCAAAATGCCGGTTTTTCAGGTAAATTAATTAAACCTTAAGCTACCACCTAAGGATTTTTTAAAAATATTATTACATGTATGTTATTATTTTAAAATTAGCATATAGTCGCCTGGCGCCATCATGACAATAAAAGTGAGCTTAGTAAATCTACTATAATAGATTACTATAACTATTGTCGTGAAATAGCCGAAATAATAGCATCTCACGTCGATGTTAACATTGGCGGCGAAGGAAAAATTATACAAATCGACGAGACCTTTCTTACAAAAAGGAAATACCACAGAGGCCGTGTAACCGAACAAATGATAATCGTCGGACGCTTCTTTAAAGTGAACACCAAAAGTAAAGAAGACTTGTGGCCTTATATACACAAATACGTTAACCCCAACAGCAGTCGTATTTGTACCGACAGCGCACGCCAATACATAGGTATTGAGAAAATGTTCCCTACTTCTACGACTCATGAAATTACTAACCACAGCAAAGGCGAATATGTTGACAAGACCGATGCAACCAATATTATAAATGATCTTGAGAATCAGAACAAGCTCCTGAAAAAATCAATTTTATGCCGCAATACAACGCAGCACCTTCACCAATATATGGCACTTTTCTTTTACCGGAAATACTGCCTTGAAAAAAATTATAAGGACGACATGGGCTCCCAAATCACGGAATTTTTAATTGACGTAAAAAAAGTGTACCCAGATTTTGTCAAAGGTAAAGAAAGTGTGGGTTTGCAACTGAAGGACTTCGACCCTCCCACCGTTCACCATGAGCACTTAGAAGGTATTTCACCACCAAAACAACTTCGGCTCTTCACCATCATCGACGAACTCAACGAACTCGACATTGACACCAGTACGGACGATGACTTCATTGACGAAACTTACATACCTTTTTAATATGTACTGGTACATACTTACAAACTGACTGACTGGGACGCAGAATGCAATGCGAATCTACCTCCTCGTGGTGCATTCTGGGTCACGCTAAATGATTTGCTGTGCTTTACTTACAAAGATGACCCTATCATCAATATTAATCCTCAAAGTGAGATCACCATAAACACCAAAAAAAAACGTCTTAAAAAAATGGTTTTAGTAATTTTCAATTTTGTCAAAAACTAGAAGATATAAAGCCATGCGGCTTTTTGTGATCGATTCAGAATTGATATGAGCATTAACACAAAAAACCAATTGGGCACATCATCTCACAATTTTGAATAATATTGATTTAAAAAAAAAATTTTTTTCATTTTTTACCAAAAATTTAAGTTTGAATGCGAATTATTCAAAAACTAATTACACGAATAATTTGATGTAAATTTTATATTAAAGAACAAATTTTAGGCTTTCAAATCCTGTATAGTACTTTATTGTAAGTGTTGCCATTGTTTTTTTTTAATAATTTCTTTCCCATTTTAAGTCATTTTTTTCTAAAATGGCCCCTAACTCCTAAACGGGGCGAGATAGACCGACCTCCCATAGTAAAAAGTGCTAGTTCCTAACCCCTCTACAAAATACCGTTTTTGGCGCCAAAGTTATCGTACTCTCCCCGAATTACAGAATATAGGTAAGTCAAAGGAAAAAGAGTAAGCGATTTATATTTTCTAGGAATGTACAGTTCTTACGTTTTTGTGTAGGTATGTGTATGTATAATATTTCATCCGATCAATTGGTTTTAAGTGTCATATTGAGAAATAGTATAAAAAACAATACGAATAATCCTTTGAATATAGAACCAAAAGAAACGATGTTGAAACAAACAAAAAAGACAAAATAAAACGAAATTAAAAAAAAAACGAACAAAGGACAAAAAAAAACACGATATATAAAAAAAAAACGAATAAAGGAACAGATACAAATAGCTATGTACATAGTACGATCGATATATTGCTAACGCATTTGCATCTTGATCTTGTAGCTAACAATACTGTGTTCGATGGCCGGAAGAAATAGGAAACATGTTAAATTTAAATATGACAAACGAATAGTCGGTATAGGAGTTGATTGCAATTTAACCGGTAATTTTAGGACATATGTATGCACATACATAATTGAATGTTGGATTTAGTGTTTGCAGATTACATTGTTTTATTTTTTCTCCCCCTTTTCTTTGGTAATATTTTTTTCTTACATCCTGCATCAAAATCTGAACCATTTTTACTTCTCCTTTTTTCTATGCACACGTACATATGTACATACATACATGACAGGACAAAGTATTAGAAGAAAGACAACGACCAATCTTCGACGGCATTTAAAAGGAAGAAGTTTGCCAGTCAAAGGGAATGTTAAAGACTTAAGAGAGCGATTATTGATACAAGTTAACACATAATTCCCACAGTAATTCTCATAGCCTACCTGAACCCCATTTCCTTTCCAAGTCACTGTCCCACACATATTGCTAGCCTAAGTAAATTCTACAGACACGAGTGCACTTAGTTCTAAGAAATATTGTACTGCAGACTCGCGCGTGCAGCACATAGAATATTTTATTAAACTATAGAAATCGATCATTTTTGTCAAACTAGCGTGTAAGCAAAATAAACTTATAAAGGCAAGTAACAAACAAATTTCGTTGTGCAGTGTTCGACAACAAGAGAAATACTTGTTTTTTTTTGGTCCGCATACAACGCGAAACCACAACTTACATGTACAAGAGCCAGATATAGACTAGGATCAGGTTTAAACACGAATTCAACTTCGGATGTACAGGCAAACCACACTCTTGAGGTTCTGAGTGAAACAACTTCGCCAAACCTTTCGGCGCTTTTATATGTTATGTGCAGCAACTATAACAGGAAACTGATAGACTTCAGAAAAAAAAAGAAATCTACAACGGCGAAATTTTGAGAGTAGTGATCAAAACAGTGAACAAATTATATCAAGTGACAATATGCAGATGTTCTCTAATCCACGCGATGTAATGGACATACTCGTAAATATGTTCTTTATAATTTCGATCCAGCTGATCAACTGAGAGGTCTTACAGCATCTCAATTCATCGCGAGACTTGGCTCCTTGCAGGAAGTTTACGCATGGTATGATAAATTGGTTTTATTCGCTATAGGCTCAAAATTAAAGGGGGCAGTCCGTATATGATCACAAAGGCTAATTTGTCCGATGCAGCAATTTGCAAATATGTCATATCGTGCCTCAGAAATCCTACAATTTCCAGTTTACTATCAGGGGTATCTTTTCCGTCGATTAATGGATTACTAGCTCGGATAAACTCATTCGAAGGTAATAACATTTCAAACTAAGGTTTAAACTCCAACAATCAAATCACCATGTCGTACGTAGAAACTATTTTCATCGAAATGTTTCTGGAGTAGACACTGTACCAACTGATAACTGTTTTAATTGTTTAATTGTTCCGAGCGCGGACATATTTCTATAAATTGTCGACTTCCGGCACGCCGATCAAGTTGTAATTTTTGTAAGAGCGTTGAGCGTGCGGAAGAACAGTGTTTTTTTAAAAAAAATCTTCTACAGCAAGCAAAAATAGCGATATTATTGAGCATCGCGTAAATATAGCAGCCATACCTTATGAATATCACAAAGTTGTTTTGATTAACGGACCGTCGCACGTTGCATTCATTGATTTCGGCGGCGACTGCAGATGATTAGATCCAAATCACTTATTACGATTTGGAAGCGGGTCATACGAATCATCTGAAAAAAGCTTTGTTGATGTATCGATTGATGATAGTAGAGCCAAGATTTATTTACTGATTGTGGATGACCAGCTACTAAGGACAGACGTACTTATTGAAAGAGACTTTTTGGACAAGGATCATGTTAGGGTTATGCCGTTTAAAATCGGTCGTTTTCATAAAGCAGACATGGATCCCATAATATTAGAAGACGTCAACTATAATAAGAAAATCAACAAAACTGAAGCACTTTCTTTAGTAAATTGACTCAGCGAGTTATACGTAACGCAAAAAAAATTATTTCGCTTCTCTCGTCAAAGAAGTTATGGAGTAATCTCCACAAAATTGGTATAGCTTCTAGAAACAGCAAATCTGAATACCTTCTCGATCCAAATGATTTAAATCATGCCTTTCTAGGGGATGATCCCTACTCGTGCGATTTTGACTTCATAGAGGATTTTGCGGTAGCTACGAAGGACGAAGTATTCAGATATATAATGGCTGTCAAATCTGATTCTATCGGTGATGATGACATTCCCGTGCGCTTCGTCAAACTCATCTTACCGCAAATTGTTTTGGCTCTGAGCCATGTAATAAATTCGTGCGTAATCACAACAACCTTTCCGAAGTCACGGAAAATTTCACGAGTTATGCCGTTCGCTAAGAAAGCTCATCCAGCATCATCTGCTGATTTTAGGCCAATAAGCATTCTGCCCTGCTTTTCGAAAGTCTTAGAAAAAATTATAGCAAAACAATTCACAGAGTACTTAACTCTCAATGGCCTTTTATACGACAAGCAATCAGACTTTCGGGCCAACTACGGCTGTTCTTCAGCCATGGTTAACCTGCTTGAAGAGGTTAGACAATCTTTTGATATGAAATATGTCTCACTACTCTGTCTGCTAGATTTCTCGAAGGCTTTGGAAGCTAACACACTATTTTGGTTTTGGTGGTCGTGCGGTAAGGTTGCAAAGAGTTGCCAAAGAGTTTTCTCCAATGGAACTCAAGCAAGGCGTTCCGCAAGGGTCGATATTGGATGCAATTCTATTTCGTATTTATTTATCAACGATCTACCGTCAGTATGCAGGCATTCTTTTGTGAAAATCTATGCTGATGATGTACAATTACACCTAGCCAAACCATTCCGCAATATCGACGAACTGACACTACTGCTCAATGATGACTTGCAACGCGTCAATACTTGGTCAGTTACAAATATACTACAACTGAACCCGACTAAAACTCGATTAATTCCAATATACAAAATAAGGTTTAACCTAGATCTTCTGCCTGACGTTCTTCTAAACAACTCGAAAGTTAAAGCCGTAGAGTCTGTTACTAGCCTTGGATTTATTATTAGTCGAGATTTGTCGAGATATAGTCATACCCACATAATCGTAGGTCGTATTTACGGATACCTTCGTAAGCTTTGGGTTAGCGCTTTTTTTACTCCACTTGAAACGCGACACAGATTAGTTATTGCCTTAATTTTGCCTTTGGTTACATATGCCGAAGTAGTCTATAGTAGCCTGGTCTCATTGTCCCAGCGCAAATTACAAGTCGCTTTTAATGATTGTGTGCGATATGTCTATGGCATTTGTGGGTTCGAACATATTTCCTTCTACACCAGGGAACTGCTTGGGTACAGCTTGCAACAATACCTCTATGTCAGGAACTGTGTTTTTTTACACAAAATTATTAATAAACGATGTCCGCCATAGTTATTTAACCGACTCAATTTCACTCGATCTTCTAGAACAACTAACTTAATTTCTCACCATTAGAATTTCCTTAATTCGGTCCGGTTAAATATCAGACCAACGTACTCTATTGGACTTTGAGGTAGCTGGATTGATGGAAAGTGAGCAAGATCCGATTTTCTTTTATGGATCACAAGTGCTTTTGTATTTTGCGCATTAAGACGCAGTTCGTTCTTAGCCGACCAAACCAGTATACGCTGGAGATCTTCATTTACCTACACAGTGGCGCAGGTTGCTGTCTCAATTCTAAATTGAGCAAAGAATAGTGTGGTTAACCGACACTTTTCGAATGCTTTCGAAAAGTCAAGTAACGTCAGGATTGTAACATGGTCTTCATCAACAGCTTTCCTAATCTCATCGATGACCATTAATAACGCAGTCTTTCGTCATTGCTTTGCAAAGAAATTTTCTGAGATTGGACTGTGCAATGAATCGGAGTTTAGAGCAAAACTCAAATTGGAGTAAGTCATAAACAAAAAAAACCATATCCTTTACCATCAATTTACTGAATGTAGTTGAGTACAATCGATAATAATCGACGATTTAATTAAATACGGGCTTATTCAGGAAAGTACTTCAGAGTATTCATCTCCGCTTTTACTTGCGAAAAAGAAAAATAATGAGGATAGAATATCGTAAATTAAATACCATAACACATGGTCATTCCCTATGCCTAATTTAGAGGAATAATTCGCGAAATTATCTGGCTTCAAGTATTTCATACGTCTTGATCTTATTTCCGGTTACTATCAAGTTCCCATCGCGGAGTCTTCCAGAAAATATACTACGTTTTGTACGAGTAACAACCAATACGAGTTTCTGAAAATGAGTTTTTGGCTTAAAAATGCTCCGGCCGTTTTCCAAAGCACCATAAACAAAATATTACGGCGACTTGGCGATGAAAAGGTAATACCATATTTAGATGATGTTGTTATCCCATGCAATACACCCATCGAAGGGGAAAAGAAAGTTAGCATATTGTTCAAAACCTTTGGACAATTGGGAATGACTTTCAAATTAGAAAAGTGTAGTCTTTAAAACCGAAGTTGAAATATTGGGTCATATGATAACAGAAAATGGAATAAAACCGGGATATAAAACAAGCCTTTGTCAGCGCCACAAAATGTTCATGAGGTACGTCAATTTTTGGGCCCGAGCGAATATTTTCGTAGGTTTATCAAGAATTATGCTCTGCTAGCGGAACTTTTGACTTCACTACTTCGAAAATGTATTACTTGTATGTGAGGTGAGGATCAGAAAGCAGCTTTCACCAAACTAAAGTATTTGTTGTGCAACGAACCAACATTGGCTATATACAATGTAAATGCTAGACATGAGCTTCATACCGATGCATCCATGATTGGTATCTCTGTAATTTTAATGCAAGAATACGCTTGTGTCTTAAAACCTGTGCAGTATTTTAACCGTAAAAGAACTTCCGCGGAAGCTATTACTCCAGTTTTGAATTAGAAGTTCTCGCTGTCGTAGAGGGCTTAGAAAGGTTTCGAATGTATAGGCAAGCACTTAAGTATCATCACCGATTGTCAATCTATTGAAGCGCTTAAGGAGTACACAAAATTGAGTAGACCAATTGCATTAAGCACAGACAGAGAAAACAAATGGCGCATGTAGATGCGCAATGTGAATCCCTTCAGAGCCAAGTCCTCAAGGTAGGAATTAACGATGTCGATTGGGCCAGGATACTGGCTTAACTGAAATTATGTAGAAACTGAGATTTGATGCGAAAGACAACGAAACAAAACAATTGCTCATCGATTATACCATTAAAAATGGCAAGCTCTATGGAAACAGAAACGGTAATATATTTTGGGTTGTTCCTGCAGGAGTTCGCTGGACATTTTGGTGGTGAACTTTCAAAGTCATTTTGGTTTCCTGGAATGCGTCAATATACCACCAAATATGTACATTCGTTCTTGTGTAGAATGTTATTACAATAAATGCCAGGGGGGAATGGAAGAAGGAGAAATGCATTTTTCTGAAATGCATTCTATTCTGTCCATATAGATCATTTAGAGCCTTCTGTAAAAAGCTCTGTCGGAAATCAGTACCTAGTCGCCCTTACAGACACTTTTACAAAGTACGTTTTAATTAACCTGTGAAGGATAACAAAGCAACGCACGAATTAAAATTGTTGAATGAATTAGCGCTTATTTTTGGTATTCCATCTAAAATAGTATCAGATAGGAAGACATTCAGCATATTAAGAACTCTGTTAGAACTCCTAGGGTCAATGGCCAGGTCGAGCGCACCAATAGAACATTACTTAGTGCAATAAGCACAATGACTATAAAAGAGAATGAATGAGACTGGGACAACACATTACGTAATATACAGTGGGCAATAAATAGTTCGCCAAATAGCTCTACGGGGAAAAGCCCAAACGAACTTCTTTTTGATTTCAGACCAAGCGATATCCTGCACAACAAACTTGTTTTGGCTCTTCAAGATGACCAAAGACCGTTAGCGTCTGATACAACAGTGTCTGATCAATGTTTAGTGGCCGCGAAAAGGATTGATGACAAAAAGCGTAAGTGGAAGGAACGCGACGATCAGAAATGTAAGAAGCCAACTAAATACAGCAGAGATAATTTAGTTGTCGTCGAATCGGAGCCACCTTCTACTGGAGGGTCTCGAAGCTTGAGCCAAAATATTAAGGGCCGTATATCGTGTCCGACGTTCTACCCAATGATAGGTATGTTATTGGTATGCAGAGGTATTATAAATACTACCGGACTACATCTGATAAAATGGAACCATGTTGTCAAATTGACGAGGAAATCGACGGCATTAATTAAAGCGGAGACGAGGGCGTTCCTCAGAGATGGCCGGCTGTAAACATGTATGATATGTGACCGAACATCCTGCATAACACCGACATAAAGAACGGCGCAGTCGTAATTGGGTTGTTCATGGTGAGACATCTTTTAGAAATAAAGAATATTACTGGAAAGAAACTAAAGTATTTTTCTATTTGTTTCTTATTTATTACGAAAGCGGTTATACTAATAAAGTGAAGAAATAGAATATTGTGTTCCAGGCCACGTACGTTGAATGAAACGGTTCTTCCATTTGTTATTAATATTAATATTTAACATTTTCATTTTTCCTTAAATCTAATATTGGATTGTGTATGTTGGGTATTGTTGGGTATGGATGGACAAGTTTTAGTTTTTTCGGAGGCTTTCTCGATGAGAGTGCTAAAGTTGCAATGCATTGATTCCATTTTCGCCGACGTGGCACACTCCATGATAAGTAACAGTCGTCGGGCAATTGCACACGACAAATTGGCAGTATCACATATCCGCCAAGTAAGTGCACGGCCACTTAATGAGTAGGAGGAATAACCTAATTTGTGTGAACTTAAATAAAATCCAAGCTAGGAATGCTAGAAATAGCAGCACTGACGAAGAGAGTACAGGTGGTCGTTTTTGCCGCTGTGGCTTGTGGGGCGGATAGCTGGTGAGCTGGGCAACTTAGGCGTGGGACTGGTACCAACAGCTGAGCCGGCTGGATCTATGGAATTGGCTGTGACGACGGAGTATGGAACCAAAAAAGATGGAGAGTTAAACTCGAGACACGACGGAAGACGGTCATTCTGGCACTACGTACATTTTTGTAAATGTTATTCTAATCGTTTTATCTTTAGTAAAAACGCAAATTCTGGAAATGGTTCTTTATTGGTTTGTCTTTTTATTTCTACATATATGTATATACTTTTTGTAAGCTACAACATTGCCTTTTTGTGACTTTGTTTTTTTTTTGAGTTTAGGCCCCTCAAGAAAAATAGTCGTGCCAAAAAGGTTTCTACAGTCCCCAAAAATTTCGTCAGCAATTTCTACCGGTTCAAACTCAACAATCACTGCCTTCTTTCCATCTCTTTCGTTAATTCTTTTGACTGAGCGCAGACGAAGGCAGTTTGTTCGCAGATTCTCTTAACCGCTTCGGGCTTTGCGATTCAATATACTTTAAAATTATGTTTTTATTTTTTATTTCATCCTCCAGCCAAGTAATTGTTTGTCGATCTTTATCATTTTCGATTGATAGATTTTTTATTTCCTCTTTTAAGATAAGGTTCTCGTTTTGAGTTGGTTGATTTGAGATAATAGAGTGTAAAGAGGCCATAGCTATTTGCATTTTACTCATTAGGTTTTCAAGGGAGTCTGGTGAGTTTGATAGGAGTGATTCTGGCGATAATTCCCCACATTTTCTTTTCGGTTGTGGTATAGGAATAGTATTAGCAGTAGCCCATATTGTTTTCTTAAGTGCTCATTGCATACTTATTGGCGAGTTTATTTAATGCTTGCAACTATTGTATAGTGACATTCTAAACAGTTGCCGAATCTACTGCGCAGTTCTCTTAAATTTGATCTAAAAAAAATTTTAATTTTTAAAGAAAAAAGAGAACTTTACAACGCCAAATATACGAAATGAAAGAGGAAAAAGAAGACGGATAGGACGCGGCCACCCATACTTTTTCATTCTCTTACACTCTGCGCAAGCGGATGTTTGCCAACTGTTTTGAATAGCGCTATAGATACATTCTACTTATTTGGCTTGCATGTCAGACGCCTCATAGCCAGATCGAAGTTTTTATTTTGTGTAGCAAAGCAAAAAAAAACATTAATATCACTTTCTATTCAAAATATCATACTAGATACTTGTAAATCTGATGCAATTCATTTTCTGAAGCATGCCTTTCATTAAACTTTTGATTAGTATGATTGTCACTTTTAATTATTCTTTGATAATTATGAATTTCATCTTTTATTTTACACTGTTGACAATCTGTTTGCGTTCTCAGCCAGGGCTAATAACTCTAAGGGAATAATGACTTGAGAATGGCATTTCTATGAACTTGTAAACCCAACTCGTTACAACAGTTTTCGTACCGCGGTCGAGTATAGAATGCCTCCGTATTAAAATGTTAGCGTACATATTTCCTGGTATTGCCGTATTTAGCGAAAGTCACCGTCCAGTCCGTAAAGGTAAATAACTTCAAGTTTGACACGAGCTTCGAAGTAGAAGCCAAAAGAAAAATGCAATAACATCAGCCAAATCTCGTCTCGTCCCTTAAAAGGATCTAAAATAGAAAGCCGGTAGACTAGTATTAAGGTCCACAAAATTGCCTCAGTAGCAATTTGCAGATATGCGAGGTAAAAATACAACATCAGATGCATTTATTCACATTAATTATTTAAGCGGTCAGCAAAAAAAGGAAAGGAAAAGGAAGAAGCACGATAGCTGCTGGCTTTTCAGCAAGACATATTTTTATGTTTTTTTCGACTCTTTCCGAACGAGATGGTGAGTATTGTTAATTATTTTTTATAATATATATTATCTTGCAAATATTTCTATTTGTTCCATCCTCTATAAAAGCTTATAGATCTTCCCTCCTACTATGTACATGGTACTATATAACAAATAAAGGCTTGAGGAGCATTGTCTTGTAACCAGCATTCAACTATTTCCATTCGTCAATCGCTGAGTTTCAAACTGTATTTTTTTTCTTGAATAGAAGAATTTTCCAAATCGTACGTGTCCGAGACGGGAGATGGCTTGGCAGGTATTTGTACTCTAACCAAAAACCAAGTTTTACTCAGAAGAAAGTACATCTGATGAATAAAACATCAGCATAATTTGCTATGGAGGAAGAAACGAGACTCCCAAAACTGTAGTCCTGTATTTCCACTTAACCAACGTTAACTCCCAGAGATGAGCTATCGTATGACAAAATTGGTTTACTGTGGCCAGGTATGAGTATACTATATACCTTTAATAAAAAGATACGCACACCATCAACGAATCGAGCAGTATGTCACAATGGGTAACTTTTAGCTATATAGAGGTTTTGTACACTATCATGTTGCTATTAACTCTAACTGCTTCTTTTGAATAATAAGGCCTTCTCTAAAAACTCTAAAAGAAAGTAGGTAATGTCTCCGATCACATGATTCCAGACTTACACCCTGAATGACTCGAACTGCCACCAACTTCAGACTGCTATAATTTCCAAACCGTTCATGACAGTGAGATTAAATTTTGACTCATGACAGATAATTTTATTATTTACAAGCCTTTTAAACGATTTGCGTCTCAGTTGTGTTGAAAAATTTTTATCCGCAATCGAATACAAACGTGATAGTATGATTGCTTTATATTTGGCTCTAAAACTACAAGTAGCTATCGTTAGAGCCCTCCGGCACCTCAACGTGGATAAATCATTTGTGTCCCGAACTATAGCTCGTTACCGTTACCGTGATACTGGCAGCGTTGCAAAACGCCATGGTCATAAAAAAACAGCAACATCGGCAGAAATGGTTCGGAAAGTGAAGGCTCGAATTGAGCGAAATCCGCGTGGAAGAAAAATGGGTAGTGAGCCCAACATATCGTTTCAAATGGATGCAACACATACTGAAAAATGAGCTTGGGCTCAAGCCATTGAAGTTCCAAAAAGCACACGATCTTACACCGCAACAGAAAAGAGTTAGAGTCGAAAGACCGAAGGAGTTTCTACGCTTGCACGAAAGTGGTAAGTTGCCGAATTTGGTTTTTTCCGATGAGTCGCCATTTGTTATCGAGCAATATGTCAACAAACAAAGTGACCGAGTTTACTTGCCAGAGCAAGGACGGCCACCAGAAAGCTGGCCAAACCGATGGTGATGATTTGGACCGCCATAACCGCCGATGGTTGCTCTCCGCTCGTATTTTTGGACCGTGGCGTCAAAATTAATGCGATCGTATACCGTGAAACTGTCTTAGAGGCAGTATTGAAGCCTTGGGGAAACAATCATTTCGGTCGGAGACCGTGGATATTTCAACAAGACTCTGCACCGTCTCACAAAGCGCGCGTCAACCAAGATTGGTTAGCAAACAATGTTATACACTTCATTTCTTCGACACAATGGATTGCAAATTCTCCGGATGCAAGTCCGTTGGGTTTCTCTGTCTGGGGTATTTTGAAGGCGAAGGTTGGCACTCAAAAATACCAAAGTTTGGACCACCTCAAACAAGCACTTCGTCGGGAATGGGCCAAAATACCGCAGAGCCATTTGCGTGCAGCGTGCGATGTTGTCTTCGGCCATCTCAATGCCATTATTCGCGCCAAAAGTTGACATATTGAAAACTACTGATACAATTTGAAAATTGATGTATTTTCCATCATTTGCAGTTCGAGTCAGTCACCCTGTATATATCCTAGTGGGCATTGCGATGACCTAAAGGCATCTACCCTAATACTACTCGCATGTTACCTGTGTGCAAATATCCATTTTTAGTCATCCCGATGCAGATACAAAATTGTACAAATCACATGCAAAATTTCCAGGAAATTATTATAAGCCTTGGAAGATTTGACAAGTTCTGAACAGTGGAAGAGAGTGTGTGGAATATCCTTAAACATATATACACACTCTAGACCATTTGCGCTAAGTTTTATTTTCATTACATGATGTCTCTGAGGAAGACACCTCGATCTTTTGTTCATTTACTGGTATTGCCAGAAAGCCTAACAGAAATGTATAATCCGGAAATGTTGGAGCAGAATCTCGCACCAACGCCGGTATACATTTTGGACTTGTTGGATATTCGGATTTTCATGACATTCTTATCTACTAAGATTAGAAATGTTTAATGGCCCCTTCAATGTTCAAAAAGGCAGCATGAGTGTATTCCTTGTCTTTTTATGCTTTTCGCGGAGTACCGACGACACTATGGAGTGCTGTTTTTTCACCTTTGTAAGGGGCGCTTTTAAGGTTTAGAATTTTTTATTTAAATAAAACAGAGCGATGACAATGTATTAATTTTATCCCAAAGATTATTTCATGTTATTTAGCATCTGAAAATAGTTTTGGACATATGCTTTGTCCACCACAAAGCGCATTCTACGAAAAGTTCGCCCACTTTTTCGCCCATTTGGGATCATATATCGCGTATTATTCTGAGTGAAATGAGTCTATTGCCAAATTGTGTTTTCAATAAAGCGACGTTTTCGTTGATAGTATGGGATGGAGCACCATCCTTTTGGAACCACAGATTTTCTATATAGATTTCACCCAAATTTTCGAACAAATAATCGTTCTAATTTGTGTAACTTGTGCTCTAATCTCATTTTTGAAGACCACTGGTGTCCAATCCGCACCATACGGTACATTTTTCTGGATGCCATGGCATCTGGTGAACTTCTTCAGGGTTGTCCTCGCTCTAAATATGGTAATTTTGCTTAAAATAATTCGATAAATAGCGCGTTTAGATAGACGCTGTTGTCTATCGTAAATTTCGTGAAGTGTTCTATAAGATTCGTGAACAGAGCTTCTATATTGAAAATAAATATCAACACTTTGAAATTGTTGTTTTGACGTCAGTCTTTCTGTGATGAAATGGCAAACTGTACTGAAAATAAATGAGATTTGGCAGCTTAATGTTGTAACTGATTTGAGATTTAATCTCTATTGAAAAGTCTGCCACTGCAAAAAAACAAAACACCCTCTATGCTTCGTGGGCTGCTGATACAATTTCGTACGAAGAAGAAATACCTCCAATCGAAGCCTAATCGAAGGGTTTAATTCCTCTATTTTCATTAGGTACTCCATAATAAATTTCCATTGGCCACTCTCCACGACCGTAAATATGAGCGGACAAAATATTTATTTCCTAATCTAGGTATCAGAAAAATATATAGCTTTTATGAGCTGACATACAGAAAGTTATATAATACGGAATTCATCTTGAATCTTCATTCTCCTGTCAAAAATATGATGTACTGAAGCACGTTTAAATGAAGAAGGAAAACTAAATCCTAGACAAAATCATAATTTAAAAAATGCCGAGCAAGCTAGAAAATGCTAAAAAGCTGAAAAGCGAAAGGAAAATCTCGAGGCATATTATGGATTCTCATTTAATTTACAGAACGCACTTCCGTATCCTAAATTCCCTGCTTGAGCAGCTTATTATAACCGGAATATCTACTAGGTATACAACTTGGGATTGCATGATTCCCATAATTGTAAAATTAAAATGTACGTATGGGATAAGACTTCAGCATCAAGAGGATCTCAAGTAGTGCGTAATGTATTGTATTTTAAAGCACATTAACAAGGTAACAATAGAAAAACATGTAATAGCTTACAGTTATGCTTGTTCAGGTCAAAACAATAATATCAGAATAGAACTGACATGGATGAAAGGTTTTCAATTTTCTAATAATAATATTCAAATAGAAGATCACACTCATTTGGTACCTGGCCATTCATTTTTCTCTAACGATCCTGATTTTGTCAATATAGAGATGAGATTAAAGAAAACGAATTATCTATACATTCCTGAGTATTATTGTCATCTGATAGGACTATGTAGTAAAAAGATTCCATTTTCGATAGAAAGAATGATGCAGATTTTTATTTCAAAAACACAACTGGAAGCAACAAAAAAAAGCCTAATGCCCAGTTTCACAATGAAAGTTTAAACTTGAGTTCAGTTGAACCTGAAATTGAGTTTAAATTTAAAGATCATCTCGTCGAGTTTCACAGTGTAAGTTCTGTTGAACGTAGTTAAACTAAATTGTATGAAAAAAATGGCAGCACTATACGTTACTGCCCCGTCACGTCAACTAATTTCGTTTTAAATATATGTACCTTCACATTCGACTGTGTATAAGTAAACTGGCGGCTGTCAATATGAAATTGAACTGAGGTTTAAACGGCAGAATTCTGTCGTTTAACTTAAACTACAATATGAGCTCAGTTCAAGGGTTAAACGAATAAATTGTTGAACTGAAGCTTAAACCAAAAGCGGAGTTTAAACTTTCTCTGTGAAACTGGGGGTAAAAGTTTTTAATAAATTCTTCATATGAAAACTTGATGGCGAATTCAATACTGTGGACATCTCAATGAAACGGGAAGCCCAACAATTTACGAAAATATCCCGTTTTTGCCATCATACACAACCATTAAGACCATAGCAAAGAAAAGATTTTATGGATTTTTTACCATACATCCTCCAATTTATCAACAATATTCTAAGTCACTAAAAATTCAGAATACCAATCCCGAAAAAGGAGGAGAATGTTAGAAATTAATTAGGTCAGCTTATTGGTCCATTGTGATGCCACGTGGATCTGTGATCTGCCTAATCTTAGGTCCAATTTGAGCTTCTAACGAAGCGTAGGAGATTATTAACGTCTATATTTCTTCGACCGCTTAAGTTATTGTAGAACAAAGCTCCTAAATGGAATTTTCTCTTTTGGCAGAGAGCAACCTCGAATACCGACGTAATATCTCCTGTCCCACTTTGTCATATCGCTATTTTAACCACCAGTGCTGGTGGCATTCTGCCCCTTTAAACCTTTAACCCTAGCACCCGTCTCGCTATGGTTGCTTATTAGTATACACTCAAAACCACTTTCGGACGTACTATAAAATAGCGTGATTCCCTCCTAAGCCCTTCAACTAGCTTATGGGAAACCCTGCTTTCCTAGCCATTGTAACACTCAGACATTTAAAACCAACGCTCACCGGTACCTCTCTCTCTTTCCTCTATAGTTGTCATTTGCTAATTTATGTATATGAAAAAAAAGTAGGGCATGTACAGAGTAAGTGGAGGACTGTCTCCTCCTCCTCTTCATCCATTCAGCTTCGCAACGCCAAACCGTTTTGCATGCTTGCCTATAAGACAGTATCCAGCCACGGCAACTATGATACCGCTGAAATGTTTTCAGTTTAGGAAGGTCAAATTCCCAGAGCGATCTAGATCCAGTTTCGGCCAGGTTACTTTGATCGCTAGACATGTTGACTCAACAGTCCACCGAAGCTTTGTTCTTCTAGTAATTTCAGCTTTAGTTTTATTTTACACGTAACGTTTAGTATACCTACCGATGATACCTTTTTTAGGTAGGATAGGTAGAGTGGTTGCAATTTTGGCGCGTCCGTCGGCATTACAACTCCCTGGAATACATCAGTGGCCGGGCACCTAACATAGGTGGATTATGAACTGCTCTTTCATCTCTTTGAGAATGGTTTGGCAATTAAGGGCGGTCTTAGAATTTCGTGAGACTGAGTCTAGGGATTTGATAAGAACCTAACTATCCGGAATAGTTTATTTGTTCACTATTTAATCGCTTTAAGGCTGCGTTGGCATCCACTTGCGTGCTGAGAGGCGACAACCGAATATCCTGCGCAGCGGAGGGATCTGTTTCCTTTGTTGCCATTCATTAGACAACCGCCCCTTAGGTGAGTATCGGTCTTATAGCCACCAGGAGGTAATGTGGTGTTGAAGTTCCATTTGTTCCCAATGGTATTTTCGCAAGAGAATGCAGTTACTGTAGCTTATTTTCAGTTTAGTTGTCTGTTAAAAATAAGCCCCAGATATTTACCTGTATGAGAAAAGTCTAACCTTGTACCGTTGATTGCAATTGCCACAAGGAAAGGTGATAGTCTTATAGGTCTGCGGTCTTTTGGGACAACATGAGAACATTTTTCGCCTTTGGGAATGAAAATTGCATTAACGTTTCTTCGTGACAAGAGAATGTGGATGATTTCTACGCAACTGCTCTTTATATTCACTAGCGTTGGGAAGATGATATCTGAGGACATGTGAAAATCGGCAGGTATTTTACGTTCCGGCCAAACAGACTTGTATGCTTTACAGCTATGCAGCGCACAGAGAAGCTTGTCTCTTGTAATCAGACATCGAATTTCAGTCGCTGCCGCAGTAGTCCTTTTAAGGTTGTTACTGACCGTAAAGAGGAGTTTTTTTTTCTTTTTCTTATAATTGGAGATTTAAAATGTTTGCTGCGTAGGAAAGTTAGGAAAGAGAGATACCGACGTATGTTATTTTTGAATGTTTGCATGCTATAATGACTAGGAAATAAAGGGCATAGCGCTTGGGAAAGTGAGTGCCCGGTAGCATTTTGAGTGATTCAGCTTGAGTTAGTCCAAGAGGCCATCGGCTTTTTCAAACAGCTAGCCATCCTTTTATAGGTAGAGAATATTTTACTGAGCCGCGATTCGTAGGAGGTTCCAGTTATTTTGAGATAGAATGACCTCCAGAATAGCAACTTTGCCTTCATCAGCTCTTTTTTATATAACACATTGGTTGAAAAGTCCGCGCCGTTTTATAGTAAAACACAAATTTTTTGCAAAATTCAACTTTATTTATCAATGTAGTTGTCTTCGAGGGCGATACACTGATTGAAACGATTTTTCAATCTTTCGATACCAGTTTTGTAGTACGATTTCGGTTTAGCCTCAAAATAGGCCCCAGTTTCTTCGATTCGGTCTTAAATCTCTTTCCGGCGAGCATTCTTTTGAGGTCTGCGAACAGGAAATAGTCGCTGGGGGCCAAATCTGGAGAATACGGTGGGTGGGGAAGCAATTCGTAGCCGAATTCTTTCAATTTTGCCATCGTTTTCATCGACTTGTGACACGGTGCATTGTCTTGATGAAACAGCACTTTCTTTTTCTTCAAATGCGGCCGTTTTTCTGCGATTTCGTAATTCAAACGCTCCAACAACGCAATGTAATTGTCGCTGTTGATAGTCTGGCCCTTTTGGAGATAGTCGATGAAAATTGTTCCATGTGCATCCCAAAATACGGATGCCATAACTTTGCCAGCCGAGGACGAGGTTCGTCGCCTGCTCGCCACTCAGCTGACTGCCGACTTGAATCTGGTGTAAAGTGATGGAGCCAAGTTTCATCCATTGTCACATACCGACGCAAAAATTCGGCTTTATTGCGGTTGAACAACTTTAAACACTCCTCTGAATCATCAACACTTTGTTGTTTTTGGTCGACTGTGAGCACACGCGGCACCCACTTTGAACACAGCTTTCGCATGTCCAAATATTCGTGTATGAATATTTGGACATGCGACAACGCTATTTTGATATCTTCAGAGCCTCAGCTATCTCGATCAACTTCACTTTACGGTCATTCGTAATCATTTTGTGGACTTTTCTGATGTTTTCATCTGAAACAGCCTCTTTTGGACGTCCACTGCGTGCAACATCTTCGGTGCTTGTATGACCACTTTTAAATTTTTCAATCCACTTGCGAATGGTTCGTTCGCAAGGTGCAGAGTCCGGGTAACACTTATCAAGTTATTTCTTTGCATCGGCTGCATTTTTTCCCATCAAAAAGCAATGATAAATCAACACATGAAATTGCTTTGAATCCATTTTTTTCACAATAACAAAAGTTGCTTCACTCACAACGGTATATCTAGAGAACTAATCGTCCGACAGTTGTCAAATTTATACACGTATCTTTTGAAGGTTGGTACTAACTGAAAATGGTATGGATTTAATTCAAGTGGTGCCTTCTCTTAGAAACGGCACGGACTTTTCAGCCAATGTGTTATTTTGAGGAATTCCTTATGAGTCCGAAGCCCGGGTTTCTTGTGCTTTTTGCTTGGTAGAAAAGTTTCCTGCAAACGTTTCTAAGCGGACCCAGTGCTGATATCCAGCAGCCCGCCATTTTCTTGCCTGTAGGTTGAATAAGAGGGCAGCAAGCAGTCATTGCCCGATTGAGACCCAGGGTAGAATCTTCGACTTTCATATTGAGCTCACTGGTGTTATATGGGGGACTTAAGAATTTAGGGGAGACTACCTTTGAGGTTCCTTTGTATTTTGGCCAATCAGTTTTCTGATAATCCCGGAATGCTAATTGGTGAGCAGGATCATCATTTAGACTGAATTGGATGTGCTCAGACGGTACCATCCAGCTCGTCATCACTTGAGTGATATTTTGGGAGACAAACCTTCTTATCGGTGTTCATTTAAAAAGATGAGTTCATTGAAAATATTGAAAACAGTGAGGTTACTACTTATAATGTAATCAGAATGCGACTCATTCCTATCGTTAATGTACGAGTAGGTACTGCCCCGTACCGTGAGATATGCGTTGGCACATAACGCCGATGATAAGGTCAATTTCTGCCTTCCACCATCCAAAATCACCCTTTGTAGGTTGTCATCAGGGAGGGGGCCCACATAGTCATGCTTAAGGTATACGTATAATTATAATTGGGAACTAAATCATAAATTGTAAATGAATAATGTTGTTTTTACCATTATACTTGTAACTAAATTCATAATTGTTTATTGTAACATTCCACTTTTAAGACATTCTGTCAATTTTGTAAATGGCCTAAATCACTTCATGCTTTAAAAACCCCATTTCCATGGAAGCTACAGACAAAATTTCATAAAAAATTTTTAACTTAGTAAGAGTTAATATTTTCTGAAATATTGTGTTATTTATCTTATAATAGTATAACTTTTAAATACCTTGAAACGAAAAATATATGAATTAAACCACTTCCATAATCACCAGCTCAAACGAGTGTCACACCAAGATGACAACCAAACCAAATCGTTGTAGATCATAAAACGCACCCTGTATACATTTACAGGACTCCTTCTGACATTTTCTGAATCTATTTTTTAATCTAAATTTCCAACGTGCTCAGGGGGTGAAGTTGTCAATATGTATTGTATCGAATATTATTATGATTTGCGAATTCTGCGCAATATTTTGTTGGGCTATCTAATAAAACATGCATTTCGAGCAGTCTGTATTAAATCGATTCATAGGTGTCCACATTCCCCATGCGTTATTTACATAATATTTCTTTCAACGGCCTTAAATACATTAAGTTAAGATATACTGCTGCTCAACACTGAAGTGAATCGACATGAGCTTTCAGTTTCCCTTCATGGTACTCACCTTAATACAGATTCATATTTTTTCTTGTTAAAGTTTGACGCAGGGCTTCACATACAGCGACAAATAGTAAATACATTATCCAGGAAATTTTTTAAATCTATTATGGAAACTAAGATTTTGAAATCTTCCCTCATTTTACAAAAAAAAACTGCTCACATTTCGTACTACAATAAAAGACTATAAGTAGTTTGCACTCTTCCTAGACTACTTATCTTCTGTGAATTTAAATTGCACCAACAAAAAACAATTTATTGGTATTAAGCACTTACAACCCGAACATGTTCGGGTTTTGAGCGGGGATCAGAATGATCATTTCTTCCATCAAAAGATTACTAAGACATTCAACCAACAATTATTGCTTCGTGGGATTATCAGATTTCTTTATAAGTAGTCGGTGCTACACAGGAAAAGGTATACGTATAGCCCAGCTTTGCTTAGTTGGATGCCACCTGTTTTGATAGGCTTCCAACAGATCTTGCACTGATTGAAAAGCAAGGAATCAGTGAAAACCGATTGTATGAGTAAACATTTTCCACGAAATGCGACTTACATTGAAATCACGATTATAGTGGCGCATCCTCATACCAATAGGGATAAAGACACTTTCAAAACGGCGAATTTCGGTCTCGATGGATCCCTGACTCGATAAGTTGAGAGCAAAAATATAATTCCCGATAAGTGATTTGGTTTTAAGGAGTTGAATAATAGGATACTTGCCGCGTCTAAGCTGATTTGATATCCAATGAAGAAAAAGAGATACACAATGCACATATCGCTACCCTAGAACAACATGGTTCTATGTGCACCAAGGTATGTTTTGAGTAAACGAAGTCTGAATGTTTCAACGCTGTTTGTACTCGTATTGTTATGTTATTTTTTTTATCTCAAAACGGCTTTTAATAAAAAGTTTTAATTTTTCATATTAAATCAATTGTTTCAAAATATTTGCGATAAATTAAATAGTTTTCTAGATAAATTAACTTTAAAATGCAAATAGAACTTTGGTTCTGAACTATAAGCAACTACATATAACTTAGAGCAATAAAGTTCTAAGTACCAAATAGAACTGTATGACTTTGTAAAGACTTAATTTGACCACTTAGAACTTTATAACGTACATTTTTTTTTAAAGTAAAATATCTTTTATATTTTATTCACTTTTTTTATTAATAAATCTGTGTTTGAACAATAAAAGATAATAGTGAATTAAAAAGGTTATAATTTTAGTTCATAATAAATTAATAGAAAGCTATTAGTTAAGTTCTAGGAATGTATTGTAATAATACAATAAAGAATACTGCAAATTCAAAGCAACTCTAAAATTTTGAGCATTTATTTTGTTCTTGTATAAATATTAAATAAAAATGTAATAAGGCTATACAATTCAAAACTCCTATATCTTAAGTGCTAGGAAAGAATACATTATACATTAATGAATTATAATGTATAATGTATATAATTGTAATAATAAAAAATAATTAAGCTATATAATTCACAGCGCCTGTATCTTGAATTCTAGGAATACATATGATATTAATAATAAATAAGGATTATATAAAATAATATTTATTTAATTGGTAGTCAATGGAGTGGTGCCTGAAAATAAAAGGAAGGAATTGTGTTAAAATAGTATATGTATAATATAAACTTCGTCATACACTGAATACCTAATTTTAGGATTACTTTATAATATGCTTTGTCAGCCGAGCTCAAGTACTTAAACATAGAAGTTAAATGTTTCGGTTTCTCCTTAGATATGACATTTTTTGTTGAAATGATTTCAATGTCCAATAAAATGGGAACTTCTGGTAACACAGTCTTACTTCTACGAATCATTGTTGCCTATCGTCTTATGCTAACGGTTATCAAGTTTTCACCGCTATAATCTCTTGAATATTGAATTTCGTATTCTAATTGTCTAAACTTTAACATTTTCAACGATGTAAATAGAACACTTCTGTAGTCAAAACAACTTTTTGCTTTGTTGAAATCTTTAAAGTCTAGTGGTTTCAATTGAATGATAACAAATGGTTTTCTAAGGTTAACCGTTTTAAGTAATCTTATCAATCCCATTGGTGAAAAATATCCATTGGCGCATAAATGTTTTTCGATTGGACTATGAGCGTTGTCAACTTCTTGTAATCCTGAATGTCCTGGTAAGGAGTACTTCATTAAGATGCTCGCTACGACAGGATGAGTTTTTAAAAAATATTGCATTTGCCAGTCATAATAGAATTTTTGCGCTGAGAAACACAAGAATCACTCCAAGTTTTTAATTGTTATCCTCACACACTTTCTCTAATATTGTATACATACGAGTATGTTATAAGGCAGATGCGATATCATTACCACTTCTTACACCTGTGTGTTCTGACCATATTAAACCGTAAACTTTTTTTGTTGTTGACAAATGTGCAGTCAGATTGTATATGCATAATTTTGAATGGTAAAATAACAGTCCAATTTCTGATCGTGGGCAAGACAAAACATTTTCAAAATCGAAAGTTAGTACAGGAATTCCACATTTCTTATCCAAAGTTTTCTGTTCTACCATCATTTTTTTCAAATTAATATGATTTTCTCGTTCTTTAAGTATTTCTTCGATCACTTTTTCTTTCTCCTCTAATTCAAGAAGTTTCACATTTTCCGCATCTATCGGATTTGGGACGATGGAAATCCAAATTAAAGTTGGTGTTAAATACATGCCTGTAAAAACTTTCTTTTACAGGAGTTTCGACTTGTTCTATGTATAAGTTAGTAATGTTCAATTTTAATTTTAATTTTGGTGGGGCAAAAGCCCCCATTTATTCGGCTTAATACAAGCTATAACTTAAAAATTAAACTTAAACTAAAACTTAAAACTAAGGTTGGTTATTGTGGTGAAGGAGAACCGATTTGAGGTAGGAAGTGGTGCGGTGGAAGTCAAAGACGCTAGGGTTTGAATTAATTTTTCGTAGCATGCGGGAGATTGGTTCGTTCGCGCCATAGATGGTGTGGTGGGTTGGGAGATAGAAGAAACGAGGGGTACGTAGATTACGAGGGTTAGTGTTGAGGAAAATAGAATTGCTAAGGGACGTGCATTCAACCTGACCTGAAAGAAGTCGATGAATGAAGAGAAAGTCGGCTGCATCTCTGCGTTCCTCAAGGGTGTTTAGGTTAATAAGATTGAGACGGTTTTGATAGGGGGGCAGAGTAAAACAATCATCCCAGGGCAAACATCGAAGAGCGAATCGAAGAAAACGGCGCTGGATGCTTTCGGTTCTCGAGATATGAACGCGATGATATGGGGACCATACTTGACTGGCGTACTCTAGGAGGGGACGAACAAAGGTAATATAGAGGGACCTGGTCACGTATGGGTTGGTGAATTCTTTGGACCATCGTTTTACAAAACCTAGTGCAGAGTTGGCTTTAAGGATTATTCCATCCATATGCAAACGGAAGTCGAGCTCCCTATCACACAAAATGCCGAGGTCGCGAAGAGATTCAACGGAGGAGATAGGTTGGTTGTGGATAAGGTAGAGTCGGGGAGGAGATTTGAGCCGCTTATGTGAATAGGTGATGGATTGGCATTTGGTGATATTAAGTTCCAAACAATTTTTGAGGCACCAGATCGAAAAACTATCAAGGTCTTGTTGAAGAAGGAAGGAGTCGTGGGGAGAGGAAATGGTTTTGAAAAATTTGGTATCGCCGGCGTAAAGGGAGACGGACGAGTATTTGATGATCCTATCGAGATCATTTATGGTTAATATAAAGAGAAGGGGACCGAGATGGCTACCTTGAGGAACTCCAGAGGTGGCCAAAAATGGAGCGGAGTGGGCTGACCTAAAACGAACACTTAAAAAACAGTTTTCGAGTTAAGAGGATATCCATTTTAACAGTATGGGTTCAAAGCCGAGAGCAGACAATTTGAAGAGTATTAATCGATGAGAGATTTTATCGAAGGCTTTGCTAAAATCGGTTGCAACTACATCGACTTCGTTGCCGTTCTCTAGGGCAGAGATGGCAAAGGATACGAATTCAACGAGATTTGTGGTGGTTGACCTACCCTTTAGGAAGCCATGTTGTCTAGGGGAAATAAGTGATTTGCATTGGAAACTTAGAGCTCCATACAAAATACTTTCGAGGAGTTTTTGTATATGGGAGAGTTTAGCGATTGGACGATAGTTTGTTATTTCGTTCTATGATCCCTTTTTGGGGATCGGTGTTATAAAGGAGGTTTTCCAAACCTGAGGAAATTCTCCTTGTGAAAGGGATCGACGAAAGGGATCAGAAAGGGCAAGGGAAAGAGACGAAGAACATTTTTTAAGAAATATGGCAGGGAGGCCATCTGGACCGGGTGTAAATTCGTCATTGAGTTGGTGCAATTTATATTCGATATAGGAGGGGTCCAAGATGTGAGAGAGAAGTGGACCGTTGGAGAAGTTCAGTAGGTAACGAAAATAGGATGGATCTGGTACAAAGGAGTCGTTGGTTAAGGATTGTTTAAAGAAGCTGGCAAATAGGTTGGCAATGGTGAGTGGATCGGTTGATGACTTGTTGTTGAAAGAGAGGGAAGGAGGGTAACCATCGGACTTTCTTTTGTAGTTAACAAATTGGTAAAAGGACTTAGGGTCATTTATAAGGTTGACTTGCGCATTGTTAAGGTAACGCTAGTAAAGGGAATCGTAAAGTTCGGTGAAATGAAGATAAACACCAAGATAGTTGGAATAGTCGGACAAGGATCTGGTACGCAGGAAAACAGCCCATAACTTGTTTCTCTTGTTTCGTAAGGAACGAAGCTTGCGATTATACCAGGGAGGATTAGTAGATGATGTTTTAAGACGGGAAAACGGAACATAAAGGCTGAAAGAATTAAATATTTCTTTATAAAAAATGGATAAGGCATCATTTACGCTTAGGTTGTGAAAGTTAAAGCGGGATCTGCTAAGATAGTCACTGATTTTGTGAAAGTTTGCTTTATGAAAGTCGTAGGATGAGAGAGTTGTGGGAGGAGTGGACTGGAAGGAAGAGTTATGAAAAAATTAAAGTAGAAGGGGGGTGGGTGGTAGTTGTCGATTGTAGAGAGAGATAGGGGACAAAGTGAGACTGAGGAGTTAATTGAATCTGTTGTGAAAATAAGGTCCAATTGCCTGCCCATATAGTTGGATACACCACTGACTTGGCATAGACTTGAGTCTGTTAAGCGATCAAAGAAGAGACATTTCTTAGCTGAGTTGGCATTTGAAGCGATGAAAGTTTGAATCAAGGTAATGCTTTGATGCATCCGCACGACAGTAGTCAGACTCCACTGTCGGAAAAGATTAGATATGAGCTTTGACTTCTGACACTTTTGCTTCTGGAACTCGTTTTATAGCTTTTGAATCTTTCATGTTAATAACTCCAGTCGCAATATTTTTTTCTGTTGTGTGCATCATAAACCGGCTTTTGTGAAATTGCAAAAGTTCCTAGCCAATAAGGTTTGCATACCTGTATAAGGTTTCCAAGTATGTCAACATAATAACTAATGGAATAGTTCTGACGAGAATCGCCGGATTTCATAGTTTTACGAATTATTCAGTTCTGATAGTAGTTCTTAAGACGTAATTAGCTTTTTCTTGTCGGTTCATTGAATAGAATGTTTTGAATAATTCTTGGCTTTCACTTTTTGTTATATTTAGCTTACATTTAAATTTGCAGTTTCGCAGATACCATTTTTCCTCGAGAACTGATGTAACTGACTCCAGTTTGACATTGTCTTTGTCGAATATTTCGTTTTAAAATTTCCTCATTAATCTTGCGTTTACGAGTTTTATTTGACACAGACTCTACTTTTTTCAATATTATTTCAGTGTATTTATCTTCATTATTATTCACTTCGGATGCAGGTACTATTACATAATCTTCAATTATGACAACGGGACACAATTGAATGATATCGACTTCGCAAACTGACGTTTGGAACACAAAGTTCTATCTGGCTCTTAGACCCTTGTGAACTAAATCTAAAATATGTAGTTAGAACTATGTTTTATAAAATTTCTCAGAAACAGAAAGAGATAGACTAATTTGGATAGCATCAATCTCGAAAAAGCAATCCCATTTTACTATGATATAATACGAGTATAAACATCAATTTCCAAAAGAATGTCAGTTAGAACCTTGTTGTTCTAAGGTCGCGATATGTCTACTTGTTATACTTGAGAAATGTCATCAACACAATATTGTTATGGGCACTCTTCTGAATAGACTGCCTTTACTAGACATTCCTATTGATAGGCTCAGCAGCACTCACAGTACAAATTGATATCGGACTTCTACTAGAATATTTGAAATTAAAACTGGTTTGCAAGAACGTGCGATTAAATCATTTATCCTTTTCAACTACCATACATATTAAAGAATCAGTTGCGACTGACATACCAAGGTCATGATGATACTTCTGTAGTGCAACTTCGATAAGGTCAAACAATATTGCAACGGCTAGTAGTTAGAAGAAATTTTCAGAATTAAGAACCTATTTATTCTAGGACACCTTTTCTGAAGCCTCGACGGGTACCAGAAGCAATTGGTAAATATCTTCGATCGTGGGACAGCAGTAGCGACTATTTACTAGCGAAATGTTGTCAGATAACATTTAGATGTTGCTTCAGCTTGAACGAAATATGATTTTCCTCTACAGAGATACTACGAGTATTTAATAGCAGCTGCTGACATATGAACATGCTCAGGGCTTGGTTTTTCTTCTACAGAATATCGGAATCGAAGTATTTAAAATGCTTTCCTAATAAATCCCTGAACAACAATAATAATAACTTCATCATTAAGCTGACTCAAAGGAGCCTTGATGGATAGTCTGATCTCTAGAGCACAAAATCCAAATTATATGTATGCATAATGAGAGAGCTTTTTCCTCTAAGGTTTTTCTTTCATTTAGATATTAATTGACTGGGCTTATTAGACGTACCTCAAACAACTGATCAGTTTTTTTTATTGTTTGCTCCAGTTTTATTAGCTGTTGACAGCAAACATCTAAATTGATCACTTGGTTTCTTAGAAATACAGGACACCAAACTGACAACATAGCCTTTCAGTTTTCGATGTGCTTCGTGTTGGTTCATCACGCTTAAACCATGATCGTTTTCGATTGATGTTGTAGTAGTAGTACTGGTAGTTATTCATTTATTAGTATAATAATACTTTTAAAACATCTTAGAAATACAAGTACAAGTATAAATATAGTTTATAATGTTATTTCAACCATAATCAGTCTTAGTTATGCGGTTATTCTTACAGTAATTCAATTATTTACCTTAACAAAAAAAAATACACGTTATTTTGAATTGTCTAAAATTGTTTTCGCTTTCTATATTGCTTGGCAAGGAACTATACTATAAGAGTGTTTTGAGAGTGTGATGACGAACTTTGAAATCATTAGTGCTGCGTCATTTATACGGCTGTGGTTCATCTACGTATTTTATTGCACTTGTTAGATAGCTTGGTGCAGCACTTTGCTTCATTTTGAAGACAGCTATCAGCGTATTGAGTTCCAATCTTTCTCGTATGTTCAGCCATTTCAGCGTATCCAGCATGCATATTATTGGTGTGAGCCTATTGCATCCTAATATGCTTCTGATTGTTTTATTTTGAAGATTTTGAAGTCTTTCTATCTGACTGCGATTGCAAGACGTGTATAAAATAGTCGGGCAATATTCAAACTGAGGCTTAATGATACATAGTATTATGTAAGACAATCCATTTTTCTTCGTATCCTTTTAAAGAAACCAATCTTTTTCGCAATTTTTTTGCAGGTGCAATCCACATGTCCCGCAAACTTAAAATTTTTATCAATGATTATACCTAGGTACTTGATACGATTTACACTTTCGATTTTATTATTATTTATTTCTATAGTATTTCCAGCATTTATGTTTGTATTCAAAATTTTCTTTTTCTGTTCGTTTAATTTCAGTTTGTTAATTCTTAGTCATAATGCTATTAAGTTAATGTCACCTAGTAGTTTTGTTCTGCATTCATCTGCATCTTTTCCTTCGGCGTAAATTAGCGTGTCATCTGCATAGAGAACAATCTTGCATTCACGTATAATTTCTTGCATATCGTTAATGTATATTATAAAAAGCAGTGCTCCCAGAATTGAGCCTTGTGGAGCTCCTATGTCGAATTCTATTGTATTTGGCACTCTATTGCGAACTTGTCGAGAGAAACGATTTAAACCATTCCGGTTCTTTATCTCTTATACCATATCTTGACATCTTTACCAGTAAAATATTCCGATCTATTGTTTCAATAGCCCTTCTGAACTCTAGGAATAGTGCCATTGTTTTTTTCTTACTTCCCCCACTTTTTCATTAATTTATTACATGATTAACTGCCGCTTCATAAGAGTAATTTTTTTCTAAATCCCAATTGGAAAGCAGAAAATATATTATTTCTTTCCATATACGCCATAAACTGTTGTTTTACTACACTTTCAAACGTTCTTAATGTGTTAGAAATTCCTGGCAATTTTTTGTATTATGGTCTTTTTCTACTGATGTAATCATCGACTCCTTCCATGAATTCGGAAGTTCTCCCCTTTGTAATGAATTTTTTACTATTTCAAGCAAGGTAAACTAATGTATAGTACTCCAATTATAAAGTATTATTTGGGGGGTAATTTTGTCAAAGTCAGCCTTACTTTTTAAATTTTTGCATACTTCTTTTAATCTTCCTAATGTAATTTGCTGAAATTGAAATTTGCATTCGTATTGTATATACGTATAATATTATTTACATATTCCGCATTTTCGACATCGTTTCTTATTGTTTGTATATTTTCTATAAAATACTTATTGAACTTGTCTGATATTTCATCATCATCTCTGCAGTTGGTCTCTTTGAAAATTGTTTTATTTATTTGTGTTTTATTTTGTTTTAACACCAAATTCTTTATAGTTTTCCACATTTGCTTTCGCCCATTTGCTGTATTAATTTTAAAACTCATGAATTGGCATTTTGCTTCATTTATTTTCGCCTTAAAATGATGCCTTATGATTTTGTATCCATTCCAGCTCGTTTTGTCATTTATTATTTTAGCATTGTGGTGTTTTTAAATTTCTTTTATTTTTTTTAGAACTCGGAGCTCATTACTGAACCACTTATTTGATTGACTACTTTTCTTCAGAGTTTTTGTGATATAGAATTTAGCTGTTATATTTTTTAAAATATTGTCTAATTTATTGGCATTTTCATGAACAGTATTTTCTCGTTTATATTTATTGTAGTATCCACTGTAGTTAGTTCCTGTGTAAATTGTTGCCTGCGGTATTTAAATAAGTTCACAGTTTTGTTATTCTTAATGGTTCCATTTTCGATGATAATCTCTATACTTTCGTGATCTGATATTTTTTCCCTCTCCTCTGGTTTAACTTTTATATTTTTTTGGCTTTGTCACAATATATAACTCTTGAGTATTCTTCCATTTTTTGTTTAAGGAAGTTACAGAATATCAGGATCTGGCTTTATTCTTTTTCCTCTCGACCTATCTCTGTTGCCGGCTGTCAAAAAACTATCTCCCGCCATCATTGCCATTTTTCCATCAAGGCCGTCGAAGTTGGCTCTGCTCTGCGTTTACCGATGCTTTGCAGCGTTTACCGATGCTTTACCCTTACAGCTCGGTCAACATGACGATATTTCTGAACAAATTTTTTGTTAAGTCCAACTGTCGTGTCAACGTGTTTGATCACTACAAAGTCTCCAACTGCGAATTCTTTCACAGGTGCACCACGTTTCAAGAAATATTGTTCGTTATATTTCTGAGACTTTTGGATAGCATCACAAGCTTTTGACCTCATCTCCTTAAGGTTACGACTCGCGCAATGTTTTATCTTATCCTTTAAGCACTCTGACAATTCGTCTACAATTTTGCTTCGTTGATCTACACCAAACAACAATCTACTAGGAGTTTCTTTTGTTGAACTATGCATACTATTATTTATGGCATATTCTACCTCTACTAACCTATTAGACCAATCCGCGTGATTGATAGGCTCGCTAATCTTACTCAACATTGCTTTTATCACCCGGTTTACCCGTTCGGCCCTGCCATTGGGCTGAGGCGAAGCTACCGCGACTGTTACATGTTCGATGTTGTTCCTAAGTAGGTAGTTGCTGAACTCCATCTACGTAAAGCACGAACCTCGGTCGGAAATAATGCGTCTCGGTCGACTATAACAACTGAAATATTTGTCCATACACATACATACTTCCTTAGTGTTGGTAGAGTTGACTGGGTACAATCGTACGAATTTCATGAATGCATCTATGACGAGAAGGATGTGTTAACGTTTTGAAGTCAGAGAAGGCAACGGCCCAAAATGGTCCACATGCACCGTATCGAAGGGTAAAGGATTCTTTGGGGTACTGTAAATGTTATGGTCATTAATCCTGGCTGGAGCGAAATACATTATACACTTGATGAAGTTTTGTATAAACACTTCTATCTTACTCTTCATGTCTGGAAACCAATAGTACTTCCTTATCTGCTGATAGCATTTCTCAACCCCTAAATGACCTATCTTCTCATTCGTATTACATTGTTCTGCATCTCTAACGGAACATACAGCAATAGATTTTTAGCATCTCATCTGCGGAATATCAAACCGTCCCGCAATTCATAGTGCTTAAGTGACTCCTTTTCTAATCTTTCTCAAATTCCCCGGATTATTGGATCCCGAGCTTGTGCTATCTGGATGTAGAACTCTACATCATCTTCACCTAAAGCTGCAATTATCTGACAACGACTAAGTGCGTCTACATGGCCCATTGAGCTACCACTTCAATGCTGTATTGAGTAATTATAATTTTTCAACTCTAATGCCCATCTAGCGATTCTTGGATTTACGTGCCTTTTCCCCAAAGTTAGCGTTAGTGAATTACGATCAGTATTGATCTTAAAAGGGATTCGCTCTAAGTACACTCTGAATCGCCGTAGTGAGTAAATTATTGCTAGTGTTTCTAATTCAAAGCTATGGTATCTACTGTCTTCGAGAAGTGTGCGATTGGATGAAACTTTCCGTCTTCTTGACGTTGCATTCGTGCTACACCAAAACCGTGGTTACTGGCAGCTCCATTTTCCGATCTGGGCTATAAACTGCTAATACTGGAGCGCTCAATAATTTATCCCGCAGTTGCCTAAACGCTACTACACACTCATGCCTAAAATCGTACCTGGTTTCCTTACGTGTTAGCTTCAAAAGCGGACTAGCGATCTTTGAAAATGAAGGGACAAAACGGCGGAAGTAAGAAAATAATCCTAGACACCTTTGTAACTCGTTCTGATTTCTTGGCATCGGATATTGTTTAATGCTTTCTATGTGTGCACCCGAAGGGCGTATGCCTGAAGCATCCACCGAATAGCGCAAATATTCTACTCTATCATATGCAAACTTACACTTTCGCATTCTAAGTTCCAAACCCTTTTCATAGATTCTACGTAATACTTCGGCAAGGATTTCCATATGAGTTATAAAATCTGATGTAGCAATCAAGATGTTATTTAGATATATGATCAATTTGGCCGCTTCAATAAGGTCTATGAATATTTCATGAACAAATCGTTGGAAAAGTGCTCGTGCATTTTTTAGCCCACATGGGATGCTAAGATATTCGTATTGCCCGTCTGGCGTAACAAAAGAAGTGAAAGGAGATCAACCTTCGTACATTTTCACTTGGTTAAAGCCATCTTTTAAATCAAGCTAAGTAAAACAACGCTTACCGCCCAAAAATTCAATACAATATTCTATTAGAGGCAATAGGAAATTATCCCTTATCGTTTTCTTATTTAAGACGCCATAATCAATACATAATCTCAACCTATCGTCTTTCTTCTTCACTAACATTACTTGTGAGGCGTAAGGGGATTTTTCTGTCTAACATGTCTTTTATTTTTTCAGGAGCTTCAACATCTTCGCTATAGTGCACTTGCTGTGGAACATCTTTCAGCGGAATTTGTACGGCGCTATCCAAATCAATTATACTACTACTACAACGTGCTTGACATGATCACTTGAAACATTCAATTTAGACGAACCAAACACATCTTTTTCCTTTGACTTCATTTTATTATTAAACTCACTTTTATGGGTAAGAAATATATTAAAATGATACTCGTACAAAAAGTTACGTCCCAATATCAGTGGCAACATCATGGCGCCATCTGGAAGTGCCCAAAGGGTCACTAGTTTAACTTGGTTAAGGAATTTAATAAAACATTTTATAATACCATATGTATATAATTTATTTCGACCAAGTCCGACATACTTCGTAGGTTGCAATACCTCAGACACTTTAATGTTACTTGTGATGATGGAACGCTTGATAAGGTTAATTGCGCTACCGGTATCAATGAGAGACAAACAATTTGTCCTACACACACACTTACCGTTTGTGTGGCGCTGATCATGCTTTCGATCTTGTCTTCGTCTTCGGACTTCTCTTCTGCTAGGGCCTTCGTAGCTGCTGCAACAATGTGCTGGTGTTTGCATTGCGCCTTCGGATAATTCTAATGGTAATGTCCGACTTCACTGCAGATGAAACACGCGTTGATAGGTTTCGTCGGTTTCGGGCAACTGCTCTTATAGTGCCCAAATTGCGAGATGTCTTCCGCGGTTACTTGCCTCCCGAAGGTTTGAACAAGTGTGGTCTTAAGTTCATCGTATCGGACTACTCCGATGGTACTAGACAAATCCTTTGCCGTTTCCCTCAACAGCCTGTGGACACCCATACACTTGTCCTCGTCCGTAAGCCCACGTGTCTCAGCGTACGTTTCGAATTCGTTGAACCACTTTCGAATATCATAGTGGTCTTTTCCACTGAATGTATTTAGAGCGATGTCAATATGCTCAAAATTCGGTGTACGATGAGTATGTACAGTGGCTAACCTAGTACCCCTCAGCAATCGGAGTTCTTCTTCCAGACTGGCCTCTCGCCGTGTATTGAGGAGCATGTGTGGCGTTCATCTGACTGCGGATTGTAATTTTTTCCAGACTGCTTGACTGAGGATTGGTTTGTTTTGACTGCGAGCTGCTGGATTGTTAGCTGAACTACGAATTCTGCTCCAACTTCGGCATCATCCATTGCATCGCCGTAGATGTCGTCTGCAAGATTTCCTTGTGCTTTGTCATCTGTATTTTTTTTGTCTTCGTGTAGATTCATGCGTGTTCGGCATCTGAAATATACGTTTTTAGATGGAATTTAATTTAAAAAAATACCCCAATTTCATTTAATTGGACCCCACATTTTCATTTAATTTTTCTTTCATTTTTTTTCATTTATTTATTCCAATATATAATTAAACAATATATTAATAAACTTAATAGATATTACATCAATTTACATTGAGGAATATATGGTACATCCTTTAGTTAAAAAAACTAGTGACGGAAATGCATTAAATCAATTTAAAGAAATTTGTATTGTAACTTAAGATAAAATAAAATTCTTGTGGGGTGATTAAAATTATATAAGCTGAAAACGTTATGCTTGTAAATTTAGTGCATAAGATAAAAAAAAAGCTGCATTTTTCTTAAGTAAAAGCTACGCTATATACGAGTAATTACTTTTATTAAGTTGTTTATTTCATTGAAGTCAAACCTAAATAGCAACTTTTTAATTTCTCTATTGAATGAAAAAATTTTTTTTATGCTTCGAAGTTCGAAAGGTAAAATGTTAAATAGTCTGGGTGCTACTGAAGTGTAAAAATGTAAAAAGCAATAAGTATTGTGAGGTGGAATATTCCGTGCTGCGAAGTCCCTAGGTAGTTAAATTTTAATTTAATAACCTTCCACTTCTTAAGTAAAATATTTTTAAGACTTTGTAAAAATAAATATGTTTTAGCGGAAGTATCTTTGATCTGAAGAACAAAAAAAAACTATGTTCACGGCGTTGTTTTCTCCATATTAATCTTACTGTATGTTTCTGAGATACCACCCCAACATACGAGCCCATACTGCAACTTAGTTTGTACCAAACTATAAAAATTGTTTCTAAAAGTTTCTGGGAGCATAGTTTCTTTAGGCTTTTCGAATTTGAGTTTATTTGACGTTATTAACAACATAATTACTAATACTAAAACACCTTTTCTTACAATCCAAACTATGAAAGTTACATTTAGGAGAGTGCCTCTCTAGTGATGGTTAGTTAAAAAACATGATTTTAGTTTTATCACTAATAACTAACTTATGCATACCGAACCAATGTCTTAGTATTTCCAAATCATGGTTAATATAAGCAATTAAATCCATTACAGACACATTTGAATATACGCACCCAATATCATCTGCAAAACCAGTTTGATTACACTTTAATTGTTGGTTAAAGATAGAATTAATAAAGATTATAAATAATACAGGACCAAGAACGGAGCCCTGTGGAACTCCGATCCGAACATCTCGAATTTTACTGAAAGAATTCCTAATCTTAACCATTTGTTTCCTATCTTTGAGATATGAAGCAAACCAATTACGAATAAAGCCCCTGAGACCAGACTTTTCCAATTTAACCAATAGGAGATCGTGGTCAACAGTATCAAAGGCTTTTGTGATATCTATAAAAAGAGCAGCAGTGTTTCTTTTGCAATTTAAACTATCATGCACCTAACCACAGAAATTAAGAAGTGCATCTTCTGTTGATTTGTCCTCTAAAGCTGTATTGGTTAGTGCTAAAGAATAATTGTTTTTCAAGAAATGCGATATCATAACCAGCATCAGAAAGAGTAATGATCGGAACGCTAATAAAAAACTCATTGAAGACATTAGCCATTTGTACAGAACTAGTGATATCCCTATTATTAAACTTTATTTGAGAAGGTCCATAAAAATAACATTTTTATCGAACAAGTTATTGACGATTTCCCATTCCTTTTTTACATTATCTTTCGCATAGTGAAATTTGTTTAAATTAAGTTTCTTGCAGATAGAAACTTTAGAGGCTATGCCTACACAGATCATTTTTCTCTGCAATTCGCTGTAATAAATAATCTGACATCCAAGGCTTTAGTCTTTTTTGTTTATCTCTTCTCTCTTTTGAAACTGTAGAACAAAACTCAACGTGGCAATCTAAATTGTTACAAAATATTTCGAATGCAACAGAAGGATTGTTTTCCCTGTATACACCAAACCAGTTTCCCTGTAGCAAGTGTGCATTAAGACAATTAAAGTTGGTTTTTCGAGTTAAAAAATCAAACACTACATTTTTTGTGCGTTTAATCGTATCACTCTTTTAGAATGTGATCAGTAATTGTATAGTCTGATATTGTATTTATTAAATAGAGATTGGCATTTAGATCCAACCTAGCAAAAATATGGTCAATACAAGTTTGAGTACTACCAAAAGTCCTTGTTGGTTCATTAATACAAGACTCCAACCCACTCGCAGAAATTAACGTAAGATATTTTCCCACTACTACAGATTCTGGTAAAATGTCTATATTCATATCACCTTGATTTCTTGAGCGTTCGTCACACAAAAGGGGAGATAACTCATCAACAAAAACATCCTTACTTATTTCGTGAAGTCTATAAAAACACATAAAAACAAATTTGTTATCGTCTCTAAAGAACGCAACTTTTATCATATCAGACCCTATCAGATCAGGCTGCAGATCTCACAATTCTCATTTAAACTATTACATACGAAAACCCCAGTACCACCCGCTGCATATGAATTGTTACATTTATGGTAAAATTTGTATCCAGGTATATTAAAATAATCCTTTTCATGGTCATAAATCCATAATTCAGAGAGAAAAATTAAATCCGGCTTTTTTAGGAATGAATCCAAATGTGTTAAAAATAAATCAACATTTTTGCGCATGCTTCTAATATTTTGGTGAATAATGAACCAGTTGTTTGCTAATACATTAGCGTTACATACTACATCAAAAAAATCTTTGTCATATTGGTAGAAGGAGAATTACTATTTAAGGGAACTTCAATTTGATTCATTTGTATATTAACCATAATTTAAGATAATTTTTGTAGATTCTCAAAAGAGGAAATTCTAATGGGATTTTCTCCTTAATTTTTTCTTAATAAAATAACCCCATTTCTGACCCATAAGAACGAAAAATGTTTGTCTACCGTAATCTGTTGATAATAATCTATTATATGTTGATAAACTTTCATTTATGAATATAGGCTTATTACCAAATTCAGCACCAAAAATATTCGTGGACAGCTTCTTTCTGCGGTTGTTAACAAGTATTTTTTTCTTGCATTCGAAGCTATTGAATTTTATATTATAAATATATAGTAATGTTCATCGTTCTCGCTGGCGGAGATGTTGATCCAGATTTATTGTTTACGTTTTGCGTTTGCTTCTTTGTAGTTATTGTTTTCAGGATTTGATGTCATCGTGAGTAATACTGTTGTCCACAACTTCTGCCAGTAGCTTTACCGCAGTATTCAATGCATTATGCTTGTCGACAGTTGGTATGCCAACAATATCAATGCACTTACTTAGATCTGAGGTATAATTATCATTTTAATTAAAACACGGATAGTCAGGAACTAGCTTTATTCTTTTTCCTCTCGACATATCTCTGTTGCCGGCTGTCAAAAAACTATCTCCCGCCATCATTGCCTTTTTTCGATCATGGCCGTCGATCCTTCCTTGTGATGTTGGCTCCGCTCTGCGTTTACCAATGCTCGAATTAAGAGGGCGCATCGCTTACACCAACCTCACATTACATTAAATTTGAACTATCCTTACACAGAATATGTCGAAATGGCACTGAACTAAACAGTGTAAACAAAATTAAGCACAACTTGCTTCTAAAGTAAGCTTAAGGTGGCAGCTATCAAAACTCTAAAAAAATAAAATCATAACATTGACAAAAGCCAGAATCAAAAACCATAATTTTACTTCTAATTACCGAAGTTACTTTTTTGTAAACCCATTACAATACTATGATATTAAGTTGTCAGTTACCCATTTAGGCCAGTTGAAAGTACAGGGTTGGTTTTTTAATCTCAAAGAAGAAAACTATTGTTCATGTTTACATTAAATCTCACATTTTTTATATATTTGTTTCAAAATACCTTAACTTCCTTTTATACTTGGTAATTCACCACACTAATTGAATTACAACCTATCTCATCTATTGTGAATTAATGTATCAAACTCTGCAAACGAGAAGTAGTGTTCGAAATCTCCTTGCAATAAATTCTTTCTCCAGGAGATCGAGCAGCTACTTTGTAAAATTGAAATCAAGGATGAAAGAATTCGAAAACCAACCATCGAACCATCAAGTACTAAATATACTCGTGTAAAAGATTAGTAAAAAGGAAAGTCGAAAGTAAAATCAAAAGTCGTGTCTTTTATTTTAAAATTGAGAATAAGAGAAGTAAAATTTAAAAGTTTCTAAATTCGTTGAGCGAACTTAGTTCCTGAAAACTCTCAGGAAACAACTATCTCGCATTTCAGTTAAAAATTTTTATTACGTTATTAGGCAATTGAAAATTCAGAAAATAAATAATGTATAATTAAAAAATACGGAAGCACAGATTACCCCTTTATCTGATTATACTCAATAGTAGTGATACAGTTCCCTTTATCAAGCCTACCAATTACAAGAGTTGGTAAACTGATGAACATACCAAGTAATGCTGTGCATATAGAGATAAATTGTGACAAATTGGCGAACGAAATAGAAGAACTTCGGTTACGGACTTAATTATTTATCTGTCTAGATAGCACATACTTACCGTAGTATTCCATGATCAAAGGATTTCTCTGTTGATCTTTTCAATCTTGTATAAAATCCTTGTGTTCTGAAAATTCGCATCAGATTAGTTTAATGATTAGTTTTATTTACCCATTTCTTGTTTTGCACCCTAATAAAATTGATAAAATCCCCCGATATTTCCTAAATCAACCAGGAATACAATTGTATAATTTTATTCATCTTTATTTTTTTTTATTAAAAACATCCTGTTTCCCAATTAAGCGTCAAATTTTGCGGAATGACAGTACATATTCTTTATTTCATTTTTGAATTTTCATCATTTTGGTTCTTTCAAGTTCTTCCATATTTCCGCCTTAAAGATAATTCTTTAATGGACAAAATAACCAGCATAAAACCAAAAATTTTCTGTCAACGCTGGAAAAGCGCCGGAGAGAAAAAAAAGTTGATGGCCCTAATCAAAAACCACCAGTAAACTTGCGAACCTTTTGGCAATGCAATCCCAAGAGCGACCTGTAAAATATGATGAAACTGAGGTCTCCAAACTTAGACAACCACAAAAGCAGCACAGAAGCTACATAATACCTCAGAGACATATGTTTTCAACTGTTAATGAAAATATTAACAAATTTTAAGTAACACTACCACCATTTGAGTTATTTTGCTCGTAATGTTGTATGAATTGGAGCGGAGTTGACCCATTTTATTTTTTGTAATCAACTCCGTAAGCCATGTGTTGGCACTCAGAAATCATCTACTGGTTTTAGTTTATATGATGATGATATAAAATGATTTTCTTCTTTAAAAAAATTAAACAAAAACTACTTAGTTGAAAATCAAGCATCAAGCAATAGAAAATCTTGGTAACTTTTCTTCGCTCAAGGTTATAGTTCCTTAAGTAACCTTAAGTATTTCAAAATAAAATCATTAACGATTTAAAATAATTATTCTATTAGATTATTAAGTAATAAAGAATAAACAAAAATAATGTAAATTAAAGTAAATCATAAAAATCAGAAACTAATCAAGCATACAGCATAATTAAGATGTATCCAAAGATTAAGTTCATACATTTTAAACGGAAATAAAAGAAAAAAATTGAGTCCTACTAGATACGCTATGAAAGCATAGCTTAATATAGACTCAGGCTCCCATCTGTTAAAAAACTACATACACATGTATTTGTACGAAAACCAAAGGAGCAAGCAAAAAGAGGAAACTATAAATTTTTCACTCCTTATGTGACTCTTTGAGGACAATATATTTACTTGACTAGAAGACGACAACGACGACTACCGACGACATCATCAACATGCCCATCGTCATGCCACTGCTTTATAAAAAAGGAAGAAAAAGCAAAGTGCGATGTGTGCATGAGAAAACGTTTGCTCAAAGCCAGTAGAGACTGGGGACGTTGACGGCAAGGACTTGCCATTTCACTGATTCACAAAAAAATTTAAATTTTCCGAAAACATATTTTTTTTTAGCACTCAACTTTCATTTGTCCCTTTTCCCTGTCACACATAGAACACATATCCACACGGCTTGAGTTCCACAACTCAAGGGCGTAAAGGATTTAGCCACTCGAACAAACCAGTATGAGGGGCAACTCATGCTGGGTCGAGTTTAGATATAAATTATCGCTCCCACTTAAATAAAGCTAACGTAAGTATTTATTAAACGTACTCATATTTCTCAAACGTTGTCAGCATCGGCGATATCGTCGTCCAAATGTCGAATAAGGCGGCTTCTCGGACTGTATTTCTGTTATATGTACATATGAATGTATAATACATACGTTTGTAGGTGTGTATGAATGTACCCAGCAAAATTGACGTGTTATATACTCATACTAAAAACTCCGTGCAACGGGCCAACATATTTGTCTTTAAATCGTTTTCTCGAATGTGTTCTGCCGCCTGCTTTGTGACAGATTTCGCATTGCGGTTTACCATAAACTATACTGGGCTTGGTTTCCTTTTTCATCTATGGCAGCGTTTTTGCCGAAGCGAAAAAATGAAACGATGCGTTCCCGGTACCATGACGATGCTTGCCAAAAAAATTCCCCTGTTTGATTTTAGATGTGAGTAGTACATGAAACAGATATTGGCATATAATGGCGTTTCGATATCTCCGGATGTTGCAATGAATTGTGCTGTCACTGTTATTACAACGATGTTGCCGCCAAATGACAGCATCAATTTTCGTGTTAAACGAGCAGAAACTGCATGTTAAGCGAACACATTTCAAGAATTCCCTTGATACTGTTAATACTTTAAGGCGTTAAACCTATTTTTAGTACATGTTTCTGACAGAAGCAAAAAGAATAAAATGGTGTCGTCGGATCGTATGAATCCTTTACTTGTGGTTTTATTGATTACACGTACGTTTAATCTAATCTTCTCACGTATCCTTCAAATTTTTTGAAAGTCTTTTTAAGTCGATAAAATAATTCCTTAATTAGATTTCCGATCAAAAAATACTGAGAGCTTCGCTAATTTAAATGCTCAATCTTTGTATAAGTTAACATTTAATGTGATGATACTGAATTGCGAAACCTGTAAACTACCAACCATATGGGAACAAAATTTTAAGTACATCTTATTTATGAAGAAGCACGTGAGAGAGCGAAGTAAGTATTTACGTCTGATGCAACGGTGAAGCTGCGCTTAAAGCTTTGTTGATCACTCTCTCGATTTCCAAGATAGTTCGAGCATGTATCTAGGTCTTCTCTGAAAATGAAAAATGAAATCATGTTAAATTAGGAACTAAAGGTTTAGTTTAGAATTTCTCAGGACCTAAAGCTACGTTAGGACTGTCTGCTTCCATTTACAGTTGAACTTCGTATCAGCATTTCTGCAGATGACATGGTTGTCGACAGACCTGAAGTATGCCTTGCAATGTTTCTCACAGGTCAGCGACTTCCTTATTGTCCATTAGAAGGAAAGATTGTAGACTGGTTACTGGAATCGTGACGGCGAACCCTATTTTTCTAAGCACACAACATCCTGGTTCACTTGCGGTGAGACTGATTTCGATACCGCGGAGCACTATCTGTATGAATGTTCGCATAATTGATTTTTGTTCGGGTTTATTAAATATATATTCACAAACTCGTATAATTTCATATTGTTTTCACATTTTTTTCGTTTCTTAACCTAACGCTCTTTTGAAAATAGTGAAAATGTGAAAAAAAAATCCAAGCACAAAAAACTTGGCGCCATTTTTATCCGTTTTTATTTTCCTGCAGTTGTTACTTTGTTGAATTGCATACGTTAAAAAAGTGGCAACTCTTTTTTGAGAATTTTTAACAAACATGATGGGGAGCTTTCCAAGTTTTTTGCATGACTCATTTCAGTACTCCGTTAATATTTTCTGCTTTGCACGTATACATATTTTTTAAATTAAATACAACACACTATATGCTTCACCGGCCGGGAATGTGATAAACACACCCCATATTCACGATTACAGATATATTTAAATATATTTAAATTCTTACGCCTTCAACATGTTTTTGCGGCAATAAAGGCTAGATATTAAATTGCTCTTAATCAGAGTCTACAACAATCAAATACTCTGCATAACATGAAGTGTACATAGAAAATATACTTTCTCTCTAAATAAAAGCCTGAACAAATATCGAAATAACTATGAATATACTTTACATTTATGTTTGAAAAAAAAAACAACAGTGGGGTGAATCCTTAATGTTATCGGTCTTACAATGTATTTATTTCCAGTACTGCTAACAAACGACAGCCCTTTGCTTTAACCGTTTTCTAACCTATAAGCATCGTACATGCCTACCTAAAATCTGTAAAATGATATTGGCAAGCCAAAATTTGAGTTTTATTTATATCTCCTGTCATGTTAATGCTATTCAACAGCTTTGGTTAAAATTTTCATTAATATAACGAGAAAATTTCAGAACGGTTCTATGCTTGCTATGTTTATTTGACTTGTCGAAAATTTTGATAGGCTAGACCATAAAGTACATTTTCAGAAGCTTCAGTTTGAAAGATAACTACGTTATATAATGGTCTTAAAAGATCGTTCATAACAGTAACTGGAGCAGCATCTCAATACCTATGTATGTATGCAAATACTTGGCATCATTTTATTGTGAAGTGTTATGTGTGACCTACCTTAAGCAGGCTCTGGTGTTGCCATTACGCAAAAGAGCCTAAATTCAAACACCAAGAAGCAGAAAATGTAATTTTCTCCTGACTTCACCACAGCTTCGGCGTATAATTCCAAATGTTAAACCTTCTGCCTATGGTATATACAAGAAAAAAAGTTGCAATATGAACCGCAATGATAAAGTTGCAGAGTTCGCAGTTAGCTTTTTCTAAGTCAAAAATTGTTTACTTAATGAGCACATTGATAATTTTTAAACGATTTCTGTTGTTTTTGCCGAAGGCAACTCTCCGTACAAAGCCCGGATATATTCATTGACATTTTTTTGAGCCAGCAAAGAAAATCGTACAACAAAGGGGCTAAAAAATTATCGAATGTCAACGGGTTTAACAACATTGTAGTGCAAAAAAATCAGGTTCACCTATCTAACTTCTATACTCCTCCTAAACTGGAAACAGCTTCCTCCTCTACTCCTGTAAACCGCAGAACATTTTCAGATACCACTGATACGTGGTAGCATTACGTCTTTTATGCCACTCAGTGATAGGATCTTGAGATCACCATCATCTTATGCTACGCTTTATCAAACTATGGGGACGACGAGATAAAGGATTATTTGTATAGCAAACTAGGTCTCACCACCAATCCGACGCCGAACGGGAATACTCTGATCATGATATACAATTTCAATGAGAATGTAGGAAACGACAACACATGCTTAAACAGCACCACCTCAGTATAATATGAAAGGACAAGGCGAAGAGTTTTTGACTTTTGCCACGTCAACCGCCTGGTCATTAGATGATCACTATCACAAGGTTATTTGGGACTCGATCATATTGCCATCAACCGCGTTTTAGAAATCGGATTGAAGACACCCGAAATAATCGCTGATCGGGCACGAGTATGGACGGAGACCATCATTTCATGACAGTTTTAATACGCCTTTCGATTGCAACAGTATTTTTACCATCGCTCGAATTTGGTAAGAATACACAGGTATAAAGCTGGCAGGTCTCGCCATTTACGCCAACAGATATGAGTGCACCTTGCTTTGAAGGGTCGAACAATTAAAAGCGTCATTCCTGCATATATCGACGAGCACTTAAAGTCAGTGAAAAAGGTTTTTTTCATCTAAGGGGAGAAACAATGATGCGAGCTTTCAGTAGTAGTCAAATTAATAGCTATAGTAATTCTAAAACAAGCTGGAGTTCATGTCGATTTAACACTTAAATATGCATAGGCAGGTTTTCGGCCCAGATCCTCCCCCACATCAACATAATGCGGATCATTGTTTAAAATTGCGTGGTGTATAGATCTTCGCTACACTTGTTGTTCATCAACTTCGGAAAAGCCTTCGACAGCCTGAATTGATATGCTATATTGCGCGCCTTATGCAGGAGAGATATACCAGAAAAACTCGTGCCTATAATTTAGGCTTCCCACAAAGGTGGTAAATGTCACTTCATTCTATACTTAACTTTAAGGTGTCAGATGAATTCGAAGTCCATAGCGGAGTGCGACAATGCCGCATTCTTCCTCCATTGCTATTCCGTGTTGCAATCGGGGACGTGCTCCATGCAGCACTATTAAAAACAAATATGGGACTGAGATGGACAACGACATCATATCTTAAACAGCCCATTTTGGGACATGATCTAAAATATCGTGATTCGTTCCTAAGCCGTACAACTCGTTTATGGAGTGCCCTGCCGATCTCGGTGTTTCCTGGTCGTTATAGCTTACAAACATTTAAAAACAATGTACATCGGTACCTGCCCTTTCTTCCTCCCTAAATTTCCTTTGCTCGCGTTGTGTACAAATATTTTAAGTGTACACACACCCCTTGAGCGCCATCTCATTATAAAAAAAATAAAAATCTGTGCTATGCCAATTTCATCTGCCTGTTTTCACAAAAGAAATGGACCTACACCAAATGGTCCTTATCTTAGAAGTAGAGGGATATAAAGTTGAACTCAAAATTAATACGGCAATAACTAGTGCCCTGTCTCCAATGCTCAAATCAACAAATTGCCCGCCAACAAGTCATTCTCAGCACTAAAACGAAGATACGAGTAAGAATCCATTCTAATATATGGGATAAGAACAGTTGAGGAGGAATCACGAACACTGGGGTTAAACTTGAGGGAACTTAAGTGCATTGCAGAATTTAGAAGGGGGTGGCCGTGGTGTAGTGGTACTAGCAATCGCTTCTCACTCGGAGGGTCAAGGTTCGAATCCTAGCCACGACAAGCTTTCATTTGTGTAATTGGAACTCAATCAGAAAAATCTGCGTGTGAGGGCATAACACTGACATGTAGATTTGGCTTTTGTAGGGTTTTCAATCACAAAACAACCGTTAAAATCTTATCTGCCATATTGTGTGAACGTCTGAAACCCTACATCAACAACCTGATTGGCCCCTATCAGTGTGGTTTCAGACGGGGAAAGTCCACAGTCGACCAAATCTCCACACTCCGGCAGATCTTGGAAAAACCTCAAGAGATTGAACTAAAGATGGTTAGCTTCTAAATTAAGTATCAAAATTATATATGTATATGTAGGTATATTCAAACAATCTGCAGATAATACAATACAAATTAATTTTGTTAAGTTGCTAAATAAATAAACAAATAAGTAAATAAAAATAAAATAGACCAATCAACTGGAATTTAATTTAATTGCTTCAAAATGCAAATTGTGCTCGTAAGTCCCATTTATGCAATTCGAAGTTTATATTCAACTTTTGAAGATTCTATTTATATTTTTAATAGGACTGGCGACAAATAAATGGGCTCAACGGTCGGCAACTTTATCTCATAGTCGATACGTTTCTTAGCTGTTTCTTAAAGTAGATATCAGAAACACTATCTTCGCTATAGACGATCTTGTCTGAATCCTTTTTGGTGTTTTAGGAAAGTTTCGCTACATAATAGTGCGAAAACGGCAGTAAAATTTCACCTCCAAACTACAACATGCCTGCCCATTCATTTTGCACATATGTATATGTCAGTGTTTCGTATTATGTATTATGCCACCATACCACCAACTGCTTAATAAATTTCAAATAGCTTGAGCACCATTCCGTACAAGTTGTTAATTTTTTTGTTGAGCCTAATTTATAAATTATTTGTGAACAAAATATTTGTAAAAGATACCAATTAAAATGTTCACTATAGGCAAGAAAAAAACAAAAAGAAAATTAACTAAGTTGTTGGTGAAATACTTATATAAATAATGTTTCTAAATTCCAAAGGAAACTGCGATTGTCCAGATTACATTGTCATTAGTTTTTCACATCGTGGGCTGCACGGCGTATCCCATTTAGATCAAATGCACTATAGTTCCCATGTATCTAACATCGTGGGAACAGGTTCATACCTATTCAAGTCAAGTCTGTTAACTCAGGCTTTATCGCCTGAATTAATAGCAGCGTATTTACTTGCATATTAATAAAATTAACAATTTCCGAAGCTGAACATGCTTAGATTAATGAAACGTGTACACATATTTTGTATTGTATGCAATGTATGTTACTGCTTATTTACCATGAAATTCAATACAATTATGCGTGCAACAAAACTTCGGACATGTGTGCGTCCATACATGCTTTATAGAATTCAAACGACGAGGATGAAATTTTGATTACATCTTGGCACATTTCTTGTGTAATCAGATAGATAGCAGCCTGAATATTATGTTTTAATATTTTGGTAGTTTAGGCAGCATGGGCATCAACTCAATTCTTCAGACAGTCATCGTCTGGCTTCCGAGAAGTAAACAACGTGTTTACTCCCAGTTGGTAGTGCTTCCTTAATTCCCCTACCTCGTTAGTCTTCACGGACACACACATTTACGGTGCAATCGTAAGTGTATTTTAGCTTTAATCAAATTGACGTGCGCCTTTTTTACTAAGTGAGCCCGTTTTTCATTGTACCCAACTGTGAGCCAAACATAAAACCCAAAAACCGTTTCAGCGGTCGTCAAGTGGACCAGCCACCCGGTCTCCCTCAACCAAAAAAACCAAACAAGCTGAAAGAACTTTTCCATAAAGAGAACTTGTAGTAGTCGTTTATGGTTTTTGGTAATTCTTTTCCTATTAGAATTTAGGAAACTATTACCCATAAATGTTTGACCGGTCAGAGCTAGGACTTCCTGTATCAACGAAATCGTAGTTAGTACTGCATTACATTGTTGCTATTCCTTGAATAACTCAGATAACTCCAGCCCTACTTTTTTAAAATTTTCGTCAAATGTATGCTATATTAACAGATTCCGACTACTACTATAAAAGTTTTGATGTTTTGTATGTTTTTTTTTTTCATAACTTAAAAAGTCATCAGCGGATTTTGTTCAAAATCGAGTGGCGGTGATTCAGCATCTGAAAAAAATTTAAATCGATAACACTATTCGTTCGCGAGCTATCGTGGTCCAAAAAAATTTACTCATACGGACATACTCGTACAGTGCCGCTCGAAATATTTTGGTCAAACTTTTTTTTTCGAATTTTGTCAAATTTGTTGCAATAACTAAATATTTTTTAATGAGGATTTGTTTTTTTTATGCGGTTTCAATCGTTTCATGATACATTTAGAGTATTCAAATTTTTCACACGTGGTCACGGGAGCAAAAAGTTGTTAGACCGAAAAAAGGGGACTTTAGGTACCTGTCTCATTTTTAGGGTTAAAGAAAAAACTTTATTGGTGCAGAGTTTTTGTTTTTTAATGCTTCTCAGAAATATTCTCTACCTAATTAGTACTTTGTTGGACCTCCTCTTGCTTTTATTACAACTGCACATCGTCAAATAGGTTTTTCCATGTGGAAGCACTTATGGTGTTGCAGGTCGGGATAAGTAAATTTTGAGGTTTTCAATTGACCCTGGACGCTTCTTCCCAACCTCAAGTTTCATTATTGTTGACCAGATATTCTCAACTGGATTGAGATCTGGACTGTAGGGAGGCCAACTTAATACATCGACATTATTTTCTTCGAAGTACTTTTTAACCTAAGATATAAAAAAAATGCAATATTATTTTTAGTCATAAAAGTTCTAGCTTATTTAAAAGCTTGATATTAGTCTTTCATATTAAAAAAAAAACAAGTTCATACTTACAATTTTGGCTTTATGGCAAGGACCATTGTCCTGTTGAAAAATGAATCTGAAAGTGTCACCAAAAAGCTCCAGCGCAGAGGGCTCTAATACATTTTCCAGAACCCGTACGTAAACTTATGCAGTGATTTTCAATTCTAAGAATACCATTCTACCTTTTTCATCCCAGACCATCACACCTTCAGTTTTGGGGGGCATCCGTAAGATGCATTCAGAGCTCAGTCTTTTCTTTGGTTCTCTTCGCGCAAGAATCCTCCCATCTCCAACATGGAGCTTAAAATTTGATTCGTCGGAAAAGATAACATTGTTTCACATGACATTAGTCTAATTAAGATGCTCTTGAGCCCAGAGTAATCGTTTCTCTCGGACTCTTTTTGGAAAATCTGGCCTCAGTGCTGGCTTGAGTGCTCAAAGTCCGGCTTTCACGAGCCTTTTCGTTACTAAGCTTGACGAAATTATTTTTTCTGTAGCTCGACACAGATCGTTTTTAAGATCCACCGAAGCCTTGAACCGATGCCGACGGCTGTATAGCACCAAAAAACTATCTTCCGTTTGAGTCGACTTTTTTGGCCTCCCTTAGCCTTTCTTTCTGCTGGTATTTCCGGTCCCACGATATTTTTTTAAATTCCTTGCTACGGTTTGTTGAGCGACACGTGTTGTCAAATTGAGACGTGACAGACACAAAATATTAGCTTTGCACTCCGAACTGATTTTTCCCATTTTTTTTCACTGAATTATTTAGGTTCGTTTCGGACTTCTATCACGAGCTAAATGCACCTCTTATTCATAATAACATCGGCTTTTATGCACTATTTGAACGACATTTTACTACCTAGAGCAAAAAAAAAAACCATAGCTCTCATAAATTCCAAGAATTGCTCCAGAATAGGGTAATAAAATGTTTGACCAACATTTTTCGAACGGCACTGTACATGCACACACACTCACGGCCATTTTGTTAAAATCTGGCAACAGCACTATAGACACCTAAAAAGGTAAAGATATCACAACATTTCCATTTTCAATTTTTTAGCTGAATATAAGAACTTCCCTATCAAGAAGCTACGAGTAAAAAAAACAAAAAAAAAATATGCTAGCTCGTTGGAGGTATACACCTCCCTCCCAAAATCAACTTCTGCAATCAAGAACACCAGAATCAGGGTTAGAGAAATGCTTTTTCGGTCCTACAGAGGAAAACCGAAAAAAGTTTAAACGAGCCAGAAATGACTGCAACGTCTTTCTCAAGCGTGTGAAATTCCAATACGACCAAGAACTGAGGCAAAAAATACTATAATGTCCCAAAGGCAGTAAAAAATGTTGGTACTTTGTCAAAAACATTAGAAATTCTGCCTCATCCTCCATCCCAATGCTCATTTACAATGACATTCCAGCTGTCAGATCTCTGGACAAGGCAAATCTGCTTGCCGCACACTTTGCGGTCAGCTCAACACTCCCAGATTGTACTTTGTCTCCGCCTACACCTGAGTGCGTCCAATCTTCAATGGGACGAATCCACATTCGTGTAGTAGCAATAGTACTTAAAGATCTTAATCTACATAAATCCGCTGGTCCAGGTGGTATATCTCCCCTTTTTCAGAAGAGGGTTTTAAGCCACTAAAGCATTCATAAGCTTCTAACGCCAATACACAACTCAATACTCCCGGCTCGCCGCTTTGATTTCCCAATCCACATAGAGATTCGCAAAACAACAGTATCGCCTTCATGGCTTTTATCTGAAAATTCGTTGATAACCGACCTAATTTGTTTACCAAAGTCATCCACAAGTCCCGAGGTATAACGGGTGGTCCAAATACAAGTTTCTTTTTGAATTAAATGTTATTTTGACACTGACTTTTCTCCGCTCGAAATCTTGTTACTCGTAGTATCATACCACCGCAGAATAAAATGAATCGTTTTACGCTTGAACAATGTTGGTAAACATTGCAAAATTATTTCAAAAATGTGTACTGTAATGCTCAAACAGTGCGTTTATTGAAAAGAAGTTCGTGAGGATTTCTTGCTAACGGGCAATATTCACGGTGCCCGTCATCTCGACTGCTGTGACTCAATCCAGGAAAATCGGCTCAACATTGATTTCCACAACTCAAGATTTCACGCACCAGCCCAATGAGAATTTTGTACAAAGATCTCTTACAAAGCCCAATCGACTCAGCAATTGAAGGGAAAAGACCATCCGATTCGTCATAATTTCTCAGTTTGTGCCTTCCAGCAGCTCGAATTGGACGTTGGATTGAGACGAAAAATCTTTTTTTTTACTAAACCCATTCATTTTCATCTCGGGGGCTATATTAACAAACAAAATTGCCGCATATGGGGACCGCAATACCCGCACGTGATAAGCCAATTCATCCGCTCAGAGTTTGGTGCGGATTTTGGAGTGATAGCATCGCATTGGCACATTTATTTCGGTCAACGGTGAGCGCTACAGAGCCATGATTACTGAATTTTTCAACACGATGCCACACAACCCATCAAACAATCGACCTTTTGCGCACTAAGTTCTGTAGTCGTTTTATCAACCGTCTTGGCGAAAATCATAGGGCGCCTAGGAGCTACGATTTGACCTCGTTAGACTTTTTTATGGGCACCCTAAAGGTCGATGTTATGCGGGCAATCCAAAAGCCAGCCGAGGTAGCCATATGAATGAAATCGTATTCCATAACTAATGGGAATTTCGATCTTTCCAATAAATATCTTATCACATTTTTAAAAAAAAAAACACTTCCATTTGGACCACCCTCTATAAAGCCATATTCAAAGATGTAACTCAGATATATGTAGCAATAAAATGGCATCATACAATATAAACACCGGTGGATGAAAATTGGAAAGCTGTACAGCTTTTGCAGTGGTAAAGTAAATGGTAAGTTGATTGCTAAAGTTATAACACCAGATATTTGCTCAGTGTTTTCTGCAGAAGCTCCTACAATTTTAAAAGCCTGCACATTTAACAGAAAACAAAATATTCGGATGCGCACTGACAGTCTTTCTGTAATATCCACCATTAGAAATATAAACAATAAAATTCGAGTAATCGAGGTTATCAGAGACAAACTTATAAGTAATTGAAAAAAAATTAAACTTCCTGCTCACATGGGCATTGAACTAAATGACAAAGCAGATCAAGGTGCTAAGCTATAATAGCAGCTTCAAACGAACCTCTTATCAGCTGCTGTACGCACAACAACAAAGCCATACAAAACGAATGCGAAAAATTTCCAAATACAATACAAAAAAAATTCAAAGAATTCACAATTATTCAGACATAATCCCCGAAGCAAAAATGCTAATATGTATATCCACAAAACTGTGCCAAAAAGATGATACGGTGCTACGATTGGATCATACGTACGAGTACTTTACGCATCATCATTTGTTTGACAATAACGATCCTCCAATCTGCAACTTTTGCAACGAGAATTGCGTATTTACAATAACACACCTACTTACGGTCAACGACACAGCTAATATGCTTACAAACTCCACAATTGAAGACTTACTTAAAACAGTAACTGAAATTAGTATACAAAATACTTATAAATTACTTCAACATTTAAAACTTGAAAACTCTTTGTATCATAATTGTTAATCATACATTTAACATTAACTTTTTATATCTCTTTTCACTTATCCGAAAGCCCTGGTAGCTAGTACTACTATACAATATTGTTAATTTGTAATTTATTTACTTAATAATAAAACAGAAATAATAATAATAATAATGAATTCTTCAGATCTTTGAGGTACACTCACTGGCCCGATGTGCGAATATTGTTTTCATAACATTAATTGTTTGGTACGATACGAGCATACATATTATGGTATATGACATGTACTCAAATCCATTCTAAGCAATTTGGTTCATAAAAAGTTTTCCAGCATATTAGGGTAGACATCAGAATTGACGGTAAGGGCTTCTTCATTATCTTCCAAAAAATAAGGTCCAATCTCTTCTCAGCTTCTCGGTATTCAGCAAAATATGGTTCTCCTCAGATCTCTGCGCAATTCGGGTAGTTGTTCGCTTATTTAATCTCTCATTTGGTAACTCATTAATTTTGTAAAAGATTCTTGCGATTATCAACCGTTCAGCTGATTGCTAAAATTGTATATGATCAAACTGTGAAAATATAAGGACAGATAGAACTAAAGTTTGTTAGAAAATAAAGTTAAGGCTTATTCACGTGTGTACAGATTTCATGAATCACCCTTTACTACACAATTACTGTGCGAAGTCCTGCATGCGAGCCAAAATATTCGAACGATATATTGCAGTTTTAGAAATGCTATCTCATACATGAATGCATCTATTCAAATTACTACTATATGAGAGGAAATTAGTAAAAAAAACAACAAAACTTGACGATGCAAATATGTACATACCACCTTGATCAAAAAGTTTTCGGAATGTATTCAGAAAATTGGAAATACAAGTTTATTCATCTAAATCTATATTGTCCCCTTCAGAGTACTCCTCATCGACTGCAACACACTTATGGCAGCGCTTGATCCAATCCTTGAAACATTTTTTATATTCGGTATGTCCATCAGTGCTTTCTGCGATTTTTCCATTCCTGCCTCTCGGCTGCTGAAACGCGTTCCCCGTAGTGGTTTTTTAACTCCATTGAGCAGAAAGAAGCTACAGGGACCCAAATCAGGTGAATTCGGTGGCTGTTGGATGGTATTTGTTCCATTTTTCGTCAAAAAATTAGGAATAATGATGGCACTGTGCGACCGCGATGGTGCGTTATCATGGTGCAAAATCCACGAGTTTTCCGCGAATTGCTTCACGCAAACGTCTCATAACGCCCAAATAATACGAGTACACTTTTTTTACTGTCTGGCTTTCTGGCAAAAATTCATGATGCACTACACCGTTGTAATCCATGAAAACCATGATCATTCATTGCCTTCTTTTTTGACTGAAAACGACGTGGTTTTTTTGGCCTCGGCTCATTTGGTGAACGCCATTCACTTGCCTGATGTCTGGATTGCATATCGTACTCATAAACCCACGTCTCGTCTCCAGTAATGATCCTTTTGATGAATGTGGGATCGGATTCAGCCTCGCAAATCATTTCTTTTGCGACGTCAACACGGTCTCTTTTTTCCATGATATTGAGGTCTTTTGGCACCACCTTTGCTGCTACACGACGGAAACCCAAATCTAAATAAACTATTCAGAAAAAATAATAAATTGAACGAATTTACTTAACTAATTCCATATAAAATCGGCGAAATTCATCAGCTGCATGCACAGGGAAATCACTCCAAGTAGAATATCAATGTAAGTGCAAAATTCAAATAAACGAAGTTCGATTCTGTTGTCCATTCGGCAATATACAAAGACTAATTTTAGTGATTTTAATTGTACTAGGCTCGCCCATCGTTGAAATTCAACGATTATCCAATTTAGCAATTTACAAATGGAAATAACCCTTCTTCTTCCCAGTTTAATAAAAAGCGTTCCCTCTCTTTCGGACAATCGTCCTGCTAATGTGAACCAAGTACTAACAAATCCACAACATGATATATTCCCCTGCTATGTGAACGCTATTTCATCTTTACTATTAATATAATATATATAATATTGTTGAACCGAACGTGCATGCGCGTTGCAAATACACAACACAAAAACAACAGTTGTCGTGTACATAACAGAAGTGTCGTCACTTGTCACTATGTTGCTCTTTTTTTCATTTTGTTTAGTCTCTATCCCACTTAGTTAAGAAACTCTTTTGCAATCCTGTAGTGACGTTCGCAGTCACAAACTTACATAAAAAACAAAACAATACATTTTGACTTTAAAAGGCGAGCAGACTTGAAAATATATTTTTTTTTTCTGTCAGGTTGTAAAATAACCAAATTTTTTAAATGTGTTTACCAAGGTTCTACTCAATCATTTGGCAAAAAAAAATTCATTCTGCACATCTACGCGAAATTACCTTTCCAATGGTGTAAGTATCATGCCATTCGGTAGAGTAGAACTGTGTATCGTACGACAAAAATGGGCAGCACGTATTTATATATAGATTTAGTATTTAGGTTTGCGTTTTTATTTAACTATTTACTTTTTGGATGGATTTAAGCTGGATTGTTTAAATTTTTTTATTTTTTCTGTTCTTTGAGTGAATTGCATATTTTTTTATACAATTACAATAACTATATGCAAATACGGTTTTTTTTGTTGTTATTTTTGACTAAACGTGAAGTTGATCTCGCATTCATTCATAAATTTTGATGCAATAAAGGGCAATACTACAATTCTTGTGGCGCCGCAAAGTAAGTAAAATAATATCAAAACGTAAGAGGATTACGAACTAAGATTTCTGCTATATACAATATCTTAATTCGCAGATTCTGCCCTACGACATTTTTGCCCTCACAGAAACCAATCTCACCCCTAATATTAAGAATAATGAATTATTTTCCCAAGACTTCGATTTACACCGTGACGATGATCTAGATAAAGAGGAAAATTTGTATGGCCGTGGTGTACTTCTAGCTATACACTCTCTTCTCAAGTCTAAACCCTTCACCGTCCACTGCATTCTTTGAATTTGTTTGCGCTAGAATTCCCATTTGCAAGCGCAACCTATATATTTGCTGCTGCTATATTTGTCCCTCTTAACCAATTCAAGATTACCAGCTAGCTGTTGATGCAATCGACAGCATTTTTAATGCTGCTGATCCCAATAACGTAGTTATTTTTTTATGTGATTTTAATCTATCGAAGCTACTATGGGCTCATACTGACCAGTCTTACTTTACAGCAACAAATCTCACCTCTGATAAAGAAAATCTTTTCGTCGACTGCCTTACTGACTCTGGTCTGTATCAATTAAGTGGTGTCACTAATAACATTAGCAGACAACTCGACCTAGTCTTCGCCGCTGATACAGATAACTGCATCGTTTTAGACAGCAGAAATCTTCTTTCTAAGTTGGATAGTTACCACCATCCCTTTTCTCTTACGGTGGCGTATGACAATGGTCTTAATCGCGTTTTCAAACTGAACAACCTTACGGTTAACGATGCCCTCGCATCCTTTTACAACGTAATTTTCAAATGTTTCTCCCAATCTCTACCTTTTTTACCGAAAAAGAATCTCTCATCATCACCACCCTAGTATAATAAAGAGCTGCGATCTCTTCGTAATAATATTTCTCTAGTATACTTACTTAAAATTGCGTTTCGACACCGATTTCTTTTACTACCAGTCTGCCAAATAAATTTCTCTGTACTTTGCCAAACTCTATATGACAACTATTTAAACCAAATGGACTCATTTCCGACCCCAAACGATTCTTTCAGTTCATCAAAAGTAAAAGTAAATTGAATAACTATTCATCATCTCTGAATTTTCTAGATAAGTCCTCGGGCGATACGCCAATTATTGCAAATCTCTTCGCAATTTTTTTTAGCCAAGCGTTCGCCACCCTTTCCCAAGAGCCAGATCACTCTTACTTTTCCTACTTAAATAGCTGCCCACACACAACTTTGGAACCTGTATCTATCACTTTAGAGCAAGTTAAAGATAAAATAATAAACCTCAAAGATGATTATTCTGCTGGATCTGATGATGTTCCCCTATATTTTTAAACAAATGTGAAATTCACTTAGCCCAACCTCTTACAGCTCTCATTCAGCTTTCTATCACCCAGGGATTATTTCCCTCAACTTGAAAAAGGTCTCTTATTATTCCCTTACATAAAAAAGATCGCAAAGACAATATTTCCAACTATCGACGAATTGCTAAGCTGTTCTGCATACTTAAGCTTTTCGAGAGCATTATTTATGATATAATGCTTTTCCATTGCAAACCTATTGTTTCCCAAAACTAGCATGGATTTCTCAAAGGTAGATCTACGACCACCAACTGAACGGAATTCGTATCAAGCACTTTATGTTCACTGGAATCTAGAAATGAAGTTGATGTGATTGCCACCGATTTCAACAAAGCCTTTGATAGGATCTCACATGATTCAAGTCTTCTGAAATTAAAAGCTCTTGGTTTCCAAATAAACTTTATAACATAGAACATTATGTTCTATTTAGTTCCATGGTTTCTGACCAAATTAAAGCCTCTTCTGGTGTCCCTCAAGGCAGCCACCTTGGTCCCTTATTATTTATTCTGGCCATTAATGATGTTGATTGCATCATTAAAAATTCCGACATATCTGTTTACGCAGACGATATGAAAATCTTTAGATATATACCTTCTACCTCAGACAGCCTACCACTGCAGGAAGATCTAGACAGATTTTGTACTTGGTGTCAGTAGAATTTTCTTGAGCTTAACGTCAATAAGTGTCAGGCTATAACGTATACCCGTAAGCGGCCCCCTACTTCACCACACTGCTATCTAATCTTTAATCTGCCTGTTCCCTTAGTGAATGAGTTGCGTGATTGAGGTGTTATCTGTGATAAGGAACTCAATTTCCGTTCTCACATTGATAATATATTAAAAAAAGGCAACTCTGCCCTTGGTTTCATTAAGCGCTGGTCTAAGGAGTTTTCCAATCCTTACGTTATCAAATCTCTTTACATAACCTTTGTTAAGCCTCCTCTTGAATATGCAAGCCAAGTTTGGTCACCCTACTACAGAACACACATCCTCCGGATAGAAGCTGTTCAACGATTTGCTTTACGTGGCCTTCCCTTGGATGATAGCACTTCTCTAACCATTTTATACTGACCGACTGAAACTTATAAATTTACAACCCCTTTCTATACGTTGAAAAGTTGCCGAAATTCTCTGTATTCATCAAATTTTAGTTGGTAATACCGATTGTCCTTTTTTACTTCAACTTATTTCTTTTAACACCAACCCACGCAATCTTAGGTCTGTGCCACTTTTCCGGCTCAATCTTCACAGAACGCATTACGGACACTTGGAGCTAATGTCTAGAATGCTTCGTGAAGTTAACGATATTCTGCCTCTCTTCGACTACGATCTCTGCAAACTCTCTCTTAAGAACATTCTTATTTCCACCTATGCCTCACGTCTTAACTTTTTTTAACCGCTCCCACCCTTTAGTTTTTATCTTTAGTTTTAAGTGAAAATTGTTAGTTTTAAGAATAAGCTTGCAATAAGCAAAAATAAATCTGTCCGGGGTTGATCCGGGCCGCAAATCAAAGCAGACCACAGGTAATCTGGGAAAAATGATAAAAAAAATGTATCATGTCCGGCGGGCGCCTATGTCTTACAGGTATCTGCGTGGCCCGATTCGCGGCAAAAGGGATTTCAACTCCCTTTTCGCAGGGTTTAGCCGCTCAGGCGACTTCGTCGCTCCGCACTGTCAGGCAGGCTCCTGACAAAATTAACAAAAAAATGGCAATATAGTACTACGATACCTGTCGCGCCACAAAGTAAGTGTGGTTTTCAATACACAATACGCAGACTTTCAAGTTCGATATCTCGAACACTTTTCGAGGTAATTTTTTTTTTATTTTTCCCAGATTACCCCAGGTCTGCTTTATTGAATGCCACACTTACTTTACAGCGCCACAGGAATCGTAGAACCCCCCACTAAAGTGTTCAATTACATATTTGTTCATTTTAATAATGTCAAAAAGATTGTGTAAAGTGGTGAAATTATTTTATCTAAAAAAGAATATCCCATAACGGAGTCACTTAAAGCAGCTAACTGTGTTATTTCAAAATTGCGGTTGACCAACAAGTTAAAAAGTGGGTTCCTCACATATTTTCCAAAAGGTACAGGAAAATACTAAACATCAAACCACGAAACAGATTGCTATTTTTGTCTTACTAAGGCAGTTGGCTTTAATCGAAAAATCCAGGACAAAATTGTATATGCAAATGTTCCTTCGGTTACCAAACCAATCTAACATTCAGGCAACCTGACAGTTCCAACGCCTCCTGGTTGCATCAGCCAAGACTTAGGGTTAGACCGGGTAATTGTAAACATGAACACATTTGTTCAGAAGTTCCCCCCTTATTTTTTTTCTGTTGCTTGTATTTCTTGTCGGACTTAGATAATACTAATTGCAATTTATGACGAATGTACACTATTACCATGGAATACAATACAATACAAGTGAATACAGCTCTTAACACTTCCACCATCAACAATTTCATAAAAGTGCAAAATTCGGGGTAAATGACCTTTCATGGCCTAGAGCCTTATTTAGGAAATCCATGGGGTGAACGTGAATAAGTATAACTAAAGACAAATCTCTGACTTTGTTAACACAATTAGACTATGTTTACATTTACTCCCAAACTTATACATGATCGACCAAAGAAAATACACGGCAGAATTTACAAAATAGTAAGTACAAATTTAATGGATTTAACATATTTTACATAGATTTTTTCTTATTTTTTTTTTGGGTGAAGAATTTCGCCAGGAAATATTTAACCAGTCGTTTGGAGCCGAATCAGCCACCAGCCAGGATTTCGTAGAAATTGCAACAACTGCAGAAGAAAAACAAAAAGCAATTTGGCTGGAGAAGGACTGTTAGATCCTCATAAGTCTTTATAAAGATTTAGAGCCAAAGGTCGGCAAAATATTTTCCCTCAGAACACAAAAAAGACTCTGGGAGCAGATTGCTGGCCGCATGCACGAGTTCGGATCAGATTTCACTGTGGTCCAGATTGAGGGGAGTGGAAGAGTCTTGAACGTGGGTTCAAGACTAAAATGAAGCACTATTCCACCTGTGCGTATGAAAAGTATATAATTTATATTCATACATTCTAATTTCTTATATTGTAAATATAAACCTATTTCCATAAATACAATAGGGAGCTCTCAGAAGTACTGCTGGGCCGACCTGCAATTATTCCAACCTATCGGTTGGCAGTACTACTGGAAGTGGAAAAGCAAAGGAGGAAATATTGGTGGAGGCTAGAATTTCTTCCCTTGCAAGTAAGTGTATAACATTAAATAATACGAAACATTCAAAACCGCTCCATTTCTTTTTAATAAGGAATGCCAGCCAGTGAAAGTGGTACTCCTCTAGATAGCATAGAAGAAACATCTTCAGAGAACGTAACGCCACCAAGAAACGAAAGAAAACCAGCACTGTGGCAGAAGAGCTGAAGAAGTGGAGAGAGCAGTTCGCTGAAGAAGGGAGCGCAGACCGTGTGTACAAATATGCCAAACTTGAGGGCTATAGAGAGAGAACTACTGTGCTGGCCAAACAGAGAGAAGAGAAGCGCGAATTACATTTGACTCTAATAGATTCTTTAAATAAACAATAAATGCAAAAAAATAAAAGTATAAAAATAATTTTATGATTTTTTATTTAGTTTTTCTTATCTCCTCAATTAAAATACGAAAACACTTCTTCACACAGCTTATTTCGAAGGCTGAAGCCATACTGCTGGTCAGCAACTGTATTGAAATTGTCATTTTCTTCAATGTTCTCGTCAATTTCAAATGGCAGCTCATCATGGTTGCATAAATTGTGCAGCACAACGCAAGCTCGAATAAAATGACGGAGTTTCTTTACTCCCGTCAGCTTGCAATAATAAAGCTGTCGAAAGCGCTGTTTAAGAACACCAAAGGGGTGCTCTATTACGGCCCTGCCGGAACTTAACTTCCGGTTAAAAAACGAAGCCTTGAAGATAAGTGGCCATTGTCACGATATGGGTTTATTAGAAACTGTGAGCACGCATTAGCGGAATCTCCCAATAGAAACACGCTCCCACATAAAGTAGGTAATTTAGAATACTACTTACATATATATATCCGAATTCTCCAAAACTCTGTTGTCATGAACAGAACCCGCATATCCAACGAAAATGTCTGTAAACTTCCTTTTCTCGTTGCATATTGCTTGAAGAGATAGACTTGTAATGCCCTTTCTATCAATATAGCCGTCTTTTCCATGCCTAGGGGGGTCAATTTTGATTTTTGTATCATCTACGATTCCTGCAAAAGCAAAAAAAGAGGTAGGTTACTACATCGTTTGTCAATTAATTTAGTACCTATAACACCTTCAGTTCCAGTTTTGTTTCTAATATACGAGCTGGTTTTCATTTTCTCATCTTCAGTAGACCATCGCATGACTGTGTCACAAAGATTGCTGATGATATACAGCACTCTGTTGATAAGACTGCATACAGTTCCCAAGGCTAGGTTGAATCTAACGGCAATATCCCTGAGGAGCAAGCCTCATGCCACGCAAACTAAAGAAAGAGCGCTATATGCATTTCAGCAGAATATGTTTTGCGGGCCTCTAATTTGACGTAAATATCCGATGTTGCAAACGTGTCTACCGACCGTTTATAGAGACCGCGAGATATGCGGAAATGTGTCGCGAATTACTCCTCATTGTAGGAAGGAACTATTTCTTTCAAGAAATGTGCGATACAGTTCCTTGAATCTCGCTCACTAAAGTCTTCATATCTCTGGAATCTGGTGTTCCACCACTCGACAAACTGATATCACTGCCACTATCACTGTCCACCAATTCTTCTGATATAATTTGTTGAATTTTATTTAAAGCCATTTTTATTTATTCAAGCTTGTATTTCACTTTGAGAATCTTTTCAACTTTTCAACAACTTCACAAGAAATGACAAATGCCGAATGTCAACATTTCTGACAGCTAACATATGGACTGTACTTTTCTGTTCTAACTTTGATCTGACATTTTTCACGAATCTGTGATTTCCTGTTCTAGTTTTTCATCACTGAACAAAGTCTATATATTGGGTATATAACTTAATTTTTATTATTCCATTGGAACATGCGTTGGAAAGCTACTGTCATTGTACGTCATTTCAGTATATGTCATTCGTTTGAAGTGTAAACAACAATAATTTTTTTTCACTCAAATATGTCGAACTTTGTGCCTGAAAAAGTGTTTTTGCGGGGAGTCCTTCTTCATGAAGAAAACTGCTGCCGAAAGTCATCGTATTTTGGTGGAAGTTTATGGTGAACATGCGCTAGCTGAGCGAACGTGCCAAAAGTGGTTTGCACGATTTAAAAGTGGTGATTTTGGCTTGGAAGACGATGAACGTCCTGGGCAGCCAAAAAAGTTTGAAGATGAAGAACTGGAAGCATTACTCTATGAAGATTGTTGCCTAACACAAGAAGAGCTCGCAGAATCTTTGGGTGTCACTCAAGCAGCCATTTTAAAACGTTTAAAAGCAGCTGGATATATTCAAAAGCAAGGAAATTGGGTTCCACATGAACTCAAGCCGAGAGACGTCGAAAGGCGGTTTTGCATGTCCGAAATGCTGCTGGAACGCCACAAAAGGAAGTCGTTTTTGCATCGAATTGTTACTGGTGATGAAAAATGGATCCATTATGACAACCCCAAGCGCAAAAAATCATATGTGAAACCCGGCCAACCAGCCAAATCAACGGCAAAGCCGAATATCCATGGCGCGAAGGTAATGCTCTGTATTTGGTGGGATCACATGTCCATCAATGGACAACGCTACCGAACACAATTAATCCGTTTGAAGAGAGCAGTGGCCGAAAAACGCCCGCAATATACGACCAGACACGAGGCAATAATTTTCCATCGTGACAACGCTCGGCCCCACGTTGCTATTCCGGTTAAGAACTATTTGGAAAACAGTGGATTGGAAGTCTTACCACACCCACCTTATAGCCGAGACCTTGCCCCTTCTGACTACCATTTGTTCCGGTCGACGCAGAACGCCCTCAATGAAATACGGTTCACATCAGAGCAGAATATCAAAAATTGGGTTGATTCATTCTTGGCTGCCAAGCCGGCGCAGTTCTTTTGGGATGGGATCCACAAATTGCCGGAAAGATGGGAAGAAGTCATAGCTTCAGATGAGTAACACTTTGAATAATACTATTGTACATGTTTTTTTTTAAATAAACGTTCAAATTTTGAAAAAAACCGCACAAATTAAGTTATATACCCAATAATTCAGGTTGTATGATTTAATACGTGGAAACTAAGTTGTTCCTTTTTCTTTAATTGGGACTCTCTTTGTTTAACTGATTAATCCAGTATTGTCTATATTCTCCGACGGTTCGGGTAAAATTTGGCTTAGTTTTACGTAGCTAACGTGATTTTCGACAATGTGAAAGCATGTGTTTGATGAATCAGAAGACTTGAAGCCTACGATTTTCACCTCATCTTCCGCGGCTTCAACTAGTTCAAATATGCATAAATACTTCAACAACATTGCGTTCCTTTTACCGCCTTTAAATGCTACAAATACAAATAGTCCAGGTTGAAGATCTGTCATATGATTTATTGGCTCCAGCTCAATTTCATCCACTTCTTCAGCGCCAAATGAAAAGTCGTTGCTGGATAGTAAAATAGGATCATCTTTTTCGTCGGATGACAAAATTTCTGTCTGCTGAAGTTTCTTAAGCAGTTTATTCTTTTCGAGCTTAGTCTTAATTTTTCCGAGTTTTTTCTGCTCCACTTCTTGTAGGCGCACAAGAACATCTTCAGAAGTTAATATTTCACCACATTTTAGTTGTTTTAGACGTGGTATTATAGTTTTTACAGGCGAAGATTTTCCAGCCTGTTCTTCATCTGGACGTGATGGGAAAAAAATATTCCTCATATTAATGGGAACTAAAATTAAGAAGAAAATGTTAAGATATTTTCTAATTTGAGCAAATATCTAGTTTTACATTGTGCATTTGAGGATGTGGGTGTGGTATTAGTATTCAAATTAAGCCCAGATTCAACATTGGAAGCTGAAGGTGTCGGGTTTGCAACATTGCGGAGGGAGATTAAGTTCACTGTCGTTGCTGGAGAAGGGCCAATCACTATAACATCAACTTTATGAACAGTATCTGAAAATGAATGTTATTGTAGGTAGAAGCTTTATTAATGAGGAACAAATCCCACCTGGATTCAATTCCACTGTCCTGTTTAAAGTGGGGTCGGTTGCTGCAACAGTTGTTGTAATGGACGAAGCCATGGAGTCTTCGTAAGCCCTCAAATCGTTGGCGTTAATTGCGATTTTGGGTGTCTCTCCGGATTAAATGGGAAAATGCCCATTGACGCCCAAATTTCTCCAAGTTTCACAAAATTTTCCTTAGTTTGTCGCCCTGTGCATTTTCCCAGTATAGACCTTCCATGAACTACCCGTAACTTATCCCAAGCTGTTTTCACAGAGCCAAAAACAGTCTTATCAAGAGGTTGCAGCCTATTCGTTAGATGACTCGGAAATCGGATTAGGCCAATGTTATTGCTCATAGTTGCCTGAACGATGCGCACCCTAATGTGACTCATGTGGCCGCATGTTGTACAAGGTCCTGATCTTAATTATATGTGGAATAAGCGCGTCAGAAAACCAATGAAAAAATTGTGGTTCTTCCATCCAGTCGTTTTTTAATGCTCCATAAATTATTCCAGGATAGGCATCCGCAGAGTTTCACTCAGCTTGAACAGAGGCACCTTTAAATACAATAAGGGGTGGCAATGCGAACGCGTCTGCTGAAACACATGCTAAAACGGTAGTTGATTCTCTACCAGATTCACTTGACACGCGGCTCAGAGATGCCATTTTTGAAAGGATTTGTCAGTTTTTGTGTATTAGCATAGTCTCCTACCAAGTTTTTGAGCTCTTCTCCGTCACATGGATATCCCATTTGTGATGTTTGAATGAGGCATCTACAAATTTCCATTTCAATTTCTGAGCTTAGATGATTTTTTTTCTTTATATAATTTTGTGGCATGATTATCTGCACTGCAATAAACATCGTTCTTAAATTGAATACCTAATGAGCTTTACAACTGTTTTTACATTTACTCCACTTGCCCCATCATGTACTTGTATACACTTCGAAACTTCAAAAACAAGTTACTTTTTTTTTTAAATATATTTAAGCAATCATAAACCTTAGTATACCTAGTAAATGTAAAAGGAATATTTGTACGAAGCAGAGACAATCTTGCAGCTGCAGGTCAAAGTCCAGATCCAAAAATATCAGCGGAAACATGTTCTGTAACGTTCGTATTTTCAAAGTCATAATCCATGTTCTCATTCACCCCTGTTTACGGTTTAACCCTAATGACTTACACGGAATCACGAGAATCACAACTTCAAAGTTCATGTTTAAATGAATTTGTTTTTTCCCATGAAGAACCGCACATGATTACTCACGCTGAGCTAAATGATTTAGTAAGAGATTTGAGCCTGTGTAAATCTAAAGCTGATTTACTTGGCTGACGACTACAACAATCGAGATTACTCTCTCCTAACACAAGAGTTATCATTTATCGATCCCAAAGTGAATGTCTTTCAAGATATTTTACTAAAGAAAATGAATTTTGCTACTGTTGTGCAGGATGATCCAGAAGAATGGTGCTTGATTATTGGATCTTCGAGGACAAGTTTCAAGGCAGCTCTTTTACATAATGGTAATGGAAATCCTTCTATTCCGATAGGTCACGCATTGAACACCAAAGAAACATATGAAACAATGCCAACATTAATTGAAATCCTTAAATACAATGATCACAATTGGACTGTTTGTGGTGATATATTGTAAAAGTAATTGGCCTAATGTTTGGCCTGCAAGGCGGCTAAACAAAATATTGTTGCTTTTTCTGTTTGCGTGATTGGAAAGCTAAAAACGATCATTCTAAAAAGAATGTCAGAAACAAATACGAGTATGTCCCTGGTACATTGAATATAAAGCATAAATATCTGATTGATCCAAAAGAATTTATTTTACAATTAGTGAAACATTTTTTCAAAGCTTTAGACAAAACTAGGACCGCCTTTCAACATTTATGCAGTGCTTTTCCAGGTCTTTCTGAAGCGAAATTTAAAGAAGTTATATTTATTCGTCTGAAAATTAAAAAGATGTTAGAGGGTGATAAGTTTGAAAACAGCTTTTCAAATATGGGAAAAGTAGCTTGGAAATCTTAGTGACTTGCCATCCAAGAGCTTCTAGGCAACTAAAAAAATCATAATTACCAACAATTAGATGCTACTTTATTATATAATTTTCACCAGATGGGTGTGAACATATGCCTGAAAAATAATTGTTTGCCCTCGCTCTTCGACTTCTTCCCTGAAAACCTAGGGAAAGTGATCGACGATCACGGTGAGCATTTTCACCAGGACTTGAAAAAAATTTATCAGGGATATTGGGATCAAAATATGTTAGGTGACTACTGTTGGTCTATGGTCTATTGTAAGAAACACACGTACTGAAAGTTATAAGAAAATTTCATTTTTAATTTGTTTACTTATTTTTGTCTCTATTTTTCTTAATAGTCAAATTAATAAATATTTTTAAAATATGAGGCGTGGGATCTTTTTTATTACTTTTTTAAAACTCAGAGCACTTCAATCATTAAGAAAAAACACTTTTCCTTCCAATGACAAAACTTTGTTAACTAGTATAACGGGGAGAACTGAAGACATTTCTAAAATTTATAACAATATAAAGGATGTGGTTTATTAAATTGTGAAATTGCGGGGAAGTTAGACAGATTAGCCACAGCTATTGACAGCTTTATAAAACTGGCGAAAACTATGCTTCAAACCCGCTTAATAACAACAACGAAAATATATCTGGGCGGTAAAAAGTGTCGTTTATTATTTGTTGTGTTTTGAGTGGACCGTCGACCACATCCAAAATAATAACTGAATTAAGTTCACTCTTTGGAAAATGACTGATCCAGCAAATGTTTTCCCAAAACTAACCTACTGCGAGCAGAAAAACAAAAATGAACCAGCAAGTACACAAAATTATCACAAAAGGTTGGAGTTGGCGAGAAAATACATGCCCTGGACCCCTGTTCATTTTAAAGACGAAAAACAAAGTTCATTTTAATGTGCCGGATGGTCTTAACTAATATTGCTATGACTTGAAAAATTAACAAAAAAATTCGATTAGTAGGAACTTCGGTGATGGTACAGTAATTATCTGGGCGTACTAGCTTAGTACGGCAGATTTTAAATATGCAAAGTTTCGACAAAAATTAATTCAAAAATCATATTGACTTGTTGGAAGTTGTGGTGCTGGAATTTGAGAAAGCTCTGCCGATTCAAGAATATATCTTTCAACCAGTGAACGAGGCTATTCACAAATCACGCAAGGCCTTTTCTTCCGCCTCAAATCCAATTGAAAACCTCGTATCTACAATGCATGTACAGTATTTGCTGCGTAAAAATATAGTTTCTGTACGAATGAAAAATACCCGCAAAATGTACTTTACATTGTGTTCTATAAATACGTTGGGAATAAAGTCACAATACCTGTAAAAATGAAAAAAGAACGTTTTCAATTTTAAAATTGTGTACGACTTTTAAATTTGTTAATAAAGAGTGATTCATTGGATTGATTATCTCAAAAAAAAAAAAAAACAAGCGATAGTAATTGGTTCGACTGTCTTATCGCGTTAAACTTTGATGTCACAGAAATAAAAGTCTCGTGATGTCTACATGACTGAAATGGATGGCTACCTCCGTCTTGGTAAAATCAAAAAGCATGCAGACTTATAATCTACGCTCATTACGTTGGCCACTATCTCTTGCAAGACAGACATACGAATAACTTTTAACTATCAGAAGCGCATGTGTACTCAGCTTGATTTTTAATTAGGAATTCAGTGAAACACAAAACAAATATTGATGCCTGTATGTAGCATACGTGTTAGCTTCGTTAATACGTCAAAGAGATAAATAAATTCTTTTTCATATTTCGCACTTGTGTGAAGTGATATCTTTTTTAAAATATTTTTTTTATTTTTTATTTCTATCCAACTTAAATAATTGTTTATTCAATTGGAAATTTGTTTTAACCCATTTATTCCCAAAGACATTTCAAAGTAAAATTTCAAGTTTTTGGTAAAATAACTTTATTGAATAGTGTTAAGAGAATACAAAAATATTTTTTTTATTTTTTTAAAGCTTTACAGCTTGTTTTCAAGCTGTACCCAAACAGGTACAATGGGTACATATGATTGCTAATTTTTTAAATAGAATTTTTTAAAGCATTCTTTTTCGATACACAAAACTATGTTACAGAACTTACAAACCCATCTGACTCTCATGTGGTTTCCAAGCGTTCACAAACGTTCAGCTTAACATGGACGTACAAAGCGGCCACCACCACTCTTTGCCCCGAATTTTGATTTTATAGGCATTGACACACTGATCGTTTAAGTCAGCGCCACCCACACAGTTACTATAATCCGCAATAAGATTCGGCTGCTGAATGGAAACTATTCTTTTTTCTACTGATGACCATCGTTTGACATAATGCATAGGCTGGATGGTATTAAAGTTTGTGCCCATGGTGACAACACTATTGTCATTCCACTTTACAAAAAAATATTATTACTTACGTCGTAAATGTGCTCGTCTCTCCTTTTTGAATTATTTTTTTAGCTGCAATGGGCATTTCTTTGTTCGGTTTTCTCTTACTCTTCCAGTTGCTCTGAAGCCCTTCTCTCTCAACAATCGCAAAAGCTCATGAGAAGTAAAATAGTTGTCAAAATAAATTATGCGGTCAGATGGAAGTTGAACTTGTTCTAGAAGGTCAAGCACAATTCGAGATCGCAGTGGCATTTGTAACAAATCAGCGTTCACATTTTTTGCACTACAATATGTATCAAAGTTGTAAAAGTAACCACAGCATCCAGTTCCTGAAACCAAAACGAACAGTTTTTCCTCTTATAAACTGTTTTGAAGAATGGTGGCCAAAATACTTTACCATGGCTTCATCAATGGATAATTTTTCATGCATGAAGCCCCATTGTTGATATTTTTGGCACGAAAGATTCATAAGAGGTCTGAGCTTCGCCATTTTGTCTTGAGCGTCTAGTTGATTGTAATTTGCGAAATGAATATATTTTTTTATCTCATAAAAACAATTTCGCGGCATGTTGTTTGCTACTAATGCGGTTCTTGTATCCTCATCCAATGGACATGGACTCCCTGGGCATTGAATGGTAATCACTATAGAACATAATTCCTATGAAAATTTACAACTCTTCTTTTTGGAAATTGAGGCTATGATGGTTATGTTGAGAAACATGAAGTCTAGTTTGATTCAAGATCAATTCTTTTACCTCATTATCAAATAGCATTTCAAATATTTCGACTGGAGACTTATTGTCTAAATCACATTTCATATTCATTTTGTTTATTTTGAAGTTATCAGAACAGTTCATCGTTATATTAGCATCTCTTTTGGACCAGTGTGGTTGGGTTTGAGATTGCTCAGTTTTGAGGCTCTGATGACTAATAAATGAACTTCATTCTCGCTTTCGAAATCTTCATCCCTAATGAAAATTTCGACGTTACCTGGAACATCATTGGGTATGTGGTCGTTATCTAAATTTTCCGTTTCTATTTCCTCCTCGTCTGTATTGTAATCTGCATCTGGTGGTATAAATGCAATGTCAAACGCAGCGTTATGATCATCTTCTTCGATTGCATTATTTGCATCTGCAAGATTATCGAATCTCCTTCCATAAAATAATGATGACGAGATTGCTTTGAAATCCATTCTAAAAAAAATGTCAGATTTTCCCATTGTACCCAAACGGATACACCTAACTTTACGCGTGCTTACCTAGCGTCAAAATATATGAACACTTTATTTTTTACTTTTATATAATTTTATTATTCGTTTTTGAACTTTTTCCAAAGAAATAAATAGAAAATTGATAAAACAAATTATTTTTGCATTGCCAAATAGAGGCCAACTTCCGAAAAATCGAGAAAAATGAAATCGCGTCTGAGACGGAGTAGTAAAAAAAACTATCGGTTTATATTTTTTACAGTAAACTGTACGCTAACTTATTGAAAATATATCAAAAAACACAAAAAATTTAAATTTCATCAAAATAAATTTGAAGAAGAGCAACGGTAAAATCAGAAAGTTGTTCAATTTTCTGTACCCAAGCGGGTACGGTGGTAGTAGATGGGTTTTAATCAGAAAGATTTTTCACTGCCCAAAACTGAAAGTATTTTTAAGCTATTTGATATTACTCTTAAGGATAGTAGACCCTAAAGTCAAAAAGGTATGTATCACCAAATGAGTACATAAGTTCTGAATGATATAGGCCTTTTTCATCAGTTCTTAAGTCTTTAGAAGACTGGTCTCAAGTAACGTACAGAAAAGTATTTCAAATTCCAGAATATTGCTCTTATTTGCAACTAAATTAAGTACAACATAATACGCTTGCTTATCCGCATGAGTTTCAAGGCCACTGGACATCTTCATTTCTCGAAATCAGCTTATAGCAGATTATGATTCATAGAAGTCAATTTTTTGACTACCTTGTTTCTCATAGCGCCATCTTATTTTATAAACTGGTTTTTTAAATTTTATTTAGATTAGAGAAATAATGATCGGGTAATAAACTTGATTAACGTCAGCGAACATCGTTCTCATTTATAAAGAAATAAGGTTTAATAGTCCCGACGACACGACATACTATAAACACTCAGCTCTACCAGTTCTCTATCAGTTTTTTTCATAATAAACACACGCCTCATCTCTGAATAAAAATTTAACGATAAAACAACGTATGTATTTGTAAATTTCTGATTGCCGAAAGAACGACTAAGATGTAGCTTTTAAAAATTCAATTCCAGAGCTAACTGAGTCCGTATGGAAGTTCGGGTTCCGCCGGCATCAACCACACGTCAAAGCACTCGTTCAAAATGTCTTGGCTCAGCCTTCCATTTTAAAACATTTTAAAATAGTGATAAATTTATGATGATAATTATATGAACTTTTGAAAAAACTGAATATTTGATGCAATACTATCCGTTATTGTCCCCACATATAAAAATTTACTAACCAAATATAGAGCTCTTAGTTTAAATTGGTTAATTGCTAAGTCTATAGCAATTGACTTTCCAAATAAACGTATTCGTAATAAAGCAAAAGCCATATTATTAACCTTCTTGTGATCTTGGTTAACGTACGTATGTATGTATGTGTTTTAATAATTATTTACTTTATTAAAAAATATACATCACTTCTAGGTTTGTTTTTATTTATTTTTAAAATCAATTACATAATATAATCCAACTATCAAACTAAACTTAATCTTATTTAGGGCCCACTTGGTGGAGGTTCTGTAAAATTAGGATCTTTCGCACTACATGAATTCAGAGATTCTTCGGATGGTACAACATTTTTAACTAATTCAAGTAACTTGTCAAGTGGACACTTTGTATCACAGCCAGGTATAGTCAATGGCATAGCCTCTGCCTTAGGATTGTTACGCAAAAATATCTTTAAAAAAATAAAAAAAATTATTAGCTAAAACGATCTGTCTAATGTATGATATGTTTGTTTGCATACTCCAAAACTCTATGATAAAAGTTAAAAGGACGTTTTGCATCCTTACATCTTTTCAGCATATTTTTGGAAAGAGCATTTATTTTGAACATACCTCGACATGGTACTCCCCGGTTTTCTTATGCCTATGCAACTCGAAAAGTGCCATTATAGAGTAACGCGGCAATTGCTTTTCCCAAATTTGAAGTGCTGATAAAATGTTCACCAACGATGTGTCATGGCCTGTATACATATAGATTTTTCGATCTGCGGGTTTCAATTCATTGCTACGTTTCGCCTTCATTTCATCAAACATTTTCTTGAGGAAAGGACCTAAAATTTGAAACTTAATCTTACAAAAATTCTATGGGACAAACTCTAGCATTTTCTGCGAATATATTATGTACCAGCTTTAATTTTTTGCATTTCTGGAGTGTAGACATTATAAATGTAACTCTGCTCGGTCAGAAACTGCATTTTCTCTGGAAAATAGTTGTTGGTCCATTCTGGAAGTTTTAAGCCGAATTCTTTCTGCAATAAGTACAAAGTGATTGCAAAATTTATATACGTATGTATGAATGTTCTTAAAGTAAGTGTAAATGATTTTCAGCAAACCTCGGCTAACAATGTGGTATATACGGATTGTACATCTTCAGCGGTGGTAATATTTAGCCCAGTTATTTTGGTTAGCTCATCAAAAAGGCTCTGATATGGTTCCAGTTCTGCTTTTACTTCAGGTAATTTGAAGACTTCATCTAAAGCTTCATAGTAGCGTGGGCAAGGCGTTCGAACCAACAAAAGCTACAAATTAATACAAAATTATTATTTTTTTTTCTTTTTTTACTTAGGGTATTGCTTAAATACATTATCTTCTTCCAGGGGCTGCGAGAATATTGGAATGGGCTGCCAATTGTATTTAGAATTCCATTCCATTGGAGTATTTTTCGGAGGCCACATACTGGCTAAAACTGTGGCCATTGACATATAAGTTCTTGTTACTCCCGTAGTTTGAGCATGAACATACTAAAAATGCAATCAAATTGTTAGACAAAAATATCTTGCATACCTATTATCTAACAAGGCACTAACATTTGGCACATAAAGTGAACCCAGGTAACTATTATATCGTTTTCTCAGCCAAACACCAATGTTGAAAAGCTCTCGTTTTCCATTCTACATAATTAACATAAATATAATTAAATTTTTGTTTTCAGTTGTTTGAATATATTTTAGGAATTTACATTTGTTATGTGCCCCCAGCCGTAGGGAAAGAATGTCTCGTTAACATGTGGATCATTTGGATAAGTATCAGCTGGTGTTCTAGGACCGTGCCTAAATATCTGAAAAAGATAACACATAAATCATTTATTTCTAAGTGCTCATCTTCCAATTTGAACAATTCATTATTATTTTTATTATCTACGTTAAAAAAAAAAGGCATTAAAACAAAAGACAACAAGCAGTGAAACTACAATATTAGCAATGAAAGTACTGCTAATACAAGACTAGTAATGAAATGGGCATAAGGTCAGGTTTAAATAAAGTGAGACTAAATCTGTTTACATTACAGGTTTAAATTAGCATTTTATTGTATATAGATAAGAATGTAAACATATCGACTTGTTACACCGTAAATTATTGTTCTATGTCACTTGATTCGGGTCCACTTATTTACGTACATTAAACAAAAAAAAACCGTAAATTTTGACACTGACTTATTTGTTTACTTTGGATTTGCTACTTTTATCAGCCATTCCAGGGTAATTTGGAATGTAAATTAATAATAAAATTAATAGGCGCTAATTTTTATTGTATGCATATGTTTATATGATACTTGCGGGTATTGAGACCAGAAATATCATAGGGAAATACCAGCTTGAATTTTAAGTTCTAAAAGGAGGGTGACACAACACAACGCAGATTTTATAATCATATGTATTTAAATGGCATAAGCCTCTAATATTAGCTGACGCAGTGTACAGCTTACTCCAATTACGAATCGTATTCACTTCCGGACACCAAAGTGATGCCGACTTTTTGCCAAACAAACAGATTTAAATATTCGCAAATGATCAAAAGGTTATCAGTTAGTTATTAAAAAGCTATTTAAGTTTAAAGAATTAAATTATACTCTCTACTACAAATGCAGACCGCGATTAACATATGTTCATACACATGAATTCTAGACAATACATATATTCGTAATGCTTACCAATCAATCGTTAACAAATTTCATAATCGCATTAAGGCAAATGTTATTTGAATCGTAATACTATCAGAAAAATTGGCGCCTTTTTAATAATAAAAAATGTTGTTGCCTCTGCGCAAATATATTTAGAATTTACATACACAATTTATAAAATGTTGCAAATTCTCTAGCGCACTGTAAGCCTCTTGTTGTTCCATAAGGATAAATATTCTTATTTACAACAAAAAATTTTAAAAAAATTTAGTTAGGTTAGATTAGGTTAGTGGGTTGATGAAGCTATTCTATACTTCAGCACACTTAGATCTGTGTAGATCAATCGTGACACCCGGCTGGGGGGAATTGGGACGGAATGAGAATTTGATTGCGGTTCCTAGTTTTGGTTTCCGCTTTCTGTCCCGCGCGGGTTGTTGTTTGGTCCTTGAGCGGGTCTAAGTCATCTTGTTTCATCTGCGAATCTGAAAAGAGATGTATTGTACATAAGTGATAGCTCTGAGAGGTCGTGGAAGTAGTAACTTCCTAAAGTTTTTTGTCCCAATTTACTGAGGCTGGTGCACCTGCACTAAAAGTGGAGGGTACCTTCCCATGAGCTTATGTCCCCACAGCATCTGCAGAGGTCGTCGTCGGTAAGGCATACCTTTATTGCACGCGGCCTCAAAATATTATAGCCTGTGAATAATCCAACAATCATAGATAGCTCAGCTCTGCTTTTCAAGAGAATCTTAATTGTTCTAGATTTGCAGAGTTCCGGCTATAATTGTCTTGAGGTTTCACAGGAAAGAAGGTTTTCCATCTTTGAAGTGAAAGTTTTTGAGCTAGCTCGTCTGCATGGTCTTTGCCTTCCGCTCATATGTGGTCAGGGACCCATCAAAGCGTAATCTAATGATGAACGCAAAGAGCCCTAAGCCCTTACCGACAGCGCTTCACTAGCCTCGATTTAGTCTCCACTTCCGCGATGGCCTTGGCAGCCTGGTTGTCATTAAATTAGTAATATCTTCGTGGAATATTGGCTCTATTGCTGTAAGTTTGGCCAATATCTCAGCCTGGAAGACACTGCTGTTGTGACGAAAATAGCATCGTAAGTTCAGTTGATCGGAGAAGATCCCGACGACTGTTCCTATCTCCATCTTTTATCCATACATGTACTTCAAAATTTAGTTAAAATTGAGGTCGAATGCGAAAAATATTAAATGCATTAGGAAGTGCCGGGACACATTACACAATAAACGTATTATTGCGTACATGACCTAGAAGTATAGATGTATGAAGCGTTACTCGAGTATTAAGAAAAATTACATTCACGTTCCATTCTTGTAGATATAAAAACAAATTCTTGAAGTTGTTAATATGCTGTCATTCAGTTTTTATATAGTTTTTATTTTTTTATTGATAATAATAATAATATAATAAAGAAACAATTGCATAGTAAACATAAACATGTTTTAGAACAGTGTTTAACTATAATATGTTCCATTGAGCAAATATTTCTATATAAAGGGTTTTGGAGATACTTCTTCCAATCCGGATTTCACGAGAAATCACGCATACGTCGTGTCACGCTGATATGGTAGTTTTGTTCAGTATTGTTTGACATTTCATTATGACACAGCGTCTAGAAATTATTCAGCTATATTACAAAAGTCAGCGTTCTACGAGGAATGTGTTTCCCGCGCCTAGAGCAACTTATGGTCCATATACCCAGCATACCGCACATACAATTCGCTATGTAATTGAAAAGTTTGAAACCCAATTTTTATTATTGGATATACGCGACCAAATACACCATATCTAGCACGTACTGAAGAAAAAAGAAAATATAGCGGCGCTAGCGAAAAGCGTACGCGATGATCGTGATGAATCAATTCGCAGCCGTTCTCAACAGCTTAGCTTGTCATATGCAATAACTTGACATATTTTACGTGAGGATCTTAGTTTAAAACCATACAAAATTCAATTCGTGAAAGAACTGAAGCTGGTCGACCGTCTGAATCGCCATCGTTTTAGTCGTTGGGGTCTGGGAAAGCTTCCATTGTTTTCTACCAAAATTTTGTTCAGCAATGGGGCCTATTTCCGGCTTAATGGTGTAGTAACCCGCCACACAGCCCGTGAAATCCATTTTTCGAGAACGATTCGGTGAAAAAGTAATTTCACACTTTGGATCGGTGAATGGGACGCCTCATAGAAAATTGCAACTTCAGAATGGACCATGTTAGCCGCAGTTATGTCAAACATTTGAAAGAAATAATCTTCAAAAAATAAACGTAAAGAATGGTTCTATTGTAGGATAATAAGGATACCCGATAAAATTGGATTTGTTGATTGGTTTTAATTTTTGAAAAAGGTACCCCTAAAAGAATCACCATTTATGTAGCATATTTTATTATTTCTTTTAGGAGCTTTCAATTTCATAACAATTTTAAAGTTAAATTTCATGTATCTCTCCTAGTAACTATAGGACTTTTTTGAAATGAGCCCCATCGAAGCACAATTTTCCAAGTCCATTCAAATAAACTGATTTCTATAAGACCCTACTCATCCTAGTCCTATTACGTACGAGTATTGAATTCGTCAGCAATATCTGAAGTTATTTGAATTGAAAAGTTCTTGGGCTTTGATTCTGTTTGCACCACCCGATGCATGCAGAGGAGATAAATACCACATTCGACTCCTCGACTCAACTACGAAGGGGTAGAGCAATTAAAGGTCATCTCAAACTATGTCTCGTGCGTAAGATTGGAAAGGAACAACAACCAACGTATCGCAAATAAGTATACATATTAAAATATTACGAATGTCATCGTATGTATCAAAATGCGATCTAATAAAAAGCAAAAAGTTATTAACATTACAAAAATTGATATACTCGTAATTACTCATACTTCATATAAAGATACTCGTATGTCGTTAATTACGTCAACATCATATGCCGTAAAATAATGGATAAAGAATAAAATCAGCAATCGTCTTAATCGTTCAAAATTTGGGGCAGAAAAAGGTTATCAGTCAATTTTGGCCGTATTTGAAAAGATTGTGTTACGCTGCAATCATAATTTTGTTACAAAACGTTTATGGCTTCGAAACCATTTAAGTTTATTTAAAAAATGTATCCTTCTTATTGAAAATAAGAAAGGCAAACGATTTGAAATGTATAGTCATAAATTTTCTTATAATATTATATATCTGTGACAGCATGGCAGAGTAGTTTATGTCGATACAAGCGAATTTTTGTTGCTGCAATTAGTAGTGAGCTACTTTTCTATCTCACACCCGTTTTAAAAGGACGCACTGTTGGAAAAAGAAAGCAGTTTTCGTTAACCACTTATATTTCAATGACCATACAATGCATTCTACAAAATAGCTTATATAAAGTAATTTCTCAAAAGTTTAGTGCTTATATTTTAACAGAAACATTGATGTTGAAATAATTCGTGAGAATTTTCAAATTTGTTGCTTCTTGCTGCGTATTTCAAGGAAACTTAGGTATACTTGTACAATACTTAAGATGATTTGTTAAAATTTGATTTGAATTTCACAGGCACTTAAGTTAGCATAAGTTTCTATGTAAAAATAAACAAATTTAAAACGTGCGAGAAAAAATTTGTCTATGGAATCAAAAAAGCTGAACCAGTTTTATGATACTGTTTCAAAACCAAGATCATCAATAAATGCCGAAAGTAAAGTAAATTACTTAATAAATGGTAAGTCATTATAAACATGTTTTTTTATAAAACAAAAAAAAATGGAACGTTACTGTTTTTAGATGAGAATAAGGTGCTTGACATTTTGGAGGATCAAGACTTACAGAAGGATCCGGCAAAAGAAAATGGATAAAATATTGGCGTAAGCTATGTTGATTATTTTACGGAGAAGGAAGCGAAAACATCTGAAGTCTTCGATGATGATGATTCAATTTGTGATCTAAGGTTTGCGCCTTCTGATGCTAACAATGTAAGTAACAAATCTGATTTTCCCTTGCAAAAAAAAGCTGATAGTCAGCTAGAACAAAATTTATTATTTATTTGGAGATTGTGGATCTACTCGTATATGTTCAAAAAATGTCGAAGAAAACAGCAAAAACAACGGGGAGCAAATAAAAAGATGCAAAAGGAAAAAAGGACTCTGGAAAAACTTACATACCTAAATCAATTGACCTTACGCCAATTAGAGGAATGTAATATTTGATAATTAATTTTAAAAAAATAGGTATTGGGATCTTGGTTCCTATGAGCTACGGCAGGTCTTTGCTTCCGGCTTTATTGTTGCTTAGGATACAAAATTTGAAAGAAAAAAAAGGGGTTTAACTAATCCTAGAGAAAGGAAACACACCAATAAATATTTTTTGGAAATAAATTGTGAGAGAGTTTGAATATGCCAGAAATGTTTTAGACACACCCTCTGTGGCAAAGAAAAAGTTGGAAGGCAATGGTTCCTATACAAATGGTAATGTGAGTGAAAAACACCCTGGCCCTAACTTAATGAATTTATAAACAGCTTCCCATATTATAAATCCCATTACTATTGACGGGATACGTCTAAAGGCTACTTGCCAAGCGATTTATCAGTTGCACAGCTATTTCGGCTCTATTCCGGAAAATATGGTTCACTCATATCTATCTCCAAGTTTTGAAAGATTTTCAACACCCTCAATTTAAAATTTAAAAAGCCTATAATAGACACTTCTCGTAAGTGTGAAGTGAAAATTAAATCGGGATACATCAATGAAAGTTCTTAGTTTCGATTTGTAACAGTGCCTTGCAACACAATTTTTTGGATCCTCATTTTCATTTTATAAACGCCCATTGTGGACATATAACGTTACGGTTCATGACTGTAAGACAGGCCAGCCAGTATATTACGAGTAGATGTGGCATGAAACGGTAGGAAACTGTGGTAGATACGAAATCGGATCATTTGTATTTAACCACATTTAAAATTTACCAACTGATACTATACACTTTTATTGCTTTAATGTTTGAGACTTTTTTTCAATTGGAAAATACGACTATTGACCATAAATTTCTCCTTCCTAGGCATACTCACACGGAGTGTGACGTTAAATATGACCTTATTGGAAAAAAAAGCTAACAACGGACAACATACACCATCCCAGTAACTGGTACCAATTTTTGGGAACAGTGGGTATGAGACATAAATTTGAAGTTGAAGAAATACGAGTAAATCAGGATCAGATTTTTAGTTTCTCAGCCGTATCAAAGGATAAATTTACGTGGCGCAAGATGGATAACCACGGGCAGAAATTTATATGTAAAGTGGATGATGTTCTCGAACGAGTATGGTACTATACCAATTTGATCAAAAGTTCTCGGGGGACACCACCGTGTGGCGCTCCCATTGTTCCGATTTAAGTTCTATTTATTTTGTTAAGTTGGCAAATCTGTTGTTGACATTCCCTCTAAATCTTAGTGCCATAGCTTGACATTTGCAAAAGTTACGTAGCCAAGAGTACATTTATCTCTGTGTGTTTTGGCGATTTTTTACAATTTTAGAAATGGATTTAAATTTTGCAACAACGAACTTGTATTAAATTTTGCGAAAAAAACGGATTTAATGGTGCGCGAACATTGGAAATATTGGAAAAGTCTTTCGGCAACGATTCTCTAAAGAAAACGGTCGTTTACCAGTGGCACGAGCGGTTTAAAAGTGGTCGTGAGCCAATCGAAGAAGAGTGGCAGACCATCGACATCGAAAACCGACGAAAACATTGATGAAGTACGAGTAAAAGAAATGTTGGTCAATAACCGCAAATTAACCATCAGAGAGATAGCGGAGGACTAGAACATTGCCTATGGATCCGTCCAAGACATTTCGTTTAATGATTTGGGTTTCCGTCGTGTAGCAGCAAAATTGGTGCTAAAAGACCTCAATTTCATGCAAAAAATAGACCGTGATGACGTCGCAAAAGAGATGATTTGCGAAGCTGAATCAGATCCCACATTCATCAAAAGGATCATTACTGGAGACGAGACGTGGGTTTATGAGTACGACATGCAATCCAGACATCAGGCAAGTGAATGGCTTTCAGCAAATGAGCTGAGACCAAAAAAACCACGGCGTTTTCAGTCAAAAAAGAAGGCAATGCTCACGGTTTTCATAGATTACAACGGTGTAGTACATCATGAATTTTTCCCAGAAGGCCAGACAGTAAACAAAGAGTACGAGTATTATTTGGGTGTTATGAAATGTTCGCGTGAAGCAATTCGCCGAAGTAGACCAGAATTGTGAGCAGAAAACTCGTGGATTTTGCACCATGATAACGCACCGTCGCGGTCGCACAGTGCCATCATTATTCGTAATTTTTTGACGAAAAATGCAACAAATACCATCCAACAGCCACCAATTTCACCTGATTTAGCTCCCTGTGACTTCTTTCTGTTCAATGGAGTTAAAAAACCACTACGGAGAACGTGTTTCAGCAGCCGAGAGGAAGTAATGGAAAAATCGCATGAAGCACTGATGGACATACGGAAAACTGAATATAAAGAATGTTTCGAGAATTGGATCAAGCACTGGCATAAGTATGTTGCAGTCGATGGCGATTACTTTGAAAGGGACAATATAGATTTAGATGAATAAACTTTATCCCTTTAATCAAGGTGGTATACTCGTATGTACTTCAAAACCTCGCTTATCGAAATCGAGAAATTTAGAACGCTAAGTATAAGACGCCGAGGATTTAATTGTATTAAAATCACGGATTTGCAGAAATGCCACTGTACACCTCTCAAAATTAATAAAAAGAAAAAGACAAGCTTTATTGCAGTAATTGTCAACATTTACCACACATTTTTTTCCAAACTTGAATGTTAGGAATATGAAAGACATCATCCAAATTTGACCGCAGATGACGAAGCAGGTCTGTCAGCCAAGGTTTTATGTATACGTATCTAACACTGGTTATATCTAAATCTTATGTGAAGTGTAAATCATTTGTCATTTGTATGTCATTTTAGAGTATTCCAATGTGCTGTTGTCGGTTTGACAGAAAATCTTATGTCAGTTAAGATATTAGTCATTGCCAAATTAACTTTTACAAAAGCACTTAGGTTGAAAAACTCTATGCCTTTCTTACTTATTTTTTCTAATAAATTAATATAAAACTTTAACTTTACACCTTATTACTCTTCTGGGCTAATAAAAAAAAATATTAAAACCAAAATTTTATATGAAAATGCAAATTTCTTGAAACCCTATTTCTCAACATAACCTACTCCGTCATACGGCCACAGATATATTGTATTAAGACTGTTTTTAAGGTGCGTGTGTAGAATGGAGTACAAACTTCAGAATTGATAAGAAAATTGTAACAATTAACAATATTACAAAATGCGAATTATTATTTTAATTTAAATTATGATACAATAAGGGTCCAAGAATCCATGCAGTGTGTTCTATCACTACAACTTTATTTTATTTTCGTTTGATTGAATTTTTATTTGCTACTTGCCGGAACTTGTATTGCGAGGAAGAATGGTTACCTTTAACCACCAAAAGTAAGCCATGGCAAATCGTATAAGATCTAAGCGAATAACAACATACATAATAGATATACACAGTGTTTGCAACAATCTTAACTCCAGAAACAAATTTATATTTTTAAAGTTTCCAAGCTGCGGCGATCTTGAATAGATAGAGTTAAGGGAATCTTGCATTGACAGCTATTTAATTACCCAACTTTAATACAAGAGTCGTCAAGAGTAGCTAAGAGATTCGTGTCTCAGAAACCTTATTTTACTCTTTCAGAACTTTACAAGTTCTGACTCGTATAAAACACTTTTTTAATCTATTTCTATTTTCATGAAATAATTGGGGTTATGAAATTATAGAACAATAACTTAAACCACTTCTGCATCCTATGGGTCATACGAAGTTATATCTTACTATTGCATCACTGGATATATAAAAACTAACAATTCTGTGTTGTCTGTTGGAATCTACTCAAGTTACTATATTACGTGAGTTTGTTAAAAATTGATCGAAAAGTTGGAAATTGCATTCGCCTTTAATGCTTGCGAACATATGTACATATATGTATATATGGTATTTGACCAAAAAAATATTCAACACGAGAAGTTTTAAAACAGAATTTACAATTAAATTTGAATTTAAAAAACAATGCAATTAGATTTGCGTCCGTCAAATAGTGAATGCAAATTAAAAAAAAAATCGAAATGCTATATAAAAATAACTACTCGTAACTATGTAGATTTTGCATAAAATGTCAAATGTAAGCATTTGTTAGTTATTCAAATACGATAGAAACTTCTTCAACGCTCGTAAACCTGGACCACAGCAATATGTAGCAAACACTTAAACTACGGAAATAATATGACGACAACTTGCGGTGAAACAACAAAATTTGTTTGACGTGTTACATGATACAATGTAGACTGAGCTAATCAATATTACAGTTACGAGTTTTTGAAGTAAACTTTTGCGACCTGTCTCGCTAACAATATGATCTTTGGAGTTTGAGATTCATTTTGCTTTGCTGTTATCATTACTGTGTCAGGCTTGTTGTGCATGAATGTCACTCAATTTGGTTACGCTGCAACGGTCATTGCTTGCTAACAGTTAGAACAATTAAAATTATCTGGATTATACTTGTCACGACTAGATAGGTTCAAGAACGACACAATTAAAACAAAAAAAATACCTACTTAAACAGAATCACAAATATATATGTATGTACATATTCAATGAGCTATAAAAATTCGTATGTACCCGGACCGTAAAGCACAACAACTTTTATTTCCAGAATATGAAATTCGAATTCCTTATTTTCATGTACAGATAAAAAGTATGAAACAAATGTGTAGAAAATGCACTGATTACACATGTAAAACACTGAACAAAAAAAAAAATAATATACAAACATCAATGTTTAGACTGGGCTAACATGTGCGCTAACTTAAAACATTCAATGTCGCAAGTAAACTAAACGCAATCAAATACTACACGATCGCGCACTCTTATCACACTTTTGACTCAATACATATAAAAGTGTTTTTTTTTTTCCCCTCTCCTACCCTCTGTTATTACCAATTAAAAGCGAATAACGATTTTTATATTTAATTCAACCTTGATTACTGCACAATTCTTTTAGATGTGTTTTCGAGTGTACGAGTACACCATTGTGTTGCTTAATTGACCAATTGAAAAATGCGTTTCGTTGGCTTACCACATGTAGAAGCTCTATTGTAGTATCCGAGGAGGTATTGTTGGAAGGGCTCGGCTGATGTCTAGACCCACGCAGCGCAGTAGAATAGACTGTGGTGCCGAATAGACAAAGGATAAAGAGACTAATTGCGAGTACACCGCCCGTCATGGCTAGTCGGTGCTTTTTTGTATTGTGTGATCGTGGCATATTAAATTCTATGTTTATATTTATAATCTTCTATGAGGCTGTGATTTTTCGTTTTTTTTTTTTGTTTTTGTATTATAGTGTTTTTTTTTCAAAGCAGACGAAATTAAATATAATCATCTAACACCGGTTTTTGTGAATAATTAGCGTATACAATTAAAATCTTATTCTACTCTAGCTCGCCCGATATGAAAAAACTGGTAGATACATATTTAAAAAAAAAAAATAATTATAACCAGATAAAAAAGGCAATAAAGCAATTAGAAAAACTTGACCTGCAAAGTGTTAACTTAATTTTTTTCGCCTACAACTTGCCAGACGCCCGAGTTCACTACTCGTTATACGCTTAACTTATCGTACATTACGCTATCTTCTTGTTAATGGGTATCATTTTGGTATCTATTGGGCTAGATTAAGGCATACTAAAAATTGCACATTTCACTGCATATATTATATGATCAAGAAAAAAATTAAAACATAACTCGTTCACATTCAGCCAACAAATTTTTTTCGGCTAATACTATAATTATTTTGAATTTAATTTGTTAAAGTTATTCTTAAATATTTTAAATAGCAATCATAAAAAAATACTAAAACTTGTATTTTTTAGAGTTCGACTAGATAAATTGCTTCTTCCAGGCATTGTTGTTAATTTTTTTTATTTTTTTTTTTTTTGTTTTCCTAGTGTCAACTTGCTTATCATTTGTTTTATCAATGTTTCTTAGATAATGAGTGCATAAATGTAGGAGAAATAAACAAAACAAAAGGTATAAATAAATAAATGCGGTTTGATAGGTTCTACCGGTTTAGTTGGAAGTCTTGCAATATTATGTTACAAAACTGAGTTCAAGGTAAACTTCCTCATTTAACATTGAAATTATTTTTGACGGGATCGACGTTTCCATAAGAGCTTTTTAAAGTACATAGCTTCTTTATACATAACGTATTCTTATTGCTTTATCTGAAATGTGCTAATTCAAGAATTTTGAAAGGCCGTTATTCAGTTTATGAGAAGATATTATGGATACATACATATGTGCTGTTGTGGCATTGAAACTTATCGACTTTGAGGGCTATACATTTGTATAAAGCGGTTAAAATAATTTTAACATATTATTTTATTTACATAAATTCGCTTTATAGATCTTAAATAGGGCTATATACGAGTATATGTGTATGTTTATTTTCTTTTAGTAGCACAGTCTTACGCGACTTACATAAACGTTTACAGTTATGTTAACTGAAATGTGTTGAACTTCTGGCCATATCGAGGGCTATAATATATCTTCTAATAATCTGTGAAAAGTTAAACATTCGATTTCAGATCGTTTGATTTTCTATCGTTCTAAGTACTTAAAGGCTAGCAAAGTAAACGGTATTGGGAAACATACTGCTAACAAAAGATCCAAGATCACAAACCTATTTGTTGGCAAAGTAATAATCCGTGCATATGTCGTATACAATATAGGGAAAGTTCGAAATTTGTTTCGGTTTTCGTAACATCATCTGCCTTATAGTTTTTCCAAGAGCTTGGTAACTACATACCTGACAAATATCAATTATATACCTTGTGTCCTTTATAGGAATGAAATTTGGCTTCAGGTAACATTGGCTATCCTGATATAGCATAAGTATTTTGTTATCCATGTTCTATTTAACCCCTTGTTGACCAAGCAATTAAAAAGGCAGTGTAAGATTAATTTTTTTTGATAATTTTTGATTAAAGAGTGTTATTAGAAGGAAAATTCATGTTTTGATTTCTCAAGGCCTCTCAAGCTCGAATACTGATGGTGGTACTCAAAAGTACCGTTGGGCTGTCGGAGCACATTTTTTGGGGAAAATATATTAATATTCTTTTGCTGACGATGTTGTTATAAATTGAAAAAAAATTGTTTTATTTGTTAATTGTGTTTAATTTTTAGGTGTCTTATGAAAGATACCTAATTGTAGATTTTCAAAGCACATCTTTGGACGAAAAGAAAAATTAAAAGTACTGTTTGGCCTTAGGATGAAAAAAATTTCAAGTTAACAAATTATTTTTTTTAGTTGTATATGGAACTTATAATATTACAAATATAAAGAAAATATATGGATCAAAATTCAAGATAGGATCAAAATTGTTGTGTGTTCATGTGTGTATAAGTATGTATTAAAAATGTATTCCCTGATACAAGGAAAAACAGTTTTTTTTTTTCATTTCAACAGAGGTATATATTGCAATGACTGAATTTTGAATACGGCTTCGATTGGATTTTGTTGATGCTGCATAGTTCGCGCCTTCCGTGTGACCCAACAAATTTTGCCCAGTGAACTCCCAAGTTTCCCAGTCCAACATCCTTTGAAACGGACTCTCCTTTTACCCTTTTTTTTTCTGCTGCATTGTGGGGATTCACTCAGTGATGTCCTTTTAAGGCTTCGCCTGTCAACAGCCAAATCCTTTTGTGATAAAAGTCCTAAGGTTACACGTCTTTTATACTCGAGAAGTGGTATCTTTTCATGCATTTGGGTGTAAACGATGAACGAATTAACAAATAATATTTCTATCATTCCCCAAAAAAGGCGATGCCAACACTTCTTTGACCTACGATCCAGGCCATATGTAGTTTGAAGCCAAAAGCACAGTTCTGGTATCTTTCCATTTAAAAAAACTGATCCCATCCTTCGAAGATCGATAGTCAAAATCGCCTCTCTTCATTTTTTTATCATCTTTTAAGTTCTTCGGATTGCATTTTCTATTTGCTCTTATCGTACCACAAACTAAAGTTTTCTCTGTTTTCAATTTCTCGAGCAGTCTCACCGATGAAAAATAATTTTCGAAAAAGATAATTCTTTGTTTACCCCACTCTCTTTCAGTAATTGATAAGACAATTCTTTCGCCAAGATCATAATTTTTATATTTGGTTCCAAACTGCTCATCCTTTCCCTGATAAATTGAAAATTTCTTGATATAACCGTGTTGATCAGCTAAGCACCATAGCTTATAGCCCCTTTTAATGGGCTTCGTGGGGTTATACTGTTTCATTGAGTTTCTGCCTTTAAAAAGAATCATGGATTCATTAACAGAAAGCTGTCTTGTCCCCTGGTAGGAAGAGCTGAATTTCTCATTCAAACAATTAATCATTGGACGAAGCTTGAAGAATCGATCATGATTATCTCTTGGAATAAGACTGTTGTCGTTTATACTACTTCGATCAAAAAGTTCCCGGAATGTATTCAGAAAATTATTATTATTATTATTATTATTATTATTATTATTATTATTATTATTATTATCAAGGGAACGATACAAATTAATTTGAAGGGTCCGGGATTTAACGCCGGGCTACTATGCCCATGTGGCAACTTGTCAACAGCACGCGGAGTACTGAGTTCCCATGTAATCACCCAACTACGTACTTACCGCGCCCAACACTGCTTGATTTCGGTGATCTAGTGGTAACCGATGCAGTTCAGTTTAAATGCATTTTTATTAGACTTCATTGATTAACTCTTACATGCTATACAAAAAAAGGCTTAAAAATTAGCTCAAATAACGTGAAAGTAATCTTATTCTAACTTACTGGCCCCATGCGGGCACTCAAGGTTAAACATAATACTTAATCTATGTCTTTCGACGTTGCTTAGAGTCTATTTTGTTTTTTACATTTACTAACACTAAAACTAAGAAAATAAATTTTAATTAAAAAAACTTAGTATCAGGACTTTTTAGTGGGATCCGATGCTTTCAGTGTGGCGAGGTCGGTGACATTCAGAAAATTGAAAATACAAGTTTATTCATCTAAATCTATATTTTCTCCTTCAGAGTAATCCCCATCGACTGCAACACATTTATGCCAGCGCTTGATCCAATCCTCGAAACATTTTTTATATTCGGTTTTCGGTATGTCCATCAGTGCTTCCTGCGATTTTTTCATTACTTCCTCTCGGCTGCTGAAACATGTTCTCCGTAGTGGTTTTTTAACTCCATTGAACAGAAAGAAGTCACAGGGAGCTAAATCAGGTGAAATTGGTGGCTGTTGGATGGTGCGTTATCATGGTGCAAAATCCACGAGTTTTCTGCTCACAATTCTGGTCTACTTCGGCGAATTGCTTCACGCGAACATTTCATAACACCCAAATAATACTCGTACTCTTTGTTTACTGTCTGGCCTTCTGGCAAAAATTCATGATGCACCACACCGTTGTAATCCATGAAAACCGTGAGCATTGCCTTCTTTTTTGACTGAAAACGACGTGGTTTTTTTGGTCTCGGCTCACTTGCCTGATGTCTGGATTGCGTGTCGTACTCATAAACCCACGTCTCGTCTCCAGTAATGATCCTTTTGATGAATGTGGGATCGGATTCAGCCTCGCAAATCATCTCTTTTGCGAAGTCAACACGGTCTCTTTTTTGCATGAAATTGAGGTCTTTTGGCACCAACTTTGCTGCTACACGACGGAAACCCAAATCATTAACCAAAATGTCTTGGGCGGATCCATTGGAAATGTTCAAGTCCTCTGCTGTCTCTCTGATGGTTAATTTGCGGTTATTGACCAGCATTTCTTTTACTTCATCAATGTTTTCGTCGGTTTTCGATGCCGACGGTCTGCCACTGCGTTCATCATCTTCGATTGACTCACGACCACTTTTGAACCACTCGTTCAAAACTCCCAACTCCTCATTTTCACTCCAAAAGTATCTCCAGCTGGGTAATTTATGGTATCCCATAAGAAAGTTAATCCCATAAAAGCCAATTATTCACCCTTCTTCATATCCAGCACCTTATTTTTCTGATTAGATTAGATTAATATATAATGTTATCGACCACACTTTCAAGAAAATTTAGAAAAAAATCTGTTGAGCTGCCACAGAGCTCTCAAAGAAATCCTCAACAGGTCCCTCAGGTAACAAAAACTCAGGAATAACTGATTCATGATCCTTTGCTTTTCAGTGGCGATTTGGTTCTTTTTCGGGAATTTTTTTTTCGACAAGCTGCATTCTGGACGATCATCCGAAACATTTCCATCATCGATCAACAACCTGCCAAGCTCCGCTTGAAGCAAAGCTTCATCGAGTTCCTGATTCATTTGGGCGGTGTCTCTTATTTTTGAACGTAATGTAATCAAATCCAATTCATCTTCAGATTCAATATTGGTGTCTTGTTTATTGTCCAAAGGTAAGTCCTCAAGCATCACCAAAATCTCATCATCCTTTAATGAAATGTTCCTAACAGCCGACATAATCCACTATATGTATACCATATTCAAACAAAAAAATCTCAGTAAAAAAAAAAATCGATGATCACAGAGCCAGACGGTACTTACCAGTCCACTTTAGTTTTTTAATGAAAATATATGAAAAATTTTTATTACTTCTGGTAATTACGTGTTTTTTCAATAGTTAAATATGACAATCAACTAAAAATCGAAAAAAAGTTAAGGAAATTTACAACAGTTATTTATTACGACAAAAACTAAAATCAACTAAAATAGATCTCTTCGGAGCCTAACATGCTATCAAAAAAATACTGTTAAAGCTGTCAAAAAGACCAATCCAAGTAAACATGCAACAGAAAACATGAAGATAATATGGTACTTAAAAGTACATTAGTCGCAAGTAACAAAATATTTTCGTGTATAGGTTTTATTTGAACTTTAAGATGGTGGTACTTTTAAGTACCGTCAGACGACAAAGGGTTAAGCTGAAATGTAAGACTACCTCCAGTTGCCTTGACTAACACATCTACGAGCCACATATCCTTCTTCCTTTCTTTTGATGGTTTTACTTGTAAGAAATTGATTCATCAACTTCTAATACTAGGTGCGTCTAGATCTGACAGTGCTGCAGTGCAGTAGATGTGAGATAATATTTTGACATTGTTGAAACCACCCTGAATGTGGAAGAATGACTTTTTTTCATACTATTGAATGATGGGCAGTTTCTGCTGATTTACTATTTTGGATTACTGGATTTATACTCTGATGGAGATGAATGTCAAACAATTGTTCCTAAACTTTCAGAAGAAACGATGACAGGCTGATATTACTGAAATCGTTACTGGAAGTACGGTTGTGTTGGTCTTCTTTAGGTAAGAAAATCACGCTAATTTCACGATGGGCATCATTAACTTTTATACATGGTAGAATTATTTCGCAGATGTTTTAGTTCTCCATGGAGCAGAATAGATGGGATTCATCCTGTTAAAGGCAATCTTGTCCATAGCCCTGCCATACGCTCATATATTTTTAATACAATCTTGACGACGGGCATGTTTATTTATTAATGAAAATTAGCCAAAATATTACCTGACCTAACAATTACGATTTCAGATCCATATCTGTACTCCCATTTATGTCTAAGGCATTTGAAAGAATCATGCAGAAACAAGTTAATTGTTATCTAAACGAACTGACCTATTGTCCCCCAAACAATTATGATTTCAGATCCATATCTGTACTCCCATTCATGTCTAAGGCATTTGAAAGAATCATGCAGAAACAAGTTAATTGTTATCTAAACGAACTGACCTATTGTCCTCCAAACAATTTTGTTTCCGCACTAGACACAGCTGCCAGTGATTGAAGTAGCAAACAAAACGTCTGGTTTTCTTCTTATCACAAGGGGGGTTCCACAAGCTTAAATACTAGGACCGCTCCTCTTTTTCTTGTATATCAACGAACTGTTGATATCCAAATGAATGCTCACGATGTTCAATTGCTGAATAGTAGTCTGCTGGGACCCATCGAACAGTGTGCTAATAAAAACAACAAGGACTTAGAAAGTATTGTATTTCCCTATAGTCAGACAGAAATGGGCTGTTCTTAAGCCTATTAAAGTTCAAGTGCCAAGTGATAAGCAGAATAAACCTAAATCTATACTATTTTCCTAAAATTATACTTAACAGTTCTGTCATCGATCATGTTGAAACTATTAAGAAATAAATCATGAGTTTCAATAGGAGTCAACTTGGAATTTGCACTTTAATATCATCGTGGGTAAAGTATATGATGTCCGTCGTACGTTACAAGTCACGCTGCACTCTATTTCTCCGAAAAAGGGTGCAATGCTTGCCAAAACACTCGTATTACCTATACTTACGTACGAATGTGGGGTGTATTGCGATTGCGATGCCCTTAGTCGGAGAAAGCTTAGTATTGCCTTTAATATCACTGCGCGCTGTATATAGGTATACGGATTGGGTAGGTTGACCACCTATTGCGTTATAGAACACTAATGCTGCTTTTCAACATAATCCAGAAACGGTAACCTAGACTTTACGAACGACTACGCTTCTTTGGATCCTCAAACAGATCTCAGAAAGTAATACACCCGGTTTGCTCTCGCCCTACATATGAGCGGCAGTTTTTCATCAACGCTTATACAACTCACTACCATTACTTTTGAGGGGGCTTAGCGTCGAGACAGAGTTTCAGAAATATTTACTGCTCCTTTTCACGAACAACTAATATCTGCTCTGAATCAGAGCAACACGAAAGTGATGTACATAGCTTATCGTCAACTACATTTTTGTTAAGTAAACTAGTTTTTTTTTTAAATTATTATTATACTACAATAGATAAGGTAATTTCATTTATACTACCTAACCGTATTTATTTGCAAAATATTTATAGATTTATAGATACCTTGTACTTCCCTATTATTTTTTGCTGTATCTATAGCATATGTATATGTTCTTAAAATCTCATCTTATACAGTCTTATAAGATATATAATCTTAGTGTGTACGCACCAAATGAATTAATGAATAAATAAATAACTGATATAAGCAGCTCTACTTCAAGATTTCATTAGAAGGCCACTAATGTATATACGGGAATTCATCCTGGAACCATCCGTCCAACAAAGTCTTAAGGCTTTAGGTTACTCTTCTTTATTCTCTTAAAAAGTGATCCGCGATTTTCGTTCCAGCATTCCTATTTTCAGTTTTCAGAAGCTTCATACTAGATTTCATTGAAATCTTCTTCATATGATATTCATGGGCATCGATACTAATACAAAAGCTTCATTACAATAAAATGAAAGCAATGTAAGTCACATTTGATAATTTTTGGAGTAAAACAGTATTAAATGTCACTTCAAAAATCTTATTGTACAATTCAAAAGTGGTTTAAACAGCAGTTATGGTAAGCCTTAACTAAATAATAAAAAAAATAAATGCAATATCACTTGGTTGAGAAAAAAAAATGGAAAAAGTAAATAAAAAGTAAGAAACAGAAACGTTGTAATAATAATTCAGTAATCACACAGTAAAACCAAGCAAACCGAAGAATTCATTTTTTACACCAAAATACGAGTATGTATACTAGAAAACAGTTTACAATTGTCATTTAATGTAAAATTAAAATTTTCTGAAAATAAATAAGCAAATCATAAATGTTACCTTTTTTAATACTACAAACTCAGGTAACCTTTTTAAGGGCATTTCATACCATATATCTTAATTACAGTACAACAAGAGCAACGATAGAAGTGAAAAAAAAAACTCGAAAAACAATCTACCTAAGCATATCAAATTCAAGATATTATACTCGTATGTACGAGTATATCTGAATGACTGCAGATTAAGTCATAAAAAATTTATTTTGACCGGCTTGCTCAATAATAGTCGACGTTATCTGCTGCACCGTGCCATAATTTATACAAGCAGAATAGAAAAAGGTGATTGGAATTAGATATAGAAATAAATTTAGTTATAATGAAACTGTTCTTGCGATGAATGTCTAACTTCATGACAGAAAGACAAACAGAAGACTAATTTTTCATCTTCTCGTGGTGGATGAGATAAAAGGCCTACGCGAACTTCGGACACTAAGGGATTCCACATTCAAATTTGGTCTTTCTGTAATGCTTGGGTTCGACTTTGGGTGATTTTCCTTTTCGGAATTTCAACTGCTATAAAGGTCTGCGAGCGCAAAGCAGGCGAGATAATTATTTATAAGACAGCTCAAAATAAAAAGCCATCTAGTGTTTCTGTGAGTGTGCTTTTATAAGAAAAATAAGGTAAGCCCATGCAAATACTATCTCATCTCGGAAAACTTCCTAAATGATAGGTATTCGGCCGAAGAACAATCCCAAAGAGCGCCAAAATAAGGAAGTATATGTATGAAAAGGCCTTCTATTACTAGGAAAATGAGACAGGGTATAGTTCCTAAACACCAGAGTTACAACCTTCTTAATACAGAAGAATTGACTGCCAAAAAAAAAAAAAAACGCTTTAATTGATACATTAATTAGGCTCTTAGACTGCTTTTATACAGCTCATGAGTTTGACGCGCATGTTTTGGTTATTTTCTTTTGAACTGTCCTTCTGTGATGCGCGCATTTTTACACGAAGGCATTTTCTCATTCTTTGATTTTTCATGTTATTCGACAGCTCTCTTTCATTTCATCTTTGGTGCTCAGTGTTCAAAGTTGAAAGTAAAATAAATTATAAAAGCAAAAATGGAATTTTCAGAGCTAAACAATTTACTGGACTCTGCGGAAATGTTTATTGATTGCATGGATACCAACTGCAGTTCGGACGGGTACATTTCATAATTGAAAATGAGCTCGCTTGTTAATTATTTGGTTCATTTAAATTCATCCGCCACACTGAGATGTTGTGCTCGTAATAACAGCCAAAGAAGTAATGAAGCAAGTGCAAAAAAGAAAGAAGAAGGAGAAAAACAAATGTCAAAAACATGCAAAGGAAATCTTGCCCGCGTGTGTTGGGAAAATTGTTTTTTGTTTCATTTCCCTCTTATCTCTCTCTTTTGCACTTATTTGAATCTCTCTAAACATGCGCTGTGTAAAAGCCGTCTTAGGCGGGCCCGCCAAATCTAAATTGAGAAATGTGATAAACAAGGTAGGCGCTACTGTTCACGGTGAACCTGGGCTTCAACTAAGAAGCCTCTCCAGTTAGTCCGGCTTCTAGATAGTTTCCTCCAGTTGCGCACTCCAACTCCTCTTTTACTTGTGCACGTCACTCACAGTGAGGTCTTAGTCTGCTACGAAGACCCTGTGGACCAAAGCATTGGTGTCAATTTGCTCTACATGTTTTAGCCATCTCAGGCGACTGATACGTAGTTTGCTGACTAGGTCGACGTCGCTGTACAGCTAGTATAGTTCGTCGTTGAATCTCTTCCTCGAAGGATTTTTCTCTCGAAACGACTGAGGATATCTACATTCGCTTTCAATAGAGTCCATGTTTCAGCGGCATGAAGAAGGACTGGGATGATCAAGGTATTATATAGAGGCTCCTTACTACTAAAATGCCTTCTTAGCCCAAAAAGAGCCGAGATATATGTACAAAGTCCGTTACTACATCGATATTAAAGCTGCCTACTGGATTATTCTGTCCAATTCGTCGAAGTTGTGCGACCCTTCTTATTGACAGTATACCTACGAGTATATTTGGTTTTGCCCTCATTTCACTCATTTTGGCAGTTATGCCAATTATGTCAATATCATCGGCGTACGCCAGTACTTAGTTGGGCCTCCAGTGTTCGCGTATGATGTTACAGAAGTCACATGACAATGAGAGTCACCTTGTTTAAAACCCTTTTTGACATCATCTACCGACTTTGACGGAGCAGTGAACGTTGTCCATCGTCATTCTGCAAAGGCTTACGAGCTTGGACGGGATGCCAGAACTACACGTGGTTTTATATAGATCGTTTCAATAACCGCTGTCATATGCGACCTTAACATCAATGAAAAAATGGTGGTTATCGATTTGGACTTCTCTAGTTTTTTTTTTTCAGGACCTGCCGGAGTGTGAACATTTAGGCGATTGTGGACTTTCCTGGTCTGAGACCGCACTGATAAAGGCCAATCAGGTTGTTGACTGCAGACGTTCACACAATCTGACAGACAAGATGTTGTATGATATGTTGTATGCATATCGAGATTCATTTCATCAGGCATACACTTTGTGACCAGATCTGAGAAATTAGTTGGTCTCCTGCTCCCCATGAAGCCATTTCCAACCGCTTTTAATACGTCGGCCGGTAAGTCGTCAGGTCTGGTGCTTTGCTTAGATATTGTTGCTCTTACTTGGTTTTCGTCAGGTGGACAGAAGATTTGGCTATCATTATCTAAGTTGAATGGTCTATTCTGCCTGATGGCGGGATGTTGGGCTTCTTCGCCGCCGTTATACAGTATGCAGAAAAAATGTATCCATATTATCACCACCAACTGTGACTCTACTATAAGTTAACAATGCTGTATCTATTACAGGATATCTAATTGCTGCATCTCTAATGGCACGGTCTTTGGTGTTTGATGCTGGCGGCATAGGAGTTGTTCAGAGATTGCGGGTCTCACGTCCGGCGAAGATTTTGACGGGCAGTTGCGGTTGCAGTTTTTCTACGTTATATCTTCTCACAGTAGTTCTTCTTTGTTCTACGCGTTCGCTCCTTGGCTGCAACAAAACGGCGATCCGAGTCAATGCTCGCTGAACGAAAGGTTCGGACGTTCATAATACTGGATGTATGTCGTAACGCGATCACAATGTGGTCAGTTTGATTTAGCGTTTCATGATCCGGAGACCGGCTTTTCCCCTTATGTATATTGTGAAAATGAAACTGTGTGGTTGCTGTAGTAATATTTTGTTCCGCCTCAAAGTCAATAAGCCTAAGTCCGTTGCCAGACGTGGTGCCGTATAGGCTATACTTTCCAACTATCCTACCAAAGGTGTCCTCCTTTCCTTCTTTCATACTTCGGTCACGTCCTGTCGAGGAGCTCGTAGAAACATAAGTACTTTGGTTGCATCGACCTGGACTTCCGTAGGGACATGGGCGCGTATTAGGTTTATGTTACAGAATTTAGCCTTGGTGTGGTTTATCATAAGACGTCCGCTCGTCTGTTGGAAACTCATGACTTCTTGCCTTAGTCTGTCTCATATGATAAATCTGCATCCGCATCCGCATCCGCATCCAAATAAGCGCTGATCCTTCTCTTTCCTATAACAATCTACTTGTCCGGTTCATCCCATCGCACTTCCTGGACGGCAGAGATATCTGCGTGATTGGAGTCAAGGGCCCTGCTGATTGTTCGGCTGCACGTGGCTTATGAAGGGTCCGAACATTCCATGTGCAGAACCGAGGGTCATTGTCCTTTAAACGTCTACAGTGAATCAGTTTTTATCTGAAACCATTAGTTGGTTCGTCATACCTTTTAAATCTCTACCGTATGAGATTGTGAGCCATATGACGACATAGGCCAGTATTATGCTACTGACCTACCATACTCTTATCATTTTAGCCTGCATGAGTAAGAGTTTACCGGTGGTAAGACAAGAGGCTACTGGGAGGTAAGGTAACTCTAATGATCAATAACTGTGCAGGTTCCCTTTTATTAAAATCCTTGAGAAATCAACGTCGGGTATTCACAAGTCCGCGCAACCAAGAACGTCGCCCAACATGAAATTGAAGCCAACAACAATAACAAGATGGCTATACCTGCTCCTCCGAACTGTTCAGGAAATAAGCCACCCCAGGAGTTATGTCTCACATGTGTTTTATAACATGATAGCAATGTCTCCGATCAAGGTACATTTGAACCAAACTATACGTTTTCAATCCACAGATTCACTGCATAAATACAACTCTTGGATTCATTCAGAACTTTGGGTAAGAGAATGCAAAACTGTGAACTCTTAAAATATATTATTCAAGTTGCATATAAAAAGATAATTTATTGGACTTATCCACATTATTATCATCTCATTCTAGAGTTTGCATCCAAAAATCTGACGGCAGTCATTGGTGTCCTCATCGAACGATAAGACAGATGTTGTATTCGTACACTTCCGCTTACTACTTGGAGACAGTGGACAAATACACGTTTTTATGTGTCAGGCTAATTTTATGGTACGATATTTAGCTGCCAATTTGCGTTGACTTCCATTTATCAGTTCACATTTAACAAGCTATGGGAGAAGCCGAAAACAATTTATTTTAAATCTTCTTTATTGCAACAACATGTTGAAGTTATTCATACAGATGCTATTTAAGCACTAAAAATCATTAATTGATACACCGACAGCTATTACTTTCTCGTAGAGTGAATGACTGTATGGTACGCCAATTGGGCATTAATGGTCCATAATTCTTCAAGGATGCTAGATACCATGCTATTGTGATCGCTATCGTGAAATGTTGAAAATCCTTCTTCCGAGCAAACTGGAAAAAGGACTATGTATGCTACAACTCGTACTACAACGCAAATTTTACGAGAAACTTTTCTTGTCTTTTGAATATCAAAATGAGATGATTTCGAAGGGCTCCATAATCCCAATAGTTAACGTTCGAAAAGTGATTGCCGAAATGACACCAGAAATCTGCCAGAATGTAATGAAAAATAGAATCGAAAGTAACTGAAATTTGCGCCACCGTCAAATGCACCCACTCAAATTTCAAACATTATGTTTCACTTAATTACCTATTTAACAGAAAACAATAGTATACCTACATAAGCGGTGAGAGTGTGTTAACACTTTACTTAACGAATTAAAGAATTTCCACGAAATAACATTCCCTGGCCTGTAACGTACGAAGAGAAAACAAAAGCAAAAATTAGCAAAACAAATACAATAGTAAAAAGAACAAACTGGGAACCGAATCACTTACAATTCGAAGGGTAGGCAAAAATCGGAAATCTTATAAATGACTCTCGATTTTGTTTAATAGAGTGACGAAAAGTAATTGTCAACGACTAGAACAGAACGACAGTAAAAGTCAAGGGGCGTTGGTTTTGATGATTGTGTATAAATAGTCGTTTTAAGTAATACCTCCGTGAATTACATCTTTTAATCTTTATTCAATAAATACTGCTGTGAATTTAACTGTGGAAGTTCTGTGTTTCCTTTATTTTACGCAATCGGATACATCATCATCTGTTCCGCTGTATAAAGGCAAAAGCGACGCATGAAATTGCAACAACTGTCGATTTTCAAGCTAATCTGCTTGGCACATAAGATACCCAGACGGCAATGAAACCCCAAACAGAGAACGCAGACAGTCCCAATGTCGGGTCGGGGTCCTAAGAATACCTTCCATGAAAGTTGCCCAGCGAGTTCCTTGGCCACCTCATTTCCTATGATTCTATAGCGAACTGGCACTTAGGCAAGATTCAGTGAATTCAGCCTTCCAACTATGTATGTTCAAAGAAATCGTGGATTTTTTAACTCTCTTTCTCACAATCTGGTTCATTGGCATCGTGTCCGCGTACGTCCCCGCATAAAAATAGACAAAAATTCGTCTAACGGGTATTGAGTTCTTGTATATGATTGGGCCTTATTTTTTCAAATATAATGAAGGGGAAACCTTTGCCGTCAATTCTGATCACTACTGGAAAATCTTTGGTATATCGCATTAGTGGGAATAGGCTTGAAGTACATTTAATTTCGACATGCCGTGCATCGCACCAATCAATCAATTTTCTAAAGAGAAAATTCGAAAATTTGATAATTTCGCGTGATCTATCACCTTGTGCTTCTTACTTTGAGGTTTCCTGAAGAATCGAGTTTATCTCAATGTTAGTGCCAGTATCCGTCTGGCTGCACAAGAAATGTGCCAAAATGTAATCAAGCATTTCAATCATCGTTTGGTTGCCTGCAAAGCAGGTATGATTTACTTATGCATAATTTTATTGAATCAAACTTTCAAACTTTCAAACTTAGTAAACGGCACAGCTTATACCGTACAAAATATGTATTAGTTTTTCCTTTAAAATGTGTGCATGTTTCATTAATCACACTTTATACATATATTAACCACGAATGTTGTATGCAAAGGAGTACCTTAGCTGCATATATGTACGTACATAAGTAATCGATGAAGCGCAAACGTGAAATCCAATTTTCGACAACTTTATCGACCAACTGGGGCCATATATCAGCAACAACACGGCGAATGTTGAGTTCCAAATCGTCCAACGTCTCTGGTTTATCGGCATAGACTGGCGACTTCACAATACCCCCAAAGAAAGTAATCTAAAGGTGTGAGATCACAGGTTCGTAGAGACCAGTTTACAGGTCCATTACGCGAAATTATGCGCCCAGCAAATGTTTCCCGCAATAAATTGATGGTGTCGCGCGCCGTGTGGTCATTCAACTGAGGAATGAAGAAGGCAGAAATCATGTTTCTATAGCGCTCTCCATTGACGGCAACATTCTGGCCGGCATCGTCATTAAAGAAATATGGGCCGATGATTCCACTAGCCCATAAAAGAGTGAGTTTTAATGGTTATAGGGGCGTCTCGACAAAGGCTTCTGGGTTTTCTCCACTCCAAATTCGGCAATTTTTCTTATTTAGACATTCATTTAACCAAAAATGGGCCTCATCGGAAAACAAAATTTTGCGTTGAAAATGAGGATCAAGCTGAATCATGTTTTCGCCCCATTCACCGTACCGACGACGTGTATAATGGTTACGCTGTTTCAACTCCTGTACAAGCTTTAAGCCAAGGTCTTTCCGTAAAATCAAAGTGGATGGACATAGCTCCAATTGCTGTGTACGATGGCGAATGGACTCATTCGGATTATCCTCAACACTGCGCTCCACAACGGCAATAACTTCTTCTGTTTGTCGTCTTTTGGGATGTGTATTATAGACTAGAGTATAGGTGGTGCGAGAACGATTCATCGTGTTCCGTATAACTTGTTCTAATGGACGATTATATCGACCGTGAAATGGACGTAGAGCACGATATCTTTGGCGAACCGAACCCTTTACTACGGGAATTCGCGGCGTTCACCGTACAGTTGTTTTGCATTGGGATATTTTCCTTGATTCATTATGACAAACTCGACAAGAACCAATCGCAGGAGTAGTCCAGGCTCGTTTCTAGCCCAGGATATGTCACCTATGCTCGTATGATAACTCAATTTCTTTGGAAACCGGCACTTAACTCACATTTGAAATATGTCATGTTGCATTTAGGTCCGGCTCTTGTATCCTTCAAATTGATGTATGTAACTGTGGCGTCAGGCTCGTAACATCTTATTCGTTATATTCTGACTTTATTCTACAGTAATTTTTTTCCTTAATAACTTTCAAAGAAATGTTAACCCATATAGTCGCTTTGGATGAATAAAGTGGCTTTTTGTGATAGAGGCGAGTTTTCGTTTCTGTTCCATTGATATGGAAATAGAACTAATCCGCTAGCAATATATTCTCAAGGCTAGAGCATAACTCAAGCATAATGCCAGACAATAGCTTATCTTGAATGTAATCTTTTGGCTTTAGCTCCAACACAATTTCTTGATTTTTAATTTTGGTGGGGGCTGAGGCCCCCATTTATTGGCTTAATACAAGCTTAATCTAACTTAAAAACTAACAGAAAGACTTAAGAGCTAGTGACCAAGGAAGTGATGGAGGAGATCTTGTGTGAGACGAGGAGTGCTCAGGTGGAAATGAAAAAGGGAGAGGTTCGAGTTGACCTTTCGGAGCATTCGGGAGATAGGTTCGTTGGAGCCATAAGAGGTGCGGTGGACCGGTAGATAGAAGAGACGAGGACAACGTAGATTGCGGGGGTTGGTATTGAAGGAAATGGAGTTTAAAATGGATGCACAGTCGATGGAACCTGAGAGAAGACGATGAATGAAAAGAACGTCAGCAATATTCCTACGTTCTTCTAACGAATTCATATTTAGAAGTTTGAGGCGGTCTTGATAGGGAGGTAAGATTAAAGGGTCGTTCCATGGCAGGCCACGGAGGGCAAATCGGAGGAATCGACGTTGAATACCCTCGATTCGGGAAACATGAACCCGGTGAAAGGGGGACCAAGCTTGACTGGCATATTCAAGCAGGGGGCGAACAAAGGTAACATAGAGAGATCTGGTTACATACGGGTTGGAAAATTCCTTGGAGCACCGTTTAATAAAGTCAAGTGATGAGTTGGCTTTGAGGATCATCTTATCGATATGCGAACGGAAATTAAGCTCACTGTCGAATAATATGCCAAGGTCTTGAAAAAACTGAACCAGGAGAATTGGTTGGCCTTAGAGAAAATAATGTCGGGGAGGAGATGGGTTGCATTTACGTGAAAGGTTTATAGATTGACATTGGGCTACATATATTAAGTTCTAGGCAGTTTTTGAGGCAGCAGATTGAAAACCGATCATGGTCTTCTTGAAGAAGGGCAGAGTCCTAGGGAGAAGAAATAGATTTAAAAAATTTTGTGTCGTCAGCGTAAAGGGAGAGGGAGGAGTGCTTAATGACTCTCTCAACATCGTTGATAGTAAGAATGAAGAGAAAAGGGCCAAGAAGACTGCCTTGTGGAACTCAAGATGAGGCCAGGAATGGAACAGAAAGGGCGGATCTAAACCGAACACTATAATATCGGTTTACCAGGTAAGAAGAAATCCATTTTAAAAAGAGCGGCTCAAAGCCGAGAGCAGACAATTTGAAAAGGATCAATTTATGAGATATCTTATCAAATGCTTCAGTGAAATCTGTTGTGATAACATCGATTTCTTTGCCATTTTCTAAGGCTGAGAGTGCAAAAGACACGAATTCAACCAGATTTGTGGTAGTTGATCTACCTTTTAGAAAACCATGTTGTCGGGGTGAAATAAAAGGCTTGCATTTGAAGCTTAACGCTTCGTATAAAATGCTTTCAAAGAGTTTGGGTATATGAGAGAGTTTAGCAATGGGACGATAATTGGTAACTTCATGCTTAGATCCCTTTTTGTGTATTGGGATTATAAAAGAGGTCTTCCAAATCTGGGGAAATTCACCCTGTGTGAGCGATAGACGAAAAAGGTAGGAAAGGGGTAGAGATAGGTTGGAAGAGCATTTCTTAAGAAACGTGGCGGGGAGTCCGTCTGGGCCAGGTATAAATTCATCCTTAAGATTTTGTAACTTTTCTTCAATAACTTCAGGATCGAAATTTTGAGTGAGAAAGGGACCAATGGAGAAATTTGGTAGATCATTGAAGTAAGAGGGATCTGGTACGAAGGAGTTGTTGGCAAATGATTGCTTGAAAAATGTAGCAAAAAAGTTGGCGATGGTAGGAGGATCACATGAAGTTTTGGTTTCGCAAGCGAGGGAGGAAGAATAACCATCAGTCTTACTTTTGCAATTGACAAATTGAAAAAAGGACTTGGGGTCATTTATGAGATTGGTTTGCGCACTATTCAGGTAGCGCTGATAGAGAGAGTTATAGAGTTCAATGAAATGAAGATATGTACCTAGATAATTTGAATAGTCGGAAGAAGAGTGGGTGCGAAGGAATACCGCCCATAACTTGTTTCTTTTGTTTCGCAGAGAGCGAAGTCTACGATTATACCAAGGAGGGGATGTAGAAGAAGTTTTATGGCGGGTGTAAGGCACATAAAGGGAGATGGATTTGAATATTTCTCTGTAAAAAATGGAGAGGGCATCAACCAGAGATAGATTGGTAAACTCAAAAGAAGCACTGCTTAATACCTTAATTTTACGGAAATTAGCTTTGTGAAAATTGTAAGAAAATAGAACTGCGGGGGGAGGCGACTGAAGGGGGGAGTTGTGGAAAAATGAGAGAAGAAGTGGAGGATGAAAGTTATCAATAGCTGAAAGAGATAGGGGACAACACGATACTGAGGAGTTGATGGGATCAGCTGTGAAGATAAGGTCTAATTGCCTTTCCATATAGTTGGAAACGCCAATGACTTGGCATAGACTAGAGTCTGTTAGCCGATCTAAGAATAGGCATTCCTTAGTAGAAATGGGATTGGAAGCGATGAAAAAAGATAGGTCTTCAGATGGAGTCCACTTCAGCTGAGGCAGATTAAAATCGCCGAAGATAATGATATCATCAAGCGATTCTGATAAGTCGATGAAATTGTCAATTGCTGCAATAGCAAGTTGGTAGGATTCGATAGGTTGCGCCGGAAGAATGTAACAACACATAACGTACAAGCATCTACGAGTGAGGGTTATTTTAACCGACACAAGTCGAGCTTAGGAGAGGATGATGTTGCAACGAGAGAGGAGTCCAAGCTGTTGTGAATAGCCAGTAGGACACCTCGACAAGGGGATTCAATCAAGGGGGGTGCGCGATCATCATCCCGAAAAACATTAAAAGAAGGAGGGAATAACTCCTGGTTTTTTATGTTGGGGATAAGATTAGTTTCGGTCAGAGAGCATATATATCAAATGGGAGAGCATGAGATTGGCGGAAAACAGCGTGGGTTTTAGAACGGAGTCCTCTTACGTTCTGGTAATAGAAGGTGAGAGGGAGGTTTTTGCATGATTTTTTAGGGTCGAAAAAATTTATCATGATCAAGGCGACTGCGTTGGAGGTGTGAGACTCCTTTAGAGTGTACATATTGGCGAAGAGCGGCAAGATCGTCTGCAACTTTTTGGGGGGGCGTATTGAAAATCTCGTGATACTTTATATAAAGTTTCCTGAGACTGGTAACGTCTGTAGGGAGGCCACTGACATAGTCAATGAACGTGTAGATAGGCCTGCATTTACTTATGGAAATTTTATCCAATTCATATTCTCCTCCCAAACATGGTCGCCCATTGAAGATTGACCCTTACTGTAGAACGATTTTTTTCTTAGAATATGGCCAGGAATCATTTTCTAAATTATCATCGACGAATTAGGGGACACCCTATATAATGGCTTACAAGGAAATCAGTGCTGTGACTTACAAAATGTTCTTCAATATACGGTTGCTTCATAATAGCCACAATACAATGCACTAGCGAGTACATCAGCTTATTTTTCATATTTAATTTGAAAGATTATCACACTACAAGATATAAGAAAATCCAATTCCGATTGGATTTTTAGAAAAAAATAAGATGTTGTCACCTGTTTTATTCTTAAGATTTACGCAAAAGTCATTTCGCGAAAAAAGGAAACTACTGAGGCCTGAACATCAGTGATAATACAATTTTGTTTGCGGCTTCATAACTTGTGGGACTTAATAAAGCATTATAGAACGCTGAGTACAAGGAGATAAGATGTCTGTATATTATATTCTTTTCATATGACTCGAAACCTTAAACTTTAAGCTTAGGTATGTATGCATACTCATATGCTAGACTCCTACCTAGTCCTGCCATAAGTTCTACTACACAATTTCCAGCGCTTATCGTTCGAAATTTCTTGAGGGAATAGAATCGTTTTTTTTCCAGAAGGCATGCACTGATCAGTGCAGAATACCAGTCAGTTTGGTTTCGAGTCGAGTCGCGGTAATAGCGGTGCATATGTGCGGAAAGAGTTCTGGCCAAATTTTCGAGTTGCTAAAACCACTCGGAATATCGGGAATATTCGTTTATCGGGCTGTTGCTCGCTTCGGCGAATTGTCTGGAGTAGAGGACAGGCCAAGAAGTGGTCACCCGCGCATCGTCCGTACCAATGCGGTAGTAAAGGCAGTGCGTGTACGAATTCGGAGAAATCCCCTTAGGAAGCAGAATTACATATATCAACCAGATCCATGCCTAGGCTGATTTGGAATGATCTGCATATGAAAGCCTATCGTCGGTCCACGGGTCATCTTCTAGCTCTCAATTAAAAAAAATTAAGCTGGAAAGATGCAAGCGATTTTTTTTTGCAGTGGCACGCTGACAATGGCCATGAAAACCTTCTGTTTACGGATGAGAAAATTCTTACCGTGGAAGAAGTTATGAACAAACAAAATGAAAAAGGCGTAAAAACTGGTGCCAAGGTTTACCAAGAACATGTGCTAGAGGGTGTTGTGAAAGGTTTGTCCAATACCTTTTTCAATGGATACAGATGGATCTTCCAACAAGATTCTGCCCCAGCGCACAAAGCCAAAAACACGCAGGAGTGGCTCAGAGTCAATATAGGAATATATGCTTTACAGCAGCAGAAGATTTCCCGTTGGGGAGTCCAGATCTGAATCCACTGGATTATGGTTTGTGGTCAGAATTGAAGAACATGGCCTGCAAGACTCCCCAGAGAAATTTGGAAAGCCTTAAAACAGCAACAACAACCAGAGCAACGTCCACGATCTCCATGGAAACCGTACGTGTCGCTATAGCCCAATGGCCACACGGTTTGAAAGCTTGTTCTAAAACAAAAGGCAGTCATTTCGAGTGAATTTAATTTTTTTTAATAATCAATATTTTGGTCTAATAAATGAAACAATTTTGAATACAATATATTTACAGGTTTTTGTTTTATATCATTTTGTATTTGTAACAGAACTTATGCCAGGACTAGGTATATTATACATCGCGACTTTTCAGACGTCTTTGAATAAATTTTCTTAATTTAAAGGATATCTACAGCAAGAAAAAAAACGGATGGTGCATACATAAAGCACCAAATTCTTTCGTTGTATTCGAGTTTATTTGTAGTGTACATAGCACGTTCGTGTCGGGTTTTTAATTGCAACTTGACAGAGATCCAAAAAGTAACGTGAAGCGTTTCTACAATACTAACAAAATTTATTACGGCTCTGCAGTAAAATAGTTCTCAGTGGAGTCGTTTACAAGATTTGTCGTCAATCGATATCAAAAACAAAAACTGCTCTTGCCCATCCGCGAAACTAAAGACAAAAAGTCTAGATTCCTGATTTGCTGCCAGTGTTTCCCTTAAAATTGATTTGTTGTTTGAAGGTATTTTCAACCGCTGTACAAGCCTCAAGCATTGAATTGATTTTTTTATTATAACATGAGTACATGGAATTTCGAAGGAAAAGCTACATACATATGTATTTGTTTTATATCTAAAAATCAACATGGTGATAAATGTTCAAAGCATTCGATACGATACGAAAACCAAAAACGGAAATCTGTGAAATTCAACCTTCAAGTATTTATTATAAACTTCCTTTTTCTACCCGGCTTGCACTTTATTTTAACGATAAACGATAAACGATAAAGGATAAATCCCCGTTTGCCACAAGAGTACTCAAGCAAATTCATTACAGCATTAATTTGTGCAAAATACTTATTTTGTGCAAAAGAGGCGAACTGCAAAGCACCTCTTTCCTGTTCCTTTATTAAGCGGAAACGAAGTCGTCCTCTTTTCCTATAACTTGTTTGTATCAATGAACGAAGTACCTTCACATTTCTTTTCGGATGAAGTAGCAAACACAATAGAGTTACCTGGACTCCAAGATACCCTCTGCTATACGAGTATGTACGAGTATACCCTGATGTTGGCATTTTGTGCATGTATCAGAAAAAACTGTTTTCAGTTCGCAGCACACAGATCGGACAGTAATAATTGGATTACTCTCGAGGGATGAATTTCAATGGGGACACAACAACAAGCCAGTAAAACATCCATAACTCCAATGCATTGATGCCGCTTCCGTAGGTTTTTGTGTTTTGTTAGCATTTTTAAACTTATTGCTTAGTTTTTATTTAGACAAACAGTTACGATGAGTTTGGGGTAGGGATTATTAAAAAAACTATTTTGTTTGTGTTTTTGGTTGGCTGTCTTTTTAATCGATGTACCAATTTGTAATACAGTGCTTCTTTAGCCACTGATGGTAAAAAATAAAACTTTTCTTAAAATTACATAACATCCAGGTTACATAAAATAATATTGCTTAAGTCATTTTGTCATATACGACCGTTTAATTAGAATGGAAAACTATTTATATACGAGTAACATCATTCTAAAAGAAATTAAACAGTTGCAATTCTAAATGAAATGATTTTTTGCTTTGCAAAAAGCAATTAAGCCCTCATATGATTTGCAGTGTAAAAAAAAAATATATTTACACACTACTCAAAAGAAAATAGGGCCCACAAAATTTTTAAGCTCTCACTTGGGACGGCAAAACGTTGACCTTGCCTTCTCCACACGCGTACTCGTTTATCGTCACTAAAAAACTTGACCTTATATTCGTCTGTAAAGAGTATAGGCCTCCAGTTGTCCATAGTCCAATCCGAATCCTCACGGGCGTAACGTAAGCGCGCTCTTGTGAGTTTCGGCCGAATGGCGCGCACTCTGTACCGTTGACCATCATCGTGGAGTCGATTACATACGGTTTGATCACTTATTTAAGTGCCAGTAGATTGCCGCAGTTGATTTTGTATCGTCCGGACAGTTACGGTACGCTCCCGACGTGCAATTATTCTTACGTACCGGTCTACTTGCGCAGTTGTGACTCTGGTTGTTCCTGATCTAGGTCTCCTTGCTACACTTTCGGTTTCTTGGAAGCGTTCCCAGACGTTTCGGATAGACAGACAGACAGACCTTTGAGGCTTTTCCTTCTGAAGCAAATTTACCCCTCACCAGATCTCTTTTGATCTGAATGAAAGACTTTGCCTGATTTGTGACAAGTGACTTTATTTTCAAAAATGCATTAGCTTAAATACTATTTTTCAATTAAAATAAAAATATATAAAAAATAGTAAACCGTGGGAATGTAGGAGTGTGGGAAATGCAAAAGTGCATGCTCGTGGCCAGACAAAATGCGACGCTACATCTGGATTTCAGCAGGTGTCAAGTGTAGTCAGTGCACTTCTAGGTGGCGAATGTTGGATATTTGAGTGGACATAAGTGGCGGTAAATAGGGTGAGAAAACTGTCTGTAAGAATATATCAGTGGAAAAATTTTAGTTTAGACATTCTCCCCGTCGTTGAGATCCTGGAGCTCAGGATCGTTTTCCTTCTTTGGTGGAAAATAAGGATTATTAGCAGCAGGACGGTAAATAGTGATAAGTAGTTATTGGAATATTGATATATGTCATGATGTGTTATTGAATTTGGCAATACTTGATGTGGTTTTTGATCAGCGATACTCTTCATTAGAAATGTTAAATCATTATCACCGTGAATGATGAGTTTGTTATTTGGGGAGTTCTACATGTGATGGCCTTGATAGCTGAATTAAGTTGAGGGCTGGCAAAAATGATGCAGAAGTATTTGTCCTAAAGAAATTGTGGGAATTAATAATAATAGTTGGTTGTTTGATGACACAATTTTGAGCTAATTTTAAAAGCCCCACTCCCAGTAATGGGGTGCTGAGTATTTGGGATCCACATACTATTGAAAGAGTTTCTTCTTGTTGAAAGGCGAATATCCAGTGATTCGGATTATGTAAATGAATCCATATTTTTCCTGAATTGGTAGTCTTGAGAGAACAATAAGGCTATAATTGTTGAGTAGATGGATTTCACATTGATTTTTTGTAGAATGAGTGTTAAAATAGGACGTCGTTGCCTGCAGAGATATTTCCGCTCATCGTTTTACAGACATCTTTGATATTAAACTTGTGGTACTGGAAAATATTGGTCTCTATATGGACTTATAGCAAGAAACGGTGTGGATGGTTTGATAAACACGAAAGAGTTGTTTTGTTGAACTGGTAATGGTATCAGTTTGAAAAGCTGAGACACCTGACTGCCTATTACTCTTAATAACTCGTATCGTTTAGGTAGATTGTATTCATCATATCCAGGAAGTGTTACGCTAGTTGGTATATATTTCCGAATTTTGTTGATCTCATTCAAAACTGTTTTGATAATAGGATTAGCGAGCTGATTCTATCTTGATCTGTGTTCGTAATAGCTTCCAGAAGTAATAGTTGATTTCGATGAAAACTATCTATAAGTTTAGACACGTAAATAGATCAACAGTGATTGCATCACTGTCTGGTTAAGGTTGTCGATAACGTGATTAGCTTGTTGCTGTTGCATTATTACAATCAACTGTGCCTTAATTGATGTCATAGATTTATTGAGATTATTGGCTATGGATTCAATAATAGATGTTTGTTGTTTGCTTAATGCCAGGAGGTGGTTTTCATTGTTGTTGGCTTTTTCAATGTTAACTTCCATGTACAAATGACCCTCCTGCACCGACGTAATAAGTGATCCCCTTTCAGCAGATATTAATGCTCCCACCTTTTATCGACCTTTCAAAGCCAATACCTTTGACATTTTGGCTGGAACTACTGAAATTCCCGTCTCATCCACATTAGAAACAGTTTTGGGAGTAAAATGGTACTTGGTCATGAGCATTTCTAAATTGTCAAAAAAAATTGCCACGTTTTGTTTTGAAAATCCAGAAGCATAGTCTAAAGACGTTCCAGTCGGCTGGCGGAATGACAGCGATGGATGACGTTTTAGAAATAAAAATAGTCAGTCCCTTCCCGCAACATTCTTTACAACAAAAAATGGATTGGGAATTTGGTTCTTTATAGCTAACTGGAATGCTAACGATCTTATGTCATTCCAGGACCAAACAGTTTCCCTTCCATTTGCAGGCCATAGTCTACTAGAGACTGCTCGAGTTCTGGAGGAAAAATGGTTTCCCTGCCTAGTTTGGCACTTACCACTTCCTCCAAATGCTTATCCTTTTTTGCCACTAAACGCCTCAGTGTAGTTCTCGGAACATTGAACAATTTTGCTGCCTTTAAAAAGCCCATCTCTTTCAGGTTTACGGCAATGATTGCTTTCATCATATGCAATTGCTAAAGTTTGAAGCCATGTTTCCTACAAAAGAAAATAAAAACAAAACGATAAATTTCAACGATGGTCATGTGTTAAATATGGCCTAATAGGCCAATTCAACACATTGGATAGGCCATATTACACACACTGTATTTTTATTACTAATTTTCAATTTAAACACACTTCATAAACTTTTGTTAAAACTCAAAATCACTGGAAATAAGAAAATATTCAACACTATTCAGTCTTAGAAAGACACTATCAAATTTACAAATATTCACCGTAAAAACCTTAACAAAACCCACCAAAAAATTACTACAAAAACGTAAAAAACAGTCACACTCAATATTTTGTACGTCCGTATCGCCAAGCCAACCACGATTGATTGAGCCAAAACCGGTTTGAATATACTTATAATGAATGTGCTTTTAATTGCGTGTGCTTATGTATTGAGAATACTCGTATATTATGGTGGGCCATATTACCCACGTGGGCCATATTTGCCGACCTTTCTATATGTTGTTCGGCTGAAGTTGTCTGATTTCGCATCTTTGTTTCAATCTATTAACGCCTTATTTTATGCCTTCATACTCCTGCCAATAGTTAGACATGTTGAAATAAACGAGGAGATTCCAGTCATCTGTGATAAGACTTGCTTCACCTAGGTCTTCAAAGTATATCCGAGGGTTGTCTGTAAATTTGTTGATTTCTACTGCATTTGGTGTTGTTGTTTGGCCCACCACCATTCTAATTAGTAATGCAATAATTAATAGAGTGCTTAGTAGATTTACTTCTACGTTTCGTTTCGGAGAAGCTTCTGGGTGTTTTCCTTTGAGGGTTGGAATATCAGAAGTAGGACTTTGTATATGTATTGGAAGAAATCGACCTTTAAGGAGGTGAGTTATTTCCTTCGTTATTGATGAATCTCTAAGATTGCTAGGCGAATCCTTTGGCATATCTGGCTGAAGTTCATAAGGCAGGGGACAAACTTTAGCGATGGATCTTCTTATTTCTTCAGTTGGTGTCTTTACATCGACTACTCGAGTCATTTTGTCTTGTCCTGGAATTGTTTTAATAACTCTGCCCATTATCCATTTTAGTGGAGGTAGATTATCCTCCTTTAAAAGCACAAGTGTTCCTGGTTGTATGTGGAGGAGGCATCCTCCACTTCTGTCTTTGTTGAATTTCTTTTAGGTACTCCCTGCTCCATCAACGCCAGAGCTACCGATGTATTAATGTTGCCAGATTCCATCGAGCTACATGGGTGATGCCAGACGTCTTAGAATCCGGATCCAGGATAGTAGTCAAAGGTGCTCCAATTAAAAAAATGCCTTGGGGAAAGAACTTTTATATCATTCGAAGACGATGACATAGGAGTTAACGGACTTGAATTTTGCGCCAATCCTGTGGTAAATTCTTCTTGAGTTAATGCCACACCAGCAAATACTCGCTTTATGTGGTGTTTGGCGGCGGACTTCCCACAAACCTCCAAAATGTGGGGATCTTGGAGGAATCGGTTTCATTCGATACACTTCTCGGTACAGTACTTTCTAATGGATGCTGTTCCTTCCTTCGTAAATATCTTTGAATAGAGTTTACTGAATTCATTCCGGGCTCCCATAAAGTTTGTCGCATTGTCAGAAAATATTTTTGCCGGGCAGCCACGTCATACTATAAACTTTTTAGTGCTCCAATAAATGATTGGGTTGTTAGATCTGTAATCAATTCCAGATGCACGGCTTGCAAAACATATGAATACTGATACATAAGCTTTTGTTGGTCGTTTAACCCGTATTTTGTAGGGATGCAAACTGATCCAAGAAAGTCGATACCAACACTTAAGAATCGTTTTGAAGGTTGAACTCGTTCTTGTGACAAATTACCCACTAATTGTTCCATATTTCTCGGTTTTGCTCTGAAACAACGTATACAGTTGTGCACGATATTTTGGTCTAGTTGTTTTCCTCTCAGAATCCAATAATTTTGCTTCGATATTGCAAGTAATGCTTGTGGACCAGCATCGTCGCAATTGCGTTTAATAATTTCGTTAAAACCTGTGAGCTTGGTAAAATTATTTGATGTTTGGCTTCATATGGGAGTGCCCAAGCTTCTAGTCGACCTCCTACTCTAATGATGTTTTTGTCATTCAGGAATGATGACAACGAGCTTAGAAGACTTTCTTCGGACACATATCTTGTTTTCAGGAGTAATTTAAGATCTTCTGGAAATGGTGTTTTTTTGCAGATATCTAACTATAACTATTTTTTCTGGGCTGAGTTCCTGCACTGAGGGAACATTGTCCAGAAGTCTATATCCTCTTGCCCCATTTTAAGTTACTAATAAAGCCTATGACGTATGCCGTTATTTTTTGCAAAGTTCGGAAGGAATTTCTATGATTGATACACTCAAGAAAATTGTAGTTTATTTTCTACGCTGCTGCTAAGACAGTCTTTACTATTTTAGTTTCGGGTATCTCATCTTTCTTTGCTAGTTTTAGTTGTGTCGGCCGGTAAGACCGAGATTTTCGTAAGAATACTGGTCCTTGAAATCATATCTTTGACTTTAGCAATTGTTCTGGAAACATACCCCGAGACAAAACATCAGCAGTATTGAAATCGATGTTGATATCAATTGGAAGGCTTTGCTTCACGTACTTTAGTAATTGTGTCATCAGCTTGGCGGCACACAGTTCAAGACGAGGAAAGGTTTGTTGTTTAATTGGTGCTACTCGAGATTTTGAACATACCAATTGTACCTTTATTTCTCCTTAATGATTTATAGATTCTAGGTAGACTACGGCTCCATATGCTCATTGAGAGACATCCGAGAAAGCATGCAGCTGAACACAAGTTGCATCTGCCAACATTAGATATCGGGGTACCTTTAAGTTATTGAGCTGGATTAGACCTTTTCTGAAGGTCATCCATTTCAAGGTCATCCCAGTCAAGTTTGGAAGTCCACAGTTCTTCGATAAAGACTTTAGCGAGTATCACTATTGGACTCACAATGCCTATTGGCTCGAAAATGTGGACAGTATCAGGCAATATGGATCGCTTGATAACTCTTGTTGTCTTTTTCAACTTTGTTATTATACGAAACTGATCTGATGAGGGCAGCCATGTCATGCCAACAGTTTTAACAAAACCTTCGTTTTAATCGTGAAGGCGATTTTTCGTTTCACAATCAGTTTTTGCTATATCTCTTATGAGTGCAGTTGCACACCGTTTTTTTAAATGAAATTTTCCTTCTCTAGGTAAATCTTTGAGCTCCCTTTGTATTTGAACAGCTTTACTTAAGTCAGTGCTGCCTGTTAAGATATCGTCCATGTATAATGCATGGATACCATGACAGCGCCGCAAAGCTTTAGCTTAGGAATATTTTCAGTAATAAGAGGAACGCTATAAGTAGATGCAAATTTGTTGAAGCGTCACGGAACCATGAAATTCAAGGCTTTTGCAGTTTTATGTGTCCTTACACACAGTGAAATGATGATGTCTTCAATCATGCTAGCCTAATTTTTGTTGGAATTGGCTGATCCCAGTCACTGCCACGCTGCCAAAACTACTTTGATAATTCATGGTGATATCCAGCCCAGTGGGTGGAAAACCTTGGCTATGACTGACAAAAAGCCCTCTTTATATTTTTGGAGCTTCAGAGTGAACATTTTTAAAGGAGAATGAATCTGATGTTGCGAACCACCCTATGCCTAACGTTTTAAAGTAAACTGATTGCACGAAAGGCTGATCAAGCTCGATTTCCCGATCCTGTTCCGGAATGTTTATAGCGAGGTTCTTGTGATTAGAAGTCCATTTACGCAGCTTAAATCCAGCTGATGCTACCAGCTTACGGACTTCGTCCCATTTTTTTCTGGTTTCCTCAATGTTGTCAGTTCCGCTTATGAGGTCATCTACGTACATGTCTTTCTAAACATTTTGTACGCCTGTGGGATATTGATGTGCTTCGTCGTCTAAGCCTTGATGAAGGATTCACATGGATCATGGTACACCATGATACGCTAGCTGAATGCCGTTCGTTCCCTTTCGTTACTCTGGAAACTTCGTTCTAAAGAAGGGAATCTTCTGACAGTCACTTCTCTGCTAGAAGCTAATGCTGGTTGTTTTCCACCTTTAAAGGAAGTATTACCTGATAACGACCATCAGCCAGCCGCTTTGTAGTTTTGTTCATGTGATTCCCATAAAACATGCCCACTTCGGAATCCCGTGCTCGAAGTGGAGCTTCTTCAACCTCTCAAAACTTTCGCAGCTGTATATTAAGATTTGTTAGTTGTACAAAAGTTTGCAGGGAACGTTGTATTTCCTTGCGAAACTTATCTACCTATGATTACCCATCCTAGCTTGATCTTCTGGACGATAAGTGAATTGGTGTCGGTACTCCTGATAATTTCGGGAAGGATGAGCTCAGAAAATACCTCGATGCCGAATTGGAAATCTATTTTTGCGAAAATCTATCTATGTTCGGATAACTGCAACTCATTTATGGTTTTAGAGTCGTGAGGTACAACCGATTTGATCGTTTTGGCAGAGCTCCCGAAGGGCGATTCTCTTGACGTAAATGTAACGTCGACTGGTGCCGTTAGAGACCTTCCAAGTAAAACATTAGAGTTGACCTCTTGAGGTGCATGGAATATGTTACGAATGCTACAACTGGGTTGATTGTCACACATTGCATGAAATATTCGTGCATTTGGGTTCACGGATATCTGCTCCATTTGAGTACCTACTACCATGATTGTGTTGAATTCGTGGTATATTTGTATACGTGTAGTTTGGTCATGTGTGTACTTTTGTACCTGGGTGTAGTAACGAACGGTGGCGTTGGTAGCGGAAAAAGCAGCTAGGGCATTCTCTTGTCTGATGGCTGTATGCCATAATGCTGCGTCCATGTCCAAAAATCGTTTGCATTTTTTCAAGGATTGTTTCTCTTTGTTGCACTTTGTTCGACTATGCCGAAGCATCAAACATCTTGGACTCTGATTTTGATGATGATTTTTCTTTAGACCGACAAGGTCCCTGTTTTTATACAGCCTGGAGCACGTTGTTCCCAAAGCTGTTGGATGAGACAATTTTTGATCAAATATATACCATATATCAAAATAGCATCCCATTGATCGGCTGGAAGCCCTAAGTTCTTTAGCGCCTGGAGATTTTCCGTAGATACATCTAAAATAGTTCTTAAACTTTCTACCGACTCTTTAATTAAAATATTGTGGGTTGATCAACAAATACCCCGAACTTAGCGTTGATCAACCCTCGCTTGTGATCAAACCTTTCCCTTAAAAGTTGCCACGTCTTATCATAATTTCCAGCATGCAATGACAAATGTTGGAAATGTCTGACTGCATCACCTGTGAGAGATGACTTTCAGTAACGAAAGTTCACGACCTCACAGCATGACTCATTGCTTTGAATATCCCTTCAAAGCTACTAAGCTGCATATCTTCTAACAAAGAAAGACGAGTTGATAGGTGCCGTGATATAAGGCCGTGTGACATAAGTCCATATAAATTTGAGATATAAGACCACGTGACTTCTTATTTAATGTTTCCAGTAACAAAAACCTGTTTTTACCGTTTGACCCTGAATGACCCTGACCACTGGCTCAAACACAACGTGGTTTCTACAATGGAAAATTCTAGTCATTTACAGTTTTGAATTTTGCGAAAGCTTTAGGAGAGGAAGTACTATAATCCACTTTATATGGTATACCGGAGATTAAGCATTTATACAGATTTAGATACAACCATACAAGCAACGAAAATATAGTAAAAAATAATTCTAGACATATCTGAAGTAAAAACAAAGATTTAATGAAGTGTGTGCAAGGGATAATGAAAATGTTCCGCAGATATTCCTCCCAAACGTATTTTTTTCGACGTTACAATAGTCTTTTTAAATATACATCTTTTGACAACTATTTACTTTCGCGGTCATAGGTTTTTTGTATCATAAAAAATCGAGAAATCCATGAATCTTAATTTTTTTTAACTGTTCCTTTATACGGCGGATTTATGATAAAAAATGCCAGAATTACATTCAAGATTTCTAATACATAGTTTCATAGCTTGAACTGCTAAAAAAAAAGTTTTTGCGAATAGTCCGCTAATGGGTTGCCAACAACTGCCAGGCAGGCCCTTATGTTTTACAGGTAGTTGCGGGGCCCGGTTGGCAGTCAAAAGGGATTCCAATTCAAAAAAATTACAAATTTAAAAAAAATGCTATAAAATTTTTTGTTTTTTTTTGTAACATTCAACCCATAAAATAATTGAAAATATTCTTATTTTCTTATTTCTCTGATTTTTATCTTAGATCCGCCCTCAAAACAAATAATTTGAAAAAAAAAATTTAAGTTGATTTTTCGATTTTTTGTAACCAAAAAACGAGGTGATCCCGAAAGTAGATAACTACAACACTTTTTTAATTCGATTTCCTATAAAATCCGTTTCTAAAATGCAGCTAAGTTATAAATGGCTTTAATTTGATAAATTACGGAGGCAGATCATGCGGATACGGAGTGAATCGTTTCTCAAAGCTTCCGGTAATGCGAAAGAGGAATCGGACTTATTCAAAACCGAAATTCTAATGGGTAGCTGTTGTATGTCGCGAAATAAAAAATACGGAACCTTTTCATAGATACACTGTCACTAAAAAAAGCTTTTGTTGTACAGTGTTTCTATAGCCAACAATCACAGCCGCAATTCAAAATTCACTTAAAGAATCCTCTCGAAACTACCTTTTGGATGGCATTTTCCGTATTGTGCCATCACTTGACAATTATGTAAGCAAACAATGTTTATCTGTGTTCTGAACGTATTTAATTAGCCTTTTTAAAACTTAAATGTATAGGAAACATTTGTGACCAATTTCTTATAGCATGAATAATCGCTCGCAAAATTAAACGAAACATGTTTATGTAGTATGTGCGAGTTAGGTTAAGTTAGGTTAGGTTGGGTTAGCTAAGAGTGGCTGTTGGAAAGATCAACGGAGCACTTAGGACATTGATCACATGAATCTGTGATCCTCCTACTCTTGGAATCAATTTGAGCTTATGATGAAAAGTAGAAGACTGTTAACGTCTACATTCTTTAGATTGCTTAAGTCATTGTATAAGAAACCTCCTAAGTGGAGTTTCTCCTGGAAACCTCCTGTGATGGCAATGAAATGTTTCCTATTTAGAAAGACCAAATCCTTAAAGCGATTCAAATGCAGCTTTGACCAGACCTGTTTAGTCGTTGGTCATGTTGATACAATAGTCCACTTAAGTTTTGTTCTTTTGTTAGCATCCAGCGATTGGTATACCATGCTATCCTTCTCCGGTGGAAGAGGTAGAGTGGTTTCAATTTTGGCGAGTTCGTCGGCCCTACAATTCCATGAAATGTCTCTGTGGTCCGGAACCCAACATAGCTGAAGGTTGAACTGTTCTGCCTAAGAGATGGTCGGTAGTCAAGACCGGGTCTAGGATTTCGTGAGATGGCTTGACTGTCCGAAAACATGTGGATAATCTATGCAGATATTATGAATTTCTTCAGCAGGACAGAGCTTCTTTAATCGCCAAAATTACCGCCTGGAACACCCTACACTGATTTGGAAGACGGTAAGAGAGGCTTAGATTAAACCACCAACACCGCTATCAGTCTTAGATCCATTTGGAAGTGGATTGACTATCATCCATGAAAGCATCATCCTACCAGAAGGATCTAGATGAAAGTCTTCGTCAAACAAATGTTCGCGTATAGTGTAATCGATGTGCTCTGTGAGGATTCCTAGTATGTTAAGAATATTAAGTAGAGTGGAAGAATATATTATTTGTCCGCTGTGGAGTCGCTTTAAGGTGAATTGCTGCGGTCGCAGCTACTTGCCTACTGAAGATGTCGAGGGACGCCAAGTGAAACAGAATATCCAGTACAGCGGAGGTAGTAGAACGTAGGGCTTCGCTTCCGTATAGACATGATGTTCTTTGGACTCTGCTTAGTTCGCTGCAGTTGGCTGTATTGCCTAAGGCCGTCCACCAGACAATAATCCGGTAAGTGAATATCGGTCTTATGACCGAGATGTATAGCCAGTGGGTTATGCAAAGTTGAAGGCCCATTTGTTCAATGGGCCTTCAATGGCTTTTTTGCAAGAGAATAAAGCTACTGTAGCTTTCTTGACTCTTTCTTGAATGTTAGATTTCCTGTTAAGTTTAGTTTCCTGTCAAAAATGAGACCCAGATATTTTACCGTATTGGAGAAGACTAAACTGGCACCGTTTATTAAAGGAGGGTCCGTGATTGGAATTTTATATTTCCTGGAAGAGAGGACAAGATCAGTTTTATGGGGGTCTACTCCCAATCCACAGCGATCTGCCTAACGGGTTAATCTGTTAAGATTTAGCTGTGACGGCTATAGCAACGTCACCGCAAAGGCAATCACCCTGCTACCATCCAGGTACATCAGCAGTTCATTAACCACTAAGTTCCAGAGAAAGGGAGAAAGGACACCGCCTTACGGCGTACCTCTGCTTACACATCTTTTAGCAGGTGCCCAAAACAGTTTCGAGTTGATCCTCTTGCTATTTAGTATAAAACTGATCAACTCCCCAAGTGAGTTGTCCACCTGCAGAGTTGACAGCGCAGTTGTGATTGCGTATGTGTTGACGTTACTAAAGGCACCCTGTATGTCCAGGAAAGCGACGGGTGTGTATTCTCTATATTGTAGGGATCGTTCAATGTGGCTAGTCAGCGAATGCAGAACCGTTTCCACCGACTTTCATTTACAGTAGGCATGTTGAGCCGTTGACAAAAGTCGTGGATGATCGTATCGTCGTGGGTAATTCGTATATGAATATCAGTCAGTCGTTCTAGAGTTTTCAGAAGGAAAGATGATAGACTTATAGGCCAGAGGTCCTTTGGGACAAGAACCGACTTTGGGAATGAAAACTACATTGACTTCTCTCCATGACAGTGGAATGTGGATTAATCTCTAGCGTGTGCAGGATAATATCTGAGGACCTTTGTAGCTCGGTATGTACGAGTATTATACAGTCTGGACCAGCAAACTTACATATATGGTTTGAAGCTATGCAGCGCCAAAACAGCTTGTCTCTTGTAACCAGACCGTGAATTTTAGTCACGGTTGCAGTAGTCCTGTTGTGGTTGCTACTGACCCGGAATAGGGAACTACATGGAAAGTGGGTGCCCAGTAGCAGGTTAAGTGATTCAACGAGTGAGTTTGTTCTGCTGCTGCTTTTTTTTTCAAACAGCTAGGCATAATAGGATGTGAAGAGAAGATTATTCTTAGCCGCGATGCCTCAGAAGTTTTTGTTATTTTGTCACAGAATGACCTCTGGAATAGTAGCTATGCCTTCCTCAGTCATTTTTTATATATGTTGAGGGATTCTGTGCATGAGTCCCAGTCAGTTACTTTTCTTGTTCTTTTTGCTAGGTTGAAAAGTTTTCTGTAAACTCTTCTAAGCGGTCCCAGTCCTGATGTCCACCAGTGCTGCTCTTTTTTGCCTCTAGGTTGAATAAGAGGGCAGAAAGCAGCCATACCCTGATTGAGAGCCAAGATGAAATCCTTGACTTTCACGTCAAGCACGTTGGTGTTACGGGTGGGACTTAAGAGTTCAGAGGATAGTGTTTTTCTCTGTATTTTACCCAATCAGTTTTCCGATAATTTCAGAGTGCTGGCCGGCTGGGAAGAGCATCACTCATGGATGGATATACCTGTGGTCTGAAAATGAGTGTCAAGACGACACCATCTAGTTCGTTAGCATTTGTGTGATGTTGTCAGAGACAAGAGTGATATCTAGCACTTCCTGTCGATTTCTTGCTATAAAAGTGGACTGATTGTCAATGTTGCAATCTATGAGGTTAGTACTTATAATAGATTTAAAAAGGGACTCACCGCTGTCGTTTATGTCGGTACTGCCCTATAACGTGTGATTAGCGTTAGCGTTGCACCCGATGATGAGGCCAGTTTTTAACTTTCCAGGGCAAACAGGATCGTGGCCAAGATATGCCGATGCCAACAAGTAGGAGCTTTTGACAGTCTCCAGTCTGGCAACGATTATGTCGGGGTCGCTGAGGTTAGGAAGTAAGAATGCCTTAAGTCTGCGTTTCAGTAATATACGAGTTCCAAACTTACCTTTGTCTCTTGTCTTCTGCATTTTTGGAAAGACGCAGAATAAGTTCGGCCGACGCCTTTTTTGAGTGATGGAGGTTAATGTGGAAAAACCATATCATTGCTACAATTTACCAGAGTAGCCTCCACGACGGTACTGTTCTAGTCCTCCGATTCTGAACATGTGTCTAAGAGCCCATTTTCATCCTCTGATCGTAAAGGATCTCTTTTTAATTCATCATCCGTTTCCATTTCCGCCAGAGTATCAGAAGAGGAGACCAACGGCTTAGTTGTCACCTTGGTTAAATTGGAGTCGTCGCTATCCATTTCGGGAAAGGATATCGATGCTCCAAGATCTAAGGTTGTAGTTGGTGCTGCCTCCGTTAAAGGAGGAGCAGGTTGCTTATCAGCATCCATTATAAACCCTTAGGCGAATTTACTCAAAGCCGAACCGAATCATGCCTTAAGGGATTGATCACAATTAACGCGCTTCTATAAGAGCCCCTTAGTTCTTCCAGTTTCGCGACTCTCCAGTCAGGAGTCGGAAGGGTCGGGTTGCTGAGCCTGATGATCTCCAGAATGCTTTCTGGGGAGGAGGGTTCGGCTGGGATCCACGTACGCATTCTAGATCTACCAGGGATATTCTCCTTAGCAACGATCTCGAGTTTTGCACCTGGTCATACCTCTCCTAATCCTCCTATGGCTTTGGTGTAAAGATCGAGAGATATTTGATCCGCACAAGCTATAAGTTTGAGGTGGCCTTGGTGCCAGCGATAGTCACTTGTAATGGGAGGTGGTCCGGGTTTTCCCGCATGATGGCCAAGAAAGTTTCAGCTTGACCAGCTGCCACCGTTCAGGTATTATCGATCCATCGGTGTCGTTTTTGTCGGTTACCGCTATCGTTATTGCATCTTTTAGGACTTCGCTAACAGACCTCAGGGATGTACTGTTGGAAGGCGCAGGGTTTGCGGCCTCTTGATAACCGGCACGATTTCTTCCAATGATCTCTGGCCCTTGGAAGAGTCCTTTAGGGCTTTGGGAGTAGTGGGCAATCCACTTTTTGGGATGTTGTTAGCACACTCAATCTTGCCCTTTATGTTCGCACTGCTCTCAACCTCCAGAATGTAATCGAGGGTTTTGATTAATGCGTAAAACATTTCGGCGTCTTATATAGAGCGCCTGAAATAGAGCTAGCCAACGCAGCTAAGCCCTTGATTCCTCCTTTCTTAGAGGGGTCTTAGTAGCAGCAGCAGGGTTACGGCCTCCCACAAACTTGCTGCTACTAGGGGCGGAAGAAGTGATCGGACCATGGCTTGCCACGGTCTAACCACTCCATGAAAATTTGATTTTAGGCTCGTTGCGTTTGCCTTTATAGGATGGTGCACCATGGCCTGCCACAGTTTCACCTCTGCTCTACAATGCAGGGGCCTTGTCGGTGTAGTCATCATACCGCCCGGTATTAAAGGAGTACCGGCCCCGGGGTTTTTTTTTTTGAGATTTTGTCCATAGTAAGCTCCCACGAGTAGCGGAGAAGGGATGGTCTATGTGTACGGAGATTCACTGTATACAGATAAGGCTGACTACGAGTAATCCGGAAGTCGCCTGGTATCCGGATGCTCCGTTTGCGACTGAACTTTTTTGGAGATGCTGGGCCCTCAGCCAGGCTGGTCCTCGGCACTGGTCCTATGACACTATGATCCAGCTCATGGGAAAAAGGATTGTTGTTGAAGTCCGAGAGGGGGAGGGGAGGGGGCGTTCTTTAGTTTCGGAACTCAACTGGAGAACTTCTAGAGATTCATTTACCTCACTCAGCCTCTACAACGCAACAAGTTCGATACTCAGGTAGAGGAATGGGAATATTTATTCTGCGGACTATGTAACGACGAAGAAGTCCAGCAATCCAAATCGATACTGCCATCTTCTCATCGATTTTAAGTTCGCTAGATGAGCTATATAGAGCCAATCTGGTTTAGCCACCTCTACCGAGCTCATCGATCTGGGCAGAATGACGATGGAGACCACTCACTGCTCCATCAAAGTCGGTAACGACTTAATCGAGATCTTTGATATCAAAAATGGTTTTAGATAAAGAAAGTGACGCGCTATCACGCCGTGGCTCAAGTGGTAGTGGACTGGCTTCCAAATCGGAAGGTTTGAATCCCAGCCTCGCCCAAAAGACATATCCATTTTTTCAGTTAACGAAGATCAAGTAAGATGGATAGTTGACTAGAAATCAACATCAAGCCAACTAAGAATTTAGTCTCCCCATTAAATGTTAGCTGCCGCCCATGGAGTGAAATAACCACTGAACCCAAACATCTTTCTTTCTCTCTCTATCCTATTTTCCATAGAACTTAACACATACTGAGGCATTATAAATGTATTCATACTAGCGTCATCTTAACGGAGAGGCAATTGATACGAGATTTCCACGCTCCGAGTTCCTGGGGGCCCCAAAAAATCTGATAAAAAGCGCCAAAAAAAGACAAAACCGTTTTTTAAAAAAAAAAAAAAAAATTTCCTCGCTTCGCTCGCAACACTTACCCTGATTTCTCAATCCCATTTGTGGAATGTAAAGATTTTGAATTTATAAATGTTTGATTGCAAAGTCGACACATAATAATTAGTTGCAACATTACAAGTTTTTATTTATATTGCCTTCTTTCGGCATTTGGCCGGAAATGATTCAATGATGTCGTCCACATTCAAATTTTCTAAAATATCCGTTTGAATAGAAAATAGAGTAACCGCATTTAATTTATCTTCAGACATTGCGTTCCTTAAGTAATTTTTAATATACTTTAATTTAGAAAATGAACGTTCGTCAGAAACATTTGTGACGAATAAACACAAATATGTTCTTAAAATTATTTCGATATTTAGAAAAATCGAGAGTAAGTCCTCGTCAATGATGGTTTTATACATTGATTTATGTGATTTCTTAGAATCGGTCGAAAAAAATGAGTTTTTGCAAACTGACATTCTCCAATAATTCAGTTTTCAATTGAAGCGAGCTCTTTACATACAAAATAAGTGATAAAAGAAAAGTTATTATTCAGACGACTGTAAACATCACAGCGTTTAATATCGGTTAACTATCGGCGAAAATGTTGTATCAAAAAGTTGCTGCTTTTGGTGTCAGGATCCTGTGTATTTTCACTTCTTGTCCGAGTTTGAATAGCTCCGCTCTGTTGCTTATTCTGTTCATCTTGAAACAATTTGACTGCTTCGTTAAACATTAAATCGAATTCCGGTTTTAAATTCTCGAGGAATAATGCCAAAGATGAGGAAAGTTTCACGCTAACGCTAAGCTCCAGATCAGATTTTTTTAAATGGATATTTACTCGAGCATTATTATATTGCTGAATTGACACAATTTGTTGATAAAACCTAGAGCAATCGCTTTATTTTCATCAGTTTGTGTACTGCTTCCTGATGTTAAAGATTCAAGCACATTCACAACTTTCATATAACGTGAATGCAGCGCTTTAATAGCGTCATATTTGGCCGACCATCTAGTTCCCGTTACTCGCTTCAAGGAAAATTCACCTTTTCCGATTAATTGAAATTTCAATTGATCCCATCGATACTCAGAATAAACCAAATAATGATACACATTTTCCACCAGCTGGAAAAATTCAGTTGCTCACCTGTTTTTCGAAATTGCGTTTTTCCCAACCAAATTTAATTAATGCGCTGCACGAGGTATGAAAATGGCCAAAGGATTGAAATCAGATATCTTTACTTGTAAACCACTATATAGACCGGCCATGTTTGCGTTGTCGTAAGATTGACCTCGAAAGTCCATGATGTTGATGGTATTGTCAATCAAAGATTGTTGAACGGTGTTTGAAAGTGACTGCGATATATGTTCCATAATTTTAATAAACTCCAAAAATCTTTCAATTGGTGAGCCATTTTTCACGTATCGAATACAAAATTACAACTGATCCGTGGGCGATACATCTGGTGTGGAATTGAAGCTGATTGAATAATATTGCGACTTATTTATTCCACTTATTATTATATCTTTTACATGCTTAGCAATGAGCATGATGAACTCATCACAAATATTTGCTGAAAGATATGATCCTCGGCCTGAATCGAAAAAAAATAATAAAGATATAAGTTAATAATTGTTCACAATCGACATATAATTCTGTTCACCTTTTCCTTTATTTCCATATCGTGATAAATGTGATGATAAAAGTGGGTCGATTTCACTACTGAATTCAATAATTCCGAGAAAATTTCCTTTGTGTTTTGATCCAATAATTTGATCGCTGTCATGAATTGCCAACCCTCTGGAGTCCAAGAATTTTATCACTTGTATATATTTTATCAATATTACTTGACTCTTTTCTAAATTGTCTGTAGGTCAGGTCGCTTTAAATGTGTATTGATGAGTTTTCATGCCGTTGAAGTGCTCGACCCACATTTCTAAAATCGCTGCACCCCGTCTTATTTAATGCATTAGATTCATTTTGGCTTCCGAACAAATGACAAACGAAGCAACAAACCGATTGTTTCGATGGCGAAAATAATAGCCAATCGCGTATAACTATCGAGCCATTTGCTAAAACACGTTTCGTATGTTCCGTTGAAAAATGTCGACCATCAGTATTTTTTTAGAAACGGTTTGTCGAAATTTTGACATTTGGATGGACCTTGTAGTTTAATAGAAGCAACAAACAACAAAAGAGAATATAAGTATTTGAACTGTATTCTCATAGGTTTACATTTTAACTCGATTGTAACGATTTGCAAATATATTGTATCAAAGAAATTAATTCCTTTCATTACTTATTCATATAAAATTGCTTAAAAATATACCTACTATTCTTAGACGAATAAGTCTGTAAAATTGATAAATTTAATTGAATATTCCATAAACGTGCATCATTTTGAATTGAATTTGTGTCCGGTGCTGATGGTTTGGGCGATTCTTCATCATCAAAATTTGATTGTTCAGCTTCTTCGGTATTTAATTCAACGACGACAATGTCACTTTGATTTGATTCATTTAAATTTTGCCCTTCAGAAGTAGAACTCCACAAACTTGATAATTTGGGAACTTTTCTTAACGGTTTTTCATCTTTTGCACGCTTTTCTACAGCTAATTTTCTTTTAGCAGCACCACTTAAATATCTACGTTCCGAACTCATTGTCACTTTGTTGCATTTTGTTGTGAAATTATTCACTAAACGTGCAAACAGTGTAAATCAGCGTCCGAATATATTTAACGCATGCGCCAAAATACACTTGAAACAGTGTAGACACACTTTCGCAATCAAACATGCATATTTCGGACATTAAGGCTACTATGCCATACAATGTATGCGATCGGTCGTTTACAGTACTATTGTATTTACATATTTCTGTTTTTGGATTTTTGGATCAAAAATCAATATATGTTTGTAAAAAAGTTGTTTCTGGGCCCCGTAAAACCTTAAGACGGCACTGCTTCATACCCACTGGAGTGTTAAGTCCTTTAAAAAAAAAAAAAAACTACTATGGTACGGCGGTGATATCGAAATACTTTGGAAACACAGCGGGGTGATGCCGGTGCGTTCGCTGGTATTGAAGCGGAAGCTGCCAGAATGCATTTAGCGGTAAATGAGGGCAAAAACCAAGTAAGTTTATGCTATCAACAAGATGGGACACACAAGATCAACGAATTGAGCTGAACGTCACATTTGACAGTTATAATTTTGAGGTAGTTAGGGAATTTGTCTTCTTTGCCTGTTCGAAGCACAGAAAAAAGGCACTTGCTTGTTCGGTTGTAAAATAGACAATGAATCTTTATTTAATTCCAACTTAAAATGTAACATATAATACAGAACAAAATTGTGATGCAATCTGATATGCGAGATGCGCATTCAGCTAATTTTAGTGTGGGAAAGTGAATTTTAACAAAAGTGTGTACGGCAACCTGAGATGCGAGACGCGCATTCAGCAAAATTAAGTGTGAGAAATATAATGAAATTTAAGTTGTTTGTCTACTTTGTAGACATTCTGCCGGCACCATGTTCAGAAAGTTCAATTTGTGTAGAAGAAGTTGGTGCATCGTCTACTGGTTCTAGAATAAAGTCTTCTTTGGCCCCGTCTGGTTTTACTTCCGGTGTTCTTCGCCTAAGAGCTTTTACAATTTTCGAAACAATAGCCAATATCAGCAATGTTGTAACTGACAGACCAACCGCTGTTGAATGGTATGCTACATTCTTCCAATGTAACAGCTCGTCACTGCTGATTTCTTGGTTAAGGTTATCCCATGAGTCTGCTGATGATAAAACGAACTCTTTGATTTCCGTCCTGGAATTAAAAATCTCAGATTTCATGTATAATGAATAGTTTAAACTAAAGTTTATTGGTTTTATGAAAGTGGATTGGATATCTATCGTTGGGTTTCTTTCCGTAAAGAGAGTATTTCCCCTAGTCTGGATAAAACACGATTGGCCTAGTTGGATTATGCCTATATCGTCTAAAGCAATATCCTCCCGCTGGCCGCTACAAATAATTGCAGCTTCAATTGCCCTGTTTACCACGAAGAGCCATGTGTTTTGAAGGTGTAGATGTTTCCAGGTGGTGTTGGGTATCCAAAGTTTTTTCATGCTGCAAGTGTTTTTTTGGTATTCGCCGATATAAGTGGTCGATGACACAAGTTTTACTGGCAGCAATCTGACTTATTACTCCGTGCTTACACAAGAATGTGAATCGTTTCAATGTGCTACATCTGCTAAGTTCGCTGTCCGTTAATTCAAAGAAGTTCTGGTTATTGTAGTCTATTGCCATAAAGTCCGCTGAAACTTCCGGTATTGCATAAGTATCATTGTTTATTCTTTTAGGTATTGGAGTTATTTTGACTAAGTCGTATGATGAGAGTTCTGTAATATGCAAGTTGGATGCTGAATTCTTGATTATCCATTTTAAAATATCACCTTGAGTTTAATTATGTAGTTTGAAGTTTTTTCACAACACTATTCCAGTTAAAGTTCACTAAACAGTTCAAAGTTCGGCTAGGATTCGCAGCTAAAGTTCACTAAACAGTTCAAAGTTCGGCTAGGGTTCGCCGTTAAAGTCATCTAAACAGTTCAAAGTTCGGCTAGTGTTCACCGCTAAAGTCCACTAAACAGTTCAAAGTTCGAGAAAAGGTAAAAAGACATAGGCAAAAAACGCAGTAAATGTTTCACCGTTTGATAAAGTCGCGATTAAAATAATTGTTAATTTATTTTTTATTTTTTTTTTTTTACTTCTTCACTACAGAGCCGCTAGTTTTACTTTAATTTCTCTCGAAGGACCAATGTTCGAAGCACAGAAAAAAGGCACTTGCTTTTTCGGTTGTAAAATAGACAATGAATCTTTATTTAATTCCAACTTAAAATGTAACATATAATACAGAACAAAATTGTGATGCAATCTGATATGCGAGATGCGCATTCAGCTAATTTTAGTGTGGGAAAGTGAATTTTAACAAAAGTGTGTACGGCAACCTGAGATGCGAAAAGCGCATTCAGCAAAATTAAGTGTGAGAAATATAATGAAATTTAAGTTGTTTGTCTACTTTGTAGATATTGCCTTATTTATGTCTGTGAAGCATGGACTCTATCAAAAGCGGATGAAGATATCCTCGGTCGATTTAAAAGAAAAATTCTTCGGAAGACATTCGGTCATCTTTACTTTGACGACGGCGAAGGTTAAATGACGAACTATATGAGCTGTATAGCCACATTGACCTAGTCAGAAAACTGCACATTAGTCGCATGAGATGGCTAGGACATGTAAGCCAAATGGACTCCAATGCTCCGCTAAGCAGAGTCTTCGAATCTAACCCGGATGGACAAAGCAGTAAAGAAAGACCTCACCTTAGATGGCGCGCACAAGCATACAAGCATAAGGGGACCTCAACCGACTTGGAGTTTGCAACTGGAGGCAATTAGCTGAAGACCGGGATAATTCGAGAGGTTTGTTAAATGCGGTCAGGTTCACCTCAAACTGTAACGCCACTTAAGCAAGTATGTAGGTAGGAAATAAAATGGTGCATTTTTATTATCCATTTTTATTTTACCTATCAATCCGTGATAAAACAACAACAATTCTTGGAGTTACTCCGGTTCGTTTCCATCCAAATTAATGTTAAACGGAGGATAAAAAAAGAGTCCGAATATTACCATTACGATTACGATTACGATTACGATTACTGTGAGAGGTAGAGTGGACGAATTCCAGCATTGTAACTGCATCAAACTGCATAAGTGGAAACGGAACAACCAACTCTGCATGCGTAACTGGAGTCAGCTGTCCTATGATCGAGATACAACACATGGAAAGTCTTATTGGTTGAAAAAAACAAAAGTTGTGAAAAAAACCATTTTATTTTTACTCGTTTAAACTAGCGACCTAAGTTTCATATATATCAAGGACATACTCTAATGTAGGTCATTCCGATAATATCAAATGTATCATATATGTATTCAGAAAAGGCTTTTTTTCCAACGTCTCATTTTAACTCATAAGGGCTTTCCTCAAGTTTTTATTGAAATATTATTAGCAAAGCAACAAATATTTTTGATATAATTGCCCTCTATTTTCAAATGCAATGGAAAAAATATTGCGAACCAATTTTCTTTTGTCTTTGTAAATTGAAAAGAAATAATACAATAGTTCAAATATACTACTACTATGCTCCAAGTTACTGAATGTAGAAATACAGAAAGAAAAGTTGTGAACACCCTAAGCATTAAAAAAGAAATTCAGGCCTGGCAGCAGGAATACGTGCCACATTGAGAAGCACATGTTATGATAACTGACTTATGATAAGTTGAAATTTCGCTACTATTGATCTAAGAACATGCATATTACTATTTCGCACAGAAGGTGCACCCTAGGAACTCATTGATATCGAAAACTACAAAAAAAATTTCGAGTATATTAACGCTTTACTGCAAAGCTGATACTATTGAATGCGTGACAAGAATGTTAAAATGCCAGCAGAATTTCTTCAAATTACGGGTATTATTTCCGTTCCGTTTTGTAATTCAAATCGGTTCTATTATTTATTACTTCAGCAATGTCTTTTTACATTTATCGCAAATTAAACGCTGACAACGCTCTTTATGATAATTTTATGAGACGTTATGAAAATCAAATTTTCTATAATTTCAAACCCACCCATTCAGGATTAAGGGTATGCAAAAAAATGCGTAAAGCCAATGGCATGGGTCGATGGACGAGAATCATTTTCTTCCCGGGTAAGTCCCTAAATCAAAAAGTCGCAAAAATGTTCATACAATATTGATCATTCTTTAGTGACCCAACCGGAACAGAAGATAGGGAGGAACAGGAGCTCAAGCGCATGAAAAGCCGTTTGTATCTATGTTCGCATACTTATTTCATTGGTATACCATATATACATATACGTATGTATGTATATATGCTGATACATGTATTTATATCTATATATTATGAAAATCAAAAACCTTACCTCCATATTTTTTCCTTTTCTTTTGTTTCGCTTCCGAGAAAAAGAACCCGAAGTGCGGATATGCAGGATTTGTGAGATGGTGCCGCGCGCATTTATTCCATATTATTATTACTATCGTGAGGTAGACAGATATCTAATAGGCGCTCATTTGAATGTTGGTCGTAGGAAGCATGCAGCAGGGTTCTACGGTTCCGAGCGACCGATGTCGTCGTCGAGCTGTACAACGAGAAAAGATTTATGTTTTTGAATTTTCAAGTGAGCTCACTTGTGTGTCCTTTTTACTCATTTTTTTCTTTTTTTCTCAGAGGGTTTGTAAGGTGTGAAACGAAATGAGGAGCTATGAATATTTTAGCAAAATATAAAACATACATAAATCAAATTGCAACGATATAGGTACTTGAATGAGAAATGTTTGCTTGGCGAAATGGCCGCAAGGGTAGAAAGCAGAGACTCGTTTTGCGGTAGAAACATATTGCGGCCAAACCTCCCTGATTGACTGTTTAAATGATTTGAATACTTTTTCGATTTTGAGGATATGATGATAAAATTCGTTTACATAACATTTTCTTTTTTTTCTATTTAATTTCATTTTATTTCGTTCATTACAGGACTTCCAGGAAATCAATTACTACTATGCATTATTATTGTATAATGTATTATTATTTTACAAACTCATGTAATAAGCTAAGTTAACTTAAAGTTGCATAAGTATTGTAGATATTGTACAAACATACATAGATGTGTTCGAAACAAAAATATATAAACAAATTGAATAAAAATAAACGTGCATTCTATAGTTAGGGAAAGAAAACTAGTCGCGAACAGCAAAGAGTCACAAGGACGTAATTCTGTCTAATAAAAGGAAAAGAAAAAACGTAACGATTATACATACTATAGATCGTAATACGAGTTTAACTTCATTGTGATCAAAGTTAAATTGCCATTTTTTTAGTTGTCTATTGAACGAAAAAGATTTTCTAATATTCCGTATTTCAGTTGGTGTAAATTTTTTTAAATTTCTGAGTGCTATGCTGCGGTACAATAACAAAATTACAGTCATTTCGGCACAGAGAAGAAGCAGTTGAATTTTAATTTCAAAGATAACCATCTCTTACAAAAAATATTTTTAAGAACTTTTGGTTTAAGATATTTGAACGCGTGAATTCTTAAATTTTTTCATAACATAACTAACAAAAACCAATGGTCGGTTCATCTGTCTTTCCAAATAATAAATAATTCTAAAAATTTGTTTTTTGGGTTACAATCAAGAGATGAAGTTTACTATCATAAGTACTTCCCCAATATGTCAATCCATATTGTAATTTGTAGTGAACTAAAGCACAGTACACATTCTCTAAACAAAACCTGGACCAAATAGGCTTAAGTCGGTAAATAATTTTGGTTGTTGATGAAAGTTACTTTTCTAGAATGGATGAACGCGCATTTCAATTCGTTTTAGTGCCAATCTCCAAATCCATGTATTTAAAATCGGAACCACTTCAATAATAAAGCATTCGAATGTGCCATTATCGATCAGTGGTAAAACCTATGTGAGCGATGACCAAATCACAAGTACCATAGATACGCAATAGTTTATTACAGTCTGCACTATGGAACCTACAGGTAGGTTGAAAATAATTACCTTGTTTTCATCGCTGATTACAAGTTTGCGCTTAGCAAACCAAAGCCTTAGTATCTCCAATTCACGATTATCATCTGCACAAGATTTAATAAAAAACAATTTGCCTATCTCTCAAGTTTAATAGAATTAATGAAAGTTAAAAATCGGATTGATCACCTATTTTAACTATTGTATGACCTTAAACCAAACTAAATTTATTAATTAATATGTAACAATGAGCCAAAAAATACTGCATACATTTATTACAGAAAAAATAAAATGTTAAACAAATCATATTGAACATACACAATAAATGCTAAAAAAATAAGTGAATATTAAGTATAAACATAAAACAAATAATAGATGATTGTCTGATAGCTGTTAAATATGCAGCAGTACAAATATTGTAATTGACTGAACATGTGAGCAGTATTGGTATTTAAGATTATTGTTGCGAATTCCAACTATGCTTAAAGAGAATTATATATGTGTGGTTCAGAGGTTAAGTTCCCATAGGTGATAGCAAATATACGATGATTTTAGCATGAGTTTAATATACGAAAGAATTAATCAGGAAGGAAATAAACACTGAATATTCGGTAAAATTTATCGGAAATGTTAAGCGCGTATTTCTCCATAGTAATTTATACTTCGATTGTCTTGACGGATTCAAGTTGCAGTGAAATAAAAAATATCGTAAGGTCTAAACAAATTAGTTATTAAGTTAGATGACATATTGCACTTACTGACAATTTTGGAGGGTAGAAAATGAAATGTGGAACACATAAAAAACATCTTTGAATGCTTTGAATTGTGGAATTCTATTTCTCAAGTGTATCTTCTAAAGACTTGACTTTAAAGTCGAGTTATGAGCAAGTTTTTAACGCACCGTAGTGTATAGACCGCTATTTTGAACAGACAACACCCGAAGGACGGTTATTGAGATCTTCTCCGCCGAAAACAACTTCACCCCCAACTTGTAAACTCGAATACCTGACGTTGATAGTCATACTATCAACACCCTTTTTTTGTCCTTTTTTAAAGAACTTAACACTCAAGCGGGTATGAATACACGTATAATGCCTCAGCACGTGTTAAGTTTTTTTCTGGAAAATGGGGTAGACAGGAAAAGAAAAAAGTTTGGGCTCAGTGGTTATTTCGCTTCGTGGGTGGCATCCAACATTTCATGAGGAGACTAGATTCGTAATGGAATCTTAAATCTTACTTGATTTTTGTTAACTGAAAAAATGAATGTCTTTCGAGTGCGGTTGGGATTCGAACACCGAACCTTCCGATTTGGAAGCCAGTCCACTACCACTAGAGTCACGGCCACCTTATAAGTACATCATTGATATGCTCTCCCCTATAGGTCACAGTTTATTTAAGAATTTTAACTCGTCGTTATATTTACCCGATAACGACGTATGTATGTGCCACTTCCCTGCTAATATGATTACAAACACTTTTCTCTTTGTAATAGGGAGATAGGATAGGATAAAGGGTATCAAACCAGAAGGAAATATGTGGCACGACCCGAGCTATACAGAGACTGTCAGTGTTAGAGAACTGCTTTTTCGGTCTTACAAGACCAACCCGACGAGAGCATCAAAAAAACTTAGAACGAACTAGGAGTAACTTCAACTCTCCTCGTAATCTTGTGAAATTTATATACGGCCAAAACCTGTATCAACAAATACTACAATGTTCCAAAGATAGTAAATCCGTTTGGCCTTTTGTCAAAAACATATGGAATTCTACTTCGTCCTCCATCCCAGCGCTCATTTATTGTATAATGACATTGCAAGGGGCAAATTCCCGCATACGTTATTGAGTGAGTAGATTTCGTACGTTATCGAATTAATTTTGGATGATGGCATACGATAGTTAACGTTTCGAGTGAAACCTTAAAACTGTAATAGTAAAGGTCTACTATAACTAATTTCTGGCAGTTGTAAGTAGTCCCTTGACAAAAAAAGTTCCTGTGGCAATTAAACTCTCAAATTTTTGTTTATAATTTGCGCGCGTACAAGGGATTTAGGCACACTTAAAATCCTTGCACACAGCGCGAGCGAAGGAAAAATCAAGGAGGAAGAAATGAGATGGTTTTAAATGCTAGTAAGTTATAACGACCAGGAAATACATAGATCGGCAGGGAATTCCATAAGGCTTAGGAACGAATCACGATATTTTAGAATACGTCCGAAAGTGGGCTTGAGGGTAAGTATACTGATGAACATTCATAGCGAAGCAGGTGTTACGGTTAAAAGTTTGAAGGGGCGAAATGTTACTGGCGATATCTAGGAAGCAATGGTGGTGAAAATAGCTATAAAACAGAATGACACACGAGACATATTTCTACGTTTGTGTATTTAAACTGATATCTTAAAACGTTTTGTAGAAACGCATACAATTTGGAAAAATATGGTTACATTTTCGTATTGATCGTTTTTTTCTTCTGAATGCACAGAATCCATCCGGTACTCGATCACGGATGGGAGAATGTCAAATCACGACACTCGATAACGTATGCGGGGATAACAGCTGTGTATTTCTCTGTGACGAGTAGCTTGACCACGTGCGCGGGCATTTACCCCCAGCATTCCGCTCCTCGGGCAAGGTAAATCTGCTTGGCGCACAATTTGCAGCTAGCTCAGTACTTTCAGATTGTGTCACGCCTCCACCTACAATTGTGGGCGAATCTTCAATAGGGCGAATTTACTTTTGCTGCACGAGCAAGAGTACTTAAAGATCTTAATATACCCAAATTCCACAGTCCTTTCATCAGGTGAGTTTTTTTTCACGCTGACAAATATACGTGGGCAGCTTTTTCGTCAATCCTATTCATTAGAACTCTTTCTGAGTAGATGGAAAGCAGCATTTACCCAGCCCGTCCATAAGAACGACGAATTTTTGTCTTATCACCTTTTGCAGACTTTTTACACTTACTCCGTTTTTCCTTGAAACGCTGATTAACCATCAGCTCACGAATTATTTCGAGACACCAAAAATGCTCGATGACCGGCAGTTCAATTGGAGCAACAAAACGGAGTTAAGCATCAGACTCTTTTGTCGAAATGGTTGCACTTGAGAACGATTAATTTCTTCTTCATATAAATTCAAGTCGTTTTGAACGGTTTCAAGTTTGACACAAACAAACTAACTGCTGCTGTGCACCAGGGTTCCGTACGGACAACACACTTCGACGCTCTTTAGTTTTCATCAACGAAAATAATAATCCAATATATTCCTTTTCATAACCAGCAGTCCATCGAAATAGCCAGTATCATTCTACCCCTACAATTCTTCAACCAGAACATCCGTCTCGCTATGAAATATCGTCATTCTTTCCTGAGTCGTACTATGTTGATTTCCTTACTTTCTAGTCGCTATAGCCTGTATAAATTCACAACCAACGTATATATGTTTAGTACCTCCCTTTTTTTCCTCACTATATTTGTTTCACCCAAGTTATGAACACGCTTATCCGTCAAGTAAAAAAAAAAATGACGCGTTCGATATTCTCATAAAAGAAATACAAAATTCAATGCACAGGAAGTATTGAATTTCAAAAACGCTTCCAAACTTTTCGTGCTGACCACTCGATTCACATTTTGCATGTGCATACCTGTGGGAATGCAGAAAAAGCTTAGTAAGGAAAATTTAACTTATAAGTAGAAGCAAACACGATTCTGTAATTTGTACTAGTTGTATTTTTGATTAATTAAATTCATGGATTATAAAACTTTTATATCAATCGCCGCAACGCGAAATAAGATTCACACGCGGTGTCCAATTATTTTAAGGGTACATGAAAGTCCCATGAGCACGCAATAATTATAAAAAATGTTATGTTAAGTTCTTCTCCTTTATTTACAACATGCTGATTCTATCTTTATTTTAAACCTACGTTCAGTCCTAAATATTATATGAAGCTGTTCTGCTGACAAAGTTAACGTGCATAGATTTAGTGCTGTTGGGATGTATTCGCCATTTATTGGTCCAGTTTACTAAATGATCTACAGAATTTTGAAAAGTTCTTGTTAATTCTGCTTGGTTTTTTTGTTCTTGTCGACTATGAGTATTGTTGTATCAGGCCGGTATACTAGTTGCTGGAAGTCATATGTCATTTGTGAAAACAGAATTGAAACTAATTTAATTTCCTTCTTGTTGAAATATGCATCGTTTTGTTTGTCACGTGGCAGCCAACATTTTATGGGGAGACTAAATTCTTAGTGGAAGTTGGCTTGATGTTGATTTCTAGTCAACTTCTCGGCTTACTTGATTTTCGTTAACTGAAAAAATGTATGATATGTCATTCGGGCGGGGCTGGGATTCGAACACCGAATCTTCCGATTTGGAAGCACGTCAACTACCACTTGAGCCACGGCCACCCATTCTTCATGAAGCCCTTCCCTTCTTGACTTGGACTTTAAATACGCACGGATTATCCCTGTTACTTTACATATTGCTCTATGGGGCAACTGTTGCATTAAATCTGCAGTAATGAGGTCATAACCAGGAGATTTTTCAGTAGAAACTACTTTTTGTTTGTGCGCTTTTCTGGAGTTCCTCCTGACGATAGTTCACCAGTTCACATTTCGTTGTTGAAACATGTAAATAGTATTATAGCGGGCGAACTATTTTTTCTTAGTCATCTTCATCGAACTTTGACTTTATTTTTCATTTTTATACATAGTAATATCAGCTGATACATCTACTTAATAGTTTTGCGACCATCGGTTTCTTATAATGGGGCCTTCTGCGAATGGCTGTTAAATCTAATATATGTCAAGATATTGAGAGTCTCTGTTTTAGTATAAATAAATTTGGGTTTGTTTAGCTCAATATATGACTATATTTCAATTCCTACCCTCACCTCCTTGTTCGTGAACGGTGGGTGTTCAGTACCGCAACAGGCAACTGCGTCCCCAATCCCACTGGAATATTTCATGTGTTAGCCGACATGAAAGGTGTGATGGACTACCTCGCTTTGACACTCTGCTTAGTCCTTGATGACAACTAAGGAACTCGAAATAGCTCAGTTCTGGTCAGTAAGGTATCCAGGAAGTTATTGACCGAATGGGAACAAAGAGGAGCTGTTCTCTCGCCGCACTAACGAACAAATAAATGAACGAAAGGTTTTATGACTACCTACTCGTTATATGATGATAAGAGCCACTTACCAGGCTTAAGGATTTACGGAGAAAACTGGATAGACCCAGTCTGCCAACACCAGAGCAACTAGATGAAAAGAGAAAGAATCGTGCGCCAGACAAAAAGCGCCAACAATTCGGGAAACTGAATCCTGAAAAAGAAAATGCTAAGCAAATGACTGCAAGCCCGGAAACAGGCTCTACGAGAGTGTGATTGGGAAAGAAGAAAACTAGCTTTCAAGCAATAAAGACAAAGTTCCTCTCTTCCATTGAAAAAATTTGGCATTTTTTTTTACATCTTGGCTAGTTTCATCTTCCAATAAATCTCTTGTTTGTTCCTTATGTGCGACACAAATGCAGTGAATTTTCGTTTAGTTACGCGTTAATATTAAATCTTAGTAAGAAAATAACGTAGTGTGGATGAAATCATGATGAAAAATTATCCATTTGTAGAACAGTAGGCAAACACCAATATAGTCCACAACTACGATACCGTTAAACATCAAATCATATGAACAAAGTTTTACCCAAATTTATCTTATTTGAAGAAACATACATTGAAGAAGAACTATAGATATGTCAACGATGTACTATAATCAAAACCAAACCCCGGAAACCAATGGCACACCACCTCGGGTATACTTACATATACTGAGACCTCTCTTCTAATGGAGCTAATTAACCTAAGCCTTTTCTATTTATAGAAATGTTATCAAAAATTCAGGTGCAACTTACAGACCCATAAAAATCCAGCCAGTTATTGAAAATGTTTTGAAAAAACTGTGTTCAGGCGATTAATTAATCTTATTGGACCTCATTGTATCAGTCAATAAACTGAATATACCTGTAAATTCCTTGGACAATTTAGTGGCACAATAAATTAAACCTTTGACAAGAATCACCATGTCGTCGAACTATTCATGGACTTTAGGGATGGCGTACGATACCCTGAATCTTGCTGAACTTATTAATTCACTCTATCTTCCAATCTGGGAAAGCTTTCGTAAAATTTAAAATATCTTTAAAAATGAGACAGGAACATTTTTCAGAACACCACAATCATCTGAACTATGAGTAAGTCCGCTTTTACTTATTCTTTTTATTGACGAGATGGGTTTTGTCTACTCAAACAGCTTTCCATTTTCATTCACGGATAAATGAGCTATAAAAAACCTAGAAGCATTAAGACCGCGTTGCAAGTATTGCAAACGGATTTCGACAAAGCCGTTAAAAAATGCCATGATAATATACTTATCCCGAACGCATTCAAGTTCAAACTAATGCATATTTGTATAACACAAAGTCAGTCACTGGACAGGGATTCCACCTTAATAAAAACATCTGTCAAGTTCAACCTCCAGATCATATAATTTGAATGCTACAATACAAATATCTGAAAGTAACTATTGCAGATATTTACATATGGACCTCAAGAATACATGCTTTTGCTTCTGTTAATTTCAGTCATCAATGACGCAACAAGTCCAAAAGATAGTGGTACAGTTGACCATCGTCGAATGAAGCTGGGGTAAAGAATACTCGCATATACTCTTCAAACGAACATCGATCCAAAAGCTTCAAAATATCAACTAAAAGAAGATTATTAGTAGTGCCATCATAGCAGGAAAAGCACACTTTGCGGTATTAAGAGTACAGAACGTTCCATGATTTTTTACGTAAACCACCTGTCATGAGACCTTATGTTTACGAGATGCCCATACATCCATAGGGAGCAAGGATGCGCCTTGCCATCGCTCGCCACATATGTTTTTGATACCAATTCGGAACTGTGTTGGAGGCACAAATTCCACCCTTGGTATGAGTCGAGGCCTACCTAAAACCTCTTACTGTTCTTAGGGTCACAGCACCCAGTACTTATTTGCTACTCTACAATGGGTTAAACGGAAAGAAAACCCATACCCGCGATTTGGGTTTAAACCACAGCCACAGTCACCCACAAGGGGGCCTACCTCTAACAAGTCAGGCCCGGACCGAAATCCGGGGGCTCCTGACTCCCACGGTACCGTGATTTAAGTCCTGGTATGGACTACCGGTAGTTCAGCCGCCAACAAGACCTATGACCGGCAACTTGTAACTGGTCAAATCGTAGCAACCATTCAGAGGCTGTTATCTGAAGATGTTTACGATAAGACCAGTAATATGCTCTGCCCCCGCTTTTTATTAGACAACGTCATTAATGGGCGAAGCCTTGATAATTGGGCAGGGGTCCGGTATTAAGAGTACAGCAGATACAGCACTGATCACAGTGCTTGAATTCTACGGCAAAACTCGCTTAAGGAGTCTTGTTGACCATCAAGAAAATACAAGAAGGCGAGTCCAGGGAGCGCTACCTTCATTATACTCGTATAACACTCACTGCCGAAGGCAGCTGAAACACACATTTTAGATTAATCCTATCTGCCGGAGAAACAAAGTCAATTCTGAAAATCGTAAAAGAAACTTTTAAAAGTTCTTCTTCGTAAAAAAAATAAAATAAAACTTATTCAAATATTTTTCGTTACACACTTTATCTTACAAGGTTTACCAATTCATTGGAAAAGAAATTCTTACATTTGGCGAAGAAAAACTATCCCACTGTCATTTGGAAACCCACAAAATGTAAATAATTATGAGCATTTATATTAAGAAGGTTTTGTAAAGATGGGAATAGGTGGTAGCTAATTCGATGGTGCAATATCAGGAGAATATGGTGGCTGGGGTAACATTTCCCAACACAATTAGAAATTTTTTTGTCGGCTTTCCCTGACCCGTGTGGTCGTTTGAGCTGAATTTCTGTGTTCAATATATTGTATCAGGCTGAGTAGAATAATGATTAGCATTAACGATTTCATTTTGTTTATATGTAGTACACTAGACACTGGTAGTCCCACCACCAACACTGTATGCGATCCATCCAATCGGTTTCGACGGGCAAGGTTTGCGGTACAGATGGACATTTGATTAATTCATTTTCGCTTAATTCATGTGGTACCAATTCAGAATATCTTAACACAAATTCTGAGGAGCTTCAAATTTTAAGGGTGGAAGATATTATAGGATTTGTCCGGATCATATTACGGAGCACTTTATTGTCTTTCAAAGAAAAGCCACTCTGTTCTAATCTATTTATTAACGGCCGACAATGCACAGAAGTGCATGTGATTAAAAAATGACATATTCCTTAGCACAAAAAAAAACTTGTAATAATCAAGAAACTGAATTGTAAAATTTAAGAACTTAACGTTGAGAAATTAACCTTCAAAAGCAAATTTGTGAAGATAAGCCATATGGCTTCGAAGGAAGCATAAATATTATGCAACATTTTTTAGATAATAACAAAGAGATTATAAAAAGAAAATGTTGAGTCCACCTATTACAAAAACAAACGACTGTGCTCGTCATTTAAATATTTCGAATCTTCTGGTTGAGTTTTCTTAGTATTTCGAAGAAAGACGAATAAGCGCCTCAGTGATGAAATGCGTACATTACCAGCACCCTCCACGCTAACGCCGAGTACCTGTAGCCTGATGCGAGCGTAGGCCAGATATACGCAGAGGTAGCGCTTCGCGGTGTCATCATCACTCGCACAGCAAGCATCTCAGTATGTCGTCTCAGTTAAGCCTAGCAGACTTAAGTGCTTTGCAAAAGTGTAGTGGTCACTAAGCCAGTACGCAGCCTGCAGTCTTTTCTCTAATGTGAGTCATGCTATCTTTAGTTATGCTCATGTGGAACTCCACTCTCAATGGAAGCACTAACTGAGGATGCAGGCAGACTTAACGTATGGTCGGATCCTGAAAAACTCTCCTCTGAACCTTACCTATCCAGTTCTTCGGCGATTTCATTTCCCGCGACCCCGTTGTGCCTTGGGACCCAGATAAGACTCAGTGAATATAGTCTTCTGGCTGCTTTGAGTGTCTTTCCTCGAACTAGCTTGTAATTCATAAGGGGTTCAGCAGCCGCCGTTACCATCAGATTTGCGTATATCTCCGCTTGAAAGCAATAAGTGAAACCGATGAATTAATTTGTTTTTCTATTCTTTTATACCATCTCAAACCTAACTCTTTCTGAGAACTTTTAAGGAACAAGGTAAGGAAATGATGGTTTTGACAGGTAATCAAATAAACGAGAACGCTTAAAAACTCTTTAATAGCTATGCAATTTTAAAAAATATTGTAAAATTAGTAATTCTTGGAAAACCTCTCGTAAAAGTGAGTATTGTCAACTGTTGTTATAAACGTTGGTAAAAAATCATATATTCTTTTTTTTAGCTTCTGCATGTTTTCCCAAGTATCATAAAATCTATGGGTTTTTCTGCAAACTTGATGGTGACGTTTTTTTTCATTATGGTTACGTTCATAAGAAACAAATACTAAAACGTTATGTTAATTAGGCATTTTCTAGAGAAAAGTGATCTCAAAGTCAAAAACTAGCATGGGCAATGAAAATGGAAAAGGCTTAGAAATTGGGCATCTAAAGACTCAAACAAGATATCAACTTTACGCCGTCACAAAGGCTATTATTTCTTCTAAAAATAAGAACCTTCGTGTAGTTCTACCGTTAGTACTAACAGAGCAATTTCCATTAACATGGGTCAGGGTAAACCATAATAAACCTTTTCTTAAATCCTCGATAAATGCTCTTTACATTGGAGATTGACCCTTACAGTAGAACGAGTTTTTTCTTAGAATATGACAGGAATCATTTCCCAAATTATCGTTGACGAATTAGGAGACACCCTGTATATTAAAAAACCAAAAAAAAAAATCATTCTCATAGTACACATACGAGTAACTATCGCTTTTATTGAGAAAATTTAAAGGACATGAAATTGCCTGCAAATTCTGTTCCTCCTACTGACTTACTGGTTTAATTATATTTTCGTTGCAAGAAAAAAGGGAACACTCAGAAAGTTTAGAGTTTGATGTCGGCAATTTCGTGGATATAGGGCTTCTAAGGGGTATTTCTTTTCAAATCAAAGTGCATTTTTTAAGTAAATTTAGCTTTCATTTAAAAAAAGAAAACACACGTACAGCCGAAATTCGATATGAAATGGATCTATCAATTGAAATAACATCAGCATTATGATGAGTATCATGTGTGGAATTTTTTGATAGTATGACATCGTTTTCCACCATCTGGATACATTTAGTAAACATAGAGCATTTCTAGAAAAGATGTATAAAGACGACGAAGTAAGAACTAGTTTACCACTTAATGCCCAAACTATTTTCAAATGATTTGAAAAATTGCTTGTGACAACTATAAATTGTCGAACAACTACTAATGATTTATAATTAATTTATTGACCAGCATTTTTAAAGTTGCATCAGTAAAATATAACACTTGTGCGTTTAAAAGTATGGTGTTTCCACGAGGCAATTAATTTAACAAGTCGTGCATTTTGAAAGTAGAACTTATCACAGTTAGGTCAGAAATAGGTGCAACTTTTACACAGTAATATAAATGGTGTAACCAATTTGAAGACTAAGAAAAGCTTTTTTAAGCGTAGAATCGCAAATACGAGGGGCGTTCAAACTATTCTCGGTATCGGGGTGAAGCTGTGGTTGTATATATAAATTGACTTATTTATCAAGTAATACTATTATTTTAGTGCATTCATGTAAAATTTCATATAAATGTGATTATTAATTCGCGTTTTATCTCTAGTTAAACAGAATCATAATGGCAACTGAGACGATGATGGTGAAAATTGAGCATCGCGCTGTAATTAAATTTCTCACTAAGCAAGGAAAAAGTCAAAAAACTATTCATGAAGAGATGGTGGCTGTTCACCAGGGTTCCGCACCTTCATTATCAACTGTGCAAAAGTGGTCAATTGAGTTCAAGAGAGGCAGAGAGAGCATTGAAGACGACCCCCGCTCCGGCGCCCCGGTTACTGCTTGTACGGGAGAAAGCATCAAAGAAGTCGAAAAACTTGTTCTTGAGGATGCCCGAATAAAGATGAAAATGATGGCAGAGATCACCAAGCTTTCAATTGGTACCATTCACACCATTCTTCATGACCATCTTAACCTTTCAAAGGTCAGTGCAAGGTGGGTGCCACGAATGCTCACAGCGCCTCAGAAAAAAGTGAGAATCGCATGATGTAGAGAGCTTTTGGAGATATGTAGTGAGAACGCGGACGGTGTTATGGATCGAATTGTTACTGGGGACGAAACATGGGTCCACCACTATGACCCTGAAAACAAACAAGAGTCCATGCAGTGGCATAAAAAAGGAACAGACCCCCCGAAGAAGTTCAAAGTCACTCCGTCTGCCCGAAAGCTCATGGCCACAGTTTTTTGGGACTCGAAGGGAATCTTGCTCATTGAGTACAAAAAAAAAGGTGAAACCATCAACGCCACATCCTACGCTTCCACTTTGCATAATTTGCGGGAGGAAATTAAAAAGAAAAGACGGGGTAAACTCGCAGCGGGTGTGTTGCTTCTTCATGACAACGCTCCTGTTCACACGGCGCGAGTTTCCAAGGCTGCTGCGCGAGATTGTGGTTTCGAAGAAATCCAACACCCACCCTATAGTCCAGACCTTGCCCCTAGTGATTATTTCCTGTTTCCGGATTTGAAAAAATGTCTTCGTGGAAAAAGATTTTCGGATGATGAAGAACTCAAGTCGGTATTTTGCAGAGAAAGAGGAAATTTATTTTTTTGAGGGTTTAAAAAAGCTTATCTCAAGATGTAACAAATGCACTGATGTTAGGGGAGATTATATTAAAAAATAAAAATAATTTAAATTGAATTCGCATTTTCCTTCATATCGATACCGAGAATATATTGACCGCCCCTCGTAAGTTCAGGGTTCGTTTACAATGATGTGTTGAATTAATTTAGAAAATTATTCAATTGCCTCCAGTACCCTCAAAAAAATATAGTCTGCTGACACATCAATTGACAGACGTGGGACTTAAACTTACAAGTGACAGGTGACAGATGGATGAAAGAATAAAGGACCCGGACAAAACATAGTGTTAAAAGAAAAAGAACAAAATATCAATTTTTATTTTAAATTATTCCCACGATGTGTGCGTTAAGCATAAATGTTGCCAGAGCCATATTCTTTGACATTTTTTTAGCACTATTTTTAACAAATGCCTCTATATTGATTGAATAAATCACATTAAAGCGGCAAAATTTGGAATAGATATATTAATGAAATATGAAATTGAGCATCTTGTATTGTACGAATGTAAATATACTCTGATCCTCCTCCTTACAGTGGGTACCAACTTGTCGATAGAACCGAAGATAATTCGTTGGCCGTATGGGGAACTATAGACAATTAACGATTTCCAGAAATAGCCTTCTTCTTCGAACATAAGAATTCGTTCTTCTCTCATAAACATTATAAAAGGTCAAATCAAGCGTAACGCTCAAAAACAAAGGAAAGTTAAATCTACCGGGTACGCCGAGGCTGAGAAATGTTTGTACCACCAGGTTCAGTCCGAGAGATATGCCGACGAAATTGAAATTATGCAATCCAACAGAACGAAAAACGAAGGGCAGTTGACCAAAACATAGGTCGTTCTCTTCCCGAGAAGGGATTCTACATTAGGTGCTCAATGGTATTTCCATCCGATTTTCCAAACAAAGATAAGTACTTGGACATCTTACTGAATTGCAAGATGTTGGTTCATGGACTACAAAGGCCCCCGATATCTCTAAGAAGTCAGTGGCATTCCTTTTGTCCTTCAACGAAAAAGACTTTAGCCTATTTACTGGCATCATAGTGGGCCACCTAAATGTGCTACTGCAACTGCTTTCTGCGTTGTTTTGTGTGAGAATGCTGACGACACCCGAAGCAATTCTTCAGTTATCATCTGTCTTAAATGCTGCAGAGAGTAGATGCCGATTTGGTAGGTGATGGTACTGGCCTTTTCATCACTGACTATGAAAGTTTGAAAAATTTCATTGAATGAAACATCTAACCTTTAAGATGGGTTAATACTTTGTCCACATACTCCATTCCGATAGAAAAATAAATGCTGTATTTGTAATTATCTCATCTTTATTTTGCTTGCCTTCATCATTATTATGCTATACAGCAGTTTCGTGTTTGGTGTCATTGCATTAAAAAAATTAAAGTCGTAGTAATAGCGATGGTGAACATATATTTTGGAGGACAAGTTAGACTCGTACGTGCTCAAATCGATCAAAATTCCCATTTGTGCTGACAACTGAGAGTTCCATTTTTAATGTATGAGGCCGATATCATATCAGTGGAATCACAAATCGTCGCAGCATGCCACTTTTCAATTCAGTCAATTCACGATGAAAAGATCAGGTTGGAGGTAGAAGCCCTAATAATGCTAGTAATAACATCAACATCAAGAACGTCAGCTCAACAATTTACACCACACCAGTGAGTACACATCCAAGTTTGAAATTGGCAAATCCATGGTACGAACATCCGAAGGAGATTAAATTATCGAGGCCTGAGAAAATGTTAAAAGAACTGGTTAAAACTGCATCCAATGAAATGGATCAGGTTTGTCAGCAATAGTGCAACAACATTTTAAAGGAAAATTGAGATACCATATATAATCGGAAAAGGGAATCCCGGCGTCATTTGGAGATACGCCTGCTGAAAGTTTAACATAGCATGGTCCAGAGTGGTTAAAAGAAGGCGAACAATATTGGTCAGTTGACTAAGTCATTTTGACAGTACAAGATATATCTCAGATCCGAAAATGTCATGCTTGCTCGACGGCGCATCTCAACAATCCTTAACTATGGGACGATGTTAATCTCCATTTTTCAACACTGACAAAACTGTAACACTAGAGCGAATATGGTCTACGATTTAAAAATAATTTTCATCGGAGCAGGAGATGTGAATCACTAATCATAGCAAGTTAACAGAAAAAGCGGTGGTAAGGATATTCAACGATGTTTTTCCAATGATATGAAGAACATTAGTGCAAATGAAGTACTGAAATCAAACAGCATGATATCATCACTGAACCCATTAATCGACAGCAATGGAATATTACGTATGCATTAGGTGTTTCGATTCAAGGCCAAGGAATTTCTTCAACTTATGGAACAATTTCCGGAAGCCCGAGTCATCATATTCAGGTATACAATATGCAGGGCCAATCAACATACGATGTTCACAAATTCAAGGCGTGAAGTCGCACAAGCTTAAATACTCGTAGCACTCTTTGTCCATATGGAAACGAAGTCAGTACACATTGAGCTGACTTCAGATTTAACAATAGATGGCAGCTTTGCGACGAATGGTCAGCAGCAAAAGATCTGAGCATCATCTTTACAGCGATAACGTAAAAATATTTATAGGAGTAAAAAATATTACTGATGCTTTCCAATCAACCCTGCCCGAGAATGCGATCCAGTGGCATTTTATCTCAACTAGAGCTTCGCACTTTGATGGACTCTGAGAATCTGGTCTTAATTCAGTCAATTACCATTTGAATTGAATTATAGGAGATACAAAATTGACATTCGAAGAGATGGATAGCTTTCCGGGTACAAGTACGGGTAGAAGGATGTTTCAATTCGAGACCACTCTCTCCATTAACCGACAACATTGAAGATATGGATGCGCTAACAACAGATCACTTCATTATTGGATACCTCCACAACATGATGTCATTCTACTCCAAAATGATACTTGTATGCGTTGGCACGAGGAGTACATAAACAGAATTCAACAGCGTTATAAGTGGAAGCAATCAGCAAATAATTAGAAGATTGGTCAACTGGTGTTGCTGAAATCCGAGCTGTCGGAGACCATCAAAATGGTTGTTGGACAGAATAGTCGACGTGCACGAAAGATTTGATGGTTTTGTTAGAGTAATTAAACTTAAAACCCAAAATGTAACATACACTCTACCGATAACTAAAGTGTGTTTGCTCCTAATCAAAGACTAAATTTGAGGACAATATAGTCAACAGACTAACATACAGTCAATTAAGGCACCCCTGTAGGAGGTTAGCTGAAAGATAAAAAGCAACCATCGAGTATTGCTTTTGTGATTCTGCCCTTATTTGTATCAGTCATACTAGGACCTACAGAATGTATTGTACAATCGCCTATCCGGAAGCCGGGTTATTTGTAGATCAAATCGGAACAGCCACAATTCAACCAGACCAGCTACGCACAATCGTTAGTTTCCTATTCGCAGACATCTTACGCGATCAAGTCAAAATGAACAAAACAAGAAGTTAAATAATGGTTGTACAACAAGTTAAAATCAGTGATGAAAGAGGGTCACTGCTATGAATTGTGTCATCTCATGGATGACGATTGGAAGAACGTACTCTCAATTTTCAACAAACTGCAAGTAATCCACTTGCGAAGGCAAAAACGTCGACTATTAGGAACTATTTTCACCTCTTTATTCGGAGTTAATGATAAAGTGTACCTATCATGACTTCAAAGACCTGGATATTAACAACTGAATAAAAAAATTTAATGCTGCTCTAAAAGAGATCAATAAGTTCAAAGCTTGGTATAACATTATTGACGAAAACACGATAAATATGTATAGTATATGTACAATATATGTGGCAAACACCTATCTTATTGCACTTAGCTAAATCCGGGATATCGAAACGAAATACAACAAGCTGCTCAATGCGTATCTTAAACTTAGTCATTTATTTGAGTTCTTGTTACATAATAGCATGAAAGAAATCATCAACAAGTGCGCAAAGAAAATTGGAGCACCGATGGAAGTGTTACCAGATCCAATGGATAAACTTGAGATTTATTCAACTTTTACAGAGATTTTAATAACGGGTTACTTCATAATCATCGATATCAATTATTATGGCCAAATCAAAATTAACACCCCTCCTGAAAAGATCGAGACATTTCTAGAGGTGCAGATGCAGAAGTCGATGCTTGGAGTTAACTATAATTTACAAAGATATTTTGAAATACTACTGGAATATATGTGTTCTCCAATTGTAGGCTAACTCCAGACAAAGTTATTTTAAATAACACGGTGAGGATTCATGTCACCACTGACTGCATTATCCAATTAAAATTAATAAGATTCGGGGCAAAGTTAATCAGTTAAACGAGAATACTGATGCGTTTCAGCAAATCGATTGCTACTGCACGTACATCACTATCAACACAGAGTCCGATCTATTTTAAAAATGAGTTTATCGTCCCGCTTAGCAGTGACATAATGGAGCTTTCCAATTTCAACCATCTGAGGCTGCTTTATGTCAACAACTGGAAAACACTCAAGAATCACCAGCATTGGACAATCGTGTTTTGTTCAATTTTTGCGACGGCAATGATTCTTATCTTGCTGGCCATGCCAAATCGCCAAAACGGGAGATTACGCGACCAGGAAACACTTCCTTCACAATATCCATTGTGGCACGTGCTGTGCGTGCGGTTGTACCGTCTTGTTGAAACCACAAGTTCACCAAGCCCCGGTCATCCAATTCCGGCAGTAAGAAGTCATTAATCATGGCCGCACCACACAGTGGCTTTGAGTGGATATAATGGCTCTTCGTGCATCACACGCGCATTTTCAGTGCCCCAGAAATGAAGATTTTACTTATTGCCGTAACCGCTTAAGTGGAAATGCGCCTCGACGCTCATGATGATTTTGGACACAAAAGCGTCCTCTTCGTTGTTGAGATTGAGGATGGCTTTACAGTAACTCAAACGCTACTGACGGTCAGGAAGCATTAACTGATGCACTGTTTGTACTTTTTACGGGAACATGTGTAAGTCTTTCACTAAAATTCGCTGTAGGGCCTGTCTGGTGATGCCCAATTGCGTGGCCCGTCGTCTGGTTGATGTTTCTTCGTTCTCAGAGACATCGGCAGTCCCAGCCGTGATATTCTCGGCCGAACGACCAGTCCGATGGCGGCCACGCCCTGTATGGTCTTCTTTGGTTCCACTCTGTTCGAGTCCAGTAGCTAAGCGCTGGAATGTTTGCCCAGTTGGTGCAACACGATTTGGTAATCAACGTCGAAGTTCACGCTGCCCTAACACCACCGACCGATTATTGGTTAAAAACACCGACCCGGTTATTCCACGCTCTTGCGGAGTATAGCGCTCCATTTTTATGGTAGTCTGTTTGTATACTGCAGCTATCTAGTTCACAAATGTCAAATATAATTGACGTACGATGCCATTTGCAAAAATTATACCATCTTCAGATTGGGTGATAAAATTGGCGCCACATTGTATAATATAAAAACATTTTTAACTGCTATAAAAGTCTGATTTATATTCAAATGCGAATTGCCTCTAGAGGCACCCATTTTTCTTAGAGATAGCTTAATAAGAATGAGACTGATTTCGGCAAATACCAGGAGTGACTTTTTCATTGCAGTACAGCTACAAATAACTGAAGTAGATGTTATGCAGCAGATTGAATACTTATTTAAGCACCCAATATGTGATGCGTTTTATTAAACATAGGATGACTGCATTATAGTTTATTTCTAATATGTTCTAATAGCAATATACATATCTCGTCAATAATATTAGACGAAATTTCTCTTTGAAAGGAAGGGCCATCCCATCATAAAATACAAGCTAAATATAACACAAAGAGGTGATCAAACCTTTTCGCGTGAGCACATTGAACTACATAAGCTAAGTAGGTATATCATATTGTACGAGTATATTAAAGTATAAGCTTGTTTCAATCACAAGCATTTATTGCTAATTGGATGATTATTTAATATTTCTTAGATCTTTATGTCGAGAAGAAAAAATAATTAGAACTTATTCTTTCATAAGCATTCTCATTAACTGCACTGTTTATGCCTTCGTTTTACTGTTATTGTTTCTTATGCGCCGGTAAATGTAAGAAAAGAAGATTAATTAGCTTCGTTTAGGTAAATAATTGCCTTCCTTCAGACGGCACAAATTAATCCAACAGCAGATGTTGTCTTCACTCCCTGTACTTGTCTGCATGCCTTCGTTTCAACATAAGCACCTGCAAGCTTTCTCTATTCACTTTTCCTTATTCGAATTGAACAAAACTATGAAAGAAAATAAAAACCTCCATCCGTGAACTCCTGTGCACCTTCAGAAGCTGTCATCTAAATAACGAAAGCGGACAACTTTTTTTTGTCTATTTTTCAGAATCGACATCCCAAGCTAAATGCCCTAGTGCACAACCAGGCTTCTAAATACGACTACGATGTTACTAAGAACTATGCAAGTTCAGTATAATTTCAATGGGGAGGGTGAATTTCTTTAATTAACGTGTAATAAATGCAGTCTCATTTCATATTTACTGTATAGTAGTGAGCGGATAAAAACTAAGAGGAAATATAAAAGTGAAATCGTACGCCACACAAAGAACACCAGCCATCACCATTACCATAGGCCAAATGAGGAGGACGACAGAACCGTAAAATGCAATGGATTTCAGCAATAATTGTCCATTCATGGATTCGATTGAAATTTGAAATTGCTGCTCGGTGTAGCATGCTATTGTCGAGACCTCACAGGCCAATTTAATTAAACTCTTCAATATAATCAACGCTGCCACGATTACACCCGCCATCGTTTATAATTGAAAACATTAATTCGTATCTGAAGCAGTGAAATAGCAGCATCATGCCGTTCGTGCCATCACAGCCTCCACCATCGTATCGCACCTCCCACAAAACTAATTATTATGCTTAGCTGCCGAATAAATTATTGTTATTATTTAACTGGTCTGATTAATCATTCGAACCCAATCAAGCAATCACAATCCATTCCACCGCCGCCGATTAAAATGTTTGATCAAATGCGTTCTTGTTGGTAGAAATTATGCATTCCAAGCAAGCTAACGCCTGTCACATCGCTAAGCATTCTAATTGCATTCGAAGCGCTATTCACTAGCTCAAAGTGGTGTAAATTTGGGAATGCCTAACCAGGACAATTATTTTCTCCCCAGGACTAGTCAACATCGTCGTCGTTACGTTGCGTTGTTCGGTAGTGGTAGTTGGTATTGGTAGTTGCAGTGGTCATTCTGAAAATTCAATTACTGGTGGAATAATTCGGATGAAAAACAGAATTCGAAATGGTCAACACTTCGGCGTGTAAACACCTAATAAAAACACAATAAGTCGGCGCGTCGACAGTGTAATTACTTCACAGTTCGTAAACCTAGGTATATTTCAAAATTCGCTATGGCATGACGGCATTCGAAAACGGATGTAAACGGATGTGCTCGGGAATTCATACTCGTAAATTCGGAGCACACATTTGTATGTAAAGGGTTGCACTTAACATGCATGCGAACATATGTACTAGCAGTTTCCAAGTTTAATTTCGTGCAGAATATCCGTTGGCTATTTTTTGGGGGGAAGAGTTGGAAATTCAACACTTCGGCAGAGGTTCTATATCCAGTGAAAATTATTATTAAACTCACAGGACATAATGGAAATATTTCGGATCAGATAAGAGATTAAAATATCTTAATTGGATGAACTTTATTTTAATGATTATAATTCTGACTTTTGCCCTTTAAATGGGTAATTGAGAACATTTAAACAGGCATCCGTTTATTGAAAGGCATTTTCAATTTGTTTTGTTTTATTAGTATCCTTATAAAATATCTGTTTGCATTAGCACAACATTCAATTGGTTATTTATATATTTATATTCTTAAGAACCAATGGCGTTCATTGGTTCTGGATGCGTTATCCACTCCAACTTGACAAGTTGCCTGATTGCAGGAATGGGGCTCGCTGGAAAATCGTGTTGTTATAAGTGGTCTGCAAAACTGCGGCTACGAAATCTTTCGGGCACTGAAAATCTCACGAAACTTTGTGTATTATACCATAAACATATTTGAGGATACTGGTGGAATAGTCGACCGTGCAAATCCGGACGTCAGCGCACTGTGCGAATACCACAAGTCATCAAAGACGTAGAGAATCGAATTCGTCAAAATCCACTGAGCATGTAGAAAATCATGTCTCGGAAAATGGATGGCCAAATACTCACAGAAGAATTGAAACTGAAAAATAAGTCAAAATCGAAAGCCTTGCTTCGCAAGTACGCGAAGACCGGTCACGGATGAATTCTTTCTACTGACGAGAAAATTTTCACCGTTTAAGAACCGTTCAACAAACAGAACGATAGAGTGTATGCTCTGTCATCACGACTTGCGTCTAAACTCGTCCTGAGAGTTCAACGTGGACACCTCCCAACTTCTATGATGGTTTGGCGGGGGTCAGCTACGATGGGGTTACCGAGCTCCATGTCTACGAGGAAGGTGTTAAAACCTCTATTAGCAAAAACGACTCAAACATGGCCCAAAAATGACGTTCCGAATTTCATTTCCACGGAAGATTGGCCCAGACCTCAATCCCTTAAACCACCAAGCTATGGTCCGTCCTAGAGACTATCACTTACTCGACACCAAAGTAATAAGCCTTAGAAACGCGCCCTTGTCCGTGCGTACTGCAACCGATGTGTGGCCAGACTAACTTCACCGTTGCTGGAAGGCAAATGGGGGCTATTTCGAAAATGTTGATCTACGATTTGTACCCAATAAATAGAAAAATAAGTTTCGGAAAATACTCATTCGTTTTCATTTTATTAGCCAAAAACTGTGTACCAAAACATTTGCTAGTACTAGGTACTTACTTAAAATTGCGGGCGACTGATGCGCTCTTTTCTGATTAGGTTGATGTCGTTGTACAGCTGGTATAGCTCAACGTTGAATCTTTGCCGTCGTCAATGTTACGAAGAATTTTTTTTCAAAACGGCCAAGTAGATCTTACGCTTTCGAAAGAGCCCATGCTTCTGAGCCATAAATTAGGACTAAGTATTCGGGACGGGGCCGCACTTCTTCTTAACTTGGCTTCTTAACCCAAATAAAGGTTGGGCTAAACCAAGGTAGACAAAGTCCCTTACTAGCTCAAAGTTATAGTTGTCAACTGTGACGTTTTGCATAATTCATCGATCTTGTGTGTCCTATCTTTTTAACAGCATATATTTGATTTTGCCCTCATTTACCGCCAAACCCATTGACAGCCTTCGTTTCAATACTAGCGAAGGCGCTGGTGAAAGCCCACTGAGCTCTGCTAGTTATGTCACAATCATCAACGTTAGCTAGTAGTTTGACAGACTTTAAAAGATTGTGCCTGCAATATTTGCCTGTTCCGCACTATTCCTTTAAGTCTGATTTTAAATAAGTCACATGACAAGGTATCACTTTGTCTAAAACATTTTTTGACATCAAAGGACTCGGTTAAGTCATTACTGACTTTGATGGACCAGCGAGCGTTCTCCATTGTCATTCTACGCAGATGGGCTAACTTGGCAGGGATGCTAAAACTAGACCTGCCTCTATATAGTTAGTATTTATAAATGCTGTCACGTGTGGCCTTATAACGATGTATAAGGATAGATATTGTTATCCTTACTTCGTTTTAGTCAGACGGACGGTGGCTATCATAGTCTTCTTCACCGCTCTACAGTGTACAGAAAAAAGTTTTCCATATTTCATATGTTATTCCTGGAGTACAACATCTCAATATCTTCGATCGCACGCTCCTTGTACTTTTTTTTCTTCTACTGAAGAAGCCGTCTTCCCGTCTCTTCTACTCGAAAATATCACGAACGGCTCTTGTTCTTCGATGTAGCGCCGATTTGTACGCCTTTGTTTAGCTGCATATGCTTACCGGCATTCAAACCAGGCATTTATTGGTGGTGGCCGTGTGAAACCCAGCACATCAGTTGCGGCATCTCCGTTGGTACGTTGGTAGCGTTGGTCTTGCGATTGCAGCTTTTCCGCATTCGCACCTTGGCTGTAACAAGGTGTTGATTCGAGGTCATGTTCGCTGTCAGGAACATTCGGATGTCCAGAACACCGGAGGCATGCCTTACGTCTATCGCTACGTGATCAATTTTATTTCATGATCTGGAGACAGCCATGTGCTCTTATATATTTATATTGAGAGGAGGAAACCGTCTGCTTGCTGTAATATTTCTTAGCCCGTTGCCAGATGTGTTGTTATGTAGGCTATGCTTACCGTCTGTCCTCCAAAGATATCCTCCTTTAGCATCCTTGCATTAAAATCGTGCTAGGAGGTTTTAGCGTCATATTTCGGATATTGCTTATATGTCTTGTCTAGGATGTCGTAGAAATATGCATTGGTGGCGTCGTCCTTGTCTTCGGTAGGGTCATGGGCGCATATTAGGCTTATGTTAGCGAATTTAGCCTTGAGGCTAACAAGGCTGCGCATTTCCTTGTTATTTTAGCCTGCATGGGTAAGGGTTTAGTCACAAAGTTACCTTTTGTTCGGATTTGAAAATCATGATGTCATTTTGAATACATGTATTCGAAAGAAATCGGACGTTATGCATGAAGATTGGTTTGAAATATTAGGTTACTTACTTATTTACTTAGGTGCCGCTATAATCCGGGGTGGACTAAGGCCTACACTTAAATGCCTTTCCAGGTATAGCGGTTTTTTGCCGCGGGCGATGATGTTCATGCGCTCAAGGTGACATTGCCATCTAAGCCGTTTTATTCGAGTTTTTCTGACGAGGTTGGCATCATTGCACAGTTCGTCTCCTCCATCCTTCACTGATGCAAACCGGACCAAAAATTACCTGCTTTCATCAGCGTCCAACCTTCTGCGCTGTAAAGTAAGCATGGGAGTCGAGTAGTGTTTTGTTTTTTGCTCAATAGAAGGCTTTACTTCTCACTTGCCTTCTGGAGTTGACTGGGCACTTGGCTTTGATATTTATTGTATCAAGAGGTGGCGTGTATCGATATGACACATCTGGGTTTTTTCCAAGGATAAAACTTAGATCCATTGTGGACTTTCCTTGTCCGAAACCACATTAATAAGCGCCAGTCAGACTGTTGACAAATGGTCTTAGGCGTTCACATATTATGGCAGACAGGATTTTATATGCAATGTTGAGGAGACTTATTCCCTTGTAGCTTGCGCAATTCAGGGGATATCCCTTTTTTTAGGATAAAAAGGCTGGGGATCCAATAGTCGGGCCTATCTTCCTCGACTCGAGGTGATGTATGATGAATGATGATATATTAGTGTATGATTAATATCAAATCATCACATGCCGCTTTATGCAGCTCGGTAGTTCAGCCATTGGGTCCAGCAGCTTTGTTAGACTCAAGCTTAGAAATTTATGTCCTGACTGAATCTTGGTGAGGTGGATTGCAATGATGAATGTCTTCTTCTAGGTTGAATGATTTATTCTGCCTGATGATGATGATGAATTGCACTCGTAACTAAACTCGCCCCAGCCCTGACAGTGCCGTTACTATTGCGCATCTACATACTTCTGTTCAAGTACTTTTTTGATTCTAATTTTCTTTTTTCTTAGAAGATCCTGAATAGTTGGCGTCCTTCTTTCGTTTTTCGTTTTTCGTCTTTCGTTTCGCTGAATGGGGATGCTGGCTTTCTTCGACAAACTAAAGATTTCTTTGTGGTGCTTGGGTGAAACCTATCATTTCAGATGAGGCGTCACTAATGGCTTACAGACAATGCTGTCACTGATCTTTTACACTTGTTGCGCTCTTCACTTTTCGAAAGGTTATCGGAGACTTTATCAGAAAGGCATCCAACAACCTCTTGTGATCGTAGGTGTTCGACGTCAAATTTATTCACATTACTCCTTTTGTTTTGTCTTCCGGGATATTTGTATTCCCGTCTTGACTACGAAAAAGTACTGGTGTAAGTGTTCCCATATATAGGTACATCAATTCGCAAATGAGTATATCTTTGGTAGTTGACACTCTTCCATATTTAGGACGATTACTCTTTACGATCTAAAGAATTGCCAGCTGTTGTCTTGAACTAATACGCTTCTATATATATTTGTCCATTGTCTAGCTGCCCGATACTCCTCATTTTAAACTTGGGGTTTGTAACTCATTATACTTTTCATTTGTTATCTATTCTGATATATTTTCTGTTCACACTTTTATAGCACTATAATTCGAGTAAACTCTGTGCTTGAATTCATCCAACAGTTTTCTTAATTCTATGTCACCAAATCCCTTTGCATGACTACTGTATGAATCTGGCAGCCAACCTCACACCTTAGGACTCTTTCGGAGCAGATAGAAAACAGCATTTGTCCAGCCCGTCCCTAAAAAGGGCGAATCTTATCCTCTCTCCTCCTACAGACCCATTGCACTTACGTCCTTTCTTTCCAAGGTCATGGAAACACTGATAAACCGTCAGCTCATGAAATATCTCGAAACACGAAAATTTCTTAATGACCGGCAGCATGGTTTTCGCAGCAACAGGTCCACTGGTGATTTGATGGCATGTCTCACCGAAAAGTGAAACCAAAGCATATAGCAATTTGGCAAAAGCAAGATAGTTGCACTTGACATTTCTAAGGCATTTGACAGAGTTTGGTATCAGGCTCATTTGTCGAAAATGCGTGCTTTTGGGATCGATGACTCTCTTCTTCAATGGATTAGAAGTTACCTTTCTGGACGTTCAATTCAAGTTGTCTTGGATGTCTCCGACACTCTTTTTAATTTTCATCAACGATCTCTTGTCTGATACTTCTAATCCAATATATTAATTTGCTGACGACAGTAATCTCTGCTTTTCATATTCGTTCCCGGACTCACGTCCCTGCTCTTCGGCTGTAAAACGGGAACAGCAACGTATGTTAAGCTCATTAAATTCTGATATTAACAGAATAACTAATTGGGGAAATACTAACAGAGTAGAATTCAATGCTTCCAAAACACAATGCTGTCTGATGTCGTTAAAGCGAAATTTGAACACCCAGTCATTATCCATGAATGGCACTTGCATCGTCGAAACCGATAAACTTTCCATTCTCAGTATATGTGTCAATGAAAACTTACGTTGGAATGACCAAATGTTCGGTGTCGTTAATAATGCTGCGAAATGTCTAGGTTCCTTCAACCGCTGTAAGAAATATTTCATCCCCTCTGATCTGGCCTCAATACTAGTATATAAGGAGTTTATCCGCCCGAAATTGGAGTACAATGCCCACATCTGGTCGGATGTGCCCATAACATCTCTGCACTTGCTAGATAGGATCCAAAACCATGCGATAAAACTCATAGGTGATACTACATAATATCACTCAAACAATGGGCACCCTCGAACGCCGACTTAAGGTCTCGTGTCTCACTCTCTTTTATCGCTATTTCCATCACCAGTGCTCCATAGAAATCGTCAGTAACATTCCACCCTTTCAAACCTTTAACCGTAACACCCGTTTCGTTATGAACGCTCATCAGTATACCCTCAAGCGCATTTTCGGACGTTCTCTAAAATATCGTGATTCCTTCTTAAGCCGTACAACTCGCTTATAGAATGCCCTGCCTAGCTCTTTATTTCCTTCAAACATTTAAAACCAACGTTCACCGGTACCTCTCTTTCTATCCTCCCTGACTGTCACTCGCCCGCGCTGTGTGCAAACATTTTAAGGGTACTTAAATCCCTTGAGCGCGCGCAAATTGTAAAAAAAAAAAAAACTTGAACTCTAAGATACTACAATAAACAACTATTACCACACCTGAGCGCAAATCGATAACATTTTCTCTCCCCAACCAACCAACAGTGTAGGACTCGCTGAGCCAGGCGGTGCCATATTTTGAAACATACAATAGGTCTGCATGTAAACTATTGTCTTCCAGTTCAGATAATTCGCTTTCAGATGCACTGCTTTCTCCTTTAGATCGAACACGTTTTTATCCTCATCGCTTTCATCTAACACTTCATTCACTAATTCTTCCAAAGTCAGAAACCGTGGGCGCGACATTTCTTCAAAAGCACACAATTTTTTCCCAAAATATCTTTATAAAAAATTACTTCAACAAATAAAGCACACAAATTCGTAAAAACTTTCACAAATATAAAAAATCGCCTCACGAACGAACTGCACCACAGCCCAAAAACATTTGAAATGCCATATGTATCAAAAATGATACAAAGCCAGAATTATGAAGTTTTCGAATTTCTCAGGGCCTACTTGCCAAATTTTTTCAAAACATGTTCAAAAATAACGACAATAACAATTTAAACAAAGTCACAATGAATAGGGCATCTAACTTTTTTCTAAGGAAAATTACGATGTGAATTAAAACGATTAACGGTTAAATCTTGGTGGCAAAATCTCCACTGCAGGTTTATTTGTTATTATAACGGAAGCTTTCGACATGGCAAACCACAATATTTTTTTAAGGAAACTTGAAAAAGCTGAAAAATGTTTGTTCGAATAAGCTATCAATATGACATTGCGTGTTAGGGAGGTGCTTATATGGACAGGATATCTTCGTTTCACAAAAAATATTTTAAGGAAAATGTACGGAAAAAACCCCGTATCCCAGTTTTCCTGTGTTTCCTGACATGAGAATTCTACCAGTCCGCAATTTGTACTGTTCTAAAGTGTTATAAATGTACTTGGTCAAATTGGATAAACTTAATTTCGGATTAAACTTCGATTATAATCTTCGTAGAAATTGTGACTATTCCCATTTCGCATATAACATCTTTTCGAAATTGCTATATACAATTGTTTCATCGTGCCGATTATTTAGGTGCCGTGAAATAAGGCCAAGTGAAATAACGCCGACTTATTTTGAGAAATAAGCCAAGTTGGCCTTATTTCTCCTTAATCGATATGATTGATCAAGATGAGGTTAGATAGTAATCAACTGCGAACATTGTCCGAATTAAAAGCGATTAGGTCTTCTACGAAAGGTAATAGAACCAGATTAAAGAAGCATATTAGTGCCAAAGGTTCATCAACGTCGAGTGGAGAATTAGAATGTCGTTTGGGCATTATTGAATCCTACTTCAAAAAAGGTTTGAATGTGCAATTATCGTTGGAAAAAATAAATATGCCTGAGGAGGAAAAGGCAAATCATAGAGCGGAATTAAAGGACGCCTATGTGTCGACGAAATCTATGATTCAATCAATGTTCTTAGAACAGCGAGGAAATACAATAGTTGGAGATGGTTTTAATTTATCGTTTATATCGCAGCAGCCTATTTACCGTTCCAAGCGAGAACGTATAACATTACCAATATTTTCCGGCAAATTTTCTGAATTTCCGAATTTTATAGGGATTTTTTCTAATCTTGTTGTCAAGGATGATTCATTGGAAGCACTACAGAAATTTAATTACTTGAGGAAGCGCTTATCTGGTGCAGCTTTGAGCGCAATTAAAGAGTTCGGTTTAACGCCTTTAAACTATCGCAAGGCCCTGGATCGTTTGAAAAAACGCTTTGATAGCAAAACACTGATGTTTCAAGAACACTTAAATGGATTAATGAATATTAATAAAAAGTCTAAAAGTTCTGCGGTGAATCTTCGTAATTTAGAGAATAGTTTTAATTCGCATATTGCAGCTATGCTTTCGATTGGAAGTCATGAGAGTATTTGTGATGCCATTTTTATTTCGCTAGCGTTGGATAAGGTTGATGCTGATACTAGGGCAAAGTGGGATGAATCGTTCGATCACTCCATACTTCCGAAGTGGGACGACTTTTCAAAAGTATTAGACCGTCGTTGTCAAACTCTTGAGGCAAAGGAATCTAAGCTTTTCAAGAATGAAGCTAATGCTAATCCGCCGCCGAATAGATCTCGTTTCCGAAATAATAATCGACAGCCACAGTCTCATAACACCTTAGTTGCACAGTCGTTATCGTGCGAATTTTGCTCCGCCAAAACACATGACATAAGTACGTGTGAAAACTTCAATCAGCTGTCTGTAATTAGGCGTTTTCAAGAAGCTAAGCAACGAGTTCTTTGCATTAATTGTCTTGCAAAGGGACATTCGGTCCGAAGATGTCAAGCACCAAAATGCAGGGTATGCTCAATGCCACATCACCATTTGTTGCACAGGTTTACGACTAATCAACCCACTAACACTGGTAGTGTATCTGCTGATAGCTTACAGTCAAGTACCTTTGGTAGTACTCACCTGGTCTCGAGCATGTTTAAGAAAAATTGTCCTCAAGTTATCCTAGCCACTGCTCTAGTGTATATGAGAAATTTGTTTGTTCAATTATATCCTGTTCGCGCTCTTCTTGATTCAGCATCACAGCTTAACTTCATTACGGAGGACATGGTGCAAAAGTTAAGACTTAAGAAAAGTCAAACTTATTCAATCGTTTCTGGTATTGGTAAATCGAATGCCGCCATTAACTACAAAGTTGAAGCTAGTTGTCGATCTCGAATTTCAGACTTTGAAATCAATCTAGATCTTTTGATTCTACAAAGTATAACCAATATTCTTCCTGCAAATGAATTGGATATATCACAATGGAAGATACCTATAAATGTTTTGCTTGCCGATCCCGATTTTTACCGGCCAAATCACGGGAGCTGACAGCTTTTTCCAGCTATTGTGCGTCGGACAAATAACATTGAATCCCCAACTACCGATCCTCCAAAAAACATTATTTGGGTGGATTGTTTCTGGCAAATACGAGATATCCTCCAATCCTCAAGTAGCATCTACCCTAGTTACCTGCTCCGAGTCTGAGGATGCGTGTCTTAGTGAAATAGTTAAGAGGTTCTGGGAAATGGAGGAGGTGAATCGAAAGCAACCATTCTCATCAAAGGAAGAGGAAGAGTGTGAGATGGAATTTTTGAAAGGTGTACGTCGACAAGAAGATGGAAGATTTCTGGTTAAACTGTTGTTTAAACAAAATGGCGGTCAATTGGGGGACTCATTGGGACAAGCTCAAAGACGGTTTATTAACCTAGAAAAGAGATTACGATGGAATAAGGAAGTCTGGGCACAGTACGTAGAATTTATGACTGAATATGAAATCTTAGGTCATATGGAAGAAGTTCCCAGGAATCAAATTGATCAAATCAAGTTTGTGCTCAGACCCGATTCGTTGTCTACAAAATTGAGAATTGTCTTTGATTGCAGCGCAAAGACAACTTCAAATCTTTCGTTGAACGATCTCTTATTAAAAGGTCCAGTAATTCAAGACGATTTGTACGATATCATTCTTCATTTTCGTACATACAAATTCGTTGTTACTGCCGATATTTCAAAAATTTATCGGCAGATACTCGTGCATGATGACGATCGGAATCATCAATGCATTTTGTGGAGAGCTTCGGATCGGGATGAACTAACGGCATTCCGATTACGAACTGTGGCCTATGGTACAATATCAGCCCCATTTATTGCAAGGAGGTGTCTAAAACTCTTGGCCGATCAGAATGTATCTACATATCCCTTAGGGGCTAAAGTAATAAATGAGGATTTCTATATGGATGATATGATCACTGGAGGAGATTCATTAGAGATCATAGCTAAAATTTATTCCGAGGTTAGAACAATTTTGTTAAGTGCTGGTTTTGACCTTAGGAAATGGTGTAGTAATAGCGCTGAAATAATGGGAAGAATTTTGCATCAGGAAAAGGAAAAAGATTCATCTCTGAGGATTAATGACAAAGACGTTATTAAAACCCTAGGAATAGTTTGGAACCCTGCAACCGATGAATTCCAATACATCAAACCAAAAGAAAGCGACCCTACAACCATTACTAAGAGATTGATTTTATCAGAACTCTCACAGATTTTCGATCCCCTCGGTCTTATTAATCCAATTGTAGTAAAAGAAAAAATCGTGATGCAAGACATTTGGATCATCAAAAGTAGTTGGAATGAGTCTCTTCCCATGGAGATACAGACTCTCTGGGAAAAGTTTCGCAAGGAAATATCTAAGGTAGACCAAATAAAACTCCCCAGATGCATATCCTTTTCAAACCTAGAAGATATCAAGGTTGATATACATGGGTTTTCGGATGCGTCTATGCACGAAATCGAAAGTAGCACCCATTAAGACCAAATCCCTGCCGAAATTGGAACTCTGCGCTGCTACTTTGCTCGTTGTATTGACTTTAAAAGTGTTACCCAATCTTAGCTATCTGATTGAGAATATTTATTTGTGGACAGACTCTGAAATTGTCTTTCTCTGGATCTTTGCCTACCCGTCTTCTTGGGAGATTTTCGTGGCCAATCGGTCTCCAAAATCCAATCTTCGTTACCCTCAGCTATATGGAGGTACGTAAACACAAAAACCAACCCCGCTGACATTGTGTCTCGTGGAGCCTATGGCACGGAGCTTATAAATAATAGCTGGTTCAGTGGACCACAGTTTTTGTACCAGACTATCGAGAACTGGCCGAAGCAAAAACCTCTCATTTCGCTCGTTGCTGATGAAAATAATCATCCGGTTACCCTGCTTATGAAAGCAGATGAGATAGTTGAATTTGCGGAAAATTTTGTTCGTTGCAATCACTTTCAAAAAACCAACAGAATCTTCAGATATGTACTGCGGTTCTACAATAATTTGAAATCTAAAGTCTCTACATTATCTAACTCCCCATGTACAAGTGCAACACTTATACCAGAGGAATTGGAAAGCGAGTTTCTTCGTATCTTTTGGACCATTCAACAAATTCATTTCCTGGAGGAAATAAAGGATTTGAGTAAAACGAACAAGATAAGCCCAAAAAGTGTTATCAGTAATCTCAATCCCTTTCTCGATACTGAGCACGAAATTGAACTCCTAAGAGTAGGTGTGCGTTTGCAGAATGCAGACATTCCCTATAATTCCAAATGTCCCATTCTCCTCCCAAAAAATTCCCTTTTTGTCAAAAATGTCGTTGTCCATTTCCACAAAACTCACTTTCATGCAGGTCCTCAAGCCTTGGTCGCAATTATTAGACAGCGCTTCTGGATTGTCAACTTAGCCAAAAAAGTGGTAGATGGATGTCTCCATTGCTTCAAATATCGGCCAAAATTAATGCATCATCTCATGGGTGATTTGCCTGCAAGCAGAGTCGCTATATCCAGGCCCTTTGCAATCTATGGTGTGGATTTCTGTGGGCCGTTTCACATCTCTTAAAAATGGCGCCTTGCACTCACAAGGCGCATATTGCAGTTTTTATTTGTTTTGCGACGAAGGCGTCCCATTTCGAAGTTGTTTCCGAAATTAGCGGAATTAGTGAAATTATCTTATCTGACATATGAAGAATTCTCGACCGTAGTAGCTGAAATCGAGAGTATCATGAATTCTCGTTCACTTTGTGTACTAAGTCCTGATCCAAATGATGAAAGAGTTTTGACCCCAGGTCATTTTTTAATTGGTTTCCCTTTAAACTCTATTCCAGAACCAGCCGTTCAGAAAGATGTTCCACTACTTGACAGATGGCGAAAACTAACACAAATCAAGCAACATTTTTGGGCAAGATGGTCGAAGGAATACGTACTGGAGCTTCAAAGACGAGCAAAATGTCAAAATTCAGTTGAGAACATCGGTATCGGAACGCTAGTGCTAGTTGCAGATGACAATTTGCCTCCACAGCAGTGGTTGCTGGGTCGCATAGAAAGAGCCATACCTGGTGCGGATTCAAAGATATGAGTTGCAGATATTCGAGTTAAAAGGACAATACTCAGGCGGCCAATTCATCGCTTGGCGCCGCTACCAATTCATTGAAGAGATCTTTTAACCTGTTCGGCTCTTCAAGGCGGGCAGGATGTTCATACTTCAAATATACTCGTAATTTAAGCATATAAATATCTCTCGCAAAACATAAAAGTATAAATCTAAAATATTGTTACAATTGTGAATTAGATTAAAATTCATTTCTATGTGAAATCCTTTCTTGTAAGCTAAATTTCCTTTTGAAATTGCCTTCTCTATATACCAGAAAATTGTTGTAACTGATTTTTGGGAAATGGTTGCTGGTGCCGAGGAATTTTGGATTGGACGACAGTCAAATAAAGATCTTTAAACCAGAGTTTTGAAAGTTATTAATTGTGGACAAAGCGAAATAAGCCCAACTTTAATAGTTCATATAATTCTAGCTTGTCTAACAATAAGTTTTCTTTAAAGTTGGTCTTATTTCACTTTGCTAAAGTGCAATAAGACCAACTCGAACTCCAAATAGAATATTTATATTATCAAATAAAAAAGGGTGCAGTTCCGAAATTTACATACAAAAACCCTAGCACCCACTCCAAATCCTATATCGACCCCAAATAGGGTGGTTGCATATTCCACTGTTTATGCATTGGGGATAATATATATACATATACATATAACAGTGGGATATGTTGCTGCCCCTGCAACCCCCTGCTGGGGTGACTGTAGGATTTGGAGTGGGATTTATTGTTAAATGACTTTTTTCTTTTTGGAATTAATGTTAATTTCTTTATTTTTTGTAATTATTATTACTGGTATTGTTATTATTTCTTGTCATTATTAATATTGCTATTATAAAAATAAAGAAACTAAGATCAATTTGTGAAATAAGGCCAATTTTTGAAAGTTGGCCTTATTTCATGGCACCGATTATTTAATAAACTTCCTCAAACAATCAGGGCATTATACTCATCTGAAAAGTTCGAAAAATGTGTAAAGTATTGGTTTTTAGTATTTGAATACAGAAAATGGAAATCCATTTTTTCGGACGTTCTGGTGTAACAAATGTTATTTTCTCTTCCATCCTGTACCTAAAGGATATTCCAAAATCAACTTCCGAAGTGAAAAATATTTTTAAAAAAAACCAAAAACATTAATTTTTTGCACAAAATAGTTTTATTAACATCTAAATTATTTTTCTGCATAGTCTTCGTTTAAATCTATACATTTTTGACAACGTGGAACGAGCTTTTGTATACCCTCCTTAAAAAATGGCACCACCAGTGCGTTGAGGTATTGATTCACACCGTTCATAAGTTCCTCATTACTTCCAAAATGTTGAGATGAAATTTCAATTTTCGGAAAAGGTAATAATCACTTGGTGCCAAATCAGGACTGTAGGGAGGGTAATCAAAAATATCCCAATTAAACTCCTCCACTAAAGTTTTTGTGCATGCAACAGTGTGTGATCGTGCGTTGTCATGCAGAAGCACCACACCTTTGGCATTCCTTGTCTTTTTTTCCTCTATTGCTCTTCTCAACTTACGTAGAGTTTCACAGTAAACCGCTGCATTTACTATGTTTCCAGGTTCCATAAACTCGGTCAACAATATGCCTTTACAAAGTTGCTTAGGTTTTGCACAACTAAATTTGGCTGTTTTTTTTTATTTTCATGTTTTTTTAATTCTGAAGTACTATTATTTTCTCAAAAAGTTATAAATTTCAAAATATACTCTTATATATGTACATCATTCGATATTCATTTGTTTTTATTTGGTGTGGTAGAAAGTTTAAAAAGTTTGCTGGGAAATGTCGATTCCAGATGGTTGCTTTGGTTTTGCACAATACTGTATGTAATGAATTGTAACACATCGGAGGTTGGTTTTGGAATAGCCCTTATATGGATACCTAGTAATGTAAATTTCATTTTTTTTTTCTATTTTTGCTATTGTTAATGTTTGCATTTTTTTTAAGGGTCACCTGTCAAAGAAACCCTTTGACAATGCATTTAACACTGTTTTAATACTACCATAAGGCACAAAATGTTACTGATATTTTTTTGAAATTAAAATTCTGTTATAATTTAAGTTAATTAAATGCATTTTAATATTTGATTTCATATAAAATAAATTTCAATCAGTCAATCAGTCAAACAATCATCCAAGACAACATAAGTAAACTGGGTTACCGCAGATTTTCAGAGAACATAGGAGAAAATCAAAGAAATCCATAGATAGGGTAATGTTTAGCAGTGAAAGTCAAGCTTTGACATGAGCAATTCTTAAATAAGATGTATACTGTGACAGGTATGAATCATTTGCGAATAAGTAGGTAAAAATCAATGGCGTCTAAACTTCAAAAGGAAAAATATACTAGGCGGCTGAATTTGGTCCTATACGTATGAGTCTTATTGTCATAAATATAAATCCAATAGATCTTTGGCATGGTGTGGGAAACCCGAAAAAGTAGAAATGTATGCCTATGATTAAGTCTCTCCTATCATTAGGGTGTTGCGAAAGAACAGTACATGTCTCACATTGGTGCACACGAGTGAAATGATAAGACGAATAATAAACCATTTTTAAGCAGATATGTCATGATTGGAGCCGAAATCAATGTTGGTCTACAGTGGTTGTGATTAATGCCCCATTAGTTGTTTTATTATATGACAGTTTGATATGGTGATTATATCCCAATTAATGTGAAAATTACGTTTTTAACCAAACCATGATATGTAAATATCAACGTATCTTTAAGAGTAAGGAAATGGGAAAACCAGCATTTTCATCTGGTGGCGCAAGACAACATCGGAATACATATATATGTATATTGTTAGCACGCAAGTATGTTTTTTCACACTGTGCTCCCATGTTCGTAAACAGGTATAAGTCAAGATTAATCCTTTGATACTGGACTAATATTTGGAAGCAATTTCATTTTACTTTTAGCATAGACTCCTTGGCATATTTGCTCTTATATGCAATTGCCATTAAGGATTGAATTATTCGAAAGGAGTAACATAAGTAATACATTACTTTGCCTATCCATTATGTTGACACAACACACCACAGCACGGCTCAGTATAGGTACGAGTAAGTGTCTAGAAAGAATGTTGCCCAAAACTGAAACCGTAGGCGATGCGAGTGTGATATAAAGAGGACGCTCGTTTAATGACTGCTTTTACTATAATATTCCATTATATCCCTTCATCTTTCTGCCGCACAAGAGTCATCTTGGAGCTCGACCGAACGTCATGTGGGGGTAATAGCCATCCTAAATTTTGAGCTTAACATCATGCAGAGCAAGTATGATGACATTAGGTGTGCGCATGGGGTATGAGCTTGTGTTTCGGTTATTTTGTGTACCTCTCCGCATGCGAGAGATAGTAATTAACCTAATTTAGTATAATACATTATTTTATTTTCTTAATTAGGACATACTTTTCGCTGATGTTTTTGTTGTTGTTGCCGTTGTCGTGTTTACACTACAACAGCTTTCGGTGAAGGATGTTTGCAATGTATTTGAGTGCTATGTTGCGACGGCAGAACATTTTACATGTGCGTTTAAAAGCATTCACATTGTTCGGACTCAATTCGTGTTAAGTTGGGGCACTGAAAAGCGTAAAGATATACATGCTCGTACATAAATATACTCTTATGCCTTGTTTTCTCTAGTGAATCGAAAACCTTTGTATCATAAAGGGAACGCAAGTGAATAACACGAAACATCGCTTTTACAGATATAAAAGAATGAGTGATATATTCGAGGGAAGAAAGCTGTTCTTCATGTATAATTCGTTAAATATATGAAGACAGGACTGTGATAAGCAATGTTTTATTATATATGTAGATTTATTAGATCCTTTAACAATAATTTAACACTTAGGTCACTCGTTTCACCTTTAGAATAATATTCGTTTTGACTTTTGAAAATGAGCATATGATATTACATTACATACCAGGGGCAAAACGTTCATATACTTAAATAAATGATTCCATATTAGAGTTCTCCTTATTTGATTAAGTTTCAATCATATCCCCACTAGTAGGTAGAAATTAGAAGAATAGTTTTCGGTGAACCGAAAATAACAAGGGGCTTCGACTTAGATCTCTGGTGCATGCACCAAGTTGTCAAATGAGTATAGGAGCATTTATGCATCTCCTATGATTAAAGCATATGCTACATATAAGAAATATACATATTATAATGTGTATTTCATTTACATGGATATGAATCACAAGTATTTTTATGGCTTAATTACTTATAAATTAAATCTAAATTTTGGGAGAAACTGACAAATTTAAAACTGATAGATAATCACAATTTTTATCGACTTTAAAACTTTAAATAATGTTTGAATCCTAGCGCATACTGAAGAGATCTTCAAAAGATCGAAATTATAGTGCCTTGTCTAAACTATCGATTTTTCACACTTTGTGGGGAACGACGTTCCAAACATTCCCTTGTATACAGCATATCAAACCGAACTTTAAAATTTTTCGAAGGCGGAATTCCGTAGCGGCATCTTTGTAAGGATAGTAGTTATTGGTGGTAAGGTAGTATCTGCAGATCGATCGATAAGGCAAAACGAGAACTGGGGAACAGTAGGTGGAGAAAAGACAGCGGTGCATGCAAATCCTTTTCCCGCGTGAATCAAAAGCAAAACAACTTAAGAAACAATTTGGGAAAAACAAAAAAAAAACGGTCTCATCGTAAGATTTTAGAAGAGAGTCATGCGATTTCATCTGATTTTTTGACGTAATCAGTGCGTGCCCAATGTGGGTGAAAAACTCTACCTACAGCTTTATTTTTCGATTCCTTCATTGTCAGTCGGTAAAGATTTGATTTAGTTTTTTTGTAAAATTTTCAAAAAATAATCTTAGTTGCATGGGGAGTTAGCATCCACACTAAATCTTGATTTAGAAGTGGAAAAAGTACATTAGTGGTGAACCCCCAAATTCCTCGCTTTGAGATCAAAATAAAAGAAGAGGATAAAATAACGAAATATTTATGACGGAAGATACGGAAGAACACAAAAATGTTAAACATTGATGAGGCAATCGATGTGCGTTCAAAAAAGCGTAATCGACCCCTAAGTTAATAATAAATAAATAAAAAGAAATGAAAACCCAGAACAGCGTAACCCTCTAGTGTTCTCGTTTAACCAACTACACCCTTGTGGGAGTCCCTGCAAACTTGTGTGAATATCGGCCTCAGAGAGAGGAACTGCTCCTTGTCGATGCGCTGACCGAGCCTACATTGGGCACAGCTACATCGTCATCGTCTCCGCCCACATCCTTTCAGACCAGTTCAGCATAAAGTAGAATAAGCTAAGTATTTAATCAATTGTAACGTTCACTATATACATAACCAAAACTTTTCCCTTTCCCGACTATTAGCCGCCATATTTTGAAAAAAATTCAGCCGTCACATTGTGAAAAAAAAAAATAAAATGAGAGTCGACAAAATATGGGTATCGTTAAATTGCATTTGAAAATCATCTTTAAGTTTCCCTTACAACTGGTGGAGATTATTGATTTCGGCAACCTGCAACAGGTGAAGTTAAAAGGTGAAATCCACCTCTGGCATCTATTCGATTTCTGTGAATTACCACAAAATACGAGACAAGGAAATGACACTACATTTGTGGATATATTAAACAATCTTAGAGTCGGACAACTGACAATACAGCAACTGGAGATATTAGCTAGCCGACGTAGACGTAAACGATCTTAATGAAGTTATTCGAGCCATTCCAACTACTAAACAGGTTGATGACCATAATCAAAAGATGACAGATATATTAGCAAAGACTACCAAACTATATAATTTACAAGCAGTAGATATATCAGTAGAAACGAATCGGTCAAAAGCCGACAAATTTAGATGTTTCTGATGACCCAAACAAAATTGGAGGAATCGTTAAATATTTGACAATCGGGTTAGTATCTCGAGTTATGTTGCAAAGAAATTTGAATATTAACCACAGTCTTGTCAACGGAGCAATGGGAGCTGTAAGGATAATTGAGTGGCCAGCCCTTCGAAGGGACCAGTTGGAACCAGGAGAATTGCCACAGGCTGTTTATATTGAATTTGATGATAAAGCTATTAGAAACAATACCCCTGGAGTCGGAGTCAAAATCGAACCATCGACAACAGAATTCGATTCACTTCGTGGACAGGAAAAATATAACGAAAAATGTTGCCATTGATATTGTGCTGCGGTGTTACTGTACACAAGGTACAAGGAACTACTTTGGACCGAGCTGTAGTTGATTTAAGTTCACGCATTTTTGCGAAAGGTAAAGCTTATATAGCACTGAGCCGGGTTAGGTCTCTAGATCTATTAATAATTAGTAGTTTAGACGACCGCAAGGTACTTAATAATGCCTTCCTCAATGATATGACAAGGTTGCGTAATTTACCATCTAACTAAAAAATGTAAAATACTCGTAAAAAATTTAATTTAAAAAAATAAAAAACCCGACTGGACTTTAAATACGAACTAAAAAGAAAAAAAAGTCCAATATTCTAGAATTCTGTTAAGAAATGTTAAATAACTACACCATTGAAATAATAAATTCTAATGTGGAACTTAGCAACTTAAACAGTCGGGACCCATTAAATACATATCTAGACCAGCTCAAATTTTCCCAATAAAGGGAAGGGCCAGAATCGTTAACGACACGATATCATCGACTGTCGTCTATGAGTAAACATGTGTCTCAAATACGTTACAGCGAATCTTCAACAGCCCGATCCCAAAGATTGTCGTCTCTGAGGGCACATGCGTCTCAGATATGCGACGACGAATCACCAACATCAAGCGATACTAGACTTACACGTTTAAGGATGAATTCCCGGCTTCATTATCGGTAACAACTTTTCTCAGATGACTCATCTATATTCAATGATTCACATTTGCAACAAATTATTTTATCAAAATCAAACAAGGTCGATTTCAAAAACCAGTCGAGTGTTTTACCATCAGATAGTCAAAGTCAATTTATTTGTTGTAATCGATGCGCAACAAACTTATTGAAAAATAAAATACCACCGACAGCATTTTGGAATAACATGACCGTATCTGCTATATCACCAGAACTGGAATGTTTGAGTAAAATAGAAATATGTTTGATTTCAAGAATAAAACCATTTCTGAAAGTGGTCCGTTTAGGTATCAGATTTGGGCAATAAGGCTTTAAGGACCAGGCAGTTCTGTTTGCCCAGCAAGTAGAGGAAATTGCTGACCAACTGCCAATTTCAATTACGAGTGCTGGGATGATAATAGGGACCATTACTCAGGGTTACGTGGCAAAAAAAAATCGAAGAAAAGCAAAGATTTGCGGTCACAGTACTTGAAAGACCGTCACAGGATGTCAGATTTCTCGACTTTTTTTGAATGCCAATAATTTTAAAAGTATATGATTTAGATTTTTAGATTTTGTGATAACCGACATCACTTGATTTATCACCCGTTTCCGGCTTGACGTTGATTTTTGGAATACCCTGTATATGTATATGAGTGATTTAGTGAATTATGTTAATTGTCTTTATTGAGTTATATTAATATGGGGGTTGTAAAAGCCCTTAGTGTGCATACGTGCCTATGTGACAAATTTTTATTCATTAACCCTGTCAAAGAAAGAAAAAAAGCGAGACAAAACCATCACCTTAAAGTATGCTAGCTTATTTGTAATTTTCTATAGCAAGTCTAACCTAAAATAGACACATATCACCCACTCGGGCCATGATCCATATAGATCATTGGTTTGCATGTATTGAAACAACAACATAGGATCTTACTTTTGGTAAGGATCAATTTTCGTGGTCCAAAAATTAGTTCGTGATATTTCGCACTAGGCTACGTTTTCATTCGTGAAAGTTTGGACAACTCTCTATGTTGCCACATTACATAGAATATGAAATACGAGGGTTGCATGAAAAGTTTCCGACCGCAACGTAAAGATAGTGGCACTCGTCAATAAAGGCTAGTGAATGCCATTTTGGATGCGTAGTTTTTAGTTGACAGCCGTTTGAGTGAGTCGATGTGAGTGTTTTTTGTGAAAATGGAAAAAATTGAGTATCGAGCTGTTATTAAATTCTTGTTTTTGAAAGGCAATACGCCTACGCAAATCAAAAATGAGTTGGACTCTGTGTATGGAGACTCTGCACCATCATTTACCACAGTGAAATTTTGGGCAGCTGAATTTAAACGTGGCCATAAGATGAAAGGGAGATGATGAACATTCGGGATGTCCAAAAACTGCAACCACTGTCGATAACATTGCCAAAGTTCACCAAATGGTGTTAAACGACCGCCGAATTAAAGTGAGAGAGATAGTAGAGATTATGAAAATGTCCAAAGAACGTGTTTGTTACATATTAAATCAAGATTCAGGCATGAGAAAGCTGTCCGCGAGTTGGGTGCCGCGTTTGCTTACGTTAGACCAAAAACGTGTTCGAATGAACATTTCCAACGCTCTGTTGGAGCAGTTTAGGTGCAATAAATCCGAGTTTTGGGGCCCACTAATTGCTGTAGATGAATCTTGGATACACCGTTATACGCCCGAAACAAAAATTTAGTTAAAACAGTGGACTGCAAGGGCGAGCCGGTTCAAAAAAAAAGCAGAAACTCTTTTTTCGACTGGGAAAGTGATGGCGACTGTTTTTTGGGATAGTAAAGGAGTTATCTTAATCGATTATCTTCAAAAAGGAAAAACCATTACAGGAGCATACTACACATCAATACTTGCCAAGGTGAAGGCAGAAATTGCGGAGAAACGGCCACATTTGCAGAAAAAGAAAGTCCTGTTCCACCAAGACAACGCGCCGTCTCACACCTCAGCGGTTGCCATGGCGAAAATCCATGAATTACGGTTTGAACTGCTTTATCATCCGCCTTATTCACCAGATCTAGCCCCAAGCGACTTGTTGTTGTTCCCTCATCTAAAAACTGCGCTTGGAGGACAACGATTTTCGTCAAATGAGGAGGCAATCCCCTTCGTGAACAATTATTTTGCAGAGAAAAACGCCAAGTACTATTTGGACGGGTTAGAGAGATGGAAAAATAAAAAACTTTTTGAGAAAAAATGCCTTGTATCATTGTTCGGAAACTTTTCAGACAACCCTCGTAATGTTATTTTCTGCTTAGGTGTATTATAGTTAGCGATATAGTCGTGAAATATTTATTTTCATTTGATAGCTATTAGTAAGTATAATATTTTTCTCCTTTAAAGAAAACGAGAGAGATTTTATAAAAAGCAACATGTGTGTACGTAGGAACAGTGACTCATTCCCATATACTAATAAAATAGTTGTCTTTTAAATAGAAGAGCCCCTCGTGCACAAGTGGGAATAGAGAGTATTCAATTTTCGTTTTTGGAAAAATATTCGGTTGCATGGCAACTTCGCGCTAAACGGAAAAAATATACATAGCTGCGCAAATGCAGTGGAGGCGAAAATAAGTGCTAAACCATTACCACAACATAAAACAAAAATGTTTCGTTGATCTAGACATATAGATCATGGACGATAATAAAACGCGCCTAATATCTTAATCTTGTCAGAGTCAGTAATTTTATGTTGCTAAAATACAAAAAGTATAAGTATTGTTATTCAATTGTAAGATTTCAAAGAGATTTAAAAGTTTTATTCACTATAGGGGATTGTTAACTTGTTAGTTCCATTAGGTTAGGTTAGGCTGTTTTATCTTAAGAATATTCGATATCATGAAGTTATATACTATAGAATAGGACGAAATATGCGCAATAATATTATTTTGAGTATTTTACTTTACGAGCATATTGTCTTTTTTGTAATGAACCTAAAGTGAAATTTCTAACGCATAGTCTTATTGAATTTCGTTTTTTTTTCCGATTCCTGTTTAGCCTTTTTACTAATACAATCAATCTAAGTGATTCCTTGTGTGGCTAAGGCTGTGATCCATTTCTTGGGTACCTGGCGAGGCTGTAGTGAATAGAACTCTATTTGTGTTAGGGGCTTATACCGAAACTAGTGACGTATAACACAAGGTTGTATTATCCAATTTGAATAAACTGGATAGTGTTGGGGTGGTCCCACACTTAGGAGAGGCGCTGACATCTTGGTTCTCCACCCCATTAAGAGGTGCTAGGAAAAACAGCGTACTGGCTTTTGAGATTTTTCGGGTTTCATAACATAATTTGATTGAACTAACAGTTTTCAATGACATGGAATGAGTAACACCGTCCGTCCCAATCTGACCAGTTAGGACGGGCGAGCGGACGCTAGCATACCTCAGATGTGAAGGCATCTTGTCGTAGCTGCACGGATAGGCTTACGGAGTCCTGTGACCGTAAGTCTTAGGGCTAATGTTAGCGGGATGACGTTTTTCTTTCTAGAGGAACCTACACAAATCTTTGATCGCAAGAGCGCAAATGTAGGCGACTTTAATTTGAGGTCCTGAAATTTCAGCCGGTGTGTTAGTTAACTTTAGAAGTTCCGTTACAACTTTGCAGTGTAGAGATAAGCTTTATTTTTGGAATCGGACGTGAAAGAATTCAGCATTATCGACCATAGTGAAAAGTACCACTATCCGACATGCATATGAGTGTACTATCCTGATCCTTAATTGGCACAAAGTGTATTTTTCCACCAACAACACAATAGTAGTCTGCAATAAATAAGGTTAAGATAATCGAAATCATACGTAATTCATAAAGCTAAGTGGTTATAAATACAAATTCGATTAAATACAATACATAATGCAATATGGTATATAACTAAAAGTTTCCAAAGATTCATTACGAACAATGTCTAAAACATCCTGACAATTTTAGCGAAAAATATTTTGACTCTGTTGTCGAAAGTACAGTCGAACAACACACTCTGTAATACAGGTTTCAGAGTTGGCGGTCTCCAGATCAATCAATCGTCAATCAAATAAATTATATTTCTCTAATATTCCGGACATTCTTCCGTGCCGTGAGTACTTATCCATGTAACAACAGGACTCAAACCACTTGCTGATTATACGTACGAATTCGAGTATTGGACATGCTAACAATAGCAATAGCAAATACTCTGAAAAAACTTTGCTGAGATAATCTTTTGTCAGTAATAGCAGTTCCGATATTCTCAGCATCTTATACTCGATATAAATGTCTTGAAATTTCTTAGCTGCAGAGATATTTCTCAAAATTTAAACCAAAAGCAAAGTCGTGCAAAGAAACAAGAAATTGTTAATCGTTTGTCAAAAACCGGAAAAGTTCTATCTTATTCTCCATTTCATATCCTCATCCATATTTATAATGGCATTCAAGCTCTTTAGACAAAACTAGTCTGATTGCTGTGAACTTTGCTGATGTAGATGGTATAAATACCATATAACTCCTCTTCTTTGAAGAAGTTTTTTTATTCACTGTGAATATGGTGAATGTTTTTCTAGATATTCTAAAGACATTTGACAGAGTTTGGTATCAAGCTCTTTTCTCCAAAATGCGTACATTTAGATTCGATAAATCTATTATTGAATGGATTAGAAATTACCTTTCGGAACTTTCAATTCAAGTAGTCCCGAACGGTTTCAAGTATGATAACCGTAAAGCAAATGAAGATTGTGTCCACCACATTTTTTTTACTTTTCTTTAGTATTCCCTGTTTGCTACGCCTCATCCGGTATACTGCTACGACGGACTACAGTACCCGTTTCAATTTATATTCATTTCTGAACTCACACCCTTACGATAAGCTTAAGCACATCTTATTGGGAATACTCAACTGAGTGGAATTTAGTGCTTCCCAAATTGAATGCAGTCTTTTTCCGTTCAAGTGAAATCTGAATCAACGAATGCCACTTGTATCGTTGGAACAAACAAATGTCCAATTCTCGGTATATGTATAGTATATACATATTTCAATGACAAACTGCGTTGGAGTGACTATATATTCGACCTCATTACAAAGTATCCAGATTTCTCCAGTGAAGTAAGAAATATTTTACCCTATCTGATCTGGGCTTAAAATAAAAGAATTTTATTCTTTCAAATGCTCTTTAAATCTCACTGCATTTGCAAGATAAGAAACTAAATATTAGGTGACGCTGATAGGAATCCTCATCAGGTTACTCTTAAACTAACTTTCAGACGTATCTACTCTAAAATACTTCAACTTTTGCCTAAGAAGTACAACTCCATTATGGAATGCTCTGTCAAGCTTTTTATTTTCATTATGAAAGGATGAAACAGTTTGCACTGAATTTTCCTTCACAAAATAATATCGAAAAATAATAAATGAATAATTATAAAAAAAAAAATCTAAAATTGCAAATTGCTTGTGAATGTGTTGATATTGGCATGAGAAATGCCCTTTTTTTATAATAAGCGCACGCTCAAGAGGTTTTTGTTCGTACACAGCGCGGGCGAAGGAAATTTAGGGAGAGAGAAGGTCAGGTACCGATGTACATTGTTTTTAAATGTATGTTAGTTATAACGACCAGGAAACATAGAGATCGGCAGGGCATTCTATAAGCGTGCTGTACGGCTTAGGAATGAATCACGATATTTTAGAGTATGTCAGAAAATGGGCTTGAAGGTATACTTACTGGCGATTTTAATGGAGCACTATTGGTGGAAAGCGATAAAACAAAGTAAGACAGGAGGAATTACATCGGTGTTCGAGGGTGTCAATTGATTGACTGATATTAGTATCACCAATAAATTTTATCCAGCAGGTGCAGAGATGTTTCAGAAGCACCTGACCAGATGTTGGCATTGTACTCCAATTTTGGGAGGATGAATGCCGTATATATTGTGGCCAGATAAGGGGGGTAAAATATTTCTTACATCGCTTGAGGAAACCTAGACATTTCGCAGTATTTTTGACGACATCGAATATGTGGTCATTCCAACGTAAGCTGTCACTGACACACATACCGATAATGGAAAGTTTATCGGTTTCAACGATGCAAGTGCCATTCATGGATAATGGCTGGGTATTTGAATTTCGCTTTAATGACAGCAGACAGCATTGACTTTTGGAAGTATTAGATTCCACTTGGTAGATAGTTCCCCAATTGGTTATGCTGTTAATATCGGAATTTAATGAGCTTAACATACGCTGTCGTTCCCATTCTACAGTCGAAGGGCAGGGGCGTGAGTCCGAGAACGAATATAAAAAGCAGAGGGTACTGTCATCAGCAAAGGAATATATTAGGTTATAAGTGGCGGACAAGGGATCATCGATAAAAATTAAGAAGAGTGTCGGAGAGGGAACGGAGCCCTGAAGCACACCAGCATTTATTTTGTGAATATCAGACTTGAAAACATCCAAGACAAGTTGAATGGAAGGTTCCGAAAGGTAATTTCTAATCCATTGAAGAAGAGAGTCAGCGATCCCAAAGCACGCATTTTCGACAAAAGAGCCTGATACCAAACTCTGTCAAATATCAAGTGCAACTACATATTTTGCTTTCGCCAGATTGATGTACGCTTTGGTTCCACTTTTCGGTGAGACATGCCACCAAATCATCAGTGGACCCGTTGCAATGAAAACCATATTGCCGGTCATTGAGAAGTTTTCGTGGTTCGAGATATTTCATGAGCTGACGGTTTATCAGCGTTTCCATGACCTTGGAAGGGACGCAAGTACGCAAGTAGGAGGAGAGAGAAGAAGATTCGCGTTTTTTAGGGACGGACTGGACAAATGCTGTTTTCCATTTTCGCGGAAAGAGTCCTTAAGGGTAAGAGTGCTGATAAGGCTTACGCAGTGGTTTTGCCAGCGTGGAATATCACCTCTTCAGAACAGAGGGAGATATACCATCTGGACCTGCGGACTTATGTATGTTGAGATCTTTAAGTACTCTTGCTACTACACGAGTGCGAAAGTGGATTCGTCCCATTGAAGATTCGATGCACTCAAGTGTAGGCGGGGACAAAGCACAATCTGGGAGTTTACAGAGTTATGGTATAAGTCTACCTTACTACTGATATAATTATAATATTTTAAACAAGCAAAAGAACAACTCAAACAAAAATCTTGAAGGAAAAGCTACATACGAGTAAAACCTTCATTAAAAAGAAAAAAAAAAGAAAAAAATACAAAACAAAAAATTTGATATTCAGTAACGATAAGAAGGATGGGTGATGGAGTAAATTTATCAGACCAAACTTTTAGTTTTACAATAATGAATGGAGTAAATCAATAATGAGAATATAGATGGATAACAAAATAATCAATAAATAAATTAACAGAAAATAATAAATAAATAAATAAATCTAAATAAATAAATAAATAAATATAAATAAATAAATAAATAAATAATTAAGTAATTAGTAATTAAACAGGTAAACGGAAAAAATAAATAAATAAATAAAATAAATATATACATATATATGAGAAATAAGTAAATATATAAACAAATAAACAATCGAAAACCAAAATGAATAAATATATATCAAAAAAATAAATAAATAAATTAGTAAAATTAATATCACTGAATCAGTCTTATTTTAAATAATAACGAAATAAACTATAAAGCTAGGTCTGAGATTATAGCGTTATCAGACTGCAAATAATATTTTAAACAAGCGTTCTCAAACTTAACCTAATTTTCTAATCGATTTCAACAAATCAACATTTCACTCACTAGCCTGATAACAATTTCACACAAAGATCTCGGATTATCCCCTTATAAATTCCAATTGGTTAAGCAATTGAAGATGAATGACTATCCGACGAGGCGCATTTTCATATTGGACAAAACAAAATTGCCACTTCGAATCGGAAAAGCTTCACATGATTGTCGAGAAGCCAAGGCATCTGCCGAGAGTGACATCCTCTTCTTCTTCGACATCATCGGTACTTCTGTCGCCACTACCACTTTCCGGAGGTAAATGCGGTGTGCTTGCGATCATATGACTAAGTGCCTCTTGCGAAAACGGCTTAGTCTTCTTGTGCTGCCATACTCTATCGCTGCTAAGGTATGAATCTAAACTCAATAGAAGGCTGAATATTACGTTGTCGCAATCACCTTGAGAAAATTTCCGACCAAAGTTTAATCTATGATATATTGCCGGAAGTGCTTGATAACTAACCAATGTACATAGTTGGTGACATAGGATGCCAACCATACAGATCTACATAAATTTTAGCGGTATCATAAGTAAAAGCTTCAAATTTCCCAGCATCAAAACTTTTTCTGATCGAAATCACATCCCCGATAGTTTTAGAATATTTTATTAAATCTAGATTGTTGCCATCATTTGTACCACCGAATCCTGCTTCGGGAATATCTACCCATTTCTTCTTTGAAAGAGGTTTAAATTTTCTCCTTTGTTTCTTCAACACGTTGTTTTTCTTCAGCAAATCGGCCTTTGCAATTTTTTAAAGCATTTTATAAACCAAATGAAGAAGTGATTCGAAATAGCGAATCCTCGTGTGGACAATCGAGAGTCCAAACTTCAGCGATTTGCTTTATTTTAATATATTTATTAAAATCTTTAGAAGTCTGTCCACAAATATACAACCTCATGGTAGAGACCGTATCAGTGGCAGTATTGCAGTTTTTTCCATCCATTGTAGGCATCATGGTATACTTTATTTATCCAGTTCCAATAGAATTGAATACCTCTGTTTCTCTGAGGTGCGTAATTTGTGTTTCAACATATGTTATTTAATCTTTAGTTACGTCCTTAGATTCGTTAATAAGGCGCATGCTTATCGGCCTGCAGAATCTAGGGGAACAAGTGACTGGGTTTTGCAATAAATCGATAATAACAACTAGTCTCCGAGGAACAACTGGTCTTTGGACAATATAAGCATCACCGTCGGAGCTGTTTTTAAATTTTTGCTTGTATCTGCTGGGGCCCCATTTCGATATGAAACCGTATTTTTCTTCTCTTGCTCTGAATATGTATAGTATATCTCTACAGCCTCTGAAACATTTTCATGTAAAGGGTGTTTTTTTATGGTTCACTTTTTAAACTGTCAACACTGTTTCCACAGACTACCAATTTGACAGTTGAAAGTTGATTTGTACTTGGTACATCTGGCCATTTTACGATGAATAGATTAACGCCAGAACAACGCGTGCAAATTGTGCAAACTTATTTTGGAAACCATAGTTCGGTTCGCCAAACTTATCGTGCGCTACGTCCATTTTACGGCCGACATAATCGTCCATCTGAGCAAGTTATTCGGAACACGATGAATCGTTTTCGCACCACGTACACTCTAGTGGATAATATGCATCCCCAAAGATGACAAAAAAAGCCGTTTGGAGCGCAGTGTTGAGGAAAATCCGAATGAGTCGATTCGCCATCGTTCACAGCAATTGGAGTTATGCCCATCCACTTTGTGGAAGATTTTATGAAAAGATCTTGGCTTAAAAGCTTATAAGATCCAAGTTGTGCAAGAGTTGAAACCGCGTGACCATTATACGCGTCTTAGGTTCGGTGAATGAGCCAAAAACATAATTTAGCTTGATCCTCATTTTCAATGCAAAATTTTGTTCTCCGATGAGGCCCATTTTTGGTTAAATAGATATGTAAACAAAGAAAATTGACGAATTTAGAGTGGAAAAAACCCAGAAGCCTCCTTTGTCAAGACGCCCATACAACCATTAAAACTCACTGTTTGGTGTGCCTAATGGGCCGGTGGGATCATCGGCCCATGTTTCTTTAAGAATGTTACCGTTAATGGAGAACGCAATAGAAACTTCTTCGTTCCTCAGTTGAATGGCATTGACGTGAGAGGGCTTTGGTTTCGATAAGATGGCCCAACATTCCCCACTGCTCACGAGACTATCAATTGGTCATTGCGGGAAACATTTACTGAGCGCATAATTTCGCGTAATAGACCTGTGAACAGGCCATCACGATCCTGTGATCTCACACCTTTAGATTAAGTCCTTTAGGGTTAAGTGAAGTTACTAGTCTCTGCCGATAAACTAGAGACGTTGGGTGATTTGGAAGTCAACATTCGCCGTGTTATTGCTGATATACGGCCCCAGTTGTTCGGTAAAATTCTCGAAAATTGGACTTCAGGATTGTGTTTCATTCGAGCTAGCCATGGAGTGGATATGCCCGATTTTATATTTAAGCACTAATGGCATAAAGTTATCTATTAACTAAAGCTTACATCATAGACATTAAAATTAGCCCCAAGTGTTGTATTTCATATTGAATTTGTATACCTCTAAAAAAAATAACCTTTATATAGACGTATTCCAGTGTGATCAAGTATTGCTTGAAGTTGTATTTCGGCACAAGTTTCAGTAAATTGGATCGATTCCTTATCAGGACAACATTCATTGTTGGCTTTTTTTATTGAGTAGCAGGGGTAGATACCCTTGATGGCTCTTTGTATCACTTTGAATCAACTCTTACTGCAGTCACTAAGCTTTTTGAACAATTCGGATGGTCGTCCTGCTTTTATCCAGCATCTACAAAGTAGTGAGGTATTTTAGTTATTGATTTGAGCTGCTGTTTATTATCCATTTCTTCTTCAAATCGCTCTTAAATAACTTCAAAGCACTATTTATACTATTTATAGAACTCTCTACGTATTTCCGTATTCCGGCACTGGACAAAACCTCACAGCGCACCTGCCCACTAAGATGTCAAATCTAAGACATCGTGGTTTTTTCTTTCGACCTTCGACACATCTGCTCACAATTTCTAATTTGTCTATGTACATATATACTCGTAATGAACGAACTACTGGGATTTATATCCATTAAGCATATGAGATTTTCTTTTCCCTGAGAAAGCACAACCTAGCAAAAAACCAAATAGTGGCGAAGAGGAGGAGCAAACATTTAATAAATTAATTAACAGGAAATCAGGATCGATGCTGTTCAATCAAAGGCACTCCTATCTGCGATCGAAACTGCAATCCATGGCAAAACTTTTAGTCAAGAACAGCTAGAAATAATCCGAATAGAAAATTTCAACGAGGATAGCGAAATTTGGAAAGTTTACACTAAAAGATTGCACAATATTTTTAGTTTGAAGAAATGTGCTTAACAGTAAAATGGATTGGTTAATTGATACAATTGATGCAAGTTCCGTCAATTTAACAAGCCCAGAAGATCCTCAGTCCAAAACGTATGATGAGCTTGTCAAACTGGTAAAGGTTGATTTTCATCCAGCACCCAGTATAATCGCGGAACAAAATCGGTTCACAAAACGCATTCAACACGAAGCATAAACCATAATCCAAGAGAATAAGGTTCATGAACTTACATAGATTGAAAACTTTCCACATTTTGACCACTCCAAAAACCGCTTTCCATTATTGCCTTTACCGTGTGTAGTAGGGTTAGCCATCTATGTAAGTTCATCTATGGTTTCACCCAAATCGGTGTGGAGATAAGGAGCGTCATGGAAACAAATGTAGTCACATTCAAATAATTTGTTCAAAATGTACAAAAATTGGACACAAACAAAGTAGAAGCAAAACAACCTGTCAAAACTAATGCAACCAATAGATTTGAAAACAGAAAATCAAGATCTTTTTTATATACGAGTAAATCATCTGAGTGAACGGGTTTTCCGACAATAGAAACCAAACAAACCAACAAAACTTATGTTGCAGCTCATGTTACACGGAGTAAATAAAAAATCGGAGCTTGACACAGGTGCAGTGGTGTCATCAATATCTCATGCGGAATTCGTACGTGAGTGGCCCGAATTTTCTATCCCCTTTCAGACCTACACAGGTGAAATTATTAATTCACTGGAGTATGCGAAAATGCAGGTGGAGTACGGGGTAGAAATATTTACGTTATGGCCGGGAAGGTGGACACAATTTTTGGGATAGAGTGGCTAACACTTTTCCACGTTAAATTGCTAGAACTACGCCAGTTGAATGAAGAACCTATTTACATTACCACTCGTAGAGTCCCGTATGATTTGCAAGAAAAAATGGAGCAAGAGATCGACCGCCTTGAGAAGTCAAGAATATTTACAAAGATGCTGTTCAGGGAATGGGGCACACCGGTGCTGCCAATTCTGAAAAAGGGCGTGCCAATCAGATTATGTGCAAACTTCAATGGAAGGGGGAATAATTTTCACAATGTTAGACATAAGAGAAGCTTATCTACACATGCAAATGGATAAACGAAGTGCGCAGTTGCAGGCAATCCCAGCTAGGCAGGGGGACCACCAGGTAAATGATGTATGGTACCAAAGTCGCGCCGGATATTCGGCAAAGATACATCCAGCGTGTGAGAGGGACTACAGATTTTTTTGCTCATGGAAACGATTTTTCCAATAGTGTTATGGACGTAAGTTTAGCTTAAATCACGGATCATAAACGTTTGGTTGCTATTTTAATCTTAGACGTAAACCTGCCGAGTATTGTGGCAGCTCGCATGTTGTAATATTCTCAATTTCTTAAAGGTTTTAACTATGACATCGTTTTCCGCCCGACAGAGGCACATGCTAATGCAGATGCGCTTACGCGGCTGCCGTTACTGTCGAGAGGTCTTGATGCAATCGATAGCTTAACATACTACCAAATGAGGCAATTTGACAGAGTTTCTGTCACGCAAAAGCAAATTACGAAGGAGACGAACAAAGACCAAGTGCTAAAGGAGGCATATTTTTCTCTATTGACGGGTAAAAAGCTTCTGCAGCCGGATATCGAAAGTAGAAATGATACCTAAAAGTTTAAGGAAGCTTATACGAACCAAATTGTGTATTTGGCTCAAATAAGCTTAGTAAACATTAAGACACTTGCTAAGGGTTACGTTTGGTGGCAGCGCATAGTTTCAGACATAGAAAATATGGTTCGCGAATATTTGGCATGCAGTCACCGAGGGCTGTTCAACATCCCTGGGAGTACCCAACTTATGCATGGCAGATAATGAAGATACATTTAGTGTTAACTAATTGGATTTAATTTATTTTCAGATTTTGCGTTAACTTCTTATACATATTTATGTTCTAATATTTAAAAGCTTCATTATTGGGTATTTCTGGTAAGATGTATGGAAATAAATGCGGGGAGCATGAGCGAAAAATGTATCCGCGGATAATAAACAGCTGAATCTTGTTTGTATTAAGACATTCGTTCTTTGAGAACTAGGAAAATTAAGTCTGCAGTTCAAATAGTGAGGTTTAAGCGTTTGCATGTGTCTATGACAAACAAAAAAATATCGACATTATTTCTGAGAACTTTCTTAATGTAATTACGTTCCACATTTAATTTAGCGCTAATCGGATGAAGAAAGAAATCAGCACTTTACTCGAACCACTGTTTGCTTTTGCCATCATCACTAATTAATGCATTAACATACATTTTGTTAAATTTCTATTTATTTTCAATTGTTAGTTCTCATCGAGATCGGGAGCAAACTTATTCAACGACAATCATTGGTATTAAACATCAAAATCTGAAAATTCGAGTGCTGCCCAGAAGTTTAAATATCTCAAGGGCTTCTTAAGAGATGATGATGAATCGGTAAACTAACTCTCTCTTCGCAGCCTTGCTTAGTATCGTCGGTGTTTGTACTTTTTGTGTTTGTTAGGTTGTAATGACTGGGGAATTCAGAGTAGACATTGCCAATATACGCGGGCTAAAAAGTAATCACTTTTCTGCGTACGTCCACGTCTGCAAATACAGACCAGCTGTTTTGGCACTTAGTGAAACACAGGTAGATCCCCGTCCACATCTCTCAGATCACTCTGATCTGAAGCTACCTGGCTACGAACTAGTGCCATTATTCTTCTCTCTCCGCGGTCTCGCCATTTACGTGCGTAGTGATGTAGCTTACCAAACTCCACCACAATGTAGTCCCTGTTCCAATCCGGAATTCAATTTCATGGGGTTAAAATTCCATCTCCGTAAGCAAATTATCCACTACTGCTTTATTTACAGAAGCCCCAAACTGGACAGCAATCTGACCTTTCACGAGTTTGATGCGCTGTCTGACTCCATTCAAAGAATTGTATCCCTGTATCCTCATACTGAAATCGTGATTACGGGCGATTTCAATATACACAATTCTGGTAGGCTTCGACATTCTGGACAGACAACACCCGAAGGACGGTGTGTTGAGATCTTCGCTGCGGAAAATAACTTAACCCAGCTTCTAAATGAGCCCACACGAATACCAGACGTTGATAGTCATACCGCCAATACCCTGGACTGGTTTTTAACTTCTCACCCTGATAAGTACTGCGTTGACGTGTTCTCCCCTCTAGACTCATCGGACCATTGTGACATATCAGCTAAATTCTCGTACACAAACCAGAACCGTATGGCAATACGAGAAAGCCAACTGGTGCGGCCTTAACAGCTTCTTTAGGAATTTTAACTGGTCGTTATGTTTCCTCGATAACGACGTAGATGCCGCTGCTGACATGATCACAGAAACTATTCTCTTTGGAATGAGATGCTTTATCCCTCATCGGATGAAGAGTATCAAACCAAAAGAAAAGGCATGGTACGACTCGAGCTGTAAAGAGGCTGTCAGGGCTAGAGAACCGTTTTTTCGGTCCTACAAGACCAACCCGACAGAGGAAAACCGAAAAAAGTTCAAACGGGCCAGAAATGACTGCAACGTCTTTCTCAAGCGTGTGGAATTTCTATACGACCAAAAACTGAGGCACAAAATACTGCAATGTCCCAAAGGCAGTAACAATTTTTGGTCATTCGTCAAAAACACAGAAATTCTGCCTCATCCTCCATCCCAACGCTCATTTACAATGACATTCCAGCTGTCAGCTCTTTGGACAAGGCCAATCTGCTTGCTGCACACTATATCTCAACTATCCCAGATTATGCTTTGTCCCCGCCTACACTTGAGTGCGTCGAATCTACAATGGGACGAATCTACTTTCGCACTCGTGTAGTAGTAGGAGTACTTAAAGATCTCAACATACGTAAATCCGCTGGTCCAGATGGTATATCTCCCGTTCTTCTGAAGAGGTGTTCTTCAACGCTGGCAAAACCACTGCGTAAGCTTTTTCATCAGTCCTACCCTTTCGGACTCTTTCCGAGCAGATGGAAAACAGCATTTGTCCAGCCCGTCCCTAAAAAACGCGAATCTTCTTCTCTATCCTCCTATAGACCCATTGCACTTACGTCCCTTCTTTCCAAGGTCATGGAAACGCTAATAAACCGTCAGCTCATGAAATATCTCGAACCACGAAAACTTCTCAATGACCGGCAATATGGTTTTCATTGCAACGGGTCCACTGGTGATTTGATGGCATGTCTCACCGAAAAGTGGAACCAAAGCGTACATCAATCTGGCGAAAGCAAGATATTTCTAAGGCATTTGACAGAGTTTGGCATCAGGCTCTTTTGTCGAAAATGCGTGCTTTTGGGATCGATGACTCCCGTCTTCAATGGATTAGAAATTACCTTTCGGAACGTTCAGTACAAGTTGTCTTGGACGGTTTCAAGTCTGATATTCACAAAATAAATGCTGGTGTGCCCCAGGGCTCCGTTCTGTCTCCGACACTCTTTTTAATTTTCATTAATGATCTCTTGTCTGCCACTTCTAATCCAATATATTCCTTTGCTGATGACAGCACTCTCTGCTTCTCATATTCGTTCCCGGACTCACGCCCCTGCTCGTCGACTGTAGAACGGGAACGGTAGCGTATGTTAAGCTCATTAAATTCCGATATTAACAGCATAACCAACTGGGGAACTATCAACCGAGTAGAATTTAATGCTTCTAAAACTCAATGCTGTTTACTGTCATTAAAGCGAAATTCAAATACCCAGCCATTATCCATGAATGGCACTTGCATCGTCGAAACCGATAAACTTGCCCATCTCGGTATGCGTATCAGTAACAACTTACGTTGGAATGACCACATATTCGATGTCGCCAAAAATGCTGCGAAATGTCTAGGTTTCCTCAAGCGATGTAAGAAATATTTTACCCCCTCTGATCTGGCCTCAATATATAAGGCATTTATCCGCCCAAAACTGGAGTACAATGCCCACATCTGGTCAGGTGCTCCTAAAACATCTCTGCACCTGCTAGATAGGATTCAAAACCGTGCGATAAAACTCATTGGTGATACTAATATCAGCCAATCAATTGACACCCTCGAACACCGACGAAATGTCTCCTGTCTCACCTTGTTTTATCGCTATTTCCACCACCAGTGCTCCATTCAAATCGCCAGTAGCATTCCGCCCATTCAAACTTTCAGCCGTAACACCTGTCTCGCTATGAATGCTCATCAGTATACCCTCAAGCCCATTTTCGGTCGTACTCTAAAATATCGTGATTCTTTCCTAAGCCGTACAACTCGCTTATGGAATGCCCTGCCGATCTCTGTGTTTCCTGCTCGTTATAACTTACAAACATTTAAAAACAATGTACATCGGTACCTGTCTTTTCTTAATCCCTAAATTTCTTTCGCCCGCGCTATGTACGAACATTTTAAGGGTACAAAACCCCTTGAGCGCGCGCTAATTATAAAAAAAAAAAATCTGGCAGAGGTGATTCGTCAACTTACCGTAATTGAAGAAAAATATGAAGAGGCACATACCTAACTAAAAGAGAGATACGATATGCCATCACTTATTACGACTTCCTTGCAAATTTCCAGATGTGATAGTAACTGAAGCTGACGAGGTTTTGAGAGGTCTTCGGGCACAAAGACCAGAGGCAGAAAAGAGAGATACATGGGTAATTCATCTTCTTCTGAGAGGAAGGAACTATTGAAAACTTCCTGAAAATTATAATCAATCGATGTGATGCTCGTGAAAGAGTTCCGACGCATGGCGAAAGGCAAGCTGAGATTAGGTCAATTACAAATATTAATACAGTACGAGCGTATGCGGTTTCTACGAAGAACACCTGTTTCGTTTACGATAAAGTACATCATTTATCTTACTCTTCTACCCATAAGTATTCCCAATCGTAGAAATTTTGTAAAGGAGAAGGGGCTGTACTTGAATTGATAAAAGGCTGATCAGGCTTCAAAACCTGTCAGTCTCGGTATCTCTATCGGTACAAAGGAAAGCATCATACTTCATATTGGTTAAGATCTTCTAACTGGATCAAATGCATCTGTGTCTACACAGAATCGTACAAAATTGCAACTTGAGGAAACAACAGGTAATCTCTCTTCATATCTTACCTGTACGAATTTAACAGCTGCCATGTTAAACGGTGGTGAAAGGTTCACTACACTTCCGACGGCAAGGGTCTTCATCAAAGACATTGTCGGCAACTTTCAAAATGGATTTAAAAAAAACGATTACTATTTGCCTGGTTATAATTTTTATGCGAATACGAATGAAAATTATGCGGCAGGTGGCGTAGGTTGCTTTATTAAAAACGAGTACAAAGTTAATAAAGTGAAAAGTGTCGATCTCCTTAGCGCTGATGTTCTTAAAATCTCTATTGACGTTAACTATGTTGACTATGTTTTATTATGTTTTTAGAGACTACACATGCATAATATCATGGCGTTTTCGGAAGAATTTTCATGTTTACTAGAAAACTTAAAATCGGGGAATCTAATTATATCAGGTGATTACTTGGCTCTTCTGGCATCGAATGGTCCAGCATGTTTTATTAATGAGCCTACTATGATGGTTTCGGGAGAGTGCTTAGATCATTTTTATGGGAGATTGCCCAATTGTTCCGTGACCTCCTGCGAGAGACGCGTTTTTGATTTCAATATCACCGATCACTCCATGGTAGGTCTGTTAGTAACCATTGGTGTTAATAAAAAAAATAATGCTGTTGTGAATGTTACTAACCAGATGACAAAAATTGATTATGTAAAACTAAAAATGAACCTTTTTTATGAGTCTTGAGATGATGTTCATGGAGAGAACGATGCATCTCTTTCTCGTTCTCTGTTTATTGATTCTTTATGTAAACATATTTCTATGTGCACCCCTAATGTGCTTTTGAAAACAATTTCAAAAAGGCTTAAGCCTTGGATTACAAGTTCTCTTCTTAAAAAGGTTAAGCAAAAAAACAAATTGAGATTAAAATTATCAAAAAATCCTAACAACCAAAGGTTAAAAATTAAGGTTAAAAAGATATGTTCTCAACTTGAAAAAGAAACACCTAATTGCCGCGATAATTATTATGAAAGTCGATTTATTCGTGCTAAAGGCAATTTAAAGAACGAATGGCTAGTGATTAATAACATTTTGAAGTAGTCTTCTTCTAGGAAAAAACTTGTAGTTATTCGTGTAAACGATTGTCTAGTTACCGATAAACTTGAAATTGCCAATATTTTTAATAGTTACAATTTACCTCCAGCATTAACTCCATTGGATTGCAGTTGTTCGTTTTTTGGTAATATTGGTGAATCGGTACTAAGAAATAGTTTTGCCTTTAAACCTATTTCTGCTTCAGAAGTACTTAAGGCTATTGGTTCCCCAAAAAATTCAAATTCTAGCGGTTAAGATGGTATCTCAAACAATATTTTGAAAAATATCGGATGTTTTTTAGTTGATGTGCTAGTAATTATCTTTAACCCTAGCATTTTCCTGAAGCTCCGAAATGTGCTGAAGTGGTTCCACTAAATAAGAAGGCTCAGAAGAGGATCTGTGCAACAATAGACGAATTTTTTGCAAGGTATTTGAAAAAGTTATAAAGAAGAGATTATTGGATTTCCTGAAAGTTACCAAATTTTTCAGTTCGCTACAGTTTGGTTTTCAACAAGGTAAATCTACTGAAGATACCCTTCTACGCTTTGCTCTAACGTTTTTTCATGTATTGATGGTAAAAAGTTCACTGCTGGGTTATTTGTGGATATAAGGAAAGCTTTCGACATGGTTGATCACAAAATTTTATTAAGGAAACTTGAACAGGCTGGATTTCGTGTCTTTATTTTAAATTGGTTTAAATCCTATCTTACAAATAAAACTCAAAGAGTAAAATTTGAGGAAGGAGTGATATTCAATTTTTGAATTTAGGAGTACTCTAGGGTTCTGTTTTGGGACCTATTTTTTTTCTTGTTTACATTAATTCACTTTTTGAACAGAATCTTAAAGGATCACTTACTGTCTTCGCGGATGACATAGGATATGTAGACGGCGAGGAAAGTGTTTTGAACTTGGCTGCTGCGATAAACTGGGACCTTATGTTGAGCTATATTTTCATTGATCTTATTGTCAACGATTTCAAATGTTAGGTTGCACTTGTTACCCTTCCTTGCAGTGAAAATTGTTTTCTTATTGAGAATGTAGAAGAGTTTAAATACTTAGGGCTCATTATTCACTCCAAGCTGAGTTTTGCCAACCACACCCAAACCTTGAAGAAATATTTTCGCTGCACTCTCAGACATTTTTACTACCTAAAAAGTGTTTGCTCGAAAAAACTATTGAAAATTATTTATTTTGGTATTTTCCAGTCTAAGCTTCAATATGGGATTGCGTGCTGGGGTGGTGCTAATTTAAACAAGGTTCAGCCTCTCTTAATTCTACAACAAAATGTTATAAGAATAATATGAAGAAAACATCGTCTTTATCACAGTTTTCCTTTATTTCGTGACACGAGTATTCTTCCAGTCCGCCATTTGTTTTGGTTTAAAGTTTTAAAAATGTTCTTTTCCAGATCGGGAAATCTTGATTTCAGATTAATATTCAACAATAACCTTAGAAGAAGCTTTCCGAATGTTGTGACTGTGCCTATTTCGCGTAAACTAGCTTTTCGTGATTTCTATACAGTTTCATCGTGCCGCTTATTAAAAGCTTCCTCAACCAATTAGAGCATTAACGTCTTCTGGAAGGTTCGAGAAATGTGTTAAGCTTTGGCTTTTAGAGCTTGAATATACAAGTTTTGGAATCCATTTTTTCTAACTTTCTGGTGTAAACTTTATAATTTTCTTTTGAACTTTTTTTTTTCTTTCCATAGTCCTACTTATGTATGTATATTTATACTATATCATTGAATATTTCAACAATTTTATTTTTCTCTTTTTTTTTTTTGTTTATTTAATTTTTCGAAAATGTTATTTTTTTTTTATTTTCCGTTCACCCCACCCATTACCCATTATCTTTATAAGTATTTAATTCAAATCTATTTGAAGTGTCATTTAACACTGTTTAATACCATATGGTACAAAAAACATATAATGTAACTATTTTTCTTACTTAGTTCAAAAGTATGTGAAATAATTATATTTATATTTTATGAATTGAAATAAATAAATAAATAAAATCAAATCAATTAATTCAAACTTGCTATGTTCTATTATATTCTGGCGGTCAGAATTCTTTAATATCCGAATCCTGAACTCAAAGGCTTGGCTTACCTAGAAATAATAACCTATTAAAAGGTTCAACTTTACTTCAGAATTTATTGACTGTTATTACTAGATACAGGCGTATTAAATACAGTTTCTCAGCAGACATTAAACAAATGTTCCAAATGATTTAAATACAACCTTGTGATCGAGATTATCAACGCATTCTATGATGGGATAGTAAGAATGAAGAAATCAAAAATTATCGGCTTACCACCGTCACATATGACACAACACCGGCCTTTTACCTATAAATTTGGACACTTTTGCAACTCAGCGATGATGAGAAACAACGATTTCCTCTGGCTTCTGTTGCAGTCAAGGAAAACTTATACGTGGATGATTGCATGGTAGGTTCCAACACAATAGAAGAGGTTCAAGAGCTGGTATCACAGTTAAACAATTTGCTTATGGCTGTCGGATTCCAATTGCGAAAATGGCCAACAAATGATAATAGAATCCGACAGGATATACCAGATTTTCACAAAGTCGAATCAATGGTGAAAATTTCTTCGGATATGCATGTCTGCCTGCTTGGTGTCTGGAACCCGAAAACTGATTGCTTTTCCTATAAAATTAATACACAAGAATATAACCTGAGCAAAAAACCTAATCTGCTTTCTGTGGTGAGAATTTAAAAGAAAAAGGAATTGCCGGGTAGTGAACATTCAAATTTGCATATGAGGAGTTGAGTTGTAATTGAGATCTTGTAGAGGCAAGTTGTGTCTGAGTTTTTGTAGTGTGAAAATAAAGACAGTAAAATAAATACAGTGAAAATTAAAAATAACTGGCAGTGTGATTTGTTTTTATAATTTAGATTTCTTACATTTCAGAAATTTCGAAGGGAGGAAAGAAAGAGAAATGCCGATGTACGTTGGTTTTAAATGTTTGCAAGCTATAATGACTAGGAAATAGGGAGCTCGGCAGGGCATTCCATAAGCGAGTTGTACGGCTTAGGAAAGAATCACGTTATTTTAGAGTACGACCGAAAATGGGCTTGAGGGTATACTGATGAGCATTCATAGCGAGACGGGTGTTACGTTTGAAAGTTTGAATGGGCGGAATGCTACTGGCGATTTCGATGGAGCACTGGTGGTGGAAATAGCGATAAAACAAGGTGAGACAGGAGACATTTCGTCGGTGTTCGAGGGTGTCAATTGATTGACTGATATTAGTATTACCAATGAGTTTTATCGCACGGTTTTGAATCCTATCTAGCAGGTGCATAGATGTTTTAGGAGCACCTGACCAGATGTGAGCATTGTACTCCAATTTAGGGCGGATGAATGCCTTATATATTGCGGCCAAATCAGAGGGGGTAAAATATTTCTTACATTGCTTGAGGAAACCTAGACATTTCGCAGCATTTTTGGCGACATCGAATATATGGTCATTTCAACGTAAGTTATCACTGACACGCATACCGGGAATGGAAAGTTTATCGGTTTCGACGATGCAAGTGCCATTCATGGATAATGGCTGGGTATTTGAATTTCGCTTTAATGACAGCAAACAGCATTGAGTTTTGGAAGCATTAAATTCCACTCGGTTGATAGTTCCCAATTGGTTATGCTGTTAATATGAATTTAATGAGCTTAAAATACGCTGCCGTTCCCGTTCTACAGCCGAAGAGCAGGGACGTGAGTCCGGGAACGAATACGCAGAGAGTGCTGTCATCAGCAGAGGAATATATTGGATTAGAAGTGGCAGACAAGAGATCATTAATGAAAATTAAAAAGAGTGTCGAAGACAGAACGGAGCCCTGGGGCACACCAGCATTTATTTTGTGAATATCAGACTTGAAACCGTCCAAGACAACTTGAATTGAACGTTCCGAAAGGTAATTTCTAATCCATAGAAGAAGAGAGTCATCGATCCCAAAAGCACGCATTTTCGATAAAAGAGCCTGATGCCCAACTCTGTCAAATGCCTTAGAAATATTAAGTGCAACTATCTTGCTTTCGCCAGATTGATGTACGCTTTGGTTCCACTTTTCGGTGAGACATGCCATCAAATCACCAGTGGACCTGTTGCTACGAAAACCATATTGCTGGTCATTGAGAAGTTTTCATGTTTCGAGATATTTCACGAGCTGACGGTTTATCGGCGTTTCCATGACATTGGTGAGAAGGGACGTAAGTGCAATGGGTCTATAGGAGGATAGAGAAGAAGATTCGCCTTTTTTAGGGACGGGCTGGACAAATGCTGTTTTCCATCTGCTCGGAAAGGGTCCTTAAGGGTAAGAGTGCTGATAAGGCTTACGCAGTGGTTTTGCCAGCGTGGAATATCACCTCTTCAGAACAGAAGGAGATATACCATCTGGACCAGCGGATTTATGTATGTTGCGATCTTTAAGTACTCTTGCTACTACACGAGTGCGAAAGTGGATTCGTCCCATTGTAGATTCTACGCACTCAAGTGTAGGCGGAGGCAAAGCACAATCTTGGAGTTTTGAGCTAGCCGCAAAGTGTGCAGCAAGCAGACTGGCCCTGTTCAAAGAGCTGACAACTGGAATGTCATTGTAAATGAGCGTTGGTATGGAGGATGAGGCAGAATTTCAAAAAGTTTTGAGGAATAACCAAAAAATTGTACTGCCTTTGGGGCATTGCAGTATTTTTTGCCTCAGCTTTTGGTCGTATTGGAATTTCACACGCTTGAGAAAGACGTTGCAGTCATTTCTGGCTCGTTTGAACTTTTTTCGGTTTTCCTCCGTCGGGTTGGTCTTGTAGGACCGAAAAAACAATTCTCTAAGCCTGACAGCCTCTTTATAGCTCGAGTCGTACCATGCCTTTTCTTTTGGTTTGATACACTTCATCCGATGAGGGATAAAGCATCGCATTCCAAAGAGAATAGTTTCTGTGATCATGTCAGCAGCGGCATCCACGTCGTTATCGAGGAAACATAACGACCAGTTTAAATTCCTAAAGAAGCTGTTAAGGCCGCTCCAGTTGGCTTTCTCGTATTGCCATACGGTTATTTTAGGGATCTTTTCTCTAACTGTGTGGTGGGTGTACGAGAATTTAGCTGAAATGTCACAATGGTCCGATGAGTCTAGAGGGGAAAGCACGTCAACGCAGTACTTATCAGGGTGAGAAGTTAAAAACAAGTCCAGGGTATTGGCGGTATGACTATCAACGTCTGGTATTCGTGTGGGCTCATTTACAAGCTGGGTTAAGTTATTTTCCGCAGGGAAGATCTCAACACACCGTCCTTCGGGTGTTGTCTGTCCAGAATGTCGAAGCCCACCAGAATTGTGCATATTGAAATCGCCCGTAATCACGATTTCAGTATGAGGATACAGGGATACAATTCTTTGAATGGAGTCAGACAGCGCATCAAACTCGTGAAAGGTCAAATTGCTGTCCAGTTCGGGGCTTCTGTAAATAAAGCAGTAGTGGATAATTTGCTTACGGATATGGAATTTTAACCACATGAAATTGAATTCCGGATTTGAACAGGGACTACATTGTGGTGGAGTTTGGTAAGCTACATCACTACGCACGTACTCGTAAATGGCGAGACCGCGGTGAGAGAAGAATAATGGCACTAGCTCGTAGCCAGGTAGCTTCAGATCAGAGTGATCTGAGAGATGTGGTCGGGGATCTACCTGTGTTTCACTAAGTGCCAAAACAGCTGGTCTGTGTTTGCAGACGTGGACGTACGATCCTCTTGGTTGGATCGCACCCGCGATTATAGCTGTGAAGATAATTATACAGAAACTCTGGTTGTTGAATTTAGACTGGTATAATACCTTGCTATGTGATATACCAGATGAATCAAAAATCTTGTTTAGCAAATTTTTCTCATTTGCTTAAAGTTAAAATTCACCAATTCTCTATTCCACAGAAAAATGTGTGCAGCTCCATGGCTTTTGTGATACCTCCACTGCAGCGTGTGGAGCAGTTATTCACTGTCGCAAAACATCACCTGATGGCAACATAACCACTAACATAGTAATAGCTCAATAGTGTGGGTGGCCGTAGCTCAAGTGGTAGTGTGTTGGCTTCCCAATCGGACGATTCGCGGTTCAATACCAGCCGTGACCGAAAGACTTTTTTTCAGACAACTAAAATCTTGTGAGATGAATGGTTGCCTAAGTATAACATCAAGTTCAATTTACACCAGTAATTTAGTCTCCCCATTAAATATTTGATACCACCCATAGAGCGAAATAACCACTGAGCCAGCAAATCTTTCTCTCTCTCTATCCAATTTTCCGAAAAACTTAACACGTGCTCCGGCATTCTAAGAGTAGTAATACCCCCTTGAGTGTTAACTTCTTTTTTTAAAAAAAAAAAAAAAAAAAAAAAACGAAGGTTACTCCAATCGTAGGAGTGATAATTCCGAGGCTCGAATTATGCCCAGCGTATTTACTAGTTCAACTTTTTGATACTACAATACATCTACGGCCATAGATCGCTAGGATTGAATTATTGTACATACAATATGTTGGTCCGACAGTAAGACAGTATTGTCCTGCTTGTCATCACATCTACGTAAGCGGAGGTAGTTCATTAGTAATATAACTTCGTATATATTAGAAACTCTTCCAAACGCTAAGTGGAAATATGTCCCAATGAAGGAAAATGCTGCTGATTGTGCAAGCCTATGTGATTACGACAGCATGAAGATTGTCGGCCTTGTTCTATCAAGCAAGTCACAAGCAAAATAGTGACGGCATCTGATGCTGATATTATTGCTTTAATAAACGATAGAAACTCTAAATGGACTAGATGGATCCTCACCTATTCCATAAGAATCTGTAGTATTTTTTAGACTAAATCTAAGAATACTTTACCCTTACAAGCTCCTGAATTGAAAAATGCTAGATTTTCAGCAGATTTACAAGTATTATCAAAGGCTTCACTTTGCTGACCTAATTTGAGAATTACGTAAAGGTAAATTAGTAACAAACAATAACCTCAAACATTTGTCACTATTTCTTGATGCTGACGATGTTCTTTGAGTTGAGGGCAGACTAAGAGAAACTGGATTGTCCTACGGAAATAAACATCAGGTACTTCTAAATAAAGACAGCCCTAATGCCAGCAAGATTGTTAGAGGCTTTCATTTAAAAAATCTTCATGCTATAGACCAGCGTTAGACACTCTATTACTTGATTCGACAGAACTATTTGATCATTGAAGCTAGAGAACTAGGTAAATTCGTAATTCATCATTGTGCAGTATATCACCGATATGCAGTACGTGCCATTCAACACCTGGTGGTAAATTTACCGAATTTCCAAGTCAATGCTGTTTAACCCTTTTATGACGATGGTTGTGACTACGCTGGTCCCTTCACGTATAATCAATATAGTGGACGAAAATCATCATCAATTAAGCCATATATAGCATTTTTTAGAGCTGGTGAGCGATCTAAGTACCGAAGTCTTTTTAGCAGCACTGGATCGCTTCGTTCACAACAGTATTATTTTTGTGGCAATAGAAATAAGTCTTTGGGTAGACCAGATCAATCGGATACCATTTAAACTTTTCCAACTTTGGTTGTTACATGATCGCTCCAAGTGAGGTTTTGGTTCAAAATAAGACCCACATATTTAGCGGTTACAACATACCACATACATTAGAAACAAAACGAACGAATGGCAATTGAATTGCACGCCAGATCTTTCCTTTTCCTAAAAAAACGTGTTCTACTTGTTTTCTATTCTTTTCTTTTTAGCATTTAGTCTTATGAAATCGAATTATGATATATTAGTTGAGTTTTTGTAACAAGATAATAATACTGATAAAACAAAATTAATGGCTGATTGCCCTAGTTTAACCGGATGAAATCTGAAAGTGTCCAATATGTGTTTGTATGTAGATGGATATTATCTTAGACTTCTGTGGGTTTATTGACAGGCTGTGTTTAGGAGATCATTGTTGGATGATTTTTCAGTCCTCATTAATTTTGTTTATTGTATTATCCACTACCGGAATAACTCCATATATTTTGTTCTTACAACGAGACATATATGGATCTGCACAATTTATAACTTATCTACATAATAAAACAATTATTGGGATTTACATCCTTTGTATAAGATTTTTATTTTGAGAGGGTACTATCTGGCAAGAAACACAACTACACATTTGTTTTTTTTAAATATGAACGCACTCTAAATGTTTTTTTTGTGAACTGCCATTACTGAGCAGTTCAACCTTCACCTATGCTGGGTGCCGTGCCACAGCGGCGGCCGGACTCGGCAAAATTGGAACCACTTTACCTATTCTACCGGAATAGGGTAGCATCGGTATACCAATCGCTACGTCCAAAATAATATTACTCGTACAGCTAGATGCTAACAAAAGAACAAACCTTAAGCGGACTGTTGTATCAACATTTCTAGTGACCAAACGGATCTGGGCAAAACTGGATCTGAATCGCACTAAGAGTTTGATCTTTGTAAATAGGAAACATCTCAGCGCATCACACGTGCCATCATTGGAAACTGCCTTATAGGCAAGCATTTAGGAAAGCTTGGCGTCTTTACAAAAGATTTTTGTAGAAGCCGCATGGACGAGAAGGAGGAAGAGGCAATCCTCCACCTACTCTCTGCATGCTCAGCTCTCTCCCAAAGAAGGAAACTCAACTTAGGAGCTTTCTTTTACAAAGAATTAAGCGATCTGGAAAATATAGACGTTAACAGTCTCCTACGCTAAATCATTAGCTCAAATCGGTTCTAATTATAGGAGGATCACACATCCACGTAGCATCGCACTGTGCAAATAGGCCTAAATGGGTTGGTTTTTTCAACAGCCACTCTGACCTTACTTAACCTAATTGCAAACCCGTATTACTCTTTTGTTCAACCGGATAGTTTGTAATTTTCATAAATTGTTCTACTAACAACGCTACTCTTTAAAATCTTTTATATACAAATGTATATCGTACAATTCTCTTCGAGTAAATACCTTGAAAATATCCGACGAATCTGCAAATTATTCTTAGTGGACATAATTTATTAATTAAGCGGATAGTTTTATGAAGGCATACGATTGTCAATAGACTGAAGTTGATACCTATAAGAAAATAAATGCAGAAAGAGAACTAAATTATATTTTGTGTACTGAGTACCATGATCAAAAGGGTTTTCTCTAAATTTCCTGTACAAAACACAATAGGCAGAGTAACTTTCGAAAGTGCCGAGACCAAAGTTATGCGATACCAACAATGGGCACAGACTGACAATGTCGCAAAGTGGCAAGATCAGCGGAAATCTTTTTAGATGCCGCTTAACTGACTTACTATATAATAAACCTTGAAGAATAACATTTAATTTTTTTGACTTTTGAGCAGTTTTATCATGCAAATACTCCTATATGCGACTGTTAAATATAAATTGGCACAAACAAAATCCATAATGAACCACACCCTTTAGAAGGAAATGCATATTAGATTCCTGAATTTTTAAAACCATTTACCTTTACATTGACTAAACATATAAATACCAAGATCCCTGTGAAAATAATCATTTTAGTCAAACACACAGGTAACATATTTTGAGTTCAACCCAACTGTGTTTTATTTTGCGAAAAACAATCCTGCTTTGCTCTCATATTGAACTGAATATCTTATAATTGTTGTTCTGATGAATGCGATGAATTGATATGAAAAAAGCGGAATACTGATGCACGTTAATCATTATTTTTTGTGGACTGTACTAACTAGGAAATAAAGAGTTCAGGTGGGTTTTGCATCAGCCTGTATTTTTCGGCTTAGTTGTGGGCAAATTTATGACCATGTTGGAAGTCAAAAGTCTGACCGTGTAAAATGAATATCAGAATACATATCTTAAAAAATAAAATAGATCAAACCAAAGAAAAGATATAAGATCCATGTTTTGCCTTTGGGCTTTAAGTCAAGCAAAGCAAATGCAAAGAAGTTTTTTTGTTTATGTTATTTTAATTCCCGATAAAACTTGGTAAGTCATCATTTTACTTACATACATACGAGGGTTGTCTGAAAAGTTTCCGACCGAACAATGATACAAGACATTTTTTCTCAAAATTTTTTTTATTTTTCTACATAGTCTCCTTGTAACTCTACACACTTCTCCCAGCGATGCTCCCATCTCTCCAATCCGTCCAAATAGTACTTGGCGTTTTTCTCTGCAAAATAATTGTTCACGAAGGTGATTGCCTCCTCATTTGACGAGAATCTCTGTCCTCCGAGAGCAGTTTTTAGATGAGGGAACAAAAAGAAGTCGCTTGGGGCTAGATCTGGTGAATAGGGCAGATGGTCTAGCAGTTCAAACCGTAATTCATGGATTTTCGCCATGGCAACCGCTGAGGTGTGAGACGGCGCGTTGTCTTGGTGAAACAGGATATCTTTTTCTGCAAATGTGGCCGTTTTTCCGCAATTTCTGCCTTCAGCTAGGCAAGTAGTGATGCGTAGTATGCTCCTGTAATGGTTTTTCCTTTTTGAAGATAATCGATTAAGATAACTCCTTTACTATCCCAAAAAACAGTCGCCATCACTTTCCCAGTCGAAAAAAGAGTTTCTGCTTTTTTTTTGAACCGGCTCGCCCTTGCAGTCCACTGTTTTGACTAAATTTTTGTTTCGTTCGTATAATGGTGTATCCAAGATTCATCTACAGCAATTAGTCGGCCCCAAAACTCGGATTTATTGCGCCTAAACTGCTCCAACAGAGCGTTGGAAATGTTCATTCGAACACGTTTTTGGTCTAACGTAAGCAAACGCGGCACCCAACTCGCGGACAGCTTTCTCATGCCTGAATCTTGATTTAATATGTAACAAACACGTTCTTTGGACATTTTCATAACCTCTACTATCTCTCTCACTTTCATTCGGCGGCCGTTTAACACTATTTGGTGAACTTTGGCAATGTTATCGACAGTGGTTGCAGTTTTTGGACATCCCGAATGTTCATCATCTCCCTTTCATCTTATGGCCACGTTTAAATTCAGCTGCTCAAAATTTCACTGTGGTAAATGATGGTGCAGAGTAACCACATACAGAGTCCAACTCATTTTTGATTTGCGTAGACGTATTGCCTTTCAAAAACAAGAATTTAATAATAGCTCGATACTAATTTTTTTCCATTTTCACAAAAAACACTCACATCGACTCACTCAAATGACTGTCAACTAAAAACTGGGTGTCCAAAATGACAGAAACTTCAGTAAGTAACTGTCAAAACGTTGCTGTCGGTAACTTTTCAGACAACCCTCGTACTTACTCCGATAGCGCCAAATCTGTATTGGACAAGGGTTTTAGCGAACAAGACTCTCGAGCTAGCGAGGTATTTTTCCAGCTGCCTCCAGACGAACTTCGTTAAGGTACCCTTCCACTTCTCTGTATTGGAGTCGACACTCTACGGGGCTCGGGCCGGGTTATCCAAATCTTTCTGACGAGATTTGCATTGCAGTGCAGACCATACAGCTCGCTGTTGAAACATCTCCTCCATTTACCTTTCTCATGTAACAGAATATTGCCCGAAGAACTTTTCTCACGAGACGCCCGAGAGCATCATCATCCCCTTTTGGATCTTTATAAAGTCTTTTTGGGTGCTTAATTTAATACTCAACTGACTTCGAAGCCCATAAAAGCATCGATTAGCAAGAGTATTCTCGCGCTGGTGTGGTTGTAGGGGTTGATAAAGTTCCTTACTATCTCAAAGTTTTAGATGCCTATCGTGACGTTTTGGCCTATGCGTCGTAGTTGTGTGTCCCGCTCTACTGAGAGTTCGCTGTGTTCTTCTCATTATGTCAATTTCGGCTATATATGCGAGTAACTGACCAGAATTTTGGAGTTGGCTTATGATTTTCGTACAATTCGCTTAAGTCCTTTTCTGATATTAAAAGTCTGGGTTTTGGCATTACCGACTTTAACGGAGCAGCATACATTCTTCTTCGTCATGCTGCACCATCGAATGAGTTTGGGAGTAAGCTTGTCGATATCGATATAAACATAAACAAAGTATTGTATGTATGTATATTCAATGATAACACCGTTTCTTGCCTTATATGCTAATTTACACAATTAAGGTTGAAGGAAAGGAAACGGGATTTAGTGTCGGAATTGGCCTGGAATGACCAGGTTTTGTGAGCGTGGCGTCCATACGACATTTTGACCTCATTATATTGAAATCGTCATAGGAACGTTTGTATTACACTCATTGTGCAAGTTGCTGGAATTTTGAATAAATTTTAACACTACCTCCATTCAAATTGGGTTAGAATGTATGTTAATCATAAAATCTGCATCTGTCGATTGGTCTTATTGAGACAGGTTCTTAGGCATGCTGATTTGATGATTGTGTGTTGAAAGATTTTGAGTAGTTTTAACATTGTCACAAGGTTTCTTTGCAATTGATCGCCATCCCTTCCATACAAGGTAACAGAGGAAACTCAAACAGGTCATTCTGTAGTGATGGACATCATGTTAGTTTAGTGTGTTTGATAACTCGTAATATTTTGCTTTATTGTTGTCTAATTCGTCCGTGTACATTTGGTAATGCAACGCCAAATGCATTGTTGATATGGTGTGGTTAGGAGCCAGTGCGTCTGTTCTATACGTAGATGGACAATGTGATATTCTTCCTTCTTTTTGCGCTTTAATAGTGAATACATGTTGTTTAATATCACATCCGGGTTTCATTTTTAGTAGCTCTAACAGGTGAAGACTAACTTGTGTAACATTTGTTCCGCAAACCACGTTCAGTGCTGTCCTTTCTTCCAACGAATATATACATTGATTTGGGGTATGCAGTTGAATCCAATGAGAGCCCGCTTCAACTTTTGATATACGACAAGAAGACGATTGTTTGGCTTGATGCATGAAGTTAACTTTGCATGCGCTAATTAGGGATCTGCTGTGCCGCTGTTGCGTACATATGGTTTTCCCTTCCTTAAGTGAGGTGCAAGAATGAAGTACTTGTTCGGTTAGTGAATAATATTGATCGCGAGATAAATTTACTAACAGGTAAGGAAAAGGTGTTTGGATTGCGATTGCTAACTTTTACTGGTACTGGTATGACGTGGAATAGTTCTAAATTTTCTGAAGCCAGAATTGGTATAGTCATTATGAAGATGATATAATTGAATGTTGATCCCTGGGCATGCTTGAGACTATAAAAATCAAGAATATTATGTGCCGTGGATGGAAGTTTTAATGACGGTGGGAGATTTGACTGTATTTTATTGAACTCCTCGATGAGCTGAGATGGCCGTAATAGTTGTGTGCTTTGTGTCCATAATGACGTCTAAATTGCGGTTCGAATACGATGAAAATTTGTGATAAACAGCATTAACTACGGGCCTAATGAAATAAATCATTGTGAAAGTTCCGCTTGATAAGGGTCCTGATGTGCGTTATTTGTATCCAATGTTATGCGATTAATGTGGTGGTAGATTGGTGAAATTGGTGGCTTTTACTTTGCTGTCCTTCTGCATGATGTTAAGTGTTGCATCTATTGGCGATATCTGATTTTTAAATAAATCGGAGACATGTAGTTCCTTCCTTCTTATCGCATCTTGCATATAATCAGCATATTTCGAATCAAGAATGTCAAATAGTGCGTTATCTACTTTGCCAATAAAGTTGACCACTCATCTCGTCATTCTACCCCTTTTTTTCGTTTTTCAAAAGCTCATTGTTTTGAGATAATTCATTGATCAGGTATTGAAATTGGCTTATGACCTGCTGACAGTCGTTATTAGCGTGGTGCAATAGCTTGCACACATCGATTAATCTCCCATAGTAACCCTTGATAAGTTCAACTTCCTTCCAGTATTAGTTCATATTGTAGTAAACTACTAGGTCCCACCCACTGCTTATTCCTGGTTGACTGTCGAAGGGTGTGGTTTCAATAGATGTCGCTTTTGTTGTGGTCATCAACAATCTAATAATAAAAGTAGATCCCAAAGACATCTTAATTTTTTTCTTAGGCTGCGAATTGTTTAAGGAATTGTCTTCCATACTGAAAATTGATTTCTTACTGATTTGAAATGCTGAGATTGTCGGTCTGTTTCCCTCTTTAGGCTTTTCTTCGGTGTATAGATTTTCAAATGGTTACTCCGCGTTTTCAATTGGAAGTGGTGCCAATTTATGTATGGGGTGTCGCAGAATTCCGTTAGAGGTTCGAACAACAACGACGCGCACAAGCCGATCGTCTCCAGGATATGCCTTTATGATATGACCCAAGTTCCATCGTGTGAGAAGAACATTATTTTCTTTCATGATAACCGCAGTTCCCAAAATTTCATTCTGAACACTCTGTTTCCATTTTGAGCGAAATTGCAGCTGTTTTAGGTACTCCAAGTGCCACTGCCTCCAAAATTCTTAAATCATTGGGATCAGTTGACATCGGTGTTGTGGATTCAACTTTAGTAACGACTGTTTCCATTTCTTCATACGTTAATGATGCATTTACTAATATATCGTTGATCGGAGAAGGTGTTTGGCGGGTTTAACCGCGGCTTCCCATGGGGTGCTCGTGGTGGGATCAGATGAAAATCTGTCTCTTTAGAACTCCATGCTCTTGTAACTTCGTTGATTGCGTTCTGAGATTCTATAATTTATTTCACTTTCAGTACCTGATTCTTGACACCGACAAAGTTGTTTCCGTTGTCGCAATAAAGGTTTCTGTAATTCCCACGTCTTCCATTAAATCGCTTTAAAGCTGCATTAAAGCCTTCGGTGGACAGGTTAGTAACTAGCTGTAAATGTATCGCTTTTGTTGAAAAACAGCAAAATACTGTGATGCACGATTTCTGAAGTCGTTTCCTCGGATTTTGAAATTAGTCCAAACTGGCCCACAAAAATCCACTCCGGAATTTACAAATGGTTTTACATGTTGAACTCGTAATGATGGAACGTTTACTATCAACTGCATGAACATCTTAAATCTGGTTTTTGAACAAGAAACACAATGTTGCAGCACAGATATGGCAATTTTTTTCCTTTGATTGGCCAAGAAGTTTGGCTGGTGATCGCAAGTAAAGCCTGTGGAGAAACGTGGCGTTTGTTAAAGTATATTCAAATTAATATCATTTTAATGACTGGATGTCCGTAAGGAAGGAGCATTGGATGTTTTGAAGCGTATGGTAAATTTGATGCTTCCAACCTTCCATCAATTCTTATGATACCCAGCTGGTCAATGAAAGGCGTAAGTCCGGTTAAGGAACTGTTCCTTGGCAGCTCGCTGAACCTCCTTAAATTTGTCAAATCTTCTTCAAACCCTTCATTTTGTATGATTTTAACGCGCGTGTTCTAATCCCGCAGTTTGAAGTTCCGGTGTGTTAAAGTTTGTCTTGTGTTGCCTATTGGTAAGCCGAAGACTTATGCCATAATGTGCTGAAGCCTCTTAAATGAATTTCTGTGATGGATGGTATCAATAAAACTCTTGGGACTGTTTCCTTTTTTGGTGATGGCAGCTGCTGCAGAACGCTTGGGTTCCAAATTGCACTCAGTGTTCTTTGTGCATTGAGGAGGCCAAATTGTGTCATTGCCACATAAGAACGGTGGTCCGTAAGCCCATAAATTACAATTGCTTATCCTTTTCGGTGGGATACCTCTAGATAGCGGGTCTGCAGGATTCTCTTTGGATCTGAGGTGCCTCCATTACAGTGGTATGGTTAATTTGTGAATAGAAGCAGTGCGGTTGACTACGAAAACCTGGAAGTCGGCTGAAGCTGAGTTTATCCATGCTAGGACTATTTCTGAATCAGTCAAAAAGTAAGTTAGCTTGTTTTCCATTCGGAGGCATCGCTTTACTCTATAAAGAAGCTTAGCTGCTAATTCCGCTGCACATAGTTCTAATCTTGGTAGCGTTATTTTCTTTTGTGATGGTGGGGCTACTCTAGATTTATAGTACAAGGGTCGTACTATTACCTTTTCATGAACACCCGTAGAGCGTATGTAGATTCCAGTGCCATATGCGTTTTTGGATGCGTTCGAAAGTGCATGTAATGAAGAAGAGTGTGGAGCGGTGCTCCCATAGACATGTCCAGGAGAAAAGACTATTTCGGAATCTTATCCACCTTGTATGCAGCTCGAGTGGTAAAGCGACATCCCAATCCTGCTTTAGTGCCCACAATTCTTGTAAATATGTATAATATATCTTGGCAGTAACCTGAGCAATCACTGGAGCGAATAATCCAAGCGGGTCAAAGTAGTCAAATTTTGGGAGCCATATTAATCCAAGTGTTTTAACTGAAGGATCTTTTTCATCGCAGAAGTTTAATTGTTCTTCTTGTTCTTCTGGTGCGATAGTTGAGGATAATTAGTGCACCATTTTCGTATCTTGAACACTGCCGTGTTAAGCAATGTGAATGCATATCGCGGGATGTGATCATGCTGTCTGCTCCTGTCATGACATCGTTGACGCGAAGTTGTGCTGTACAACATCAGCGGGCCCCCGCCCAATTATCAAGGCTTCGCCCATCAATGACGTTGTCCAATAAAAAGCGGGGGCAGAGCATATTACTGGTCTTACCGTAAACATCTTCAGATAACGCCTCTGAAGGTTGCTACGATTTGACCAGTAACAAGTTGCCGATCATAGGTCTTGTTGGCGGCTGGACCACCGGTAGTCCATACCAGGACGGTACCATGGGAGTCAGGAGCTCCCCGGATTTCGGTCCGGGCCTGACTTGTTGAGGTAGGCCCCCTTGTGGGAGCGTCATGGTGGCTGTGGTTTAAACCCAAATCGCGGGAACGCGTCTAACCCATTGTAGAGTTGCAAATAAGTACTGGGTGCTGTGACCCTAAGAACAGTAAGAGGTTTTAGGTCGGCCTCGACTCATACCAAGGGTGGAACTTGTGCCTCCAACACAGTTCCGAATTGGTATCAAAGAATTGACGGAGAGCGATGGCAAGGCGTATCCTTGCTCCCTATGGATGATGGGCATCCCGTCAACATAAGGTTTACATGACAGGTGGTTTACGTTAAAAATCAAGAGACGTTCTGTACAACATCAGCTCATGGGGGATATCTGGCACCTTCATCCTGTGCCAACTGCTGCAAGCATTTTATTACCAAATATGGGTCAATTTATAGGTATTTAATAGATAGCACCATAAATGCTGCTCTTGGTTATTTCGTCACCAGATAAGTTAATAGTTTCTATCTTTATCATCAACTTAAATTTTCCGGTAAATCTTTTCAATGCCAGCGGTAAAAACGATGCGGAGCAGCTGGAATCGGAGAAGTATGTTAAAAACTTCATCTTGAAGTACTGTCCCGTATGAAGATTGTTGTTTAGTGAAATAATAGTTTTGGTTTTTGCAAAGGCGTCGAACACTACTCTCAACTTGGAAGAAAACAGTTTCTGATAAATAAATATAAAAAAAAATATCCTTCCATAAAAGTTGTATATTGCTGGCGCAGCTGTGGTTGTTTCATCAGTCTTCTTTCGATTGATAAGAATCACCGGAAAGCTATATTCTTTGACTGGCCTATAGTTGTTGGATCATATGAGAATGATAAACTCACTATAAACCGACCCTTGCTGTCTCTTCTATACGTTTGTTCAAAGTATGATTCATATATGGTATGCTATTATTTGTTCTTTTGCTTCAACTTCCGTTTGTTCGATGCCCCAGAATCGACTTATGTTAAAAATGATTAAAATAAATGGTACCATGTCAAATCGACCAATTGCTATTACAACTAAAATACAATTGCTAAAAATTTATAGGCGCTTGCCTCACAGTTGTTGACATTCACTTAGCGGAGCGACGGAGTCACGTGAGCGTCTAAACCCGCGGAGAAAAAGGTGAAATTCTGTTAGCGAGCGAAGCGAGCCACCTTCTTCAAACTCAGAATTCGGCTTTATTTCACAAGCAATGGTCGGCGTTATTTCACTTTGTCATTGCGAAATTGCGCTCGGCGTAATTTCACGGCACCATTTTATAAACCCAAAAGGCATTCTTTTGTCGTATCATGCAAGGCCTTCATGTGGGTAGTTGATGATTGTTCGGAAGCATGGCCCGGTTGGTTAAGCAACTTGCTCACAAGTGAAGCAACAAGAAGCCTTGAGTATTGTATCTATATTCAAGCATATTTCACGCTGCGTTATAGTTGTCATCTGATAGTATAAAATCCCTCAAAAGCTTTTCGGCCTCTCCTTTTAAGCTTTTTTTGAAGTACCAAATTTTTTGGTATCTGCGACTAGCGATCAGAAAACTGGCGCCATCTTGCATAGTCTCTATCAAATTCAGGAATGATGATTTTTGGCAGCTGTAACATGGATAATGTGGGCTGTGGGCCTTGTTGATGAGTGACCGAGGGTGCTTAAAATTTTTTGGATAGCCAAACTAATACTTGTTGGACGTTTTTATTCAGCTCAATGTACTCCGTTATGTCTTAGCCTCGAATAGTGGGGTCTTGAGTAACCTCTTCTAAGTGCTTAAAATTTTTTGGATAGCCAAACTAATACTTGTTGGACGTTTTTATTCAGCTCAATGTACTCCGTTATGTCTTAGCCTCGAATAGTGGGTTCTTGAGTAACCTCTTCTAAGTCATGATGAAGCTCTTCTAACTGGGCCCAATATTTGTTGATGCCTTGAATTTTCAGCTCGAAGAAGTATTTTGATTGAGTTGTTGTATTTGCTACATCGACACTGGTCTCCTTAATGCATCTGATACTAATTTTTGCCTTCTTAAGAGCTTTGTTGCTTCAGTAGGCGTATCGGTTGCAGCTTCTTGTAGGACCAGTTTAAGTGATTTCGGCTTCGCATCCGGACCCGCTTCAGCAGAAGCATAGGCCTCTTCTTTTCCTCTTCTGGAGCCATCGCATTAGTTCGAGGGTCAGCTTTTCAATCTTTCCTATTTCGTTCCCTTGTATTTAAGGGATATCTGCTCTGGTGATTGATCTTAAACTCTGACAAAATCGAGTTGATTCGTTGCAATCTTTCGTCTCGGTATTTACCGAAATTTATTTTCAGTTTGGTTAACTCATCTAACAGAGCCTTCTCTCTTGGATGACCCTGTAGACTTCTACTACTTCCATGTTCCTTTCGATTTTCGCCTCTGCGATGTGTTTATCGGGATTCCATTTTTTTTTTTGTTTCGTACCACCTTACCACTGATTAGGGATAGCAAAAAATACAAGCAAGGGTAAACAGCAATTATACTGAATTCGACTGGCGAACAGCTAGAAAAGTGCAATTGTGTATGTTTTGCTGTTTTGATTGCTTTTGGTGGTAAAGACCAACAGGCAAATCGTCGATGGATAATCCAGTGAGTTAGGTAAGGGTCCTTGTTTATGCCTTACCTCTAGTAGTAGGGTAGTAAACAACAGAAAATACAAGGGCAGTGATCAGGTTGGGGTCCCTAAGATGGATAAAGCAGCAGAAAAATACAATAGAAAAGCCCACTGTAAAATAATACTCATAGGTATAATGTTGTACAAAACATTTGCAAATTGTTTTTCATTACCATGATGTTGTGATTCTCTGTGTATTAAAGGAGTTTTATAAACTTTGTTTTACAAAAACTATTACACAATGTATTCTGCCTTGTCGATTAGCTAGGTATCGTTGTATGATTACAGAACCCAGCTTGACCCTCGTGCAATATACAATACATAGAATATTTCGATTACAAACATGCACAATATAATATCGGTTTTATGTGCTTAAGGAGAAATAAAAAAAAGAAAAGAAAAACGAGAAAATAATTATTATTTTTATATGGCTGGGAACAAGTTTAATATTTGTAACCAAACTAAGAACCTGCTAATCGAGGCATTTAACAATGGTCTTAAGTAAAGTGAAATCGCTAAAGAATATGAGGTGCACCAGTCGACAGTTTCAAGGCTTATTATGAAATATAGCAATAATTCGTCATTAGAAACAGTGAATTCTGACTGTTGTTCGCGTAAAATAGATCACGGCATGGAATAAATAACTGCGAATCCGATCCAACGGGAAAAATGTTCCTACCAACCATGTATTGTATGTATAGGGCCTTTATTTACCAACTCACTCAACTCAAGCACTATAAGAAGTCGTGCTAAAGAAGCATATTTGAAGGCATACCAAGACCTATGTCTCTTTAAATTAATGGAAGGCTCTTCAGACGGCATTGCTTATGTACGACGTGGGCCAGATACTCGTTATAAACCGCGGTATGTCCGACCTCCTTTAAGCACGGAGGAAGCTCTACTATGATGTGAGTTTGTTTTTTGGGTCAACGAATTGGTGGCTTTAGCTACAAACAGTTATGCCTTCTTATGCTTAGCATGAGCATTTTGGAGGTTTCAACACGGCAACGACCCATAACATACAAGATGTCCCAAAAGAAAGTTTCTATTTAATTTGTTTAACGCGTCAATGCAATAAATCTGCGGGGGATGGAGCGCATGTCAATCGATTGACCAGGTTTTTGGGATTCAGTTTTAGTCGCTATAGAGCGTTTCTTGGGAGCGAATTGTGCGTTGTGTGAGCGCGAGTTTTTTAAAAGATAATAACTGACGACTGTTGCTCGAGGAAAATGCTGCAGCCATCGTGGTTTGTAGAATGTAAATATTGCGGCAAGTGTTTCCCTCATCAGAAAATGGATTCAGTTCAACACCGGATATATCTAAGTCTAAGCGAGCAATGTTATCAAGAATTGACAGGAGGGTAGGTCAGTCCATTCGTGATAGTCCGGATCAATCAGTACTGAAGTGTATACTTTAAAAGTACCTAGATCGTCATGAAACCGCATTTTGAGCAAAGATTCACAACTGCACTTCTATAAAATTCAGTTGGTGCAGGAATTGAGGCCCCAAGAGGCCAGTCAGAAGCCTCAATTCAGTAACTACATAACAGAGATGTTGGACAATTTCTTGCTGACTGAACTACAAAACTTTCCTTGTTTGAAGCAAAGAACATGGTTACAGCAGGACGGGGCAATATCACATGCTTCCGACACGCGTCTGCCACGCGTTCCTGAAATTTTTTCTTAAACATTAATATCCAGAAGATCAGGACTTATTTTATGGGGATATTTGCATTTACATGATGTTTTTTTTAAAAATGTGTAAAGATGTGTAGGTTAATAGTCTACAAAGGTTATTTTCAATTGATGACTCGGATATATGGTAATTATATCACTACATTACAGAAAAAGAATTTTTTAAGATACATGATATTTCAAAGTGATTTTAAATGTTCTTGGAGTTAAAAGAAGTGAATGTTTTGGATTGGCTTCCGACTTTATCGGCATAGAAACATTCTTAAACAGCGGGTAAGCGGCCAGTGGCTCTCTGACGCTTTATAAGTTCAGTGGCTTATCGATTCAATGGAAATCATGAACGACTAAATTGCTTCCATCCCTAAAAGATATTTAAAAGTATCAAAAATCCAAATACCAAACAAAAGCAAAACTTGCAAAGTTTTTGCGCAGCATATAAGAATAACTAATGTACAATGAAATAGAAAATATTTGCTATTTAAATATTCGCAATTAGTGCATTTCTAATAATACTGCATTCTTAGAAATTAACATTACAAAGACTTTCAATTTTTTTGCTTAACACTGTATACAAAAAAAAAATACAAATATGGAAAAATCAGTGCTCCCGATTATAAAAATATTTTGAATAAAAAAATAAAATTCAACTATACTTTTAATATACATATATAGCATAAACATATGATATCAATATAAATAAGCAAACGGAAGTCTTTTCATGAAATTATTTCATTGTCCAAAAACTATTCTATTGTAGTTACCCTAGATCCAACTTATTTCTATAGATAATTGATCTCATAATATTTGTAAGTAGCTGAATTCACCTTTAGAAACAGGACATTTAATTTGATATTTAATAAGTACCTATGCTGGTTGGTTTCATTAATATACCACAAATTGTTCATTATTCTACGTTCTGAATTTTTGATGATTACACCAAGCACAGGAACTTAAAAAATGAAGTACGTATTATTAAGTATTATTTTGTTACCAAAATACATAAATTACTACAAAGCTAAGTTTTGAAGGAAAAAAGTAATGAATGTGCCCCTTGGGAAAAAAAGAGCAGTTAATTTGAAATTGGGTTTATGATTCAGCATGAATACCTATGAATAACTAAGCATATTAGTTTTCAAGGTCTAAGCAAAGCTTTTGTGATTGTATACCAAGTAAAGTCGCTTTTTAAACGAATACCAAGTAAAGTCGCTTTTTAAACGAACAAAAGTATTACTTTTGTTTTCTAAAAAGTTTCAGGTCTTAAGATACAGATTTTTAAAATCACCTTAAAAAAATCCGATTTATTTTCGTTATTAAACGTATTGTTACATTGGTTCAGAACAAAGTTCATTCACGCCACTGAAAAATATAGAACTCGATCGACGAAACTTGTACTCGCACCATGAATTAAGCTAAAAATTCCATATTTTTTGATCTAGTTAAGTTTGCTTTATCCATTATTATTACGAAATACGAAATAGTAGTTTGCAGTACTAAATCAATATTAATAAAATAAAATATTAATACGAGTACTATATTTGTGGCATAAGTCATCTCCGTTGTCTAATTGTTTCTTCTGTTTCGATAGCCACAAAATTAGATTTTTACATTCGTCGTCCATATGTGCAGCTTTTCGCCAAAATCTCTAGAGCCCTTTTCAAAATATTGAAAAACGTACTTAACATAGTAACAATACGTAGTTTTCCCAATTTTTTGTACAACATTAAAAGAACCACTTTTCAGTTGCAGAGAGAGTACAGAGTGATATAAAATACAGCGTTTTTTCAATTTTTAACCGCTTTAGAAATAAAAGTACAGCGTAAGTGCATAATATATAGTTCATCAGTTCTTGTTATAATTTTAAGATAGTTCTCTTCAAAACTTTTAAATAGCAAGTACCGCCTGTTTTTTTTATTGGAATAAAAAGTCAAAAAATTTGTTAGGATATTACATACTATGGAGAACAAGCCAATCTATTTGCAAAAAGTGGTCAAATTAAAAGTTGTTCTAATAGGGTGATTCTCATCATCTGCTTCTCCAAGAAGAGAAACGCTTTAACCCGAATTGTCCCAGAACTTTTTTCAATACAACTAAAATATACAATCCATTCACAGAATTAACGTTTCCTATATCGATGTATTGCCTATTTAAGCAGTTTTATGGTGTTGTCTTATGGCATCACGGGGACGTAGTCGTGTGCTTAAAAGGAATATAAATGAAAACGTAAAAACTTAATTGTAATTAGCTTTTTATTTATATTATTGCATGGAATAAAACATTTCACGCAAAGATCAACGTGCACAACTAGTGCAACTGCTCGTCTTGCAAAAATCGCATCACAACGTCCTTTTTTTTCAAGAGGCGCATGACATAATGACCCAATGCATTGTAACGAAGACTGGTTTAGAAGCAGTTTTCATCGACATGGCGCCTAGGATTAACGAAAGGACCCAGCCACTGTGGCCTCTCACCAAAATGACTGGCAGTAATATACAGTTACTTGTCTTCTAAAGTCGTCTTGTGGGATATTAGATTGTCCTAAATGTTGTAATTATCAAGCATTCTGAACACAAACGTAGACCAACCACGTAAAGTTAGGGCTCCACCACTTCTTTCCCTTATATGCTACCTTCTACTGGGAGACATATTTTCATTGTAATTGCTGAAGAACGAGGAAGAAATACTTTATCGCCACGTATTATCCTTTGAATCTTAGCCACACACTGTTGACGCTACATTCGTCTTCATTGCTCCAAATATTACGAAGGCTGTAGCCGCTTATTAAAAGCTTCCTAATAAACGTGTGCAACTCGGGAATAGTGAATTTGGGATTATTTTTTTTCCGAAAAACAGCATATTTAGCCGAGTTATCAATGACATGCTGCGACAACTCATCAACAAAAAATTTTTCAAACTGCTAATCTGGTTTTAAATTCCGACAATCTTCAAAATTAGGATTGCCCAATTTGTCTCTAACATTCTATGTTAGGCCTGAGTTATTTTCACATTTTTCACATGTCTCTTTCACATTTTGCTGTGGTGAACGCCTTTTCTTTGAAGCCTTGCCTGTTGTTGGTAGGGAACCGGACTCATCTTCGCTTTTTAACATATCTGTAGGCAAATTCATAGATGCACTACCTAACATATTTTGCAACACATCTCCCAAATCCGAACTGTCGTTCTCATCGTTTCCACCGTCAAATTCCAAACACGTCGACCACTTTTCAAAACGACTTCACAACTGGCTTTTAGCTAACCGGGACAAATGTCATTAGGAATACCTCTCAATTCGTCTCCTGGATCGTCTTCTTGAACGACGTTGTTGAACATAAACTACAATAAACATACACAAAACAATACACTTACTTTTTCATGTGCTGCATTTCAGATTTTTTTTTTCACAATTTTATATTTTTAAATTTTCCTTCACCGAACGCGAAAAAAGATTTTGCTAACCATGTAACCTGCCAAGTCTAAGTAATACAAAACAAAAATACAACCGTTAGAATATGAGTTAGTTATTTTTTTATGTACGTCTCCGGGGTAACGTTAATTCGGTGAAGAAAAGGCCTATTTGCAAGATTTTTTTTTGTAGACGCTAAAGGTAATACAAATTTATTTAATTGATTGTGACATTACGGTACAACGCATGAACCATATGGCAGAAAATTTTTGGAGGCGCCTCGAAAAAATGTTGTCCGCCCTTCAACCGTATAACTCATGACTGGATTATATGAAATTAAAAAGTCAAAATGCTGTCATTAGATAACCGCTTACCCAAGGTATGCCTGGGAGCAAATTTTTTTTTGTTTTTTGATTTTTAATTTTGACACTTAGAAATGAAAACACCGATTTTCGCCTAAAAAATGGGCCAATTTGTTGTGGTAAAATTAATAATTATGAAAAATAAAAAAAAAAGTCATATGATGTTGCAAAATCATATAAAACAATAAAAAAAAAATAAAAAAAAGTTTAAGAACGTTATGCCCCCCATTAGGCAACACAGGAACAACTTGGATTAAGATCATATTGTATTTCAGATAATAGCTGAGTTCCTGTCCTCCGTATTGCGTGCAGTTTAAGTGTAAGGAAGTAGTCCACAGATTAAATATTCACACTACTACTAATCTTGGATATTACATGAGCTGTGTAAGGTTATGTAGAGCTGTTTTGTCAAGATCTGTATGAACTACACTAACGCCTTCAATATCAGAAAAGATATTAAGCACAATGACATACTGTAATGAGACTTCCATATTTTACTTAAAATATACGGACCATATGTATAGTTATCGAAGTTGCTTTTCCAGATAAATGAGAGACAAAAAAATATATCTTGTATTAGAAAATGTTATTTTAATTAAGTCAACTTGAACACGGTTGGAATTTCCATTATTTTATCTCTCTATTTTTTTTTCTTTTAGTTACTTCTTTCCCAACAAAAGTTCTACCTTTTCATTTTATCGCGGTCTCTTGAGCTCTGGGGCCCTAACGAGGCTCACAATTACAAATGCGGAAAAAATATCGCTAGTTTAATTAAGGGCGCTACTGTGGAAAATTAAATCATATCAGATTACCAATTTGGTTTTATAACTACAAGAGCCAATATACAGTGCCTGTCTGGTTGACAAATCAAAAACTATCTTGCTTCTAGGGATACCAGAAAGAGCTGGCGAAAATTTGCCATCATTGGACACTATGAACTACCACTGGCAATGAGAAGCGCAGTTAGGTATTCGTATTTATTGTACAAGTATATATGTGTTTCGCTTTTATTTATATTACGACAATTCTTTAAATGTTTGTGTTAATGGGATTAATAAGTTTTTAAACCTGAAAATAAACATGATTCACGGAGATCAACCTGACTTATTGGCCCTTATGGGCGTCCTACGTAGATCAATGTAGCGCCATATTATATGGATATTATTCTGGTATACGACATACCAGAATCTGATTTCATAAAATATTATCCCAAAAATGTTCTTTACGAAGCGTCTCTACTTTACAAAGCTGATAATTTCCTTATTTCTAGAACAAAAGCCTGATTTCTTAGATTCAGTATAACATTAAATGTATTATAGTACTCTCAGTAAACTCCAATGTGGTTTTATTCCGCGAGGGGAATTTCTCACACCGACAGCGCGGTGCGAGAAAGATCGATTTAAAACAGTAACGTCAACATGAATAGTTACTTTCGAGAGATGTAGCCTTCTGGCCTCCACCGGCACACCGCAGATTATTAGTTAGTATTATTGTTAAGTTTTAAGCGTTCGGTTTGGACATGTTTGTGTTGAATATACATATAAGTTAATATAAGAGAAATGAATTTAAAAGTAGGCACTATTGGTTGATTGGTGGCAATACCGCAGGTCAATTCCTCTCTGAATGTGTGGCTTCCGCAGCATTAGGTTTTTCTGGCATATTACTTCCGTAAATTTGAGGAATATATGGAGTATGGAAATGTTTTCAAAACGTAATATTTCAATGTAGAATTAAGGTAATAATATTGAATATATCTTTTAAATAATATAATGATCAATGCAATTAATTCGGTTGTTGGGAACTTAAGTTCATAGTCGGAACTTAAAATTGTTAGACTACAATGCTCTTAAATAAAGCCATGAATGGCCAATTTATTATTTTCATTAATTACTTTTTAAGGGATCAGTTTAAAAGCTCAAATGCTTACTGGGGTTAACATGCACCATGAAAAGAGCAGACCTTAGTTACATTTGGGCGAGAAAAGATCATAATAATTATCTCAAAGTGATCGAAGTTATTGGATCAGTTTTATTTATTTCTGCGTTTTCAAAGGTCCAGAGGTCTTTGAAGGTTTAGTAATCTCGCCCTTGAAGTAATATGGCTTCCGACATAAAGAAGTAATAGGCTTTAGTTGCGTTAAGACGAAGAAGGTGTTAAAGTGACCATGTTTGAATAAGTGTCATGTCACCGTTCAGTTGAGACAGACCATGGTAAATAGAGTTGAAACAATAGCTGATCACTTTTCATATTCCTTAAGATTAGAAACTTTTACTTAAGTTAAATGAAATATAGTAAGGGATCCATGTATATATTTCAGAATGATTATTTCATAATTTAGATTCTTATGATATTTTATTAGTTAAGACTTATTTTATAAGAAAACTGCATATTGTTAAAATGCTATTTTTATGGCAACTAATTACAACCTTAACTACATTCCGCCATATATGTACATAATACATATACTCCATATTCAAGTGAACAACAAAAACAGATACTAACAAATAAGTGCATATGTAATTCCTTTGCGATCGTTGCATCTAGAGGAAATCCTAAGCTTCAGCTAGTTTAAGACGTCATTCATACCGAAACACTCATAATTCAGAATTTCAAACTAATTTCTAAACTCATAACCTCCATGTTTTAATTGCAATGTGAAACTTTATTTTTAATAAGCATCTCTAACGGGTGAAACGTTCATAACTTCAACACAAAAAAAAAAGTGGAGGGAAAAAGCAAATAACAAACAAAATGAAATGCAGACGAAAACGCACTAAGAAAAAATATAAGAATTCCGAAAGGCTTTTCGCTACCCTCTGAGCTGTATGGTATCACGCTATCATGCGCCCTTGGGTTTTAATGCATATGTAACATTTGCTAATTTAAGTTATGTGCTCTGTACGAGTATATGGGTCACACCCGCAGCATCTATTATAACACCATAAGTACAAAATAACAAACTACAAAAGAGGGAAAAAAGTGGAGGAAACCCTCGAAGCCGCCAAAAGGAAGGACGTATAAGCAAAGCAGCATGGAGCAAGCAAGTTGTTTTTGTTTTTGGCATTTTTAATCGCTAGTGCTACAACTTTCTTTTCCTTAAACAGGATGCCCTCAGCTAATCCATCCTTTGCGTTGCTCTCCTTTCGGCCACTTGATTTGGCAAAAGTCTGATGAGAAATTTCAAATTAAAATTTAATGCTGGCTAAAAAACTGTGCACAATCATAACGCATTACGAATCCTCTCAACCTCCTCTATCAAATATGTTAGCGGTTTTGAAATTATGTTTAAGAAGTTTTAAAGTGCAAGCAAGGCAAGTACATAAATGAAGTTGCTTAATTTTTAGCAAAATTCATAGATACGAGTAGTTATGAATATATGTACATTGTGAAAATATTTAAATTTGGCAATGTGCGAGAACAAAAATTATTTTTTATTTTTTTTTTACATATAATTTTATTCATTTCATAGCAACTAAAACTAGAATAGCAATTTTAAATAAGGATAAGGAATGAATAAATAGTTGCCGTTCTATAATTTAAGAAACAATTTTTCCTAAATTAGTGGCGAACGACACTTGACTACTAATAAAACACATTTAAAGGTTCTGATATGGGATGATAGTCAGTAACTAAAGGTTGCAATATTTTCTGCTATATGTAATCACAAAAATCAAATTTTAATATTAGAGAAGTAAAAGAAAGAACTAAGTTAATATATTCCATCATTTTTAAGATTAGATTCTTAATAAGGATTCAACATTAGCTAATTGATTGTTTCTGCTTGGAATGTTACCACTTTGTTCAAAAAATTCTCTCAGTACCTTAAAAATATATAAGTGGCTTAATGGTAAAATTTTAAGTTTTTTAAATAGTGGCCAACTATGAGTGCGACGATTACAACAAGAAATAATACGAACAAGATGTTTCTGCGCAATCAAAATAGGTCGAAGTGTATTCATATACGATCCCCCCCAACAGACGATACCATATTGTGACTTGGAGTGTGCGAGACCGTAGTAAATTTTAGACAAAATTTTATTGGAGCAATAAGGTTTAATGAGATACAGTTTACAAGTCACTAGATTCATATGAGTCTCTATTGTATAGACATGATCCTTCCAGTTTAGGTTACAATCAATTAAGACACCCAGATATTTAAAGTTTTTTACTGCTTCCATTTTGAAACACATATTTGTACATAGATTGTTATAATGAAAATTGTTTATACCACAAGTATGAAGCGGTAAGCTGAACCTACTACAGTCATGGCCATGAAAACAAAGTTTAAAATCAGATGCGACACAACTTGATATTTTAAAGATTAATAGTTTTGTTTTTTCGCTAACAATTAACTGGTGAGCGGCAAATGACAACCTTAACTTCTCTACGTTTCTAAGTTAATGTTATGTCATCAGCGAACGCAGTGACTATCCCATTTAACTTCTGATTAAAAGAAAATTGATATATATCAAAAACAGAAGAGGTCCAAGTGGAGAACCTTGTGGGATGCCATTTTTTTAAGTCCGAGGCTTACTAAAAGTGCTATTTACTTTGGCTTTTATGTTCTATCTTTTAAGCAAGTTCTAAGCCTATTATAAATTGCTCCTTTAATTCCAGCGTTGTATTACTTGTTAAGTAATATCTGATGATCCACCATGTCAAAAGCTTTGGTTATTTCTAAAAATAAAGGCCCTGGTCGTTTGATTATTATTCAAACCCTCATATAACTGACAGCACACTCTTAAAATAGCGTCCTCAGTCGATAAGCCAGACCGAAAACCAAACTGAAAGGAGGAAAAGAAAGCATTACGCTCCAAAAAATTTAGCATTCTGACTTTAAGGAGCTTCTCAAAAAGCTTCGTGAAAGTTGACAAGAGAGAAATTGGCCTATAGTTAGTTACATTGCTTCTACTTCCTTTTTTGAATAGTGGAATTACTTCAGCACATTTCAGAGATTGAGGAAAATAACCATTACATACACTTAGGTTAAGCAAGTAACACAATACAATACATCAACTATTTGCCATGCAATAGTTTTTAATAAACTGCTTGTTATACCATAACTTGTGCACGAGTTTTTATTTTTTAGGGACATTATAAGCTTATAAAGCTCTCCAGCAGTAATGGTATTGAAAACAAAACTAATTGTTTTCACGTTTTCAGTAGAAACAGATTATGGAAGAGTACAGTGGCAGGATCTATTCGGTTCAAAAGATGGTTTTAATTGTTCTGATATTTCTGTAAAGTGCTCATTGAACTTATTTGAGAGACTTTCGGGGTATGTTAAATGTACTTCATCAACTTCTATATGTTTTATTTCAGTATTCGGCCTAATTTTCCCTAAAATAATATCAACTGCTTTCCATTCCTCTCTACTATTATCGTCTGCTTTTTCTAGCAATTCCGAATAATAGATGTCGCGCGTTTCTCTAACATTTTTATGAAGCTTTTTGCATAGTTTGTTATATACTTCTCCAGTCATCTGTTGTCTGGATGCTTTGCGGATTTAATAGCGTAACGATTTTTTTTTTTTACCTGTTTAAGAAGAGAGTTGGTCATCCACGGTTTTAAACGTATTTTCTTATTAGGAAAATTTATATGCAGAAAGCATGGTTTTATATTCTTTTGCAAGATTAATGGAAATATATCAACTGCAATAGAAGGAACATCCTCAAACGTTAACCTTTCCTCCAACATTCTGAAATGTATGATTTGTTTTCTTCTTGGATGGCTGTCTTAGAAAATTGTTATTTTCAGCTAAATTCATACCAACGCACAGAGAAATCATATGATGGTCAGTAATTCTGTAGTCATAAACTGAACTAAAGAAAATATTTGTAGAATTTTTATTTACCCTATTATACAGTGTGCCCCCTAATTCGATGACGATAATTTGCAAAATGATTCCTGAGCATACTCTAAGAAGGAAATCGTTCTACAGTAAGGGTCCATCTCCAATGTTGACATCATTTATCAAGAAAAGGCTTACTTTGGTATACCCTAACAGATGTTAAGGGAAATGATGTTACTACAAATGGTAAAAACTTCGTGTAGGACTTTATTTTTAGAAGAAATACCTGCCTTTATAACTGCGTTTACATAAAGTTGATATCTTGTTTGAGTCTTTAGATATAAAATTTCTCAGCTTGTTCCATTTTCATTGTCCATGCTAATTTTTGAATTTGGGGTCAACTTTCTCCAAAAAATGCCTAATTAACATAACGTTTTACTATTTTTTTCTTATAGAAATAATAATAATAAAATAAAAACTCATCATCAAATTTACACAAAAGCCCACCGAATTTATGATACTTGGAAAAACCTGCAACAGGGAAAAAAAAGAATTTATGATTTTTTATCAACGTTTCTGAGAACAGTTGACAATACATACTCGTAAGAGCGGTTTTCCACGAGTCACTAGTTTTCCAATATTTTTTTAAAATTGCATAGCTATTAAAGCATGTTCTTTTATTTGACTACCTGTCAAAACCCTCTTTTCCTTACCCTGTTCCTTAAAAGTTCTCAGAAGAGTTAGGTGTAGTGTATGAAGGCCTATCTGAAAAATATACCTTACAGAAATGTTATAAAAGATTAGGAAAAAAAAAACTAATTCATCAGTTTAATTTTTTACGCTAAGGTTACAGTTGCTGAGAAACGCTGTTTGAAATGTCAGCATTTACAAACCAAGAATACGCAGATATTATTTACGTTTATGGGCTATGATACCGTGAGAACCTTATCCTAACCGATGACTTCCTATTAAAGGAGTATTTGGAAATACGTATCGAAGGCTTCAAGAAACGGGATCAGTTTCAAATACACGATCGAATGCGGGAACTCCAAAAGTAAGAAGGATTTCGGCTGATGAAAGAATACTGAAAGCTGTTACAACTGATCCATCAATCAGCATCAGACACTTAGCTTTACAATCCAATGTTTCCAGACATAAAATGCCTAATGTACTCGTACTGCATGGAGAAAATCATTATCCATACACCTGCACAAGAACTGCTTCCCAATTATTTGGAAAAGAGACTTCAGTTTTCTAACTGGTTGCTGGAGCGTAGCTTGGATGACAACGAGTCTATTAGCAGAATTCTTTAGGCCGACGAATCTCAATTTACAAGAGATGAGATCACAAATTGTCATAATCTTCAAACGAGGACTACGGACAATCCACGTACAGTGAGACATAAATCATTTAAATACAAACTCAGCGTCAATATGTGGGCAGGTGTACTTGGAATCAAGTTAATCGGCCCCTTCAAACTACAACCTAGGCTGAATTCTACATACTATCTGGAGTTTATGCGAAATGATTTAGCAGAACTATTGGAGGAAATTCCACTGATTCAACTAGCTTCATCATACTTTCAACAGGATGGTGCTCCAGCCCACTATTGTCGTAAGGTTAAGAATTGGCTGGATGAAGAGTACGGTAACCGTTGGATAGGAAGAATTGGACCAGCGCACTGGCCCGCAAGATCTTCTGACGTTACAGTATTGGATTTTTTTGTATGGGGAAGAATGAAAGAACTCGCTTATTCAATCGAAATCGCAACTTTAATTGAATTGGGTGATCGTATTCTCGAAGCGTCATCAAAAGTGAGGCAGCATTTAGCATCAATAAACATTCGCAGTGCAATCCAAAAACGGGCTCTAGCATGCATACAAAACCAAGGAGGACACTTTGAGCACCTGTTATAACTGTTTTAGTACACACATAAAATAAAAACTACCTAAGACCACACAAAATCATTTTTATTCATAGCCTTTGGAGCTAAACGCTATAACCGCCAAACTGCTAAAAATGAAAAAAAAATGTTTTATGACCCAGTAAACTCAAAAAAAACATCCAGAAGTAATTTCATTATTTATTTTATGAGCTAGGTGAAAAAAGGTGAACAGTGCCTCAGGGTTAAAAAAAACAGCCATGTTAAAATTTTTTCCATGAAAATTTTGTATTCAAAAATAAAGAAAATAGTGAAATAAACAATGAAGATAACAAAAAACACGATGAAAAGATGTTTTACTTCTTACGATGGTATTCCAAAAAACAGTTTTTGGCATTTGAGCAGCACAAATTAAGGTTGAATTTTGAGCAAACACATTGTATTTGTGATTTTTTGCACAGTTTGCACCATCTTTTGCCACCTTCTTTACCTAACCAGATTGGAAAGTGGCCAATATTGTCGTAATGGACGTCATCAACCGTTGTGGTTGTGGATCTTCTTGTGGAGTTGCCGAACGCGATGTTATTGGCCGGCTGCTTGGCCCTGGTGTTGGACGACCAGCCACACGTTTTGTTGTGTATGCTACAAGACCAGCAGCAATTTCTTCTCGAAATTGAGGTAACTCGAGCAACTCTTTATCTTCAGCTGAAACATTGCATGTATCGTTGCATTTTTCGGCGTGTATGCGTCGATATAAAATATAAGCATTCGTTGTTGACATATCGACAGTCATGGGATTGCGTGTTTTCGCTCGAATATGGTAACGGCTCATAAGTCCATCCATTAAATCAACGCCACCCATATGGCGGTTGTATTCCCGTATAATTTGTGGCAATCGACCTCAACATATTCTTTTGCTTTTCGATCATAACGTGCTGCCTTTGCTACTTGCAAGTCGGTATTTGTTTTTGCAAATGGTTCAATTCCAACGTAAGTTGAAGCCAATCGCACACACTTGTTGACCTTCCACAAGACATTGTTGATATCAATACATTAAGCAGTTCCCACAAATTCGGTCGAGAATCCTCTTCAGGCACCAAGATCAGGTGTGTCAAGTAAAACAACGTTATCGCCTGCACCATTATAAATTTCGAAGCGATACGCAAAGCCGAAAGAATCACATAAAACGAACAATTTGATTCTCCATTTGTGTGGTTTATTTGGCATGTATTGTCGAAGAAGATGTTGCAGATATTGCGGAATCCAACCGCTTGTTGAGTTCGTCTGCCAAATTTCGAATGCGAAACAATGCATCGTAACCGGGTTGCCTTTCTTGACTCCCGCGCTTTCGTCCCAGAACGATAAATATTTTTTTATCGTCTTAAATCGTTTGCGCTTCATCGTGTTTTGAATGGGCGCGAATGCATTTCTGCCCCAGTAACTATCCAAATTTGGATAACAGCAAACTGACATATAAAGCAGAATTCCAACATATTGATATATTTCAGCAACGTCCACTTTGAACTGTGTGTTTATGTTTTCTGTATTAGCTGCTCGATTCGATTCCGTAACAATCATTTGCATTATATCATTTATAAAGAAATAACAGAAAATTTCCATTGGTGTTCGCAGATCTTTTATATGGAAAGGCAGTAATGTATTTTCTCGAAAAGCTACTTCATTTACATGTAGTTTCATTGGTCGTTGCCGCCGTGTGATTTTCGAGAAATCGTTTGCATCATTTTGTATAGATGTAAAATAACAATAACAAACTTATATTTTTATACCAACTTGTTCCCAATTCTTACCGGCATCAAAGAAACCCCCACTAGAAGGTACAATTGTTGGATCAGTACTTTCCATCAATGGTAACGGGGAGCGTGGTCTTTCGGCAGTTTTTTTTTTTGCTGTTGTTGATTCAACTTGTTCCACGGTATCCAACGTAGATAAAACTGAAGATACATCAGGGGAACTTATGTTCAACGAAATATTCACTGCATTGGCAATAAACAGATCACTGTTGTCAATGTCTCTAATGCACTGTCAAATACAATACATTGCTCGTCTTCAGGTGCGATTTCATTGGATTGGAATCATTGAACTCATCCTCACTACTGATACTTCTTCGTCAGTTTCCACTGAATTCATGAATTCAATTAATTGTTCATCGGTCAAAGAGGACAATTTGATCCGCCTAGGATCTCTATCTGCCATTTCTAAAGATTCATATAAACTAAATAGATGCAAAGGTGAAAAAATGTAGAAAAAGGGTAACGAACAAGAAAAGGGACGATAAATTTGCACTCAAACCCCCAACAGTGCCCTGAGGCAGTTCTCAGTTTTTCACTTCACAAAACAAAACGTTTTAATCTTCACTTTTACCAAATATATTAACATATAGCTTAATATCATAGCTTTCCAAAAAAAATTGTTTCACTTCGATCGGCCAGTAATTGCAACTCTTTTTCGGTTTTGCAAAATCAAGTTTTCTTAGCAAAAATTTTGCCACTGCACTTTTTGATTTCTTATTGGAAAGTGCCGATAGAATCAAAACGGAATGTTAAAATTACTTCTGAGCTTGGAGAGAATTGTGACGTGTTATATAACTCGAGGCACTGCAATCAGTTTCATGCAAAAAAAAAATTACTTGTAAAGTAAAATTTAGTTTTGTCATGCGTGCCTTGAGGTACTCTTACCAGTTAGAGGGTTAAAGCAAAAAAAACCCTTTTTTATAAATTTTAACTGCTGCAGATTTTTCCAGGTATCATAAAATCTGTGGGTTTTTGTGCAAATTTGATGATGATTTTTTGTTTTATTATTATTACTTTCATAAGAAAAAAAATAGTAAAACGTTATGTTAATTATGCATTTTCTGGAGAAAGGTGACCTCAAAGTCAAAAAGTAGCATGGACAATGAAAATAGAACAGGCTTAGAAATTGTATATCTAAAGACTCAAACAAGATATCAACTTTATTTAAACGCCGTCATAAAGGCTGGTATTTTTTCTAAAAACAAAGTCCTACACGAACTTTTTACCATTAGTACTAACAGAGCAATTTCCGTTAACATGGGTCAGGGTACACCAAAGTAAGCCTTTTCTTAAATCCTCTATAAATGGTGCCTGAAGTCTATAAAGGCACAGCAAAACATAAGTTTTGCACTTATGTATAATCAAGGGATAACTTCACAACATCAGCACTTGAAATATTAATTTTAGAAAAATCGCATGTACAACCACACCTCACGTACATCATCACACCCCCAGCCGGATACGACTCATTGCATTTTCCAGAGGGAGTCAAGTAGCCTGGAATATTATATGTATAAACACAATTCATCATCATAAATCCAAATTTCACTTAAAATAATTACAACAGGTAACTCTTCGAGCGCATTGGTATGAGCTAATAGTGAAGAAAATATTTTTCTAATACTCCGGATATTTTGGTGTAGACAAAAGGAAATCTTGGAGTTAGAGGGAACATCTGGATAAACACATGGAGTATTAGGTAAATGAAGAACAGTATAATCAGAATTCATAATTTCTCAAGATCAGCAGCGCAAGTAATACTAATAGAATTGTCACCCTCATTCTTACGCATATACCATCTTGATCAAAAATAACAACCGTGTGGCGCTCTCATTATTCCGATTTGAGTTTTTTTTTTTGTTAAGTTGGTAAATCTGTTGTTGATATTCTCTCTAAATCTTAGCGTCATAGTTTCACATTTGCAAAAGTTACGTAGCCAAGAGTACATCTATCTCTTTGTGTCTTGGCGATTTTTTACACTTTTAGAAATAAATTTAAATTTGCAACAACGAACTTGTATTAAATTTTGAGTAAAAAACGCATTTAATGGTGAGCGAACTTTGGAAATATTGGAAAAGTGTTTCGACAACGATTCTCTAAAGAAAACGGTCGTTTACCAGTGGTCGTGGCACGAGCGGCTCAAAAGTTGTCGTGAGCCAATGGAAGATGATGAACGCAGACGCGGCAGACCATCGACATCGAAAACCGACTAAAACATTGATGAAGTAAAAGAAATGTTGGTCAATAACCGCAAATTAACCATCAGAGAGATAGCGGAGGACTTGAACATTGCCTATGGATCCTTCCAAGACATTTTGGTTAATGATTTGGGTTTCCGTTGTGTAGCAGCAAAGTTGTTGCCAAAAGACCTCAATTTCATACAAAAAAGAGACCGTGTTGACGTCGCAAGAGATGATTTGCTAGACTGAATCCGATCCCACATTCATCAAAAGGATCATTACTGGAGACAAGACGTATGAGAACGACACGCAATCAAGACATCAGGCAAGTGAATGAGCCGAGACCAAAAAACCCACGTCGTTTTCAGTCAAAAAAGAAGACAATGCTCACGGTTTTCATGGATTACAACGGTGTAGTGCATCATGAATTTTTGCTAGAAGGCCAGATAGTAAACAAAGAGTATTATTTGGGCGTTATGAGACGTTTACCGTTTGCGTGAAGCAAAAACTCGCGGATTTTGCACCATGATAACGCACCGTCGCACAGTGCCATAATTATTCGTAATTTTTTGACGAAAAATGCAACAGCCACCGAATTCACCTGATTTGGTTCCCTGTGACTTCTTTCTGTTCAATCGAGTTAAAAAACCACTACGGGAAACGCGTTTCAGCAGACGAGAGGAAGTAGTGGAAAAAATCGCAGGAAGCACTGATGGACATACGAAAAACCGAATATAAAAAATGTTTCGAAGATTAGATCAAGCGCTGGCAGAAATGTGTTGCAGTCGATCGGGATTACTCTGAAGGGGACAATATAGATTTAGATGAATACAAGTTTTCTGAATAAATTCCTTTTTGATCAAGGTGGTATACTATCTCGTTTCTAGTCCAGACGTATTTGTATTTCATTGAGATCTTCTTTAATGTTGCAGCTTTCAGGAGTTGACGAGTCTGATAAGTTAAGCCGTCGTTGATATACATCTTCTCTGATTTCGCTCTGTACTGATTATAGCTGTTTTTAGCGGTTCTCTCTTCCCTTTTTTTGCACTCATTACTTTCTCCTTGCAATGACGAGTTGTTAGCCGTACACGAAGAATATTTATGAAGCTCTGTCGATCTTATTTGATGTGTTAAGATGACGTTTTATAATTTTCTTTGTGTAGCAATAGTCGATGTCTTTCTCAGTAACATTTACGTTCAGTCCATCACGAAAAATTTTTAGCGCCAGATCGATAATGGATGTATCGCTGTTTCGAGCGGGAACGTTATAAATTTCAGCAGTGTTGGCTATCATTTGCTTTTCTAAGTAGTTTGCTTTGTCTTCCAGCAAAATAATTTTTCTCATGCACTCTTTGTTTTCTGTTTGTTTATCTTCAATCTGTACTCTTTGAATTTCTTTCACTTGTAGAATTTCGGAATGTATCATTTGTAGGGTAAAATTAACTGCTTCTTGAGACGAACTTTGTTGGAGTGTCGGACTGGATGGTTGGATTGTAGTTTTTTTGTGAAGTGCTTTTTTTGTTTCAGTGAAAATACAGGTAAGGGCCTCCCCAGAAAGAGAATCGCGACGCTTAGCTGTAACGCAATTTACACATCTCCAGGATTTGTTGTCTTTTTTCATAACTTCCAAGTCTGCCGGCAAAATATTTACACACGCAGCCTGCAATAGTTTTTTACAGTCACAGCAGACTGCTTTTAATTCCATACTTTAATTGCAAGACAGTTTAGGAGGTTTATTAGTAAGTTGAAAAATATAAAGGTTCTCAGCGCGTGCGTACCCCACAAACAACTGAAAAAGGCTTTTTAAAAAGAATACTGATCTAAGAGACTCTAGACACATTCCAGAAAATTGCGCTTTGTTTCCAAGCATCATACAGTTTATTTGTTCATAATGGGCTTTTTGCGCCATTTTTCTACCCAATACTGAGAATTGTTTAATTAAATAACCATTGTACTCGTGCTTATCACATTACCTATTAGGCATTCCCCTAGCGACGCACAGCAGCATACTATTATTTAATTTTGTGTTGTGGCAGTACTTTTGCGTTATGTCAAAAACGGTCCATACCTAGTTTTCCAAGGAAATTTGTTCAGTCAAAATTTATTTTGGAAAATGTATGAGCAGAACACCGTAATAGCTAGAATTGTTGGAATATCTAAAATGTAAGAACAACAACAGATTCCAAAGCAAACATTCGTCAAATATAACCGGGGCAGATATATTTCTGAAGTTGTATATGAAACATATGGTCATGTCATAAAACATTTGAAGGGCACAGGGGGAGAACGGCTTTAGTCCATTCCAACCAGTTTTGAGAAAAATCCAATTTAAAATTTCCCTACTCCTATATGCTTCAGGTACCAGATTAAAACCCATAAAAATCAATATTTGATTGGATTCTGTATTTACAATATTAAAACGTGGACAAGTGAAAACAAGTTTCAAAAAAAATTATACCATATATCTTTTCAACTTTAAAAAAAAAAAAAAATAACAAGGACTAAAGTCATTTTTCACTGGTAATTAGGCGTTAATTGACGGATCTTCCAGGTATTCATCATCACTATTTTCATCAGGCTGGTTGATGTAGGCCAACCTTTTGTAAAATTGTTTGGCCTTTTTGATAGGTAATTGTTTGGTCCACAACTTTTTTAATATAATGGCACCCTTTTACTTCTTAGGTTGCTTTAATGGAGACTGTTGAGAAATCCCCCAAAATTCAATTTTGTGAAAAACCCTATTAGACCGGGTAGGAAAAGGACATTTTTCTGTGTACAATAAACTAAGAAAGGCAGCCCAATTTTGAAAATCAAAATCATGCCCACAGTGAATTACGAGTATGTACTTGGAATGGAAGCGGTTTTATTCTACAGTTTTTAAATTTTTCCCTTCAGTCATCTGGATTCTTTGTATATGTCTTTTGGTTAATAAAACTTATGTTCCGAATGCATTCGAGATAGGAATGGCCCCGGATCGGAAATATCACTTTCACCGAATCAAATCGTTTTTCTTCCACAGCCATGTAAGATAAAAGTCGAATAACCGTGAAATTCTTATTTTGTCCGGCACACGAGTCCCTCACTTCCTCTGCTAAAACGTCACGAAAAGAGTGGTGCGTCAGCTCCTTTTAAAGCTACTGAAAATATATTGCGAATTCGACAAAATATGGGTATTGGAACTGATCAAATTGAGCTGACGTTTATAATAAACATCATTTGTAGTGATTTTCGTTGTGGGTAGATTTTTTTTGGTAGTCCATTGTGATGGCTTCCATCGTCTTAGATTTCAAAGAGCGTTTTTGATAACATCTCTTGAGCCGATAAAACCGCTCACTCTTCTTAATATTAAGTCATTTTTGTTGCATTTTAATGTGTACTTGTTCCAGTGTTTTCTTGCTGAAATCAGATGAAAATTCAGCCTTAAACGTATAACAGATGCTGCAGGGGTCTTTCCAAAGGATATGTTAAAATTATGTTATTTTCAAATATGGAACGGAATGATTCATAAGCCATTTCATGATCGGGATTCTGTTCAACGTACATTTTACATATTATAATCTAGAAATATTTAATGAATCAGGTAGGTACAGTTTCATTGAGTCTTTCAACGAATAGCTTGATTTGCTACCCTTTAGATTTTTTATAAAATTAGTCGCCTTCAGCCTTGTCTCATCTGTAAGTTTATGAGGTCGTACACCATGTTTTCCACGACCGTCCATAGAGGATTTCTCTTCTTTAACGAGAGACTCTTTAACGCCCCTGACTCGCCGGAAAGTAGTCCCGTGCAAGGAAATAAATGCCTTGATGCAAACTGGTACATCACGACTTTGTTCGTTCTCTCTAATCCGGACTCGATAGCTGAACGAAGCTGATTCCCGTATTCTGGAACACCTCTATGATGCCTCATATGTCACAACAACCTCACAAGAGAGTGGTGAGTCACAATTTGTGACGTTTTCGTATTCTAGCAAAACCCTCACAAGTTGTAAGCATCACAACAACTTTCAATATTGTGATGTCCGGTTGAGCAGCTCACAAGCCCACCACAAGGATAGCATAATAGTGGAAGAATTTTTAATTTTGCTGCTTGTGAATGAAATTAATAAAAAGGAGAAAAGGTAAACAAATATATTTATTTTTTATTGGGCAGTACCTATACAAATGTAAAAAACTTTGCAATTCTTTTAAATTACAACGTAGGAGAATTCCACGAAATTCGCGGGAAAGAAATGATCCCTTCTCATTAAGTGATAGCTGCTTTATAAAATTTTTCCGTGTTCCGAAAACATTGTGCAGAGATATTGTAGAAGAGCTGCGTATTTACGATGACCAAGCAAGTAGTTTGCCCTTTCATATTCGAGTAATTTCATTGCTAAAAATCCATTATATGTATGTATAGTACATGTAATATCTATACCTTTCCCTACAACAGTTCCTTTCAGATTTGAATTTTCTCGGGAATGGCTCCTACCAAAAATGCATAAGAAATAACTATACCATTGTATTAAGCCAACCTTCGGTTTCTCGATGTGTGCAATAAATTTGTAAACTCATATTACGGATCAAGGGAAAAGTGATAAAATTACCTACAACAAATAAAGACATAAATGTCGTAAAAACTGAGTAAATATGCACAAATAATGATTATACAATAATGAAAGTACGTAATTCACTACTTTTTTTAAAAAGCTTTACCAACGATTTCACATAAAATGGTATAATTGGAGCGATCGATCGTACCCACATATCAATTGTTTCCCCGCCTACTAGAGATCCCATAACTCCTGCGCATTTATATATGAACAGGAAAGGCTATTATAGCATAAATGTAGAAGCCGTAAGACATATTTTTCTGTTTTCTTTTCATTATTCACAGTTTTTTTCTTCTTCTTCTCCTTCTTTATGTGGAGGTTTGTGATACAAATTTAAAATTTCTGCTCTAAACGTCAAATTTCCTGGATCATGCCACGATTCCGGCATCTGGACAACGTCCCCAGTTCGGATGCATCTTATACAAAACCATACCTGCAGACAATTCAAGTGGCTTTTGGCTGACTCAGGATATCCATTATAGCCTTGGATAATGACTCCAGTGGATGGTCCTACTTCGCAAGCTGAGCTTCTGTAGAATCAGTCGCACATCAGGGCTCGAAATACCATCAAACGAGCTTTCGGCGTTTTAAGGTCTCTTTTTAGATGCTTGCTGAAGGATAGAGTCTTGAATTACTTTCACGAAAGTGCAGCACGTATAATTTATGCATGTGGTACTTTTCTCAATATAATGCAAACAAACGGGATCGATTTGGTATATGACGACGAAAACCGAACACCAGAACCTCTCCTTGCAATGGAAACAATTGAGGAAAATGAATCCAGTGGAATAAGCCAATACTTTAATGAAGGAAAACGGGTGCGGCAAAGCTACATAAACACCTTTAACAATTAAGATTATGTATTTGCTAATAAACTATAGTTATCTAGCTATCTTTCTACTAAAATAATTAAATAAGAATCACAAACTAATCAAGCAATTAAGAAAACACTTTTTATTTTATTTTCTGTTAATAAATCCATTTACCAGCTGAGAAACCGCTGCTAAGCCCTCCCCAACTTTTACCAAAGCCTCCGTCATAACTTCCTGGTTTTTAAAATTTGAAGTTGTATTTGGTGACGCTCCTCCTGTGCTGCTTTCTTCATCTCAAACCTCTTCGCACAAAGTTCAACAACTTTCGAACAGAGGTCAGTTGTTGAAATTCGTGCGCTGCCTTTTGAAGAAGCTGGAGTCGTCGAACTTCTTGGCTCATGTTGTATTATGTCCTCAAAAGTAAATGAGGACACTGATGTTGGTGTAGCCGGCGACGACTCAATGGGTCCTTCTTTGGAAGCAAATACCTACATATTCAAGAAAAATATTAACAATTAATAATACATTTACTAAAAAATACGAACATCACATCCGATTGTCGGAACGGTTTGCAAGCCGTCTAAGGCGACAGCACCGAACACCTCAAGCGCCCTTTCTTCAAAGGCGGTTATCTTCTCTGATGGCGGTTAAATTTTTGTGCACTTTTATTTTTCGTGCACGAGAACGCAACTGGTGTTTCCAATGGCTTAAAATGTAAAAAGAAATGCATGTAACATTATGATAACAAAATAACAGATAATAACCAAACTTACTTGTTTCCAATTGGTCACAGGTCGAACTGGTCCCCGTAACGCGTTTAGCTCTTTAGCTAGCATGTTCCAGTGTGCCTATATCTTGCTGGGATCTGTTGGATCATTCTTACTTGTAAGAAAATCTGGATTCTCTTCCAAGAAATGTAAGTAATGATCCAACTGCTCTTGAGGCGTGCGCTCATATTTCTTTGAAATTCCTGCAAAGTGTTCATTATTAGTACACTAAATATGAATGGTTCTTTTTATCACAAAAAATATTACCTTGTCCTCATTGTTCCTCCATTATTTCTTGTATTTTAGGACGCATTTTTCTTAATTTTGTGTATATTTGCCAATGCAAGTGGGCGCAAAAATCACGATTATCATCGGTTCCCGCCGCTCGATCAGTCTTCTTCCAAACATCAGTAAGGCTTTCGAGAAGGTGATCAATAGAGTCCTGACTAAGTGGGTTGAGGACAAACATATAGTTCCGGATAATCATGATATCATTCATGCTGAGTCTAAACTGGTTTCTGATATCCAATGGAACAAAGGCAAAAAACAGTGCACTGATGCATGCCTGATTGACCTGGAAAAGGCCTTCGACACCGTATGGTTAGAGGGACTCTTCTTCAAGCTGGACAAGTTGCGTATTAGTAAACCACTGCCGTATATTCTTTTTGATATGCTCTCCAGTAGACAGTTCATCGTGAAGAATGGCGATGTGACTTCTGCTGGAACATTTAACATTAAAAACGGTCTGCAAAAAGGTGCGGTAAATTCGCCGATCCTATTCAACATTTACACAAGTGATCTGATAAGTTCACTTCACCATGCCATAGCGTACGCAGACAATTTAATCGCGTACAGATCAGGTCCAAATATTGAGGTCATTAAAATACTTTTGCAACATGACTTCGACAAAATTAAGCGATATTGCGACGACTGGAAGTTGAAAATTAACTTTCAGAAGTCGGAAACCATTCTGTTTAGGACGCCTTTGTTTGGGGCCTCTAGGGATACCAGAAAGAATTGGCGAAAGTTTTCCATCGTCGGACAACATGGACAGCCACTTGCTTGTCGAAATGTAGTCAGATACCTTGGGATCTGGCTAGACCAATATCTGTATTTTAACAAACATATAGATATTGCTCTGGCCAGAGCCAGAGGTGCTTTTGCCCTTACAAAGAGACTGCTTTATAACAGCCAACTCGATGCGAGGGTGAAGGTGATCTGCTACATGGCCCTTATCCGGCCTATGCTTGTATTTGGTTGTCCCGTGTGGTTCAACGTGAGAGCAAGCTTATTGGAAAAGTTTAGGGTGTTTGAGAGGGCTTGTCTTCGGGTTTGTCTTCGCTTATACAGAACACCAGAGTCCGAGTACATAAAATTCTATCCTAATAAGGTCTTATACAATAGGGCGAACCTAATAAGAGTGGACAATTTCATTATTAAGTTGACTCGAAGGCACATTGCAAGAGCAATGACCTCATCGAACAACCTGATCTCCGGGGCTTACTACCCAAATTATATGTATCACGAGAGAGTTCGCTTTGACGGCTTTATTCCTCCAGAAGCGTTCTCTACTTCGATATGAAAGGTCTGATCCAGGACAGATTGGCGGTGCCGCTAATCTTCCACGTCGCTCGGACAGGCGACTCAACTGCGACGGAGACGTCGCACATGGCAGTGCGGAGCGTCTCCGGTTCAGTAGAGCGGTAGGGAGTCGCGACATGAGGGATGTTGCTCGGCAGCACCAACAATTTTGGTGGCTGGTGGAAGGAGGGGAAGGTTCGTCGTCGAATTCCTCAAGTTATAGGTAGCTTCATGTAAAGCAAAGTCGGTCGTCTGTTAATTTTATTAGCCATGGCCGGCTTACATAGATTTAGGTAGTATTAAGTTAGATGTAAGAAAAAAAAAAAATTTAAATTATAAAAATCACAAAAAAAAAAATAAAAGGACAAAAAATATGGGTGACAACTTTTTTCTAAAAAAGGGGTAATCCATACAGGAAAAAAAATATTGTATTGTATTATATATGTTAAAATAAGGTAGTATAAGTAGGTTAAGATTTAGATTTATTTTCTATTTTTGTTTATTTTTTTAGGTAGTTAGTTTATAAGTTTTAGTTTTAGTTTTATTTTATTTAATTATTTATTTTTTTTTTTTACAAAAAGTCCATATACTAAGTTTTTCCTTTGCATAATAAAAAATTTTCTTAATTTTAGTTTAAAATAAATATATGAATATAAATAATAATTACTGTTCGAAACGTCGAAAGACATAGTTTAAGTACGAGGGCGGGTCAATAAGTCCGTTTTATCCCTTCCAAAAAAAATGATTTGTCGAGGTCCTCAAAATAGGCCTTTGTTTGCGAGATGACTTCATCATTGGAGTCAAATCTTTTTCCACCAAGCCATTTCTTCAGGTTTGGGAACAAGAAGTAGTCTGGAGAATAGGGTGGATGAGGGAGCAATTCATAGCCCAATTCATGGATTTTTGCCATGGCAACTGCACATGTGTGCACCCTTGCATTGTCTTGGTGGAAAAGAACTTTTTTCTTGGCCAAATGAGGTCGTTTTTTTTTCAAATCGTCATTGAATCGGTCCAATAAGTTGGCATAATATTCCCCATTGATTGTTCTTCCCTTTTGAAGGTAGTCAATGTGGATTATCCCGCGTGCATCCCAAAAAACAGTCGCCATAACTTTATTGGCTGACAAACCCACCTTGGCCTTCTTTGGCGCCGATTCACCCTTAGAAACCCACTGTTTTGACTGTTGTTTGTTCTTTGGTGTGTTGTGATGGATCCATGTTTCGTCCACGGTTACAAAACGGCGCAAAAACTCCTCCATATTGCGATTAAACAACGCTAAACCTTCCTGTGAAGTTGTTACACGATTGCGTTTGTGGTCGACTGTGAGCAAACGCGGCACCCATCTTGCGGAAAGCTTTCTCATGCCCAAGTGATCATTCAAAATTGAAACCACTGAGCCATGCGAGATCCCTACGGCTTCCACAATCTCTCGCACTTTCAATCTTCGGTCGGCCAACACCATATCGTGAATTTTTTCGATTGTTTCCGGTGTAGAGACCTCAACTGGGCGTCCAGGACGTTCGGCATCTTCAGTGCTTGTACGGCCACAACGAAATTCAGTAAACCACTTTTTTACCATTGAAATCGATGGTGCAGAGTCCCCATAGTATTTATCAAGCTTAGCCTTGGTCTCGGTAATGGTTTTTTTTCGCAAGAAATAATGCTTAATAAGCACACGAAATTCACTTTTTTCCATTTTCTCCTCGAATTAGTGAGTAGTCTGATAAAAATAGCTGTCAAACACAAACTAACTGACGCAGCAAGTTTAAATTTTGACAGGAGTCAACTGACAGATGCCTGTTGACAGGAGCAGTGTTGCTGTTTCAGTAAAGAGGTCAGAAATTCAGGGACTTATTGATCCGCCCTCGTATTATGTTTAACCTAGAGTGCCCGCATGGGGCCAGTAAGTTAGAATAAGATTATTAGTAAGTTAGTTAAGCTAATTTTTAAGCATTTTTTTGTCTACCTTGTAAGTGTAAATGAATTAAGAAAATAAAAATGCATTTAAAATGAAAAAAAAAATCATCGGTTCCCGCTAGATCACCGAAATTAAGCAGTGTTGGGCGCGGTAAGTATGTAGGTGGGTGACCACATGGGAACTCAGTACTCCGCGTGCTGTTCACAAAACGCGCCACATGGGCATAGTAGCCCGGCGTTAAATCCCGGACCCTACAAATTAATTTGTATCGTTCCCTTGATAATAATAATAATAATAAAAAATCACGATTATCAAAAAAATAATTTTTTGACAGGACAATGAATTCACCACAACGTGGTAACTATTTTAAGTGTTTTCTTGTGAGGGGTTGGCCAGAATAACAAATAGCTGATCGCTCACAAGAGAAGCATCACAAATTTCGCATCACTGATATTTGTAAATTGTGACTACATCTCAAGCAAAATAGGGGTGTGAATTTAATCACTCCTCGTCGTCCACTTTTTTTCCACTGACGCCTACACATGACTGGGAGAACAGTAATAAGGCCAACCAGATAAGCATTTTAGGCATTTGTTCCTCCCAACTCATTGAATTTGCGTATTATTCGACGACGTTCTGGTTCTTCTATTTATTAATGTAAAACATTGAAATCGTTTACATAAACAATCAAGTCCAAGTTAATGGGTCACTAAACTGCGAACACTCACTGTTCATTTCTAATACACGAAACTACAATAATTAAAAAAATACCAAAAACAATAACAGAAAAATGCAGCAGCAGGAGGTATGATCACGATTGGGAAGAAAACTACTGTTATCAGTGATAACAGTGCCTAATATAGCCGGACGCCATTCTACTTCAAAACAACCGGACTGAAGCCGTTCTTCCCCAGTGTAGCGAATCTTCTTAGTGTATTTCAACGGACCCAAGCCATTATTGTCATTTTGTCGATTCATGTTACTAACATAGATGGCAGCCCAAGCTCATTTTCAGGAAAATGAGGACTGAAGCCGTTTTCCCCCTGTACCTATGATTTTTGATGATGGATAAAGAGTTATACAGGTGTAAGTGTACATATGGTATATTGCATTTGAATAGTAATTCTCAGAATCAGGGCTTTATCTTCATAAACTTAAAATACTCACACTGCTTTGACTGCAATGATTTCAACAATGAGCATACAAGGCATAGTAGGCATAGTATCCAAAATGTTTTCAAAAAATTGTTGTCACCACTCTAATTGCATGCAGAAGTTTCCAATTGGTTACATAGCCATATCGTATGATCTGCACGCTTGTCTTCCCTCCCATGACATTTACTCATTTTATTATTTATGTGCTATGTATTTAAGCGCAAAACTGTTTTATTATTATTATTATTATTATTATTATTATCAATTTATTTCATTCAAAAAAACTTAAAGCTATACAAAAGATAAATCAATAGTTCTACAAAAGGATTTTTTTTTTTTGAAAGAACACAGCTTTTAGCTTTAAAGAGAAATAGCTACATACATTCTGTTGTCAGATTCTGACAAGAGGCGAATGTACGAATCATATTTAACAAACAAGGATTAATTTATCGATGGGGATGCGATAAAATGCAGAGATAAAAACAAATCATAAAAAATGAAAAAATAAAATGAGAGATTAAGTACAAAAAAGTTTTAAAAATTTAGAAAAAAATATAATCAGTAACAAAAAGAAGAGAAAAAAAAGAAAAAGAAAAAAAAAATTAAAGCAAAGGAATCAGCAAGTCACCAATAATATCATAGTTTAAAGAAAAAAGCCAACGCTTAACATCTTTAAGGAAAACGGATTTAACTTTCAGGCATCTTAGATTACAAGGCATTTTGTTAAATAAACGGGGCGCAGTAACAAAAAAAAAGTTAAGTTAAGACGGTCTATAAAGTGAATTCAAACCGGACGTGGTGTCTTTTATTTAACCATCTCTTACATTTCTCAACTTGCCTTCTTAAAAATCGTCAAGTTTATGGTACGCCTCATTTCAAAATTCAACCAACGGCACTCAGAAATAATGCTAATAAAACTTCTATGAAATGCGAAGTCTATAAAAATCTCTCTGATACCACACTTATTCGTGATTTACATAGTTTGCAGGGGCCAAATTTATTGAAACTTTCTGTAAATCGGAAATCGTATGGATATTCGAAGTCGTACAACGAATCAACTGTTAACAACAAGCCAGTACCGTTCCTGAGATATTTTAACGTGTTGGAACCCGAATTCATATTTTTCAAGACTAATCACGGTCATGGAATAGAGATGATGGCGAGAAAACCCTTAATGTATGAAATACACATCTAATGTTTCCTAATCGGGTTAGTGCTCTCTTGAAGCCAAAGGGGTACCAGAAAGGCCTTGGCTTCAAAGTAATGGCTCCTACTGTCAGCTTACTATCGGTCTACGTGAAATTTTTTCAATTACCAAGGAACCAAGAACTTCGGAGAAGGACGGAACTGCTTTTGACGATCATGTATATAAGATGGGCCGTACAGAAATAAGATTAAAAACTTGGACGTACATATACTGCGGTGAAAACAGAAGCCGCGTCCATTTGGATGTGGATTTATTGAAAGCGGAAAAGTAAGACCAAAATTATTAAGTTTTAGAAAAGTCAGTAAATGCCTGCATCAAACCAAAATTAAACGACAAAACCCAAATATACAATGATACCGAAAAACATGTTTGGTGGTTTAGACGAAAAGCAAGCCCACAGGAAACCATTCCACACTGGATACGTATTCCTTTTTCTTTTTTTAGTATTACTATTTAGTATATTTCTTATAAGTTCATTACAATTGTGTTTGCCTTACATCTAAATAAATAATAAATAAAATACACATATCTGTATGACATTTTGCATTTTGTGCATTTTAAGTGTAAAAATAGTTGTAAATGCCCTTCAATGGTTTAGCCCATTATGAATAAAATTAACAGTGGGTGGGGTGAACTTAAAAAAGCAAATTACAATGATAAAAAGCCTAATGCTGATATACAATTCAAACTGAATAAATATGAGACAATTATGTAAAGGAAATATAAGATAAAAAACAAGAGATAAGAAAAAAGGAAGAAGATCCTCTTTTACACCAGGATGTTAGAGAATATGCTTTCCAAGGCATTCAAATCAATACCAGAAGTCAATGCTTTAGAAATACACTCCAGAAGATGTTCTGATTGATTTTGGAAGTTTACCAAAAAGACGGCAGGACGACACCGAATAAAAATTGTGGAAGGCGGTGCTGCGAGCAAAGGGTACAGATATAATATTTATATAATTTTTAGCTATATTATAACAAGAAATAAGTCTGCTATTGTAGAATTTTAATTTCTTTATTTATTTTTAACTTTTATAACTTACAATAAAATTTATTTCTTTCTTTGCGTGACTCGCCGCTTCAAAAATGTACTTGTTCACCAAAAGAAACTTGAAAGAGAAGAAGGAAACGGGAGACAATGTGTCACTCACAAGGGTCCCTTCTTTTGAGCGAACAGAGTTGCGGTTGCGCATTCGCAGGGTACTACGCACATTTTCTCCCTCCATCTACCACACTATTTAAATTTCATACTCTGAAAAGGAACGTTTTTAAAACTTTAAAGCAAATGGCGGACTGCAAGAATTTTCATATCCTGGAACAATGGGAAACTGAGTTTACGAAAAATTTTTCGTATAACATTTTTCCGCAGAAATAAAAGCGGTTGAATTTTGTTATTATAATAACCTCCCCAACACGCAATAACATAGTGAAATATATACTATGGCATATTTAACTGCCATAGTAAATATTTTGAAATAATTTCTTAGAGCAAACATTTTTCAGGTAGAAAAAATTTTTAAGAGTGCAACGAAAATATTTGGTTAAAGTTTCAATATGACTTACAAAACTCATTTTAGAATCAATGATAAGTCCGACCTACTTAAATTCATTCACTTTTCCGACTGAGAAACAGTTTTTGCTGCAATTAAGAACGTTACAAAAAGTTTGGGGAGTATAGGGGAACCACATGAACAGGTTACCAGATTGTATTTATGACACTCCGGTGCATGGAACTGGAAATCTGAATTGACACTTATTGGGGTGGAGAAATTAAAAACCATAATTTTTGTTTTGGAGCTAATATTTTTTTTTTGTTTTTTTCATTGTATACTTATACTATAAATAACAATATTATATAATTACAAAACAATTTATGAATGCCGTACATTCTGTTGCCTAATGGACAAGTGACGAATGTAAACTTATAAAATAGTACAAAATTAAATTCAAAATGTTGATGGGGAAAAAACACTGTAAATATGTTTCAAAGAAGAAAAGAAATAAAGCAGAAAATCCAAACAGATGTTACAAATAGGTTAAGTTAACGGTTCAAAAGTTTGCTCAATATCCGTGTAATTAAAAGAAAATATCCATTTTTTAACATTAACTAAAAATACTGTTTTTACTCTTTCGCATCTAATGTTATCAGGAAGCAAGTTAAAAAGACGAGGTGCAACAACAGAATAAAACCTAGAAAGTGCGATTTTTTAACTGCTGGTACATTTTATCATATGTTCAAACCTGATAATAACCAGATTTCTCAAAGAATATTTTTAAAACTTTATAGCAGTATAAGCAGTATAAGGACTGAAACGAATAAAATTTGGAAATTTCAAAGTAAAAAAAAAAATATTTTCATAATTCATGCAAATTTTTTTATTTGCTTTAAAACTCTGTTTTTATTAAATTCATTCGCAACTACAAAAAATAAAAATAAATATTTGGGTTTCCATTCTTCCTCAATTTCTTCGAATGTCCTTCATAAGGTTGGTGACAGTTACATCCGTGATCTTTTTGGGCGCTCTTTTCCATTTAGCACTAAAATCTTTTACGTCCTTTGCACACTGCTCACTTTCAATGGGATGGCACTGTGGAACATTGGGTGGATTCATGTCTTTTGGGACAAAGTCGACATTTTTAGCAACAAGAAAGCTCAACGTCGCATGAGCATAGTGAGCTGAAGCTAAATCTGGCCAAAATAATGTTGAACCCTCTTGTTGAACCGTTTTTTTAGGCACTCGTTAATGTAAACTTCTCCGTTAATTGTTCCCGTTGTAATAAACGATGAGCTTCTGTGTCCCCATTGGCAAATGGCCTGCCAAACGAGATATTTTGACCCGAATTTTTCCATCCCAATCGATGTTGTTGATTGCGGAAGAATCTCAGCAGTAAAGTCGGCTTTGATATAAGTTTCGTCATTCAAAACCAAGGACGCTTTCTTGTTGCCGATCAACTCGTATAGCTTTCGGGCTCGTGTTTCTATGACTTTTTTTTGCTTTTCAGCAACTTTTGGTATTTTTTGTTTTTTTTTGTGTTTTTAGACCGTTACGTTTAGATCTTTATACCATTGTTTGGTTGGTATAACATTTCCGAGCAACATCTCTGGATGACATAGTCCGGTTATTTACGATTACACAAACTATTTTCCTATCCAAATTTGTATCAGGTGCTCCACTTTTAGCTCCACTTTTCTGTTTTCGCTTAACTGTCAATGTCTCCAAATATCGATTAATAACAGAATCCACTATACTGCGTGCTATGTTTAATTTTTTTGTGATGAAATGGTTTGGACGCGAAGTATTTTCGAGCCATTTGTCGATGATCTTTTTTACGGCGTTCCGTAAACCGCACCGAACTAAAATCAATAACAAACTGAAACTAGAAAATGTACAGGCTAATTTGGGTAAAAAATCGGATTGCAATTTTTACGCATTGGAAGTATAGCCCGTATTAAAATTTACAGATTTTATTCGTTTCAGTCCTTATTCAAATTATACTCACCGAACCATATCCTTATTAAACTTAGATTCCAGTTAATATCAGATACTAAATTTAAAGCGCTGCTAGAGAAATAAGAACAGCCTACATCATATGCGAAGGCCGTTAGAGTGCCTTTAAAATTAAGTGTGAACGGAGAGTTGATATAAATAAGAAAAAGTATAGGTCCTAACACTAAACCCTGAGGTACTCCCAAATAAAGAAACCGGATTTGGCTCCTCGTTTCATCAATCTTGGCCTTTCGAGATCGATTTGTGAGGTAAGATCTGAACCAATCGAGGATAAAGCCTCGAAACCAAGATTTTCCAAGTTCTTGTTGATGATTGACCATGTTGAATGCTTTTGTTATATCTATAAACGAGCCGGCAGTGAATTTTTTGGCTTCAAGGTATGAAAAAATTTGGGAACAAAATTGAAGATGGGCATCTTCAGTTGATTTACCCGTTTGAAAGCCAAATTGACGAGGACTGAAAAACGACGACTTACTTAAAAATGACACTATTCGTTTTTAATATTAATTAGCATAACTAATCGGGGAACCACTAACAAAACACAATGCTGCCTGCTGTCATTAAAGCGAAATTTAAGAACCCAGCTTTTATCCATAAATGGTACTTGCATCTTCGAAACCGATAAACCTTCGGCCTTTATCCGCCCGAATTTGAAATATAATGCTCACATCTGGTCGCATACGTCCAAAATATCTCTGCACCTGCTAGATAGGATCCAAAACCGTGCGATAAAACTCATAGGTGAAACTAATATCAGTCAACCAATCGACATCCTCGAACACCGACGTAAAGTTCCGTGTCTGACTCTGTTTTACCGCCATTTTCACCAACAGTGCTCCACAGAAATTACCAGTAGCATTCCACCCCTTCTAACTTTAAACCGTAACAGCCGTCTCGCTATCAGTGCTCATCAGTATACCCTCAAGCCCACTTTCGGACGTACTCTGAAATATCGTGATTCGTTCCTAAGCCGTATAACTCCCTTGTGGAATGCCTTGCCGAGCTCTTTATTTGCTAATCAGTATAACTTTCAAGCATTTAAAACCAACGCACATCGGTATCCCTCTTTTTTCCCTCCCTAACATCTCTTCGCCCATGCTATTTCCAAACCTCTTAAGGGTACACAAAATCCCTTGTGCTCGCTCCAATTATAAAAAAAGCAAAAAAAAACCTCTTTACTTAAGCTTTAAAATATTAAAAAATCATAATTAAGGATCCTAATTCTCGCCTTATACAGAGAAGATTGAACGGAAAACCAATAATGAAACTTAAAAAATATGTTTGAATGAATTCAATAACATCAGTATTTCAACCAACAATTTACTCCGTCTCCGTAAAAGAAGATTTTAACGATTGCATGCCAATTTCTAAAAGGTCATTGAATGAATTTAACATTCAACTAATTCTCCAAAAGTCCGATAACGAGTACAAAACCCCACTCAAAATTATATTCAGAAATAAGGGGAGTGAACCTTTTGTATAACAAGTTACTCGGAAATAGATGTAATCGGTTTATTTAGGAAGTACCCACCACCCAATAAGTCAACTGCTGTTGTCACAGACGACGAGACATACAAGAGGTGTTCTTGAAATTGTTTGCAAAAAAAAAACTTTTAAGATTTTTCATTGTATGATACACAATTTTAATTTTGGTGGGGGCGAAAGCCCACATTTATTCGGCTTAATACAAGCTATACAATCTTAAACTAACTTGCATCTTAGGGAGATATGCCATCTGCAGTTGTGCTCATATGAGACCGAACTGTCAACGGAAGTCTTAACTGAGCACGCAGACAGAGCCAACGTAGGTTCGGGATGCAACAGGGTGCGGTAAATTCGCCGATCCTATTCAACATTTACACAAGTGATCTGATAGGTTCACTTCCCCATGCCATAGCGTACGCAGACGACTTAATTGCGTACAGATCAGGTCCAAAAATCGAGGTCATTAATATGCTTTTGCAATGTGACTTCGACAAAATTAAGCAATATTGCGATGACTGGAAGTTGAAAATCAACTTTCAGAAGTCGGAAACCATTCTGTTTAGGACGCCTTTGTCTGGGGCCTCTAGGGATACCAGAAAGAATTGGCGAAAGTTCTCTATCGTCGGACAACATGGACAGCCACTTGCTTGTCGAAATGTAGTCAGATACCTTGGCATCTGGCTAGATCAATATCTGTATTTTAACAAACATATAGATGTTGCTCTGGCCAGAGCCAGAGGTGCTTTTGCCCTTACAAGGAGACTGTTTTACAACAGCCAACTCGATGCGAGGGTGAAGGTGATCTGCTACATGGCCCTTATCCGGCCTATGCTTGTGTTTGGATGTCCCGTGTGGTTCAACGTGAGAGCAAGTTTATTGGAAAAGATTCGGGTGTTTGAGAGGGCTTGCCTTAGGGCTTGTCTTCGGTTATACAGAACACCAGAGTCTGAGTACATAAAATTCTATCGCAATGAGGTCTTGTACAATAGGGCGAACCTAATAAGAGTGGACAATTTTGTTATTAAGTTGACTCGAAGGCACATTGCAAGAGCAATGACCTCATCGAACAACCTGATCTCCGGGGCTTACTACCCTAATTATATGTATCACGAGAGAGTTCGCTTAGACGGCTATGTTCCTCCAGAAGCGTTTCTCTACCTTGATAGCAAAGGTCTGATCCAGGACAGATTGGCTGTGCCGCTAATCTTCCACGTTGCTCGAACAGCTGCGGACAGGCGACTCAACTACGACAGAGACGTCGCACACGGCAGTGCGGAGCGTCTCCGGTTCAGTAGAGCGGTAGGGAGTCGCGACATGAGGGATGTTGCTCGGCAGCACCAACAATTTTGGTGGCTTTTAGAAGGAGGGGATGCTTCGTCGTCGAATTCCTCCAATTCTTAGTAGCTTCATGTGAAGCAAAGTGGGTCGCCTAATTTTTCTTTTAGCCATGGCCGGCTTACATAGTTTTAAGTAGGAGTAAGTTAGATTTAAGAAAAAAAAATATATAAAAACCAAAAAAAAAATTAATAAAAATAAAAAATTCAAAAAAAAAAATACATCTATATATATATACATATATTTATATATTAAGTATATATATATTATGTATATATATATATATGTATGTACTAGATGTAAGTAGTTTAAGTAGATTAAGACTTATTTTTAGGTAGGTTTTAGGATTTTAGTTTTAAGTTTTATAATAAAATATAAAAAAAAGTCATGTTACTAAGTTTTTTTTTTGAAAAAATGTTTTCTTAGTTTTAATTATAAGGAATAGAAATAGTATAGTATAGTAGTAAGGTACGTCGAAAGACATAATTTAAGTGTTAGGTGTAACTTAGAGTGCCCGCATGGGGTCAGTAAGCTAGAATAAGATAATTTTAAGTTAATTAAGCTAATTTTTAAGCATTTTTTGTCTAGCAAGTAAGAGTAAATTAAGTAATATAATAAAAATGCATATAAACTGAAAAAAAACTGAACTGAACGTAGGTTCGGGTCCTGAAAAACTACCCTCTGAACTTTGCCTGTTAATTTCTCGTGATCCCAGACCCAGACGAGGGTTACTGAATTTAGCCTTCCGACTACGTTCAGTCATCTTCTGAACTAGCTTGGAAGTCGTAAGAGAGTTCAGCAAGGCTCTAAGCCCGGTCTGGATGTCACTACAGATGCAAATGCTTCGCCCACTCGACAGGTTCTCCGCAATATAGTTTGCTGTCATCAGGATTGCGTAAATCTTCGCTTGGAAGACTGATGCAAGCTTTCCTAACGTGACGTGGAATCTAGCGTTGTCGTCCTCCAGAAATACATCAGCGCCACATCCCATATTGGTTTTGGAGGTGTCTGTGAAGTCCCAACTGCATTCCTTTCCTGGCTCAGATTCTTCCCGAAACCAGTCCTGGGCACAGGGAAAATCGATTTCATCTTTCTCCCGCAAAAAGAGTTCTGGTGTCACTGCATCGGACGGCATTAGACCAGAGTCATAAAACAGCCGACGCGCCAGGTCATAAAAGCTCCAGTGCGTGTTGAGTCGACCAACATGCACCATTGCAGAGGAGACAGAACGCCGCCTTACGGGCAACCCTTGTTTACCCCCTCCACCATATATTGGCCACAGCCACCACCCCCAATCAGTTTCCTATTCACCAGGTACCTATGTACCGTTCTGACCGCCGATCAGTGGACACACGTCAACATGCACTCAAATGCACTCGTAAGTTTACACTCACTACTCGTATGTTGTACAAAAAAAAAAATTGCGCCCGTGCGAAAATAAAAATATTCAGTGCAGTGCAGTGCAATGCAGTGCGTAACACAAGAAAGAACAGTGCGGGTATCCCAACTCTCCCGCCCGCGGTCATAGTGCTGTTGCACTTATCTCTACTGAGTGCATGTAGCAACCGATGGATAGCGGGTTTCAAGTGTGAATTTTTTTGGTGCACAGTTTCATTTTGTTATAAGGGCATAACACCTACAATAATTTGATTCGGTAAACCAACGTCAGAATTTTCACTTCGCAGCCTTGCTTCGCATCGTCGGTGTTTGGTTGTGACTATGACTAGGAAATTCAGGGTTGCCGTAGCTAAAATAAGCGGGATAAAAAGTAATATTTTGTCTGCGTACGTCCACGTTTGCAAATACAGGCCAGATGTTTTGGCTCTTACTGAAACACAGGTATATCCCCACCCACTCCTCTCAGAACATTCTGATCTGAAGCTACCTGGCTACGAACTAGTGCCACTATTCATCTGTCACCGCGTTCTCCCAATTTACGTGCGTAATTTTAACTTCATATTTTATTTTTTTTTATAATCGGCGCGCGATAAAGGGGTTTTGTACCCTTAAAATGTTCGTACACAGCGTTCGTACGGGCGAAGGAAATTTAGGGAGGAAGAAAAGACAGGTACCGATTTCAATTGTTTTTAAATGTTTGTAAATTATAGCGACCAGGAAACACAGGGATCGGCAGGGCATTCCATAAGCGAGTTGTACGGCTTAGGAAAGAATCACGATATTTTAGAGTACGTCTGAAAATGGGCTTGAGGATATACTGCTGAGAATTCGTAGCGAGACGGGAGTTACAGTTGAAAATTTGAATTGGAGGAATGCTACTGGCGATTTCAATGGAGCGCTGGTGGTGGAAATAGCGATAAAACAAAGTGAGACAAGAGACATTTCGTCGGTGCTCGTGTGTGTCAATTGATTGACTGATATTAGTATCACCTACGAGTTTTATCGCACTGTTTTGAATCCTATCTAGTAGGTGCAGAGATGTTTTAGGAGCAGCTGACCAGATGTAGGCATTGTACTCCAATTTTGGGCTGATGAATGCCTTATATATTGTGGCCAGATCAGAGGGGGTAAAATATTTCTTACATCGCTTGAGGAAACCTAGACATTTCGCAGCATTTTTTGCGACATCGAATATGTGGTCATTCCAACGTAAGTTGGCATTGACACACATACCGAGAATGGAAAGTTTATCGGTTTCGACGATGCAAGTGCCATTCATGGATAATGGCTGGGTATTTGAATTTCGCTTTAATGGCAGCAGACAGCATTGAGTTTTGGAAGCATTAAATTCCACTCGGTTGATAGTTCCCCAATTAGTTATGCTGTTAATATCGGAATTTAATGAGCTTAACATAGGCTGCCGTTCCCATTCTACAGCCGAAGAGCAGGGGCGTGAGTCCGGGATCGAATACGGAAAGCAGAAAGCACTGTCGTCCGCAAAGGAGTATATTGGATTAGAGGTAGCAGACAAGAGATCGTTGATGAAAAGTAAAATGAGTGTCGGAGACAGAACGGAGCCCTGGGGCACACCAGCATTTATTTTGTGAATATCAGACTTGAAACCATCCAAGACAACTTGAGTTGAATGTTCCGAAAGGTAATTTGTAATCCATAGAAGAAGAGAGTCATCGATCCCAAAAGCACGCATTTTCGACAAAAGAGCCTGATGCCCAACTCTGTCAAATGCCTTAGAAATATTAAGTGCAACTATCTTGCTTTCGCCAGATTGATGTACGCTTTGGTTCCACTTTTCGGTGAGACATGCCATCAAATCACCAGTGGACCTAAGAAAACCATATTGCTGGTCATTGAGAAGTTTTCGAGTTATTTCATGAGCTGACGGTTTATCTGCGTTTCCATGACCTTGGAAAGAAGGGACGTAAGTGCAATGGGTCTGTAGGAGGAGAGAGAAGAAGATTCGCCTTTTTTAGGGACGGGCTGGACAAATGCTGTTTTTCATCTGCTCGGAAAGAGTCCTAAAGAGTAGGATTGATGAAAAAATTTACTCAGTGATTTTGCCGGAGTGGAAGAACACCTCTCCAGAAGAAGGGAAGGGCGGATTTATGCATATTGAGATCTTTAAGTACTCTTGCTACTACACGAGTGCGAAAGTGGATTCGTCCCATTGTAGATTCTACGCACTCAAGTGTAGGCGGAGGCAAAGCACAATCTGGGAGTTTTGAGCTAGCCGCAAAGTGTGCAGCAAGCAGACTGGCCTTGTTCAAAGAGCTGACAACTGGAATGTCATTGTAAATGAGCGTTGGCATGGAGGATGAGGCAGAATTTCAAAAAGTTTTGACGAATAACCAAAAAATGTTACTGCCTTTGGGGCATTGCAGTATTCTTTGCCACAGTTTTTGGTCGTATTGGAATTTCACACGCTTGAGAAAGACGTTGCAATCATTTCTGGCTCGTTTGAAGTTTTTTCGGTTTTCCTCTGTCGGGTTGGTCTTGTAGGATGAAAAAACAATTCTTTAACCCTGACAGCCTCTTTACAGCTGGAGTCGTACCATACCTTTTCTTTTGGTTTGATACACTTCATCCGATGAGGGATAAAGCGTCGCATTCCAAAGAGAATAGTTTCTGTGATCATGTCACAGCGGCATCAACGTCGTTATCGAGGAAACATAACGACCACTTAAAATTCCTAAAAAGTTGTTAAATCCGCTCCCATTAGCTTTCTCGTATTGCCATACGGTTCTTTTAGGGATCTTTTCTCTAACTGTGTGGTGGGTGTACGAGGATTTAGCTGATATGACACAATGGTGTGACGAGCCTAGAGGGTCTCCCCTCAACATCAACGCAGTGCTTATCAGGGTGAGAAGTTAAAAACAAGTCCAGGGTATTGGCGGTATGACTGTCAACGTCTGGTATTAGTGTGGGCTAATTTACAGGCTGGGTTTACTTATTTTCCGCAGCGAAGATCTCAACACACCGTCCTTCGGGTGTTGTCTGTCCAGAATGTCGAAGCCAACCAGAATTGTATAAATTGAAATCGCCCGTAATCACGGTTTCAGTATGAGGATACAGGGATACAATTCTTTGAATGGAGTCAGACAGCGCATCAAACTCGTGAAAGGTCAGATTGCTGTCCAGTTTTTGGCTTCTGTAAGTAAAGCAGTAGTGGATAATTTGCTTACGGAGATGGAATTTTAACCACATGAAATTGAATTCCGGATTGGAACAGGGACTACATTGTGGTGGAGTTTGGTAAGATACGTCACTATGCACGTAAATGGCGAGACCGCGGAGAGAGAAGAATAAAGGCACTAGTTAGTAGCCAGGTAGCTTCAGATCAGAGTGATCTGAGAGATGTGGACGGGGATCTACCTGTGTTTCACTAAGTGCCAAAACAGCTGGTCTGTATTTGCAGACGTGGACGTACGCTGAAAAGTGATTACTTTTTAGCCGCGAATATTGGCAATATCTACTCTGAATTCCCGAGTCATTACAAAGAAAGACAAACACAAAAAACACAAACACCGACGATACTAAGCAAGGCTGCGAAGTGAAAATTCTGACGTTGGTTTACCGAATCAAATTGCTGTAGGTGTTATGCCTTTACAACAATATGAAACAGTTCACCAACAAAATTTTCACTCACAACCCGCTATCCATCAGTTGTTACATACACTCAGTCACTGCCAGTACCGTATGATAAATACAGTAACGGCAGTGGCCGAGTGCAAGCAACAGTACAACGACCAAGAGAAGGAGAGGGGGATATGGTTAAAATTCCATCTCCTAAGCTTTATTTATAGAAGCCCCAAACTCGACAGCAACTCGACTTTTAACGAGTTTGAAAGCGTTATTACGGGCGATTTCAATATACACAATTCTGGGTGGCTTAGACATTCTGGACAGACATCAGTCGAAGGATGGTGTGTTGAGATGTTCGCTGCGGAAAATAAGTTGGCCAAGATTTTAAATGAGCTCACACGTATACTAGATGTTGATAGCCATACCGCCATAACCCTGGACTAGTTTTTAACTTCTCACCCTGTTAAATACAAGGTCAGTGTGCTATCCCCTCTAGGCTCGTCGGATCACTGTGCCATATCAGCTAATTTCTCGTACATCGACCACACAGTTAGAGAAAAGATTCACAAAAGAACCGTGTGGCAATACCAGAAAGCCAATTGGAGCGGACTTAAAAGCTTCTTTAAGAATCTTAACTGCACGTTATGTGTCCCTCATCGAATGAGGGTATGGTACGTACGGTACGATTCGAGCTGAAAGAGTCTATCAGGGTTAGAGAAATGTTTATTCGGTCCTTCAAGACGAACCCGACAGAGGTAAATCGAAAAAACTGACTACAACGCCTTTCTAAAACGTATGAAATTTCAATACGACCACAAGTTGAGCTATTATAATGATGTTACGGGCTTGTTTGAAGAAAGTGGAATTCCATGCGTTCATTCTGACCCGCGTCTTTTCATAGAGATTCTACAAAATCGTTAAAAGCTGTCCTACAATGGAAATAACTTTTCATCTTTACCTCTGCCTCATTCCGTGATGCTCAAAGAATATTACGTGCTCGAGATTTTAGTTAATTATTGGCTTTCTAGTGGGAGCGCAAGGCGGGTATACCAAACATCCTTCCTACCTTTGATTAAAGCAGACAATTCGAATTACCTGCAGCAGTCTTGGCCTAATCCGCTTAGGAGATAGGAAAACATAATGTTAAATGTGTTCTATTTTTCGAGCCTTAACACATACTGATGCCTCCGTTGAATATAAAATTAGCACTTATGATGCAATTCGTAAAAGTTCTTCGTTAAGATCCTGAAACTTTTCAATATCAAAAAAAATTGTTTCCCAAGTCATCCGAAGCCAAACTAAAAGCTAGTATTTTCGTCAGACTACAAATAAAAAAAAATAATAGCCAGCAACGAAGCAACAACTACTCAATACTCATGAAAGACGAGAATGGAACAGCCTTAAAGTAGTAGTAGTGGGTTGCAAAATGCCTCATGTTGCAGCAGTTTCCAATTATTATTAATATTATTACTTACTCGTATATCGTTTGAAATTTAAAAATAATGATCTGAGCAAATACTCGACATGTAACAAAAGAAAACTGGAACTAAAAATATCAACTAAACACAAATTATTAGAATATGTGAATAAGTTATACCATGCAAAAAATATCATAAAACGTCAGATAATTGTATAAATAGCAAAGCATTCAAGAATAAAAAAAACGTCCTTTTTGTGACAATACGTTAACGATAGCATAAATGGTTTATCTATATTATGTAAGAAAAACAACTTACAGCAGTCGGAGAGATATATGAAAAATAATAATTAAACGTATTATACGTATCAGGTAAGCAAAATCTATATAATATGCATTCGAAAGTGACATAAGGCCAAATTGGCCTTAAAGGACATAAGGCCAAATGGTAGAATTTGGTCTTACGGCGCTTGGCTTTATGTCATGGCACCTATTGAAAAATGCCACTTATTTAAATAATAACTAAGCAGAATAATACTAAATAAAAAAAAATGTTTTCGGGTGATGGAAAACTTTATATGGACCTTTACAATTGTTTATGTTCAGTAGAAAAGACGGTATCCGCCAAGTGACTGCCGCCAGTGTTGATACATATTTGTGCCCGTTTTATCGCATTTTCCCTGACTTTCCGAAAGACTTCCGGTGATAACAGTTCGCATTCCTGTCAAATATTCTCCTTAAGGGCTGCGATTGTCTGAGGCTTGTTAGCATAAGCCCGCGACTTCAAGTAGACCTAAAAAAAGAAGTCTGGGATGGTTAAATCGGGCGATCTTGCTGGCCATGCCAAATCGCCAAAGCGGGACATTACGCGACTAGAAAACGCTTCCTTTACAATATCCATTATGCCTCGTGCTGTGTATGCGGTTGCACCATCTTGTTGAAACCACATGTTCACCAAGCCTCGCTCATCCAGTTCCGGCAGTATCGTTAATCATGGCCTTGTAGCGTTCGCCAGTAACCGTATTGCCGATGGCGTCCTCAAAAAAATACGGTCCAATCACTACTCCCGCGTAAACGCCGCACCACACAGTGGCTTTGAGTGAATGTAATGGCTCTTTGTGCATCACACGGGGATTTTCGGTGCACTAGAAACGAAGATTTTGCTTATTGACGTGACCGCTTAAGTGGAAATGCGCCTCGTCGCTCATGATGATTTTCGACACAAAATCGTCCTTTTCGTTGTTGAGATTGAGGATGGTTTTACAATAATTCACACCCGACTGACGGTCAGGAGGCATTAACTGATGCACTGTTTGCACTTTGTATGGGAACATGTGTAAGTCTTTCACTAAAATTCGCTCTAGGGTCCGTCTGGTGATGCCCAATTGCGTGACCCATCGTCTGATTGATGTTTCTCCGTTCTCAGCGATATCGGCAGCGGCGATATTCTCGGCCGAACGATTAGTCCGGTGGGAGCAACGCCCTGCATGGTCTCCTGTGGTTCCACTCTATTCTAGTAGAGTAGCTAAGAATCGGAATGTTGCCCGGTTGGTGCGACACGATTAGGAAATCGACGCCGAGATTCACGTTGCGCTAACGCCACCGACCGATTATTGGTCAAAAACATCGTCACAATTATTGCACGCTCTTGCGGAGTATAGCAATCCATTGCTTCTCTGTTTGTATACTGCAGCTGTCTAGTTCACAAATGTTAAATATGATTGACGCACGACGCCATTTGCCAAAATTATACCATCTTCCGATAGGGTGATTAATTTTGTGACACATAGTACATACTCGTATATTAAGAAACACCAGTAAGTTGTAGAGGTATCCAACAGAAATTCTCCAAGTTTAAAATTAAGTAAAAAACAAAATAGCATTTTGTCAAGCGGTCAAAAAGAGCACTCTGGCCAACCACTGGTCTATTCTGATGGCGTTTAATCGTAATCTACCGAACGGATCATAGAAAGGGCCGCATAAGCCATCAGAATCAAGCGATCCACGAGCTCCTGTGTCAACACCTAAATCGGCGGGGTTTTTTTTAAAATGTGTTGGTTCGGTCCTCCAGAACCCGTGCCCCGGTCGCATTGGAAAAGGCCACTAGTGGATTATCGCTTTTGCGCGTACCAAATCAATCACTTAGAATCACCTTCCTACTTTTAACAGCTTTACGTCTAGTTTGGACGTCCTTGGCGCTTAGTTCAACGTCTCATCTGGGTTATATTCAGAACGTGACCTAGAGTCTGATTCAGTTTTTTTTAAGTTGGTCCTCTTCTTTTTGTTCTAAAAATTCATTTTGTACTGAGAAAAAAGTGCTTACATTTCATTTAAAAAAGAAATTAAAACAACAACCCGGTTGTTAGCCGCAAGATAGTTGAATCACTTATACCGTATGACATCTATGATATGTATATTGCCTGTCCTTAAATGAATAGCATTTTACGATCTCGATGCATAATCCTAACCCCGTTTATTACTAATAAGACATCTTTGTCTGTCAAATGAAACAATCGATGACAAGCAAATCGTGGATAGAAAGTTTAAATTGCTTTTAGTAGATTAACTGCAACTTTTGGTTCTCTCTTCACGCATTAGCAATTCAGCAAATATGCCCTCGAAATACAAACTCAGAGTTTCTTCTAATAGCTGGTGTAAACGCATAAGTTTACCGGAAAACTTTAATTAGAATTACAAAATTTAGATTTGCGTGGATGCACGTCCATACCAATGCATGTATATGTAGTATGCACATCCTCATTTAAAGGTGTATACCTATAAATACATTTGCATAGGTTTGTAATATGTAAATTCGTCCCACTGCCAATTCAAACGGATTTGTATGTTATGTACGGATATATGTACAGTAAGCAAGGATATGCTGCGCTTTACTTAGCGGGCACAGGAAATTTGAATGTAAATTAAGACATTTAATTTCCTGTTTTAGAACTATGGTAGGTATGTATCTTAGGTGAGAAGGCGACGGCATTGTCGTCATCTGCCTGTAATTAGTGTGCAGTCAGCCGTTAGATTCAATTAAATTGTAAGCACCGACAGAGTTTTCACAGCAACTTTCTTAGAATACTTTGATCTTTGAGAGTGTGCGACTGACAGAACAAAGAATTTTTGCCTTAACTACAATGGTGTGAGAGTACCATATGTCTGTTTGTTTTTGAGACGAGTTATCCGAAACCGATTTGCTGTTTGAAAATATTTGTGGGTTAGGTCAGGTTTGATTGGTGGGCTGTTGTAAATATTTGATGACGAAAGCACGTGTGGGCTGATGTAGGATGAATTAAAAGCGAGGAGTGGGGCAACAATTTATCATATTTAAAAAGGATGCTTATTCCGCGTTTGTTGTGCAACTTTATCCAGTGTAGCGAAAGAATGTCGCTATTTTTGAATTGATTTTGTTGTAATAGCTATTTGACAGTTACCCTAGATGCACTTATGCATATTTTCATTTGCGATAAATCTTCCTGGCCATCCAAACAGCCTGGGCATCCAAAATATCTGATTAGTAGATTCTGCAGTAATTTGGCAATATCGAGAATACAGAAAAATTTGTTTTCTCGGAGTATTTGGTCACTCCTTCATTATATTTCACTTTAAGCTATTTTGTCGCCTATAACATCACTATATGCACATGCTACCCTTTGGTGTTTTGATCCTCTATTTGCGACCAAAACCACTTATGGGATAGTATAGGTGGTAACTGTATTTTTAATTCGTATTTTTTTTTTTTTATAATTTACGCGCGCCTAAGGGGTTATGATACCCTTTTACTGTTACCAGGGCGCGGGCGAAAAGATAGAAGGAGGAGAAAGGAAAGCATTGTTGTGATGTAGTGGTTTGAAACTCAGGTGTTTAGTCCGAATAGGGCGGAGAGATTTTCTTCACTCGGAATGATGATTCAGGTTGTGAATTTTAACGGTTGTTTTGTGCTTGGAAACTCTACAACAGCCAAATCTACATGTCAGTGTTATGCCTTCACACGCAGATTTTTCTGACTGAGTTCCAATTACACAAATGAAAACTTTGTCGTGACTAGGATTCGAGCCTTGACCCTCCGAGTGAGAAGCGATTGCTAGTACAACTACACCACGGCCACCCGTTTAATATGGTGAAATGGACATTAATGGTGTGCCTCTGGTGGTTTAACTCCCCAAGGCGTACAGGGTATTTTAGATAACCATGTCTAATAGAAAGATTGCAGCGTTGATTCGACCAGCTGCGGGACTAGACTAGTGCACTTGTATTAAGTAGGCAAGTTCTCATTGCATTTGAGTTTACAAATTTAAGTTTTTAGTATGATATTATTTCAAGCTGTCCACTAAACAGTGCAAACATACATGTAGAATTGCTAAGTAATTCAATTAAGTATCCTATTAAATAACCCATTAAGCCTTAAAGTAATTTCAGATCATTGAGCTGCGCCCGATATAATTGATCTCCAATTTCAACAGCATGAGTGTCGCGCATTTGTTTACATCGACCCAGTTGTTCGGGGTCTATTTAGTCTCGTTGAGTCTCGTTGAGTCACGGAGGTAATGTTGTTTATATTCGCCATGAATGAGTTGTGACCTATAAATAAAAGCGGATGGCGATCTTCATGACATAATGACTCCACTAAAGGTAGTAGTCGTCGTGATTGGGATATGCGGTGGTTGGATGGTGTTAAGCCTGGGGTTAAAACTGTGGACTTGGCACAACGTGTTGGCATTTGGGACTGGATATAAGGGGCAGACGGCAAAGCAAAAAGGAAGTCTTCATCAAGGTGCAACAGACTACAGTCGGGTGCGGCTCAACGGTTCGGGATCAAATAATTGTTTCATTCATAAACTTTCTGTAAAACATACGAGTATATAATAAATCTATCATTTCAATATCACTTGTGTTTTAAAATCATTTCCTACATACATTAATACAGAAGTGTGCGACTAATACGTGATCTTAGGGATGCTCTTAAGATTTGTAGTAAATTATTTGCTAGGTATTTAAACCTATTGAAAATTTATTAATTCTCTTGTCTTTAAAACAGTACATTGGATAAGTTCTTTAAAAAAGATGTTTAGGTTCTAGTTTTTTTTTTGCTTTTTGTGCTGTCAAGGGATTTAAGTATCTTTAAAATTCTTGCACACAGCCCGGGCGAAGGAAAATCAGGGAAGACAGAAAGAGAGGTACCGATGAACTTTGGTTTTAAATGTTTGAAAGTTATAATGACTAAAAAATGAAGAGCTTCGATTTGTATACAATCGTTTTTCTGAACTTTGCTAGTCTGTTTACCTTGAGTACATCTACCATATGCAATTTAGCTAAAATGCTTTCCCTAAATGCTTATACCAGTTTGGTAATACCATTAGGAAATTAGACGGCTACCCATCTACTCTCAAATTTCTTAGTGAATCATCTGCCGACCCAAAAGCAATTTCAAATTTCTTTGCCTGTCATTTCAACAAATTCTTTTCTAAACAATACCTGAATCCGATCCTAATTACTTTAGCTATATGAGAATCTGTCCTGAGACGTCATCTATCTCGCTAAATATAACAACATCTTTGCTATCTGAAAACTTGACCAAACTTAAAGATGAGTTTTCGTTCCGCCCTGATGGCTTTCCGGCTATTGTTATAAAAGTGTGTGTAACCCATTTCGGTGGTGCTCCCCTCTCTACTCTTTTTGATTTGTCTGTTTCAGCAGATTCTTTCCTTTTTCTATGGAAAAGTATCTATTCATAAAAAAGGAAGTGAGGTCCAAGTCGATAATTGTAGGTCCATAGCAAAACTCTCTTGCATACCCAAACTTTCCGAAAGCATAGTTTATCAAATAAACAATTGCTTGTGTACTATAGGCCAACTATCGGCACAAATCAATACGGTAAATCAACCACCACTAACCTAAATGAGTTCGTCTCTAGGACGCTGTGTGCTTTAGAAGACGGTGATAAAGTCGATTCAATTTCCACAGATTTCAGCAAGGCATTCGATCAAATTTCTCACCAACTTATCATTTTCCAACTAAAAAAACCTGGTTTTTCCTCTCATTTTGTGGCATGGATCAAAACCGAGAATGCAGAGTTATCTTCAGATCTTCAATACTCGACCACGTTAAAGCAACATCTGGTGTCCTTCAGGGTAGTCAGTTTGGACCAATCATCTTTATCCTAACGATTAACGATATAAATCTCATTTTAACGAATTCTAATCGTTCTATTTTCGTTGATGACATGAAAATTTCCAAAGAAATTTCATTGCCTTCTGATCCCCATTGCTTGCAAGATGACTTATGGTGCAAGCAAAACTTTTTGGAGCTTAATATCAACAAATGCCAACCGATTACCTATTTCCGTAACCGTCTACGACTATCAAGAATGTCGAGTATAATAAACAACTACACCGGAGACTTTGACCTAAATAGCAGCAAATATTATGTAAGAAATAAAAAAAGCTCTACTTTTAAGCCTAGCTTTAAGTTTTTGCTCGTTAATAAGCATAATAAAGTTGTCCGAGGTAGAACCGGGCCAATAATAATAACAATAGTCCGAACAAAACAGTGGTGAATTAAAGCAAACGAACCATATTTTAAATGTTTTTTCTTGTTGTATTAAAAGACAATTTTTTTTATTTTGCGGCACATCAGAGTACATAATAAAATATTTCTGTGATTTATTTAAAACAGTGGAGAAAAAAATAAACGAACAAAAAAAAATTAAATAAAAAAAATCAGATTTCTTGGAAACTTTCATCAACATCTGGGGTTATGTCTAATAAACTTATTATTTCTGGAGAATACTGTGCTTTGAGATCTTTTTCGGTACTTACATGCCTTAACGAAGAAATGATTGGGTATGATGAGGCTGCAACCGTGTTGAGATGGTCTTCATTCTGTCGCATCCTTGCAACTTTGCACGTACTCGTATTTTGATATCTATATTTCTTGTCGTCTTCATTTTTGGTTTCCTGAGCTTCTTCTGATGAGACCCGATTATGTTTTAACTATGAGCCAAATTTTATGAAGAGCAGGTGTAAGTTATTTTTCAGGATATTTTTGCTTTAATAACTCTGTGGTTTTCTTGGCATACTCCCCAAACTTGACAGTGTTAGTCTTCAGAATATTAATTATTATCACAGGGCTCGTTATACTTCTCTATTGATCGTAGTTAAAAAAGCTATTGCCTCTGATTCTTGAAAAAATCCCCTCGAAGTATTTCAATCATTGGTATTTCTAAGCCCTTGTTTTGGTCTATCCACATCGAGCCCAATTCCATCTCGAAAATGGTTTTAGATCTCTTGCTTTATTCTTCTTTCTGCCTCCTTAATTCTAATAGATTCATCAATACCCTCTCTTGCATGTAATGGAGAGATTAAATATTCGTAACATAGTTATGTTCGTCATTATTTGATTTATTTTCATTGTTGAAACTTTTTTCGTTCTTTTGCATATGGGACATGACCACGTTAACTTTGTATCTGTTTTCTCATTCAGGACTTTTCGGTCAATCATTGTTAAAAAGAGATCGCAGTTTACAACTATCTCTATTTCCACATTAACTTTATAAACAGTAGGGTGAAGATTAGCAATTTGAAATTTGGTATCGTTGACTGTACTTTTTATGAGTTCTCCAGTTCCTTTACGGTGCCGTGAAATAACGCCGAGTGCAATAACGCCGAACTCCAAAATTCATAATTCACAAAGTGAAATAAAGCCTATCGCTAGTATTCGGCCTTACTTCACTTTTACAAAGCGAAATAAAGCCGAATTTTGGAATTCGGCGTTATTTTACGGCACTTACCTGTAAATATTGGAATGTTATTTGTCGGAAAATATGAACTGATGATGGAAGAGAGTTCCTCCAATATTCACCATTTGAACTGTTAAGCCTGAGTAGAACAATTGCGGCCATAAACAAGTTTTGCATCTGTTTCGCTACCTGGTGTATTTATTTTTTGCTTGTAGGCACCGTGCCCAGAGTATTCATCCACAAGCTCACTTACTTTGAAATGCAAGAATTTTTGGAAGTACATAAGTGCAAATGTGTCCCCCGCACAAAAGTGCGCAAAGCAAAAGCTTTCCAAAAGCCGCCTTGCCCCCATCATGTTTAGCTGGAATTTCCATGATTTCACCATGCCTCTTACTCGGCAGCTGTTTTTTCTTCTGTAGGATGGAAGAAGATCTAAGTTGTGTTTATTCAGTGAACTTCTCAAAATCTTATATTTTTCTTTTGACAGACCCAAATTCATAAACAAAGCCAATGCATTCGCACTATTATACCTGATTGGGCCCTTTAGTGGGGTAGAAACGGTTTCTTTTATTCTGTTGAGTCGCAATGGACTTGCGGCAGAGACTGCCTTGGTTACATCAGCCATCATCTTTTCATGATCCTTATTATAATTTATTGCTTAGGCATTAGATAGATCTTTAGTGGTTATGTTTTCGGTAACATTTATAAGTTTTTGGGTTTTTGGTGTACGTCGAGCACTCAGTTATTGATAAATCATACTTTTTTTTGTTCTTTCAGTATCGGTATGCAGACAATTTTCCAACCATTGTCTGTTCTTTTCAAAATTCCTTCTTGATCTATGTCTCTGCGACAAATTTTGATTGAAGATGCGAATAAACTGATGATAATTTTTTTTCATTTTCGGACTGTTGGTAATAATTTATTACGGCACACATGAACTCTTTTTTTATTCAAGACGTTGACAAAAATTTCAAATAAATTGTTGTATGAAATGTCCATTTTTACTTTGTATCTACAATAATATTTTCTAATACAACCGTTTGGTTTAATGGTGTAATTCCTTTTTTACGGTGCGAATCCTTGAATTGGTATCGTGTGACAATATTTTGAAACAAAACCAACAATCAATTTTTATTACTCATTAAAAGAAAAAAGAAAATTTAGGTATAAGTTTGCACAGCGTTGTACGAGAAGTACAGAGAGAAAGAGAGTGAGAACACAAAGGGATGCAAGTTGACGCACCTGAGTTTTTAAGTGCAATATACGAGTATATATGCAAGTATTTACAAATTCATTTTCTGTTGAGTTTAGGTCGGACCTTCCGGAACTTTTTTTTTAAACTCAACCTAAATTGTAAAAGGTGCGCGGAAAATAGTGTTTCACAAAACGTCAAATTAAATAGTTTTAAAAAATATATATAAAAAAATTGCGTCCATTATTGATTTCACAAATGAACAGGAGGCATATCACACAAAATGAAAAAGAAATAATTTTTAAAAACGCTTTGTTAATCCTGTGAGTTTTGCATTATATACCCACCCGAAAATTAAATTTTGCAGGCACTTTTGCTAAAACGAGCCACTGTGCGCCGTCCTCAACGTCGCTGCGATCAACAATGGCTATAAGCACATTATTCGCTGATCATTTTTATAACCTTTTATTGTTGAGTGAATTGTATGGGTTTGCTTGTTGTCTGCTGATGTTGGAGAAAATGCTTGTGATCCCAATCTCGGAGGTTTTGGGTGGATTGACCGCGAGTTGCGGAATTGCATATATTACTCGCACGAGTTATGTATTTTTCCAGACCCTACACAAATAAAACACAACTTATTTGAATAATGTCTTTCTACTTCAAGGTCTTTCACACGGCTGACTTGTAACTCGTATCTTAGACTATCTCAGTATAATACCGAGAATAATACCATAACATTATAGCATAACAATGAGAAGTTGATAGTTAACAGTTAACAATCATGTTGTTTTGCTGGCATTGCTATTCCCAAACCGGAACAACCGATGTTGTTGGAGCAATTCTGTTGCCGGGATATTCTGTGCTGCTTATCTTCTTGGCGTTGACAAACAAAAGTCAAGCTAAACCAAGCCGAATTTTGCTGTTAAGGTGAAGTTTTCCGTTAAGTTGGGTGTTGTTACCAAATAATATCTAGGTAGGTACTTTGTCGATGGTAAGAATGTTACGACGATGCTGATGTTGCACGTAACTCATGCATTGTGCACCTTCTCTGAATTTTTATCACTAACAACATGGTGGATGTTAGGGAGAGTTTGAAGTGGAAAAACTTTATTGGCTACGTAGGAACACTACCGGTGGAAAAAGTGATACAATATCGTAAACCAACGAACGCTTCATACTTTTGGATAAGATTAACATCTAGTGGGTGCAAAAGGGATGAAGGATTTGTCTCATCGAATTTCGGAAACACTTAGTTTGTTTGTTTTTTTCCCCGAGTTCGGATTCAGTTGCTGACGCTTTTTCGTATTATTGGTCTTGTCTTGTCTTGTGGCTTTTTAGTTTCATCGTTCGGAATTACTGCCCAACGAGCAATAAAATGTTTCACTTCAAAAAAAGAGTAAGAAGTCATTATTTTGAGTTCTTTAAACAAAAATTAATTAAACTGTGAATTCAATTATATTTGATGCAACAGCGCTAGCTCAAAAGTTATTTCTATGCAGTTTAGTGTAAAATGGGAATGCATTCTCCCACCACCCCATTGTCACCCCTTAAAATTTTCAACATTTTATTCTAAACACTAATATCGACTTAAGGTTCTGAGGACTTTTTCATATGTTAAATTATTTATAGCTATAATATTTGCCATAGTTTTTAATTGTAATAATGAAGTAATTTTTTTTAATTTTCATTTAATTTTCTCATCTGGAGCTCATCTGGATTCGCAGCCTTGATTTGACTTTGCTCTAATTGACGTTCATCTCAATTCTAGAAAAGTAAATTGAAGGTTAGGAATTATTTTAAGAAAATCTTATTAAATACAACGCTATTCGAATTGATAATCAAACTTCTAACGATAAAAACCACTTTCATTTTAGAAATTTACGATTTCATATTTTTTTGAAAATGTCTTATGCAGATTTCTGCAGTGAAGAAGCTCTTACTGGAAATTAATCCTTGAGGAGTCACGTTTATAAGCAGTGTGAGAGATGTAAGCATTTTAAGTTTAAAAACAAAAAAATTGGAACAAAATCCATGGAGTCATTCCTCTGCTTTTGGAGATTATGAGCATACTATATACGAGTATATTTTCCTTGCCCTTCAAAAAGACTTAATTTTCTGACCTCTTTACTGAAACAGCAACACTGCTCCTGTCAACAGGCATCTGTCAGTTGACTCCTGTCAAAATTTAAACTTGCTGCGTCAGTTAGTTTGTGTTTGACAGCTATTTTTATCAGACTACTCACTAATTTGAGGAGAAAATGGAAAAAAGTGAATTTCGTGTGCTTATTAAGCATTATTTCTTGCGAAAAAAAACCATTACCGAGACCAAGGCTAAGCTTGATAAATACTATGGGGACTCTGCACCATCGATTTCAATCGATTAAAAAAGTGGTTTACTGAATTTCGTTGTGGCCGTACAAGCACTGAAGATGCCGAACGTCCTGAACGCCCAGTTGAGGTCTCTACACCCGAAACAATCGAAAAAATTCACGATATGGTGTTGGCCGACTGAAGATTGAAAGTGCGAGAGATTGTGGAAGCCGTAGGGATCTCGCATGGCTCAGTGGTTTCAATTTTGAATGATCACTTGGGCATGAGAAAGCTTTCCGAAAGATGGGTGCCGCGTTTGCTCACAGTCGGCCACAAACGCAATCGTGTAACAACTTCACAGGAAGGTTTGGCGTTGTTTAATCGCAATATGGAGGAGTTTTTGCGCCGTTTTGTAACCGTGGACGAAACATGGATCCATCACAACACACCAGAGAACAAACAACAGTCAAAACAGTGGGTTTCTAAGGGTGAATCGGTGCCAAAGAAGGCCAAGGTGGGTTTGTCAGCCAATAAAGTTATGGCGACTGTTTTTTGGGATGCACGCGGGATAATCCACATTGACTACCTTCAAAAGGGAAGAACAATCAATGGGGAATACTATGCCAACTTATTGGACCGATTCAATGACGATTTGAAAAAAAAACGACCTCATTTGGCCAAGAAAAAAGTTCTTTTCCACCAAGACAATGCAAGGGTGCACACATGTGCAGTTGCCATGGCAAAAATCCATGAATTGGGCTATGAATTGCTCCCTCATCCACCCTATTCTCCAGATTTGGCTCCGAGCGACTACTTCTTGTTCCCAAACCTGAAGAAATGGCTTGGTGGAAAAAGATTTGACTCCAATGATGAAGTCATCTAGCAAACAAAGGCCTATTTTGAGGACCTCGACAAATCATTTTTTTTGGAAGGGATAAAAAAATTGGAGAAGCGTTGGACAAAGTGTATAGAGCTCAAGGGAGACTACGTTGAAAAATAAAATTATTTTTTTATCAAAAAATCTGTTGTGATGGCAGGAGTGATTTGTGAACCATATATTTATTGCACACGATGCCGTTGCCTATTCTATGTATATGCTAAATAAGATTTTCGTACAATTAATATTTTATTTGTAATACTAATCGCAACGAAACACAAAAAATCCAAGAATCTACGTAGTTTTATTGTTTAGAACGATGTTAATCTAGGATCTGGATACGGTTTATTATTTATTACATTGAACCTTTTCATTTATAGTTCTCCGAAATTTTTCATAAGGTGTATAATTTGTCCATTTCGTCCTTCATTTGTTTCAACTCTGTGCTAATGCACAAACAAGTCAAATAAATCCACGTTACTTACATAGAAAATTTGTCTGTCTGATCATCTCACCAGTACGTTTAACAGAAAATAGTAGTACTAGTTCGGTAGAGTAGTATTTAACTTTTTGTGTCTCTCCTTCAAATAATAGAAATAGATTTTACTCTCATCGAAAATGCAAAACTTCGGATTAAATAGATAAGAATTTAATTCAAATATAGCAAATAAAAATGCAAACTTTTTTTTTACTTTTTACTAAATGGTCGTTTTTCTTCTACACATCTTAATTTTTTTTTTTTTTCGCCATTTTTTCCGACTTTTTCTTATTGCTTTTTTCTTCCTCTTAAGTTTGTTTTCCGCTTAAAATATACATAGGCAGTCGATATCGGCTTAGTATGGTGCTGACAACCTCACATGTATGGCTATTGTCTTTTATAGCTTTTGTTTTTACTTTTTGGGGAATTATAGCCATTGACCTTAATAGTGCCTTACCAGCTATAGAGTATATTTTTTTTATTTGGAAAATTGGTTTTCTTCATTTTTGTTCCCTGTTTTATAATCACTTATTATCTAGGTATCTAGAAAGAGTTAGATTGTCAAATCAAATTATCGTTAATATTTTTTTTCCCTTACGGTTGTTATTTTTTACTATGGAGTTGTTCACTACATCTGGTTGTATTTTAATGGGTTTTCTTATTTCGTTTCTAATTGCTGTATTAAATCCTTTTTTTTTACTTTTAATATTGCAATGACGTTTTTAGCGTTCTTTATTATTATACACAATCAACAGTGCTTTGGTTTTTATAGCATTTTCTAATGCGCTCAAAGATTTTTAATATCAATTTCAACTTCGTTTATATTTGTTTATTGGGTTTTATCACATGGAATGTCCGATTTTATAGTAAACATTTAAAATGCAATATTATTTTTCCGTAAATTTTTATTCAATCAGAAAAGGATCTGTTGGCATCTATGACATTCTTCCAACGTGATACAAGGTCAAATATTCCTTTTTCGTAGAAGTGCTGACTTTTTGAATCAATGAAATCTTCAAAGGCTTTTACGACCTCTGTTCGGTTCCGGAAGACCTTCTGCCAGCAAGAATTTAAAATTCTAACTGGAGTCTAGCATTGTCATGCAAAAGGATCGGACCGTGTCTATTGACCAAAGCAGGTTGCTTTTCAGCCAATTTAGCATGCAATATGTTAATTTCCTCACAATATTTTATAGCGTTTATCGTTTCTCCTGGCTGAAGGAATGAAAACTGGATTGGTCCTTGCGATGTCCACCAAATTGTCACCATAACCTTTTTTGGGTGAAGATCGGGCTTGTGTGGGTGTGTTTTGGTTTTTCATCTACATCCAAATATTGCCCAGATCTTTTACGATTATCATACAGTATCCACTTTTCATCACAGGTGACTATCCGGTGCAAAAACGGTTCAGTTTGGTTTCTCAATATAAGCGATGCGCAGATTTCCAGGCGCCGTAGTTGTTGGGATTCGTTCAGTTCATGGGGTACCCACCTATTGAGTTCCTTTACCTTTCCTAAGAGAGAAAGGTGTCGACTTATTTTCATTGGGGATACTCCCATGGTTTATGTGATCTCCCGCACCGATTTCGCTGGGTCCGCGTCCACCGTTTCTCTTAAAACATCGTCGTCAGCTAACGTTTCCGGATTCCCACGTGGTTCATATTCGAGGATGAAATCTTCCGAACGGAACTTTCCAAACCACCGCCGTATAAAGTGTTCGTTTACTGCTACATCCTCAAATCCGTCATTAATGTTATTCATTGCCAATGACGCATTATGTCCCCTTTTAAATTCGTTAAGAAAGAGTGTTCGAATTTGTAACGAACCCTAAAATCCTCACACGTCAAGCACACTTACCGCTTTATTTAACAAAAAAATAAAATTTAACATTCCGGTACAGATGTTCACTCGAGAACATCTTATATCCGACTGAGCGAAAAACGGACATTTCATGTGGTAGAACCCAATATTATTTTATTTTATTCTCTAAATAATATTGTTTTTTGTCCAGTTTCTGTTACATTTTTTTAATTATCTGTTTGCTCCTTTATGATGAGTTTTTAAATTTGTAAAACCAATAATATTACAGTCTTATTTTTTTTGGTTGACATTAATATGTTTTGTCATTTATATCTTTTACTTTGTGTGCAAAATGGAAGTATCGAAAACAAAAACTATGCTATTTGCAAGCCCCAAATTTTTTTTTTCATTTCTTTTCGAAATTAGAGATGTGCTTCACTTATCAAGGAAATTAATATATTGAATGAAAATATAATTGATACCATAAATTATGAAATATGACATCAATCAAATGCTGATTCCGTCTGAAATTTCTGGCTTGTTGGCATAGTTTATAGAGCTGGTGCAGCTCCGAAGATCAGAGTATAAAGTTATTGAATCGCACGAGCGGGGTAGCCAAGTGGCAATGCGATATCTGTTATTATGATGAACACCGAACTTCGTCTTCAATAAATCGATTCTGGCAAATGGCCTGCGGCAAGTAGCACTATTGGTTTGAAAGAACATGTCCTCCAAGCCCTTCGGTTACAATTTATCCTAAACCCAATTAATTAGCATAGAGTGATAGTGATAATTAGCATAGATAGAGGGTGGCCGTGGTGTAGTGGTACTAGCTATCGGTTCTCACTCGGAAGGTCAAGGTTCGAATCCTAGCCACAGCAAGTTTTCATTTGTGTAATTGGAACTCAGTCAGAAAAATCTGCGTGTGAAGGTATAACACTGACATGTAGATTTGGCTGTTGTAGGGTTTTCAAGCACAAAACAACCGTTAAAATTCACAACCTTACATTCCGAGAGAAGAAAAATCTCTCCGTCCTATTCGGACTCCGTTTTTATTGACGGTAAGCGACTCGCCGGCATCATCTTGGATGAAATACGGTGGAATGACAATTCCGGCATAAAAACTGGTTGTTTTTCGCTTGAGCAAATCGGGTAATTTTGCCATTAGCAAAGGAATGTAACTCGTCACTGAGGACGATTTTTCGGCTAAAAATCAAGACCTTCTTCCATTTTCAATTGAGTTCAATCAGCAAAAGTTCAACATGCACGAAGGTCATTTGGCTTTGGCTCTTGCTCTTCCGTTAATATGATCTTATACGGGCATATAGACCAGTTTTTTTTTCATAAAATAAGAAACAGGAACTTTCGAGAGATATCCCGCTCTTGAGAATATCTCGGAATCAATTGACTACAGATTTGACTTGCTGACTCACGTACAACCGCAATATTCTAGTCATTTCTGGCATTCCACTGTCTTACTGGAACGCCAATAAAATGGTGCGAATAAGTTAATTCGAATTTGTTTTACCAAACACTCAATCGTTGGCTTATCAGGACTACAACTTACAGCGAATTTTGGTAAAAACAGATTAGATGATTTGTAAGGGTTATTTAACCGGATACCTCCAACGATTTAATTGTAGACAATCTAGATCACAAATACGACAACTGTCAGAAGATGGTTTGAGTGAGTTCAGAGAATTCTTTTGGAAAAAGGGGACGCATTTTGAAAAACCCTTTTAGCTTAATTTTAAGAACTTATTTAGTTTTATATTTATGTTGATTGATGAATGAAATATTCGGGAGTTTTAGTTTTTTGAAAAAAATATTTATTTATTCGTCTACATTAATGTTGTCGCCTTCAATAGGGTCCCCATTAGATATTCTGCACTTGTGCCGGCGCTTCTTCCAATCCTCGAAACACTTCTCAAACTCGATCTTTGGGAAAGCCGTTAGCTCTTTCAGCGATGCGCTTTTAATATCATCTATGCTCTTTATTTTTGGAAATAAGAAAAAGTCGCACGGAGCCATGTCTGGCGAATATGGAGGCTGGGGCATCGTTGTTGTTGGCCAAAAATTAACGAACAAGCCATGAACTGTGAGCAGGCATGTTTCAGTAATTTTGCATCGTCGTTGACTTCATTTAGTGACTCCTGAACAATTTCCATTCGCCGCTGTTTTTGTTCAAAGTTCAACAATTTTGGAACAAATTTTGCTGGCACTCGTTTCATACCCAAAACATTCGAAAAAATTTCTTGGCATGAGACAATCGATATACCAACATCATCAGCGACTGCTCTGATTGTGATTCGGCGATCGTTCATAACCACTTCTTTCACTTTTTCCACGTTTTCATCGGTTGTTGATATGCTGGGGTGTCCAGGGCGTTCGTCCTGGAGTCAAAACAGTGGACTGCAAAGGGCGAGCTGGTTCAAAAAAAAGCAGAAACTGTTTTTTTCGACTGGGAAAGTGATGGCCACTGTTTTTTGGGATAGTAAAGGAGTTACCTTAATCGATGATCTTCAAAACGGAAAAACCATTACAGGAGCATACTACGCATCATTACTTGCCAAGCTAAAGGCAGAAATTGCGGAAAAACGGCCACATTTGCAAAAAAAAAGGAAATCCTGTTTCACCAAGACAACGCGCCGTCTCACACCTCAGCGGTTGCCATGGCGAAAATCCATGAATTACGGTTTGAACTGCTTGACCATCCGCCCTATTCACCAGATCTAGCCCCAAGCGACTTGTTGTTGTTCCCTCATCTAAAAACTGCGCTCGGAGGACAGAGATTAGATAAGAAAGATAAGATAAGATAAGATAATTTTATTTCATATAGTATTCAGAGTATAATTCAAATACAATTCATTCAAAAATATTATAACTAGTTTAACGCACAAAACTTATTTATATGAAATGTTGAGACATTCTGTATTTTACTAACAAAAGTAGTGGAATAGTTTTGAATGCCACTTTAATCAGTTCTTTACATTAATATTAAAGTTTATGATGGGGTGGCCATAAACAACAAAGGTAATTCATAGTAAAATCAATTAACAGAAGAAGCAGGATGACGAAAAAAATCAATTAAATACATAAATTAAGAAAGATTAAGGAAGGCAAATGAATTAAATTAAAGTTAAATCAGAATGTCAAAAGTAATAGATTCTAAACTAGCGTAGTTGTGGTTCAGAAGCCAGTTTTTTAGACATTTTAAAAAGATTCCAGGTATTGCTATTGCCCTGATAGACTGTGGAAGTTTATTAAAGAGGCGGAATGACAAAACAGAATAGAAATTACGGTAGGCAGTGGTACGAGCAAATTGTACAGGTAACAAGTACGAAAGATTACCTCGTAAATTGTAATTAGAAATTAATCTAAAATTTCGATTACCTGATTTCATAAAGAATGACTTCAATACTTTAAAACAATACAGATGACGAACAGGAAGGATTTTAAGATCACAGAACAAAGAAAAACTAGGGTATCTAACATGTTTATGACATAACTTTCTGTAAAACTAATAGGGGTTGTATTTTGTTATGATAAGTACCTCCCCAACAGGAAATTCCATATTGCAGCTTTGAATGAAAGATCCCATAGTAGATTTTCTTTAGAAGAATTGTGGAGCAGACATTTCGCAAATAATAGAAGTATCTCAGCGTGGAACGGAAATACTTCCTCAGAGAATCCGTGTGATTCAAAAAGCTCATATTGGAATCGATAGTAAGACCTAGATATTTATATTCATCTACTTTCTCGATAAGAAAACATTTATCATCACAACTAAGAGTACTACAAAAAGTGGGAGTAGTAGGTTTATTGACGCAATTGCAATTGGAAAATTTGAATTTTTGACACTCGGCTGCATGAAAGTGGACATTTGCTCCGAAACTGGGTACTGATGATAAAGTGAAATACATAATTTTTGTTTTGGAGCTAATTATCAACTTGTGATTCTCAAACCAGATTCTCAACAAATTTAAATCGCAATTTATATCAGCAACGAGTTCCAAAGGGCTATTCTTTCCATATGAAAAAGCTATGTCATCCGCGAAGGCAGTTAGTGAGCCTTTAAAATCAAGTGCAAAAAGTGAATTAATGTAGATGAGAAATAGAATTGGGCCCAAGACAGAGCCTTGGGGAACACCCTGGTTAAGCAAATTTATTTCGCTCCTTATGTCATCAATCTTTACATTTTGTGACTTATTTTTTAGGTAAGACTTTAACCAATCAAGCATAAAGCCACGAAATCCAGCTTTTTCCAGTTTACCCAACAAAATATCGTTATTAACCATGTCAAAAGCTTTGGTAATTTTCGTCAAATGAGAAGGCAATCACCTTCATGAACAGTTATTTTGCAGAGAAAAACGCCAAGTACTATTTGTCTTGTATCATTGTTCGGCCGGAAACTTTTCAGATAACCCTCGTATATTATTTAGGGTTTTTTTCTAGTGGACGAAATTTCGCAGACGTATGTTACATATTTAGTCACTATATGTCGAGAAATCATCACAGAAAAATTCACGTTTCAATAACGCTTCAAAATGAGCATAAACTTATAAAGAGTTTCGTCCTTTTAAGGGCGCAAAACCATCCGTCTGAGCAAACTGTTCGTCGGATACCCATACAAAGCGACCTTGACCCTTCTTACTGAAAGTTCTTTCTTTCTTGGGTGTATTGAACGGTATTCCAAATCATAAATAACTGATTGATTGATTACAATGTTTTAACCGAATAAATCCCGTAATATTTTCCAACAGAAAATAGTCAAGAGGCGTTGAATCGCATCGCTTTGACGGTCAACTACGACAGGTAACGTAACAGCTCCATTTGGTGAAATGTGGTAACAATAAATCGTTCGCTGAGTTACTGTATGATACGTAATGACGTCTTGTTGAAAACATGTCTTTTAATTTCTGGTTATATATTTTAGATCCGGAAATATCCAGAATAAGATCTTTCCTTAACCATACGCGCAGTTGTTGGGTAAGCCAACGAATTATCACACCACGCTCGAGCACATTTTCGGTTACAGCGCCTATATTGCGGGCACAATATATGCTGCGTATGTTTTGTCCCAGATATTTATTTATCGATGATTCGACGAATGGCTTTCATAGTCAGACGACTATGTGTACCAAAAAAGTGAGAAAATGCTCTATAAGTTTGACAAAAAGAACGCTAATTTCGAAACTAATAAGCCGTGAAGCTTACTGTGATGGTTTGCCGTAATATTCTATTATAAACAGAAAATTAATACACGTTTGACAAATTTAAGATATGGTTTGACAATTATTTCATAAAAAAACACTCTTTACCTTAAAATAATAATAATAACAGCCAAATAGGCGTATGTTCCAATAGGTAAGCAACACTTGGTACAATTAAAGATAAAATTTAAGTTAAAGTACTTGATAAATTTGAAAATTCTTCATTGGGAAAGAAAATTCAACTTACTAGATGCACAGGTCCACGAGAATTCATATGTTCAAGGTATGTAAATAAGTGCATCCATAGATTTAAAATCTATCTGGGTAACTGTAGGGTAATATCTTAAATAATTCAAATCAGGGCTACAAAATACAAACATTGAGTTACATATGTTGTATTTGTGAATTAATGTGTGTAAATAACAGGGAGACAGATGGTTGCCAACTATCATAAATAATTTTATATGTTACTTTAGTTACTTCGAATAAATATTTATACATACATACATTGTATGCATGTATACGAGTATGTAATCATATGAATACAATCATGAAGTTGTAAACCATACATTTTCATTTATGAAAGTAAAGAAAATTGTTTTCATTCTCCAAACCATTTTCATTTTAAACTTCAACTTGCTTACTTATAAACGTATCTACATACGTACATATGTACCTACATATGTATTAACTTTTTTCATTGAATTGCTTTCCTTATTACCTTAGATGAATATGTAAAAAATAGAGTAAATTTAAAACATTTTTACTTTTGGGTGTGCTTGCAAAACAATACGAAATCAAAGAGGAAAAAAAAAAACAACTTAGAACAGTAATTAGTGCTTTCCATCCAACCCTTAACTGTTCTTCAATATTTAAAATTAAATTTCCCGTTGCAGAAAGAATCTCTCCATTTCCATCCGCAAGAACGGACCAATTTTACTTTGGAGCGAATCATTCCGGGTCCTCCAGTCCTGAAATGATGTTTTATTATTTCTTTTCGCCTTCTTTTTTCCTCTCTTTTATGCAATTCGTTTGCTTTGAAACAAGGACAAAACGGTTGGTAAAGCCATACATTGGTAACAGTGGTCGCCATTCAAGACAGCAGCCCGACGTCGTATCGGGCAGACCGGAATAGGAACTCTTTTGGAAAACAAACCTTATGCTGAACAAACTTGACCGGAAATTCAAACAGGAAGAACAGAGTTCTTCAAAACTTTTGCAAGGATGTCCAGAAGAGTTTTTATTCTCCATTTGACCCTCTTTAATTCTCCTCTCCGACTGTTTCATCCGTTCTTTTGGTTAGCCTTACATGAGAAGATAACATTTTTTCCTATATATTTGTGTATTTTATGTCATTTTGGGAGTGTTTCCAGCATGTTTGCCTGTGTTCGAAGGGCTAAATAAAATATGAAAGCAAAAAATGTCAAATCAAAGGATTCAGTTTATTATTTTCAAATGGCAGAAGAATGAAGGTGTTTCACAAAAAAAAATTGACATTCTCCACAGCGACACTTCTCCAATGACACGTACAAGTGTGAGTCTTTGCACTCTTGTTTCTGATGACAACATGGACAAGTTTTCTTAGGTTTCACACTTGCTTCAGACATTGATACCTTTAGGTTATCACTTTGTCGCACATAAACTAACCAAAGCCAAAGTTTTGAAAAAAAAAAAATAACAAAAAAAATATTATACATAAATAGTTTGGAGCAAAAACCTGATGAGCGACTTCTAGACTGTAAGGCCATAGCGGGCAATGTATTATACACACAAATGTGTCAAAACCAAACGTTTGAGACTATCCCTTTAGAATTTTGCAACTTGTGACAGCTAGGAAAAGCACACGTTGCACACGTGTATGTAAATTTTTATTATCAGGTGTGAGAGAACGGATTTGTAAGTATTTGTTAGAGTAATGAAAAAGCCTTTCCCTTCAAAAATACGTTTTATTTGTTTCTACATGTAAATGAATTTATTAAGAAAATTGAGTTAGATTACGTCGAAATACAATGAATAAGTATTAGGTTCAGCTTTAGGCCGGTTAGTAAGAATAAGAAAGTTAAGTAAATTAAGCATGTTTCTAAGCTTGCCGTTTGCTTAGTTTTAAGAATTAATGAATTTTCAAAATGCATCTAAAATGAATAGAAAATGAGATAGAGTTGCTCACTTACTTAGGTCGGTCCTCAGTTCGGGGTGAACCTAGGTCTCAACTGACAAACCTCTCCAGTTAGCCCGATCCTTCTGTTCCGCGTGTCACCTAAAGTGAGGTCTTCCTCTAATGCGTTGTTCTTCCAGGTTAGACTCGAAGACTCCGCGGACCGAAGCAATAGTGTCCATTCGCTCTAAATATCAGGCGACTGATGCGCAGCTTTCTGACCAGATCGATGTCGCCGTACAACTCGCATAGTTCGTCATTGAAACTTCCCCTACAACGCCAATGAGTCGGAATATTTTGCGAACAATTTTTCTCTCGAAGGGACCGAGGATATCTTCATCCATTTTCCATAGCGTCCATGCTGCAGCGCCATAAGGTAAGTCTGGGATGATCAAAGTCTTATAAAGAGTCATCTTAGGTGTTCGGGGTAGGGCTTTACTACTCAATTACCTTCTTAATCCAAAGAAACAGCTGTTGGAAGGAGTCATTCTTCGTTTTATTTCTACTAAGATCTTGTTGTCCTGTACTAACTTGAAGTTACTGCTGTCGAGTACAACGTTATGTGCAAAGTATCAACGTTGTGCGCTCCTTCCTGTTGATAGCATATACTTGGTTTTGCCCTCATTTATCAGTAAACCCCTTGTGGTAGCTTCCGTTTCAATACTAGCAAACGCTAGTAGTTTGAGCGCTTACTGAACCCAGCAATGTCCACTACAAGCTTTTATTACGCTTAGCCTGGAATTTTTTATAATATTCTTGACAGTCCGATAACACAACTCTAGATTTGAGAAGCACTGTGTGGTCTAAAAGACCTCAAAGCCGCAGGATCCCTTCGGTATTTTTTAAGTATGGAACTAATGCACTCCACACCTGGCTGACCTGTGTGTTTAGTAATATTTTGGAGACAGGATGCGTACCTCAGTGCTTTATCGATGCATTTTCCCATTCATAAAAACGCCGGTACATTGGCTACAGGGAATTATCGTGGTATTTTCTTTTAGAATGGATCCTATAAAACTTTTACAGGATACTTCAAAAAATATTAAATGCGTGGATAGCAGCTAACAACCTACTGAGCGAGTTTCAAGCAGCTAAGTAACATAGCATTGCAAGGTTATTTCATTCACAAGGCAAGAAACTCTATGCTGTTTTTGTTGATTTCAAAGCATCCTTCGTAATTATATAAGCTATAGTGCTGGAAATGTCGCTCAAATTTGGGAGGCTAATAGAAAATTTGTATGCTGATACCAAAGCGGCAGTTTGGAATGGAGGTGTATTATCAGCATGGTGACAAACTCTCTCAGAGGTAATACAAGGCTGTACGCTGAGCCCAAATCTTTTTGCTGTGTACATCGACGACATTTGTGAACATTTGCTAAGAAGTGTGGAATATGAGGGTATCCTCACTAAAGCCTTTTTGTTTTGCGGACGATGTTGTTCTGTTAGCGTACTCGTCGGATCCCTTGCAACTCATGATCGCTTGCATGATTACACCAGACTATGGGAACTACGTGTTAAAATGTGCAAATCAAAAATCATGATTTTCAAAGAAGGTGAAGTCCGAAATTGCTCCAACGAAAAATGTCACTTTAATATGGAACCAATTGAAATTGTGAAGAAGTATAAGTATCTCGGGGTACATTTAACAAATAACATGAGCATGGAACCGTATCTTCAACTAAAGCTCATTAAATCTGAAACTTCCATCAAGTTTCTTGGAAAAATTGCTTTAACAGTAAATATATCCAACATATTTACCACAATATACAGCATTTTTGAAGCAGTATCTGAGTTGATCTTGCTACAAATATACATCGCAAGTGTATGGCGGAAAACAGTATGATACCGTGGAAAAGCTATTAAGGTTTTTGTCAGACGCCTGCCGTCAGACGTATTCCGCCTTACTATATGGTTATGCCCTTATTTAACAAAACACTTAAACTCCAAGAAGTTTATATTTGAAAAGCTCGTAACATACCTTCGCACTGCCTTCCAAGGAAAGCAGTTCGGAATGCTGTAGCTGGATCGGGCGGATGAGCAAAGTGACATTGGGAACTGGAAGCCTAATTTTTAAGGCCTAGCTGCACAGGCCAGTACGCGATTCGTCGAAGAGGCATCGTATCATTTGATCGTTCCACAGTACAATCTACAGCAAGCTTAACCACAATCTGCAGCAAAAGAACTATTTTAGTGACCATAAAAATATAGAGGAAATGAAGACGGTTTTGAGACGGTGTGGTGAACTCCTGAAGCTGAATTATTTAACCCAAAGAGAGGATCTACTTATAATATGCAATATGTGCAATTTATCGGAGGGGGAGGATGTACTTCACTGTTTCGAAAGGTTTCCTATTCTGCGTTAAACAACAGATTTTATACTTGGATTCGACATCCTGACCAAGATGCAAATAGTATCACTCCTTAATGGAGCTGGTTTAAGCAAACTATGCCGGTGTTGTAAAATTGTCCTAACCTATTGACGTAGGGGAGAAAGCAAGTAAATGGATGTTAGAAATTGAACACCCACTATACTTTCGGCTATAATTTAATCAACCAGGCAGATGTTATACCATGATAAATTTCTGATTTTGTGCACCTTATTAGAGATAAGATATGAACAAGTAAAATTTTTAAATCTAATCTAATCTGCTAGTGAACGCGCCCATGACAGCCCCCTGAGTCCTGTTAATTATATCAATATCCTCGGCCTAGGCTAGTATTTGCCAGACTTCTGAAAGATTGTGCCTACGTTGTTGGCTTGTGAATTTCACGCAATTGTTTCAAGGGTGGGTCAGTAAGTCCCTGAATGGCATTTCCACATCATATCTTTCAGATAGATCTGTCTAGTAGTTTTGATGTAACAGCCATTTGAAACAGACGCCTACGAGAACTTTTATAAAAATGGAAAAAAGCGAATTTCGTGCGCTCCTTAAATAATATTTTTTGCACACAAAAACCATCCATTGGAACCATCTACCGCTGGTTTACTCAATTTCGGTGGGGTTACACCCGCACAAGTGTCGCCAAACGTTCTGGTAGCCCAATTGAGGTCACCACACCAGAAATGGCCGATAAAATCCGCGGTACGATATTAGACTGTCGGCGAGTGAAGGTGAACAAACTTTAAGAGGCTACAAGCTTATCACCTGGATCAGTGATTTCAATTGTGCAAAAATATTTGGATGTGAAAAAGCTAGCCCCCACTTGAGTGACGCGTTTGCTTACAATTTGCTTATTTGACAACTTCAAAGGAGTGTTTGGCAATGTTCAATCACAATTCAAACGGATTCATCACAACACACGAGAGACCACGGAGCAGTCGAGACAATGGACTTCTCCTCGTAAATCGAAGCCGAAGTAGGTCAAGGGACGTCTGTTGCCGAACAAAGTCGTGTCGACAGTTTTGTGGAATGCATGCGGTGTCATTCACATCGATTGTCGATCGAAAGGGTAAGACGATCACCGGTGCCTACTATGCAAAGCGGATTTGAAGCAAAAACTACTGCATTTGGTGAATGCAAAAACAAATGCCTCGGGAAATCGTATTACTTGGAGGGCATCAACAAGTTTGATAAACGTTTATCGAAGTGCATCGAGCTAGAAGGAGATTATGTTGAAAAAAACGTTTTTTTTTTTGCCGAAAGGAGTGTTTCTTATTTAAATTTTCGTGGACTTATTAACTCACCCTCGTTTGGAGTTAAAAAAGTCACATGACAGTCCTTAACCTTTCTTAAAACCCTTGTTAACATCAAAGCTCTCGGTTAGGTCATAACCGACTTTGACTTTGCAAGTGTGAAAATTTTAGTTATTGTTTCCTGGGCTGAAAACACACTGATAGGGGCCAATCAGGTTGTTGACAAAGAGTTTCTGACGATCACACAATATTGCAGATAAAATCTTGTTTGCAATGTTGTGGAGACTTATTCCTCCGTAACTGACAAAGTTGAGGGATTTACTTTCATTGGGATCGATGGTGGGATTTCACTCGTCCGACATATACTCTTCTGACCAGATCTCAGAAATGAGCTTGTGTATGTTCTACACAAATTCACTTGCAACAGCTTTGAATAACTCGGTCGATAGGCCGTCAGGTCCTGGAGATTTATTGGAGTTTATTTGTTTTTTATTTGCTCCTTTTAACAGAGTTTTGTCAATGATCCTAACAGTTAGAAAAATTTCTCTCATCATATTTTTGGCTGTGTATGGTCTGATACTACCTTGCTGAATGCTTTCTAAACTGAACCGGCCAAATTCAAGCAAAATTTAGTTGTGTCAAATATGTCAATATTCTGAGAAGATCCTAGATGGCTTTCAACGTTAAACCAGTTAAACAAATATGAAGAAATTTCCTCTTGCCCATAACTTTAGACCAATTAGTCTAACCTCCTTCCTGCTCTATAATATTTTTTTTTTTTTTTTTTTAAACTTAACACATAAGTGGGTATGAATACACTTATAATGCCTCAGCAAGTGTTAAGTTTTTTGAAAAATAGGTTGGAGAGAGAAGCAAAGACGTTTGGGCTCAGTAGTTATTTCGCTCTACGGGTGGCATCCAATATTCAATGGGGAGACTAAATTCTTAATGGAAGTTGGCTTGTGGTTGATTTCTAGCCAACTACTCATCTTATTTGATTTTTGTTAACTAAAAAAATGCTTATGTCTTTCGGGCGAGGCTGGGATTCGAACAGCGAACCTTCCGATTTGGGAACCAGTTCACTACCTCTTGAGATATGGCACCCATGAACAGGGTAATCGGAGTCTACAAGCTCAAACTGCTCCGATTTCCCCTGTCTACCTCATCAATGCCATCTTAAGATACTGCACTTTAAAATCTGGTAGGTGCAATTGTTCTCTTGGATCGCAGATTTTGGCGAAAGAATATAAGGTATTTCCACAACGCAGGTTTTGACGGTATATGTAAATCATCCAGACAATATGGCGGGGATGAACCAATACAAGTAACCAGAAGAAGACTGGTACAACTCAAAAATTAAAATATTCTGGTTTTACTCAGTAAGATACTGGAAACTATTCTAACTTTTTTTTCGACAAGGGCCAGTAGTGCTAGTGTGACGTCGTTCGATGGCAGATATATCATTTCTACAAGCATCAGCAAGCTGCATTGAAATATCATTCAACAAGAGTTTTTTCAAATTAATTTTTTTCGACTTGCGTCGATATATGCATATTCAACTAATGAAATTTCACAATCTGTCGGATGTACAAAGCCACTGTCTGCTGTGGAGCACAGATAATCCTCTTCGTAATCGGAGAGCGCACAAGTCTTTCAGCCAATCAATGTCAACTATTTTAAACAACAATATACTTCTCGGGCCATATTTGCTTGCTGTTTTAGTAAAATAAATATTTTTAAACTGCTTATGGCACTTCTGTAATTTTGTGTAATTTTTTGTACTGCTTATATATTCTTGAAATAAAAAAATGTTGACATAAATTAATATCGAAGAATACACATAGGTCAGATGCTTAGGTGTCTTTTATATTTTGTTGTCCTTCTGTTTGTGTATGCATATATGGTATAAGTGTTGTTGTTGACTTCAATTTCATTCAAATTTCCAGGTGTATGCGATAATTAAAATAAGGATAGTCTTAGAGTATTGCTTCCTAACGTTGTACATTTCGTTTGATGCATATATTGCCTGAGTGAAACTATCGCTGCAAATGGCAAAAACTATGAGTATTCCTCTAGTGGATCTAAAATAGTTGACGCAGGAAAAATCATAATACTTACTCAACCAACTCTTCAGCTGCTACTACTATGGAGCTTCATACAAAGCATAAATAAGTGGCCTATGTATAATACCAAAAATTTATTTCATTAGCTTCTAGTTTATCTGAAGAATTTCTGTGGCCAGAATTTAGCTACTGGCTTATTTCTCCTGAAATTCGAAATTAAATGAAATTTCACTCACTACATTGCCTGAGACAAATAGATTGATTACTGTACAATGAAATACTAGACAATAGTAACACAGAGTGGTTCAGTAAAAGCTATAATTCTGAGTTTAAGCAATTCTTGCAAAAAATTATAAAAGAACCCAACCTTCTAAGATGTGTCATTTCGATAACTCAGATAATTTCACATTTCTTAAAACGTTTTTAGCTGACAAATGGGGCTTTTACGAGTATTACAACTGTTGGTCGTTAGGGAAATAAAAATTTGCAAAAATATTGTTTAGTTAGTTAGTTTAACAGATTATTTATTTCATGAAAAAGATTTTGTTGACAATTTTGAACTCTTAGTCTATATGGTTTGACTTATCCAGATTGACATAATATAAATTTTCTAATTCGTTAACCAGATAAAGAACTGTATGTATATCTTAACAAATTTTATATTTATAATTAGAAGCTTTCGTCTAACACGCTTTCTGTAGCGTGGAGTCCAGCCTCAGTTATCATTTCAGATGCTCATCAATTCTTCAACCGTAAGTACAATACCAGCGCTCCAACGCACTGTTGTGCAATTCTGTGAGGATGAGACATATAACAATGAAGTGGAACACATCCTCTCGTTCATTGCGGATACACAGGTTACACAAAATTGGTAGTTCTGGGCGGTGCGGCACATAATTTAAATTTAACAGTTCACCTTTTATTTTGAAAGTAATGCTTATCATATCAGTTGAGTAATTCGTCAAGAAATAAGTTTTATGTATACTGCAAATGATAATTCAATTTTGTATTACTATATATACACTATATTGCATGACTGGGCACCATTCACAAATTTTGCATAGATCCTATGGCCTGTTTTTTACCGCAATTTGGAGAACTTATATTTCAGGGGGATTAACAATTCATCTGGTGTAACTAAGAAATTCCTATGCTAGGTTTTCCCAGCATTGAACCCACTTTCCTCCATTAAGCAGTATTTTGTAGAGCACTATTTTGGGTATCCTGCCTTGTTTTATCTCCATGACTTTTACTGATGGAGTTCAAGGGTATCCAGAAATAACGGTGCTACTCCAGTCTCCAGATGAAGCGTGTAGTTAGGTGAACTAATTGGTAATTTAAAAACTTTCCTGATGAAATAGCAATGAAATTTGAGCAATATCCTTGAGCAGGGTAAAAAAGAATGAAAGCTGCAGTAGAATGGAATATTTTTTGTTTCGATTCATGATTGACGTTTTTATTACTGATACGACAACACCAAACTGAACAAATTGCCGTTACCGCTTCGGCTAGTTTACTTTGCATATTTAAACTGGGCGTAATCAAGACGCCAAGATATTTATATTCCCGCATAATCTCAATATGTTCTTCTTATGTTATGTCATTTATATATAAAATGAATAGCAGTGCACTCAACAGGCATCCTTGCTTCACTCCCATCGTTGTATTTAACTACTCTGCTTCCATCCCAGAAACAGGCTATGTTATTGTCGTACATAGCTTAGCTGAGATGCCGTATCTATAAAGCTTGTAAAAGAGAGCTTCACGTGCTACGGAGTCAAAAACCGCACGAAAATTAACGTAGAAATCGTATAACTTCTTATGTTTCCCCTTATAAATCTCTGCTATGTTTAAAAGTGTGAATATTTAAGCTAAAGTGGAATAATTTTGCCTAAATCTTCCTCCACTACGTAATTCTGCTAAAAATCACACCAGTAAACAACTTGGTGGATATATTCAAAAGTGATATTCCTCGTTATTTAGCTGGATAGTTGCAATCCCACTTCTTGTGTAGAGGAGTAATTATCGAAAACTTTCAGAAATATCTGCAGTTTCGAGTATCCGCTGCAATTCCCGGGTTAGTACTAGAAGGAATTGATGCGTACAGTTTTTATAAAACTCGAACGAAATACTATCACTTCCCGGAGCTATGTTCTTTTTGCACTTTTCGATGACAACTTGTATTTCAGCTAGTATGATTAAAGCTTCCAAAAATTCGTCGATGCAAGTAGGGGCTGTTGTGGCTGTATTTGTGCGGCATTCAGAAGGGTCTTAGCTGGTCGGCTTATAGACCTGAAGCGATTGTATTTCTTACTCTGCTAACAAATTTAGCGGTTTTCCAAAAATTTGCTGATGATTGCAATATATTCAATAACGCAATATTCAGTTAGTCCGAGGCTAACTTTTTGCGTGGCAAAGGTTCTTAACGCTTTTACTTACTACCGCTGACAGAACTTTAAATGAGTTGTTACCGTTCATCCTTAATAACAGTAGAAAAGAAAACAACGTGCCCCTAGCTCGCATGCATTCATTATCAAACCATTTACATTGAGATTTATTTATTGATCTTGAAAACTCTCTATCCATCTTAACTTGGGCAGTTTTTCGAGTAAGTTTGTGCTTGCTGCATTCAGGTCACTATTAACCTTAAACGAGACTTCTCCTGGCATATGGTCTGATATTTTTCATTCCTATTCGAAAGTCACTAAGATAAAAACACCAATCTAAAAGATATAAAGCAGTAATCGATGACTTCGCAGCTTCCATTTAAAACCCTGTAATCCCAGGCTTCCCCTAGTTTCAAAATTATAACACTCTAACACTTTTGTGTCATATAAATTTATATATATATATGTGTGTAGGTAGATGCAGTCATCTCGTTCACAAAGCTGTTTTAAGATAAAACTATTCTTGTATTGAAGTCTCCAAGAAGCAGTAGCTCAATTGTTACAATTTAAATATAATTGCACTAGGACATCCATTTTAAGTTTGAGAACGCAACTGTCTTCCACCCTCTTAAATTAAGCAGCGTTTCCTTACAGCTTCCTCCGATATCCAAACAATTCACCCCCGCTCGCTCCTCCATTCAGTCTGGATTTAACCGTAGGTACGCATTTCAGCTCGTATTCTTTAAAAATGTTCTTAGATCTAATTCCTTCATAATCCATTAAATAAGTTTCGAAGAGTGCAAATACATATAATTGCCTTATACATATATTATAATTGAAAAATTCAATAAAAACTAGTTTACTTTCTAATCCTACTGCGTTATAACTTAATATTTGTAATTCATGTAATTCATCTGTTCATCCGTTCTGATAGACGGGTAACTCTTAAGTAAGCCCTACATTTGAACTCCCACTTGAATGAGTAATATGGCTTTTCGCTGGGGTATATTGTGCCGTAAGTCTTTGTGTACACTGATTTTGGTGCCTCTTAGTTTTCTCGTATTCTTAAGTACTTCAACAGAGCCTCTTCGATATCGGTGTATGCATCGTTTTTGTCCAAAAGTCCTGCGTGCACATACTTCGCTCTTTCAACTACAGAAAGGTTGTTCAGGTGTACGACAACGTTGGTCTTGTTGCTTTTTTGTTTTGTTTGTGACCCTCAAGGAGTTTGTTACGAGCTTCTAGATACAAAACCTTCGCGGAAATCCGGTTGTAATTTGCTTTCAGCCCTGCTAAATAAAACAGCTGAAAGTCCGACTACGAGCCAAGCTCTCTCCTTTTTTTTCGTTCAGAATCTCTCCGCTGCATACTGATGCCCGATATATTTACCCCAGCCTGCGATTTCTCGCAATTACGTTGATCAGGGGAAGACTCTTTCAGTCCTCTTTTGTTTATTAAGTTGAGGTTAAAGTTGAACTTAGTGGAAAAAAGTCTTAATTTAACTTTAATTTAAAATCTTTATTCTTGCAACATTCTTAGTACGTACCACAATTCCGCAATTATACAATTTTCTTCTTATGTTAATTCACTATTTCTCACTGAGAGATCTTTTAACACAATACCACTCTTACAGATGCAAAATGTCAATCTTCTACAAAAGAATACGTGAGAGATAAAAGTTTTTGTAAGACCAACAATTTTTATTAAATAAAAGTTTTGAGAAATAAATGCGTCTGCATTGTATTTCTGTTAAAATCGGCTTATGCCCATATACGATACATTGTATGGAAGGTTCCGAAACACACATCGCATTAGCACACGCGAATTGAAGTTGGGTACCGTGAAGAAGAAAAAAAACACGCAAAGCAGTCGCATTTATTTAGATACCACACTTATTGAAAAACTGGAATAACAATTCTGTGCTTAAGGTGATTTAACTTCTTGCTGGTAGCATTAAATCGCATAATGTATCACCTCAATGGGCTATAACTTGAAAGAGAGGAATATAAGTGTTTTTACCTTCAGAAGTGTCCACCTAATGGATTATCCTGTGACAGATTAAAAATATTCGTGATAGAATCACAGCAGCTTGAAATAGCCAGCATGGCTATATTAAACGTAAATGGGGAGCACAACCAACTTTTAAAATTTACCAATCTACCGACTCTCTCCTCAGCCACCTCTCCTTTTTTCCCCGTTTTCCTCCCTCTTGCTTATTCTTGCTTAAGATAGAGAACACATCAAGCAGCGCTAAATAATCAACCCAACCTAACCTCCATGTCTCATCTGTTGCATTTTCTTCTGCACGCACTCCTCACTATATCACGGATTTCTTGTCGGGCATGGTTGGTAACCTAGATTCATTTAACTTCGTCTTGGGTGATACTGCTGCTGATATTGCCATTTCTAGTAGGCAATGGCATACTTATTGCAATCCCAACCACCCAGTTTTAAACGCAATGGTATAAACAGTGGAATGGCGAAAACATTGGAAAAAATGATTCTGAATTAAGCTGCAAGTTGATATTTGAAACGTGTAGTTAAAAAACGTTTCAAAAACAAAGTTAATTTTACTTAAACAAAAATTACAAAAAGTGTAGTTGAAAAGTCGGAATATAATGAAATGATTAGTACGAGTACTACGTAAAATCATTTTTCGAGCTGCCGCGAAGTCACTAAATTTAAATTGGCTATCTATAGTTTATCGGGAAATCAAGCTTTAAGACCACTACGCTAAAACTGCTTTATTTAATAATTTTGGAATTGAAGTTCCTGAGAAAGATTTTAAAATCGTACTGCGGACTGTTTCTATAAAAATGTATAAATTAGTAAATTAGATTTGATTCAAAGCTAGGCTGTCGCCAATTAAATTTAAATTGATGACTTTCAACCTACTGTTTTCTACTAAGGACTAAAACGAATAAAATCTGTAAATTTTAATACGGGCTATACTTCCAATGCGTAAAAATTGCAATCCCATTTTGTACCCAAATTAGCCTGTATATTTTCTAGTTTCAGTTTGTTATTGATTTTAGTTCGGTGCGGTTTAAAATATTTATAAAATATGAGTCAAGAGGAACGCCGTAAAAAGATCATCGACAAATGGCTCGAAAATACTTCGTGTCCAAACATAGCACGCAGTACAGTGGATTCTGTTATTAAACGATATTTGGAGACGTTGACACTTAAGCGAAAACAGAAAAATGGAGCTAAAAGTGGAGCACGTGATGAAAATTTGGACAGGAAAATAGTGGGTACCATCGTAAAAAACCAGACTATGTCATCCAGGGATGTTGCTTGGAAATGTAATACCAACCAAACAATGGTACAAAGATCTAAAAACCGTAACGGTCTAAAAACACGTTAAAAACAAAAAATACCAAAAGTTACTGAAAAGCAAGAAAAGTCATAAAAACACGAGCCCGAAAGCTATACGAGTTGATCAGCAACAAGAAAGCGTGCTTGGTTTTGGATGACGAAACTTATGTCAAAGCCGACTTTACTATTCTTCCAGGTGCGCAGTTGTACAACTCGTTTGAAGCTGAGATTCTTCCGCAATCAACAACATCGATTGGGATGGAAAAATTCGGGTCAAAATATCTCGTTTGGCAGGCCATTTGCCAATGTGGACACAGAAGCTCATCGTTTATTACAACGGGAACAATTAACGAAGAAGTGTACATGAACGAGAGCCTAAAAAAACGGTTGATTCCTTTCTTAAACAAACACGAGGGTTCAACACTATTTTGGCCAGATTTTGCTTCAGCTCACTATGCTCATGGGGCGTTGAGCTTTCTTGTTGCTAAAAATGTCGACTTTGTCCCAAAAGACATGAATCCACTCAATGTTCCACAGTGCCGTCCGATTGAAAGGTATGGGCTTTGGTCAAAGCTAAATTGAGGAAAAGTGAACAGTGTACAAAGGACGTAAAATGGAAAAGAGCGTCCAAAAAGATCACGGATGTAACTGTCACCAACCTTATGAAGGGCATTCGAAAGAAATTGAGGAAAGATGGGAACCCAAATATTTTTTTTTATTTTTTGTAATTGTGAATGAATTTAATAAAAACAGAGTTATAAAGCAAATAAAAAAACTTTACATGAATTATGAAAATATTTTTTTTTTACTTTGAAATTTCCAAATTTTATTCGTTTCAGTCCTTAATGGGTGATTTTTTAACTTTGGTTAAACACAATAAAATTGAAAAAGTGTATGAAATTTTTATTTGAATTGATATATCAATGCTTACTATTTACTTTTTAATGATTATTTACCTGCAAATGTTGACCACGACTACGTCCAATTTTGAATCAGTTTTTCGCATATACGAGTATTAGCTGATATCTAGCTAATAACACGTGTAATGTTATCTTCCAAGGCTGCGACTGACCCTGGTTTATCGGCATAGACGGGTGAAGGCGTTAAATCGCATGATCTAACTGGCCAATTCCCGGACCCAAAGCCGAACTCATTTCTCATTTGGTCCATCAATTCGCATGCTGTATGGCATGTAGCGCCCTCTTGCTGGACCAGGTTTAGCTCGTGCACTTTGGGAAAAAAAAGTTCGAAATCATTGAACGATAGCGGGCGCCATTGACGGTAACACTGTTCTCACGGACATCTTTGGAAAAATACAGACCAATGATTTCGTCGGACCAAAAATTGCACCAAACAGTGCATTTTTCCAGGTGCATTGGCAGATCTTGTATTGCCTGAGGTTGCTCATCGGGCCAAATGCGGCAGTTTTAAACCAGAAAAGAGCTTCGACGCTGAAGACAGTTTTGCGATAAAAAAGCAGATCTTCCTCCAGCTTTTCTAAGGCCCACTCACCGAAAATTCGACTCTGTGGCAGGTCGTTCGTTTTCGGTTTTACACCAAGATCCCAGCGAAAGGCGACGAATGGACAAAATACGGTTGTTGCGCTTAACGATGCAAATGCGCCCTTAGGCATTTAACGTAGATGCGCCCCCTGCATTCCAGCACTGGGAAACTTAAATATTATCCCATTTTGAATCCACCATCTTTTCTTTCTTTTGCTTTGACATTTTCGCATAAACGCAACCTGCTTAAAATTAATCAGTATAAAATCAAGACATCCGTCATTTAAAGAGATTTAAAAGACATCCGAGACAGTAAATTTTACCCAAATTCGGTGTTATTGCCAAATCGTCTCGCGTCGCCAACCACGAGACTTTTCAATAGCTGCCGCAACCCTTGCGGCAACAAGGGTCTTCAGTAACGCTCGCGAATACAGCGGGAATATTTTCCTCTGTACGCACTAGGTGGCTTGGTGTCCAATAGCATGAAATTGGTGCGAAATTTGGTCACTATAGCTTGAATTGCTTTATTATGACAACCGTAACATGGTGAAAGTGCGTGATAAACATTTTTCACTGAGCATGAATTTTAACAATAAAATTCAATAATTTGTAAGCGTTGTTCGGGTGTAATTCTTTCCATGACGAAATCGCAATGCTAACTGGGCATTAGGGTGTCCCTTATATGGTCGATTTTTTTTCTTTTAAATTTCGTAACGTATACCCCCTAATTCTCAGAATAATATTAAACGCTAACCACGTGCAAAATTTCATGATTATAAAACAACGCTAACCAGTGACGACAAAGGCTCAATCTGTTCCTATATAAACGGTTCTAAGACATCTAGTGGCATATAATCTATATAAGAACAAAATTCCTAATTTAAAATAAAAGCACAGTGGAAGATTAATTTGGATATGCGTTTATTTATAAAAATTAAATAACTGTATAATTATACACGATACTTTCGTTTCAAAGTGTCCTTTTTACAATCTGGGTACAACTTTCTATGTTCTTGAACACAGCGTAACAAGATCTGCTTTTGTTTTTCGTCAGCAGTAATTAAACCATGAGAATCTTCTATGAGCTTCACACCTCTTTATGCTGTCTCATTGACTGCCATCAAGTGCATAACTTTTTATTTAGCTTCCCGAAAGGAATGAATTTGATCCCAGGAAGAAACGTCTTGTTGGAGAAAAGCGTTATCAATTTTTAACCGCGATAACAAATTTGTGCTCTTTTTGGTCACGAAATCACTCAAAAATAAGAAAATAAGAAAAATTATTTAATAACAAAATGAACAGTTTTTCTAGGGATAGAATGAAAAATACGTATCCATCTCACCGTACAATGAGGCAGATATTCGTTCCTTTGACGGAACATATCTCTTCCCAAAATCATATAAACTTTCTCTTTGTCAATTCGATACAATATTAGCTTTGGATTGTGTATCAACTTCATTATCAAATAGTGAAAATAAAGCTATTTCTTCTGAAAAATACCATAAATGTTGACTGAACTTGGTCTGAGCTGCCTTATAAGTCACCTTTTCGACTGTTTCATAGTCCTTCAATGTTTTTAATAAGCATAAAGTTTGATCCAGGGCTTTCACTGCCAAATTGCACCCAAGCCAGGGCTTTAAATAAGCTGTTGCAATAAATAAGCAAACATCTTGCAGTGGTAGCTGTCTTTAGCACACCGTTTAAACTGGGATTGTAGCAAAAATATCTTTAAAGCGTAAATAGCTCTTGCCTTCCATCGTGCCTGATTCATTGCGCCAGGAGGTCTGATTTTAAATTTGCTTTCATCATCTCCTCCCAAAAAAACAATAGAAAGTTCAATCAATTCCCGATAATCGTCACGTATAACTGGTTTCAGTAATTCTTTTTTATAATATATAGTTAATTAATTCGATAATGACCGTCTCACAGAAATATTTCTTTGCGAAATTAGACCATGTTTCGATAGCAGTTGGACCAACGTTCTTCCAATTGTCTCTGATTTTTTTTGCATAACGGGATATCCGGACTGCTGGTACTTTGGTGGATCTTTGATACAAATACACATCCCAAAACCAGTTCATATATATGATAACGGCATGCAAAAAGTATCCCAGCACTTAATCTGTACCTTATCTTTGAGATCTCAATCAGAAATCCCTTTCAAAATAGCTTGAGCTTGGTCTTTGCCAGTAGAAGTCTCGAGTTTGGGCACTGCTAAAATATCGTATGTTCTGTTCCTCCGAATGAAATCAGAATTGGCAGGCGTTCTTTTTTGAACCCGTCACATTTAAACATGGCAACAGTTTTACTTCCCAATGAACGGTCAAAATTTCAGGCACGTTGTTCTGAAAATCAGATTTGATCGAGTTTGCTCTTTCTTCTCCCATTTGGGTGCGAATTCGTTGAATATATATCTAAAGCAGCAACTAATTTAGGGGTGATAAAACACGTACTTCCTCTTTTTGTGGTAGACATCGAACTCACGGGTTGCGTTTGTTAAGTGGATGGCAAATTTTCATCCAAAGTTTCGTCAGAACTGTTAGACTGTTCGTGAATATATTAAGGTCGGCCATTGTATGAAATCGCAAAGTTCTTGGCAGTCAAAGACTTTAGTTTTTTTTCCTCTTCTTTTAGTTTTCTCTGCCTTACTCGGTCTTCTTTCTCAGCTAACTTTTTGTCAACACCCGCTAAACAACCCGAACGCCGTGGCTCTCTTTGTTTTTGTAGAAAAATTTTGTCTTCCGCTATTTTGATCTTTTCTAGAGCATCAGCGTGTGCGATATCCTACAAATTATCAAAATCTTTTTGAAATTTCTCATCGCGGTTCTTATAAACGTCCTGTGGTTTTTTACAGTTTTTTTGCAGCACTCTCTAAACTCGATAAAGATCCAGATCCACAAGTTTTTTCACATAGTTAGGTGCAGCTCTGGTGCCTTTTCCCAAAATATGCACTCCCGAATCACAAGATTTGCACTTTCATTTATAGTCAATTCTACTACGCGAATATTAAAGAAAAGAACTGAGAGAACTAGGCGATTAGACAGTAACTTTGCACCAATTATTTGGTGATTTATCGCACCAACCAAGAAAATACTTTTTTTAATACTTTTTAGTTCAACTGACATGTTGAAACTTTATTATTATGCACGTTAACTATTCGATAAAACGCAAACAAATGATAAATAGAACGAAAATGGGGGTCATCCTCTTAAATTGTATGAACATAAAATTCGAACGAGTTACGTTACGCCACCTGATCCCCTTATCAACCCCCAACCAAGTCAACAAACCACCCAACCACCCAACCACCCAACCACCCACCGCATACATAACTTCAAGATTTATGACATCCGGTCACTCGCCGATCATGTATTGTATGTATTGTACATTTTAAAATCCACAAAATTGTAATATCTAATGCAAATGACACCACGAACCTGTCGAATCATCGTCTGCCACATTTCCGACCTAATTTTGAATCCAAAGTTCGTGGTATCAACTTGCCTACGATAGGTTAGATGTTTAAGAAAATATTGTAAGCAGTTCAGTTGTTCGTGGGCACGAGAATAAACCAGAGATTATAACGTTTAAACCAAAATAGTTTTTTTTAATAAACTCTTCCACAGAGCACATAAGTCGCGCAACTCGGCACGGGTTGCTGCGATCCAAATAAGGTAAAATTTTATTTTCAAGTATTTTATGGTCAAGTGAAAAAAATAAGAGCGTATGCGTTAGAGAATATTAACTTTGAAAAATAAGGGACACCCTACTGAGCATATTTGACTTTGATACATGTCACGAATCACGCATGATCTGTCAACAATGGAACATTTTAAAATCAAACAGCAAACAATAACCCCTTACTTTCCCACGATGCATTGTGACGAATCCGTATGCAACCTTTTGCGAAAACTGTAGTATGGTATATGCGTACGTAGTCGTATATAACCTCTTTGGTCCTTAACGTTTCTGATCCCAGCGTACTCGCTGAATCATAAGAATCAGCACTTTATATTGCGTACAAATATTTTGAAATTTATGAGTAGTTCCCTAAATGTATAATATTTTAACATTCCAGGGGCTGGCTCTTAAATCGTTGTCCTTTTTAACGCAATGTTGATTTTCCGCATCCATCGGGTCTCTTTACTTTCAAGCATGAAATTTAGGATAGGTTGTCAACCCCAAGCACAGCCGCCAATACGATCGGGATAGACGATGTGTCCTCTTGCGCAGAGCACAGTTGCTTATACGTCAACTAAAATGCCTCGTATTTTGATTTGTTACGAGCAGTTACGACTTTAATCTGTGTGAGAGTTTCCATGCTATTGGATGAGTTAAATCTCCAAACCCACACTAAGATGTTCTCAATATCTCAATATAGTGAAAATACTAATATAAATTGGCAATCTGATAAAAACATTTTTTTTTTTATATATCTATGATTAACGGTAATTTACATTACATACTTTCGTATTTATTGCATTAAATGTATGATAAGATTATATGTTAAGTAATTTATTTCAATTTTCTCTTATTAACCCCCTTAGATAACCAGTTACTCTGGTCATTTAACCTCAGTCCTGATTTTTGCTGACAGAAAAGCTACTTATGAGGGAAGTCACTTACACTGACTAAGTTATTGTACGTCCGACAAGCTGAGGAAATAAATTCATCCCACTCTAGGGTGCTAAAATAACTTGGTTATACGGAATGACAATGTTTACAAGAATTCCAACACTAAAACTTTTCTCGTACCAATTGCCGTCGGGTTATTATGGAAGAAAACAAACAAATTTCACTAAGTGCGACATTCCATAAAATTCTGTGCACATAACTGTCGAGTTTCATCACTGGTGGTGAATTACATCGAGATAGTACATAGTCCTGTACACTGTTCTGTCGTACATATATTCGTACACTAACCTAGTTCGCTGAAGAATTTCTGTCTCGCACTCAAACAAAGAAAATACGCATTGAAGGACGACTAGAGCTTAAATATTTTACCCCGAGATATGCGTTGAAATTTGTTGAGCAATCGTAAGTTTACCTAAGAGCTAACAGCTAAGGAGGATGACTGTGGCATGCGAGTACTTCTACTCCTGCCACTATTCGCATTCGTATACTTTATACGTACATTTACTCATACATAACCTTATAAATCCTTATTCTTGGGTATGAAAGTGAGATTTTTGGTTTAACTGGCAGATTGTTGCAAGTGCATGATTATTTGCTGTGAACAAGTTTTGGATTCAGGGGATTTAAATCATTCGGATTCTTCAGGAATCAAGGATTACATTACAGAAATTGTAATACAAAGGTAACTTGTAGTTCACAATCGCAACCCGTTCGTTCGTTTGTTTCTTCGAGTATGATACGTACCTACTAGCAAGCCTTTTTCTTGGCAAGAGAAATAGCAATCAACGTCACAAATAAAAGATGTTTATCCTGCTTGCATTTTTCTTCGAATTACCATATACAAGCAAATATGATTCTGCTGGATCACAACGTCATAAAGCAGCTAAGATATTCTGATTTTCAGAGTCTTTTATTCGAGTTTTATGTTCATTCATTTAGAACGAGTGAGTGCATTTGGTTTTGTTTCATTACTATCATTCACTCAAATAAATTCCAATCCGCATAATGGTAATCCTTGGTAGATAGAGATATGTACTTCCGTTTATACACATATACACATATTTTACGTATACTTGTGTCTCTCCGGGCGCTGGTATGTATCTTTGTTAACAACGGTGAGGAATTCATTTGGTTTTATTTGCGTATCCTTTTGTGATTTGATTCGAATTTTATATCGACTGATACATTAATTCGAGGCAATATGATTCTTAGTTCAAATCCCTTAAACGTTACCTTAGTTGAACGGGTGGATTCAAGAAGATATACTTCACATGGTTGACTACACTTATTTGCTTTCAATTAGGCAATTTTGCAATTTCGTTGATTGATTTCGGTTTCGAAGTGATGCAAAATTGATATTTTTTATTTAAACCATAATGCTCAATTTATTTTATGATGCTAGGAAGCATAAATATGCTTACTAGCAAATAAAATTTAATATTAAATCAGTAATTTAGATAATGACTGCTTCATTTTTTTACCAACTTAGGATAGGTATTTTAGTATCTATCGACTCTTTGCGGAAAAAAACAATTTCCTTTTAGTAACAAGACATACTTTCTAGAGAGTTCATATACGAGTACAATATTGAGAAATGGGTATCAATACTGATTGGGGATTGTTATATGTATATCACAACTAAACTACCTGTAATAATTATGTGTACTAAATTGTAAAATCGTCAGAACAACCAAACATGGCGCCGCCGGTGTGACCGATAATAATCGTAAGAAGAGACGTTTAGAAAAGTGTTTAAGGGACAAATTTTTTTTTCAAATCAAAGTACTACGTTGGCAAAAATTACAGTGAAGGCATAAGGGATTTGTTTATAGAATAAGACATTATAATTATATTTAGTGGCAAAGGAAGTGAAAGTAAGAATCAAAATTCTACAATACTATAGAGTTTAGTAAGCCAAAACCATTGGAATTTGCCTATTAGTTATTCACCGTGATTTTAATAATCATTTGGTGGCGGAAATCAAAAAGGCAATTTTAGTAAACTTTATTTTACAGTGGGATATTTCAAAAGACTTCACGAACACAATGGATGACATTTTAAAAACTTTTGAGGAGTACTGTAACCCGAAACAAAAATGCCATATTTGAGCAGAGGAAATTCTATAAAATGTATAAGGAAAGAAGAACCGTTGGATAATTTTCTAACAAACTTGCGGAACGCTACTTAGGGGTGTATAAGGGGCGGGATTTTACAATTTTGAGGAATAAATTGACGCTGGTCTAACCCTTAGACTTACGGCGACAGTAAACGAATGCAGAATCAGTGAACTAGTGAAACCCAACGGCTCAATACTAGAAATATCGGGTTTTAAGGGTATGGGATATATTGTAAATGAAGTTAACAAAGTATCATTCGTATAATTATATTGTTAAGAATTCAAGCTTTCAAAATAATACATATTAGCTTTCTAGAAATGCGACAGACAGGTTAGGATCACGAATTAAATTTAATCGCGATCGCGGTCTCCGGGTTCATCAAATAAATAAATGTCCGACTTACGGTAAGCTTTGTAGAATTTCAAAGCAGCCTGGTCACTTTGCTCTTACATATCGAAAAAATAGAGACCTTGATGCTGTTAAAGCAAACGAAATGAACCTTCTATGATTTATTATTTTAGAATTTTGCATAAGTGAAAAATAGAAAGCACAATAGTTTGAAGATATTCAAGTTAATAGCCCCACATTTAAAATTCACACAGATTCTGAAGCAAACTTTGGTCCCTTAACAATTTTTAAGGAAATTGCAAATAATGCAAAATGCTTACCAGTAAAAATAATGCTTACGACATATGGTGATCATTTAATTAATTTTTTGATAGTAGATACGAACTCTATACCCATTTTGCGAGCAGGACTGCCAGCATGCCGTGCTCTTGGGTTTGTTAAAATGAATAGTTCAATGGGAAATGAGAAAGATAGAATCGCGAAGATACTAATATTTTTAATGGGTTAGGGTGTTTTACCAAGAAGAGCATATTAAATGTTAGGTAAGACTGTGAACGTTCGTGCGTGCATCAGTGCTTCTCGGAGGATTCCATTAGCAATAGATTGAAGGAAAACAACGACATACTAGAAAAAGTACCGCATCCTAAAAACTTGGTCAGCAATGTTTTTTTTTTTGTGAAAAAAAAAATCGTAAATTATGCCTACACCTAGACACAAAGGTTCTAAATCAGGTTTTGCAACAAGAAAGATTTTTAATTCCGAAGTTAAAATCTAAACTTGCAAGCATGAAATATTAATTCATCTTGTACCATGTACCACAATTTCTGACTGGTAAAGCTGGTTGATGAATCCGCTGATATATGTCCGTTCAGTACACCGTTTAAGCGATTGCAATTTAGGCTTAACGTGTCACCTGAAATTTTTCAAAAGTATTCTTCAAAAGCATTTGGTAATTTACCTGGTACCTACTTTTGTTTATATTGACGATGAGCTTGTCACAAGTGAATATATAACTGAACATGATGAAAACCTCCAAAGAGTATTTGAACGAGCTAGGAAATTCAATTCAGATAAATTTCATTACAACTATTTAGGTGAAACATTTTCGAGTGCAGGAATGAAATCCGACCCAGAGCGTATTGCAGCTATTTCCAATTTGGAATGCCCGAAAAATAAGAAGAGTTAAAGTCCGTGCTGAGAATAATCAATTTTCTGAGAATCTATACTCATAATTTATCTGATCGGTGTAAAAGTCAGCAAGATTTGATCAAAAAGGGAGAGAATTTCATTGTCTTCCAGCACATGAAGTGGAATTCAATAATATTAATAAACTTATTTCCAGTGCACCAGCGCTAAAAAAATTTTGAAGAGAGGTTAGAGTGTGCTATTCAGTGTGATGCTTCATAGTACGGCTTGGGAGCTTATCTGTTAAAAAAAAAATGGACCAATAAGCTTTGCTTCAAGAAGCTTAAGTGCCACCGAAAAAAACTATGCACTAATCGAAAAAGAATTTCTCTCTATAACCTTTGCCGTATCTACATAGATTTCACTTCTGTGTATACGGACGGCGAGTTAAGGTTTTAGCTAATCACATGCCATTAATACCAATATTTATAAAAGATTTCAGCACAATTTCTTTTAAAATACAAATTAGCTGTACAATATCTGCCTGGAAAGTATATGCATGATGCAGATTATCAAGAAATACTAACAAAGATGCGGATATGATCGATAATATCGAAGAGTCGAGCGCAGAGCTACATTCTATAAATCTTAGTCAGAATCGAAAATTTGGAATTTACAAGGAAATTGAACTAGTCTCGGTTTAGTCCAAAGAGCTTCTTATTGCAAAAATGCTTGGCCTGCTCATATTTCCAAAGTTACCGATATATCCAAAGTCTACCACAGGCTGAGAACTCAAATTAATTTCTCAGTTTGTGCCTTCCAGCAGCTCGAATTGGACGTTGGATTTATAAGCCAATTCATCTGCCCGCATCTTTTTTTTGAAAAAAAAAAAAAAAATTAACACTCAAGTGGATATGAATACACTTATAATGCCTCAGCATGTGTTAAGTTCTTTGGAAAATGGGATAGAGGGTGATATAATGGTGGTTGGGATCAAAGGTTATTTCGCTCCATGGGTGGCATCCAACATTTAATGAGGAGACTAAATTCTTAATGGAAGTTGGCTTGTTGTTAATTTCTAGTCAACTACTCATCTTATCTGTTAACTGAAAAAATGAATGCCGAGGCTGGGATTCGAACACCGAACCTTCTGATACCCAGTCCACTACCACTACGGCCACCCACCGTGGCCAATTGAATACCAGGTTCTTGTCCAGGCTTAAAGAATCAAATGCAGAATCATCAAAATATATTTAGAATGTGATCTTTAATAGAGCATCTGTGAAAAAGATAATTGATTCACATACTGCGTAATAGCAGTGCAGATACGTGACAGACAAATGAGTCTCATTACATGTTATCCAAATAGGTAATCTTTTTTAATAGAATGTTAGTATTGTATTGCATTGTATTGTGTTGTGAAAATTTATGGGTGAATTTGCTCAAAATAATCCATCAAATGTCTTAACTGTGCTGAATGTTTAATCACGAAATTTAGGGAGGGTGGGTTGGTTTGCAACAACTTGACCTTCTCGTACTGATTCCGTATAGCGCATATGGTATTTAGATCTGCAATATTTAAAATTGCACCGCCAAAAACAAATATAAGTGGATTAAAGAGTGTAAGCACTCCCCCAATGATTTCGTATGTAAACTTATATACGATGTTGAAACGTACATACTCGTACTTTTATATATATTAAAAATTTAAAATTATATGTTTTTGCTTTCGAAAATACCTTCGTTCTGGTGGGATTACCTTCAGCTTTTAGGTATTACGTATTTCAAAAGCTACATTGCTCTGCAGTTTGCTAAGGAGTTAAGACTGTTTCGCCTTAAAATTTTAAAAGGAACTTACCATTTCTGTAGGAATGTGAGTCAGTGCTAAACCAGCAATTAGCGCTTTTTTAAGAAGTAATATCACTAGCATATACATAATATATAATACATATACCTTACTGCAGATGAGTTGACTTTATTCTAAAGCTTCATGAGGAATACAATTTTTTTCGAGTAGCCGATATCAGTGATTCCAAGTATATGTTGATGATTCTGCATCTGACTGATCAAAGTAATTGTCCTTTGTCTTTTTCGTTAAACCTCGACTAGAACCTGGTATTAAATTTCTTTTTGGAGAAGATTTGTCAACAGCCGTCACAATCCCTCGAAATTTGGAAGTACGTGTATTCCTATGGGATAACATTCGAATACACTAACTGGCAAGCATTTGTAATAATTTTATCTACATCGCTAAATACTTTCAAATGTTCTTACATAAATACTCCCAGAGTTTTTTCGAAAACATTTTGGAAAAGTTTTTATATCTAGAAATATTTTAGCAGTCATTTCATTATTGTGGAACGTCTAAGCCGTAATCTTTTTAGGAAGGGAGCTTGTAACCAATGCAAAACGTCCCTTTTTAGTTGAAGCTCTTAATACCACTGCTTAAATTGCCCTCTAGTATTAAGACATTCTTATTTGTATTTTTTCTTTAAGCCCATTTTTATTAATTTATTCTGATAAAGTTGATGAAATCGGAACGATTCGGTTTCACTATAATAAAACCTCTGTCGCTCGGAATCGATTCGATTGTCTTTTCCGGGAACACTTTGAAATAAAAAAATGTTTTCGAAATGTTTCTGAAACAATATCCAACTGTTTTTCATAGAATATTTCCGAAATATTTCTTCGATGTGAGAACAATTTAATATGAAATATTGATTAAAGCAAATAACTTTTGTTATTTTGGAGCAATTTCATTTGAAAGGCAAAACGCCGAAGTATATTATAAGGATTTTGAGTCACAAAGGATGCATTTTCGACGATGAAGTAGATGGTTATGGTACGCGATCGTAGTTACTCGATTTTAGCTCATTAAAATGGGTAAATCTTTGCGACTACCCCATACATACTAACTCACTTAACGTTCTTGTCTCGTGCCTAAATTAAAAAAAGGAAAAAAAAAACAAACAGGACGACGTATCACAGAGATATGATGGCTCGTTATGACTTGAAATAAGCCAGATGGAATTGGTTGAGGAGAGCGAATGCACTTTTATCGTACCTTAGTGCAACCAATCACTAGCATTTTAAAATGGTCTGCGAATGGCAGTCAGTCGCCACCAGTAAAATAAACCAATGAAATTTAGCTGATATCTGGTTCTTTCATCAGAGTATATGTTACATGTCTGTATTTTATGTTTCCTACGTCCGCGTTGCTTTCAGCCGCATCGAAGGACGGTTATTCCATCCACCAACGCGCCATTCGCCATTTAGTTTCCATTGTGAAAAGAGACGCTTTCTTCAAAAAGGTTCACATATTAAAATAGTATTTTCTTTACTATCTAAGTATATAATTAGAAGTATTGAATATTATTTTATAAAAGAATCAATTTAGGGCTCCTATGTAAAGGTACCAAAAAAAAATTCTTTAATCGGTTACTTCAAAAGATTCCCCGTAATTCAGGTGTCACCACTTCAAGATCCATTTTTTAAATAAAAATTCAAACAAAATATTATTATACTATCTGTATAAATCATTACTTATTCTACTCTGCACTGGCATAGGTAATATAATGGAAGGAACAATTTTTGGGGTCGCTTGGGAGATGGCAAGCCAATTGATTTGATAAAACGAAATCTTGTTAATTATAAAATATTACAGTCCTAACCGCTGGAGGCTTTTTAAAGCCTGACGCTACTAAAACCAAAGCTAAGTTGGTTAAGGTTCGTAATATTATACGAGGGTTGTCTGAAAAGTTTCCGACCAAAACATGATACAAGACATTTTTTCTCAATTTTTTATTTTTATTTTTTCTACATAGTCTCCTTGTAACTCTACACACTTCTCCCAGCGATGCTCCCATCTTTCTAACCCGTCCAAATAGTACTTGGCGTTTTTCTGTGCAAATTAATTGTTCACGAAGGTGATTGCCTCCTCATTTGACGAAAATCTCTGTCCTCCGAGCGCAGTTTTTGGATGAGGGAACAAAAAGGAGTCGCGTGGGGCTAGATCTGGTGAATAAGGCGGATGGTCAAGCCGTTCAAACCGCAATTCATGGATTTTCGCCATGGCAACCGCTGAGGTGTGAGACGGCGCGTTGTCTTGGTGAAACAGGATTTTCTTTTTCTGCAAATGTGGCCGTTTTTCCGCAATTTTTGCCTTCAGCTTGGCAAGTAATGATGCGTAGTATGCTCCTGTAATGGTTTTTCCTTTTTGAAGATAATCGATTAAGATAACTCCTTTACTATCCCAAAAAACAGTCGCCATCACTTTCCCAGCCGAAAAAACAGATTTTTCTTTTTGGAGCCGGCTCGCCCTTTGCAGTCCACTGTTTTGACTAAATTTTTGTTTCGGGCATATAATGGTGTATCCAAGTTTCATCTACAGTAATTAATCGGCGCCAAAACTTGGATTTATTGTGCCTAAACTGCGCGAATAGAGCGTTGGAAATGCTCATTCGAACACGTTTTTGGTCTAACGTAAGCAAACGCGGCACCCAACGCGCGGACAGCTTCTCATGCCTAAATCTTGATTTAATATGTAACAAACACGTTCTTTGGACATTTTCATAACCTCTACTATCTCTCTCACTTTAATTCGGCGGTTGTCTAACACCATTTGGTGAACTTTAGCAATGTTATCATCAGTGGTTGCAGTTTTTGGGCGTCTCAAACGTTCATCATCTCCCAAGCTCTTACGGCCGCGTTTAAATTCAGCTGCCCAAAATTTCACTGTGGTAAATGATGGTGCAGAGTCTCCATACACGGAGTTCAACTCATTTTTGATTTGCGTAGGCGTATTGCCTTTCAAAAACAAGAATTTAATAACAGCTCGATACTCAATTTTTTCCATTTTCACGAAAAACCCTCGCACCGACTCACTCAAACGGCTGTCAACTACTGTCAAACTGCCCGTCCAAAATGACTGAAACTTCGGTAAGTAACTGTCAAAAGATGCACAACTAGCATTCACTAGCTTTTATTGACGAGTGCCACTATCTTTACGTTGCGGTCGGAAACTTGTAGATAGCTTCGTCGTACCTCTACCAGCGATGAATATCATTTATTTCATAGGCGTTGAGTAATCGACAAATCTAAGTGCGCGAACTTTTAAAGTCACATTTACCTATATCAGATAGTTCAGATAGTTGGGGTTTAACAAAGATATTGATAAAGATAGGTGTCGCTGGACTATTTCCATTAACTATTGGCCCAGACTACCGCGGCGAAGATTTATTTATTTATTTTATCCGCCATTGTTGGACCAATTGAGCGAGGGTATCAAGGCAAAACAGTTCACATTGAGCTAAAAGAATGGGCTGTTTATCAAAACAATGCAGGTGGGTTGAGCTTTAATTCTCGAATTCAAGCTTGAAACATTTACCACATTCACTATCACTCACACGATATTTGTTGCCAAGCATGCGAATATAAAGGGAAAGGATTCTTGTCGAAAGATGAGCTCGTCACCAGTCGTGTGTACTTTGTATATTAAGATTATCCAGTCCTGCCGGTTTTGTTAAATATTGACAATCCTATAAATTTAAGTTAAAATGATCTTTGGCTGGTGGAATAATTCTTCACATAAATAAATCCTTTATTTATTTATAACATCGAAAAACTGTCAGTTTCGAGCGACTAAACTTCGTAGTGTTTGGAAAACCTTAATTTAGTATGACTTACGAGTATAACTGAATTTTCTATAAATGGATTGACTAGATAATAGACTTAAAAACTATGCGAATTGCCAGGTTGGAATGCAAATAAGTTTATAAATGAATTCACATTATAATTATAGTGGTTTATAAGAAGTTAATAAAAAAATAAATGAATTAACCAACAAACAAGAGAAAGACACAAATTTAATGAAAATAACACGAAAATAAATGAGTCTATAAAACCAATAATTAACCAATAAAAAGGTAACAGTAAAATAATATGAATATTGTATGAATAAATAAGTTCATTATAAATAAATAGACAAATAAATGTAGGAGCAAGAAAATAATTATATCAGGAATTAAATAAATAAAGAATCATGCTTGTTAATATCTAAAAACAACATAAATAAATAAATGAGCAATGACATTTAGATAATGGCATCAAAGGGCTTAATGAAAGTTATAAATCAACCAACTCGGGTTAACATAACAGCCAATACCTCGACAATAATTGATCATATTTTTGTTAGCATTAGGAAATAAGATATTTTATCGTCCGTTATTGAAACCAATATATCAGATCACTGCGCAACATTCTATGCTACAAAAGACTATTCTGAGCGACAAATCATAGAACAAATCCCTTTAAAAATCAACCAATTTAGAGTTAATCAACTAATTATTGAAACAAGCTGGCAAAGTTTAAGTGAAGAAAATTACGTTGAGCGAGTAAACAATGTATTTGTGAACAAAATGAACGATATATACACGCAATCAGCAAAAATAGCAAATACGAAAAATCGCAAACAAAAAACATGAATGACTCCTGATGTAGCTAGAATATGCAAAAGAAGAAACGAGCTCAACAGGAAATGGAAAAATAACCCACTAAACCGAGGATACGAAACTGAGTATAAACAATATAGAAATGTTGTGAATAAAAATATTCTAATAACTAAGACTAACTTCTACAAAGAAAGATTTTCGAACGCCGAGAAAAATATGGAATGTGCTAAATGAACTTATGGGGGGAAAAAAGAGATCGATAGATGAGATAATTATGAACAATTTTCCAGTGAATACGAAAGTAACAAACTTAGTAGAGAATTTTGCGGAACAATTCTCTAGTCAAGCATCCAAAATAATGCACAGATGCTCTCACATAACCTCTTCCGATGAAAATATACATCTCGCACAATCAATCTATGTAGAGGAGGCCAGCGAAGCAGAAGTTTACGGAATGTTGTGCTGTTTAAAATCCGACAAGGGACCAGGAGCAGATAATATTAGACCGATCGATCTCAAACTAAATGCTTTGCCTTTAACTCCAATAATTAGGACAATTATCAACCAAAGTATAAATCAATCTTGTGTTCCGAAGTTATTAAAAACGTTGATAATACGTCCTATATACAAGGGAGGAGTGAAAAACCAGATAGAGAACTATATTGCAATTCTGCCTGTTGTAGAAAAATGCTTGGAGGAAATAATAATATGAAGACTAACAAATTTCACAGAAAAACATAGAGTTTTACAGCCAAACCAATATGGCTTCCAAAAAAATAAGATCACTGGGTTACTGCTGGGAGATCTCGCAAATGTGATTAACGCAGGTCTAAACAAAAATCAACATGTTCTAGTCATGTTCTTAGACTTCAGCAAGGCCTTTGATACATTAAGCCATGAGAAAATCATCGAAAGCCTCAACCGAATTGGCTTAAGAGGGACCTTGGCAAAGTGGCTAGAGAATTACCTATCGGGAAGAAAAATAAGGGTAAAAGTAAGAAAAACACTGAGCCAAGAAAAGCAGAGTCCATATGGTGTACCACAAGGTTCAAAACTGGGACCAATCCTCTTCATCTTGTATACTAACGAGCTTCTTCGTGTGATTAACAAAAGTACAGTCTTTGCATACGCCGATGACCTAGCAATAATTGTTAAACACAAGTGCATTAATACTGTGATCTCGATAATGCAAGGTGAATTTAATAGCGCCTCAAAATGGTGTCACGATCAAGGACTTGTGATTAATGCTGTAAAAATGAAACTGATGCACATACGCAGCCCGAAATTTCCATCAGCATATATCATCAGAGCGAAGACTGCCCAACGACAACGAAAATGATGCTATTGAAGTAGTTAAGACTATAAAGTATCTGGGAGTTGTAATTGATGATCACTTCTTATGGCATGAACAAGTCAATAAGATACTGCTGCAACTTGAAAATGCGGTTTTTGTGATGGTGTACCTCAAAAGATACACAAGCGTAGAGGTGCGGAAGATATGTTTAAGATACGGAATATTAGCGTGGGAAAATGCGTCCAAAACACATATCAATAAGATATTATATCTTCAGCATCGATTATTTAAAATTATGAATACCAATAATTTTGTTCTAAAGGTCCTCGATGTTAACGGTATATTTAACCTGACAATGCTGGTACGCTATTATGACGATCAACGCTATCAGCAAAGAATACGTCATAATCAAAATACAAGAAGACGAGCTCATGGACTTCTGGAAATTCCTGAAACTTTTAACAACTATGGGACAAGACATCCAAGCTACGCTTTACCGCAATTGATGAATGACCTACCAGCAAATATAAAAAAAATATTGAATTTCAAAAAACGTAGAAAAGTATTAAAACTTTATTTCCTTAATCTATATTATGTAACTTAAAATACCAAAAAAAATAATTTTGCTTAATCGTAGTTATTTCTTTTTTATTTTTTTAAAACTAAAGTCAACTGAATTAAATAACAAAATTTGAATTGTTTAAATAAGTTTCACAACCGATAAATTTTTAAAAACTATTGTAAAAGATCAATCACCTGCAGATAAGCAACATGCTTTGCGAGTCACTTAAATTATTATAACGTTTAAAAAAAAAAATAAAGAAAAAGAAAAATACAAATAAATAAGCGCTTGATAGAAGTTTACTGTCTTATTAAATTTTTTAATAAACGAATCTTTGGTTGATTTTCCTTGCAACTTATAGTACCTCAGTTTATTCATATAGAAGTTGGGTCGAGAAAACCCAAGGTAGATTTATCATTATTTTTAAAGTTTTATTTTGTGAAATTTTAAGTTCTTCAATGTGTGACTTTGCACAAGTTCCACATAAAGGATGCTAGCTTGAAAGATGACTTTATAGATTATGACCTTGTTAAATTTACTCAGAGGTGATCGCTTAAATATAAGAGGGTAGTAGCTATATTTATTTTTTCAAGTATATACGTGATATGGTCCCGAAAGGTTAACATCTTGTCCAAATATACACCGAGATATTTGACATAATCAACCCACGGAATATCACTACTGTTAATTTGTAGCTTACCAAATGGAATAGCAATTGCTTTTTTTTTTCCTAGTGAAAAATATGGCCTGGGTTTTGTCACGGTGTAACCCTTTCGACCCTGAGCTCTGAAATCTAAAATACTCGTACACGTTATAAATGGTGAAATAAATCCCATTTCGTAGGTTTGGTATTTGTAACTTTAAACATAACTATTGACATTTATGTCGCACAGTTCTTGATCATTTTTATTAAGCTCAGAAAAATAAATTTAAACTTAATGTTGTATAATTACAAAAAACGAAAAATAAGTTGTGATTTATTGTTGTGAATTCATAAAAATTGCTGTGCGTAAATATTTGTACTATATTCCATTTTTTTTTTGCGTTTTTGAGCGCTGGTAGACATGTATCGTATCCGTATTTTTGTGTCGGATATGGCATGTAGAGTCCATTGGGGGTCTTCAAAAAAATCTTCCCTCAAAGGTTATTCAACTATTTTGCTCAATGCACAAATGAACGTATACCAAAAACTAAAAAAAAAAACCAATGCAAACAAATTTAAACTTATTGACAAAGAAATAAAAATTGTTTTGGACTCCATGCTAATAATGCCTTATAATAGATTACCTTCAACGAAGCACTATTAGGCAAAAAATCTTTAAGAAACGAAGCAATAAAAGGTACTTTATCCATCGACCGGTTCGGTTGCATTATTTTAAAGGCATATTTCATTCCCCGCGGACGAAAGCGCAGGGCAAACGTGCTATATTGGTGATGTTAGTAGACTAATCGAAACATTGTTTTTTTGAAAGCTAGACAAGATACCCTTTTCAGAGTATTAACAACTCAATGATGATGTCGCTCTACACTCACACAGTATATGACACTAAAACCAACCAAACGTGGCATAAAAATGTACATGCGAAGCTACGCTCTGAGTGGATACACTTACGACTTCAACATCTACAGCGGACGTGAAAACAGTAATTTGGATGGGACGTTAGGGGAAATACTCTATCAGAAACGATCATCGAAAAAGACGTGACACTTTGTTTTGATCTGTTTTTTTTACTAATGTACATTTGCTTTAAAGCTTTATCCAAGCTGCCTTGGAAACCATCATGTCTAATCGCAAAAACTTACCGATTATTGATAAGCAACTAAAAAAACGTGAATGTGTTTTCAAAGCGAGGAATATGGGACTCATGTTAGCAAAATGGCGCGACAACAATAATATATCCGTTCTTAACAATTGCCACACTGCAAGCATAGTTCACGTCAATTAAAAGCAAAAGAAAGGAGAAATAATAAATGTACCATGCCCTGAAATCATAAAGTTTGACAGGGAAGTAATGGGAGGCGTTGATCGGGCGGACTAGCTTTCGGGGCTTTACGAATTAGACAGGAAGTCAACAAAATGGTGGAAAAAAGTGTTTTATTGACTTCTGAAGATGAGCGTTGTGAATTTACATATAATTCACTCGCAAATTGCAAGAATAAAATCTCCATTAATAGGCTTCATCGTAATCTTAGCTGTGGATATTATATTTGAACTTGATTTTTTTTCACGTGTTTATAGTTCCCTGTTAACATGTTTATTATTAATTGTTATTACTTTCCTTGTTCATTTTTTTCTTTATAAATGAAAAAAAAAAAACTAACAAAATACATAACTTTTTTATGTGTTTATAATTTCCTGATGGGTCGTATATGTCCCACCTATAAAACCTGACGGTCCACAGCGGCTTATCCAGCGGCCCCAATGCACAAATTTTGATCTTTTCTTTGTTTTTGTAGCCTTGCTGGCCACTTTCGGCGTCGAAAGGGTAAACTTTACTTTCCATACTTTGAAGTAACCGACATGGCCAATTTGATCTATAAATAATAGTATCATCTGCAAACATTGCTATTTCGCAATTCCAAATTTCTGAGAACTCAGCTACATAGATTAAATCTAGTAATGGGGCTAAAACTGATTCTTGAGTAACTCCTGATGTAATATTTTCTAAACAGGAGCATATGTTGTTTACGTTTGCTTGAAATTTTCTATCTACGAGAAAACTTTGTATAACCTTAGTAAGATATAAAGGACATCCAGAGGATTTCAGTTTATGAAGCACACCGTCATGCCATTTACTGTCAAAAGCGTTTTCAACGTCCAAAAGAATAAGATCAGTAGATTGTTTTGCGCTAATTCTTTTTTTAATGTGGTTGCAGAATCGTAGAACTTGGTAAGCAGTGCTCACAGGACTCAAGAAAATAAAGTTTATTTTTTTAATAACTTTTTCTAATATTTTACTTAGGTTACCAACTAAAAAAACTTATTGGAAGATAACTGTCTTGATTATTTGGTGGTTTTCGTGGCTTCAGAATGGTTATAACTTTAGCGATTTTCCTTTTATTTATTGCCAAGCAATTCATGTATTAGGAATCGGACATCTTTGTTTGAAACAAGAACGTATATTACCAAGGTCATATTAGAACAATTTATTATATTTACATACTCTTCAACTATGGTGTAGCTTCGGTAATTAAAGAATTACCAAAAAAAAAATTTTGAAATCATTCTGCGAAGATAGCTACCTTTTCTTCATTTTTTATTATAAGAGAATCATTATGTCCGAAGAGAGGAATAAATTTGTTTTTGTTTTCCAACACCTTGGTTATTTTCGAGAATGTTTTGGAATACAGATCGAGAGAGAACAATCATGGTTAAAATACAAGATTTAATCGATGTGTTCAATACACTTATTCTTTTCTGGGTCATTGACGTTGAACAGGATCTTGGAAGAACTTTTTAGACAAATCTCAGTAAAGAGTTTCTGAGGACATGACTTACGACTGCATGCGTTCTCATCATTTTATGAACTTACAAATAGTAAGTTAGTTAGAGCCTAACGAATATTTGCCAATGACTCCAAAAACCCAGAGTCATCTTGCTATAGCACCTTGATCAAAAAGTTCCCGGAGGACACCACTGTGTGGCGCTCCCATTGTTCCGATTTGAGTTCTGTTTTTTTTTTGTTAAGTTGGTAAATCTCTTGTTGATATTTCCTCCAAATCTTAGTATCATAGCTTAACATTTGCAAAAGTTACGTGGCCAAGAGTACATCTTTCTATGTGTGTGTTGGCGATTTTTTACAATTTTAGAAATGGATTGAAATGGATTGATTGAACGAACTTGTATTAAATTTTGCGTAAAAAATGGATTTAATGGTGCGCGAATGTTGGAAAAGTGTTTCGACAACGATTCTCTAAAGAAAACGGTCGTTTACCAGTGATCGTGGCACGAGCGGTTCAAAAGTGGTCGTGAGTCAATCGAAGACGATGAACGCAGTGGCAGACCATCGACATCGAAAACCGACAAAAACGTTGATGAAGTAAAAGAAATGCTCTTCAATAACAGCAAATTAACCATAAGAGAGATAGCGGAGGTTAATTTTGGTTAATGATTTGGGTTTACGTCGTGTAGCAGCAAAGTTGGTACCAAAAGACCTCAATTTCATGCAAAAAGAGACCGTGTTGACGTCGCAAAAGAGATGATTTGCGAGGCTGAATCTGATCCCACATTCATCAAAAGGATCATTACTGGAGACGAGACGTGGGTTTATGAGTACGACACGCAATCCAGACATCAGGCAAGTGAGCCGAGACCAAAAAAACCACGTCGTTTTCAGTCAAAAAAGAAGACAATGCTCACGGTTTTCATGGATTACAACGGTGTAGTGCATCATGAATTTTTGCTGGAAGGCCAGACAGTAAACAAAGAGTATTATTTGGGCGTTATGAGACGTTTGCCGTTTGCGTGAAGCAATTCGCCGAAAGAGACCAGAATTGTGGGCAGAAAACTCGCGGATTTTGCACCATGATAACGCAACGTCGCACAGTGCCATAATTATTCGTAATTTTTGACGAAAAATGCAACAAATACCATCCAACAGCCACCGAATTCATCTGATTTGGCTCCCTGTGACTTCCTTCTGTCCAATCGAGTTAAGAAACCACTATGGGGAACGCGTTTCAGCAGCCGGGAAGAAGTAATGGATAAATCGCATGAAGCACTGATGGACATAACGAAAACCGAATAGAAAAAATGTTTCCAGGATTGGATCAAGCGCTGGCATAAATGTGTTGCAGTCGATGGGGATTACTCTGATGGGAAAGTATAGATTTGGATGAATAAACTTGTATTTCCAATTTTCTGAATACATACTTTTTGATGAAGTATCTCAGCAAAGCATATTCAGCTTAAAATTTTTTTATTTGTCTATCTTTCGATCAATCTATCTATTCATTTGTAAATAATGTTTCGTTACTAGTTCAAAAACGTACAGCGTGAATTTATTTGGCATTAAAAATAATAATATGAAATATTAAATATTCATATAGGTAGGTAGGTAGGTAAGAATGGCTGTTGGAACTACCAACCCACTTAGGTCTATTGGCACATTGTGATGCCACGTGGATCTATGTATGATCCTCTTACTGATGGAACCAGTTTGAGCTTCTGACGGAGCGTAGGAGACTGTTTACGTCCATATTTTTTAGACCGTTTAGGTCGTTGTAGAAGAAAGCTTCTAAGTGAAGTTTTCTTTTCTGGGAGAGAGCTGGATATCTACAGAGTAGGTGGAGGACTGTCTCCTCCTCCTCCTCGTCCATGCAGCTTCTGCATAAATCGTTTGTAAAGGCTCCAAGCCTACTTACGTTCTTGCCTATGAGGCAGTGTCCAGTGATAACACCTATGATGGCTCTAAGATGTTCCTTATTTAGAAGGATCAGACACTTAGAGCGATTCAGATCCAGTTTTGGTCAGATCTGTTTGGTCGCTAGACATGTTGGTCCAACAGTCCACCTAAGGTCTGTTCTTTTATTGGCATCCAGCTTTAATGTTAATTTGCACGCAGCGATTATTATACCTATGCTACCCTTTTCCGGTAGAATAGGTAGAGTGGTTCCAATTTTGGCAAGTTCATCGGCTCTACAGTTCCCTGGAATGTCTCCGTGGCCCGGCACCCAACAAAGGTGAAGGTTGAACCGCTCAGCCATCTCCATAAGAGATGATCAGCATTCAAGGGCGGTTTTATAATTTAATGAGACCGAGTCCAGGGATTTGATAGCGGCCTGACTATCCAAAAAGATGCGGATATTCTTTGCAGATATCACGTTTTTCTTCAGCGAGGACAGAGCTTCTTTAATCGCCAAAATTTCCGCCTGGAACACGCTACAGTGATTTGGAAGACGGAAGGAGAGGCTTAGATTTAGCGTATCTGAGAAAACGCCGCCACCAACTTCGCTATCGGTTTTAGATCCATCTGCGAGATAGATTGACTTATCCTCCATGAAAGCATCCCAGAAAGATCTAGAGGGGAAGTTTACATGGAAGTTTTTGTCAAACCAAAGTTCAGGTGTGTAATCGATGTTCTCTGTGAGGATTCCTATTATATTAAGAATACTAGCGTGGACTATTTGTCCACTGTTTAGTCGCTTTAAAATATCGAGGGGTGTCAAATGAAACAGAATGTCTGATGCCGCAGAGGGGGTAGACAGCAATGCTCCGCTAATGCATAGATATGCTGTTCTCTGGACTCTGCTTAGTATAACGCAGTTAACCGCACTTTCAAGGGCCGTCCACCAGACTACCACCCCGTAAGTAAGTATCGGTCTTATGACCGACATGTACAGCAAGTGGGTTATCCGAGGTTGAAAGCCCCATTTATTCCCAATGGCTTTTTTGCAAGAAAATAAAGCTATTGTAGCTTTATTGACTCTTTCTTGAATGTTAGGTTTCCAGTTTAGTTTTCTATTAAAAATGAGACCCAGATATTTTGCTGTATCGGAAAACAATAAACTGGTACCGTTTATTGAAGGAGGGTCTTTAGTTGGAATTTTATATTCCCAATCTACAGCAATATGCCCAACGGCTTAATCTATAGAGATTTACTTGAAGGAGTTCTTTAATGGTATTATGATGCTTACCTGAGATGGCTATAGCAACGTCATCCGCATAGGCAATCACCCTGCTACCACCCGCTTCCAGGTATATCAGCAGTTCATTTACTACTAAGTTCCAGAGAGGGGAGAGAGGACACCGCCTTGTGGTGTAACTCTGCTAACACATCTTTTAGCAGAAGTCTCACCTAGTTTGGAGGTGGTTATCCTACTTTTTAGCGTAAGATTGATCAGTTCCCCAAGTGAGTCGTCTACCTGCAGAGTTGACAAGGCAGTCGTGATTGCGGATGTGTTGACGTTGTTAAATGCACCCTCTATATACAGGAAATCAACCATTGTGTACTCTTTATACTGTTGGGATCGTTCGATGTGGCTAGTCAGTAAATGCAGAGCCGTTTCCACCGACTTTCCTTTACAGCAGGCATGATGAGCCGTTGACAAAAGTCTAGGATCAATTTTAGCTCGTATATGAATATCAGTCAGTCGTTCTAGAGTTTTCAAGTTTTCAGAAGGAAAGTTGATAGACTTATAGGTCTGAGGTCCTTTGGGACAACATGGGAATATTTTCCGGCTTTGGGAATGAAAACTACATACCTTGACTTCTCTCTATGACAGTTTAATGTGGATAAGTTCTACACAGCTCCTCATAATATTTTCTAGCACAGGCCTGTTTGGGTTGCTACTGAACGCGAATTGAGAGCTACCTGGAAAGTGGGTGTCCAGTAGCAGGTTGAGTGATTCATCACTTGGGGTTGTCCAAGAGCCATCGGTTTTTTTCAAACAGTTAGGCATCATAGGATTTGTAGAGAGGATTTTTCTTAGCCGTGATGGTTCAGAGGTATCTGTGATTTTGTCACAGAAGGACCTCCAGGATTGTCGCTTTGCCTTCATCAGTTCTTTTTTGTATAATTTGAGGGATGCTTTATACTTGTGCTTTTTGCTAAGTTGAAAAGTTTTCTGCAAGGTTAAGTCGGGGTCGCTGAGATCAGGAAGTAAAAGTGCATTAAGGCTACGTTTCACTAATATACAAGTTCTGATCTTACCTTTGTCTCTTGTATAGAGCGGGAGGTATGCGGGTGTCTTAAGACCACGAACAATCCATGGTTCCTGGATTAGGATAATGTCTTCTGCGTTTTTTGAAAGATTAATCTGTAGAAACCGATTCATTGCTACAGTTTTCCAGAGTAGCCTTCACCACGGTGTTGTTGAGATCCTCCGATTCTGAAGATGTAGCCAAGAGCTCATCTTCTTCCTTTGATCGTACAGGACCTCGTTTTGCTTCGTCATCGGTGTCAGATAAGGAAACCGATGGTTTGCTTGTCACCTAGGATAGATCGGAGTCTTCGCTATCCATTTCTGCAAAGGCTATCGATGCTCCAGGATCTGAGCTTGTGTTTGGTGGTGCCTCCGTTAAAGGAGGAGGAGGTTGCTTATCAGCATCCAGCTCATCCTTTTTGTAGACCCTTAGATGAATTGACTCGAATCCGCACCGGATCATGCCTTTTGTCTGCACTAGAGGATTAAGCGATTCCTTATTGATCACGATCAACGCGCATGTATAAGAATCCCTCGCGGTAGAGGAAATGTTCATATATGCATATGTACATATGTGAGTGGCCGTTACTCTAGCGATGGTGTGTAGGCTTCCAAATCGAACGGCGTTCGGCCTTCCATCCCAACCGCCCCTGAAAGACATTCTTTTTTCCAGGGAACTAAAACCTCGTGACAAGGCGGCTTGCCTAGAATACAATAAATATAGCAACACTAACAATATGAACCATTAAATGTAGAATGCCACCGACGGAGCGAAATAACAACTAAGACCAAACATCTTTCTTCTTTCTCTCTCTCCAATTTTCCAAAAAAGTTAATACGCGCTCTGATATTTTAAGAGTAGGCACACCCTCTTGAGTATTAAATTCTTAACCTTAGAACTGCGTTTGGGGTGCTGGACTCCCCAATCACTTTTCAGTAATGAATATACCATAAGTCGCAATTTGTTCCACACCAACGTCATATTTCATCATTTTCGATTTAAAAATAGTGTATTCTGTTTGAATTTTTCGGTATTTTTAGTGAGAGAGATCCTAGAACGACACAGCCTGTATATGTGTTTTGGTAGCTTTACTCCTCAATGTTTTTCTCGATTCATTTGGTGCAGTTTCAATTGTTTGTTACAGTTTGAAGTGAATAAATCTAAGAATTTTTATAAAGTGTCGGAAGAAGTAAGTTTTCATTGAAAGTATTAAAAAAAAATTGTAAAACAATCCTGTTTGTTATTAGTTTACAAATTATTTACTTATGCCATACATGCGTACTAAATGATAGATATGTGTTACTACTTTATTTGTCACCTATTATTGCATGTTTGCTCGTTTGATTTAGTTAAGGTGCATTATTTCGAAGTAAAATATGGATAGCAGAGTTATTTATTTGGCAAATATTCAGCGTGAACTGACCGATGAAGAGCAACAAGAGCTTGATAATTATTTTGAGAAGGATATCGGCGAAGATGTGCTACAAAACAAACGAGAACTGCAGGAAGGAAATGGAATAGATTGGAGTCTGCTTCTTGTACCACTGAGATTTTTGTCGAAAATCATTCTGCATTCAAGTGTCTTCTACCAACTGCCATCGTTGAATCAATTGTTTTGGAAACAAATAGAAAAGCCAAAAGGGCAATTGCAAATAATCAGCATCAAGAGAATCCCAAAAAGCTGCGGGCTTGGCATAATACTAACGTTGATGAAACTTATGCTTATATTGGCACTTTGCTATACTCTGCAGCTGAAAAATTAAATTTAGTACAAGCTAAAGATTTATTTGCCAAGTCTTATATGGCATTTTATAGAGCAGTGATGTCATTAGAGCGGTTTGAGCAAATTTGTCGATTTTTGCGCTTCGATGATTCGAGAACTCATATAGTTCGATTGCTAAAAGATAAGCTGGTTCCATTTCATCATGTATGGACTCTATTTCAAACAAATTTGAAGTTGGCTTTGGTTCTATCCAAAGAGCTGACGTTTGATAAGCAGTTTGTAAAGTCGAGGAATAGATGCAGCTTTCGACAGTATATACCATCAAAGCCAGGGAAGTATGGCATCAAATTTTTTTGATTTGTAGATTCCAAAACGAACTATCCATTATCAGCCGAAATGTACAATATTTGGGCACACAGCCAAATGATTTAATATGTAACAAACACGTTCTTTGGACATTTTCATAACCGGTCGTCTAACACCATTTAGTGTACTTTAGCAATGTTATCGTCAGTGGTTGCAGTTTTTGGACGTCCGGTTTACGGCCACGTTTAAATTCAGCTGCCCAAAATTTCACTATAGGAAATGTTGGTGCAGAGTCCCCATACACAGAGTCCAACTCATTTTTGATTTGCGTAGGCGTATTACCTTTCAAAGCCAAGAGTTTAATAACAGCTCGATACTGAATTTTTTTCATTTTCACCAAAAACACTCACATCGACTCACTCAAACGACTGTCAACTAAAAACTGCGCATCCAAAATGACTGAGACTTCGGTAAGTAACTACTGCACAACTAGCATTCACTAGCTTTTATTTACGAGTGCAGCTATCTTTAGATTGGAAACTTTTCAGACAACCCCCGTATGTCTTTCGGACGAGGCTGGGATTCGAACACCAAGCCTTCCGATTTGGAAGCCAGTCCACTACCACTTGACCCACGGCCACCCTCCTTGCAAAGTTCAAAAGCCGTCTGACTACTAATTTTTGGACGACGATAATGATTCATTCAGGCCAGGGACATCTACATCAGGTTCATCAACATCAGGTTCATCAACACCATGTCCATCCCTACCGAGTCCATTCAGTTCATACCAACTCCCCAACACAGTTATAAGATATCTGATTTTATATAAATACTTAAGTTAATCTTATTTAATGCATATTGATATAATATACATATACATGTATTATATAATTGCATAAAACCGTTTTTATAAAAAATACATGTTTATATCTAAGATATACAAAACCGTTCTTAAACTTATGCGTATATATTAATGAATTAAATAACATGAAAAAATTCAAATATCTTAAATTATACATTCACTGCTCAATCTTCACACAAAATACAGTGGGGAGCACAGATCCCCAAAACACGGAAATATGTTGAAATTGCGGTACACGGTTCTAAGGTTAAAAAGAAAATAAAAATCTTAACTAACACGGATCACTTAAGACAACCACTGCGTGTATATATATATGTACATATGGACTGAAATATTGTAGAAATTTATGTATAAAAAAACTATACATAAAAAAATCACGTTGAAACTCTTTATGTGATTTTGACCATTTCCTTGAAGGAGAAAAGTTACATTACTGGTTTTACGTTTATTCATTACTAGTAGATCCCGAGTGAACGATAAATGCTTTAATTTTACGCAAAACTTCTGAGTTTCTAGTCCGAATAACGAAAACCTACAGCGAAACAATCTCAAAACAAATGTGATATAAAAAGTTCTTTCAAAATTACTCCTACTTCGATTTTTAACTTCCATTTGTTCTACTGTCCAAGTCCTAAAGTTTATATTTTCCCAAAATCTGTATAGGGACAGGAAAATTGGGAAATTCCCTCTGAAGATTGCCATTTACTGCAAGTGATTTATACATTTGAAAATTTTCGAAATTCAAGAAACCAAACAACAGAAAGTTTAAAGTTCCTGGAGCAGCTGCCGGAAGCAAAGGACTTAATAGAAATACCAATTTCGGTCAGACCTTTCAGGAAAAGATGCGAAACCCCCAACTCTACCCACACTCTTTCAGCTTGCAAACTTTTCCAATTTGGCAATAATAACAGAACAGATATTTTCACACTAGACAAAATGGCAATTGTCAAACAAAACATTATGTATCGAATCGCAAACATTCCAAATTGTTCGTCTAAGTACAATAGCACATTTTCTGCTTGCCCACATCATTTGGTTGTTGCACATTCACAAGCCAAATTGACATCACCTCGCAACTCCCGCACCGAAATTAATTATGTCCCATCATAAAACACAGCATATGTACAACAAAATCATCATAAACTTTTCAATGCCTTTTGCCACGGCGAACCTTTTTGTCCAGGCATGCTACTCCCACGCACTCGTTGACAGCAGCGAGGCTAAATGCAAATACTGGGCACGGTGAGTTCAGGGCTTAGGCACTGCTCTGGAGTTACTCCAGTTACATCAGCTTCAGCATCAGCGGCACACAGAAACCACAACTAAAATTTCATTTTTACTGTTTCACGCCAACCTCATAAATAAGTCCTTTTCGCAGGATGGAATTTAAAATTTTCACAATTCTTCGTGTCTCCTGCTTTAGTCAAAGCTGCGAGAAGGGCAGATATCCGTACATCGTTATATCTGATGAAAATTTGGTGGGAATGGTTGTGGAAAAACGAAGGAAGCGCCTCAATGGACCAACAACTCGATGGAGTTTACACAGAGAATGTGGCACGCGCAGCACTGCAGCGCGTACACATTATCCCTCCCTAGTTGCGACATTAAAACTGGAGCGATAGTGTTGCAATTGTGTTTAACCGACTTCAAGTCCTGGCAATAAATTACTCGAAATTCAACGAAACAAAGCAGTGGAATAGGGTTCACATTTTGTTTGTTTGGGCGAACAATAAACAAAAAAGTCTACGACAAAAAAATAAAAAAAACGTGGCGTCGCGGTCCTTGAACGTTATGGTGCATGTAATTGGACATCTGTAAAAGTTGCAACCAGAGATAACACAGCACAGAGTGAGTTATGAAAAAATTAAAAAAAAAATGTGCCATGAATTTAAATGGAAGAGATTGATGGTGCAGCCACTTGATAGGGTGGATTAAGAATCTAAAAGAATAGTTTCGAGAAATCCATTAAATTCATATAGCCACGGCATTGTTATTTTATTATAAGGTTAGTCACTCATAAAAAAACTCAAAAGTATTCAAATTATTCGTAAAAAAGTAAAAATAGTCTGAGTATCAGTATCAGAGCATCAGTACCCACCACGTCAACACCGAGTACCTACAGCCTGATGCGAGCGAAAGCCGGACATTCACAGACATAGTGCTGTGCGGTGTCGTCTTCACTTTTATAGTAATCATCACAGGATGCTGTATCACTTATGCCCCGCACATTTAAGTGCTTAGGAAAAGTGTAGTGCCCCGTCATGGCGCCAGTAAGCAACCTGTAGTCTTTTTTGCTGAGCGATAGCAGGAACGTCGCTGACTTTTTAGAGACGCCGGAAAGTATTGCCATCTGCAGTTGTGCTCATATGAAACGAAACTGCCAATGGAAACCTTGACCGACGACGCAGGCAGACCTAACGTGAGTCCGGGTCCTGAAACACTCTATTCCTTGCCTTGCCTTGCATTTCATTTCCCGTGATCACATTGTAACCTGGGACCCAGACAAAACTCTGTAAATGCAGCCTTCTCAAGCGCCGCTTGGCTATCGCAATAGATACAAATGCTACGCCCCCTCCACTGGTTCTTCACCATACAGTTCACTGCCATCAGGTTTGCGTATATCTCCGCTTGGAAGACAGACGCAAGTTTTCCTAACGAGGAGTGAAATCTAAACTTGTAGTCATCCGTAAAGACACCAGCTGCACATCCTATATCGGTTTTGGAGGCATCCATGAATACCTTTTCCTGGTTCAGATTCTGGCCGAAACCAGTCTTGGTCACAGGGAAAGTCGATTTCGTATTTGAAAGTGCAGCCCATGACATGAATATCAAGGGACTGGTGATTCTTCCATGCGTCGAGAGCAGAACCAAGGGTGCAAGGAAAACTTCCATGCAGCCGAGAGATACCGCTCTTTTGAGTCTGGTAAAAGCAGCAATGAGGTATTTTCGTGACGGCTTATTTCACCAGACAACCGACGTATAGCATATAATTGACCTTATCATAGACGTGTAGATCCAGAGTATCCTTATCAGTGACAGGTCGCATGTCTTGCCGACAGTTCCTTTATACTGCCAGAAGGCCGACAGCATCTTAGAGGCTTTCAACGTAATATGTTTAGTCAATATAAGTTTGTTGTGCTGGATGACACCCAAATACTTAGCTCTTTCGGAGAATTGGATGGTGATGCCTCTAAGCATTAAATAAGTCAGACTAGCTGGCTTCCTCTTTCTCGTAAACAACAACCTTAGTTTTGAGAGGATTGACTGAAAGCCCATTTCTAGTACACTAGTCGCCGATCACGTTTAGGGCTGCCTGCGCTTTAAAGCAGATAGTTGCTATACCTATGATTGTACATAGACGTCAGAACTATTGATCGCGTTGAACAGTAAGTCAAACAACATACACCACATCAGTGGAGATAGGACGCCGTCTTGCGGAAAACATCTGCGTACCCCGCTATCACATATTGTAAACAGTCAGCATCCGCAATCTGATTCAACCAGGAGTTGATCTATACCTTTTTTAGTATAGTATACCTATGGTATACTCGTATTTATAACAGAAAAAAAACCTAATTTAGATTCTGGTTTTCTTACTTACGTACTTTTATGGCGCTACAGTCCGGGTGTACTGTGACATGCCTCAGCTTATATGCATCTCTAGCTAGCGAGATTTTTTGCCTCCAAATGCTCACACGAAGACGGCTGAGGTCTTCTTCCGCTCGTGTACGCCACCTATGATGAGGTCCAGCTCTGTTATATTAGGTTTTCTGACATTGCCTGTCTGTCTGACTCCATTCAACAAATTGTATCCTTTGTCCAATCCTCATACTGAAATCGTTATTACGGGCGATTTCAATATACACAATTCTGGGTGGCTTTGACATTCTAGATAGACAACACCCGAAGGACGATGTGTTGAGATCTTCGCTGCGGAAAATAACTTAACCCAGCTTGTAAATAAGCCCACACGAATACCAGACGTTGATAGTCATACCGCCAACACCCTTAACTTATTTTTAACTTCTCACCCTGACAAATTCAAGATCAATGTGCAATCCCCTATAGGCTCGTCGGACCACTGTGTCATATCAGCAGATTTCTCGTATGCTGACCATACAGTTAGAGGAAAGATTCCTAAAAGAACCGTATGGCAATACGAGAAAGTCAACATCGTTATGTTTCCTCGATAACGACGTGGATGCCGCTGCCTATATGACCCCAGACACCATTCTCTATGGAATGAGAAACTTTATCCCTCATCGGATGAAGAGTATCAAACCAAAAGAAAAGGTATGGTACGACTCGAGCTGTAAAGAGGTAGTCAAGGTTTGAGAAATGTTTTTTCGGTCCTTCAAGACCAACCCAGCAGAGGAAAACCGAAAAAAGTTTAAACGAGCCAGAAATGACTGCAACGCCTCTTTTAAACGTGTAAATTTCCAATACGACCAAAAACTGAGGCAAAAAATACTACAATGTCCCAAAGGCAGTAAAACTTTTTGGTCTTTCGTCAAAAATAATAGAAATTCTCCATCCCAACGCTCATTTATAATGGAATTCCAGCTGTCAGGTCTTTGAACAAGGCCAATCTGCTTGCTGCACACTTTGCGGCCAGCTCAACACTGCCTGATTGTGCTTTGTCTCCGCCTACACTTTAGTGCGTCGAATCTTTAATGGGACTAATCAACTTTCACACTCGTGTAGTAGCAAGAGTTTTTAAAGATCTTAACATTCACAAATCCGCTGGTCCAGATGGTATATCTCCCCTCCTTCTGAAGAGGTGTTCTTCCTCGCTGGCAAAACCACTGGGTAAGCTTTTTCACCAATCCTACTCCTTAGGACTATTTCCGAGAAGATGAAAAACAGCATTTGTCTAGCCCGTCCATAAAAAAGGCAAATCTCACTCTCTCTCCTCCTACAGACCCATTGCACTTACGTCCCTTCTCGCCAAGCTCATGGAAACGCTGATAAACCGTCAGCTCATGAAATATCTCGAACCACGAAAACTTCTCAATGACCGGCAATATGATTTTCGTTGCAACGGGTCCACTGATGATTTGATGGCATGTCTCACCGAAAAGTGGAACCAAAGCGTACGTCAATCTGACGATAGCAAAATATGTAGTTGCACTTGACATTTGACAGAGTTTGGCATCAGGCTCTTCTGTCGAAAATGCGTGCTTTTGGGATCGACGACTCTCTTCTTCAATGGATTAGAAATTATCTTTTGGAACGTCCAATTCAAGTTGTTTTGGATGGTTTCAAGTCTGATATTCACAAAATAAATGCTGGTGTGCCCCAGGGCTCCGTTCTGTCTCCGACATTCTTTTAAATTTTCTGAACGATCTCTTGTCTGCTACCTCTAATCCAATATATTCCTTTTTTCTTTTTTTTTTTATAATTTACGCGCGCCTAAGTGGTTATGAATACCCTTATACTGTTGCCAGGGCGTGGGCGGAAACATAGAAGGAGGAGAAAGGAAAGTTTGTGATGTAGTGGTTTGAAACTCAGGTGTGTTTGGTTTCGATATTAACTCTCCAGGGGTGGGAGTCCGAATAGGACGGAGAGATTTTTCTTCTCTCGGAATGTGAGGTTGTGAATTTTAACGGTTGTTTTGTGCTTGAAAAACCCTACAACAGCCAAATCTACATGTCAGTGTTATGCCTTCACACGCAGGTTTTTCTGACTGAGTTCCAATTACACAAATGAAAACTTGCTGTGGCTAGGATTCGAACCTTGACCTTCCGAGTGAGAAGCGATAGTTAGTACCACTACACCACGGCCACCCCATATATTCCTTTGCTGATGACAGTACTCTCTGCTTTTCATATTCGTTCCCGGACTCACGTCCCTGCTGTTCGACTGTAGAATGGGAACCGCAGCGTATGTTAAGCTTAATAAATTCCGATATTAACAGCATAACCAATTGGGGAACTATCAACCGAGTGGAATTTAATGCTTCCAAAACTCAATGCTATCTGCTGTCATTTAAGCGAAATTTAAATAGCCAGCCATTATCCAGGTTTCCTCAAGCGATGTAAGAAATATTTTACCCCCTCTGATCTGGCCTCAATATATACTGCAATTATCCGCCCGAAATTGGAGTACGATGCCCACATCTGGTCGGGTGCACCCAAAACATCTCTGCACCTGCTAGATAGGATCCAAAGCCGTGCGATAAAACTCATAGGTGATACTAATATCACTCAAACAATGGACACCCTCGAACACCGACGTAATGTCCCGTGTCTCACTTTGTTTTATCGCTATTTCCACCACCAGTGCTCAATTGAAATCGCCAGTAGCATTCCACCCCTTTAAACCTTCAACCGTAACACCCGTATCGCCATTCATGGCGATACTCTCAAGCCGACTTTCGGACGTATTCTAAAATATCGTGATTCATTCCTAAGCCGTACAACTCGCTTATGGAATGCCCTGCCTAGATCCTTGTTTCCTAGTCATTATAACCTTCAAACATTTAAAACCAACGTTCACCGGTACCTCTCTTTTTATCCACCCTGACTTTCCTTCGCCCGCGCTGTGTGCAAACATTTTAAGGGTACTTAAATCCCTTGAGCGCTCGCAAATTATAAAACAAAAAAAAAAAATTTATAGTAAGTGCAGCTCGCTGTATTCTCCATCGATGCAAACAGGACCGAAAACGGTCAGACTGTCTAGGAAGGCGTTCTTTGACGTTCACATAATTCGGTGTGAATAAATTCGTTGCATGATCTTTTTCTCCTCTTCTTCTTCTTTTTTTTAAAAAAAAAAAAACACTCATGTGGGTATGACTACACTTATGTGGCCAGAGCATATGTAAAGTTTTTCGGAAAATGGGACAGAAAAATCAAGAAAGAAAGGGCTCAGTGGCTATTTCGCTCCATGGGTGGCATCCAACATTTAATGGGGAGACTAAATTTTTTGTGTAAATTGACTTAACGCTGTATTTAGGCCACCATTCGTGTCACGAGATTTTAGTTGCCTGAAAAAAAGTCTTTCGGTCATTGGTATTGAACCCCGAACCGCCACCCACCGTTGGCCGTTTAAATATATTATATAAAGCGTATAGTTACATATAATCGTACTTATCTTTATATATATACATATATTCCAACATGTATCTGCTCTATTCAATTAACGGACTTTTGAACCATTCCAGATGCCACTCTATTTTGGACCTGGAGCAATGAGGTTACTGACTTTTTCCTGCATTTGAGTGATCGATATCTTCTTCAAACATCGGTTGGAACTTAAGCCGCTATTGCTTTTGAAATCGATTTTTCCGACGAGCATAGGAAACCAGCTTATTTATTCAGCTTCGACTTTGGCCACTGTCGGTTTCTTAATGTACAGAATTCCGCGTAGCATTCGTAGCATTTTTTCACTGCCGCTTTTTCTTTGTATAGTACGAATATGTCTCGTACGCTATCCGATATTGCTATTCGTTCATTAAAGCTCTACAACAACAGCCAAATCTACATGTCAGTGTTATGCCTTCACACGCAGGTTTTTCTGACTGAGTTCCAATTACACAAATGAAAACTTGCTGTGGCTAGGATTCGAGCCTTGACCTTCCGAGTGAGAAGCGATAGCTAGTACCACTACACTACACGGCCACCCCTGTTCCTGAATGCATATGAGAAGGTGGGTTATCGTGTTCGGTCTTGGTACAGGTGAGTTGTAGGCCGTTATAATCTAGAGCCTTTATTTTACTAAGAGTTATCTTAAGCCGTCTCACGTGTTGCTTATAACAACATGGTCATCATCGACGAAAAGAGAAAAGTCATTCCGGGCTAATTCAAATTGAAAAAACTTTACACGACCTTAAAAAGCAAAGGGTTTTGCCTTGGTGTAAACCAACTTTAAAATCGAAATTTCGTTTCAATAATGCGTTCTATAACGCGTATTACTCTTGTAGAAACAAAAAAAAGTCAGTCTTCAACCAGCCATCAAAAAGTAAGGACGTGTATCAGTTTTCATTGAAGCATACCATTCGCTTTTTTTTATATTATTGTATTGTACTAGGTGGAAAAGTAACCTCCTTAACCGCCAGAATGCGCTGCTACTGAAAAAAAGGTTATGGTGCCTTGAAGTCTGTTCATATTTAGGTATACGTACCAAATTTCAGTGCGATACTGTCTTTAGTTTTGTTTTGACAGCTGATTGTTGTTGACGTGTTTGGCATCATGTTGAATATGGACAAAAACGATTTTCATTCTCTCATAAAACATTATTTTTTGAGAAGCAAAACGGCGAAGGAAACAAACGAAAAGTTGGAATATTATGGGGCTAATGCTCCATCAGATTAAACCGTCAATTATTGGTTTCGAGAGTTTCGTGGTGGCCGCAACTCCACTACCGATCAAGTCCGCAGCGGCAGGTCCTCCGATGCGGTTACAGAGGACAATGTCAAAAAAAATGCATGAAATGGTGTTGGCTGACCGGAAAGTGAAGGAGAACCGGAAAATTCAGCTTACGCGAGGAAATCATCGACGCCACGGAGGAGTATTTTGCAGACCTTTCGGAAAATTACTTTTCGGACGGGATCAAGAAGTTGGAAAATCGCTGGAATAAGTGTATCAAACTAAAAGGGGACTATATTGAATAATATAAAAAAACATTAAAAAAAAAGATTTTTTTTCATTCCCAAGGAGGTTACTTTTCTAGTATTTCAAAGTTTTAGAGAATTGCATTTATTATTTTTGTTTAATTTCGTAAATAGGGTCATCCTACATTCTTCTATAAGTACGTCAGCTGTACATTTTGAGATCTTAGCATAAATAAGAACCGTGGAAACTACCGAACCTTTTCCCAAGTTGACGAAGGCGGTATGCAGATCTTCCGAGGGTTGTTTTGGTTAGATATTATATTTTTATTCATTATAAAATAACAACACTGGCTTTTCAAACTGAATAATATAAGGTGTTTCAGTATTTATGCTAGACTAGATATAATAGATAACAGCCACTTCATCTACGTTGTTTAGAGTCTTATGTGAAAATTGTGAAAAAAAATGAGTTTAAATGATTTTCAAATTCATAACACCACCTTGATCAAAAAGTTCCCGGGGTACACCACCGTGTGGCGCTCCCATTGTTCCGATTTGGCTTCTGTTTTTTTTTTTGTTAAGTTGGTAAATCTGTTGTTGATATTCCCTCTAAATCTTAGCATCATAGCTTGACATTTGCAAAAGTTTCGTAGCCAAGGGTACATCTATCTATGTGTATGTTGGCGATTTTTAACAATTTCAGAAATGGATTTAAATTTGCAACAACGAACTTGTATTACATTTTGCGTAAAAAACGGATTTAATGGTGCGCGAACGTTGGAAAGGTTGGAAAAGTGTTTCGGCAACGATTCTCTAAAGAAAACGGTCGTTTACCAGTGGTCGTGGCACGAGCGGTTCAAAAATGGTCGTGAGTCAATCGAAGATGATGAACGCAGTGGCAGACCATCGACATCGAAAACCAACGAAAGCATTGATGAAGTAAAAGAAATGTTGGTCAATAACAGCAAATTAACCATAAGAGAGATAGCGGAGGACTTGAACATTGCCTATGGATCCGTCCAAGACATTTTGGTTAATGATTTGGGTTTACGTGGTGTAGCTGTAAAGTTGGTGCCAAAAGACCTCAATTTCATGCAAAAAAGAAACCGTGTTGACGTCGCAAAAGAGATGATTTGCGAGGCTGAATCCGATCCCACATTCATCAAAAGGATCATTACTGGAGACGAGACGTGGGTTTATGAGTACGACACGCATTCCAGACATCAGGCAACTGAATGGCGTTCACCAAATGAGCCGAGACCAAAAAAACCAAGTCGTTTTCAGTCAACAAAGAAGGCAATGCTCACGGTTTTCACGGATTACAACGGTGTAGTGCATCATGAATTTTTGTCAGAAGGCCAGTTAGTAAACAAAGAGTATTATTTGGGCAATATGAGACGTTTGCGTAAAGCAATTCGCCGAAAGAGACCAGAATTGTGGGCAGAAAACTCGTGGATTTTGCACCATGATAACGCACCGTCGCGGTCGCACAGTGCCATCATTATTCGTAATTTTTTGACGAAAAATGCAACAAATACCATCCAACAGCCACCGAATTCACCTGATTTGGCTCCCTGTGACTTCTTTCTGTTCAATCGAGTTAAAAAAACAGTACGGGGAATGCATTTCAGCAGCCGAGAGGAAGTAATGGAAAAATCGCAGGAAGCACTGATGGACATACCGAAAACCAAATATAAAAAATGTTTCGAGGATTGGATCAAGCGCTGGCATAAGAGTATTGCAATCGATGGGGATTACTTTGAAGGGGACAATATAGATTTAGGTGAATAAACTTGTATGTTTAATTTTCTGATTACAATAAATTCCGGGAACTTTTGATATAATTGATTTTAATATATCTAAGAATTATTTCAGAAATATGTAGAACAATACAAAACAAGAAGACAACTACGCAACATTGCATTGGGTCAAATTGCCTTGCTGAGATGAGCCAAAACCGGAATAAATTATTTGCATGCAACTCTACTGAACGCCTCATGTCGTGTAACAACATACGAGGGGCGTTCAATATATTCTCGGTATCGATATGAAGGGAAATGCAAATTCAATTTAAATTGTTTTTATTTTTCAATATGATCTCCCCTAACATCAATGCATTTGTTACATCTTGAGATAAGCTTTTTCAAACCCTCAAAATAATAAATTTCCTCTTTCTCTGCAAAATACCGACTTGAGTTCTTCATCATCCGAAAATCTTTCTCCACGAAGACATTTTTTCAAATCCGGAAACAGGAAATAATCACTAGGGGCAAGGTCTGGACTATAGGGTGGGTGTTGGATTTCTTCGAAACCACAATCTCGCGCAGCAGCCTTGGAAACTCGCGCCGTGTGAACAGGAGCGTTGTCATGAAGAAGCAACACACCCGCTGCGAGTTTACCCCGTCTTTTCTTTTTAATTTCCTCCAGCAAATTATGCAAAGTGGAAGCGTAGGATGTGGCGTTGATGGTTTCACCTTTTTTTTTGTACTCAATGAGCAAGATTCCCTTTGAGTCCCAAAAAACTGTGGCCATGAGCTTCCCGGCAGACGGAGTGACTTTGAACTTCTTCGGGGGGTCTGTTCCTTTTTTATGCCACTGCATGGACTCTTGTTTGCTTTCAGGGTCATAGTGGTGGACCCATGTTTCATCCCCAGTAACAATTCGATCCATAACACCGTCCGCGTTCTCACTACACATCTCCAAAAGCTCTCTACAGCATGCGATTCTCACTTTTTATCTGAGGCGCTGTGAGCATTCGTGGCACCCACCTTGCACTGACCTTTGAAAGGTTAAGATGGTCATGAAGAATGGTGTGAATGGTACCAATTGAAAGCTTGGTGATCTCTGCCATCATTTTCACCTTTATTCGGGCATCCTCAAGAACAAGTTTTTCGACTTCTTTGATGCTTTCTCCCGTACAAGCAGTAGCCGGGGCGCCGGAGCGGGGGTCGTCCTCAATGCTCTCTCTGCCTCTCTTGAACTCACTTGACCACTTTTGCACAGTTGATAATGAAGGTGCGGAAACCTGGTAAACAGCCACCATCTCTTCATGAATAGTTTTTTGACTTTTTCCTTGCTTAGTGAGAAATTTAATTACAGCGCGATGCTCAATTTTCACCATCATCGCCTCAGTTGCCATTATGATTCTGTTTAACTAGAGATAAAACGCGAATTAATAATCACATTTATATGAAATTTTACATGAATGCACTAAAATAATAGTGTTACTTGATAAATAAGTCAATTTATATATGCAACCACAGCTTCACCCCGATACCGAGAATATCTTGAACGCCCCTCGTATAAACACGCTTCGATGTGTCGATCAAAATAAAATCTCGCGCTTCGCAGTACCTACAACAAGCAAAATTAGAAACACAAATTATACGTAAACAATAAAAAAGTATTGCTACGTAAAACAGAATAGAAACTTCTTACATTTTCTTGATTGAGCACTCATTTCGGAAGAGTAGAAAACAGAAAAGAAAAAACCGACGAAAGGAAAAAGAAAACAAGAAATTGAGAAGTAAAACAACAAAAACTAAACATTTTTTTTTTTTGTGGTTTGCTGCATATCACTCACTGGTTAGTTATTGTAGTTGTTCCTGGCAATGACCTTCGCTTATGGGTATGATTAAAAATAGCGAATACAAATGAAACATACCTCAAAATGTTTCATAATTCAAATTGAATTTAAATCAGTTGAATAATTTCGGAATTATAAAGCTCCTGAAGCAACTTGTAGTACACCAAAAAGGATGGATGCAACCCCTATGCAGCATATTGATCAAATTTTAACAGCAGGTAATAGCTGAGCCTCTTAAGCATATATTATGGATGTAAAGTATCTTTAATATCCGCTGGGTAGTTCTCGGGTGATGCCCGCGCAGACACGAGCGTCGTTACCATTTTATTATATGATTTGTGTACATGTAAAGTGGCAACACCCTGATAGAGTAGACAGAAGAACTAGTAGTCAGGCAGCAGAGCGGTTGAAGAAGAGTTGTGTCGGAATAACAGCCGCTGAGATTTTATAAGTGTTAACCAATAGTTTTCCTAATCACCCTTTTGCACATGTATTTTTTAATTACTTTTTTTGTTCAACATAAACTAATAAATCTTGAATTAAATATTTATCATTCGTTTTTTCAAATCAATCTTATATGGGGGCTCAACCGGGATCAATCCAAATAAAAGTAAAAACTGAAAACTCTAATCAATTAATTACCATTGATTAAAAATCGAACAATTAATGAAGTAGTGTAGGTAAGTATGGACAAGAGGCAAAATATTCAAAGGAAACTTCGAGAACTACCAGATAATCATAATGGTGGTCATGGAGAAAAAGAAGAAAACGAAGCAGACATATCCAACGAAAAAAAACCAGAAGTCCTCAACGCACGCAAAAAAGAGACAAATGCAAGTCAAACAAAACAAAATAAACAAAAACAGTAATTTGTCTATTGAAAGTTTAGCCAAAATTATACCAGGATCCGACCGTGTTTCAATACCCATTCGACAGTGGTTACGTAATTTCGATGAAAATGCAGAAGCCTATGAATTGTCTAATAAGCAAAAGTATGTAAATGCGCGGAATAAACCGACCGGAACAGGCAAATTATTCTTAGAAACCATTACTGTCGCAAGCTACGAATCATCGTGTGAAGCGTTACTAAAAGAATTCGATAAAAAAAATAAACAGTGCAGAAGTGCATAAACAGTTGAGAGAGCGCAAGAAACAAGTGACAGAAAGTTTTCACGACTATTTGTTGCAAATGCGAAACGCGTTCAACACTACACGTCGATCACGCTGAATACAACGTCAAAAAACTACAAGTACATACTCACCGACGGGTTTTCTAAATATACTTGGTTATATCCTACAATGTCTGCAGGCGTTCAAGAAGTTATCAGACATATGAAATCCTGGGTCACAATCTTCGGCAGTCCACAGCAAATTATCAGCGACCAACGCGTAGGATTTACGTGGAAATCGTTTGAAGATTCCTGCGCAAGTCACATCATCGAACACATCAAAACAACAACAGGCGTACCAAGGGGTAATGGACAGGTCGCGAGGGTAAACAGAGTCATTCTTTCCGTCCTTGCAAAGATGACATCGGTAGAGCCATCGATGTGGTACAAATACACGTCACAGGTGCAACGAGCGATCAATGCAAACGTTCACTCGCCTACGAAGCTCACGCCATTCGAAGTCATGTTTGAGGTGAAAATGCGAAACGAGTTAAGCATCGAACTGTTGAAAATCCTACAAGATGAGATGTTACCGGGTCTACAAGCGAATGCAACAAAATCCGTAAGGAATTCAGAAAGAATATTCATATGACGCAAGAGACTTATAAAACCAACTATAACAATAAGCGGAAAGGACAACACGGTTATCAGTTGTCTGATCTAGTAGCAATCAAAAAGCTGCAGAATTCCAGGGTCCACAGCAAACATCGACCAGTGCGGACCATATGAAGCTGTAGCGCTATAAGTATTGAGTGCTCAAACGACGACGACGACGATGATGAGGAGTCATCTGAGACAGATGTCAAGCAGGGTGGCCGAGTTTAAAGTGGCAACACCCTAGTTGCACATAATGAGATGGCACCCCTGTGCGCAGTATGAGAGAGTAGACAGAAGACCTAGTAATCAGACAGCAGAGCGGTTGAAGAAGAGTTGTGCCGGAATAACAGCCGGAAGTAGTTTACCCGCTGAGATTTTATAAGTGTTAATCAATAAGGACTGAAACGAATAAAATCTGTAAATTTTAATACGGGCTATACTTCCAATGCGTAAAAATTGCAATCCTATTTTGTACCCAAATTAGCCTGTATATTCTCTAGTTTCAGTTTGTTATTGATTTTAGTTCGGTGCGGTTTAAAACATTTATAAAATATGAGTCAAGAGGAACGCCGTAAAAAGATCATCGACAAATAGCTCGAAAATACTTCGCGTCCAAACCATTTCATCGCAAAAAATTTAAACGTAGCACCCAGTATAGTGGATTCTGTTATTAAACGACATTTGAAGACGTTGATAGCTAAGCGAAAACCGAAAAATGGAGCTAAAAGTGGAGCACATGATACAAATTTGGACAGGAAAATAGTGGATACCATCATAAAAAACCGGACTATGTCATCCAGAGATGTTGCTCGGAAATGTAATACCAACCAAATAATGGTACAAAAATTTAAAAAACATAACGGTCTAAAAACACGAACAAAACAAAAAATACCAAAAGTTAGTGCAAAGCAAAAAAAAGTCATAAAAACACGAGCCCGAAAGCTATACGATTTGATCGGCAACAAGAAAGCGTGTTTGGTTTTGGATGACGAAACTTATGTCAAAGCCGACTTTACTACTCTTCCAGATGAGCAGTTTTACAACTCGCTTGAAGCTGAGATTCTTCCGCAATCAACAACATCAACTGGGATGGAAAAATTCGGATCAAAATATCTCATTTGGCAGGCCATTTGCCAATGTGGACACAGAAGCTCATCGTTTATTACAACGGGACCAATTAACGGAGAAGTGTACATTAACGAGTGCCCAAAAAAAACGGGTTGATTCCTTTCTTAAACAAACACGAGGGTTCAACACTATTTTGGCCAGATTTAGCTTCAGCTCACTATGCTCATGTGACGTTGAGCTTTCTTGTTGCTAAAAATGTCGACTTTGTCCCGAAAGACATGAATCCACCCAATGTCCCACAGTATCGTCCCATTGAAAGGTATTGGGCTTTGGTCAAAGCTAAATTGAGGAAAAGTGAGCAGTGTGCAAAGGACGTTATATGGAAAAGAGTGTCCAAAAAGATCACGGATGTTACTGTCACCAACCTTATGAAGGGCATTCGAAAGAAGTTGAGGAAAGATGGGAACCCAAATAATTTTATTTTTTTTGTAATTGTGAATGAATTTAATAAAAACAGAGTTTTAAAGCAAATAAAAAAAATTTACATGAATTATGAAAATATTTTTTTTTTTTACTTTGAAGTTTCCAAATTTTATTTCATTTCATTTTCCCAATCACCCTTTTGCACATGTATTTTTTTATTACTTTTATTGTTCAACATAAACTAATAGAGCTTGCATTAAATATTTATCATACGTTTCAAATCAATCTTACATACATTATTTATTACAGTTAATTAAATATGTACTCATAATCTGGCCAATTATACAATCAGGATAACCGAATTGTAGCGATTTATGCACAAAATCTAAAATTATACTTGTGGCTTGGCAGATACTCTTTTGGCGTTGTATGTACATTATATACATATGTATATGAATATATGTATATAGTCTGGGGAATATCATACGAAAGAAATTATTTCGAAACTTTAAAACTACATATATTTAAAACAAAATATAATCGTATTTTTGATTAGTGGTATAAACTCAAAACTAAAAAAATTCATTTCATTAAATTATTTTAATTTAACAAGAAAATAAAACCTTGAAAACAATGAACGAAATATTAATATCTCTAGTAGTACGTATATATTTTGCATAATAAAAATAGAAAAAAAGTTATTTTAGTCATTTGTACGTGTGCCTTTATTGTTTATGGCTCTCTAGCGTTGAGGCATTGAATTAACCAAAGATTGGAGCATAGATGTGTCAATTTCTTCCCATTCCGTTTAGCCGCAATAGCGTGTCAAACTGTCGACCACCCGTTGTGCCAAGATACCCCATAGGTTTTTCATTAGGTTTAGGTCAGACTTATAGCAGGCCACTTCAGTATTGGAATATTCCTTGATATGAAGAACCCTTTTGTATTCTCAGCGCAATGTATAGCTTCGTTGCGCTGCTGCAATGTCCAATTGCCTCCCCATATACCCTCTCCAAATTCAATTAGTACACCGTCCAGCACTACACCGTCTCCAATACCAGGCCCTTCCAAATTAAATTTCTTTTCATCACTAAATATGTGAAATAAAGTGCTATTCCTCTTCCAAAAATTTGTGCAGTTCCGCGAATTCTAGCCTTGCAGATTTGTGACGTTGTAAAAACGTAGGTGTCGGTAATCGATTTTGATATTTAATGTTACAATCTGCTAATTGTCTAAATTCTTCTTGTACTTAAAAAACGAGACAATTGATGTCATATCTGCATTGGGCTATTCGCGAATTGTTGTCCTGCATCTCTATAAGATAGAATTCTAGCGTGCTCCTCAACAGTTAACGTTTTTCCTTCAGGCATTTTAATAAAGTTTTTCTAAAAAGTAATTCTTAACTTAACGAACTTATTAAAAATCCTAAGTAATTCAGTTACTTACTCGTATGCAGGAGACATATACTATACAGTTTAAGATACTTAGGTGGTTAGCAAAAGGGCAGTGCCCTGTTAGAGATACGTAAAGCTATCTTCGTTGAAAGCCAGACTGCAATCGAGGTATTCAATCTAAGCGCTATGTTTTTTCTCCAAACTTATTAAGAATTAAGTTTTAAAATCTTCAAAATATTTTTCGAAAAATCAGGTTTTTATGATTACGAGTCAACACGAGACACATCGCAAATATCTGCTCCCCGTTTATTTAATTCATTACCTGCAAACCTTAGGTGTGAGAGGAAGAAACTTCTATTTTATTAAATAATATTGGGTCTACAAGTAAGTTTCCAGCGTTTTTTTTTCCAAAATTTGAAGTTTTATTATTAAAACATAGTTACAATGCTTTATTCAAAGTATCGTCCATCGGAAGCTACAACTTTCCCCCATCTTTCTGGCAATTTATGAATTCCGGACCAAAAAAATTTCTCGTCTTTCGAGCCCAAGAACGTATCGAGTAAATTTTTGATTTCCTCTATTGAGCTGAAGCGTACTCCCGAAAGAGCGTTCCTCATCGAACGAAACAAGTGGTAGTCAGATGGTGCTAAGTCTGGACTGTAAGGCGGGTGAGGCAGAATTTCCCATCCACTATTTCCCAAATAGTTTTTCACCGAAACCGCAACATGTGGCCGAGCGTTGTCGTGATGAAAAATGACGGACTCATGCCTGGTCTCATAATCTGGTCGTTTTTCTTTTAATGCCCGCTTCAAACGAATTAGTTGGGTTCGATATAATGGTCCTTTGATGGTTTCACCACTCGGAAGCAGTTCGTAGTATACGACACCCTTTTGATCCCACCATATGCAGAGCATGACCTTATTCACGTGAATATTTCGTTTCGGCGTCGATTGGGCGGGCTCGCCGGGCTTTGTATACGATTTTCTGCGTTTGGGATTATCATAATAAATCCATTTCTCATCACCAGTGACAATACGATGCAAAAATGATTTATTTTTATACCGCTGCAGTAACATTTTGGACATGCAAAATCGCCGTTCAACGTCTCTTGGCTTCAATTCGTACGGCACCCAGTTTCCAACTTTTTGAATGAATCCCAGCGCTTTTAGGCGCAGGGAAACGGCTTGTTGCGTGACGCCTAATGATGCAGCAAGTTCTTCTTGAATCTGACACGGATCCTCATCCAGTAAAGCGTCCAATTCCTCGTATTCAAAACTTTTCGGCTTTCCGGGGCAATCTTTGTCTTCAACTCCAAAATCACCACTTTTGAACAGTTTGAACCACTCGCGGCACGTCGATTCACCAATACATTCCGTCCCATAAGTTTCCGAAAGCAAACGATAGGTCTCAGCCGCACTTTTCTTCATATTAAAGAATAAAAGCAGCGCTTCCCGCAAATGACGTTTATTTGGCTGGAAACTTGCCATGATTTTGCTCGATAAAATGTACGACACCGATAGAACTGCTCAAATATAACGCTGCACAGTTGTTGACAGATACAAAACCTACAAATAAAACACATGGGGTCTGACATTTCTGCCCGGGATCCACTGGTGGCGCCATCTCTGACAAACGCTGGAAACTTACTTGTAGACCCAATATAAAAAAATGGTTTTTCTCTTTCGAACATAATGTAATACAGTTGATTCACGTTTTTTTCATTGTCGTAATTATTTTCTTTTCTTTATCTTTTCATTGAATTATAACTATTCCATAGTTCCCCATCAAGATTTTCTTTTTTTAATTTTTATTGTACAAGTTGAAATACAAATTGTTATGCACTATCGCCACTGCCTTAGAGCAATAGATTGTACAAAGCTATTCCTTAGACAAATAAGTTATTTACACTATTTGTATATTATTTATATATATCTATCTATCTATACTTCATATTGTCAAGAAATAAAAAAAAATATAAATTGCGAAGTGTTATTGGCGGGCGAGTCGCAATTGGAGAATAAAGTTAATTGAAAGATCGGACGAACTCATGGATATACTGAGGGGAAAAATCTTTTTGCCCATACTTTTAAAGGCAGTGTTTAGGTCGAAAGATTTAACGAATTTGGTTACAGACGCAGGTATTCTTGGTATTTTACATAAACCTTATTTCCTAAATAACGGAAATGCTAATGAAAAGAATACCATATTCCACTTTGGTCAAAACTAGACATCGCGCACTAGCCAAATCAAGCATCGCATCCATAAAAATCAATAGTATCATCAATTTCCTCAACAGGATTGTTTTGAGTTTTTCTTTCATCCATACCATATATTGAAGTTCTCATATGTACACTTAAAACATCTGTTCAGTTAATAAATACTCAATTGAGCATTACTCTCGATATTTCTCCTATTTCCGTGGCATATCCCACCACAATTTTCTCACACCATAAATTCTCCGACAGGATATAGTGTTTCTTGCAACTTTAAAGGAAACCTAAAAATTTCGTAGTATTTCCCACAACATAAAATAAATCATTGCAAAAATCGTAATTATTGACACACAATTCGGGTATGAGATAATTTACAATGTTATAGATGTAAATGCTATTCATGTATGTTATAATCCTTCGTCGTGGGAGTTTTACTTAAACGACACAAGACAGATTCGCATTTCAGAAACATTAAATACTTCCATATTTTTAACTCTATTACGTTTTTCGGAATTTAGACACTATGTGGAGACTAAGAAATTTAAAATGGATAGCAAAAACAGTGCAGGTGCATGTTCCATAACTTATGTTCCATTGCATTAGGGAATTCAAAAGCTAGAGCATCATGTATTATAGAAGCATTGTTAGCTACAATTTTTTACTTAGAACGTTTCGAGGACGAGTAAATAAAAGCCCTAGAAGTATTTTTTGGATCGGACCTTACTAAAATGAAATATTTTTGCGTAGGCTTTTTGAAAAGTAGTTTTTTTTTTGAAAGCTGTTTCAAAGCTATAAAAAGGAATGCCCCCTAATTTCTGCAATTCCGGTTTTCTCATGTTGTTTTTTCTGAAAAACTGTTTAATCTTTTGCAACAACTTCAATTTTTGTGTCCTGCTTACAATAAAATTCGTTTACTAATAAATCTTTGAAATGAAAATTTTTATAGCTCGTTGGGCAATAAATCCGAGCTCCGATGAAACGAAAAAGCGACAGGGAGTGATTCCGAACTCCGATAAAACGAAAAAGCGAGCAAAGGTGAAGTATTCGTTCGATGTTGTATCACTATTTCCACCAGTAGTGCTCCTACGTAGCCAATAAAGTTATTCTACTTCAAACTCTTCTTAACACCGATCTAGTTATGAAGCTAAAAATCCGATAAAAGAAAAAAGCGACAGGAACCTGGAGCCGGTCGCGCGCGGACAGCTGGAGCAGAATGAGAGATGGAAGAGGAACGAAAAAGCGACGCGCACGGAGTAGGGAACAAAACGAGAGGGGTAACGTTGGCGGAATGAGCGAAGAGTGGTAAAGGTTTCGACGGGGGTGAGTGCGCAACGCGTGACAAAGATACGTAGCAATAACATCAGCATCGTCATCATCATTGTTGCCATCATCAATTTACCTACGTAGACTCTACTTGGTAGCAACACCAAAAGCATAATTAACGTAACGAAAAACTTCAACTTAACAACAAAATTTGGCTTGGCTGGGCTTTTGTTTGTCAACGCCAAGAAGATAAGCAGCATAGAACAACCAAGCAACGGAATTGATCACGCGACATCGGTTGACCTAGTTTGGCATAAGCGGCATTATCAATGCAAGTAAAAAAACATGATCGTTAACCGTTAACAATGAACTCTGAAATCTAAAGATTTCACCCTTAGATTTAAGGCTCGCTATGTTATCTCTTATTTGTAACCACGGTTAGATGTTTGCTGCTTCCCATATTCCTTCATATGGTATCTGGCTCACTTGTAATACCTCTACATCTTTCAGTACGTACCGATCTTTTGGTAATATCTTTTTAATTTTATGCGGACCCTTAAACTTTGGTTCTATTTTCTTATTAACCCCTGGTGTACTAATTATTTCCTACCATTACATATTCTCCTATCTTATGTGTTTTATGGTTTCTCCATCGGTTTTTTTGACTTATTATATTCCTGGCACTTAGTTATTTTATCCATAGCTCTCGTTCGCATTCTATCAAAATCTCTTTCGGCTTTTTCTTTATAACACTCATTTAAACTTTCTTTTAAGAAATCAATAACTTCTCCTTTCTGTTCTACTCCGAACAGCACCTCACTTGGTGACGTACCTATACTTCTATAGACAGTATTATTCATAACAAATTCCATTCTTGCTACTACTTTATCTAAGGAAGACTCATATCCTGCGTCTGTTAATTTTGCAATCACGGGCGCTAGACTCCTATTTATCCTTTCTACCTGCCCGTTGACCTGTGGCGAACCCGTAGCGATTTTTATGTGGGGTATATTTTTGTCACAGCAAACCTTCAAAATCTTTTGAAGCAAACGCGCTTCCTCTATCTGATACTAACACTCTTGGTCGATTATATGCATTCAAATAAGATCGTAGACAGCTAATTACCTCGTTAGTATTAGTTATTTTAACAGCGAAAAACCTGACGCACTTAGTACTCGTAAAAGCGTCTACTACTAGAAACACATATTTCTTTTTCGCATTCGGACCAAAGTGGTCTATATGCATCGTTTCAAAAGGTGCATTTCCCTTTAGTATGTTATATAGGTAGCCTTCACACTTGCCGAATTTAAGTGCGAGGCACTTTAAACAATTCTATGTGTGACTTTTTTTTTTCTTTCAGTGAACCACTATTTCTTCAGCACAGTACCTGAGACTTTATCGCAACCTACATGTCCCATCTCACCATGATAAAGATGTAATATTTTACTCTCCATCTCTTTAGGTACATAAAACAATAATTTTTTTTCCGGCTTTTCTATACACCAATCCATTACGCATCTCGTAAAAACTACTTTCCTTTTCCTCTAATTGTTTCCTTATCTCATTAATTTCTCTATCCTTGTGTTGATAAATGGATAGATTCTGTTCGAATGTGTTTTCTTCTAGCACAAGAATATTTGGAATTCGACTGAGGGCGCCTACATGCTGCATTTTGACCCCACCTCGGTGCTCCAGGGTATAGTCGTAGTTCTGAAGTTCGAAGGCCCATCTAGCTATTCTGGGGTTTACCTCTCTTTTCTTAAGTGTTAACGTCAAGGAGTTGCAATCTGTTACAACTTTGAATTTGATACCATGCAAATATATTCTGAATCTTTGTAGTGCATAGATAATTGCCAAAATTTACAATTCAAAACTATGGTATTTTGATTCACATTCTGTCGCTCTTTTGGAGAAGTAGAGCACTGGGTGCAAATTGCCATCTTGAAACCTATACAGCTCGCTTCACAGTGAAGTTCTATTTCGTCGTGTGGGCTATATACCATTTAGCCAATATTGGCGTTGCCATCAACCTTCCTTTGAGTTCTTCGAAACATTGCTTTTCTTTATCACCATATTTAAAAATACAGTCTTTTCTTATTAATTTATGTAATGGTTGGGCTAAAACCGAAAATCCTTGAACGAATCTAAACATAGTCCTAAAAGGCTATGCACTGCCTTAGTATTCTGGGGTATAGCAAAATTTTTTTAAGATGCAATCCCCTTTTCATTTGGCAGTATACCATCTTCAGACACTATATATCCTAGGTACTGTGCTTTAACTTCCATAAATTGACACTTATCCAATCGCAATTCCAATTTGTTCCTCACTAACAGATCAAAAACTTCATTTAGTATCTCTAGGTGCTCTTTGACAGTCTCTGTAGCTATCATATAAATTTTTACCTCTTTCTCTTTAATCATATCCTCAAAAACCTCCGAAAAATAACGCTGGAATTCCGATGGTGCATTTTTCAACCCGAATGGCATCCTTAGCCATTCGTATTGTCCCATTGGTGTTACAAATGATGGTGGGGTGAAAAGTAACCTCCTTGGCAATTAAAAAAAATTTTTTTTAAATGTTTTTTTTATTTTATTCAATATAGTCCCCTTTTAGTTTGATACACTTATTCCAGCGATTTTCCAACTTCTTGATCTCGTCCGAAAAGTAATTTTTCGGAACGTCTGCAAAATACTCCTCCGTGGCGTCGATGATTTCCTCGCGTGAGCTGAATTTTTTATTGATGAGCCATCTTTTGAGGTTTGGGAAGAGATAATAGTCCGAGGGATCCAAATCCAGTTACAAATCGACGATAAAATTCCGCCCGATTCCGCATCAGCAAGTCCAAACACTCTTTCGAAGTGCTCTCGCGTTCGTGTTTTTGGTCAGGAGCGCGTATTCGCGGCACCCAGCGGCAGGATAACTTTTTCGTATGCAGAATATTGCCCAAAATATGGGGTGTGCGCTCAGTACTAATCTTTGTGGTATCTGCCAGCTGGCGCATCCTCACTTTCCGGTCAGCCAACACCATTTCATGTATTTTTTTGACATTGTCCTCTGTAACCGCATCAGAGGGTCTGCCGCTGCGGACTTGATCGGTAGTGTAGTTGCGGCCACCACGAAACTCTCGAAACTAATATTTGACGGTGTAATCTGGCGGAGCATTAGCCCCATAATATTCCAACTTTTCGTTTGTTTCCATCGCCGTTTTGCTTCTCAAAAAATAATGTTTTATGAGAGAATGAAAAACGTTTTTGTCCATACTCAACATGATGCCAAACACGTCAACAACAATCAGCTGTCAAAACAAAACTAAAGGCAGTATCGCATTGAAATTTGGCATGTCTGCCTAAATATGAACGGACTTCAAGGCACCATAACCTTTTTTGCAGTAGCAGTGCATTCTGGCGGACAAGGAGGTTACTTTACCTAGTATTTCGTCAATTCCTCGTATGTGATAAAATGCACTCTTTTATTTAAACACTCATCTAGAAGGTCATCCATTAATGGTATTGTCCTTTAATGTAACTTTATTTAAATTTCTAAAATCGACACAGAGTCACATATCACCTGTTTTCTTTTTTAACGGTACAATGGGTCATTCGTGATCCGACCTACTTGCGCAAAAGCTCGTCTATGATGGTTTGCACTTTTTCCTTTTCTATATATGAGAGTTTCTTGCGATAAGAGTAAAACGGCTTTGTGATCACTTAATTTTAGTCTCATTTCATATTTTATCTCAGGCTCATCGGGACGCTTACAGTACAAATAATTCTCGTTAAACAGTCGTTCAGAAAAGTTATTTTATCTCCCAAGTTAATTTATCATTTTTCACTAAATCTACTTCCGTTTCAACTTCTATTCTTAATAACTTCTGAATATTTACCTCTTCAGTTTGTCTCTCATTCATTACACTAATTAATTTTAGATTGGCTTTTTTTCATAAAATCCCTATCTAAACTCAGAGGGTGCGTCATCGTACCATCCGGTACTACTATTGGGTCTAATTCATTTTTTTTCCATTAGAATTTGACAACACACTTTACCTAATATTTTTAACAAGCTTTTATTAATTCCATAAAATCTGGCATTTTTTTTTCATATATACATAGAATTGCTGTTGGTATATAGCCTTGCTTTACTATACTATGCCGGTATCTAATAACGAATCTAAAGATATTTTATAACATAAATTTTCACACATAAATATACAATCAGATGATCTTACGTCCGCTTGTTTGATGTTGTGCGTCTACTTCCTTACCGGCTTCGACTCTTCATCTCGTGTCCGTACTATAGACCCGAGTATAGACACATGGAGTCATATCTGGCTTAGTATGAATCTGGCGAGTTCTCATGGGAATTGTGCGGGCCAAAATGAAATTCAACAAGAACTGGCGGGCTATCGAAACAAAATACTATTAGTTTATAATAATAAAAAAAAAATCATTCATATGTATTATTTTATTTTTTGTTTATTTCTTTCTTTCTTTAACAATGTTATCAATGTCAACATCAATATTTGTCGTTCCAAGTTCATTGCGTTAATAAGTGACTTATCCGACAATGGAGACCTGTATTTAGTTATAATAAAATTCATGGTTGAATACGCACTTTCACAAAGATATGTACTCCCCATCATCGAACCCATTTTCAAACCAAAATTCGCTAATATCGGAAAGCGAACATCGAGGAGCTTATAATAATCTATTAAAATTTCCACTCTGCTTTTGTAGAAGGGATCAGATTGTAGGTCGCATAACTCCAATTGGTAGTCAGTCATTACACTTTCAGTGGCCAGTGTTAATAGACGAGTGAAAAGTGACAAATCGCTCTCTATTCCTGTAACTTCAAATTTAATTCGTTCATGTGTTGGGCCATATCCGTTAAAAATGCAAGATCAGCGAGGAATTGGGGATCTTCTAGTTTATTTGCAACTCCTGTGGTATCAGATTTTACTTCGTCTTTCAGAAATATCCTTTCGTAGGTTAAAAAAACGCTGCAAGCACTTACCAGCACTTAACCATCTGATATCTGAGTCTAAAAGTAAATCTCCGTACGCTGCATCGATTTCGGTTAAAAAATCGTGAAATTTACGATGAGTCGAAGTTCTATTTCCGCCCCTGATCAGATTTGTTGTTTTGACAGCCACGTTCATTGCGTCCAACTGGCGCAAAGATTTTCCACATAAAGCTGTTTGGTGTATGATGCAGTGCATTAAAGGGCAATGAATACCATTCTGTTTATGGAGTCCAGAAAATCATGTCACTGTCCCTATCATTGCTTTAGCTCCACCAGTAGTATAATCTTTTGAAATGCAGCGAATAAAAATTAATAACTGACCGAAGTCTGTCTGGTCCGCACTTTCATCCAAACATATTGAAAAATATTCACATTCCGCAACGGAGTCACACAATTTTTTAGAAGCATACTCGCCCACATCACTGTTTGACGTGATAATGTTACAGATTCAATTTTTTCTGCAAGCTTAGGCTACATAAATCGTTCAGCCATTTTAATTGCACATTTTTTTTTATTAAAACTCCATCACTGAATGATTTTTTTAGCTTTGGCTAATTGTAAAGAAACTTCCTAGGAGGGAGCTACTCGTAAACTCAGTTCATTATCTGTGTTTATTTTTCAAAAAGTGCTTGCTTGCTGCACCAGTTTTTTTCTAATATTCGGCATCAACAGTTTTCCTAGCTTCACCTTTATGTTCCTTATACTTTTTTTCATGCAAAGTTGTGTAATGCCGCTTAGTATTGTATTCCTTAGCCACAAACAGGACTTGCATACAAATCATACACTGAATTTCTATTATTATTTTTGCAAATAAAATAGTCCAGTTCCCATTTCTTATTAAAAGCACGATTTTCATAGCTTACTTCTCGCTTCTTTGTAGACATAGTGTAAGTTTTTATTCGGCACTAACGAATTGTATTACGAAACACAAACGAATGATTTTCGTAAGATATTTGTAAACAAAATACAGTTTACTCGCGGATCCTTTCGTCGATAGAAGTGCAAAGGGGGCAAAGTGAGTTTTTTCCACTACTGCAACACACTTCAAAATTGAAACTCAATTTTGCTTCATCAGCTCAAAATAACTCTGTTATTTTGCGGTACCGATCTTAACATACCGAGAAGAAAGAATGTGTTTATGTATTGTATTTAAGCCTGAATGCTTATATTTGGTATTTTTTTCGTTCGAGTATGTAAAGCGGTTTTGATTTGTTGCGAAATAAGATTTCGTAATTGAAGTTTTTATTTTCTGTCGTGGGCCGCAATAGCAAGGATGGCGGGCCGCATGCAGCCCGCGGGCCTTGGTTATCAGGTTATCCAGTCTCGGTTTATTCTTTATCATTTTTAGAACAATACAGTACAAGTAATACATTAGGTCTTTTATAGTCCATACATGATTCCCGTATATCATATGTATGTTATAAGGAATAAATGTATACAACACAAATAATATATAACAGATATGAAAAAGGATAAGGAAAGCAAATTCAAAAAGGAAGTGAAAGGATGGACAAATGCTGATTGAAAAATGCTACTAAGCTTCTTTTTAAATTTAGTGTCTCTAACTATTTGTTTCATAGCGATCGATAATAAATTCCAAAGTCTGACTGGATGGACAAGGAATAGGCGAGATGAGTTTAAATAGTTAAAAAATTTAATTATTAAATTTGCACTTCTTGTGAATTCCATAAAATGCGGTTTTTGGAACAGATATAAAGGTTTTCCATTTACAATAATTTTATGCATTTTATGATATGATCCCATATATTATGTACACCAAATCAGCGTTTATCGAATTTGTATTGTAGTGTTTCGAAGTTATTGAAATTATAAAGATGTGAGAAATACTCCCCGAAAAATTCCTTAATAATGAAAAATTGGCTTCTTTTATCAAAGAAAAGTTTTTTTTTTAAATACCTGTAATGCAGGGTGAGCGCCCTTATTTTAACTATTTATCGTGGAGTTCCATTTCTATCGCCTAGATTTCTAGGCTGACCATTTCTTTTTGCAGTCAAAATATTCGTAAGACTCGTTTAATCTGAGAAATTCAAAAACAGCTCTATATTTGCACAAAAACCTTGTCTCTGTAAATATTGAAAAGCTCATATTTGGGATCTTTAGTAACTACGACATGTATTTAATGAATAGCGTCAGTCCAGTACTTCTAAAAATCAATCGAATCCAGACAACACCATTACAAATTTAAAAACCTCAAAAAATTGTTTGATATGCAATGAGGTTAAAGAATTCCAGGTGTTTGGAATTACTTAAATTCTGTTCAACATTATGAGTTGAGTGTCCACATTTTATTTTGTATGTAAAATTAAAATCTGTTGAAGTTGCAATTTATTAAATTTATTTTACCACACCAACTAAGAACAACTTATAAGTACATTTTATCTGTAATTGAATTTACATACATATGTACGTACGAAAAGTTGGGAAAAAAAAATCATATCAAATTTATAACGAGGGGAAAGTGTCTGAAATTGGACTGTTGACTCATTCCAGTTTAAATATTTCAGCGCGCACAATACATATCAAGCGTACGGCAAAGGATAAAGCAAAAAAGTATAAAATGATTGCAAATTTATGGCACCCGTACACAATGAACTTTTGCTACAATGAGAACGAGATTTAACATGGAAATCCTTTCATCCAAATGACAAAGATTCATGGACTTGATAGGATTTTCTCTTACATTCAGATCTGTGCAGCTCGTTAGCAAGCTAGAAAACTTTAATTGGGTGATTTATGGATCTGCTGAGATTTACAAAATTCCAGAATTAAAACACCGTAACGCAAATTTATGTGCGCGTAACACCCTTAAAACATTAAAATAAAACATATGTATGTTTTAAATCTTATTTGTCAGTTGAAGTTGAACCTTGAAAGTACAACAATAAAAAAAACTGTATTTATTTCCAGACACTGTTTTAAAATACTTCTGCAAGCATTTAGTTTTTCGAATTGCGATTACTACACGCAGTCTATAAATTACCAACGACTTTGAAATTTCCAAAAGATAACACTATACTCGTGATTGTGTGCTGTAGAAATAGGGCATGCCCTGAGAGTTGTAAACTTGGCGATGGCCAGTGTTGTAACAGTTTATACATATCAATTATGCTTATTTCACCTCCAAAGTGGAGTCGACTTGTCAAACTTATAAGAGCGAGTGCTGACCAGCAGACAAAAGTAGCAGCACAATATACGGGACAGCGGATGAACTCCCCAGATGGAATCAACGGTGAAGTATAATCCCGGATTAAAACAAATAAAACCTTATCCCGGCTACTCCGACATATTTTGACTGTATACAGGGTTATGGCCCTCCAGGTTGGGTGTCTTTCCACAGGGGTAACCGCCTGGCCATGAAAAAAATATACAGTTAATAAGCAGCAACAAGCCTCAGATACGTACGGATCTACTGTTTACAAATGAAATAACGTCAACGAACTTTGAATCAGTACTTGGAATGTTAGGTCCCTTAATAGACCACATGCAGCTGAACAACTAGCGGATGCCCTGGACTGCTGTAAACCAGATTTTACAGGCATCCAAGATGGCGATGGGATAGGTCTTATAAAAAGAGGATGAAAAACTCCAACATTTACTACAACGATTATTATCAACGGTAAAGCACCGCTTTCTTGGATGCGGATTTGCTGTTAGTTTCCGGTATGCTAACAATCGCCTTGTAACAATCAATAGATTAGGAAGATGACTACACATAGCTTCTACGTGCTCTTGTAAAAAATGTACGAGCTGTGCCCTAGCTCTGACATTAAAACTGTCCTCGGCGACTTTAATGCAAAACTAGAAAGACGGGGGCACCATAAATAGTACTGTCAGAAAGTACAGCCTGCACGACTCCACCTCCGATAACGGAGTCAGCCTAATCGATTTTGCGGCGGGGTGAAACAGTGTAGTATCTAGCACGCGGTTTCCGCATCTCGAACTTCATAATGGGACTTGAATATCTCCTGATCAATCAACTGTCAATAAGATTAACCACATTACTATCAACGCAAGTCACTCCTCCAGTACATATTATGGATGGCCGAGCATTCCGAGGGGCCAACATCGACTCGGACCATTACCTTGTTTTAGCCAAGGTACGGATGCGGACGTCACAAATAATGCAATGACAGGCTAAAACTGTGAGGAAGTTAGATATCTGACAGATACAATCGCAGCTCTACGAGCAGAAGAGAAGAGACGAATACCACCTTCTCGGGAGAAATAAGAAGGAGGATGGAGAATAAGTGCAGAATGACGACGGAGATTGCTCATCTTTCTGTTCGGGCTTTACAGCTCTTGCATGATCATTTTATTATGTTTGCCTGTCTGCATACGTCATCGAACCAGTTGTTTCTTTTTTGGGGCAGGTTGAAACCCAGTACATCAGAGGTGGTGTCTCTGCTAGCTCTTTGGTAGTAATGCTACTGCTCTGATAGGTTCGATGCTAACGGCATCGGATTTCTTGAGAGGTTGAAGGAAACTGGATCGGAAAAGGCTTTGACGATCTATTGCGATTGGACTTGTTCGGTGTTGAACTACGTCATAATCGTTCGATGGCTTTGTGCTGTTACGAATATCCCCATCAGTAGCTTGGCTACACCAAGGTAATGGTCCGAGTCTATGTTAGCTGCTCGGAATGTAGGGACATGCAAAGCACTTTAGGAGTGCCTTGCGCGACGCCAATTCAGTTCCGCAGCAAAATCCATAAGGCTGTGTGCATTTCCGGAGGCTGTACTTCCTCACTGTATTACAAAAGATGTCTTCCTTGCCTAGCTTGGCATTCAAATCGCCAAGCACGATTTCCACGTTATACTTAGGGCATTGCTAGTGGGTTTTGTCGATGAGCCCGTAGGAGCAGTCTTTGATAGCGTCATGCTTTTCTGTAGAGGGGTGGGCGTTGTAGAGACTTGGAAACATACGAGTATGTTGGCGAAATTACCATTTATGCAAATCGACGTCAGGCGTTCGCTTACATACCTAAAGCTCAAAACTTGTCTGCCTAAGTTTTGCTCTTACGGCGAATCTACATTCGATAAACGCTGCTACTGCTGTCCGTGTCGCATCAGCTATCTATAACATTCTCCGTAGAAGATATCACAGTTTGTCATCCTTTTTTGTCAGCTCCATCCCATTGCACTTAATGGATGGCGGTTATGTCTGCTTTGCAGCAGTCGAGGGTCGCCGATAATTGTTCGGCTGTAGGCGGTTGATTAAGGCTTTGAACATTCCGCGTGCAGAATAGCGCTCCAGTAATCGTTTGGCAGAGTCGTCAACAGTAAATCCGTCTTTATACAGTCTATTGTATAGTTCGCCACATTTTTTTAATTTCTTTAGTATACAGTTATGAGCTGTAGAAATTGATTTTTGCACCACTCTTAATAGTTTATCAAGAAATCTATTGAAAACCGAACTTAAATGTATCCATATATGAACATCTAGGACACAACAGGCTATGTGTTTACTTTCATTTTCCAAATAAAATCTTTAACTTTCTTCTCAGATCTTATATAATATATTTCTATTAATTAGACTCGGTCCGCGTTTTACTTTTCAACGTATGTATGGGCGTGGTCGGAAGTGCATTCCCTCCAAGATACAGAGGATTGAAACAAAAGCTTCCGATGTTCTATTTTGACTCCTATAAAAAATCGTTGAACTCGTAATTATGAGTACTTTAATTGTTCTAAAACAATTTTTGTCCTGAAATTAATGTGTCAAAAGTTCGATAAGATTAAAAGTAATTTTTTTTGTAAACTTAAGATTTTCACTTTGTCATAATTCGGTAAATATCTCATTAGCCCCAACATTTTGCAACTTTAAAACGTGTAAAGACAAAAAAACATGTAAGGTTATTTTATCTCAAGTCCGCAGTTTTCAAGATACGACCTAACTTGTTTAAACTACAATATAAAACTCAAAAATGTGGTATTCTTGTACAACAACCCTATAAAATTAACTAGTTAACAGGGGATTTTTTTCCCGTAAAATAAGTAATGTATATATTGTAGAATACATTTTTTTTTTAAAGAGGTTCATTTTATGACCCCTAAAAGGGTAAAAAGCAACCCACTCGAGTAGGTAACGACCATATTTTGAGGTAAAAAAAAAATATTATAGATATTTTATCTGAAAAAAAAATTAAGCACATCTCTTATCAAATAATATGGGAAGAGTGCAATAGTATTTGCATATCCGGTTTGTAGTTTTTAACACAGATATTGGAGTTTAATTCATAATATGCTCGATGATGAGCTTTTCAACAAAATAACACGCAGACAGGGTTTATCTCTATGGTTTCTGTGACGATCAACGAGTGAGATTGGAATATGGAATATTTGAAGCAATACCCTGATACCCCAAATGCAAACCATTTATTAGAGGGAGACGGAAACAACGCCTCTTGAGACTCGTAAAATAAACGACTAAGTAAACATTTTAATCTAAGCAGGAACTACATTTGGTGAACTCTACGTTCAGAAGGCATGCATGCATTCCATCATATGGTATACCAACCCGAGGATTCAGAGAAGCGTTTGGAATCCTGCAGTTACATTGTTGAAAGACACTGTATGGAAGGCAATTGCATTGGCCGGATTCTATGGACGGATGAGTCCCAATTCACCATGGACGGAATCATTAATTTCCACAATTTATATACCTGGGCACAAAGTGATCCCACCCATGAAACACTGAGCTTTTTAGCAAAAGTTTAACGTCAATGTTTGACAACCATATTGGATAATGGATAACAAGCTGATCGAACCCTGTCGGCTTCCTCCAAGGCCGAACTCGAACTCTACTTTGAACTTTTCCGAAACAAATTACCAGAACTACGTAACATATGTACGTTTACCTTATGATTTTACATTATGTATGTGCAATAGGTAGCCAGACCGACGCGGAGATACCCTACTGAATGTACGACAAACTTATACATAACACACACACCTAACTGCGTAGAAGACGCATACAATTCATACTCAAAAGATGACAGAACAGTAAAATCATCCGTCGCCAAACGGAACGAAGACCACACGAAATACAACAAAAAACACAAGAGAACTTCCGACTGAGCAGTCCATACATAGTGCAAGCACACGACAGATAGACCGAAGACACCGCGACCAACGAATAAACACACAGATCGAGACAAACAAGCCAGAGTCGACCGTTACCTTTTTAAAAATCCAGCAAGCAAGTAGAGTAGTATTTGAGTCTTATTTGAACCATTGTGCTGGCCGGTCGCTTTTTGTCTTTTCCCTTTAAATAAATATAAAATATAGCAATAAAAGGTCGATAGTGTTTTCATTGGGATTGAAATCCCACATGTATATTATGTGCCAAGTCAATGTGATCGTATGATCATCTCCTTATATACTGTATTCCGTTGAGTAAAGAATATAATTGACTTGAACCGGGTTTTTCTCTCATTTGAATCTTGTAAGCCAAACAGGCCACATAATACCAAACTAAATTACACGAATAATAAAGTGTTCTTAGCAATTAAAAGTGTGTCTTTAATTCACGATCACAACAAATCTGGCGACGAGGAAAAAAGTTTAAACAAATTCGTGGAAATAAAAAAAAATGTCAAATCGATTAATTCGTCATATCGAGCCATTTGTGCCAGTTGTAAAATTTTAAGCATGTGAAGACAGAATCCAACAGTTCTTTTTAGTGAATGATCTTCAAGACGAAGAAGACTCCACTTTTCATCACAATTGTCGGAGCTGAAATTTATGCAGTCTTAATGTCTCTCATGATGCCAGATCGTCCAAGCATAAAGGATTTTACAAACTTGATGTCTGCGGAATTAATTTTCACAAAGAAAAATAAACGAGCGGAAAGTTGTGCATTTTACAAAGCTAAACAGGAGGAAGGTGAACTAATAAACGATTATATTGTAAGATTAAAATCTTTGGCCCATACATGTGATTTTGGAGATTTTCTGAAAACCAACACCACAGACAAAATGGCGGCTGATCACATGCTAAAAATTTTATATGAAAATCTCACTAATCGTTTCATTATTGGTCTCCGCGATGACAAAATGCTCCTAAATGATCATTCCATTAAATATGGAATTGTCAAAAAAAAAACGTCAAGGTCATTCCAAGCTGTACCACAGTAAGCAATTCGCATCCACCAACAGCCCAGTGTAATAAGTACAATCAGTCTAATCAGTCCAGTCAAACCAACCGTCGCGGTCGTTTCGAATTCAGCAATACATCGTCTTGCTTTCGCTGTGGAAGAAATCATAACCCTAACACGTGCCCCGCAAAAAATTGGGAATGTTTTCTTTGTCACGCAAAAGGTCACATATCTACTTTTTGTAAGAAGAAAAATCGAAATCTAGGAAATGCTGTCAACACAACTGATACCAAAAATCTAGCGGTGAGCATAAATACCATCGAGTTATCAACAACTGGTACGCAGGGACCACTTCAGTGTGAACTTTTAGTAAATGGCCAACCTGTCACAATGGAAATCGACACCGGTGCAACTGCATCAGTTATTAGCAAGGCTGAGTTTATTTTAAGATTCCCTAAAGAAAAATTAATAAATTCTGATAACAATCTTTGTTCTGTTACAGACAGCATTATAAAGGAACTAGGAAGTATGAAAGCTGAAGTCAGTCTTGGAGAAGAAAGTTTCGTGTTAAAGTTAATCGTGATTGAAGGTCAATGGCCCAAGAAGGTTCTACTTAGTCAGACGTGGTTAGATAGCCTATTTCATAATTCGAGACAACATTTTTGTTTTGCGAGTAGTATTCAAGTCGTAAGTAATAATAAATTAAACATAGTCAGTGAAATAAAACGTAAATATCCGCGTATTTTAGAAAGAAATTTAACTAGTCCAATTCTCGGGTTCACAGCGACTGTGTGTTGTAAAAGAAAATTCAAGTCCAATGTTCACGCCGCGTATAGCATTCCATTTAAATTACGCGAGAAAGTCGAAGCCGAGTTATAATGACAAAATTATAGAACCGATCGAATATATGTAGTCGTTGGGCGAGTCCAGTGGCGGTTGTTCCTAAACCAAACGGAGATATTCGTCTTTGCATTGACTTCAAGATCACCACCAACAAATGTATAAAAACCACATTTTATCCTTTGCCAAATCCACAAGATATTTATGCAAATTTAGCAAATTGTTCGGTATTTTGGATTATTGACCTTAGAGATGCATACCAACAACTTGCAATCGATACAGCTTGTCAGGGTTTGTTAGTTATTAACACTTTAAAAGGTTTATATAGTTGTCTTCGATTGCCTTTAGGTCCAGCGATATTTCAGTCGGTAATGCATCGTGTACTCCTTGGTTTCAAAAACGTATTTTGTTATCTCGATGACATTCTCATTTGTGGTACTTCAGACGATGAGGTAAGAAAACTTTGTTTGAGAAAAATTAAATAAGCATAATATTCGCATAAACATCGATAAATGTAAATTTTTAGAAGATTCAGTCACATATCTGGGTCATAATATTCATGCCCAAAAGATTACGAAGTCAAAGCTATTTCTGAGGCACCTGCACCTCAAAACGTTATTCAATTACAGTAATTTTTAGGTCTTATCAACTATTATGGTAAAATGATTCCTCATTTGTTTACAAAGCCATAACCGTTTTACAATTTACTTCGTAAGGTTATTGAATTTATTTGGAGTGCTGAGGCTCAAAACGCCTTCCAAAATTGCAAAACATTGCTTTTAACAAACAATATCCTTGAACTTTCCCATCAAAAGAAATAATAATAGCAACTGACGCCTGTCCGTATGGTGTAGGAGCTGTGTTTTCGCTCATGGTCAATGGGGTCGAGAAGCCAGTCGTTTTCGCTTCCAGTACTTTGTCTGAGGCTGAAAAGCACTACTCCCAGCTTCACAGAAAGGCTCTAGCGATCGTATTCGTAGTCAAAAAGTTTCATAAATATTTATACGGTCAACGATTTGTCATTTGTACAGATCAACAAACGCTCCGGGAGATTTTTAATCCAAAAAAGGGAACTTCACCTGTAGCTGCTTCTCGTCTTCAGCGTTGGGCAGTTACACTGTCCATGTACGATTATACAATATCCTATAAACAGGGGTCGCTCATGTCAAACGCCGACGGTCTCTCTCGTTTGCCAATCGAAGTTAGCACAGACGTACAGACAATTAGCATCAATTTTTTTTCGTCTGAAAAAGATTTTTTTCTTCAGCCCGCACTTATTAAAGAGCATGTAGTACATGATGATACTCTTAATAGTGTTTATGCGTTTTTAATGAATGGGTGGCTAAAACAAATTTCAAAGTCTTGTCTGCCTTTTTCAAAATAAGAAATACGCTTTCCAATGATAACGGTTTTATTTATAGAGGAAATCGCATTGTTTTACCAAGCTACTTAGTCAACTCATGTTGAAAAATCTTGCATACAAATCATATAGGTATAGAACGTATGAAGATGATTGCGCGTTCCTATGTGTGGTGGATTAACTGCGATAAGGACATCGGAAACTTTTCAAAGTGTTGTGAAATTTGTCAAAAGACTCAAAATGTAAAAAGAGAAATAGTGACAACTAAATTTCCACATACCAATTCGCCTTTAGAACGCGTTCATATATGTAGACTTTTTTTATTTTTCAAGAAAAAACTTTCTTATTATTGTCGATTCTTTTAGCAAATATTGTGATATCAAATTAATGAAAAATACCACTGCTGAAAATACGATTTCGCAACTCGAAGAATGTTTTGTCATTTTTGGGTTTCCTTCACAAATTGTTTGTGATAATGGACCACCGTTTGGTTTCTTTAAATTTCAAAATTACTGTTCGAAATTCAAAAATAAATTAACTCATTCGCCCCCGTACCACCCCCAGTACAATTGACGTGCCGTAAAAATGTCAAAAGTGTTTCGAAAAAATTTTGTCTCGAAAAGGAAATGTCTTGTCAAGAGAAAATTATAAATTATTTATTCATATACAGAAATACGCCCACAACTTCAATGTCCAAGACATCTTCAGAATTAATATTTTCCTATAAACCTAAATATTACAATATTAAATAGTAAAATTCAATTGAGTTATAATAAAAAATTCTGTATCAATAATAATTCGAATGAAATATTCAAAAATGTTAAGAATTTAAAAAGCTCAAAATTTAAAAGAAGCAATAAATTGAAAGTAGGAGAGTTTGTTATGTATAAAAGTGATTTTAAAAATTTTGTTCGATGGATTCCTGCAAAAGTTGAAAAAGCATTGAGCAGATTTACATATTTAATAAAAGTTAATGATTATATTAAGTTTGTACCTGAAAATCAGTTAAGATACTCCAGCTTAAACGATAAAGTTTTTATAGCAGATTCTTGTTCAACAAATTTAAAAGATATTTGTACTGAAACTAAAATTAAAAGTGAAAATAAAATTAAAAATAAAACTGAATTAAAAAGATATAAAAAACGAAAAAGAGAAGAAAATGAAAATGAAATTTTAAGGCCATGAAGACGCTCTAAAAGAACTAAACAAAAACCTGATCAATTTGTACCTACTTAGTTATAAATTTGATTTAGATATTCGAATCTTTTTTCTAGTTGGTTATAATCTAAAAAGGGGAATATTGTGACATATGTACGTTTACCCTATGATTTTACATTATGTACCATGAGATCGTATGATTACCTCCTTATGTACTGTATTCCGTTGAGTAAAGAATGTAATTGACTTGAGTTGGGTTTTTCTCTCATTTGAATCTTGTAAGTCAAACAGGCCACAAGCATGTAATACTTAACTAAATTACATAAATAATAAAATTTTCTTAGTAATTGAAAGAGTATTTATAATTCACGATCACAACAAACTATTAGGCGATTTACCACTGCAACAAAGAACAGCCACAGTGTACCAACAGGTGGCACCCCCGCACACTATGGTCATGCAGTTAGAGAGTGGTTAGATAGCGTGTATGAAAATTCGTGGAAAGGGTGGGATGGACTCGTTCTGACCCCTGCAAGGTCAACGGACTTGACCCTAATGGATTTATATTTATGTCGACTCATTAAAAATGACAACATTGGATGACTCGAATCATTGAATTGACAACTCAGCGCTTTGGTACGCGAGCTTTAGTAGGCGTACAAAGCAATGGTTTATACATTGAGTAACTAATATAATACAAGGTTTGAAAATGTGCAATCAATATTTGCATTTTTTTCCTAAAATACAATACAAAGCATTAATTGACACAAGATCTACAATGAGTATTTTAAATTGAAGCAGAATAGATTGTATAAAATACAGAATTATAGAGCAAGCTACATTGTGGCTTCAAACAATAAACAAAATAAATATAGAAAACGTAGAAAGAATAATGGCACATATCCCAAAGAGTTCAAATATGGCGCAGGAGGGACGGTTATGATGTCCTCATCCGTATGGTCATGCTGAATAAAATTGTCAAAACTCTTGATTTGATAATAAATGTCTCTTATTAAATAACGGTGCCAAAATACCCAATTGTTCTTCCAATACCGGAACAGACGTCGATTTTTTTGAGCTCATCTCTGATGAAGAAAAGTCAGCTATGTGAATGATGATGAGGAAGAAGCAATACAAAACTTATTAAATCAATTTCAAAGTTTAATTTCTAAAGAAGGTGACCAATTAACCAATACTGAATCTATAACACATGAGATTAGAACCACAACTAAACACCAAATTAACGCTCAGTTATATAGATTACCAGCCAGGCATGAAGAGGAGGTAAGAAAGCAAATAGAAGAAATGGAAAGACAGGGCGTAACTATTGTAGAAAGTCTAACAGCAGTTATTCATCTCGGGTCGTCAAAAATTCGAACTCTATGTAGATTACAGAGAACTGAATGTAATAACAATTGACGATAAATATCCATTACCCAATATTGATAGTATCCTAGATAAACTCTGAAGAGCCCAGTATTTTACTTCATTAGATTTAGCAAAAGGGTATCACCAGATTAAGATGAACCCGAGAGACGTTCATAGGGAGTACATCAATAAAACTTGTGTCATATATTTAGACAACATATGTACTTGTTTTCTTCACAAGCCTAAGTGAACATTTAAGTTCTTTAAAATTAATTTTCAAAAACTTTCAGAACACAATCTTAAATTACAATTCTCTGAATGCTCATTCCTGAACAGATACTGAATTCCTACGTCATGTTTTAACATCTGATGGTATGAAACCGAATCCGAACAAAATAAAGTGTATCCAAGACTTCGCGTTACCTAAAACCGAAAGGCAACTAACAGTATTTCTGGGAGTAACCGTGTAATAAGAAAATTTATAAACGATTACGCAAATACATATTGCCAACCCAGTGATAAAATACTTAAAAATGGGAAAGAAGATCAATATTATATCCACGTATTTGAAGATTTAAAACTAAACGCAATCATACATACAATATTGAAGTTTCCGGACATCAACAAAACGTTCAACCTATGTATTTACTGAAACAAGTAAATATAGCCGTATTAACACAAGATGGTCAACCCTTATGTCACGCCTCAAGGACGAACATGAAAAGAATTACTCAGTTACAGATAAAGAGTTTTTTTTGGAATTTTATGGTCAGGAAGCTATTTTAGACGGTATTTATGGGGAAAAAGATTCAAGATAGTCACGGACCACCTATCTATCAAATATCTTAATAAAAAGTTTACGGGAAAAGAGTTCAGTCAGAGGAACCAACGTTGGATACTTAAACTGCAAGAATATCAATACGATATACATAGAATACGTAAACGAGAAAGAAAACAAAATTGCAGACCTCTTAAGTAGGATTCCTCATAGCAACGAGAATCAGGAATCAGTAGATAATCAATCAATAGACCAGCTATCCGGCAATGCAGCAGTACAGTCACAGGCAGAACGACAGTTAGATCACATACCAATTAAAGCGACAAAAGTAAATAAATACAAGACCCAATTAATACTATTCTATGATGCTGAAAAAGAGGTAGAAATTTTACGCAATAGAAGAGTAATATGTGTTCATATGACTAGAAATAAGGAATACCGGATTGGTTTCCTAGGAAGATATATCAAGCCATGTTTGACTGGAATCTACACCGAACTATCATATCATGAATTTAATAAAATTCAACAGTTGTTTGTAGAATTGTTTCACCACGGCAAATAAATAAAATTCATTAAATCTACTCTAAGAGCAAGAGAAATAAACAAATCGCACTGTGTACTAGAAGAGCATTTCTCCAAATTCGGCAAATCAATCAAAATAATAACCGACAATGAGTTTAGAGTAGATAATTTCAAGGATTTGTTAAACGAACAGGAATTTGAAGTACATTTTACTAAGCCTAATACACACACTTTATAAGAAAAATTTGTTACTATGAGAACTTTAGATTTATCACTTATTAAAAAAATTCATAAATCAGTTAGCAATTATAATAATAGGTATCATTCCACATTAAAAATGTCTCCAAAGCAAGCGATGTATGCAGATATTGCTACTTTAGTAAGACAAGAAAAGAAAAAAGATCTAAGAAACTAAATCAGAATAGGGAAGAATATAAAGAATTAAGAGAAATCATACCAGTCAAGAACTACAAAAAGAACTACTACATATTAAAATGAACCTACATAGATACAGAATTAATAAAAGAGATAGAGAACACCCAATGAATACTAAACGACCACGTTTATTTGCATTTTGCAGATGACCGTATCATTTTATCTACTACTAACAACACAAACCACAGCGGCATTGACAATTGACCAATTGACAACAAGCAACGGCTACACCATAATCAACATAGGACAGACTGTAATAATTCAAGACACGAAAACTATACTACATACGAGTATAATTAATACAAAAGAAATAAGGCAGACCATTAACTTGTTCGTAGAAAATGCAAAGAAACTTAAAATAAATAATGATCCAGCTACAAGACGCGAAATAGGGACAATTTATGCTAAAGTAACAGGAATAGAACCATGAAAAAGACAAAAAATAGGACATAGGGACAGGTCAAAAATGGTTATTCGGGACAATGGACGATAGGGACGGACAGAAGATAGCGGACCATCTAAATGTATTAGAAAAAAATAAAGAGAATATAGTAAGTCAGATAATTAGATAGAAAACAATTAAATAAACCATATGTGGAATTAACGGAAAATTAACGAAGATCGTTGAGAATGTTATAAATCAAGTACACAATTGTCAATATAGCATTTGCTAAACACGGTTTAATACATACTAGTTTTTAATGACAGAAGAAATAAATGAAACAGGCCTTGACTTTTATCAACTGAAAAACCTGAAAGTAGGATTACTTGAATACAGTATAGATACATTAGTGTTAGCAAAAAAAATTCCAGATAGATAGTTAGTTGAGTTAAAATTAACCTCAACAATACCCACAGTAAATAATATAGAAATTGAAGAAAATCGATATTTTTTAGAAGTAAACAATACGACACATGAATTCTCAGATATTATTTAAAATGTAAAAGATCTTAAGCCTCTTAAAAGCTGTATTATAAGCAAAAACTGTAAAACTAAGATATTGTATATGTAGAAATTAATTAAAATAAACAAACTAGATGATAGCACCGTAATCTATAAAAATTTGCAAGATCAAGAGATAATATGTAAATACATCGCATTAATTTAGGAAAGTTAAGTTAAGTGGAAATTACTTAATAATTGTTCAATTGAGGTAATGAATACAACAATCAGTAATTCTAATATAAAATATAAAGAAAAATTCTATTACTTCGATGAAATTCAGACGAGTATAATTTTACCGAAAAACCAAACTTTGTAGATATTGTATCATACTTAATAATATTGCAAATATGGAACACATAAAGTTGATAAAATTTCATAAAAATGTTAACTATGTATATTACAAGTTTAAGTGTCATTTTATTTTATTTTGATCATTGTTATATCAGTTACCAAATTAAATTTTTAAAAATTAAAAAACAAAACACAAATTAGAAGTGGAGCTACTGGCTAGCGATAGTGAGGTGTTCGAAATAACACTCACTAATGAAGGCGACTTCACCGGTGAGCAGGCCGGTACTCACACCGGTAATACACAGGGCAGGACCTCGGTCGAAGGGGTAGCCAAAGCAGCTGGAACATCAGCTGCCGAAACTACCTCCATGAGGCAAACCAAGAAGGGCAAGGCAAGTGCTTCATTTTGGAAGTATGAGATGCTTGGGAAAGCATCAAGCTAAAATGCACGACGGTGGCAGAGTTGGCAGCATGGGTATGGGTTCCGTATCCCTATACGTACCCTGACAAGCTCCTGGGACTACCTCATGTGCAGAAACGGGAACTAAAAGCCGACACATGGAGAGTCCTTAAGACGGGGCTTAGAACGCAGTACGGGTAGCATTTTTTGCTATCTCTTAACAGGGACTGCTTACCATACCTCGAAAAATCGAAGGGTATAGTCAGGTACAGTATGGGTACGTTGATGGTTAAGACATCGACCAAGGGAAAGGACGAGGAGGAACCCCCCCAATATGATTGAAGTGCTGCAGATAAGCCTGCACAACAGTAAGGCAGCAAGAGTCTGTCTGGTGGAGTACATCATCTGACAAGACATCCCAGCTGTACTCATACAAGAGCCCTGGATCAATAAGGACAGCAAGATACAGGGTCTTAGGCTGAAAAATTACGAGTTGTTCTACAAGGCAGAAGGTAACGTCAGGACCTGCATATATATATAATATATAATTACTTAAAGAAAATAAACAATATATGTACATACACCATTCAGTGATTAGCTCCCTTCATTTCGTCCCAATATATGTATATGACTGAAGTCGGTACATAAATTCACACCAGTTTGGATGTGAATCATTTAGGCCACCTCTCGATCGCATCGTTCCGAAAAAATTCTCTAAAACATCTTGATTGAGCGTGTATGTCAGTAAAATTATAAAAAAAGACAAGTTTAATCCAACAGTACCTTTCTGGAAAGGCATCATGTTTTTTTTTCCTTGTACTCTCATGTTAAGCATCACCTCCGTCATCTTATCGATGATTTGGAATTGAAGCGATTCTAAAATTCCAACACGTTGAACTCTTTCGCGATTTTTGTGGTAAGGAACTCTTGCCTTAACGTAGCAATCGAACCAATCATTCACCTGAAATTGTAAATATGTTTGTAATATTTGACTTTAAAGAAAATTGCTCGTATTAGATACCTCTTTGAAAAATCCAGAACACTTAAGCCATTCTTCAGAACTTAGTTCAACCAAACTGCTAGCATACATAATAGCTTGAGATACCGTGTGTAAAAAAAGTTTTGTAGCTAGCTTCACCTTTTGACGCTCTGCACCTTTAATATTCAAATTCGTTAGTGATATTTTGTATGCAATACTTACGAGTACATCTGACTTATAAATAAGTTCTTCACCGATTCCTTTGGAAATGATTTGCCCGTCCAAAATGAAACCATCACTATCGGCAAAGTTATTCCGGATGAGTTTTATAAGACTTATACTTTCTTCGATTCATCCGTTAGATTTCGGAAAAAAAGATGTTGTTACAGTGATTTCAAGTTTACGCAGCAAGCCTTGATTTGTCCAAGATCACAGTCGATTGCACGCACTCTGAAACCGCACGCATTTCATTGCTTCGATAATATTAAAACGTATTTGTTTGGTCATCCGTTGGTCGAAATCGTGAAAAATTGGCTGTTTTAAATTGCCAAACAAGCCCCTTATCATTGCCACTTGAACGTATTGTTGGTTCCCAACAATATTTCCATCGCTGTGGTGCAAACGTCATGATGGGGTGTCAACACACACTTCCACTTCTTGGGCATGGCATTTGGTTGCTGCAGCGCGAACGAAATATATGCGGCGCACTAAATATCTCGCAACGCAACAAAATATCACAAATCACGAAATGATCTGCCGAACTGTCACAAGAATGACAGGCAGCAGGTCAAAGAACATGCCGACTCACTCACACCTACGCTAAATCCACAAGGGAGTGGAAAAGGGTCACTCCAACCACCTTCAATCAAATGGGAGTGCTGTCAATCAATCATCCCGTTCCCACAATGTAAAATAGGGGGCATTGTTAAGAAATGTAACAATATTAGTGCATTCTAAATGAACAGTATGGTACATAAAATGCAAGGCAGGGTCAATGACCATATACGTAGCAATGTAAAGAAAAACCAGCTGTTTTACAAGGTACAGAGATTACGAGGTTAGTGCGTAGAGCAGATTGAACAGTTTGAATTCAGCTCTTCATTAAATAAAAGTTAATAAAATAAGAAATTACGTGTTTCATTTTCTAAGCGTTCGGAGACTTCTTCTCCAACTGTGAAAAATTAATTCTCGGCTCATCTAGCCCAGAACACGTATTTTCAGCTTTAAGCGTCTCATTTTTGTGTTTGTCGTACACTATTTTCTCTTTGACTTTCATTTCAGTACACAGATTGTATTCATTTCTTCCTTATCCACGTTTTTCATTATATCCAACACGGGTTGAATTATTCCAGGATACACATCTAGCTTTGAGCACCACTTTTTAAAGTAATTACAGCTGGAAGAGGATACTGCTTTTTCAACAGCAATCGGTAAGCTCGGGGGCCAGCTGCATGTATGGCTATTGCATCCGCAATATCTTCAGATGACCATTTTATCCGCTTGTGAGGCCATTCCAATTGGCAAAAATATGGCCAAAGGAGTCAATGACTTTTTGTTGTTTCCAGATCTTAGCTTTCAGCTCTGATATTTGTTCCAGTAATCTGCAAAATACAAACGTATGAGTTGAACTTCTTTTTTAGCGCGTTACACTTATTTGTGATTTACTTACTGGGAATATGTCGGGATGAGCTCCTCAGTTTGCGTACTACAATTGATCATTGTGTGTTCAATTTGTGATCCGCAGTCTAACTTAGTGTCTCCAAGCCTGTTTGTGTGGAGCAACTGATATTGTTCGATAGGAATATATCGTCCGTGCTGACTTCCAGCTCTATGTTCTCCTTGTCAATTACTGGATCACTAAAATAAAAAATTAGTTGATGTTAGTATACCTGAATAAAGAGTATAATAATCAATCTCCACTTGCCTGGAGATAAAAAGTCTTTTTTGCAGGGTATTCATAACCCCTTTGGCGCGCGTAAATTATAAAAAAAAAAAAAATTCCATTTTGTTCATACAGTGGGTTCTTTGGCACAAAATCACATTTTTCAAAATGTTTAGAACAAATTCCTGCTGTTTTCATGTTGAACTTATCTTTTCAACGGCACAAAAAAATCCACTGCTTTCACATTGTGTTTTGTTTTGTGAACAATAATATTAATAAAAATAAAACTGGGAATGAATGATATGATATATATTATTGTTCACAGAACACCCAAAAACTGCACAGCGCATTTTGCCACTTTTAACCTACTTTATTCACTTTAAATAAAAATATAACCAATGTAAACAAAATTTCTTCCGTCTAACTAATAACTATGTCACAGACGGCCACCATATTGAGAGAATTTTACAGATGCGCAGAACGAAACCAAAATATTTGAACGGAGTATATGTATTATCTTCTATACATGTACCTTGATAGATATCGTCTTGGAATGGAGAGTAGCTGACGAAGCGTCAATATCGAATCACCGATGGATACGATTCAAAGTGAACTCTCAGAACTGGGTATGTAGTTTTCAAAGAAATCCTAGGAGGACTGATTGGGTTAAGTATACAGAAGTGTTAAATTTACACCTGGATACCCAATCAGTCTGCGATAATATTGTTAGCTTAGATAGGGTGGTAGAAAATATTAGACACTAAAACTGGCGATCGAGAAAGTTTGACCGGCTAACAGAACACCTAAAAGGGATCAACCAAAATGTTGGAATAGGGAGATAGGTTTAAAAGGGAAAGAGGTCAGGAAACTGTATAAGTTTTTCAGAAGCGACAGTACATGGAATAACTACTACGAATGAAAGAAACAATCCAAGTACCTAGATAGAAAGTCAAAAAGGGCTTCATGGCAGACGTACTGCGAATCTATCGCGGGAACACACAAGGTTTCGAGGTTACGCAAAATGTTTGCAAAGGAAACAAGCTTTCCTAGCTACCTCAGAAAAAGTGACGCAACCGAGGTTAAAAGTAGCCAAGTGGTTCTAGCAACACTGATGACAACCCACTTTTCAGGATCCATAGTACTCGTATCAGGCAACTCTGGCATGCTACAGCACACTGAGAACATTGATCTCTCTCTCTCTCCGAAGAGGAAATAGGTATTCTTATTAATAGGAAAAAATTACGTACAACTCTCTCGGTTCGGATGGTATTCTACCGATTATGCTACAGAATGCACCGGAGATAGTAATCGAAAGAATTATGTAAATTCTTAATCAGTCTGTCATCATTTGTGCTTGAAACTCTGGAGCAATTATTGCAAATTCACATTAGGAATAGATGATGTAATGGCTTATTGACTGAGTCACAGTATGCATACATAGGAAAATCTGTAGAAACCGTCCTGCACAAGGTGGTGGGGAAACTAGAGAAAAGTCTACATTTCGGAGAGTTTGCGATGGGGGCCTTCGTCGATATTAAAGGAGCTTTCAATAACTTGGAGTGCACCGCCTTAAAAATGCTCTAGTAGACGCTAACATTGAACATTGCATTACAAAATGGGTTTGCAACATGCTTGCAAGCAGGAAAATAAGCGGTTCCATTGGACAAAGCTCGGTCAGAATGCCCGTAACCAGGGGAACCCCTCAGGGTGGAGTCATATCCCCACTCCTGTGAGTGCTGGTTATCAATGACATCGTCAAAAAGCTTAGTACAATGGGTATAAGTTATGACGTGATCATAATAATGAAGGGAAAATACTTAAATATTTTAAGGGAAATTATAATTATGGAGGTGGCAGTGGAGACGATCAGCACTTGGGTAAAAAGCTGTGGTCTCAATGCCATCCCTTCCAAAAGTGACCTGGTTCTTTTTACCAGAAAGTACAAGATACCTTAACTCAAACTCCCAAAACTCAACAGAGTGGGACTGTCCCGAAGGAAGTATGTGTGTCTGATTCTGAACAAAAAACTGAACTGGAAACTTAACGTAGCGGAAAGAGCCAAAAAGGCATATGTATAATGCTCTTTTTAGCTGAAAAAGAACAGTAGGAAAAATTTGGGGCTTAAGACCTGCTATGGTGTATTGGCTGTATACAGTGGTGGTAAGACCCATACTTACGAGGGGCGTTCAATATATTCTCGGTATCGATATGAACGAAAATTCGAATTCATCTTCAATCATCTTCAATGCTCTCTCTGCCTCTCTTGAACTCACTTGACCACTTTTGCACAGTTGATAATGAAGGTGCGGAACCCTGGTAAACAGCCACCATCTCTTCATGAATATTTTTTTGACTTTTTCCTTGCTCAGTGAGAAATTTAATTACAGCGCGATGCTCAATTTTCACCATCATCGTCTGAGTTGCCATTATGATTCTGTTTAACTAGAGATAAAACGCGAATTAATAATCACATTTATATGAAATTTTAGTATTAAAGTATTAGTATTACTTGATAAATAAGTCAATTTATATATACAACTACAGCTTCACCCCGATACCGAGAATATGTTGAACGCCCTTCGTACATACGGCGCACTTGTATAGTGGGAAGCAACAAACAAGAAAACGATTTACGGAAAATTAGCAGCCGTTCAAAGAACGGCTTCCATAGCCATTACAGGTGCGCTTTATGGCTGCATTAGACACCTTTTTGGACAAAAGACCGCCTGATTTACAGACCAAAAAACTTGTTGACAACAGCGCGAGACGACTCACTAATCTGGGTTACTGAAATTCCTTCCTTGGTCGAAAATGCAATAATCATGTCGAATGAAACTGCAATTTTCACAGATGGCTCAAAAACAGAGGAAGGAACAGGTTCTGGTATCTTCTCATAAGACCCAGAGCTAAGAGTGTCTATAAGACTACCGGACGCAAGCAGTGTCTTCCAATCAGAGGTTCTAGCTGCCCTCAGGGCGGATGAGATCGGTGTCCGAAAGAGATATCGCTATCTACATCGATAGCCAGGCCGCACTCAAGGCAATGGAATCAACCAACGTCATCTCTGATACAGTCAGGGGCTGTCGCACAGTGCTTAAGGTACTATGCAGTCAGAACCGGGTAAGACTGTGCCGAATGCCAGGGTACTGTGGTATTAAAGGGAATGAACCAGCGGACGAGCTTGCAAGAAAAGGAGGGCTACTCGACAATAGTGAGGTTGCCTATATCAAATCACCCCTTTGCATAGTAAGGGGCACTATCGAGGAAGAGATCACAAAGACTGCCAACCTAAGGTGGTCAACACACAGGGTATCCACAGGGTGGCCGCTTTTTGACAGCAAAAGACCTAGGAAGTTAATAAAATTAATACTTTTTCGAAAACCTAGAGGAAATAGACGGCACGAACTTCAAAGTCCTTTTTGGCTTTTGTAAGAAAATTGGGTGTTTCACCAGGGCGATTGTTTAGGTTTTTGCTATTTGAAGACCAATTCAACTAGTTCCACATCGATCGCGATGGGCCTGTTTTGGTGCCTAGTGTCTGTGTGATGGCATATCCACCACACCCGTGTTTAACCCATCCGAACCTTTATCAGTTACTCTGAAATTGAAGCATAATAGCAAATATCTCCAGATATCAATAAAAACTTTGAGTGAAGAAACTCCAGTGCCATGTAAAATTCAGGAGAACTTTAATTTAAAGGAGGGAGAGGTTACATATACGGTAGCGGTGCATGTTCGTTACCAGAGCCTCCCCACAATAAATTCTTAAAGCTTCGAGTCAAAAAGATAAAGGAACATGCGCGTCGCATGAACTCCGTTACCTTCAAAGTATCTTTCCCCATGAATAAATTCTTGCGGAGCATATTCGATGCATTTCCTGCAGGTGCAATATACTCGTGAGGATCATGCAAATGCGACATTTAAATTTGTAGGAAAATAACTAATTTTAAGATTGAAGAAAAAGGTTTAATTTAGTTGATAAGTATCCGCCGAGTGGGCAAGGGTGTCTTTAAACTTATAAGTTACGTACAATTATTGACAATTATCCAGAATGTATGTAAGCTAAATGCTTATAAGTTCTCAATTGATTTTTACAATTACTATAGAGTTTTTCATTATTGTAGATGCAGCACATTTTGATTTCTAAATAAAACGACATGTGTCGTTTCTTATTATGGATTGAAACATAATTGAAACCTACTTTTAGAAAAGAGTTGAAAGGCGTGGAATCATTTGCTGGTTTTAAAAATACGAGACTAATTGACGGTCCAATTTTTCATCTTATCATATTTCCAAGCTGTAACAAAATTACCAATCCTGAGAATATTGTTGAATAGGTAAGTACTTCAGCACGTAAGGAATAAAATCCTTCACAAAAACCGGATGTACTCGTATGTTTTCAAATCCAACTGAATTAAATTGGCTTTCTTTGCTTTCTAAGACATAGATTTTATCAACTCTTGCGAAGCTAAAATTTCTGTATTGCCTGGTTGTTCAACGGTTCATTTGAAGTAACACCGTCATTAAAATTGACACCAGATAGTGACATAAAATTCTGGTTTAATGCATTCCAATCAATATTTGCAGGTTTGTTGTTCATATGTTTGCGTACTACAATGTCTTATGGTTATTCCAAAGTTTATGTTTAGCTAGAGACGAATCGAGGCTCGGCGCATAGAATCGTATTCTTTATTGTTCGACAAACGTTCAAGGACGCATTAGATTGATAACGTTTCCAACATTTGTAAGCTCGTGAATGAAGGATTTGATGTGACTTGAGAACCAGGACTGATCTTTTGTTCTAGGCGACTTTGTTTTTATTGGCACGTGGGTGTTAAAAAGGTTAGAAATATTAGCTTGAATAAAAGAAGTTTGATCTTCAAGAGAAATTCTTTCATACACTCGAAACCATTCAATTGCTCTCAAATCTTCTTCTAATAGACTTGAATTTATGTTTTTAAAATCGCGGAAACTATACGTGGAATCTGTTATTGTCGGTTCAGAATAAAAAGTTAGGTGATAAGAAATACATGAAGCAGAAAGCTAGCTAAAGTGCAAAACTATATGTAAGTGACTTACAAAATTATTACGAAAGACAAAATATATGTTATCATAGTTCATCGAAGACAACAATGGATCTAAAGGCTAGTCCGGTAGATGCAACCTAATAATATAATGTCTTGTTTGCAAGTGATTTTTATAAATAAGTAATCGATTTCACTGACAGCCGGAGAATCAAGTACTAACCTACGATCTATATTTCTTCAAACATAGATGGCGGCACCACCACCATCCAAACAATAGTGTCTCGTCACTGTCATCATCAAACCTAAGTTTTTGAAACACACACCACGTCAACCTTCGAAACCACAAACAGGTATCTAATTTATCCATTTTATTACACAGACTCCGTGCATTTATATGGCAGACTTGCAACCCTGTTCACTGACTACATACGAATATTACATTTGACATTAAACGTGTTGTATCATCATTACTTATGACAAAGAATTCCATGACATCGCTCTCATTTGGACTAACCATTAATAATATTAATTAACAATGGTTAGTATCCGATAAGGTACACATCACCCATTTTACTAACAAGCTGATTAACCCATCTCAAACATAAACTAGGCAACGAGGATACACAAATGATGATGATTGGATATCTGAAAGGGGTAAATTTAGGTATTTTAATTGAAGATAAAAATGTAGACTAAACTAAATGTTAACTAAACAAAAAGTTGTAACAGTATAAATGAAAATTAATACTTGCAGGAAGTTAATTTTAATTAGAGTTGGATTTTTTTTTTTTTAGTCTTAAGAGGGTATTACTACGAGTACTTTCAAATTGCAGGAGCACGTGCTAAGCTTTTTGGAAAATTGCATAGAGAGAGAAAGAGAAAGATGTTTGGATTCAGTCGTTATTTCACTCTATGGGTGACATCCAAAATGGGGTGACTAAATTATTAGTGTAATTTGACTTGTTGTTGTATTTTAGGCAACCATTCACCTTAGGAGATTTTAGTTCCCTGAAAAAAAGAAAGTCTTTCGGGCACGGCTGCTATTGAACCCCGAACCATCCGATTGGGAACCCAACACACTCAGTTTGAAAGCATTTTTATTTGCCTTCATTAATTAACTCTTACATGCTAAAGAAAAGAAACGCTTAAAAATTAGCTTAAATAACTTAAAAATAATCTTATTCTAACTTACTGGCCCCATGCGGGCACTCTACTTTAAACATAATACTTAATCCACATTTCTTACAGTCTACTTTTCTTTTTTTACATTTATTGAAACTAAAACTAAGAAAATAAATTTTTTGTGTAAAAACTCAGTATCTGGATGTTTTCGATAAAATATAAAACTTAAAACTAAACCTATAAACTACCTAAAAATTAACCTTAACCTACTTAATCTTACTTCAACTATCTAATTCTAACCGTTATTTTAGAGAGTGTTACCCACCTCTGTTCTAATATAATATATATATAATAATTTTTTTTGGTGTATTTTTTTATTTTTTAATTTTTTTTCCTTAAATCTAACTTAATCCTACACAAAAACTATGTAAGCCGACCACGGCTAATAAAATAGACAAACGACCGACTTTGCTTCACATGAAGCTACCTATTACTTGAGGAATTCGACGACGAACCCTCCCCTCCTTCAACTAGCCACCAAAATTGTTATTGCTGCCGAGCAACATCCCTCATGTCGCGACTCCCTACCACCCTACTGAACCGGAGACGCTCTGCACTGCCATGTGCGACGTTTCTGTCGTAGTTGAGTCGCCTGTCCGCAGCTGTTCGAGCGTGGTGGAAGATTAGCGGCACCGCCAATCTGTCCTAGATCAAACCTTTCATGTCGAGGTAGAGGAATGCTTCTAGAGGAATAAAGCCGTCAAGGCGAACTCTCTCGTGATACATATAATTGGGACAGTAAGCCCCGGAGATCAGGTTGTTCGATGAGGTCATTGCTCTTGCAATGTGCCTTCTAATTAACTTCGAATTAAATGGTCCACTCTTCTATTACAATAGAATTTTATGTACTCAGACTCTGGTGTTCTGTATAAGCGAAGACAAGTCCCAAGACAAGCCCCCTCAAACAACCGAATCTTTTCCAATAAACTTGCTCTCACAAGCATATGCCGGATAAGGGCCATATTGGTTGTTACAAAACAGTCTCTTTGTAAGGGCAAAAGCACCTTTGGCTCTGGCCAGAGCAACATCTATATGTTTGTTAAAATAGAGATACTGGTCTAGCCAGATCTCAAGGTATTTGACTACATTTTGACAAGCAGGTGGCTGTTGGCGTTGTCCGACGATAGAAAACTTTCGCCAATTCTTTCTGGTATCCCTAGAGGCCCCAGACAAAGGCGTCATAAATGGTTTCCGATTTCTGAAAGTTGATTTTCAACTTCCAGTCATCGCAATAACGTTTAATTTGATCGAAGTCTCGTTGAAAAAGTAAATTAATGACCTCATGGTGAAGTGAACCTATCAGATCACTTATGTAAATGTTGAATAGTATCGGCGAATTTACCGCACCTTTCTGCAGACCGTTTTTAGTGTTAAATGTTCCAGCAGATTTCACATCGCCATCCTTCACGATAAACTGTCTACTGGAGAGCATATCGAGAAGGATATACAGCAGTGGTTTACTAATGCCCAGCCTGTCTAGCTTGAAAAAGAGACCCTCTAACCATACGGTATCGAAGGCCTTTTCCAAGTCAATCAGGCAGGCACCAGTGCACTGGTTCTTGCCTTTGTTCCATTGAATAGCAGAAACCAATTTGGAAGCAGCATGAATGATATCATGCCCCGCCTTGAAACCGAATTGATTATCCGGAACTATATGTTTGTCATCAACCCACTTAATCAGGACTCTGATGATCACCTTCTCAAAAACCTTACTGATGTTTGGAAGAAAACTGTTCGAGCGGAGATTCGCCGGATTGGATGTGTCTTTATCTCTTTTGGGGATGGGATGTACCACCGCAGTTTTCCAATGCGCTGAATAATGTGCATTATTCATTGCATTATGAAACAGGGTGGTATAAATGTCCACCGCTTCTAGTGGGAGAAGCACAATGTTCGGTATTTTATCGGTTCCAACTGATTTCTAACTTCTAAGTGATTAGAAGATCGTTTGGAGTTCTTCCTTCGAAATGAAGGGTAGTAATGCGCTATTGCGGGCGATGAAATTAATTGCCATATTCTCGTCACTGAACTGGGTGAAACCCGAGCTCTCAGTTCACTATTTCATTTCGAAGGTAGAAATTGTGCACAAGGACTCGACTAATGATATCATTCGCCTTGTACACTTCCTGGAAAGCCGAATCGTTCCAAAAAAAATTCTCTAAAACATCTTTATTCAGTCTGTATGCCAGTAAATACGAAATACTGTATTCAGTCTTTAAGTCATTGTACAGAAATTTAAGAGAATTGTTCGTCATGATAATGCTTAAAAGTATTATCAGATTGTAAAAACAAAAATTAGTTTAATTCAACATTGCCTTTCTGAAAGGACATCATGGTTCGTTTTCCTTTCATCTCATCAACAATTCCAAATTGGAGCGATTCTGAAAATCCAACGGCTTTAACCCGTTGAGACAGTCGAACCAATCATTCACCTTATTTTGAAAGGATGTAGATGACACGTGATTTTTAAGAAAATTTTAATTATTACCTGTTTAAAAAATACAGAACACTTAAGCCAGCCTTCCGAACTGAGTTCCCCTAAACTACCTGCCCGCATAACAGCTTGAGAGACCGTGTGTGAGAATAATTTTGTTGCAAGTTTCACCCTTCGACGTTCTGCACCCTTAACATATAAATTGGTTAGTGATATTTTGTATGCAATACTCAAAACAGACTTATCATTAGTTTTCGAAATAAACTCTTCTATGATTCCTTTGGAAATGAGTTGCCCTTCCAAAATAAAACCACCATTATCGACGAAATGGTTTCGGAAGAATTTTATGAGATGAGGCACATCAGCGAACAAATACGTACTCCTTGATTGCTCGGTTGGGTTTTGAAAAAACGATTTTGTAACCCTAATTTCAAGTTCACGCAGCAAACCTTAATTTGTTCCACCGAGATCACAGACGATTGCACATACTTTAAAACCACATTCACTTAATTGGTGAATAGTACGAAACAGTATTTGTTGGGTCATCCGTTGGTCAAAATCGTAGAAAATTGGTTGTTTTCAATTACCAATCAATCCCCTTATCATCACCACTTGGACGTATTTCGCAGCTTTCAGAGTTTCATCCTTCCGTTTGTCGTAGAAAATTTTCTCTTTGACTTTCATTTCGTCAAATGAAAGTACACAAATTTTGTCGACTTCTTCCATATCGATGTTCTTCATAATATTCAACACGAATTGGATTATTCCCGGATAAATCTCTAATTTTGAGCACCACTTTTTAAGTTTTAGCACAGCTGGAAGAGGGTATTGTTTTCACAACAGCAATCGACAGGCTCGGTGGCCAGCTACATGTATTGCGATCTCATTAGCAATATCGTCTGATGACCATTTTGCACGTTTTTGAGGATATTCTAATTTTCTTAATTGGCCCTTGGCAAAAATATGAGCAACAGAGTCAATAGGTTGTGGTGCTTCCAGTTTTCTGCTTTCAATTTGCATTTAGGAGCAAATCCTATAATCTGCAAAATACAAACAATGGTTGAAATTCTAATTACACTTAATTCGCATTACACTTATTTAATATGTCATCTACTTACTGAGAACATGTAGGGATGATTTCATCATTTATTTTGAAAAATTTTAGTGTAAATAAATAGTATAAAATAAGTAAAAAACAGTATGATGGAAATATCATGCAAATCAGGATGCTTAGATCAGTACTAACTAAATAAAAATAAACCTCTTTGTATCATTTTTATTGCTGAAGATAGTTCAAAAACCAATTATTATTTTTATTAAGGTAAAAATTAATTCCACATTTACTGTGGAATATCCTTTGCATCCAGGGTATTTGCACCTGAGTGGTCCACGTACTTTTGACCAGTGTTCAAAACCATCTTTCCTTATATCCTTAGGCGGTGGAGGAGCTGCAGAATCTTTCTTCTTTTTGCCTCTAACTCTTGTTTAAGGGTACTGCTGCTTGGACAGCCCCTTTTCGCATCTGTAATGGTTCCTTTCTTACATAGAACAATTGCCAACTCATTTCTGAATTTGCTTAATGTAAGCAGACTCTTTTTTGTTTGATTTCTTTCCGAGGATTTTTTTTTTTTGTAGACAATCCAAGAATTTGTAACTGCTAAATCAAATAAATGAAAAAAAATACGCAAGTACCACTTTTTTGACCTCATTATTATGCGGTTTCTTCCCAAAAAAACTATCCATTAGGTCTACTCCTCCCATGTGTTTATTGTATACTTGGACAATAGTGGACAAGTATTGTAACACAAATTTTTTCTTTTTTTGATTTGCTCTACCTATTGACTTCAGCCAAAGGCAACAACATTTACTGTCGCACCAAGATCTGGTTCATCTGGAAGTCTTTCTGAATTCTCTTGTCCAGAGTAAATCTCAAATTTATGGGCATACCCCATCAGTTTGCACTGAACATATAACTTAAATCCCTATTTGTGGGGCTTATTGGGCAGATAGGGTATTGCTTAAGAAAGTGCCCTGTCTTTGTGGAGCACATCTGCTCATCTACAGAAAGCCTTTGGTCCATTGACACTGTGGCAAACCTGTCATTCAGGTGCTAAATTACATGTCGGATTTTATGAAGCCTGTCATGTTTTGGATGGCCTACATGCTTATGAACTTCATTATTGTTGAAATGAAATGAAAACTTTATTTTTTCAAATTTATTTAGCGGCATTGTAGATGAAATCGGGTCATATCCAAGAGTAGTGTTGGGAAATTTATGTACTGACATGTATAACAGAATACCAGAAACACTGATATGGAGTGTCCAGTTTTGATATATTATCTGAAGCCGTAGAATTTCCCATATAGCCAATTTTATCTTCATCATACACCATATTCCTCTTTTTCCATATCAAGTTTCTTTTTTCAAAAATAATTGGGATAAACTGTTTGAAGTAGTTGGGTCAGAAAGTTCCTGGTTTTCTATTGTGTCCTCTTCTATGTGAAGAGGATCAGATTGAGCAGTTTCAATTACCACATCATCATCGTCATTTTCCCCCTGCAATATTCTTGCAATTTCAATAGCATCATGGTGCTCGTCGTCAGAATTTTCGGTATCAAAACCGTCTTCTGATAGCCAACCGTCTTCCAATTGAGCCAAATAAGCTTTAATGTCTCTATCGTCCATATTTTATTTACTACAAATGCATTTTCGCCATATGTACACAAAGTTGGGTTATTGCATAGTGATGCAAATTTCTGTCAAATAGTTTGGGGGGTTTAAAACAGTTATTTCTTTATCACTGCACAGAAAATAAAAGAAACAATTAAAACAAACCTTTATTTCACTTATTATCACTTTTATATACCAAAAATATGAAATTGCTTTACTAAAAACGCTCAAGAGTTTGTAGGTTTTTTCCAAACACGAAAAATAGCGGAATGATAAGTTCAAATCTGCTAATATAACAGTATTGTTGTTTTTTTTTTTGACAGTTACGTTCCATTGCACATAACTGCCTAAAAAAGTGGCGAACAGTAAACAATCTACAGTGAACCGGTTTTGCGTGCATTTTTTTTTCATTAAATGTTAGGATGGAAGTTTCCATCATCATGCAAAGAAGGGTTAGCTTGTGTACCGCAGTCTACCTTGAAAGCATCAGTTTGTGTATAGCAATCAAATCACACTTGTTTGATAGAAATAAATACTCCGCGGGGACTACCAGATCTATGTTCTCCTTGTCATGCACAATTAGTGCATCACTGAAATAAAAAAAAACGAGTTTTATTAGTGTAAATAACGGTTATAATAATTGCTCTGCACATACCTTGGGACCAAAAGTCTATTTTGAATCCGTAAATCCCGTGGGCTCGTCACTTCTTCATCCTTTTGCAATGGTAACAAAAGTGAAGGAACAGCATCTTCTTTAATTCTAGTTGTTTGCAGAACTGTTCCATATTGCTCGTACAATGAATTAATGACAAAATCACTTTTTTTAAAATGTTTGCCACAAATTCGCGACGTTTTTGTATTTAACCTGTCTTTTCGGCGGCACAAAACAACACTTCTTGCACATTTTACTTTGTTTTGAAAACGAGTGATACGATATCTCTACATATCCAGTTTTATTTTTGCTTTTATAGTTGTTAACACAACACCCGTACACAGCACAACGAATTTTAATACCTTTACACATTGTTTAATCAATTTTAAATCAAAAATCTATCGCTTCCAAAATACTTCCGTCTTTTTGGTCGGCCATATTGCCAGAATTTGACAGATGCGTATAACGAGATCAAAATAATTGCACCAAGTATATGTATCACCTGGGTCTATAACATGCGTTGGAAAGCTACTGTCATTGTACGTCATTTCAGTATATGTTCATTTGAAGCGTAAATAACATGAATTTTTTTTCACTCAAATATGTCGAACTTTGTGTCTGAAAAAGTCTTTTTGCGGGGAGTTCTTCTTCATTACTTTAATATGAAGAAAACTGCTGCCGAAAGTCATCGTATTCCGGTGAAAGTTTATGGTGAACATGCGCTAGCTGAGCGAACGTGCCGAAAGTGGTTTGCACGATTTAAAAGTGGTGATTTTGGCTTGGAAGACGATGAACGTCCTGGGGAGCCAAAAAAGTTTGAAGATGAAGAACTGGAAGCATTACTCTATGAAGATTATTGCCAAACACAAGAAGAGCTCGCAGAATCTTTGGGTGTCACTCAAGCAGCCATTTCAAAACTTTTAAAAGCAGCTGGATATATTCAAAAGCAAGGAAATTGGGTTCCACATGAACTCAAGCTGAGAGACGTCGAAAGGCGGTTTTGCATGTCCGAGATGTTGCTGGAACGCCACAAAAGGAAGTCATTTTTGCATCGGATTATTACTGGTGATGAAAAATGGATCCATTATGACAACCCCAAGCGCAAAAAATCATATGTGAAACCCGGCCAACCAGCCAAATCAACGGCAAAGCCGAATATCCATGGCGCGAAGGTAATGCTCTGTATTTGGTGGGATCAGATGGGTGTGCTGTATTATGAGCTGCTAAAACCGGGTGAAACCATCAATGGACAACGCTACCGAACACAATTAATCCATTTGAAGAGAGCAGTAGCCGAAAAACGCCCGGAATATGCGACCAGACACGAGGCAATAATTTTCCATCATGACAACGCTCGGTCCCACGTTTCTATTCCGGTTAAGAGCCCCTTCTGACTACCATTTGTTCCGGTCGATGCAGAACGCCCTCACCGAAATACGGTTCACTTCAGAGCAGAATATCAAAAATTGGATTGATTCATTCACTCAACCGCACGAATTAAGTTATATACCCAATATGTACCTTGCTCCACTGATGTCGTGGCGTCCCAACAAAAGCAATTGAAAATCTACATAGCCTTTTTAATAAATTGTCCACTTCGCTCGACTGCACACCTACACCAGTGCCAAAACAAATCTTCCACCCAAAAACCAAAATAAATGCAGACAGTCCAGCAATCATAATATAATTTTCATCTGTGTCAGATAAAATTAAATTTCTGAAGTCCGTCAACTCTGTCTATAAAAAAAATAGAAAAATCGCTGTGTTTACAAAATATTGGGTTGCAATCAGACGTGCAAATTCACCTCAGTAAAAGTCTCTCTGCACTCAATCATGCGATCTATCGGAAAGCTTTTCAATTGAAACACCAAAAGCAGCTGAGTTTTGTTTTTACCCGAGGTGGGCGTGTATTTATATGTACGAGCAAGACCCAACGGAGAAGCTTTTCTGATCGATTCTATGCAAAATTTGGATTCTCTTGCTGCAATCAATAACAAGCCTTAGTATGATGAATCTCAACATTGTTTGTAAGCTACATTTAGATTCTGCATTCACATTATATTTTTTTTTATTTTGTTATCTATTAAAATTAAGTTTTTAAAATTTTCTTGTTATTCCTGTATCTCTTTCTATCTGCTCTATGCTAGTTAATTAAGAGTTCACTATGCTAATTGCTGCTTAAGCGTCTTAATGATTTCTCATTGGCATTCATTCTCCCATCAATGGATGATACCGATGGATCCCTTTCCGGAGGCAATGGCTTGAATGATAACATGCGCTTGCTTCCTGATATTATTTATGAACAGCGAGAGGGGCTAAGGTGTGCCATATTAATGCCCAAAATTTTTTGGAGAAAATTGATGAATTTAGATATCTGTTTGTTGGTTCCAGTGTTGATGTTGTGTGTGTGTCCTAAACATGGTTTGACCATAGGGCTTACTCCATGCATGGTTACAATATTTTCAGAGCTGTCAGGAAAGATAGAATTGGTGGTGGTGTTGCTATTTATGTTTGTGACAATATAACTGTGAAACCACTGCGTGAGTCACCTCCCGATAGCCCTTTTGAGTACAAGTTTGTGGAAGTTGCAAACTCTCTTGATGTGTTAGAAATCCATTCATCGTTCTACCTACGTACTGTTGTCTGTGATGAATTTAATTATAATATCCTTGATTGTGCGAGTTCGTCTTTATTTATTGAGTCCATACGGATGCTGAATCTCGATGTTATTAACTCTACAGAACCAACGCACTTTACCTGTTCTACCAGGACTCTTTTGGGCATTTTCATCACCAATGATTGCCCAGATGAATTTTCTACCCTGCTTTTTCTAGACATGATCTTATCTTTGCCACTTTTAACTTAACTACTACTACAAAACCCTTGAACTATACATTTAGAGGCTTTAGACATTTAAACAAGGATCTACTTGAGCAAGATCTTATACGCATTAATTGGCAGCCAATATTTGACGAAACATCAGTTGACGTCCAACTTGAATATTTTCACAACATGGTTACACACCTTTCTGATAAACATTTTCCCATCAAAATGAAATCTGTAAAATATAACAACATTAGGTGGTTTACACTAGAAATTGCTGAGCTTAAAAATAAACGTGGTGCTGCGTACAAAAAGTGGAAACGGAATAAAGTAAATGCAAAAATAAGAGAAGTCAAGTGTAGTTATTACGCTAAACGCAATTACAAGCTTCTGACTAAAACCCTATGGACAAACTTGAAAGAGTTAGACATAGAACCTAACCTAAGATTCGAGGTAGATCAGGTCGACCCTGATGAATTAAATAAAGAATTCACTAAGATTCAAACGAATTTGGGCACTTGTTCACAATACATCCAAACTTCACTGGCTGGCTAGAGCCATACTGAAAATCAAAACTAAAGTTACTGGTATCGACAACATTCATCAACATTTTATTAAAATAATATTACCATACGTACTTCCAGTAATTACATATATCTTCAACAATATTACAACGAAATCAATTTTTCCGACTGCTTGGAAGCAGGCAAAAATTATACCAATCCCAAGGAGTAAAGGAGCAGGTACCTCATCAACGGAATGCACACCCATTGCTATTCTTTCATACTTATCGAAAGTCTTCGAAAAAATCATACACCAACAAATTTCTAATCATCCGAAAGCATCACAAATGTACATCAGCCCTTCTTTAGGTATCGGACGACATGCCAGTTGCAATTGACAAAAAATTAGTAACACTCCTTGCTCTACTAGATTTTTCTAAGGCTTTTGACACCGTTGATCACGGGTTACTTATATTCAAGCTAGCAGGCTCATATAACTTTTCCTCATCAGCCGGTAATCTCATGCGTTCCTATTTAGTTGGAAGAAAACAAGCGGTTTTCGCGAACAATCTTAGGTCAGAGTTTGTTGAAATTTCAGCAGGTGTTCCACCGGGATCAATGAGTGCCGAGCTGACCATCCACAAATGCACTGTGAAATTCGCTCCTCGCGTGGAGAAGCAAAAAAAGTGTAAAAAACAAAAAAAAAAAAAAAATTCACAGTGCGGGCGAGAAAAAAAAAACAACAACAACGCGCGAGTGCAGTGAAACCGAAATCCACATCCACAGTGCGGGCATCACAACCTTCCTGCCCCTGCTCTAACTGTTGCTTGCACTCGGTCACTGTCGTTGCTGTATTACATTGTCATACAGCGCGTGCAGTTACTGAGTGTATGTAACAACCGATGAATAGCGGGCTGTGGGTATGAATTTTGTTGGTGTGTTGTTTCGTATTGTTGTAAGGGCATAACACCTACAACAATTTGATTCTGTAAACCAACTCTGAATTTATACTTCACATCTGCGCTTAGCTACGTCGGTGTTTGTGTTCTTTGTGTTTGTCTTTCTTTGTAATGACTCGGGAATTCAGAATGGATATTGCGAATCTACGCGAGCTAAAACGTAATCACTTTTCTGCGTACGTCCACGTTTGTAAATACAGACCAGCTGTTTTGGCACATAGTGAAACACAGGTAGATCCCCGCCCACACCTCTCAGATCACTCTGATCTGAAACTACCTGACTATGAACTAGTGCCATTATTTTTCTCTCACCGCGGTCTCGCCCCTTCGAAATGAAATTGTGAATTGGCGATTCGAGAACTCCGGTTTCATCCAGTTCAGTGACGAGAATATGGCAAATAATGTCATCACCAACGAAAGGGTATTACCACCGTTCATTTCGAAGGAAGAGCTCCAAACGATCTTCGAATCGCTTAGAAGTAAGAAATCAGTGGGAACCGATGAAATACCTAACATTGTGCTTCGACATCTCCCACTAGAAGCGGTGGACATTTACACCACCCTGTTTAATAATGCAATGAATAATGCACATTATCCAGCGCATTGGAAAACTGCGGTGGTACATCCCATACCTAAAAAAGATAAAGATACTTCCGATCCGGCGAATCTCCGCTCGATCAGTCTTCTTCCAAACATCAGTAAGGTTCTCGAGAAGGTGATCAATAGAGTCCTGACTAAGTGGGTTGAGGACAAACATATCGTTCCGGATAATCAATTCGGTTTCAAACTGGTTTCTGATATCCAATGGGAAAAAGGCAAGAAACAGTGCACTGGTGCCTGCCTGATTGACTTGGAAAGGGCCTTCGACACCATATGGTTAGAGGACCGGTTGGGCATTAGTAAACCACTGCTGTATATTCTTTTTGATATGCTCTCCAGTAGACAGTTCATCGTGAAGAATGGCGATGTGATTCCGCTGGAACATTTAAGATTGGAAACGGTCTGCAACAGGCTGCGGTATATTCTCCGGTCCTATTCAGCATTTACACAAGTGATTTGATAGGTTCACTTCACCATGCCATAGCGTACGCAGACGACTTAATCGCGTACAGATCAGGTCCAAAGATTGAGGTCATTAATACACTTTTGCAACGTGACTTTGACAAAATTAAACAATATTGCGATGACTGGAAGTTGAAAATCAACTTTCAGAAGTCGGAAACCATTCTGTTTAGGAAGCCTTTGTCTGGGGCCTCTAGGGATACCAGAAAGAATTGGCGAAAGTTCTCTATCGTGGGACAACATGGACAGCCACTTGCTTGTCGAAATGTAGTCAGATACCTTGGGATTTGGCTAGATCAATATCTGTATTTTAACAAACATATAGATGTTGCTCTGGCCAGAGCCAGAGGTGCTTTTGCGATTACAAAGAGACTATTTTATAACAGCCAACTCGATGCGAGGGTGAAGGTGATCTGCTACATGGCCCTTATCCGGTCAATGCTTGTATTTGGATGTCCCGTGTGGTTCAACGTGAGAGGGCTTGTCTTAGGGCTTGTCTTCGCTTATACAGAATATACAGAACACCAGAGTCTGAGTACATAAAATTCTATCGCAATGAGGTCTTATACAATAGGGCGAACCTAATAAGAGTGGACAATTTTGTTATTAAGTTGACTCGAAGGCACATTGAAAGAGCAATGACATCGTCGAACAACCTGATCTCTGGGGCTTACTACCCTAATTATATGTATCATGAGAGAGGTCGCTTTGACGGCTATGTTCCTCCAGAAGCGTTCCTCTACCTAGATAGCAAAGGTCTGATTCAGGACAGATTGGCTGTGCCGCTAATCTTCCACGTTGCTCGAAAGGCTGCGGACAGGCTACTCAACTACGACAGAGACGTCGCACACGGCAGTGCGGAGCATCTCCGGTTCAGTAGGGCGGTAGGGAGTCGTGACAGGAGAGATGTTGCTCAGCAGCACCAACAATTTTGGTGGCTTTTTGAGGGAGAGGATGCTTCGTCGTCGAATTCCTCCAATACTTGGTAGCTTCATGTGGAGCAAAGTCGGTCAGCCTAATTTTTTGTTTTTTAGCCATGGCCGGCTTACATAGTTTTAAGTAGGAGTAAGTTAGATTTAAGAAAAAAAAAAATATAAAAACAAAAAAAAATTAATAAAAATAAAAAAAAAAACATGTATATATATACATATATTTATATATTAGGTATATATATATTATGTATATATATATGTATATGTATGTATGTATGTATTAGATGTAAGTAGGTTAAGTATATTAAGATTTATTTTTAGGTAGTTTGTAGGATATTAGTTTTAAGTTTTATAATAAAAATAAAAAAAAACAGTCCTGTTACTAAGTTTTTTTGTAAAAAATGTTTTCTTAGTTTTAATTATAATGAATATAAATATTGTAGTATGGTATAATTGTAAGATACGTCGAAAGACATAATTTAAGTGCTAGGATTAACTTAGAGTGCCCGCATGGGGCCAGTAAGTTGGAATAAGATAATTTTTAGTTAATTAAGCTAATTTTTAAGCATTTTTTTGTCTAGCGTGTAAGAGTAAATTAAGTACATAAATAAAAATGCATAAAAACTGAAAAACTGAACTGACCGCGGTCTCGCCATTTACGTACGTAGTGATGTAGCTTACCAAACTCCAACTCATTGTAGTCCGTGTTCCAATCCGGAATTCAATTTCATGTGGTTAAAAATCCATCTCCGTAAGCAAATTATCCACTACTGTTTTATTTACAGAAGCCCCAAACTGGACAGCAATTCGACTTTTAATGAATTTGAAATCGTTATTACGGGCGATTTCAATATACACAATTTTGGGTGGCTTCGACATTCTGGACAGACAACACCCGAAGGACGGTGTGTTGAGATCTTCGCTGCAGAGCTTGTAAATGAGCCCACACGAATACCAGACGTTGACAGTCATACCGCCAACACCCTGGACTTGTTTCCAACTTCCAAAAATACTACAATGTCCCAAAGGTAGTAAAAATTTTTGATCGTTCGTCAAAAATATGAGAAATTCTGCCTCATCCTCTATCCCAACGCTCATTTACAATGTCATTCCAGCTGTCATGTGCGGCTAGCTCAACACTCCCTGATTGTGCTTTGTCTCCGACCCTGAGTGGGTCGAATCTTTAATGGGACAAATCCACTTTCGCACCCGTGTAGTAGCAAGAGTACTTAAAGATCTTAACATTTACAAATCCGCTGGTCCAGATGGTATATCTCCCCTCCTTCTGAAGAGGTGTTCTTCCTCGCTGGCAAAACCACTGGGTAAGCTTTTTCACCAATTCTACTCCTTAGGACTCTTTCCGAGAAGATGGAAAACAGCATTTGTCCAGCCCGTCCCTAAAAAAGGCGAATCTTCCTCTCTCTCCTCCTACAGACCCATTGCACTTACGTCCCTTCTCTCCAAGCTCATGGAAACGCTGATTAACCATGAAATATCTCGAACTACGAAAACTTCTCAATAACCGGCAATATGGTTTTCGTTGCAACGGGTCCACTGATGATTTGATGGCATGCCTCACCGAAAAGTGGAACCAAAGCGTACATCAATCTGACGAAAGCAAGATAAGTAGTTGCACTTGATATTTCTAAGACATTTGACAGAGTTTGGCATCAGGCTCTTTTGTCGAAAATGCGTGCTTTTGGGATCGACGACTCTCTTCTTCAATGTATTAGAAATTACCATTCGGAACGTTCAATTCAAGTTGTCTTGGATGGTTTCAAGCCTGATATTCACAAAATAAATTCTGGTGTGCCCCAGGGCTCCGTTCTGTCTCCGACATTCTTTTTAATTTTCTCAACGATCTCTTGTCTGCTACCTCTAATCCAATATACTCCTTTGCTAACGACAGTACTCTCTGCTTTTCATATTCGCTCCCGGACTCACGTCCCTGCTCTTCGGCTGTAGAACGGGAATGGGAGCGTAGGTTAAGCTCATTAAATTCTGATATTACCAGCATAACTAATTGGGGAACCACTAACAGAGTAGACTTTAATGCTTCCAAAACACAATGCTGTCTGCTGTCGTTAAAGCGAAATTTATACACCCAGCCATTATCCATGGATGGCACTTGCATCGTCGAAACCGATAAACTTCCCATTCTCGGTATGTGTATCATTGACAACTTACGTTGGAATGACTGCATATTCGGTGTCGTCAAAAATGCTGCGAAATGTCTAGGCTTCCTGAAGCAATGTAAGAAATACTTTACCCCCTTCTGATCTGGCCTCGATACATGTATAAGGCATTTATCCGCCCGAAATGCCCACATCTGGTCGGGTGCGCCCAAAACATCTCTGCACCGGCTAGATAGGACCCAAAACCGTGCGATGAAACTCATAGGTGATACTAATAAATCGTCTTCGATGAGGAAAAACCAGTTGATTCAGCGAGGTTGGCAGAATGTAATAATAAGAATTTGGATGCTAGAAGTGAGATTATTATATCAATGGAGGCAGAACAAGTATCTCTTGTGCATGGAATAGAGACATCGAAGGGCATTTGTGATTTTTTTAGATGGGACGTATAATAGTAAGAGAACACGTACGAATATTAATAAATTCCGGAAGCTAATTAATTACAAAACGCATGAATATCAGAATATGGAACAACGACTAATTAATTTCAAGTTAATTGGTTGCGATTGCACGGGATGGACGCCAAATTGAATGCTGATCTGTTAGACAGTATCCCGAAGTCGTGCAAATATTCACAAGTTGCTTTTGATGCATCTAATGATTACTCTGCACTCGATGAAACGGCAAGAAGAAGAATAGGGACATCACATATTTTGCTCAAAACGGTGATTTATCCAAAGAAGGTTTTATAGCATTAGAATTGTTCAAAAGCAAACTATGCTACCATCTTCAGCTAAAAGTGAAAAGTCTTCAAGAGCATTATTGGAGATTGTAGCCCTATCAAAGCTGAATCAATAAATAATGTATTTAGTTCGTTACGTTTATTGATGACTGGTTTTGGAAGACTTTTTTTTATTTTTTACAACCGAAAAGTGACTATTCGCATGCATTTCAAAAAGGAAAAACCAAGTTGAAAATGAAACTAATAGACGGATTAAAATATTAAGGAGTGATAAGGGACATGCAATTATTAGTAAGCAATTTTAAAATTTTTTAACTGAGCATAGTATAAAATGTCAGTACAGAGTATACTACTTAGCAGAACTCGACATTTCTTATTGGAAACTGCTTTGCCGAAATTTTTATCAATACGCAGCTTATATTGGGAATCGTTCGATAACAATGCTTAATTTAAATCAAAGGCCGGAACAAATATGGACTGGAAGAATTTTAATAATAAGTCACTTGCGCGAAATAGGATGTAGGGCTTTCGTATTAAATAAATCCCAGAATAGGTCAAAAGTGGAGTCTATGAGCGAAGAATATGTTTTATGTATGTTCTAATCTAAGATACTCAGAGAAATCAAAATATTAGCGTTTGTGGAAAAGAGAATTTCGAACGGTTACTAAAAGCTATAAATTACGTTTCATATTAAACTCGAATAATAAAAATCACTACAATGAACTCTCACCACCTGAAAATGAATGCAATGTGCCGGTATTATCTAATGCCAAGATAAAATGATGGAAACGAAGAAGTAATTGAAATACCTAAAATGAAATTAGTAAATCGAAAGAAGCAGAACAATGATAAAAATGAATTTTTAGAAGCCGAAGAGTTTTTGATGGAGACAAAGACAACGTCAAAATTAAGACATTGATACTGAAGATGCCATTGAATCAAACAATATAAGAAATCGATTAAGGTCCTTGACACTACTCAAAAATATTAATCGAAAGGGCATTTAATCCAAGTCAATTAGAAGATTCAATTAGTTATCAAAGCTTTAGAAGCTCCCCGGAAGCAGAAGAATGATACTCGTATTCTACTAAACAATAAACAATTTTTATGAAGCATAAAACATGGACGCTTTGCGATTTGCCTCCTGGACGAAATGTCAAGTGTATTTATTAAACCAAATATATGTCAGACGATAGTGTAGATCGTCGAAAAGCAAGACTTGTTTCGCAAGGATATAGTCAGAAATGTGGGAATGACTATGTGGGTACTTATGTACTAGTCATACGATAAAGCTTACTTCACTTATTTGTAGAACATTATATGAGATCACCTCAAGTATTTATTGGTATCAACCATCCGAATAAAGTTTACAAGCTCAACAAAACATTATATGGATTAAAGCAACCCAGCAGCAGCACTTTGGATGAAAAACTCAAAACGTTGGAACTTAAACAGTCAGACTACGATTTGTGTGTCTACTATAAAAGTAAAGATAATCAAAAAACTGTTTTTGGCTTTTACGTTGATGATATTGTTATTGTCTCAAATGATGATACATTTTTTCTAATAAATTAAATAAGAATTTGAAACTCGAGAGCTAGGGCATCCACTGCCCTTGAAATTGAAAAGGAGCAGAATACGTTATCAATATGCCAAATTTACTATATTAATAAATCTCATGATCTACGCAAGTAAAATTAAAACTTGAAATAGAGCCACATACCATTGGAGAAAACGAATTGGTAGATATTTTGAAATATCTAGAAGTTATCGGGTGAATTGTGCATCTAGCTGTTTACGGTCGCCCTGATATTGCTTTTAGCGTAAGTGCACAGTTTAGCCAAAACCCGGAGAAACAACATTAGACAACCGCACTTAATTTATTACGTCATTTTAACACTACAAAAAAGTTAAAAATAATATATTTTAAAACCGGATTGCCATTAGTTGGTTACGTAGACGCTAGTTGGGCTGAGGATAGAAACGATTGCAAATCTCAAATTGGTTATTGTTTTTTATTCGTAGGTGCTGCAATAAGTTGGGAATCGGGGAAACAACGCACTGTAGCTACTGCAATAACCGAAGCAGAGTATATTGTAATTTGTCAATGCATAAGCACTTCGAAATTTATTACAAGAGCTAAATTTTGTATAATAATCATAGCGCTCAACAGTACTCAAGGATCAAACATATGTATACTGTGAGCGTCAAAAGTGAGTAAACACCCATGCGATTTCCGAAGTTACATGTAATTTAAGCAAAAACATAAACAAAAAGAGAATTCCAAAAATACCAAATAAGAGCTTTATTCGATAGTAATGAAAAAAATGTAAATAAAAATTCAAAATAAAATTAATGCATTTTTTTGCAACTGTGGGGAACGACGTGCCAAACATTCCTTTGTACTCAACAGATCAAAAAGCAGTTTCAAATCTTTGTAGGACGGAATTCCGTGGCGACATCTCTGAGCGAATAGTAGTAGTCAGTGATAAGGTAGTTTATCAGCACATCGGTGTTATCTCATCGATAAGACAAAACTAGGATTGCGCAACAGCGGGGGGGGGGGACACGACAGGGGTGCATGCAAATTGTTTTCCCGCGTAAATCCAAAGCAAAACCACTTAAGAAACGATTTGTGAAAAACAAAAAACAACGGTCTCATCGTAAGATTTTGGAAGGGAGTGATGCGATTTCATTTTGTGCGTTATCTGAATTCTTTTTTGGAAGTAGTCAATAGTGCGCAGTGTGGGTAAAAGGCTGTACTCACAGCTTCAATTTTTTTTTTTGGTCAGCTGTACAGAATGACAGTAAAGATTTGATTTTTTTTTCTTTTTTTTAATTTTTGTAAAAAGTAATTATGGTTGCATGGTGTGTTAACATGCACACCAAATCTTGATTTTTGTTGTGCAAGTGGGAAAAGTTCCTTACTGGTGAATTCCCTAATTCCTCGCTAAGGAAAAGATACAAAAAAAACATTTATTAGAGAACATCAAGAACACAAAATTTTGAATAATGAAGAAGCAATCGATGTGTATTCAATAATCAGATTATAAAACAAAAATATATTAGAAAAAAAAAAACCACAAGTACGTAACCGTTTAGTGTACTTGTATAACCAACCACACCCCTACGGGAGTCCCAGCAACCTTAAGTGAATATTAGCCTAGGATTCGAAGGAAATAACTGCTCCTTATTGATGCGCTGATCGAGCCTACTTTGGACACAGTCACATCGCCATCGTCTACGCCCACTGTTGCAGAAATAAACCAATTCGTCGACAAGATTCTCACGCTCCTTTCAGTTCAGTTCAACATTAAGTAGAACAAGCTAAGTATTTAATCATTGTAACGCTCATTATATACATAACCCATAATTTTTCCCTTTCCCTAACACTAAAACAAAAGAAAGAAAAAAGATACATGGTAACGCACACAACGAACCTACAAATATTATTCAAGAACATCTCGATGGAGGAATTGCGCGCAAGTTCGCCACATCGAAGTTCATGGTAAAGCGGTAAGTGTTGTTTTTTTTTATATTTCTTTATAATGCATGTATTGCACCTCTTAGTGAACTAAATTTATGATTTATATATTGTATATATGAGCGATTTGTGAATAATGTTAAATTTTTAATGAATTATATTAATAAGGGGTTGTAAATGCCCTTAGTGTGCCTACGAGGATAGGTGAAAATTTATTTTCATTAACCCCCTCAAAGAAAGAAAAGAGGAAGATAAAACCATCCCTCTAAGTATAAGTATGCTAGCTTATTTGTAAATTTTTCAAGTCTAACCTACAGTATGATAATCTTGTCAGAGTAAATTCATCCACAATAGCTTAGATGCAAAAAGTGTAACTTTTATTATTTGGATTGTGAGAATTCAAAGAGTTTCCAAAGTTTTATTCAATATTCGTATGTAGGGGATGGTTAATTCAATTGTTTTTGTTTTAAAGAGAAAGCAGTGTGAGTTAGTTAATTAAGTTGCCTAAGCTTAAGAATGTTCGCCATCATAAAGTTATGTACTGTAGAATATGACGAAATATCGTACAAGGATATTAATTTGAGTTGAGTATGTTAGATTAAATTGCCTTTATTTAGCAATAAACTTGATGTGAAATTTCCAACGCATTGTCTTTTTGAATGCCTTTTTCTTCTTTCGATTTCCGTTTGGCCTTTTTACTATGCGGTCTATGATTATCTAAGTAATAACTTGTGTGGGTAAGGCCGCGATCTGTTTCTTGGGTACCTGACGAGCATGTAGTGAATAAAACTCTATTTGTGTTAGGGACTTATACCAATAGTATAATAATATAGTCGTATTATCCAATTTGGATAAACTGGATAGTGCGGGGGTGGGTCCACACTTAGGAGAGACGCTAACATCTTGGTTTCTCCACCTCACTAAAAAGTGCAAGGAAAAACAGGGTTTTGAGGTTATTCGAGCTTTATACCATAAATTAACATAAATTAATTGAATGAACAGCTTTCAATGGCATGGAACGAGTAACACCGTCCGTAGGCATAGTGGCAAGTACGAGCGGACCTCAGCTGCGAAGGTCTTGGACACCCTTTTGTCGCAGTTGCCCGGACTGGCTTACGGAGTCCTGTGGGCGGATAATGGAAGCGGGATGAGCGTTTTCCTTCTAGAGGAACCTGTATACATCTGTGATCGTGAGAGCTCGAATGTAGGCGACCTCAATTTGAGGTCGTCAGGTAGCTTTGGAAGTTCCGTTATACAACAAAAACTAAACATACTCCATATTTTACGCGTCGAGAGTAAGTAAACATCATGCAACCTCCCATCGTTTAATATTAATCAGTTAGATTTACTTTTATAATTTTTCGTAGATATTACTGCGGAGGTAAGTTCATCTCTTTACATCACTTTAGAGTGTACGCTGATTGTGATTAAAGGCTTAATAGCAAGGGGTTTTGTACCCTTAAAATGTTCGTACACAGCGCGTGCGAAGGAAATTTAGGGAGGAAGAAAAGACAGGTACCGATGTACATTGTTTTTAAATGTTTGTAAGTTATAACGACCAGGAAACACAGAGATCGGCAGGGCATTCCATAAGCGAGTTGTATGGCTTAGGAAAGAATCACGATATTTTAGAGTACGACCGAAAATGGGCTTGAGGGTATACTGATGAGCATTCATAGCGAGACGGGAGTTACAGTTGAAAGTTTGAATGGGAGGAATGCTACTGGCGATTTCAATGGAGCGCTGGTGGTGGAAATAGCAATAAAACAAGGTGAGACAGGAGACATTTCGTCGGTGTTCGAGGGTGTCAATTGATTGACTGATATTAGTATCACCAATAGTAGAAGTGCTAGAAAGAAACCACTGATATCTAAAGTCAATAAAAAAAAGCATTTAACCTTTGCAAAAATGTATATACATAATGATATTTCGTTTTGGAAAACATTTTATTTACAGACGAAAGTAAATTTGAAATTTTTAAAAGCAATACAAATAAAAAAATTTGGAGAGAAAAAAACAAAGAATTTAGCAATTGGATCTTTCAGCAAGACAATGATCCTAAGCATAACGCGCTGCTCGTTAAGGAATGGTTGCTTTATAGGTCTCCAAAAGAGCTCGATCACCCTCCACAATCGCCGGACCTAAACCCCATAGAACATTTATGGGATGATTTGGACCCGCAAATTCGCAAAAGGACTATTAAAAGCAAAGATGACTTAAAAAAGGTTTTAATTGAGGAATGATCCCAAATATCTTCCGATATTACAAATAACCTCGTTGTATCCATGCAACGCAGACTGAAAGAAGTTATAAAGTCTAAAGGTGGTCTAACTAAATACTAACTCCTTAATTTAAGATGTTATATTTATAAATTCCTCTAACGAATTACAGATGTTTACTTACTTTTGACGCATAAAATATGGAGTATGTTTAGTTTTTGTTACAAAAAAAATGCATTAATTTTATTTTGAATTTTTGAATTTTTATTTATATTTTTTTCATTACTATCGAATATAGCTTTTATTTGGTATTTTTGGAATCCTCTTTTTGTTTACGTTTTTGCTTAAATTACATGTAACTTTGCGTAAATTACATTACATGGATGTTTACTCACCTTTGACGCTCACAGTACATTGTAAATATCAGTTTATAAGGGAGGCAGTAGAAAAGTGAATTGTTTCACTCAAATACCTTTTCTTATTAAAAGATTTGTAATAAAATATGAAACTTGGATTGTATTTACAATATCATTCTTATATTTAAGGAGTGTGCTACAACAGTAATGAAATGATAATTATTATTTTACGACCTTAATGATTAACTTAATTAGTAACCTAATGCTGCTTTAGTGACACCTACCATATGTACCATATTGTCTCACTCCCTTCAATTTGATTTGTATACTTTTTTACATTACGCATTAAAACCTTTCATTTCTTGATATCGAGCATTCCCACAATCTTTACAATTCTTGAGTATTCTAACAAACCTCTTTTCCATAGTCAGTAATCAGTAACTCGTTGATTATTTTCTACCGAACGTTTCTAAATAATTGCCAATTATATTAACACCAAGGGCCTTGATTAATAATTCGAATTTCTGTCTCAGATGCATTTTTATTTTCGACAACTGGCAATTCACTTACGAGTATATGATATTTTACTGCAACCCGAAAGGGTATACATAGTGTATTACTTAATTTGTCCTTGATTGGTATTAATTGTGATTTCAGCTGCTCATTTTCTCATCTGATGTGCGATAATAAGAAAACTTTTAAAACACGATTGAAGAAGTAGTCTTGATACCCTACTTCTGTGCGATAGGGATTTATTTTGTTATTCTCATAATAAATCTTCCACCTGTAGACATCGAATTCTGAGGTGTATACAGCTTCAGCAAGCCAATTATTTCAAATAACTTAAACCAGTATAAGGATTTCATGCAGAACGTATAAATAATAAAATTTGGACTGTCTTTCGATGCATGAATCCAACCCAGTCCCTCTGATGAAGCCGTCGACCTTCACAACTGTGCGAACCTGCTCAACGGAATAATTAAATGCTAAAAAATATATGTTCGCTACAAATAAAATAACTTAAATATGGAAAAATGCTAGCCCTATACTCCAAAATAATGTGATGGTTTTGAAAAAAATGTGAAACAAAGCTTTCAAACGTTTACTAAGAATAGCGGAAATAACCAAATAAAATTATTCTGAAATCATTGGTATAATGATGCAAGGCAGACTTTATGAAAGAGGCAGTGGGAGCATGCTCGTTAACCATAGAGGCTTTTTATTTATGGGAAAGTATAAGACAAGCTCCAGAAGAGGTGCAACGTCAAATATTTTTAAAATTATTGGTCAGTCAAAAAACAAGAGATGAATGTGTAGAAGTCGAACAGAGATGATAACTAACAGAAATCAGTGAAGTTTGCGATAAGTGGAAGGAGTGCTTGTATCTTAATGCGATACTAAATGAGGAATTCCCATGAAGTAATATTACCCTTTTGTTGCTGTCGTCAACGTGCAGTTGGACCGAATCACATTCCTTACGAGGGTTGGAAAAGAATAGGAAATTTCGAGGGGTGATATAATTCCTAGTCATAACAGAAAAGGATTTTATCTCCGTGTTCACGAAGGTTTGCATATTGAAAAACCGATAAGTTGGAAAACTTTAGGACGGACGTATCAGCTGGCGCATATTATTCTATTCAAACGAAGTTCCAGTTTTAGTCGAGGTTCGAAGAAAAATTCGTTCGATCACTCGAATGCAAAACCGATAGTAAACTCTCGGCCTTATTGATTATGTTAATCTAAATATAGTGGCCTGCGGAGTGACAAATGTTAACTTTGGACACCCCACAATTCCTGCTGTGCTTACCAGATACGTTGGATATGTAAGGGATAGATGGTTTTCTTAGTTCGTAATAGATTGAGAATTACTCCAGTGTGTTAGGTGTTGCTCCCTTTTCGGCATGTTCAATAGCGGATACAACAACAGGTTCGGCATTTAGGTACTTTTCTGAAGAGTTATTTCCTGATTAATCAATGTCTCTATGACTTTTTGCCCACCAGATTCCGACTTTGTTGCGCTTGGCCATTCCAATTTTTTTGACCTACACAAATTGAATTAACATATTAAGTCGTTACATATACAAAATTGTCAGTTTTCTGTGGAAAACTATGAGTAAGTTACGCTGTTTTTAAAATTCACAAAGTTGAGCTCCATTTACTTCTACGGTCTTTTTTTGACGATCCACTAAAGCTAATATGCCCTTTTAATCGAAGTTCTTATCTCTTTTGGGTCAAAAAGTCTGCTAAGTTTTGTGTGAAGTCATTTGAGCTTAAAACATTCCTAGTTTTACTTGTCGGAACAGAGTGTTTTTTTTTTATAATTTGAGCGCGATCAAGCGATTTAACTACCAATAAAATGCTTGCACACAGCGCGGCGAAGGAAAATCAGGGAGGATGGAAAAGTACCGATGAACGTTGGTTTTAAATGTGTGAAGGCTATAATGACTAGGATATAAGGAGCTAGGCAGGGCATTCCATAAGCGAGTTGTACGGCTTAGGAACGGATCACGATATTTTATAGTACGTCCGAAAATAGGTTTGAGGGTATACTGATGAGCATTCGTAGCGATACGGGTGTTACGGTTGAAGGTTTAAAGGGGCGAATTGTTACTGGCGATTTCTATGGAGCACTGATGGTGGAAATGGCGATAAAACAAAGTGAGATACGAAACATTACGTCAGTGTACGAGGGTGTCTATTGTCTGAGTGATATTAGTATCACCTATAAGTTTCATTGCGCTGTTGCAGAGCTGTTTTGAGCGCACCCGAACAGATGTGGGCATTGCGCTCCAATTTTGGGAGGATAAATGCCTTATATTGTATATTGAGGCCAGATCAGAGCGGTTGAAATATTTCTTACATCGCTAGAGGAGATCTAGATATTTTGTAACATTTTTGCGACATTGAATATATGGTCTTTCCAACTTAAGTTGTCACTGACATACATATCGAAAATGGAAAATTTTTCGGTTCCGACGATGTGCCATTCATGGTTAATGGCTGGGTGTTTAAATTTCGCTTTAATGACAGAATTGTGTTTTGGAAGCATTAAATTCTACTCTGTTAGTGGTTCCCCAATTGGTTATACTGTTAATATCAGAACTTAATGAGCTTAACATACGCTGGCGTTCCCGTTCTATAGCCGAAGAGCAAGGACGTGAGTCAGGGAACGAATATGAAAAGCAGAGAGTACTGTCGTTAGCAAAGGAGTATATTGGATTAGAGGTAGCAGACAAGAGATCGTTGAGAAAATTAAAAAGAATGTCGGAGACAGAACGGAGCCCTGGGGCACACCAGAATTTATTTTGTGAACATCAGACTTCAAACCATCCATGTATTGAACGCTCCGAAAGGTAGTTTCAAATCCATCGAAGAAGAGATTCGTCGATCCCAAATGTACGCATTTTCAAGAAAGGAACCTTATGCCAAGCTCTGTCAAATGAGTTAGGAATATCAAGTGCAGCTATCTTGCTTTCGCCAGATTGGTGTAGACTTTGGTTCCAATTTTCGGTGAGACATGTCATCAAATCACCAATGGACCTGTTGCTATGAAAACCGTACTCCAGGTCATTGAGAAATTTTCGTGTTTCGAGATATTTAATGAGCTGGCGGTTTATCAGCGTTTTCATTACCTTGGAAAGAAGGGACTTAAGTGTCAGTAAGAGGAGAGTCCTAAGGAGTAGGATTGATGAAAAAGCTTACGCAGTAGTTTTGCCAGCGAGGAAGAACACCTCTTCAGGAAAAGGGGAGAGATCCATCTGGACCAGTGGATTTTTGAATGTTTAGATCTTTACGAACTCTTGCTACTACATGAGTGCGAAAGTGGATTTGGCCCATTGAAGATTGGACACACTCAAGTGTAGGCGGAGGCAAAGTACAATCTGGGAGTGTTAAGCTGACCGCAAAGTGTGCGGCAAGGAGATTGACCTTGTCCAAAGAGCTGACAGCTAGAATGTCAGTAAATATGAGCGTTGGGATGGAGGATGAGGCAGAATTTCTAATATTTTTGACTATCGATAAAAAATGTTTGCTACCTTTGGAACATTGTATTGTAGTATTTTTTGCTTCAGTTTTTGGTTGTATTGGCATTTCATACGTTTTAGAAAAACGCAGTCATTCCTGGCTCGTTTTTAAGTTTTCTTCTGTCGGGTTGGTCTTGAAGGACCGAAAAAACAATTATCTAACCCAGACAACCTCTTACAGCTCGACTCGTACCATGCCTTTTCTTTTGGTTTGATACTCTTCATCATATGAGGCACAAAGGATCTCATTCCAAAGAGAATAGTGTCTGTGAACATATCAGCGGCGGCATCCGCGTCGTTATTGAGGAAACATAACGCCCAGTTAAAATTCCTAAAAAGTTATCCTCTCCAATTGGCTTTCTTGAATTGCCATACCCATACGGTTATTTTAGGCATCTTTTCTCTGAATATGTGGTCAGTGTTCGAAAAATTAGATGGTGTGGCACAGTGGTCCGACGAGCCTAGAGGGAATAGCATATTGAACTTGTTTTTGTCGGGGTGAGAAGTTTAAAACAAGTCCAGGGTATTAGCGATATGACTATCAACTTCTGGTATTCATGTGGGCTCATTTACAAGCTGGGTTAAATTATTTTCTGCAGCGAAGATCTTAACCCACCGTTCCTTCTAGAATGTCGGAGCCACCCAGAATTGTGTATATTAAAATCTGCCGTAACCATTTTAGTATGCAATACAATCCTTTGTGTTGTGTCAGACAGCGCATCGAACTCTTTAAAGTTTGGAGCTTCTGTAAATAAAGTAATAGTGGATAATTTACTTACGTAGATGAAATTTTAACCACATAAAATGTGATAAGCGTAAATGGTGGGACCGCGATGAGAGAAGAATAATGGCACTAGTTCGTAGCCATTGGATCAGAGTGAACTGAGAGGTGTGGGCGGAGATCTGCCTAGGTCTATTATTAAGGGTTGTAGTGTGGTAGATTTTCGTTCGCTGGTAACAACCGGTTCCCAGGTTCAAAAGCCATGTAGGAACACGTTTTTTTTTCTCTCGTTTCAATTGTTCTAGTTTCCAAATCGTGCAATCCGACGTCATGGTATCGCATAACATTCCTTCAGTAAGGATTAGCGGATGTGGAAAATCAGGAGATATGCTCTGATTTGATGAACTAGTTGAACAGGAAAAAAAAAACGGATCATGGTGATGGTACGAGTTTGGTGAAAATATGGTTCTGGTAGGGTGTGCGAAAAATCGGAAGCTTGCGATTGAAAGCGAGAGTCAGTGCAGGAGATTCTGTCAAGCAGTTCGGCGCGGTGTTAAATACTAGTGTAGAAAAAAAAATTTAAGAATATGAAACGAATGTGTTGCTAAAGGATAAAAGCCTAAAGTATAAACTACAAAATATGCGAATACAAATTAGAGAAAAGATAAAAAAAATCGAGAGACAAAAAAACAAAAAGGACATTGTCGGAAGTGCTATTTTTCCTTATGTTTCAAATAAAAGTAAATACTCGTATGAATAGAAGAAAATGGTGTCAGTTAGCGAGCTTGTAAGCAAATGAAATAAAACAAAAACCAATAACCGCTAACATATTGCGAAAATAAGGAAAAGAAGTAAACAGACTGTATAGACGGTAGTTAAAGACAGTTTTTATTTCGAAACCGTGAAAAGTGACGTTAATACTCAGGCCGAATCAGTTTTCTGACGGAACGAAGCCGAGAACTGACCATCTGGAAGTCGCTACCAACAAGGAAACATCAGATAAGCTTACAATTACTTTTATACCTAGTTGAGTTTTATGTTAGCGGTAGCCTATATCCCCGCCGACATTTTATTGATCGGGATTTATAAAAATGTAATATTAGCTTACAATCTTTCGTTTCTGATTCGCGGTTATCGCCCAGAGTTGTTGCGGGCTGGATTCTGAGGATTTTGGTTCTTTTTTGGTATAATATTTATTATTTTCTGTGGTATTAGTTAGCTCTAAGATTTTGGAATGATGAATTTGTGACATTAATTAAGTTGGAATTAAGTTAGAACGTAAGAGATATTTGTGAATTACCGATAAGGGGAGATTAACACAATTTTTTCAGTTTACGTTTCGGAAGACCTTGTCTCATTTTGTTACGTTCTGGATTAATTTTTTTTCTATTTTTGCCTTTTTTTTGCTCGGGTTATCCACTGGAAAAGCGCGAATCCTTCATTAATTCGCGATTCTTAGTGTGGGTAGTTAAATGGAAGAGTAATCGCGTGGCGCCCATTTTTTTTACAACCTTAACCTACGACTACTCTTCTCGGGGCAGTCGGGTACTCTTCGGTGGTACGTCGCATAGTGCGGAGAATTCGGGGGTAAAACTGTATTTACGCAGAAAAGTGATTACTTTTTAGCCCGCGAGTATTGGCAACACTCTAAATTCCCAAACACAAAGAACACTCACACCGACGTCACTAAGCAGAACTGTGAGGTAAAAATTCAGAGTTGGCTTACCGAATCAAATTATTGTAGGTGTTATGCCCTTACAACAATAGGAAACAGCACACCAACAAAATTCATACATACAGCCCGCCATCCACTATCGGTTGTTACATACACTCAATCACTGTACGCGCTCTATGTCAGTGTAACACAGAAACGGCAGTGAGTTAGTGCAAGCAACAGTATGACCAGGGGCAAGAAGGTTTTTTTTTTTTTTTTTTTTTTAAAGAAAAAGAACTTAACACTCAAGTGGGTATGAATACACTTATAAAGCCTCAGCATGCGTTAAGTTTTTTGGAAAATGGGATAGAGAGAAAAAGAAAGATGTTTGGCTCCATGGGTGGCATCCAACATTTAATGGGGAGACTAAATTCTTAGTGGAAGTTGGCTTGATGTTGATTTCTAGTCAACTACTAGTCTTACTTGATTTTCATGAACTGAAAAAATGTCTTTCGTCTTTCGGGCGAGGCTGGGATTCAAACATCGAACCTTCCGATTTGGAAGCCAGTCCACTACCACTTGAGTCACGGCCACCCAGATGGTGATTGCACTGCACTCGCGCGTTGGGTTTTTTTTTTTTGCTTATTATTCTTGTTTTTTTGTGTTCACTCGCGCGAGCTGTTATTTTTTATGGTCACGATGGTCAGCTCAGACAAATTACTAAGTAGTTCATGAAATTCCTTGTATGTCTTTTTACTCAATTTTCTCGGTCTCAGTCTTTTGTAGAACGATGGGTAAGCGGTTCAAAGTGCCTACAGTCCCAACCAGCACCTAACACATCAGCACCAAGTACTTGCAATCTGATCCGAGCCCAGGCCGAACGCCTACAGCAATGGTGCCCCACGGTGTCGTCATCTCTCTCACAGTAAATGTCGCATGATCTTGTGATATTATGCTCGGCATACCATATTTGCGTATAAGTGATTTGCAAAAGCGTGGCTGGTCACGACGTGGTAAGCGTTTTAAAATTTTTCCTACTGGGAAAAAGGCGCCGGAAAGAATTCTGTTAGTCTGCCGGAAACCTGGATAGTCGTGCCATCTACAGTTATGATCATATGAAACTCAACTGTCAATGGAAACCCCAACCCAGGATCCAGGCAATTCTAACGCAATTTTGGATCCTCAAGAAATTTGTTTGAGCGTCAAGTTTATCAGCAATTTCAATTCCCATGATCACATTCTGACGTGGGACCCAAAGCAAGACTCAGTATTCTCACTGCTTTTAGAGAAGTTTTTCACGCTTACACTGGCTTGGAGGACGTGAAATGACTTAGAAAAGCTTTACCTGTAGCTTGGTTATCACTACAGATGCAAATGCTTCGACCCGTCCTCCGTTTCTTCGCAAGTTTGTTTATTAACATCAGGATTCCGTATAACTCCCCTTGGAAAACGCTCAAGTTTTCCTAGCGAGAAATGAAATCTAACGTTATCGTCTTCCAGAGAGACACCTGCGCTGCATCCTATATCTGTTTTGGTTCAGATTGTGGCATAATGTTCCTAGGTAGAGGAATTTTCGCACCAACAGAAATTCTCCTGCATCAGATAGCAAGTCCATAATACCAGAGTCAAAAGAAAGTCGGCGGCCAAGATAATCAATTTGATTCTCATGACCTCGTTTTTGATCAGAATTACTTACAAAATTTGCTGATTATTCACCAAAATAAACGGAGTATGCATATGCTGACAACTTCCTTGTGCATTTAAATTCTATTGGGAATAAGCCTGATTTTGTATTTTCGTCAGAAATATGGATATATGAAGAAGAAAAGTCTTTTTTGGTATACCAGGATATGAATTTGAATCTTGTTGTAATTATAAATACGCATCCGGTGGCGTTGGAGCTTTTATAAAAGACGCGAAAAACGTTGTAACATATCGGAATAATTTTCTTAGTTGTGATGTCTTAAAATCAAAGTAAATGATAAAAAACTGACATTTTTTTGTATATATGTATAGATTCAATGAGCCATCTATTTCATTAAATGTGTTCTATGAGTAATTAGAAGATCTCTTAGCAAATGGGTCATCTAATGATACGAGTATAATCTTATTAGGCGATATTAATATACCACAGATATTTCGCAAAAATCTATTCCAGTTGACAACTATTTGTTTTTGCTATCTTCGTATGGCTTGGAGTCATACATTAAGAAACCAACACGCATTTCTGAGTCTTGACCGCATCATGGTGCGCTTATTCCAATCCCAAAGATTCTTGCTCAGTAGGTCTGTTTAGATATGGAGCTAACCGATCATAGCATGACATGTTTAAGCCTACAAGATATTTTCGATGCACGTTCAATTAACTTGTCCTCCGGTTCTCCTTTCATAAAAACTGATTTTCTTCCATTAAATATTCTACTTCGTTTTGAATGTTGGAAAAACATACTTGAAGAAAGTGATCCGTCAAGAGCTTATTTGGTTTTTAAATAGGTCTATTATTCGCAATGAGATCCAAATACTTAGTTTTGTTTTAAGACGAATGTTAATTGTCTCTACTTCTCGTAAAAGATATAACCTCAGTTTTGAGCTATGCCATCTGTGTATAATTGCAGCCAATTTACGTCCACGTTAATTTATTCATTCTGCCTGACAGTGAAATATCGGCCATCTTGCTCTTAACAAGGTCTGTGAAAGTTCATTATAGATTTTTAGCACCATCTCCGATTTTTCTACTACGATGTTATCTTCATCACTGCATTTTTGTTTACAGGATTTATATCTTTTTTCTTACCGAACACCATTTTGCTGCATGTTCTTCTCGTTTAGACAAGTTAATCTTCTTTCCACCTCCTCGCAAAGTTCGCCGTCACATAACTTTTTTCTTGCAGCGCCCCATTTTATGCTTTTTGATTAGGTTTTCGTCGAACCAGGTGGTCAGAAGGCAACCAGATTTAATGTAAATGTTAACATATGCCAAAGGCGTACTAGCTATGAACTAATACCACTCTCTGCAAATTTGATTAGTTCAAGTCCCTAACTGCGCCAACATAGCGACAAAATCAATAAGGACGATCTAAATATCATGATTAGTATTTTCGGTCGATGAGCTCCTTCGTGGAGATTTTATCATGATTATACTGGACGAAACGCACTTCTAGAACGGTGATGACTTTAACTAGGGATTTTGCTGATTGTTTGGTTATATATGGCTTCTTAATGGTCTAAACATATCATGCATAGCCGAGCATACCTAATTCTGCCGAGTTACCTAATTGTGCTAATGCAGACCCAGTATGTAGTATATGTGGTGATAATATCATATTCAGCGGTTTCCCCCTTCCTTTCTGAACTGGGCTTCGGGCAGGATATTGTAGAGCTACAACTATTGCTGACTTACATTATGTAAAAAAGTCATCATAAATATTTATTCGTTTGTTTATTCAGTTACATCCTTCAATCCACTTGTTTTCATCAATCAATTATTTAAAGTGGCTAACAAGTAATATTTGCTAATTTTCAACAACGGTTTGCGGAGTTTGGCCTTGAGGCGATTTGTAGTAGACGGCTTGAGTCCTTCACGTAAATTGAGATATGAAGGATATGAGAATGGTAACCCTTGACTAATAATTTCCTCGGCACAAATTAGCTACAATTTAAGTTGTTATGAACATACAATTTCTTACGGAAAGGTCTTTTTTTGTTTTGGAAAACTTCGCAAATACGTTCACTTACCTCACTACGTTCTTATTTTCTTTTAGCCGTCGTTAGAGAAAGCAAAAATGTGAACAAAGGAAATGGAGTTATGAAGAGCTTAAGTAATTGTTTTCTTTTCTCTTCAGGTATTTTGAGTGGGTGCACTCTAGCAAATATTCGCTACGCGTTGATGAAATGTACTTCTACAAGAAGTAGTTTAACCAATAAAACACACAAGGCTATTAGGTCAACGAAGAAATTGGTATCTGTTTACACCTCCAGGAAGCAAAGAAAAGTAATTGGATTGGATTTTGAATAATAAATATAGTACTTATTTTCGTCTACAGAGCAATTGATGGAAAGTAAATCTTCAATAAAATAATTTGTTCCTTAGGTACGAGTATAAATATGTTAATCCTCTATCATTGATGGCAGAGTCAGACTTAAAAGCATTTGTTGTAGTTATGAGAAATATAGGCTTTATATTATAATTTTTTCAAGTAGTAATTACACCAAACTTTCACCACCATCCAAACGAGAATGAACTTGCCGGAACAGCAAGTCGTACAGTAATTTTTTTATTTATTTATTTATTTCTTATTTCATATAATTAATATTTCATATAATTATTTACAAATTCAAATGACTTTTAAATACGAGTAATAAGAAATTAGATTAATATTCAGTATTTTAAATAAAAATAGAATTGAATGTCATCCATTACATCAATAAAATAGGAGTGATAAATTATTTATGGGTGGGGTGACCCTTTTTTATAAAACTAATATTAATTCAAAATTCAAAAGGCTTACAATCAAAAAGCAGAAACTGGTGGAACAAAAAATATTTTTAAACCAAAACGTCAAAAGCAAGAGATTCAATTTGATTAAGATCAAATGTAAAAAGCCAGCATTTTGCTCTCTTTAGAAAGGTAGCCGTAAATGATATTGTTGTAGTGGAAGCAGGAAGTTTATTAAACCTGCAAGACAGGTTTCCACGGAGATTGTGACTGGAAATTAAATGAAAATTCATATAGAACATTTTCAACACCTTAAAACAGAACAAATGACGAATAGGAAGGATTTTCAGGTAACAGAATAACGGAAAACTAGAATGTCTAGGAGGTTTACGACAAGTTATTCTTATAACATATTTTTGTAATATCAACATTGATTGAACATTACTTAGATACACACCGCCCCAACAGGTAATTGAAGTCTAGATTAGAAGATGCAATAGTATATAGTCTTTAAAAGACTGATTGAACAAACGTTACGCATATAATAAAAATGACGAAGGGTGTATCGGAAGTAATTTTTTAATATATGTATTAACAAAGCTCATCCTAGAATCAAGGGTAAGTCCCAGATATTCGAACTCAACAGCATTCTCTACAAGGAAACAGTTATTACTACATTTTATATTACTATTATACGAGTAACAGAAGGAATCAGACGAACACGAGCATGATTGCGGACAGTATCTTCTACACTCCTGTGAGTGAAAATAAATATTAGTTTCGCAATTGTAATTCGAGGAGAGACTGAAATACATTAATTTAGTCTTGGAGCTCAAAACTAAATTATGAGCAGAAAACCAATGCCTTAATAAATCAAGATCCCAGTTTATGTTAGAGACCATGTCTAGAGCATTTTTCGAGCCATAAGAAAAGCCAATGTCATCTACAAATGCAGTCTGCGAACCTCTGAAATTAAGCGAAAGTAATGAGTTTATAAAGACTAAGAACAGAATGGGACCTAAGACAGAACCTTGAGGAACACCGATATTAAAAAACATATTTCTACTTCTAATACTGTCGATCTTGACCCTTTGAGACCTATTTTTAAGATAGGACCCAAACCAATCCAGGATAAATCCACGAAAACCTGCATTCTCTAACTTTTTCAACAAAAGGTTGTGATCGACCATGTCAAAAGATTTGGTGATGTCAATAAATAGTCCTGCGGTAAATTTTTTATCAGCAATGTGTGACATAATTTTTTGAACAGAATTGTAAAAGAGCATCTTCCGTTGATTTCCCTTGCTGAAACCCAAAGAAATTAGTCTTAGTTAAGAAACTCGCTACTCTATTTTTCATCAGTTTTTCAAAGATTTTACTGAAAACTGGAAGTAACGAGATCGGTCTATAGTTACCAATTTCAACTTTAACATCCTCGGGGAAGATCCCTTCAAACAACTCAACGGTTATAAATAAAAGACAAGACAAAAAATATGCAATCTTTTTAAAATCTTTTTAAGCGTTATATTTGAGATCCCATCACCACTACATTTATTTGAACTAGGTAAGGACCCAATAACATTCAAAATCTCCAAACAAAAGTATTTCTTTCTATATTCTCAATAAACCCATGTAAGGGACGACAAATAAAATCATTAGCGATAACCAGTTTGTCATGCACTTCAGAGTTGTCAAGTAATAAAAAATTGGGTTTTTGAGTCTAGTTGATTTGTTTAGTAGGCTATTTACAGCTTGCCATTCGTATTTAAAATTTCCCGTTGCTGAGCTAAATAAAGAACGGTAATATTTATCACGACACAACGGAATTTCTTTTTTCAATTTGTTGCATAATTGCTTATATTTACATTTCATATCCGAATTATCGGGATACTTTTTACACAAGATCCTCAGCTTATTTTTATTCTTAATTTTAAACATTAAGTTGGTCGATATCCATGGCTAAAGTTTTTTAAATAATTTTTTGGGGAGGCAAGGAGTAAGAACCACAAATAATGTGCCTTTTTAGAGAGCCAATAAGCAATGAATAAGCACTAGATGCATTATTCGAAGTATATACATATATTGTCCCAGAACTCATAACATAAATTATTTTTAAGTCTAAGGAAGTCAATTCTATCACTACTTTTTAGGGAGTTAGGGAGTCTACAATTTTTATCTTTATTTAATGTCACTAGGAATCCTGTCATAGCATGGTCTGTAATATTGAAGTTAAGCACACACTTTTCGCATTTGGTCATAACATTTCTAAATCGTCCATAAATGTGGTCAAGACACCTGCCAGAAGCAGCCCTGGTCGGCTCATTTATATAGGAAACTAGACCGCGTGACGAAAGTAACGAAAGATAGCTGAAGATTGTATCGTTTGAATCCAGGCTGTTGATTTAATTCTTATTTGGAGACAAATCACTTGCAGTCCATATTAATGCCCTTAAATTTTCTGGTAAATCCATCCTCTGATTTTTGCCCGCAATATTATTACATTCGGTGGGAGAAATGAAAGGTCGGAATGGGGAGCCCGTGTGATATCAGCGTAAGAGGTAATGCTCCCCGAAGAGTCAAAAGATCTAAAACAGACCCCACCAATGCGTTCATCTTCATTATTCCCTAGCTAACCAATCCCTGCCGAATCACGAGACAACAATGGCAGCAGAGAAGGAATCGAAATTCGTGTCTCCTATTTCAATATTTCAATGTCAGACAGGGCATCTTATCATCAAATTTCCTCAGATAACTTATTGATGAAGTGCTACCACAGAGCCAAATCCACCAACGTTTTCATTAACCGCGGAACCTGAGCTTGTGCTATGTATATTGTACTTCGTTTTATTATCGTTTGTATGACAGGAGCAAGAAAACAAGCATTTATTTTTAGATCAATCGGTCTAAAGATAACCGCTCCAGGACCCTTTTTGTTCTTCAGGCGACACAACATTTGAAATATTTCTTATTCGCTGGCTTCCGATTTCTAGTACAATTTTCATCACTGTTTGAAAAATTATTTCTTATTGCTTCATCAAATGAACTTCCTAGAAGTTCATGAATAATACTCCACACTTTCTTAGAATCAGCCGAGAGCTTAAAAATTGTTGTTTATAAACGTTGGCTTAAATTTCCCCAATTTTGTTTTTTTTACAAAATTTCGGAAGTTTTTGTACTCAATTTCGTAACTTTGACTCCTTTTATCCATTTTTTTTTCATTTTTAAATGCATTTTATTTTATTAATCATTAACTCTTACATAATAACAAAAAATGCTTAAATGCTAACTTAAAATTACTTAACAAACTTATACTAACTTACTGGCCCCACACAGGCACTCTAAGCTACTCTAAATTCTTATATCTACGTCTTTCGACTTTGTTTACATTTTATTTATTAATACTTATTTTCTATGCTTAAGGCTAAAAAAAGAATTTAACAAAAACTTAGCATATGGACATAATTTTTTTTTTTGTAAAAATTTAATATCTAACTTAAAATAAACCTTACTCTACCTAACCTACATACACAATACACCCATACACACACATAGACATTATGTACAAATGCTAACCTAAAACCTATGTAAGCTGGCCATTGCTATTTACAGAGCAAATAGACTGGTCAGCTCTGCCTCATTAGTGAGGCTGGTCCGTAATTGACGGAAACGACGACGATGCATCTTCTCCATCATTCAACCACCAGAAATGCTGATGCTGCCGAACGACATCCCTCTTATCGCGATTCCCCACCGCCCTACTGAACCTGAGACGATCCACACTGCAGTGTGCGACATCTCTGTTGTAGTGGAGTCGCCTGTCCCCATCTCTCCGAGCGACATGGAAGATTAAAGGGACCGCTGATCTATCCTGGATCAACCCTATCTGATCTAGGTAGAGGAATGCTTCCGGTGGAATGAAGCCGTCAGAGGGCACACTCTCGTGGTAAAGGTAATTGGGGTAGTAAGCCCCAGATATCAGGTTATTCGTCGAGGTCATTGCTCTTGCAATGTGCCTTCGAGTCAGCTTAATAACAAAATTGTCCACTCTTATTAGGTTCGCCCTATTATATAGGGTCCGCCAAAAATGTTTTTTTTTTGAAAATGCTATAAAAAAAAAACAACTGAATATTTTCCCAAATTTCTTTTTTTATTTGAAAGTACAATCCTTCCGGTTAATAATGGAAAATAATTTCATTCAAATGGCTGCCTCGGCTGGCCATGCAGTAGCCTACACGATCGGTCCAATTTTTAAGCACATTATCGATTGTGTGCAGCTGTATTTCACCAATGGCTTCACGAATATTGTCCTTTAAAGCGTCAATTGTCTCTGGCTTATCGGCGTAACACTTACCTTTTACGGCACCCCACAAATAATAGTCCAACGGTGTCAAATCGCAGCTCCAGGGTGGCCAAACGACATCAGCTCTGCGGCTGATAATGCGATCTTCAAAAACAGGGCGCAAAACATCGAGTGTAGCTTCGGCTGTGTGGCACGTAGCGCCGTCCTGTTGAAACCAAATGTTGCCAATATCCTCCTCTTCAATTTTTGTGAACAAAAATTCGTTCAACATGGCCCGATAACGATCGCCATTGACTGTAACGGCCATTCCTTGCTCATTTTCGAAGAAAAATGGCCCAATTATGCCTCTGGACCAAAATCCGCACCAAACAGTGACTCGTTTTGGGTGTATCGGCTTTTCAATATATGCGTGCGGGTTTTCTGTGCCCCAAATGCGACAATTTTGCTTGTTTACATACCCGCCAAGATCAAAATGAGCTTCATCTGAAAAGATGATTTTTTTTGGCAAAATCGGCATCTTCTCAAAGTCGATCGCAGGCCCACTTAGCGAAGCATTGTTCAAGCATATACACAACCATATTCGTTCAGCGGAAGGATAAAACTAATTACCTGTCAAATCAGACATGAGCTAAGTGTTACCATTCATGAAATGAGCACTAGTTGAAAAAAAAAACGTTAGATGGCGAACCCTATACAAGACCTCATTACGATAGAATTTTATGTACTCAGACTCTGGTGTTCTGTACAAGGGAAGGCAAGCCCTCTCAAATACCCGAATCTTTTCCATTAAGCTTGCTCGCACATTGAACCACACGGGACACCCAAATACTAGCATGTGCCTGATAAGGGCCATGTAGCAGATTACATTTACCTCGCATCGAGTTGGCTGCTATAAAACAGTCTCTTTGTAAGGGCAAAAGCGCCTTTGGCTCTGGTCAGAGCAACATCTACATTTTTGTCAAAATACAGAAACTGATCTAGCCAGATCCCAAGGTATCTGACTACATTTCGACAGGCCAGAGGCTGTCCGTGTTGTCCAATGATCGAGAACATTCGCCAATTTTTTCTGGTATCCCTAGAGGCTCTAGACAACGGCGTCCTAAAGAGAATGGTTTCCGACTTCTGAAAGTTGATTTTCAACTTCCAGTCATCGAAAAATCGTCTTATCTTATCGAAGTCATGCTGCAAGAGAGTATTAATGACCTCGATTTTTGGATCTGTTCTGTACGCTATCAAATCGTCTGCGTACGCAATAGTATGGGGAAGTGAACCTATCAAGTCGCTTGTATAAATGTTGAATAGGATCGGCGAATTGACCGCGCCTTCCTGAAGACCATTTTTAATTTGAAATATTCCAACAGAAGTCACATCACCATTTTTCACGATGAACTGTCTGTTGGTTAGCATGGGCCCCCGCCCAATTATCAGGGCTTCGCCCATTAATGACGTTGTCTAATAAAAAGCGGAGGCAGAGCATATTACTGGTCTTATCGTAAACATCTTCAGATAACAGCCTCTGAATGGTTACTACGATTTGACCAGTTACAAGTTGCCGGTCATATGGGTTTTCCTTTGGTTTTACCCATTGTAGAGTAGCAAATAAGTACTGAGTGCTGTGACCCCAAGAACAGTAAGAGGTTTAGGGTCGGCCTCGACTCATACCAAGGGTTGAACTTGTGCCTCCAGCACAGTTCCGAATTGGTATCAAAAACATATGTGGCGAGCAATGGCAAGGCATATCCTTGCTCCCTATGGATGTATGGGCATCTCGTAAACATAAGGTCTCATGACAGGTGGTTTACGTTAGAAATCCAGGAACGTTCTGTTGGTTAGCATATTATAAAGAATGTACAAGAGTGGTTTACTGATCCCAAGCCTAGTCAGTTTATAGAAAGGACCCTCTAACCATACGGTGTCGAAGGCCTTCCCCAAGTCAACAAGGCAGGCACCAGTACATTGGTTTTTGCCTTTATTCCATTGGATATCGGACACCAGTTTAGACGCGGCATGTGAGATATCATGTCCCGCCTTAAAACCGAATTGATTATCCGGAACTATATGTTTGTCCTCAACCCACCTAGACAGAGCTCTATTGATTACTTTTCCAAACACCTTACTGATATTCGGAAGGAGACTTATCGACCGGAGATTCGCCGGATTGGATATATCCTTTCCAAGTCGCCCCTATGGCCTCAACTTTCTCCTGTGGATCCTCGATCACAAAGAAGTCGTCATCATCAGCGGCCTCACTTGGATCAATACCTGCTAATGTCAGTAATCGTTCGTTGTCTGTTGTCCAGGCTATTTTAAGACACTGAAGGTCGTTTTGATTTTTTCTCCGAAATAGCTTACTTATTTGCGGGAACCTATTCGGGTTGCTGGTGTTTACAGCCCAAACCCTGTTGTTCCAATACGAGCTTACAGAAATTCTGTAATTCTCTTTTATTAACGTTTGAATATTTTTAATCGACGACTTCAGTGTCCTAATCTCCGGATCTTGTCTGCCAGTTAACTGTCTGTACAAGTTTTTGAGTCTTGTCAGAAGTCTACTTTTCTGTCGGTGCAGTGCGTCAATAGTAGGATTGCGGAACAGGTCTTCATTAGTCGTACGTCGATACCGCGGTATTGTAGCGTTCATAGTTTGTTTAATTGTCTCGTCCATTTGTTTTAGGTAATTGTCGATCTCCTGGTTTGACAAATTCCTATTGGACAAATTCCGATTATAAAATAATTCTCCCCCGATTCCAGCCTCAGAAGTCGAAAAAGCGTGTCGAGCTCTGTAATGAATAAAGTGGATTGTGGAGCCTCAGGTGCATAAACAGAGGCCAAGTACAACCGCTTTCCACTGCGGAGCGGGATATAAATGACGACTGCCTCCAACACCCGGAACCTACGCAACATTCCCTTGTACACTATGTATACCTTGTTTAACGAAGATCGCGACATCGCGGCTCTTCGTTCGATCCTAATCAGTGAATTAACATTCACCGCAAGGACCTTCAAAGTTTGTTCCACCATGTGCGTACCCATTACGACATGTATTGCGTTAGGCCTGAAAGCAGCGCGTAGATCTGGTCCACCCGCTTGGCCTGTTCTTGTACCTACTTTTGCAGCTGAGCCATCTGATCTTGGATTGCGAGCAAGATGCCCAGCATATTAGGTGCAGCTTCCGTTGTTCTCGGAGAAGCAACAGTCGCTTGCTGTACCATAGCCCCCCTACCTGACGCCATTTGGGCGTAAGAAATTTGGGGCGTGACGGCTGGTGTTTGAAGCCTCAAAGGTGAACGTTTGACCTCCACCTTCTGCTGCAGAGCTAGTTTTGCTTTTTTAATATCAGACACAATCACACTCCTCGGAACTGTGGTTCTTTGCGCACTTCACGCATCGAAACTGCATTTGACAGTTCGACGCGGCGTGTCCGAACCTCTGGCAGTGAACCATTGTATAACGCCTTCTCTACTTTTTAATTTTTCCCAGTGAACCACCTGGTAGTCTAGGACATTGATACTCCTTAGACTATCCAGAGGGCTTTCGGGACTGAGCTGCACCAGGAAGAACGGCAGACTCCGTTTCTCCCGCCTTGCTCTAGCTGTGGTAAATGGCTTTACCCCCACAAACTTGAGTCCTTCGCACTCCTTCTCCTTGAGCATTGCCAGGATCTCCTCAGGACTAGAAGACGGTTCTAACCCCTTCAGCAGCATTGATTGCCGCTTTTCACACTTCGGTGTGAATGAGTAGTGCTCCGTCGTCGTTTCTTTTAGGAGCTCTTTCACTTTCGCGTAGCCCTCCACTGTATTACAGTGGATGGCATGGCGATCATTCCCCAATCTCTTAATGTTAAAATTATTACCAATGGCCAACTTACATAGGTTCTTGGTTGCATTTACGTCTAATTTGTAGGTTTTGATAGGAGGCACCTTCTCCTTCTTCTTCTGTTGCTGTTGCTGTTGTTGTTGCTGCTGCTGCTGTTCTTGTTTATGCTGTTGTTGCTGTTCTTTGTGATTCTTTTACTGCTGCATTTCTTGCATTTTCTGCTGGTTTTGCACTTGTGCTTGTGTTTTCTGTTGTTTCTGCACACTTTTTTCCTGCAGTTGTTGTTGCTGTTGGACGCTCGCCACAGCTTCTTGTTCCCTTTGTCTTCGGGCGATTTGCTTAGCTTTAATAGCAATCACCTTTTTTTGGAGTTGCAGGATGCTGCTATTAATAGCGTTCAATTCATCCTCTTCTTCTTCCGACTCAGAGGTTACCAACGAGGCAAAGCTATTATTACCCCCTTTATAATCTGCCACTCTATCAAAGACGTATGAGGATCCGCCATCTGACTCATGGCGTATTTGTTGTTGCGCTGCTATTGCTGCCGCAGACGATGACGCGCCCCCCAATTCAATACTCAGCAGCATTTCCTTAGAGGTGCAAAATGAGGGGCGGTTGGCTAAGCTTGATGTTCGGCTTAGTTTTTTCCTCCGTTTAACACTTGTAATTTTTTCATTTGTCAATGGAGATAGCGGGACGGTCTTTGCCACTCATCACGTGTTTGATTGTGTTTACGTCACTAATTTTATTATTTCTTTTCAATTAAAAGCAGAAAAAAGGAAAGAATTTTTGAGCGGGCAGGGGGGATTGAACCCGCACGACACGAAATAATACAAATTTGCGTCCGTGCACTATCGCACTACGCCAACTGTGCCTATGGAAAACCGAATAAGTCACTAAGGAAAACCCGAAACACGTCTATACACTACCGTGGTCTGTGAACGAGTGACTCCTTTTATCCATCTCCTAGATAATTACCTTAATTCTTACATAAAGTATGTAGTTAATTCACAAATAATTAATCCATGGCTTTTGATTACAATTTTTTTTCTTTGCTTTTGTTTCGCTTGATTCAGTGTAAATGTTGTTGAATTTGTCTACAAAGTTCCTGAACAGTTTTTCCACATACGAGTATGTTGCCAATTTGTTCATTCTATAAGTTCATTCGGTCTTTGTTGTTGGTCCTCGATATAGCACGTTGAAATCTTTAAAATTAAGTGGGGCCAATGGTCGACAACGACGACGAAAAAACTCAATTGCGATGTAACAACAAGCCCGGGTCGTATACAATCTAAAATGTTGGTATTGCTACTGGAAGTGAGTTGATAAAGCAATATGATGAATTAAAAAAATTAGGTTCTAGTCGAACAAATCCGAGCCCAAGAAGAGTTGTAGCCACTCGAAATGCGGCTACAAGTCCTAATTTAGATATGCGAAAGCTTGGCTTGATGGAAATCAAACCAAAAAAAGTGATTGGCAGTAACAAGGCTGTACAAGAAAAGTCCAATTCGTTGGGAGAATCGAAACCAACCAAACAGTTTCGTACTACAAGAAGTTTTTCGACGCGTCCTACAGTGCGACATCAACACGCAATAATGGTCTCCGATGAGAATGATATTGTTTCTGTAAAGGTTTCACCAAATAAAGACTTTGAATTAGAAAAAGGACTAACGACGCGAATTGCCGAGTTAAGTGTACGTGATATGAGCGGTAATAGTAAGATTTTAAGTAGTAGCACTGGATCTGGTGGAGCAAAGAAAAAGCACAAAACATCAAAAAGTGAACAAACCTCTCCAAACATCACTGATTTCGATACAAAATTTTCATATAATCAAACTAATAATAAAAGCACAGGATGTTTGGTTTATGTGCCATCGGATCCGTGGTTGAAAATGCTGATTTAGAAGAGTGTAAAGTTAACTCGCTGCACAAAAGAACACATCTTCAAAAAATGTCGAAAGAAAGTCGTTCGCTTAGTCGCGGAAATTTAGAGCCGCTTGACAACGATCCATGGATTTGGCGAAAGCCACCACCAGATTCAGCTAATAGTGGTCCAAGAACAACTGCAACTGGTAATGTGAAAAAATCACCCAAACAAGAAATATTTCGACAAGCAAAGTCATTTTTTGCTTCGAAGTTTGAATTGAGCGGCTGTGAAATACCAAAAGGTCATCGACCCAAATTACAACGTTGCAAATCGCCTTTATTCATTGAAGACGATGTTCTACCACCAATATCGGCTCCTTCTTCGCCATTTTTGAAAGCACCTGAGAGTCAGTTCTCACCCCCACCTCCACCATTTACTGCCACACCACCATCACCGCTACCGCCGCACAAGGCCATAATATGAACAACATCAACTTGATCCGTCGTTCTTTTATTGTTAGGATCCTGTTTTTTTTTTTTTCAATTTCTGACTCGCCAATTGCGACCTAAAAGATCTTTTCTACCATTTAGTCAGAACTGTAGTAAGGCTAGTAGGTTTTCTACCTTCCGAATGAAGTTGATAACACTACCGACAGAAGAATTCATTAGTTCGTTGGAGCCGCATTGTTCCCTGAAAAAATCTTCCGTCTAATTCCATTGAGGGCTGGAGATTCGCGTAAGATGTGTTCAGCTGTTTCGACTTCTTCATTCATTTTGTTGAGGTCATATCTTAAACCGTAATGTCATGTAAGTTTTGATATCGTGTCGACTTAGATTTAGACATCGCTTTTCATTTTTGTTGAATGGCAGCATGGCTCGTTTGATCTGCCTTAGACCTGAGCTGTTCTCCCAATATCAGATGCATTTCTAATGCTCCCAACTATTAATAGCTAAATTGACTGCTGATTTAGGAGTGCAGCAGAAGGTTCAGGCCCATTAAAGGGAGTTTTAGAGCCTTCTTTGGCCAGTTGGTCGGCTTTTCATTCCCATCAATACCCTCATTGTTTGGTTTTGTTTCTAAAGCCTAGATTTTGGAGGGTTTTGAAGTAGTACATGGCTGATTTGGAGTCAATGGTGTGCGAGCTAAGTGCTGCTTGACAGTCCGTGAATATATGGATGTTTACGCCTTTGACACCAGAGTTGTAAATATGTTTTGCGGATACTTGAATAGCGTACAGTTCTGCCTGAAATACACTGGGAGTTTTTCCCATAGCTATGGTTATATCTAGAATAAGTCCGTGTATTCCAGCTCCCACTCCCGATTCCATTTTAGAACCATACGTTTGCCATTATTGCTGTTTGGTGGGTTATTGCTAACCCATGCTTCTTTGCTGGAAATCTCCGTGGAGAAGCCTTTATTGAAGCATTATGTTTTTTGAAGGCGGTCTGTTACGGAGTAGATCATATCAAGAGTCCCGGTGTTCGCTAAGACTTAACTCTTTGATTTGTAGTTGCTATGTGTAGGGACGTTAATCCTTTTTATTATTATTGCTTCTGTCGCAGCTGTGAAACACGCTGTACTCTCTTGAGCTTTAAAATGGCGGTCTTCTGCGTAACTTTAGTCCACCATACTATAGAAGCATATGTTATGACGTGCCTGGCAGTCAGTATAATTCCAGTGAATGATATTTGGAGAGATCACTGATGTGCGAGTAGGTACAAGGAAGCGCAGACCTTTTTGTAGCATAGCTGGAAAAATTCTGCGTATAGTTTAAACGAGTTGAGAGCCCACTTAACTTTATCCGGACTGAAGAGTTTTCTGGATAAACTATTGATTCTGCTGAGGTTTCTTAGAAGTGAATCCTCCGTTGATTGTCCATAAGACATGTAAATATTAGAAGACCCTTGGAAATGAACATGAATCCAGTTATTCAGGGTTTCCTCACGGTCGCGTGTGATTATGCCATCTGGTTTGGTTAACAATCCCATGCAATTTGAATGATCTTGGGAGATGAGTTTATGGAGTCGTGTTCCCTCAGGAAGTGCTTCGAAATTCTCGCAGTAAGCACGCCAGGAAGCTGTCTTTGATCTCCGCAACTTCTGGTCGTAATAGGTCAAAATGGATCTATGGTGTACCCAAGTAGCTTGTTCAAAAGCTTCCTCACTCTTTTCCCAATAGCTTCTAGGTTCTCCTTCCACCATAGTACGCACTGTTTTACCACGGTTCTCTTAACCTTACAGCTGTTTTTAGAAGATGAATGATGTCGTTTAGCTGGAGTTGGGTTTTGTCTGCTTCCACTGTTATTAGAGGCTCGGACGGCAAATATACAGCTTTGACCGTTAACTTTTCGCGATATGTCCTCCAGTTCTTAAGTTTGTTGCCATATCGGACCGACGCGTGTTCGTTGTTGCATCTAATCTTGAACACAATGTGCATATGGTCTGATAAAGATGCCTCGTCGGACACGTGCCAGCCGTCCGAGGTTGTATAATAGAAATGGAGACGGGAGAATGAGGTCTAAGATTTCCTCTTTTATAGAGTTTCTAAATGTGGGTTTGTTTCCCTTATTTAGTATAGGTACCTAGGTTTTTGATAGATAGAGATTCTAAAAGTGACTCTCTATCTTTTGTTCGTATCACGTCTGCCCTAAATCGTATCGTATTGTGTGCGTTGGCGTCGCAACCGATGATTATATGTACTGGCTTGCCTTCACAGTACCGGACAAGTTCCTGTACTAGTGTGGGAGATACTTCCTCAGTGTCTCCAGCAAAGTACGCCGATACGCTTGCGAACCTATGCAGTTCGCGGCCGTTGTGGCTTTCAATCTGTGCTGCCACCAGGTCCCTATTTATGAAACCGGGAATGAGAGAGAATTTTATATTTTCCCAATAAAAAGGTCTGCCCTCGGTCTAAAAATACCTTTGGGAAAAACTTTCTCTCTAGTTTTGCTTTTTAAACCAAAAATCTTACCATGATTTGCCAATGGCTCTTGGATAGGTTCGACAGCGACGTTCTCTTCGGCACATCGCTGGCTAAAAGTGTCCGAGGAACCCATAGCTCGGTGCAAGTTTGTCTGCAGCATGCTCAAAAGAGATGTCATTTCTTGAGTACATAATCAGGGTTCCGTGCTATGTAGAGTTTGTTGTCACCTCTACGCCCTACGGCACCTTATTGAGGGCTACCATCTCTTCTACCGATTTCTCTGGCCGCCTGCTCCAATCGCCGTTGGATTAGGGGTTAAACGGTACTGGTTGATGGCTTTTTTGCTGGTTTTGGCCATGGTCCCGTGCTGCGGGCGCAGCTTCTCTACTTGTTGGTCCTACAGCATTTGCGGTAACGCTGACGCTTGCCCTAGGTGGGATATCACTCACGCTTCCACCAGCTTCCACTGACGTCGTACTCATCTATTTAGGATCGTTGATTTAGATCTCTGATTCTTGTCTCATCCGAGCTTTTGAGGAAGAGCATGGTCTGGCCAAATCTTGACGAAACCAGGCCCTTCAGCTCTACGAGCCGCTTCATAGTGATTTCGTTTATTGCAGGGACGAGGTGGGTAATATTCCTATCGTTTGATCTTTGCAGAGCTTACCGCATTGTTGTGTTGGGTTCTCTGTTTTGGCCCCCTGATGACATGCGGTTTTGGAAGACTTTCCTCCTAGACAAGCACCATCTCCAACCCACGTTTCTCTTTAACTTTAACGAAGTTGTTCTTCATCCACAGTGGAGACATCCGCACAAACGATCAAAAGCCGACCAACTTTGAATCTCGCACCGCGGAATGCTGGCTTCTTCTCCTCATCACGTAGCTCGATCGTCATATCCATGATCCTCTCTTTTCTCTGAATCATTTGTTCATTTGTTTGAGGTTTTCGATCGAGGTCGACTGGTATAACTCCCAGACTCATATATATATAAGCTCGTAACATTGCTATAAGAGATTTTGTCGGCAGTTGTGTTCCCAGTGCGAACTCGTTTGACTTATGCCACTGTTTTGCATAAATCCGGGCTTGCTCGTAGTTGCACCCCTTCTTTAGGGCGCACTGCGTTGTTCAGCTGGCGTAAAAATCCCGTACTTGGACTCAGTCTGAGCCACTTTGCCATAGAGACTAGGTCTTCCATCTCCGAGATGATGCTTGATGACTCCGCCCGATTGCAGATGTCATGTCGGCATCGACAGGGTATTCTAAAACATCCCTATCTGATGATGCAATTGTAGAGGCATCGTTCTGTGTTGTTTTTGGGGTGAAATTATCAATTATGATCCCCGCGGATAAGCGGGGTGATTTACAATATCACCCGTAGTCTAATCACAGGAAGGCTATCCTTAAGACGGAGGTCGCCTGGTTACCGAAGTTCGGAAACTAGCGACTCTCTTAGCCAGGCATCCATCGACGCTTGCCGTTCCGTAACTGGATTAAGGATTCTTTACTAAGATTTACTCCACCTGTCCCCACTAGGACGCTCCTCCTCCTTTACCCGAGCTTTGGACCGGCTGGACACTTGAATGCAACTCGCATACAGGCATCCAGTCGGTGTTATGTTAGGATCTTTGGTTGGTTGACTCTCCTGCATTGCTTAATTTTAGCCATTTTGTGCGCACCCAACTTTGCTGAACTTATTAGACACCCGAGTCAAGAGTGGTCTTAAGTTAGTCGAAGGAAAGTCGTGTTCAAACTAAACTTTATGCAAAAAAAGAGAAAAAGTTATGTGGTTTGGTACTGTTATAATATAATTCACTATGAACTGTTCGATTAACTAATGTTTTTTTTTTGCCAGGAATCTTTTGACATAACCTAAAGGACACCAAGGTAAGCATACAAGTATCAGGACTAAAATTCATACATGGAGTGCGGGAGATCTTTATAGTGTTTATAAAACAAAGGCATGACATTTAAACGATAATAAAGTTTGATTTAAAAAAAATTATCAGTTTCTTTTAAATCATATTAATGTTGTATGCTTTTGATCAGTAGTGTATGATTTAAGTCGCTACAAAGTCATTCTCTTTAATAGGAAATCTATTAATTCGCACGAATTTAGGTATGACAATTAAAGCTTTAAATATACAGGGGTAAGTAATTACATGAAGTTATGGAATTCAGAACAAACCTTTTGTGGACGAATAAATAGCTCTAAATTCGAATTCCATTCTGTATATTATTGTATTCTACTTATTGTTTCGGTATGACTTCCAGTTCTCAGTTCTGATAGTAAGTCGTTATCTTGCACACTGCAGCATAGAGGAGCAAATGCAACGTTACACTTCATCGGCCATAGATAATGACGCCCGAAAGTATTGAAGGTATTAGTACATCGGATTCTCCTCACCCATTCAAAGAAAAGGAAATCAATTGAAACTACACAAGTTTCACTCGAAAGCTGCTTCACAAGAAACAAAATAAATAAAATCAAATAAATAAATTGAATTGAAAATCTTCTCTTAAATTTAAGTCCCAATGGGTATATGTGTATCTATACATATGTATATATGTATATATATATTTATATATATTCACAATACGTGAATGTATACCTTCCCTTACCATCACATTGAGCTGCCAGCGCACACTGTGTAATTTGTTCGCTTTCGAAAAGAAGAATGCAACTACAGATCAAAGAAGTTTATTTGACCCAGAAGCACTGGAGCTACTCGAATAAGAAACCTACAACTTGCATTTGGATTTGGATTTGAATTTGTATTCGAATTTGCACTTGATAGAGAATTTTGTCATTATATTAGACAAATTTCGTTTAACTTAATAAAAGTAATACATACCTACATACCATATGTTACGTTGTGAAAGTAGAAGCAACAAATACGAGCCCAGACAGACATGTGTTGCTGTGGTACCCCGGGGCCACACAAATTTAAATTGCTCAGAATAAATTGTTGACCATTTGCTTGCAAATTGAAAACTCCAACCATAATCCCCTTTCAGTTCGTCTGTGTACATACAACCACGTTATCCTTTTGATCTTTTTTGATAACGTATAGTATGTGCATACATTTTACGAATACATATGTACATATGAACATTTGTATACGAAAATTTACCAACAAGCACCACGCATGTGGGTGATAAAAGGTGAAAGGCTTATGTGGATACATCTATTTGCGTAACGCCGGCCAGGCTAAACAGCCACCCAAACAATAAATTGAAACAGGACGGGCGGACTGATGTTCCGAATGTAGGTCGGTTGGCTGTCAAGTACCCAAATCGAATGTAAATTAAGATATATTTTATTCATAGCAGCACCCATTTCGGATGCTCGTGGTGCGCTTGTAGGCGTAGTGTATATCAATTTGTTTCAGGATGAGATTTTTCGATTTGCACTGAATCGGAAAGACTGCTGGATAAGCTATACTAAAGCGATATTCATTTCAATCTTGAGGTCAAATGGAGCTTCAATTGAAAGGTACATTTCTCAAAGTAGTCTCACATAATTGCCAATTTTTCTATTTAGCTTCAGTTTTAGAAAATTGTATTGCCGCATAAATAATATGAAAAGAGGAGCCTTGTAAATTAATACATACACACATACCGCCTATATGCATGGGGGGCTAAAAATAATCGATGGTGAAAATAAATGCTTATATTTCAGAGAACTTACCAAAAAGTTTTTGAAACATTTTCCTTTACTTTTTGCAAGTATTTCCGTTTTCAATTAAATACAATAAATAGCCGGGTAATTGGAACTCATTTCATTATGTTTCCCGATATTTTATAGGAAAACTAGGCAATCAACAATATTTTCTCTTTAAATTAATTGTGCTGAAAATGTTATAACATATAAACAAAGTTTCCGATTAATTTGACATGCGACAACCGGTTAGTTATTGAAATACTCGATCAAGGTTATTGAAATACCAAAGAGCAATTATTTTTAAACAAGTGTGCAAACATCGGAAGAGATTTAATTAATTAATTTACTCTTACATGCTGGACCAAAAAATGCTTAAAAATCAGCTTAAATAACTTAAAAAATAATATCATACTAACTTTTCCTTGCCAAAGTATAAAACTGCATCCACTGAAGAATTTTGGGGCATGTTTGGCTCAACATATATATAAGAATGGTCTTTTTCAAAAATGAATTTTTTGAAGAACAAATACCGTTCGAGATTATCAGACGCCCACCTTGACGACAATCTACGCAGTTGCTGTTCCCCGCGTGAACCAAATTTTAAAAAACTGTTTCAAGACCGTCGTTGTAATTTCTCTCATTAATTTTACCTATTGTGTTTTTTTACAGTTACATAAATTAATAAAAATAAAAAAAAAAAATACAAAACATTATGAGTTTTTTTTCTGGACCTCGATAAAAGTTTTCAACCGTATCTGGACCCCACTTAAAATTACTTCCCGAGCTCCGAACTATATGTTTGTTAAGATACAGATATTGATCTAGCCAGATCCTAAGATCCTACATTTCGACAAGCAAGTGGCTGTCCATGTTGTCCGACGATAGAGAACTTTCGCCAATTCTTTCTGGTATCCCTAGAGGCCCCAGACAAAAGCGTCCTAAACAGAATGGTTTCCGACTTCTGAAAGTTGATTTTTCAGTCGTCGCAATATCTCTTAATTTTGTGGAAGTCACATTGAAAAGCATATTAATGACCTCAATCTTTGGAGCTGATCTGTACGCGATTAAGTCGTCTGCGTACGCTATGCCATTGCGAAGTGAACCTATCAGATCATTTGTGTAAACGTTGAATAGGATAGGCGAATTTACCCCACCTTGTTGCAGACCGTTTTTAGTGTGAAATGTTCCAGCGGAAATCACATCGCCATTCTTCACGATAAACTGTCTACTGGAGAGCATATCGAAAAGGATATTCAGCAGTAGTTTACTACTGCCCAGCCTGTCCAGCTTGAAAAAGAGTCCCTCTAACCATATGGTGTCGAAGGCTTTTTCCAAGTCAATCAGGCAGGCACCAGTGCACTGGTTCTTGCCTTTGTTCCATTGGATATCAAAACCAGTTTGGACGCAGCATGAATGATATCATGCCCCGCCTTGAAACCGAATGTTTGTAGTCAACGCACTTAGTCAGGGGTCTATTGATCACGTTCTCGAAAACCTTACTGATGTTTGGAAGAAGACTGATCGAGCTAAGATTCGCGGGTTGGAAGTATCTTTATCACTTTTGGGGATGGGATGTACCACCGCAGTTTTCCAATGCACAATGGACAATGTGAATTATTCATCGCATTATTAAACAGGGTGGTGTAAATGTCCACCGCTTCTAGTGGGTATTTCATCGGTTCCCACTGATTTCTTACTTCTAAGTGATTCGAAGATCATTTGGAGCTCTTCCTTCGAAATAAACGGCGGTAGTGGCCTATCGTCGGCGATGACATTATTTGCCATATTCTCGTCACTGAACTGGTTAAAACCATAGCTCTCGAATCGCCAGTTCGCTATTTCATTTCGAAGGTAGAAATTGTGCACAAGGACTCGTTTTTCCAGGTCATGGTTTGGGCCAATGACGTCATTCGCGTTGTACACTTCCTAGAAAGTCGTTCCTATAGCCTCTACCTTTGCCTGCGGATCCTAGATCACAAAGAAGTTGTCATCATCAACGGCCTCATTTTGATGCCTGCTGCTGTAAGTATGTGCTCGTTGTCGGTTGTTCGGGCGATTTTAAGACACGAAAGGTCGTTTTGATCTTTCCTCCCAAATATTTTATTTATTTGCGGGAACATATTCGGGTTGTTGGTGTTTGCAGCCCGAATTTTGTTGTTCCAATACAAACGTACAGAATTTCTGTAGTTTTCTTTTCTTAATGTTTGGAGGTTTTTGATCGATGACTTCAGTGTCGTGATCTCCGGGTCATGTCTGTCAGTAAACTATCTGTACAAGGTTTTTAGTCTTGACAGCTGTCTACTTTTATGTCGGTGCAGTGCGTCAATAGTTGCGTTGCGGAATAAGTTGTCCATTGTTCGTTTAATTGTCTCGTCCATTAGTTTTAGATACCTGTCAATCTCCTCGTTTGACAGATTTCTATTGGACGATGGGTAGAGCGAATTCGAGGAGAGTGCTCTCGTCAGTGTTCTGGAAAAGTGCGTCCAGCGCACCCTACTATAGTTGTAGGAATGCCTTTGAACAAACTCATCCAATTCCGCAATTTCGTTCGGAACGGTTATTTCGGTACTGAGACCGCAATGGTCACTGTCATACTCGAAAGTGCGTAGACAGTTTATGGTATGTTGGTTAGTGCACGTCATTCGTATTCGTGTGTCGAACAGTAGGAGATTCAAATAGGACCCATGTCTGGGAAATGACGGAATATCCGTCGCCTTAAGTCCGAGTCGATACGTTATACTGTGCTGACCCCACCAATTGAATAGTAGGTTCCCTCTAGCATTTGGTGTATTATTTCCCCAATCTCTATGCTTGGCGTTGAAATCTCCGCCGATAATAAAATAGTTGTCTCCCAATTCCAGCTTCAGGAATCGAAAAAGGGTCTCGAACTCTGAGATGAAGAAGGTGGATTGAGTAGCCTTAGGTGCATAGACAGAAACCTACGTACCACACGACTGTATACTCTTTTGAAACGCAATCCCTTTCTTACAAAGATCGCAACACCTATTCCTTAAATGGAATTGGGTCGGTTTCTTCGTAATATTTCATATCTTCTGTGTATCATTTTGTGTCTTTTAGTAAGCTTAGTTTCGACAACCAAAAACACATCAGTAGCTTGGTCTTTAAGCAACTTAAACAGTGCGGCTCGTCGTTCGAACCTAGCAAGGACCTTCAGTGTTCGCTCCGTCACGCACGTACCCATTACGACAAAAGGTGCGTTAGGCCAGGCAGCAGTGTATATATTTGATCCACCCGCGCAGTCTGTTCAATTAAATGACGTTGGAGCTGAGCCATCTGTCCCTGTATAGAGAGCAAGATAGCTAGCATATCAGGTACTGGTTCCGGTGCTCTAGGCTCTGAGGCTTGACAGGCAACCTTCACTTGCTGTACCGCATTGGGGAGTAACGGCTGGTGTTTGTATATGCACGGGTGGACGTTTAACTTCCACCTTTGGAACATCCCCGATAATTTGCGATATGTCCCGTGTTCCTACATAAAGCACAAGAGAGTTGGCCTTTTTCCGACGCTCCGTCCTTACCTAGAGCTCATTCCTCTGACTTGGCTCTCGAGGCTGCATTTCGCAGTTCGACGCGGCATGCCTGAACGGCAGCGAGCACATTGTAAAATATTTTCGCTCCTCTTTAATTTTTCCTTGTAGTCTAGGACGTTGATGGTCCTTAGACCATCCAGTTTGCTGTTGGGAATTAGCTGAACCAGGAAGAACGGTAGTATCCGCTTTTCCCTTTTAGCTCTAGCCGTGACAAACGGCTTGAGCCCTTCGCACTTCTTCTCTTTCAGCAGTGCAAAGAGCTCCTCCGGATCAGTCGACCGTTCTAACCCCCTTAGCAGCATTTCTTGCAGCTTTTCACCCACGGGTGTAGGAGAAGAACTCCGTTGTCGAATCTTTCAATAAACTTTTGATTTTGTGGTAGCGCTCCACTGTGTTACAGTAGATCGCGTGCCTATCTGCACTTAGTCTTTTAATAAAAAAATTACAGCTTCTGGCCAACTCACACCGTTCGAACTCCAATTTAAAGGTACTCGTATTAATTGGTGACACTTTTTGTTTGGTGGCTTTCTGCTCTTGCTGTTGTTGTCGTCTCTGCTGCTGTTGCTTTTGCTTATGTTGTTGTTGTTGCTGTTGATGTTGCTGCTGTTGTTGTTGCGGCTTATTCTTCTGAGATTTTTGTTATTTATCAATGTGTGTGTTTATCAATTCTTGTGCAGGTTTTTTGTTTCTGTTGTTGTTGTGGTTGTGGAAGCTCCACGTTTGTGTTTTGTTGTTGCTGACGTCTCTGGAATAGTTGCTGCTTCTCCATCTCCCTCCTTGCCACTTGCTTTGCTTTTATAGCTAGCACCTTTTGTTCAGAGCTTCAACCTCGTCCTCTTGCAGCGAGGGATGCAAAGCCGTTCTCTGCTCCCATGTAGTAGCTTTCACCTCCGTCGGATATATATTTACAGTCGTTATTATCCGACTCTTTTCTCCTTTTATTTACTGCTGCGCTTGCTGATATCATCGCAGCCCCCTCCTTCACTCTACCATGCTGCATTTTTAACGAAGCTGAATAAGTGTGCTTAATGACATTCAGAGTCGGCTCCAGCCTTCTCCTCCTCATTATGCCAATGTCTGTTATTGTTGTTGTTGTTAGTTTTGAGTGTACTGGTTTAACAACTTGATCACCAGACAACATCATGCCATCTGCTGACACCGCTGTTGGGATAGCGGAACGCTTATTTCCACTCATCGAATTTTTCTTTACAACTTTATTATTGACACTAATTGTATTTTATGTTATTAAATAAAGGGAAAAAAAAAGCTAGCAGAAGTTGGGAAGCGAATCCACCGCCCCGAGATTTGTTGTCCGAGTCTTAACCACTTCGGCTACCGAACACTTGTAAAATTGTTGCTTACGCGTATACTTATTAATTTTCACACTTGTAAGGCCCAACATGAGATACTTCTGATCTCTGCGGAGGTCAATGAACGACTGTATGTGAAAGCGTTACTACCCCGCAGTACCACTCCCACGAATGGTTAAGTACGCACTAAAAGAGTAAGCCGGGAAGGTGCTCGAACCGGATCACATTCTACCTGAAGTATGGTGCAAATTGAATGGTTCGCTCTTTTGTTCAACAAAATAATAGGAAGCGATCGAATGTCTGACCGGTGTAAAGTGAATTTTCTTATTCTACTATAAAAAGGCAAAGGTGACACGAAAAATTGAAAAATGAGAATATACGGGACGGTTATAGGCAGTCGACAACACAGTGTTATTAAGCTCAATGACAGTCAATTCGAAGGTCAGTGTGGGTAGTTCGACATATGACGAATAATAATGAATAAACATCATGGAGCTTCAAATCTGCATATTATTAGGATTATTACAAAAGACACTATGTGAAAGGTTTTTTTATAAAACGCAGAACCAATAAATCACAAACAATACTTTCTTTAACTATATATAAGTATGTACGAGTATATATATACTTTTATTTTTCTTAAAACTTATTTGACTAATTGTTCATTCACATACAAGCCAATTGCAACTGATTAGTGACTACAATTTCAGTATTGAAACTTATTCACCACTGCACCGGCAGCCGGCAGTAAGGGTGTGTTCTTCTTTTTCGTTACTGCAAGAGTAGTAATGCCACAGTTCGATCATCCTGTAGTACAATCTTCCCACTTGACCGAAGACCATTCATAAAACTCCAAATATGATTTCATATTAATAATCTCCAATACCCCTGTATAAGGTACATGACACAGCTAAGGACTACAGCTGTGTACTTTAAAACGTAAAGATCATCTGGTAAAACTTTATCTACAGCAAAAGGTGCCTAAAACATTGCAACTATCTTTCTACATACACCGGGCTGATTAATGAAGTTCTTAACCACTACATTATCATCTGTCTTACTCGTATATGCTATTCACGTTCTTTTTCGATATTTTAACTGCTTATTGTAATTCTGACTTCGTCTAATCTTCTTGGCTTCTTTTTCTTGTAACATATCGTCTTCAATCACTTGGTAAAATCGTTCGACAATCGATAAAATCTCAAAATGTACCGAGGTCATATACATATGTACATAGCAGAATGGTACGAGGAAGATATACGAGTACATACATATGTCTCCAATGACTTTGAAATGGAAGTTAAATATGTACACAACACGATTTTTTTTATTGAAGCAGCACATTAACGAGTCTGAAACGACTTGTCCTCATTTCGCCGTTGATAAGGAACCACATGACAGCGCTTTAGGGAACTTTAAATAACTGGATAAAGGCGCAAGGAGAAGAAGATAAGGGGTTATGAATCTCTCGCAATAGGATCGAATATCTGCATTGTCGTTTTTCCGAGCCAACAAATCCAGTTTCGAAATTCTATTAAGAAGGAGTCAACGTATAGAAGTGCGAATAATTCAAATACCTAGGCTTGATTGCAAATCACCAAAGAAATTGTAATGACTACTCGCATATAGAGGTTGTGTGAGGTGGCTTCAATGGTACTCATAGGTTTTAATTATCATGCTTTTTTATAGTTGTACACCTAAGACCTATGAACAATGAATCATGATCTATTTATTGATTTGTTTTGCGTAAGAGTACATTAGCTTTAGACTTTACTAAATTTGAACAACTTCTTATTGTAATATTCTCAAAGCCATGGGCACTGAACTTTTACGCCAATATTATTGAAATGATGATTGGGTTCGAACTTGTGGTAATTTTTTTTTATCTTTATACTCACAGTTTTACGGCCACTTAAACTACCTTAAATTAGACACTAACGGGACAGATTTTTCACAAATTTTAATGAACTTTTCGTGAGAAATAGGTAAATGTTATCAATACAAAACTTCCTAGAGTACATATATTTTTATATATTTCAAAAATGATGTCTATTTTCACCCCCCTCCAAGTTATAGGCCGTTAAAGTGATGAACCTCTGATTTCGATGTAAGACTTCTTAAAATTCCTTAGCTTTCTAACGGGTTCAGCTTAAGAAACCGTTGTGCACATTTTTGAAAGAGAATTTCAGTGTGCATAAAATATTAATTTCGCCGAGTTCGATAAACGCCAGCCAAAATTATGCCATTTTAAAGCTAACATTTTGAAAAATCTTTGGACCAATTTCATCAGAAATATGCGTTTCTCTAGAAATTTTCAACCTTTAGGTTAACTTTTCTATCAAAACTTTTGTCTCCTCTTCATTATCTACGATTTTTATGTATAACTTTTCCACCTACGAACAACGGAAGTTACTGCGAACCACTATTTTATTCAGGCTAATGGGTCACAAAATAAATTTGATATCCCTTTAAATAGTTTTTGTGGTCCTAAAAAGGACCGTTACGCTTTAAGATTTTATAGTAAATTTTCGAAATGTTGCCCGTGCCATTGATGATTTCAGACCCCAAATTAATGTTTGGTAAAATGCCTCTTAGCTCCTCTGCCCCTGTATTTATTCTCTCTTGGAGCTCTTCCCGACTTGAAAACTCAGTCTATTTGACTTTCGTTCATGGCTCCCCAGAAAAAAAAAATCCATTGGCGTTAGGTCAGGAAATCTAGGTGACCATGGAAAAGGACCAAATCGGCCAATCCACCGTCCATTAAATTTTTGATTTAAAAATGAAATTACATTATTACTACAACGGCAAGGTGCACCATCGTGTTGGAAAACTATTCTTTGCCTCTGAGTAAGAGGAACAATTTCCATGAATTCCGGCAACTGAATTTAGGACATGTGGAAGTATGAATAGCCCGATTAAAGTATTACCCAATATGCCGGCCGCAGACATTCACGCTAAACCTTCTGTAAAACGGTATACAGTTAAGAAAAACATCTGCATTTCAACTGAATCTTTACCTTGAGACACTGCCCAATAGTGGGAATTTCGTTGGTTGGTAATGCCCATTCTCGTAAACTGGGCTTCGTCAGTGCATAAAATTTTTTGAATAAACTGCTCATTCTCATCTTGTTGATGCAGCAGCCATTGCCAAAATTCAATCCTTTTTTGGAAGTCTCCTGGCAAAAGTTCCTGTACGGGCGTATAATGAAGAGGGTAAACGCGGTTGGCTTGAAGAACTCTATGGATTGTTGTTCTTGGAGTTTGCAACTGTGCTGCAAGCCTTCTGATGCCAATAGGTGGCTGCATTCTTATAGCATTTAAAATTCTTTCTTCCTCTTCTGCTGCAGTTATGTTAGACAATCTTTCTCTTCTTAACCCATATCCTGAGCGGGCGGTTGAAAGGCGGTGAAAAGCATTGAAAAAGGTTGGCCTAGAAGGATCCTCCTACGTTCTTCTAACGAATTCATATAGAGAAGTTTGAGGCGGTCCTGATAGGGAAGTAAGATTAAAGGGTCGCTCCACGGCAGACCACGGAGAGCAAATCGGAGGAATCGACGTTGAATACCCTCGATTCGGGAAACATGAACCCGGTGAAAGGGGGACCAAGCTTGACTGGCATACTCAAGCAGGGGGCGAACAAAGGTAACATACGGGTTGGAAAATTCCTTGGACCACCATTTAATAAAGCCAAGTGATGAGTTAGCTTTGAGGATCATCTTATCGATATGCGAATGGAAATTAAGCTCACAGTCGAATAATATGCCAAGGTCTTGAAGAGACTGAACAAGGGGAATTGCTTGACCATTGAGAACATAAAGTCGAGGAGGAGACGGTTTGCATTTACAAGAGAAGGTTATAGATTGACATTTGACTTTATTAAGTTCTAGGCAGTTTTTGAGGCACCAGATTGAAAACCGATCAAGGTCTTGTTGAAGAAGGGCAGAGTCATGGGGAGAGGAAATAGTTTTAAAAAATTTTATGTCTTCAGCGTAAAGGGAGAGGGAGGAGTGTTTAATGACTTCCTCAACATCGTTAATAGTAAAAATGAAAAGAAGAGGGCCAAGATGACTGCCTTGTGGAACTCCAGATGAGGCCAGGAATGGAACAGAAAGAGCGGATCTAAACCGAACGCTATAATATCGGTTTACCAGGTAAGAAGAAATCCATTTTAAAAAGAGAGGCTCAAAGCCGAGAGCAGATAATTTGAAGAGGATCAGTTGATGAGATATCTTATCAAACGCTTTAGTGAAATCAGTTGCGATAACATCGATTTCTTTGCCATTTTCTAAGGCTGAGAGAGCAAAAGATACGAATTCAACTAGATTTGTGGTAGTCGACCTCCCTTTTAGAAAACCATGTTGTCAGAGTGAAATAAAAGGCTTGCATTTGAAGCTTAAGGCTTCGTATAAAATGCTTTCAAAGAGTTTGGGTATATGAGAGAGTTTAGCAATGGGACGGTAATTGGTAACTTCATTCTTAGATCCCTTTTTGTGAATCGGGATTATAAAAGAGGTCTTCCAAATCTGGGGAAATTCTCCCTGTGTAAGGGATAGACGAAAAAGGTAGGAAAGGGGTAGAGACAGGTTGGAAGAGCATTTTTTAAGAAATACGGCGGGGAGTCCGTCTGGGCCAGGTACAAATTCATCCTTAAGATTTTGTAACTTTTCTTCAATAACTGCAGGATCGAAATTTTGAGTGAGAAAGGGACCAATAGAGAAATTTGGTAGATCATTGAAGTAAGAGGGATCTGGTACGAAGGAGTTGTTGGCAAATGATTGTTTGAAAAATGTAGCAAAAAAGTTGGCGATGGTAGGAGGATCACATGAAGTTTTGGTTTCGAAACCGAGGGAGGAAGGATAACCATCAGTCTTACTTTTACAATTGACAAATTGAAAAAAAGGACTTGGGGTCATTTATGAGACTGGTTTGCGCACTATTCAGGTAGCGCTGATAGAGAGAGTTATAGAGTTCAATGTAATGAAGATATGTACCTAGATAATTTGAATAGTCGGAAGAAGAGTGAGTGCGAAGGAATACCGCCCATAACTTGTTTCTTTTGTTTCGTAGAGAGCGAAGTCTACGATTATACCAAGGAGGGGATGTAGAAGAAGTTTTATGGCAGGATTAAGGCACATAAAGGGAGATGGATTTGAATATTTCTCTGTAAAAAATGGTGAGGGCATCAACCAGAGATAGATTGGTAAACTCAAAAGAAGCCTTGCTTAGATAGGTATTAATTTTACGGAAATTAGCTTTGTGAAAATTGTAAATAGAAGGGGTGGGGGGGGGAGAGGCGACTGGAGGGGAGAGTTGTGGAAAAATGAGAGAAGAAGTGGAGGATGAAAGTTATCAATAGTTGAAAGAGATAGGGGACAACACGATACTGGCATGCATTGAACCAATTTTTCCACTCCGAACGAAGTAACTAAAAAAATTGGTTTTAGACACATCAACCACTTTTTTAGGATTCGTAATTTATTTTTGACATGGGGCGTCGAATTGGATGATCAATCAATTCGATGTTTTGCATGCTAAAAAGACACTTATTTGAGCCAACCTGTACGATCTAAATTGTCGTGATTCAGAATGATCCGTGTTCGGCGTCAAATTATGCGGTATCCGTGCCGAAACTTCAGCTGATATTACTAACATATGTACTCGTAGATGTCGAATTGATTAAAAAAAATGCATATTATCATGATAGTGGTTGCTTGTGGTCATGAGGTTAATGCCGAAAAATTTCGAGAATTTGCTCATGAAACTGCAAAATATTTTGTTGCTAAGTATCCTTGGTACTATATGCCTCCTACAGTCCACAAGTATCTCATTCACGGAAATTGAATTATTTCAAAAGCTTTATTGCCTATAGGGCAGCTAAGTGAAGAAGCTCAAGAAGCATGCAATAAAAATTTCAAAAATTATAGAGAACACCACTCCCGAAAAAATAGCCGAAAAAATACAAATGCAAACATTTCTAATTTTTTCATTTTATCATCTGACCGCGTTTTAACAAGTCTGCAAAGAGCTCGAATAAAAAAAATTCCACATCTGCCCCAAGAAGCAATTAGTTTGCTCAAATCCCCAAACACACCATTACCAAATCAAAGTGGCATTGATGTAATAAATGAGAGTGATGAAGAAGAAAAAGAATAAATTTTTATTTGTGAATATTTATCCTGTTTTTGAATGTTAATTAATACAAAATATATAATAGGTTCCTAATTGTTAATATACATAATTAATTTTTTATAATTAATAAATATATTGTTTAACTTTGTTTTTCAAACTAAGAATCATGTCAAAGCGTTTGCACAAATTTTTCGATTTTTTTTAAAGTAGGCATTTTTAGAAAGTGTGTCTTCAATTTTTTTTTTAAATCTGCCAACTATCATGGTAGAAGTAATCGTGAATAATTTCAAGTCCATAGATTTGATAGTTGGTTTAATGCCACTTTCAGTGGTGTTTTGCCATACTGTGCGGCGTATTCAGTGACATCGAAAAACATTTAAAATCACAAAAAACAGATAAGCCGATCAGTCAGCGTCTTCGAGTAAGTTGGTCTCCTCATTTTTTAAAAGTGCAACCCCTTCCTCAGCAGATTTAGATATTGAAACTAAAAAAGGATTGTGGACTTATCACACTATTAGAGAAAACCATATCTTCAGATCCAATGACTGTGCCTCGGTAATACTCAATGTATGCTGTGAAAACAAATTTTATTTCAAAAAAGAATTGGAAAATGATTTACGAGATTGAAATTATCTAACATTGATGACAGATGCATATAGTTATTATGCGGCCTTAAAAGTTTTTCCATTAGTTGTGAGGTGGAATCATCAGATGTAGTTGTAACGTTTATAGAACAAAAAATTGAGGAGCTGAGTTTATCGGATAAAGTAGTATCTTTCTGCGGAGATAATACAAATAGTATGTTTGGAGGTGTAGCTCGTCACGGTACTAACAACGTTTTCAAGAAATTGCAATCTTCGTTGGGGAGGAATATAGTAATTGGCTGCACCGCGCATATCTTGCATAATGCTATTAAAACTGCATCCGATCGCTTACCAATTGATGTGGGAGCGATTGTAGTAAAAATATATTCCCATTTTTACATTTATACTGCTAGAGTCGAGAAGCTAAAGGAAATCTGCCACACTGCTAACATTGAATACAAAAAAATGTTGGGATACAGCAAAACTCGTTGGCTCGCTCTAACGACAGCTATGGAAAGAATTTCAAAACTCTATGTGCCTTTAGGAGAGTAATGACCGAACATTTTGAAATAATTTTTTGAAAATGAGTTTTCCGAAATATGGTTGTTTTTTATTCACAGTCAAGCAGTGACCTTTCATAATACAATTTTAAAAATTGAAGAACAAAATATATTCACAGTAGATGTCCACAACATATTAAAAACATAAAAAACAATCTAACTGACAAGAAACAAAATAAATACACGCCACTATCAATAAGATATTTACTCGACAGTCGCATTTCAGAATAAATATATAATTTCCTGGCGGTGGTTGAAGAATTTTACTCAACTTGTTTGCAATATATTGAGCAGTGGACTTAACATTTTGATAATTTAAACATTTTTGATCGGTTAACCTTAAAAACGGTCCCAGAGTGCAGTAGCGTGCAACAAGTTACTTCCCGTATGTCTGATTATAAAATTATAAATTTAGAATGAATAAAAGAAGTGGAAATATTCGACGAGTTTTCTTTAATTGAAAACTACATATCAAAAGCGAAAGAAGAATGGGACAAAACATCAACAACTATCGAAAACAGATGGACAGAAACATTTCCTCATTTTGAAGAGACCCATATTCAGATAAATCATTTTAAAAAAGTACATAATTGAGTATATGATTTTCCTACCAGGGAGTAACGCGCCGGTAGAAAGAATATTCTCAAATTAATTTAAAAATTGAAACACTGCGAAATACATTAATTTGCAAATTTCGATATAACATGTGAACACTTTTTAACACTTTTGAAAGGATCACCGGAATTGCTAAAACAAATGTACTCAAACGAGAGTACTCTAATTAAAGTGTAAACTGAAATTTTAAAAATATTGCTTGTATTTTACTTTTTTCTTTTTAACCTCAACTTCAATAAAGACCCATGAACATACACTGCCCGCCCACCCACCACCCCCTCTTTACTTAATTCCCGATGTAGCGCCCTGCTTTCAGGTTACGCAAATGTAGTCACCCTATGTATACCCAGGCTCTTCAGAAGCTAGCAAGTATTCTGCCCCAAAACTGTTAACCAGCATATACCAGCGGTAGAAGTAATAGAACCGGAAACCCTCACGCTAAATCAGCACAATGGTTCCAGCATTGCCAAAAACTTTCTACGGAACATTTATCGTTCATTTCTTAAATGAAAGTATTATAGGTAGTAAAAACTTTACTTTCAAAGAAGTCACGGGATACAAACAAACTCCTACCAGGCCTATTACAGCCCGTCACTTCTCAGAAAGCGATCGAAGAAATCCTCACTTTAGAAACGATGAAAGATCTTCACGCTATTAGTACGCAGGAAATACAACTCTTGAAGGCAAACTTAGCATAACAACATTCATAATAATTGCTGTCGCCATGTTCACGCTTAAAAACAGATCTTTCAACCCAAGATCACCCGTATTACCCATTTCATTTTACATACCTACCAAGAAGTTCAAGATCAGACGAAATACCCAAGGAGATAAAATATCCCAGATCATACAAACTTATAAGCTTTCACCAAATTCCATATTTTTGAAAATCCAACGGCGTTGGAAATTGAGACGTGAAGAGTTAATACAGAATAAATTCACACAAGTGTCAACATTCGATTTGTCAGCGTAACCAACATTAGAAGTCAACGACAGAAGTTCACACATATCTCAACATTCGATACATGATGCCTACGTTTCACCGGCAACAGCTCAAATGACATCTTCAGCGTAACCAACAAATAACAACCAGTACTGTGTCCACCAAACTACGACACCGTTACAGCTGAACTTGCAGAAATCACGTCCGTTCCCACGAGAGGCAGCTGGCTGGTCATAGTAATTTATGTAAACGGTCTTTCATTAAGCGCTTCCTGTCTTTAAATTTAAATAAAACAAAGTGTGTGTAAGATATCATCGAAATTTTTTATTCGTTTGAAAGGCCTAAAGATGGTATTATGTATGGAATATAACATCGTTCCACAGCGGCTTCTCTGGGTCTGGTAAATGTCCAATTTTCCATGACTCTAGCGCATAAATCAGGCTGAATTTGACCGATGGCATGGGTTATGTTGGCTTTGAGGGCCGCTGTGGTTTGTGGCTTATTCACATAGACCTGCGACTTCAGAAAACTCCACAAGAAAAAGTCGAATGGGTTCAATTCTAACGATCTCGGTGGCCAGTTCACATCAGCGACACGTTTGATGACCATGCCCTCGAATCGCTGGCGCAGAATTTCCAATGTGGCGTAAGCTGTGTGGCACGTAGCGCCGTCCTGTTGAAACCGCATGTCGTTGGTGTCCATATCATCCAATTCAGGCCAAAAGAAGTGGGTAATCGTCGACCTATAGCGATCGCCGTTGACAGTGATGGCCCGACCAACGTCGTTCTCAAAGAAATATGGACCAACGACGCCGCCAGCCCAAAATCCACACCAAACAGTGACTATTTCGGGATGCATTGGACGCTCTTGGATCTCATGTAGATTGGTATCACCCCAAATTCGACAATTTTGTTTGTTAACGTACCCATTCATCCCGAAAAAGGGCCTCATCGCTGAATATTATTTTTCCATGAAAATTAGGGTCAGTTTCCAACTGCTCCAGAGCCCATTCAGCGAACACACGTCGTTGTCTATAGTCGTTTACCTTCAGCTTCTGTGTCAATTGAATTTTGTACGGGTGCAGGCCCAAGTCACGACGCAAAATTCGCCAAGTTGTGGCCTGCGAAAGGCCGAGTTCTTGTGAGCGACGCGAAATCGACTGCCTCGGATTCTCCTGCACACTCTCACGGACAGTGGCGATGTTTTCGGCAGATCTTGCATTTCGTCGACGTACGGGTGTTGGTTTATCGTTTATTGAACCAATGGACTCAAATTTGTCCAAAACACTGCGAATAGTCCTCTCGTTCGGACGGTTATGGCGACCGTAAAATGGGCGAAGCGCGCGGAACGTTGCCCGAACAGAACACCCATTTTGATAATACAATTTTATGATTTGTTGAACGCTATGTCCATCCATGGTGATTTGGCAAAACAGAGTGAATAAATGGCAGCCAATTCGGCAGATGTACCTTCAACAATATGGCCGCTATCAACTGTCAAATTTCGGAAGTCCCTATTGGAAGACCCTGTAATTTACGAAACATGTACTCACACTGAACACATAAAGTTTTTTTTTTAAACATTTGCGCTTTGAATGTGTTAATTTACATACGAGTATATGTATGCATTTGTATCTTTGATGTACTCGGGGAGGACAAAATGTTCGCAATTTCAATTTTCTACTTTCAAATTTTGCTAATTGAATTTGTTTTTTTTTTATGTGTTTGAATAAACCCGACTTTCATTCGTCTTCTTCTGGTTCGAACCTCCTCTCCTCCCGCAGACTTTTGCAAGACAGGAAATTTGACAGCTGTAGGACGATCTTTTCTTATTATGAAAAAAATTGATTCAAAGCAATTTCGTGTGTTGATTTATCATTGCTTTTTGATGGGAAAAATGCAGCCGATGCAAAGAAATGGCTTGATAAGTATTACGCGGACTCTGCACAAGCCGAACGAACCATTCGCAAGCTGACCGTCAAAGCTTTCCCATCGCTGCCTGTTGATCTGTTCCAAGTGTTTTCTTATCTGTCACGTGTTTACTTAATCTTTTTTCATCTTCTTTATTCGTTGTTCTTATTTACCGCTCATTCATCGCTACCAAGCAAGTGGAAGAGTAAGTAATTGATATGGCCTCAGGGCCAAAGAACCGTTCCGCCAATAGATTCGGTGATCTGGAGGAATGTTTTCTATCAGATCTACCGGATCCTATTCGGCAAAAAAAAACGCCTGAAATTAAACAACTCACCTTCTTTTGAATTTCCTGAACTTTCTACAAAAACCATCTTTAAAAATCCCCGATTTATCCAAATCCATCCCAAAGATTCTAACAAACCTCTCACCTCAGTAAGCGTATTTGTGTTTAAAAAAGCAATAGATGCCATTACAAAGCAATATAAAAAAATTTCTCTGCTGAGAGATGGTTCCGTCTTGATTCCAGTTAAAGACCATCAAACTGCTGAAAGATTCATTCGATCCAAGAATATTAACGAAATCTGCCCAGTTACCATAAAACTCCATCCTAGTCTCAACATCTCTAAAGGCGTCGTCTACGCCCCCTGCCTAATCAACGTCAGTGAATCCGAGATCATCTCCGAGATGAAATCTCAAGGAGTTATGGACGTTTATAAGTTCACGAAAGTCCATAATGGACAAAAAAACCATCACTACTCATTCTGCTCTCGTTTGATCGATTCCTAGTCCCTGAGTCAGTAGAAATAGGATGGTATAAAATAAAGGCAACAGAGTATGTACCAAATCCCATGCGTTGTCGACAGTGTAAACTTCTTGGGCATACAGCCAAATGGTGCAAACGACCATATATATTCCACCATAACAAAGCAAATTACTCACCCCAGACCTTCACATACATTTAATTCAACACCTTCAAAACAACAACAAATAACAAAAGAAAACAATCAATCAATAAATCAAAGAGTAGAGACAAACACCGATGTCTCCGATTCCCCTTCCACCTCCTCTTTAAATAAGCCAACAAAAGAAATAAATACACCTATAACGGCAAAAAAAGTACAAAGAGAACTGCCAATGCCTCTTATAGATTCACTACTTACTCCAAATAAAGAAAAAAATAATTCTTCATTTAACACAAATACTGTAACTACCCTCACTACCACACTACGAAATTCTATCGAATCCCCAAATGATAAAATATAATATAAATATGCAATATATAACAGTAACATTGACTCCGCTACTCGGTCACGGAATCACAAGGGTTCCAACAACACAGTTGGAAGCCTGAGTGTACTAACGTCTGAACCGCGGAGTCAAAACAACCATAAGCGAAATTTCACCAAAAACAATTCCCTTCACCATAACACTAGGATACAACCAAATGTGACACTAAAAATTCTCCAGTGGAACCTTAAAGATTACTTACATAATCTTCATGAGTTACATATATTAATTAAAGAACTACACCCATCCATTATATCCCTACAAGAAACACATATCCCATTCAAAAAATCCCTTCTTCCACCAAGGCAATACACTCCCTACTTCCATAACCTTAAATCCAACATTTCCGCAAAAAGTGGCACTGGACTTCTCATACACAATTCCATCCCTCATCACCCCATCCCAATAGACTCCCCAATATCAGCGGTTGCAGTTGAACTGGAATTAAAACATAAAATCACCATCATTTCAATTCACATTCCCCCCCGGCCAACCTTTTTCTTCCACCCACATCGAAAATATCATCAACAATATAAACTCTCCCATATTAATTACTGGCGACTTCAATGCTTGGTGCCCTCTTTGGGCATCCCCATCCGTGAACAAAAGAGGAAAAACTTTAGAAAAATTCCTATATTCTTCCAATCTCAACGTTTTAAATAATGGCAGTCCGACCCACTTTTCCACCCACAAGACATTTACGCACATCGACCTATCTTTTATTACACCCCAACTATCCCCCATTACCAGCTGGTTAAAACTTCCAGATCCACCCGGCAGCGATCATTTTCCAATAGTTACTAATATAACTCTAAACAAACAGAAGGGAGAAACAAAACCATACCCCAAGTTTCAATCCGATAGAGCCAATTGGACAACTTTTCAAGCGAAAGTCTTAGAATTTCTTGACTCACGGAATCGTTCACCCAATACAAACAAAGAAGCAGCTACAATTACTAAAGCGATCCGTTCTGCAGACAACTACTCTATACCCTAAACAAAAAAAGTCAAACACAAAACGATTGTGCCCTGGTGGAATCAAGAACTCAAAAAATTACGTCACCAAAAACAAGCTGCTTGGCAAACCTTTAAAAAACAGCCAACTGATCAAAACTTAATTAATTATCGTAAACTCAATGCTTTGTTCCGAAAAAATGCCAAAATAGAAAAACGGAAAAGCTTTGAGAACTTTACTAGTAATATTAACCCAAATTCATCTCCTAAAAAAATTTGGACCGACATAAAAATTCTTACTATCCAAAATGCAGCACACTCAATTCAAAACATCAAATCTGGACTCCAAATGTTAACACACCCTTCCCAAATTGCAGAGTACTTCGCTAAAACTTGGCCTGAGTATTCCGACGACTCCAACTTCCACTCATCCTTCTCTTCTTCCAAGAAAACAATGGTCACAGATTTGGAATACTTACCAAACAATAGCAAATCCTCTATTAACATAATTGAACTTCCAATTAATGCAATAGAACTCGAAACCAGCATCCAAACCGCAAAAGGCAAAACTCCTGGCTTTGACAAGATCGACTATCAAATGATAAAAAACTCCCCTTCAAGTCTGTTAACCCACTTACTCAAGCTACGAGTATACAACAATATATTCAGTTATGGTAATATAACCCAAATATGGAAAATTGCTACTGTAATTCCTATACCAAAACTCAATAAACAATCCACCGAGACAAATGGATACCGCCCTATCTCCCTATTACCTTGCTTAAGTAAAATTCTTGAAAGAATAATATCTAAAAGATTAATATGGTTTATGGAAAAAAACAACTTAATTGATATAAGGTAAGTTGGATTTAAACATGGACGGGGCACCATCGATGCTCTGCTACATATTGATGAACATATTACTTCCGCAATTTCTCCCAAGAACCATATCTCAATTCTTTCAATTGATTTTGAAAAAGCGTTTGATCGTATTGGTGCCCACGTCATTTTGAGTAAACTTGCCGAATGGAAAGTTGGACCTGAAATATTTAAATACGTCCAATCCTTTTTACTTAATCGAAAATTCAGAGTCAAAGTCAGCAGTTCCTTTTTCCATATACATAATCTCAAAAATGGCATTCCTCAATGCTCCTCGCTATCAGCAACGTTATTTATAATTGCATTCAATGAAATAAACACTTTCCTCTCTACATCTAAGATAATCAAATATTGCCTTTATGCAGACGATCTCATTATTTTTACAAAATGTAAAGAAATATCAAAAATAGTTAATTCTTTTTTACAAGCTCTTGGTGACCTTGAATCATGGGTTCCAATATTCTGGTTCTAAAATCTCAGCTAAAAAATGTAAAATCCTACACATACTCGTATGTTATGTAAAAAAAAATACTTATTCTAAAAATATATCTGTTACCTTTACTAATACAAACATCTGTAATGTAAACTCTCTCAAAATTCTTGGTATAGTCTTTGATGTTAGTTGTAATTTTAAACCTCACTGTTTATCCCTTAAGAACAGCCTAGATAACAGATTAAATATTATAAGATACTTAGCATCTAAGACTGGATCTGCACATATCAACACCCGATCAATCATTCTATCAAAAATTGATTACGGACTGGTAATTTATGATAAATGCTCCAAAACAACTCTACAGTGCTTAACAACTCCATACCATGCGGCAGTTCGCAGGTCGCAAGTCTGAGAGCATTTAGAACAAAAACATCCTTACAGAAAGCGGTCTGCCTTCAATCGAACACAGATATAACTATCTATCCTCTCTCCTAATCGCTAAGGTGGCCACATCATCCAAATCACCAATATTTGAAGACACAAGAAAGTTGATCAAAAGAAAGAAAACTAAAAAGTATCCTTCTTCTCTTTCAAACACCATCGACCTGTCCAATAAACACGGCATTCCAATTATCACTAAAAAGTTGCGACCCACCATCCACCCATCCTGGCTACTTCCAAGAGTTTCTATAATCACAAACCTTGCTAAATTTCCGAAACACTCTACAAGCCACTTAGTTTACTACAAACAAATGTTCAATGAAATCATGCACAAACACACAAACTGGAACATTCTCTATACCGACGGATCAAAAAGTGATGTGGGAACATCGTTTGCCGTCATAAATGAACCTAGCAACATTATATGCAAAGGAATCCTCCCTGAATTCTGCTCCATATTTACAACCGAAGCGTTTGCTGTTCTCCAAGCAATAAAGATGGTCTCTACCGTCCAAGCTATTTTAAACACTAACAACAATAACACAATCATCAGCGAAATAAGTGAAAAATTAACAGAAAAGAAAAACTCACTAAGCCTGATATGGATCCCCAGTCATATCCAAATTGAAGGCAATGAAATGGCAAACACTGCTGCAAAACTGGCTGCAAGAGAACCGCTCTTAACATTCTATATCATCAATAGGAAAGACGTAGAAAAACAAATCAAAAACATTTACAAAAAGCGCAAAAGTGTAGAATGGTCTAACTACACCTACCATTATTTTTTTAATAAATCAAGAAGGTGAAGCAGTAATATACTCAAGTAATACTCCAATTAAAATGATTAAATGCTTCCTACGTCTGCGTCTTGGACATTCACAAATCATTTAATCACAAAAAATAGCCCACCTAACTGCCATCTCTGCCACACATCTCCCACATTAACCATCAGGCACATCATTCACGACTGTCCAGCAATCAAACTCTTAACAAAATCTTTTTTTACTAACAATAGTCTAAGTAATATCCTATCCAACCCAACAGAACACAATATCAAACATTTGTATGTTATTAACTCAAATTAATTTAGAAAGTAGTTTATAAACGATAATGTTATCCCAAACAGCTGAAGGCCCTGGTAGCAAGTGCTGAAAAAAAAATTATAATTATGTTGTAATTTACTTACATTATAATTAATAATAAATAAATAAATAAAAGTGGTCATACAAGCACGGAAGATGATACACGCAGTGGACGTCCAAAAGAGGCTGTTTCAGATGAAAACATCAAAAAAGTCCACAAAATGATTACGAATGACCGTAAAGTGAAGTTGATCGAGATAGCTGAGGCTCTGAAGATATCAAAAGAGCGTGTTGGATATATCATACACGAATATTTGGACATGCGAAAGCTCTGTTCAAAGTGGGTGCCGCGTTTGCTCACAGTCGACCAAAAACAACAACGTGTTGATGATTCAGAGGAGTGTTTAAAGCTGTTCAATCGCAATAAAGCCGAATTTTTGCATCGGTATATCACTTCACACCAGAGACAAGTCGGCAGTCAGCTGAGTGGCAAGCAGGCGACGAACCTCGTCCTCGGCTGGCAAGCTTATGGCATCCGTATTTTGGGATGAACATGGAATAATTTTCATCGACTATCTCCAAAAGGGGCAGACTATCAACAGCGACTATTACATTGCGTTGTTGGAGCGTTTGAAGGACGAAGTCGCAGAAAAACGGCCGCATTTGAAGAAAAAGAAAGTGCTGTTTCATCAAGACAATGCACCGTGTCACAAGTCGATGAAAACGATGGCAAAATTGAAAGAATTCGGCTACGAATTGCTTCCCCACCCACCGTATTCTCCAGATTTGGCCCCCAGCGACTATTTCCTGTTCGCAGACCTCAAAAGAATGCTCGCCGGAAAGAGATTTAAGACCGAATCGCCGAAACATAGGCCTATTTTGAGGCTAAAACGAAATCGTACTACAAAACTGGTATCGAAAGATTGAAAAATCGTTTCAATCAGTGTATCGCCCTCGAAGACAACTATATTTATAAATAAAGTTGAATTTTGCAAAAATTTTGTGTTTTACTATAAAACGGCGCGGACTCTTCAGCTAATGTGTTACTACATACAAGTATATCAGCTCTGAGAATGCGTCAGGTAAGCCAACTTTCACTTTCCCCTGTAATTGAGGTTATACACGTATTTTTGTTTCATCCGTTTTCCTTTAGAAATTCCGAAGAGCAACGTTCACCGATATCAAAACTTGCGCTTAATGACTTGCCGTTCTGTTTGCCAGGGTCCATGCGGTCAGTTTCAAATAGCTTCGAAAGTGAAATGGGACCGAATTTCCATGTTTAGTCTTATTGCACTTCGGCTATGTTAAATTAAGGCAGTTTGGCCTTTGCATATACTGAGTTGAGTTATCTGTTCTACAAAGAAGCCCAATACGTGCGCACCTCTTACAAAAACATACATTGACCCAACACCTTGATGCGTGAAGTTAGCAAAGTTTTAAGGAAACTCAACTCGTTCCCTGTTTTCATTGCCCCTTTTACAGCTCGAACCCAGATTTGATCCTCGTGGAACCGCAGTTATTGTTACAGAGGTACTACTGTTAGGTATCTTCTGCATAGGATTTCTTGTTTTTTCGGAAGTGTTGAATCAAGGGCGTCTGTGGTGGAATGGACAGTTAGGATTACTTCGATTATTGTGAAGTGCAGATCTTAAAGTTGTAGGTGATTTCGGGCAATATGAGAACAATACAAACAATTTTAAAATTATGTTTCTGAAACCTGTTTTCTTGAATTAATAATTACTAAATCACCAGAAGTCTTCTTGCAAATTTTAGCTGCATAAGTTAAAACCCGCCATTCTTTGCGAACAGTAAGCTTTTATTTAAGAAACAAATGAGAGTAATATATCAATTAAGATATGACTTTTTCCCATCCAGCTGGCAATAAGCGTACCCCACAATGAAATAACAACTCATCTTAAACGGCTTTCCAGTCAGAGATTCATTTTCCGATGCTTTCATAAGAAGAGTGTTCCTCAGAAAGTGCGTGTGTCATAGACCGAAACAAGTGGTAATCGGAAGTGGTATAGTATGGTGAATATGCTGCATAAGGTAGCACTTCCTAGCGAAGTGCCCCCAATGTTTCCTTGAAAGCCTTAGCGACGTGAGGTCGAACGTTGCCATGAAGCAAGATCACTTTACGAGGGTTGTCCAACCGCAACGTAAAGATAGCGGTACTCGGTAATAAAAGCTAGTGAATGCTAGTTGAGCATCTTTTGACAGTTACTTACCGAAGTTTCAGTCATTTTGGACCTCCAGTTTTTAGTTGATAGTCGTTTGAGTTAGTCGATGTGAGTGTTTTTTGTGAAAATGGAAAAAATCGAGCATCGAGCTGTTATTAAATTCTTGTTTTTGAAAGGCAATACGCCTACGCAAATCAAAAATGAGTTGGACTCTGTGTATGAGGATTCTGCACCATCATTTAACAGAGTGAAATTTTGGGCAGCTGAATTTAAACGTGGCCGTAAGAGCTTAGGAGATGATGAACGTTCAGTACGTCCAAAAACTGCAACCACTGACGATAACATTACTAAAGTTCACCGAATGGTGTTAGACGACCGCCGAATTAAAGTGAGAGAGATAGTAGAGGTTATGAAAATGTCCAAAGAACGTGTTTATTACATATTAAATCAAGATTTAGGCATAAGAAAGCTGTCCGCGTATTGGGTGCCGCGTTTGCTTACGTTAGACCAAAAACGTGTTCGAATAAACATTTCCAACGCTCTGTTGGCGCAGTTTAGGCGCAATAAATCCGAGTTTTGGCGCCGATTAATTGTACACCATTATACGCTCGAAACAAAAATTCAGTCAAAACAATGGACTGCAAAGGGCGAGCCGGCTCCAAAAAAAAGCAAAAACTGTTTTTTCGGCTGGGAAAGTGATGGTGACTATTTTTTGGGATAGTAAAGGAGTTATCTTAATCGATTATCTTCAAAATGGAAAAACCATTACAAGAGCATAATACGCATCACTACTTGCCAAGCTGAAGGCAGAAATTGCAGAAAAATTACGGTTTGTACTGCTTGACCATCCATCTTATTCACCAGATCTAGCCCCAAGCGACTTCTTTTTGTTCCCTCATTTAAAAACTGCGCTCGCAGGACAGAGATTTTCATCAAATGAGGAGGCAATCACCTTCGTGTACAATTATTTTGCAGAGAAAAACGCCAAGTACTATTTGGACGGGTTAGAGAGATGGGAGAAGTGTGTAGAGTTACAAGGAGACTATGTAGAAAAATAAAAAAAAAATTGAGAAAAAATGTCTTGTATCATTGTTCGATCGGACTCTTTTCAGACAACCCTCTTGTCTAATATTCCGGCTGGTTTTCGTAATCCTTTAATCATATTTCAAATACAGAGCATGGCCTTCTTCCCAGAAATATTGCATTTTGGCGTGGATGTTGATGGTAGACCTGGGTCTATCCGACCTTTGCGGTTATCGAAATAAATCTATTTTTTATCGGCAATCACAATGCGATGCAAAAACCCCTCTCTTCTTTGTCTGGCAAACTGTATTTCAGAGAAGATTTTTCGCCATTCGGTGACACTTGTTTTTGTTTACCTTTGAGTAACATTCAACATTTCTGCAAGTTGATTTTGGGTTTGACATAGATCTTCATCCGCCAATGCTCGTAGTTCTATATCTTCGAATTTTGTTTACTGGTCTGGATGTTCTTTTGTCATTCATGTCACAATGACTAAGTATGAATCATCAAAACCATTCCCTGCAGGTTGTTTCCAATGGAGCGAGTTCCCCGTGAACTTGAACAAGCATTTGACTAGATTTGGCAATATTTTTTTTTCAAATTGAAACAAAAGAGCACAACTACGCTCAAATGATGCTTATTTAGTTGAAATTCAAATTTTCTTTACCGTGTAAAACCATGTTGCTATCACAAACACAAACTTTGTTTACTGAATATTATTGATGGATGTCAAAACTAAATACGTCATTATACTCGTATCAGTCATTACAGTTAACAGTTACAGATTGTCAAAGCTACAACTATTTATCGCTAGACGGCTAGTTAAACTTATGGACTTAGCTAAGGTATTTCCTTTTTTATGTAAGCACCTATTTCAGGGTCAGTGATTACAGTGACCATGGCCATATTTCTTTATTCGATTGCTCGCTGCTGTTTGCGTTGTACGTATACACTCATGGTATATTTGACGTTTCATTTTGGATATCCATTTTATGAACATTAGGAGACTGTTTTTTTTTTGGATACTTAACTGATAGGATAAGAACAACTATATCCGTTAATTACTTAGGTTTAACACTGGTATCATAGAAATCAAAAAGTGCAGCACAATGATAACTCGTTTTGGATTCTACACTCTCGTCAATCATGCTCAACCACAAAAGTAAAACAACTAAAATAGTCATGATGATTTTATTGATAAAATATAGCGTTTTAGCTTTTAATAATGTTGTGAAAAATATATGAAACACATTCAACATGGGTAAAAGACGATTTTATTACAGTGGCATATACCATGTCATAGTACAGGAACATATTTTATTACACTGAAACGCAGTCTTAATGCTGAGCATAATTTATGTTCCATTGAAATATAAGCAAACACTCACATGTGTGTGGATTGACAATAGAAGGCTCTACTAATCATTTGAGATTTAAAACATAAGCTATTTGAAAATGACAACACAAGTAAACGATACACTAAACTAGTCATTTAAATTCTTTTTATTTACCCTTCAAAAATGAACAATCCGCAAGATAAAGAATCTTTATCGACCATGAATGTGACAATAAAGCCCATAAAATTATGACGAAAGTATAATAGAGCATTTAAGTGTCACCAATTCAGGCGAGCAAGTGCCATTTGGGGATATGATCCCTAGAAAGGACATTGCTTGGAAAATTATTCTCAATTGCTGGACATAAATTACCTTATCGAAATCCTTCATTGTGTCGGCTTTATTGTTCAGAATGTAAATCGAATACTCTGTCATCCCCCTGATGTGACAAAAAGTCAACCTTACCACCCGCATTGAGAATATTTTAAACGTTCCACTCCCTTGCATAACTTCATGCGGAACTGTGTTAAGTTCCGGTTGGTGGACTCAACGCTTTGTTTACTAATTGATTGATTTTCAGCAAAGTGCAATTTGCGAAATCTGTTCAGTTTCCTGTTGACCTGATTGATGTTTATTCATATTCAGCATCCAAGTAAAGGCGACGGCGACAACACATTCACATCAGTGAGAACCAAATGCTCGAAGCAAACCAAGGCTGGATTCATCAGCTTGGGGGCGCATAAATGTTTGCCTTCAGGTATTCAGAGGTAAACGGATTTAACGAGTGGAATCGATTGATTTTTGTTTGCTAAATTATGTACAATCATAAATATGAATATTGAAGTGTATTATAATGTAAATAAACAAACACACGCGAACAGCAGGACATCTTTTCACCGTCAAGACAGACAAGGGATGAGAAAGTAAACAGCATTTGATTTTGTTTACGGCGCTCTTGAATTGACTTGTTTAACCAAACAATAAATCATCGGGCATCGAATCAGTTGTCAACCATCAGCCCAATTCATTTAAATGCATCAACCATTTCAAAATCACCTAAAACTAATAAACATAAATTTATTACTATTTAACTATATAGGTACTCGTAAATGCGCTTTGTAATTTGAAATACTCACATATAGTATCTACGTGTGCATAGGTTGGCATGAATTCTCCGATTAAATACTATTCAGTTAAGGAATATTTATCCCTAACAAGTAGCCTAAGACAAATAGTGAGAAAGTGGTTATATGATCCTAATGGGGCTATTGGCAAGGACTAATTAAATCTGTGTATCTTAGAATATTAGTACCAACATATGAATTATTTAACACAACTTTCACATCTGATTTAATCAATTAAATACAAATGAGCACACTTTATCACTCAACAGGCTTCCCACCGGTGTACAAAACAGTGAAGGATTTTCACATATTCAACCTGAAAGTAATTGCTTGTAGTAATATCATGACCCAAACCATTTTATTAACTCACTACTAGAGAAACCAAAACAGAATTCTCCTGAGCACTATTGGGTGTGATAAGCTGACATGAGTCCAAATAAAGGTTGAGAAGATGGATATGGGGTAACAAGTTGAAAAAGCAAAGAAAAACTGTGGGATGTGGGAGCAGTATACATAGGAATAATATATTGTAAAAGAAGGTTTACTTAAATTCATGTCGAAAATACGAAAATTGGTTCAAATTGTTCAACAAGAGGTGTCATTTTAAATCAATAGAAAAATGCAATATTTTTACATTTTTGTGAAAAGTGGTGACATTTTTCTTTTAGTCTAAAGCACAAGCTCTGAGGTTAGTGATGGTATACAAAATCTGTTAAATGTCTGCCTCAGCTCTGCTTACAAATAGTCATTCTTTTGACGAAATTTTCCGTTGCGTTTTCGCATAATTGCGGCAGTATTTCGTGAACAGCAGCTTTAATATGTTATTTTAGTGCATGGAATGTTGGTGTAGAATTGTTTAGACTTTATCTTTATCGAGAAATCACATGTCCAGGAAACTTATCACGCAATAGCTATGTGGCATGTAGCGCTGTATTGCTTAAAAAAAACATCGTCCACGTCCATAACATCAATGTCAGGCGCAAAAAAAAAAATCAGTCAACATCGTTCAGTAACGCAATCCATTCACTGAAATGGTCGTACCAGCATCTGGCAGCATCTGGCAGCATCTAGGTGGCTCCAATTCTAGTGTAAACTGGATTTTTTAAGTATGTAGGCCAAGATCTTTATGCAAAATGCGCTGCAAAGTGGTTGTGGATAGGCCCAAATCCTATTATCATCTCAAAATGGACCCACCTGGGTTTTCAGTCACTTAGCTATGGGGGTGATATTTTCAGCTGACCTTGCCAGACGAAAACGAGTTGGGGTCTACACATCACTAGCCGATCTGTGAAGTTCAAATTTATAGATTAAATTCACTATAGCTGTGCGAAAAGGCGCTTGATGACCAAAAGCAAGTCAACGTTTTTGTAGAGAATTTTCGCCACTCAACGCCTTGTGTAAGTGTATGTCGATCCATATTTAATGACCCTTTAGTTTGTACAATTCAATAATGGCGCGAAATTTAAAATAACACCTCTGGTTGGATATCGGCGACTACACCATAAGTTTTTTGGAGCTAAAGGGTTACCAACTTAACACTGTTTTCAAATTGCCCAGGCCACAGGAATCGCTTTCGCCAAGACCATATAAGGAAAGTAATTTAATCTCCGCTAGATAGCTTCCGGTGTGTTGAACGATTAATTTTTTTGTCCTTCGGAACAGAGCACTCAGACAAAGAACTAATCCATTGTACAATTACGATAGATACTGACCTATTGTGATAACTTTATTTTCTCGTGAAAAGCACTAGTACCTCACCCAACCGAATTTGTTGAACCTCAGAAAGTGGACTTTCGGCGGATGAATTCACCTGACTTTATCAAACGTGGTATTATAAGTCAGGCTACCAGTTATCTTATATGGGCTACTCCAAAATATCACCTTCAGTCAGGGTGTTAAAGCAGAAATAGTAGCTGATGAATTCATAAGGAATAACGGCTATTACTGAAGTAGTCGGGCCATCCCACATGGATATTGTGAGGGGGTATAACTACCCAAGCACTTAAAAATCCACTGTTACGCAGAAACCTGAAGCTTCACATATAGAAGGATCTACTGTTAACTCAAGCAAGAGAAAGAAGCACACCGACTTCGTTTGGAGGTGAATAAGAAGTGTAACGAGGCGGGCCTAACAACAGGAAGATGAAAAAGTACGAAACATACTATGCATACGTTTAAAAGCAACCTGATATTTGTCCACGCCCCAGAGAGGAGAAATATGATAATTGTATAATTTCGACTTATGATTAATGCCGTAGATATGGCATTAAGATTATGCTGGCAAATTTCAACTCAAAACTAAGAGAAGAGAACGGCTTTGGATATCATAGCCTACACGATAACACCTCCGATTATCGATTCGGACTGATTTGTTTAAAGGTTTGGCAAAATTCAGTCCCAAAAGGCAATTTGCTCATTTAAACATTTACAAAAGTTCTTTTATCAACTGTTAACCAAATTGACCACCATGTGATCGATGCAAGGTACTCTTCTACCATGATCAATGTCTCGACATTCCGGGAGGCCAATGTTGACTTGGTTCACTACCTTCCTATTTAGAGCCAAGATACGGTTAACGATAACCTGTCCATCGTTTTACGTGGAAAAGCTTCAATCAAAAGAAATCACCGAAGCCATTCCAATCGAGTGTCACTTTAACCCTCCGGAAATGCTCAACTCCATTGACGAAGATAAGTATCAACAATGGCAATAATACCATCGACTCATTAGCTGGCGATGAGTTTCACCCGACTACCAAAAAAAAAATCACAACAGCGGCGCTGTAAGAAAGGTGAAAAAATTATCGTGCGCCTAATCATCATAACAGGAACTTAGATCCTCGACTCTCATAAAAAAAAATTAAAATTCGAAGCTTTTGTTGGAAGCTATTGGAGGAACGAGGTAAAAAAAACATGTCAATTTCGTAAATCCCGAATAAAAGCCTATGATACAAATATCACAGTGCCCCATTCAACTACTACAGGGTGAATGACTCGAGCTCCAACTTTTTAAAATGCTATATTTTTTTTATTTTTTAATAAATTTTATTATGCCAAAGCAAAAAATGTTGGAAAATACATCAATTTTCAAATTGTGTCAGTAGTTTTCCATATGTCCACCTTTGGCGCGAATAATGGCCTTGAGACGGCCGAAGAAAGCATCGCACGCGACTCATCGGAAAAAATTAAATTCGGCAACTCACCACTTTCATACAAGCGTAGCAAGTCGTTTAAAATGCTTGTAAATAATAAAATTATCATGTGTCAAAATTTGAGCTCACTGTCATGAACGGTTTGGAAATTATAGCAATCTGAAGTTGGTTGCAGTTTGAGTCATTCAGGGTGTGTATGCAACAAAATGTTCGTGCACCCAATCTTTACAAATTTTATGTGGCGATATTTGAACTCAGCAGAATTATTTAAAACATCCGGTGACAAGCTAGAATGGGACATGCATCAACTTGTTTCCAAGAAAGCAATTTCCCAATGAAAGGATACCCTCTGAACTATAGAGCAAACAAACTTCTTCCATCTTCCCACGTGAGCTACTGATAGGTCCACATGAAGACTAACGAAGTCCGCCACAGTCTGTATATTCACATTACGACTGATCATGAATAAAAAATCAGGAGTACCAAACGATACACACTACATTTTTATTAACTTTAAAGCCCCTAATGACAATATTTATGGAGACGAGGTATACTCGTACACATCCATGCCTTCTTTTGGCCTCTCCGTACAAATCTTTCGACTGTGCAGGCCGATAAATACTGCACGGGGACATTTTTTTCATTTTTTTTATTTAATGAATCTGCAAAGCAATTATCGGGATATCAACCCGATATCACAGGTTCTTTTTCGAGTATTGGAGCCGAAGTGGCGAAAATGGCTTAGCAGTGAATACGGCAAAACGAAGTACACGCTCTCAATGAAAAGTGTGCGCAGGAATGACGTATTGAATAGAATGTCACAGCAGGCATATATAACTTCAACCTAGTTCGGCACTTTACTCTAGTACTAGCCTCAGTTTAAAATACGAATAATGAAATCAATACTATTTCCATGTTTCATGGGTTAAAGACAATGATGTAACATAGTCACCTCTTATTCAATCAAGGTTACTGATGTAGAGATGGTAACACTATGTCATACTTGCTGAATGCTGATCTCCTCTGCGTCTCAAGTAGTAAGCGTAGAGTTAGTTGTATACAGCTTGTCAAAGAGTAAATGAATTAATGATTGCTTTTTTTTAAATACACTTATACAACATAGCGTAGACCGTGAAAAAATAAAAGATATTGGGTCTACAAGTAAGTTTCCAGCGTTTTTTTTTTTTAATTTGAAGTGTTATTATGAAAGCATAGTTACAGTGCTTTATTCAAAGTATCGTCCATCGGAAGCTACAACTTTCCCCCATCTTTCTGGCAATTTATGAATTCCGGACCAAAAAAATTTCTCATCTTTCGAGCCCGAGAATATATCGAGCCATTTTTTGATTTCCTCTACTGAGCTGAAGCTGAAGCAGTTCGTAGTATACGACACCCTTTTGATCCCACCATATGCAGAGCATGACCTTATTCGTTTCGGCGTCGATTGGGCGGGCTCGCCGGGCTTTGTATACGATTTTCTGCGTTTAGGATTATCATAATAAATCCATTTCTCATCACCAGTAACAATACGATGCAAAAATGATTTATTTTTATACCGCTGCAGTAACATTTCGGACATGCAAAATCGCCGTTCGACGTCTCTTGGCTTCAATTCGTACGGCACCCAGTTTCCAACCTTTTGAATGAATCGCAGTGCTTTTAGGCGCAGGGAAACGGCTTGTTGCGTGACGCCCAATGATGCAGCAAGTTCTTCTTGAAACTGACACGGATCCTCATCCAGTAAAGCGTCTAATTCCTCGTCTTCAAAACTTTTCGGCTTTCCGGGGCGATCTTTGTCTTCAACTCCAAAATCACCACTTTTGAACCGTTTGAATCACTCTCGGCACGTCGATTCACCAATACATTCCGCCCTATAAGTTTCCGAAAGCAAACGATAGGCCTCAGCCGCACTTTTCTTCATATTAAAGAATAAAAGCAGCGCTTACCGCAAATGACGTTTATTTGGCTGGAAACTTGCCATGATTTTGCTCGATAAAATGTACGAAACCGATAGAACTGCTCAAATATAATGCTGCAAAGTTGTTGACATATACAAAACCTACAAATAAAACACATGGAGTCTGACATTTCTGCCCGGGATCCACTGGTGACGCCATCTCTGACAAACGCTGGAAACTTACTTGTAGACCCAATAAGTAAAAAGACTAAACAACAAGATAAATCAATAGATAAAAAAAACAATAACATAAGTATTCATAAAATTGAAGTTAATAAACAATTTAATACATATAAAAAATGAGTGCAACGAATTATCAAAAGCCGGATCCACTGTCATACATTTTGCAATCAATTTTCACTCTCTATACCTGTTTGAAATTTTGTACCCGCAAATTTTTACTACCAGTAAACAAGTACATATTTTCTCAATAGGAAGTCATGAAATTAAAGGGTAAATAAGAAACGACCGTTGGAATTTCCCAAGTTCAAACAATGAACTACTTGAAAAGCGAATAAAAAGATGCGCCACTAGGATGAGGTCAATGCGAATATTTCGTTGCAGCAGTTCACTTCAGCGATTTTTTTCAAAGTTTTGTTAAGAGTATTTAAAAAAAGGGTTGAAAGGAACTGTTTTTATTTAGTTTAAAAAACTATAGGTTCCAGAAAGATTTTAAAAGCAACAGAAAGAGGAAAAATAGATGCTTTCAATGAGTTACGACTCTCAGGCCGAGAAATTGCAAGGAGTCTTAAAAGAAGTAAGACTGTTGTAAACAGTTATCTTGCGGATCCACAAAACTATGGAAAAAATTTGATAAATAAATTTGAAGAAAATTATGAGGCAGTTCCAGCAACAACGAATGCGGGTGACCGAGAAAAACACATGATAAATGTCAATACTATGTATAATATTAATTCAAATTCTAATTTCACAGACACATGGGTTACCAATCGACCAGAAAACCTAACACACCATATTTTAAATGCAATCGTCTGCATATATGGGGAAAATGCCCAGATGATGGCAAAAGGCGCAATTCATGTGGGAAATTCAATCACTTCGCAATCGTGTGCAAAGGCCGAAAAACTCCAAGTAATCATCGTCGATTCATAAACAATAACAATAATGATGATATTGAAGATTATATTGTTGAATCTGAAGATAATCCAGTGATGTACTCGTATGCATGTGAGTGCGGTAAAATTTGCTTCAGGTTCAGAATAGAGTTAGTTTCAACAATTTAAAGTTATGAATTTATACATTGAGTTTAAATTGGTACTGAAGTCAATATCACAGCAAAGGAATTGGCCAAAAGATTAGGTAAAATTCATTTTATTATTAGGCCAATATCAACAAAATTGGTAGCGTATGGTGGCTTCCAAATAAAAACAATCTGTTCAATAGTATTACGCACAGAACATATATGTAAATAAGTTGTTGATAAAAAATACGTTGTGGTCGATGGGTGTTGTTTTTTTTTGTGATCAAAAACAGGGATGTGTTTAAGGGCAAAACTCGATTTCCAGATGCATGTAACCTAGTATTAAAACCCAATTCACCGCCCGTTAACAAGCCACCTCGTCCTGCTCCAATAGGCCTTTATGATTAGGGTAAAACTTAAGTAAATGGAAGAATATGGGATTATTTTTAAGAAACGGCGAACCATAAGAATGGCCCCATCATCTTGTTGTCGTCGAAAAAGTAAGCGGGTCATTAAGATTGTGTGGATTAAACATAAACAAACAATTGAAAGATGAACATTTCATTGGTGGGGACCTTAATGTGAAGCACACCTTTTGGGGCTCAATGTGTTTCTCACAAAAAGGCAAAACTATCTACAGGGCTAGTATGGAATGTGGTCGCCAATTTTACTCAACAGGCAGACCGATGTACTGGCCCCTGGATATCGTCAAAATACCCGATCTGATAGACTTCTTTATCGGAAAAGGAGTAAACGCTAGTTACGTCAAAGCGTTGATCTTTCCTCCGATCATTCTCCAATTATCCTTTCATTGTGCGAATCTTTGGTTAAGAAACAAAGGCCACCCAGATTATCCAACAAAAAAATTCAATGGGAAGATTTCCGAATAGAGGTTATCAAAAATACTGAGTTGAAAGTAGCACTTAGAACGCCGTATCAACTTGAAAAAGAAGTTGAACGTTTTGTTGAAGTCATACAGCAAGCGACCTGGAATAAAACTCCATGCGAATCGAGCAAAATTGCCAGTATCGGCATAAGATACCCGTCAGAAATCAGGAAAATGATAAGAAAGAAACGAAGAGCGGGGAAAAAGTGGCATGAAACTCGGGCTCAACAAGATAAAACGTCCTTTAATAGGCTTTGCAACTTGTTGAAAAAATCAATCAAGGACTTCAATAACCAAGGTATTAATAACTACCCAGAAAGCCTCACAGCGACAAAAGATACCAATTACTCCATATGGAGAGCCGTTAAAAGTCTTCGAAAGCCCCAAATACACGTGGTGCCAATAAGAAGAAACCAGGATGACTGGGCGAAAAAAGATAAAGAAAAAGCTAACGTTTTCAAACCATTCGATGGGGAAGTGCTTCCAGATAAGGTCAATAAGCTAGACGTGATGAAGAACCTTACACTAGAAAAGGCTACACTTAGAGAACTTAGACAAGTTATAGACATGCTTAAGCCCAATAAATCCCCCCGGATATAACTAAATTACGGGAGAGATACCTAAAGTGTTACAGAAAAAAGGTTTGCTAAGGCTTTTCTATCTTATAAATGCCACCATAAGATTAGAGTATATACCGCATTAGTGGAAAGTTGCCGAAGTTATTATGGTTACGAAACCCGGTAAACCGCTGACTTAAGTCAAGTCATACAGACCAATATCGCTCCTCCCAATTATATTGAAGGTCTTACTTAATCGTCTTAAACGGATTATTGATACAAATCGCCTCTTGCCCGATCATCAATTTGGCTTTAGAAGCCAACACTCTACTGTTGACCAAGTGCATCGAATAACCTATGTAATTTAACGAGCAATCGAGTGTAAGTTAGTCTGTTCAGGCGCATTCCTTGACGTTTTGCAAGCTTTTGATAAGGTATGGCAGGAGGGCCTGAAATATAAACTTCGACAAGTCCTACCCGAGGAATTGTTTCGTATTTTAAGATCATACTTAGATGACCGACTCTTCCGGATCAGACACGGAGACGAATATTCCAATTTTAAGGCAATAAAGGCCCTCTGCTATATTAGCTTTTTACCCGCCATACACCGCAAATGGACGATACTGTGCTAGCCACATTTGCTGATGACACTGCCATTTTGGCAACAGCTAAAACCATCGAAGAAGCAACTGCTAATTTACAACACGGATTAACTATTGGACAAAGACTTGGCAAATCGCGCTTCATGAAAACAAATCTGTCCGTGTGAACTTCACTCTCAAGAAAACTGACAATTTACCTGTATTTATCAACGCAGTACAAATTCATTTCGCCAACGAGGCCAAATATCTTGGTATGACACTCGACGCTAAACTTAAATGGAGAGCGCACGTTAAGAAAAAACGTGAAGAGCTTCCAAGCTCAGTTAGAAAACAAATTGCTGCTATACAAGCAAGTGCTAAAACCGGTCTGGACATATGGTATACAGCTTTGGGGTAGTACCAACGTCTTACAGACATTCCAAAACAAAGTTCTTCGAGGGTTTGTTAACGTACCGTGATATATTAGAATCGACTACAAGGACATACGAATATTTCTGTTTAACAGATCCTTGACGTGACAAATTTTTTGCTCTGAAAAGGACTAAGCCTCTCGATCTAAGCAGTGCTTAATTTTTAAGGAACGTAGAAATTTTCAATGGAAAATCGCCTACAAAATATATTATTAAAACAAAATAAAACGCGAAAGAAGAACTGCTTGTTACGTGTGAACTCAGTCGTATTCAGTATAAGGAAGGTATTTTTTAGTGAGTAAGAATCTCACTAAGAATAAAGATCTCTCACCTACCCTCGAAAAAAATAAAAAATAAAAATTTGATTCCTATGATAGATGATTTTCGCTATACTACGAAAGTGATGAAATAGTTTTCTGTACTTGATCTCTTTAGAGTACAATGTTCTTCGTTTTAGCGTCAAACCCGCACCAGAAGAATTTCAAAAACTTTATATGAAATATTTTGGAAATCTTCCGGGTTGTTTTATTTATATTGACGACTTTATTGTTGGAGGGAGAACATTGAATGAATACGATTTAAATGCCCAATGTCTTATTACCAGAACACGGGGGATAAATGCCAGAGATGAATGCCAAATTTAATGAGAATAAGCTTCAATATTATAAGAGTACAGTTATGTATTTGGGACATATTTTCACGGGAGACTCTTTATCACCTGATCTTGATCAGATTAAAGCCATCTTAAAAATCAAAGACCCGAAGGTTAAGAAAGAATTGGAAAAAATTGGGGGGAGGGGGCATTCAATTATTTGCGAAATTGTTATGCTTAATTTTTCGGAATTGAATGCACCGTTTCGGGAGTTATTGAATTTCGATCACTCGTATCGCTCAAAAATTCTAGACAAATGTCAAATGACAAATGGAATCGCATGTGGTCTCCAATACATTTGATCTTCGTCTCTCAACGATTATTCAAACTAATGCATCAGAATATGGACTTGATTGTTGTATTATTCAAAATGGCAGGCTTGTGGTGTACACATCTACAAGTCTCACAGAATTCGAAACTCATTATGCGTAGATGGAGAAAGAATTGTTGGCCATCGTGTATGCCTGCAAAATATTCTATCAAGCAGTGTGGCCATAAACGCTTCGTTTCAATCATGAAAAAAAAACATTAACAAACTTGACTCTTACAGATTACGGAGGATGAAACTAAAGTTGGCCAAATATTTTCTTTTTGCTACGTATGTGCCCGGTAAATTTTTAGATGTCGCCGACCTTTTGTCAAGAAATTCAGTTTATGATGGAGCAACTAATAAAGAAACTCTAAAGGAATTAGTTCACAGTATAAATTTAATGATGAATTATAAAGAGGCGTGTCTTTCAAGTAAAGATAAACTAAGCAATAATTTCAGTTTGAAGACAAATTTTATGAGGTAGATAATTTACTATTTTTTCATGATCGTTTTAGGGTACCTAATGATTTGATCGAAGACATGTTGAACATTTAGCAAGGGTCGCATATGAGTATAACTCGAACAATCAATTGGGCTAATGAAATAATGTTTTGGGGCCATGTGGATGACGATATCCAGAAATTTATTATGGAATATTATACTTGCGAGAAATATAGACCAGCATGCATTGAAACCAGACTCAATTCCATCACTGCCATTCCAAAAAATTGAGGTAGATATATAAGATTTTCGGGGAAATCTTATCTTCATTCCATTCATGGTATTCTCAAAATCATAATTTCAGATAATCAGCCTTCTAATTCCTTGTTAATGACAAGTTTGGCCATTGAAATGAATTTACCGCAATCAAATGGATTGGCGGAAAAAGCAGTCCAGACTACAAATAACATATTAAGAAAAATGCAGAAAATCGAGGATAACAATTTAGATTTGCTAGAATACAGATCCACACCAATTCTGGGAAATTCTCCTGCAGAAATATTAATGTGTAGAAGGCTCAGGACTAAACTTCCGATTCATGAGAATAAATTGAAACAAGTAACTCCTGATAACATGCCGAAACTATTAACAGAAAAGCAGAAGCGAATGGCTAATATTAGGCATCCAAAAAACAAGCTTTAGTCAAAACAGGAAGAAAATGTAGTTTAAAGAATAACAGCAAATAGGGGCCTAGTCTTGTTCTATATGAGTATATGCAATGTATATTCAGACCTGTGAGCAGGACTACGCATTATGGCTCGTTAAACTCAAAATTATGAAAATTTGCTATTGCATTTTTTTACTTAAAATGCATTTTTCTAAAAATGTTACTTAATAAATTTTCTGAAATTTTTATCCTTGCAAAATTTCCTAAAAATTATGCCAAAAAAATGGCCAAAAGAAGTGTACCTATTACATTGCTCATACAATTTCTTAGATATTTTTATGTGGTCCTGAGAAGGACCTTTTTGGAACAGTTTATGGAATGTTTATAGCAATTGTTCGAAATGCCTTCCTTCCGGGCGCGTTTAACCATTTCGGGTGGCAGATTAACGGTCATCAAAATTCTTTTCATGCCTTCTGAATCGCCACCAATATTTTCTTGGAGCTCTACCAGACTTGACATCTCTCTAAAATAAACCTTTGCTTTCATAGCATCCCAGAAGAAAAAATTCATGGGTGTTAGGTCAAGAGATCTGTGTGGCCAAAAGCTTGGGGGCGAATCGACCAATCGTCGATTAGTTAAAAGTATGGTTGAGGAACGAAGTTACCCCTGCTACTGTGATAAGATGCTCCATCTTGTTCTCAGAACAAGAGGAACATCTTCCAGGAGCTTCCCATCTCTTGTGAACTACGCTTCGTCAGTCCACAGAATGTTCTTGAGTAATTCCCCGCCTTCTGCATGTTTGCGCAGTAGCCATTGGCAAAATTCCACTCTTCTTTGCGCATCACCTGGTAGTAAATCCTATACCGGTGTCAATTGGAAATCTATTTCTCTATAGAGTCCTGTGAATTCTGGTGCTGGAAAGTTCCAATTGCACAGCTAGTCTGCGGATGCTGACTGAAGGCTGAACCTCTACAGCATGCGAAATAGCATCCTCAACTTCTACCACCGCTGCGTCTGAACGTCCTTCTTTTTTTTTTTGGTGCAGTTGACTAGCTATCAACGAGACGCTGATACGTATGATAAATATGTTCGTATACTCGTACGTACGTAAACGGATATTAAATAAGTTTGAAACAGTTGTTTATATAAGTAATAAGGAATTTTACATCGAGGATAGCAGACCGAAGAAGCCAGAAAAGAGGTTGAAAATTATTTTTGGCTCTACCAATTAACGCTTATTCAGATATTGCGTTACCCACAAAAGCTTGGAGTTTTTTTTTTTAATTTTTAAATAATTAGTTTGTCTGATCTGGTCTTTGTCTTTGGTATTGTAATTCGGAAGTTCACTTGGTGACAATTCAAACCATATTATAGCCAAATGTCTTTAAAATATCAAATAAGAATTCAATAAAATATACAAGTTCTACAAGTACATACATACATATATACATTTTCTTTTTTTATTAAACGAACTTCAAGAAAAGAGCTACGACTCAAAGATATAAGAAATTTTCTGAAGCTTAAGGAAGAGATTTTGAGCAACAACCTTTATCTTAAGGAGGCCAACGAAGACCATAAAAATATATGTTATGTAAATCTACGAGAATTAAGCTTTTTTTTTAATTATTTCTTGAGAAATGCGGTTAACTATTTAAATATCCTATTTGCAAGCCCGTACATTGATACCAAAAAAGAACAATTGTTAGCTGAATTCAATGAGGAACTTACATGGTCCTGGTATTAGGGAGAACATTTTAAAATGAAGACCATATGTGGTGATGAAAGAAAACTTAGAAAAGTTTTCTATTTTTATTAAACCGAATCTATCACCTACTAATCCGAGAACTAATCACTGCCCCACGGCGTATTCTGTAAACTTATATTGTGGATAAATTAAAGGGTGGAGTCTTACTTTGGCTGTGTACAAAAAGTTTTCTCTTCAATTAATTCCCAGTGGACAAGGAAAAAAATAAACTAGTAACAGTGCCGTGAAACGAAAGATTTAAATCAAATTTAAAATTACACAAACTAACTTGAAAGTTTTTCATGATATTTTAATCATAGTCGTATACGTTTAAGAGTTTCACCATCAGAAAAGTAAATAAAAAAATATTGGATTCGAATGATTTTAATGTTTTTATTTCATCAACAAGCTTTGCTTACAGATTACGAGTATTAGTTATAATAGTAAATAAAAACGAAAAAGAAGTAGAGATGATTAAAGGAAATTGACTGATTTAAAAAAATAAATAAATAAATAAAATAATAATAAAACTAGGTTAGTTTTCAGGCAAACTAAATAAAATGCCTTTGAAACATTACCTCGAAATATGGAAATCAGCATCTCTACTTATTTCATCAAATTGTTTCAGAGATCTAAAAATTATTAGCTCATTCTGACCATAGTTTGTACTATGCCCCATTTGGTAAGAGATGTGGCGATCCCTTAACGTGGTCTCCGAAGCATAAATTTTGAATATAGATAACAGAATAGGACTATTAATACGGGAACACAAGACGTCGCTCACAAACATTATGTCATGTACCGGCCTTCTTGCACAGAGTGGCATTATACCTAAGAGTTGGCATCTAGCTTCACAAGAAAGCTCAAAATGCCAGCGCATTTTATAAAAAAAATATTTTGTAAACCGCGTCTGCCCCCGTCCAATGCGATCCGAATGGGTCAAGTAGTTTGGATTCCAAACAACATCGTACATTCAAGTACGAGTATTGACCTGACTAGAGCAAAGATAAAAGTGCGAGGATCGGAGAAATCCTAGGAGTTTCTTTTAATAAATCCAACTATTGAATTAGACTTCGCAACTATGTATTCAACATGATAAACAAAAGTTAATTCAGTACATAGGGTATAATGAGGTATTCTTTCTCAGTTGGGAATTCTGTTTAAGGATATAGCAATGATTATTTTTTTTTTAGAACTTAGCACTCAAGTGGGTATGAATACACTTATAATGCCTCAGCATGTACCGTTTCCGTGTTATGGATACTAGAACTAATATCAAAATATATGTATACAAAATTAGAAGTGACAAAACGTTTATTGGCATTGAAACTTTAAAATTAAAAAAGGTAAACTCATTTAGGTAGCTAAATGTTTGTTCCTTTTCCTTGGCAAAGGTATCATAGTTTCTCGTTTCCATTCTTGTAGTCTAGAACCGAGAATTTCAGACTGTCTGATGGAGAAATTTAAGTCACGGAATAAATCATTCAACTCTCACTGCTGAATCATGTGTGGTTCTTTCAATGAACTTCTAGGAGGTACATATTCGAATATTTCCTTCTCTAGCAAATAATTTTCTTCACGGTCATCTCACTTCACTTTGCACATGGTTTATATGTTCTTGACGTGGGCACACGAGATTCTTCACTCTGAGGTGTTGGTATGAACATATGTAGAAGCTACTTCAGGGTATCCTATTTTGCTTTTAATTTTTTTAGTTAAACAAAAACAACAGTCATCATAATGATTCACTTGTTCACGCCAAATCATTGGAATAGCATACGGCGTCGACTTCTTTTTCCCAATTAACCATTCGATTGATGTAACATAACTAGAGATACAAGACAATTTCGGAATCCATTCGTCTTGTTTTATAGAACGATTAAAATAAAGTTGAAATCCTGCTTTACTTTTTCAGTTACAGCCCATCTTTGGGCCTTTACAATATATTGACCCCAACCGACCAAGCAAGACAACTAAATTCAATTATTGGTGCACTTAACACATGAAGGTAGCTTTCATAAATATGTCAATAACACAAGTAGTTGACGTGATAGGACAGCTTTTCTTTCCATAAAAGTTACACATATCATCAATTATGTTACCAAAACTTTATCACGCTGTGTTATTAAAGCACCAATTCGATAAATTGTTAATGTCACGCTGAAGCTTTATGCAATCCTCTAGACCATATAGACGGAGTCTACCTGACAACCATTTTCACCGCCTTAATCACAAAAGATTGACCAGATTAGATGTTGTCGAACGACCCGGAACAAAACCATGTAGAAACTCAGATATGTGCCCCTTAATGTGAAAACCTATTTTATTTTTTACAATGCATTCAAGAAGTTTAACATAGTTATGGCAGCGTGGGGGTTTTATGAAGAAAAACAAGACTCGTAGTGCGTACGGGTCGCCTTTATTACAAGAACTGAACTTAGTCTTGGTTTTTCTCAATATTCCTATCAGCTCTAGCTCTAATATAACTAGATATCGTATATTTTTCTTTCGACACTTTTAGTACGGAGTACGGAGAAACCAACCCAACTCCATTCAAGGAGGTGGCGTTGCGATTTACGTAAGAAAAGGTATACGTTTTAAAAGAGTATACAGTCGCGTAGTACGTAGGTTCCAAGTGCTGGAAGCTTGCATCGTGTATATTCCGCTCCGTAGTGGAAAGCGGCTACACATGGTGTCTGTCTATGCACCTAAGGCTACTCAATCCACCTTATTCATCTCAGAGCTCGAGACACTTTTTCGATTCCTGAGGCTGGAATTGGAAGATAACTATTTTATTATCGGCGGAGATTTCAACGCCAAACATAGTGATTGGGGAAATAATATACCAATACTAGAGGGAACCTACTATTCAATTGGTAGGGTCAACACAGCATAATGTATCGACTCGGGCTTAAGGCGACGGATAGTCCGTCGTTTCCCAGACACGGGTCCAATTTGGATCTTCTGCTGTTCCACTCACGAATACAACTGACATGCACTAACCAACAAACTGCAAACTGTATACGCACTTTCGTGTATGACAGTGACCATTGCGGTCTCAGCACCGAAATAACTGTTCCCAGCGAAATTGCGGAATTGGATGAGTTTGTGCAAAGGCATTCCTACAATTATGGTAGAGTGCGCTGGACACACTTCACCAGAACACTGACTAGAGCACTCTTCTCGAATTCGCTCTACCCACCGTCCAACAGAAATCTATCAAACGAGGAGATTGGCAGGTATCTTAGACTAATGGACGGAACAATAAAACGAACAATGGACAAAACGATACCTCGGTATCAACACACTGACGACGAAGAATTATTCCGCAACGCAACTATTGACGCACTGCACCGACAAAAAAGTAGGCTGCTGTCAAGACTAAAAACCTTGTACAGACAGTTTACGGACAGACATAACTAACCCGGAGATCGTGACATTGAAGTCGTCAACTAAAAACCTCCAAACATTAATAAAGGAAAATTACAGAAACTCTGTAAGTTTGTATTGGAACAATAAAATTCGGGCTGTAAAAACCAACACCCCGAATATGTTCCCGCAAATAAATAAAATATTTAGGAGGAAAGATCAAAACGACCTTCCATGTCTCAAAATCGCCCGAACGACTAACAACGAACAAATACTTGTAGCAGCAGGCATTGATCCGGATGAGGCCGTTGATGATGACAACTTCTTTGTGATCGAGGATCCGCAGGAGAAGGTAGAGGCTATAGGAGCGACTTTCCAGGAAGTGTACAAGGCGAATGACATCATTGGCCCGAACCACGACCTGGAGAGTCAAGTCCTTGTGCACAACTTCTGCCTTCGAAATGAAATTGTGAATTGGCGATTCGAGAACTCGGGTTTCATCCAGTTCAGTGACGAGAATATGGCAAATAATGTCATCACCAACGAAAGGGTATTACCACCGTTCATTTCGAAGGAAGAGCTCCAATCTATCTTCGAATCGCTTAGAAGTAAGAAATCAGTGGGAACCGATGAAATACCGAACATTGTGCTTCGACATCTCCCACTAGAAGCGGTGAACATTTATACCACCCTGTTTAATAATGCAATGAATAATGCACATTATCCAGCGCATTGGAAAACTGCGGTGGTACATCCCATTCCCAAAAGGAATAAAGACACATCCAATCCGGCGAATCACCGCTCGATCAGTCTTCTTCCAAACATCAGTAAGGTTTTCGAGAAGGTAATCAATAGAGTCCTGACTAAGTGGGTTGAGGACAAACATATAGTTCCGGATAATCAATTCGGTTTCAAGGCGGGGCATGATATCATTCATGCCGCGTCTAAACTGGTTTCTGATATCCAATGGAACAAAAGCAAAAAACAGTGCACTGGAGCCTGCCTAATTGACTTGGAAAAGGCCTTCGATACCGTATGGTTAGAGGGACTCTTCTTCAAGCTGGACAGGATGGGCATTAGTAAACCACTCTTTTTAATATGCTCTCCAGTAGACAGTTCATCGTGAAGAATGGCGATGTGATTCCGCTGGAACATTTAAGATTGGAAACGGTCTGCAACAGGCTGCGGTATATTCTCCGGTCCTATTCAGCATTTACACAAGTGGTCAGATAGGTTCACTTCACCATGCCATAGCGTACGCAGACGACTTAATCGCGTACAGATCAGATCCAAAGATTGAGGTCATTAACATACTTTTGCAACGTGACTTCGATAAAATTAAACAATATTGCGATGACTGGAAGTTGAAAATCAACTTTCAGAAATCGAAACCAGACGTCTTTGTCTGGGGCCTCTAGGGATACTAGAAAGAACTTGCGAAAGTTCTCGATCGTCGGACAACATGGACAGCCACTTGCTTGTCGAAATGTAGTCAGGTATCTTGGGATCTGGCTAGATCAATATCTGTATTTTAACAAACATATAGATGTTGCTCTGGCCAGAGCTAAGGGTGCTTTTGCCCTTACACGGAAACTGTTTTATAACAGCCAACTCGATGCGAGGGTGAAGGTGATCTGTTACATGGCCCTTATCAGGCCCATGCATGTATTTGGGTGTCCCGTGTGGTTCAAATGAGAACAAGTTTATTGGAAAAGATTCGGGTGTTTGAGAGGGCTTGTCTTAGGACTTGTCTTCGCTTATACAGAACACCAGAGACTGAGTACATAAAATTCTATCCTAATGAGGCCTTGTGCAATAGGGCGAACCTAATAAGAGTGGACAATTTTGTTATTAAGTTAACTCGAAGACACATTGCAAAAGCAATGACCTCATCGAACAACCTGATCTCAGGGGCTTACTACCCTAATTATATGTATCACGAGAGAGCTCGCCTTGACAACTTTATTCCTCCAGAAGCGTTCCTCTATATAGATAGTAAATGTCTGATCCAGGACAGATTGGCGGTGCCGCTAATCTTCCACGTCGCTCGAACAGCTGCGGACAGGCGACTCAACTACGAGAGAGACGTCGCCATGGCAGTGCGGAGCGTCTCCGGTTCAGTAGGACGGTAGGAAGTCGCGACAGGAGGGATATTGCTCAGCAGCACCAGCAATTTTGGTGGCTTTATGAAGGCGAGGATGCTTCGTCGTCAAACTCTTCCAATGACAGGTAGCTTCATGTGAAGCAGAGTGGTCCGGCCTAAGTTTTGTTTTTTTAGCCATGGCCGGCTTACATATTTTTAGGTAGGTTTAAGTTAGATTGTAAGAAAGAAATATATAAAACCAAAAAAAAATAAATAAAAATAAAAAAAAATGTACATATTAGATGTAAGTAGATTAAGATTTATTTTTAAGTAGTATGTAGGCTTTTAGGTTTAAGTTTTAGAAAAAAAATTAAATGTCCATATACTACGTTTTTACTTAAAATTGATTTTCTTAGTTTTAGTTTCATTAAATATAAAAATAAATATAGACTGTAAGATACGTCGAAAGGCTAAGTTTAAGTGTTAGATTTAACTTAGAGTGCCGCATGGGGTATAAGATTATTTGTAAGTTATTTATGCTAATTTTTAAGCGTTTTTTTGTCTAGCATGTAAGAGAAATTAAGGTATCAAATAAAAATGCATATAAATCGAAAAAAAAAATATATCGGTTCCCACTAGATCACCGAAATCAAGCAGTGTTGGGCGCGGTAAGTACGTAGGTAGAAACTCAGTACTCCGCGTGATGTTGACAAAACGCGCCACATGGGCATAGTACCCCGGCGTTAAATCCCGGACCCTACAAATTAATTTGTATCGTTTCCTTGATAATAATAATAATTTTATCATATTTTATTTTACAAAAAATACTTCCAAAAATCTGAAGAGCACTTCCATTAACGCCACAGTATTTGTGACCCTTAAGATCCTGCTTCGTTACCATGGACGTTGGTATAAACTAGTGCTGAACAAAACTGATGGGACTCTCCGAGTCCAGTAAGGTACACAAGGCTGTTGAAATTCTCATCTGATCGGAGTTAAACTGATTGTCAATCCACTTTTCGTACTCATTGAATACATCGTTTGGTTTTTTGTTCGCAAATAATTCTGCAGTAATAGTTTCAATCGTCGAGTTATTTTGTCCACTATGTCTTTCGGAGTACGAATGCAGCATCATCACGGATTTATTTTTAGTGCAACTAGTAGATATGTGTCCTAGTTCACCACCTTTGTAACAAGTCACATTTGGTTTTTCGTTTTTGTTATGTTCACGCGCATGGTTCTTTTGCTTAACAACAAAAGGCTTGGCGCTGTCATATTTTTCCGTGAATTTGTTTGCGCTTTCTGTTTCGTTTTTCATTGTTCTGTCCATGTAATTGATATATTTATTTGTTATTGAATCGTTCATATTTTCTTAACGCCACTTTTAGTTCACTCAAATTATTTGCTCCGTATAAGACTGTTTCGTTTACTTCACTGTCACCAATACCGTTTATGACACACTGCCCAATGTCATCTTCCTCCAATGAACCATGTGATGCTATTTCTTGCATGCTTAGCAAGTACTGCTTCATAGTCTCGTTTCGAGGTTTCGCCTACCTCGTAGTTCCTCATAGATGTTTCTTTTCGTTACCATTTTGAGGAATTCGTTTCTCAATGCAGATTTGAGTTATGTCCAACTATTATACTTAACGGTCCTCACAAACAAAACTGCTGTACCTCTGAGTAAGTGTTTGGCCTAAAAAAATTTGGTCTTGTCGTCTAGGCCAGCTATATCTGCACATTCAAACTGTTTGATCTACAGGGTGATAGGGAAATTGTCATCACCACTAAATGTTGGAATCGAGTTTTCAATTTCGTTGAAGTCCCAAGCTCCTCATCCAACTCGTCTTCTTTTTCTGCATCTGTCACCATTTCAGCTGACGCTTGGTCACTAGAGTGTGCTTGTTCACTAACCGATGCACTGTTTTCACGAACTAATTGGAGTAACTCTGCTTTAGTGCCTCTTGTTGGCAGCTTTAAGCTCGTTAGCACGTTTTTTAGTACAGCCACTGTACCCATTCTTACGCACTTCATATACACAAAAATTTATGGAAGAGAAAAAAATTAAAACAACCGTCGCAATAATTTGGTTTCCTGCACTTTTTTCAGTTTTCACACAAACTAATTTTTTTTATTTTATATTATTTTTATGTTTTGCGCGCGATCAGAATTTTGTCGGGGTTTTATGAAGAAAAACAAGACTCGTTGTGCATATGGGTCGCCTTTATTAAAAGAACTGAACTTAGTCTATGTTACAATACGGGGTTTTTATGTGGTAAATTTGAATAAAGCCGTTTCGAGCTGATCACACGATCGGATGGTAACAGTACAGATGTACTCAAAAAAAACCGTTAACTGTATGAGGCTTACACTTGTGTCGAAAAACAACGCAACACTTTTAAATAAATGACTACAGCTGAAAGTTTGCAAATACCTTTATAGTTTTCAATGTCATTCTTGAAGTCAGATTTAAAGAAAGCACCAATTATCGAGGAATAAACCCGATAGTAGCGATAAGTTGATTATCTTTAGTAAATTGTGGCAGATAGAGCTGTAAAAGTTTTTTTTTTTAATATTATTGCTTCCCAATCGGATGGTTCGGAGTTCAATACCAGCCGTACCCGAAAGATTTTTTTTTCAGGCAACTAAAATCTCGTGAGATGAATGGTCGCCGAAATAAAAAAACAAGTCAATTTACACTAATAATTTACTATTCCCATTAATGTTGGATACCACCCATGGAGCGAAATAAAAGCTGAGCCCAAATATCTTTCTTTCTCTCCCTATCCCATTTTCCAAAAAACTTAGCACATGCTGAGGCATTACAAGTGAATTGATACACACTTGAGCGTTAATTTCTTTTTACAAAAAAAAAAAAACCATCAGCACCGAGCTTAGGATTCGGTTTGAGTCTATAGATACGAGTAGGTGACTCAATATCTGGATCCTGAAAAACTAATTGTAATTATAGCTGTAATGTGATTCTACGTGTCAGTTAGATCCAAATTTCAAATTCTGAATCCCAGTTGAAAGAATTAAGACATTATCTAGACCCTTAAAATTACATTTAAAAAATATAAGGAGTAATTGAACTGGTTTCTTCTTTTATGTAAGAATATAAATCTACAATAATTTGCTAACCTTTATTAAAGCAAGAATAGATTATTACTGTTTTGTGAGTTTATAATTGAACCAATTTGATATAAATTAATGGAAAACATACGATTACAATCAATAAGAGGTATTTCGTTTCTTGACATTATAAAGAATAAACATTTTTTCCTCTTCAGACCAAGATCAATTTACATCACAAACGTAATTATTGAATAATGCTAATTTATTTATTTAATTCATAGCATCTCTGTATATATTGTATTGAAGTTATAAAAACATTTTGTATTGTATAGGTATAAAGTTAACGCGCTTTAAATATAAAATAAATTGCAGAAATCTAATTGGTATAGGAAAAAAGAGAAAGAGAAGAACAGATTACAGAAAAGTAAGAGACATAAAGAATAGAAGTAGGGTAGGAGCATTTTTTTTATTGTTTCATATGATTACACAACATCTCAATATTCTTGTGTCGAAACTTGAAACAAATCGGAGCAAAACTAACTAAGATATAGAACTTTAAGCGTTCGTTGGACTTTCTGGTACATATGTAGTACTTTGAAGCGATTTCCTGACACTTGTCATTTTTGAAGCTGGTGAATGGCTTAAATCAAAATCTATTCTACCGATTCTTTTGAAATTTAGTGAACTACTTCCTTACATAAATGACCAGGTATTCATAGGAGCTTTTTTTTCATAATTATTGGCCCATTTCTGAGGCGAAAACCGGTATTTTAACTTCTATGTATCACCAAAAACTAAAAAATCGAAAAGCAATTTTCTCCTAGCGATACCTTGGGAAAGGGATGATCCAGTCATGAGTTATATTGTTAACCGGCGGACAACTTTTTTTCGGCTGAGTTAGTAATATTTTGCTTTCGAAAATTAAGCAAATATTGTTCACAACACATGGGCTGAAAAGTCCGTGCCGTTTTATAGTAAAACACAAAATTTTTGCAAAATTCAACTTTATTTATCAATATAAATGCCTTCGAGCAACGATTTTTCAATCTTTCGATAACAGTTTTGTAGTACGATTTCGGTTTAGCCTCAAAATAGGCCTCTGTTTCGGCGATTCGGTCTTAAATCTTTTTCCGGCGAGCATTCTTTTGAGGTCTGCGAACAGGAAATAGTAGCTGAGGGCCAAATCTGGAGAATACGGTGGGTGGGGAAGCAATTCGTAGCCGAATTCTTTCAATTTTGCCATCGTTTTCATCGAGTTGTGACACGGTGCATTGTCTTGATGAAACAGCACCTTCTTTTTCTTCAAATGTGGCCGTTTTTCGTCCTTCAAACGCTCCAACACCGCAATGTAATAGTCGCTGTTGATAGTCTGCCAATTTTGGAGATAGTCGATGAAATTATTCCATGTGCATCCCAAAATACGGATGCATAACCTTGCCAGCCGAGGACGAGGTTCGTCGCCTGCTCGCCAATCAGCTGACTGCCGATTTGTCTCTGGTGTGAAGTGACATACCGACGCAAAAATTCGGCTTTATTGCGATTGAACAGCTTTAAACACTCCTCTGAATCATCAACACGTTGTTGTTTTTGGTCGACTGTGAGCAAACGCGGCACCCACTTTGAACAGAGCTTTCGCATGTCCAAATATTCGTGTATGATATATCCAACACGCTCTTTTGATATCTTCAGAGCCTCAGCTATCTCGATCAATTTCACTTTACGGTCATTCGTAATCATTTTATGGACTTTTTTGATGTTTTCATCTAAAACAGCCTTTTAAATTTTTCAATCCACTTGCGAATGGTTCGTTCGCAAGGTGCAGAGTCCGGGTAACACTTATCAAGCCATTTCTTTGCATTGGCTGCAGTTTTTCCCATCAAAAACCAATGATAAATCAACACACGAAATTGCTATATCTCGAGAACTAATCTTCCGACAGCTGTCAAATTTATATACGTATCTTTTGAAGATTAGTACTAACTGAAAATGGATTTAATTCAAGTGGTGCCCTCTCTTAGAAACGGCACGGACTTTTCAGTCCATGCGTACTATAATGTTACAATCAACTAAATAAATTTGTATTACCAGTAGCGTCTAAAAAATTCTTACAAATGGGCCTTTTCTTCGCCGAATTAACGTTACCCTCCCCCCCCCCCCCCCCCCCTTAAGTAAATTGATCATTCCATCGCTAATTGAACTTGCTTATTTGAAAAGTTCTTTCTTAAAGTGCTTTTCTATGCTCTTTCTTTTTATATGTATTAGTACGATCTTTCCATAGGTGAACTGCATGTACGAAAAATTGACGACTACTCATCAGGAATTTGTGCCTGGGAGGTATTATTTGTAAGGTCCTTTGAGACCTTTGAGTAACTCGTTGTTTTAGAGTAAACAATCTTGTGTAAAAACAGAACAGTTCTATATTGCAAGAGTGCATCCCCAATGAACATCCAGCAATTTGGTTGGTGAAAACTGATATATGGTCATACTGCCTTAGATCAAATATTGTATGTATTTTACGCAGTTGTTTTTTCCTTAGGACTTAGAATCTAAACTTCCAAAGACTTCACATCCGTACAGTTTGATGGATCAGAACGAAAACTTTGATTAGGTAGTTTCAGCTTTACTTTGCTGGACAAGTATTGTTTTGTTGGGCTTAATCCACTAAAAATGCCATATATCTTAGAGACAATGTCGATCTAGTTAAAATGTTGGATGAAATGCATTCCTAGATATTTAGTTTTAGTTAGAAATTCAACAGGATCATGATTAACATAAAGTGGTAAATCAAAAACAGCGCCTTGGTTTTGGATGAATTACGGCTTAAGCAATTTGTTTGTGGCCAAACGAATATAGAGTGAAGGTCTATATTAAATTCGGTTACACTGGAGGACACGACAGACTTGGATACTTTTTTATATAATTGAACGTCATCCGCATAAATATGATAATCGCAGTATATTATTCTTTTAGAAATATTATTTATAAACAAGCTAAAGAAAAGAGGGCCCAGGACAAGTTACTGGTGAGCTGAAGGATTTATGATACACAACTTGGTTGCGCTTAACTAAGCCGATAGAAAATTTAAACGAGCTGCGACAAAAAATACAGAAGCCGTTAAAGACATGAACTCCAGAAGATATGCCCGTCTTATTACCAGATCATTTATAAGAAGATGCAGAGCTTGTATTGCCGCTGAAGGCAAACAGTTTGAACATTTGTTGTAAGATACAAGATCGGTAGATGGCGATCCTGAGAGTATACCCCAAGAGAACGTAGTGTTCTGTGTGCTCTGTGATGGGAAAAAAATGAAATGAAATGACAAGGGTGGCATCTCTATCTGTTTCACTCACACTAGTCGAAATGGCGTGTTTATCCGTCTCAATCAAGGTGTCACTGTCTGTCTCGCTCACACTTGGTACTCATTTTAACTTATTAAAAAGAATTAACTATGGATCGAGTTCCTTTAACAAAATATTTTGTTTTGTCCTCAATTAAGCGTTAGTCTAGCAAGTGTCATACCATTTTGGAATCCAGACTACATACGCCATCTTTTAAAGTTACTTGCCAAAATGGCATAGTCCATGTTTTTTTCAGATACATGGATGGACCAAAAAGTAATACTTTAGTTAAAACCGATATAATTATGTTTGAGTTTTGGACCGTAATTTACAGAACAGCAACTCAGGTTTAGGTGACAACAAAAAAATCGAGGAAAAGTAAAAATTTGCGTTCACAGTACTTAAAAGGTCGTCACAGAGTGTCAGATTTCTCGCTTTTTTTTGAGTGCCAATAATTTTAAAAGTACATAACTTAGATTTTTTTTTTATAATTTTGTGATAACCGACAATACTTGGCCTATCTCTCGTTTCCGGCTTGACGTTGATTTTTGGGATACCCTGTATATAGAGTTTTAGAATATATGTATATATATAAGAATATGCTTCAGCTTAGCTCTCACTCAGTTTTCAAAATGCACCTGTTTATAGTTAATTTTGATAATTTTATTTTGGAGATTATACTCTTCCTTCATTTGAAAACCATTAAAAACCAATTTCAAGACATACTCGTGTAATAGATATTCCGCCAGTTTCATAGTACATAAACATAGAACAAAACACATGGTATATATTATTTACATGCAATCAAGTATTTACTAATGCATTTGCAACTTTTTCAATGTATTTGCTTGATTGCATTACTATTACTATTAGATACTCATTCTCTTTTCTTTATGGCGTTTTTAAAATATGAACACCCACCTTAGCTAAAAATGAATAAAATAATATTTTTTTGCATTTAAATTGATATTGTAGATTTCTTTAAAAATCTAATTCATACAAATATATAATGTGCTCAGACTTCCGAATAAAAATCCATTTGCCTTATAAAGTTGACATTAAAATTGTTTAAAACCTGACCTGAAATGTTTTGTATTTACTTTTACATGCATAAATAAAGACAAAACCACTTTTAACCACCGGCAAACTTCACTTCACTCCACTTATTCATTAAATATGCTTAAAGAAAGTGCCAAGTCCACTGACTTAAGCTAAATATTATGGAGAAGAAAGTCCAAGCAGTAAGGATTGAATAGAGGAAAACCAAGTGGAAGGAACGTTAAAGTTTTTAGCTCTTGGCAATTTATTCAAAAGGGGTCAACTTTTATTCATAAATATCTTAAACTTGTCCATTGCAAGTGCAATTTTTGTGCAGATATATGTATTCAGTCAGAATTTGAAAGCATATTTCTCACATTCACTGTGACCAGTGATGGGAAAAGACCCCACATCTCTTAATTTCTTTCTTTTCGACAGTTGAATTTCGACTTTTGCCTACACTTCAGTGGCTTGGCTCCTTTATGGCAAAACTATATGCATACATACATTTATAAGAGTATGTATGATTTATGTATATTATTCAGTAAAGGGCTCACTAAAATACGATAATTTTGTTTTATCCCATTGGTGTCGCTTTCCTTTTTTGTTTTTGTTTTCTTTTTTTGTCCACTGCCCACAGTGCTCGGAATGTGCAACGTGCCATTTTGATTTCCTTTCGGCAGGCATGACCTTAAAGCTTTTTAATCCTTAACTTTACGATCTAAAAGCTGTAAAATTAGCTTTGAAATGTCCACAGTCAAGTAGCACCTAAAGATTACTCTCCACTTAGTTTTCTTCTATTTTATTTTTTTATTATTTTTTTTTAAGGAAAACTCGGCCTCTCCGCATCCATTTAAGTTAACTACGTACTCGTATGTACTCGTATACTAGCAGCAGCAGAGGACAAAGATGGACAAAAAACTTTCGCAAACTTAAGGGTGAGTGAAAAAAAGCAAAAACGAAGAAAAAAAACCAAACGGAAAGAAGAACCTTCGAAGGAAAACAAACTTCAAGCACAATCTTGAAGAATTAAAGAATCGAACTTTTAATGCCCTCAACTTCTTCAATTTTGTGTTAATTTTTGAAGTTCGTTTTATTAAAAAGTTTGTAGGTGAAATCGGGCTAAATCTACTTGGTTCGTAAAATAAACTCGTGCGCTATAATTAGATAGTGGATTTACCTTTCTTCTTGGGACAGTACGAGGTAATACCTTCATTTCTGTTTTATACTCGAATAGTTTAAGAAAGAGCCAACCTAACAATAACTTAGTATTAACTTTTATGTGTACTGATTAGAGCGGAACTATAGGTAATATTTCTCTTTAATCTATAGAGCATTCACCTAGAAACAATCCACATCCACTTTTCTTCTTTCGGAAATAAAATTTTTTTTTTTCCTAACTACCAACGAAAGGTAGGATTTCCTCTGGACCAAGTATGGTTTGTTTTTACTTAAAAGTTAAAACATGTCGGTGCAATGGTGAGTTACATAACACATAGTCGTATGTGAATCTAATAACAAAGCAACTATCAACTGGTACCAGCATTAGTGTTCGGAACTATTCGGTGAAGCCAGCATACACTTAATGTATTTTTGCTTCAATAAACTTCCATCTTCAACATATCCTGATCCTTCAATACGGATGGGTAATTTTTCAGGAAAGAAAATCGGTTATGGAAGGATATAAGTTCAAGCTAACCAACTCGTTATATGGTTATACCCTACTTCGTTGTACTAACCCTTAAATTTGTTTGTTCAGTGAGGGATGAAAACGATAAATTTTCTTGAGGTGTCGTATTACGTTCGTTTCGAGAGTGGGGAAAGTCTAACAAAAAACCAACACCCGGCTTACTCATCCATATGGGCCCGATAGCTCTGTGTTATTTAGCTTGTATCTTTATGAATAGTGCCATAGAAAACTGAAGTGTCATCGAACGTTAGTTACGTACATAACATTTATCGGTTATACTCAATGACTCAATTGATTGGTTTGCCTTTTGAGGTTTCACTCTAATTAATAGCCCAAATAGAATGAATACTCATAAGTTAATGATAATGAATCAATAGAATATTACCGGTTGTTTTCTATTACAAAGTATAGTACATATGAATGACTTGCATTATTTTATCTTAATACTGTGCCATAGGCTACTAAGACTAAGAAATCATATTATAGAACTAAATTTCGGAGAATACTCACACCTAAACTCCCTGAAGGAGATAATAGATTTCTTTTGTGATGATATCAATTATCTCCAATAACTCCTTCCAAAAATATAAATACACTTTTGTTCTTGCCTCTGCTTGAGTTTACTTGGTAAAGAGCATGATATACCATAACGTAAATTGTGTATAAAATTGGCTATAGAATAACCGAATTTAAATACAAGATAAGTTAAATTTAGTTGAGCTTGAGTATCTTTTTATAATTTTAATAAAGAACACCACTAGGTCACGCGATTAAACGCCTTAATATGCAGTTGGGTTATTACAATTATCCTAACATATTTGATAAAAATTAATTTTTGATAAAATATTACTCACAATTGTCCCAGAAATGCCTGTAAGACTTTCATATTTTAGCATGAAAAGTAACGAAATTTTTATTGCATAAAACCAATTACAATTTGCTTCTTGGGCTGCCAATCAATTTATCTACATACGAGTATGTGTACAATAGGGTGTGAATTTTACCTTTAGATTGATACCAATTATATTTTTATACAATTCTGATAATTGTTTTTCCTTAAAAGAATGCTGATGGAGGTCTAAATTCGAGAGTAATTTAGTAATTTTTGATAAAACGGGTAAGATTTTTCCCGCTTTAATGTATTTTTGCTTTGGAGCGTTCTTCGAAACTCTATATGAAATCAAAAAGATAGCACAACACAATGGTATAGCAATATGTAAGAAGAATACCCATTAAGTTTCACACAGCTCAACGATTTTTTTTTTTTGGTTTTTATTACGAGTAACCACATATACAATAATTTGCAAAAGTTTACGCAGGAGAGAGTATCATGGTAGCGCATAATTAACGAAACATGAATTCGTTTTTTTTTTTGTTGTGGTCATATTTCAAACTAGGGTACGCAAAAACCCTTTAGCACGCGCCGAAAAAACACACAATTTTGATGCACTTAAATGGTCAAAAGATACCTGTACATTAGATAAATGTCAGCAACATTTGAGGCAAACACAAAAATACTTTCAAAACACGAACGTTGTGTATTCTCTTGTAACAATTATTATAAGAATAAAGAAACTGTCAGCCTAAAAAGGTACTCGTAGAATAGAAAAGTGACTTCATGATGCTCGATAAATAGTTAAAACTAGGATGCTCACCCTAAATCACAAATAGTTCTTTTGGTAAAAGAGGCCATTTTTCATATTTGAGGAATTTTTTGGGGAGTATAAACTTTATAAACTCAATAAATAACGATTGCTGCACAACTGATAACACTTGTAAGGGTGTAGAAAATAGAAACTCAGAAAATCTGGGGAAATCAGTGTAGCAACCGGAGTCATACAATAATACTGCACAATTTGAGGGATCGGCGTGCCCTCCTCGCCACAATCAGAACTGTAAACAGAATCTTAAACGTGACATAGAATCCACTTTGATTGACTTTATAAATATGTACTCCGATATTGCTCCAGACAGATTTACTCAACCTGCCTGATCTAAATTCAATTTCAATATCTCCACCCTTCGCGCTATTTCTGTGCGCGAAGGGTTGCAGTGTACACCTGTTTGTAATTCTATGCAGGACACAGGGCTAGACTATTGCTTCGTCAAAATTGTATGTGAGAGTCAAAGAATTCTATTAGTACTTATAGGACAAATCAAGCTGTTGACTATATGCTGTTAGTAACCATTCTAGAGCAAATTTCCTATAGTAACTTTCATGTTGTTCTATGCGGTGACCTTAACTGCAATTTGTTGGATGTGAATCTTTCTTCTCATTTGCTAAATAACTTTAAAGCACTGAACTTATTCCCTGTAAATATAGAAAGTCCTACTCATTTCCAAGGTGATTCAAGTACTCTGATTGATAAATTTTTTGTTAGTGATGTTAGTAAGATCCTACTTTATAGTCAGGTTCAAGCTTCTGGTTTCTCGAGACATGATCTCATTTATTTAATCTTAGATTTTAAAAACAGGCCAAAAGAGATCATCTTCCAGTTTCGAGACTTTAAAAACGCGAACTACAGTGAGTTGTTGTATGACATTCAGCGTGCTGATTAGAATAGTCTGAGGTGCATGCAGTTTGTTAACGATAAAGTTGTGTTTTTTTCAAGAGCATATCAGATATCTATTTAATAAACATATCCCACTAAAAACAAAAGTTAACCGTAGAACGTCGCCACCCTGGCTCAGCAGCGAAATTAAGAAGCTGATGCTGCAACGTAATACAGCCTATAGTCTTTGGACGCGATATAGAGTCGAACGGCTATATCGGGAGTACTCCCGTTTGCGGAACAAAGTGGTGCTAGACCTAAGGTCCGCAAAGACGCTTTACTATGAAAATAGGTTAAGCCAAAGTTTTTCGTCAAAAAATAAATGGAAAGCTCTTAAGGAACATTGGAATTGGAAAAGAGATTCCAAAAATATCCGATAACGTTGACTGTGAACTCTTAAATGCTAAATTCGTCACAAAACCATCCTCTTTCACAAATGAAAACGAGTGTAATACATTTGATCCTTCAGACAACTCCGTGCCCAATGAATCTTTCGATTTCGTGTGTATCAGTGATCAAGAGGTTGTCGAAGTGGTTCTATCAATAAAGTCAAACGCAACCGGCATCGACGGTGTTGATCCCTGGTTCGTAAAATCATAAAACCTCTCCTTCCTTACATTCTTCGTTTCATTACCTACATTTTCAACAGCATAATAACAGCTTCCGATTATACACGTGAATGGAAGAGGGCAAAAGTTATCCCAATTCCTAAAAAAGGAAATGGAAATTATAGACCCATAGCGATTCTCCCGTTTTTAAGTAGTGTTGGAAAAAGTAATTTTGAAGCAAATGCAAGCATACCATATTTGTCTATAATTAAGCTAGTAAGCAGTTGTCAGTCCGGTATTCGTCCCAAACACAGCTGCAAAACAACATTATTGTCATTAGGAAGTCGTTGGACACAAAATATGTTACTTCTCTAATTCTCTTTGACTTTTCAAAAGCGTTTCAATCTGTTAACCATGTTCTTCTTTGCGGAAAACTTTAGACCATGTACAATTTCTCCAAAGAATCGGCAAAGCTTATTTATTCCTACCTAGTAGATAGGCAACAATATGTTGTACTCAACAATAAAACTTCGAGCTTTCTTAGGGTATCGAGTGGAGTTCCTCAAGGATCAATACTTGGACCTGTCCTTTTTTCTATATACATCAATGACTTGTCACAAATTGTCCAACTGTGTCTGATCCACATGTATGCGGATGATGTCCAATTGGCTTTGAGTGGAAATATCAATGTCTTAGATCAAGTTGTTGCTTTGATAAATGAAGAATTGGACATTATTTTTCTCTGGGCTCAACGTAACTTTCTATATTTGAATCTGGCAAAGTTGAAAGTTCTCGCGATTCATAGGAAAACGCAGAACCTTTCTACCTTTCCACTGATAAAACTTGGTGAAGAAATCGTCCCCTTAATTCATACTGTAAGAAATCTCGGACTTATTTTTAACGACTCCCTAATATGGACTGACCATATAAACACTGCTATTGGCAAGGTTTATGGAGGCCTTCGTATGCTTTGGTCAACTCAGATATAAGAACTATGCTGGCGAAAATGCTCATACTGCCAATTTTACTGTATGGGTGTGAGGTCTATGGCAAAGTTGACTCAATTACTAAAAGGAAGCTTAATGTTGTATACAACAATATTGCTCGGTATATCTATAGCCTCCGAAATTATGATCACGTGCCACTTTACTCAAAGTGTATGGTCGACGGCTCGTTCGATAACCTGCTAATGCTTCGATCTCTATAGCAGATTAGATTTTCGTCCGCCGTTAAGGAAACTAACCTTAATGCAAACTCCACATTCTTGCCTGACATCGGAGTGGCAATTCTTCATTCATGCCACTCGACTATGGAACTCCCTGCCCCGTGAACTAAGAGGAGTCAGAAACACAAAAAGATTCAGGAATTTACTTTTAAGGTACTTGGCTAGTAGGTATAATTAATTAGCATATTCAATTTAAATTAAATTCTTAATTAATGGTAATGGCACATGTTTATTATTTGAATCTTGTTTTCTTTTCTTATTTTTTGTTTATGTTTTTTATTCAAATATTTTTTGTTGTTCAACCATTTTCCTTTGTTATTCTTATGTTTATTAAATTATGTTCAATTTGTAAACTTAATTTTAAGGCTTTCACTATCTTATAAGATTTATCTTACTGTGATAAGCAATTTCAGATCAATAAATATAAATGCAAATACAAATGTAAATGTAAAAAAAAACAAAAAATTTGAATCATAATATTCTATGTATTGTATATTTGAATAGCAGAAGACTCAACCATTGGATATTGGAAACTTTTCGCAAATATTCTGGTCAAATGGAAATGTGTATGGAACACTGGACAGTGTTTTATTGCACCCAGATGATCGCAAATACCAACTTATACTTTAGAGTTCTAGCACTGCTGGACCACTTGAAGTATTTCAACTTAATACAGTGACCAGTGGGATGTCGTCATCTTCTTATTTAGCCACTAGATGCCTTATTCAGCTCGCAATCGAATATGGAAAAACATATTCCACGGGCAGCAAGGATCGTAAAACCGATATGTATGTCGACGAATGCATGACGGGAGCAAACACCCTAGAAGAAGCTGTAGATATAAAATCGCAGCTAGTAGAACTGTTAAAAAGGGACATTTTGAATTGAGAAAATTTTGTTCTAACGACCAAACTCTTCTTGAAAACATTCCGTGCGAGACTAAAGAGCAGTTACTTCACATAAAACAAAATGACGTAGTTAAAACCCTTGGGCTAATATGGCAACCAGAAGGCGATTGCTTTCAATTTAACATCAAGCCTATGATATCTTGTATTTTATGGAAAAGAATAGTTTTATCAGAGCTAGCTAACATCTTCGATCCCTTAGGATTAGCCTGTCCTGTCGTTGTAAAGGAAAAAATATTTCTTCAAAGAAGCAAAAGGAGTTAACTTGAGATTCGCCCTTGTCCAGTTCTGAAACTCACCAATGGAAACTCTTTAGATCTCAAATTGCAGACCTCGAGTGCCTTAAAGGGCTTTATGTATTTTGTCTAAGTATAAACCAGTTACGGTAGAACTACATGCCTTCTCCCATGTCAGCGAGGTCGCATATGGAGCTTGTTGTTACTACGCACGACTGGCATAAGTGGTTGTGTAACAATTTCACTCATTTGCACAAAGAGATTGGAAACTTTTCGCAAATATTCTGGTCAAATGGAAAGATGTATCTAGCACTGGACCGTATTTTATTGCACCCAGATGATCGCAAATACAGAAAGTTCTCGAAATATGTCAGGCGAGTATAAATATCAGCATCCCATAAAATATGAAGTTAGTGGAATTTGAAATGTGAATTACGAGTAGTGCTAAAGTTGTTTAAGATAAAGATAAGTTAAGGTAAAAGTACTTGAGGAAAGCAACTGAATTCTAAATTGTAATTGTATTGAATAAGGCGATTGTATGGAATGAAATAAGTTCTATTATTTGAACCCACACAAAGAGTTTCTAATATTGTACTTTACTTCAAAACCACTTAGCTAAAAGTGACACCAAGCACTTTAAGTGGACGTATGAACAGTATTATATATGTTTTTTTTTTTTTTTATAATTTACGCGCGCCTAAGGGGTTATGGATACGCTTATACTGTTGCCAGGGTGCGAGCGGAAAGATAGAAGGAGAAGAAAGGAAAGTTTGGTGGTTTGAAACTCAGGTGTGTTTGGTTTCGATATTGACTCTCCATGGGTGGGAGTCCGAATAGGACGGAGAGATTTTTCTTCTCTCGGAATGTGAGGTTGTGAATTTTAACGGTTGTTTTGTGCTTGAAAACCCTACAACAGCCAAATCTACATGTCAGTGTTATGCCTTCACAAGCAGATTTTTCTGACTGAGTTCCAAATTACACAAATGAAAACTTGTTGTCGCTAGGATTCGAACCTTAACCTTCCGAGTGAGAAGCGATATCTAGTACCACTACACCACGGCCACCTCGTAATCTTGAGATTTAATCTTTTACAACTAATTCTTCGAAAGATTATACACTCATCCGGAAGTAACTAAAGAATTTTGCTGGATTTTCTCTGAAGCTATTGAAAGATGTACAAAATATTCTTTTGTGAGTGGACCATCGGTAAAAGGATGTACCCAATACCTTTGTTTCTTTTAAATTATAAGGATACCAGTATATTTTGTACACTAGGTACGCGAACATTACTCGTTTCTTTTATAAATCCCCATTGCTGGGAGTTAATCCATACTACAATTTGTGTTGAGCTGCAAAATCCAGCATGTGTGCATTGAACTGCGGCATATTATTTGACAAGAAAAATTTTAAAAAAATATAATTTAAAAAAAGAATGGGTTCATCTTCAATAACGTTTGACACAATAATTCTAGGCAACATTTACTCTGAAACAATTAATGCACTCACAATTTCGAGTTTGATACACACATAAATTTGAAAAGGTTTGCCTACAACCTCTGTGAGGGGGTGTATTTATATACCCCACCTCCCAAAGTGTTACAAGGGATATTTAAAAAGGCAGTATCGAGATTTTGCCTCTTGCTTATAGAAAATTCAATAAATCCTTGAAGATACATATGATCTTCAAGGTGACCGGTTTATGTATCGAAACAATCATTTATAGAGCAAACATAATTTGCCAATTCCATAACTTAGCTTAAATTGTAATTTGCATTTTTTTGTTAACTCATTCACTTCTTAATCCATTAGTCGTGACTCACTGTATGTGTTCACATTATATACATTAACTTAACTGCACAATGAACAGAATCTTAACATACCACATCGGATGATATACACGTTAATAATTTTCCTTTCCAAAGCGTTTCAATTAAATCTTACTTATCGTTTGCCTTTTGTCGAGTGAAGACACATTTGCTGTCTTCTTAATTCAATAAATTTTGTTAATCGCCTTATGTTCATAGTTATTTTTTTATTTTTCGCTAAATGTGTTCAATACATTTTCTGAATATGTATTTCAGTTTAATCGGCATATTCGTCTGGCGTGTTTTTATCCCTTTTAAGGATCACTATTCAGTGTAATCTTAAATAGACACCACAACAGCGAAGATAAACTGTGGAGAGATTTATCGTCGAACGGCTGCAATCGCAACAAACCCCCATAGTCTTTGGCGATCCCTCAAATGTACTATGAAACGACAACCAAGGTCAGTAGCATTGATGACAAAAAGTCTTCAGAAACTCCGTAACAGATGAGCTGGGTTTCATCTGACCACCTTCACGAAACCCAAGGGGCGATGAAGAATGCGCTCAAAGACATATACTGAAACAACTCGCCTACGAAGCAATAATGCATAACACACAAAAAGGAAAATGACCAGTGAACCCTACGAACAAAAGGAGAGGGAAGAACGGAGGAAAAAGAAAGAGAATGAGAAGCGCAAGTTATGTCTGTGACATCACCACCCCATGAAGGCCACTCACAACCCCAAAATACCAGAGAACCAACTATTGATTAGTTTCACCAATTAAAATGAAAAACAATATATATTTTATAGTGAAACTTATATTATCATTTTTGTTATACAAGGTGACGCAAAAGTTGTAAAAAAAGTTTTTTTTTATGAATGAAAATCTTTGGATTATATTTACCTGATTTCTTCAAATTGTTTTCATTAAGTCGAGAAAATGGAATTGATAACCATTCGTACCCGATTTGTGTCATTTTCCATCACTCTTGCCAGAACTTCCGGCGATAAGTTCTCGCATTCTTGAGGAATATTCTTTTTGAGGGCTACAAGAGATAGACTCGTGACTTTAAAAAAAAAAGTCTGGAACGGTTAAATCAGGAGGTCTTGCCGGCCAATGCAAATCGGCAAAACGGGAGATTAGGCAACCCGGAAATACATCCGTCAGAATTTCAGTTGTAGCTCGTTCGTTGCTCCACATGTTCTCCAGTGCTAATTCATCCAATTGCGGTAGGAGAAAGTAATTGAGCATGGCTCTGTAGTGCTCGCCGTCCACAGTAGCCGTTTAGCTCGCGGCGTTTTATCCTTCAACCACAGCTGCGATATTTTCAGCAGAACGGCTGCTCTGGCCAGACCTGCCAGCATCTCGTGTTGTTCCATATTCTCCTAGACGAGCGGCTAAATGTCGTAGTGTTTGTCCCATTGGTGTCGGACGACCGGGAGATCTGCGCCGAAATTCACGCTGCATCAACACCACCGACGAATTATTCCGCAAAAAAAAAAACGGAAGAATTATTCCGCGTGCTTTAGGAGTATAACGATTCATTTCTTGTTGACGCATAACATATTTGAATCTGTTTACTTCACAAATGTAACCCATCTTCCAATAGGGCGAAGACTTCTGCGCCACCTTGTATATCCTATTTAAAAAAAATCCATGCAAATTTCTTTATCATATTGTTTGTTTTCAACTTATTTCTGTAACAATTAAAACTTAAAGGGTCTGGCCACTCAAGAGGCCGTAAAAATAGGCTTTTTGTGATTTTTTTTTCAGGAAAAATATAAAATAAATCGAGTTAAAAAGATAGAAGTTTATTGTACATATGATTGACTGTAAAACATAATTTTTATAGAATAAATGACGGCTGTGCAGCGTTTCTCAGATGACCTCTCGGCCGTACCAACAGCTCCTGTTGGATTATGATGAGTTACTAAATTTTTTTCTTTGTTATTAACAACAGCTAGAGAGTACGTAGGATTTTCTAGGTGGGCACCACCATGTGGCGCTCCCCTTATTCTGATTTGAGTTCTGTTGATTTTGTTAAGTTGGTAAATTTGTTCTTGACATTCCCTCTAAATCTTAACGTCATTGCTTGACATTTGCAAAAGTTACGTAGCCAAGAGTACATCTTTGTGTGTGTTGGAGAATTTTTACAATTTTAGAAATGGATTTAAATTCACAACAACGAACTTGTATTAAATTTTGCGTAAAAAACGGATTTAATGGTGCGCGAACGTTGGAAATGTTGAAAAAGTGTTTCGGCAACGATTCTCCAAAGAAAACGGTCGTTTACCAGTGGTCGCGGCACGAGCGGCTCAAAAGTGGTCGTGAGTCAATCGAAGATGATGAACGCAGTGGCAGACCATCGACATCGAAAACTGACGAAAACATTGATGAAGTAAAAGAAATGTTGGTCAATAACCGCAAATGAACCATCAGAGAGATAGCGGAAGACTTGAACATTGCCTATGGATCCCTCCAAGACATTTTGGTTAATGATTTGGGTTTACGTCGAGTAGCAGCAAAGTTGCTGCCAAAAGACCTCAATTTCATGCAAAAAAGAAACCGTGTTGACGTCGCAAAAGAGATGATTTGTGAGGCTGAATCCGATCCCACATTCATCAAAAGGATCATTACTGGAGACGAGACGTGGGTTTATGAGTACGACATGCAATCCAGACATCAGGTAAGTGAATGGCGTTCACCAAATGAGCCGAGACCAAAAAAACCACTGCGTTTTCAGTCAAAAAAGTGTAGTGCATCATGGATTTTTGCCAGAAGGCCAGACAGTAAACAAAGAGTATTATTTGGGTGTTATGAGACGTTTGCGTGAAGCAATTCACGGCAAGAGACCAGAATTGTGGGTAGAAAACTCATGGATTTTGCACCATGATAATACACCGTGGCACAGTGCCATCATTATTAGTAATTTTTTGACGAAAAATGTAACAAATACCATCCAACAGCCACCGAATTCACATGATTTGGCTCCCTGTGACTTCTTTCTGTTCAATCGAGTTAAAAAACAATTACGGGGAACGCGTTTCAGCAGCCGAGAGGAAGTAATGGAAAAATCGCAGGAAGCACTGATGGAACTACCGAAAACCGAATATAAAAAATATTTCAAAGATTGGATCAAGCCCTGGCATAAGTGAGTTGCAGTCGATGGGGATTACTTTGAAGGGGACAATATAGATTTAGATGAATAAACTTGTATTTCAAATTTTCTGAATAAATTCCGGGAACTTGATCAAGGTGGTATACCTAACATACGAGCATATTTAAAAAAAAAAGTTGTTCTTTAAATTTTCATTTGAACAGTTGTCTGCGATTCATTCTTATTTTTTTAATAACAACTTCGCTCAAGGGACATTAGCCTCATTCCATGTACGATATAACTAAAAGGATGTCTTCAATAATAATATAACATAAGCGTGGGAGTTAGAGGCTCCTTTTCCATAAACCAATATATCATATGTAGTTAATTTAAGAAACAATTTGTTTTATACGATACATTTGTTTAATAGGTTATCAGATAACTTAGAGACATATGTACGTATTTATGAATAAATAGATTGTACTTACGAAGATACATTACCATCGAATTAAAGTTTTTCTTACTTCGCTACTGTTAGCATTAAAGCATTTATTTTGCAAATAATTTATTATTGAAAACTTTCGTTTAATAGTTACACACGTTGAAAATGTATGAATATGTTTTGCTTAATTATTTTTTTGTAGAAAAAGTAATCATTTTATGGTTAACGGCATCAAATGCAGGGCTGGAATTACGTAAATACTCGTACATTCTACAATTTTAAAACCGCAGTATTCATCACAACATTTGTTGGATGTGGTCCAAAGTCCTCCCGAACCAGGCTAAATATTATTGCATAGTTGAAATTCAACCCTCATCGTATTCTGCGGCCTGAACCGCTTTTAATGAAGTTGGCCCATGAAAGGGGCACAAATACACAGCTCCTGTATGTGACTGGTTTAAAGTAAGGTCCACCAAATGTTTTTGCTTTATAATTGCAAAACGTAATTGTCCGCGAAAATATGCCCCAAAGCTTTACATACTCATACGTACTCGTACATAAATACATGGGCAATTTAATCAGAACTTTATCATTATCCAATATGGCATGACGTGGTGACCTACTTAGCCTGATGCTGGATAGTAAGGGTATGGAGACCAGTATATGCGTCCATATTTAAATTTAGTTGGTATTTGCATAAAGAGGCAATATAAACAAGTTTTAAATTCATTAAATCATTTTAATGAAGCTATTTGCATAGTTATGCTGAATTTGGTTTGAGTTAATTTTATTGATTAAGTCTAGAAACGACTGTTTCTCCTAAATACATACATTTTATTCATATATAGGTTTGGAATTTAAAAAATCTCTACTAAGTTTAAACCATTCTAAAGGGAGTTTTTTTATGAGCTATAGACCTTTTTTAAAAAAACAATAAAGGCGGGATTTGTATTTAAATATAAAATCTTTATTTATTATGAACAATGGTTCATGACATTATGTTTTGAACACGAGTTTGAGGCATATGGCAACCTCGGGTGCTATTAACGAAGGTTATTTCGTGAGTCTATTTTTGGGCCACTCTTCGGCTATAGAATCCCATATCCCGCCAATAGATTTTGGTTTATCAGAATGCACTGAAGACTTTACATACATAGTTGCACAAGAAGTAATCTAGTGACGTAGCCAATTTAATACTTCATTTCACGATATAGTTTTGCGGGTGTAATTGAGTCTCGTGGGTTTATTCTAATGCGAGTTTTGGTCGACTGTTGCAATCTAGGCCGAGTTTACCATTCCGGACCATTTGGCATACTTTCACTCACAGCGGTTACGGTTTCTTCTGTACGCACATTACGTTGACGCGTTGTTGGCTTTGCATCACGAAATTTATCAACAATACGATGAATAGCCAGCAAATCGTGTAATATTCTATATGTTCGGCAAATTTAAGACCGATTTTCAAAACATAATTGAACAATACGATTGCGATTTTCTGGCGTAAGTCTATTAATATACTTTGGCTTAAGTTTAAGTTTATTTCTCGTATAACTTAACAATCTTTATACCTTCCGCCAAGCCTTAGTAGCTTTTCTGCAGAAGGTTATCCGGAATTCAATTTCACGTGGTTAAAATTCCATCTCCGTAAGCAAATTATCCACTACTGCTTTATTTACAGACGTCCCAAACTGAACAGCAATTCGACTTTTAACGAATTCGATGCGCTGTCTGACTCCATTCAAAGAATTGAATCCCTGTATCCTCATACTGAAATCGTGATTGTGGGTAATTTCAATATACACGATTCTGGTTGGCTTCAACATTCTGGACAGACAACACCCGAAGGATGGTGTGTTGAGATCTTCGCTGCGGAAAATAATTTAACCCAACTTGTAAATCAGCCTACACGAATACCAGACGTTGATGGTAATACCGCCAATACCCTGGACTTGTTTTTAACTTCTCACCCTGACAAGTACTGCGTTGATGTGCTCTCCTCTCTAGGCTCGTCGGATCATTGTATCATACCAGCTAAATTCTCTTACACCCATTACACAGTTAGAAAAAAGATTGCTAAAAGAATCGTATGACAATACGAGAAAGCCAATTGGAGCGGACTTAACAACTTCCTTAGGAATTTTAACTAGTAGTTTTGTTTCCTCGATAACGACGTGGACGCCGCTGCAGATATGGTCACAGACATTCTTCTCTTTGGGATGAGATCCTTTATCAGGCTCAGGCTCTTTTGTCGAAAATGCGTACTCTTGGGATCGACGACTCTCTTCTTAATTGGATTAGAAATTATCTTTCGGAACGTTCAACTCAAGTTATTTTGGACGGTTTAAAATCTGATATTCACAAAATAAATGCTGGTATGCCCCATGGCTCCGTTCTATCTCAAATACTCTTTTTAATTTTCATCAACGATCTCTTGTCTGCTACTTCTAATCCAATATATTCCTTTGCTGACGTTTTGACGTGCCATCAAAAACGCTGCGAAATGTCAAGGTTTCCTCAAGCGACGTAAGAAGTATTTCACCCCCTCTGATCTGGCCTCAATATATAAGGCGTTTATCCACCCAAAACTGGAGTGCAATGCCCACTCTTGGCAGGTGCTCCTAAAACATCTCTGCACCTGCTAGATAGGATTCAAAACCGTGCGATAAAACTCATAGGTGATACTCAAACACCGACGTAATGTCTCGTGCCTTACTTTGTTTTGTCGCTATTTCCACCACCAGTGCTCCACTGAAAGCGCCATTACCATTCCACCCATTCAAACTTTCAACCGTAACACCCGGCTCGCTATGAATGCTTATTAGTATACCCTCAAGCCCATTTTCGGACGTACTCTCAAATATCGTGATTCTTTCCTAAGCCGTTCAACTCGCTTATGGAATGCCCTGCCCATCTCTGTGTTTCCTGGTGGTTATAATTTACAAACATTTAAAAACAATGTGCATCGGTACCTGTCTTTTCTTCCTCCCTAAATTTCCTTCGCCCGCGCTGTGTACGAAGTGTATGTGTTCCTGTGTTATAACATATGTTCCATTATCACCGCATTACTAAACTATTGTTGCATTATTTTCATTGCTGTTTCCAGTGACCTGTGACGAACTATTATTGCAGTATTATCTGCATAAGGAAATGGTGTAAATCTCTTAAAGATCCGCATAAGCACCTTAGTGTGCACATGAATAGGAAATGCACCTATTCTCTTCTACTGTGCACATTCCTGATTTTTACACAGAATTGCCGGCTTTTTAGATAGGCCTTTAGCCGAACCGCCATTACTCCACAAATCCCAATACGCTCCAGGGGTTCAAGAACCTTTGAGTGGTTTAATGTATTAAAGATTTACTGAAATCCATTTATGGTACGGATATGTAATAGCTCTGTTTAGACCTTTATTGACAAAATTTGAAAACTTTCCAAGTAATAGTATTGCAAGCCATAGCGAGCAAAAATATTTAAGATCTGTTAAAAATAACACCACGGCTTGAAAGTTATTTGTATTGGAAGATCATCAGTAAGAAAAAAACCTTAATTTTTCTAATTTGGCTTATGGAGACATATGGAAATATTACATTTATCAAAGCCTGAACAGGTCTGACAGCATATAACAATAACGAAGATATTCTCGTTCAATAAAGAAATTTAACTCCAGTATAAAAATGATTGATTGGTGGTTTCAAGAGTAGGTAGTTGATAAAATCATAAAACATAGATTAATTAGCCATAATGAGTACGACTGATGGGTCACGCCAAGAACTTCAAGGTAGAGACAATTTATAGTGCTCACCGATGGATTTTGATATAACACTCATTTTATTAGAATTTTTTGCAAATTAATCCGAAAATTACAAAAATATCTTAAATTCCTTGAACAACGCAGATGATTCTGGCCCGGTTTTTTTCAAATGTTCGTGGAATATGTACTATGGTAGGTGATTTCGATTAGAACTGCAAAAACTCCGAAAGAGTCCTTTATTTTAGGGGAGAAATTTTATTTGTTCATGTTTTATTTAATAACTTAAAAGCCAACTGCGGATTTTAGTCAAAATCGAATGGCGCGATTTGGCATGAGGGCGCATCATGTGACGAAAATGCAAATTTATAGCACTAATCGTTCGCGAGTTATACTCACAAACACAAGTAGACATTTTTTTAAAACCTGCCTTAAAACATTGTAGGCACCTCAAAACGTAAACATATCATTTTCCATTTATTTTCGGGGTGAATTCAAGACCTTCCCCTATCAGGAAGCTAAAAGATTCTTCCATTTATTTTCAGAATGTTACAGAAAATTAAACTTAACCATTAGTTTTAAATACGCTTAAAAAAATCAAAACAATTTTAGATTAAAATCGGAAAGCCCACTAACATCGTCATATTTATTAATTTTTTTTTTTAATAAACCTCACACTTTGGGCAAGCACACACGAGACTAATTACCCCGGGGTGAAACTGATTTTATAGAAGAGGGAGATGAAGTGTAAAGTAAAAAACAGAGTAAATTGTCAACCAGTATTAAGCGGTTGAACGTCGGGGGAAAACCAGTACACACAAAAGTTGTCAATTTTCGGGGTAAGAAAAATTATCAGAAATTGTTACCACTATATTCAAAATCAGTTCATGTATACACAATTATGATCCCCATTATTCATCCAGTATGCGGTTGAAGTAAAAGATAACCCCGGTGAAAAATTTATCCACTGTGCGCTGGCCCTTTCTGATCAAAGAAATTAATATGCTGCCATGCTCAAAACGGCCAGAAGTTCTTGAAAGTACTCTTAAAAGGTTGGCTAAGGAGATCATTTTTGAGTGATATGAATCGGATGACAAGCATCAGCTTAAATACTTACTATGTTATGTTATAAATAATTGCTCATTGTCGTCGAGTATACATGTATTCGTATATGCACAATTTTTGACGGCGATTTTCCGTAAAATATTTTTGAGATATTTTCTTTTACTATTTCGTAAACCTCCATAGTATGCAATTTATCGTATTGGTTTCTTTATATACTCAGGGCAAGAAATGATGTAGATTGTTGTATGAATTTGAAGGAGTTGGTGGGATCGCGTAATGGGATGAGTTTAAACAGGCAGAATGCTTTAAGAACTGCAGATTATATTGCACGTGCCTTAGCTCATAAAAGTACGTAAAAAATGTATATTTGAGTATAACAAAGGGTGTTTTCTTTAAAGGTTGGTTTTTAAACTGGCAGCACTCTTTCTACAGATAGTCAATTTGACAGTCGAAAGTCGATTTGTGGTTAGTATGTTTTGGCATTTTACAATAAATAGACTAACGCCAGCACAATGCGTGAAAATTGTGGAAACTTATTTTTAAAACCACAGTTCTTTTCACTAAACTTATCGTGCGCTACGTCCATTTTACGGTCTACATAATCGTCCATCTGAGCAAGTTATATGGAACACGATGAATCGTTTTCGCACCATGTACGCTCTACTGTACGGCGCAATATGCCACACAGCGCGCGACACCATCAATTCATTGCGGGAAACATTTGCTGAGCGCATAATTTCGCGTAATGGACCTGTGAACTGGCCTCCACGATCCTATAATCTCACACCTTTAGATTACTTTCTTTGGGGGTATGTGAAGTCACTAGTCTATGCCAATAAACCAGAGACGTTGGACGATTTGGAAGTCAATATTCGCCGTGTTATTGCTGATATACGGCCCCCGTTGCTCGATAAAGTTGTCGAAAATTGAATTTTAAGATTACACTTCACTCGAGCTAGCTAATATCATATTTAAACACTAATGGCATAAAATTATCTACTAAATAAAGCTAATATCATAGCTTCAAGTATTTTATTACATATTCAATTTGTATTCCTCTAAAAAAAATACCCTTTATGTACTCGTATATACGTAGACTAAGGTAGCCCTTATTTTGACAACTTTTGATTTTGTTATGCTCCGAGGAGTTTATATGGTTAGAAATAAATAAATACAGTTGATCCTCTTTTTACAGGTTTTTTTTTTTAAATTATTTTTTTACACGGAATCTTTTTTCATCTTTCAATTCAATTCAATTCTTTATTGTGGCTTTTGAAACACAATTTTTCTTATGTGTTATGTTTATATTATACATATATCTTAAAATTATAATTATGTAGCCGGCTTAAAAATATGACAGGCAAAGCAATTGGAGAGAATATTGTTGTATATAGTATTTAGCAAATTAACTTGATGCTTGTAAAGTGTAAAGCAATTTTTTTGGAGTACTCTTGCTCCCGGCGTACCTTTAATGTTCTTATTTTATATCTTAAACTATGACTAGAAAATATAACACAAAAATAAGACGAAACAAAAGATGGCTAACTTGCCATTCAACTTAGTATTTATATTCATGTGTAAATGTATATATCTTGTGTTTGCAAAACTTAAATATTTTTAGTAGAGGATAAGAAACTTAAGTTGGTATAATGAGAGTTTTCGCTTTTCGAGAAACTAATACGTTTATTCCCTTAAGTTAAAGCATTATGCTTTATCGTAAAAAGGTATCAAGCCGTTCCTGTTGGTGTCAGGCTCTACTATTGGTATTGATCTCTCATTTATGATGTTGTATGAAGAAAGGTAATAATTGTCTTCAAAGCTGTCTGTTAGATTTGTATCAAACAAGGATCTTATTAATGTGTTCGGATATTATTCAGTGCGTTTAAGTTTAAATTTTGCAAGGTTTGTTAAATATTGGAGGAGTGGCGTTGTTTTGCAGTCTTCATATATTATCTTACTCGCGAAATATTTTTTATTCACTCTTCTAAATTTGCCACAGCAAAATCTAAGAATTTTCCTCTCAAATTTTTCAAGTTCCTTTGCTATTGTGGGTGAACTAGTAAACCAGGAGCAGAACCCATATGCCAAGAATAAAGTACTGGCTTCAGCCTCGCCGTAGCAAATTTTGCTTTAGATAATATCTTTCTAGCATGTTTATTAAAAAGGAATCTATTATGAAAGTTAATACCTAAGTATTTAATTTCAGATCGCAGTGGGATGGGTACGTTATTAATTTTTAAGGAGAGTCTTTTACTCTCTTTAACTGCCATACGATGACCTTTTCCACTAGCGTTTCGGAAACATGTTAGACTATATTTTTCAGTGTTTATATTTAAACCCCACTTTTGGCAATAGCCCACTAATAAGGGTACTTTTTCTTCTATTTTAAAAAGATTTGAGGTCCAATTTGAGGTCTCACATCACTGGCTATTTTGGCGGTGTCGTCTGCAAATAGAATTCCATTTGGTTCTTCGTCTGTGATGTTGGCAAATGGAAAGTCGTATAAGTATATGTTAAACAAAATTGAGCCTAATATTGATCCCTGAGGTATTCCTGACAACATTGAGAAAGGGTCTGATTGTTCAGATTTAACAAATATTGAAGTCAATCGATTTTCAAGAAAGTTTTGAATAATTCGCACTAACCACTTCGGAAAATTAAGTTTTAACAATTTATAGACCAACCCTTTGTGCCAGACAGAGCCAAATGCCTTTTCAAGATCTATATTCAAGGAAATCGTGCATTTTTTAGATCTCAGGTTTTGGATAATTTTATTGCAAAGAAGAAGAATGGCATGTTCAGTGGAATGTTCTTTTCTGAACCCAAATTGAGTTTGGGGAATAATGTTTTTATCCTCACAGAAGATATTGACTGGTTCGACCAATATTTTTTTGAAGGGTTTTCCTATATCTTATAGGTCGAAAGTCTTTTATTTCTTTGACATATCTATTTTTAGCTATCGGTAATAATTTTGCTATTTTCCATGCTGAGGGAAAGTAGCCATTATTAATGCTATGATTTAATAGAGATGACAGTAAAACATCGAGTGAATGGCAGCATTTTCGCAGAATAAAGTTAGATATTCCATCAAATCCTGATGATTTTTTTATTTTTGAGGCCTTTTCTGCACATTTTTACATCTTGAGGTGATGTGAAGGGTGGAGAAGCTGGATTATATGACGACCTGGATGGCGAAAAGGTGGTTATTTCCGGATTGTTTTCTGGTAGGCGAAATTTGGTTACCTTCAAAAGAACTTCGTTTGTTAAAGCTGCGTCGTAAGTGGGATTTTTTTCTGTATAAAGAGCCGAAAAGAAATATCGAAAAGCATTAATTTTTGATGGAGTATCAACTAACTCCATCCCGTTGTTCAAAAGTACATCTTGTGAAATATCTATTCCAAAGAATTTCCTTCCTGTGATCTTGCCGATTTCTTTGAAAGCTTGTGGCGATGGGCGAATATTCTGTAATCTGGCTTTAAAGGTATTATTAAGATCGGTGTGTACTCTTTGCTTGATCAGTTTACTTAGGCACTGAATTCTAGCTGATAGCTGTTGATATTCGATACTGACCCTATTAAGATGTCTGTGAAAGACTCTTTTTAACAATTTCAGCCAAGCGCTCCGAGTTCTTATGAGTTTCAATGTGAATTCAGACACATATTTGTATTTGTTATTGTTAGGTTCATATACTACTGAGTTGGCTTCAACCGCCGTTGTTAATTGTGAATTTAGGTCAGATATATCATTATCAATTTCGGAATTTGATATATTTCTTTCAGACAGTATGTCTATCAGGGAAATGTTGTTCTGTAGGCTTAATCTAACCCAATTAGTACTTTTAACGCTTCTAGAGGGTCCTGTTGGGGGTAACAAAAGAGGAGAATAATTACCAAATCCTACATGTAAAGATATACCAAAGTGATCGGATGGGGTAGAAAACGTTGTGCGGTAGTTTGATGATCCACTGCTATTAAGGTTTGAAGAAAGGAGAAAGAAGTCAATGAAGGAGGAAGACCGTGGAAAAGTCGGGCCATCCGAAGGAATAATGTCGAGGTTCAAATGAGCGCCATTGAAAAACCAGTCATAAGCTAAACTTCCGTTTCGATTTATAACACTGTCCCCCCAATGAGGATGACGAGCATTGAAATCTCCTCCAATGATTATTGCATCAAAAGTATTTGCAAAAGAAAGAAGTCTTTCAAGGTCTCTTTGTAAATTTCGGCCTGCATTGCCCGGTATGTACATACTTCCTATCAATAATCTGTAATTAGTGCACCCCGAATTATGAAACGTAATCGATGCTAAACATACCGAAAATGTTTAACAATGAAAAGGAACATCTCTCAATGAAAGGTTTTGTTTTAAAATGATTGCAGTTCCTCTTCCTGAATCATTTCTTAGGATATTATAACGTTCAAAAGAAGTTTTGTGTTTTTTTCTTAATCTTGTTTCAGAAAGGACAGAGATATCGGGCTTGAAACTTTTTAATATATTTAAAAGTGAAAGTCCTTTTTCATGAGAAATAATTGAGTTAAAATTCATCGATGTAATGTGAAGTTTTGTTTGGGCCATTATATAACGATAGAAGCGACGAACTCTAGATAAGCAAACATTTTTTCCTCATTTGATTCGAGATTTAGGTATGTTGGCCAAAATTGCCTTATTTTAACCAAAAGGTCTTTAAACGAAATATTAAACAGGTTTCTGGATTCACTAAGAAAGTCATTAAGATTTCCTGTTTTAGGTACATTTTTAGCAAAAGTGGGGGGTGTTGTAGCTGCATTTTTTGCTATATCTGCATAAGAGTGTTTAGGGATGGTCAGCTGGGTAACCATCTCTTGAACTACCCTTTTATTTGTTTGCGATACGAATTTGAAGCTAGTTTTCTACCTCTATACTTGATGTATGCTGGGCAACCCTGAGAATTTGCCGCATGACCTATTTTATTACAGTTTATACATTTAAGTGCTGGCATCTCAAGGTAGTTTTTTTTTTCGATTTGTATGCTTCCATACATGGTTCAGAGGCATGATTTTCTCCACAGACAACACAACGAGTACTATAGGCACAACACTCACCTGTATGACCAAATCTTTGGCAGCGATAACATCTTACTACAAGTTTACTATTTTTCCTTTCCCAATAAACTCTTTGGTGTAACTAACTGCGAGTACAAATCAAGTCCTTAATTGATTCACCCACATCCAGTCTAACAACAAAAATATTTAATTTAATATTCAAATCTCTTGTTCTCGTCGTAGAAAACGGGCTAATCTTATCTATTCTGATATGAGGCACGGATTCTTTAAGAGCTTTAACTATTGATTCAATGGGAGTATCACCATCGAGACCTTTTAACAAAATCGAGACTTTTTTTGTCTCTTTAGGAGAGAAAGAATAAGTACCTAAGCCTGTGTCACGCAATCTATCAATTATTAGTTTGTGCACACTCGCATTATTTACATATGCTTTAGTTTTTTGGTAACCAATATTTACAAATTTATACTGAATATCTACTATTTTACATTCTAATGCTGCAAGTTTGATTAATTCGGTAATTAGGGTGCAGTTAGCACCAAAGGCGAAGATGGGGGGGCAGTATACAATTTTATTTTTGTTAGTATTAGCAGTACGATTATTATTGTTAGTAGGTTGCTTGTTGGAATTACCTGGAAGATTGCTCGTGCTCACGTCCATGTTATCAGTTGTGATGCTGGCGTCCATCTGCTCTAAGTTCATTAGAGGTCCAAAGGGATTGTTGTCAAGATTAGGTCCTATATCTTGAGTGACGTGCGCTGTCTCTTCATTTCTCCTCTTCCTCTTATTGGAGCTGCTGTTGAAGTTACTTGCTGCCCGCGTTAAGTTACTGAGGACCGTGATCCATTCATTGCAGTTATAGACTCTCTTATCGGGGTCCATTACACTACTTTGAGAGGTATTATTTCTCTCAAAACTATTATCTAACAACAATTGTTGATCTAACAATTATTGATTTTGGTTAAGTGCACTTTTTCATCTGTGTTTTCGTTATATTCCAGTTGAGCTGGAATAAAGTTAGATTTTTAGTTAGATGTTTTTTTTTTCTATTCTCACGTTATTGAGTCTCTATTTCACGGAAGAAAACAATTAAAAAATAAGATGAAATTGATATAATAATGCGGTTTTCCGCAGTAGGAGGATGAATTAGGTTTAACACACATCTATTCGCTCTGGTTAACCACTCCGAACTCCCTTTTTTCATCTCTCAGCAACTTTGAATGCACGGTTTTCTTTTCTTTCTTTTTTTGCACAATTTTTTCGTAGTTTTGTTTTTTCGATTTGGTTAGTATTACTACATGTAACATGTAACATAAACCTAAGAATGCAACTCTTTTGCCAATAGAAAAGAAAAGAGTGAAAAGATATGTCAAAACAATAGAGTTCGCAACGACGCCAAAACGTATCAAGATAAGTTTGAGTGAAAAAATAAATGATTTGTATGATTTAAAATCAGGCGAAAAAACTACGGCAGTTGCAAAAGGAAAACACTTAAACAAGGCAACTGTTCGCACAAGAAAAAGAAATGAAAACGTAATTCGGAAAGTGGCTTCAGCCAGCACTGTCGGGAGTTTTTCCAAAGCTTTTAACGCCAGAGATGTGTTGGTAGTACAAACCGACGAGCGTTTGTGTGGTGGCTTGAAGATCAAGCACAACATAGGATAGCTGTTGATACCAGATCAATAAAAGTCAAGGCACAACAGTTCTACTTAAAATTAAAGAACGAAAACGCGGATTTAATAGCTGAATCCGGCAAGTCCACCTTTTGCGCTAGCAATGGCTGGCTTAAAAACTTTTTATATCGAAATTCGTTCCACAATGTAAAAATTAGTGGAAACTGTGCATCGGCAAATGCAAAAGCAGCTAAAGATTTTCCTCCAATTCTCTTAGAAGCTATAGCGTCGAGCGGTTACGCTTCTGACCAAGTTTTTAATGCGGATGCAACAGGGCTATTCTGGGAAAAAAATGCTCAGTCGCACTTACGTAGCGATGCAGTCTGTTAAAGGGTTTAAGGAAGCAAAAGACCGAATCGCATTGTTACTATGCAGCAATGCATCAAGCGATAAAATACTCACACCGCTACCTGTCAACAAGAGTCCCAAGCCTCGAGCCTTGAAAGGTAAATGTTTGTTCGATTTGTTATTAACTTTAAGACTATGGTATTTTGGCAATTTTTAATTTGTTATAGGTCTTTACATAAAGAAGCTGCCAGTGTATTGGATGGTGAATAAGAAAGCCTGGATGACAGCGTCGCTTTTCAAAGATTGGTTTGACAAATATTTTGTCCCTGAGGTCCGCGAGTATTTGCAATCAAAGAATTTGGACTTTAAGGTTTTGCTCGTCGTTGACAATGCCCCTGGTCATCCCGTCATCGAACATGAAAATGTTAAGCACTCCTTCAAGCAAATTTTGACATAAATTGAAACCGACAAACAGTTAAATGTGATCTCTGCATGGAAAGCGTTTAATATACGAATTTGTATAAAATGCATTAACTCTGCTATTAAATAGATTAAGAAAAGTACGCTGAACAGGTGCTGGAAGAATTTGTGGAGTGCTGCTGTATTGGAAAAGGAGAATGAAAATTCAAACTTAAAACTTAACTGCATATGCTGATATTTTTCAACTTGCCACCACTATTGGGGGAGCAGGGTTTTCAGATATGTCGATTGAAGATATTACTGAATTTTTGAAATTCCAGTTTTGGGTGATGATGAAATTCTGCAAAACTTAAACGAAAATAATAACGAGGCTGAAAGTGAAGAGGATCTATGCTGTGAGGCTGGACGTCTTACCGCGAACTTAATTCAGCAATGCTTGGAAAAAGCAATGGAATTGCAAAGACATTTTTTGAGCAATGATCCAAATAAAAACCATTCAGCCAAATTTCAGCAATTGAAAGCTAGCACCATCTCTATGACAAAGTTAAAGAAAAAATGCCACAGCAGCTTATAACTAATTTTTTTAAAACATAAAAATGTATAAATCAAACAAAACTCTCATTTACTCTTTTAATTTATAAACTGTACGAAATGAATAATTCTTATTTAAAATAAATAGATTTATTTCATTTTATTTTATTTATTGTATTTTAAATGAATAAATATTTTTTTTTTAATAACTACAAAATGTCTAAATTTTTAATGGAACGAGTTAGGACACATGCATACAAAAAAGTGTTTTTATTGCACTATATTTTTGTTTTGAACGGCTTTTTTTCAAAATTGGAACGACTTAGCGCTTTTATAGGAAAATTGATCTTATTTTACACAGTTTTATTTTACACGACATTTTCTTGCTCCGACAAACCGTGTAAAAAGAAGATCAAGTGTAATAAACATTCCGCAATGTAAGTTTCTTAACTGAATAATGTGGAGATTTTTGCACTGAGTAATACATTTTTTATTTCGGGAGAAGTAAATATCAATTTGAAACTTGGCAGATTTCAAGCTTAGAATTTGAACAGATTTTTAGCTTGTACAAATAATTTTTTTTTCTAAAAATTATTCATTACAACAATTGCGGTACAAATATTAAATGTTTAAAATCAAAAACAATTGCCATTTACTAAAACAAATGTTTTGCGTTTAATTGCATAGACAAATGATTAATTTTTCTTAAAACTATTTTATTATTATACCATTTTATTTTTTCTTCCATCTGTAATAAATTTTTCTTAATTCCGATATAAGCTGAATTATAATTTGGTTTTGATCTCCGTTTTTAATTAATATGTTATCGGTCCTCTCTGTTATATCATCAACAACTTTTGAGTTCAGCTATTAGAAAGTAGTATTTATCTCGAATCCTTTGAAAAATTTTTTTTTCATTTACCTGAAACTCTAAAGTTATAATAGTTAAAAATCTTTAAAAATTATTTAGACACATAGCTACATCCCAATACATTCATAATTTTCGGATAAGTACGAGTAGCTAGTATACCAGCTGGATTCACAATGCCTATTGCATCGAAATTGTGAGCAGTATCAGGTAATTTTCGCCGTTTATTAACCTTTTCGTATTGATGAATAATTGCTCTTTCGAGTGCAGCCAGGTTCAAGACTTTTGAAAAGTCAGTTTTCAGTATATGTGCAAGAAATGCTACCACCTCATTAGTGAGGCCAAGCATACTCCTATATATACTCGTACCCTTCGGTTTTGTACGTCATTATACATAAAGCTTACTATTTTAAAATCTTAGCGCCATCTATAAAGATCTCGGTGATCTAATGCTAATGAATTTCTAAAGCAAATGAATTTCTTACTCAGGTTCTATGTTTTTATACACGCACTAAATTAATGCCTATTTGACACGATTTTAAAAGTGTTATGTTATTCTACTTACGAGTATATGGGAATAGGATTCTTAATAGATTTTGATGTTGGACTCTTAACATTATATGGTCTGCAAAATTGAACTGCAGCATGCTGATTCAGGTTCTCATGGACTATGGGGATTAATGTTCTGTCAGTTTGATGTACTAGTATGTAGAGTGTAACGTAACTCCTTCCTCTAAATATGAGGCGATGGCCATAACAACGGCTTTGTCGGGGTTCCGATGACTGGAGCTATGATTTGTGGTGGTGAAACTTGTACGGATAGCTCAATGTCCTTGTGTTTTAAGACAAAGTAGACAAAGGGTATTGTTACTCGTATACTGTTTACTAGAAATATTGTGTAGTTGGTGAAGATATTGCTTCTAATGACGTTCGTTTGTTTGGCGACAAGAATCGTAATGCTGTTGCTTTCAAAGTCCTATAGTTTATGTAGCATGGGTGTCTCAATTAATTTGCTGGTATTTAAGTTGATTGCAGGTGTGGGGAAAATGTGGATTTCGTCCTAGTGAGTGCCATCAAGGCTTTCGTAATTAATGTTGTTTATGTTGACGGTACGGTATTTGAAATGGATCCATAATACGACAGTTGTGGTGATCTTCCGCGGTTCACGGGATAAATTGATGGCTATCGCCGGAGAGCGTACCAAAAGAATATAGTTAGCTTATGGTCGCCAAACTCATTCATCGCATGTGCTTCTTCTTTGAAGATGCAGGTAGCAGGTTGTTGTTTAATCAAATTCCTGATGCAGTTTCCTATTCCTTCCGTTACTCGAGGGAATGTATGATAATACACAGAAAGTTTGTTCAATCAGTGTATATTTTTTGTCTAAGTAGATGGGACTCTCAAGATTGAAGAGGACATATGGTTTGGTTATAATTGTTTTAGTTTGGTTGATTGGGAGCGGAATAACATGAAAAAATTAATAAGTTTCTTTAGAGATCTGAGGGATTCAGATGTTAGAGGTTATGCTAGTAAATAGTACTATTATAGTAAACCTGGAGACTTACCTTTGGGACTTTTTGGAATCTCGCTTTTAAGAGAATAAACCACATTAAAAGCCAACGTAGAAGAAAAATTCACCAATTTGGAGCCAGATGTTTTGCGAGAAACAATTCAAAATGCCATAAAACGAGCACAAATGTGCATTAACTAAGGAAATGTTCGTCAATTTCACAACTTCAGGTAAACTTTCCGTGAAAATAGATCCCAAGTTTTTTTCATTTCTAGCAAAATCGCAGCTAATACACATTATGATATTACTTTTGCCCCACCTTGTATTGTTGGAAGATTCTAGTAGAACTGCCAGTTGCGAATGGCACAGGTTGATATTCCAAAAGACCTGTTTCTATGCTGACAACATATAGATTCTTTGAATCCTCTTCTAGAGGAATCTATAGACACGCTTTAATGAAACCCAGTTTTTTAAGAAATTGGCCTTCTTCTACTTCAACTCTTGGGCGAAGGGCAATGGATAATCATGAAGTCATGAGTTAAATGTGAAAGTCACCACAAATGCGAAGTCTGCCGTTAGGCTTTTCAAACGGAACTATAGGGGCTGCCCATTGACTGGAGTCCACAGATTTGAAAACTCCTAAACCTATTAACCGCTCAAGTTCCATCCGCAATTTATATTTCAGAACAACGGCATTGGTCGAAATTTGAAAACTTTTGGTTGACTATTGGGTTTAAGTGTAAGATGACCTACAAAATACTTGTAGGTATTCGTTGATAATAACTACGCATTTGATATATACAGCATTTACACTCTTGAATCAAGCAAAAATGAGTTGTTTGATAGTATTCAGTTAGATCATTTGAAATTGGAAAAAAGAATGGAGATATATTTACCCCTAGAAGATTACAAAGAGTTATTTTATAAAAAGGGGCACCAGTTAAGTTTTACACACTAAATATGTCACGAAATTGTTACGACAACAAGCAATCTTATGTTTTGAAAAATATATATGTAGGTAGATACCCAAAAGTGCACGAATTCAGAGGATAATTACCGAAAGCAATTCTACTTATAATAGTCCGCTTTGGATAGTTCCGAAGAAGAAAAACAGCTTAGGACAACAAAAATGGAGAATTGTAATCGACTATAGACGATTAAACGAGGTGACTGTCAGTGATAAATTTCCAATTCCTAATATTGAAACAATACATATTAGACAAATTTGAGAAATCGCAATATTTTTCAACTCTCGACTTGGCTAAAGGTTTCCACCAAATTTTAGTTAAGTCTTAGGACAGTAAAAAACCAGCATTTTCCACTCCATACGGACACTATGAGCATGGTGGAATGCCTTTCGGGTTTAAGAATGCCCCTTCTACTATTCAAAGATTAATGAATTCAATCTTAAGAGAATCCATAAACAAAATCCGCGTTGTTTACTTGAACAATATTTTCGTCTTTAGTACCTCATTGGAAGAGCATTTGAATAATTTAAAAACATTAAGGCAAGCAGGCCTTAAGATACAGATGGACAGACAAATGCCACTTTTTGAGTAAAGAAACAGAATACCTAGGCCGTATTTTTACCACACAAGGATTCAAACCAAACCCAGGAAAAATAGAGCTTCTTAGAAATCTAAAATTACCCACAACTAAAAAACAAATTAAATCGTTTCTTGGCATTACTTGGTGTTACAGAAAATTTATAAAGGACTATGCGAAAGTTGCCTATCCAATTTCTCGATATTTAAAGAACAATTCCAAAGTTAATATAAATGATCCAAACTACATAGCATCATTCAAGAAATTATAACAGACTAAACCATTTTGAAATATCCGAACTTCAATAAGAAATTCAAGTTTGTAACCGATCAATTTCGCGCTTGGAGCTATCCTGACGCAAGACGGGCATCCTATTTGCTATGCTCCTCGTACACTTAACGATCACCAGAAGAACTACTCCACAATCGAAAATGAGCTGCTTGCAATTGTTTGGGGAGTGAAATATTTTAGGCCTTACCTATCTGGCAAAGAATTTGATCTACATACAAATCTTCAACCTATTAAATGGTTACAGGCAAAAAACACTGGTCAAAATATCAATCCACGACTTCAACGATGGTTACTGCATTTAGGAGAATATGATGCCAGAATTGAATATATGAAGGGCAAAGAGAACAAAATAGCTGATTTTTTTAAGTTGGGTAGATTCGAATAGTAACGAGATAAATGTATCTACAGATGCTAAGCATAAAGAGGTCTCTATTGAAAATCTAAATATAAATTTATATAACGTCTTGGATAATAATGACCAAGAACAAGTTAACTGTAACGAATCTATGAGAATTTCAACCGTTCGTTCTCAAGAGAAATATTTGAATGATCACATTCCTATATTAGATACCGTTGTCAATCATTTCAGAACACAAATACTAATAATTGAACAGAAAGATAACGAATACGAAAATATATTCCACCATCACAGAATTTATATTGGAAGGTATATCAATACCAAGAAATGTAAAGTAGCAATTTATTCTGAACTTAGCGACTCCTTATATAACATTGCACAACAAAAATTAATTGAACTCTTTTCCAATAATCCACATATAAAATTTATAAAATGTAGATATTTTGCAAGGGAATTAAAAGACGAAGAAAAAGTTCTGAATCAAATATCTCTGTTCCATAAAATAGAATCAGGTCATTCCGAAATGATATCTAATTACGAGGGAAAGTAAAGTATATTACCCAAATCTAATAATCTTGATAAATAAAGTAATCAAAAATTCCGAAATTGGCACTGCAGCAAAATATGGTAGAAACCCGATTAAAAATAAATTTGAATTTACAGACACTACATCCAAACAGCAAGCATAATTTCATTAAATTCATAGATAAATTCTCTAAACATGTCGTTAGTTTACCCCTTACACTAATTGAAAAATTAAGATAATTTATTTCCATTAAAGGGAAAATGAAAAAACTTCTGTGTGATACGAGTAATGAGTTTAATAGTATTAACGTAACGAAATTCATTTTATGAAATCAAATAGCTATACCGGTAATTCAGATGTAGAAAGACTAAATGGTAACTAACTGAAAGAATTAGAGCTTTACATTTAGAAAACAAGATACCAATTAAAGAACAAATGTTCAAAGGTATAGATTACTACAACAATTCATATAATTCCACTATTGAAGCTAAACCTATAAAATTATACCATTGATACTAAAATAATTAAAGACAGAATGGATAAAAGTAAAGCTAATGTGATTAGTAAACTTAATAGGAATAGAAAAAATTACCATGAAACTCGAAAGGAAGGGTTGTTAAGAAATGGTTTTGGTATAAATCCATCTTTTGTTCATTTTAAAACGCACTCAATGTAAAATTGTACACAGTTGTTAATTCCACTCTTTATTTATTTCTATTGAGTGCTTCTCTTATGAATGAAGCTATACTCATTTGACATTTGAGCAGAATTTTGTAAGTTCTTTATGGGGCGATTCGTTCTTAAACTGCCAACGAGATCGGTTGGTTCAGCAAAATCGTGGAATAAACAATCATTTACTAAAATAAATTTGTAAAGTGTTAAAAATAAAACTTACTACTTTATTACCGCAGAGTACTTTTTTTTTCATTTTCGCCATATTATTTAATAATAAAATACAAACACATAAAACACAAACACATTCACTCAACGCATTCGTCAACACGTGGCAAAAGGCTAAGAGGAAGGATAAGTAGCACACATTAATTTAAACATTTTAATAAATTTACATATAGCATCCATAAAATAAAACTTTTACAACAGTCCACACCCCCCTTTACAAACAAGGGTTTATAAAGTATTGTATTATGCCAGTTCAAGACATAAGGAGCTACCAAAATTTAGGAAATGCGCAATAAAAGGAGTACACGAAAGCAATATTAAAAGACTACTAAAATTTTCAGATGATACTCATGTGGACCTTAAACCTGATTCTAATTACAGAAACAAGCCAAAAAATGGTCATTGAGAAAATCGAAACAAACATGGGATATTCTGAAATAAAAGTAAACTTAGTGGAAATATTTAGTAATTACGCTATAATTTTGCATGTAATAAATCCGTCAGAAATTCTTAATTTAGTAAATGTGTTAGAAGTAAATTTTAGATGTAATAAAACTTCATAATGACAAGGAGATATTATTAAACGAAATAAATACGATGAAAAATATGGTAGGAAGTATGACGTTACATAGAAGTTGTCGAGGTCTAGTAAATTTCATAGGAAAAGTATTTAAATGGGCATATGGAAATATGGACGATGAGGACAGAAAGGATATCGAAAATCATTTTTCAGTAACAGATACAGATAATCATGAAATTATTAACAATATGAACTGTCAAATAAAAATAAACACCAATTTCTATGAGACATTTTTGCTTCTATAGAAATCTATTAATTTTGATAGAGGAAAAATTAAAGAACGATTGAACGTTATAGATGGAAGTAACAAAAGTTTGTATATGAAATCCCCTTTTCTAGACTTGATGTTTAAAGTTAATATATTAAAAGTAAAGGTAGAGCTTTATATCCTACATCCAAATATACTTTCAAATGACGAAATAATTAAATATAAAATCGATTTTAAGAAACTTTTAGGTATAAGATTAGGTGTAGCCAGATTTGAGAGAAATAACATAATTTTTGCAATCAAAGCACCAACAGAATCAATGGTAGATAAAAAACTAATAATTCCAATTCAAAATAAAGATGGAAGAGAAATAGATACAGACCATATTCACGGGATGTAAATAATTCCACGTTCACATACTTTGGAGACAATAAATCATTAAAAGAATTAAAACAAAATAAAGATTGTATCATTAAGAATAACTGCATTTTGGTTTCGAACCCCAAAAAAGAAATATTATCATTAGACGATGTTCGGATCTTATTACTCAGTTTTAAATAACCTATTCACTAAAATATGTAATACACCCCAGTAGATGGGCAGCCTTAAGCATAAAAATTTGCATATTGTACATATGTATGTATCAGACAATTTAATCATACCACTATCACAAGATATGCTACCACCGTTGGGAATTATTATGTGCAGCGGATTTTTCTCATTCGATATAGTTTTTCCTTTTGGTAATAAGCTTTACCATCGACGATCGTGCAGTTCAGTTTCTCACTCGCTTGTTGTCAGTCAACCCAAATATGCCATATGGTATTAATATTATAAAGTTCTTGAACAATTGACTTTTATTTTTTTCGTTGTTCTACTTACAGGACCAAAAAACTCTTTGGTTCTCAAAACATTGGTGCCGAAACCCGGGAACTTTAGAAATTTTTTTTTGTAATCACACGTATGTATTAATCTATATTAATTAAAGAAAATTTCGTTGTCGTAAATACCATATACCCCGTATACGACAGTTCACAGTACAGTATCGTCTGCACTTCGCCTTTCGCATATTTGAGCATTAAAGAAAAGTGTCGTTGATAAACTTATTAAATAACTTCGTCGTCGGTTTATACAATCTCAAATAGTTTTGAAAATATCTTTCGTGTGCTTTTTTTGAGTGGTTAATATTATGGGAGCAACATAAAGACTCAGATCAAGGCGAGGCGTCGTTAAAGGGCATCTCATCCGCATGTCGGCTGCGCTATCAGCCGACTATACTATCCAATCGCAGTTGCAGGAAGTGGACGAAAGCGAAGAATTAGAGCGTGATTCGTTTGAAGACGCATACTGCGAGTTAAAGGCCTAATTGCTTGCTTCCATCAGCACACTGACACGTAGACAATCCATTCCAATTGGCAATTCCACGTTCTTGGGAGCAACAGGTTGGAGTGGTGGGACATGTTTAATATGATGGTACACGAAAAGGTAGCAGATGCTCGTGATAAATTTCATCGGCTTAGAAGCATGTTGGAAGGTAACGCTTACGAAACCATTAGGTCATTGGGGGCCACTGCGGAAAACTGCCCCGAAACGCTAAACACTCTCAAAGGCCAATACTACAATAAAAGGTATTTGTATCGCATTCATATAAGTAAAATAATTGATTTACAAACCTTTTCTTTCGCTTCTGTTGAAAATCTTATTGGAGTGAACAACATTACCTAAATCAACGTAAACATGAGAGCACTGCTGTCACTATCGTCAAAAAAGCAAGTTTCAGATGGTCTTTTGTTGGCACTAGTGTCCACCAAGCTTGATACTTCTACTTCGGCATTATGGGAAGAACATGCAATTTTACTTGCGGAGAAGAACCAAAAGACCATGGACAGTTCCAGAGATACGACATATCTACCAACCTGGTAGGATTTCTCGGAATTCGCCCAAAAAAGATGCAGGACTTTAGAGCTTATAGAGTTCACTAATAAGAAACAATCAAGTAGCAACCAACCACATTCCCAAGGGTCTCATCGTTTACAGCGAAGGCTTAAAGCATCCTCTGCAACCCAAACAGCGAAATGCCCATTTTTTTCGGATCAATGTCAAGCGGCTTTCAAGTGCTCGCAGTTCCTGGCCAAGTCACCCAGTGAGCGATTTCGGCTGGTCAAAGGGGGGACACACTTGTCGCGATTGCAGCTTTAGAAAGTGCCGAACTTGCCACCGAAACCATCATACGCTTCTGAAGGTGGAACTTATCCAGGTAATGGAGCTGAACCATCATCCCATCCATTTGTCTCAGTCGAAAATGCATCGCAGTTGTTTTCTTATCAAGTAACCAAGCACCCAATAAACGGATCAGAAAAGGATATATCCAAAAGTCAGGTAATTTTGCCAACTGCTTTAATTGAAGTATTCAAACAACTCCTTCATTGTATGTCGAGCACTTCTCGACAGTGGCTCACAGCCTAATTTCATCACACATCGTTTGTCGCAATTACTAGGGCTAAAGCGTATTCCATCCAACACCTCTATAGTTGGCATCGGGTCCTCGAACACAAAGTTAAGCTATAAAACACAAATAATTCTAAAATCAAGGGTAAATGGTTTCACTGCAACATTGGAAGCACATACATATGTACCACCTTGATCAAAAAGTTCCAGAGGGACACCACCGTGTGGTGCTCCCATTGTTCCGATTTGAGTTCTATTTTTTTTTTGTTAAGTTGGTAAATCTGTTCCTGACATTCCCTCTAAATCTTAGCGTCATAGCTTGACATTTGCAAAAGTTACGTAGCCAAGAGTACATCTATCTTTGTGTGTGTTGGCGATTTTTTACAATTTTAGAAATGAATTTAAATTTGCAACAACGAACTTGTACGAGTATTAAATTTTGCGTAAAAAACGGATTTAATGGTGCGCGAACGTTGGAAATGTGTTTCGGCAACGGTTCTCTAAAGAAAACGGTCGTTTACCAGTGGCACGAGCGGTACAAAAGTGGTCGCGAGTCAATCGAAGATGATGAACACAGTGGCAGACTATCGATATCGAAAACCAACGAAAGCATTGATGAAGTAAAAGAAATGTTGGTCAATAACCGCAAATGAACCATCAGAGAGATACTGGAGGACTTGAACATTGCCTATGGATCCATCCAAGACATTTTGGTTAATGATTTGGGTTTCCGTCGTGTACCAGCAAAGTTGGTGCCAAAAGACCTCAATTTCATGCAAAAAAGAAACCGTGTTGGCGTCGCAAAAGAGATGATTTGCGAGGCTGAATCCGATCCCACATTCATTAAAATGATCATTACTGGAGACGAGACGTGGGTTTATGAGTACAACAGGCAATCCAGACACCAGGCAAATGAATGGCGTTCACCAAATGAGCCGAGACCAAGAAAACCACGTCGTTTTCAGTCAAAAAATTAGGCAATGCTCACGGTTTTTATGGATTACAACGGTGTAGTGCAACATGAACTTTTGCCGGAAGGCCAGACAGTAAACAAAGAGTATTATTTGGACGTTATGAGACGTTTTCGTGAACCAATTCGCCAAAAGAGACCAGAATTATGGGCAGAAAACTCGTGTATTTTGCACCATGATAACGCACCGTCGCACAGTGCCATCATTATTCGTAATTTTTTGACGAAAAATGCAACAAATACCATCCAACAGCCACCGAATTCACCTGATTTGGCTCCCTGTGACTTCTTTCTGTTCAATCGAGTTAAAAAACCATTGCGGGGAACGCGTTTCAGCAGCCGAGAGGAAGTAATTTAAAAATCGCAGGAAGCACTGATGGAACTACCGAAAACCGAATATAAAAAATATTTCAAAGATTGGATCAAGCCCTGGCATAAGTGAGTTGCAGTCGATGGGGATTACTTTGAAGGGGACAATATAGATTTAGATGAATAAACTTGTATTTTTAATTTTCTAAATAAATTCCGTTAACTTTTTGGTCGAGGTGGTATATTGTCTAGCATCACTGGTAAGCCGTTTAGATGTAAGCGATTTAAATGTGCCTAATAATTTACCAATAGCGAATCCATCGTTTAACCAACCGCAACGAATAGACGTATTGATTGGCGTCGGCATCTTTTACATTCTTCTTTCAGTGGGTTAAATACGGCTCCAACAATCATCAGCAATTCTTCAGAAGACCCTGATAGTATCAGGTGACACAAAACCCGAAGGTAATGCTTGTTGTTTAACAGCTTTGGATAACTCACAATGAGAAGAAGATGCTAATCTAAACCAGCTGGTATCGAGATTCTGGGAATTGGAAACCTGTACCCAGCAACGACTTCCGATATCTTTGGAGGAAGTAGAGTGTAAGAAGCAGTTTCGCGAATCCCATCGTCGTTTGCCCAATGGAAGGTTTGTTGTACGCCTACCTTTTCGAAAGGAGCCTGCAAATGTCGGTGAGCCTTATGATACAGCATATAAAAGATACTTATGTTTAGAAAGAAAGCTTTTGAAAGATTCTAAATCGAGAGAACAATATACCAAATTTGTCACCCAGTATCGCGACTTGAAACACTTAGAGGAAATTTCCGTAAAGGAATTGCACACTCCTAACTTTTTTTTTCCTCATCACCCAGTGATGAAATCGGAAATTACCACTACTAAACTGCGGGTAGTGTTCGATGGTTCTTCCAAAAGCAGCCACAAGACCTCACTTAATGACTTTTTAATGGTTGGACCAAAGATCCAGAATGACATTTTCGAAATTCTGTTGCGTTTCCGACTTCATTTGTACGCAATTACGGCCGACATTGTAAAAATGTATCGACAAGTACTGGCAGACGAATAGGACAGGGATATGCAATCCATTCTTTGGCGCGACAAACCCGATCAGCCAATAAAAATTTATCACCTGCGAACAGTGACGTACGGCACGTCCTCAGCATCATTTTTGGCGATAAGGAGCATGAGGCAATTAGCAGTCAACGAGGAGCACAAGTATCCCACCAGATCCTATCATGTCCTTCATAATTTCTATGTTGACAACCTGATGACGGGAGCCAACACGATACAGGAACTTACTAACATAAAGGAAGAGGTTAGCAAGCTTCTCTTAGAGGGACATTTTCCACTAAGGAAATGGTGTTCAAATGCAGATGAGTTTTTGGCTGACCTGGATGTGTGTGAGGTAGAACCTCTGCTTAGAGTCAACGATGGGGAAGTTATTCGACTACTTGGTTTATTGTGGAATCCACTTTCAGATATGTTCTCGTTTAGCTGCTTTGATAAAGCTATGAGGCGCAACTTCATTACTAAACGCATTGTACTTTCATAGATCTCTAGTTTGTATGATAGACTTGGGTTTATTAGTCCAGTCATCGTTAGCGGCAAACTATTTTTTCGCCATTTGTGGACAAAAGGAGTAGACTAGGACGAAAGTCTGCCTCAAAAATTGGATTGGTGATGGAAATAATTTCTTGATCAGTTACAAGATCTTCAGACACTTAAGATATCCAGGCTGAGCGTGATGCCTGAATTCAAAATACAATTGCACGGTTTTTCAGACGCCAGTATGAGGGCCTATGGTGCTTGGTGATGGTGTTCAAATATATTTCATCAGCGCTAAGTCATGCATTGCACCAACTCTATATGAATCGTTGGCACGACTAGAGCTTTATAGAGCTAGTTTAACGTGTCAAATCTGCTGTAAATATAAATTTTTACTCAACGTACTCGTATCTTTGGAGCGATTCTACTATTGTGCTATCGTGGATAAAGTCAGTCGCCAATCAATGGAGTATTTTTGTGTCAAACCGAATATCCAAAATTCAAAAATTGTCGTCGAAAGAGTCATGGCATCATGTTCCTTCTCAAGAAAATCCGGCCGAAATCATCTCACGTGGATCTTTGCCCAAAGAATTCCATAAAAATCAACGCTGGTTTGCAGGCCCACCTTTTTTAAAGCTAGAAATTTCGCGATGGCCAAGGCTTCATCTAACTTCTACAGTAGAGTGTCCCGAAAAGAAAATGCTGGCATTTTCGTTCATATCTAAAAGGGAGGTGGACATATGCGATTTAACCACCAGATGCAAATTCTCAAATTCGTTTTATCGTGTAATCAGAGTTTTTTGCTATATTCGCAGATGGCTGCGGAAAAAGGAGGATCGGATTGGACGAATTACAACTGCAGAAATCAACGCCTCAGCGACATCAATAGTGAGGAATATTGAAGTGGTGCACTTTCAAGGAGAGATAGATACACTTGCCAGTGGAAAGGGCCTTAAGGACAGCTCTTTCATTCATCTAAGCGTATTTTTGGACTATTCAAATATTCTGTTGGCGGACTCAACCCTGCCGCATGATTCAAGACACCAAATGCTGTTGCATTCATCACATCCAGTGGTGAATTCTATAATCATGTACTATCATCTAGTGTATCTTCATCAGGGACATACTATGTAGTTCAATTTAAGAGATAAGGAGCTTAACTTAAGTACTTGTGATGAAAGGCTATTCTACTTAAATGGAAACTATTTTATAACATTTATAAATTGTACTATGTACATTAGGGTGTCCCTTATATGGTCGATTTTTTTTTCTCTTAAACTTCGTAACGCATACCTCCTAATTCTTTTAATAATACTAAACGCTAAACACGTACAAAATTCCATGGTTATATGACAACGATAACGCGTGCCGACAAAGGCTCAATGTATAAGTAAACGGTTCTAAAACATCTAGTGGCATATAAGCTATATAAGAACAAAATTCCTATTTTAATATAAAAACACAATGGAAGATTAATTTGGGTATGCGTTTATATATAAAAATTAAATAACTGTATAATTATACAATTTCAAAATTTCCTTTTTACAATCTGGATACAACTTTCTATGTTCTTGAACACAGCGCAACAAGAACTGTTTTTGTTTTTCATCAGCAGTAATTAAACCATGAAAATCTTCCATGAGCTTCACACCTCTCTACGCTATCTTATTGACTGCCTTCAAGTACATAACTTTTTGTTTAGCTTCCTGAAAGAAAGGAATTTGATCCCAGGAAGAAACGTCTTCTTGGAGAAAAGCGTTATCAATTTTTAACCGCGATAACAAATTTGTGCTCTTTGTGGTCACGAAATCACTCAAAAATTTTTCTGCAATAATAAGAAAAATTATTTATTAACAAAATTAACAGTTTTTCTAGGGATAGAACGGAAAAAACTGATTCAACTCACCGTACAATGAGGCAGATATTTCTTCCTTTCACGGAACATATCTCTTCCCAAAATAATATAAACTTCCTCTTTGAAAATTCGATACAATATTAGCTTTGGATTGTGTATCAACTTCATCATCAAATAGTAGAAATAAAGCTATTTCTTCTAATAAATACCATAAATGTTGACTGAACTTGCTCTGAGCTGATTTATAAATCACCTGTCGACTGTTTCATAGTTCTTCAATGTTTTTAAGAAGCATAAATCTTGATTCAAGGCTTTTACTGCCAAATTGCGCCCAAACCAGGGCTTTAAAAAGCTGTTGCAGTAAATAAGCAAACGTCTTGCTGTGGTAGCTTGTCTTTAGCACATATATCTTTAAAGTGTAAATAGCTCTTGCCTTCCATCGTGCCAGGAGGTCTGATTTTAAAATTGTTTTCATTGCCTCCTCCCAAAAATTCAATGAATTCCCGATAATCGTCACGTATAACTGGTTTCGGTAATTCTTTTTTATAATATGTAGTTAATTAATTCGATAATGACCGTCTCACAGAAATATTTCTTTGCGAAAACAGACCATTTTTCGATAGCAGTTGGATCAACTTTCTTCCAATTGTCTCTGATTTTTTTTAAATAACGGGATATGCGGACTGCTGGTTACTTGGCGGACCTTTGATTCAAATACACATCTCAAAACCAGTTAATATATATGATGACGGCAAGCAAAAAGTAACAATTCTCTTTCTATTTTTTGCTCCAAAAGCACACAAGTCCCATTTAAGCGACCTGTATTAGAGGCCGTTTTATCGCAGTACATAATCTGTACCTTATCTTAGAAGTCCCAATCAAAAATCGCAATCAAAATAGCTTAAGCTTTGTTTTTGCTAGTAGTAGTTTCGAGTTTGGGCACGACTAAAATATGTTCATTTTCTCCGAATGAAATCAGAATTGGCAGGCGTTCTTCTTTTGAACCTGTCACATTTAAACTTGGCAATAGTTTTCCATCCCAATTCAGGAACGTTGTTCTGAAAATCAGATTTGATCGATCTTGCTCTTTCTTCTCTCATTTGGGTCCGAATTCATTGAATAGAAGACTTGTTAAAAAAATTTTTTTTTAAATGTTTTTTATTTTATTCAATATGAAATAGTTTGATGCACTTATTCCAGTGATTTTCCAACTTGTTGATCCCGTCCGAAAAGTAATTTTCCGGAAGGTCTGCAAAATACTCCTCCGTGGCGTCGATGATTTCCTCGCGTGAGCTGAATTTTTTATTGATGAGCCATCTTTTGAGGTTTGGGAAGAGATAATAGTCCGAGGGATCTAAATCCAGTTACCAATCGACGCCAAAAGTCCGCCCGATTCCTCATCAGCAAGTCCAAACACTCTTTCGAAGTGCTCTCGCCTTCGTCTTTTTGGTCATTCGCGGCACTCAGCGGCAGGATAACTTTTTCATATGCAGAATATTGCCTAAAATATGGCGTGTGCACTCAGTACTAATCTTTGTGATATCTGCTTGCTCGCACACCTTCACTTTCCGGTCAACCAACACAATTTCTTGTATTTTTTTGACATTGTCCTCTGTAATGGCTGCGGACTTCATCGGTAGTGGAGTTGCGGCCACCACGAAACTCTCGAAAATAATATTTGACGGTGTAATCTGACGGAGCATTAGCGCCATAATATTTATCCAACTATTCTTTTGTTTCTTTCGCCGTTTTGCCTCTCAAAAAATAATGTTTTATGAGAGAACGAAAACTGTTTTTGTCCATACTCAACATGATGCCAAACACGTCAACAACAATCAGCTGTCAAAATAAAACTAAAGACAGTATCGCACTGAAATTTGGCACGTATGCCTAAATATGAACAGACTTCAAGGCACCATAACCTTTTTTGTAGTAGCAGCGCATTCTGGCGGTCAAAGAGGTTACTTTTCACCGAAACTAGTGCAGCCTGAAGTGTGTAAACAGAATCCCTTACACTTAGTTGACACCTATCTAAAGCAGCAACTAATTGAGAGGTGATAAAACACGTCCTTCTTCATTTTGTGGTAGACAGCGAACTCACGGGTCGCGTTTGCGAAGTGGAGGGCAAATTTTCATCCAAAGTTTCGTCAGAACTGATAGACTGTTCGTGAATATCTTGAGGTGGGCCATTGTATGAAGTCGAGAAGTTCTTGGCAGTCAAAGACTTTCGTCTGTTTTCCTCTTCTTTTAGTTTTCTCTGCCTTACTCGTTCTTCTTTCTCAGCTAACTTTTTGTCAACACCCGCTAAACAACCCGGAAGCCGTGGCTTTCTTTGTTTTTATAGAACAATTTTGTCTTCCTCTATTTTGATCTTTTCTAGAGCATCAGCGTGTTCGATATCCATCAAATTATCTAAATCTTTTTGAAATTTCTCCTCGCGGTGCTTATAAACATCCTGTGGTTTTTTACAATTTTTTTTGCAGCTCCCTCCAAACTTGGTAAAGATCCGCAAGTTTTTTTTACATAGGTACAGCTCTGGTGGGTATTCTTGCCTTTTTCGAAAATATAATGCACTCCCGAATCACAATATTTGCACTTTCATTTGCAGTCGATTTTACTTCGCGAATATTAAAGAAAAGAACTGAGAGAACTTGGCGATTAGCTGGTAACTTTGCACAAGTTATTTGGTGATTTATCTCACCAACCAAGAAAATACTTTTTTTAGTACTTCTTAGATCCACTGATATGTTGAAACTTTACTATTATAGAAGAACCCCCATGGTCATCCTCGTAAATTGTAAGAGCATATATTTCGCGCGCAACTCAGCACGGATTGCTGCGATTCAAATAAGATACAATTTTATTTTCAAGTATTTTATGGTCAAATAAAAAAAAAATTGGAACGTATGCGTTAAAAAATATTTAACTTTTAAAAATAAGGGACACCCTAATGTACATACATGAGAACTTTTTTATAATAATATTTACGAGTACAAACAAACCTTATTATTCCAAAATTAGAGTAAACATTTTATACTGAAAATAAACTAACTTTCGAAAAAATTGTATTAAGACAAGAAAAAAATATCAAATAAATTAAAGAATTGAAATATCACAAAATTACAAATTATATGTAGCACTTTTATTATAATAATTGTAAATGCAATCGTATTTATTAAGGGGAGAAAGCAGAGAACAACTGAAGTAAATTAATAAACAAGATTCAGGAGAATCTTGAGACTAAGGAAGGAGGAGTTACATCAGCACCGATCATTTCCGCGTCAATAAAAAATGCACGCTAGGCCCTGCAGCTGAAACACTGCAGGTAAAAATTCAACGTCTTAGCAATGCAATGACATTGAACTAATTAAAGCTAAATATGCAATTCCATAAAAACTGCTGACTGGAGAAATGATCTGTGGACAGAACACTTCTTCATTATTCTCTTTTTTTTTTAAATAATAATAAAGCAACCCTTAAAAGAGTTGGATCGGGACCAAAGTCCTGTTTGTGTCTTCTTTAATAATTGATTTTAAAATCAATACCAATAACTCACGCTGGTGGCGTCATTTTCCAAGACGGCTCTGTTCCCTGCCATCGAGCGAAAATTGTTCGTTAATATTTTTTATTAATTAGACATTTATTGAAGTTATCTCACTTGGTTTACATTTTCTCAAATGTTTTATTTTAGTTATAGGTAAAGGATTTTTTGAAAAATGCAGAGGTAAAATCTTTAAGCTGGCCCGGTAATAGTCGTGATTTAACGCTTTCGATCCGAACTTGACATATATGGTATATCCCAGTACATTTTCCAAATTACCTATCTCCAAAATTAAACGGCAGATTGGGATTGATTCTCCCCAATTCGTAGTTTATAGTATTACTAACGGTAAAACATTAGCCATGATGTAGTTTTGGTTGGTAAACATGTTCATTTTTGTCACAACAAACCTAACTGTTGCACATGAAGGTTGCATGCTAAAGTAAAATTTATGAATTTTGTTTGTTTATTTGTTAGCAAATTGCTTAAAAGTGTTTTCAATTATTGTGTAATTATTCTTGTAGAAATCAGAAATTGGCAAGTACCTATTTACTGCTGTAGTTTTCATGTTATTTACATATATATGTTTTTGGGACATATGGTATACTAATGTCCCGTCAGTATTCTTGGTTGGGCTATATACATATGCCCCAGTCAGGTTTGTGGGTAACATTTTCTGGGAACGTCTTCGAATTTATCTCAGATCTAATATGACCAGACGAATGAATCAGGCCACAAATTCCATTATGTAGGATGCTTCCGATTTACGATATGGAATCGAATGAAAGCAGCGAGGATGATAGTATTGCAGTTGACGACCAAGGAGCTTTAGATCATGATCCTCAAGAGCAAGAAGACACAACGGACGAATAGTTTCCAGAAGCGGAGCCGGAAGCAGAGCGGGAAGTGGAGCCGGAACAAATCAACATTGATTAACAATTTGGTCTACACCTGATGCAACTTTTATACCAAGGAGTATACAAAGACTGTGAGTATATAAAGACTTCCCAAACTGAACCCAAGCTTTGAAAGGACTGATAATCCGTTACGGATATTCAAAAACATTTTCCCCGAGAGCCTTTACATATGTATATATAAACCAATGTGCCAAGGAGCGCATACAGATTTTGCGGAAATCGAAAGGAGCGCATAAAAATATAAGGCTAACTGACGTTGGAGAGATAAAGATAGTTGTTGGCTGCATGATCGTTATGTCTTATGATGCAATCAAATCAGCTATATCGCGTGATCGTTTTCAACTATTGTCATCGAAAATATACTTTGCTCCTCCCGAAAAGCTAGAAGCAGCCCCAATGTTATAGTATATTCAAGACATTGTTGAATGTTTGAAATCTCGATTTTTGAGCTCTTTCCAAAGCATTGACGAGAGCATGACGAAATTCAAGGCCGCTCGTCTATGAAGCAATACATGCCTTCGAAGCCTACCAAACGCGGTATAAAAATGTGGCTTAGATGTGATGTTCTTTCGGGATACACATACAATTTAAACATATACTGTGGCAGAGAAGATGTTATCGAAGGAACTCTTAGTGAACGAGTTCTTAACTAATTAGCCGCTACGATCCGAGAGCCTGATGTCACCGTATGCTTCGATAGATTTTTTACCAGCGTCCCTCTTTTTGAAACGTTAGATTATGCAGCGTTAGGAACTGCTATGTCTAATCAAAAAAAATTACCAGTAGTCAACGCGAAGCTTAGGAAAGCAGAATGCGCTTTCCGAGAAAACAGCACGGGCCTTATGTTTGTCAAATGCATGATACTAAGGAAATCATCGTTGTAAGTAATTGTCATTCATTTGACATGACAACGGTAGACAAAAAACTAAAAGATGATCAAAAAGTGAAAATACCTTGCCCAGAGATGGTAACATTTTATAGGCAGATCATGGGTGGAGTAGACCGAGCGGACCAAAGCCTAAAAAGGATTTGATTTATTTTTGTTTGCCGGGGACTGGAAAATTTTGAATTGTTTTAATTCTATCTGCATTTGGAGACCCTAGTGACCAGATGTCTTAGGAATGTTATTTCTTTGTGGAGGAATTCGGTTTTATCCAGTTTAATTTTAAAATTGGCTTCACGCAATCTATCAACAACTTTTGTCAAATTTCAATATCATCTAAGTAAACCAGGCAGATCTTACGCTGGAGATCTTTCAGCACATTCTCGATGACTCTGTTAAACGTCGAGGGAGCATTTTTTAGGCCGAAGGGCATTCAAACAATATCATAATGTCAACTTTCTACCGTAAACACTGTTTGTTCAACATGTGATGGTTTCATTTCGATCTGTCGGAACCCACTAGCAAGATCTACACCGGTAAAGTAAACACTTTTGGTGAGCTTGTCAAGAACATCACTTATGCTAGTTAATGAGTACTTGTCGCTAACTGTTTTTTTTCGTTCAGCTTGCGATAATCTATTACAAGTCGCCATATTGTCTTCCCACTGGCGTCTTCCCTTTTAGGGACAATCCAGATTGGGGTACTCCAAGGAGAATAACTTGGTCTTATTACGTCTTGTTATAGCATCTGCTTAATTTGGGATTGAACCTCAGATTTATGAATACGTTGATACTCGTATCTATATGATTTTGAATATATGAGAAAGTTGTCGGTTGTTTTAATGATGTGCTTTATTTTATTGGTAAATGTAAGGTTTTGTCCTTACATCTTTTGAAAAAGAAGTCGTCGTAATTTCTACAGACTTTGTATATGAGTTTATTTTCTTCTGTATTAAGGCGCGATGCACGTAAAGATTAATAATATCGTTAGAGGAAACGGTATTATTTACTTCACAAAATTATTTATTAGCCTTTTTGACTTTTAAGGGTTGTTCTAGGAAAAGAGTTTGGTTTGAATACGTCTTATTGATTACTATTAAGTTACTTTGCCAATTGTCTGCTCTGTACTATACAATATATACCTTCAGGGATGTACGAGTATAAATTTGGATCTATAAATGTTGTTTTTAACAGAAAGCCACCGTTTTTAACATCGACTGGGAGTTTGGCTATGGTTTACGTATTTCCTGAAAGAATGTACTTATGAGAAGCGTAATTAAGTTTAATTTGCAAGGGCATCTCAGAATGTTTGGTTACGAGCAGTTAATTGCCCAAGTCAATCTTAGCTCCTAATGCAGTAAGTACATCAATTCCAAGCAAACCATCAAAATATCCGTAAAATCGAAATACCAGAAATCTAGTCTGTCCACGTTGACTAAACTCTACGAATTTTGGTTATAGAATTGCTTTATCTATTTTCTGGGTATTCAATATGGTTTTGGTAGATGTAGGCTTGATATTCATAAGGTCATCGGCGTGAATTAATTGGGGATCAATAAAGAAGACCAGGCCCCCATATCTATAAATACTTATGTATGAGAGAATTGTGCCACGTTGGTTAATATCGACATTTCCCACTGCTCTGTCGACGCGAGTATGTGAAAATTTGTGTCATCCAATTCACTGGATGCACCAAAAATATGATGGTCTATTTGAGTCAGCTCGTTATTCGGGTTGTAGTATTGATCAATTTGGGTAAGGTGATTTATGCTGTTATTATCTAAATTGTCTATTAGAGGGTTTTCACGTAGGTTTATTTGTTCCGTGTTTGACTTCGGAAAGAGGCTTTGTTGAGTTTTTAATGTCTACTTCGTATTACCTGACTACCGTTGGTGGTGGTTGTTTTAGTCTTTGAGTTTGGGATTGCGGGTTTTAGGGGTTGGAGCTGATTCTGGAATATTGGTTGTTGTTGCTGGACACGTTGCTGAAAGAAATATTGTTGCCTTCGAATTTGGGCAAGTCCTTCATGGCATCGGGCGCTCTTATTGCTTGAAATACATCAACATTTGGAGAACTCATAGTATTAGCAGATAACCGTTCAGAAGAAACACTTCCAAAACAAGGACCGTTTTTCCTAAAGTTTGATTATCGCTTAGATTAGAATCAGTCTCACCCAATAACCTTTGATTGAAATTAGAAGTGTATTCATTGGTTTATGAATTCCTGAAGTCTAGTTGGCTTTTTGGGATCTTTTAATATTAAAAGGATATTGAGAATTTCTACTAAGACTTATATGTACATTGCTTGTTAACTTTCTTCACCTTTTTCCTTATCCTAGTACTTCCTTTGGTTCTGTCGTGTCTAGTGTGTAAATGATTTTTCATCGGTTGAATATCACTCTCACTCATCAATGAACCTTTGATTTGAGCAAATACTCGAAGTAGTTTGTCATAAAATTTTGGGTCGATAAACCGTCGATTTGGGGGTAAAAATTTCCTTCACTATATCGATAGACCGCCGATTTCAACATTTTTTTCACTATACACTTTCATCGATAAACCCTTGATCAATTATTCACAACTCTGTCGACTGAGCCAGTTATAAGTATGGAAGCACCAGAGAGTTAAAAAAAACATCTTGACTCAACACCCGTACTATTTTACACAATTTTAAAAGTATTATGCTTATTCTATGGAAACAGGAGGTGGTTTTGGATATATTTATTTTAATAAGTTTTGATATTTGACTCTTTAACATTATATGGACTGCAACCTATGGACAGCGGCATGCTGATTCAGGTGCTCGCGGACTGTGAGGATTAATGCTATGTTGGTGTGATGTGATGTGTGTGTATAATGTATTGGGTTTTACCACATGAAATGTCCGATTTTCGCTCAGTCGGAAATAAGACGTTCTCGAGTGAACATCTGTACCGGAAAGTTACTTTTTTTTTTTTATAAAATAAAGTGATACGTGCGCTTGATGTATGAGAATTTTAGGGTTCGTTACAAGAACCCTTTTTTCTAGGAATTATTTACGATTTGAGGATGTAGCGATAAACAAATGCACTATACGACCTTGGTTTGGAAAGTTCTGTTCGGGAGATTTCAGCCTCGAAAATGAACCAAGAGGGAAGCCGGAAACATTAGTTGACGACGATGTTTTAAGAGCAACGGTGGATGAGGGACCCAACGAAATTGGTGCGGAAGATTGCACAAAGCATGGGATTATCCCCAATGAAAATAATTCAAAACCTTTCTCTCATAGGAAAGTTAAAGAAACTCGGCGCCTGGAAACCTGCGCTTCGCTTACATCAAGAAACCAAACTTCACCCAAAAACGGTTATGGTGACAATTTGGTGGACATCGAAAGGACCAATGCACTTTTCATTTTTTCAACCAGGAGAAACGATAAAGGCTATCAAATATTGTGAGAAAATCGATATATTTCATGCCAAATTGGCTGAAAAGCAACCTGCGATGGTCAATAGGCACGATCCGATCGTTTTGCATCACTATGTTAGACCACATACCTCACAAGTAACGGTGCAAAAACTGTTGCGGTTGGGATCTTCGGCATCCACCGTACTCTACTGATATTTCCCTAACGGATTACCATCTTTTCCGCAATCTGGATTCATTTTACCGGCAGAAGGTCTTCCGGAACCGAGCAGAGGTCATTGAAGCTTTTATTGATTTCATTGCCTCAAAAAGTCAGCACTTCTATGGAAAAGGAATATTTGACCATGACACGAGGTTGGAAGAATGCCAACGGATCCTATTTTGATTGAACAAAAATTTACGGAAATATAATATTGGCTTTTAAGTTTTTACTATAAAATCGGACATTTCACGTGGTACAACCCAATAACAATTGATAATCTGTTGGTTGCATGTATGAGTATGTATGTAGAGTCTCACGTAAGTCACAGGAATTTCTCGTTACGTAAGGCATTGAAATACAGCGATTAAATGCCTTGTGAGTCTTTCTTCACAATATTAAAAACATTGGCTAGCTTGTCTATGCCTCAACTTTGCACTTCTTTCCTCTATTGCTTATGCATAGTTATACATTGTATGAATTCATTTTCTATGTCCCGATACGATACTTCAACCACTGTGACTACTGATTTCTCTGCCTCTTTTTTGCACGTACCGTTCTAATGGGTTTTTTCTACTTCCGCACTATTATTTCCACGCTTGAGCAGCTGTTTGGCTTTTCTTTTGCCGCCATTTTCATTTCATCGGTCTACCATCATGAATTTTTACCACAATTTACTGGTTGTGGTCAACCTGTCCGTAAGTTGTGATGTACTGGATCGCTCAACGGGCTTCCTTATTTTATTGCATTTTCCACCGAAGTTGTTGCACATACTGTGCTTGGTATGTTCCTCCCCTTGGTTTATGTCATTTTGAAGCCGCAATGACATAGGATGTGCTAAGTTTCACGTTTCGAAGCCATTTTCTCCGTGGCAGTCAATCTTATTTAGGACTTAGTAGCTGTCAATATGATGGCAACTCCGTTCCGTAATAATGCATTCTGTTTGCTTTTATTTACAAGTACAAGTAGCCCTATTTCTGACATTTCGCTACTTATGGAGTTGCAGACGTTGCAACTTACGATGCATGAGTGTTTCAGAATTAAAGTGAACCAAGTCTATTTTTTGTTCTTTGTGTCAGTTAACAGGATATTTAATAAGCCTATTAATCAAATTGAGTGTTGTCGTATTTAAACCAAGATGTTGATTAAACAAATTGAAAATAAATTTCAATTTTGAGTTTCATAATTGTATTTTCTGCAAAAACAAAACTTCAGAGTTGCGTTTTCTCAAAAAATTAAACTAGACTTGGTTCACTTTATTTCTGAGCCACTCAGATATTCTATTTCCCGAAAGCATCGTACTCCGTGGCTCTGAAATCCCTTGCGCTTTGGCGCATTTATTCTCTGGGCACAAGAAGTGCTCGGCGGAAAGCATATTTTTATACTTTCAGTTCCATGATGCCGTACTTTCTATCTATTCTCTTTATCCGTGCCGTGTTGGTATTATGAATTTGTAAAATATATCGAAAATAACTTTTTTTATATCCTTCACCGGCATGGAAACCGATTGCACATAAAACTAAATGTGTACTAATTAAATCATAATCCATTCAGCTTGAATATTGTGTATTATTTAAAATCAATGGTTCTATTCCACAAAAACTCATCTGACTGCAATCTACAGAAGATTAAAGCGACAATCAGTCTTAAGCGGTTACGACTAAGGGATGTTAAGGTTGCACCCATCTATGACCACATTCATTGCCAACTTACAATCTTTCCTATGCAAGTTTTGTAACTATGTATATCGAAAATGTCAATACCAACATTGTTTTAATGTTTCACATTACGACATACAACGCAAAAATGTTAAAGTTCCAAGAGATCAAATTACAGCAACAGCTTCTTGAATTATTTCATAAGCTTCAAATATACAGACATCAGAATTACATACTTATAATGGTAATTGAATATTTGGCCTTGATATTGTCTACCATGTTAAGCATTTAACTCGTTTGGAGATGATGGCATACCGCAGTCGTACCCTCGACATCAGTTTGGTTAGCCATTAGGGATGAGTAGATTATTCGAAATTTTAGATTAATTGTTGTTTACAATTTAGTTTGCAAAAATCAAAAAGCATGGCACTCTCGTCTGTTAGAGTGGCAACTACTATAAAAAAGATTTCATTCATATTGTATATGTGTGCATATGTATATGTATATTTACTATGCGTAATTGTATATATGTACTTATTAGTTTCAAAGTTTAGGACTAAGTAATAAGTTCTTGGAACAAACAACTTGGACATCATGCTTAGAACTTTCCATTAATAATAATTTCTCGATTATCTAAAGCTGTTTTGAAGTACTGGAATGAAGGCGATACTTCCAGTTCATTTAGTTCTTGGGCGTCTTGACTTGTACTTCACCAAGAACCTAGACACCCGTATGGAGAGGCATTTAATGGAGAAACTGGTAAATGCTAAAAGTTCATTGAGTGGAACATAGAAGAGATATTTTGCCAACAAAAATTTGCGTGTACCAGTAAATATCAAGGTTTCAAGGCAGTTTCGAAAAGCATTTTGTTTTATGAGGCGCAAGTACGGTAAGCAGAATGAGACGGTCAAAAAGTTGTTAAGGTATTTCCTTGAAAGAATATTTCGCCTTCCTTCAAGCACACCAAGCTATATGATAATGTTGGAAACTGGCCTTTCTTAACAACATTAAGATTACAGGTGGATTATATCTAAACAGTCCTTAATATAGGTAATAATCGGCTTCCAAAAAAAGTTGCGCTTGAAGCAATATGTAGTAGGACTTGCTGGTAAGCTGGGTGGGTAATACGCTGTTCTATTCTTTACCAGGTCATAAAAAATGTGGATACGCAATGTAGAGAGCGTTTCAAAAAGAAGGCATCGGATTCTTTCCACAGGACAAACTACCGTAGACTATGCCATGATCTATAGCATACAAACTACTTTTATCATTACCATACTATAGACGAAATATCAGCAAATGCTCATCGGGGTGAATTACTTATCGTTTGTGGGCTATGCAACTTGGTGGATATAGAGTATATTAGGAATTTTTTTAGACAAATGCCCATTTATGAAAAAGGCACGATGATACATCTTCGGCAGCAATTTTTTGTTTGTTGTTTTCATTTTAACAACATCCGGGCGAACGTAACTTACTTTGGGCCAGCAAACCCTCAGAATTAATACGACTACAATGCTGATCACTCGTAACATATAACTTATTTACTGCGTTTTTAATTGCTAATGTAAAAGAAATCAAATTTCACATTAAAAGAAGAAGATTTAATAATTTGCAGTACTCGTATTCAATATTTTGAGGTGGTAAAAGGGCTTATCAACATTGCTTCTAGAGTCAACTCCAGTAACGACATGAGCTGTTTCTATGGGCTGGGAAGATAATTGAGCAGCAAAGCCCTTTCTCGAGCAAAAAAGATGACTCTAAACAGGACCTTCATCATTCCTGTACGGCGCAGAGGCATAGACACTCTCAGGCACGCAGCAGAGCTGCTTTTAGCGGAAGATTCTCCGTGTAATCTTCAATCCCATTTGCGTTAATGGAGTGTGGGAGAGGTGGTACAGTGAATAACTAATCCGACTTATAGCGGAATGAGCCTTATAAGCAGGCTAATGAGCTATAAAGATTCAATTCCTCAGTTTGAATATTAAACCAGTGAACAAGAGTAAAATCTTATTATTAGTTTTTTTTTTTAATTCTTTATATCAGAACAAATCTTAAAATGGTACAATTTTGAATAATGCAATAGGTAATAATATTTACAGGGTTTTGATTGAAATAGTTAAGTAGATACACTTCATTGACCAAATGTCAAGACGCGAGTGTCCTTATCATCTAAAGCAAAAATTAGGAAAGAAAAGAAAAATTATTGATGTCTTTACGAAACTGGAGCAAGTAAGCCATTTTTTTATTTTGCTTAAAAATACTGTTTTCACTCTCTCACACCTTAGGATTTCTAGAAGTGAATTAAACGAAACGAGGAGCTGTAATATGATAAAATCGTCAATAGTGTTTTTTTGTGGATTGGTGGAAGTGACACGAAGTTTCTGGTTTTTTTCTCGGAAATTATAATCGCCATGAAATCTAAAACCATAGTATCCGGAATTTTTAAAAAATTTCTTCAGCACTTTGTAGCAATATAATTATGATAGACGAAGAATATAGAGCCTTTTGAACAATTCAAAACTGTGCATTCTGCGATTAACTTTATGCATATTTCGAATAACATGTTTTTGTTTGAGCAATAAAATTGCTATTGTACTAAAATATGTGCCTTCCCAGCAGTAACTGTCATACTCTAGCTATGATTTAAAAAGACTATTATCAACTAACTTTAGAATAGGCAGCTGGCAAAAGAGACTAAGATGATAAAGTTGCCTTACAATCCTATTTGGATACTGCTTCAACTAGAATGTGTGATCTTTCCGATCTAGAATGATACCTAGGTATTTAAAAATATCGGCATACTTAATGTTCAGAAATATAAGATAAATTTCATTTTTTTTAATAACTATTTTCTTAATTTAAATTGCAATCTATGTGGAAACTAAGCTAAATTAAATTGAAACTTAATCTAATATAAACAATTAAACATAACGCAAAGTTCTGATTTTGCCATTGTATGACACTTAGTGTAATAATTAAACATTAAACTTTCTCTTTGCTGTTACTATTCAATAAGAAAAGACGTGTTTAACTTAAAACGCCATTTTTCCTACTCTTTTTAACCCACACCTATCTAAATGTTGAGGAGCGATGTACACATACTCGTAACACAAAAAAAAACTGACCAGAAGAAAAAGGGAATTCACCACTCTTAACCAAACATCCTAAATATCACCCTACATTTTAAAGAAAATTATTATGACAGTTAATTTATATAACTGTAATTCTAAACTCTTTACAATTCAGCAATGAATTCTCTCTTTTGTCTCTTTTTACAGATTCTTGTTATCTTGTTCCTATTTTTGGTCGATTGGCGGACAGTCTGGTCTTTAATTTAATTTTGGTGGGGGCTGAGGCCCCCATTTATTGGCTTAATACAAGCTTAATCTAACTTAAAAACTAACAGAAAGACTTAAGAGCTAGTGACCAAGGAAGTGATGGAGGAGATCTTGTTTAAGACGAGGAGTGCTCAGGTGGAAATGAAAAAGGGAGAGGTTTGAGTTGACCTTTCGGAGCATTCGGGAGATAGGTTCGTTGGAGCCATAAGAGGTGCGGTGGACCGGTAGATAGAAGAGACGAGGACAACGTAGATTGCGGGGGTTGGTATTGAAGGAAATGGAGTTCAAAATGGATGCACAGTCGATGGAACCGATGAATGAAAAGAACGTCAGCAATATTCCTACGTTCTTCTAACGAATTCATATTTAGAAGTTTGAGGCGGTCTTGATAGGGAGGTAAGATTAAAGGGTCGTTCCATGGCAGGCCACGGAAGGCAAATCGGAGGAATCGACGTTGAATACCCTCGATTCGGGAAACATGAACCCGGTGAAAGGGGGACCAAGCTTGACTGGCATACTCAAGCAGGGGGCGAACAAAGGTAATATAGAGAGATCTGGTTACATACGGGTTGGAAAATTCCTTGGACCACCGTTTAATAAAGCCAAGTGATGAGTTGGCTTTGAGGATCATCTTATCGATATGCGAACGGAAATTAAGCTCACTGTCGAATAATATGCCAAGGTCTAGGAAAGACTGAACCCGGGGAATTGGTTGACCATGGAGAAAATAAAGTCGAGAGGAGACGGGTTGTATTTACGTGAGAAGGTTATAGATTGACATTTGACTATATTAAGTTCTAGGCAGTTTTTGAGGCACCAGATTGAAAACCGATCAAGGTCTTCTTGAAGAAGGGCAGAGTCCTGGGGAGAGGAAATAGATCTAAAAAAATTTGTGTTGTCAGCGTAAAGGGAGAGGGAGGAGTGCTTAATGACACTCTCAACATCGTTGATAGTAAGAATGAAGAGAAGAGGGCCAAGATGACTGCCTGTGGAACTCGAGATGAGGCCAGGAATGGAACAGAAAGGACGGATCTAAACCGAAAGCAGACAATTTGAAAAGGATCAATTTATGAGATATCTTATCAAATGCTTTAGTGAAATCAGTTGCGATAACATCGATTTCTTTGCCATTTTCTAAGGCTGAGAGTACAAAAGACACGAATTCAACTAGATTTGTGGTAGTTGATCTACTCGTACCTTTTAGAAAACCATGTTGTCGGGGTGAAATAAAAGGCTTGCATTTGAAGCTTAACGCTTCGTATAAAATGCTTTCAAGGAGTTTGAGTATATGAGAGAGTTTAGCAATGGGACGATAATTGGTAACTTCATGCTTAGATCCCTTTTTGTGTATTGGGATTATAAAAGAGGTCTTCCAAATCTGGGGACATTCACCCTGTGTAAGCGATAGACGAAAAAGGTAGGAAAGGGGTAGAGACAGGTTGGAAGAGCATTTCTTAAGAAACATGGCGGGGAGTCCGTCTGGGCCAGGTACAAATTCATCCTTAATATTTTGTAACTTTTTTCAATAACTGCAGGATCGAAATTTTGAGTGAGAAAAGGACCAATAGAGAAATTTGGTAGATCATTGAAGTAAGAGGGATCTGGTACGAAGGAGTTGTTGGCAAATGATTGTTTGAAAAATGTAGCAAAAAAGTTGGCGATGGTAGGAGGATCACATGAAGTTGTGGTTTCGAAACCGAGGGAGGAAGGATAACCATCATCAGTCTTACTTTTACAATTGACAAATTAAAAAAGGACTTGGGGTCATTTATGAGATTGATTTGCGTACTATTCAGGTAGCGCTGATAGAGAGAGTTATAGAGTTCAATGTAATGAAGATATGTACCTAGATAATTTGAATAGTCGGAAGAAGAGTGGGAGCGAAGGAATACCGCCCATAACTTGTTTCTTTTGTTTCGTAGAGAGCGAAGTCTACGATTATACCAAGGAGGGGATGTAGAAGAAGTTTTATGGCGGGAATAAGGCACATAAAGATGGATTTGAATATTTCTCTGTAAAAAATGGAGAGGGCATCAACCAGAGATAGATTGGTAAACTCAAAAGAAGCACTGCTTAGATAAGTATTAATTTTACGGTTTGAGCGTCAACCGCATCGCATCTTCATGCATTCATTTGACAAAACAGATATACATACATAAAAAATAAAGAAATTTTTGCATTATAATTAATTTTTCGTTGAGAGTTTTATTCACTTTTTTTGTTAAATTGCAATTACAACACATAAATTCACACAATCCACAAATACATTACACATCATTCCACATTTTACACAATACACAAGGAAAACGCAGGAAGGAAAGCAAGCGGGTTGTATACACATGTTATATTCATAACACACATTTATTTTAACATATTCATACATAACATACATATCTAACAACATATTTTTTTGGCAAACATACTTAACAACACACTTGCATGTATTCAAAATCATAATTTGGTCCTTCTTGAAGCCGGATACGCCAACAAAAGCGAAAATTATTAGTACTAACTTTGTAAACAATCTAATTAGAAATTATATATAATAGATATGCATTCTTATTTCATGGCGTTATCAAATTTCTCATACTAAACTTTCGTCGCCGCTATACTGATAGGAATTCTGCATCTACGGTATAAAAAAATGAACGGACTTAAAGTTACGGTACAATCACACTTTATACATCCGACACAAGTGCCGTTCATCACATCTCATACGATTATTGAATACACTCTAACGGTACAAGCTTGCGGAATTATCATACGAACTCACGCGTTATAACATAGATGGACATGTGTTAACTTTTAAACTGTATTTCGTATACCAACCCTGATTTACGTTTTAATCTTAATATCCAAACAATAATTTTCGTACTCTATCGTAAATTCAGCCCTTTTGGTTTCGATATAAACATAAAACAGAAAAATATGAAAAAGGTCGTCGTGAAGCGTGGGCGTGCTAAGGGTTGCATCACTCAAGCCGAAACTTTCGCGAAATCTATTGAACCTAACGCAACAATCAAAAGCCTTGAATTCCGAGTCAAAACACTAGATGAAGCATGGCAGGAATTCGTAACTTTGCAAAACGAATTGCTGGATTTTATAGATGAACTAGGGTATGTTGACCGCGAACCCGAATTCGCTGAATATCAAAATAAATATTTCGAAGCTCGTTCGATAATTTCCGACGCGATTCTTATTAGGAAAACAAGTTCCGAAACTAAACTTCCATCACCACCTCCAGCAAATTCGCTTCCAGAAATTCCTGACCAGCGTTTCGCGACTTGTTTACTGGCACCATCGATTCCAATGCAAACCTTACCTCCACGGACAAACTTCGTTTTTTGCAATCGTTTCTTCGTGGGAGCGCCAAGGATCTCGTTAAGCATATCGCATGTACAGAAAACAATTATGTCGAAGTTTGGGATAGGTTGGAGAAACACTACGATCATAAACATCTAATCGCCCAATCATTCATTCAGTCGTTTCTAACCCTACCCTCCTGTACTGCTGTAAATCTTCAATCACGTCGAAAGATCGCGGATGGAGCTGATAAAGCCATACGAGGGCTTAACGCGTTAGATATAAACACTCGAGATCCATGGCTCATCTATCTTCTTCTCCAAAAACTTAATCATGAAACTAAACGCGCTTGGTCGGAAGAAGTAGGAACACGCGATGATTGTTCAATTGATGAATTTTTAGACTTCCTTTAATCTCGTTGCCGTTGCCTGGAATCATGCATGTCTCTTTCTCGCTCCAGTCAAACTCGCACAGTTGGCACACTCCTGGCAAAATCCTCATTGACGTCAGGCTGTCCAAAGTGCAAGGCAGACACTTTCATGCATCTAATAAGTGCCGGTCAATATTTCGCTGTCGCGAATTCGCGGCATCACTCATTAGTGCATCCTTCGCAATCTCCAACTTTAAATCCGAACTCCGAATCTTTTCAACAAAATCCTGAATTGGAACTACCGGTTATCACCACCAACACTTTGCAATCTTGTCGTCGAAATACAACCATTTTACCCACAGCCGTCGCTCGGATTCAGGACAAGCAGGGTATGTATCAAAACGTACGTGTTCTTCTCGACTCAGGATCTCAAGTATCATTCGTGTAACGCTTCGCGTAAACGCTCTCGGGTTCCAATCATAGGAATCGCGTCTTCTTCAGCAGGAGTGACTAACGGATTGGTTAGTCTCAACCTATCTTCGCGTTATAGCACGAAATCAGTGCAAATTAGTTGTTTCGTCTTACCAAATATTACTTCTTCGCTTCCGCCACTGTCCATCGATACCATTCCTCAAACCTTGCTCTCTCATTATAATCGGTCGGGCCCAATCGATGTTATGATCGGTGCCGACACAGTCTTTAATATCATAAAAGGACCAACTAGATTCGAAGAAAAGGGAAAATTGACCTCCATTCCAACCATTTTTGGCTGGGTAATAACAGGACGCCATCCCGAGCATGTATCCGTTATAACCTATTGCATGCAATTAAATTTTGACGAGGAATTTGACCTCGAACGTTTCTGGAAACTTGAAGAAGTTTCCAACCAACCACCGTTATCTCTGAAGGAGCAACTCGCCGAAGAACATTTTATAACCCATCATATTTGTCGCCAAGATGGAAGGTATGAAGTTCAGCTTCCATTTAAGCCCTCACTGCAATTAACCTTCGAAGACTCTCTTGGAACTGCACTCTCGCGATTTTAATTCGAATCCCGAGCTAAAATGTCAGTACTCTTCATTTATAAAGGAGTACATCGCACTTGGGCACATGGAAGAAATTCCGTCCAATGAATTATTCAAACCCACAGATAAATTGAGCTACTACGAGTATATGCCTCATCATGCAACTTTTAAAAGTGATAGTAGCACATCAAAACTAAGAATATTTTTTTGCTCTGCCAAAACAAGCAAATGTATGTCGTTAAACGAAACTCTGCTGGTCGGTCCAGCAATTCAGAAAGATATTTTTTCAATTTGTTTGCGGTCTCGTCGACATCTTTATCTCATGACAGGAGACATTGAAAAGATGTATCGGCAAATTTGGGTTTCACACACCCACACTGATTATCAACGAATTGTTTGGCGTGAAGCCCAAGAACAGCCACTCAAACATTACCGGTTGCTTACCGTCACATACGGAACATCAGCTGCTCCGTTTTTAGCAATAAGAGTTCTACCATAACTGGCCGTAGATTCTGCTCATACTCATCCCCATGTATCCGCAGTTCTTCTTAATGACTTCTATGTAGATGATGTACTCGTAATTACTGGCTCGGACACTGACGATCTTATCACTCTTCGAACAGAGCTAGTAGACTTGCTTAAATCTGGTGGATTCAAGCTTCGAAAATGGACCACAAAGTGTTGGCCTCTGCTTATCTCTATGTCGGACGAACAACGCGAGCTCTCCCCTGTTGAGTTTGAGGAGTCCAGTTCCGTAAAAATCCTGGGTCTGCAGGTCAAATTAAATCCTTCTACTGCCTACACGAAACGCCGAATACTATCTGATGCATCGCTTATCTTCGACCCACTAGGATTTCTCGCACCTACGATAATCTCAATAAAAATTTTAAAGCAGGAGCTTTGGCGAAAACAGTTAAAATGGGATGAGGAAGTTACAGAAGGCCTCTCGTATCTATGGACCGCCATCAGACATGAGCTAATTCAGCTGGAGTCATGTTCTATTCCTAGAATAATGATTACAAATAAACAACAATGGAAATTGCACGGCTTCTGCGATGCATCCCTGGATGAATATGCAGCAGTCGTCTTTTGTCGAAACATCAACATGGACGGGTCGATTTCAGTGTGTCTCGTCGCGGCGAAATCGATGGTAGCGACCTTAAAGGTTTTGCCACTTCCGAGGCTAGAATTATGTGGAGCTTTACTACTAACCCGCCTTATCAACAAAATCAAGATTTCTTTGCAGACATCTTCGACTGGACAGACTCTTCAATTGTACTTCACTGGTTAGGGGCGTCACAAAAGAAGTGGTCAGTTTTCATTGGCAATCGAACATCTGAGATCTTAACATCGATTCCATTTAAATCATGGGGCCATGTGCGATCGGCTTCAAATCCTGCAGATGCAGCAACTCGTGGAATATATTATATAATACCATATTATATAATACCATATTATATAATAGTCTGAGCAACTAATACGATTTCTAAGATGTGAAGGTACCTTATTGCGTGCGAATTCTTATCGGCCATATACATATACTTAGGTTACTAAGAGACCAGACAACACACGATGCCGTGTAATGCTTGTAAATAATAGGTTAACTCTGCGGCTTGGGAATTTCTCCTCGGAGTTTCTGCACCGAGTTTCGACAAAGAGAAGGGAAGCACTATCTTCATAAATTGTAGGAGTTTACTCGTTTTAGAGTAAATTTTAGCTACACAAATGACATTTAGTGGAGATCTGTAGAAGACTGAGTCAAGAAAACCATTGCTTGTAATTCTAAAGGCCAAGATGACGGTCCAGAAAGCTCTATTCGATTCAAAGTGTGAGTAGATGTTGGAAACTTATTGCCGGGGATCCAAAAATGGGAAAAGTGAATGTGTTACCGGAATTAACACCCAAATGCATATTAATATTTGAATAAAATTAAACTGCTGAAAATTATATTTTCTTAAATTGTAAATACCCTACATAAGCATATAAAAATGTTTTCTTGGTACTGCCTTGATACTTGTATCTTAGCTTTGTACTCTATATAAATCGAATGCTTGAATACAAATATTAATTCACGTAGATATAAAGTGATGGGTTTGTGGTTGTATCGTTTCGCTACTGGTCCCCCTTAATCGCACTTGGCATGCTAAACAAATAAAGCGCGAGTGTTGAGTAAGCAGGAAATTGCAGCACTGCAGTGCTCTGTTGGACACATTTACTCTGTGGAACTTACTATGAGAGGAATACGTACGGCGAATATATGCACGCAATTGAATCAACGGCGGTGTTAACTGTTACAATCGCAGATATCTTATACAGTTCGAGTCAGTCACTTTGTAAAATATTTCCTTTTCATTGGAACCATCTTTGTTTGGTGAAGAAAAAAAGCTGTATGATAGTGCCTTTTCTTGTTTTCCTAGAAGCCGTAAATACCTGGTCACTTTAAATTTTAATTATAAAATTTCAATTCATACTAGGCCAGACCACTTAGTCCAGAATGGTCAACACGCCTCTAAACTCTTTTCGGATTGTAGTACTATCTGACGTAAATTTCTGAAAAATCGTTATGATTATATCAAATGGGTCTTTATATTGCAAAATCAATATATGTAGTCAATAAACAAATATATCCAGTTTTACTCTTATAAGTCAGTAGACCACAGACCACAGACCCATTGACATTTATCCTGTTTTCAGGATAATATTTACAATATTTCCAAAGCAAATATCACATTGCTGATTTATACTTACATGCGCTATGTTGTTATCGACTTATGTAAAAATTTCATTAACCTATCGCATGCATATTCCATTCAAAGGAACTCAACGTAACTAGAAAAAAAAATGCCTTCAATCTATCAACATTCTGATTAGTACCGCAAAACGATTATCGATTACATAGTGATTGACGATTGAGATATTTTACAAATGAAAAAAGCGAGACAGAAGTAAAAAAGACTAGAGCAACTTTCTGCTTCTGCTTCTGCTTCTGATATTCACACACTAGTTTGTTGACGCTGCTGATTGATGGCTACCAGATAAGCAATTACAAAATAATTAACCGACATTCCTCATCATCCTCATTGTCAGTATCTAGTGCTTTTATCCTTTTGCAAGGTTCTTTTTTTTTCAATAAGCCCTGTCAGATGTCGGAAATGTAATTAAATGGTCAACTTCGTTGCTTTTAATAGTTTTATATTGTTGGTAACCGAGCAACTATGTTGAACCCGTTAGACCTATATGTATATAAGTAGTTTTTTTCTCAATGAATAATGAGTATTCGGAAATAAATTAAGGATAGATGTGCATATCTATCTTTTTATTAGACTACTCGAATATGTACATACATATATTATATTCGAAGGAATACTAATGTACATAATATCATATGAATGAGCCACTGCCAATTGTAACTATTATTAATGTTCATTGTATCAATCACAAATCTTCTTCACAACTACACAAAAAGTTGTAGTGCGATCTTGTACCAGTTTGGGTAGATGTAGCCCCAATTTCTTTAAGGCTGGATCTACATACCATTTGTCGTAGGCGCATATTATCATAACCCAGGTAATTATCAAGAGATCGCCTATCTCACTGGAAACAAAAACTTATTATACAGGGTTTCCCTTAATTCGTCAACGATAATTTGGGAATTGACTCCTGGGCATATTCTTAGAAAAACATCGTTCTACAGTAAGGGTCTATCTCCAATGTTGACATAATTTATAGAGGATTTAAGAAAAGGCTTACTTTGGTGTACCATGAGCCATGTACTCTGTTAGTACTAATGGTAGAAACTAGGTAGGACTTTGTTTTGAGAAGAAATACTAGCCTCTGTAACGGCGTTTAAATACAGCTGATATCTTATTTGACTCCTTAGACATCCAATTTCTAATCCTGTTCTATCTTCATTGCCACTTTTCTTCAAAAAATGCCTAATTAACATAACGTTTTACTATTTTTTTCTTATGAAGGTAACAATAGTAAAACAAAAATCATTATCAACTTGCAGCAGGTAAAAACAGGAATTTATAATTTTTTACCTACATTTCTAACAACAGTTGACAATACTCGTATGAGTGGTTTTCCAAGAATTACTAATTTTCCAATATTTTTTTAAAATTGCATAGCTATTAAAGAGTTTTAAAGCCTGCTCGTCTAATTGACTACACTGTCAAAACCATCATTTCCTTACCTTGTTCGTTAAAAGTTCTCAGAAAAAGTTAGATTTGGGACTTGAATGCTTATTTCGAAAATTTACCAAACAAAAATTGTATAAAAGATTAGAAAAAAAAAATAATTCATCAGTTTAATTTTTTACGTTAAGGTTACAATTGCTTAGCAACGCTATTTGAAATGTTTGCATTTACAACCCCAGAATACGCAGGCATTATTTACGTTTATGGGCTGTGCAATCGAAGTTCAACTAGTGCGCGAAAAGCTACCCTGAACTTTACCCTAACCGAGGACTAGTAAAGGAGTATCGGAAGCTTCGAGAAACGGGATCAGTTTCAAATACACGACCGAATGCGGGAGCTCCACAAGTAAGAAGGGTTTTGGCTGGTGAAAGAATACTGGAAGCTTTTGCAACTGATTCATCAATTAGCATCAGACGCTTAGCTTTGCAATTCAGTGTTTCCAGACATAAAATTTCTAATGTACTGCATTATTCTTTATCCATACCACCATACACCTGTTCAAGAATTGCTTCCCAATGATTTGGAAAAGAGACTTGAGTTTTCTAACTGGTTGCTGGAGCGGAGCTTGGATGACAGCCAGTTTATTAGCAGAAGTCTTTAGACGGACGAATCTCAATTTACAAGAGATGGGATCACAAATTTTCATAATCTTCATACGTTGGCTATTCACAATCCACATACAAAGAGACATAAATCATTTCAATACAAATTCAGCGTCAATGTGTGGGCAGGTGTACTTGGAGACTAGTTAATCGGCCCCTTCAAACTACCACCTAGGCTATATTCTACAAACTATCTTGATTTAGCAGAACTATTGGAAGAGATTCAGATTCCACTGATTCAACTAACATCATCATATTTTCAACAGGACGGTGCTCCAGCTCACTATGGTCGTGCGGTTAAGAATTAACTATTGTAGATGAAGTGTTAGCAGTTAGCGTCAATAAATTTTCGCAAAGAAATCCAAAAACGATCTCTAGCAATCATAAAAAACCAAGATGGACACCTATTATAACTGTTTTAGTACACACTTTGGAGCTTACAGCAAAAAAAACTCTTTTTTTTTTTTTTTAAATTTCATCTGCTGCAGATTTTCCCAAGTATCATAAAAGCTATGGGTTTTTAAGCAAACTTTTTTATTATTGTTACTTTCATAAGAACAAAATTGTAAAACGTTTTGTTAATTAGCCATTTTCTGGAGAAAAGTGACCTCAAAGTCAAAAATTAGTATGGGCAATGAAAATAGAATACGCCATCTTTTAAAGTTACTTTCCAAAATCGCACAGTACATTTTTGTGTCAGTACAGTCAGTTCAATGATTTTCAGATACATGGATGGACAAAAAAGCTATATTTTAGTTAAAACTTATATAATTATGTTTCAATTTTAGGCCGTAATTAAACAGAACAGTTACTTAGGGTTACGTGGCAAAAAAAAATCGAAGAAAAGCAAAGATTTGCGGTCACAGTACTTGAAAGATCGTCACAGGGTGTCAGATTTCTCGATTTTTTTTTGAGTGCCAATAATTTTAAAAATACATGACTTAGTTTTTTTTTATAATTTCGTGATAACCGATACCACTTGACCTATATCCCTGTATATACAAAAGTTACAAATTTAAAATAAGATTTTACATGCATTTGATACAGATAGAATAGTTAGTTACACCTTTATTTATGAAAAATAGAGACGATACCACATTATAAAAAATAAATTTACTTTGTGTGGGGTGTACAAAGGTAGAAAAACAGAAGTTCAATTCAAGAAAAAGAGGAAATCTTTAACAAATTAAAAGCGGATACATACAAAATGTAAATGGCAGAAATAGGTAAATACAATACATAATTGAGCAAATGAGTAAATCATTTTTATTTATTTACTTTACTATATTTTAAATTGAATAACTCAGCAAAGTTTCGATTTCATGATGATTAAAACTAAGAAGCCATGATTTAACTACGAGTACTTTAGTAAATGCGGACAAATTCCTTATGGACCAAATTTCTAAGGGCAAATTGTTAAATAGTTTGCATGAAACAATGGAGTAAAAGTTTCTGTAACTTGTAGTGCGAAAAGCAGGAATATTTACAACAAAGTTTGAATCGCTGAGTAAGCTGCGAAAATCAGAAATTGGACTCTCCAGATATGAATGACGCAAATAGAGAATATTCAAGGCCCTGAAAAGGTCCATTGTGTGCGCATAAAGGTGAAAACCACAAACACTACGAACTGCAGATTTTTGAGAGACAGTTAATTGCTACAGTGTACTAATATAAGCGCCGCCTCAACTACAAAGCCCAATTCCAATCTTGATTGGAATACACCATAATACGAGTAAACCCTTTTCAACTTTCCAAGGCGCAAAAGGCAACGAGTAGCAGAAAGAAGATATTTTTTTAAGGCAGAAATGTGCTTGGACTAGTTCAAGTTTTGATCTATGGTAACACCAAGATACTTGAAATTATCTACATCTTCAATTTTGAAGCAATCAATACTGCAGTTAGTATTCCTGTTCAAGGTTTGATCACCTTGGATTCTGCATTGGCTGTATAGCAAGTCGTGATACGGGCAGACTTGAGAATGAAATATTATGTCTAATTCGGGGTACTCTTGTTCAGTAAGACTGATAAACATCAACTTAGTTTTGCTACTAACAATAAGTTTGTGATTAGCAAACCAGCATCTCAGTAGGAAAACATCATGGTTTATATCAGCTTTTAGGTCTAGCGGACTGGCTGAACAATATGCAACTTCAAGGCCGTCGGCAAAAGCTGTAACTTTACCTAAGAATGGGAGAGAAAATATGGAATTTATGTAAATAGGAAATAAAATTGGGCCAAGTACAGAACCTTGGGTACCCCCAGGTTATTGATTTTTGAGGTGCGTATACTGCTTCCAATTTTTACATATTGCATTCTATCTTTAAGATAAGACTCAAACCAATCCTCTGAATCCGATCTTATACAGTATATCTAATAGAATGACGTGGTCAAACGCCTTAGTTATATCCACAAAAAGGCTAGCATAAAAATATTTTTTATCTAGTCCCTTATGTAAGCAAGAGCAAAAGTCCAATAGAGCATCCACAGTGGAGAGGCCAGTTCTGAAACCAAAAATTATAATGATTGAGATAAGTTAATATTCTCGTTTTAGTTATTTTCTCAAAAACTTCTGAAATTGATGGCAGTAAAGAAATTGGTCTGTAGTTTGATTTATCTGTCCTGCTATCCTTATTAAATAAAGGAATCACTACAGCGCATTTAAGTTCAGATGGAAAGGTACCAGTCATAATACTAAAATTAAAAAGGTAAGTTAAAATATCTTCTAAATTGGGTCCAATGTTCTTGAGTACCAAATTCGATATTTTATCATTTCCATGTGAATTGGAATTAAGAAGGGAATTAATAGTGTTTAGCAATTCAAATCCCGTAATGAACTTAAACACGAAGCTGGTTCTAGAACAGTTGTTTTGAGAGCCAGCCTTAGGGCAACAGTTACAGGAAATTTGTGAATTACTTGGAAAAGAAATTTGCCCAATGGAAGCAAAGTAATTGCTGAACTCGTTAGCTACTCGTATTTCCAAAGAATTTGAAATGTTAATACTTCCATTTTTAAGTCCAATGGGATCTGTGTTAGTACATACTTTTCGACTAACAATATTGAGTACCGTGCCGACCACCGACGAGTGCACACGTCGTCTTGCACTCGTATTTCTCCGTGCTGTAAATAAAAAAAAAAAAACCCAAAACCACCGCGCGCGCGTGAAAAAAAAAAAATAATAATAATAATAGTGCAGTGCCATAGAGAAAAAAAAAAAAAAACATTATCACACAGTGTGGGAATCCTACACCTCTCCCGCTCCTGGTCGTAGTACTGTTGCTTGCACTCGGTCGCTGCCGTTACGGTATTTATCATACGGTACGGGCAGTGACTGAGTGTATGTAACAACTGATGGATAGCGGGTTGTGTGTGAAAATTTTGTTGGTGCACTGTTTCATATTGTTGTAAGGGCATAACACCTACAGCAATTTGATTCAGTAAACCATCGTCAGAATTTTCACTTCGCAGCCCTGCTTAGTATCGTCGGTGTTTGTGTTTACTATGTTTGTTTGTGATTATGTCTAGGGAATTCAGGGTGGACGTAGCCAATATACGCGGGCTAAAAAGCAATCACTTTTCTGCGTACGTCCACGTCTGTAAGTACCGACCAGCTGTTTTGGCACTTAGCGAAACACAGGTAGATCCCCGCCCACACCTCTCAGACCACAATGATCTGAAGCTACCTGGCTACGAACTAGTGCCATTATTCTTTCCCCGTCGCGGTCTCGCCATTTATGTGCGTAGTGATGTAGCTTACCAAATTCCACCACAATGTAGTCCCTGTTCCAATCCGGAATTCAATTTCATGTGGTTAAAATTCCATCTCCGTAAGCAAATTATCCACTACTGCTTTATTTACAGAAGCCCCAAACTGGACAGCAACTCGACCTTCCACGAGTTTGATGCGCTGTCTGATTCCATTCAAAGAATTGTATCCCTGTATCCTCATACTGAAATCGTGATTACGGGCGATTTCAATATACACAATTCTGGTTGGCTTCGACATTCTGGACAGACAACACCCGAAGGACGGTGTGTTGAGATCTTCGCTGCGGAAAATAACTTAACCCAGCTTGTAAATGAGCCCACACGCATACCAGACGTTGATAGTCATACCGCCAACACCCTGGACTTGTTTTCAACCTCTCACCCTGACAAGTACTGCGTTGATGTACTCTCCCCTCTAGGCTCGTCGGACCATTGTGTCATATCAGCTCAATTCTCGTACACCCACCACACAGTTAGAGAAAAGATTCCTAAAAGAACCGTATGGCAATACGAGAAAGCCAATTGGAGCGGACTTAACAACTTCTTTAGGAATTTTAACTGGTCGTTATGTTTCCTCGATAACGACGTAGATGCCGCTGCTGACATGATCACAGAAACTATTCTCTTTGGAATGAGATGCTTTATCCCACATCGGATGAAGAGTATCAAACCAAAAGAAAAGGAATGGTATGATTCGAGCTGTAAAGAGGCTGTCAGGGTTAGAGAACTGTTTTTTCGGTCCTACAAGACCAACCCGACAGAGGAAAACCGAAAAAAGTTTAAACGAGCCAGAAATGACTGCAACGCCTTTCTTAAGCGTGTGAAATTCCAATATGACCAAAACCTGAGGAAAAAAAATATTACAATGTCCCAAAGGTAGCAAAAATTTTTGGTCATTCGTCAAAAACATTAGAAATTCTGCCTCATCCTCCATCCCAACGCTCATTTACAATGACATTCCAGCTGTCAGCTCTTTGGACAAGGCCAATCTGCTTGCTGCACACTTTGCGGCTAGCTCAACACTCCCAGACTGTGCTTTGTCCCCGCCTACACTCGAGTGCGTCGAATCTACAATGGGACGAATCCACTTTCGCACTCGTGTAGTAGCAAGAGTACTCAAAGATCTCAACATGCATAAATCCGCTGGTCCAGATGGTATATCTCCCCTTCTTCTGAAGAGGTGTTCTTCTACGCTGGCAAAACCACTGCGTAAGCTTTTTCATCAGTCCTACTCTTTAGGACTCTTTCCGAGCAGATGGAAAACAGCATTTGTCCAGCCAGTCCCTAAAAAAGGCGAATCTTCTTCTCTATCCTCCTACAGACCCATTGCACTTACGTCCCTTCTTTCCAAGGTCATGGAAACGCTGATAAATCGTCAGCTCATGAAATATCTCGAAACACGAAAACTTCTCAATGACCGGCAATATGGTTTTCGTAGCAACAGGTCCACTGGTGATTTGATGGCATGTCTCACCGAAAAGTGGAACCAATCTGGCGAAAGCAAGTTAGTTGCACTTGATATTTCTAAGGCATTTGACAGAGTTTGGCATCAGGCTCTTTTGTCGAAAATGCGTGCTCTTGGGATCGATGACTCTCTTCTTCAACGGATTAGAAATTACCTTTCGGAACGTTCAATTCAAGTCGTCTTGGACGGTTTCAAGTCTGATATTCACAAAATAAATGCTGGTGTGCCCCAGGGCTCCGTTCTGTCTCCGACACTCTTTTTAATCTTCATTAACGATCTCTTGTCTGCTACTTCTAATCCAATTTATTCCTTTGCTGATGACAGCACTCTCTGCTTCTCATATTCGTTCCCGGACTCACGCCCCTGCTCTTCGGCTGTAGAACGGGAACGGCAGCGTATGTTAAGCTCATTAAATTCCGATATTAACAGCATAACCAACTGGGGAACTATCAACCGAGTAGAATTTAATGCTTCCAAAACTCAATGCTGTCTGCTGTCATTAAAGCGAAATTCAAATACCCAGCCATTATCCATGAATGGCACTTGCATCGTCGAAACCGATAAACTTTCCATTCTCGGTATGTGTATCAGTAACAACTTACGTTGGAATGACCACATATTCGATGTCGCCAAAAATGCTGCGAAATGTCTAGGTTTTCTCAAGCGATGTAAGAAATATTTTACCCCCTCTGATCTGGCCACAATATATAAGGCATTTATCCGCCCAAAATTGGAGTATAATGCCCACATCTGGTCAGGTGCTCCTAAAACATCTCTGCACCTGCTAGATAGGATTCAAAACCGTGCGATAAAACTAATTGGTGATACTAATATCAGTCAATCAATTGACACCCTCGAACACCGACGTAAAGTCTCCTGTCTCACTTTGTTTTATCGCTATTTCCACCACCAGTGCTCCATTGAAATTGCCAGTAGCATTCCGCCCATTCAAACTTTCAACCGTAACACCCGTCTCGCTAGGAATGCTCATCAGTATACCCTCAAGCCCATTTTCGGACGTACTCTTAAATATCGTGATTCTTTCCTAAGCCGTACAACTCGCTTATGGAATGCCCTGCCGACCTCTGTGTTTCCTGGTCGTTATAACTTGCAAACATTTAAAAACAATGTACATCGGTACCTGTCTTTTCTTCCTCCCTAAATTTCCTTCGCCCGCGCTGTGTACGAACATTTTAAGGGTACAAAACCCCTTGAGCGCGCGCCGATTATAAAAAAAAAAAAAAAAAAAAAAAGTTAATACTTGCAGCTCTTTCTTAAGATTCCCACTTGCCCTTGTATTTTCGAACGAAAATAGTCATCCCGAGCTTTTTTAACTTCCTTACTCACTTTTGTGTAGAATTAATCAAGACGATTTTTTAAATTACTATTCAAAGGATGTTTCCAACACTTTTTTCTTAATTTGTTTTTGATAAATATACGAGTTATCCAAGATTTAAGGCGATACTCCGATTTTTTGTGTGTAAGAGTGCAAGTAGATGCGCTTATGTAATTTTTCAGAATACTAAAAAATATTCTTTCAACATAAACACTGTCCCAATATTCATAACGTAGCCTATTGTTGAATTCAGGAAAGTTAATTTTATCAAAGGTGGCTTGAGATGATACGTTTGATTTCCTGCAGATTACCATATATTTTCAAAAAGGATTCCTGTCATACAATGATCACTTATATGTAGATCCAAGTTAATACCAGCAAGGGAATCCAAAGCAATATTCTCAAAAAGACCAAAAACATGGTCGAGGCAGGTGCCTGACCTTGGTCTAGTAGGCTCGGCAATAAAAGATAAAAAAACCATGTTCAGCCATGAGCGCTTGTTAGGAATCAGAAACAGAGTTAGAACCTAAGATATCTAGATTAAAATCACATAGGATAACAAGATTTCCAGATCGTTCATTGGCTAACAAATTTGAAAATTCATCCAAAAACAAATTTGGAGAAGAAGAATGAAGTTTATATACTTACACAGATAAAATTAAAGAATCCATTGTGAATATTGCAACAAATTTTAATGGCGTCCGCGCTTTTTAAATTAAAAGTTTTTACATCACACTCATACAAGTTTGAAGAAAACGTTCTAATCCCTATCACTTTCATATTTCTCCTAAATTATCCAACACTCGTTAATGTTAATCCCGGTGCATGATCGTTGTGTTAAGCTATCTGCTGTACAACTGCTACAACGCGTTCTTAGATTTTCATTACATGCAAGATACCGATGTGTAGTTTATACAGTTCTTCGTGCTGTTTTTGCTTTTATGGAATGGCACTGTATAATTTCTAAAATAAAGGAAACATGTTAAATTCACATTAATTATAAAGATTAAAAATATAATTCTCGTAGACATTACTTAAAGGCCCATTTGCACTCAGCGACTAGAACGAACTGTCCTTGACCTTTATTGTCTTCCCCTACTGATCGTTGACAAATTTAGATAACACAAAAAATCTAGTAAAATACACCCTTACTTCTCACTATGAGAACATATTGTTCCCAGCTGACGTGTTATTCCGCCGTTTGTAGAAGCGTAGTAATGTATAAGCTTTCCAGTAAAATCACGCTTCGGTGGTGGCCGTTTAGATCAGGTGAAAGGAAGAAGTTACGGCAGCGTAGTGATTAACTCAATAATAGATTTTTTTTTAATTTGCTGAAACCCAATAAGAAATTCTTTTCTCTGCTTCGCTTTTTGTTTTGTATCCACAAGACGCCGACACAGCGTTTCTTCTGAATTTTGTCACCTACTACTTTTTTATGCGAAATTTCTTCTAAAACTCTTACAGCATTCGCATATACTCTAGTAACCACTTTATTTGCCTGTTCGCAGAGATCGTTTTTTTATATCAGATGCACTATTAATAAATAATCTGGCGTTAATATGTCTATGTAAGTCAATAATTGTTTAGCTTTCGATTCCTGAAGGAAGAGTACACTTGAGACATTGTATCCCCTATAAATTCCGAAGACCAAATATCGCTGTGCAGGCATAAAAAAAAACGTGTGTAGAGTGTTTGGAAAGACCGCCGACCCAGCTCAAATGTTCAAAAGGTGGTTTTCAAATTCCGTTTGGAGGACTCTTGTTCAAAAGATGAACTCCGATCAGGGAGAACATAAGATGTTAATAACGAAGTCTTACGCAATATAATTCGGACAAATCCTACATCACCCTCCGTAGATATGGCTTTCAAGCTTGGAGTTCATCAGAAATCTGCGCGAGACCGCATCAAAATGTTTGTTTTTGAGTCAAAACTTTCAGATAAATTACAAGAAAAAAATGTGTAGATCGAATTTCCATATGTCCCTCAAACCCGTGGTTGGTTACTGAAGATGAAAAATGATGTTTAAATAAAAAAAAATTAAGAAAATGCGCCTATGTCAACATCAAAAGCTGGTGGGCATGGTTGTTGGTGTGCCGTCAATGAATCCACACTATGAACTACATAAGCAAAATGAAACGGTAAATGCTGATCGCTATTTTACTCACCTTAATATTTAGGAACACAAAAATTCATTGCAGACTCCAAACTTTTGTAAAGAGAAAGGGTGTTATTTTTCATCACAACAATGTAAGACATCATGTGGCAAGGCAACCGTCCAAAAAATATTTTAGTTAGGTTGGAAAGTTTTACCGCAGCCACCATATTCTCCTGATATTGCCACATCAGATTACCGCCCACTTCGATTTCTGATTATGAATATTTAAATTATGTCAGCGCAACAGTTTTTCGTTGCCAAAAGAGAGGACTTCTTTTCCAGTAAATTGGATTAGCTGCCAAAATGCTGGTAAATAATTTTAACCAATGAAAGAAATTGTATTTTCTATTAAATAAAAGTGAAAAAGTTACATTTGGTTTGCATTGAAAGAAAGACGGACCCGGTGACTATGGCTCAAGTAGTAGTGTATTGGCTTTCAAATCGGAGGGTTCGGCATTCAATCCCAACCGCATTTTTTTGTTCATGCAACTAAAATCACGTAAGATGAGTGGTTGCCTAAATACAAGAAGAAGATCAATTACGCTAATAATTTAGTATCCTCATTAAATGTTGGATACCACTTATATGGAGCGAAATAGCCATTGAGCACAAATATCTTCTTTTCTTTTTCTGTCCTCTTTTCCAAAAAGCTTAACACATGCTTTTGCATCGTAAGTGTAGTCATACCCATTTGAAAAAACACGCAATTATAAGCGTAATTCAGATTAATTTGTTTCCTTGTATAGTAGATGTTTTCCCCAACACATCTAAAGGCATTTCTTCTTTCAATAAAACGAAATGAACGCAGCTGCAGCGACTCGGCAAAATATGTAACCGTGCTTTAGGTTCGGATACTTTTAGCAAGAGAACAGTGCGAAAGTTTGAATAAAGCAATCATTGCTCGAAAATAACCCAAAATAAGGCACCGGGAGGTTATTGTCAATAAAGAACTTGCGGCAGCCTTGGAAGAAAATCCAGCAACCACCCTTTTTTGTCTAGATAGGTAGGTACCATACATCTTAACATCAGCCCTATTCACAGAGAATTTCCTAAGACAGAATTACACTTCGAAAAGATAATCGTTACTGTATAATTGACGAACAAGGGAGTTAAATATGTCACAGCAGAACCATACTGCAGAGAAATCGACGTAATACGTTGAAAACTGTGCTAATTTAATTGACTTACGCATTAAAGACCTTTCAATATCATTTAAACTTATTTTGAAAATCGATCCATTTTTCGCGAAATTTATAGAAGGTTACATAATTTTGTTGATGCCCGGCATACAGCTCGAAATTTGTTATTTTATGGAAAAATTTCATTATTTCTCTACATGACAAAAACCAAAAACGCATCAAATTAATATGTAAACAGAAGAAACAGTAGCCGCTGTGAGTTAAAGCGAAGCGGTGGATCTGGAATTGCTAATTCGGCACCGCAACAGTTTGCCAATTATGTGAAAAATGTCGGCCTACACTCAGAAAAGAACGATGGCTTTTGACGGAAATTCGCGGATTCGGTTCTTAAAGAGATTTATTATTATCAAAAGCACCTGCTTAGTGACGAGGCTCAATTTTGCATCAGTGGGTTCGGAAGCTTGCCAACCTCACTAGGGGAGCAGTATAATAAAGGCATGTATGTGTATAATTGAATTTAATGCCACATATATATATGTATGTGCCATAGCCATTTTTCGTTCTCCATATCCTGAATTGGTGTATCCCAGTCAATGTGTGTTCGCCAAATATCCTGTAAGAGTATTTTTATATACATGAGAAAGTGTGCTAAAAGTCCTAAAGGATCGAAAATGGTCATTAGGACTCTTAGAACCTCTCGCTTTGTGGGACGACGGGTTCCAAAGAGAATTTCACCTTGATTTGGACTAGTGGTAAGATTATAGGTAAAACAGTCGGAAGAGGTACACCACCACATTCCTAATACCTTTTCTGTGCCAAGATTGACTTAGAGATTTAAATCTACGTTATCAGTAGGGTCAGAGTTCAGTGCCTTTAGCACTTCCTGCGAATTAGATATCCAGTTTCTAATGTGGAAACCCCCTTGTTGATGGATGTAGCGAATATCTTTGGCCAACTTAATGGCATCCGCCACTGTAGCTACGCTGTCCATAAGGTCGTCTAATGGAACGGACTGCTCGTGGGAATTTGTCTTCAAAGTCCTCGGCGTTTCTGTTTTTAATAAACTGAGCGCTGCAAGGGTAACATGTAGCTCCGAAGGTCATGGCCGTCATGGCATAAACATCTGGGGCACGATCAGCTTGATCACTCCACAGGAATCTTTGAAAGTGTTGATCTTCTTTCCGAATTAAGACCTGATGGAACATTTCCTGGATGTCGCCGCATATAGCTATTTGTTCCTTGTTTGGCTGATAACTTGAATTTAATGCCACATATATATACTCGTATGTATGTGGTATTAAATTCAATTATACCCATTACATTTTTCAACAGTTAATAAAAGAAATAGAAGGGCTTGTGAATAATCGAAATTTCCATTTCTGGAGTAAAGCAAATCTCGAAAAGACGCATGTGACTCAATTACACCCACAAGAGACTCGGGAGCACAATTACACCTACAAAAATGCACTGTTTGGTGTGGTCTTTATTATACTGAAAAAATTGGTTGCAGATAAAAATTTTTCCATTCTCCGTGTCCTTCGTAGCTTATGACTGCACCAACCAGATCTTGGCAGCAGAATTATCCAAGTTTAGATGCTAAAAGTAATCTCCCACAACAAAACAAGTTGTTGGTCTTTCAGATCGCTCGTCATACAGTGATGTAAGGCATTGCAAACGTCCAAAACCAAAACCTTTGACGAGGCGAATATTAACCCTTCGAGCTTATACACAAATACGACGTAAGTAATACCTAGTTACATCTGATTGTCTCAACCTATGGCCTGAGCTTCTGATAAAAACACAACTGCCCTGGGTTGTTATTCCCCTTATGACAATATGTTTTCCAATTTGTCTTTTTAAGTTAATTTTTTAATTATATCCAATTAGATAGCACATTTTGCCCGAGTTGCAATATTTATTCACCACACTAGCATGTATGCCGTCACTTCTCAAACTACGTACACCCAAAAGGGGGAAACGGAACCTATCGCAGGCGAAGGTTGCTACTCAGACACAAGCTCATGATATATGTATATATGGTAAGCGAAACTGAGCTACTAGAAAACCCAATATGGATTGGAGACGCAAAAAAGATATAAAATCGCTAGCTCCCTCTCCATACAAGGATGAAATATTGTACATACATATTGCATTTTTCATTCGGAAAAGCTTGCGATTCAAAGAAATGTATAATATAACCAGCCGGTACGTAGCTTTCAGATACTGGAATCATGCATCGTCCATCCCGTAGTGAAAAACGGTTGGTCTCTGCCTGAATCTAACATACCTAACCCGCCTCATTTTTCTCAGAAATCGATACAGTTTTTCGATTCAAAAGAACAAAATCGAGGGAGAATTATTTTGGTTAGCATATAACCGGCAGAGATTTTAACGCCAAGCCCAGACATTGGAGAAATAATACACCAAATACTAGATGGAACCTACTACTCAATTGGTGGAGTCAGCATACTGTTATATACCGACTCGATCTGAAAACATTTGCTATCTGGATCTTCTGCTGTTCTACACACCGACATAACAAGCGTGCACAAATCAACCTCCTAAATGAAATTAAAGGACTGAAGAAGTTTGTTCAAATAGATTTAAGTGCAGTTCAGAGCGATGGACACACATCTCCAGCACATTGATTTAAGTATTCCCCTCAAACTCGCACTGCCTACCATTCAGTGTGAATCTGCAGAATAATGAGCTTAACAGGTTTTTAAAATAAAGGACGAGACAATTGAACGAACCACGAGCAATATGATAAAGGGTGAGCAAACAGATAATGTGGACGTTGGCTGTCAATTACTGTCATTTACTGAAATCAATGTGAATGATCTTTTTAACAGATGTCATACTATCTTTGGCAATTTTAGTCATGGAGTCGTTTACTACGCAACAGAGGATTTTTGTTATTCAATCTTATTACGAAAATCGCCATATCGGGTCCGGGATTCATGCAGTGGTGAAGCGTTTTCAAGAAACTGGTTCGGTATCGAGTCAAACTCAATATCGGCATGCTCAGTCAGAGCGTACATGCCAAAATATCACCATTGTGAGCCAGGCATCTCAATTCATAGCCGAAGTCAACAATCGAGCCTCACTTATTTAGCCGTTAGTCTTATCGCGGATAAAACAAACACAATCCTTTAAAAAAAAATATAATTTACGCTCTTTATTTGGTTGCTTATTGGCGTCTGTATTCTACAGTGATTAACTTACGACTAATCTCCTACCTACCGCCAGACTCTTTTCCTATTGTGGCCACTTTACAATCACTAGTTAGTGTTGCCACTTTATATTTCTTACATTCTTATCAGTTTCTATCCTATTTCTTGCTACACTTATGACACTTTTTTTCAAAATTGAATGAATTGGATCTGGCGATCTCTGGTTTCAACAGGATGGTGCTACCACCCGAACAAGCCATTCACACATAGTGTGCGCAGAAATTTTAATCACATACAAATCAACTTAATACATCGATATTATTAATATGCTCTTGCAACGTGATTTCCTTTAAACGATACTGCGATAATTGGAAATAGAAGACCAAATTTCAGAAGTCGGAAACTATTCTTTTACCGAATATACCGAAAAGAATTTGGGAAAATCTTTCGATCGTGGGACAACATTGGCAACTACTTGGCTACCTAGCTGCGCAGATTATTTTCTATATTTTTTCAACAAAGATAAAGATACTGTTTTGGTCGAATCAAAAGATGTGATTGCCTTCACAAAGAGACTATTTTGTTGCAACCAACTTGATGCGGTGGTGATGGCTCTTACCCGGCATATGCTTGTACTTAGATTTACCATGTGATTCATGTGAGCATATTTATTAGGGTGTTGTACAAAAGGGCAAACCGAATTAGAGTAGATTATTTCGTTATGAAGTTGCCTCAAGGTCATATTGCTAGAGTAATGACATCGACGCACAACGTGATATCTTGGGTTTATTTCTTCAATTAATTATACGGGCGTTCAATATATTCTCGGTATCGATATGAAGGAAAATGCGAATTCAATTCAAATTGTTTTTATTTTTCAATATAATCTCCCCTAACATCAATGCATATATTACATCTTGAGATAAGCTTTTTTAAACCCTCAAAAAAATAAATTTCCTCTTTCTCTGCAAAATACCGGCTTGAGTTCTTCATCATCCGAAAATTTTTTTCCACGAAGACATTTTTTCAAATCCGGAAACAGAAAATAATCACTAGGGGCAAGGTCTGGACTATGGGGTGGGTGTTGGATTTCTTCGAAACCACAATCTCGCGCAGCAGCCTTGGAAGCTCGCGCCGTGTGAACACGAGCGTTGTCATGAAGAAGCAACACACCCGCTGCGAGTTTACCCCGTCTTTTCTTTTTAATTTCCTCCCGCAAATTATGCAAAGTGGAAGCGTAGGATGTGGCGTTGATGGTTTCACCTTTGTTTTTGTACTCAATGAGCAAGATTCCCTTTGAGTCCCAAAAAACTGTGGCCATGAGCTTCCCGGCAGACGGAGTGACTTTGAACTTCTTCGGGGGTTCTGTTCCTTTTTTATGCCACTGCATGGACTCTTGTTTGCTTTCAGGGTCATAGTGGTGGACCCATGTTTCGTCCCCAGTAACAATTCGATCCATAACACCGTCCGCGTTCTCACTACACATCTCCAAAAGTTCCCTACAGCATGCGATTCTCACTTTTTTCTGAGGCGCTGTGAGCATTCGTGGCACCCGCCTTGCACTGACCTTTGAAAGGTTAAGATGGTCATGAAGAATGGTGTGAATGGTACCAATTGAAAGCTTGGTGATCTCTGCCATCATTTTCACCTTTATTCGGGCATCCTCAAGAACAAGTTTTTCGACTTCTTTGATGCTTTCTCCCGTACAAGCAGTAGCCGGGGCGCCGGAGCGGGGGTCGTCTTCAATGCTCTCTCTGCCTCTCTTGACCACTTTTGCACAGTTGATAATGAAGGTGCGGAACCCTGGTAAACAGCCACCATCTCTTCATGAATAGTTTTTTGACTTTTTCCTTGCTTAGTGAGAAATTTAATTACAGCGCGATGCTCAATTTTCACCATCATCGTCTCAGTTGCCATTATGATTCTGTTTAACTAGAGATAAAACGCGAATTAATAATCAAATTTATATGAAATTTTACATGAATGCACTAAAATAATAGTATTACTTGATAAATAAGTCAGTTTGTATATACAACTACAGCTTCACCCCGATACCGAGAATAGTTTGAACGCCCCTCGTACTTAAAGCGCATAATTTCTAAATAAAAAAAAAATACCTATAAATGTAGGGGATGTGTGCCAATTGAACTAAAAAAATGCGAGCACTTTCTACTACCAGTTATTGTAAAATTGATTGATTGTTGATAGTATGCATACTCGTATATCAAAAAGGGCAAAAGGCCATGGGGATTTGCAGTGATGTTCACTTGACGGCGTACGTGGTTCGACTGGCTGTACCTGTAGCACTGCTGGACAGTTGTCTCGTTTTTTTCTCTATATGGGTGTGTGGTAGCCACATATCTCCCCTTCTTAGTAAGATCAGTGTCTTACGATCATCGGCCGATTCACACGTTTTCCTGAAGGTGTCCCTCTTCCAAATGGATCCGCTGAAACTGTAGCTGAAGCCCTACTTTTATTCTGGATCACACGATTCGGTGTTCCACTGCGGATTACCTCGGACTTAGGAAGACAGTTCGAATCTGACCTGTTTAAATGCCTAAGTAAACTACTTGGCTGTAAACATCTTCGAACGACGCCCTATCCAGTCAAATGGATTGGTCGAGAGCTTCCACCGACAATTTAAAGCAGCACTCTTATGCAACGGATCTTAAAGCAACGCGAACCAATTCGTTGACCAGGAGAATTTCTGCGTCCATCAAACGGAAACACTTCGGCTCCAGTGTTAGTGCAAATCCTGCAAACGCATTTCAAGAACCTAGCACCTCAAGAAATGTCTCACCATGGAAAGCGCCCCACATTCATTTTTAAAAACCTCCGGAAGACTTCACATGTTTTCGTTCGACATGATCACATACGCCAGTCATTCGCTATGTCATACGATAGACCGGATAAAGTTCTGGAAAAACTCAAAAAGTACTTTGTTGTTCTAGTCAAAGGAAAAAGCACAACGATCTCAATCGATAGGCTGAAACCGGCATTCATGGTTGACGAAGACCTGACACAGAGAAAAGACGATACAATGATTTTTTTTTTTATAAATTAGCGCGCGCTCAAGGTAACCTTAAAATATTTGCGCACAGCGCGGGCGTAGGAAATTTAGGGAGGAAAGAAGGATAGGTACCGATGAACGTTGGTTTTATATGTCTGAATGTTACAATGACTAGGAAATAGAGAGCTCGGCAGGGCATTCCACAAGCGAGTTGTTCTGCTTAGGAACGAATCACAATATTTCGGAGTACGTCCAAAGAGGACTGATGAGCATTCATAGTGAGGCGGGTGTTACGGTTGAAAGTTTGAATGGGTGGAATGCTACTGGCGATTTCAATGGAGCACTAGTGGCGGAAATAGCCATAAAACAAAGTGAGACAGGAGACATTACGTCGGTGTTCGAGGGTGTCAATTGATTGACTGATATTAGTATCACCAATGAGTTTTATCGCACGGTTTTGAATCCTATCTAGCGGGTGCAGAGATGTTCACCAGATGTGAGCACTGTACTCCAATTTTGGGCGGATGAATGCCTTATACCATATATTGAGGCCAGATCAGAAGGGAAAAAGTATTTCTTGAAGTGATCCTTCCGAAAGGTAATTTCTAATCCATTGAAGAAGAGAGTCATCGATCCCAAAAGCATGCATTTTCTACAAAAGAGCCTGATGCCAAACTCTGAGCGTTGGGATGGAGGATGGGGCGGAATTTCTAATGTTTTTGACAAATGACCAAAAAATTTTACTGCCTTTGGGACATTGCGGTATTTTTTGCTTTAGTTTTTGGTCGTAGTGAAATTTCACACACTTAAGAAAGGCGTTGCAGTCATTTCTGGCCCGTTTGAATTTTTTCTGGTTTGCCTCTGTAGGGTTGGTCTTGTAGGACCGAAAAAACATTTCTCTAACCCCGACAACATCTTTACAGCTGGAGTCATACAATGCCTTTTCTTTTGGTTTGATACTCTTCATCCGATGAGGGATAAAGCATCTCATTCCAAAGAGAATAGTTTCTGTGATCATGTCAGCAGCGGCATCCACGTCGTTATCGAGGAAACATAATGACCAGTTAAAATCCCTAAAGATGTCCGCTGCAATTGGCTTTCTCGTTATGCCATACGGTTCTTTTAAGAATCTTTTCTCTAACTGTGTGGTGGGTGTAGGAGAATTTAGCTGATATGATACAATGATCACGAGCCTAGAGATGAGAGCACATCAACGCAGTACTTGTCCAGGGTGTTGACGGTATAACTATCAACGTCTGGTATTCGTGTGGGCTCATTTACAAGCTTTAAATTAAATTATTATTTTCCGTAGAGAAGATCTCAAGACACCGTCCTTCGGGTGTTGTCTGTCCAGAACGTCGAAGCCAACCAGAATTGTGTATATTGAAATCGCCCGTAATCACGATTTCAGTATAAGGATACAGGGATACAATTTTTTGAATGGTGTCAGACAGCGCATCAAACTCGTGGAAGGTCGAGTTGCTGTCCAGTTTGGGGCTTCTGTAAATAAAGCAGCGTCGATAATTTGCTTACGGAGATGGAATTTTAACCATATAAAATTGAATTCCGGATTGGAACAGGGACTACATTGTGGTGGAATTTGGTAAGCTACATCACTTCGCACATAAATGGCGAGACCGCGATGAGGAAAGAATAGTGGAACTAGTGTGTGTGTTTCATTAAGTCCCAAAGCAGCTGGTCGGTACTTACAGACGTGGACGTACGCAGAGAAGTGATTACTTTTTATCCCGCGTATATTGGCTATGTCTACCCCGAATCCCCTAGTCATAATTACAAACAAAAGTAGTAAACACAAATACCGACGATACTAAGCAAGGCTGCGGAGTGAAAATTCTGACGATGGTTTGCCGAATCAAATTGCTGTAGGTGTTATGCCCTTACAACAATATGAAACAGTGCACCAACAAGAGCACAGGAGAAATTACGAGCGCAGTGTGTGACGTATGCACTCGTCAGTGGTCGACATTGTGCTCGTAGTGTGTGTGTGGTCGCCACATAGACATAAAAATGAAACCACTTTTAGTAAGCTTAAATGTTTATTTAAGGGTTTCTTGTAAACTGTATGCGCATACTTGTAACAAAAAAGAAATCTAATTTAAGACAATACTCATTTTCTAACTAAATGTAATAAATAAAAACATTCTGATATTCGATCGAAAGGCAATTCAAGAGTAAACTGTGTTTTAGGAATTAAACTATATGCCTTGTGGCTACTACCAGCTGCGAAACCAGATTTTGGAAAAATTATTTTTGCTATTTTTGATCATAAGACTTGTTCTTTGTTTATTTACTTACTTGCTTACTTAAGATGGCGCTACAGTCCCCGGGGTGGACGTGGGCCCCAACCAACGATCGTCTCCAGCCAGCTCGATCTTTAGCTAGCTGCCTCAATGTCCAATGCGAAGTTGCCTAAGGCTCCTTTCCACTTGCGCGCGCCACCTGAGTTACGATCTTCCTCTACTGTGCTGTCCCTCGAGGGTGGATTCAAAGACTTTGCCTCGGCACCCTCATCCATTTTTGATAAAGTCCACACCACTGCGCCATAGAGCAGGACTGGGATTATTAACGTCTTATATAGGGTTACTTTTGTTGTTCGAGAAAGCTCTTTGCTAGTCAATTGCCTTCTTAGCTTAAAGAAGCAGCGATTGGGACGAATTTTTGATCGTTTGATCTCAACGCTGGTGTCGTTGTATGAATTAATAGCGGATCCTAGGTAGACACAGTCCGTAACTACCACAAATTGATATCTGTTGAGAGTGACGTTCTGTCCGAGATATCGGTATTGACAGACCAAGTATATGCCTTGCCCTCATAGACCGTAAAACCCATCTTCGCGGATTCCGCCTCAATACTCGCAAAAAAGCCACTGACATAACGCTGCTTTCTTCCGATTACGTTCTTGAAAGTCCTGAAAATTTATGTTGGCGTGTGGGTTTTTTACTGCTCTTTCAAGAATGGTGTTAAAGAAATCGAATGACAGCGCATCGCCATGTCTAAATCCTTTTTTGACATCAAAGGTCGGTGAGTTCTTTACCAACCTTGATGCAATAGTGTACATTCTCCACCGACGAGTTTAGCAGGAATACCAAAACTAGACATTGCTCTGTATAGCTCATCTCTATACATAGATGCTGCCATAATGCGGCATTAAAATCTATGAATTGTGTATCGATTCAGTAAGAATTCTTGGTCAATGGTGGACTTTCCTGGCATAAAGCCACACTGATATTTACCAATCACGTTGTTGATGGACGGCTTCAGGCGTTAGGATCTTGTAGGCAGTGTTAAGAAGACTGATGACTCTGTAGTTGGCGCGGTTGAAAGGATCTCCTTTCTTGAGGATCAGACAAACAATGCTAAGGTTCCACTCATTGGGCATACTTTCGTTTGACCATATTTTACAGATAAGTTGGTATATGCTCCTTACTAAGTCATCGCCTTCCGCTTTAAAGACCTCTGCAATCAGACTGTCCACTCCAGCTGGACAGAGCTTAGATATGGCTATTTTCATTTCATCCAGGTTCGGTGGACGGATCTACATCGTCCAGGTTGAAAAGTACGTTCTGCCTTATAGTGGCAATTGGTCCGTTATCGTCATTATACAATCTACTGAAATGCTCTTTCCAATTCCTCAGCATCGATTGCGATTCTACTTCATTACTATGCTCCATTGCTCGTTATATAGGCTTCGATTCGGGGTTTGTGGTCGTGGCCAGTGTTTTTTACCTTTTGGTAAAACTTCCGAATCTCATTCTTGGAGTAGAATCTCTCAATTTCCTCAACCGCGCGCTTCTTACGCTCATTCTTTTTCCTCCTGAAAAGATGGTGTCGTCTCTTCTCTTCTGCTCATAGAGCTCGTGACCAGCCGTCCGACGTCAAAACCTCACAGTATTAGTTTGTCTTAGCGATGTTCGGGATATCAGCAACCGTACCTTGGCTACAACAAGGTAATAGTCCGAGCTGAGTTTTGCCCCTCGGGACCTTTGAACATTTACAATAATAGAGTACTTTGCCTCGAACGCAATGTGGTCAATCTGTTTGGCTGTGATTGATCAGGAGTTCTCCAAGTCGTCTTATCAATATCGAGATGCAGGAACCGCTAGCCAGCTACGTCAGTGTTTCTGGCCGGCCTGAGCTCCAAATATTTGTTCCGGGATTTTATTCCACCGCTGATTCCATCTGGCTATCAGCACTCGCGCTTATAAATTTGGCAAGGCGAGTCTGGTTGTACATCGACCAGTACCCGATGGTTATTACTTGGAGGTAAAATAAGCACAATTGATATGTAGAAACAGTTTCAGCACTATGTATCGTCAGGTTGACACCTCTCAGTACATACCCAATTTTCACACCACCCAACCATTTGTTTATTATCTACAGCAAAAATTCGAGACAGGATGGTAGTCAGTTTAGGCGTTCGCGAGAGTGCATCCAAACTTATGGTAAAATGAGATAAGTAAAATTTATTAATGCATGTCTTACCGAAAGTGTTATTCCTAAACCCTAGACGCGCACAAGAGAGGTGCAGTTGTATAAACATTTGCTTTATGCTCTTCTATGGACACGGTTAAAAAAATTATTGATACTCGTAGGATAATTTACCAATAGATAAGCTTTCTCATACAAACGTAACAGCCGAGGTATCTCGGAACACGGTTCTGTAACTGGGAATGTGTCACAAGGTATCTTGCTACGGGATTCAACCCCAAAAAAAAGTACTCACCGTCATTGCAGGCAACACCGCCTTATCGATTATGGTAAAAATGAAAAGCAGAAGTTTAACTCCACTGCCACCAAAAAATTCCAACTTTATAGACGTCGTTAGCTACCTGCCATCGGCTTGCTACTCTTTTTATAAGAGTAATTTTAAACAACTCTTTTTATAAGAGAAATTCGAAACACAGAATCGAAAACCATGAAGTGTTTCTCAATTATTAAGTACTTTGATGGGATTCTAGATTTCTTTCTAAATTTCAAAGTTAAGAGATTGGATGCAGAAAATTGAACGGAAGTATTTAGGATAATTACCTACGAGTACTTTAATTGGAATGTAGATTAAGTATTGGACATTAAGGATTGCCAGATGATTTGATCAGGTATCGGTTTCAAGGGGATACCATTTAACAATTAAGTTTAGAGATACTTCATCTACGAATTATAGGGGAGAAACCAAGCGTATAGTGGACGTGTGGATGGAAATAAAAAAAAAGATTAAATAAAATATTTTCAATCGGATGGGAGAAAGCAGAGTTTGACCATGGGACGTGTGAGGTCACCCATCTGTATTTTCATTGTTGCTACCCTGGACAAACGCGAACTATCCTACCTAGCCACCACTCGGTAGGCGGCAAGTTTTCATTTAAAATAACCACCAAATCATTTACTTTTACGTTTTCGTTCGCACGTTCCAATGTTCCCACTTTTACCCTTTTCTCGGGCTCGGCTAGATATTCCTGTTTCTACCGACGTCAGAATTCTTGGTGCAGACACTTCAACCTTTCCCAACGATTAATTAATGATAAGAGTGGATTTTGAATTTCTGGTTCAGGAGCAGCGAACAAGGCGCTCCGCGACTAAAGTGTCCTGGTGTCAGGGCTAGCAGATCGGTTGGGTCATAGACACCCCTAAAAGAAGTCTAGAATTCAGACAGGCTTCAATGCGGCTCAATAAAGTCGCAAACTCTTCAAACATATGTTAGGTCTGGTATTAGAGGCAGTTTTGCAAAAATGGGTTTTGAAGCTCTTAACGCTTAATGAAATTAACCTCGGCCTGTGAAAGCTCATGCGTAGAAATTAAATCTGACTGTGGACGTTTCGAAATCCAGTGAAAAAACCGAAATATATAAGACATGACACGCAGGGCACGAGGAAAAGACGAAAATCTTCCCAGAATCTCCTCGTGATTTTGTGTAACTACGCATAAGATGGGTATGATTTGTATATACTCTTCTGGAACTAAGGCTGGAGAGCTTACCGGCCATTGATCCTCTGGCTCTCTAGCTAAGATGGACCTTTCCACCAGAGAAAGAACAGTTCTTTAGATTTTGTGGAGTATGTCCATGGGTCTCGAGATCGCCAGGATCCTCCGCTGAGCGAATGTGCAACCTGCCAGCTCCGAGATTATTGGTTATTTTAGCCGTTTGGTTGACTACAAACATTTTCCACATCCGGGTTGGCTTCTGCTACCATGCCAGCATGATAGCTGAGTCGGAAGCTGTTGATGGGGATAAATCACAGAAGGATGAATCACAGAAACCATGCAGCTGCGTGGATATGAAAGGACTATAATCTACCCAACGTGGTATTTTAATTTTTTTCGATTTCTGGTAACGTGTTGATGAATCAATCAATCAGTCCAAGTATCCTGCATTAGGATTTTTTCTTTTATGATGTAAATGATCGTAATTGGCGTTCCAACGGACACCCAAGGTTCCAACAGTACTGTCGATATCAAGGTTCAGAAAAGTTTCAGTGAGGGTATGCTCTCGTGGTAGATGCCTTAAAATGTATGGGGAGTTTGAAATCCATTTACGAAGTGCGAATCCAGCAGTTGCAAGCGATTTTATCAACTCAAATTGAGCGGCCTTTGCTGCGTGAAGATCGTGTTTATGTTTATACAACATAGAAGTCACTTTTAAGAATCTCGGAGGCCAGAGGAAACTCATGAGCCTGGTTCTCGGTTAATTGTATCAAAGTCCGGAGAGCCAAATATGGGGCACACTTTACACCAAAAGTCACTGTTAGTAATTCGTAATCCTCGATTTCGGTTTGTTCGGCTTTACGGAAAAGAATCCGCTGAAACGCAAAATAGTTGGGATGTACTAAGGTTTGTCGGCACATTTTCTCTATATCTGCGTTGAATACGAACCGAAAAAATGAGGGACGTTAAATCGCGTTCTTTAACCCCTGCCGTATGGTTGTTGAGTATAAATCGGGCTCTAAGAGAAGGTCGACCTGTGAAAATCGGTGATACGTGGGATCAGCAAGGACAAAGTCTGTCAAGTGCGCTATCTCAATAGGATTGAAGGATGCAACCGGTAGATTATCAGTAAGCCTCTTTCAAGCAATCTCTTGAACGGCAATGGGCGATGATGAGCCTTCATGATTCACCAAATGAAAAGAACAAAACTGATTAGCACTAGCAGCGTGTGAAGCGGTTATACCGGAAATTGTGGTGTTTATCGGTGAAACAGGAAGGCGAAACCGTGTATGTACGGAGAACGATACCTTCGACGCAGGGTCAATGAGCGCCCGAATTGTACGAGGGCGGGTCAATAAGTCCGTGACTTTTGGATTAAAACACAGATTTTTTGATAAAAAAATAATTTTATTTTTCAACGTAGTCTCCCTTGAGCTCTATACACTTTGTCCAACGCTTCTCCAATTTTTTTATCCCTTCCAAAAAAAATGATTTGTCGAGGTCCTCAAAATGACGAGATGACTTCATCATTGGAGTCAAATCTTTTTCCACCAAGCCATTTCTTCAGGTTTGAGAACAAGAAGTAGTCGCTCGGAGCCAAATCTGGAGAATAGGGTGGATGAGGGAGCAATTCATAGCCCAATTCATGGATTTTTGCCATGGCAACTGCACATGTGTGCACCCTTCCATTGTCTTGGTGGAAAAGAACTTTTTTCTTGGCCAAATGAGGTCGTTTTTTTTTCAAATCGTCATTGAATCGGTCCAATAAGTTGGCATAATATTCCCCATTGATTGTTCTTCCCTTTTGAAGGTAGTCAATGTGGATTATCCCGCGTGCATCTCAAAAAACAGTCGCCATAACTTTATTGGCTGACAAACCCACCTTGGCCTTCTTTGGCGCCGATTCACCCTTAGAAACCCACTGTTTTGACTGTTGTTTGTTCTCTGGTGTGTTGTGATGGATCCATGTTTCGTCCACGGTTACAAAACGGCGCAAAAACTCCTCCATATTCCGATTAAACAACGCCAAACCTTCCTGTGAAGTTGTTACACGATTGCGTTTGTGGTCGACTGTGAGCAAACGCGGCACCCATCTTGCGGAAGGCTTTCTCATGCCCAAGTGATTATTCAAAATTGAAACCACTGAGCCATGCGAGATCCCTACGGCTTCCACAATCTCTCGCACTTTCAATCTTCGGTCGGCCAACACCATATCGTGAATTTTTTCGATTGTTTCGGGTGTAGAGACCTCAACTGGGCGTCCAGGACGTTCGGCATCTTCAGTGCTTGTACGGCCACAACGAAATTCAGTAAACCACTTTTTTACCATTGAAATCGATGGTGCAGAGTCCCCATAGTATTTATCAAGCTTAGCCTTGGTCTCGGTAATGGTTTTTTTTCGCAAGAAATAATGCTTAATAAGCACACGAAATTCACTTTTTTCCATTTTCTCCTCAAATTAGTGAGTAGTCTGATAAAAATAGCTGTCAAACACAAACTAACTGACGCAGCAAGTTTAAATTTTGACAGGAGTCAACTGACAAATGCCTGTTGACAGGAGCAGTGTTGCTGTTTCAGTAAAGAGGTCAGAAATTCAAAAATGCACGGAATTATTGACCCGCCTTCGTATGTTTATTGCCTCGGGACATTATCTGCACTAAGGCAATGACCAGAAGCACAGATTTTTGGATAGATGTGACAAAAGAATGGTTGTTAGATTCTACGATGAATGGTTGTGAAGGGGACTGTAGCTGTGATTGGTTGAATGATGTCATGTGGTTATTGATATTTGCTGTTGATGGAGCGATAGAATTATTGACTAATGGTTAGTGTAGATGAGGAGTATGCAGCTTGGCTTCCAGGTGTAGCATTGAATGCTGTTTACACTTACAAATCATACACGTAAATGGTAAAATCCTCTACTAAATGATTGTAGGCTAAGCAGCTAAGGCAAAAACGATGTTTTAATACGAACTACGAGTGAATGGTGTGACCCACAAAGCTTGCAAGAAAAAGTGTTGAATTTCATGTGATAGGTGTTCACACCCTTGTTGAGCCTAGATGGTGTTTTGTGATTGGATTGCTGACGGGAAGGATTTGGTCACACATCAGCTATTGATTCCAACACTTGGTATCTACAGATCAGAAACAGGTCCAACTGACTCCACTTCGGTACCTCTGTTGGGTCTTTAAGGGATTATTCCCAGATGGCTAAAGTGAGAGGGGGCCATCTACTAGAGCAAGCGTACACAAGAATTGGATCCCAACTAGTCGGGTAGATTTTGTGGGTGTGTAACGCAGTTAAGCAGTCATTGATGCTACGTTGTAAAGCGTTGATAGCCTTAGCAGACTCCTCACTCCTTAGCGGTAGGTTACAAAGAATTTTGATTAGATTTTTTACCAAGAGATAGATGTTTTCATACGTGGAGCGCAGAGATTCCCAAGCGAGTTCAAAATTCGTATTTGTAAGTGGAAATTTGGACACAATATTGAGAGAACTCCTGGGTGTTGCCGATAAACTGCATCGAAAATATCCCGAAAGGAAGCCCCTGAAAAGTTTCAGTGTCACACGGTGGGACTTTGATACAGGGTTGGTACGCCATTTCGTTGGTATCCGTTACGGTGTCTTGTGGCAGGGGGGAGGGGAGGGGGTGGTTAGGGTTTGAGATAAAGTGTTGTTCTTCAACCGTGACATAAGAGCAGGATCAAGGAAAAGCGTTGAATACGCAACGAAGATCTCATTCGGCAAACGATACTGTGCGTCGATGATGATCATGTCTAAATTCTGGCTCCCTTCCTCTGTATCTGCAGCACGAGCACAACTTTCATGCGCGGCCTTCACTGAGGTCCACAATTCTTGTGTCTCTAAAGCAGATAAAGTCTCCAAAGAGTAGGATAGTTCCTTGGCGGCAGCATAATACTTGTCCAATCTAAATGAATTTAGATAACAGAGACATGATGACGCAATCCTGAACGGCACTATGACGTTTTGAAGTGAGAGCAATGGCCTTCTTAAAAAAAAGCGATTTGTTATGCTCTTCGAGATACGGAAGTGGTTTCTAAATATACTGACTTCCTTATTTGATTTGAGCAAATATCCGGAGAAAAGGTTAGCTCGGTGGAACGAAAAAAAGTAATCCCAAAAAAATGGAAAAAAAACTCGAAAGGTTTATCTGACGAACTAAATATAGTGGATACAGCTGAACGATAAGACCGAATAACAGTTCAAAGCAGTGAAACCAAAACACGTTGGAAACGAACGCAACGCAGATTGACGTCAATCAAAACTCCGAATTACGTTACCCACAATTGCGCCAGTTTTACTACTCTTTAATTATAATTTATTTCTATTGGTGTGTACTTTTTTTCATGAAAGAGCTGTCGGTATGGTTTCACGCGTAAATGGCAGATTGGCAACTCTTTTCGTACATAAATAATATAAATTCCGATAAATATATTAATTACAATTTGAAAATATATATATATATGTTTTAAATATACATACATACATATATATTTTTCACTGAATTTACGACATTCCTATTGTTAGGTATATATGGTATGATATTAAATCTGATGACAATTTTGAAGATGATGATGAAGACGACGAAAGGGCTGGTGTTTGTGGGGGGATGGTGTTGAGAATGATGATGATATCTAGCTGATGTGCTGCTACTGGTTGCGCTGGATTTGATGGCCAAGATGATGGCGAGGATGTCGAGCTGATCTGCTACAACGTATTGTATGAATTGATGTCCAAGGTGATGGCGCTGATGATGAAGTTGTCAAGCTGATTTGCTGCGACAAATAATGAATTGATGACTATGATGATGGCGCTGATGACGAGGATATCGAGCTGAAAATCTGGAAGCGGGATGATCCGGCTCGAAGGACAAAATGTTGAGTAGATTTACTCGTTGGCTGGTTCGATGAAATTAAATGCGATAATATTTTGCTTATACTGTTATACTTTATTAGAAAGGACTTCATGTGCTCGACCGCAAGCTGGTAAAACTCCAAAAAGAATGACAACGAGTTAAAACCGGAAAAGCTTACATTTATGAAAAAACAATGACGGAAAGTAGTCAACTGGCAAACGTGCTACATTATTGATTGACTTGATCAGGTACGATTTTACCTCAACAAAATACTTATTCTTGCTCTACTTAGTTTCCAGTTCTATAATTTATGTGCATGTATCAAGAAAGTCAATTCAACATAACTTGCATTTGTGCAATACCTTAGCGCACCAGCGCCGAACCGTTTTGAACTATTTTAATAATGCTACCTGTATAACTAACGTATATTCTGTGACATCGTTCAATACATTCGCTAAAGAAATAACGAAATAAAAAAATTAAATATTCAAAGTCTCGAAAACTGTAACACGTTAATTTTTTGAGAACATACTCTTACTTTTTAAGCTTCTAGGACTAAGATAAAAATAAAATGCGTCCTTACTAAATTTTTGATGTTTATAGTAAATGCTCAATTTCAATTCGGCAAAAAATAAATAAATTGTTGGGACCGGCTAAGGCCTAGTCTCTCTCACTCATTGAAACGTAGAAGATTTTTTCATTGGCGTTTGAAAAACGATATGTATTGACTGAGATTTAAACAGAGTCCACGCCAACATCAATACCCTCTAAATGTTTGCGCATACCTTCAGGTAATGAAATAGTAGGAGAGAAAGAAGGTGTGGTATCAGAGCACTTTGGTTTTTAATGTTTGTATTAAAGATTATAGAGGCTAGGAAATGCAGACCTTGGTATAGTGTTCGCTATTCTTTTTACCCGCCTAATGCAGCTATCACGATAATTGACAGACTGTGCGGAGTTGAGCTTAAGACCAAACTGAAGATAAATCTAAGTGGAGCGTTTGATACGATTGATGGCTTGAAGGAATGCTACTAGCAAGAGGCCATACATTGGTGATATAGTATGCCGGTTGCCTATGTCACCTCAGGGTCCCTCATAGGTTTTGGCGCAGGTATGCCCCGAAGGCACCTGACTGCATGATATAAATACCACCTTGATCAAAAAGTTCCCGCACCACACCACCGTATGGCGCTCCCATTGTTCCGATTTGAGTTCTGTTTTTTTTTTTTGTTAAGTTGGTAAATCTGTTGTTGACACTCCCTCTATCCCTCTAAATCTTTTTTTTTTTTTTTTTTTTTTTTTTATAATTTACGCGCGCCAAAGGGGTTATGAATACCCTTACACTGTTGCCAGGGCGCGGGCGGAAAGGTAGAAGGAGGAGAAAGGAAAGTTTGTGATGTAGTGGTTTGAAACTCAGGTGTGTTTGGTTTCGATATTGACTCTCCAGGGGTGGGAGTCCGAATAGGACGGAGAGATTTTCTTCACTCGGAATTGGTGAGGTTGTGAATTTTAACGGTTGTTTTGTGCTTGAAAACCCTACAACAGCCAAATCTACATGTCAGTGTTATGCCTTCCACACGCAGATTTTTCTGAGTTCCAATTGCACAAATGAAAACTTGCCGTGGCTAGGATTCGAACCTTGACCTTCCGAGTGAGAAGCGATTGCTAGTACCACTACACCACGGCCACCCACAAGTGTCATAGCTTGACACTTGCAAAAGTTACGTAGCCAAGAGTACATCTATCTTTGTGTGTGTTGGTGTTTTTACAATTTTAGAAATGGATTTAAATTTGCAACAACGAACTTGTATTAAATTTTGCGTAAAAAACTGATTTAATGGTGCGCGAACGTTGGAAATGTTGAAAAAGTGTTTCGGAAACGATCCTCTAAAGAAAACGATTGTTTACCAGTGGCACGAGCGGTTCAAAAGTGGTCGTGAGTCAATCGAAGATGGTGAACACAGTGGCAGACCATCGACATCGAAAACCGATGAAAACATTGATAAAGTAAAAGAAATGTTGGTCAATAACCGCAAACTAACCATTGCCAATGGATCCGTCCAAGATATTTTGGTTAATGATTTGGGTTTCCGTCGTGTACCAGCAAAGTTGGTGGCAAAAGACCTCAATTTCATGCAAAAAAGAGCCCGTGTTGATGTCGCAAAAAAGATGATTTGCGAGGCTGAATCCGATCCCACATTCATCAAAAAATCATTACTGGAGACGAGACGTGGGTTTACGAGTACAACACGCAATCCAGACATCAGGCAAATAAATGGCGTTCACCAAATGAGCCGAGACCAAAAAAAACCACGTCGTTTTCAGTCAAAAAAGAAGGCACTGTTCAGGGTTTTCATAGATTATAACGGTGTAGTGCATCATGAATGCAACAAATACCATCCAACAGCCACCGAATTCACCTTATTTGGCTCCCTGTGACTTCTTTCTGTTCAATCGAGTTAAGAAACCACTACGGGGAATCCGTTTCTGCAGCCGAGAGGAAGTAATTGAAAAATCGCAGGAAGCACTGAATGACATACCGAAAACCGAATATAAAAAATGTTTCGAGGATTGGATCAAGCGCTGGCATAAGTGTGTTGCAGTCGATGGTGATTACTTTGAAGGAGACAATATAAATTTAGATGAATAAACTTGTATTTTTAATTTTCTAGAACTGTTTTATGAAACCCTAATATTTTGGCTACAAAGAAAATATAACCTTTCTCAGCTAGTTTGTCATTGACCACTTTACATATGTATGTATGTATGGGAAGGTTTTCGGTTTCAACGGTGCAAGTGCCTCTAATTGATAATGACTGGGACCTCACATTTCGCTTTAACGATAAATGGCATTGAAATATTTGAAAGCATACGATCCCACTCTCTCCATTTTTTTCTCTGTAAAACAGGAAATTTGCTCGTGCCATCTGGGCGATCAAACCGTGTATGCTAAGATATTGCTACAACATGTGTACAAAACTGGCATAGGATTTATCCACTGAAAATTTCGTCGTGGTTAATTGAAGTTAAAGATAAATCAGAAATATTGTTTAAAGCACTGAAAATTGGGTTGACTCTGTAAATGAATTTTGGATAGAATACAGAGCAGATTTTTTTTTATCTTCAACGAACGACCAAAACTGTTTTAGAATATTACCTCCCTTTTAATTAATTAAATTTCATTTCTAGTAAAGCTTGTCATAGGGTCGGCAACATTTTAAAAGAAGAACTAAAAGCTTATTCGAGAAATAGTATGAAACACACTTAGTTGTCAAAATGACAATGCAATATGGTATGTTTCGCATATGAGTTATGTAATATTTTTCTTAAAAAAGTTAATGTGAAACAAATAGAAATATTAAAATGTACTGGGTGATTCAATATACTCGTACATATACATATGTATAACAATGATAAAAAGAAACTAACAAATCAAGCAAAACATCCAAACAGAATTAAATTAAACTGAAGACTTTAAAAAGTAGTCAATTGCCAAATAATCAAAGGAGTAAAGCCACTTTTTAATGTTATGCAAGAAAACTGTTTTCACTCTTTCGCATCTAAATATTAAAGGTAAAGAATTAAGCAGATGAAACCAAAAAGTAAGACTGAAAAAATGCGTTGGCCGCAGGTAATATATTAAAGTTGTTGTTGTTGACATGTACAATACATAAGTTGCAGTTTTCATGTAGTTTAACCCAATAGAAACCAGCATTTTCACAAAAAAACTTTTTTTTTAAAATGGCGGTAAGTGTGCCTTAATGGTAGAATATCGAGGTTCTGTAATAGTTCAAAATTAGCTGTAAAACAATTGACATTGCACACAATTCTTGGTTTTAAATCATTGAAATAACAGCCATCCCAACAAGTTAACATACATATACTGTAGCTTAGACTTCAGTAGACCACTGTAAACTAGTTTTTATACATGTGAACTACAGAAGAGGGTTTTAGGGAGAAAGTGTGTTCCTTCCAATTAAACTTAAACTTAAATAATACCCGAATGCTTGAAATTTTCCCCCTGAAGCATGGACTCTATCGAAAGTGGATGATTTTTAACTAAAAAATAAAATTTTATTATAAATGTAAATGAAACAGTTAATATTTCGTCCAACCATTCATTACAGCCTTCGATTAAAATACTAATGATTATGATACCTTTGTCCAGTTAATATACTGCGGCCATTTAAAAAAATCAGACTTTAAATTAATTTCTAAAAGACACGTTTTTGTTAAACAGGCGAATATTATTTTTGTCGAATTCTTTATTAAAACTTAACATTTATAAATTTAATTATACAAAAAAATACACTAATTATATCATTATTAATTCATTTTTTATATTTGAATAAATACTTTAATAAAAATTTAAAATATAGTAGATAATATTATATTTACTATATTTTATAGCATACAAACTTTATATAAATTGATAATATTAATATTAAATAAATATTAATTATTTATAAAAATTTATTTTATAGCTTATCCCATAAAATATCAAATTTCAAAAATTATTTAATTAATGATAAATTAAATTTTAAAATTTTAAATTAAATTTAATTCTTGAAAAACTAGTTACCTTTAAAAACGAATAACATTTCATTTCTAATAAATTATTAAAAATAATTTTATTGCTTTATATTTATCAATTTATCAAATCTTTTAAAATCGAAAAAAATAATATTAATTATTTTTTATTTAATATACTCTGATACACAAGATATAGTAAATTAAATTTTCTTTTAAAGTAAAAATTGTTCATTATATTTCAATTCTATTTAACAATGCTAATAAACTATTATTAAATTTTATTTATTTTATAAAATATACTAAAACATTATACCATATAATTATTTTTAATAATTTAAATTAAGAAATACAATTAATTTAATAAATAAATACTAATCACTTTATATTGATTTGCACAAAAATCCTTTCAATGTAAATGAAATACTTTACTAATTAAACTTTAAATTGATTCCAGATACACTTTCGAGTATATCTACTATGTTACGACTTATCTTACTTTAATAATAAGAGCGACGGGCGATATGTACATATTCTAGAGCTAAATCCAAATTATTTATCCCTATAATTTTACAATCAAATCCAATTTTATTAATTTTTTCATATTTAAGTCCATACAAATAAATTTTATTGTAACTCATTAATTCTTAAATATAAACTACACCTTGATTTGATATTAATTTTAATAAAAATTATTAATCTAATAAAATATTCTAATAACAACGGTATATAAATTGAATTACAATTTTAAGTTAGGCACATCGTGGATTATCAATTACAAAACAAGTTCCTCTGAATAGACCAAAATACCGCCAAATTTTTTAAGTTTCAAGGTCATATCTATTACTACTCAAATAACTAAATTTTCTTTTTAAATAATAGGGTATCAAATCCTACTTTTTTATTAAAATTTTCGAGCCTCAATAAATTTTAACATAAAAATTAATAAATTAAAATTTCACCTAATCATTTATTTTATATTTATAAAAATAAAATAATTTAACTTTAATTAATAAAATTTGGCATAAATTAAGTCAATAATAAATTGTAATATTTCTATTTCTAAATTTCTTTAATTTATAATATTAATTACTGTAAATAAGTAAAAATATTTACTTTTTAAATAAATAAAAATTCAAACAAAAATTTACATATAATATAAATTAATAATACATTTTTTAAGCTAGAATAAAACTTTATTAATAATAATTCAATAAAAAAAATACAAAAAATTTAGAAATAAAAATATTTAAAAATAAACAAAATAAGTTCTCTCCGTTTGGAGAGAAAAATCGTTCATACAATATTTGTCCCGTTTGTGTTGAAGGTCTTTGGAGGAGAAGATTTAGCGACGAACTATACAAGCTATACAGGGACATTGACCTAGTCAGAAAACTGCGCATCAATCGACGGGGATGGCTAGGATAGGTAGATCAAATGGACAGCAATGTTCTCGTTCGTAGAGTCTTCGAATCTAATTTAGAGCGACAACGCAGTAGAGGTAGACCTCACCTTTAGTGGCGCGCAAAAGTAGAACGGGGCATCAACTGACTTGGAGTGCGCAACAGTTGAGGCCCAGGTTCACCCCAAACTCTCGTGCCCCAAAGTAAATAAGTAAAACTGTCCATACTATCGATTTGAAAGCAAGCGCTGTTACAACTAGTATATTGTTAAAGATAACAGAATTTTGTTAACAACCAACTAAAGTAAATCGTAACCGACTCGGTGAATGATTTATTCAACCACAGTCATCACATGCTGTCCCAAGATATTAATGAACATACATTTAGTTTTATTGCATATTACAAGTACATACTATATACAGTCCCGTTCGAAAAATGTTGGTCAAACTTTTCTCTCGAATTTTGTCAAATTTGTTGCAATAAGGACTGAAACGAATAAAATTTAGAAACTTCAAAGTAAAAAAAAAATATTTTCATAATTTAAAACTCTGTTTTTATTAAATTTATTCACAATTACTAAAAATTCAAAAAAAATTATTTGGATTCCCATTCTTTCCTCAACTTCTTTCGAATGTCCTTCATAAGGTAGGTGACAGTTACGTCCGTGATCTTTTTGGACGCTCTTTTCCATTTAGCACTAACTTCTTTGCACACTGCTCACTTTTCCTCAATTTAACTTTGACCAAAGCCCAATACCTTTCAATGGGACGGCACTGTGGAACATTGGGTGGATTCATGTCTTTTGGGACAAAGTCGACATTTTTAGCAACAAGAAAGCTAAATTTGGCCAAACCTTCGTGTTTGCTTAAGAAAATAATCAACCGTTTTTTTAGGCACTCGTTAATGTACACTTCTCCGTTAATTGTTCCCGTTGTAATAAACGATGAGCTTCTGTGTCCACATTGCCAAATGGTCTGCCAAACGAGATATTTTGATCCGAATTTTTCCATCCCAATCGGTGTTATTGATTGCGGAAGAATCTCAGCTTCAAACGAGTTGGAAGAGTAGTAAAGTCGGCTTTGACATAAGTTTCGTCATCGAAAACCAAGCACGCTTTCTTGTTGCCGATCAGCTCGTATAGCTTTCGGGCTCGTGTTTTTATGACTTTTTTTGCTTTTCAGTAACTTTTGGTATTTTTTTGTTTTTTTTCGTGTTTTTAGACCGTTACGTTTTTTAGATCTTTGTACCATTGTTTGGTTGGTACTACCCGCCCTCGTAGTGTTTAAAATATGGTATTCTCCTAAGTGCGCTTTGTCAGAATCCATTTGCACTTTTTGCCCATACAATTTTTTTTTTGCACAGGCCTATAGTACAATGAAAAATCAAGTAATTTTTGATGTTTGGAAAAATTCAAAGAAAGAGCACCGTAATAAGGATATTGCCGTTTTTTTTATGAAGAACTTTGGTCTTGTGGACGCGGCAGAGTGCTACAAATTTACGTAAGCTCTCTCAATTGCAAAATTTCACAAGGTGGGATCGTAGTATCCGAGATATAAAAAGATTTAAAAAGGACAATGAAAAATAGTTAAATGAAGAGATTCAATTCCCGGATGAGCTCTACGGTCAAGTTCCAACATCGAGTACGAAACCGAATGGTGGACCACCTTCAAAGTTGTTCGAGGTTTGTGCACCCAAAGTTCAGAAACGAAAAATACATGAATTGGTAAGCACTAGAACACCAAACGAAATTGTTGTTGCGGCAGAAGTGTCTTTGCGATCAGCTGATAAAAGGAATGCAGCGAATCTGGTTAAAGAGCTTGCTCTTAATTTCACTGCAAAAGCTACCAACCTTAAAAAGGCTAGGTTAAGTCAGCATGAGCCAAATAAAATCATCTCTCCAGAGGAAGCGCTTTTGCTGATGGTAAACATTAAATTAAGTACTTTTTACTACAAAATTATACTCCAGCAGCTTAAAACCTTGAATGCGAATGTATACCCGGCATATTATTTAGTGCAAGAAACAAAAAAAGAATGCTACCCTGAAGAAGAAGCATTTAATATAACTGATATTTCTGCTGAAGTGAGACTGCAAGCTTTGCTGGATATAACAGCAAAGCTCATTATCAAAGCACAAAACGACTTATCTGAACTGCTAACAACATTAGGTTCTAATATTTTATCCTTGCGCCTTATATTCAAACGGGGATGTGATGATAGCTCAGCACAAAGTCGGTATAAAATTAACATGGATGATGCGGAATACAGTGACGAGAATTTGTTTTCTGTAACTTTTGTCCCACTTCGTTTACTTGATGAAAATTCTCGAAGAGTGTTCTGGCAAAGCCCAAAGCTGAATCCAACTAGGTACTGCAGGCCTGTGAGATTTATTTTTAGAAAAGAAAACAAAGAACTCGTCAACATCGAACTTCTATTGACTATGGTAGACGGAAAAGTGTACAGTGCCTTATCACAATATGATTCCTCCCAAAAATGTTATATTTGTGGTGCAACTCCCAAAGAAATGAATAGCGAGAGAAGTGCCATAAAAAATCCAGATGAAAAAATGATCAACTTTGGTATTTCTCCATTGCATTCTTGGATAAGAGCATTTGAGTGTTTATTAAATATTACTTACAAATTAGACATAAGGAAGTGGCAAGCAAGATCGGAAGAAGAAAAAAAAATAGTTCTAGATAGGAAAAAGGTTATGCAATCCAAATTTCGGGAACAATTGGGACTTTTGGCAGATATGCCAAAACAAATAGCTGAGAATACCAATGATGGTAATACAGCTCGAAAGTTTTTAGAAACGCTGAAATAAGCGCAGTTTGATCTAATCAAATCTTTCCGAATTTTACTAGAGGTGATATCAAGTGATGTTGAAATTGATGCCGACAAGTTTGGAACTTATGCGAACGAAACAAAAAACGTATATCTTCAACATTATGCCTGCAAGCATACATAATAAGAAGCTCATGTATTCAAAGGACATAATTCAAGTTGCTTGTTGCCACTTGGACAGTTGTCCGAATATAGGCGATTCTGGGAGTACTTTAGTAGAAAGTCTTTAAGAATAAATTCAAATAGAGATTTTTACTTTCCTCGGATCCCCATCTATCGAGCCGGAGTACAATGCTGCATAGAAAGAGAAATCCACTTCCACCGGAGAGAATTTCCCTCTTAAAGGCTCCCGTAGAAGAACTTTTAGATATATGTCGTTTACTTTATGGATAAGAATTAAAATGTCAGCAATTATATAATTTTGAAAAAATAAAACTATAATATTTTGAAAATAATGTGCGCAAGTATCATATTATGTTTCAAATTATTAAATGAATAATTAAGCAAATTGGAAAAGTATATATATATGCGTAACTGAACAGATAAAAATAAAAAATAAATTTCAAGTGTGAAACAAATAAAATTCCGCTAGATGTGTGAAATAATACACCAAAAAACGATCTTCCACTGGGATCATCTTTTTTGGGCAACCTGAGCCTTTCTTTCTGCTGGCAGTCCCAATCTACCATTTTTAAATTCCATGCCACAGTTTGTTGAGCAACATTTAATCTTCTAGAAATTTCACGTGTTGTCAAATTGAGACGTGACAGACACAAAATATTAGCTTTGCACTCCGAACTGATTTTTCCCATTTTTTTCTCACTAAATTACTTCGGTTCGTTTCGGACTGCTATCACGAGCTAAATGCACTTCTTATGCATAATAACATCGACTTTTATGCACTATTTGAACGATATTTTGCTACCTAGTGCAAAAAAACCCCGTAACTCTCATAAATTCCAAGAACTACGTCCGAATAGGGTAATAAAATGTTTGACCAACATTTTTCGAACGGCACTGTACATACCATATGCAGTTTAAACATCCTTCGCAGTATGGCTGTATATAAACCCTCGCTATATCACAGTTTTTGTTGTCTAATTATTTATCGCATTGGAACTTTAGACGCTTGAGAGGGATATTGCAGTTATTTCTGAACTTTTAAGAATATTTATTCTTATGGCCTGACTCGACAGAAAATTGGTTTCTCTTACCCTGGTTAGCCTACAGCTCAATCCGTGTGATGTGTTTTTCTTTGGCTCTATTCTCTGCATTCAGTAAAATATATGTAGTGTTTGTGACCACATATCACGGGATCTACATCATCATCGAGAAAATATTGCGGCGGATTCAAATTCCTAAAGAAGCTAAAAAATGTGTTTCAGTTAGCGTTCTTGTACTGCCTTACGATTCTTAAGGAAATTCCAAAAATTATTTCTCACTACTTACTTGAAACCAGATGACAAAATACTGTTATGCAATGAGCCTATAAGGGAAAGCACATCAACAGTCACTTATGAAGTAGAAAACTCAAAGACAAGACAAGCTAAGCTACTCGTAAGTAAAAATCTAAAATCTCAACACACCAACATTTTTTTGTTTTTTTTTTTTTTTTATTTTATTTCGACTTGCTTTGACTTACTAATTTTGCTTATTTTTGTTTTTTTGTTAACGATGACCAATGACTTAGAGAGTTGTTTTTGCCGAAACCAGCATGTTATGAATTATGACCTTGAGAGCTCGTTTCCTAAGGAGAGTGCCTACTCAACCTAACCTGACCTGACATTAAGTCATAACCTTCTTGTTATTGCTCTCAATAATATTGCAGTACTCTTGCCGTACAGTTACCACGTATAGTGGAATAAAAGTGAGATAATTATTTGTAGCAAATATTTCAGAGTATGCTGTTGGTGGATTTTTTTAAATTCAGAGTATTTTTATTAAAAAATAAGTAAGGCTTCATAAAGATCGGCCGAAAAATTATCATTTCCTGTTGCGTCTAAGCTTAGAATAAAAGGAAAGCGTTCTAAAGCCGAAGCCGTAGAAAGGGTTGTCGAGTGTTTTCTTAAAATACTTAAAAAGCTTAAGAAACCCGAAACTCCGAATACGATCAAGCCATATACACCTAAAGAAACCTTAGCCCTTACAACCGATTTGAAACTGACAAAACATCAATAAAAGCAACTTCAAAAAAGCGTAAAAGAAAGAAATGCTAATATTTACCCTGCCTACGATACTGTTTTAGAAGTAAAACGATAGTGTTATCCAAAAAGTAATTTTTTGACTATAACCGAAACTTTATGTGAAGTTAAACTACAGCCATTGATGGAGTTGACACTACAACGTTTGTCTGCTGCACACCTTGAAACTTTTGAGAACCAGTTAGAAAACGGTGATCCTTTATTAGATATGTTCGTGGAAATGGGGCTCTGATTGTAGTGGAGGGCACTCGCAAAACTTTTTGGTAAATCCTTGGGCAGGTGATACTGATATTGTGCTAACATGCATAGTACTTTTAGAAATAAGTAAAGTTGGTTCTGGGACTGAAAATATCTGGATAAATTCAAGAACAGTTTTTCCACGATACTGCCGTCCAGTACGTTTCGAATTCGCAAAGGAAAATATTGAAGCCACAAGGAAAACCTTTAAAGACAAAACTAGCTCAGTTTGCTATATTTGCAAGGCATCTCCAATGATATGACACAACTGCCTATTCCTACGGGTCTTATAAAGTCTTCATGCACACATTAGATATATGGAAGCACTGCTACATGTATTTTACAAAATTGAAAATGAAAGCTGGCTGGCAAGAGAAGTTGAAGAGAAACTAGCAGTTAAAAATAGAAAAGAATTTTTACAAAATGAACTTGCACTCGGTCACTGCCGTTACTGTATTTATCATACGATACGGGCTGTGACTAAGTGTATGTAACAACTGCTGGATAGCGGGTTGTGAGTGAAAATTTTGTTGGTGCACTGTTTCATATTGTTGTAAGAGCATAACACCTACAACAATTCGATTCGGTAAACCAACGTCAGAATTTTCACTTCACAGCCTTGTTTAGTATCGTCGGTGTTTGTGTTTAAGTACTGTGTTTGTTTGTAATTATGACTAGGGAATTCAGGGTGGACGTAGCCAATATACGCGGGCTAAGAAGTAATAACTTTTCTGCGTACGTCCACGTCTCTAAGTACAGACCAGCCATTTTGGCACTTAGTGAAACAAAGGTAGATCCCCGAACACACCTCTCAGATTACTCTGATCTGAATCTACCTGGCTACGAACTAGTGCCACTATTCGTTCTTCATCGCGGTCTCGCCATTTACGTGCGTAGTGATGTTGCTTACCAAACTCCACCACAATGTAGTCCCTGTTCCAATCCGGAATTCAATTTCATGTGGTTAAAATTCCATCTCCGTGAGCAAATTATCCACTACTGCTTTATTTACAGAAGCCCCAAACTGGACAGCAATTCGACTTTTAATGAATTTGATACGCTGTCTGACTCCATTCAAAGAATTGTATCCCTGTATCCTCCTACTGAAATCATGATTATGGGCGATTTCATAATACACAATTCTGGTTGGCTTCAACATTCTGGACAGACAACACCCGAAGGACGGTGTGTTGAGATCTTCGCTGCGGAAAATAACTTAACCCAGCTTGTAAATAAGCCCACACGTATACCAGAGGTTAATTGTCATACCGACAACACCCTGGACTAGTTTTTAACTTCTCACCCTGTTAAGTATACCGTAGATGTGCTATTTCCTCTAGGCTCGTCGGACCATTGTGTCATATCAGCTAAATTCTCGTACACCCACCACACAGTTAGAGAAAAGATTCCTAAAAGAACCGTATAGCAATACGAGAAAGCCAATTGCAGCGGACTTAACAACTTCTTTAGGGATTTCAGCTGGTCGTTATGTTTCCTCGATAACGACTTGAATGCCGCTGCTGACATGATCACAGAAACTATTCTCTTTGGAATGAAATGCTTTATCCCTCATCTTATGAAGAGTATCAAACCAAAAGAAAAGGCATTGTATGACTCGAGCTGTAAAGAGGCTGTCAGGGTTAGAGAAATGTTTTTTCTGTCCTACAAGACTAACCCGACAGAGGAAAACCGAAAAGTTCAGACTGCAACGTCTTTCTCAAGCGTATGAAATTCCAATACGACTAAAAACTGAGGCAAAAAATACTGCAAAGTCCCAAAGGCAGTAAAAATATTTGGTCGTTCGTCGAAAACATAAGAAATTCCGCCTCAACTTCCATCCCAACGCTCACTTACAATGACATTCCAAGCGTCAGCTCTTTGGATAAGGCTAATCTGCTTGCCGCACATTCAGTTCAAGTTGTCTTGGACGGTTTCAAGTCTGATATTCACTAAATAAATCCTGGTGTACCCCAGGGCTCCGTTTTGTCTCCGACACTCTTTTTGATTTTCATTAATGATCTCTTGTCTGCTACTTCCAATCCAATATATTCATTTGCTGATGACAATACACTCTGCTTTTCATATTCGTTACCAGACTCACGCCCCTGCTCTTCGGCTGTAGAATGGGAACGGCAGCGTATGGTAAGCTCATTAAATTCCGATATTAACAGCATAACCAATTGGGGAACTATCAACCGAGTGGAATTTAATGCTTCCAAAACTCAATGCTGTCTGCTGCCATTAAAGTGAAATTCACATACGCAGCCATTAACCATGAATGGCACTTGCATCGTCGACACCGAAAAACTTTCCATTCTCGGTACGTGTGTCATTGGCAACTTATGTTGGAATGACCACATATGTAAGAAATATTTTGATCTGATCTGGCCTCAATATATAAGCCATTCATCCGGCCAAAATTGGAGTACGATGCCCACATCTGGTCAGCTGCTCCTAAAACATCTCTGCACCTGCTAGATAGGATTCAAAACCGTGCGATAAAACTCATAGGTGATACTATGTATTATCAGTCAATCAATTGACACCCTCGAACACCGACGTAATATCTACTGCCTCACTTTGTTTTATCGCAATTTCCACCACCAGTGCTCCATTGAAATCGCCAGTAGCATTCCGCCCATTCAAACTTTCAACCGTAACACCCGTCTCGCTATGAATGCTCATCAGTATACTATCAATCCCATTTTCGGATATACTCTAAAATATAGCGATTCTTTCCTAAGCCGCAGAACTCGCTTATGGAATGCCCTGCCGATCTCTGTGTTTTCTGGTCGTTATAACTTGCAAACATTTAAAAACAATGTACATCTGTACATTGTACCTTTCCTTTCTTCATCCTTAAATTTCTTTCGCCCGCGCTGTGTACAAACATTTTGAGTGCGGGTTCCTTGTAAAAAACAAACAAAAAACTTAGATCTAAATCGGGAATCTTAATAGATTTTCCAACATCAAGCGGATAAAATACCAATGACGGCAACACGGCCCGAAAATTTTTTAAGGATCCAGCAAAAACTGCTGAAATAATAGGCTTAGACGCGAAACTGGCTAAACGTTTTTCTATTGTTTTAAAGACTGCAGGCTGCAGGTTTGAAAATTGATACCAATAAATTCCTCCGAAGAGCACACAGTAAAATTATTTGCTTCCAAATATAATTGGTACAAAATGCTTGTAAGTGTCCACAAAATTCTGTTGCACGGTGCTGATATCATTGAAAATTTTTCAATCCCTATCGGATAGCTTTCGGAAGATGTCTTAGACACCCGTCAGAAAGATTAAAAACAATTTCGAAGCGCGTTTTCAAGAAAGATGTCCCGAATCCCAACAAATACTGATGTGTTCCATACCATGTTGATATCTTCTGATCCAAAGATACGCGAATTGCTACATCTACCAACCCGACAACATAAGATACCACCCCCTGAAATCATGGAAATGATTTTAAATTGATTTAAGAGTATAAAACATATTTCCCATCAAACATAATAAAAAAATTAAATCCGAATTAAGTCCAGCTAATGACCCTAAATCTACCACTGTGCGCCGTTCTGATACCACAATTGAAATATCCTCAGAATCAACCTGTGGCAATCAAATTGATTATGTTTTGGAAACTAATGTTGGAGACCATTGAAAAATCATCGAAGATGTTTGGGATAGGTTTTCATTTTTAAATATCAAGGAGAACGATGGTTAATTTTCGGGTTTCATTTCAAATATTTTTGGAGTATTTTTCATGCGTTCTTTTCAAATTTCAAATAAAATTTTCTTTATTAAATAAATATGAACATACGAGTATATGCATTACATATGCTGATTGTTGAAAAATTTCATTTGAAATGGAACACAGATAATAATTTTCCAACAACCTCGTAATTAAATATTGAACATGAGAAACAAAATTCACCAACGGCAATGGTTTGAAAATTTGCTAAAGAGGTTACTTATTAAAAGCTACAATAATTTTCTTGCTTTCAAAATTTTCAATAGAGGTCGCTTAACGGAAAATCAAACTGAATAAGTTCAAAAAGTTAACGAAACAGCTAATTCGATTGTGGAACTCGATTTAATTGTGGAGCAACTGGCAGCTGTTTGCAAAACATTTGTTTAAAATAAAAAAATTACACCTTTAGTTGTTTTACTTCGAATTCAATGTTTGATGTAACAAAATGATTACTTCTGGAATCATTCTTCTGTGCGAAACGACGGAAGAGTACGTAATGAAATTTAGAATAGATGTACAACTCCATTGACATATCATAATATTTGTAAAACATGGTGATAGTTAAATGATACTTTCAACGACAACTTGTTGAGACAGCCCCCTGATTACAGTGTTTCCCGATAATTTTGTTCCGTATGTGCAGTTAGGTAATCATTGCAAATTTCAAACAAAATCCTTATCACCATAATTCCTTTTTTCTCCTTAATTTGAGACAGGGTGTTACAGGTAGACCTAAGTTAACCCGGGGTTACGTCCCTGAAAAATGCCGTGTTAAACGATACAAGAAACTAGTGCAAAAAGAGTGGTTACGTTCCATGATTTCAGAAAACCGTCATAGTTTTTGATTTAACTTTTTTAAATATGTTTTATTCGAAGTTATATTTTTATTAAAGATGAAAAAAATTAACAAAAAAAACAAAACATAACTTTCTTCCTGCATAACTTAACAAAAAACAGAGAAAAAACTAAACAAAAACAATTTCAGACTTCATTGACTTAAAAAAATAAAATTTCGAATGGTGGAAGTCCATTCTTCGTCACTGCTTAAAATTTCCATACGTGGCTGTTTTTGTGATGCATCGACATCCTTTTCGTTGTTGAAAATATCCGTTATTTTTGCTTGGTTGTTAAAAAGCTTTCGGTAGGTTTCTTTGTAAGGTAACATGCATTTTTCCAGCTCTCTTTTTGAATTTTCAGTAAATGGATCGGCATTTAAAAAAAAACGATTGTAAGTTTGTAGCTAGGCTCATTCCCTTTGCCAAGTCTTTTGCTGTGAACTCGTTAGCTTCTCGCTCGTTCTCGTCGTCAGTGCCGCTGCAACTGGAGTTCGGTTGGTTAGGATTCTCTGCTAAGATTTCAATTAAGTCCGTTTCTGTTAGTTCTGTATTTTGCAATAAGCCTTGAATATCTTCGGCACCTTCGCCTTCGATGGAATGAGCAATCGTTAAAATTTCTGCAAATTCAGCTTCTGACCTCTTGCTCTTTTTCAACTGCTGATGGCCAAAGTTTTTTCCAACTTCCATTCAAGGTTGACTTTTTTAGCTCTTTTATAGAAAGTGATATTATTTTGATGCATTCCTTGATTGTAAACTGTTTCCATGCACTGGTTACATCAATAGACTTAGATTCTGTTAAATTTAAAATCCACCGCAAAGAACTCCTGATGTAATAAGTTTTAAATGTGTAAATTATGCCCTGATCCATTGGCTGCAGCAGTGACGTGGTATTAGGTGGTAAGAACATGATTTTGATATTAGGATGAGCCAAATCTTGTGGGTGTCCTGGAGCATTTTTAGATATTTTTCTACTTCTGGCACAAAACAATTATAAAACCAGTCTCTGAATATCGCTCCGGTTACCCAAGCTTTTGAGTTTGCTCTCCAGAAAACCGGTAATGTGCTCTTATCTATGCCTTTGAGCGCACGAAGACTAAGCGATCTATAAACCAGCATTGGTTTTACCAGAAAGTCGCCGGATGCATTTCCGCATAAGAGCAGTGTTATTCGGTCTTTGGATACCTTACATCCAGGTGCAGTCTTTTCGGCTTTTGAAATAAAAGTTCTGTCCGGTATTTTTTTTCACCAAAGTCCAGTTTCATCGGCGTTAAATACTTGTCTGGTTACGTATTCTTGTTGTTGAATAAATTCTTGAATTTCTTGTGGGTACGTGCTAACAGCTTCTACATCAGCTGATGCTGACTCCCCTTGAATTTTTAGGCTGTGAATAGCAAACTGTCTTTTGAAGAGCTCAAACCAGCCATTACTTGCGGTAAAATCGGCGCTCACAGAAGACTCTTCATTTTTTCTGAGGTGTTCATAGACTATCAGGGCTTTTTCCTTGATAAGCTGTTTGCTTAAAGGAATTCTTTTTTGGCAATTATCTTCTATCCATATGTTGAGTGCTTTTTCCATTTTCTCCATAATCATCGGACGCAGTCGGCTTGAATATTTAAGTGATGTTGACGAATCGCCAGCTACAGCTTTTCTTATTGCCGATTCATTTTTCTTTATGGTCCGTATCGAAGCTTCATTCAACTTTAAGCTCTTCGCAATTGCAGTTGCATTTTTACCTTTGGCTAGGCGATCTAAAATGCTTATCTTTGCTTGTAAAGATATAACATTTCTCTTAAGTGGTTGTTTTTCTTTCTTCGCTGACATTTCAAAACCAATTTATAAATAAAGGCTTGAAAATTGAGTTCAGTGAGTTCTAAACATACCTTTTACGCGATTAGAATTCGCCTATGTTATCATAAAACTACGTACCGAGCTTTGCGAACACAAAAAAGGAACTGTTTCCACACCACTATCCGCTTTCTACATGTAAAATGGGGAAGTCCCTTTTTAGACGTATGTTCCTATAAAAACAGCTGGTACGCGTCTACTGGCCAAAAAAATATGTATACGTGTGGCATGTGTGCGAACCAGATAGCATGCTAAAAAAAATTGTGTCTCGCACACCATGCTAGAGCGAGGCTTTTTTCGTGTTGAACAAAAATATGCCGCAAAAAGTGAGCGTGTTAGAACGAGGCCGCGCTGTAAGAAGTACGTGTTAAGTCAGGTCTACCTGCAATATTTTGGAAATTGTGGATTCCATTCGCAGTGTGACTCGTTAGTCAGTTTTAGTGACTTGATTTAAAAGAAAGTATTTAAATAGGTCTTTGAAGTAAAAAAGTTGAAAATGGAATCTGGAAAGATGTTAAATCAAACGAAAATCCAAACCATTAAACTAATGCGCCAAGACGGATACTGTTGCGTAATGACACTGAATACACCATCTGCCCCTGTCAAAATTCCATACACACAATTCCACATATATATATTGTTGTATTACTCACTCCCTTAAAACTTGTAGTTTACCTTGTTCCGAACTTCTGCACTCTCTCATTTTTCCCTCGCCATCTTTTTTTTTTGTCTTTTGTAAAGCGTTGAATAAGTAACGTAATAAAACTCTTGCTGTCTTACCATTTTAATATACTCGACGTCTTTTTCATTTCCTATATTCAACAGAGATTCTGCCAACAAAATTCCAAAACTTTTGAAGCGCAGTCGTAAAGTTAATTCAAACTATTTAAGAGATCCAAAAAAACTACGGGAAAAGTTTCGTACGCGGACGAAAACATAGCTTGACACCAGCAGATCGGCGATCGCTACTAAGATAAGCGTCAAATTCAGCAACAACAAGGGAAATCGCGGTATAGGCAGTGATTCTGAATGTGGACAGAAAACTAAGAACTTGTCAGCATATGTTAGCTAAAGCGGAACATCTGCAAAGGAAGCCTTTGAAAAGAAACCCGCTTTACTACGTCGAAACGCCCGTTTGACCTTTGCCAGAAATCATGGAAAAAAGCGTTGGAGAACTGTCATCTTCACGGATGAGAAATATTTTTGCTTTGATGGAGCTGAGGAATTTCGTCATTATTTCCAACTAGCTGTTTTTAAGACGACGACAACAAGGCGGAAGTGGAGCCATGATTTGGACAGGAATATCATACCAAAATAAAACTAATACTCGCTTTATAAACGGCAGGATGAAACGTGACGACTACCTTAAGATCTAAAACGAAGAGGTCGTACATCATAACCAAGAAAAATTCGGCAAAAATTTCATCCTGCAATAAGATAATGCAGCAATCCACACACCTCGAAAGGCCAAAAAGTACTTGAAGCGTAAGAACGTTTGTGTTGTTGACTAGCCAACATTGTCTCCAGACCTCAACATTATTGAGAATGTATGGGGATGTCTGTCCAGAGCTGTCTACAAAGGTGGACGGCAATTCAATAACGTAGCAGACCTTAAAACGCCATTGAAACCGAATGGGACAAAATCTCACGAAAATTAATTAAAAAAATGTTAAAATCTCTTCCATCAAGAATTTTAGAGGTTGTAAGTTATGAGGGAGGAAGTACTCATTACTAACAAAATAAAATCATTCCGTAAAACTCTAAATTTTGTTTTTATTTCAAAAAACTCAATCCTGTCTCAACCACTTGTCGAGGGTAATTAGAGATTAATATTCGATGTCATCAAAAATGCTGCGAAACATCTAGGTTTCCTCAAGCGATGTAAGAAATATTTTACCACCTGATCTGGCCTCAATATATTAGGCATTCATACGCCGAAAATTGGAGTACAATTGGAGTACACATCTGGTCAGGTGCTTCTAAAACATCTCTATATCTGCTAGATAGGATTCAAAACCTTGCGATAAAATTCATAGTTGATACTAATATCAGTCAATCAATTGACACCCTCGAACATCGACGTAATGTCTTCTGTCTCACTTTGTTTTATCGTTATTTCCGCCACCTGCACTCCATTGAAGTAACATTCCACGCCGATCTCCGTATTTCCTCCTCGTTATAACTTGCAAACATTTAGAAGCAATGTACATCGGTACCCGTCCTTTCCTCCTCCCTAAATTTCCTTCGTCCGCGCTGTGTACAAACATTTTAAGGGTATACAAACCCCTTGAGCGCGCGCTCATTATAGAAAACAAAAAAAAAAATGCCTACTGGTTATAGCGGTTTTTAGTAAAGGCACTGTTTCCAATTGATGAAAATTTAGTCCTTTCAACCCTAAAGTTGCCTGAGGGGAACTTCACTTATACCGAAGTCTGTGATTGGTTTTGTGTTAAATTTTATGTATGGTATGTGCCAACCTTAATGCCTTCGAAAATTCAAAGCAAGCCACGAAAATGTTAAAGTGGCAGAACCTTACAGTGTGAATCAATTCATTTTAAATTGAAGAATAATTAAAAAAAATAAAAAAAAGAACTTTTAATAAAACGCAACAGCATAATCTAATAGTTCTCTAGAAATAATAAATGGTAAATATCATTTCTAAAGTAAGTTCGTGATTTGTATAATACTTTATATAGTAGAATTTTTTAACATTACTATATGTGGGCTACTTTGGGTATAGTATATTTTTTTTTTTTTTTCTTAGTGGGACCAGAGGATAATGCAAGAAATTTAACGTATTTGGGAGCTCAGTTGGAATATTTCTGCTGACGGATCAAGTGGAGATGTGGAGGAGGATGTTTCTGCAGTATTGGAGCAAAATTAACAAGGGAACGTGGACAGAGGTGAAAGTATAGAGATTGGTCTTCTTGAGAATTTCGTTACCTAGGAAGAAAGGCAAGCGTTTTGCAGTTTGATTGAAAATGCCAAGGAAAAAATCGATTTGAAATCCATTAAATGGAGATCAAGATAATTTGAAATTCCGGACAATGCTTGGAAAGGTGAACTTCCGTAGATGACATAAAAACTCCAATAGAATATTTTGCAAGCTTTTTCGACACTGGACCTATCAATCAACAAACTAACTCTTTTGGAAATGAGGCGCTATATTGGAACTCTATTGTACTTAGGTGTTGGAAAATTCAATTCAAACTGGCGTGGTCTCAAGGTTTTCACTTTACCTCCATTATAGATGCATTAGCACATAATAGATTCGAAAAAAAACTAAGAAGTGTTTTCACGGCAATGGCAATAGCAAACAATTTAAAAAGGGTTTTTTTTCTGTAGGATTTCATGATAAGAATTTTGTGGGAAAGAATTTCTACATTTGTGCAATGATAGTGAGGATTTGCTGGTTCAAACTGGTGAAATTTTTCAAATCTTGAATGTGTGTGTGTTTGAAATGGTTGGTGGCGCAGACGTAGATTTATTGTTCCTTTTTACCAACAGATGGAATTGTGGTGTATGGAGTTGTAGCGTTCAGTGTATGCAGTTTAAACCGCAGAGTACTTCAAGAGCCGTAGAGTTCAGTGTACGCTGATTCAACTGAAGACCACTTCAAGTTGGTTTTTTTTTTTCATAGTAGATACAGATCCTTTTTGGCCTACGTGACAAACAGTCCTCGTTGCTTTTTCTCCGTATTGTATTGTAACCCGATTTATTAAAGTTTAAAAAAAGATATCCAAAGTTTTTTTATTTTTTAATACTTGTAGCTTGTGGATGAAACGTTTGCAACATTTCTAACAGTTTCGTCCTAAACTGGTGACCCCGACGTGACCGGGTTGAATTTTAAATGCCACTACCTCACACACCGCGGACACAGAAGAGAAGCCAGTGAACACAGTTCCAAAAACATCTACCATGGGAGTGGAAACTAAACCTGCCCCCACAGCCACGACCCCTAACACAACTGATCCCGCTGTACTGGAGTTGATAACTCGGCTGCAAGATGAACTCACGCTGGCTAAAGAGACGATCCGACAACTCAGAACCGAGGTAGGTCAATCTACCTCAGCACCAGCGCCAACAGCATCTGGACCTCTTCAGGAACATCTTCCCCGTCCAGTAGTCGATGACCATGGCCCAGCAACACCGAGAGCAGCCACGAGTATAACGACGTATGCACCGCAAACTGCACAAGCAAGTCTTACTTGCGCATCTCCTTCGGATGTTACAAACGCGTCTCGCGTGCAGCTACCACGTTTCAACACGATGTGCCCACAGCTTTGGGTAGCACAAGTAGAAATTGCCTTTCAACTTGGCGGCATCACTAACGACGTAGAGCAATATTCACGTTTGCTGCTCAGCCTTGAGGGTGAGGCATTAACAGCAGTCGGAGACCTGGTGACTAGCCCACCTACCGCCAACAAATGTGGAGCGCTTAAGGAGCGATTGATTCAAACATTTGCACCAACCCCCGAGTCACAACTAAGGCGCATGCTCAGAGGTGAGGACACCGAAGGAAAAAAACCCACAGCCATCCTCGCACATATGAAGCATCTCGCTTCTGGCAGATGTAATCCAGCCATCTTGAAAACACTGTTCTTCGATCGTTTGCCAGAACATATGCGCGCAGTTTTGATAGCCACAGAACAGGAGGATATCGACAAACTGGCAGAAGTAGGAGACAAAATCTTCGAATTGTCCAATGCAAACATGTGTCCAATCTCGTCTTCACTTTCGGCACCTGAGGTCAACGCCATGTCTCAACGTGAACACACTACGCTGGAAAAGATTTGGAAAGCCATTGAAATGCTGAAAAAAGACGTAGGTGCTCTTAAGCACGGCGGTCAACGGACACAGCAATCGCAGATGTGCTCCAGGTCATTAAGTGATAAAAAACATACACGTTCCGACAAAAACATCACAACGCTCTGCTTTTATCACGCCAAATACGGCGATGAAGCGCAGAAATGTCGCTCAGGGTGTGCCAAATGGAAATCGGAAAACTAAAGCTGCCGTTGCGCGAAATGGCGGTCGCACACGGCAACAACGAACGATACCGCCTACAAGTTTCCGACGTCAAAACTTCCATTAACTTCCTAATCGACACCGGAGCAGACCTATCCGTCTTACCAAAAAAATACGCTTGCACTAAAAAGCCTTCAGAAGTCAACTTATTCGCTGCCAACGGTGTCGCCATATCGACCTACGGTACGAAAACCATCGCAGTCGATCTAGGTCTTAAGCGAGATTTCAGCTGGTCCTTTACTGTCGCCGACGTCACGCAAGCAATCATTGGTGCAGATTTCATTCACCATTTTGATCTCACCATTCGCTTAAGCCAACGGATGCTGTTTGACAACACTACACGACTGAGTACCAACGGAGATCTTGTTAACTCCCAACAACCAACAGTTTCGTCCTAAAGAGTGTACGGATACAACCAGCCCTCTACCAGCTAAAGCAATAAACAGAAACTCAGTCAAAATGGCATCTTTCTTTTTTTGGTTGACGTCAAACTTTTCTTAAGAACGGACGCCTCTGATAAAGCCGTAGGAGCAGTCTTAGAGCAACTGGACGAAAATGGATGGATGCCACTAGGTTTCTTTCCAAAAAAAAACTATCGCCTGCCGAAACTAAATATAGCGTGTACTACATACAAAGAGCTTACTGCCATATACAAAGCTGTAAAATTCTTCCGACCATCCATAGAAGGACACAATCTCCTGATCAAGACCGCCCACAAACCACTGGCACATGCTTTTCAACAAAGATCCGATAAAGCAACTCACAGGCAAGTTCGTCAACTGAACTTTATTAGTCAATATACCACAAACATCGAAGCAGTAAAATGAATCAACAACGTCGTAGCCGAGGCACTGTCATAAGTTAATGCCTTACAACCAACTGACACCACAGATGCTATCGACTTGTAAGCACTGGCGCAAGCACAAACGACCAATGAAAAACTGCAAAATTTAATTGGGAACAACACAACGTCGTTGAAAATCCAAAAACTCACCTTTAGAGCAGACAAACAGCAAATATACTGCGACATATCTCAGAATGATATAAGACCGTCTGTACCAAAACCATTCAGAAAAACTATTTTCAACACTTTTCACTGTTTTGCACATCCTGGAACAAAAGCCACTTGCCAGCTGATATGCCAACGTTACGTCTGGCCATCGATGAATAGGGACATTACCGATACAAAATCAGTAGACACATTCATACACAGCCAACAGCATTCTTGGAACCTGACCAGCATTTCGACCACATACATATTGACATCGTGGGGCCGCTATCAGAATCCCACGGATTTCAATATTGTCTAACTATGGTCGCCCGTTTCTCAAGATGGCCCGAGGCAATTCCAATGGTAAATATAACAGCCGGAAGCGTCACTAAAACATTCTTCACGAACTGGATTGCTCGATATGGATGCCCGAAGACTATCACCACAGACCAAGGATCACAATTTGAGTCAACATTGTTCAAGGCGATGACGAAACTAATTGGCAGCAAACGAGTTCGAGCAAGGGCGCAACATCCGGAAGCAAATGGAATGGTGGGGAGGTGGAACAAAATTTTCAAGGCTGCAATCCGTTGTCATCAATCTTCAGAATAGACTGACATCCTTCCCGTAGTGCCTCTGGGGCTACGTACGTGCTATAAAGAAGATATAAAATCATCGACTGCCGAGCGTCTTTATGGAACAACGCTACGCATGCCTGGCGAATTCATAACAAGTGAAGATACACCTTCAAACCCAAATGCTTTTTTGGAGGAATTTCGAATTCACATGCGTCAAGTGAGACCTGCTCCAGGGACTCATCACTCAAAATCAAAAACATTATCAGCTGCAGCCACATTTTTCTTCGTCAAGACGGAACTAAACAAGAACTAGACCAACCGTAATCAGGACCAAATAAAATAATAGAACGCATTAATGACAAACTTTTCAAAATTGATATCAACTGCAGAATCACCAATGTAAATATTGAAAGACTTATGCCAACTCATTTAGGTACAACAGATCTACAGCAACATCACAGTCCACAGCAACCAACAACTCCAACATTCACATCTGCAACAAAAACAAGATAAAAAGCAAATCAGTTTTATTACAAACCCAATCCAAGCATTTTCTCGGAAAGGAGTGTTGTAGGGATACAACCAGCCCTCTACCAGCTAAAACATTAAACAGAGACTCAATCGAAATGTCATTTTTCTTTTTTTGGTTGTCAACTCCTGCTTGGTGTGTAACTACCCACTTTTCTCTAAATCAATTTTTATAATTTCAAAGTGGAAATAAATAATATATTAAAACATCAATCCCCACAGAAGTTCGTCACAGCTGCCCTCCCCTGAGTAACTTTCTGATAGGAGTTTGAAAGTCTCGGGTAGATTTTTCATTTCGAGAACTGGAACTAGAGCTGTAGTTGGTGCAGTCTGTGGTTGGCTGTTGAAAGAATGAAGTTGAAAACCTGGCTGTGGCTGGTGTGATGACTCTGAATGTTTGGAGAAAAAATAACACAGCAATGAATCCAAAAAATTTTGCTTCTACGGTAAAGCATGGTGGTGGCAGCGTGATGGTTTGGGGTGCTGTAGCAGCTTCTGGCGTAGGAAATCTAGTCTTTATTGAAGGTAATATGGATCGCTATCAATACTAGAATTAAACCTGAAAGCATCCGACGGCAGCTTATATCTTGGCACTAGTTGGATCTTCCAACTGGACAATGACCCCAAGCACACCGCTCAAATTGTCAAAAATTGGCTAATTTACTGCCCCAAGACAACTACACACACCACCCCAAAGCCCGGACTTGAACGTCATGGAACATGTATGGGAGATTCTGGAACGCAAGATAAAAAGGTATGCCATAAGTAGTGCCCCAATGCTAAAACAGAAGCTCCAAGAAGAGTGGTAAGCCATACCAGCTAATGAATTAAGTAATTTAGTTGCTTCAATGCCCAGATGCTTGCAGGCAGTTCTAGATGCATATGGTGGACCTACAAAGTATTAAATTTATCATTTACAATAGTTTTATGTTGTTAATATGCCGCAGTAGACTTGTCATTATTTATTTTTCCTTTTTTGCGAATCACTTGTTAAGTTTTTGTTAAATTCACTTATTCTCTAGTGTATTATTAATAAAAATAGATTTGAAACAAAACTGCATCTTTAGATTTTTTCATAATGCTTTTGAACTCGTTATTTTGCAAGAATGGTGGGTCGTACGTAGACTTTTGTCCTCACTGTATGTGAAGGTGAGTTTTGGTGATCGGAATTTTTTGAACTGTTTTGGGGTGTAGTATTCGTTGCCCCATTTGTGTAATGTGAGTTTGTGGTTTGGTCGATGAATCGGTTTTATTGATGTATACCGGTTTCAGTCTGTCAACATTGAAATTTCGAGGTGTTCCATAGACGTCGATTGTGAAAACTTTACTGAAATCCTTTGATGACTTTGAAAGCACCTGTGTACGAAGCTGCCAATGGTTTCTTGATGTGGTCGCTACGAATGAAAACATGCGAATTGCTGTAAAGGTCCTTATTTAAGAAGACCTTGGCCTTGATGTGGTGTGCGGTAGGTGTGGAACGGACATCGCGCATCTATTCTCGGTGTTTTAAGGTAACTTCTCGAGGATATTCAGGCGCGATGAAAAATTCTCCTGGTATCCAAACCTTTGTACCGTACAGAACTTCCGCTGGTGATGGTTGCAGGTCTTCTTTAAAACATGTTCGTAGCCCAAGCATTACCGTGGAGCGAATGCCAATCCATGGCTTAGCTGAATACCTGAGTGCGGCTTTGAGTGTGCGGTGGAAACGTTCAACGATACCATTGGACTGTGGGTGGAAGGCAGTGGTTCTCACCATCTTTGCACCGACGAAATTGGCTAGCGGTTTGAGCAGCTGCGTTCAAGTTGTGCTCCGTGGTCCATGATGATTTTTGTCGGTGTGCCACAGTGACTGACCCAATGGTCCAATCCAACAATGCTGTTGCCACCCTGTCTGCAGTCATTTTATTTAGGGGAACCGTTACTGGCCATCTGGTGAACCTACCAATTACCGTGAGGCAGTACCGATAGTCCTGTACCCTGGGCAAAATTAGCAAATCCAGGTGAATGTGATGGTAGAGCTGGGTTATGCTGTGTCGCTGAACCTTGGAACGTTTTCATGGAATGCATTCGCAAGCCCAAGTGATTGCGTCTTTTTTGATGTCTAGCCAAACGTATCTTTGACAGAGAAGCAGTGACGTAACTGTTCGACTGGGATGAGCCAAATTGTGAATTGCGTCGAAGGCGTGCTTCTAGAGTGGCTGAGGCAAATAAGGCGAATGGTGCTTGGCTGACGTCGCAATAAATTTTGCCTTAAGGTGTTGTAGCTAGTTCCTGAAGGTTCAACGAGGTTGTGTTGTGAATCAGATCCGTCAACTCATGGTCGCGTGTTGGATAATTTCGGGCTCAAAATCTGTCGGGATTAAAATTGCTCCAATGTGTGCCAGTGCATCTGCAACCAGGTTGTCCTTTCCTTTCACGTAGACCAGGTCTGCAAAGAACTAAGAGATGTAGTCCAGTTGCCATCGCTGTCTGTCGGAGGCGTTGATAAGCTTCTTAGTGAAATCGTGAGTTAGCGGCTTGTGGTCAGAGCTGATTTTGAAAGGCCGGCATTCAAAATGGTGACGAAAATGTTTGACTGCTACAAAAATAGCGAGAAGCTCGCGGTCATAAGTGCTGTAGCGCTTCTCAGTGTCGCTCAGTTTCCTTGAGAAGAATCCCACTGGTTTGACGACGCCATCTTTTACTTGCTCCAATGCAGGTTGTCGACACATCGGTGAACAGTACGAGTTTGGAAGTCGGCGATGGGAACGAAACTTGTGTTGCATTGCTGAGGGCATGCTTGAGCTGCAGAAAACTTTGCTCGGTTTCTGTAGTCCATTCCACTGGAGTCTTGTCGTTTTTTATGGAATGGGTAATGTGCCGGTGCAGTGGAAATTGTAGCTCCACCATTTTTGGTATGCCTGACCTGTAATAATTGATCATACTGAGAAAACAACGAAGCTCCTGTGTTGCTCGAGGCCTCGTGTACTCTACAATGTTGAAGAGGCGTTCCGGCGTTGATGAATAACCATTGGCGCTGATTGTGTTTGGTTGAAGATGTTTTTGCTTAGGTTGATGACAGTGGATTTCCTTCCAATCTTGGAAATACTTGGCGGAGGTGGTCTTGATGCTGTCGTTCATTTTCTGACATAACCAGGATGTCATCAATATACAAGTACCCGAAAATGAAATCAAGACCACGAAAGACTGTATCGATGTAAGGTTGGAAAGTTTGAGTCGCGTTCTTCAAGCCAAAAAGCATAACCAGATACTCGTAGAGTCCCAAGGGGTGGTGATTACCGTCTTCTTTATGTCTTCCTCGCAAATGTTCAGCTGCAAATATGCTCTTTCCAGATCTAAAGTTGAAAACAGCGATTTTCCATGAAGTAGGGAGAAAAGTGTCTGAATGAGTGGTGGTGGGTATTTGTCGGGCACCGTAATCGCGTTTAGCTTCTGATAGTCCCCACAGAGTCACCAACCTGAGTCCTTTTTTTGCACGACGTGAATGGGACTGACCCATGGACTGCTCGATGGTCCAATTATTCCTCTATCTGAGCAGGTTTGAATCTCGGCTTTTCCTGCAGCGGCCTTAGCATCAGCCAACTTCCACCATTTCGCAAAAATCGGATGTCATGCTTGTCCAGAGCGGCCTGAATGTTGATGGGAGGCTTTGTGAAGCTGATGAATTTTTCTAGTAGCTCCTAACAAGATATTCATTGGTGCACGGTTGAGATGTTGGTAACTGGCACTTTGATGACTTCTCCTTTCGATGTTAGTGATGTTATTGAATCTATGATTGGTTGGTTTCTAACATCGGCAAGCACGTTGTAATATTGGAGGATGTCAGCTCATAGGATGGGCCAAGGGACATCGGCTATAATAAATGACCAGGACAAATCTCGACGGATATTGAAGTTGGGAGACAATTTCTGGCAACCGTATGTGTCAATGGGTGATGCATTCGCAGCGTAGAGAACCAATTTTGTAGGTGGCTGGCAATCTTGAAACTTTGCAGCTAGTATTAATGAAACAACTGCGCCAGAGTCCACTAAAAACTTCTGCACGTTGTTAAATCGAAGATGAACAGTCGAGGCTCTAATGTTTGAGGATTGGGATGGTCGCCGTCAGACACTGCCCCTAGTGCAGAAGGCGGTTGCTGTTTCCCTGCAGATTGGCCTCAAATTTGCACGGTACCGTGCAGCGTCGTGCGTTTTCGCCGAACCTTCTATGGTAGTAACAGCAATCGCTGCTGGAGGGGAAACGGTGGTTGTGGGAAGTTCTTGTCATGGAACAACCGCGGCTTCCTTGTAGTCTGAAAGTCAGCAATTCCACGAATATGGTATGTCGGTCAAAGCTTCTTCGATATGAGTCATCTTTGACCGGAGGACTGAAACTTCAGAGCGTAGAGCAGAAATTTCAGAAGGCGATGGTTTTCGGTGGGAGGGTGTTAGGCAGGATAGAAATTTCTCTGGAAATTTTAAGGATCGATCGGCCATATTTGCTGACTGGTCTAGACACAAGTCTCCGACATAGCTAGAAAAGGTTGCAGAGATGATGGTAGCTTCTCGATCCACAACTCATGAACGGCCGCATCCGTTAGATTCCCAGAGGCTTTATCCTTCATTTCTCTTAGAAGCTGAGACAGGGTTCTACTGCCTAAAGAAATGCCTCTGAGGATTTGCCTCAATTTTTCTATTTCGGGAATGCCAAATCTTTCTGAAATAATTTTTTTTAAGTAATTATATTTATCCTGTTTAGGTGGATCCCTGATGTGGATCCCTGATGTGGATCAATGATGTTTTGTGCTTGTGCATAAGGTAATGTTATTTTGTAGGCAGCATATGGCTCTTTGGTGCGTTCATATGGTGCAGTTGAAAAGTGAAAACGTGAGATTATAAGTAAGAAAAAACTTGACAATGTAGCATGGAATTGTTTCAAAAAAATATTTAAAAAGAAACGTTCTATTTTTATTCTCAAATCGTAAAAAAACAAGTGGTAAGTTGTGATTTTGAGAGTCTTGTTTGAATAGGCCATAAATGGCTTTGAATGTAGTTGGCATGTTTTTCTTACAAATCGTGATTGCTTGCTGTTTTCGAAATGGTTCCATCTAGTTTTCATGGGCAAAACAAATTCGCTTCCCAATGCACGGCAAAGGAAGAAGAGTATGCATCAAAGATAGATAAGATCCAATTGTTACCGGCACCTCAGTTCTCAAAAGTAGTGATGTGAACTATATTTCCTGGGGCTGAAAACTCCAACTCTTTGGAAGATGACTGTCAAAGAATGATGCATATCAAATATTATTATAAAATCAAAAACAGGCACTGAATATTTCATATATACATCTTTGCCACAATGTAACGTAACATAACTTCTTTATAATTTCATTAAATACTTTTGGGTTCTCTCTTTCTATTCAACAATGCATATGTAGTTATATAAAATTAATTTTGACTCCCTTTTAATATTTGCTTATTTATTTACTTACTTAGGCCACTCTATAACCCGGGCTGGTACTGGGCCTCAACAAATAACCCTCTCCAATTAGCGCGATCTTTGGCTAACTGCCCTCAGTTGTGCACTCAAGGTTTGTTGAGGTACTCTTACACTTGCACGCGCCACCTAGTGCGAGGTTCTTCTCTACTGCGTTGTCCCTCCGGATTAGAATCGAAGTTTATGCAGGCTGGAGCGTTGGTGTTCATTCGCTCTACATGTCCCAGCTATCCCAAACGCCCAATACGTAATTTTTTGACCGGGGAAATGCTTCGGAACCATAGAGCAGGACTGCGATTACTAGCGTCTTTTATAGAGTTTCCTTGGTTGTTCGGGAGAGGGTCTTACTACACAGTTGCCTTCTCAGCCAAAAGAAACAGCGATTGTCAAGCGTTGTTCTTCGTTTGATTTCTGAAGAGATCTGATTTTCAGATAAGATAACAGAGACGAGGTAGACCTTTACTGCCTTAAAATTATAGCTGCCGATTGTGACATTCTGGCCGATTCGTCGATGTTGGGTGTCCCTTCTTGTTGAGAGCATATACTTTGTTTTGCCCTCGTTTACGGCTGGACCCATTTTTGCCGTTTCTGTTCCAGTGACAGCTCGCTGTATTCTACCAATAATATCAATTTCGTCAGCGTATGCAAGCCATTGAACAGAATTTTGAAAAATCGTACCTCGTATGTTGGCTTGTGAGTTTTGCACAGTTCTTTCAAGTATTGTATGATGTTGAAGAAGCCACACCACAGCGTGTCGACTTGCCTAAATCCTTTTTTGACATCAAAGGTCTCGGTTATTTCGTTACCGACCTTGATGCAACAGCGAGCTATCTATATATCGTCATCCTACAGAAGCAGACGAGTTTGGTAGGGACGCCAAAACTAGACATGGTTCTGTATAGCTCGTCTCTGTAGATGTTGTCATATGCGGCTTTAAAATCGATAAAAAAGTGGTGAGTATCCATCTGAATCACTTGGGTTTTCTGCAGAATCGGCCGTAGTGTGAATATTTGGTCAATTGCGGACCTGCCGAGCCTAAAACCGCACTGATAGGGTCCAATCAGATCGTTGCCAAATGGTTTCAGGCGGTCTCACAATACCGCAGACAAGATCTTAGATTCGATGTTTAGGAGACTGGAAATAAGTTAGTGTATGCTCTCTACCAAGTCATCTTCTGCTGCCTTAAATATTTCGGCGGGAAGGCCGCCCGGCCCAGCAGACTTGTTCGACTTCAGTTTAGATATTGCTATCCTCACTTAATTTTGGTCGGGTGGACGGGATTCTTGACTTGCATCGTCAATATTGAATGGTTCGCTCTTCTCGACTCTGTGTCGTCTCCGCCGTTTAGCAGTCTTCAGAAATGGTTTTTCCATATCCACAGCACCGACTGTGACTCTACTACAAGGTTTCCTTGTTCATCTCTACGGGTCTTATTAGCCTGACACGTTCTTTTTACCTTTTAGTAAAACTTCCTGGAGTAGCACCTCTCTATTTCCTCGATCGCGCGCTTCTCAGGCTCTTTCTTTTTTCTCCGGAGAAGCCAATGTTCTTCCCTCCTTTTTTGCTCGTAGAGCTCACGAGCCGCTCTCGTCTTTTTGTGCAGCACCGCTTTGTAGGCATGCTGTTTTGCTGCATTTGCTTAGCCGTACTTTGGCTACAACTAGGTAGTGGTCCGAGTCTATGTTGGCCGCTCGGATATTCGGAGTGTTTTACGTTGACCGCATCTGGTTGACAGTGTGCTGATCTGGTGTCCCGCAGCGAAATCGATTAGCCTAAGTCCGTTTCCAGACGTGGTGTCGTGTAGGCTATGTCTTCCGATTGTACTACCAAAGATGTTCTCCTTTCCAATTTTGGCATTAAAGTTACCTAGAACGATTTTAGCGTCATACATCGGACATTCCTCGTAGGTTTTGCCGAGGAGCTCGTAGAAACTTTCTTTGGTAGCATCGTCCTTTTCCTCTGTTAGGGCATGAGTGCATATAAGGCTGATGTTAGCGAGTTTACCTTTGATACGGATTGTTATAAGTTGTTCACTCACGTTTCGAAAGCTCAAGACTTCTTACAACAATCCGTATCCAAATAGACGCTGCTTACGTTCCCTATAGCAATCACCGTAGTAAACATCACAGTTTTAGATCTTTCTTTTGCCCGGCCCATCCCACCGCACTTCCTGGATGGCAGTGATATCTGCTTTAAAGCAGTCTATCGCTAATTGTTCGGCTGCACGCTGCCTGTTCAAGGCCCGAACATTGGCCCCACACACAACCCCCAACGTGGAGGCCCAGGCCCTTTTTGGGACCATTAGGATAAAAGGGGCGGGGCCATATTCCAGAGCCAGTAACCCGCTTCGGGGTTGTGAGTGCTACCGTTGGCCCGTCCAGCGCTCGTCCGCCACCAACTCTTTTCCAACAATCCGACTTAGTGTTGGAGATCCCTATAGACCTGGTATTCGAGTACGTTGAAGCAGCTCATATGGACGCCACCGTTGATTCCATCCTTAGAATGCCGGAAAGATAGAAGGAGAAGAAAGGAAAACATTGTTGTGATGTAGTGGTTTGAAACTCAGGTGTGTTTGGTTTCAATATTGACTCTCCAGGGGTGGGAGTCGGAATAGGACGGAGATTTTCTTCACTCGGAATGATTCAGGTTGTGAATTTTAACGGTAGATTTGTGCTTGAAAACCCTACAACAGCCAAATCTACATGTCAGTGTCAAGCCTTCACACGCAGATTTTTCTGACTGAGTTCCAATTACACAAATGAAAACTTTGTCGTGGCTAGGATTCGAACCTTGACCCTCCGAGTGAGAAGCGATTGCTAGTACCACTACACCACGGCCACCCCCTAAAGAATTCATCCGCTGCCGCTCGGAGACAGGAGAAAGTGCCCTAATTGAGATGGCACCCCTCTCCCCCGACTCCGTTGGAGAAGTTTTTCTATATAGTATATACATACACATATACATACATCACATAATGGAAACGCAGGGGGAAGACATAAAGAATAAACGATCCAAAATGGGTGCGACCAATGGGTCACGCCAAGAACTTCCTGATAAAGGGAACTTGTTTTTTGATATTTCATATCTTAGTAGAGTTTAGTGCAAGTTAATCCAAAGCCTCAAAAAACAGGTTAAACCTGTTAAACAGTTAAGCTTGAACGGTTTTGATAAAGCCAAGCCAAAGCCCTATATTTAAAGACGGGAAATTCCGCATCAACATTGCATTTGAAGGAGGTAATACTGTGTTGCTGGTGGAACCACAAGGCTCTGATGTGGGTAAATAAACTAAAACGGTAAATGTTGATCGTTATTGTTTTTTAACAAACTCAGGGCTAACGCCCACCTTTGGCCAAAAGAAAAGGTGTAGTCTTTCATCACGACAAGGCAAGAGCCATATACTCCCGATTGCACCATCGGATTACCACCTATTCCTATCCAAAAGCGTAAACTTTCTTTTCCAACTCATTGGGTAAGTCTCCAAGCAGTTGAATTGAAATAGTTTTCTGACTGACTAATTTTTGAAAAAATTAAGAACAAACATATAGTTTCCTTTAAAAAAAAAACAATGTTTTGTTTTCATCCCCTTTTTACTGGTCAATACTGTTTAACAGACTGATTGCATATCTCTTCTATTGTATTACAGACCTTCCACACATTCCAATTTGTACGAGTATCATATCACTAGCTAAACCTAGCTAAACCAAATCTGATTTTTTTCTTACTCCAACCGTAATCGTATAAACCACTTCCACTTCCGTTTTTGCATTCTAAAAACAAGCATGAAGTTTGTTTTTTCTGTTGTGTACCTTTTAATCGAATAAAACCATAATAGGTTATAAGCCCAGACCCGAGGAAAATATCACTAAAATTAAACGTTGAAGAAGAATTGTTAAAATGAATACAAAAACAAAAATGATTCGTATAAAATGTAAAACCAACCCCCAAAGCGCCGGTTTAAAGCCATATTACAATAGAATCATCCAGGCAGTAAAAAGGAAAGTAGCACACAGTCGAGGCAGCTTTAATTCAGTTAAGTTTCAGAACTGTAATGGAAATGTTAAAGAGGAATTTAGTCTTTAAACCACTGGAATCGAAATAAGAGGTATTTTGTTATGAGATCTTTTGTTCCAGTATGATTTTAGGCTGAAAAACACGAAAGTGAAGTCCATTTATCAAAAGAATTTAACCTGAAAGCATCTGGTGAAAAAGGTGAAAGACCGTCTGTAGACTAGGCCAGTGGGTTGGTGAAAAAAAATAAAACATGTGCTGTATAATTCAAGTACAATACAAAAAATCATTTTTAATCAACATAAAAACTCAATAAATAGTAATACGCAATGAGTCATATGTCTACGTGACATGGATGTAACATTTGGTACAAAACGTGTGTGTATCGGAATTTTTACACAATTTAGACGATTTTTTCGATCCCCATTCAGGAAAGTGATTTATGTCGTCGAATCGTACACTTGACACTGGATGAGCTGCTTTTTTACCAACACCATTACTGGTGCCTGGCTGTGCTTCGGATGATAGGCGGCCAACGGATGGTTTTTCAACAGCAACACAGAGTTTTTTCGCAATGCTCGAGCGAAATTCATACATAGTCATGTCTTTTATCTTTTCATCACTATCAGCAGTTCGATTTTTTTTAGCGTTGAGTCTCCGATACAAAATGAATGCATTTGTTGGAGCCATGTCGAGTAGGGGGTGAAAAATTCTGGTTGCCATATCCTGTGTTTTAATTTGGAGTCCATTGCGACTCATATAAGAGTCGATCGACACCGCCCATGTGCGCGTTGTATTCACGGATAAATTCTGAACAATCAACGTAATCATACGACTTTTATTTTCGATTGTAACGAGCTATTTTCGATGGCTGACTGACTGAAATGGTTCTCTGAAAAGGCTGGTCACAGTTTGACATTCTTCGTGTCCTTCCACAAAACTGATGTCGACACCGTAAGCCGATCCAACGAATTCCATTGAATAGCCTCATGGTGCTTTTTTTAGTTCTTCGCTTTTGTCAGTTGAAAGTTAACATCTGGAAATCCGATTCGCTCTCACAGTGCCAAGACTATAATTACCACGCGCTCTAAGATACACCACAAGCGGTAAAATGTGTAAAAATTGTCGAAATACAATACGTTATTCAAAAAATTTGGTACCGTTTGCGACAACCTGATTGTTGAATAAATAGGGAGCAAAGCAATTTTGAATGTAAGAAAAACGAAAATTTGTTCTCAAAACAAATATTTTACCTGATTACATTTCCTGTTGCTCCAATGTTTGGTGTATCAGGCAAAATAATGTCATCATTTTTGGCTCCTGTGTATATTTCAAATCGGTACGAGCAGCCATTGCTGTCGCACAAAACAAAAAACCTTACACCCTACGGATGCGGTTTATCTGGTAAATACTGGCGTAAATGGTGATCCATTTTAATTGAACACATGTGTTCGTTGATACATAAACGAGCATTTTTCGGAATTAAATCAAACCGTTCAACCAAATATGTCGCAACTTTTCTGATCCGAAAAATGGGATCGATAAATATCTCTTTAATTGTTAAAATTTTTTTTTCAACATGCAGTCTGGTTGTATAGTATGTCGAAATCCGTATTCACTCCAGTGTGCTTCAATGTTTGGGTAACGGAAAATCGACATAAGTATGAAAACTCCTATATATTTCTGTCAGTTTTTCAGTTCTTATGCATTTTTATTTATATAATTAATTTAAATAACTTAGAAAATAATATTATACTAACTTACTGGCCCCATGCGAGCACTCTATGTTTAACATAATACTTAATAATGACGCATTTAAGGATGTAGCGGTAAACGAACGCGCTATACCACGTTGGTTTGGAAAGTTGAGTTTGGGAGATTTCAGCCTTGAAAATGAACCATGTGGGAAGCCGGAAACTTTAGTTGACGAAGATGTTGTAAGAGCAACGGTGGACGCGGACCTAATGAAATCGGTGCGGGAGATTGCACAAAGCATGGGAGTATCCCCAATGACAATAAGCCGACACATTTCTCTCATAGGAAAGGTAAAGGAACTCGATAAGTGGGTACCCCATGAACTGGACGAATCCCAAACACTACGGCGCCTGGAAATCTGCGCATCGCTTACATTAAGAAACCAAACTGAACCGTGTTTGCACGGCATAGTCACCTGTGATGAAAAGCGGATACTGTGTGAAAATCCTAAAAGATCTGGGCTGTGGTTGGATGCAAATGAAAAACCAAAACATACCCCCAAGCCTGATTTTCACCCAGAAAAGGTTATGGTGACAATTTGGTGGACATCGAAAGGACCAATGCACTTTAAACTTCTTCAACCAGGAGAAACGACAAACGCTATCAAATATTGTGAGGAAATCGACATAATGGATGCCAAATTGGTTGAAAAGCAACCTGTTTTGGTCAATAGGCATGGTCCGATGCTTTTGCATGACAATTCTAGTCACCATACCTCACAAGCAACGGTGCAAAAACTGTTGTAGTTGGGATTTGAAATTCTTTCGCACCCACCGTAGTCTCTTGATATTTCCCCAACGGATTACCATCTGGTCATAAAGCCTTTGAAGATTTCATTGCCTCAAAAAGTCAGCACTTCTACGAAAAAGTAATATTTGACCTTGTATCATGTTGGAAAAATGTCATAGTTGCCAACGGATCCAATTTTGATTGAATAAAAATGTACGGAAAAATAATATTGGCTTTTAAATTTTTACTATAAAATCGGACATTTCGTGTGGTATGACCCAATGGTGCTGAAATACTAACCACCTCCAGTGAAGCCACCAGCAATAATTTTCTCGACTGTTTTCACCAAAATCTGGACAGAAATAACTGAAACGGTGAAACTATTCAAATGACAGCCGACGAAAAACGTCTTTGGCGGTCAGAGCGCGAAAAATGTTGAGTTTGAATGGAATTTTGCAGACGGTCTTAGTGGTTAAAGGATTCAAGTTGTTAATAGTATTCTAAACAATCAAAAACGTAGAGAAAACATTAATGAAATTGAAGTGGACAATATACTTATTCGCAACCCCACGGATATTACTAATAAGTTTAATAACTGTTTTGCCTCTATTGCAACAAATTCCAGACCAAGTCCGTCTCAAATCGACTATACTATACATACGAGGGGCGTTCAATATATTCTCGGTATCGATATGAAGAAAAATACGAATTCAATTTAAATTGTTTTTATTTTTCAATATGATCTCCCCTAACATCAATGCATTTGTTACATCTTGAGATAAGCTTTTTTAAACCCTCAAAATAATAAATTTCTTCTTTCTCTGCAAAATACCGACTTGAGTTCTTCATCATCCGAAAATCTTTTTCCACGAAGACATTTTTTCAAATCCGGAAACAGGAAATAATCACTAGGGGCAAGGTCTGGACTATAAACCACAATCTCGCGCAGCAGCCTTGGAAACTCGCGCCGTGTGAACAGGAGCGTTGTCATGAAGAAGCAACACACCCGCTGCGAGTTTACCCCGTCTTTTCTTTTTAATTTCCTCCCGCAAATTATGCAAAGTGGAAGCGTAGGATGTGGCGTTGATGGTTTCACCTTTCTTTTTATACTCAATGAGCAAGATTCCCTTTGAGTCCCAAAAAACTGTGGCCATGAGCTTTCGGGCAGACGGAGTGACTTTGAACTTCTTCGGGGGGTCTGTTCCTTTTTTATGCCACTGCATGGACTCTTGTTTGCTTTCAGGGTCATAGTGGTGGACCCATGTTTCGTCCCCAGTAACAATTCGATCCATAACACCGTCCGCGTTCTCACTACACATCTCCAAAAGCTCTCTACAGCATGCGATTCTCACTTTTTATCTGAGGCGCTGTGAGCATTCGTGGCACCCCCCTTGCATTGACCTTTGAAAGGTTAAGATGGTCATGAAGAATGGTGTGAATGGTACCAATTGAAAGCTTGGTGATCTCTGCCATCATTTTCCCCTTTATTCGGGCATCCTCAAGAACAAGTTTTTCGACTTCTTTGATGCTTTCTCCCGTACAAGCAGTAGCCGGGGCGCCGGAGCGGGGGTCGTCCTCAATGCTCTCTCTGCCTCTCTTGAGCTCACTTGACCACTTTTGCACAGTTGATAATGAAGGTGCGGAACCCTGGTAAACAGCCACCATCTCTTCATGAATAGTTTTTTGACTTTTTCCTTGCTTAGTGAGAAATTTAATTACAGCGCGATGCTTAATTTTCACCATCATCGCCTCAGTTGCCATTATGATTCTGTTTAACTAGAGATAAAACGCGAATTAATAATCACATTTATATGAAATTTTACATGAATGCACTAAAATAATAGTATTACTTGATAAATAAGTCAATTTATATATGCAACCACAGCTTCACCCCGATACCGAGAATATCTTGAACGCCCCTCGTAGTTGTGAAAAGATTATGACAGAATGTATTTCATCGTTCTTAAACATAAATAATTGTTTGTGTTATCAGCAGTTTGGTTTTCGTGAAGACAAATCTACAGAAGACGCCGCGCCGTTTTAAAATTATGTAGTGAGATATGCGGTGGTTTTAATAATACCAGCAGTACTGGTATCTTCTTGATATAACTAAGGCCTTTGATATGGTTAATCGCACGATTCTTTTGGATAAACTCTACAAAGCCGGATTCAGAGGTTCAGTGTGGAATTGGTTCTGATCTTATTTACCAGAAAGATCATAAAGAGTAAAACTGAATGGAGTTTTTAGTAAATGAGTTCGAAATACGGATGAGTGTACCTCAGATTGTACACTTGCGGTCATAAAAACCGCACCACATCAAAATGATTGAAAAATTGTTAATAACTACGATAATAATTTTTATAATGAAATGAAATTTTTGTTGAGTACTCCGCAGTAGTTTATAAGTATTTCTATCTAATTTCCATCTGTTTATTGAATGTTTGAATAAAGATATTAACAAAGAAAGAAAAACCAGTTAATTTTCTTATTTTTTTAAAATATTTTAATACAGTCATTGGTTAACAAAATCAAATGATACATTTTTTATGTATGTGTATATAAGATGTTTAGATACGCCACTTTTACCAAAAAATTATCAATACCGAGTTGCTCCTCCTTCGAGTTTACTAGAAGTTCAGTAATATCCCTTGAAATTTCAGTATTTCATACATGTTCCAGAACTTCATTTAGCTTTTTTTTACTCTCTGGTTTATGTTCAGTCACCATACGTTTCATTACATGCCATAAGTGTTCGATTGGGTTTAAATCGAGCGAATTAGCTGGCCAGTCTAGTCTGGTAATTCAGAGGTCATCAAACGTTGTCTTGAGCTGAAAATTATTGAGAAACTCTAGTTACTTGTCTGTTTATTATTTATAAAGTAGACATATACAAGTTGATTTATAACACTTTACTTACGGATTTGGCACGGTCAAGGTGCAGAATCATCTTGAAAAATGCACTTGTCAGTATACGAATGATGCTGTTCAATTGCTGGTAAAAAAAACTGCCTTACTACTTCTGCATACTTTTGAGCGTCTATAGTTCCATTAACAAAGTGCAAAGGGCCCAAAACGTAAAAAGAAAAACATCCCCAAACCATCTGGCTTTGAGGAAACCTCACTGTTTTGACTATGCACTCGTCCTTGAACCTTTCACCTGCTGACCGTCGTACGTATGGCAAATTGTCGGCACACAACAAATTAAATTTACTTTCATCGGACCATATCACACATCGCCAATCATCTTCCATCCAATCTTCGTACTTTTTTGCCCACGTCAAGCGAGCTTTTTTTCATTTTTGTGGTTAGGAGAGGTTTTTTCGCTGGTCGTCTTCCATATAAACCTATCTCCCGTAGCCGTCGGCGTATGGTTTCGGCACTTAGATCAACTTGATGAAATTCACTCAGCTCTGCTCTTATACGGACAGCGCTTTTAAAGCGAGCTTTCATGCTAATTCGTTGTAATACATTGTCTGTCTTCTGGGTTGTTTTACGTTTTCGTCCCGAGCCTTTTTTCCTTTCCAGTGGATCCAAATTTTCTTTTTCTTCATCAGTCGTACGATAGTTGAATGACAGCATCCTATTTTAACCGCAATCTCACGATAGCCAAGCCCTTCTTCGAATAAAGTCAATATTTTAGCTTTTTCGTCCCGAGTCAGTTGATGATATTTACCAGATATTTCACTTTTTTTTTACTTGTCACCGTCACAACTCAATTCAAACTGATTTTTTTTGCACTGAATACGAGGCCGAACTCCACTATGGGGAATATCCTTCATTAGTATGGGAAAAACCCTTACTATCTGATGTAATTAGGCATTTTTTTGAGAACTCATTAGGTGGTGCGGTTTTTTTGACCGCAAGTGTATGTTCCATCATATACTTCATCTATATAACCCACATCCTCCTACCGATACATTATGTAACATCAAAATAAATTAAATCGCAAACTACCATAGCTGGCTTTGTTTTATTTTTTCAAATTGCTGTCTTTTTCGTGCAAGTGTATGTTTTTCTTACCGAAATTTTAAATTTTTAAAAAAGTTGAGAATGTTCAATAAAAAGTAAGATAATTTCTTGCATTATTTATATTTACGAACAATGCAACTTTAAATTCCAAAGGTAATTTTTTCAATGCAGTTAATATTTCTTATGTTATTGCGCTTGAAAAATTACTGTGACAAAATGTATCATTCCTTTTTGTTTTTATATCTTAAGATTTTTAAAAGTTCACGACATTCAGGACATTCTAGAAGAGGGCAATGAATTACATTGAAAACGAAAATCTGCAAATGACTACATAACATATGAAGACTCCGGTGGTGCGTTAATGTGACTGTTAATAATCTACCAAGACAGCACCTCGAGGCCCCGGCGCTATTTGTACAGATGATAGATGATGACAGTGAGAGTGTATGGGAATCCGAAGATGAAATTCCGCTAGCTATTTCAAGAATCCAGAAGTCCTATCAGAAGCAAACTTACAAATGGAATACACAAATTGACTTGAAGAGTGGAGTTAGAATTCATGATGCAGTGGAGTCAGAATTCATGATCAGATGATGCAGGCTTTGGCAAAAAATCAACTACTTCCAATTGACGAATTTTCGCAATTTTGTGACACGGAAATATGGCATCTGGTAACCCATCATACTAGTGTTTACGCTGCTCAGAAGAATTTAATTGGAAATGTAACTCTTGGGGAAATGAAGAGCTTTGTTGTGATTCTTTTGCATAGCGGTTACAGTGGATTTTCCAGGCGATCAATGTATTGGGAGAAATCTTTGTCCCGTGAACGATTTAACTTTATCATGTCAGCATTACATGTTTGCGATAACAATAATCTTAAAAGCAGTGATAAGTTCGCCAAAGTAAGATCTTTATTTGAAGTACTGAATAATAAGTTCCTTAAGTTTGCTCCACTAAAAACTGCATATACATAGTGTCGACAAAGCCATGGTGCCTTACTTTGGTCGCCATAGCACAAAAAAGTTTATGCAGAAGAAACCTATAAGATAGGGATACAAATTTTGGGTAGGTGCAACTGTGAATGGTTATATAGTTTGGTTTGATCTCTATCAAGAAAAGCAGTCCACTATGAATGATTCTTACAATGGTTACCCACTTGGCTCGAAGGTAGCTCTGAATTTTTGTGACCGTCTGTGGAAGGATAGACCATTCAATCTTGACTGTCGAATTTCTTTCGACAACTTTTTTACGTCTATCGAACTTTTGGATGAATTAAGATCGAGAAATATTGGGGCCATTGGAACCATAAGAAAGAATAGGATTAAAAATTATCCCTTCAAAAAAATTAATACAAAACCTAAAAGGGGCTTCTATGATTATGCTACAATCGAAAATGGAACAGTTGTACTCATTTAATGGAATGATAACAGTGAAGTCCACATTGCCTCCAACTTAATCCCGGCTCTACCCACACAAATAGCCAAACGATTCAGCAAATCGGATAAAAGATACATAGAACAATCGAAAGCTACTCGTATAAGTACTTACAATAAGGAAATGCGAGGCGTAGATCGATCAGATCAAAACGTAAGCCTTTACGGGTGTCAGATTCGAGGAAAGAAGTGGTATTTGCCTTTAATAACCCATTGCATAGAAATGGCAGCTACTAATGCATGGCAACTACACAAGTTTAATGGGGGAAAACTTGACCAGCTAGGTTGCCGTCGTCGCATTGTTCTAAGTCTTATAGAAGAAAATCGTAACCCTTTCAAGAAGATGTCATCTCGCCCATCTGCTGTAGAAAATCTTGCTCTTAGTGACGTCTGTAGAAATTTGGAAATTTTTGGACACTATGATACCACCTCAGTAAACTGGTGTCGTGAAGGACTTGAACGACATATGTAACTCGGAGATCAAGAGTCACTGATTAAAAACTTTAAAATTTTAATAAAAGAAAACTACAAACCTTCTGTAATTTTGTATTTGAACAACTTTCGAGTTGTAAACATTATCCACTCAGAATTAATTAAATATTTCGGAGGAAAGATCAAAATCGGCTTCCGTAATATTACCTGAATACTTACTTACTTACTTAACGAGCTCCCGACCCGTGGAGAGTCTCTGCCTGAGACACTTCAGTCTTCCATCCTCTACGATCCCGGGCACGCTGCTTCCAGTTATCCAGACCAAGCGTTCTGGCATCCGCGATAGCTTGGTCTTTGAAACGTAGGTCCGGTCTTCCTTGTCGATCGAATCTGAGGGCTGAGATTCGAAGATTCTCTTAGCTGGAGCATTGTTGTCCATTCGTTCGATGTGGTTGAACCAATGGCTTTTTGGACTACATCCACATCTTGGTATAGCTCATAGAGTTCGCGGTTGTATCTTCTCCTCCATTCGCCCTCCTCGCACACAGGACCAAGAATCCGTCGAAGAATTTTCCTTTCGAAGGAGCCCAGAATTAGCTCTCCCTTCCTGCTTATCGTCCAGCGCTCGGCGCCATACAGTAGAACTGGCAGGATAAGGGTTTTGTAAAGCGTACATTTCGTCCTTCGAGTAAGAAGTTTTGAACCCAATTGCTTTGCCAAACCGAAGTAGCAGCGGTTTCCTATGGTAATTCTTCGTCGGATCTCCACTAGGGTGTCATTCGTGGAGTTCATGTTCACTCCGAGGTAGATGAACTCCCTAACTACCTCGAAATTATTCCTATCAATAGTGACGTTTTTTCCTAGGCGGTGGACAGATGGTTCTTTGTTTGTTGATAGCATGTACTTGGTCTTGTCCTCGTTTACTTCCAGGCCAATTACCTGAATGCCAGACAGAAAAAGCAGCAGTGTTTGCTAACGCAGCTGATGAAAAAAAAATATTTTTTTGTAATCACAGACCTGAAATAGAAGTTACAGGCCACAGGACAACTCCTTGTGAATTGTACGAGGTGAATATTTTCACTGGGCGAACAATGACCTGGAAAATTGAGTCCTTTTGCGATTTACCTCCGAAATGATATGAACAACAGGAAATTCGAAAACGTAGGTTTCATTGGGCTCAATGACAAATATATGGCATATTATGCCAACGAAGTTAGTTTCTTTTATTTTTAAGGCAGATCAATAGGGATAATCAGAAGGCAGTCACGGCAAATCGCCTCCGCAAGATATCTGAATGAAGTAGAAAGAGATATGGTTCTGCATATATAATTCGGTTTCGAAGCAGGCCATATTATCTCATATATCACGGCTAATCTAATCCAATGAAACAAACCAAGACAGAGTACACAGGCCCATGCGTGATTCACGTGAAGAAGGTGTTCGGCACCGTAAGACTCTTCAAATTTGAAAGGGGGGCCACAAGTAGAACACTTAACAACAATCTTAACAAAAAAAAACAAGAGTTTTTAAAAAAATTATAGTTTTCAAGCGCAATTTTCTGATTAGGATTATTTAAATGTCTTCTAGACAACAAAAATTGTATTTTATGAAATGCCTACCAGGGAATTATTTACAAGCCCAGGCCACAATTTGAAAATGAATTGTTGTTGAAATTGTGTAGCCCATGGCACATAAGAATTTTCCTCAGTCCACAAATGGTAGATATGACTGTTGAAGAAACCTCCACGAGTAAAAATGGCTTCGTCCGTCCAAATAATGTTAAAAATAAAATCTAGGTTTTGGGTATTCAGACGCAGAATCCACTCCCAAAAAGGAACACGTCGTTCCTGGTCACCTCTATCGAGATGTAGTACTTTGGTGAAATGGTACGGGTGAAAATTATTGCGGTACAACGAACTCCAGATGGTGCTCCTTGGGATCGCTAGGGTACGCTCCTCGCGTGCTCGTGGAAGGTTCATCACGAAAGAATCGAAAAACTCTGTTTTCAATGCCAATATTACCTAGAATAACGTTTAGTCCTGTATCGAACTGCGAGTCCAAAGATTGTGTCAGATGAAACGGTTAAGGAACCAAAAGCTTAGCTGGAAAGATGTACTGGTACTTCACTTATGCAAGTCACACGGCTTAGCCGTTCCTAATATGTTAGGTTATCAACTTTGTTGAAATAGCGTAAAGCGGGGAAGTTACAAAGTTGTAAAATGATCTTGGGCAAATCACTAAAAAGTCAATAACGACCAGAGAAAAGTCAACGGAAACCGTCATCAATCGAGAAAATTAACTGACGCAGCTTATGTAAATAAGGATAGAGGCCGGATCCGTGAGCCCATGTTGTGAGATTAACTTCAAATTGCAAATAAACCATGTACAAAAAACATATATGTAAGGTATGAACTTAGACCCAAAATGAAAAAGCACTCTTTCAAACTGGAAATAGCGAATTGAAGCTTGAGCCTATACGGCATATGGTAGCAGGGAGTCAACCAACTCCCACTGTTGAAATGATCCAAAATAGATTAAAATGGTACTGCAGATTCTTGTTATGTACGAGTATTTCATAGCTTTACATAAAAAGAAGAAGATCACTGTAAGAAATAATTTTGTGTAAATATGAAACATGAGCCAAACCAAAGCTTTGAGAGAGTAGATAATGAAATGTTTTGAAGATGAAGATATTCAGCGTATGAGTTTTTAGCAATTTTTTTTATAAAACTGACTAGAATTTGATAGTAAAAGAAAGAGTTCCAACCGCCTTCAACGATATTTAAATTTGGCATTATTACGTTTCTAAAAAAATCAAAATGTTCCAAATGTCACATAGCACACTCCTTTTCTAAGCGCTTGAATTTTAATGTTGTATATGGTCTACAGGATGCAATAACATACAGTCATTGTTGTTGTCACACTTATACGAATTAGATATAAAGCTCAAGAGTTTTTCCAAGTTCACATTTATGTAAGGCAAAAATTTCAAGTACTCATTCCGATGGCTGCTGGATTTCCATCTTGCGAAGAACCGTTTACACAACTTTGTTACTCCTGCAAGGGTCATACCAGTTCTCAAGTAGGCAACAACATTGTACTATGATTAAAATATATTAGTTCATTATTATTACTTTTCTCAAAAAAGGTTTTACGTATTACGAACAGAACTTGATATTAGTTTGTACAAAATCGGAGATATGAGTACATGTAATAATGAATCTTAATTAGTGTGGCATGCGAAGAAAAAAAAATGAAGGCACTTATTATCTAATTAAATTTAATCGAGTTCTTCAATAAGGATCAGTGAGGCGGATCTAAAATATTCACACGGAATGCATAATGTTTTCACGAAACAATGTGAACAACCACTGAACAACTACATACATATGAACATACTCGTACAAGAGCCATTCAACATTTATTTGTTTGCGTTTCGTTAAAATATGTATAAGTTCTATTAAAAAAGAGTACATATTAAAACGATTTGCCTAACATACACTTCACCAGTCGCAATTTTTTATCGGATGGAAAAATTATTATGCTTCAATAGCCAGCGAACGTATCTAGAACACAGAAAACAATGTCGACATCAATACTACACTGGTTTGCTATAAAAGTTCACCGAAAACCTTAGTTCAACATCAGTTCCTCCATTGAAATCACGGTTTACGGCTAAAATGGCTTATTTTACAAGCATTGCTCTCCTTAGTCTCATCGGAGCGGTGACAGCTGGATATATCCATGGAGGGACCAGCTATTCAGTGATAACAAAACACGAAGCCCCACATTATGGAAATGGGAACTACTTGGAACATGGACTGGTAGACAAATATTATGAACCCAAACATTACGAGCCAATCAGCTATCCACAGTACAGCTTTGATTACGGCGTCAAAGATGCGCATACTGGAGATCAAAAAAGTCAGTGGGAACACCGTGATGGTGATCGTGTTAAGGGTAAGCTTAATTAGTTTTATTTTAACTTCGTTCATTTAGTATGTTCGGCTTATACTCGTATGTAGGTGGATACACATTGAAAGAAGCTGATGGAACTACGAGGATTGTTGAGTATACAGCAGATGATCACTCTGGATTTAATGCAGTTGTGAAAAATATTGGACATGCTTCTCATCCACAAGTTTATAAGAGCTATGATCACAGTACAGATTTGCATAGTGCTGGGGGATATGGGCAAGCTTTAGGTTTATCCAGTGGAGGACACGGCCTTGCTAGCAGCTACATTAATGTAAAGCAACATATTTAAAACTTACGAACTTTTAAGAGAATTTTAGTTATGACAACGATAAATGAATGTATAATCACTGACTGGAAATTAATAATAATTAGCATAGTAAAGCAAATAACCGAAATACGTAAACAAGATTAGCGAAGTAGTTTTGTATTAATTTTCTGAATTTTCTCAATCCACTAAAAGGTTTTACTGATGTGATCTGAAATACTTACTTACTTACTTACTTATGTGGATGGTGCTACACACCGAAGTGGGCCTATGCCTCATCCAAAAAGTGCCTCCAGCTAGCACGATCTCTCGCCGGCTGCTTACAGAGCCACTCTCTAAGTTGGATAAGGTCCCCTTAAACTTGCGTACGGTACCTAATTTGCGATCGTTCTCTGCTGCGCGCTCTCTTGGCGTTAGAATCGAAGACTTTTTCGGCCGGAGCTATGATGTCCATTCGCTAAATATGGCCTAGCTATATTAGACGCTGGATCGGTAGGAGTGAGATTACTATATATCAGTCTCGTTTCGCAGCCCATATAGTTCGTGGTTGAATCTCCCCCCATTTTCTTTCAACAAGGTCCAAACCTTTTCGCCATATAACAGGGTAACTGTAGCAGTAATTCTAGATCTGATTGCTGCACTCATGTCGTTGTTGCCAAGCCGTCAGTGGTGTGCAGTGGCGTACGTTCTTTTTCGATGACAGCATGTGCCGTGTTTTGCCCCCGCTTACCCATTTTGCCAGCTTAGACCGCAATACTCACCAAAGTCTCATTGAAGGCTTGCTGTGTTCGTCTAATCAATTTAATGTCATTCACGCACACGAGTTTTCCACAAAGTTAAGAAAGTCACATGCCGGCGTGCCGCCTTCCCTAAAAGCGTTTTTGACATTGAATGACATCGCGTTGTATAGGTTGAAGGGCAAAGAGAGAATCGTGGAGCACATTCTGTCATACAATCAATGGCACCAGAAGTTGTGCCGGATTCATAAAATACTCTCTAAACAGCACGCTAATCCTATCGGATCAATGAAAAAACCTGATGGCATATACGTCGTAAACGGACAGATCGTAGCCGAAACACTCTTCCCAGACTTGACGACAGTTCCAGAAGGCCAAGATAACCCTTCCCAGAGAAGGAGAAATATACCGCTCAGAGAGGACTGGAACAGAACAAAAGAAATTTTTCATGAAGGCAAAAACATTTGGGCAAACAATTCTTTTCAACCCTTCAAAACCCGTGGTGAGAATGGAGTATTCCCAGCTTTACTACAAAAGTGCATCCACCAACTGCTACCTGCACTAACTTATTCAAAACTAGCCACGCGTGGGGATATTTACCTAAGATAGGACGCAGACTGGACTACCAAAGTCATATAGCTACGAAAGGTGCGCTCAGGGAGGAGTGCTTTCACCCTTACTATAGTCCATCGTAGTTAATCAACTACTGATTATACTCAACAATGATGGCTTCTATGTCCAAGAATATGCAGACGACATTGCCAGCCTAATCCGAGGTAAATTCGAGGACACAATCTGGAATCACCTCCAGAGGGCTTTGAACCTAGTTGCTGAATGGTGCACCAAAGTTTGCCTCAAAGCCAAACCCAAGAAAAGCACCATTATTAGATTTACTAAGAGAAGAAGGCGAGGAAGACTCAGAAATGCCACTCCCTTCGGTGGAACAATAGAGTTCTCAACGGAAGTCAAATCACACTGGATAAAAAACTTACGTGGAACACTCATCTTTCTAAAACTATTGACAAGGCCAAGACCTGACTATGGACCAGCAAAAGTCTAGCTGGAAGAAATTGGGGACTTTATTCGAAAATGACACTATGGATGCACACGGCAATAACGAGACCTGTCATCACGTATGCAGCCGCCGTTTCTTGGCATAAAGCAACGCAGAGGTCTACACATGCCAAACTCAAAAAATTACAGAGACTAGCCTGTGTCTGTGCAACTGGTACAATGAAAACCCCACCAACTGCTGCGCTTAAAGTTATCGTAAACCTCCCACCACTTCATCTGGAACTCATGAAAGAAGCAATGGTAAATGCCAACATCACGATCCAAAACAAACGAAGGAGTTGGAGCCGGAGTATACGGTCCTCACACTAAAACATTCATACAAGCAGCTCCGTATTTCAGGCTGAAATCCATGCAATATTCTCTCCGACAGCATTGCAGCCCTACTTGAAATTAACGCCTTTGAAATAAAATCAAAACTGGTCTGGGATCGCCTTCAACTTCTACAACTACTGGCCACCACAAATAAAGTTCATCTGATTTGGATGCCAGGCCACAGCGGACATGAAGGCAACGAAAAAGCAGACGAACTAGCCAGGAAAGGATCCGCATCTCAATTCATGATGCTAAGACCATTCTGTGGGCTATCAATTAATACACTAAAAAGAAGTATTAAAACCTGACTAGAGGAAAAGAAGCTTCATTTCTGGGTAGAAACCGTAGGAAACAGGCATGCCAAAAACATTATGCCGAGCTGTTGCCACAAAAAAATTAGACAACTACTACAACTAAGTAGAAGTCAGATTCGTGTGACCACATGTTTTCTCACAGGACACTGCCGTGTGAAAAAAACAAATGATGACCATGGGCATAGCACAAGACATTATATGTAGACTGTGCAACGAGGACGTGGAAACAGCAGAACACATACTATGTGACAACAATGGTTTAACCAAAACACCTGTGTAAATTCTAGCTTGAAGCGGCGAACATAGCTGCCAACTCACCTAAAATTGTAGCCGCCTTCCTAACAAATTGCGGAATCATGGATGAGCTCTAATTGGAGGATATCACCAAAGGAATGCAGTGATCTGGGATTCATTATAGCACCTCACACAACAATCTAAATTTAAATCTAAATCTGTATACGTTGTCCCTCAAAACATACTCATAGATTAAAACAGATCATCGTTTCACGAGGTTAATTATTTCTTAAGTACTCGTATTAAAAAATTGTTCGACTAATATGACTAAAAGCCATACCGATTCCAAAACCCGAATACGCCCTCAAACTATAAAAAGAACCACAGTATCAAAAAGGTGAAAAAACACTACGCGTGATATTGTAAGTGGTAATATGATTTGAAGATCGATTCTTCGACTTGGATGACTAAAGTAACAATGTTTAGAGACTCACAAATAAAACATATTGATAGAATATAAATTAAAGATTACCAGTATCATGGGAAGATCCTATGCTTTTTGGTCATGACAACATTATTGTTTATATAAACAAAGCGTAAGATGAATCTGTCAACAAATTCAAGTTTACTTTCTAAATTTTTATTAAATTAATTAGACAAATATATATTTAATTTTTGCCGCTAATGATATTATATATATTGCTTACATAATTGCGTTGAATATTATTTTGTCTGTTTAGATTTATATAATTTTTTTAAGTGAATATTCATATTAGGGTAGATCCCGGAAAAAGGCCAGAAGTCAAAATCGATACGCAGTACTCCTTTATAGATTATAAGGCCGCATATGACATCATCTATAGAGCTATGCAGAGCCACGTCTAACCTTGGAATCCCGACCACACTGTTCAATCTATGCAGAATGACGATGGCGAGCAAATCCTTGGCAAAACTCACCAAGCTACGAGGGTTGACCGAACAATGATACAAGACATTTTTTCTCAATTTTTTTTTTGTTTTTCAAGAAGACTATGTATCTTGTAACTCTACACACTTCTCCCAGTGATGCTCCCATCTCTCTAACCCGTCCAAATAGTACTTGGCGTTTTTTTCTGCAAAATAATTGTTCACGAAGGTGATTGCCTCCTCATTTGATGAAAATCTCTGCCCTCCGAGCGCAGTTTTTAGATGAGGGAACAAAAAGAAGTCACTTGGGGCTAGATCTGGTGAATAAGATGGGTGGTCAAGCAGTTTAAACCGTAATTCATGGATTTTCGCCATGGCAACCGCTGAGGCGTGAGACGGCGCGTTGTTTTGGTGAACCAGGATTTTCTTTTTCTGCAAATGTGGCCGTTTTTCCGCAATTTCTGCCTTCAGCTTGGCAAATAATGATGCGTAGTTTGCTCTTGTAATGGTTTTTCCTTTTTGAAGATAATCGATTAAGATAACTCCTTTACTATCCCAAAAAACAGTCGCCATCACTTTCCCAGCCGAAAAAACTGTTTTTGCTTTTTTGGAGCCGGCTCGCCCTTTGCAGTCCACTGTTTTGACTGAATTTTTGTTTCGGGCATATAATAGTGTATCCAAGTTTCATCTACAGTAGTTAACCGGTGCCAAAACTCGGATTTATTGCCCCTAAACTGCGTCAACAGAGCGTTGGAAATGTTCATTCGAACACGTTTTTGGTCTAACGTAAGCAAACGCGGCACCCAACGCGCGGACAGCTTTCTCATGCCTACATCTTGATTTAATATGTAACAAACACATTCTTCGGACATTTTCATAACCTCTACTATCTCTCTCACTTTAATTCGGCGGTCGTCTAACATCATTTGATGAACTTTAGCAATGTTATCGTCAGTGGTTGCAGTTTTTGGACGTCCCGAACGTTCATCATTTACCAAGCTCTTACGGCCACGTTTAAATTCAGCTGCCCAAAATTTCACTGATGGTGCAGGGTCCACATACCCAGAGTCCAACTTATTTTTGATTTGCGTATTGCCTTTCAAAAACGAGAATTTAATAACAGCTCGATACTCAATTTTTTGCATTTTCAAAAAAAACACTCACATCGACTCACTCAAACAATTGTCAACTAAAAACTGCGCATCCAAAATGACTGAAACTTCGGTAAGCAGCTGACAAAAGAAGCACAACTAGCATTCACTAGCTTCCATTAACGAGTGCCGCTATCTTTATATTGCGGTCGGAAACTTTTCAGAAACCCTCGTATCACTGGTGCGTTCATAAGTATGAACAGAAGCAAAAAAAATGGTTTTAGTTTTTGTCGTGAATGAGCGCAAAACTAAATACAGCCAGAAGGGACACACAACATCGATGAGTCGGACATAACGTCAGAATAGGCAGCTATAATTTAGAGATAGTCAGAGACTTTGTATACCTTTACTCCTGTCCTAAATAGCCGATAATGACATCTCATCAGAAATCAAACGAAGAGTTGCTTTTGTCAATCTTGCCAAAACATTGACGTTAGCGAAAGTTTTATAAATAGCGAAAACTGCATAACTTAAACCAGAACAGCAATGCATCTACTCGAGAACAACTTAATGCGATTGCTCTTTTTAGAATTTTTTTATTTTATATACTCGTTTGCAGAAGTTCAAAAAACCCTGAAAGTAGATTGATCTTTGCTTAGTTTTAAATATATATTTTTACAATATAATCTTCAAAGAGTATAGTGAGCTAATAATGCTTGAGCGTCACATTTGAATGATCAAAATTTTTTTGTCAAAAAATTAGTTAGGTAATTTTTCCCAAAATAGTATGATAGTCATACTAGCCATCAAAATTGGTTTTCCCGAAATTGCATTAATTCACCTTGGAGGTCATATTTGAAACAACAGAAGCAAGCTATACGCAAAAACATATCAAAAGGTCGGTAATAACAATATCGATACTCTTATTAGTATAGAAAATTTGGATACACATGTATATTGTAATCAGTGATTCTTTCAAATTTATACTTAAAAAGATTGTATAAATTTCAAATGTGAACAAAAAGAAAAGTGCAGACTTTTGAAACAGGGGCAGGTTTAGTAGTACAGGAAGTCAAAACAGAGCAAATGCTTTTCACAAGGAAAGGCTTAAACACATAAGACTTGGATAGCGGGCCACAACAGGAAGCTATAACATCGTTGTAATGAAGAATTTTATCTAAGTAAAAGACAACAACACCTACCATTTGTCCTAATCGCTTGGGCTTCGAAAAGAACTTAATAATATGTTTCTCATATACGACAAAAAAAAATATCTCTAGAATTCTTACTACTTCTGTTGTATCAGCAACTCTTTTTTATCACAAAATATTGCAAAACAATGGTAACTCTATTTAATTACCAACTAATGACAATACAATTGCCTCTGAAACAAGTACAAACCGCATGGTAATTTTTTCTTGGTGGTTAACCTCACTCTTCGATCTGTGAGTTCAACCAAAGAGGTTTATTTTTTGCCTACGATTAGTAAATTAAAGTTATATTGAAATTGACTTTGTTTTTTTTAATTAATTTGCTCATTGCTGGTAGTTGATAGTACAAGTGCTTCTAACATCATGGGCCTTGACTGGTTCGTAGCGTTCAAGTTTGGGTTTAAGTATCCAGAGAATGCAGGGATCAGCTCGCAGAACAGGCACGTGCCCTTTGTGAAGAATTCCAGTCTGTATTCAGTTCCGAGCTTGGGTGCAGTAAGCATTTTGTTGCACATCTAACGCTGAAATCTGAATGCCGTCCACGGTATTTTAAGTACCGACCAGTCCTTTTTGCTCAAAAGGAGGCCGTGAGGAAAATGATTGAGCGGCTGACAAGTTTGGGAATTTTGCGAGCTGTTGAGACTAGCCAGTGGGCAGCCCCCATTGTAGTTGTAGAGAAGCAGAATGGTAATCTTCGACTTTGTGGTGACGTCAAGGTCACCATAAATCCTCACTTGGAAATTGATAGGCATTCTGTTCCTCGAATCCAGGAATTATTTTGTCGGCTTCAAGGTGGCCGTTTGTTTTCAAAAGTGGATCTTTCAGATGCATATCTTCAGATCTCACCAGATGAGGAATCAAAGCGTCTGTGTGTCATCAATACGGAGCTTGGGTTGTTCCAATATCAGCGTCTTCCTTAGCAAGTTCATCAGGAATTTTTCAACGCTACATAGAGCAACTGACTGCCGATCTGGATTGCTGTGTCTCATATTTAGATGACATCATCATGTCGGGCCGAAACAATGCTGAACACGTAAAAAACCTAAAGACACTATTCCAGCGTTTCCTAGATCATGGATATGGACTCTGAAATCGAGTATTGGGTTAATTGCCGATTATCAATCCTTAGTAACCATTTTCAGCCCTAATAAAAGACTACCTGTGATGACCATAAAAGACTACCTGTGATGACCATTCAACGGTTACAAAGATGGGCCATAACCTTAATGAGCTACACTTACACGATACGCTACAGATCTACGAAATCGCACGGGGATGCTGATTGTTTATCATGGTTACGGAGTTCGGCAAGTCAGAGGAGGACTTTGTTTATCTTATTGATAATGTGGTTGGCCAAATGTTCTTCCTCCTGCTGAAATCAAATTACTGCCGTTTTTCCGTAGAAAGTTCTGTTTGTCTGTCTGTACTAACGTTTTTCTTTTTCAGAGCGAAAACTTCTGTAGCGTAGTAATACCGAAAACTTTGCAGCAAAGAGTATTACAGATGATTCATCACGGACATTGGGGCATAACAGTATCAATGAGCAGATACAGAAAACAGTAAGCCAGTGCAGTGCATGTCAGCTGAATGCTAGTCGTTCGCCGGGGGAATATGCCAGTTGGCCCACTACGACGGAGGTTTAGGAACGATTGCACGTGGATTTTGCGGGGCCATTTAAGAAAAGTATGTGACTAATAGTGGTCGATTCCAATTCGAAGTTTCCCTTTGTAATTAAGATGTCTTCAACTACTTCACTGGCAACCACTCACGTATTGCAGTCCATTTTTGTGTTGGAGGGTTTACATAAGACTTTGGTTTCCGACAATGGGCCGCAATTTGCATTCAAAGAATTTAGAGATTTTTGTAGGGGAAATTCAATCTGACATCTGCTTCTTTTAACCCGGAGTCTAATGGTGCCGCGGAGCGCATGGTCCGCACTTTCAACACGTCTTTATCAAAAATATTAGAGGATTCATATCAGAACGGTGACGCTTTGTCTATAATTTTGGCGACACATCGCTCAACGCCAGACAATACAGGTACTCGTATATCTCCAGCAGAAAAGTTGCATGGCCGAATCTATCGAACATTTCTAGAGGTCATGATTCGAGATATGCAGGATGACAAGACTCTGCGAGAATAAGTCTAAATTTTCTAAAAAGATGTATTTCGTGCAGTCAAAGTGTGGCAGTTGCAGGAGACACCAGAACCAACTTCGAACTCGAGAAGACAACCAGACATCACAAAGATGGATCATGGAGCAGTCAATGGTAACCCTTCTTCTTTCTATAACCATGTTCCGAGTCAAGTTACAGAAAGGGCACCTCAACGATCACCTCGCTCGATGTCCACAAATGACTCTTTGATTTTAAACAGGTCTGCTGCGGTAGAGCCGATTGATTTATCGACGCTTCTTCATCACCTCAGAAAATTACTTCAGCTAGGCGGAAGGAACGGTAGTTACACCTAGAAGATTTGAGCGTCTCCGCGCTAAGCGAGTTGGATTCGTTGCTTGAATTAGATGCGAGGGAAGCAACTCTTTTATATCACAAAATATTGCATAACAATGGTAACTCTGTTTAATTACCAGCTAATGACATTTCAATTGCCGCGGAAATAAGTACAAATGGCATGGTAATTTTTTCTTGGTGCTTAACCTCCCACTTCGATCTGTGAGTTCAACCAAAGAGGTATATTTTTTGTCTACGATTTTACTAATTAAAGTTATATTGAAATACACCCTGAATGACTCGAACTGCAACCAACTTCAGATTGCTATAATTTCCAAACCGTTCATGACAGTGAGAACAAATTTTGACACATGACAGATAATTTTATTATTTACAAGCCTTTTAAATGATTTGCGTCTCAGTTGTGTTGAACAATTTTTATCCGCGATGGAATTCAAACGTGATAATGTGATTGCTTTATATTTCGCTGGAAAACCACAGGTAGCTATCGTTAGAGCCCTCCAGCACCTCAACGCGAACAAATCGTTTGTGTCTTGAATCATAGCTCGTTATCGTGATACTGGCAGCGTTGCAAAACGCCATGGAGGTGGTCATAAAAAAACGGCAACATCGGCAGAAATGGTTAGGAGAGTGAAGGCTCGAATTGAGTGAAATCCGCGTCGAAGTGGAAGAAAAATGGCTCGTGAGCTCAACATATCGTTGGAACGGATGCAAGACATACTGAGAAATGAGCTTGAACTCAAGCCATTGAAGTTCCAAAAAGCACACGATCTTACACCGCAACAGAAAAAAGTTAGAGTCGAAAGAGCGAAGGAGTTGCTACGCTTGCACGAAAGTGGTGAGTTGCCGAATTTGGTTTTACCGATGAGTCGCGTATCGAGTAATATGTTAACAAACAAAATGACCGAGTTTACACTTTCGGACGGCCACCAAAAAGCAGGCAGCACCGATGGTGATGGTTTGGACAGCCATAACCGCCGATGGTCGCTCTCCGCTCGTATTTTTGGACCGTGGCGTCAATCATTTTGGGCAAACAATCATTTTGGTCGGACACCGTGGACATTTCAACAAGACTCGGCACCGTCTCGCAAAGCGCGCGTTAGATTGGTTAAAAAACAATGTTCCACACTTGATTTCTTCGACAAAATGGATTGCAAATTCTCTGGATGCAAATCCGTTGGATTTCTCTGTCTGGAGTATTTTGAAGGCGAAGGTTGGCGCTAAAAAATACCAAAGTTTGGACCACCTCAAACAAGCACTTCGCCGGGAATGGGCCAAAATACCGCAGAGCCACTTGCGTGCAGCGTGCGTCTCAAGGCAATTATTCGCGCCAAAGGTGGACATATTGAAAACTACTGATACAATTTGAAAACTGATGTATTTTCCAACATTTTTTGCTTTGGCACAATAAAATTTATCAAAAAATAAAAAAAATTATAGCATTTTAAAAAGTTGGAGTTTGAGTCATTCACCCTGTAGACGTTGTTTTTTTAATTAATTTGTTCAACAAATATATCAATTTCCATATATTGCGGAGAAGAAACTATATTAAAAGCAGCTGAACTTATTTTTTAGTTAATTAATTCTTGACTAAAAGCGTTTAGGAGCGATAATAGGTCCGTTTGCATGGAAGGGTCTCTGAGGAGAAGATACAGCGACAATAAGGCTTACTTTGGTGTACACTGACCCCTGTTAACGGAAATTGATCTGTTAATACTGTTAATACTAACATTTCAAATGACGTTTCTAAGCAACTGCAACCTTGGTCTAAAAAATTAAACTGATGAGGGTTTTGACAGATAGTCAAATAAAGGAGCACTCTTTAAAACTTTTTAATAGCTATGCAGTCTTAAAAAATTATCAATTCTTGGAAAAACCACTCTTATTGTCAAGTGTTGTTAGAAAGGTAGGTAAAAAATCATAAATTAATTTTTTTACCTGCTGCAGGCTTTCCCACGTATCACAAAATGTATGAGTTTTCCTGCAAACTTGCTGATGATGTTTTATTTATTATTGCTACATTCATAAGAAAAAATTAGTAAAACATTATATTTATTACGCATTTTCTGGAGAAAAGTGACCTCGAAGTCAAAAATTAGCATGCGCAAGAAAAATGGAATAAGCTTAGAAATTGGATATCTGAAAACTGAAATAAGATATCAACTTTATTTTTAAGTAGTTATAAGGGCTGGTAATTTTCCTAAAAGCAAACTCCTAAACGAAGGGTCTACTATTAGTATTAACAGAGCAATTTCCTTTGACATGGGTCAAGCTAAAGTTAGTTGTTTCTTAAATCCTCAATAAATGATGTCAACGCTAGAAATAGACCCTTACTAAAAAATGAATACACCGAAGAATCATTTCCCAAATTATTTCTTATGAATTAAGAGACACCCTATATACGACACTCGTTCCTTCTGCTTTAATGTACCACACGCGATCCAATGTTGGACGATGTACGAGAAATATGCGATAACCTATTCAAAAGCATACACCAAATGTAGAAGACCAGTGGTAGATTTACTGGCACATTCTCAGAAACGGTGCATCTGATGTCTTAAACAAAGACAAAGACAAGACAAAGACAATCATAGTTAACAGTTTTATTCACCCGGCGAATAGGATTCGGGTGACTTATATCAATGGGAATGCGCGAAATAAATGTTAAAGGATCTAGTCAGAACTCGGTACGATACTTAAATCCACTCGTGTGAAAGATTTGATCGGATAAAAGCGTGTTTGATAAGTGGAATCGTAGTCTTTTTGTCTATTTCACAAAACACTAAACTGTACCAACTATAGAAGCATAAGTCTCTTCAACATCGTATATAAGACAATATCTGCAGATCTATGCGAATCCTGAAGCCATTTATCATTAGTTATTAAAATAGATTTATAGTGTATCATCTGTTTGCTATAGATTTTTGGGAACCAAGAGTTCCAGATCAATATTCACCACCATTTCGTTGAATTTAGGGTCCCTCATAATGAGATTTATTGAGCTATCTTCAAATCAATCAATCCAAACTCGTAAGTCTATGTAAAATAAAAGCGAAGGCTGCACATTCCTTCTGAAATTTTGAAATTCATTAACAAAAGAATTTTGTGAAAAATTTAAATTGTATTTATACTTAATTTCAAGAAATTAGACCAAACTATATTTTTTCAACCCTTTGGGTGTCTACTCGCGTTTCCTTGTGTTATAAAACGTAACAACTGCCTAAATTACATATTTTTTTGTATTGTGTTATTACAAACCTGAACGAACAAAAGGTTACACGGGCCGACAAAATTGTACCCATATGGCCAGGAACCATGCTATACTTTTTTGAAAATTTTTAAATTGCTGAATCCGGGTCCAAGAAAACAACTTTTTTAATTCAAGAACATTCAAATACTGCAGACTCCGCAACTTCATTCTTAATATCGCTCTTACTCAAACTCATAGTAATGAAATTTGGTCGTTTTGAAATGCTACCCTTACTAAGACACCAACTTTTTTAATTTCAACTAACGCTTTCTCTAAGAGAAAAATAAATACTTGTATTGATCTTCTTGAACTTCCAGATGACGTAATGAACTGTGTAGAAAAACTTATCTCGTGAAGAAACACAATCTGAAATATTGCAAAAAAGATCTCTTGAAAAGCTGACCTGATGAATATCTTCGCGACCTTTATTATATCATACCTAAGCAATAAAAAAAAAAAAAAAAACAAGTGCCGAAGACAAATATAGTCTCCACAATTCTTATGATATTTCTTTGCTTGCCGTATTACAGATTTAAGTTAGTTTGACACCGTGAATATATTCACAACTTTCTTGTTTACGTAATTTTGCCCATTGATAGACACAACATTGTAACCAGTGCACTACTTTCGCATCGTTTAAGTTACAGGAACTGTTAAAAAAAACCTTGCTACAATCCCGTTTAGGTCCCACTTCAGCAAAATATAAGCCATCGTTTCAAATCATTACATGTTTTCCAATTGAAAACCTGCAGTAATAGAGGTCCTAACTTGTTTCACAATCTAGTTAAACGAAGGAAGAAAATCATCTGCAGATCGTACTTTTTGCCCATTTTTCGCCTTTTCTTCGCATTAATGCAAAATACTTTTCTCTAACCTACGAAGAATATACCGATTAAATTAACGAGGTATGTGCATTGTGCATACATTTACAAATACGAATACACTGAAGTGCGCGTTCGACCGTTGCATTCGAAATCTCGCGGTAACTACTTTCAATTTAAGAAACATGTTCACTTTCAATGTCAAAGTTATTTAACGTTTTCGCAGTATCTACTCGAATGTGTTATAAACATACATGACAGGCTCCTGCTAAACTTATTCAATTAGAGTTTTCTTATTTTGTTAAAGTGTGTGTAGCTTCCGAGCTTAATTGTAATTATTCATCTTACAGTACAATCTCCAAAGATTTTCCCATTCAGTAATTACATTGAGCAAAAACTTGTCTTCATTTGTTTCCCAATATTTCTTTTTAATCTCTGCTTTCGGTTTTTCGTTCTTCTTCATAAGGCTAAACATAGAAAAACGTGAATCGTTGCGCTTGAAACTCTATGTATATTTGATTGGAAATCCACCAAGTGCCACTAACCGGATAGACATTTCCGTATAAGAAGAAAATAGAAACCGGCATTCAATTAATGGATGCTGATCGCACAACATGAAGACCATCAACACAAAACAAGAAACCCGTCTTAAGATGTGCTGGCATCACATGCTCTTCAACTTCTGCCACTATAAATAGAGGCGCAATACTCTACAACAAATGTAATTACTAACTTGTCCTTGAAAAGTAAACATTTACTAGTGCAAAGAAGTAAATAATCTGCTTAAAATAAAAGTGAATCCAAAAATTCAAAAATACGAAACAAATCTGTGAATAAATTCTGAGCAACGTTTAAGGATACCAATAGCTTGTGCTTGGCTGTTTCCGGAGCTTTATTTTACTTGAATCGAAAATGCAATTGTTTGTAAGTTTTATATATGTACATATACGTACGTGCATATGTACTCAAAATTGTTTTCTCTAAGTGAGAGAAAGTGAAAACTTTTACCTGCACTTTCTCAAGGATACTACCATTTTAAAAATAACCATCCATATACGCTCTAACAGCAAATGTGAATTAAACTCGTATTTACGAGTATACTTAACGCATGATTTTATAAACTAGTATACATATATATGTATACACATTTGTAAAAAGCTGTTAGAAAGTGGATTATGGATTAGTGCGCGCCAAATGGTGTAAACTTTTGCGTAAGACGACTACGTTCAAAAGTCACAAATGAATTATGCCGAGAGAATAATGTGCATAAAATACTTTTCCTAAATTATTTTGGTGGATACCGTCTATTATGTTGACAAGTTCTGTTTTAGAAAATTTTACATTTTCTATACAAACCGCGTACAGTACTGGACGTGATATTAATATACATATAACATTTTACCAATATTTATAATTTATATGGAAAAGAACTGGTGGGATAGTTTTAGATTAATATTAAATTTATTAGTATGAGATATCATGTTTTCTAGATTAATCTGGAAAAGAAAGACTATATACTTCACATTAGTAAAAAAAAATAAATTTTAAAAATACCGAATTCTATTGTATGTTTCATTGTTTCATTTCATTGGCAGTTGACTTAAAAAATATTATTTTCTGGCCAGTATTTAATATTGCTCTGCTTTTGATACTTGTCATATACTCGTATGTATTTACATAGAAAACTTTCCAAGCTAAATTTCATACTGGTCAGATAATAATATTTTTTAAATAATACATATACATATAAAGCATGCTCACTACCTAAAGTGTTATATCACTATTTTTACTATTTTGTACTTCTGAAATATAGGAGGGTATGACTCAAACCGAAGTTTTCGGTTTCTTTCTAAATTTTGTAGGTCTTAGCTAATTATATTCAACCATTGAATATGCTTTTAGTTTGGATCAAAATGTATTAGGTAAACTCCACTCAAGATCGTAACTTGGGATTGACCGTGTGAAAATATTAACGAGCCTATGTCAAAAAAGGCACTGTTAAAACTGGGTCATTGGAATTTCGGAATCGTCATAGCATATGCTAAGTTCAAAAGAAATTGCTCGCAATGGACGTAAGCGTGGTTTGGTCTTTTTAATTTGGTTATGACGAGCATAAGATCATGGACTATATCATCCTTTTTTTGGCGGGCTTCACTTTAATTTTTAAGTATTGTATTTCAAGCCAGATGTCATTAGAAAATCTTCATCTTCCACTCTTCTGCTAAAATACCGTGGGTAAACTAATTTCGTTATATTTGTAAATATAATAAAATAAGTACGAAATCAGTATCTGCGCGGACATCACACGAAAATAACTGGACGAATTGTAATAAAAATTCACAGACATCTGGCGATAAGGCTCTCTCCTATGAGAGAACAAGTTTAGTAACTTTACATAGCAATATCTCACAAACACCGCATCCATTTTATCTCATCCATAGATCTAATTCCATCCGCTTTAAAACTTTAACACTGAAGTTCATTTGTTCATAAAAATAAGTAAGAAATAACCACTTTAACAGGGAAGTTCCCTAATTACCAAGCGTAATCCTATAATCACGCGTACCAGGAATTAGCTAAAATCTGAAGATTACCTTTATAACTAAACTTTATTCCAAACCATACAAATTACAAACTTTAATTTACATTTACTAAATCTAATTATATCATTTCCATGGATGACTAATAAATAAGTCCTGTGTATGGCTTGGAAACCACAAGCATGCCAAATTGATAAGAAAAAGCACATTTTCATTTCGTCCTGAATGGAGCATAGACACATATACGCCCGTTTGTAAAGTATGTATATGCTTAAGATTTTGATGTAGGATCGCTTGACATTGCAGGCAACTGCCACTCTTCCATAAAAAGCTATTATTTCCATAACCACACGACCTTTATATTCAATAAGAATTGACACTCTAAAATCACACACATTTCCATCACAAATAATAGTTGGAGTTGAAACAAACTAACTTCGCGTAACTTTTGTTTATCTTATTGGATCTTATTATAGAGCCAGTACAGGGAAGATATTAAGTTTGCCTCTCACTCTGCCTTTATTAACAATGGTTTAACCTTTTCCATTCATTTGGGTTGTTACGAATTCTTTTATTTGAGCCCATATCAACCTTTGATGTTTTAGCTCGCAGTTATTATGCAGCAATTGTACTAGTTTGTGTCCTACAAATGGACCCAGGTCACCTACCACATGGACATCATGTTTGTCTTTGTAGCTTTTGGATATATTCAGCTATTGAGCCATGTTTTCTGCTCTTTTACTGAGCCACATTTTGATTTCTTCTTTTCCGGCGGACGTCAAAGGCCATTTTCCTTAAATACTTACCTATATCGATGATACGTGAGTTATACTCTGACGATGATCGCCGATTTCTGAACGAATCCTGACGAAATTGCGATGTGGGTTATTTTGAGCCACTTTTCTCTTTCGAATGGTACAATAATTAAAGTCAAGTTTATATAGTAGTACTCATGCATTAAAAGACAATAGCGGTACTGCGATCGCTGAGTAGGTCAATAGACATATCTTTTGCTTCACGGTTGGCCACGATTCATCGGTGAAATACATAAATTTTTTTGCTTTCTTCTATAATACGTAATTTTTTATTTCTTTACAAGTAAATGAATGTTCTTCCTAATAATTTTTTACCATATGCATTTTAGTGTCTATAAACGTATAGTATGTGGTGAATCGCATGCCAACATCTACCGCACTTATCGAATCATTAATGCTCCTAACAGTTTTCTGAAAGCACAAAACCAAGAAAAGGAACAAAATCGCTTTGTTCAAATTATAATGGACACTGGTTACTCTAGTCGTGATCATTCTGCCTCCAACTGTGTGACGGACTGATCGTTGCGACGATATTCCGGATTGTTATAACAATTCATCTAACAATTTCAATGTAAACCAGTTGTGCTTCAGAGGCACTTTGGAGAATTTAGAGTTAGGAACCGATGTTTCCCTTTACTGGGGCTATAAGGCCTACTATTGTGCCAAATTTAATGATTCCAGCTCGAAGGAAAATGGCTTATAATTTTGATAGGCGGGTTAGTTAGCCTCCAAAATAAAAAAAAAAGATTATTTTGGAGATATCAAAGATATGAAATGCTACATAGATTGTTTGACTAGCTTATCAAGTTTATTAATAGACTGTACAAATTCAGTATCGTGGGCCGAAGGAAAAAAGTAATGAGTATGGAAAATATGAGAAAATATGATTTATAATATTGTCTGTAAATTGTACACCACATATGCCTGCCGGTTCACCTAACTTGGTTCCCATATTGACGTGTGTCTAGATATATACCAGTTGGTATAAAATATTGTCATGCAGTCTGTTAATTATGTTTATTCGAAAAATGCAAAACAATTAAAATAATACACAAAAGGATATTTTTACAACGAAAGGAAGCAAAACCTATGGGCATCAGCATTTTATTACGCGTTGTGGACTGGTGGAAGTGAACTTCAGTTACAATATTTCGACAGAAACATCCTCCATCCCATTTTCCAAAAAACTTAATACAAGCTGAGGCATTATAAGTATTAACTTCTTTCGAAAAAAAAAATAAAAAATTTACCAAAAGTTACAGTTACCCTCCAGCCTTATCAATCCTAGGGATGTAGCATTTGTGTTGCCATCCCAATTTGTATGTCGTCATTTGTTGATGACGCATGGCCAAACAAAATTGTCGATTTTTGGACTAAATCCGTATTTTGCCACAGCTCATTAAGCTAGCGTTTTTCAATTTGCTCATATGAACACCAATTCAAACTGAATTCAAATACTCAATACGCATTCGTTCATTCCAGTTTATAAGCCGCATCGAAAATTTGAAACCTGGGACTCTCATATTTCTTGTGTAGAAATGCTAAAGATTACTGATTGCAGCCTAAAATACTTGCGCGTGTTCCGGAAAGAATAAGAATAGCTTGTGATTTATCAAGATTGACATCGGAAATGATAGTAAATTTGAACATAGGGTTAATTTCGAGCTCTCAGTTCCGTCCATTCAGACGCATATTTCTTGGATGTTTTGAACTCGGATTACTGAATACTAAAGGGTGAGCCAACAGATGGTGTGGATGTTGGCCGTCGAATGTGGTTGATCTTTTTGACAGATGTCACACAATCATTGGCAATTTTAGTCGTAGAGTCGTTTACCACGGAACTGCACGTTTTTGTTATTCAATCTTATTGCCATCGCTCTCCGTCAATCCTTTGATACCAATTCGGAACTGTGTTGGAGGCACAAGTTCCACCCTTGGTATGAGTCGAGGCTGACCTAAAACCTCTTGCTGTTCTTAGGGTCACAGCACCCAGTACTTTTTTGCAACTCTACAATGGGTTAGACCCGTTCCCGCGATTTGGGTTTAAACCACAGCCACCATGACGCTCCATCCGGGGGGCTCCGTGCTCCGTACCGTGATTTAAGTCCTGGTATGGACTACCGGTGGTCAAGCCGCCAACAAGACCTATGACCGGCAACTTGTAACTGGTCAAATCGTAGCAACCATTCAGAGGCTGTAATCTGAAGATGTTTGCGATAAGACCCCGCTTTTTATTAGACAACGTCATTAATGGGCGAAGCCTTGATAATTGGGCGGGGGCCCTATTATCTGTAACAGTCAGATTTCGTAAAATTCGTGATGGTGACGCGTTTTGAAGAAACTGATTCGGTATCGGGTCAAACACCTTATCTACATGCTCGGCCAGCACGTACACGACAAAACACAACTATGATCGAAAGAGTGCAAAACCAGTCAGGCACCTCAATTCGTCAACAATTGGGCCTAACTTATGGCATTTTACTGCGAATTTTAAAAGTTGATCCTCATTTGTACGCCTATAAAATCCAAATTACACAACAATTGAAGCCTTTCGACCATCTACGATGTCGCCGATTTGTTAACTGAATGTTGGATCGCCGGGACAATTTATCATCGAATTTGATCTTTTTGGATGGATGGGTACGTAAATAAAGAAATTTGTCGTTTCTGTTGATTGGAAAACCCATACGAAATTCACGAAAAACCAATGCATCCCAAAAAAGTCACGGTATGGGTTGGCGGCATCATTGGCCCGTACTTTTTCGAAGATAAGGCTGGAGACAAAGTTACAGTGAATGAAGAATGGTAACGCAACATGTTGACCGGCTATTTTTTCCAAAATTGAATGAATTGGGTCTGGGCGATCTCCGGTTTCAACAGAGCCATCAATCAATCAACGAAATTTGAAGATCGTATTATTTCGGTCAGAGGAGAAGTTGATTGGCCGCCAACAGGCGGTTTGACACCTTTAGACTTCTTCATGTGGAGTTATTTAAAGAGTGAAGTCTATGCCAATAACCCAGCTCTAATTCAGGATCTCAAACATAACGTCCAAACTGAAATTGCGCCATTGACCCACTTATTCTTCAAAAAGTTAGTGATAATTTTGACTTTTGGATGGCCGCTTGCAACAGAAGCCGTAGTGGTCAAATAAACGATGTTGTGTTTCATTCATAATTGCCATAGACTAAAATTTATTAATCAATAAAATTTTATATTAATTTCCTAATAAATGTGTGTTCAATTTAATGAAAACTTCCACACTAGATGCTGGTTCAACCTTTATATACATATTTCAATCATCCCCTGATTACTATGACCTTGATCAATTAGTAGTTAAGTTGGTGGACATCTACGAGTACTACACCCACTTATATGAATAACAAACTTGGCCCATTCATTTTAAGTTTTTAATTTTTCTTGTGGTACACCCTCCGCATTGCGTTTACTTAATCTCAATTGCTTACTATATTTGATTTCAACATCTGCAAACTGTATTTCGCTGCTTTCCTTTCTTCTCCTGGGCACTTTGAAAGGTAAGTAGTGTACCCTAATTCATGAACTGACAAATTTAAAATTACAATTAGTTTTTAACAATATACAAGTACATATGGTATGTATACGAATTACTTGACCTATTTTATTTTGCTAAACGCTGGGTACAATTAGTACGAGTAGTTTTTATTATATTTGACAATTTATTTTCATGACAGAAGCTGAAGCTACGAGCTCGTACTAAAATATTATTGTACTAACTTTTGCTTAGCGGTACAGAATACAGGTACAGATTAGCTACTCAGCTAGGCACCAATTTCAGGTAACTGAACTCCTGCAATTGATCGTTGCAATCGAATCTACTCCGAGAATAATACGTAACTCTATTTGCATTTTGGTAGAGATATTTCTGTGCGTGACGCATTTATAATACCAACCCCATCAACATTATTAAATGTGTCGTTATCTTGACCAACATTCTACGAGAAGCCAGAGAGGATTATTTGAAAGTGTGCACCACCGAAAGTTAATAAAACAATTAATTTCCTGATAATATGGGCTACCAAACTATTAACCTTACAATACGAGGGTGGTTCAATAAGTCCGTGACTTTTTGAATTTCTGACCTCTTTACTGAAACAGCAACACTGCTCCTGTCAACAGGCATCTGTCAGTCGACTCCTGTCAAAATTTAAACTTGCTGCGTCAGTTAGTTTGTGTTTGACAGCTATTTTTATCAGACTACTCACTAATTTGAGGAGAAAATGGAAAAAAGTGAATTTCGTGTGCTTATTAAGCATTATTTCTTGCGAAAAAAAACCATTACCGAGACCAAGGCTAAGCTTGATAAATACTATGGGGACTCTGCACCATCGATTTCAATGGTAAAAAAGTGGTTTACTGAATTTCGTTGTGGCCGTACAAGCACTGAAGATACCGAACGTCCTGGACGCCCAGTTGAGGTCTCTACACCCGAAACAATCGAAAAAATTCACGATATGGTGTTGGCCGACCGAAGATTGAAAGTGCGAGAGATTGTGGAAGCCGTAGGGATCTCGCATGGCGCAGTGGTTTCAATTTTGAATGATCACTTAGGCATGAGAAAGCTTTTCGCAAGATGGGTGCCGCGTTTGCTCACAGTCGACCACAAACGCAATCGTGTAACAACTTCACAGGAAGGTTTGGCGTTGTTTAATCGCAATATGGAGGAGTTTTTGCGCCGTTTTGTAACCGTGGACGAAACATGGATCCATCACAATACACCAGAGAACAAACAACAGTCAAAACAGTGGGTTTCTAAGGGTGAATCGGCGCCAAAGAAGGCCAAGGTGGGTTTGTCAGCCAATAAAGTTATGGCGACTGTTTTTTGGGATGCACGCGGGATAATCCACATTGACTACCTTCAAAAGGGAAGAACAATCAATGGGGAATATTATGCCAACTTATTGGACCGATTCAATGACGATTTGAAAAAAAAACGACCTCATTTGGCCAAGAAAAAAGTTCTTTTCCACCAAGACAATGCAAGGGTGCACACATGTGCAGTTGCCATGGCAAAAATCCATGAATTGGGCTATGAATTGCTCCCTCATCCACCCTATTCTCCAGATTTGGCTCCGAGCGACTACTTCTTGTTCCCAAACCTGAAGAAATGGCTTGGTGGAAAAAGATTTGACTCCAATGATGAAGTCATCTCGCAAACAAAGGCCTATTTTGAGGACCTCGACAAATCATTTTTTTTGGAAGGGATAAAAAAATTGAAGAAGCGTTGGACAAAGTGTATAGAGCTCAAGGGAGACTACGTTGAAAAATAAAATTATTTTTTTTATCAAAAAATCTGTGTTTTAATCCAAAAGTCACGGACTTATTGACCCGCCCTCGTATTTTGAAGGCCATTTTTAATTTCTTTTTTTATTAATAATATGTACATCCACTTTTGTGTAATTCACGAACAGCAGCCTCTTTTCTTTTTAGTGGCACACCCTTTTACCTGATGCGGTTAATCTACATCAACATAAAAGGACGTAAAAGTTATAATATCTACACAATTTTACGAAAGATTAAACATTTCCATGTGTATTACACTGCCCTCTTTGTGTTCAACTTATTCACGCTGAGGTGAGAGATGATCTTCAAAAGATATCTAAAATTGCTGAATACAGCTCTCAATGTTAAAGAATGATATCAGTACTGGATATTACGAGTGTCATGTTCTGACAACATTTCACTTTTTTACTATAGAACCCTTAAAATGTTGGTACACATTGTAAAGGAAAGTTAAGGAGGGAAAAAGGAGAGATACCGATGTGCGTTGGTATTAAATGCTTGCAAGTTTTAATGACTAAGAAATAAACAGCTCGGCAGGACATTCCATAAGTTTTGGAAAGAATTACGATATTTCAGAGTATGTCCGAAATTGGAGCTTGAGGGTGTACTGATACCCAAGTGCCATTCATGGATTATGGATGGGTGTTTAGATTTAGCTTTAACAACAGCAGACAGCATAGTGTTTTGGGAGCATTAAATTTCACTCTGTTGATGGTTCCCCAAGTAACTATGCTGTTGATATCGGTTTTTAATGAGCTTAACATACCCTATCGTAGCCGTTCTACAGCCGAAGAGTAGGGACTTGGGTCTGAGAACGAATATGAAAAGCAGAGAGTACTGTTGTCAGCAAAGGAATCTATTGGAGTAGAAGTAGAAAACAAGAGATCATTGATGAAAATTAAAAAGAGTGTCAGAGACAGAACAACTTGAGTTCAACATTCCGAAAGGCAATTTATAATCCATTGAAGAAGAGATTCATTCATCCCAAATGCACGCCTTTTCGACAAAGAAGCCTGATACCAAACTCTATCAAATGCCTTCTATTCAAAGAGCTGATAGCTGGAATGTAATTATAAATGAGAGTCATACCGGAATTGCAAATACCAGAATTTGCAGTTACAGCCCTTTACAGTTGGAGTGGTACTACGCGTTTTCTTTTGGTGTGATACTCTTAAACCGATGAGAGATAAATGATCTCAATCCAAAGAAAATATTGTCTGTGATTTTATCAGCACATCAACAGTCGTTGATAAATTAATGACAAGTCCAAGGTTTTAGCGGTATAATTGTCAAAGTCTGGTAATCGTCACACCGTCCAGACACATGCAGTTTTTCCTCCGAAGGCATCTGTCTTCCTTTATTCATTAACCGTTAATTCTAAAAAAAATGAGTAGTGAGTGAGCGAGCAAAAAAATACTAAAATAACTTCGACTCAAGTTATGTATATGTAATACCTTTGTTGATATCGATCCAGAGTTCACAAGTCGTTCAGGATCCAGGTGAAACACTGATTTTGAGCACTGATTGTTATTACTCGTACATATTAATTATTTCTTACAACTGCAAACTCCTAATTCGAATTTGCTGTTTGATGAAATAGACTGCTATAATATGCTCACAAGTTCATAAACCAATCTCGGAGCATACGGTTCATTTGCTTACCAAAATCGCAGATGTTTTTCTCTAGGTAAGCGTTAATTTCTCTAAAAATTTATAAATTTTGTAAATCGATGACATTTTGGATGGGAACAATGAGAAATTATCAGAAATACTTACTTTCGCTAACATATTTATTTTAATCTTATGTTAACACATAATAATAACAATTTATCTTCAAACGTCAAGAATTTCCCGAAATGTTTTTAACAGCGCAAATTGCCAAGGCTTGGTGCTGATACCTGCAATACAACTTCTCGATTAAATCCTTGGAAATATTGTAAACTACTCGCACTATGGACTAATAGAATCAAAATTACAGTATAGTTCATTTTGCTGAGGAACGGCGGATTCTAAAACAAAAACTTCAACTTATACTTGTTCTTTAAAAATACAAATAGATATTAACTTTAGGTATATTGAAACAGGCATTTCAATGGTACCTACCTTTATTTTTATTCTATTAACAGGGGGTGGCCGTGGTACTACCAATAGCTTCTCACTCGGGTTCGAATCCTAGCCACGACAAAGTTTTCATTTGTGTAATTGGAACTCAGTCAGAAAAATTTGCGTGTGAAGGCATAACACTGACATGTAGATTTTTCTGTTGTAGGGTTTTCAAGCACTAATCTACCGTTAAAATTCACAACCTGAATCATTCCGAGTGAAGAAAACTCTCCGTCCTATTCAGACTCCCACCCCTGGAGAGTCAATATCGAAACCAAACATACCTGAGTTTCAAACCAATACATCACAACAATGCTTTCCTTTCTCCTCCTTCTATCTTTCCGGACGCGCCATGGCAACAGTAAAAGGGTTATAACCCCTTAGGCGCGCGTAAATTATAAACTTGCGTAACCAAGTTGTAAATAAAAAATTTCGGCAAGAGCAGGTGGCTTCAAGTTGATAGTGTGACAAAGATGATTAAAAATTCTTCACAGACTCTTTTCCGACATACTCGTAAAGGGAATGCCTGCCATCATTGCATCTACGGCAACACTTCTGCCATCGTACGCCTCCTGTGTGTTTTTGATTACGTCGATTTTATTCGTTGCGTCGGCGAGTTGTGTATTAATAATGCCTAGCTGAGTAGTTGTGATTTGAAGTTTGTTTTCAGATGTTCTTGGTACAATTTGATTTCAGATTTATGTATTATACAAACGTCAGTTTGCATGCATGAGTTGGAAGTTTCTACAATATTTGTGTCACACTTTCACTGATGTCGGTCATGTGTTTGTTCACTTCAGCTAATTGAAGTTCTATTTGCTTCGCGCCTGAGCCATTATTTTTTCAGTTATCAAGGAAATTATAAGTTTACTCTGATTCTTAAGTTTTTCATCCATTTTTCCCCATATCCTACTGTCGTGCACTGCAGGGCCCCCGCCCAATTATCAAGGCTTCGTCCATCAATGACTTTGTCTAATAAAAAGCGAGGGCAGAGCATATTACTTCATATCATATCTTCAGATGACGCCACCGAAGGTTGCTACGATTTGATCTGCTCCAAGTTGCCGGTCATAGGTCTTGTTGGCAGCAGAAGACCACCGGTAGTCCCTACCAGGACTTAAATCGCGGTACCATGAGAGTCAGGACCCCCCCGGTATTCCGTCCGGGCCTGACTTGTTAAGGTAGGCCCCCTTGTGGGAGCGTCATGGTGGCTATGGTTTAAACCCAAAGTTGCGGGAAGGGTCTTCCTATGGGTTTGACCCAATGTAGAGTTGCAATAAGTACTGGGTGATGTGACCCTAAGAGCAGTAAGAGGTTTTAGGTCGCCCTCGACTCATACCAAGGGTGGAACTTGTGCATCCAACACAGTTCCGAATTGATATCAAAGTTATTGCTTCCATGGATGTACGGGCATCCCGTAAACTAAAGTCTACACGACAGGTGTTTACGTTAAAAACCAGAGACTATCTGTCGTCCACTGCAATTTTGTTTTGATTTCGTTGTGAGGAACTGAGATAGTTTCGTAGCGAATTTGAGCGGAAATTGATGTTCGGATGACCCCGTTTGTTGCTGGAGCAAGACATCGGCAGACAAACTCACTGCGTAAAGTATAACGTCAATAATGGAGGCCTCGGAACTATCTGCTCACCTAATTTGTAGATAAAAAGTAAGCTCTCCAACAATAATAAAATCACATCGTATTTAAGGAATTGACGATGCAACTAGCGCCTTTCGTGGTGTCGTTTCGACCATAACGAAAAACAAACCTCAGAAAGGCCATGCGCTTAGCTTAGGCTAGACATATTGGTAAACAATTCTTCGTAACACCGTGCGCATAGTTTAGCTTTAAGGCGATCTGCAGTGGTTGGAGGTACATAACAATGTTTGATAAAGTCAAGCTAACATAAAAGCAAACATCAGCGGAACCATCGATTTCCCTACTGCTATTAGCTGGTGCAATTGGATGCGACATTCTAATAATCAACAACTAAATAAGATTCAACTCAATCAAAGTAAATTGCAAATTCTTTTGCATTAATACGCAGTTTCTGTCTCTGAACTGGTTAGAGACAGATGGTAGGTAAGTTTTGTATATCTGGTTTCCAGACACTTTAGCAACGGTTTCCAAACAACTATAACAATGGAACTGAAAATACCTATACAACAAGTACTACCTACCTCTAGTCCCCTGCAACTTTTCTAACCGGTTCCAAACTCTGTTTGAGCAACGATATCTACCAAGTTCTCAGCAACCAAATATCATATATTGAACTCAACAATAAGTCTGCAGCAAAAATCTTAACAACACAGCCACAAATTACCGGTAACAGAATCACTTGTCAACAATTTCTTAAAAGCTCTTAACTAACCTTTGTACTCGTATAAAGATGTGGTGCCAACAAAGGAAGTTGTACTAACATACCAACAATTTATGTTAAACGATTTCTGTTTTCCTTCAGCTGGCTGTGGTGCTCCTTTGTGTTTTAGGAGGTACTGCTAGGTGGTCTGTGCTCCGTGCTCCGTGCTCTGTGGGTCTTTTTGGATTATTTCATTTTTTCGTAGGCTGACTTGTAGGACACTTTAAAACTATTAAAAAGACATTTTGTGCGGTTTCTGTGTCAAACCCATTTCCGGGCCTTGTAATTCAATAATCCCGCTGAATGCAAACGATTTTCCTCGCCATGTATATAGAAAAAAACACCAAGCTACCTGCAGAATAAACGGTGAGTGGGTTTAGCCAATTTAGCCCATTTACAATATATAACATATATTTGCCTTTATTATTACCAATTTTCCAAAATGAATGCTGCGAAAAAGTTTAAACTTTTAAAAAATTGGATTGCAATTATTAAAATGGATTTTACTCCGGAATAAAAAAAACTAAAAATATAGTCAATGGTCGTCTGTCCATCTTAGAATACTCTTTTCAGCAAAGTTGTGTTTTTCCAAGGACACTTAGCAAAATTAAAAATGGACTGCTTTGACGCCGCAGTTTTAGAAAAAATCGTTTTGTTGTCCGGTGAAAGAAATGTAACTGTGTAATACTATAAGACCCCCTGCCCAAAGACATATCTATGTTAAAAAAACAAAATAATGAAATTGCGAAATGTTTGAAAAAAGAATTATAAATATGAGTTTGTAAGCAGTTAAAATTAGTTTCAAAACAACTTTTTCTGCTCCAGTTAAAATATATTAAGATCATAAACCGTCTAGATACCACAAACAATAAATTTTCTCTAGGTGCGAAGAAGAATGTATACACATGGTTTCTCACAGAAAAGTTATGTCAGTCAATATGACTGAACAAAATACCAAGAGCAATAATAACAAAATACGAGGGCGGGTCAATAAGTCCGTGACTTTTTGAAATTCTGACCTCTTTACTGAAACAGCAACACTGCTCCTGTCAACAGGCATCTGTCAGTTGACTCCTGTCAAAATTTAAACTTGCTGCGTCAGTTAGTTTGTGTTTGACAGCTATTTTTATCAGACTACTCACTAATTTGAGGAGAAAATGGAAAAAAGTGAATTTCGTGTGCTTATTAAGTATTATTTCTTGCGAAAAAAAACCATTACCGAGACCACGGCTAAGCTTGATAAATACTATGGGGACTCTGCACCATCGATTTCAATGGTAAAAAAGTGGTTTACTGAATTTCGTTGTGGCCGTACAAGCACTGAAGATGCCGAACGTCCTGGACGCCCAGTTGAGGTCTCTACACCCGAAACAATCGAAAAAATTCACGATATGGTGTTGGCCGACCGAAGATTGAAAGTGCGAGAGATTGTGGAAGCCGTAGGGATCTCGCATGGCTCAGTGGTTTCAATTTTGAATGATCACTTGGGCATGAGAAAGCTTTCCGCAAGATGGGTGCCGCGTTTGCTCACAGTCGACCACAAACGCAATCGTGTAACAACTTCACAGGAAGGTTTGGCGTTGTTTAATCGCAATATGGAGGAGTTTTTGCGCCGTTTTGTAACCGTGGACGAAACATGGATCCATCACAACACACCAGAGAACAAACAACAGTCAAAACAGTGGGTTTCTAAGGGTGAATCGGCGCCAAAGAAGGCCAAGGTGGGTTTGTCAGCCAATAAAGTTATGGCTGCACGCGGGATAATCCACATTGACTACCTTCAAAAGGGAAGAACAATCAATGGGGAATATTATGCCAACTTATTGGACCGATTCAATGACGATTTGAAAAACAAACGACCTCATTTGGCCAAGAAAAAAGTTCTTTTCCACCAAGACAATGCAAGGGTGCGCACATGTGCCATTGCAAAAATCCATGAATTGGGCTATGAATTGCTCCCTCATCCACCCTATTCTCCAGATTTGGCTCCGAGCGACTACTTCTTGTTCCCAAACCTGAAGAAATGGCTTGGTGGAAAAAGATTTGACTCCAATGATGAAGTCATCTCGTCATTTCGAGGACCTCGACAAATCATTTTTTTTGGAAGGGATAAAAAAATTGGAGAAGCGTTGGACAAAGTGTATAGAGCTCATATGTTGAAAAATAAAATTATTTTTTTATCAAAAAATCTGTGTTTAATCCAAAAGTCACGGACTTATTGACCCGCCCTCGTAATAATAACCTCTCTAAGGACCAATAATATGGTATCTGATGTCTGGAAAATGAAAAAAATATAGTTTTTGCAGCGTATGTTTCTAAATCTTTTCTAAATTACGAGTATTACTATGCTAAAGGTTGTCCCAACAAGAATAAAAAATTAAATTTCACATTAATTTCAGAATACATATTTTCTTTGCTGTCATATTTACATTCTTTTGACGAAAATTTTAATCCCGGTTTGTCATAAATATGACCTAAAGTATCTGATACAGGGTATAATCTCCTCCCTTAAGTCTTGAAGGTGTTGGACTTCGTGACATATATAAGTTTTGTATATCATAAACACCAGGGAAGAAATGACAAGTGACTCCGTCCTTTTGGAACGCTATGCCTTCAAAATTCCCACCATCCATTTGAAGCACAAAATATTGACTGTTTGTGCATTCATGGCAGCTTCAGACGACAATTTGCGACAAAAAGTAAAACGTTTGAGATCTACTCATGTAGATTTTCGCTATTTATATAATACCATGGTTCTTGCGGAAGAGTAAACTTTTACGGACTGTCGGGCATATTTATTACAAAAAGTGTTTCGATTGGAATTTCTAGCATTTATGAATAGCCCTTTTACAATCAGATGTCAATGTCTCAAGTATTTTTAAATAATCAGCATTTAGTGGACATGAATTTGGGAGCCATTAAAAAGGCGACTAAAAAGTTTGAAATAGTTTTAGATACACACAATGGTTGTCTGAAAAGTTTCCGACCAAACTATGATATAAGACATTTTTTCCTAAAATATTTTTTTATTTTTCTACATAGTCTCTCTGTAACTCTATACACTTCTCCCAGCGATGCTCCCATCTCTCTAACCCGTCCAAATAGTACTGGACGTTTTTCTCTGCAAAATAATATTCACGATTTCCTCCTGATTGCCTCCTCATTTGACGAAAATCTCTGTCCTCCGAGCCCAGTTTTTAGATGAGGGAACAAAAAAAAAGTTGCTTGGGGCTAGATCTGGTGAATAAGGCGGATGGTCAAGCAGTTCAAACCGTAATTCATGGATGTTCGCCATGGCAACCGCTGAGGTGTGAGACGGCGCGTTGTCTTGGTGAAACAGGATTTTCTTTTTCTGCAAATGTGGCGGTTTTTCCGCAATTTCTGCCTTCAGCTTGGCAAGTAATGATGCGTAGTATGCTCCTCTAATGGTTTTTCCTTTTTGAAGATAATCGATTAAGATAACTCCTTTACTATCCCAAAAAACAGTCGCCATCACGTCCCGAACGTTCATCATCTCCCAAGCTCTTAAGCCCACGTTTAAGTTCAGCTGCCCAAAATTTCACGGTGGTAAATGATGGTGCAGAGTCCCCATATACAGAGTCCAACTCAGTTTTGATTTGGGTAGGCGTATTGCCTTTCAAAAACAACAATTTTATAACAGCTCGATACTTAATTTTTTCCATTTTCACAAAAAAACACTCACATCGACTCGCTCAAACAACTGTCATCTAAAAACTGCTCTTCCAAAATGACTGAAACTTTGGTAAGTAACTGTCAAAAGATGCACAACTAGCATTCACTAGCTTTTATTGACTAGTGCCGCTATCTTTACGCTATCAAACCCCATTTTGACGAATTGAAAACAATTTAGTAAATGTCATTTTAGTTACTTCAGAAGGCTGAAATGAAAACCAAAAATGGAAAAGTAATACGAGTACATACTTTCTGCTAACTAATCGAAGTCGTTGGAAAAAACTGTATATTTGGTATCCAGTTGATCCTGTGTTTCCGAAGACAGAATAGAAAAAAATTCTGGTCACATCTAACGCCAAAGGCCTTAGAAAACATTTGGAATTGGCCGTAGCTCGAAAATAGGTCTTTAAGTCGTGAAATCGATTTATGAATTGCGGTTTTCATGAGCTCAAAGACATCATCTTTTACTGCAAAATCTCAAATTGTTATACATAAAAAATAGATTGTGTGAGTTTACATGCCGTGATAAACCACTACTTTTTCCAAGGCAAGACAGTTCGTCAATAAGAAATATCGAACGCAAGTCAATTATTGAAGTAATTTGCTAGTGAGGTACATGACTTACAAACCCGATAAAATATCTTTAATATCATATTACTATTTATAATACCTTAATATTTTATTGTGAACGAACGTCTTACATTCTTCTCTCAAATAAAAAATCTGTCATAAGAGCCCAGGAATCTCTTGGCATCATACTCTTCCATGTATCTGACTGGAAAGTGATCGGCTTGGGCATTTTAGCTAAAATACTCCAGTGATGCTTGTTAGTTATTTCTCAATTTCGCACGAAACCCCATGCTTGGTTATTTGTAACGAGAGAGCTATTTTGATCGACGCAGCCCAATGATTACTTCATTAGGAACGAGAAAATGAATTTCAATTCAAATGCAGACAGTTCTAGTACATAGAAAAAATTATTGTATTTCTTATGTCAAAACTCAACACATCAACTTTCAGTTTTAATATTATTTTTTGAAATTTATACTAACGTATTACTCCTTAGGTGAACAGCTTCAAAATTTGACCCAACCATGCAAATATGTAGATAAGTAACCTGAATTATGGGTTGGGTCGTTTCATTTGGCCTAGTATTATTAATATGCAAAAACGTGCAGCAATGTTCCCAAATTTGTGAAAGGTATCGACTACTCCTAAGAATAAGTCATTGACACCTCACCAAGAGAGATTTACGGTCGACTTCAACAGATGCATTAGTAACATATTCAAATTTATTCGATTGCAAAACAAAAATCCCACAAATCGCACATTCTAAAGTCGTACAATTTAATTAATATAAACATGCTGTACTACAAGTCCAGTTGCTGCAGGGTTTGTACGTCAACGCACTTAGCAACCTCACACTTACATAAAATCTGAACATATTCCATGAAAAGTGCCCACCATTTGACCAAAGACCAAACTGGAAACAAATTACATGTCGGATCTTTGATCATTTGCAAATATCACTTTGGAGACCTACCTAGCTTCTGGTTTTACTCTTTCAACTCCTAAGCCAATTTAAAGGCACAATTCCTTTGAGATTTTGAAAAAAAAAAAGAAGTCAAATTATTGATTTCTCTAATACCAGTACAGTGTACGAGTATAAGTTTCTGGCTAACCGATGTATTGACAGCGAATGGTTATGAAATAAATTGTATTATGATTTTGAACGTTCACGTTTGCATTGAGCATGCTTACATATATACGAGTACTCGTATCCGTAGTCTTACTGACTGAAATGACAACATGTTTCATGTGATGAGGAAAAATTTGCGCAAGGTAAAGTGATCCAACTATAGCAAGGGATCGTCAACTGCAGGAAGCAAATCCACTTGACTGTTTACTAAAGTAATTTATTTAACATCGTAAGCTAGTGGATGAGTGAATAACACATGTCTGACATGTTCACTCATCCTGACTTTTTGGAACGTGCCCGTTTCTAAGATTGATTAGAGTCGAATCCAATTTAAATGTGAGAAACTAAGTCAATTATTTAGTTGCTGAACTAAATTGACATCTACACCATGTCTGCATGCGAAGTAGATAGCCGTCAATTAATTATTATTTACCATGGGTAGATGATAGTTATTCGTATAAACTATAACACACTTATAAATACGAACTCCTGTTTCGAGCTGAGTTTATATAACATTTTACTTTCAAAAAGTAAAGTTATTTTTTGTGCAAATCCTGTTAGTTGATAGGATATAAAAATTAATTTTAATTTAAAGCAAACATATCTTGTAATAATATGCGAAAATGTTTTCTGGAAATGAACTTTCAAATACCCAAAATATGATTGACCTGCTACATACATTTGACTCAGTTTTGGAGAAAATTAAAATACTCGTTTTATCTGTACATATACAAATAACTATATATAGCTTAAGTAGAAGAACCGACTATATAAACGAGTAAACGGTTTTGATGAACTAAAAAAATATAACACGACGTGGCTGTATGAGCTTATATGAGGGTTGTCTGAATACCGGTCAACAAAAGCTGGGTTATATATTTGCACGTGCTTTGAATCGTACTCTTCAAAATTTTAGCCATTTTGGACGTGAAGTTGTTGTTTGACAAGCGTTTGAGTGAGTCGATGTGAGCGTTTTTGTGAGCGTTTTTGTGAAAATGAGAAAAATCAAGAATAGAACTGTCATTATAAATTTGGTTTTGATAGGCAATACGTCTACGCAAATCAAAGGCGATTTGGACGCTGTATACGGGGACTCATTTACTCAGTCAAAACTGGAAGGAGGAATTGGCTAAAAATTCAAAGGCTTCCCTTTCCTTCAGCTGGGAAAGTAGTGACAACTGTTTTCTGGGATAGTCATGGAATTGTCTTAATCGGTTATCTTGGAAAATGAAAAACTATTACCACGAATCATTACTATTGTTGAAAGGAGAAATGCGGAAAAACTTATTTTCTCCCAAGACAAGGTTGCTATCCCGAAAATATACGAATGACTGTGGGATGTGAGCATCGCTGGGAAAAACTGTGTAATGAAACTTTCGTCAACTAAATTTTTTCTGCCAAAATTCATGCTAAAATGAGTAAAAAGCTAATTGGATTTCTGAGAGTCTACGCAGACAAATTCATATATAAAACGTATTTTCAATATACCATATGTCACATCGCAGACGCATAGTTATTATATTTACTCTTTTTTGATATATCAGCTGCGGGCTGTAGTACAAATCAACAACATCCCATTCGCCTCATCGATAGATTTGACTTGAAGATTGTTATACTACATACATTGACGCAGCATAGTTCGTGCTTATTGTCTACTATCACCCTTTACTTACGAGGGGCGTTCAAACTATTCTCGGTATCGGGGTGAAGCTGTGGTTGTATATATTATTTATCAAGTAATACTATTATTTTAGTGCATTCATGTAAAATTTCGTATAAATGTGATTATTAATTCGCGTTTTATCTCTAGTTAAACAGAATCATAATGGCAACTGAGGCGATGATGGTGAAAATTGAGCATCGCGCTGTAATTAAATTTCTCACTAAGCAAGGAAAAAGTCAAAAAACTATTCATGAAGAGATGGTGGCTGTTTACCAGGGTTCCGCACCTTCATTATCAACTGTGCAAAAGTGGTCAAGTGAGTTCAAGAGAGGCAGAGAGAGCATTGAAGACGACCCCCGCTCCGGCGCCCCGGCTACTGCTTGTACGGGAGAAAGCATCAAAGAAGTCGAAAAACTTGTTCTTGAGGATGCCCGAATAAAGGTGAAAATGATGGCAGAGGTCACCAAGCTTTCAATTGGTACCATTCACACCATTCTTCATGACCATCTTAACCTTTCAAAGGTCAGTGCAAGGTGGGTGCCACGAGTGCTCACAGCGCCTCAGAAAAAAGTGAGAATCGCATGCTGTAGAGAGCTTTTGGAGATGTGTAGTGAGAACACGGACGGTGTTATGGATCGAATTGTTACTGGGGATGAAACATGGGTCCACCACTATGACCCTGAAAGCAAACAAGAGTCCAGGCAGTGTCATAAAAAATGAACAGACCCCCCGAAGAAGTTCAAAGTCACTCCGTCTGCCGGGAAGCTCATGGCCACAGTTTTTTGGGACTCAAAGGGAATCTTGCTCATTGAGTACAAAAAAAAAGGTGAAACCATCAACGCCACATCCTACGCTACCACTTTGCATAATTTGCGGGAGGAAATTAAAAATAAAAGGCGGGGTAAACTCGCAGCGGGTGTGTTGCTTCTTCATGACAACGCTCCTGTTCACACGGCGCGAGTTTCCAAGGCTGCTGCGCGAGATTGTGGTTTCGAAGGAATCCAACACCCACCCTATAGTCCAGACCTTGCCCCTAGTGATTATTTCCTGTTTCCGGATTTGAAAAAATGTCTTCGTGGAAAAAGATTTTCGGATGAAATTAATTTTTTTGAGGGTTTAAAAAAGCTTATCTCAAGATGTAACAAATGCATTGATGTTAGGGGAGATTATATTGAAAAATAAAACAATTTAAATTGAATTCGCATTTTCCTTCATATCGATACCGTATACCAACCTTGCAAAGCAATTCTATTATACCAATAGCACATTACATTGAATTCAGTTTAGTTTTAAGCTACTTTTATCTCTCTCTCTTGTCTTGACATCTGAGCTGTAAGCATCTCAATAAAAAAAATTGAATCAAGGTAACTTATTTTATTAATATTAAAAACTGTAACATTGGCGACGAGGATTTGCTAAACACGTGTGGTTAATTATTTAATTAATCAATAAAATAAAATTAAAAATGTCCCGACTAATCAGAAATATTGAACCGTTTATACTTGGCAGTAATTTCAAGACATATGAAGATCGCATAAAACAATTTTTCATAGTAAATGACATCCAAGAAGAGGCAAAAACTCCGCTTTTTGTCACCGTCGTGGGAGCCGAAATATATGAAATACTGATGTCATTAACAATTCCAAAAATGCCAAGTGAAAAATCGTGTGAAGAACTCTTAAAATTGCTGCGTGATCATTTTCCTCCAAAGGAGAATAAAAGAGCAGAACGCTATAAATTCAATAAAATTTATCAAGACGGTGAATGGTTAAATGAATTTATTGTGCGCATAAAATCTGCAGCTCAAACATGCCGGTTTGGAGATTTTTTAGAAGAAGTCAAAGATGACAGGTTAGCAAAGTACAAATCTCTTATTCTCGATGAAGCTTTGGCGGACAGGTTCATTGTCGGAGTAAAAAGTGACAAAATTCAAGAAATGCTTCTTCGGGATGACTCGTTAACCTTTGAAAGAGTGTGTCAACTAGCATTAAATGTGGAGGCCTCACATAATGCATCACGTGCCATCCAACCGATGTTGCACAATATGATATAGGAGTATAATCAACAAAGAAAAACATTTCCACAAAAATATAGTTCAAGTATTCGTCATAACAAAACACCACGCTCAGCGGCTACGATTTCACAAAAAAAAAGTTCCAGCAGTTTTTGTACCAGCGATAACAGCAAGCAATTTTTTTTTCGTTGTGGAAGCAGTTTGCATAATGAGTTTCAGTGCTCAGTAAAAGATTGGCAGTGTTTTGCGTTTAACAAGAGGGGGCACATATGTAGCTACTCGTATCAAGTGTCGATTCAGAGGTAATGCGAAGAGCGTGAATAGCGTGAGTATTTTCAGTAAATGCGAAGAGGTACTAATGAGAGCAAATGGACAGCTGCTTTCTATGGAGGTTGACACGACTAATATAAGTGAAAAAGAATATCTAGATAAGTTCAAAAATTGTAAATTAGAAAAAACATATTTTAGTCTTTGTTCAGTGACAATTTTTAAGTAAAATTAAGTCTAAGCTCCCAAAGATAACAGAGCCAGAACTATGAGGCAGATATCGTTTTAAAAAGTGATCAGACACCAATTTTTCATGCCGCTTATCAAGTACCGTATAAATTGCGCGAAGAAGTAGAAATTGAGTTGAATAGGCTAGTTAAAGAACGAATTTTAGTTCCTGTTGAGTTTAGCCAATGGCCAGCCAAAAAAAGAAGGAAATATAAGAATTCGTGTTGACTCCAAAGTGAAATTGAATAGGTGTATTGAAACAAAATATTACCCATTACCTCGTATTGAGGACATTTTTCCAGGATTATCGGGCTGTTCGTATTTTCCCATAATAGATTTGAAAGGTGCGTACCAGCAACTTTCTGTAACAGAAAAATCGCAGAAGCTCTTAGTAATTAATACATTTAAAGGCCTTTTTGCCTTTATTCCGCCCTGCAATATTTCAGTCTGTAATGGATAAGATTCTTCAAGGGTTAAAAAATGTTTCATGTTATTTAGACGATATTTTAGTTGGAGGTGCTGATTGCAAACGCAACCTTTTTGAAGTTTTACTTAGACCAGAAAACTACAACTTTCATATAAACGCTGAAGAATGCAAATTTATTTGTAAATCTGTAGATTATCTAGGTCATAGGAATTAGTCCTAACCAGAAGAAAGTGAAAGCGATCATTCAAGCCCCATCTCCAAAAAATCTACAACAATTGCAATCTATTTTAGGTCCTCTTAATTATTATAATAAATTTCTTCCAAATCTCGAATCACATATTCAGCCATTTTACAACTTATTAAGAAAAGATACACAGTTTGTGTGGACAGAAGATTGCCAGAAAGCTTTTGAGAAGAGTAAAACTCTTTTAAATAATAACATTATGCAACTATGTCACCCTAATAAAGAAATTGTTTTATTCACTGATGCAAGCCCTTATGGACTAGGAGCGATTTTATGCCATTTAGTAAACCGAAGAGAAATGCCAGTTAGTTTTGCGTCATGTACTCTCTCAACAGCAGAAAGGAACTATTCGCAATTGCACCGCGAGGCATCGGCTACCATTTTGATAAGCAGGCTCTCAAGGAGATCTTTCATCCAAGTAAGGGAAATTCTGCTGTCGCTGTTGACAGATTTCATAGATGGGCTATTTTATTATACGAGTAGTTATAAAATTTTGTTTACAAGTAGTTCGAAAATGGGCCATGTAGATTGCCTTTTACGCCCGCCTTTGGGAAGTGACTCAAAGGTGGAGGAGACACCAATTAATTTATTTCACGTTGACGATAATTCAATGAATGTGGAATCCGCACGCGATTGTACCCAAAAAGATAAGGTACTCATGGATGTTTTCGAGTATTTAAAATTAGGATGGCCAATAAGATATCAAATGAAATAAAGCCGTATTTTAAAAATAAAACAAGTTTATCCGTTGAAGATGGTTGCAAACTTTTTGATCACAAAGTATTTGTTCCAACATCACTTCAAAAGAGTGCTCTCGAGTTGTTGCATAAGAACCATGCAGGTGTGGTGCGTATGAAAATGTTAGCGCGATCATTCGTGTGGTGGCCAGGTATTGATAAATCAATAACCTTCTTCGCAAGAAACTGTGAAGTCTGTGAGAAAACACAAAACGTTCCACACGAAAAAGTTGAAACGAACCGTGTTCATTTAGATTTATTTTTCTTTGGTGGGAAAACATTTTTAATCGCTATTGATGCTTACTCAAAATATTGCGATATAATATTGATGAACACAACAACTGGTCAGACATTAATAAATAAGTTATCGAAGTTGTTTTTAGTTTTTAGATATCCACGTTGAATTGTGATGGATAATGGACCACCTTTTAATTCGAGAGTTTTTAGTCAATTTTGTAAATGTAAAGGTATTGATCTGAGCAAATTCCCCCCATATCACCCATAATCGAATGGATTAGCAGAACGAGGAGTTCAGACAGTAAAATCCGTTTTAAAAAAGTTGTGCTTGGGAAAAATTAACACAACGTCATTAGAAGAAAAAATATATGAATTCCTTTTTAATTACCGCAACACTCCTTCAACAGTTACCTCCAAATCTCCTTCTGAAATAATATTTAGCTTTAAGCCAAGAATTCTGTTAAGTTCTTTAAGGCATTATAGTAATACAAGTACAGAAAATAAATCTGTTGATAATAACGTAAATTTAAGGGTAAACGATGAAAGAAATACAAATTGTAAGGCTTCATTTAGACCAGAATTTAAAGCGGGGGAAGAAGTTTTGTATAGAAACCACTATATGAATAAGATAAAATGGATTCCAACAAAAATTTCTAAAATTTAGTAAAGTAACTTATTTTATAAGAGTAAACGAAGTTGAACGATTTGTACACGAGAATCAAATTCGTAAGAAGAATTTGAATAAGTTTTTTGTATCAGATATCGATCCTAGAAAAATTAAAGATTGTAAGAGTAAACGACTTCTTAGAGTAAAGATAAAATTCTTGGAAAATATGGAGTTACGAAGGTCTAGTAGACTCAAATATAAAGAATTAGCTAATTCTCTTGGTATAGAAAAGAAATTAACCATTTCAGAATAACTAATGTATATGAATTTGTCAGTTGACTTTTTGAATTAATTGTTAAGCTATTTTATTGTAATTTCTTTAGTAATGTCAATACGTTATTTAGTGGCGGAGATACTATATAATAAACGTGAAATGTGCTAATTGGCGCAGCACAGTTCATGCTTATTGTATACTATCACACTTTACTTATTACCAACCTTGCAAAGCAATTCTATTATACCAATCGCACATTACATTGAATTCAGATTAGTTTTAAGCTACTTTTATCTCTCTCTCTTGTCTTGACCACCGAGCTGTAAGCATCTCAATAAAGAAAATTGAATCCAAGTAACTTTTTTTATTAATATTAAAAAACTGTAACAAAGATGAATTTGCATGCCAGGAATAGCATATCCATGTCCTTAGAAATTAATTTTTTTTACACATTGGGTAAACTCATCCGTTTTGGGCTTTCCGCAATGTCTCATTAACAAGGTATAGCCATATAACTTTAAGATATAAGAACATATCGATTTTTATTTTATCAAATATGTTACACATATATACATATACTCAAAGCTCTCAATGGATTTGCTATGCCATACCCCAGTTACCGCTGTATGAGTCGAACTGACGTTTATATTTTCTTTATGCCTTGAAACCATACTATATTTGCTTTCAAACAAGATATTGAGAAAATTATGGTTAAAGTAATTTTTAAACTGTAGTCCCATTCGGGCTACCTGCCAATCTGTTTAAGGTAACAGGAGGTAATTCATGGTCGACAAACAGTCTACTTGACGAATAAATCATTAGCATCGTTTGTCTGATTCACAAGAAAGGAATACCTTTTAACTGTGCCAACTATAAAAATGTCAATCATCTTAACATCGGGTACAAGATCCCGCATCAGCGCCCAGAGATTGTTTCTCCTATCATAACATAATCTAGTACTCTAGGTCTTTAATGCTCCTTAAACCATTCAATTTGACAGTGAGCTAATCCAGGAAGTACAGTAATATACCCTCGCTATGTGCGAAAATCCTACAAATTTCAGCGTTCTTATTCTTGGGCAGTACAGGGGGCTTTTCTGTATTAGTCGAAGGTTCGACCCTACGGTTCGGGATGAAGGCGAAAAACTCTGTTGTCAAATTCTTTATTAATTACATTTCTATATTATAATCAGCTGACCCAGCAAAGGTCGCGCCCTTAATCATTTTTATTTTAAATATGAATATTAAGTTTGAGAAGGCTGTAATACAATAAAAGTAGCAATATATTCATTTGATTACAAAGAAAATTGTTATACTATACACTCAATCTGAACGGCATGTTCATATTTGATGGTGCATACAAAAGTTTAATATAAATTACTAAATACTATACTGTTTTTATCTTAATGGCGATTCGTGAACTATATTTTATATTCGTGCAATTCGTGCATAAGCAAATAGATTGAATGGTTTCCCAACACGTAAACAGGCAACATATAATTGTCCATCTGAAAAGCATGGATTTTCTATGTACTAGCCATATATGTTCATTTTTTGATAGGAAACCGTAATCGTGTGAATGAAAGTGGCGAATCAGTGGGTGTCACATTCTCCCCCTTAAACTTTCCATTCAAAATTGTTGCCTCCAGAAAAATTGCCATACTGTTTTAATCACTAATCTTGTTCTAGTATATTGAGCTTGCGTAAGAAAATGATGGATGAACCAATTTCTAATCGTAGATTGTGCAGAGGTCTACCACGGTAAATCAAGTGCATTCAGAAATTCTATTGGAAAATTTACACTATCATTTTCATTTAGCACTTTAAAGGTTTTTATATTTTTGACATCAACATCAATATTTTTCGAAGCCAGTATCGCACGTTCGCTTAGCAACTGATGATAAGGACATTTTCTCGAATATTTGGAAAAGCATTCTCAATCAATTCATCTTTTGTGTTTATGATGTTGCAAAAATTTATAGACAAAGTATTTTTTGAGTATTTGTATTAATAGCCATTATACTATTTCTAATATCCAGCAATAGTTTTGAAAATGCGTCAGCTTGTGGATCATTTTGAAGTGTTATATGCACATTTTTTGTTAATTTCAATTTAATAATGTTTCGCCACAATATATGTAGATGATTTCAAACATGCATTCATTTCATCTGCATAGGTATGTCGAACGAGGTATCACTGGTAATCTTTGTCTGAGGTCCCCTGACAATACAATGAGTGAACCACCGAAAAGTTTCTCATTTCCTCTCAAATCTTTTTGAGTTCTATCTAATGCTTCCAATGAATATTTATGTGCCATTGTACACTCATCCCATATAATAATATTACTGTTGTATTTAGCCATAAGCACTTCAACCATACCAGAATTTTGTTTGAGGTTGCATACTGCATTTTCATTTGTTTGTGTTTTTAATGGAAATTTAGGTCTTAATGAGCTGTTTTACCACCATCCATTGAAGTCGCAGCAATTTCTGATGATACAATTCCGAACGCAATATTACTACCTGAGCTTAAAATTGTTTTCCCAGTTCCACTACTGCATTAAAAATACGTGTATAATTGTATCGTAAATAGCCTTTCGTTCTGGTAATAATTTTGATTAATTGCATATTTAATGTGAAGGTGAAGAAAACGGGGCACTGGCAAGTTTATCATCCCCACTGTGAATCATCTTCCAGCAATTTTAATTATCTGCATGCGTCATGATTTGGTCCATATAACTGACCTGTTCTTAAATGATCAAATGATATTGGACCACGAACATTAATTAACAACATTCACTTTGTTTTGTATGGACAGTGTACAATCCTCCTAACGTATTCGTGAAAAAATATCTGGGTAAGCAGCAACTGCCGTACCTCTTGTACGAGGATTCGATTTTGCCGATGTTTTATTCCATGTGAAATATTTTAGAACTTAATCATAAAGAAATGTTTTCGCAAATGCACCGAAATTATTTTGTTGTTAGCCAAATTCCAAAATCTCGTTAATGTTGCTTTTGGTGGTGTTAATGCTCTATCCAATTCATTTTGTTCACTAAAGTAATTTTTAAGATGTATTGCCAAATGAATAACTGGCGGATCATGTTCATGTATTGCAAATGATAGGATACGCCATACTGCTTCATTGCCACTTATATGTATGTACACCGACAATACCTATTTGACAATGTAATATTGCGTCATGTTCATTTACATTTTGAACTATAAATACGGCCATATATATTTGCATATATCTTTGATAGATTTGAGTTACAACACCCAACATTTATACGCACTTTATATGTTTTTGTTAATTTCAGCATCAGTTCCAATATTGCAATGTAAACGATTATCCATCATTTTCTATTGATCTTCGACGGTGCAAAGGATAGCCGTCGGTATCAGTAATTGTATCTATAAGTAAATTTTTCGGGAATCTCTTTGAGCATTTATCCTTACCTCTGCATGGAGAATTTATATTCATTGAACCGCATGGACCATGAATCACATTTGTCACATTTGTGATTGCATCTATTTCCTCTGGTCTAATTTTTGCAATTAACCATGAACATAAATTCCGCGTTTTTGCCACTTGCCAAATACTCGTCCATGATGCTTAGTAATAAAATCAATAAGAGATTGTGCAAGTTATGGTGATCAGCTGGTTTTTGTCCTGGCAGTAATATCATATTTTTTTGAAGTTCATCTCATTTTGGATTGCAAGCAAATGTTAAAACAAATCTGGTCGACCGTAATAACGAACACAAGTCATTGCAACTTGTACACAAACATACATTCTTGTATTTTGGAATTACCATCAATGTTATTTTTGAAAGCATCGCGTAAATGTATGCCTTCTTACGAATATAGTTTTGCTTGATACCATACATATATCGCAAATGATCGCTTTTGATTTTTGTATATATAGTATATCCACAATTTATTGATGAAATAATTGACGACATTTTAAGATGCGGTTTTCTTTATTATTTTTCATCACCAATCAATATGCGTAATAATTCATGCAGCTGACCTGCTTATTAATTTCAGCAACAGTAAGTAAATTTAATGTAATTTCTTTTTTTAGCATATTCGTGTTATAATTCATGAATGCACTTGTTTGAAGGATATATGATATCTCGATATATGATATCCTTCATCTTCTCCGTAGGAAATAGGTGGATATTGCAAAGCAACATATAATCGATGAATATTTTATACGTTTTTTATTGTACTCGTATTATTTCTACACATAATTTTAGTACCTCGTTGCTCAGATTGATCTCCAACCATACCCAATCAGTAGTTGGCGCTGTAGAATTTTGTCGGCTTTAATAACGACCATGTACATAACTATCATTTTACATTCTGTTAGAAACTTGTTTAAATAATTGAATCAAAAGGTGTTTTTCGTATAAAAAAGTTTGTAAGGAAGCAACAATAGTTTTTTCGTGTATTGCTTCTATGTGATGTGATTGTAATGACAACGTATTTTAACTTGCGCTTCTTCATCTCCCATGAAATAAATTTTTAAGAATGTGGGTTGTTGGCATTGGGGTAAACACCGGATTTTATGATACACTTTCCCTTGAATTTTAAATGTTGTCTCGAAATTGTGGGAGTCGTTATTTTTTACTACTTGCGTAGCACCAAAAGATGTCATTTGAAAACATGAATTGGGTTTGCCTATCTTTTTCAAAAACAATTTCGATTAAGTACGTACTTTCACTTGCTACTAATGGTTCAGGTGGAGTATTCAATTCAGGCAAAACAACTTTTCCAGAAGCGCATCACATACCAAATCTTTCATTTTTAAATTTCAGTGCATGATAAAATTGGCACACTTTATCGCTATTACCGATATTTATTTTTGAATGTGAAGAATAGCCAATTTCTGGGTTGTAGTTAATATTAACGCGCGTTGAGTTTATATTCGCTGTCGATTTTGTAATTGATTTAGCCGGTTTGCATCAATAATGCTTTGACGCCGCAGTCTGTGGCGTATTCCATACAATTATAAACGTTGTGTGCGTTGCTTTTCACTTACTTCCTCGGGTAACTATGCATTCACATTACTATTTAATTCATTTTCTCGCAAGCGTTGCTCCCCGTTATTCTTTCCCGTCTCAACCCTTCATTAAGATTATACCATATTTCGAACCTAAACGGAAATCGGCATTTTTCTTCCACATAAATACCTACAAATTTTATTTTTTTAATTCAATTCAATTCAATTTCAATTATTATTTTGTAAATTCTTCACAATATAAAATCGATTTTACAAAGTAATACCTTAAGTAAGGTTAATTTAAGTTTATAAGTACCTGCAGATCTATAGTTTATAGGGAACTAACATAGAGACGAAAGCAGTTAACAAGGTATAGATGTTAAACATCAAACAATTTATAAATTTTTGAGTAAAATTTTCATTACATTTATTACCCTTTATCTGTTACATATACGAGTATATCAGGATCCAATTACAGAGCCAAAATATATTAAAATTAATGTGGTATTCAGTTTTTCAATCCAATATTTATTGAGACAAGTAAAATAACAATATACATATATATATTTTTTTTTTGAAACAAAGAATTAGCCGTTTTAAAATAATATCAGGTTAACACAAGATAATTTAGTTCAAGTTTAAGTATCTGTTACTTATAATTAATCGACATATGTATATTTTTGTTTAACTTTATAATTTATGGTATATGTTTGCTCCCGACATATATTCGCTTAAGGCTCAAATAGGCTGACTTAAAATTAATGACTAGGTATTTTAGTGATTGCGAGTAATACTCGTACATTATCATCTAATAAATCCTAGTTAAGAATGTTGCATGCATCTTTGACAAAAGAGCTTCATAGAATCTCACCGTGCACCTTAAATTGTTATACTATATTCAGATATATAAGAACAAGATGCAGAGGGATTCTACAAGTTATCATTAATTATTTATTTTAAATATATCAACTAAATCAAACTAAGTTCTACGTATTATCCTCTAAGGTTTGGAAGTGAAGCTTACTCGTAAAAAGGTTGTATTATCGTTCTACTTGAGTTGAAATCTAACTCAGGAAGAGATCTACTGTTCAATAAATTAAAGGGTGAGAGATAATAGTGATCGTACAAGCTATCAATAATGGTAGTATCCCACAATGTGTATAAGTGGATTGGTGTGAGTTGAAGTGCGTTGCCGTCTTTTCTGCAAGTTATTGATCATGTAAGACATCAGAGACATTACGTTGGTTGATTTGAACAGAGTCTGATTTGAAAACCATCGTTTATCTGGTCTCCTGTATTTAAAACTGCAATACTTTAAAATTTTTTTTTTCTAAGACCTCTAGTTCTTTAGCAACCGTAGGTGATATGGTAAACCAGGTACCTAAGCCATATGTATGTATAGGTCTAATAAGGGTCTTATTTTTAATGTGTATATGAATAATTATGTAGTTGTGTAAAGTAAATTAGAAATATCATGATAATATTAAGTTGTATAGTAAAAACCAATGTTTCACATTTTTTAGAAAAATGGATATATTTCTTAATATTCTTATTTCATGGGGAAGGCAGTTAAATAGTCTTGGCGCTGTAGACGTAATTGTAGAATGTAATTTGGTACTGAAACCAAATTTTGGTTTTTGATGCTTAAGTTGTAGCTAGAACAGCATCGATTCAATAAATAGCCAGATCTCATGAAAAATATTTTTAAAACTTTGTAAAAATACATGTGTCTTAATGGAAGTATCTTAAGGCTTCTGAAAAGTACTAGACTATTTGATTGCCGTTTTTTATTGCAAATAAGACGGATAACGTGTTTTTGAGAGACCAGAAGTGGGTTTATTTTGTTGTTGTGTGTACCCCCCAGCAAACAATGCCATACTCAAGTTTAAAATGAAGTAAAGTAAAGTAAAGTAGTAAATTCACTTAAGAAGATCGCGAGAGTAGCATAGTTTTAAAAAATATATTTGACTAGTTGCAGCTATGAGATATCTTTTAAGTGCATCAGTATGGGCAGACCAACTCTTCTTCGAGTCAAGGAAAACACCAAGATATTTAAAAGTCTTAATATTTTCAATTTCGAAACACTTATCAGAGCATAAACGCGAGTCAATACATATATATGTATTATACATTACACAGTGAAAAATGAATCGTCCCAAGTCTACTTCTTTACCGCACACATTAAAAAGACATAATTTTTGACTTGTAATCATTTCATGATTTCTATCAGCAGAAAGATTTGAAGCAGAGTCACTGTGAAAAGCACATGCCATATCGCCAGCGAATGCATTAACTTTGCTACGATAATTTTGTAACAAAAGCAAATTAATAGCAAGAGAACTTTTAAGGAACAGGGTAAGGAAATAAGGGTTTTGACAGGTAGTCAAATAAAGGAGCACACCTTAAAACTCTTTAATAGCTATGCAATTTAAAAAAAAATGGAAAATTAGTAATTCGTGGAAAACTACTCTTACGAGTATGTATTGTTAACTGTTTTTAGAAACGTTGGTAAAAAATAATAAATTCCTCTTTTCCACCTGTTGCAGGTTTTTCCAAGTATCATAAAATCTGTGCGTTTTTCTGCAAACTCATAGATGATTTTTTTTTTAATTATTTTTAGTTTCATAAGAAAAAAATAGTAAAACGTTATGTTAATTAGGCACTTTCTGGAGAAAAGTGACCTCAAAATCGAAAATTAGCATGGGCAATAAAAATGGAACAGGCTTAGAAATTGGATATCTAAAGACTCAAACAAGATATCAACTTTATTTAAACTCCGTTATAAAGGCTGGTATTTCTTCTAGAAATAAAGCCCTACACGAAGTTTTTACCATTAGTACTAACAGAACAATTTTCGTTAACATGGGTCAGGGTACACCAAAGTAAGCGTTTTCTTAGATCCTCGACAAATGATGTCAAAATTGGAGATAGACCCTTACTCTAGAACGATTTTTTTCTTAGAATATGCCCAGAAATCATTTCTGAAATTATCGTCAACGAATTAGGGGACACCCTGTATAATTATTTGCTTTTATTTCAATGTGTTTTCTACAAACTCACACGTTGTTTTATGTTGTTTAGAATTCCACAAATTGATTTAGTTTTCACAAATTCCACAAATTGGGCTTAAATTTCCCGAACACCTTCTTAATTATTAAAAAAATGTATAAATACATCATAGTTGATTGATGTGTTGTACATTATGAACAATTATGCATTGCAATAATCAAATTGTATGTACCAAATCATATATGTACTAGAAAAAAAAACCTTACATGCAACCTTACTAACATATTGTGTAAATCTGATATCAATGGGTTAAGTGGTTCAAAAGTGTTAAAGGCATTTACAGGCACTCAAAGGATTTCCTCCTGGGATGATGTTAACACGTTACGACGGCAAAGTCAACATTGAAAATCTGTATGAAAAATTTAGAAACATTTTTTTTTCCATGCAAATATTTCATTTCAATTACAACTTTTTATTAAATAACTATACTAAACACTTAAATAGAAATAATACGAGGGCGGGTCCATAAGTCCGTGACTTTTTGAATTTCTGACCTCTTTACTGAAACAGCAACACTGCTCCTGTCAACAGGCATCTGTCAGTTGACTCCTGTCAAAATTTAAACTTGCTGCGTCAGTTAATTTGTGTTTGACAGCTATTTTTATCAGACTACTCACTAATTTGAGGAGAAAATGGAAAAAAGTGAATTTCGTGTGCTTATTAAGCATTATTTCTTGCGAAAAAAAACCATTACCGAGACCAAGGCTAAGCTTGATAAATACTATGGGGACTCTGCACCATCGAAAAGTGGTTTACTGAATTTCGCTGTGGCCGTACAAGCACTGAAGATGCCGAACGTCCTGGACGCCCAGTTGAGGTCTCTACACCCGAAGATTGAAAGTGCGAGAGATTGTGGAAGCCGTAGGGATCTCGCATGGCTCAGTGGTTTCAATTTTGAATGATCACTTGGGCATGAGAAAGCTTTCCGCAAGATGGGTGCCGCGTTTGCTCACAGTCGACCGCAAACGCAATCGTGTAACAACTTCACAGGAAGGTTTGGCGTTGTTTAATCGCAATATGGAGGAGTGTTTGCGCCGTTTTGTAACCGTGGACGAAACATGGATCCATCACAACACACCAGAGAACAAACAACAGTCAAAACAGTGGGTTTCTAAGGGTGAATCGGCGCCAAAGAAGGCCAAGGTGGGTTTGTCAGCCAATAAAGTTATGGCGACTGTTTTTTGGGATGCACGCGGGATAATCCACATTGACTACCTTCAAAAGGGAAGAACAATCAATGGGGAATATTATGCCAACTTATTGGACCGATTCAATGACGATTTGAAAAAAAAAACGACCTCATTTGGCCAAGAAAAAAGTTCTTTTCCACCAAGACAATGCAAGGGTGCACACATGTGCAGTTGCCATGGCAAAAATCCATGAATTGGGCTATGAATTGCTCCCTCGTCCACCCTATTCTCCAGATTTGGCTCCGAGCGACTACTTCTTGTTCCCAAACCTGAAGAAATGGCTTGGTGGAAAAAGATTTGACTCCAATGATGAAGTCATCTCGCAAACAAAGGCCTATTTTGAGGACCTCGACAAATCATTTTTTTTGGAAGGGATAAAAAAATTGGAGAAACGTTGGACAAAGTGTATAGAGCTCAAGGAGACTACGTTGAAAAATAAAATTATTTTTTTATCAAAAAATCTGTGTTTTAATCCAAAAGTCACGGACTTATTGACCCGCCCTCGTAAGTAGCAAAAATAAATTATTGCGGATACTATCTCTTCAAAACTTCTTTTTTGCAATCAGGATATAACTTCCTGTGCTCTTTCACACAACGAAAGTCAAAAGTCCGTGAAAATTCTGCCTTAGCTTGACAGCTCTTTCGGCTGTATCGTTCACTACTTTAAGAGAAAGAACCGTTCTTTTGGCTTCTAAATAGAAAACATTGTTAGTTTAGTTTAGTTTTAAACGCATTTTTATTTTCTAAATCATTAACTCTTACATACTAACAAAAATGCTTAAATGCTAGCTTAAAATTACTTAACAAACTTATACTAACTTACTGGCCCCACACAGGCACTCTAAGCTACTCTAAACTCTTATATATATGTCTTTCGACTTTGATTACATTTTATTTATTAATACTTATTTTCTAGCCTTATCCCATGAAGATGGACTTTCTTGAAGAAATGTTTCATTTATTTTCAGCCGAGAAAATAAATTTTTAATCTTGGCCGACACAAAATCATCCAACGTTTTATCTTAATCAAATAAAACAACAATTTCAGTCATTAATAAATAGAAAACAATTATAAATAGTCAAATTAGCTAACCCTGCATTGAATTGCACATTGCTTCTTTTGATGGGACATATCTTTTAAGAGAATGGGATTGACTTTCCTTATTAAAGTTAGCCACCATTTTCGTTTTTGTGTCTATGTCCACAGTGTCATCAAATAAAGATAAAACTACAGTCTCTTCGGTCAAATAATATAGATGCTGACACAATTTTTGAAAGGCTGCTTTCGAAATCGACTCTTCTACTTTTTCATAATCTTTAAATTTTTTCAGAAGGCATAAGCTTTGAAAGGGTTTAACATAAACCATCACAATAAAGACACAGACCTCTTTCAATCCACCACTATCTTTTTTTGTCAATTTAAGTTGCGAGCGTAGCAAAAATATTTTTATCGCATAAATTGCTCTTGCCATCCATTTGGCTTGATGCATTGCATCTGGGGGCCTGATTTTTAGTTGCTTATCGACATCTCCTCCTAAGAGTATTATTGAAAGTTCAGTAAGTTCGCGGTAGTCATTTCTAACAATTGGTTTTCCTAGCTCCCCAAAGTAAAAACTTAGAATTTCAGTAATTTCGTGGTCATTAAAATTCTCTTTAACAATGTCTGCACCGGTTTGAAAATTGTTAGTGTCAATATTTTTCCATTCATCTCGAAACATTTTTAAAAGAGGTATTTCTGGACTTATTGTTACTTGGTGGACCTTCGTTTCGAAGACACTTTTAAGCACGAGCTCATATATATTATGTCGACAACCAAAAAGGACCAACTCTCTTTCTAATTCCTGTTCTAAGAGCACGCATGTTCAATCTGAACTTTGTCATCCAAGTTCCAGTCTTTAATTGCCCTAGAAACAGCTTTAGCTTGATCTTTACCAGAAGAATTTCCAATTTTGGCACGGATAGAAGTTGTTCCTCATCTAAAAAAGTAATAACAATAGGAAGTCGTTCTTCCTTAGCACTCCTTACATTCAAGCCAGGTAACAATTTTCCATCCCAGTGAACAGTAACGACCTCCGGAACATTGTTTTGAAAATCAGTTTTAATGTTTTCTGCCCTTTCTTTTCTGATCCGTGTCCGCACGCGTTGAATCGAAGACTTATTGATTGGAAAATCCTCAATCCTCTGTCTAAGGATGAGACTAATTTTGGAGTAACAAAGTTTTTTCTTCATCGTTTTGAGCTTGCCTCAGATGACGGTTTAGGAGCAGTGGGAAGAACTTCGCTGCTTTCGTCGGAGCTTGCATATGGAATAGATGGTATTGCCGATGACATGTTCTTATTACATTTTTGTTCTTCTTTTAATCGCCTTTGTCTTACCCTATCTTCCTTTTCAGATTCTTTTTTATCAACTCCCGCTAAGCAGTCCGGTCGTCCTGGCTCTCTCTGACGCTGTAAAAAAAACTCTGTCCTCCTCTATTTTAATTTTTTGAAGAGCATCAGCATGGGCTATGTCAAATATGTTATCAAAATCGTCCTGGAAATCTGCTTCTTGTCGTTTATACACCTCCTGGGTTTTCGTTGATTTTTTTTGCAATTCTCTCCGAGCTTGATACACAGAGTTGGATAGTGATTTTGTGGGGATTCTTGCCTTTTCCCAAAAAATAGTACACTCGCGAATAACAAGATTTGCACTTTCGCTGACTGTCAATTTAACCTCCCACATATTAAAAAAGAAAACTGCAAGAACTTGTTGATTTGAAGGTAATTTATCACCCTTTATTTGGTGATTTACATCTCCCACTAAGTAAATCCTCTTTGTATTGCTTCTTAATTGCAGAGACATCTTTAACCGATCAAAAAATACGTGTTTACCGCGTGAAAACTAAAAATGCAATAAAAATTTGCTTAGGCACGCGCAGTGTAACATGTTCTGTCATGTTTCGATCCAAGACGGCACGGGTTAAAATGCTCCAAATGTCCTAATTCTTTTTCCGGTTACGTTTTATAATAAAATAAACAAAATAAGAACATAAAAAAAAGTCGAAAAATAAGGGACACCCTAATGTACATAGCTATCAACGCCTGAGAATGGGTAAATTCGATTACATTCCTTTTTCTACGTATTCTTATAAACACGATGTGAAGTACCTAATTCTTTTTTTCTTATATTTTCAGATTCAACGGTTCTTCAACTGCAAAATTCTGGCGATTTTAATATATGTTCTACCCCATAAAATTTCTAAAGCAGAAGAGAACTTACTTGAATATGCACCAAACTACGTAAGTATCGTACATATCATACTCATCCATATAAATGGAGATGTAAAATAAAAGCAATGGACACTAAAAAATTAGTCAGAATTTTTATACATACCATATATCACCATTTTTCAATTCCAAAATAAATAAAAATCTACTTGAGTGATTTTAAGATATTATACGAGTGCTAGTAATATTATATTAATTGTTAATTAACTCCCATTGTACAAAGAATATCTTCCTCAATTCTATGGGGCATAAAACTGCGTAGTACAATAATATATCACATTACCCATTTTATCAATATATTATTGGTATGATTGTGTTGGCTTTCTTACAAAATGTACCAACAAACCAGTACATACATATATTCCCTTTCCTAAATCACTTACGTTGCTTTTTAAGTAAGTATAATTCATGGCCTAATGAGTACCCAATACGTTTGACCATCTGCTACGATACTACTTATGAAGAAGAAACCACCACGAATAATGAATACCTTTCAAACCATCCAATTTGCTGCCATTTTTTCGAGCAATGTATGCACAATGTCATGAACAAAATCTGGCTGTCAAGGCGTTAAAAATATTGTCAATAACTTTGCATAGCTTGACGCAAAATCTTAAAAGGTGTGACACCGAAGTCGTATATTGGAAGGCATTTGACCGTTCTATTTCTCAAAACATACCAAAGAGTTACAAAGCAAATCTTTAAAACCACATCTGGCATAAGCCATTTTAACCCATGTTTTCATAGAAAACGCCTTCAGGAAATACTCATATTAAAATATATTTTTATACATCAGAAAGCATTTTACCACTTTCATCTCCGTTATTGTCATCCTTCTTTTATATACGTCATTTATCCACCAACGCTAAAACAGCTTTTTTGTTTTTTAAATGATCTCATACGCCAATTGTGGAGGCACTGCGAGCTAAAAGATTTTTTGTACCACAAAATCAATATCACGGAGCCAAGAGAGACTCAACTGTTTTAATGGAATTGAGAATTTCTCTGGTGGGGATTTCGAGAATTTCCCCAGGTATTAAAATTTCTCTGAGGAAGTGTCTTCTCCTTAAGGCACTTAGAGCCATGCATTCACATAAAAATGCTCCGTTCCGAAAGACCTATTTTGTATAGGTTTTTATTTTTTTATTTCTTAAAGGACTTAACACTCAAGTGGGTATGAATTCACTTATAATGCCTCAGCATGTGTTACGTTTTTTGGAAAATGGGATAGAGAGAGAGAAAGAAAGATGTTTGGGCAGTTGTTATTTCGTTGCATAGATGGCATCCAACATTTAATGGGGAGACTAAATTCTTAGTGGCAGTTGGCCTGTTGTAGACCGATTTGAAAGCCAGTCCACTATCACTTGAGCCACGGCCATCCAGGTGATATGAAGGTGGCATTGTCCGGTTAGAAATCCAACTAGTCTTCTGATTTCTTCCCTTTTGACTTGTAGGGATTCTTTTGATTTTTTGTGAAGGAGTGTGATTGCTCCTTTCGCTTGTTGAAACCCTGGGATGTTTTCCCAATGGGATATAAAAATTTTGTCCTCCCAGCTCTTTATCGCTGAGTTGATTGCTGAATTCGGCATATTACAGAACGTCTCAGGGCCAATTAAAGAATCAGGCGGAACGCTACTTCTACTACTTCCACTACTGCCGAGTAGGTAGTGATAGGTCGCATCATCATTGCAAGGGGTGACTAGATAGCAACGATAGTTTTTCCAATTATTATGCTGCACTAGCTATCAAGTTACCAATGACATCCAGATGTCAAAATATTCAGTAAGTTTTCCCATTTCATCATGCATCGTTTCACGCTTGTCGAACATGCGAAAATTATTAAAAAATATTATCAAAATCACGGCTCAGTTGTACGAGGTGTTTTAGTTTTTTGAAAAAAATATTTATTTATTCGTCTACAATAGTGTTGTCGCCTTCAACATAGTCCCTATTAGATATTATGCACTTATGCCAGCGCTTCTTCCAATCCTCGAAGCACTTCTAAACCTCGATCTTTGGGATAGCCTTTAGCTCTATCAGCGATGCGCTTTCTTTTAAGGTTCTCTTTATTTTTGGAAATAGGAAAAAGTCACATGGAGCCACGTCTAGCGAATATGGAGGCTGGGGCATCGTTACAGTCATTTAGTGACTCCTGAGCAACTTCCATTCGCCGCTGTTTTTGTTCAAAGTTCAAGAATTTTGGAACAAATTTATGTTACACGTTATTTCATTTTTTACGTCAAATTTGTTACAAATTCTTTGATCCATTTCTTTTAACAAACGAAAATCGCCGAGCTCATAAACACACGTCTAAACTTAGCGGCTGGCTCAGACAAAGTAAATAATGAATACAGCTGAAAATGCTATCAAACATCAAGGGCATGTATACCAACATAATAAAAAAGACATTGACAATCTGACTCTCTAAACCCGTGAAATTTAATAATTTCCCGTTATTTTCTGAACACACCTCGAAAATAAGCAACGTGAATTTCGTCATGTGGTCGGTCGTCATCATGGCTTCGTCGCGGCGTGGAAAAGTTTGAACGTGAGTACACTCTTTTGGATCTTAAGCCACCAACCAGACAGAGATTGCTGCGAAATGAAGAAAAAATAGCCGCCGTAGCAGACAGTATCGAAGAAGACACGGAAATGTTGATTCGGCACCGATCAGCTAAATTGAGCATCGCCATAGAGTCAACCCGGCTTATTTTACGGTTGAACTTGGGCCTACATCCATATAAAATTGTGTTGAAGCAAGAATTGTAGCCGGACGACCATAGACAACGCCGTGAGTTCACTAATTGGGCGCTGGAAATGTTGGCCAGAGACCCGGATTTTGGCCAAAAAATCATCTTCTCGAACGAGGCAAATTTTTGGCTCAGCGGCTATGTCAATAAGAAAAATCGCCCTTATTGGAGTGAACACAATCCACAAGTGTACGCCCAAGTATCAATACATCCACAAAAATTTACTGTTTGGTGCGGTTTATGGCATGGCGGCATAATCGGACCTTATTTCTTTCGAAATGAGGAAGGAGACGCCTTTACCGTCAATGGTTCCAGGTACAGAGCGGTGTTAACTGACTTTCTGTGGTCAGACATGCACAATATCGATATATGCGAGCTATGATTCCAACAAGGCGGCGCTACATGCCATAGAAGCGACGCAACGCTGGATGTTGTGAAGGCGAAATTTAGCGACTGGGTGATTTCACGGCGGGCGTTCATCAATTGGCCGCCGCGATCATGCGTTTTGACATCACTCGAGAAGTTTTGTGGTTGCTTAGCGCCTACCAGATGTAGTCAAGGCATTGTTATTGTAAAATACCACGTGTTAACAATAACTAAGGGTTAATGCCAGACGTTTTAATACCATCTAAGGGCCTGCAGCACATTCATAATAGAAGGTAATATCGATACATTAACTTTCTGGTATGAAGTACTGAAAAATCTGTCGCAAACAAATACTCGTATTTACTGTAATGGGAGACTACATTGTGCTCTTAGATTCTAAGGATCAGAACACTTTTTTATCCGTGCGAAATTATTTTCACGAGTAGGTACTCGTATCTTAAAAATCTTGAAAGTAACGATAAATATACTACTACGAAAAAACAAGTGAACACTATAAAATAAGAAAGCAAATACTCGCATTAAAATTTTTTTTTCAAAGCTGTTTGATTTAAAATAATTTTGTTATCAGACAATTACATTTTTGTTACTACCAAATGGAGAGTGTTCACCAGGAAGTGATATTTATTTGATGGGTCACTTTTTGAATTTTGACAGGTCAATTTTGGCAGACGTACTCGAAATGTACTGACTTGGGAAAATCATTATGCAAAACTATTCGATAAAAGACACGTGGTTTTAATCGTAAAAACATTTTTCCATTATTGGGACGATTAGATAAAAACCTGAAATTTTAGATAGATATTACACACCCACTGTTTCTCGTTTAGTAAAAGATTTTGAAGAAGATAAGTACATTGTAAGTAAGTACATATTGCTGTTGTCATAGAAAGAATTCAAAACAATCAATCAACCTCAATTTGGCACTGTGATTAAGGAATTGGAGTTAGGACAAAAACATTATGGAAAATTATTGTAAGATTGTTTACTTAGGTAACATAAACACTTTTGTTTTCTAGGGGTTAAAACTACTATATATATATTTACATTTTCTTAAAATAACTGATGCAATAAAATAAGAGTTTGTTGCAAGAACTGCCACGATGAGAAGCCGAAAAACAACTGCCCTCATCCTTCGAGTGCGTCCTTTTTATATCCTGTGACAGTGTTGCTGATTGCCCACATTATTAATAAAAATTGGCATTTGTATCAACTTCAAATTCAATCGACACAAGAACATTTTCCACAACACCATTTATGAAGACGTACATATACCAATAACAAATTATAATGAGTTATGATACGAGTACCTATCTCCGTTTAAATGGACACGTTAATAAACTTAATAATCAGTTCTGGGCAATAGAGAATCCTTAAACTACAATATTTATCAATCATTTCTGTATTCTCTAAAAGTTACAGTATTATGGACAATAGGACCTGGAAGTTCAACGCGGCGTTACGGTAAATGTTAGTGGTTATTGGTACGTTGTCGTAACATGGTTAATACCTCTTTGATATCAGAAATGGATGTCTTAGGCTTGGTTAACATATGTTTCTAATAATACGGTGCAACTATACATACAGCTTATTTTACAATGAAATTACTAAAAGATCTCTTTCCTCAAAAAAGTACCTTAAGAAATACATGGTGATGTCAATTTGTCCCCACCATCACCAGATTTAACAGTCTAGGCTTATTTTTGGGGATATCTTAAAAGCAAAGCTCATCCCAAAAAACTCGAAACACTTGAACAACTTAATGTGTAAAAATGTGATGAAAAGTTTTATAATAATAAATATACATTTGTTAGGATAATAGAGGCAGACATTATCTTCCATACGTAATTCAATAAAACATTTGTCAGCCATAAGCCATTTTGTTTTAATTTTCATTGTGCTATTCAAAATTAAAGTAAATATGCATTTCAAAATTATGCATAAGCGAGATAAATATTCTCGTATAATGTTTACATATTTACAGAGAAGCGCATACGCGAATTTAATTTTGAAATATAGAGATAAAAAAATATAATCAAATTTGAGGACTAGGACACTTAAGGTTAATTAAATAATTTATCGGATCTCATCGCTTCTATTCAGACCTGTGTGCTGTGTCCACACATTTTAAGCGTATAATAACCCCTTGAGCGCGCTCTAATTATAAAACCTACCATAGTGACTGTTCGTTCATCTGTACCCCCTCCCCCTTTTCCTTTCTTTTATTACCGATTGGGCGTGTTCAGGCACTACCGTAGTCCTTTCATCTACCGTAGTACACTGCCATGCATTGGAGATATGTGTTGCAGCAGGCACTACCGTAGTCCTTTCATCTACCGTAGTACACTGCCATGCATTGGAGATATGTGTTGCAGCAACGGGCGCTACATGGGTATGAGTCGATGTATCTACCTACCCACAACTTCCTCATCTAATTCCCGCTTCCAGCACGCTAACGTTGTATCCCGCCTGTCTCTATCTTACACGGCTTCCGGGGACCAATATCTCTCTGTCTGCACTCCCAAGCCAGCAAAATGGCGAGAAAGGCTCTCGCAATTGTCACAATGGCTCCGCGGAGACCGTGCGTTAAGCGCGCACGTTATCCGGAGTGACCTGACGCATTGCAGTGAGGTAAGACGTTTTGAGCGACCCGGTCTCGACCGCCCTAGGGCTGCGATCATCCGGAAAAGTCAAATCTGGAGATCTTAGAGGCCAGTCCATATCACAGTTTTTGACACCGCACGTCCCGGAAATTTTTATTTTAAAAAGTTCCTGGTTTGGCACGCAGTGTTACATGGTGCGCCGTCTTGGTGAAACCAGAAGTTTTGTAGGCCTTTTGCATGCGTGCGCGGATACACAAAGTGCACCTACATTCACCGATACCGATTGCCACCGACCGTCTCTCCAACTTTAAAGAGATATGGCCCAATGTTAGTTGTATAGCAAACACCGACCCGAACAATCACTTTCTCATCGTGTAATGGTGTTTGAGGATTGTCGGTTCACCAAAAGCGAGCATTTTAATTTTTTTACTCCCCCAAAGAGGGTGAAATAAACCTTGTCGGTTTTCAGAATTTGCTCCAAAAAATCCTGCTCAGTTTCAATCATTCGCGTAATCCAACCGACGCGGGTTGTCTGTTTCCAAAAACGTTTGAGCTAACTGCACATTGTATGTAAACATGTAAAGATCTTGCTTCAAAATCCGCCTTAAAACGGTCTCACGCATTACATACGAGTACCATATGTCATCAATGGTTAATAACAGATATGTAATGAAAGTTATCCAAAATAAATTCTTTTTGTATCTCGATTAGCAAATTTACCTCATGTACATATTTCATATGTGCATTTCTTAACTACATACATATTTATAATTGCTTTATAAATGAAAATATTATTCCACAATGCAGAGCTATTATCTACCGACCCAGTTTCGTTAATGTTTATAAGGGTCTCTGACAACTGCGTGTCACCAATCAGCACACATTTTAATTTAACCGCATGTCAGCGGTGAATGTATGAACGTAGAATACTTTGAATATGTTGGCGCCTGCAATTATGTTCGACACAAAATCATTGCTCGATTACAGAGTGCAATATGATTTATATTCCAATATTTGTATGTAAGAGTACCAATACTAACCATATACTATTTCGTATATGTATCTGCAGGGTCTAATCACCCATTAAATTGTGCGATTCAAACACGTTTTGTGGACTCAAAATCTAGTATGATATTTTACTTAAATATTGATTTATTTCATGACATATACGTAGAACTATAACTTTTGCAGTTGCATTTATATTGCGCGTAAATTACATACAAATTTGCACTTGCCAACAATTCTAAGCCTTTAAAGTTATACGAATACACACAAGACAGATATCGTGCTTTGGCCTGCGGCAGTCCTACCCTGAAAAAGACATTTTCTAAGTTTCCACAATCAATAAATCTCTTATTTCAGTTCGCATGTAACAGTGCGGATTGTAGGCCTATGCAGCCTTGAGAGATCAACGTTTCGATTACCATTGTTAGTTTGGTTTCATAAAGTGAGTCACTTTGATTAAAGTTTAATGCTCGCTAGAAAGATACTCGTTTAAGCTTAAACTTTTAAATGTCTTCGTACGAATATCTATTCGCTAATTAACAGCTCAGAGAGTCAATCAATCCAGCGGAGAAGAAAGAAAATGTAAGCTAGTAACCTCAAACTTCAAGAAATCTATTTTAATTAATCGGCTTATCAACTTTGGATAAATCGGTCTTAGCTGCTCAAACAGAATGCTCAAATTCAGCACCAAAATGTATATCTGGCAGGCGACAATTATTACACACCCCAAAAATCGATTGCATACGGTTTTGTGTAGCGACTAGTCGTTGTGAGTGTCTAACTAAAGCCGCCGTGGAACATAAAGACGTTGGACAAAATCGTGATCAATTTTTCTTTTATTTTAACGCACCGAACGGTGAGTAGATACGAATATTTTTTTCCAGCTCTTGTATAAGAGATTTATTGCCAACACCATATTTTTGATGTCGATGCTGAATCGGATGCTTAATTACAAGTTGAATGATTTGCTATTTGGCATGTGTTCATGCCCGTACTAATAACAGTACGAAATATTTCAAATAAACTGATCAATGTACTCGTACTCCAATTCAAATCAATGAACACGTACATTATGTACATATACATAACATATGTATATTTATTTACATATACACGTATGCATATTTTTTTTTTTGAACATCTTGGTTTTTTCAATTAGCAAATGGGAAATGGACCATATATGAATATGAATAATATACATAAGAATCTATATGTTGTTCTTTAGATGCACACAGCCATGGGCAATATTCAATGCCAGTTTTCTGAACTTAAAATATATTAAATTTTCTGAAGCAATATCGTTGAAGATAGTGACCGGATTAGAACCATGATACACCTCTTAGAGCATTCAAACTTCAGGATTTATGTTTCTGCACTTGTACAATTTGTAAAGGTTTCATAGTCTTTTAGACATTCTTAGTCGCTATGTACATATGGTATATTCATATTTCTTACTTTTGACAATTGTTGTTATTAGTTTCAACAGCTGAAAGAAGAATACTGCACGAAAAATCTGGGCCTTATAGTCTGGTGTCTAGTACTTTTTCTTTGTGGTGATTTTTAAATGATTCTAAGACTGAGAAAAACTGTTTAAAGGTCAGCTATGTAAATAAGGGCTGAGAAAATTTAGTGCTAAATTATACTCCGTCTACTGCAATAATAAACTCCTTGTTGTACACCAGAATGTCAGAAGATTGCTGGAAAACTTTTCAGCCCTTGTCACACTTGTTGATTCCTTCGTATGCGTTCCAGATAGTGTCTTTGTATCTGAAATTTGGATCTATGACTCTGAGAAGATCGACTAAGGACTGAAACGAATAAAATTTGGAAACTTCAAAGTAAAAAAAAAAACATATTTTCATAATTCATGTAAATTTTTTTTATCTGCTTTAAAGCTCTGTTTTTATTAAATTCATTCACAATTACAAAAAATAAAAAAAATTATTTGGGTTCCCATTCTTTCCTCAACTTTTTTCGAATATCCTTCATAAGGTTGGTGACAGTTACACGCTCTTTTCCATTTAGCACTAAAATCTTTCACGTCCTTTGCACACTGCTCACTTTTCCGCAATTTAGCTTTGACCAAAGCCCAATACCTTTCAATCGGACGGCACTGTGGAACATTTTGGGACAAAGTCGTCATTTTTAGCAACAAGAAAGCTCAACATCACATGAGCATAGTGAGCTGAAGCTAAATCTGGCCAAAATAATGTTGAGCCCTCGTGTTTGTTTAAGAAAGGAATCAACCGTTTTTTAGGCGCTCGTTAATGTACACTTCTCCGTTAATTTTTCCCGTTGTAATAAACGACGAGCTTCTGTGTCCACATTGGCAAATGGCCTGCTAAACGAGATATTTTGAGCCGAATTTTTCCATCCCAATCAATGTTGTTGATTGCGGAAGAATCTCAGCTTCAAACGAGTTGTAAAACTGCGCATCTGGAAGAGTAGTAAAGTCGGCTTTGACATAAGTTTCGTCATCCAAAATCAAGCACGCTTTCTTGTTGCCGATCAACTCGTATAGCTTTCGGGCTCGTGTTTTTATGACTTTTTTTTGCTTTTCAGTAACTTTTGGTATTTTTTGTTTTTTTCGTGTTTTTAGACCGTTACGTTTTTTAGATCTTTGTACCATTGTTTGGTTGGTATTACATTTCCGAGCAACATCTCTGGATGACATAGTCCGGTTTTTTACGATGGTACCCACTATTTTCCTGTCCAAATTTGTATCATGTGCTCTACTTTTAGCTCCACTTTTCTGTTTTCGCTTAACTGTCAACTTTTCCAAACATCGTTTAATAACAGAATATACTGTACTGCGTGCTATGTTTAAATTTTTTGCGATGAAATGGTTTGGACGCGAAGTATTTTCGAGCCATTTGTCTATGATCTTTTTACGGCGTTCCTCTGGACTCATATTTTATAAATATTTTAAACCGTACCGAACTAAAATCAATAACAAGCTAAAACTAGAGAATATACAGGATAATTTGGGTACAAAATGGGATTGCAATTTTTACGCATTGGAAGTATAGCCCGTATTAAAATTTACAGATTTTATTCGTTTCAGTCCTTACTTTATGCCCGAGTTCAACTTTTTCGCGAATATAAAAGAAAATTACGCTGCAGAGGAAGTTGGGTGTTTTGTGAAAGAAAGCTGCAAGGTTCTTGATGTCTTGTGTATTAATTCTGTTAGTGCTGATGTTCTGAGGGTTTCTATTGAAATTAACGATGAACGGAATGTGTTTTTATGTGTCTATAGTCTGCATATGTTTAATGTTTTGATGTTTGTAAAATAAAATTATAGTAGGATATTTTAATAAACCCTAGAACTGTACTTCTTCGTCATTTTTACGAATGACGTCATTTAAATTGCAATTCAGCAGAAACAGGCAGGAAAATAGTGGGGAGGACTGAGCTATGCACTCGTCTGTATGCGTTTACGCTTTGAATAGGACAGTGTATTTGTATACAATCTAAAAGTTTTTATTTTTATTTTTTTATAAAAAGTTACTCGTAATTTTTACGTAGTTGTACTATCATAGGTACACAGGTGTTCGTATTTTTTACGAAGCAGTACTAAATATCATTTATTTCTTTTGTTATTTGATAAAGGGAAGAATTCTGTTTTCAACAGAAATTTTCCTATTTTATTTACTTTTGCAACCAAGTTTATTATTTTTGTAATTTATATTTTATTATTAATGGACAAGAAGATTAGCGGAATTTTTAGAGGAATTTTTGAACCAATTAGAAAAGGAGCAAGATTTTGATATCGAAGATGATCGATTTGAAATTTAAAGCACTCCATCTGATTTTTCGGATGATTATGAATTAGACTATCCCACATATACACCAGATAACGAGAATGATACCAACGATTATAACGATCAGGTAATCCAAACAATAGAGCAACTTCATAACAAATCTAAGAGAAAAAAACTCAATTTTCCGACCCTGCCTTCATCAGCCTCTAATAACATTATATTTTTTAACAATAGTACTATTGAGGGGAAAAACGGATTTTTATGGAATATTACTGCTATAAATTCAAGTGGAAAAGTACCCAAAAAAATATTATTCATATTTCTTCTGGTCCTACATAAGAAGCTGGAGATGTTTATGAAGCAAATGAATGTTTCAACCTTTTTTTTTTCTTTAGGAATAATGAGAAAAATTCTTAATCACACAAACGAGGAAATAAAAAGGCAACAATTGCGGCATAAAGAAGGTACATCTTGTATCACAGAGCTTGAAGAAGAAGAACTTAACTTCAACTTATCAACTTTTTGGTGTTGATAAAATTAGCGGCAGCAGTAAAGAGTAATCACCTGAACAGTAAATATCTGTTTGATGGTACACTCAGCGGAGATAAATTTAGAGCCACTATGGCCGAGCGCCGCTTTAACTTCATTACCAATTGTATGAGATTTGATAACAAGGAAACTAGGACCGAAAGATTGAAACAAACCAAACTAGCTTACCCTTCCGAAATATGGGATTTGTTCATAGAGAACTGCAAAAAAAATTATAAACTTAGCACATACTTGACAATAGATGAGCAATTGATTGGATTCCGTGGACGGTGTCCATTTAGGATATACATACATCCCTATCAAACCAGTTAAATATGGCATGAAAATTATAATGATGGTGGACAACTCAACAAAGTATTTAGTGAATGCAATTCCTTACTTAGGAAAAGGATCGAATCCAAGCAATAAAAACTTAGCTGAATACTTTGTAGAAGAATTAGTAGAGCCAATACGTGGATCAAACAGGAGTGTGACATTTGATAACTGGTTCATTGGTATTCCACTTATTCAAACACTTTTAGCAAAATATAATATAACGGCAATAGGAACAATAAAAAAAAATAAAAGAGAACTTTCTGCACCTTTCACTAATGCAAAATTTAAATCCAGAAAAATTGGTTCCGCATTATTTCTACATAACATATATCACAGTAATCTTACAGCAGTATTTTATTTAGCTAAAATGAACAAAATTGTAACCCTTGTTTCATCTCTTCATGATGAAGGAATTGTCTGTGAACCATCCAAAAATCAGAAATAATCCTTAATTATAACCAAACGAAAGGCCCACATTGGACCAAATGTGCCACGCTACTAACTCCCAAGGAAAAACCAGGCGATGGCCAATGGCATATTTTTATAATATGTTAAATTTAGCATGCTTAAACGCGTACGTCATATACTGGTATTTACATAACTGTTTTAAAAAAAATAGCGCTGCAAAACCTATGACAAGATTCAAATTTTTGCTTGCTTTGCAAGGTCATATGACTAAGAAATAGCAATTGAAAAGATATTAAATGCAAAATCAGCGAAAAGATAACAAAGACGCTATAAAGACAATTTTGGAAAACAACTTGGTGGAACCAGAAAAGTCAGTTCGAACAGAGAAAGCGCAAAGAACCCATTGCTGAATTTGCGATTGTAAAAAACGGAGGATGACAACAACAAAGTACATCTCGTGTAGTACTCCAATATGTGGAGAGCATTCCAGGAAGATATGTTTGCAGTGTGCTCAATAAACTACAATATGTATAATTAACTTTTTTAAGTATCAATAAAATGTATGCCTTTATTAAACTAAAAGCACTAAGAATTTTATTTATTTCGTCCTTTTTTAAAGAAGGAAAGCTGAAATAGGCATGAGTTCGTAAGAATTAGGAAGATGTAGTGAAACAATCCCCTAGACAGCTGCCTAGATTATATTTATGGGCATTTCAGAAATGTTGCGTTCAGCAAGTGCGAGCAAGTGTTTTATGTTACGTGTTGATGACTGTGAGGTGTCTGACTAATTTGCTATTGCTAATGCACTTAATTGCTATTTTCTTAATATGGGCTGCAGTTTACTACCTTTTTCAGTTCAATCAATTTGTTCTCACTGTGCATCTATTCCAAACCGCTGCAAAGTAACAGTTTTGTTTTTGAACCGATAGCTTCTCTCGAAATCTTAAAAGTTATTGGTACTTTAACTAATTCGAATTCTTACGGAGCTGATGGTATCTCGGATTTTACCCTTAACAAATTGCATGTTTAATAGTGGGTGTCTTGGCAGATATTTATAATCATTGGGTGTTTACGGGGGTTTTTCCTGTCTGTCTCAGGTATGCAGTGTGCTTCTAAAATAATCGGTAACTATAGGCCAATCTCACTTCTTCCAGTTTTTGGTAAAGTTTTTGAAAAACTTATGAAAAATAGGATAGTGAGTTTTCTAATTAAGACCAAGTCCTATAATTCAATTCAATTTGGTTTTCAAAAGGGAAAGTCGACTGAAAATGGGCTCTTACAGTTTTGTTCTCAAATAATGTCACACCTAGATGGGAATTTATTGACATTACCAACGTCTCCGATATGGTCAACCACAGTTGTCTGTTGAGAAAACTGGAAAAAGCAGGTTACCGTAGTTTCATACTCAATTGGGTCAGGTCGTATCTTGGTAACAGGTCGCAAAGAGTGAAGATAGATGGAATCAATTCACTGTTCACTTTTATTTTCAAAGGAACAGTCATTTGGATATGGTCTCTGATATAAATTGGGATCTGAATCTATTGAGATACTGGTTTTCTGAACACAACCTAATTTTAAGCTCCAAAATCAAAATTATGTTCTTCCACTTATCTTCCCCGTACAAATTTGAAGAGAACGTGTACTTCCCCGCACCTGAGTATCCAAGATACAAATTGTTTAATTGCAATTGTAAGTCTGGTCCTCCCTCTCCCATTTATTGTAGTCTTCTAAACTGCAGTGATAAATGTTTTTTAATAGAAATAGTACAAGACTTCAAGTACTTGGCCCTCACCCTTGATTCTAGAATGGGTTTTTCGAATCATGCGGATACGTTAAAAAAGTATTTCCGATGCACACTTAGACATTTTTATTGTTTGCGTAATGTATGTTCTACCAGACCTTTAAAGATATAATCTATTACGATATTTTCCATTCTATGCTACAACATGGAATTGCTTGTTGAGGAGGTTTGTACCAAAATAAGATACGCCCTCTGCTGATTTTGCAGAAACATATTTTAAGAATAATTTGTCGTAAACTTCATACACCTCCTCGTACACCTCCTCGTACACATCCTAGCTATCCTTTGTTCCGTGACCTGAAAATTCCTCCCGTCCGCCATTTGTGTTGTTTTAAAGTGTTAAAAACGTTCTTCTTGAAGTCTGGTAATCGCAATTTCCGTCTTATTTCTAATTTTAATTTAAGTGTAAACTTTTCAAACATGTTATCTGTACCCAATTTCCGTACTACTGCATATCTTAGTTTTTTTTCTGTTTTGTCTTATCGGTTGTTTAATAAACTCCCGCAGTCCATTAGGAAAGTAGCAATACCTGGGACGTTTATAAAACTAGTTAAAATTTGGCTCTTTTGCTTTGACTATACTGGTTTAGAATCGATTATTTCTGATATTTTGGTTTAATTCTGGTTTATTTTTAATTTTTTGTTTGATTTTGTTTTGTTTATAATAATTATTGCACCTTTTAGCAATACCTTAGGTTATAATTAATATATTTTTGTTACTCTTGAATTAGTTTTTGTTCTACTATGCCAGTGTCTCTAATAGGGTCACTCCACCCACAACTTAATTTTTATTGTTTAAACCACTTGAAGTGAATATAATAAAAATAGGGTTGAATATTTTTATTACATTTGTATACCAAAATACAGAATGTCACATAATTTTCTTATATTCTTTGTAGAACTTATGACTTTGTATATACAATGTAAATATGAATCTCTGTATCCTGAAGTCATAAGAAATAAAATTTATCTATCTATCTATCTATCTATCATTGATTTGCGGCATAAAGCTCTATCTAATAATTACTGGAAAATTTTACTTTAGGAATTGAAACGTTAAATTTGTAGAAGAAATACTTACTTCTATTTCTCAAACCATATTAAAGATGCCAGTTTTTATTTTACATCTGATTTTGAGATGCTAATACTCAATTAGCACGAAGTTCGGCAATTTCGGAGTTCCGTGGTATTAGACCATTACTGTGACTTACCAAACTGTGATATTAGACTAATATATTTAATATTTATAACTTGAATGTAATATATGGCATATAAACACTATTATGATTAATAAATCGGTCTATAGAAATTCCTACAGAAGAAGGGATTACAAGTCTAGTATGTCACACAACGCATATACAAGTATCTTCAATGTGTAACTCCAGTTCTAATTAAATATACTGTCAAAAGTATATATTGTATTTAACAAGACTGTCCTTTTGAATTTAGCTTTTAACCAAATTTGTGGTAACTTTAGAATTGCAAAAACTAAACTTGTTGGCAGTCGAATCATTAATAAATTTATTTTATATTTAAATTAATTTACAACACCTATTTTCAAGAAGCTACCGTGTGACCAAAGATGAGGCATAGAATTTCCTTACGCGATCGTGGGAACAGACTAAATTCAGCGGCCGCATGATCTCGGCTTATATATTACGCTCGGCTTCATGATTAAAGAGTGCTATATACTGAATCATGACATACCAAACTTGCTGATTTCCCTGACGTATTATAACTGAGTTGCAACAAGCTGAGTGCACAGGTAATTTTTGGCTGCTACGGCCTTGCAAGTTGATAACTCCATTTCGGTAAGTGCGAAGAAATTGTCTCTTGCCAGAGTTACTGCTAGATAAGGCTTAGATATGCTCACTAAGAAATTTGTGTTGTTGTGAAGAATGGGAACTGCAATAAAATTAAACAACTTTAATTCTTGATTATCGGACAGTGGAATAAGCATTTCAAAGACAATTCAATTATTTAAAGTACGCCAATTGACCGTTGTCACGTTGTCTAGCACTGACATGCTGAGCAAGGTCAATGTCGGCGGAAGATTTGGATTAGGATTAATCTTAGCATGATTTAAGCCAAGTATTACATCAAGTAGAATATCTAAAGAATTAAGCAAATACCTCTGCGATTATTTATTTGTAATAATTCACAAAAGTGGCTTATGATTTCCTAATAACACATTATAGCTTAACTAGTTTTCAGCTAGTGAGCTATTTAGAAAAAAAAAACATTAGTGACCATAAAAACTAATAAGATTATTTTTATTGCTTTTAAATCACATTTGAATTTTTAGTGTTAGAATGATATTTATGATGCACAGTATACCCACATCAATTGCTTTTGATATGTTTTTATACGTGTTATTATTTCATATATCCAATTGTAGACAGAAAATATGTAATAAAAATAATAATATCTGTTCCTTTGCTAAGACAAATTAGAAAGAAAAAAATACTACGAGTATGTATCATAAATTTTATTTTGAGCTAAAAACTGAAATACTAATGGATAATGAGATTAGTTCAAAAATAGATTAGCTGCAAATTTGAGTAACGATAAAAGGATTTGGAGGGTTATTAACGAAAGCAGGACTACTAAAATTCTGAAATTTTGATAATCAGCTATAACGCTCCAGTAACTTAACAAATGAGAGTCGCTAACTTATTTAATAATTTTTTTTTCTAATTTGATTTCTTTTTGGGACTGCTCTATAAATGATATTCAATACGGTTTTACTTTACAACATATGAATTTGTTTCGAACCTAAAAACTTTTCTTTGAAAGCTTTACCGCAATTGAAATGCGAAAATGCACAGTATAGCAAAAAACATCTAAATCTTCTCTTATTGATTTTTGTACCGAAAAACCAATTCTAGCCAAATTGCAGATGGCTTGTGTATTATATTCAACTCCTGCATTCAATGCAAAATTTCGACAAAATCCCTAAAAACAGCAGAGTTAATGCTACCGCATCAAATAATTAATTATAGTCCTATTTTCCTCCAATCAGTTTTTTTTTAAATTTTCAAACATATGTATGTATGTTTAGAATTCTATTTTCCCTAGAGAGAGTAGATTTTCTTAGTGTTTCACTCTTTAGATGTAGAATCTGAAGATCTACGAAAAGTGATTTGTAATAATTAACTCACGGTATTTATAATAATTTTTGGACATATCTGAAATGTCCGCTTCTATTCTCGTAGACTTTACTAATGCTTTTGATGTGGTGACCAAAAGCATTAGTAAAGGTGATCACTCTTCTTAGTGATAAATAAACCTTGTACTAGTAATGCTGGTTTCGGCGATTTCATATATAGATGATTTTATTTATGGCTGCTTCATATTTACAAAATCATAAATAAATAGCTAAGATCAAAAACTTTTCCGATTCATAGAATCAAATCAACGGCAAGGTTCTGTGTTGGGTCCCATTCTGTTTTCAATACATTTAAATTCGATGTTTGTCCAACCCGCTAATGGCAAAATCGCAGCTTTAGGTATTTAGGTATTAGACTAGATCATAAATTCAAACCATACATTTTACCTTCATCAGTATCTGTCATCAGGCAACTCTATCATCGCAGCCTCTACCGTATTCTGTACATCTCAAAGTTAAGTGCACCGTAGAATACATAGTTTTTTATGTTGCTACATCCTGCCAGCTCAACCTACCGAATCTTACCAACTTGTTGTCGATGCGATCGACTATTTAATTAACCTGTCTGACTCTACTGACGATATCTTTATTTTCGGCGACTCAGCTACAGTGGATTCCATCAGACGATCAATCGTTCTTCATCGCTTCAAATGCCAACTCAGCTAATTAATGTCTCTTCTTAGATCGCTTAACAGACTCAAGTCTATGCCAAGTCGGTGGTGTATCCAACTATATGGGCAGGCAATTGGACCTTATTTTCACAACAGATTCAATTAACTCCTCAGTCTCACTTTGTCCCCTATCTCTCTCTACAATCGACAACTACCACCCCCCCCCCCTTTCTACTTTAATTTTTTCATAACTCTTCTTTCCAGTCCACTCCTCCCACAACTCTCTCATCCTACGACTTTCATAAAGCAAACTTTAACAAAATCAGTGACTATCTTAGCAGATCCCCCTTTAACTTTCACAACCTAAGTGTAAATGATGACTTATCCATTTTTTATAAAGAAATATTTAATTCTTTTAGCCTTTACGTTCCGTTTTCCCGCCTTAAAACATCATCTACTAGTCCTCCCTGGTATAATTGCAAGCTTCATTCCTTACGAAATAAGAGAAACAAGTTCTGGGCTATTTTCTTGCGTACCAGATCCTTATCCGACTATTCAAACTACCTTGGTGCTTATCTTCATTTCACCGAACTTTACGATTCCCTTTACCAGCGTTACCTTAATAATGCGCAAGTCAACCTCATAAATGACCCTAAGTCCTTTTACCAATTTGTTAACTACAAAAGAAAGTCCGATGGATACCCTCCTTCCCTCTCTTTCAACAACAAGTCATCAACCGATCCACTCACCATTGCCAACCTATTTGCCAGCTTCTTTAAACAATCCTTCACCAACGACTCCTTTGTACCAGATCCATCCTATTTTCGTTACCTACTGAACTTCTCCAACGGCCCACTTCTCTCTCACATCTTGGACCCCTCCTATATCGAATATAAATTACACCAACTCAATGACGAATTTACACCCTGTCCAGATGGCCTCCCTGCCATATTTCTTAAAAAAATGTTCTTCGTCTCTTTCCCTTGCCCTTTCTGATCTCTTTCGTCTATCCCTTTCACAAGGAGAATTTCCTCAGGTTTGGAAAACCTCCTTTATAACCCCGATCTACAAATCGTCCAATCGCTAAACTCTCCCATATACCCAAACTCCTCGAAAGTATTTTGTATGAAGCTCTAAGCTTCCAATGAAAATCACTTATTTCCCCTAGACAACATGGCTTCCTAAAGGGTAGGTCAACCACCACAAATCTCGTTGAATTCGTATCCTTTGCCATCTCTGCTCTAGAGAACGGCAACGAAGTCGATGTAGTTGCGACCGATTTTAGCAAAGCCTTCAATAAAATCTCTCATCGATTAATACTCTTCAAATTGTCTGCCCTCGGCTTTGAACCCATACTGTTAAAATGGATATCCTCTTACCGTTTCTACAGTGTTCGTTTTAGGTCAGCCCACTCCGCTCCATTTTTGGCCACCTCTGGAGTTCCTCAAGGTAGCCATCTCGGTCCCCTTCTCTTTATATTAACCATAAATGATCTCGATAGGATCATCAAACACTCGTCCGTCTCCCTTTACGCCGACGATACCAAATTTTTCAAAACCATTTCCTCTCCCCATGACTCCTTCCTTCTTCAACAAGACCTTGATAGTTTTTCGATCTGGTTCCTCAAAAATTGTTTGGAACTTAATATCATCAAATGCCAATCCATCACCTTTTCACATAAGCGGCACAAATCTCCTCCCCGACTCTACCTTCTCCACAACCAGATAGGTTGGTATTTTGTGTGATAGGGAGCTCAACTTCCGTTTGCATATGGATGGGATAATCCTTAAAGCCAACTCTGCACTAGGTTTTGTAAAACGATGGTCCAAAGAATTCACCAACCCATACGTGACCAGGTCGCTCTATATTACCTTTGTTCGTCCCCTCCTAGAGTACGCCAGTCAAGTATAGTCCCCATATCATCGCGTTGATATCTCGAGAATCGAAAGCATCCAGCGCCGTTTTCTTCGATTTGCTCTTCGAAGTTTGCCCTGGGATGATCCTTTTACTCTGCCCCCCTATCAAAACCGTCTGAACCTTATGCAGAGATGCAGCCGACTTTCTCTTCATTCATCGTCTTCTTTCAGGTCAGGTTGAATGCGCGTCCCTTCACAACTCTATTTTCCTCAACACTAACCCTCGTAATCTACGTACCCCTCGTCTCTTCTATCTCCCAACCCACCACACCTCCCATGGCGCGAACGAACCAATCTCCCGTATGCCACGAAAAGTTAATTCAAACCCTAGCGTCATCCACCGCACCACTTCCTACCTCAAATCCGTTCTCCTTCACCACTCTAACCAACCTTAGTTTTAAGTTTTAGTTTAAGTTTAACTTTAAGTTATAGCTTATATTAAGCCGAATAAATGGGGGCTTTCGCCCCCACCAAAATTAAGTTAAAATTCAAAAAGCTTGGAATTCGTCCTTTAAAGCATCCTTACTGCTAGTTCGAGATACTACAATACCAGTTGTCTTTATGAAAATTTCAATTTACGAGTCAACAACAGAGAATGTGCTAGCATCTACAAAACATATTGCATGAAAACCTAAAACGCAAGAGAGGGAAAACCGTATTTTTACATTGCATTAAAAAGTGTATGTATTCTTATAATTAAACTAATTTACTTATTAACTAGTATTAACTTACTATTAACTTCATTTCGTAAATTAATTTTCTTAAATATTGATTTGATTTTCCCAAGATAAGTTCTTTTTTCTCAAAGCTTTCTTTGATAATGGTACACAAAATCCTCACTTGTCCAAACAAATGAAACAGTGCTTTCAAAAACAAAAAGAAATACAATCTTCTATTATATCTAAAACCTTAGCATTTTTTTTAATTTTAACTTTAGCTATAGTGGTTATATGCGATTTATTTCAGCTATTAGGAAATATACCTTCACTAAATAATTAATTTTTATTCAAAGATTCACCAATAATATCAACAAAATCCAAGGTCTACTAGTAATATTGAAAAAATCTCAAATTTTTTTAGGGCGCAAGGATTTCAGGTAGCTTTTATTTTTCCTAATATACTCGTAGCCATATCCCCTTTTTCAATTTCATTAAAATCTACTTCTCCTAATACAAATGAAATCGATTTCTATTAATTTGATTAATATGTGAATTAATTCACAAATGGGTTCAACACTTTACAAGAACATTTACACTTATTAAATTTGTCCTCTAAGAGCATGTGCACATGTGTACATTCTCGAATACCACATCTTTTATATCAGGCCATTTTCTTTCAACACAAGATGTTTTTTTTTCAAGTTTATCACACATAGATTTTTGACCGAGATTTTTTTTTCTTGCAAATTCTGCTTTTGTTCTGTTTATTTTTTATTTGACGGCAGTTCTCAAATATTTGTAATTTTCCCAGCCTTGAGCACATTTAGTTAATTTGCCTCAGTCATTTCAAAAAAGTTGTTTGTTTTTTTAATGACTGCAAACTACTATCAAACCACTCGTTATGGGTTTCATTTTAACAAATAAACTCACAACATGGTAACATTTATCACACTAATTTTTATAACGATAGATTAGCTGTTATTATATGAGAACTATGTATTGGAAATGACCGCGTTAAATAAACAAGTTTGTACTAGAAGTGTTTGTTGTTGGTTAACACACATCAGGATTCCTTTACAATTGTTATTATTTATTTATTCTAATGATGGTGTTCAATTCATACATCCAGGGCTAACAGATTTCTTAAAATATGAGAAACAAATGAATATAAATAATTGTATTTGGACAGATACGCACCACATAAATATCCATACTTATACTACATTTTGGATAGGTTCAATAAGAGTTAAAAATCGTAAAATTTCTCAAATTTATGCAAATTTCATGGATGCGCCTGTTACAAAGTAACAGCAGTTTATTAACACATAGGCCGTGAATTGCGTAACCAATTTAGTTTCGTCTCTGTTATCAGCAATGAAGTTGTTGTGTTTTTTATATATTGTAATTAGCGCCCGGTCAAGGGATTTTTACAGCTACCCTTAAAATGTTTGTACGAGTATATAGCGCGGACGAAGGAAATTTAGGGAGGAAGAAAAGAGAGTTACCGATGTACATTGTTCTTAAATGTTTGCAAGTCCATAAGCGAGTTGTACGTCTTTGGAACCAATCACAATATCTTAGAGTATGTCCGGAAGTGGGCTTGAGGTTATACTGATGAGCATTCATAGTGAGACCGGTGTTACGGTTGAAGGTTTGAAGGAACGGAATGCTACTGGCGATTTCAATGGAGCACTAGTGGTGGAACTAGCAATAAAATAAAGCGAGGGAGGAGACATTACGTCGGCGTTCAAGTATGTCAATTGACTGACTGATATTAGCATCACCTATGAGTTTTATCACACGATTTTGGATCTTATCTAGCAGGTGCAGAGATGTTTTAGGAGCACTTTACCGGATGTAGGCATTGCACTCAAATTTTGTTCGATGAGTGCCTTATATACATATTTTGGCCAGATCAGAGGGGGTGATTATGTGGTCATTCCAACCTAAGTTGTCAGTGACACACATACCGAGAATGGAAAGTTTTTCGGTTTCTACCATGTAAGTGGCATTCATGGATAATGGCTGGGTATTTAAATTTCGCTTTAATGACAGTAGACATCATTGAGTTTTGGAAGCATAAAATTCCATTTTGTTGATAGTTCCCCAATTGGTTATGCTGTCAATATCGGAATTTAATTCTATTGAATTTTGTAGCGGTTATGTTCTACTTGTTAATTTTTGGTTGTGACTTGAATTCACATGAAAACTGTTGCGAAGAAGCACAGTACAGTCTTCAAGGATGTGAGCGAAGACTCAATAGGAAAAAGGAGCGAGCACATCTACAATCTTCGTATGGCCGAAGAATAAACCGTATACAGTTTTCATATGACACCGAAAGTAGAGTGTCTTTTAATAAGCGTGGATGACATCATGTAAGTGACAGAACGTACCTGGATTTTTAACGTAAACCTCCTGCCGTAAAGCTTAATGTTTACGAGGTGCCCATACACCCATAGGGAGCAAGGATACGCCTTGCCATCTCATGCCTACATTAATAGTGTATTACCAAAGCAGAACTTGTGTTGGAGGCACAAGTTCCACCCTTGGTAAGGGTCGAAGCCGATCTAAAACCTCTTGCTGCTCTTAGGGTCGCAGCACCCAGTAATTATTTGCTACTCTACAATGGGCTAAACCAAAAAGGAAACCCGTACCCGCGATTTGGGTTTAAACCACAGCCACCATGACGCTCCCACAATGGGGCCAACCTCTAACAAGTCAGGCCCGGACCGAAGTCCGGGGGGCTCCTGACTCCCATGGTACCGTGTTTTAAGTCCTGGTATGGACTACCGGTGGTCAAGCCTACCAACAAGACCTATGACCGGCAACTTGTAACTGGTCAAATCGTATCATCCAGTCATGCAAAAAAATCTAGATGTTTTCGATAAGACCAGTTATAGAATAATCTACCCCCGCTTTTTATTAGACAACGTCTTTGATGGGCGAAGCCTTGATAATTGGGCGGGGGCCCCATGTAAGTGACAGTAGGACTGTAGTTTATCTGTCGGTACGCGCATTAACTTCAATCAGCATTTCCTATCCTTCTCTTTAAGAGGGATTCAGATTATAGCAGCAAACATATTAATTTTTCTGATATTACACTTAGCCTCAATATTATACATGAAGTATTCTCATACAATCTACCCTTAGTTATAGTCTCATCGATAGAAAAATAAAAATAAATAGAACAACTCCGAATAATAGTGCTAACTAAATGCTACACATCAGACACTCCAACTTACAAAAAAGCAAAAAGTGGTGGAGAAGATATCGGATATATACATGACTCGTTATCAGTTTTGTGCAGTATCAGCCGTTGCATAAAACTTCATGGCAGGAAATATTTTATCTCGGAAAGCTATGGCTTTTTGTCTTTTGCATGTATGATCTTCTGAAGACAAACATTGCGGAGCCAAACGCCGACCTGATGACGTATGCAGTTTGGTGTCGAAGACCATCTAAACTCCTTACCTTCCTGCACAGAGACCCCACATGTCCAGTGATGCATGGGGAGGGAAAAACAGAAACAACATCCTTATAAGAATTTTCCTATGATTTTTTTTGCTATGTAATTAAAATTTTGGAGCAACTACACGGGATATCACAATCTAATCTGCACTCCGGATGAAGATAATCGATTAATATCCACTACATAGTAAGACGAGACTTAGAGTAGCATCGAACTGTCGATGTCGTCAAGCCAATAAAATAAAATTCAATATACTCGTATATTTTTTTTTTTTTTAGAAGAACTTAGCACTCAAGAGGGTATTACTACTCTTAAAATGCCGGAGCACGTGTTAAGTTTTTCAGAAAATTCGATAGAGGGAGAGAGAAAGATGTTTGGGCTCAGTGGATATTTCGCTCCATGGGTGGCATCCAACATTTAATGGGGAGACTAAATTATTAAAGCGGCCTGTAAACGATAAAACATGGTACTAGTAAACATTTAAAACAAACCAAGTTTTAGCTGATGTTGATCGTCTGCGGGCTGGTACGCGTTCCAATTTTTTGGTCTCACCAACATCAGAATTTGGTCTCTCTAAAATCAAAAGTGGTTTTTTTTTTTTTTTTTTTTTTTATAATTTACGCGCGCCTAAGGGGTTATGAATACCCTTATACTGTTGCCAGGGCGCGGGCGGAAAGATAGAAGGAGGAGAAAGGAAAGTTTGTGATGTAGTGGTTTGGAAACTCAGGTGTGTTTGGTTTCGATATTGACTCTCCAGGGGTGGGGAGTCCGAATAGGACGGAGAGATTTTTCTTCTCTCGGAATGTGAGGTTGTGAATTTTAACGGTTGTTTTGTGCTTGAGAACCCTACAACAGCCAAATCTACGTGTCAGTGTTATGCCTTCACACGCAGATTTTTCTGACTGAGTTCCAATTACACAAATGAAAACTTGCCGTGGCTAGGATTCGAACCTTGACCTTCCGAGTAAGAAGCGATTGCTAGTACCACTACACCACGGCCACCACCCACGGTTTGATTTTTGTCGATAGTTGTGGGCGGAGTTTTGTGCTGCCGGTACTATGTTTGAGTGTCTGCGCTTTCATCTGTCAACATTTACTCGAGCAAGCCATTTTATCAGTGAATTGCGTCGTGTGAACACACAAAATAATCGGGAAAAAAGGGCGAACATTTCAAATACTGAGGTTTGGAAAGAATTTTTCGAGTGTTTTCACAGTCTACCATCTATGTTGGATTGAATTGGTCTCAGCGTCTGCGAGTTTTATTGGTACCATGTTAACTAGTACCATGTTTTAGAGTTTACAGGCCGCTTAAAGTAAATTGGACTTGATTTTTTATTTAGCCAACCGTCCATCTCACAAGATTTTTAGTTGCCTGAAAAAAAGTCTTACGGTCACGGCTGGTATTGAACCCCGAACCTTCCGATTGGGAAGTCAATACACTATCAGTTTAAATGCATTTTTATTTGACTTCATTAATTAACTCTTACATGCTAGACAAAAAAACGCTTAAAAATTAGCTTAAATAACTTAAAAATAATCATTATAACTTACTGGCCCCATGCGGGCACTCTTGGTTAAACATAATACTTAAACTGTGTCTTTCGACGTTTCGAGCAGTTATTATTATTTGTATTTCTATATTTATTTTAAACTAAAGCTAAGAAAACAATTTTTATTAGGCAAAGGAAAAACTTGGTATATGGACTTTTTATACAAAAAAAAATAAAATTAAATTAAAACTTCACAAAAAAATAAATAAAAATAGAAAATAATTCTATAGTAAATCTAAACCTACTTATACTACCTTATTGTAACGTATATAATACAATAAAATTTTTTTTTCATATATGGATTACCCCTTTTTCAGAAAAAGTTGTAACACATCTCTTTTATTCTTTCATATTTTTTTTTGATTTTAATAATTTTTTTTTTCTTAAATCTAACTTAATACTACCTAAATTAATGTAAGTCGGCCACGGCAAAAAAATTAGTTTGCTCAACTTTGCATCCAGTGAAGCTACCCTGTATTGGAGGAAATAGACGAAGAAGCTTCCTCTCGTTCAACAAGCCACCAAAATTGTTGGTGCTGCCGAGCAACATCTCTCATGTCGCGACTCCCTACTGCCCTACTGAACCGGAGACGCTACGCACTGCCATATGCGACGTCTCTGTCGTAGTTGAGTCGCCTACCCGCAGCTGTTCGAGCGATGTGGAAGATTAACGGCACCGCAAATCTGTCCTGGATCAGACCTTTACTATCAAAGTAGAGGAACGCTTCTGGAGGAACAAAACCGTCAAGGCGTACTCTCTCATGATACGTATAATTGGGGTAGTAAGCCCCGGATATCAGGTTGTTCGATGAGGTCATTGCTCTTGCAATGTGCCTTCGCGTCTACTTAATGGCGAAATTATTCACTCTTATTAGGTTCGCCCTATTGTACAAGACCTCATTGGGATGGAATTGTATGTGCTCAGACTCTGGTGTTCTATATAAGCGAAGACAAGTCTTAAGACAAACCCTATCAAACACCCGAATCTTTTCCAACAAACTTGCTGTCACGTTGAACCACACGGGATATCCAAATAAAAGCATAGTCCGGATAAGAGCCATGTAGCAGATCACCTTCACCCTCGCATCGAGTTAGCTGTTATAAAACAGTCTCTTTGCAAAGGCAAAAGCACCTTTGGCTCTGGCCAGAGCAACATCTATATGTTTGTTAAAATATATATATTGATCTAGCCAGATCCCGAGGTATCTGACTACATTACGACAAGCAAGTGACTGTCGAAGTTGTCTATTGTCCGGCAATAGAGAACTTTCGCCAATTCTTCCTGGTATCCCTAGAGGGCGTCTTAAACAGAAAAGATTCAGACTTCTGAAAGTTAATTTTCAGTTTCCAGTCGTCTCAATATCGCTTAATTTTGTCGAAGTCACGTTGTAAAAGTATATTAATGACCTCAGTCTTTGGACCTGGTGAAGTGAAGTTATCAGATCACTTGTGCAAATGTTGTATAGGATCGGCGAATTTACCGCACCTTATTGCAGACCGTTTTTAATGTTAAATGTTCCAACAGAAGTCACATCGCCGTTCTTCACGATGAACTGTCTACTGGAGAGCATATCAAAAAGAATATACAGCAGTGGTTTACTAATGTCTAACCTGTCCAGCTTGAAAAAGAGTCCCTCTAACCATACGGTATCCAAGGCTTTTTCCAAGTCAATCAGGAGGCACCAGTGCATTGGTTCTTGCTCCATTCTTCCATTGGATATCAGAAACCACTTTGGACGCAGCATGAATGATATCATGCCCCGCCTTGAAACCGAATTGATTATCCGGAACTATATGTTTGCCCTCAACCCACTTAGTCAGGACTCTATTGATCACCTTCTCGAAAACCTTACTGATGTTTGGAAGAAAACTGATCGAGGGGAGATTCGCCGGATTGGAACTATATAAAGATAGTTCCCCCTTTTGGGGATGGGATGTACCACCGCAGTTTTCCAATACGCTGGATAATGTGCGTTATTCATTGCATTATTAAACAGGGTGGTGTAAATGCCCACCGCTTCTAGTGGGATATGTAGAAGCACAATGTTCGGTATTTCATCGGCTCCCAGTGATTTCTTACTTCTAAGTGATTAGAAGATCGTTTGGAGCTCTTCCTTCGAAATAAACGGGGGTAGTGCCCTATCGTCGGCGATGACATTATTTGCCATATTATCATCACTGAAGTGTGTCCAACGCACCCTATTATAGTTATAGGAATGCCTTTGAATAAACTCATCCAATTCCGCAGTTTCGTTCGGAACGGTTATTTAGGTACTGAGACCGCAATGGTCATTGTCATACGCAAAAGTGCGTAGACAGTTTATGGTATGTTGGTTAGTACACGTCAGGTGTATTCGTGTGCCGAACAGCAAGAGGTCCAAATGGGACCGTGTCTGGGAAACGACGGACTATCCGTCGCCTTAAGGCCGAGGCGGTACGTTATACTGTGTTGAATACCAATGGAATAATAGGTTCCCTCTAGTATTTGGTGTATTATTACCCCACTCTCTATGTTTGGCGTTGAAATCTCCGTCGAATCCAATTCCAACCTTAGGAATCGGAAAAGTGTCTCGAGCACTGAAATGAATAAGGTAGATTGAGTAGCTTTAGATGCATAAACAGACACCATGTATAACCGCTTTCCACTACGGAGAGGGATGTACCTGACGCCTACCTGGAACCTACGTACTACACGACTGGTACTCTTTTAGAACGCAGTCCTTTTCCAACAAAGATCGCAACACCTCCTCCTTGAATGGAGTTGGGTCGGTTTATTCGTAATAATTTTTAGCTTCTGTGCCTCATTTTGTGTCTTTTGGTAAGCTTAGTTTCGCTAACCAAAAGCACATCAGGGGCTTGGTCTTTACGCAACTTAAACAATGCGGCTCTTCGTTCGAACCTAATCAGTGAATTAACATTCACTGCAAGGACCTTCAGGATTTGCTCCGCCATCTACGTACCCATTACGACTGGAGGTGCGTTAGGCCCGGCAGCAGCTCGTATATTTGATCTACCCGCGTAGCCTGTTCCTGAATTTGACGCTGAAGCTGAGCCATCTGCCCCTGAATAGAGAGCAAGATAGCCAGCTTGTCAGGTACAGGTTCCGGTGCTCTAGGCGCTAGGGCCTGAGAAGCTACCTTTGCTTGTTGTACCGTAGTTCCCCTATCTGCCGCCATTTGGACGTAGGTAACTTGGGAAGTAACGGCTGGTGTTTGTACCTGCACGAGTGGACGTTTAACTTCCATTTTCTGCTGCCGAGCCAGATTTACTCTTTTGATGAATTGTAATTTGGGACAACCCCGATAATTAGCACAAGAGAGTTGGATTTTTTCTGATGCTTCGTCCTTGCCTAGAGCGCATTCCTCGGACACTGCCAATACACTACCACTTGAGCCATGGCCACCCACACATGATCTGTGATATAGTGTTCAAATTCTAATTGGTACTTGAAGAGTACATCGATGGTGACACAAAACAAAACAATCATGCGAGACCTGCATTAACTTTTATCTAACCAATGACACTCGAAGTGGGAGACGAACTAATGAAATTTTAACACCACAAGTAATTTGAGTTCAATAATTAATTTTTTGAGAAGAAAAGAAAATATTGTATGCTTGTATTATATTAAAAAAAAATGTATATACTTTGTGATTAGATGACCACAATAATTGTGGAATTTAGAAATGTTTGCTTAGATAAGAAGTCATTTGATGTGCAAAGACACAATTCGCGAAAATTAAAAAAAAAATTGTCCGAGCTCTGAGTTATTCAAAATCAACATTTCAAAATCTCGAATGCTGTCCTACATACGATTTAGTAAACATACCCGGATCAATTTGTCAATGGCTCTAATTTAAACTACATCAAAAATCACCAGTTAGAAATTGTTTTATATTTATTTATATTATAAAGAAACTGTGAAAGTGTTATAAAAATAATAGTCGAGTGACATGAACTGATGATAAAGATAGGTTTATTTTAATTGAGTTATTTTCCATTTTCAAGACTAGTTAACTTCGCAAACTAACCAAAAAAAAAATAAATAAAATTTTTTTGCTACAGTACCGCCTTAAGCGGATCGGCTTTGTAGATTGAATTATCCTAGACATCACAGTGAAGCCATATCTCCTACCGAACAGTCTTCATGTGCTGTGTTTCGGTCTAGAGAATTCGTCCACAGAAATGTTGAGACCTGTGCAAGCAAAAGGACCTCATTTTATTAACAATAGATTTAAAATGTAAATACAACAAATATATGAAATGGAAGTTAGATCCAACTACAGTAATTGATAAAAATTGTTGTCATTGCTATTGCATTGTACATCTGCCCCTGTGCAATTAATCACAAATATATCACAATCAGTAGCTTATATAGCTTTGTTCACATTTTATAACAGATACTCGTACCTATATCCTTCTTTACTCAGTTGACAGACAATATGCAAATTTATACAAGTCACCTTGAACCCTATATGCGAGTACTATAAAAGTCTACTAAGGCTAAAACAATGCCCCAAATATGATTTTGCAGAAAACCCAGTTGATGAAGGTTTTGCGGTGTTGTGCTTTCAATATGTTTTGCACACACGTAATTGTATATCAACAAGAGAGAACCTGCACTTTCAGTCACAAGTGCTGATTTATGTGTCGAAAAACTTCACAACTTCGCTTTTCGCCATTTATGTAATATCCTGCCGAGTAGTGTTGCGTACATTGTTGGTGCAGGGAGTGAATCAATATCGTTCAGATCAGTTCGCAGCGGGAAATTTGATAGATTATAGTCTGCGATAAGCAAAAAAGATAAACTGAATATCGAATGTCTATCGAACATAAATAAAGTTGGGAGTTTTTTGTAATAAAATACATGCTAAGTTGGCCGAAATAAGCAAATGCGTATAGGAGTGCAAACTGAAGCCGTAATTTAATGGGAGCATTGCATTTTTGCTCCTTTTTATGATTTTTTTTTCTCCTCGTTTTTTTGTAGTCTATGGCAGCGCCATGTCAATAAATCTGATAGCATTCTGTGGTAGATCGCAACAGAGTCGATATTTTGGCAAGCCCACACCTACATATATGGTATTTATTGCGATCATAGCAGTCGTACGCAGCGCGATTCATGATATTAACGTAAGGTGATGGAAAATTCGATTTTTCATGAAACTCGTTCCAGGTTTATTCAATGGGAGCTAATAGGTCGTCGCAAACACTGTAAACCGTCGTTGTCGTTAACCAAATGGTATTAGTTTAAAGTACTGTGCCTTTGCGTGCATAGAGAAGTTCCTTTCACTCTCCAGCGATAACGTCTTATACTTTGCTTCAGAAAACCAAGAATATCGAAGGAGTGCATTCGTATCTAGATTCATATGTATACGTTTGTACATACGATGGTCATGTTCTTTACCATGAGCATGAGCCATTACTGCTTTGAAAAAAAAATTGTGCGAAAAGTAACAGATAGTGGCAACCAAACCGATTATGGAATCGTGTTCATCAAACTTTATACATTTTCGTCATTTAAACAACATTTTACTCGTTAAACATAATATCTTAAAGCTTATCAACATGACAGAATAATGGAATATTATTTTATATTGATTACAATTATATTACATAAGATAAAATCTATTACAATTCATAATCAATACAGTAGAATTCAATTAATATGTAATTTCTCATAGCAAGCTTAACGATACTAAAGCAATTTGTATAATTAATGTTATATATAAGTAAGTATAAGTATAAAAGTCTATTTTCACTAGTAATATAATTACAATGCTTCAAAATATACTTAGCATAATTAAGCAAAAAATAATATTAACTAGAGAAAAATGAGAGACATTTTATTTTTCTTGATCAGAAATAGTATTAAATGAACTATCAAAACGATAAATAGTAAAAAAAAAATTTCCAATTTCCAAATTAAAGCAAACAATGCATTGAACCTTAAGGAAAACGTAATACATTATGTCATTGAAGAAAAGAATACAATACCAAAATTCAAGTTAGAAAACAAAATAGTTTTAGAGAACAAAATTACATTTTACGAAAAGAATGAAGAAAGAAAAACGAACGAAACACCAAATCGTCAGAAACATCAACATCAGACTACGAGTGAGAACTACAGATGGACTCTAAATGTTTAACGAGCTAGAAGCCAATATCTTACAAGCTTCAAAAATATATTGATAAGACTAAGAGTCTGCGCGATGAAATTGTATAAAAATTCCTATAGGCTGTGATTCGAAGTAATAGATCCAAGTAATTACGATGTATATTGTAATTTTTAAGAACTCCAATATTTAAATTACCAGATCTATAGAAAAGGGGCTTTAGAACTTTGAAACAATATAAATGCCGGACCGGAAGAATTTGCAAATCGTAAAATAATGGAAAGCTATGATGTAAGCGATTTTTCCCGCAGATTTTTCTTACAATAAATTTTTGTCAAACTAGGAGCGGTTGGACTCTGTTCAAACACTCCCCCCCCCAAGCAATTAATGCCTTATTGTAGCTTAGATTAGAAAATTCCAAAATAAATTATCTTAAGAAGGTTTACAGAGCAGACATTCTTCCGAAAAAATAAACTTCTAAGCGTCATGCGAAAATATTGCTTTGTTATCAATGTGATTATTAAACCATATTCTAGGGTCGATAATTAGCCCTTTTCGCTGCAGTTTAAATTGCTAGAAAAAGTATTAGCGGAAGGGCTGGTGCTACAGAAGCAGCTCAACAATTTAAACCTTTGACGCTCAGGTGCATGAAAAAAAATTCAGCGTCAAACGACTTTTGAGATGCCAGACTGTAATACATTATTTTTGATTTGCAACTGATCATCAGTCTGTGTGCAGCAAACCATGTCCTAAACATTTCTACATCTGCATTGATATCAGCAATTAAATTTAGAGGGATTACAGAACCATAAGTTAAACCAACATCATATGCAAAGGCAGTGATAAGGCTTTTGAAATTTTGCTCAAACAATGAGTTGATGTAAACCAGGAATAGAATTGGTCCCAATAGAGAGCCCTGAGGAACCCCTAGATTCATAAACCTAGTATTAATTCTGTTCACTTTAATCTTTACTCTTTGAGACCTATTTACACGATACGATTTGAACCACTCAAGAACAAAGCCTCGAAAACCGGCATTTTGCAATCTTCGCAACAAAATGTAATCGTTAACCATATCAAATGTTTTGGAAATGTCGACGAACAGACTTACTGTAAACTTTTTATTGTCTAAACTATCGAAAATTTGTGAGCAAAAATTTAGCAGTGCATCGTCCGTACTTCTACCTATTTGAAACCCATATTAAAGTGAACAGAAAAAGTTTGTTTTATTAAGAAAGTTTACCTATTTTTCATAACTTTTTCAAAATCTTTGCTTACAGAAGAAAAAAACGAAATAGGTCTGTAGTTGCTCACATCATTTGTGGCACCTTTTTTGTATGGTACACTGGAATTACATCCGCAGATTTAAGAGCTACGGAAAAAACTCCAAATAATACGATTTTATTGAAAATATGTGCTAGGACATCGACAACAAAACAAGCAGCATTCTTCAACAACCGATTTGAAATGCCATCTATGCCACAGGAATTCGGGTTTCTTAGAGAGCCTATAGTTTTCAACAACTCTAAGCCTGTAATGGGCTCAAAGAAAAAAGTAAACCTCTGAGCAGTTTCGTAAGGAGTACACAAAAAAATTGAATTCCTGCAATCGAATGTAGCTGAAATCGGATGGATAATGTTGGTAAAATAATTATTGAAAATGTCAGCAGCTTCAAGCCTATCAGTAACAGTGCGATCATTACGTAGAATCGTGGTAGGACTTTTAGAGGAAGCGGGCTTATTGAGAATTATATTAACGAGTTTCGATTCTCCTCTTATATTTCCTCTATTCAAGCTAAAAAGGTTTTTGTAAAACGTATCACGGCAAATTGGTACTTTATTTTTTACTTCCAAGCATAGCCTTTTGTAGCTCCTTTTCAGATTTGGATTGCTAGGGTGTCGCAGTTTATTTTTTTTATTAATTAATTGTACAAGCTCAGTAGTTATCCAAGGTTTGAGCCTTTTAGACGAGCTTTTTATATTTTTCGTAAAACTAAAATATTTTATATGTATTGTAAGACATTTTATAAAAATATCATACAATTTAGATGGATCTGGCTCCATAAAAACATATTCCCATGACTTAAAGCTGAGAATAGACTTTAATTTAGAAAAATCAATTCTGGTTACCTCATTGTGAGAACTAGGCTTATGGTTAACACTTTTAATAATCGGACTTACTAGTAAACCTGTCATTAAATGGTCAGTAATTGCAAAATTTAAGATACATTTTTCACTTGCGTCAAGTGCAATATTGGAAAAACGTCCGTAAATATGGTTTAAACAGCTACCCGATGGCAATCTTGTCGGCTCATGAGAAGCCAGTAGGGCCAAATATTCTGCTACTGTGTCAGTTTTTTTCAAGAATGTTAAAATTCAAGTCATCCAATATTATCAAATTTCTTGGCTTTTCCTTATCTAATAAATTGGAGAATTCTTCCACAAACACCGAAAAATCATATTTTTGAAGCCGGTAGATGCACAAAAACACAAAAATTGCTTTGTTTACTGTGAAACTAAATTTTAGGATATCTGCACTTAAGAAGGCAACGAGGTACGTCGCGTCGGTACACAATCATCAAATTCTTCTTTAGCGAAACAGCCTACTCCGCCTAGGCTCCACATAGTTCTCATTCGTTTCTGTAAAAAATTCATAACCCGGCAAACTATTATTGTACACATATGTGTGTATGTAATATATGTATATATGTAAGTACCTGCCTATAAACGTTGGTATTTGAATGGTGTTACCCCGAAGAGATAATCCTTCTTATACAGGTTTAGGTTAGTAAACATGAGCTATTTTAATCTTAGCAGAACTTAAGAAAAAAAACTACTAAAATTCCCTTGAAAGCTCGTAAATTGTTTGCGCTTCCCTAACTCATCATATTTTCCATCACTTTTTCTATGAAAGGGTTTATTTGAAATAATGGTTTTTAGTTCGAGGATTATACGATACTAAGAAAAAATATGTGGAAGACTTTAAATTTGGTAAATTAAAGTCAACACTATGCGCAATAACATATTTGCCGAAGATGTATCTTGCACTATGCGCTGCATATACTTTCCAAGATGATGTTAATTACAACGCGGGTTTCATTGTCAAAGAAATATGGCTCAATGATCAATTCAACCGACAAATCGTGCCAAACAGTTAATTTAAGTGTATGCAGTTGTCGCTGAGGAGCCACTCTTGAGTCCTGTGTAGCTCGTATTTTGCAGAAATGGACTTCATAGCTCATTATCGAATTGTGTATAAGATCGTGGCCTTATTCTGTTTTTGTTCCGCAACCAAATGTCAATATCAATTAATTGCTCGTAGTCTGCTAACTACTTCAATTCTTGCACCAGTTTGACTTTATATGGTAATGTGTACAATGTGGGCAAAATCCTCTGAACGAATCTTCACGATAGCCGAGTTGAGCCGAACTTTTCCTTGCTGATGTTTTTGGACAGTCTCCAATACAGCGGACAATTTATTGTTTTTACTGTTTGTACTTTTTGTACGCTGCACCAAAACAATTATGTACATAAATTTGACATGCCATATATGTGTGTTGACAGGCTAAAATTCATCTCTTTCAGAGTTTGTCTCGCGCCAACATCCGTCTCGGCTGTCCACATTTCCACGTATTGTAGTCTAACTGAGAATGATTTCCAGTTTTCAAATTTTCACGACTAATTTATGTATCGTAATGTTACAAATTAATAAATTAAAGTAATCAAAGTGTTTACTTAGAGCGTTTCGTTCTTCGGATTTTAAGTCAATGAACTCGGACAAAGATCCTTTTTTTCCGGCACAATTCCAATCATCATTGTTATTTCAAGGTTTCAATCATTTGAATAGTTGTACTCATAAGCCGATTGCCAATTCCCAGGTCTATATAAGAGCTGGAAAGAAGTTGAATAAGCTTGGAAGTGTAATAGGTGCCAGCAGCCTTTTCACCTGAATTTAGACATGGTTTGTAGATATTAAGTGCAGAATTTTTTTTGTTTTTGGCCGATTTTGTTTGGCTGCCATTTGTCAGTTAATATTTTCCGTGGATGGTGGTTGATAACATTTAATTATGGAGCTTTTAATACCCGAATAACATTTTGAAATTCTTAAGATATTTTTTTTTAATAATTACTCAATTGTGAACATGCAGAAGACTGTCAGAAAACAGATAAACCAAAATGACAGTAAAATGAGTTCGGCCTGACATATAAGACGCACACTCTGCTTTAGGAGCGGGTTATCTAATAGTTTGACTTGACTGGGCACATACATTTGTTTTTTCTTCTTGCAGTCATGAACCGTTAAAAATGTTCTGAAAAATTAAGTTGGCATGGTGGGATACCGCCAAATTAGCAGAAGTGTCCATTTGATTGAAATTCTATTACCTTAATTATTAGAAGGTGAATTCTTAAGTAATAAACTTTTAACAACATTAGATAGTATTTATTTTCATTTATTATAATTTTAAGGAAAAACAATCAAATGACTTATCCTTGCACTGAAATTTTTACAAAATACAGTCAAACCTGGGTGAGCGAGAACTGGATATGCGAGTAAACTCCATAAGTGAAATTGCTTGTCAGGTCCCTCGAAAACCTGTACAAGTAGAAAAAAAGAAACCTCTATATAAGTCATTTTTCACGGCTGGACCTGTATAATTGAGACTGCCATTTGCCGTGAAACTAATACGCATAAGGTTCGTCTAACTAACAAAACCAATATACCCAACTCTGTTTTTACACGGTAGATGCGTTCCTCAGCAAACCGTATAAATAAATATCCGTGTAAAAGAATATATGCTGCATATGGTATTTTCGGGAATATGTTCCGCAACTTTAAAAAATCGTGTAAAATGAAAAAAATTGTAAATATTTGACTTCAAAACCGTGCAAAAAAGAACGATAAAATGTATATTATGTACTATTTAGAAAAAAAAAAGCAATTCATTTTTATTTCGAAAAAAATATTAAATTACTACACATTTAGTCAAAATTCAAATCTATACGTATACAATAAAAATGTAAATTAAAATTAAAGACTCTTCGCAGGTGGTATTAATCGCTACTTGATAAGCGTGGACGTTTATTGCGGACTGGGCTAAAAATGTTACCATCAGTGAACGAGTTTGCAGCAACCGCCGTTTACTTTGACTTCTCAATTGTAATAAAATCGGTCATTAAACACTGTTTTTTCGGCTTCTCGGCTTCTTCGGCTTAAATAATTCTTGATATCCAGACGCAAGACTTTAAATTTCGTTGAAATTTTAATGTACGCTCCATATTAGGCTCATGAGTATGGAAATGATGTTCCAAACTTACTATACAGCAAACTTCAATCCTTCGCGTATTGTATCAGCCGTTAACAGCTGACATTCATCTTCAACTTCGTCATTTTCCGTGTCATTTTCCTTGTTGTCATTAACTACAAATAAATCCTGCTCATTCAATGGACTTTCAAGAATCAATTCATCGATGTCAACTGTTTGCATGTCGTGAAAACCTTCGCCACCAATTTGATTTGATATTTCAGTGTATTGAGCTGATTTTTGAATTACACAACTTTCACTTTTAACGCATGATGGCCAAATTTTTTCCAACAAGCATTTCAAGTAGACTTTCGTAGTTGTTTAATAGCGTAAGAAGCATGTGTAATACACTCCATAATTGTGAAGTTTTTCCATGCTTCCAGAACCGTTAGATTTTTTTCTTCTATAGAATCTAGAATGTATTTAAACGCTTGTTTTATGTACTACATTTTGAATGCTGATATAATCCCCTGATCAAGTGGCTGAATCAGCGAAGTGGTATTAGGCGGCAAAAATAGCAATTGAACATTTGGATGATCAAGCACTGGGTGGCTAGGCGCGTTGTCAATGTGCAAAAGTATTTTGAAGTCCAATCCTTTTTCTTCCATATTTTTGCGAACTTCAAGAATAAAGCAATTGTTGAACCAATTTGTAAACAAATCTGCCGTCATCCAAGCCTTTTTATTCGCCATCAAATAAACTGGAAGTTGTGGAATTTTTTTACCTTTCAAAGCTCGAGGCTTAAGGGATTTGTTAATTAGTAGAGGCTTTAATATTTTATCACCAGGTACGTTGCTACAAAATAAAAACGTTACTCGATCTTTGGCCGCCTTAAAGCCACTAGCTGACTTTTCCGATTTTGCTATATAGGTTCTACCAGGCATTTTCTTACAGAATAAACCCGTTTCGTCGGTGTTAAAAATTTGATCTGGAGTATTGCCGCCCATTTCAATTGCTTTTTTCAGTTTATCCGGAAAACTTTTTGCAGCGTTTTCATCTGCTAATGCTACTTCCCCTTTTAGTTTTGCATTGTGAAATGCATGCCTTTTTAAAAAACCCGTCATCCATCCCTCACTTGCATTAAATGCCAGTGGTTCCATTGACTGACGACTTGTTGATGGTTGCAAATCGTGCAGATGGTTGTACAATCTAAGAGCTTTCTCTTTTATAATTCTCCCACTAACTGGTAACTAACACCAAAAGTTTTTCGGTTTTTTCTTTTACGGGATTTCTACAATAAGATGATATTTTCGAACTCAGTTTTGATCCAGAAATTACTGATTGTCGAATGGAATTCTTATTTTTTCGTATTGTTCTTATAGTTGCTTCACTAATATTAATAACAGATGTGGCATATTCACCTCTCTTTTATCTGTCTAAGGTTTGTACTTTGATTTATAACGATATTGCATGTCTCTTCGAAATATTCCGTTCTTTTTTAGACATTATGTTTGTAAGGTTACTATGAAACAATGTAAAAAAAACTTAAATTCCGTACACTTTTAACACAAAATAGAAACTGACATTCGAACTGCTCCGATTAAACAGATATTCATAAACACACACGGATAAATTACCGTTAAGAATTTTAATGTGTATATTGTAGTTGAATTTTGCCGATGTACATAAGTATGTATTAGCTGAAACGCACTTCGAAGAGTAAGAAAACTTTTTTTGTGAATCGTGTTAGATCGAAAAATCCGTGTAAAAAAGGAAAAATTATTTATTTTTACGAATCGTGTTATTTCAAATTCGCGTAAAAAAAGAGCGTTCTTGTGTCCCAGTTGATTGTTTTTGTACCGCAAGACACCGACGCGTAGAATCCGTCGATCCATTGGTCCGTCATTTTTAATTAACACGTTGAATACACGCAATCTTATGGAAGGTGACCCGTAACCACCCAACACAAACGCAGAAGAAATTTACAGTTTTCTTTAAGTAAATAATTAGTATAGCAATACATACATAATGTAATTGTTTTGTTTTTGTAAAGTATCTGTGCCAAATTTAAACGAAAGTGTATTTACGTATCTATCACGGTTTTCTGTATTTCTTTATAGCTCTGCAAGCGAGAAAGACCGCTCCTGCGTCTCTATAAGTGAGTCACTTGGTTAAGTGAAAAACCTCCTTTGAACTCTCGCTCATCCACATTTGACTGTAATATAATCGACCACCCGTCACATTAGACTTCGTAGTCAAAGGCAGTGAAATCGGAATGGGATATTAGATAAACTTTAATGATGTTAGAAGGCATTCTGAACTGTTCTACTTTTATGAAGAGCACTTACAGCGATTCAAGTTTCTTCAACCTTAGCTAATAATGTACACAATTTAACCTTTATCTGTTTAAATAATTTCAATATAACAAAGTTGCTGTAATGGATAAAAAAAACTCTTTAAATCGGATACATGATGACAGGCTCAAAAATACCTTGTTCTGATCAAGTATATACGAATAGTATAATATTTAGAACGAAAGAAAAAAGTCTGGTTATTACAGTACTAAATTCGTATTACTTTTTTTTCTTAAATAATTATACGTTTACTGCTGAGTTGCACAACGATTAAATTGCAGGTTAATACACGATTTATTTAAGTTTAATTATTCGAATTTTCCTCAATTTTCTTCAATTAAATGTTTTTATATTACAATATATGAAATGAACTTTAGTAAAAATACTTATTTCTTTTATTGTACAATATTGACCAGAACTTTTCTTTTCTAGAACCATCCAGGATATGCCTTCAGCTACGGGGTAAAAGATCTACATACGGGAGATGTCAAATCTCAGTGGGAATCTCGCGAGGGTGACACAATAAAAGGCCAGTATAGTGTTTTAGAACCTGATGGGTCCATACGAACAGTTCACTATACTGCCGATGCCAAAAATGGATTTAATGCTGTCGTGAAAACAGTTGGTGCGAATTCACATCCAGTAAGTGATTCACCTCATTCCGAATCAGGAGCAAATGATGACACATCGCAATCGAAAATTAACCACTACAGTAAAGACCAGGAACATATAGTTCTCAGTTCGGATTTGAAGCCAGAGAAGAAACCAATTGAAGATCTTACACATTCTCATCCTATGATTCCAAGTTTGATAGAACTACGCCCTCAAGCCAGAATAAAACAGATTTCAATGGAAATGGCTGTTCCAGGAATGAACGAAAGATTGAAAGCTGCTAGAGAAGACTATCTTCCAAAGATAGAAAATGAATACGGATTTCAACCAAAGCCCGTACCATATGACACAGATGAAAGTGATTGGAAAGCAATGAGCGTATTAGCAGAAGAAACAATACCTCATCAATACCATCAGTCTAACAAAAACTTCCAGCCCAATTTGAATGAAAATATACCCACTGACAATCACCAATCGCAAAAACCTAATAACTATCCTGAGTCGCATCAGAAAATAGCGGGTCTGCATACAGATTTTATTTCATCAAAGCCAGTTGGAATTCGAAATTATGGAGACGTTGTTAAGCCTGGTCACAACTCTGTAAGAAAAGGAGTCTATACTACGCCAGGACTTAAGCATTATACTACATTCCCAAAATACTATAATAATAAAGGATATCGCCCGCAGAACGACTACTCAAACTATTTTCAACGAAAGCCAAAGGCTTATAGAAATCTGGAATCGGATGGGCCTATTGTATTTCCGCATGGCGATGAACAGACCGCAGCCTCCGCTCGCATTGTACAGTCTATGATCAAGAAAGATAACAAGAAACATATATTGCCCATGTATGCAAGATTGAATTCAAATTTATACAAAAGAAGGCACTAATTTCTTATTTACATGTTTTATAAAAATTTGTTGTTTTTTAAATAAAGTTTTTAGTTTTTTTTATTAATTTATTTTAAACAGGAAATCTAAGTTAGGTTCTTATACACTCATATACCTGTACCAATGAAAGAAAGTAATTTATGATTAGAAAATTAATTTTGAAGTATTGTTAAATAAGGTTGCATCGATATTTTGAACTAGACACATAGCCTTAAAACAAGATATATAAAAAATAGCATAGAGAAGACTTACATATCTCTTATGTCTCTTAATTTATATTATTTTATTGCAATAGACACATATGTAAAACACTGAGGCGGCTATAAAAATAAATGAAATTATTTTGTCAATTCGAGAAACAAAATCACCATTAAAAATGGAATACCTAGGATCATTTTTGTACATGTAGGTATGTTTTTTGGTTGTTTTCAAACTAACTTTTTATAATCCGATTACATTTGTCAATTCTGTTTTGCACGATAGAACTAAGTAAAAATCCAGAATTGAGTTTACTGTTCGTAACGTTCATAATAAAATTAGTCTTAAAAATAATTCTTATGGTTTGGTTTTCTAGCTTTATCTAATCTAAAACTGAGTAGAGCAAAGATATGTCTAACTATATTCTGCATCATAGGGGTTTTCATTCCACAACTTAACGTAGTAGATATTATTAGGTGTTATTGTTAACTGATGTTTGATATTTGCTATTTTTAGTTTAACAAATAAAAAAAACTGGCCCCATACTTGATGAGTTCAAGATAATTTTAAAGTGCTATGAAATGTTACGAGGGTTTCCTTAACTGAAACTGAACTGAAACGTTTCCGACCGAACAATGATACAAAGCATTTTTTCTCAAATTTTTTTTTTTATTTTTTTACATAGTCTCCTTGTAACTCTACACACTTCTCCCAGCGATGCTCCCATCTTTCTAACCCGTCCAAATAGTACTTGGCATTTTTCACCGCAAAATAATTGTTCACGAAGGTGATTGCCTCCTCATTTGACGAAAATCTCTGTCCTCCGAGCGCAGTTCTTAGACGAGGGAACAAAAAGAATTCGCTTGGGGCTAGATCTGGTGAATAAGGCGGAGGGTCAAGCAGTTCAAACCGTAATTCATGGATGTTCGCCATGGCAACCGCTGAAGTGTGAGAAGGTGCGTTGTCTTGGTGAAACAGGATTTTCTTTTTCTGCAAATGTGGCCATTTTTTCACAATTTCTGCCTTCAGCTTGACAAGTAATGATGCGTAGTATGCTCCTGTAATGGTTTTTCCTTTCTGAAGGTAAAAAAACAGTCGCCGTCACTTTCCCAGCCGAAAAAAAACGTTTTTGCGTTTTTGGAGCCGGCTCGCCCTTTGCAGTCCACTGTTTTGACTGAATTTTTGTTTCGGGCGTATAATGGTGTATCCAAGTTTCATCTACAGTAGTTAACCGGTGCCAAAACTCGGATTTATTGCGCCTAAACTGCGCCAACAGAGCGTTGAAAATGTTCATTCGAACACGTTTTTGTCTAACCTAAGCAAACGCGGCACCCAATGCGCGGACAGCTTTCTCATGCCTACATCTTGATTTAATATGTAACAAACACGTTCTTCGGACATTTTCATAACCTCTACTATCTCTCTCACTTTAATTCGGCGGTCGTCTAACACCATTTGGTGAACTTTAGCAATGTTATCGTCAGTGGTTGCAGTTTTTGGAATCCCGAACGTTCATCATCTCCCTAGCTCTTACGGCCACGTTTAAGTTCAGCTGCCCAAAATTTCACTATGGTAAATGATGGTGCAGGGTCCCCATACCCAGAATCCAACTTATTTTTGATTTGCGTACTCGTATTGCCTTTCAAAAACAAGAATTTAATAACAGCTCGATACTCAATTTTTTCCATTTTCACAAAAAACACTCATATCGACTCACTCAAACGACTGTCAACTAAAAACTGCGCTTCCAAAATGACTGAAACTTCGGTAAGTAACTGTCAAAAGATGGACAACTAGCATTCACTAGCTTTTATTGACGAGTGCCGCTATCTTTATGTTGCGGCAGACAACCCTCGTACATTAAGACCTTTTTTGAGTTGGCATAACAGAATATTCGGCTGCCTAATTTCTGAATCAGTGTTTTCGAATGTGCTTAATTGGCCTAATTGCTGAATTATGAATTAAATTGTTGGACTAGAACTAGTCCCGTGTTTACACGTTTGATATTTCGCAGAAGTGCTTCTGCTCTCAGGAAATGAATTTAATAGTGAGTGGACATACAGTCTTGTGCAAATTAATCTGAACAAACACTTTTTTTTCAAAAGCTAGTATTATTTATTTAAAAAGTAGAAATAAGTAATAAATTATTAAAATTAATATTTAATGTGTCTACCCTTGGCTTCTAGCACCATTTCAACTCGCTTTGACATGGATCCCACCAGTTTTTGACAGTTGTCAACGATTTTTTGATCCCAGTACCACACTTGAATAACTGATTCAATCAGCTTCGTTTTGGTCGTACAATCCATTTTTCTCAGCCTGGTTTTGCCTATAGCCAATGCATGATGTGCATATGAGTCACTGCCTGACAAGGGTGGCATCTCTATCTGTTTCACTCATACTAGTGTTTATCCGTCTCAATCACGCCGTCCTGTCTGTCTCGCACACACTTGGTAAAGAATTAACTATGAATCGGGTTTCTTTACCAAAATATTTTTTTTGTCCTCAATTAAGAGTTAGTCTAGTAAGTGTCATACCATTTTGGAATCCAGCCTAAATACGCCATCTTTTAAAGTTGCTTACCAAAATGGCACAGTACATTTTTTTGTCAGTACAGTCAGTTCAAGTTGGGTGATTAATGATTTTGAGATGCATGGATGGATAAAAAAGCAATATTTTAGTAAAAACAGATATAGTTACGTTTCAATTTTGGACCGTAATTTACAGAACAGTTACTCAGGGTTACGTGACAATAAAAAAATCGAAGAAAAGTAAAGATTTCCGGTCACTGTGCTTGAAAGATCGTCAACAGGGTGTCAGATTTCTGGATTTTTTTTGAGTGAAAATAATTGTAAAAGTACATGACTTAAATTTTTTATTTAATTTTGTGATAACCGACACCAGTGGACCCGTCACCCGTTTCCGGCTCGACGTTGATTTTTGGGACACCCTGTATAGCTACAATACTATTATATATTCAAGAAATGATTGAAAATTGGCGACGTAAGAGTAAGAGAATTCATTTAATCTTTTTTGTACGAATTATGCGGTTAGGAGTACTTTTTAATACCCTTCCTCGTATTGTAGTATTTTAGGCATATTTACGAAGTCGCGTATCCACTCATGTCGACGCTCTCCATTAATTTGAAACATGACAACCATTCAATTTGGAAGCTAATACCATTTGAGCTACTGCCACCCATTTAAAATTCAGAACTATTATATTTTGCCGGCTTTGTCAGCGTTATACTATACTGATGTTAAGTAATACATTTTGCATTTCCATCCTAAAAAAAAATTAGAAGGAAATTGAGAAATTTATCGGATGAAAAGAAAAAATACTAGGTCTTTAGTCCATGGGAGTCAAAAATGAACTGAACATGCTTATTTAATAGATAAGCTGTTGCTATATTCGCCCATTGCAACCAACCTGTAGCTACCAACTAGCTATTGACGAATTCGATGCCCTATTTGCCAAAGCTGACGCAAATGACACTGTCGTTATTATGAGTGACTTTAACTTACCACGACTCAAATGGATACGCACTGATGATTCACACTACATCGCCAACAATGCAAGTTCGGAGAAAGAAATCCTTTTTATTGACTGTCTCGTGGACTCCGAACTTTTTCAGTTAAGTGGCATAACCAACTATCTCGGTAGACAACTCGATCTTATCTTCTCCACTGGCGTAGATAACAGCATAGTCTCAGCCAGCAAGAACCCTCCTTACCACTCTAGATCCTCACCATCCGCCTCTTTCTATGACGTTTTCGTACAACGTTTCAAAACCTTTTTGCTTTGAACACATCTACAGCTTTAATTTTCGAAGAACCAACCTCTCTAAATTAAACAATCTTCTTTCTAAAGCTAATCTCAATTTTCTCCTGAACTCTAGTATTCCCGTTGATGGCGCACTCTTTTTAACTCTTTCTATTGGGTCTACAAGTAAGTTTCCAGCGTTTTTTTCCAAAATTTGAAGTTTTATTATGAAAAGATAGTTACAATGCTTTATTCAAAGTATCGTCCATCGGAAGCTACAATTTTCCCCCATCTTTCTGGCAATTTATGAATTCCGGACCAAAAAAATTTCTCGTCTTTCGAGCCCAAGAACGTATCGAGCCAATTTTTGATTTCCTCTACTGATCTGAAGCGTATGCCCGTAAGAGCGTTCTGCATCGAACGAAACAAGTGGTAGTCAAATGGTGCCAAGTCTGGACTGTAAGGCGGGTGAGGCAGAATTTCCCATCCACTATTTACCAAATAGTTTTTCACCGAAACCGCAACATGTGGCCGAGCGTTGTCGTGATGAAAAGTGACGGACTCATGCCTGGTCTCATATTCTGGCCGTTTTTCTTTTAATGCCCGCTTCAAACGAATTAGTTGGGTTCGATATAATGGTCCTTTGATGGTTTCACCACTCGGAAGTAGTTCGTAGTATACGATACCCTTTTGATCCCACCATATGCAGAGCATGACCTTATTCACGTGAATATTTCATTTCGGCGTCGATTGGGCGGGCTCGCCGGGCTTTGTATACGATTTTCTGCCTTTAGGATTATCATAATAAATCCATTTCTCATCACCAGTGACAATACGATGCAAAAATGATTTATTTTTATACCGCTGCAGTAACATTTCGGACATGCAAAATCGCCGTTCGACGTCTCTTGGCTTCAATTCGTACGGCACCCAGTTTCCAACCTTTTGAATGAATCCCAGTGCTTTTAGGCGCGGGGAAACGGCTTGTTACGTGATGCCCAATGATGCAGCAAGTTCTTCTTGAATCTGACACGGATCCTCATCCAGTAAAGCGTCCAATTCCTCGTCTTCAAAACTTTTCGGCTTTCCGGGGCGATCTTTGTCTTCAACTCCAAAATCACCACTTTTGAACCGTTTGAACCACTCGCGGCACATCGATTCAACAATACATTCCGCCCCATAAGTTCCCGAAAGTAAACGATAGGCCTCAGCCGCACTTTTCTTCAGATTAAAGGATAAAAGCAGCGCTTCCCGCAAGTGGCGTTTATTTGGCTGGAAACTTGCCATGATTTTGCTCGATAAAATGTACGACACTGATAGAACTGCTCAAATATAACGCTGCAAAGTTGTTGACAGATACAAAACCTACAAATAAAACACATGGGGTCTGACATTTCTGCCCGGGATCCACTGGTGACGCCATCTCTGACAAACGCTGGAAACTTACTTGTAGACCCAATACAATATCATATTCGATTGCTTTTCCCAGTCTGTTCCTTTTCTACAGCAAAAAAATACATCGTTATCCCCACCTTGGTATAACAAGGAACTCCGGTCAATACGAAATAAAAGAAATAAACTTTGGCACGCCTATCTTCGTACACGTTCTGAAGCGAATTTTAATAAATACCACCTTGGTTATACCCAATTTTCAGATCTATGTGAATCACTGTATTCCAATTATTTAAGCCGCATGCATAATAGTCTTATTTCTGATCCCAAACGCTTTTTCCAGTTTATCAACTCTAAAAGAAAGTCGGACAGTTATGCCTCCACCCCGAAGTTCAACAATTCATCGTCTGATGTTCCGCAAAAGATAGCAAACTTATTTACCGAATTCTTTAGCCAATCGTTTGCTTACCACATCCAAAACCCGGATCTATCTTATTTCTCATACTTCACAGCTATCCACAAACATCCTTTACTTCGGTGGATATCTCAATGGCATTAGTAGATGAAAAGATAGGTAATCTAAAAAGTGAATGTTCCGCTGGACCTGATGGTGTACCCCCATAGTCTTAAAAAAGTGCGCCGCCTACTTGGTAAAACCTCTCACTGCCTTATTCAGACTTTCCTTATCTCAATGCGATTTTCCTCATTCCTGGAAAAATTCATATATAATCCCTCTGCATAAAAAAAGCCACAAAGATGAAATCTCAAATTACAGACCTATTGCGAAGCTCTCCACAATACCCAAGCTCTTTGAGAGCATTATTTATGATGCTATGTCTTTTTATTGTAAACCAGTGATTTCAAGAAACCAACATGGATTTCTTAAGGGCAGGTCAACTACCACTAATCTCATTGAATTTGTATCAAGTACTCTATGTGCGTTAGAATATGGCAAAGAAGTAGATGTAATAACCACCGACTTCAGCAAAGCTTAAAATCTCGCATAAAGTAATTCTTTTAAGACCAAGGGCGCAAGGTTTTCGATCAGATTCCGTTACGTGGATTTCATTATACTTAATGATAGACACTACAGTGTCCTGTTTAGGTCTACATTATCTAAACCTTTCATAGCCACCTCGGGTGTTCCCCAAGGAAGTCATCTCGGTCCCCTGTTATTTATATTAACAATTAATGATGTTGATACCATCGTTAACAATTCTCTTCCGTCACATATTGTCTCCCTCTGACTGTTCTCTGTTGCAAGATGATCTCAATCGATCTTCCACTTGGTGTCTTCATAATTTTCTTGAGTTAGATGTTAACAAATGTCAAGCTTCAACTTTCCCTAGAAAACATCCTACAACTCCTTCTCGTGCATATTTCATCAACAACGAGCCTGTTCCCATTGTGACCGAAATGCGCGATTTAGGCATTATCTGTGATAGCGAACTGAACTTTCGCTCTCACATAGATAGCATTATTAGTAAAGCTAATTCGACTCTTGGCTTCATTAAGCGCTGGTCTAAGGAATTTGATGGCCCATATGTGGCACAGCACATTTGTTCGACCCCTCCTCGAGTATGCAAGTCCAGTCTGGTCACCATATTATTCTGCGCAAATTGCATCTATAGAATCAGTACAGCGTAAGTTCCTTCGGTTCGCGTTACGGGGACTTCCTTGGTCTGACCTTTTCAATTTACCCCCCTATCATAATCGACTGAAACTTATTAACTTACAACCCCACATTACACGTCGAGAAGTTTGCGATATAGTTTATATCCATCAGCTCTTAAATGGTAACATTGACTCTGAGGCTCTCCTCGAATACATCTTCTTAAAAGTTAATCCACGTAATCTAAGAACAGTACCTCTCTTCCAAGTTAATTCCGACCGAACTAATTACGGATACCATGAACTGTCACCTCGAATGCTTCGCGAAGCGAACAAATTCCAGTCAATCTTTGACTATCACCTGAACAAACACTCGCTTAAGATTGCCCTTTATTCCCCGCGCTTTCTACCACCACTCCACAGCTCTAGCAATTCAATTTTTATTAGTTTTAAAAGTATAGTACTCGTAAGTTCAATGCTTGTATTAAGCACAATAAAGCAGTCCGGGGTTGACCCGGGCCTAAATTAAAAAAAAAACTTAGTACAGGAAAAAAAGTAAGGGCATGGTAAAGACCATTTCAATTTTTAACACTTCCACTTTGGTCTACATATTTGAAATCCTATAGTATCTACTATCAAGTAGAAAATCGAAAGAAAAATTGACATTGACTACTCAGAGATAAAAAAAAAAACTTCGAATGATTGTATACTTAATGCTCTTTTAATTTTTCTTTAAATAAAGATTCTGTAAATATATCTGGCGTTACGTAAATATACAATATCTGCAATTATTTTTGTAAATATCTATTGATATGTTTTGCATTTATGAAATTCAGGATTTTTAGCTAATTTGATAACATTTTGGTTATAAATACTTAACGTAGATTCCGCATCTTAACCTAATGTTAGCTCTGCATCTACCACATATCTAGTCATTTTACTACTTCGGATGCTGCGTCATATTTCGATTCAGTTATGGATAACAAAAGACATTGTTGTCGTTGGGACTGTCAAGATATTGCTCCTCCACATTGCACCACAATCATGAGGCTTATCCATTTGATGGACGTTATCATAAATTATACTCTGATCTATGGAGCCCCTGATTTGTTTGAATAAACGTTTCATTGCACTAACATCTACATCACTCGGTTGTTCCAAATGTCTGCTTACACAGTTAACAGCAAAAGAAATGTTGTGTCTGGTGGAAACAGCCCAGTACATCAGGCGTCCGATCCCTTTTCGAAAAGAAAAAGTTTCTCCAAAAACCCTACTATTCATTGTACTGGATTCTTTTTCGGATATTGTTAAAACTGCTTTAGCATCATCTTGAACTTTCTTAACAGCTTCTGAGCAAAAGCAGCTTGATGAGCTAAACCAGTTTCATTTGTTCAGCGTCCTATTTCTGTAGGGGTAGAATTTAAGATTATCTCACTAACAAATAAAAGGCACACGTCCACTCGTTACAAAGTCTTCTTTAATAATACTCTGTTACCGCTTAGCGTTACACTAAGTAACATCTTATGTGCAGAAATGGAGACTTTTCGGATAGATCATCCCATCAGATGAACCGATACTTTTGCAGAATATTAATTAGTGTATGTACTTTAAGAACAGTGACGTACACAAGAAAATTCCTGTTTTTTTTTTATTAATTCGACTACATTTCTAACCCCGAAAAATAATCAGCAACACAATGAATAACCGTAACTTCCTACTTCAGCCAACTAAGGACCACGTCTATATTTTTTTTTTCTTGATGCCGCCATTAATCCATCACCAATATAAATCGCCAACAACATTCTCTGCCGTTTAGAGAAGCTATCAAACACACAAGGGTTAGACTCACTTGAAAAAAATGTTTAAACTTCTTATTCCAACATCTGGACGGCTAGTTTCAATCCATAGAGACTTCTTTGCAATTTGCACACTTTCCCACTGTTATTGTCGTAACCCTTGGGTTATTTCATATAGATATCTTCACGAAAATCACCATTCAAAAGTATGGTTTTTATGTCGAACTGAAATAATTTTACGTTTTGAGCAGGAACTGAAAGTTTCCATGTAATTCAAGCCATACTTTTGATTAAATCCCTTAATCACCAGTGCTTTATATCTGCTAACTTCACCATTCACCGACATTTTCAATTTATACACCCACATATTTATAGCTTTTCTATTTTCCGACAAACCAGTTTTCAACAGACTTGAAATCTCTTCATCCATTTGAGTCTTCCACTTTTTTCCTGATGCTGACTGAATTGCGTTCTAATAGGTTTTATGCTTAAATAATTCGGCAACAACAGCAAATCCTTCAGATATTTATTACAATATTCGTTTATTTTATTTTTCGCAATCTATGTATCTTTTATTGAGTTTTTCGGAAGACTCTCTGCTTCGCTTGAATCATTGCATGCATTTCAACTATTTTTTCCATTTTTTTGTCGTTGCTTGCTGGTGGTTTATCGACCACATCTTCATTAAAATTGTCAGAGGTGCACTCAACTCAGATATATCTACAACATTATCTACCTTCTCGCTAGCTGGGAAATCAAAAATTTCTGCTAATATGACGTCATTTTCCTGGTCGCCGCTGTTACAACTTGCTGAATTTAATTCACTTGTTTCATTGAATAGAACATTACGGGAAATTTCACAGGTATCCAGAAGAATTCGGTGTCGTTTCGTGTTTTCTGAATATCCTAGCTAAATTCCTCTATTCGATTTCTGAAGACATCTCCTTATATGTCAGGAATAGCTACATAATACTTCGCAACCGAATACATTAAATTTTATTGAACCATAGGTCGAACGCTGTTTTGTTGGATGTTTAACATGGACCATTTCTATTTAACACGTAGACTGCTGTATTTACAGCGTCAGCTCATAGTTGCTATGTAGCTTCTAATATGTCGCACTCAGCACATCCATTTAGTTTGAGGGATGTATGGCACTGTTCTTTGATGGCGTACCTCACGAGGAGTTAGTAACGACTGTACATCTTTATTGGCAAATTCTTGCCCGTTGTCGGTTCTTATCAATTTTACAGGACGACCTGTATCGATCTCCAGTTGCCTTACATAATTCCCTATCAGCCTGGTTACTCCAGTTTTTAGTTTTATAAAGAAAACAAAACCAAAATTAGAGAAATCATCTTTGAATAATAAAAAATACCTGGATCCTGCGTAAAATGCTACGTAGCGGCAAGATCACCTGGTGTTGATACTGCTTGCAAATAGTACACGATGAGTTTTTTCCAAAGCACGTGCCGCACAAAGAATGAAGAATCACCAGAAACAGCCATGTCCATCGTTGATCTTTTTACCTTTCACATCGGTTTTTATTTGATACGATTTCTAGCCTTTTTCCATGGCACAGCTTGGTGAAAATAAATTTAATTTTATAACAGGAACGCAGAGCACGTTTGATATATGTTTTTCTTGCCAATACATATTATTATATGTCTCGGCAGCCATAAGCCAAAACAGCCTCTCCAATTCCAACGCGAATAGTTACTGGAATATCAAACTTACGGAAAGAGACAAACCCTTCCCTGTGCTCAGTTATGTGATTGCTGGCACCGAAATCAAGAAACCTGCTGTCCATTTCTGGTATTTTATGAAAAGTAGCTTGACTCACAAAAGCTTCACCTGTTTTTCCATTAATGTTCAAACTAGTCTTCTCTGTCTGTTTTTTAGGAATTCGGATTTCCAGTGTCCAGTTTTATTACACAAAAATACTTTCCAGTTCTATTTACCTTTCCTCTTCAATTAACCTGCATACCGTATTCGAATAAGACCTTAATCCTTTCTTGCAACTAATGCTTCACATTCTACTTGATATTGTGTGTATTCTTGACTCTTCCATTAAAAGACTTGCGGTTCGATTTCTTCGACTTTGTTCGCTTACTGCTGTCGACTATCAGGCACTGTAGAAATGATTATATGTAAGATGAGGGCACACCAGCATTTTTTTTGTGAATATCAGACTTGAAACCGTCCAAGCCAAGTTGAATTGAATGTTCCGTAAGGTAATTTCTAATGTATTGAAGAAAAGAGTCATCGATCCCAAAAGCAGGCATTATCGATAAAAGAGCCTGATGCCAAACTCTGTCAAATTCTTTAGAAATATCAATTGCAACTACTCGTAACTTGCTTTCGCCAGATTGATGTACGCTTTAGTTCCACTTTTCGGTGAGACATGCCATCAAATCAGCAGTGAACCTGTTGCTACAAAAACCATACTGCCGCTCATTGAGAAGCTTTCGTGTTTCGACATATTTCATGAGCTGGCGGTTAATCAGCGTTTCCGTGACCTTGGAAAAACCGGACGTAAATACAATGGGTCTGTAGGAAGAAAGTGAAGAAGATTTGCCTTTTTAATAGACGGGCTGGACAAATACTCGGGAAGAGTAGGATTGATGAAGAAGCTTACGTAGTGGTTTTGCCAGCGTGGAAGAACACCTCTTCAGAAGAAGGGTAAATACACCATCTGGACCAGCGGATTTGTGAATATTTTTTGACGAACTACCAAAAATGTTTACTACCTTTGAGGCATTGTAGTATTTCTGGCCTCAGTTTTTGGTCGTATTGAAATTTCACACGCTTAAGAAAGAGGTTGCAGTCATTCCTGGCTCATTTAAACTTTTTTAGGTTTTCCTCTGTCGGTTTGATCTTGAAGGATCGAAAAAAACATTTCTCTAGCCCTGACACCCTCTTTACAGCTCCAGTCGTACCATGCTTTTTCTTTTGGTTTGATAATCTTCATCCGTGGAGGGATAAAAGACCTCATTCCAAAGAGAATAGTGTGTGTGATCATATCAACAGCGGCATTCACATCGTTTTCGAAGAAACGTAACGATCAGTTAAAGTTCCTAACGAAAATGTTAAGTCCAATTGGCTTTCTCTTATTTCAATACGGTTCTTTTAGGAATCTTTTCTCTAACTGTATGGTCGGTGTATGAGAAATTAGCTGAAATGACACAGTGGTTCGACGAGCGTAGTGCTATCCCCTCCACATTGACCTTGTATTTGTCAGGGTGAGAAGTTAAAAACAAACCCAGGGTGTTAAGAATATGGCTATCAACATCTGATATTCGTGTGGGATCATTTATAAGTTCGGTTAAGTTATTTTCCGCAGCGAAGATCTTCACACGCCGTCCTGCGGGTGTTGTCTGTCCAGATTATTGAATATTCGTGTGGGCTTATTTATAAGCTCGGTTAAGTTATTTTCCGCAGCGAAGATCTTAACACGCCGTCCTTCGGGTGTTGTCTGTCCAGAATATTGAATATTGTAGCCACCCAGAATTGCGTATATTGAAATCGTCCGTAATACAATTCTTTGTATGGAGTGGAGACAGCGCATCAAACTCTGTAGAGGTCGAATTGCTGTCCAGTTTAGGGCTTCTTTAAATAAAGCAATAGTGGATAATTTGCTTACGGAGATGGAATTTTAACCACATAAAATTGAATTCCGGATTACAACAGGGGCTACATTGTGGTGGAGTTTGGTAAACTACGAACGTAAATAGCGAAACCGCGGTGAGAGAAGAACAATGCCACTGGTTCGTAGCCAGTTAGTTTCAGATCAGAGTGATCTGATAAGTGTGGACCGGGATCTACCTATGTTTCACTAAGTGCCAAAACAGCTGGTCTGTATTTACAGATATGGATGAACGCAGAAGAGTGATTACTTTTTAACCCCCGAATATTGGCTATATCCACTCTAAGTCCCGAGTCAAGAGAAACACAAACACCGACGATACTAAGCACAGTTGTGAAGTAAAAACTCAGTTGATTTACCGAATCAAATTGCTGTAGATGTTATGCCCTTTCAACAATAAGCGCACCAACAAAATTCATACCCACAACCCGCAATGACTGGTATGTAACAACGGATGGGTCGCCCGCGCTGTATGGCAATATATGCCTGTATGCAACGTCAGTGACTGAGTAAGCAAAAGTTCGACCAGGGGCATGTAGGTTGGGATGCCTGCACTGTGAATGGTGTGGGCTCTGCACTCGCTTGTTTTTTTTTTTTTTGTTCACTAGCGCGCTGTAATTTATTTTTTTTTTTTTTGCCACATTGGCTTTTTTTTCGACACGCGAGGATCGAATTTCACAAATGCACTTGTGCTTGTACATTCGTCGATGGTCAGCTCGATACAAGTCACTTGTGAGAGCGTCGGCAGCATACTTCGAAAATTCTACAGCTGTCCTATCTACACCTAGCGACTTTCCATCTTTCAGTTTTCCTATGGCCGCTAGAAATTCCTGGCTAATAGGTACATCCAATATTTCATCGGAATGCAGTGGCGCTGCATAGTGAACGGACGCTACATAACTAATGAGGTTCAACAATTCTCGAAAGTGATTCAACAACTCAGTGTGAAGTTTTGATTTCCTACCATAAAGCTTATTAATCGCAGATCAGAACTCTTTGGGATCCTTACGGCATATTTGTTTTATTTTTTTTAAAGAACTTACCATTCAGGTGGGTATGACTACACTTAAAGCGCCAGAGCATATATTACGTTTTCATTAAAATGGGACAGAGAGTGAAAGAAATATTTTTGGTCTCAGTGGTTATTTCGCTTCATGGGTGGCATCCAACATTTAATGGGAAGACTAAACTATTAGTGTAATTGGACTTGTTGTTGTATTCTAGGTAACCAGTCATCTTGATTTTAGTTGCATGGAAAAAACAGTGTGACTGGTATTGATCCCCGAACCGTCCACTACCACTTGAACCACGTCTACCTACCCACCCATGTGAGTTCTAGGTTCAAAATACTAGAAGTTCTAACTAAATAATTTTTGGCACTTACTTCTCTGAAGGAACTTTTTTAAACCCGTTCCATTCAAGTTTGTTTATGACATGAACCAATGAATCAGATCATAAAATATCTGTATCCTAAACCGGACCAACTTTTATAAGAGCTACGATTATTGGTATCAAAAAGTTATAAGTTGTCTTTTATTATGCGCAAACGTGTGAGTTATGGAAAATACTGCATCGTGGACATGTATTCTCACCGGACCATATAAGTACATATGTACGGGAATGAAAATCGGAAAACAACTACCGACTGATAAAAGTATTAAACTTGTATGGTCTAGTAAATGCACGGTGTAAAGCTTTAACTTTTGAGGGTTTATAAAAATGTATCCTTTCTTTAATATAGTCGACTTATGTAAAGGGTGTTTTTTTTAGAGGTTTGGTTTTTAAACTAGCAACACTGTTTCTACGGATTGTCAATTTGACTGTTGAAAGTTGATAATAGATTAACGCCAGAACAGCGCGTGCAAATTGTGCAAACTTATTTTGAAAACCATGGTTCGGTTCGCCAAACTTATCGTGCGCTACGTCTACTTTACGGTCGACATAATCGTCCATCTGTGTAAGTTATTCGGAACACGATGAATCGTTTTCGCACCACGTACACTCTAGTGGATAATACGCATCCCCAAAGACGACAAACAGTGCGAACAGAAGAAGTTATTGCCGTTGTGGAACGCAGTGTTGATGAGAATGCGAATGAGTCGATTCGTCATCGTTCACAGCAATTGGAGCTATCCACTTTGTGGGAGATTTCACGGAAAGATCTTGGCTTAAAAGCTTATAAAATCTACCTTGTGCAAGAGTTGAACCTTCGTGGCCATTATACGCATCGTAGGTTCGATGAATGGGCCGAAAACATGATTCAGAATGATCCTCATTTTCAACGCAAAATTTTGTTCTTCGATGAGGCCCATTTTTGGTTAAGTGGATATGTAAACAAGCAAAATTGCCGAATTTGGAATAGAGAAAACCTAGAAGCCTTTGTCGAGACGAACTTTCAACCATTAAAACCCACCGTTTGGTGTGCTTTGTGGGCTGGTGGAATAGTCGGCCCATATTTCTTTAAGTACGATGCCAGCCAGAATGTTACCGTCAATAGAGACCGCTGTAGAAACATGATTTCTGACCTCTCCGTTCCTCTTTAGTTTCAACAAGATGGCGCAACATGTTACACGGCGCGCGACACCATGAATTTATTGCTGGAAACATTTGTTGATCTCACACCTTTAGATTACTGTCTTAGTATATGCCAATAAACCGGAGACGTTGGACGATTTGGAAGTCAACATTTGCCCTGTTATTGCTGATATACTGCCCCAGTTGTTCGATAAAGTTATCGAAAATAAGACTTCACGATTGCGCTTCATTTGAGTTAGCCGTGGCGCGCATATGCCCGATGTTATATTTAAATTTATTAAATAAAGCTACTCGTAATATCATAGCCATTAACCGGTACCGGTAATTCCTTAAAATTCATAAGAAAGAAACTTTTTTCCTATATATAGTAAGAGATAAGGGCGATATTAAAGCCCTTAATGCACTGGACGATATACGGAGTTCCAACTCTATTCAGAGATAACATATTGAGTCTTCCTTAACAAGATAATTTTCTTTGCGTTGTAAATACACCCTGAATGACTCGAACTGCAACCAACTTCAGACTGCTATAATTTCCAAACCGTTCATGACCGTGAGCTTAAATTTTGACACATGACAGATAATTTTATTATTTACAAGCTTTTTCAACGATTTGCGTCTCAGTTGTGTTGAAAATTTTTTATCCGCGATGGAATTCAAACGTGATAGTGTCATTGCTTTATATTTGGCTGGGAAACCATAAGTAGCTATCGTTAGAGCCCTCCAGCACCTCAACGTGAATAAATCATTTGTGTCTCGAACCTTAGCTCGTTACTGATACTGGCAGCGTTGCAAAACGCCATGGAGGTGGTCATAAAAAAAACAGCAACATCGGCAGAAATGGTTCGGAAAGTGAAGGCTCTAACGAAATCCGCGTCGAAGTAGAAGAAAATGGCTCGTGATGTTGAGCTCACGGATGCAACACATACTGAAAAATGAGCTCAAGCCATTGAAGTTCCAAAAAGCACACGATCTTACACCGCAACAGGGTTTCCAAATCACTGCAGCGTGTTCCAGGCGGAAATTTTAGCGATTAAAGAAGCTCTGTCCTGGCTGAAGAAAAACGTGATATCTGCAAAGGATATCCGCATCTTTTCGGATAGTCAGGCCGCTTTCAAATCTCTGGACTCAGTCTCACTGGATTCTAAAACCGCCCTTGACTGCCGATCATTTCTTATGGAGATGACAGAGCAGTTCGCCAAAATTGGAACCACTTTACCTATTCTACCGGAAAAGGTATCCCAATCGCTGCGTGCAAACTAATATTAAAGCTGGATGCCAATAAAAGAACAGACCTTAGGTGGACTGTTGGACCAACATGTCTAGCGACCAAACAAATCTGGCCAAAACTGGATCTGTATCGCTCTAAGTGTCTGATCCTTCTAAATAAGGAACACCTCAGCGCCATCATAGGTGTCATCACTGGACACTGACAAGCACGCAACAAGGCTTGGCGCCTTTACAAATGATTTCTGCAGAAGCTGCATGGACGAGGAGGAGGAGGAGACAACCCTCCACCTACTCTGTACATGTCCAGCTCTCTCCCAGAGAAGAAAACTTCACTTAGAAGCCTTCTTCTACAACGACCTAAACGATCTGAAAAATACAGACGTAAACAGTCTCCTTCGCTTCGTCAGAAGCTCAAACTGGTTCCATCAGTAAGAGGATCATAGATCCACGTGGCATCACAATAGGCCATTAGGCCTAAGTGGGTTGGTTTCATCCAACAGCCACTCTTACCTACCCTACCTACCTACCCCTACACCGCAACTGAAAAAAGTTAGAGTCGAAAGAGCGAAGGAGTTGCTACGCTTGCACGAAAGTGGTGAGTTGCCGAATTTGGTTTTTTCCGATGAGTCACCATTTGTTATCGAGCAATATTTCAACAAACAAAATGACCGAGATTACTTGCCAGAGAGGTCCTTCGAAAATTTACACCTTCGGGCGGCCACCAGAAAGCAGGCAGCACCGATGGTGATGGTTTGGGCCGCCATAACCGCCGATGGTCCCTCTCCGTTCGTATTTTTAGGCCGTGGCGTCAAAATTAATGTGATCGTATACCGTGAAACTGTCTTACAGGTAGTATTGAAGCCTTGGGCAAACAATCATTTCGGTCGGAGACCGTAGACATTTCAACAAGACTCGGCACCGTCTCACAAAGCAAGCGTCAACCAAGATTGGTTAAAAAACAATGTTCCACACTTCATTTCTTCGACACAATGGATTGCAAATTCTCCGGATGCAAATCCGTTGGATTTCTCTGTCTGGGGTATTTTGGCACTAAAAAATACCAAAGGTTAAACCACCTCAAACAAGCACTTCGCCGGGAATGGGCCAAAATACCGCAGAGCCACTTGCGTGCAGCGTGATGCTTTCTTCGGCAGTCTCAAGGCCATTATTCGCGCCAAAGGTGGACATATTGAAAACTACTGATACAATTTAAAAATTGATGTATTTTCCAACATTTTTTGCTTTGGCACAATAAAATTTATCAAAAAATAAAAAAATTATAGTATTTTAAAAAGTTATAATTCGAATAAGTCACCCTCTAGAGCATAGAACAACTGAAACAAACAATTTAAATATTCTTGATTGTTAAATTAATGAACTACTTAGTTTAACTCATGGGAATGCAGTCCTTCACAGTGTTTTTTAAAAAATATATAGATACCTATGCATATATGTACTCACTCTATCTGTTTGGCTTTGATTTTCGCAAATATTGTATTATTTTAAATATCGATGTGTCGTCAACTATTTTAGCTATTGTCTAAAAAATATATTAAATATTCTCCTTTTTTGTTGACAGCATTTGGTGAGGAAAAACTAAACACGGACCGTTCCAGTACCACTCATAAAGATATTACACAACAGTCAATGCCGTAAGTATGAGTAGAAATTCGCACTATTGTTTGAGGTGATATAAAGATTGCGACAATTGTTTCCATCTTCAGCTATAATTGTGATTAGATCAGATTCAAAGTTATGTTTGCCTTTTAGAAATTATAATAACTTAAACGAAAATTATGAAAATTTTTATACTCGTGCTATTGTCGCTCATAAACATTGAAGGTGCCTGCACTATGTTATATAATTAATGCTATGACCATTAATTATACTTTTAAGGATAATAATTGCATACCCCTAAGGTTGGTTTATGTTCATTTATCAGGCTAAAAAACACACATCAGTTTGCTAATGAAAGAATTTTCCACTTGATTGCATTTTCCCACTAACTTGCAGAGATTGGCATTAAATCGTTAATGTCCAATTCAATCTGATTAAATGGGCGGTGTAGGTAGGCACACTGCCATTCAAAGGCGATTGCCGTAGAGTTGATTGTGTAGTTTTACCTTCTTGTATGCACTTTGTATTTCTATAAAATACCTGCCATAATGACTTACTCATAGCACTGTAATTGAACATTTCATCAAAGAGCGTTTAACCAAAGACATGCTGCAAATAGGCTTACCCGTAGAATGGATTCGTTGACAAGTTTAATCATTTGCTCTATAAAGAAAAACGATATATTTTTGTTGTTAGTAAATTTGAGGTCATTTGAAGGATCACGGTACAGTATCAACTCATTGCTCAGATAGAAATCATGGCTAGAAATTATTTTACTTTTAAGCATATGTGTACTTCGTGTTTGTCCAAAAAGTATTCATAAAAACCACATTTGATAATGAAGCGAAGTGAAAAAAAAAATTAAGATTATCCGCATCTTTTCTAATATTATTAGAAAAGTATTAGTATAAGTATTGGAAATTATTCCATCTAAGATCAGCATTGGAAAGAAAAAAGTCACCGTTTTTATGCTTGACTAGACCTAGCAGAGTCGGACTTCTTTAGCACGGGAACTATGTCCGGCTAATATGTCGCTTTTCTCATTCCTATTTGTGTTACGAAAATTCCATGATCAGGAAGCCAAAAAAGAAAAACGTCAAACCAACTGCTCGCTGGAATAACTTATTTCTTACACCGGTGTACCACTGCAATGACAAATAACTTTTCTCTATATCTAGATGCACACGTTAAATGCTCCAGTTAGGCATGTTTGTATGACGCCTATATCACCTTCTCCGACCAATTCGTAAGCCTTGAGAATGAACGCTAAGTGAATAATTTGAGGACCAAGCGTACTCGTATTTAGAACTGTGTAATCTCACTTCGAACTGAGATGAATTGCTCAATCTGACATCATCCTTAAAGCTTTTGAGAACTTGAGAGTACTCTAACCGGTCTCATCGAGATTCCAGATGTTGTGTAAATATCTTAAATATGCATTTATAATCAACCTTCTTCTTTCCCCCTAATTTATAATTCTCAAGCACTGTGAGAGTAGACGTTAAATGTATTGTGAATACATTAAATGTGAATAACTTTTAAAAAGAATGGGTTTTAATTCAATAAATGATTGAAATAACAGGCAGAAATTTTTTATAGCTAATTATTCGTAAATAGATTCGCATCTACACAACGCCATCAAATTATCTGAATTTGCTTTAAAAATTGGTATGAATTTGATTTATAGACGTCTTCGTAGCTTTTAAGGTTGGAATTGTCCACTGAAGCAAGCTACACAGCAAACTATCCATTGTTTGAAAAAATGATCTGTCAGTCCACTTAACGCATGGATCATGGCCTATCATACTCATTCTGCTGCTATAGTAAATAAAGCCACAGGAATATAACTTGCGTGTGTAACAAAGGCAATGAAATTGCACATGCGGTACTAAGCAGCATGAGCTATCATACGTTAAAGTAGATTAATCATCACCTAAAGTATCTACGCATAGTAATATATCGTATTTCAAAGTTTGTTACTGTTTCATACAAACGAGCGCCCTGGTGGTGAAATTACAAGCGATCCCTAAAATTGAAACATAACTAACTTTAGATAATTATTTAATTCGTTTTCAAAAACTGGTCCGTTTCTTCCTTGCTGATTCTTCCAATTTTTCTTCTTGTGAACGGTTGTGCTAGTTTTTAAATTAAATAAAGTTGAAGTAAATTATTTTCATGTCTTTTGTTTAACTTTCTTGTACAAAATATTTGAAGTTTAATATTAAGTAGCTGCTAGACCGCTACAACAGCAACGCCACTGTTGCCATCTTCATCTTAGTAGCAGAATTAATTATTAAGAGAATGCACTAGCTTCCGAGCCCAAATATATAACAGCCTTACTTCTTAACATTGCCGCCAAAATAATTATCCACGTCATTCGGAAAGATAATTTTTTGAGCAAAGTCGACGCCAATTTTAAGCTTCTTTGCAGCTCACACAGAGAAGCGATGAAGAAGTCATAAGTCAGTTCCAGAGTAAACGAATAGCCTGAGAACATTATGCATGATTGTAATCAAACTAGTGCGGTTAACATTTAGTTTCTGAGATCTGTGGCAAGATAAAATTCGAGCCTTTGCGCATTCTTTTGATATTCTCGACTGAGTTCACTAATATTAGCACAAACCAGTCTTATGAATTTTCTTTTCAAACTTGCGTACAGCATGCGCGATTTGTGCATTATTTTGAAAAAAATAAAGATATGGAAAGCTCTATACAATTACGAGTATTACAGTTTGAGTTAAATGGGTTCAATATGACGCTTACTTTAAAGTTTGGTTCATCTGACTACAAGAAGTTACACAGCTTATCTTCTGTAAAGCGTCAAAAACTGTTGCACACTTATCTTTGTTTCAATCTTGCTCTTAACTTCAAAACATGCGAGTACATAAAATATACACAAAAGAATGATTATATGAAGCTTACAGGATACGTTTGAATCGTGGGGATTGTCAGTCGAGGTACGAGTATAACGAAAGGTTGTGTCCTCTGTCTCTCCTCTTGTGGAATTAAATAGTGATGGCCTGATTGCCCATCCATATGTGAATAAAACCGAAAGCTGGTTATCTTCAAAAGGAATATAATAATGGTCTTTCATTAAACGCTTCCTATCTTTAAATTCAAATAAAACAAAGTGTGTGTGAGATATCATTGAATTTATTTATTAGTTTGAAATGCCTATCGATGCCATTATGTATAGAATGTAGCATCGTTCAAATGTCCCCCGCGGCTTTTCTATTTGGGAGCACTACCCAAAATAAAAAAGCAATTTCTTCTTCAAACGTTGAAACTTTATTGACTAAAGAAAGGAACTTTTGTGGCTGACAGGTATTTATACAAATTTTATGCTGACTGTTCTTACAAAAACGTGTGAAAGAAAATGAATTTTGAAATTAAATAAACAAAATAAGTACGAGTATTATGCGAACAGTTTATTGATATGTGACTCTTGGTTAGGTTGTACGAGTGTGTAATTCGGGCATCCAAAATGTCCAATTTTCAATGACTCTGGCGCATAAATCAGGCTTGAATTTGACCGATGGCATGGTTATGTTAACTTTGAGGGCCGCTGTGGTTTGTGGCATATTCGCATATACATGCAACTTCAGAAAACTCAACCTTTTTTTTTTTTTGTATATATAATGAGCGCACACTCAAGGGTTTGTGTACCCTTGAAATGTGTGTACACAGCGCGGGCGAAGGAAATTAGGGAGGAAGAAAGGACAGATACCGATGTTTTTAAATGCTTGTAAGCTATAACGACCAGGAAACACAGAGATCGGCAGGCCATTCCATAAACGAGTTGTACGGCTTAGGAAAGAATTACCATATTTTAGAGTACGTCTGAAAATGGGCTTGAGGGTATACTGATGAGCATTCATAGCGAGACGGGTGTTACGGTTGAAAGTTTGAATGGGCGGGATTATTCTGGCGATTTCACTGGAGCACTGTTGGTGGAAACAGCGATAAAAAAGAGTCCGACAGGAGACATTACGCCGGTGTTCGAGTGTGTCAATTGATTGACTGATATTAGTATCACCTATGAGTTTTATCGGGCGATTTTGAATCCTATCTAGAAGGTGCAGAGGTGTTTTAGGAGCACCTGACCAGATGTAGGCATTGTACTCTAATTTTGAGCGATGAATGCCTTATATATTGAGGCCAGATCAGAGGGGGTAAAATATTTCTTACATCGCTTGAGGAAATCTAGTCGTTTCGCAGCTTTTTTGACGACATCAAATATGTGGTCATTCCAACGTAAGTTGTCACTGACACACATACCGAGAATGGAAAGTTTTTTGGTTTCCACGATGTAAGTGTTATTCATGGATAATGGCTGGGTGTTTAAATTTCGCAGACAGCATTGAGTTTTGGAAGCATTAAATTTCACTCTGTTGATAATTCTCCAATTGGTTATGCTGTTAATATCGGAATTGAATGAGCTTAACATACGCTGCCGTTCCCGTTCTACAGCCGAAGAGCAGGGACGTGAGTCCGGGAACGAATATGAAAAGCAGACAGTACTGTCATCAGCAAAGGAATATATTGGGTTAAAAGTAGCAGACAAGATATCGTTGATGAAAATTAAAAAGAGTTTCGGAGACAGAATAGAGCCCTGGGGCACACCAGCATTTATTTTATGAATACCAGATTTGAAACCATCCAAGATAACTTGAATTGAACGTTCCGAAAAGTAATTTCTAGTCCATTGAAGAAGAGAGTCGTCGATCCGAAAAGCACGCATTTTCGTTAAAAGAGCCTGATGTCAAACTCTGTCAAATGCCTTAGAAATATCAAGTGCAACTATCTTGCTTTCGCCAGATTGATGTACGCTTTGATTCCACTTTTCGGTGAGACATGCCATCAAATCACCAGTGAACCTGTTGCTACGAAAACCGTACTGCCGCTCATTGAGAAGCTTTCGTGTTTCGACATATTTCATGAGCTGGCGGTTTATCAGCGTTTCCGTGACCTTGGAAAAACGGGACGTAAGTACAATGGGTCTGTATGAGAAGAGAGAGAGAAAAATTCGCCTTCTTTAAGGACGGGCTGGGCAAATGCTGTTTTCCATCTGCTCGGAGTCCTAAAGAGTAGGATTGATGAGAAAGCTTATGCAATGTTTTTGCCAGCGAGGAAGAACACCTCTTCAGAAGAAGGGGAGATATACCATATAGGCCAGAGGATTTATGTACGAGTACTCTTGCTCTACACGAGTGCGAAAATAGATTCGTTCCTTTGAAGATTCGACGCACTCAAGTGGTAGGGGAAATAAAGAAGAATCTGGAAGTGTTGAGCTGGCGCAAGTGCGCAGAAAGCAGATTTGCCTTGTCCAAAGAGCTGACAGCTGGAATGTTATTATAAATGAGCGTTGGCATCGAGGATGACTCAGAATTTCTAATATTTTTGACGAACGACCAAAAATGTTTACTACCTTTGGGACATTGTAATATTTCTTGCCTTAGTTTTAGGTCGTATTGGAATTTCACACGCTTAAGAAAGACGTTGCAGTCATTTCTGGCCCATTTAAACTTTTTTCGGTTCTCCTCTGTCGGGTTGGGCTTGTAGGACCGAATGAAAAGTTGAAAACACTATTTTACTACGCTATTTAATAAGTAGCATCACTTCCTTTCCTATGCGCATGAAGTGAAATCATTTCATGGAAGGGGAAGTAAGCGCAATGGCGAAAAAATTATGATTGAATGGGTAGGGCTCCACTCGCAGATTTCTTTTGGCAATTTATCATTTCGCCATATTTATTTCGTAATTTGTTGTTTTGCATTTTAATTTTTTCACATTTTTGTTTAGCAAGTTCTTATTTGACTACATTATCCTATCGCAAAGGTATCATTTCGCACTTGTCATCTAGCAATTTTTATCTTGCAAAATACGAATTATAAACCATATGTGAACAAGACCTATGTCTATGCGTGGCCTGCATTTCGGGGATTTCGATACCCTCCCCGCAGGGGTTAGACGATCAACCGACTTCGTCGCTGGGCTATGTCAGCAACATATACAATGTACATGTATTGAATTAATATTTTTTCTCAATGCATGAAAAATGTCATGCATACAAAATTAAATAATACAAAGCGACATAAGGCTAAATTCTTTCAAAACAACAAATTGCGGCCTAATCATAAGCGAAATGGAAAAACTCGGAAAAAGCATTGGGAAATGATATCTTTGCGATATAAGTCAAGGACCGAATGAAAATCTACGAAACAACTATTGCGAAACAAACAAAATTTATTCGATAAATGTGAAGTCAGATTTTCGAAATGAATTTTGTCGAATAGACAGGCACCTTGATTGAAGATATTGGGGACAGGAGTTTGGGCAGACGTAGGGAAAGGAGTTTAGGATTAAAAGGACTCAAAACGAGGGAACACCAAAGTCATTGCAAGCAGAGCTATCTTATTCCAAAATAAAATAAAAAGGCGACACGAGAAACTGTAACAACTAATATACATTCATATATGGGAGGGGAGTCAATTTATGGTGCTATTTAAAATTGCGGTTATGGGGGAAGAAAAATTAGAAAGCCGCGAATGATCTTCATTGATCTGGAGAAAGCGATGAATTAAGCTCTGCTAAATTTTATATGAATAGTGACAAAATCTCAAGTAGAGCATAAGAATAATAAGTGATATGTACAGTAGCGTCAAACCATGTTTATTTTATTAATTTTTTTGCAATATAATATAAATGTGGCAAAAATAAATATATATTACCAGACCTTCCCAAAATATTTTAACAGAGCAAAGAAAACGATCAAGCGTGTATTAACTTGAAACCATTGCTATATCACAGGTATTTTGCATTTCTTATTAATATACGAGTATATCTACATGTTATATACATATGGCTTAATAAACTTAATAATACTATTTTTAATAAGAACACTCTAAAAACTTACAATAATAACAAATAACGAAACTATATCAAGATGATATTGAATCTAGTCACCAATGGAGCTGATCCCTAGTCATGTTGTTGTTTTGAACAAGTTTGCAGTCTTCAGAAATGTACCAGAGCACAGCACGAACTCGTGCGAATAGGCTCTATAAATAAAAGTGCCATCATAAAGTCTTAAAACTGTAGCAATAATTAATACACATTAACAAACACAAATACGGTGTTATCCATTACCTATAATCAAACAGCCGTGAAAAATTGACGCTATTTATACAATCACCCTGACGCACCTAAAAGGCGTTTTCAGCTACATTTATTAGGCAGACAATTTGATTACTCAATCGCTTCGCTTGGCTATTTGCTGTTTGCCATATACTGTTTGGTGTTTGTCGCAGACATTTAATAACAAAATAACTTTTCTTCGGCTGGAAAATCTTTTAACCGGATCTGCTCTTAGTACCAGCAAAAGTGAATCACCATGTGCAAATTTTATTCCCACATCATGATGCAATGTCGTTTACCATACTAAGGCAGCGACATATGAACGGGACGGTCACCATTCTAAGTCAAGCTAATAAAATTCGCCCAAGTCAACTTAAAGAGTACTTGCAATCTAGATTTATAATTTTGTCTGTTACGATACGTGTATGTAACTCGTGCATCAGCACAACCGAACGCACTGTTTAATGCTGGATTTTTATACGTTTTGTTCGCTCGATATACCATTCTAAGCTAGTTTTGGAAAGAGCCGTGGGAGAAAAATGATTATATTCTCATAAATTATCAGTTGAAGAATTTTTTTTTTAATTCACTATGAATGCTCGTAATGTGCCAATATTAAATTAAAAATATGGGTATCTGATGTGAGCCAATGTCAATGAATAGATATGTGTGTATTTAAAAAATGCCGCGCCAAAGTGCAATTAAAGATTAAAAGCGTAATTACAGACGTTCTAGATTGCAAATTGGCCGCTGATAAGAAGCGTGTAATTTCCATGTAATTTTTAACTTATCGAGTGGCTTAGTGAGTAATTAACCCAACGCCGCGAAATATTTATTTATTTACATCACACCTATTACCAACCAAACTATTCTCATTTCTTGGCCAGCTGACTAACTGACCCGCTTGCCTTCTCCCTCCCGAATTATATTAGAAATAATAACTTAATAATTCCAATGAAAATTTATTGCCACTATAAAATAATATTGGGCTTAAAATTGTAAAAGTAAGTTTTAATATACAGGAACTGTCAGCTTAATCGCATTACCATTTTAGGCATTACTTCAATAAAGTATATTTCTGTGTCAAAATCCTATATTCGACTTCTTAAGAGCAGAGATTACCTTAGGTTAGGTTAGGTTAGGTTAAACAGGGGTGTGATGGATATGCCATCACACAGGCACTATGCAGCAAAACGGGTCCACCGCGGTCGCTGTAGAATCAATTGAATTTGTCTTCAAATGGCAAAAACCTAAGCAATCGCCCTGGTGAAACATTCAATTTTCTTGTAAAAGCCAAGAAAGCCTTTAGAGTCTATTTTCTCTAGGTTTTCGACAAAGTATTTCCCTAAAAATTTTCTTTGACTACGCGATATTGCTTCGCATTCACACAGTATGTGACAACAGCTTGCAGATCACCGCAGAATCTGCAAATATCCGTATCTGACAATTTGAGTCTCTTTGCGTGGTGCCGCAGGAGACAGTGTCCTGTCAAGATTCCTATTGCTGTCCTAAGCTTATCCCTGTTTAATTTTATTAACTTCCTAGATATTTGCCGTCAAAAAGCGGCCAAAGAGCCTTGGATACCCTGTGTCCTTAAAGACTTGACCACCTTAGGTGGGCAGTCTTTGTGATTTTTTCCTCGATAGTGCCCCTCACTACGCAAAGGTGTGGTTTGATATTGGCAACCTCAATATTTTCGAATAGCCCCACTTTTCTTCCGAGCTCGTCCGCTTGTTCATTTCCTTTAATACCGCAGTATCCTAGCACCTGGTTCTGACTGCATAGTGCCGTAATTACAATATTGATTGAGAAAACACTTTAGATAATAGAACCTTAGAAGGTACTTCTCAATTACAATTTATCTATGCTCAATTGTTTTATACACAAGCTAAAGTTTTTCACGGCAGTGCATCATAAGCCCCGATTTGATTTCGAGGGCCTTGATGGCGGTCTGGCTATCAACTAATATAGTAATATTTTCGTGGAATATTTTGCCTTTATTATCGCAAGTTTGGCTGTTTCTGCTACAGCCAATATCACAGCATGGAAGACATTGCTGTTGTCTGGCAAGGGTCGTGAGCATCTTAACTTCAATTTATCCCGGCTGGTTCCTACTTCTATCTTTGATCCATCCTTAGATGACTTGGGTTCTACCACATGAAATGTCCGACTTTCGCTCAGTCGGAAATAAGAAGTTCTCGAGTGAACATCTGTGCCAGAGCTTAAAATTTTCTTTTTTTATAAAATAAAACGGCATGTACATACCGATAGACGCTATCTAATATGTATTATGAGGAAATCAACATACTGCATGCTGAATTGGCCAGAAAGCAACCTGCGTTGGACAATAAGCATGGTCCGATCCTTTAGCATGACAATGCAAGACCCCATACCTCACAAGTAACGGTGCAAAAACTGTTGCAGTTGGGATTTGAAATTCTTCTGCATCCACCGTACTCTCTTGACATTTCCCCAACGGATTACCATCTTTCCCGCAATGTGGATTCATTTTGCGGCAGAAGGTCTTCCGAAACCGAGCAGAGGTCATAAAAGCCTTTGAAGATTTCCTTGCCTCGAAAAGTCAGCACTACTACGAAAAAGGAATATTTGACCTTGCATCACGTTGAAAGAATGTCATAGATGCCCACGGATCCTATTTTGATTGAATAAAAATTTACGGAAATATAGTATTGGCTTTTAAATTGTTACTATAAAATCGGACATTTCATGTGGTAGAACCCAATATAAATCTGCTTTCATTCCATTGGTACCTTACCTACTATCTATTCCAACGTAGTACTCGAATTTTTTTTATCACCAATTGTTTCCTATTTCAAAATCGAGGTAATCGAGGTACTATTACAGTAACCTTTAGTCTCAAATATCAACAATATAATAAGTGCAGACATAGTTGACTTTCTTTTGGCATCCAACATCGTACGTACAACTTTTCCAAACTCACTTTTTCTTCGTATAAGGCCATTCTTCTTCCGTGATCTATCTATTATAATTATGTTTTGGAAAATAAATCTATAACTGTGAGTAAAACAGCATTACTGCTATAGACATAGTCGTGAATCTGATACTTTCACTTAGCAGTAGCAATTACTATTTACAGCAGAACAAGTGTTTTATAATGCACTTCGAGTTGGGGCAAGTTAAGTGATTACCTCAACAATCGAACGTCAACTTCTCACAGAATTACAAACGAATGCTTCCGCAAATTGAAATATTATGACAGTGATGGCAAATTTGACGAAACGTTGTAGGATTCGGTTATTTAAGTTACGAATCATATTATAGATCAAGCTCGTTACACCAGCAAAATCACATAACACTGTAAGACACTCTTTGGGTTGATAATGCATCAAAATTCTACGGTTATTAATGACCAGTCAATTTAATTTAGAGCTCGAATAATTCATGCTTATAATGCGTGAAAAAAATTTACATATACATATACATATATTGTACACATGTAACGTATATCCATGAATGTTGTAAAACAGTATGTGACAAAAGTTCAAATGAAGTCAACCTCAATTTATGTTATGATAATGAGCAATTGAAATGTTATTCAACGAAGTGACTTAGGTATGAGTATGTTAAAATAGTTTAATCAAGCGACTGACGGTCAACAGAAGCAAATCAAAATATTTATATCTGGACGTTAAATCTCTTCGTCTACTCGCATATGTACGTTGCAACTTACAATTTTTCAAAAAGTCTTAAGTAACAGACAGAATTTGCGCTGTATGATAGAATATAGTGATCTATGTATTGTACTTTAAGATCCGCATTTAAATTTAAATTGGCCCGTAAAATCCATTTTAACAATTAATCACAAGTCTACACCCCTAGCATATTGTTGCTTAAATACCTTATATTGCTTTCAGTTCGACAGGATAGAAAGCTATGTTGAAAAGCTCCAAATTGGCTATAATACGAGTACATAACATATAACCCACTTATGAAAACGATCCCTTCAACTCATCATTGAGGAACATCGTTATCGTCAGGTTGACGAAAATTTTGGGCTGTAAGTTGAATGATTCTCACTGCCTAACAGCGGAACGAAAACTTCTCAATGATCGACAGAACGGTCTTTCTATTCTCGGTATGTGTACCAATGACAACCTACATTGGAATGACGATGTATTCCTTGTTGCCAAAATGCTTCGAATTTCTAGGTTTTCTTTATCAACTAAACATATACGTCTACCTTTACCCCTCTGATCTGACCACAATATATTTATGTGTATATATTAAGAATTTTTCCTCCCAAAGTTAGAATACAATGCCCACATCGGATCAGCTATTCGTAAGACATTTCTTCATATCCTGGAAAGGATTCAAAACTGTGCGTTGAGCTCATATGTGAGGCAAACATTGCACCGGCGTATTGTCACTTGCCTTACATTGGTCTATTGCTATTTTCACCACCAATGCTACATCGAAATCGCGAGCAGCATTAACTGCAACACCGGTCTCGCTATGAATGCTCATCCATGCACATATGTACCTTCAAGCTCAGTTTCGGTCACACTCTGAAGTATCGTGTTTTTTTTTAAAGCCATACAACTCCCTTCTGGAATACACTGTCGAGCTCCGCAGGCTGCAAACATCAAAATTAAGGTACAATGAATCCGTTAATCGTACAATAAAATATAAATGTATTGGGTCTACAAGTAAGTTTCCAGCGTTTGTCAGAGATGGCGCCACCAGTAGATCCCGGGCAGAAATGTCAGACCCCATGTGTTTTATTTGTAGGTTTTGTATCTGTCAACAACTTTGCAGCGTTATATTTGAGCAGTTCTACCGGTGTCGTACATTTTTTCGAGCAAAATCATGGCAAGTTTCCAGCCAAATAAACGTCATTTGCGGGAAGCGCTGCTTTTATTCTTTAATATGAAGGAAAGTGCGGCTGAGGCCTATCGTTTGCTTTCGGAAACTTATGGGGCGGAATGTATTGGTGAATCGACGTGCCGCGAGTGGTTCAAACGGTTCAAAAGTGGTGATTTTGGAGTTGAAGACAAAGATCGCCCCGGAAGTCGAAAAGTTTTGAAGACGAGGAATTGGACGCTTTACTGGATGAGGATCCGTGTCAGATTCAAGAAGAACTTGCTGCATCATTGGGCGTCACGCAACAAACCGTTTCCCTGTTACTGCAGCGGTATAAAAATAAATTATTTTTGCATCGTATTGTCACTGGTGGTGAGAAATGGATTTATTATGATAATCCTAATCGCAGAAAATCGTATACAAAGCCCGGCGAGCCCGCCCAATCGACGCCGAAACGAAATATTCACGTGAATAAGGTCATGCTCTGCATATGGTGGGATCAAAAGGGTGTCGTATACTACGAACTGCTTCCGAGTGGTGAAACCATCAAAGGACCATTATATCGAACCTAACTAATTCGTTTGAAGCGGGCATTGAAAGAAAAACGGCCAGAATATGAGACCAGGCATGAGTCCGTCATTTTTCATCACGACAACGCTCGGCCACAAGTTGCGGTTTCGGTGAAAAACTATTTGGACAATAGTGGATGGGAAATTCTGCCTCACCCGCCTTACAGTCCAGACTTGGCACCATCTGACTACCACTTGTTTCGTTCGATGCAGAACGCTCTTACGGGAATACGCTTCAGCTCAGTAGAGGAAATCAAAAATTGGCTCGATACGTTCTTGGGCTCGAAAGACGAGAAATTTTTTTGGTCCGGAATTCATAAATTGCCAGAAAGATGGAGAAAAGTTGTAGCTTCCGATGGACGATACTTTGAATAAAGCATTGTAACTATGTTTTCATAATAAAACTTCAAATTTTGGAAAAAAACGCTGGAAACTTACTTGTAGACCCAATATATCAACATAGGTCGCGTGCATTGCATCAATCGTATAGTTAATCCGACAGACAGTTTGTTCGGTTGGCGACTTTTTCTGCTCCTGCAGTTTCAACACTACAGGTTTATATCAAGGACTCGCGAGTCCCTGAATTTATACATATGTTATAGTCGGAAGCATGACTGAAAAAATGTCAAGTATAAAATTGCACATTACATAAAAAAAAAACACTTTAAACACTGTCTTGGAATACTCCAATTTGACTTCAAATTCTCCGGCTATTTCCTGTTGAACATTCCACTTTTATATTGACGTCATCATACATACCGCGTAACTATCTCATGTACGCCACTAGTACTTTTTGAAATTTGTATGCCGCCACATAAGATCTTTTGAAACTTGGCCATCTCTACATCGTTGAGACTGATATGCAGATTTGCAGAATCCCAATGTATCTCCCTCTTTTGCTATATTCTCTATAAGACAACCGTGTTGATCCAATAACTATTAATCAAACTGCCCACTGTCGAAGACTCTTGGATGGTTTTTTTTTTGATAAAGTAGCGCGCGTGCAAGAGGTTCAGGTCCCCTTTAAATGTGTGCACACACGAAGGAAATTTGGGGAGGAAAGAAGGATAGGTACCGATGTACGATGGTTTTAAATGACTGAATATTATAATGACTAGGAAATAGAGATCTCGACAGGGCATGCCACAAGCGAGTTGTTCGGCTTAGAAACGAATCACGATATTTCAGAGTACGTCTGATGAGCATTCATATCGAGACGAATGTTACGGTTAAGGGTTTGAAGGCGCGGAATGCTACTGGCGGTTTCTATGGAGCACTGGTTGTGGAGTATCAAATCATATCATGGTGAAATGTGTGTATTTAGTTAATAGCCAAGGCTTATCTGCAGTCAAACTACAGAAAGTCTATGGCTTTAGTTGGAAAATTACAAAAAAGAAAAACCTAGAGTATTAAGATACTGAAATGGGATTAAGCCAAATATAGCTATCAAAATCATTTTTTTCAATTACTCTATGAAATGATTAATCCAGAACAGATGTTCCTATTATTTAGGGCATAAGCCTCACTTAGTTTTGTTAGGCAGTTTCCGTAAACTGTGACTTCAAATTATTTAAAAATTTCAACATAATTTATCTTAATTAAGTTGTTAATATGAATATCTGGTTTTACATTGCCTTAAAATGTCAACTAGAGTGATTGAGTAGCACCCGTGAAACATTGGTATCAACTTGTCAACGTAGTTTTAATTCAGAAAAGCTGACTCACCTATAATCTTATGTATGCATATCTACTCCAAGTCCACAATTCCATACTATGATATCAATAACTCAAGTCCCATACAAGAAATCTGAATTTTTTTTTTTTTTCAAAATAAGAATATCATATGAATAAACAAAATAACTTTTTACTTATTTTGTTGTGCCATTTAGGGTATGTTACAGATTATCGAAGTTTGTACGGATATGTTGTCAGTTGACTGAAATAGACTACTCGTATGAATAGGTGCATGCATAAAAGCATACACAAAGTACATATACACATATACTTGTTCATATAAATATAATGAAAGTATTCATATAAGTATACATTCATTAGTAATGATGCCAATTTGTCATCAGTTTTTTTTTTTTTCGAAATAAGAAATATTCCAAACGCTTTTTGTCATTTATACAGATGTTCTTACAATTATTCGAGTTGTTCTATTATTATTGAAATGTTGGTCAATGCCGATCCTAAGCTTAGCTAGAGTAATGCGCATCTTTGCAAAGGCACTTTCCTCTTTTTTTCCATGCAGTAGAATGTGAATTGTGTGCGACTATACAGGGAAACTGATATAAATTATCGCTTCCGAATTAGGGTGTCGTGCATGCCAGTCAAAATTTCCAATATATTCTGCTTCGTGATTACGATCCTCTGTAGTGCGTTCAGTTGAACAATTTGTTTGCATTTTTAGGACGTTGAGAGCACGTAGTTTCCAATGCGTTAGACAGTTGTCTTGCAACAGCGATGCTTCGGTCTTCCTTTTCTTCTCGGGTTAGGAAATTAAAAATATTCTTAGCTAATCCAGCATTGTCCCACAACTTTCCGTGCTGGTTCTGCGACCGAAGTAGGCAGATTTTCGCTTTTGAATTAGTTCCATAAAATATTGTACAGTCTCGTAGAGTTCGTGGGTACATCCGCCTCCTTCGATTGGACCAAAAATCCGGTGGAATGTTTTTCTTCCGAAAGCATCTAAAATCAACTCTTCTCATCTGTTTTATTTATGGTGTAGCATTAGGCTAAGAACAACGCATTTCCTCTCCGAAATCATATTACAGATTACATCCCCTGTTTCTGTACATTCTACAATACAATCACCGCAACCGGCCATCTCTGTTAGTATAGAGCTCACAGCAATGACTGCTTTAATATGAGACTTTGAAGACGATGAATGAATATGTGTAACGACCGACGCCGCAGACTGGTATTTGAGCCGAAAAGCTGGCCAAAAATTAAAATTCCAAACATCAATGCTTAGAGCTGTCGTTAAGTCCCAAAATCACGTCATCTGGCAGCATCCCAACTCCAAGTGGTTTTCTCAGTCAGATGTAACAGTAGTTAACTCGTAGTACTTGCTTGACACAATCAATTTTTATTTACGGCATTACAAAATTTATACATACGAGTAGTTGTGTTGCAGTTTTTTTGCATTGAAAGTGATTTAAGCGGAAAGAGTTATTATGGATATATCAGAGCAAGGTATGTACTCTATATTCCAGAAATTTTTAGTTTTTAAATATTATTTGTGTTTCTGCATTTGTACAAAGCGAACTAAAATTAAAAGAGTTTTGTAAACTCTTTAATTCAAAGTTCGGGGAATTAAGTAACCGTTCAAAGGGACGAAAAACAATGGAGCTAAGAAAAAATGTGTCTGTTGATGAATTGACATATGCGGCGCACATGACTCACAGGGCTGCAGGTAATGAAGACATAGCTAAAATTATTCAAGACATAACAAAGTCTCCAACCAGAGCAACAAGGATTCGCCCAGCAGTTGCTGCTAGTAGTAAATATAATTCAACTAAAAAACACTCCCCCAAAGCGGCTTTGGCAATATTTGTTGAAGTCAATTTATCAGTGTGTCAGTACGAAGTTATACAACAAGCCAATAAAGATGTGTATCCCTGTTGTAAATATGTACAGACAGCTAACAGGATTGTTATCCAGAACGTATTGTTCATGAAACCTATGCTGAAGAAAAATTACAGGATTTGGTAGATCATACAACAAAGAGGTTGTTTAAGTATTTAGAGTAAGATTAATTTTTAATTAATTTAAGTTTACAAAGCACAGACGATTCCGAAACATTTAAATTTGGATTATCCATTCTACATGCAAGAATTAGATCGTTTGAATTTCTCTTACATTTATTTTTATTTATTTTTATTTTATTTTTTATTTATTTATTTGTTTATTTCATTGCACACTTATACTATAAATAACAATATTATAATTACAAAACAATTTAGGAATGAAATAATGCAGTACATTCTTTTGCCTGATGGACAAGTGACGAATGTAAACTTATAAAATAGTACAAAATTAAATTCAAAATGTAAATTCAAAAAGTAAATTCAAAATTCAAAATGTTGATGGGGAAAAAACACTGTGAATATTTTTCAAAGAAGAAAAGAAATAAAACAGAAAATCCAAACAAATGTTACAAATAGGTTAAGTTAACGCTTCCAAAGTTTGTTCAATATCCGTGTAATTAAAAGAAAAAAGCCATTTTTTAATATTAACTAAAAATACAGTTTTTACTCTTTCGCATTTAATGTTATCAGGAAGCAAGTTAAAAAGACATCTATCTTACAAGATAAAGGCAGAAGTACACCAAGGCCGCGTTGCATTGAAAAATGATAAAGAAAAAATTCAATCAGCAAAAGGAAAAATTCAAAAAGAATTTACGGAAAAAATGGAATTGTTGGTTGACATATGTACCTAAAGCTGGTTCTGGTAATATCAATGACGGCAATACGAGTACATCCGGAGATTTTTCAGTGCCATCAATGCAGCAGCTGCTATCATAGGAATCGATATCGGGTTAATTTTCCTTCGATATAAACATCGAAAAATTTGGTACGTTCAGCATGGACGCTGCAAAGCATTATGTACAGTTGAATGCCTGGCAACCTATGTCGCGAACAGTCCATAAAATATTAATACATGCACCAAGTGTTATATCGCATGCTCTTTTATCGATTGGTCAATTATCGGAAGAGGCGGCACCAGTAAGAAACAAACATTTTCGTCAATATATTGACTACATAGTTTTGTGCAAAAAGCTTTAGATGCTCACATAATACGAGTAAGCTGACTGGCATTTTGTTGGCCGTATTCAGCGTCAATAATTGTTGCAAGATATAAAATTCATTTCTGTGAATGGGATAGATAGAGGCCATCAGGCCCGCTTTCATATTCCCAGATCATCCATTTTAAAAATGCATACAAGTGTTCGCATAATGTAAAGTCTGATTGTGCCGAAAAAGTTCGAGTAAATTTTTCAAATTATTTTAAAATTTCGAAATATACGAGTATTATAATTCAGAATTTAATATTTAGTAAGAATATGCATGCAGATGATATTATAAAAACGATTGGAATTTTGTTTTTTGAAAGATTGGTGAAAATATTTATTTTTTAGCTTAGCAATCTTTTCTTTTAAGATTCATACTCGTATACCTATACATTATTATTTATATTATTTACATTCTAATAGTAACGTATAATGAATTAATTGTTTATTGTTATTGGGTCTATAACTTAATTCGTGCGGTTTGCTAAGAGATGGCGTAACTTGTATTATTCCGTTGGAACATGCGTTGAAAAGCTACTGTCATTGTACGTCATTTCAGTATATGTCATTCATTTGAAGCGTAAACAACAATAATTTTTTTTCACTCAAATATGACGAACTTTGTGCCTGAAAAAGTGTTTTTGTGGGGAGTTCTTCTTCATTACTTTAATATGAAGAAAACTGCTGCCGAAAGTCATCATATTTTGGTGGAAATTTATGGTGAACATGCGCTAGCTGAGTGAACCTGCCAAAACCTGCACGATTTAAAAGTGGTGATTTTGGCTTGGAAGACGATAAACGTCCTGGGAAGCCAAAAAAGTTTAAAGATGATGAACTGGAAGCATTACTCTATGAAGATTGTTGCCAAACACAAGAAGAGCTCGCAGAATCTTTGGGTGTCAGTCAAGCAGCCATTTCAAAACGTTTAAAAGCAGCTGGATATATTCAAAAGCAAGGAAATTGGGTTCCACATGAACTCAAGCCGAGAGACGTCGAAAGGCGGTTTTGCATATCCGAAATGCTGCTGGAATGCCACAAAAGGAAGTCATTTTTGCATCGGATTGTTACTGGTGATGAAAAATGGATCCATTACGAAAACCCCAAGTGCAAAAAAATCATATGTGAAACCCGGCCAACCAGCCAAATCAACGACAAAGCCGGATATCCATGGCGCGAAGGTAATGCTCTGTATTTGGTGGGATCAGATGGGTGTGCTGTATTATGAGCTGCTAAAACCGGGTGAAACCATCAATGGACAACGCTACCGAACACAATTAATGCGTTTGAAGAGAGCAGTGGCCGAAAAACGCCCGGAATATGCGACCAGACACTAGGCAATAATTTTCCATCATAACAACGCTCGGCCCCACGTTGCTATTCCGGTTAAGAACTATTTGGAAAATAGTGGATGTTAAGTCTTACCCCACCCGCCTTATAGAACAGACCTTGTCCCTTCTGACTACCATTTGTTATGGTCGATGCAGAACGCCCTCACTGAAATACGGTTCACATCAGAGCAGAATATCAAAAATTGGCTTGATTCATTCTTGGCTGCCAAGCCGGCGCAGTTCTTTTGGGATGGGATCCACAAATTGCCAGAAAGATGGGAAAAAGTCATAGCTTCAGATATGCAATACTTTGAATAATACTATTGTACATGTTGTTCTTAAATAAACATTCAAATTTAAAAAAAAACACACGAATTAAGTTATATACCCAATATTATTTTGTTTCCTTTCATTCTTTTTAGAAATTTTCATTAAAGGTTCTTGATTAGTTAATATCATTAAGGATTTGAAGGACTAGGTTCTCCGATAGGACTTAATTTCCAAACACAGATCTCCTTGTTTCACGCAAAATTGGGCACCTGACAGTAAAATTAAAAATATCCTCATGCCCTGCCAAATTACACACGCTGCAAACTATCGGTAAATCATCCCTGTGGAGTATATAATTCCGATTAAGGGACTCTCCATGCATCTTCAGCACCATTGCTATACACTGTGTTCATCGCGAAAATAATAATAATAACTGGATGTCGACTGCTCTGTGGAGTGACCCTGATACTTCCTCTCGGAACCCTTCTCTGGGTTGCTCATCCACATGCGCGATCAACTGATAAAGTTTGGTCCTCCAACTCGCCATATTCTCGACACTCGGTTCCATTCCACAACCTAGTTCCAACCGCCAGCTAGTTCCAACCACCAGCTAGTTCCAACCACCAGCTAGTTCAAACCACTAGCTAGTTCCAACCACTCTTTGTACCATCTCATCTTTGACCACGTGTTCCACCTATAGTTTTAGGGTTTTGCAAAGAGTGGTGGTAAGTCTGTCTCTAACATGAACATATACTATAGTTTGGCCTATTCGTTGGAAGATGAAATGCTCCCTTTATATAAATCATAAGCAATTTTTCCAGAGCCTCTTATTGTTTTCCTCCCCATTCTTAAGCAGCGCAGAAGAGAATGGATTCCGAAATAACTTGAAAAACTTTATATTTGCAGCTATGAACTCCAAAATACTTATATTCTGTCATAGAATAGTTTCCCCATTAAAGTGTCATTGTTCATTTGAGCAGTTTCTGCATCTAACTCTCTTGAATATCATTATTTGAGACTTCCCTAGGTTCACAATCAGATTCAACCTTTTGCAGTATTTGAAGAGTTTGTTTATTGTAAGCTGTAAGGATTGGGTAAGTACGCTAACAATACTACTCCATCTGCAAAAAGAAGAGCTTTACTCTACTCCTGCAGGTAGAAAATGCACAATATCGTCAAAGAAGGTTATAAATAGACTAGAGCTCAAAGCACAACCTTGTCTCACACCTGACCATGTTCGAAGCCCTTCTGATAGCACCTCACCACTCCGAACAGCTGCCTTGGTATCCGCATATAAGCTTTCAATCACTCGTCCGAACTTTAGCGGCATACCCATGTCAAAGGGCGTGTACAACAACGTAGGAGTACTTTGATCGACTGAGTCAAAATCTGTCTTGAAGTCAACGAAGAATGAATACTGTTTTATATTCCTCAAGAGAAATGACTCCACAATACTATTTAAAACAAACATGTTATCAACAGTAGAGTATCCTAGCGGAAAACCAGCTTGATACCTTGAACAAATTATTGGTGGCTATCCATCCAGTTAGTTGACCTTGTAGTATCGCTGTAAAAATTGTATACGACGCATTTAAAAAGGAATTGCGTTAGTTCCCTGTGTCCGCCTTACAACCTTTTTTTATAAATGAGAAAGATCAGGGCTTCCTCGTTGCGGTATTTTTCCACTCCTCTCCAAAAGTTGTTGAACAAATAGGTAATTTAATTTCAATTATTAGGGTGCTTATGTTTTATGAATGCAACTACATTTCTTTTAAATATTTGCAAAATTTACAGACATATTTTTAATAGAATAAGTTACAGATCCTTAATATGGTTCCCACACATTTTGATGAGTGCGCGTCTCGGTTCTCATATTTTTGCATAGGGACACACAACACCTTTCTCACTATAATTGCTGGGTGCCCTTCTCGCACCTCATTTTTTGTATTTGTTTGTGACACATTTAAAAGTTAGTATCTAAGAAATAAAACACCTTTAATTCAAGCATGGATCAAATCGGACGCGTTTCCTTTATTTCTCAATGTCGCTCGCATTCACAGTTTTTATAAAGCTTGAAAGCGAATTAAATAGGTGGCAACCATCATAAACTACACTGTTTTTTTTTTTGTTTTTTTTTTTAACTCTTTAGACTACTAACGTGATGTGGTAACCTGAGACCATCTCTGTTTCTAGATTGATAATTTGGGAATTCACCTACATACGAGTATCTCAAGTATTTTTTTAAATAATTGCCTTTATTTTATATTTAATCATAACAGCACTTCACAGGGGTATAACGATAGGGCTTAATTATTATTATTCGCATGACTCTGTTCTGTAACCGCTGTAATTTAAGTAACGAAGCGTATAATATAGACATGCAATATTCAAAATTAACCATTACGTTATAAATATTTATTGCACAAATTAAGGATATTTTCTTTCTTCCGTTCAATTCGTCTGTGACATATTTGTGGAATTCGACTGGTATCACATCCGAGCCTGTCGCCTTACTATCCTTAAGCCTACTTAGAGCCTCAACAACACCCTGCAAAACAATTGGCTTATCCAAAATGTCGTTGTGGAGCCAGGCGTGATGCAAGAAGGTTTTCAAAACCTTGTCAAAGGGAACTTAAAGGCGTAGTTCCGTGTCTATGACATATTTTCCACCATTCAGTTTTTTTGCCAATTTCCAGAATTCTGAAGAGTTATGATATCGCGCTAGTCCTCATTAAACCGTCAGAATAATTTGAGCCAGCCTAATGATTGTTGCCTCGCCTTCGTGCAATCATTATCAAACCACGGTTCTTTATATCATTTTTTTCTTACTCTTATATTGGGTGATAATTGGAGGCACGTCCTTTATAATCTTTTCTGAAGTCTACATGTTTTGGGTTTGTAGTTTCTCATCCAATTTTCTTCTATATGAGGATGCTTTAGAATTGTTCCATATAAGCTTCGGTAGGAGATTCACGTGTCTTGCACCCATGATATCCGTTGCCATTAGCTCAAAGATTACAGCAATCGGGAGATGATGTGAATATGGAAATTGGTTCACTTCAAAATCCACCACCTGATAGATAATAGTCGTTTACGAACGCGCCCCTAGTATTACTACTTTATTGTGCATATATTGCGGGATAAAATTTATTTCCGACCTGTCGATATATATTTTTATAGCTCTTCTTGTTTTCTTCTTTGTAGGCTTTCCAGCGTTACATTAGCCGTATTACAGCAATAACATAGCGATGGACGCTTAGTCAATTTATATTCGCTATCTACGAGTACTTAGCAGATACAAAACAGTGCTTCCAAATCCTATCTTCTTCGTTTGCAATGAACTCTCCAATGAATTTTCAGAAATGTCAAGCATTTGCCAATAACATTTTTCCAAAACGAATTAAATTTGTTCACCAACCAACTGAAACGATAGTGTGGCTTCAAAAAAAGACGATCATAAAGGAATTTTATTACAAGGGCCCCGTTTGGCCATTTTAAATAAATAAAACAGCCAATATTTGAGATATCAACAACAAAAAATTCCTATCATTAATGGCATTAATTATGGAATACAGATATCATTCAAAGAAAACGGTTGCACGAGTTGGCTAAGCCCAATTTTTCATGACTTCTCGCCAAATCGGTTCGATGTGCTAGGTAGTAATTCAGAGTTTGATGTCGCTTAAGGTCTCTGACTTATTTGCACCGAATTTGACATTTTTTCAAAAGAAAAATTCAAATCACCTGATTTTTCGAGGTCTTCGAACTTCGACTTCAAGAAGTAAATTGTTTGACAAGATGTATGACATATCACACCTTCTTGTTAAAAAGACATATACTTCAAGTCATTCCCTTCCAATTAAGCTCAAAAACAAGGTCCGGTAACGATCTGATGGCATTGCAAGGTAACGAAAAGTATAGCGGAATGGGCCCTCCATCATGAAACCCACACCGGATTATGCTAAGGGCTGAAAGCTCTTTAGAGCAGATATTTGATATTTAAGAGGAATGCATATGTAAGCAATGTCTAATCATAGCAATTAGAACGGTTCACATTTTCAGCCGCAGAATAAACGAACATGCTTCGCAGCATTGGTACTTAATGCTCTGCGGCCAACTGCTTTTTACCATACTACTACTTTCCTCACTTAAACCTGAATTATCCTCTTTATAAAGATAGAAGGACGAGGCTTAAGCTCATAGCGATTAAGTAATCGTCTGTTCTGCTAATAATTATAGACAGCAGCTGGTTTTTTAAAGTTTAGTTCTAAGCGATCCTTTTAAAAATTTACTGGTTATTTTACTAACTCGCTGCATTCCATTTTTAGTACAAAGTAATTGGTGAGTGCAAAAGTTGTAAAAGTTTCTTTTTAAATATGTTTTGGTTTGGGTTTAAGTGGCGTTTTGTAGAACTCCTCCTGGGTTCTGTACCTTATTCCTTGTGTTAATGTACACCCATGGAAATATAATAAAGACAGCCACAATTGTGACAGTAAAGGAGCGTGTAGCGCGGATTTCATTTGATTGTGTTGGTCTCATAGTACTTGGCCGATGAAACAATGGAAATTCATTTTTTAGAGTGACGCGACCAAAATTGATCCTCAACGCATCACTTGCAGGGGATCAATAAATATCTTGGTTTGCGTTTTGTTTTTTATCGAATCGATAGAATTTTAAGGAAGAAAACACACGTTGATATTCTCAGGAATGTGATACCGCCGTGGACTGACGAAAACATGTTTGTTGTATAGACATTTCAGTAGAATAATAATCATAAGCACAAGACAAAATTCATAACAGCAAGCAGGTTCAAGCAACCCAAAATTCCATCAGCGTTCTTATGTAGCTCTCATTAAATGCCGATCTTGACCCCATAAAACATGTGTGGAAAGATATTAAGCAATTTATGCAATTTGTACGTAAAGTCGAGACTGCTTGTAAGTGTACAGCTGTACAAGAAGGATTTTCTACCAAATACGTATTATACAAAACGTATAGTGTAATATAATTAAAAAAAACTTTTTTCATATTTATTTTTCTCAACGGTGCTAATTAAATATACAACATATACCTCCTTCTTAATTATTTTCCCTATTTCTTTAAGATACACTAAACTAAGTTTATTATGTTGTGTTTATTTTAGAAATATTATATTTTTCCATATTACAACATTCATTTAAATGATCAAAAACAAACGATAATGGTTGGTTGCAGTTGAAATAGGATAGTCACTGATAAGTGTCAACTTGGCGATGCCAAGTGACTGTGACTGTTTCCAACTGTGCTTATTTTGCCTCCAATTGATAAACATCGGATACAGATCTATGTCCACCCGGACTCGACTTGACAAACTTATAAGGGCGAGTGCTGACAAAAATAACAGGGACAGGGGATGAATTCACGAGATAGAATCAACGCTGAAGTAAAATCCCGACATATTTTGAGTTCAGGCGGTAAGGATTTCCGAAACTAAGTCAGGGTCTTGGAAACGATATGGTGGCGGATGAGCCCTTATTGGACCAAAGGCAGCTCTCATATCCCCCAACGGGTTACTGGCTTCGGTTTAACTGACCCCTTATCCTAGGGGTATCTGCATATAATAGAACTGGCTCTCTAGGTTGGAGATTGTGCCGCCCTACCACGGAAAAGAATGTTAGGTTACGGAGCAACAACAAGTCTCAGATACGGACGGATCTACTACTGACAACCCTTGCAAACGAAACAAGGACAACGAACTTCGGATTTCACTTGGAATTATAGGTCCCTTAATAGACGACGTGCAGCCGAACAACCACCAGATCTGTATTAAGACTACATTTGGTCTCATTAGCCCTTTATGCGCGCACGCCCCCACAGAGGAGAAAGACGATGACATCAAAGATATCTTATACGGGCTCTTGGACAAGACCTACTAGCAGTGCGTCGCTATGACGGCGATTTTAATGCAAAGCCACGAAGAGAAGGCATCATTGCTAGTACTGTCGGAAGGTATAGCGGCAGGGCGAAACTTTGCCGTATCTATCACGTGGTTCCCACATGGGGACTTGGAGAACAATCAACTGTCAACCAGATTAACCACATTGTGATCGACATCCACTATTATGGATGTCCGAACGTTCTCAGGGGCCAGTATCGGCTCGGACTCTAAAAATAAATGTGTGCGCTACATTTTTAATATTTCTTTTATTTTATTTATTGTCGTTACATTGGTCTTCTCTGTTTGAATGTTCTATCTCTACTGACACATAGTCGTTCACACCGCCGTAAATGATGAGGCGGTATTGCCTGACTATATCACACAGTTTAATTACATATACATACACAGATAGCTTAATTACTTTTACACGGACCGTTACTTTGTTGTAGCCAAAGCGTGGTTGCGGATATTCCGAACATCATAAAAGCAAGCTAATACTGTGAGGAAGTTTGACGCCGAAAGACTGCAATCGCAAGAGATCGCCAAACGCTTTTCTCCCTTAATCTCTTTAGAGGTCCTATGCCCCGAACATCTGGTATCGAAGACCAGTGGCAACATCATCCTGCCAATGCTGGTTTATGGATGTCCCGTGAGAGCAAGCTTAATATTTGGTTTATCTTCAAATTTACAGAATACCAGAATCGGAGTACATAAAATTCTATCCCAATGAGGTCTTATACAACAGTGCGAATCTAATAAGAGTGGACAATTTCGCTATTGAGTTGACTCGAGGGCATATTGCAAGAGCAATGACCTCGTCCAACAACCTGATATTTAGGCCTACTACCCCGACTGTTTATATCATGAGAGTGTGCGCTTGAAAGGCTTCGTCCCCACTGAAGTGTTCTTCAATTTTGACATGAAAGGGCTGATCCAGGATAGGTTTGCGGTTCCGCTAATTTCCACGTTCCTCGTGCAGTTGGTGACGGGCGACTCAACTACAACACATACGTCGCACACGGCAGTATTGAACGTCTCAGGTTTAGCAAAGCGGTTTCAAAACCGCTTCCTTCGTAGTTTCCTTCAAGTCCAGGTTAGCCTATTTAGAAGGCAAAGTGGGCCATTTTTCTTGTTATGTTTAGCAAATGGCCCACTTACATAGGAAGGTATTTAAGGTTAGCATCCTTGAGTGAGCTAACAATTAGATTAGCTACTTGAAGTTTGCTAACGATTAGGTTAGGCTAGATGGTATAGTTAGGCTATGTAGTTTAGGGTTTAGTATAAGTTAGCATAGCTTAAATAGTTTAAGTTTTTATTAAATACTAAGTTCATTTACTAAATTTCTTTTTAAACACTAGATGCTAACGAATAATGTTTTATCTTTTAAAATGATTAATTAGACGTCTGAAGACATAGAATAAGAATATAATTTAGCTTAGAGCGCCCGCTTAAAAGGCCAGTAAGTTAGAATAAGTTAATTAAGTTATGTTAAACATTTTGAAGCATTTTTTTTCTGATAGCATGTAAGTATATATAGTAAATTTAAGAAGAATAAAATAAAATGCATTAAAAAAAAACCAGTGGCAACAGTGCCAAGAAGCCATCAGAGATGCTGCCTCTGTTGTGCTGAATTTCACTCGGCCACCACAACGAAACCCCTGATTTGACGACTTGTGCTGGCAAGCACATGCAGCTAAGCAAGAGGCATACAACGCGATGCTGCAAAGAAGGACTAGAGTTGCTCATGAGCTCTACGAGCAGAAGAGGAGAGACGAACCCCGGCTTCTCAGGAGGAAAAAGAAGAAGCATGAGAATACTAGTCCAGGAATGAGATTCGGAAGTTTTACCAGAAGGCCTGTAGACTGGTAGAATCGCAGTCGATGCTGAGGATTTGGAAATACCGCTGTCAGGCAGAATGAACCTTTCAAGCTGGACGATGTAGACCAATAATTTCGTCCACCCGACCTCGATGAAGTGAAGATAATCATACCTAAGCTTAAAAGCTGGTGGATCGGACGACCTGACTCACGGGCTTGTCAAAGCGGCAGGCGATAACTTGGTAAGGGCATCCACACACCAGCTCATCTGTAAAATATTTGCGGATGAAAGTGTGCCCGATGAATGGAACCTCAGCATTTTTTGTCCGATCCTCGAGAAAGCAAGCCCCCTGAACTGCGCCAACTACAGAGGCATCTCTCTTCTTAACATCGCCTAGAAGATCCTATCTTCTGTTTTGTGTCAACGCCAGAAGCAGTTCGTCAACAACCTGATTGGTCCATATCAGTGTGGTTTAGGCCAGGAAAGTCCACCATAGACCAAATATTCACACTGCGGCAGATCTTGGAAAAGCCCATGAGCTTCAATGTTTAACTTTGGCATATCTGCCAAACTCGTCCGTTTGTGCAGGAGGATGATGGAGAATGCACGCTGCTCCATTAAGGTTGGTAAAGAACTCACCGAGATATTTTATGGCAAAAAAGAGTGTAGGCAAGGCGATGCGCTGTCATGAGATTTCGTTAACCTCATCCTTGAAAGAATAGTGTAAGAGTCCGCGCCAACACAAGAGCCACAATTCAAAAGACCGTCCAATTACTCGCATACGCCGATGATATTGACATAATCGGAAGAAGCAGTGTAACATCAGTGGCGCTTTCGCGAGTATTGAGACGGAACCAGTTAAGATGGCTTTAACGGTTAATGAGAGCAAGACCAAGTATATGCTGTCAACAAGAAAGGACACCAAACACCGACATCTTGGATAGAACGTCACTCTCGACAAATATAACTTTGAGGTAGTTAAGTAGTTAAGTAGTGGGTGGCCGTGGCTCAAGTGGTAGTGGGCTGGCTTCCAAATCGGAATTTTCGGTGTTGGAATCCCAGCCTCGCCCGAAAAACATTCATTTTTTCAGTTAGCAACAATCAAATAAGATGAGTAGTTGACTAGAAATCAACAACAAGCCAGCCTCCACTAACAATTTAGTCTCCCCATCAAATGTTGAATGCCACCCATGGAGCGAAATAACCGCTGAGCCCAAACATCTTTCTTCTCCCTCTATCGCATTTTCCAAAAAATTTAACACATACTGAGACATCATGAGTGTGTTCATACCCACTTGAGTGTTAAGTTCTTTAAAAAAATAAAAAAGAATTTTGTCTACCTAGGCTCCGCTATTTATTCAGACAACGACACCAGTGACCGATATAAGACCTTAATAATCCCAGTCATGCTCTATAGCGCAAAGGCGTGGACTTTATCAAAAATGGATGAAGGTGTTCTTAGCTGTTTTGAGAGGAAAATTCTTTGGGTGATTTTCGATCCCGTCTGCATAGATGGTAATTGGAGGAATAGATATAATGACAAACTGCACGGGCTGTACAGCGACGTCGAGTTAGCCAGAAGTGCGAAGGTCCAACGACTCAATTTGTTGGGTCATGTAGAGCGGATGAACGCCAATGGTCCGGTTCGAGAAATCTTCGAATCTGCCCCCGAAGGACAGCGCATTAGAGGTAGACTGCGACTCAGATGGCGCACGCAAGTACAAAGGGGACCTCAACCAACTTAGCGTGCAAAATTGGCAAGATCGAGCTAGATGGAGATGCATAACATACTTTCTCGCAGTTTAAAATGCTAAATGCTTCATTTTCCTCTAACATACTTTTTCCAATTATCAAAAAGCCAAATTTCTTTGAAATTGGTCAAATTATGTACAAGAAAATGAAAAACATCTTCCTCGCATTTACCTTGCAAAGGTCGCATAGTGTTGGCAAATCAGCTCGGTGTGGTTTAGGTTTCCTATCTCACTTCCCATTTTAAAATTCTGCTCATTCTGTGGAGAATAACAATTAAAGAGATATGTCTCGTCTTTAAGGTAATGATTTAATTTGCTGTAGTAACTCCTAAACAGTGATATTCCGGCTTCATCAGCGTAGCTGTTACACAAAAATCGACCATAATTCTCTAACGTTAGCTCAAATTTCTGCTGCTCGTTCATCTTAATTATTGTACTAAATCACCTCCATCATCATCAGCATACCTTCCACGATATCATGCAGTAAATTAAAATATTAAAAGTAAAACTCTAAGTATTCAGGCTTGTTTTATTGACTTCGAAATACGAATAATTTTTCTTGATAGGTACCCCAATTTTATAAAAAGGTACTCGTACCACCAAAATCAACAAAAAAAGAGTACAGTTTCTTGTGTTTTTTTTATATGATGCGGCAACGTTGCTAAAGGCAAATATCTGACCAAATGTTGAGTAAACATTTCTAAATTAAGCCTGAACTTATGTACGAATGTATTTTTCTTGCACGCATTGACTAAGCCTTTTGTAAAGGAAATTCCCCTGTAGTTCGCCCGATCTTAGTAGTCACTTTTTTTATGTTGGGAAAATGTGATCGCTTCTATACCTATCAGGAACCACGACCTCTTAATTGTTTTCATATAATTGTTTATAATATTTTCAAATGGAATTTGGTCATTTCCTGTAGCATTATTTCGTTTCGAATCATTAAAAGCTGCTGAACATCGTCCAATGTACGTTAGAATAAAAGGGGCATCCAAGTTTTCATCGGTATTGAAACAGTGGTGAATTTAATGGAGTATTAAGAGACTGTTGAAATGGGTTCTAAAGAGAGGCGCCTTTAAAAACCGAGCGATGGTGTTAGTATTTTACTGATTTTCAGAACTCTGCTGAATATTTTATTGTTCATTGTTGCTTTTTAACCATAACAAATCCATTTGAGATCCTTGTTGGCATCAATATATAGTAAAGCGTGTTTTTTTTTTAAAGTATATGAAGTTAGTATAAAATACAACACTTGAAGCTAATGTTAATGTCTATGATATTACGAGGGCGGGTCAATAAGTACGTGACTTTTTGAATTTCTGACCTCTTTACTGAAACAGCAACGCAACACTGCTCCTGTCAACAAGCATTTGTCAGTTGACTCCTGTCAAAATTTAAACTTGCTGCGTCTGTTAGTTTGTGTTTGACAGCTATTTTTATCAGACTACTCACTAATTTGAGGAGAAAATGGAAAAAAGTGAATTTCGTGTGCTTATTAAGCATTATTTCTTGCGAAAAAAACCATTACCGAGACCAAGGCTAAGCTTGATAAATACTATGGGGACTCTGCACCATCGATTTCAATGGTAAAAAAGTGGTTTACTGAATTTCGTTGTAAAAATTGTATACGACGCATTTAAAAAGGAATTGCGTTAGTTCCCTGTGTCCGCCTTACAACCTTTTTTTATAAATGAGAAAGATCAGGGCTTCCTCGTTGCGGTATTTTTCCACTCCTCTCCAAAAGTTGTTGAACAAATAGGTAATTTAATTTCAATTATTAGGGTGCTTATGTTTTATGAATGCAACTACATTTCTTTTAAATATTTGCAAAATTTACAGACATATTTTTAATAGAATAAGTTACAGATCCTTAATATGGTTCCCACACATTTTGATGAGTGCGCGTCTCGGTTCTCATATTTTTGCATAGGGACACACAACACCTTTCTCACTATAATTGCTGGGTGCCCTGCCCGCACCTCATTTTTTTGTATTTGTTTGTGACACATTTAAAAGTTACTATCTAAGAAATAAAACACCTTTAATTCAAGTACGGTTCAAATCGGACGCGTTTCCTTTATTTATCAATGTCGCTCGCGTTCACAGTTTTTATAAAGCTTGAAAGCGAATTAAATAGGTGGCAACCATCATAAACTACACTGTTTTTTTTTTGTTTTTTTTTTTAACTCTTTAGACTACTAACGTGATGTGGTAACCTGAGACCATCTCTGTTTCTAGATTGATAATTTGGGAATTCACCTACATACGAGTATCTCAAGTATTTTTTTAAATAATTGCCTTTATTTTATATTTAATCATAACAGCACTTCACAGGGGTATAACGATAGGGCTTAATTATTATTATTCGCATGACTCTGTTCTGTAACCGCTGTAATTTAAGTAACGAAGCGTATAATATAGACATGCAATATTCAAAATTAACCATTACGTTATAAATATTTATTGCACAAATTAAGGATATTTTCTTTCTTCCGTTCAATTCGTCTGTGACATATTTGTGGAATTCGACTGGTATCACATCCGAGCCTGTCGCCTTACTATCCTTAAGCCTACTTAGAGCCTCAACAGCACCCTGCAAAACAATTGGCTTATCCAAAATGTCGTTGTGGAGCCAGGCGTGATGCAAGAAGGTTTTCAAAACCTTGTCAAAGGGAACTTAAAGGCGTAGTTCCGTGTCTATGACATATTTTCCACCATTCAGTTTTTTTGCCAATTTCCAGAATTCTGAAGAGTTATGATATCGCGCTAGTCCTCATTAAACCGTCAGAATAATTTGAGCCAGCCTAATGATTGTTGCCTCGCCTTCGTGCAATCATTATCAAACCACGGTTCTTTATATCATTTTTTTCTTACTCTTATATTGGGTGATAATTGGAGGCACGTCCTTTATAATCTTTTCTGAAGTCTACATGTTTTGGGTTTGTAGTTTCTCATCCAATTGTCTTCTATATGAGGATGCTTTAGAATTGTTCCATATAAGCTTCGGTAGGAGATTCACGTGTCTTGCACCCATGATATCCGTTGCCATTAGCTCAAAGATTACAGCAATCGGGAGATGATGTGAATATGGAAATTGGTTCACTTCAAAATCCACCACCTGATAGATAATAGTCGTTTACGAACGCGCCCCTAGTATTACTACTTTAATGTGCATATATTGCGGGATAAAATTTATTTCCGACCTGTCGATATATATTTTTATAGCTCTTCTTGTTTTCTTCTTTGTAGTCTTTCCAGCGTTACATTAGCCGTATTACAACAATAACATAGCGATGGACGCTAAGTCAATTTATATTCGCTATCTACGAGTACTTAGCAGATACAAAACAGTGCTTCCAAATCCTATTTTCTTCGTTTGCGATGAACTCTCCAATGAATTTTCAGAAATGTCAAGCATTTGCCAATAACATTTTTCCAAAACGAATTAAATTTGTTCACCAACCAACTGAAACGATAGTGTGGCTTCAAAAAAAGACGATCATAAAGGAATTTTATTACAAGGGCCCCGTTTGGCCATTTTAAATAAATAAAACAGCCAATATTTGAGATATCAACAACAAAAAATTGGTATCATTAATGGCATTAATTATGGAATACAGATATCGTTCAAAGAAAATGGTTGCACGAGTAGGCTGAGCCCAATTTTTCATGACTTTTCGTCAAATCGGTTCGATGTGCTAGGTAGTAATTCAGAGTTTGATGTCGCTTAAGGTCTCTGACTTATTTGCACCGAGTTTGACATTTTTTCAAATGAAAAATTCAAATCACCTGATTTTTCGAGGTCTTCGAACTTCGACTTCAAGAAGTAGATTATTTGACAAGATGTATGACATATCACACCTTCTTGTTAAAAAGACATATACTTCAAGTCATTCCCTTCCAATTAAGCTCAAAAACAAGGTCCGGTAACGATCTGATGGCATTGCGAGTTAACGAAAAGTATAGCGGAATGGGCCCTCCATCATGAAACCCACACCGGATTATGCTAAGGGCTGAAAGCTCTTTAGAGCAGATATTTGATATTTAAGAGGAATGCATATGTAAGCAATGTCTAATCATAGCAATTAGAACGGTTCAGATTTTCAGTCGCAGAATAAACGAACATGCTTCGCAGCATTGGTACTTAATGCTCTGCGGCCAACTGCTTTTTACCATACTACTACTTTCCTCACTTAAACCTCAATTATCCTCTTTATAAAGATAGAAGGACGAGGCTTAAGCTTATAGCGATTAAGTAATTGTCTGTTCTGCTAATAATTATAGACAGCAGCTGGTTTTTTAAAGTTTAGTTCTAAGCGATCCTTTTAAAAATTTACTGGTTATTTTACTAACTCGCTGCATTCCATTTTTAGTACAAAGTAATTGGTGAGTGCAAAAGTTGTAAAAGTTTCTTTTTAAATATGTTTTGGTTTGGGTTTAAGTGGCGTTTTGTAGAACTCCTCCTGGGTTCTGTACCTTATTCCTTGTGTTAATGTACACCCATGGAAATATAATAAAGACAGCCACACCACAAGCGCGGATTTCATTTGATTGTGTTGGTCTCATAGTACTTGGCCGATGAAACAATGGAAATTCATTTTTTAGAGTGACGCGACCAAAATTAACTGCATAGATCCTCAACGCATCACTTGCAGGGGATCAATAAATATCTTGGTTTGCGTTTTGTTTTTTATCGAATCGATGGAATTTTAAGGAAGAAAACACACTTTGATATTCTCAGGAATGTGATACCGCCGTGGGCTGACGAAAACATGTTTGTTGTATAGACATTTCAGTAGAATAATAATCATAAGCACAAGACAAAATTCATAACAGCAAGCAGGTTCAAGCAACCCAAAATTCCATCAGCGTTCTTATGTAGCTCTCATTAAAAGCCGATCTTGACCCCATAAAACATGTGTGGAAAGATATTAAGCAATTTATGCAATTTGTACGTAAAGTCGAGACTGCTTGTAAGTGTACAGCTGTACAAGAAGGATTTTCTACCAAATACGTATTATACAAAACATATAGTGTAATATAATTAAAAAAAACTTTTTTTATATTTATTTTTCTCAACGGTGCTAATTAAATATACAACATTTACCTCCTTCTTAATTATTTTCCCTATTTCTTTAAGATACACTAAACTAAGTTTATTATGTTGTGTTTATTTTAGAAATATTATATTTTTCCATATTACAACATTCATTTAAATGATCAAAAACAAACGATAATGGTTGGTTGCAGTTGAAATAGGATAGTCACTGATAAGTGTCAACTTGGCGATGCCAAGTGACTGTGACTGTTTCCAACTGTGCTTATTTTGCCTCCAATTGATAAACATCGGATACAGATCTATGTCCACCCGGACTCGACTTGCCAAACTTATAAGGGCGAGTGCTGACAAAAATAACAGGGACAGGGGATGAATTCACGAGATAGAATCAACGCTGAAGTAAAATCCCGACATATTTTGAGTTCAGGCGGTAAGGATTTCCGAAACTAAGTCAGGGTCTTGGAAACGATATGGTGGCGGATGAGCCCTTATTGGACCAAAGGCAGCTCTCATATCCCCCAACGGGTTACTGGCTTCGGTTTACCTGACCCCTTATCCTAGGGGTATCTGCATATAATAGAACTGGCTCTCTAGGTTGGAGATTGCGCCGCCCTACCACGGAAAAGAATGTTAGTTTACGGAGCAACAACAAGTCTCAGATACGGACGGATCTACTACTGACAACCCTTGCAAACGAAACAAGGACAACGAACTTCGGATTTCACTTGGAATTATAGGTCCCTTAATAGACGACGTGCAGCCGAACAACCACCGGATACCCTGGACTGCTGCAAAGCAGATATTACGCCATCCAACAAATGCGATGGAATGGACCGGACAAAAAAAAAGGAGATGAAAAACTGCGACATCTACTACGGCGATTGTTATCGACGGCAAAAGCAGCGCTTACTAGGATGCGGGTTTTGTTGTTAGAGGCAGACTTAGGCAAGAAGTCTTGAGTTTTCGGTATGTGAAAGAGCGCCCCGAAATAATCTGTATTAAGACATTTGGTCTCATTAGCCCTATATGCGCGCACGCCCCCACAGAGGAGAAAGACAATGACACCAAAGATATCTTATACGGGCTCTTGGACAAGACCTACTAGCAGTGCGTAGCTATGACGGCGATTTTAATGCAAAGCCACGAAGAGAAGGCATCATTGCTAGTACTGTCGGAAGGTATAGCGGCAGGGCGAAACTTTGCCGTATCTATCACGTGGTTCCCACATGGGGACTTGGAGAACAATCAACTGTCAACCAGATTAACCACATTGTGATCGACATCCACTATTATGGATGTCCGAACGTTCTCAGGGGCCAGTATCGGCTCGGACTCTAAAAATAAATGTGTGCGCTACATTTTTAATATTTCTTTTATTTTATTTATTGTCGTTACATTGGTCTTCTCTGTTTGAATGTTCTATCTCTACTGACACATAGTCGTTCACACCGCCGTAAATGATGAGGCGGTATTGCCTGACTATATCACACAGTTTAATTACATATACATACACAGATAGCTTAATTACTTTTACACGGACCGTTACTTTGTTGTAGCCAAAGCGTGGTTGCGGATATTCCGAACATCATAAAAGCAAGCTAATACTGTGAGGAAGTTTGACGCCGAAAGACTGCAATCGCAAGAGATCGCCAAACGCTTTTCTCCCTTAATCTCTTTAGAGGTCCTATGCCCCGAACATCTGGTATCGAAGACCAGTGGCAACATCATCCTGCCAATGCTGGTTTATGGATGTCCCGTGAGAGCAAGCTTAATATTTGGTTTATCTTCAAATTTACAGAATACCAGAATCGGAGTACATAAAATTCTATCCCAATGAGGTCTTATACAACAGTGCGAATCTAATAAGAGTGGACAATTTCGCTATTGAGTTGACTCGAGGGCATATTGCAAGAGCAATGACCTCGTCCAACAACCTGATATTTAGGCCTACTACCCCGACTGTTTATATCATGAGAGTGTGCGCTTGAAAGGCTTCGTCCCCACTGAAGTGTTCTTCAATTTTGACATGAAAGGGCTGATCCAGGATAGGTTTGCGGTTCCGCTAATTTCCACGTTCCTCGTGCAGTTGGTGACGGGCGACTCAACTACAACACATACGTCGCACACGGCAGTATTGAACGTCTCAGGTTTAGCAAAGCGGTTTCAAAACCGCTTCCTTCGTAGTTTCCTTCAAGTCCAGGTTAGCCTATTTAGAAGGCAAAGTGGGCCATTTTTCTTGTTATGTTTAGCAAATGGCCCACTTACATAGGAAGGTATTTAAGGTTAGCATCCTTGAGTGAGCTAACAATTAGATTAGCTACTTGAAGTTTGCTAACGATTAGGTTAGGCTAGATGGTATAGTTAGGCTATGTAGTTTAGGGTTTAGTATAAGTTAGCATAGCTTAAATAGTTTAAGTTTTTATTAAATACTAAGTTCATTTACTAAATTTCTTTTTAAACACTAGATGCTAACGAATAATGTTTTATCTTTTAAAATGATTAATTAGACGTCTGAAGACATAGAATAAGAATATAATTTAGCTTAGAGCGCCCGCTTAAAAGGCCAGTAAGTTAGAATAAGTTAATTAAGTTATGTTAAACATTTTGAAGCATTTTTTTTCTGATAGCATGTAAGTATATATAGTAAATTTAAGAAGAATAAAATAAAATGCATTAAAAAAAAACCAGTGGCAACAGTGCCAAGAAGCCATCAGAGATGCTGCCTCTGTTGTGCTGAATTTCACTCGGCCACCACAACGAAACCCCTGATTTGACGACTTGTGCTGGCAAGCACATGCAGCTAAGCAAGAGGCATACAACGCGATGCTGCAAAGAAGGACTAGAGTTGCTCATGAGCTCTACGAGCAGAAGAGGAGAGACGAACCCCGGCTTCTCAGGAGGAAAAAGAAGAAGCATGAGAATACTAGTCCAGGAATGAGATTCGGAAGTTTTACCAGAAGGCCTGTAGACTGGTAGAATCGCAGTCGATGCTGAGGATTTGGAAATACCGCTGTCAGGCAGAATGAACCTTTCAAGCTGGACGATGTAGACCAATAATTTCGTCCACCCGACCTCGATGAAGTGAAGATAATCATACCTAAGCTTAAAAGCTGGTGGATCGGACGACCTGACTCACGGGCTTGTCAAAGCGGCAGGCGATAACTTGGTAAGGGCATCCACACACCAGCTCATCTGTAAAATATTTGCGGATGAAAGTGTGCCCGATGAATGGAACCTCAGCATTTTTTGTCCGATCCTCGAGAAAGCAAGCCCCCTGAACTGCGCCAACTACAGAGGCATCTCTCTTCTTAACATCGCCTAGAAGATCCTATCTTCTGTTTTGTGTCAACGCCAGAAGCAGTTCGTCAACAACCTGATTGGTCCATATCAGTGTGGTTTAGGCCAGGAAAGTCCACCATAGACCAAATATTCACACTGCGGCAGATCTTGGAAAAGCCCATGAGCTTCAATGTTTAACTTTGGCATATCTGCCAAACTCGTCCGTTTGTGCAAGAGGATGATGGAGAATGCACGCTGCTCCATTAAGGTTGGTAAAGAACTCACCGAGATATTTTATGGCAAAAAAGAGTGTAGGCAAGGCGATGCGCTGTCATGAGATTTCGTTAACCTCATCCTTGAAAGAATAGTGTAAGAGTCCGCGCCAACACAAGAGCCACAATTCAAAAGACCGTCCAATTACTCGCATACGCCGATGATATTGACATAATCGGAAGAAGCAGTGTAACATCAGTGGCGCTTTCGCGAGTATTGAGACGGAACCAGTTAAGATGGCTTTAACGGTTAATGAGAGCAAGACCAAGTATATGCTGTCAACAAGAAAGGACACCAAACACCGACATCTTGGATAGAACGTCACTCTCGACAAATATAACTTTGAGGTAGTTAAGTAGTTAAGTAGTGGGTGGCCGTGGCTCAAGTGGTAGTGGGCTGGCTTCCAAATCGGAATTTTCGGTGTTGGAATCCCAGCCTCGCCCGAAAAACATTCATTTTTTCAGTTAGCAACAATCAAATAAGATGAGTAGTTGACTAGAAATCAACAACAAGCCAGCCTCCACTAACAATTTAGTCTCCCCATCAAATGTTGAATGCCACCCATGGAGCGAAATAACCGCTGAGCCCAAACATCTTTCTTCTCCCTCTATCGCATTTTCCAAAAAATTTAACACATACTGAGACATCATGAGTGTGTTCATACCCACTTGAGTGTTAAGTTCTTTAAAAAAATAAAAAAGAATTTTGTCTACCTAGGCTCCGCTATTTATTCAGACAACGACACCAGTGACCGATATAAGACCTTAATAATCCCAGTCATGCTCTATAGCGCAAAGGCGTGGACTTTATCAAAAATGGATGAAGGTGTTCTTAGCTGTTTTGAGAGGAAAATTCTTTGGGTGATTTTCGATCCCGTCTGCATAGATGGTAATTGGAGGAATAGATATAATGACAAACTGCACGGGCTGTACAGCGACGTCGAGTTAGCCAGAAGTGCGAAGGTCCAACGACTCAATTTGTTGGGTCATGTAGAGCGGATGAACGCCAATGGTCCGGTTCGAGAAATCTTCGAATCTGCCCCCGAAGGACAGCGCATTAGAGGTAGACTGCGACTCAGATGGCGCACGCAAGTACAAAGGGGACCTCAACCAACTTAGCGTGCAAAATTGGCAAGATCGAGCTAGATGGAGATGCATAACATACTTTCTCGCAGTTTAAAATGCTAAATGCTTCATTTTCCTCTAACATACTTTTTCCAATTATCAAAAAGCCAAATTTCTTTGAAATTGGTCAAATTATGTACAAGAAAATGAAAAACATCTTCCTCGCATTTACCTTGCAAAGGTCGCATAGTGTTGGCAAATCAGCTCGGTGTGGTTTAGGTTTCCTATCTCACTTCCCATTTTAAAATTCTGCTCATTCTGTGGAGAATAACAATTAAAGAGATATGTCTCGTCTTTAAGGTAATGATTTAATTTGCTGTAGTAACTCCTAAACAGTGATATTCCGGCTTCATCAGCGTAGCTGTTACACAAAAATCGACCATAATTCTCTAACGTTAGCTCAAATTTCTGCTGCTCGTTCATCTTAATTATTGTACTAAATCACCTCCATCATCATCAGCATACCTTCCACGATATCATGCAGTAAATTAAAATATTAAAAGTAAAACTCTAAGTATTCAGGCTTGTTTTATTGACTTCGAAATACGAATAATTTTTCTTGATAGGTACCCCAATTTTATAAAAAGGTACTCGTACCACCAAAATCAACAAAAAAAGAGTACAGTTTCTTGTGTTTTTTTTATATGATGCGGCAATGTTGCTAAAGGCAAATATCTGACCAAATGTTGAGTAAACATTTCTAAATTAAGCCTGAACTTATGTACGAATGTATTTTTCTTGCACGCATTGACTAAGCCTTTTGTAAAGGAAATTCCCCTGTAGTTCGCCCGATCTTAGTAGTCACTTTTTTTATGTTGGGAAAATGTGATCGCTTCTATACCTATCAGGAACCACGACCTCTTAATTGTTTTCATATAATTGTTTATAATATTTTCAAATGGAATTTGGTCATTTCCTGTAGCATTATTTCGTTTCGAATCATTAAAAGCTGCTGAACATCGTCCAATGTACGTTAGAATAAAAGGGGCATCCAAGTTTTCATCGGTATTGAAACAGTGGTGAATTTAATGGAGTATTAAGAGACTGTTGAAATGGGTTCTAAAGAGAGGCGCCTTTAAAAACCGAGCGATGGTGTTAGTATTTTACTGATTTTCAGAACTCTGCTGAATATTTTATTGTTCATTGTTGCTTTTTAACCATAACAAATCCATTTGAGATCCTTGTTGGCATCAATATATAGTAAAGCGTGTTTTTTTTTTAAAGTATATGAAGTTAGTATAAAATACAACACTTGAAGCTAATGTTAATGTCTATGATATTACGAGGGCGGGTCAATAAGTACGTGACTTTTTGAATTTCTGACCTCTTTACTGAAACAGCAACGCAACACTGCTCCTGTCAACAAGCATTTGTCAGTTGACTCCTGTCAAAATTTAAACTTGCTGCGTCTGTTAGTTTGTGTTTGACAGCTATTTTTATCAGACTACTCACTAATTTGAGGAGAAAATGGAAAAAAGTGAATTTCGTGTGCTTATTAAGCATTATTTCTTGCGAAAAAAACCATTACCGAGACCAAGGCTAAGCTTGATAAATACTATGGGGACTCTGCACCATCGATTTCAATGGTAAAAAAGTGGTTTACTGAATTTCGTTGTAAAAATTGTATACGACGCATTTAAAAAGGAATTGCGTTAGTTCCCTGTGTCCGCCTTACAACCTTTTTTTATAAATGAGAAAGATCAGGGCTTCCTCGTTGCGGTATTTTTCCACTCCTCTCCAAAAGTTGTTGAACAAATAGGTAATTTAATTTCAATTATTAGGGTGCTTATGTTTTATGAATGCAACTACATTTCTTTTAAATATTTGCAAAATTTACAGACATATTTTTAATAGAATAAGTTACAGATCCTTAATATGGTTCCCACACATTTTGATGAGTGCGCGTCTCGGTTCTCATATTTTTGCATAGGGACACACAACACCTTTCTCACTATAATTGCTGGGTGCCCTGCCCGCACCTCATTTTTTTGTATTTGTTTGTGACACATTTAAAAGTTACTATCTAAGAAATAAAACACCTTTAATTCAAGTACGGTTCAAATCGGACGCGTTTCCTTTATTTATCAATGTCGCTCGCGTTCACAGTTTTTATAAAGCTTGAAAGCGAATTAAATAGGTGGCAACCATCATAAACTACACTGTTTTTTTTTTGTTTTTTTTTTTAACTCTTTAGACTACTAACGTGATGTGGTAACCTGAGACCATCTCTGTTTCTAGATTGATAATTTGGGAATTCACCTACATACGAGTATCTCAAGTATTTTTTTAAATAATTGCCTTTATTTTATATTTAATCATAACAGCACTTCACAGGGGTATAACGATAGGGCTTAATTATTATTATTCGCATGACTCTGTTCTGTAACCGCTGTAATTTAAGTAACGAAGCGTATAATATAGACATGCAATATTCAAAATTAACCATTACGTTATAAATATTTATTGCACAAATTAAGGATATTTTCTTTCTTCCGTTCAATTCGTCTGTGACATATTTGTGGAATTCGACTGGTATCACATCCGAGCCTGTCGCCTTACTATCCTTAAGCCTACTTAGAGCCTCAACAGCACCCTGCAAAACAATTGGCTTATCCAAAATGTCGTTGTGGAGCCAGGCGTGATGCAAGAAGGTTTTCAAAACCTTGTCAAAGGGAACTTAAAGGCGTAGTTCCGTGTCTATGACATATTTTCCACCATTCAGTTTTTTTGCCAATTTCCAGAATTCTGAAGAGTTATGATATCGCGCTAGTCCTCATTAAACCGTCAGAATAATTTGAGCCAGCCTAATGATTGTTGCCTCGCCTTCGTGCAATCATTATCAAACCACGGTTCTTTATATCATTTTTTTCTTACTCTTATATTGGGTGATAATTGGAGGCACGTCCTTTATAATCTTTTCTGAAGTCTACATGTTTTGGGTTTGTAGTTTCTCATCCAATTGTCTTCTATATGAGGATGCTTTAGAATTGTTCCATATAAGCTTCGGTAGGAGATTCACGTGTCTTGCACCCATGATATCCGTTGCCATTAGCTCAAAGATTACAGCAATCGGGAGATGATGTGAATATGGAAATTGGTTCACTTCAAAATCCACCACCTGATAGATAATAGTCGTTTACGAACGCGCCCCTAGTATTACTACTTTAATGTGCATATATTGCGGGATAAAATTTATTTCCGACCTGTCGATATATATTTTTATAGCTCTTCTTGTTTTCTTCTTTGTAGTCTTTCCAGCGTTACATTAGCCGTATTACAACAATAACATAGCGATGGACGCTAAGTCAATTTATATTCGCTATCTACGAGTACTTAGCAGATACAAAACAGTGCTTCCAAATCCTATTTTCTTCGTTTGCGATGAACTCTCCAATGAATTTTCAGAAATGTCAAGCATTTGCCAATAACATTTTTCCAAAACGAATTAAATTTGTTCACCAACCAACTGAAACGATAGTGTGGCTTCAAAAAAAGACGATCATAAAGGAATTTTATTACAAGGGCCCCGTTTGGCCATTTTAAATAAATAAAACAGCCAATATTTGAGATATCAACAACAAAAAATTGGTATCATTAATGGCATTAATTATGGAATACAGATATCGTTCAAAGAAAATGGTTGCACGAGTAGGCTGAGCCCAATTTTTCATGACTTTTCGTCAAATCGGTTCGATGTGCTAGGTAGTAATTCAGAGTTTGATGTCGCTTAAGGTCTCTGACTTATTTGCACCGAGTTTGACATTTTTTCAAATGAAAAATTCAAATCACCTGATTTTTCGAGGTCTTCGAACTTCGACTTCAAGAAGTAGATTATTTGACAAGATGTATGACATATCACACCTTCTTGTTAAAAAGACATATACTTCAAGTCATTCCCTTCCAATTAAGCTCAAAAACAAGGTCCGGTAACGATCTGATGGCATTGCGAGTTAACGAAAAGTATAGCGGAATGGGCCCTCCATCATGAAACCCACACCGGATTATGCTAAGGGCTGAAAGCTCTTTAGAGCAGATATTTGATATTTAAGAGGAATGCATATGTAAGCAATGTCTAATCATAGCAATTAGAACGGTTCAGATTTTCAGTCGCAGAATAAACGAACATGCTTCGCAGCATTGGTACTTAATGCTCTGCGGCCAACTGCTTTTTACCATACTACTACTTTCCTCACTTAAACCTCAATTATCCTCTTTATAAAGATAGAAGGACGAGGCTTAAGCTTATAGCGATTAAGTAATTGTCTGTTCTGCTAATAATTATAGACAGCAGCTGGTTTTTTAAAGTTTAGTTCTAAGCGATCCTTTTAAAAATTTACTGGTTATTTTACTAACTCGCTGCATTCCATTTTTAGTACAAAGTAATTGGTGAGTGCAAAAGTTGTAAAAGTTTCTTATTAAATATGTTTTGGTTTGGGTTTAAGCGCCGTTTTGTAGAACTCCTCCTGGGTTCTGTACCTTATTCCTTGTGTTAATGTACACCCATGGAAATATAATAAAGACAGCCACAATTGTGACATTAAAGCAGCGTGAAGCGCGGATTTCATTTGATTGGATTGGTCTCATAGTACTTGGCCGATGAAACAATGGAAATTCATTTTTTAGAGTGACGCGACCAAAATTAACTGCATAGATCCTCAACGCATCACTTGCAGGGGATCAATAAATATCTTGGTTTGCGTTTTGTTTTTTATCGAATCGATGGAATTTTAAGGAAGAAAACACACTTTGATATTCTCAGGAATGTGATACCGCCGTGGGCTGACGAAAACATGTTTGTTGTATAGACATTTCAGTAGAATAATAATCATAAGCACAAGACAAAATTCATAACAGCAAGCAGGTTCAAGCAACCCAAAATTCCATCAGCGTTCTTATGTAGCTCTCATTAAAAGCCGATCTTGACCCCATAAAACATGTGTGGAAAGATATTAAGCAATTTATGCAATTTGTACGTAAAGTCGAGACTGCTTGTAAGTGTACAGCTGTACAAGAAGGATTTTCTACCAAATACGTATTATACAAAACATATAGTGTAATATAATTAAAAAAAACTTTTTTTATATTTATTTTTCTCAACGGTGCTAATTAAATATACAACATTTACCTCCTTCTTAATTATTTTCCCTATTTCTTTAAGATACACTAAACTAAGTTTATTATGTTGTGTTTATTTTAGAAATATTATATTTTTCCATATTACAACATTCATTTAAATGATCAAAAACAAACGATAATGGTTGGTTGCAGTTGAAATAGGATAGTCACTGATAAGTGTCAACTTGGCGATGCCAAGTGACTGTGACTGTTTCCAACTGTGCTTATTTTGCCTCCAATTGATAAACATCGGATACAGATCTATGTCCACCCGGACTCGACTTGACAAACTTATAAGGGCGAGTGCTGACAAAAATAACAGGGACAGGGGATGAATTCACGAGATAGAATCAACGCTGAAGTAAAATCCCGACATATTTTGAGTTCAGGCGGTAAGGATTTCCGAAACTAAGTCAGGGTCTTGGAAACGATATGGTGGCGGATGAGCCCTTATTGGACCAAAGGCAGCTCTCATATCCCCCAACGGGTTACTGGCTTCGGTTTAACTGACCCCTTATCCTAGGGGTATCTGCATATAATAGAACTGGCTCTCTAGGTTGGAGATTGTGCCGCCCTACCACGGAAAAGAATGTTAGGTTACGGAGCAACAACAAGTCTCAGATACGGACGGATCTACTACTGACAACCCTTGCAAACGAAACAAGGACAACGAACTTCGGATTTCACTTGGAATTATAGGTCCCTTAATAGACGACGTGCAGCCGAACAACCACCGGATACCCTGGACTGCTGCAAAGCAGATATTACGCCATCCAACAAATGCGATGGAATGGACCGGACAAAAAAAAGGAGATGAAAAACTGCGACATCTACTACGGCGATTGTTATCGACGACAAAAGCAGCGCTTACTAGGATGCGGGTTTTGTTGTTAGAGGCAGACTTAGGCAAGAAGTCTTGAGTTTCCGGTATGTGAACGAGCGCCCCGAAATAATCTGTATTAAGGCTACATTTGTTCTCATTAGCCCTATATGCGCGCACGCCCCCACAGAGGAGAAAGACAATGACACCAAAGATATCTTATACGGGCTCTTGGACAAGACCTATTAGCAGTGCGTCGCTATGACGGCGATTTTAATGCAAAGCCACGAAGAGAAGGCATCATTGCTAGTACTGTCGGAAGGTATAGCGGCAGGGCGAAACTTTGCCGTATCTATCACGTGGTTCCCACATCTCGATATTCCCATGGGGACTTGGAGAACAATCAACTGTCAACCAGATTAACCACATTGCGATCGACATCCACTATTATGGATGTCCGAACGTTCTCAGGGGCCAGTATCGGCTCGGACTCTAAAAATAAATGTGTGCGCTACATTTTTAATATTTCTTTTATTTTATTTATTGTCGTTACATTGGTCTTCTCTGTTTGAATGTTCTATCTCTACTGACGCATAGTCGTTCATGCCGCCGTAAATGATGAGACGGTATTGCCTGACTATATCACACAGTTTAATTACATATACATACACAGATAGCTTAATTACTTTTACACGGACCGTTACTTTGTTGTAGCCAAAGCGCGGTTGCGGATATTCCGAACATCATAAAAGCAAGCTAATACTGTGAGGAAGTTTGACGCCGAAAGACTGCAATCGCAAGAGATCGCCAAACCCTTTTCTCCCTTAATCTCTTTAGAGGTCCTATGCCCCGAACATCTGGTATCGAATACCAGTGGCAACATCATCCGGCCAATGCTGGTTTATGGATGTCCCGTGAGAGCAAGCTTAATATTTGGTTTATCTTCAAATTTACAGAACACCAGAATCGGAGTACATAAAATTCTATCCCAATGAGGTCTTATACAACAATGCGAATCTAATAAGAGTGGACAATTTCGCTATTGAGTTGACTCGAGGGCATATTGCAAGAGCAATGACCTCGTCCAACAACCTGATATTTAGGCCTACTACCCCGACTGCTTATATCATGAAAGTGTGCGCTTGAAAGGCTTCGTCCCCGCTGAAGTGTTCTTCAATTTTGACATGAAAGGGCTGATCCAGGATAGGTTTGCGGTTCCGCTAATTTCCATGTTCCTCGTGCAGTTGGTGACGGGCGACTCAACTACAATACATACGTCGCACACGGCAGTATTGAACGTCTAAGGTTTAGCAAAGCGGTTTCAAAACCGCTTCCTTCGTAGTTTCCTTTAAGTCCAGGTTAGCCTAGTTAGAAGGCAAAGTGGGCCATTTTTCTTGTTATGTTTAGCAAATGGCCGACTTACATAGGAAGGTGAGCTAAAAATTAGATTAGCTACTTGAAGTTTGCTAACGATTAGGTGAGGCTAGATGGTATAGTTAGGCTATGTAGTTTAGGGTTTAGTATAAGTTAGCATAGCTTAAGTAGTTTAAGTTTTTATTAAATACTAAATTCATTTACTAAATTTCTTTTTAAACACTAGATGCTAACGAATAATGTTTTATCTTTTAAAATGATAAATTAGACGTCTGAAGACATAGAATAAGAATATAATTTAGCTTAGAGCGCCCGCTTAAAAGGCCAGTAAGTTAAAATAAGTTAATTAAGTTATGTTAAGCATTATGAAGCATTTTTTTTCTGATAGCATGTAAGTACATATAGTAAATTTAAGAAGAATAAAATAAAATGCATTGAAAAAAAACCAGTGGCAACAGTGCCAAGAAGCCATCAGAGATGCTGCCTCTGATGTGCTGAATTTCACTCGGCCACCACAACGAAACCCCTGATTTGACGACATGTGCTGGCAAGCACATGCAGCTAAGCAAGAGGCATACAACGCGATGCTCTACGAGCAGAAGAGGAGAGACGAACCCCGGCTTCTCAGGAGGAAAAAGAAGAAGCATGAGAATACTAGTCCAGGAATGAGATTCGGAAGTTTTACCAGAAGGTAAAAAAGCCTGTAGACTGGTAGAATCGCAGTCGACGCTGAGGATTTGGAAATACCGCTGTCAGTAAGAATGAACCTTTCAAGCTGGACGATGTAGACCAATAACTTCGTCCACCCGACCTCGATGAAGTGAAGATAATCATACCTAAGCTTAAAAGCTGGTGGATCGGACGACCTGACTCACGGGCTTGTCAAAGCGGCAGACGATGACTTGGTAAGGGCATCCACACACCAGCTCATCTGTAAAATATTTGCGGATGAAAGTGTGCCCGATGAATGGAACCTCAGCATTTTTTGTCCGATCCTCGAGAAAGCAAGCCCCCTGAACTGCGCCAAGTACAGAGGCATCTCTCTTCTTAACATCGCCTAGAAGATCCTATCTTCTGTTTTGTGTCAACGCCAGAAGCAGTTCGTCAACAACCTGATTGGTCCATATCAGTGTGGTTTAGGCCAGGAAAGTCCACCATAGACCAAATATTCACACTGCGGCAGATCTTGGGAAAACCCATGAGCTTCAATGTTTAGCTTTGGCATATCTGTCAAACTCGTCCGTTTGTGCAGGAGGATGATGGAGAATGCACGCTGCTCCATTAAGGTTGGTAAAGAACTCACCGAGATATTTTATGTCAAAAAAGAGTGTAGGCAAGGCGATGCGCTGTCATGAGATTTCGTTAACCTCATCCTTGAAAGAATAGTGTAAGAGTCCGCGCCAACACAAGAGCCACAATTCAAAAGACCGTCCAATTACTCGCATACGCCGATGATATTGACATAATCGGAAGAAGCAGTGTAACATCAGTGGCGCTTTCGCTAGTATTGAGACGGAAGCAGTTAAGATGGCTTTAACGGTTAATGAGAGCAAGACCAAGTATATGCTGTCAACAAGAAAGGACATCAAACACCGACATCTTGGATAGAACGTCACTCTCGACAAATATAACTTTGAGGTAGTTAAGTAGTTAAGTAGTAGGTGGCCGTGGCTCCAAATCGGAATTTTTGGTGTTGGAATCCCAGCCTCGCCCCAAAGACATTCATTTTTTCAGTTAGCAGCAATCAAATAAGATGAGTTGTTGACTAGAAATCAGCAACAAGCCAACTTCCACTAACAATTTAGTCTCCCCATCAAATATTGAATGCCACCCACGGAGCGAAATAACCGCTGAGCCCTAACATCTTTCTTCTCACTCTATCCCATTTTCCAAAAAAATTAACACATACTGAGACATTAAGAGTGCATTCATACCCACTTGAGTGTTAAGTTCTTTAAAAAAATAAAAAAGAAATAAAGGACTTTGTCTACCTAGGCCCCGCTATTTATTCAGACAACGACACCAGTGCTAAAATCTTGCAAATCGCTGCTTCTTTAGATGAACAAGACAACTGACTAACAAGCCCTCTCTCAAAAAACAAAAGTGACCGATATAAGACCTTAATAATCCCAGTCATGCTCTATAGCGCAAAGGCGTGGACTTTATCAAAAATGGATGAAGGTGTTCTTAGCTGTTTTGAGAGGAAAATTCTTTGGGTGATTTTCGATCCCGTCTGCATAGATGGTGATTGGAGGAGGAGATATAATGACAAACTGCACGGGCTGTACAGCGACGTCGAGTTAGCCAGAAGTGCGAAGGTCCAACGACTCAATTTGTTGGGTCATGTAGAGCGGATGAACACCAATGGTCCGGTCCGAGAAATCTTCGAATCTGCCCCCGAAGGACAGCGCATTAGAGGTAGACTGCGATCCAGATGGCGCACGCAAGTACAAAGGGGACCTCAACCAACTTAGCGTGCAAAATTGGCAAGATCGAGCTAGATGGAGATGCATCACATACTCTCTCGCAGTTTAAAATGCTAAATGCTTCATTTTCCTCTAACATACTTTTTCCAATTATCAAAAAGTCAAATTTCTTTGAAATTGGTCAAATTATGTACAAGAAAATGAAAAACATCTTCCTCGCATTTACCTTGCAAAGGTCGCATAGTGTTGGCAGATCAGCTCGGTGTGGTTTAGGTTTCCTATCTCACTTCCCATTTTAAAATTCTGCTCATTCTGTCGAGAATAACAATTAAAGAGGTATGTCTCGTCTTTAAGGTAATGATTTAATTTGCTGTAGTAACTCCTAAACAGTGATATTCCGGCTTCATCAGCGTATCTGTTACACAAAAATCGACCATAATTCTCTAACGTTAGCTCAAATTTCTGCTGCTCGTTCATCTTAATTATTGTACTAAATCACCTCCATCATCATCAGCATACCTTCCACGATATCATGCAGTAAATTAAAATATTAAAAGTAAAACTCTAAGTATACAGGCTTGTTTTATTGACTTCGAAATACGAATAATTTTTCTTGATAGGTACCCCAATTTTATAAAAAGGTACTCGTACCACCAAAATCAACAAAAAAAGAGTACAGTTTCTTGTGTTTTTTTTATATGATGCGGCAATGTTGCTAAAGGCAAATATCTGACCAAATGTTGAGTAAACATTTCTAAATTAAGCCTGAACTTATGTACGAATGTATTTTTCTTGCACGCATTGACTAAGCCTTTTGTAAAGGAAATTCCCCTGTAGTTCGCCCGATCTTAGTAGTCACTTTTTTTATGTTGGGAAAATGTGATCGCTTCTATACCTATCAGGAACCACGACCTCTTAATTGTTTTCATATAATTGTTTATAATATTTTCAAATGGAATTTGGTCATTTCCTGTAGCATTATTTCGTTTCGAATCATTAAAAGCTGCTGAACATCGTCCAATGTACGTTAGAATAAAAGGGGCATCCAAGTTTTCATCGGTATTGAAACAGTGGTGAATTTAATGGAGTATTAAGAGACTGTTGAAATGAGTTGTAAAGAGAGGCGCCTTTAAAAACCGAGCAATGGTGTTAGTATTTTATTGCTTTTCAGAACTCTGCTGAATATTTTATTGTTCATTGTTGCTTTTTAACCATAACAAATCCATTTGAGATCCTTGTTGGCATCAATATATAGTAAAGCGTGTTTTTTTTTTAAAGTATATGAAGTTAGTATAAAATACAACACTTGAAGCTAATGTTAATGTCTATGATATTACGAGTAGCTTTATTTAATAGGTAATTTTATATCGGACATATGAGCAACTGGGGCCGTATATCAGCAATAACATGGCGAATGTTGACTTCTAAATCGTGGAAGCCAGTTCACAGGTCCATTACGCGAAATTATGCACTCAACAAATGTTTCCTGCAATAAATTGATGGTGTGGCACGCCGTGTAGCATGTTGCGCCATCGTTTTGAAACCAAAGCTCTGTCACGTCAATACCATTCAACTGAGGAACGAAGAAGTCAGAAATCATGTTTCTTCTATAGCGCGCTCTCCATTGACGGTAACATTCGTCCTTAAAGAAATATGGGTCGATGATTCCACCAGCCCATAAAGCACACCAAATAGTGGGTTTTAATAGTTGTAAGGTCGTCTCGACAAAGACTTTTCGGTTTTCTCCACTCCAAATTCGGAAATTTTGCTTGTTTACATGTCCATTTAACCAAAAATGGCCCTCATGGGAGAACAAAATTTTGCGTTGAAAATGAGGATCAAGCTGAATCATGTTTTTGGCCCATTCATATCAACTCTTCCACAAGCTGATATATAAACTTTTAAGCCAAGATCTTTCCGTAAAATCTTCCACAAAATGGATGGACATAGCTCCAATTGCTGTGCACCATGGCAAATCGGCTCATTCGGAATCTTGTCAGCACTGCGCTCCACAACAGCAATAACTTCTGCTATTCGCAATATTTGTCATCTTTGGGGATGCGTATTATTCACTAGAGTGTACGTGGTGCGTAAACGATTCATCGTGTTCCGAATAACTTGCTCAGATGGACGATTATGCCGACCGTAAAATGGACGTAGCGCACGATAAGTTTGGCGAACTGAACCATGGTTTTCAAAATAAGTTTGCACAATTTGAACGCGTTGTTCTGTCGCGTAGAAACAGTGTTGCCAGTTTAAAAACCAAACCTCTAAAAAAAGCACCATTTACTTTGGAGATATTGTAGGCTCTAAATAACTCTAAAATTTGGAATGACTTGTCTCTGGCTTCCAAGCATTCCGAGTAAATTTGTTTGGTGGCCTTCTCGATGATTTCTGTTCATGCTTCAATATCAACTGCAATATCTTGTGATTTCAGGCCTTCAAGTTCCAGAATTTGGTTTCGCTGATAAGAATCATGCATTCTATTAATTCAAACAAGCTTAGGTAAGGTTGTTTCCAGCTGTTTCGTGCATTCTTCATTTACGCTTTAGTGAAATGTTACGAGTATTTCCAAGGGCATATGAATCCCCGCAAATCCTGCTCGTAGGTCGTAGGCATCGGTGAGTTGAAGTATTTTGGACCTTTTGTTGCCACAAATTGAATACTTGGATCAGCAAGTTTTCCCCAAACAAGCCCTGTAATGTTCAATCACAAATATATTTTGGGATATTGACCCCTTTCCGAGATTGTCGGGAAGAATTTTAGCAACCGAGTCTCCGCTCTCTATTTTAGAAAGATTTGAGCTCATTTTAAGGCCATTTAGCAGACTTTTAAAGACCCTCAAAACGTCATGGATGCATATTTTTGCTCTTAGAGAGTTGTCTTCATTACCTGATAAAGTACTCCTAAATGTTTTATCAACAATCCACAATGCGAAATAAATCTCATTCTTGACGTATTATTGCTCAATAAAATGACCGCCCACGATTGGAATATTTTGGTATTTTACATTCAACAATTAAATGCTATCTGTGGTATATAATGGTAAACTTTTCTCGTTGCTATCATTCCCACCTAAAAATTTTCATCGGGCCTACGAATATTTGGTAGGAAATTGCAGCAGTATATGGGTCTGAAAGCATTCCAAAAAAATTCCGCTTTGATCTTATTGGTCTATAATCAGGTAGCTAACATAATGTCTGCTCATGCTGTAGTAATACATAGTATAAATACTTAATTTTTTAAACATGTAACTGCTTAATTAATGATACGAATACCAATTTCCTTGAAAGCTTGATTGAATACTATTAGAATAACATAGCTCTTATTTCTACTTATTATCTCATTTTAAATACGTCGAATTTTCTAAGCCGAAACTGTCAATCCAAAACCTACGTACGTACATACCAAAGTACCAAATGGTAGCAGAAGCCGTACATATGTTTCAATATAATCCGAATTGTGATGATCAGTGATCACCTCGATCCGCATACGCATAAAATATGATATTTGGATACTTTTATTATACATTTATATGCGCACCTTAAGTTTTGACAGCATTTCTTGGCAAATGCGTGCTGCTGAAACTGGACACAAATACGCGATTAACCTGGCTACAAGTTCGGTTTTGCTGACCAACTTTGAGCAAGGAAAATTGTTTTTTTTTTGCTGTTTTTTCGGCTTTGAGGACACCACACTGAGACCAGGCTGTGTGAATAAGATGTCGCCACAATTCGAGTTTGTGAGGTACCCTGATCCAAGCACATAGTTTTGCAACGAAAGTGAAAGGTGAGAGAAGGAATATCCACCCTGGAGGCATTGAGCTGTTTGGTTTATTTTCATTTTTTTTGTTTTTTGGTTCTTGTATACCTAGCTTCACTAGTTGCCAACCGAGTTAACCACTATTTGCACTGTCACAATTAACGAACGCACAAAAAAAAACTTAAAAAAGAAACACGTTAAAAGGAATTGGATCTGGGAGTGCGAATGAAGTTAAATGCACTCACCGTGAGTACTTGAATTATTTGTATTGAGTTTAATTACACTGAACGTTAATTGAACGAGAAGTATGCCTGTTTGATTTTATTAATACTGGTCAGATAACCACATAGATAACCTACATACTGATATGCGTAGGCAAGTGGACAAAAAAAATTGTCAAAGCGATATATTGAATGTCTTTTTTTTTTCTTAATTTAACTACAGTTCATATCTTTTTTTATCATAAGAATAAGTTCTAATAAAATTAGGTAGACATGATTAAAAACCTAACTAATAAATTACAATGGAAATATGTTACTTTTGTAACTGCTGAAACCAAACATTTTCTTAAAAAACCAAATTCGTCATTTCTGACTAGTATTTTGGAATAATTTTTCACATCAAACTCAAAATTTGCCAAGAGATAAAAGCATAAAGCTGGACATACCTTCAGCTACAAATTACAGGAAAAATTATGAAGATTACCTTAATTACCATTTCTATACCTGTGTGTATGTTGTTAAAAATTACTACCGAACAATTACTGGGAAAAAGAAAGCGCTAAGGATTAACACAAATTTGGTAATCGGAAATACACCCTGAATGACTCGAACAGCAACCAACTTCAGATTGCTATAATTTCCAAACTGTTCATGACAGTGAGCTCAAATTTTGACACATGACAGATGATTTTATTATTTACAAGCCTTTTAAACGATTTGCGTCTCAATTGTGATAGTATGATTGCTTTATATTTAGCTGGAAAACCATAAGTAGCTATAGTTAGAGCCCTCCAGCACCTCAACGTGAATAAATTATTTGTGTCTCGAACCACAGCTCGTTACCATGATACTGGCAGCGTTGCAAAACGCCATGGAGGTGGTCATAGAAAAACAGCAACATCGGCAGAAATGGTTCAGAAAGTGAAGCCTCGAATTGAGCGAAATCCACGTCGAAGTGGAAGAAAAATGGCTCGTGAGCTCAACATATAGTTGGAACGGATGCAACACATACTGAAAAATGAGCTTGGGCTCAAGCCATTGAAGTTCCAAAAAGCACACGACCTTACACCGCAACAGAAAAAAGTTAGAGTCGAAAGAGCGAAGGAGTTGCTACGCTTGCACGAAAGTGGTGAGTTTCCAAATTTGTTTTTTTCCGATGAGTCGCCATTTGTTATCGAGCAATATGTCAACAATCAACATTACAGAGTTTACTTGCCACCAGAAAGCAGGCAGCACCGATGGTGATGGTTTGGGCCGCCATAACCGCCGATGGTCCCTCTCCGTTCGTATTTTTGGGCCGTGGCGTCAAAATTAATGTGATCGTATACCGTGAAACTGTCTTAGAGGTAGTATTGAAGCCTTGGGCAAACAATCATTTTGGTCGGAGACTGTGGACATTTCAACAAGACTCGGCACCGTCTCACAAAGCGCGCATCAACCAAGATTGGTTAAAAAACAATGTTCCGCACTTCATTTCTTCGACACAATGGATTGCAAATTCTCCGGATGCAAATCCGTTGGATTTCTCTGTCTGGGGTATTTTGGCACTAAAAAATACCAAAGGTTAAACCACCGCAAACAAGCACTTCGCCGGGAATGGGCCAAAATACCGCAGAGCCACATGCGTGCAGCGTGCGATGCTTTCTTCGGCCGTCTCAAGGCCATTATTCGCGCCAAAGGTGGACATATTGAAAACTACTGATACAATTTAAAAATTGATGTATTTTCTAACATTTTTTGCTTTGGCACAATAAAATTTATCAAAAAATAAAAAAATTATAGCATTTTAAAAAGTTGGAGTTAGAGTCATTCACCCTGTAGAAGTTATGTATTGAACATACGAGTATGTACTACTGTAAATCTGATATCGAGGTACATACCACCTTGATCAAAAATGAATTTATTCAGAAAATTAAAAATACAAGTTTTTTCATCTAAATCTATATTGTCCCCTTCAATGTAATCCTCATCGACTGCAACACACTTATGCCAGCGCTTGATCCAATCCTCTCGGCTGCTGAAACGCGTTCCCCGTATGGGTTTTTTTTAACTCGATTGGACAGAAAGAAGTCACAGGAAGCCAAATCAGGTGAATTCGGTGGTTGTTGGATCGTATTTGTTGCATTTTTCGTAAAAAAATTACGAATAATGATGGCACTGTGCGAAGGTGCGTTATCAAGGTACAAAATCCACGAGTTTTCTGCCCACAATTCTGGTCTCTTTCGGCGAATTCCTTCACGCAAACGTCTCATAACGCCCAAATAATACTCTTTGTTTACTGTCTGGCCTTCTGGCAAAAATTCATGATGCACCACACCGTTGTAATCCATGAAAACCGTGAGCATTGCCTTCTTTTTTGACTGAAAACGACGTGGTTTTTTTGGTCTCGGCTCATTTGGTGAACGCCATTCATTGCCTGATGTCTGGATTCCGTGTCATACTCATAAACCCACGTCTCGTCTCCAGTAATGATCCTTTTGATGAATGTGGGATCGGATTCAGCCTCGCAAATCATCTCTTTCGCGACGTCAACGCGGTCTCTTTTTTGCATGAAATTGAGGTCTTTTGGCACCAACTTTGCTGCTACAAGACGGAAACCCAAATCATTAACCTAGACGGATCCATAGGCAATTTTCAAGTCCTCTGCTATCTCTCTGATGGTTAATTTGCGGTTATTGACCAACATTTCTTTTACTTCATCAATGTTTTCGTCGGTTTTCGATGTCGATGGTCTGCCACTGCGTTCATCATCTTCGATTAACTCACGACCACGTTTGAACAGCTCGTGCCACTGGTAAACGACCGTTTTCTTTAGAGAATCGTTGCCGAAACACTTTTCCAACATTTCCAAACGTTCGCGCACCATTAAATCAGTTTTTTACGCAAAATTTAATACAAGTTCGTTGTTGCAAATTTAAATCCATTTCTAGAATTGTAAAAAATCGCCAACACACACAGAATTAGATGTACTCTTGGCTACGTAACTTTTGCAAATGTCAAGCCATGACGCTAAGATTTAGAGGGAATGTCAACAATGGATTTACCAACTTAACAAAAAAGCAGAACTCAAATCGGAACAATGGGAGCGCCACAAGGTGGTGTGGTGCGGGAACTTTTCGATCAAGGTGGTATGTACATATTTGATTCTATTTTTTCTTCCTGCAGAATTTACATCATATGCCATTTGAACAAGGCATAAATAAAGTCGAAGGGACTTAATTCATAGTTTCAATATCACCTATAGTTTCATATTGGATGTATTTCTTTTGTGAATCGTTGCATTTCTAGAATAATTACGTAAAGTATTGACGTACTACTAACCTCTAATATTCGAAAATTATTCTGTTTTAGAGAGCCGGAATCAAATGAAAACTTAATAACTAAATGTCCTAACGTAAATAATGATCTTGTCAGAGAACTAGAATTATTATTAATTGTTTCTTTTGTTTAATAATATTTTATTATTTGATTATTTATCACCTTATTATATTTATATTCACAAATAATTGCATAAATAAATTATTTATTTACATGTTTATACTATTTATTTATTTACTTATATATTTATTTGATTATTTGATTATTTATTCATTTATCTGTTTATTTATTTATTTATTTATTTATTTATTTAATTAATCTATTGTTTGTTGATTCAGTTTCACATTAATATTTTCTGTACAATTGTGCATTTATAAATATATAAATTTGATTTCTTATTTATTTATTTATTATTATTTTTAGGTGTTTTTTGTCTTGAACCTTGTGCTCCTTTTGTTTAACTTCAGCTGTGATAATTTTTTAAAACCTAGATCCTTTTCTTTTACATGGATATTTTTTCTTATAGTTTTCCCCCTAAACTTACTTATAAATATGTATATTATATTATGTATGTTTTGTTTTTGTTTTTTTTCTGATAAAATATAAACTTCAATATTTGAAATATTGAAGAATCTTTTATTTCCCATTAAAGTACATCTCTTACCATTAGAAATGGAACTGGACTTCATTCATATGTCGACCACGAGCGCGTTTGCTGCGATCGATTTATTGGACCCAATTTTCGACCACTCTTGCACACAATTCGACCGATATTCCGGCAATTTGGCATTCAATATTGGCTCTAACGTATCTGGCTTATTGGCATAGACCAATGATTTGACGTAGCCCCAGAGAAAAAAAGTCCAGAGAAGTCAAATCACACGAGCGAGGCGGTCATTTGACTGTTCCATATCTTGAGATAACACAATCACCAAATTTTGACTTTGTTTAGCCCTCGGTGTGACAAGTGGCGCCGTCCTGCTGAAACCGCATCTCACCAATGTTGAGTTCACGCAGTTGCGGGCAAAAATGACGTTCCAACATGTCCCGATAACGATTTCTATTAACTGAAACGTGGCGGCCATCATTGCCAACGGCCCTATGACGGCGCCAGCAAGAAAACCACACCAAACAGTAAATTTTTGTGGATGTAGTGGCGTCTCATAAAGTACATATGGGCTTGTAGCCATCCAATTGTGCATATTTTGCACGTTGAAAAATCCATTTAACCAGAAATGGTCTTCAATGCTGAAGACGATTTAGCGATGAAATTCCGAATCGGTTGTAACCATCTTCAGGAGCCAACTTGAGAAAGTTCGACTAAATGTTCAACTGTAAAAAAGAAAGAAAAAATAAAAATTATTTCCAATAAACGAACTAATTAAAATGTATTACCCTAAAAAATCACTGTACTTTTCCTGTTCGGCTCGGAAGATACTCATAAGATACGAGCATATCGATCATCTTGTTTCCATCTATTGTACGAGTACATTTAGTGGCTTTCACTTGGGTAACCGTGGCAGTAATTGAATAACGTTTGCATTTTTCCATTGTTATGTTTGAATCTTAAAAACTATAGAACTTTTGTCTGTACTTTCACGTTATACTTATTCTAAGGCAGATATTTCAAGTAGAAAGCCTGTTCTCCACTAGGTGTCCTTTCCTTTGATATTTTTTTGTAGCAATTATATTCCGATCCGAAATGTTCTTTATCGGTTTTGTTAGCTCTTCAACTTTTTTGTTTCGTTTCATTTTCTCATCAGCAAGTTTGCTTACCAATATGAAGCAGGCTCATCAAAACAATGAAAAAAATTGCACATAAATGCTTGCAGTTAGCCGCGTACTTCGGGATGATATATCTAATTAATTAATTAATAATAGTACCTACTAACTTTTTTTCTTAACACACTTCTTTGGGCCTAACCTTCTTTAAAATGGCTCGTAAAAAATTAGTAGGACAGCACAAAGTGGACTAGCGATAACGAGCTAAATAAAAATGCTATACTCGCAAAATTAGTCAAAATCAAATCAAACGATAGCAAAGCAAATCTCGGCTAGAATTATTAAAACAAATGATACCATGAAATCAGCATTCGATTTCTGTTGCTACATAAAATGAACTCGAATTTAGATAAGCGCCGTGTATTTGGGAAAAATTAGCACACAGGCAATCCCACAAAACTCCAAATTTGGGAATTGTTACTAACGAATTCATCCAACTGAATCAAATAAAGCCGATTCAATCACAATTCAAAAGTCCTCTAACAAGACTTAATATATATATGCAGAAATTGCACCTCAGCAAATTCAGTTAATGATATTAAGTTGTATCTCCACAAAAGGAACACATCGCGCACTGTTCATTCCCATATACAATACATAAGTCAATGAGAGACCTTCAATTAATCAGGAAAATGCATGAAATCACGCACGGTCATGGATGCGAGCAAAGCCACATTGCCTATGGAATATGGATATGTCAATTCTTGAATATTCGAGAGTTGTACATACATACATATACTTGCAAATATATGTACCAATGAAGGTTAAATTGGCAAAATGGCTTGATAAATTATTTCGTGTCTCTGCAGTAGCTTGTTGAATTTTGATGCAATGATTTAGCACACATTGCGAACGTCCTTCAAAGCAATCTCTTGTGGCAATGTGATGAACTCATGTGTAAGTTTTCGAATTTTTAATCAATTTAAATTCTGGGTTTAGTATCCATTATCTTAATACCTTATCCTTTGAAACAAAATACAATGTGCTTAAGGTACTCCACCATTAAGATAGCTGTAGGAATTATATGTGACCTTCTAGGTTTTTTTTTATTCACATATAGAACGGTGGCAGAAATTCTCCGGGAGGGCAATCGTCGCCCATTCTTAATGGTAGACCAAATCCCAGTGAGCGTGCCAAGTATTTATGTTAAGAAGTTCGGCTCATAGCAAGATAATCATCTGATGATTAGGAAACTAACTCACCACAAAATCTGACTTCAAAATTATTCTACATTATTACGCAACATAAACATGAATCCGAGTATTTATGCTTATTCATGTATTCATATGTACATATGTTACATAACATATAGTTATAGGGCTCAACCAATAAGACATGAACATGCGCGCTCCCTAACGCATTGTCCCTTTAAGTTGGAATCGGAGACCTTTCGGGCCGGACTGTTTGTATTTAATCCAACGCGTCCAACTTTTTCGATTAGGACCATGTCGCTGGACAGCTCAAGGAATTTGCTACTATAGTATGTACAGCATCTTTTTCTTCTTTTTTTCCATGCCTCTGCATCATAGAGCAAAACTAGTTTTTTCTTAGTGCTTTTTGACAATGCTTTATTACACAATTGCCTTCTTCAAACATCAATTACGAAGTGTAACTTTTCAGCGTCAGAGTTTAATGAAGAGCCGAAATAGACATCTCTTACTTGTTAAAAATTATAGCTGTCCGTTGTGATACTCTACTCGGCTCACAATGTTGTGCGTGCTTCTTGGTGAAAACATTCATACCATATACCTATAATACTTGGTTTTGGACACATTCACAACTGGAACTATTTTTGCTACTTCTGTTATTATACTTAGAAAGCCAGTGACTGCACTTTGTGTTCTACCAATCATATTAATATCAGCAGTGCATGCAAGTAATAGCACTGAATTTTTTTCATCAGACCTACTTTCCTCGACAAAAAATAGATTGTCAGAAGGTAGTCCGGCTTGTTGAATTAAATTTTTGATGTTGTGTGACATTACTTTAGTTGTTGCTATGACAACTCTAGCTGCATCTAACAGAGTAGATGAAAATTTTAGGCTGCAGCGCCCGAGCCGAATGTTTCGTTCTATTTAATAGAGGAATTTGAATTATCCTCGCCATTTTACAGACTGTGAAAGCGTTTATTCCATATTGATTATTATACTACTAAATTTCTTTGCTCATATCTACACGTCTCTGTTCGGGACTACTAAGGCAAATTTACCCTTAATGCAAAATGTTACAAGGCGTTCTCTCATATGCCAAAAGGACAGTGCGTTGCGTATACTCGGTGATTCGTCTTCTGTATGCTTTAACAACTACTGCACTTCTCGCCCTGCGTCAAAGATGTCGCGGAACTTAATTCTCAAGAGTATCTTTTTTTAATTGGATATGTAGACAGGGATCGCATCCAAAATTTAAACAGGAGACATAATTGTGATCAGGTCTCATATGATTTTAGTCAACTGGAAAAAATTAACGCTTTTCGGGCCTTGTCAGAAACTAAATGCTAAACCATCCGATTTGGAAGGCAATACGTTCACACTGAGTCACAGTAGCCAATAGCCTTCGCTAGTTGTTCGGCTGCAAGTGGCGTAGATCCAAATTTCTATGTTTGTTTTTAAGTAGGTTGTCAATAGTTTATTCGTTCTTCTGATGCTTTGCAATAATAAAGTTAGAAAGTTACGCAAATGCCAAAAGAGATTGAAATTTGATGTTTTTTTTTCGAATTAAATTCACTGTTATATGTACACATAGAAAAAGTTTCATTTATTTAATGTTTTTTTGTCCTATAATATTATACTTTTAATTATTGCTAATTGTAGCTTATTTACTTAATAATACAAAAATAATGAATGGGTTTTCTTCATTTCTCATTTAAAAAAACTAAATAGCTCAGAATTTTGATTACAATGTTACGTTCTTCCAAACCTTATTTATAGAAGTGACGCTTTAAACTGGTATGATTGTGAGTGCATTGTACATACAACGTAGTTTACCAATTATTCATGTTCTTATATAACTATTGTATTATATTTACGGTCTATTGTACTTTTGCCACTTCAGAGCCAGTCTTACTCACTACATTGAAGGTTCACAGAACTGGAACTGGAACACTCTTCACATCCTAGTGACCACTGTACAGCTCGTAAGGTTTGAAGTTGAATCTTACTCCCATTACTTTTTAATTTTAACGATATCAAATATCTTCTGAACAAAAATACCACCGCTCAATTGTGATAATAGCCAATTTCGGCTACTCTTTAATACGTGCTTCAACATTTTACAAATTTAGTGGCCATTCCAAAGCCTAGAGAATTTCACCTAGATGCTAAGTGAAGGGTCAGTGTTTATTTATTGTTGGTTCCTATTTCACCAAAAAAGTTTTTGATGCAAACAAAGATCAGTTGAAAGAGACAAGCAGGAAAATTTGTTTGTTGTACTTAATTATGGAGACTACTATCTTAGGGATGGCTTTGTTTACAGATAAAGATGAAGTAAGCTACGTTGAAATACATTTGTTTAGATAAATTTTGTTGCAGACATGGATTGGCTCCGACAAAAAATTGATGCCGGTCTGGAAGTCCTCCAAACATACATGAAAAGTTACCCGACCTATATTCCGGTTTTTATCCATTTTAAATTAGCAAGATTTTTCGTGATTAGAAAATGGTCAATTGCTCAATAGCCTTTCGCTTCAGTTGTTGTTTTCTCTTTGATTTACGACGACCCATGTTTTAGTTGGGCTTTTGTTTTGACGATCAATTTACTTCTGTTAAATTACTGGGGGAGTTGTTTTCTGTAATTTTATAAATTTAATTTGAAAATCCGTGCAAATTTCCCGATAATAGGAGATTATTCGGCGAAAAGTCGGACTGTATACAAGTCTGACTTTTAAAAATGTTCGCGCCTAAATTTATTTTCGCCTAAATATTTGTTTTAACATTGTTTAATAACCTATCGCATATTATTCTTTACCGGCTGCTACTCATTGGATCAGTTCTATTGTTGTTCGGCAATCCCTTAACAAATATATAGGAAATTTATAAAATAAATATACACGTACAGTGGTGTGGCAAATAATAGCAGTGTTCTACACATATTTATGAATTACTAAAATTTTTATATTTTTTTTTTAAGGGTCAACCGCAGTTAAAGTGCAAATTGGTATCTCTTCTTTTATTTTGCGCTAAATATGTGAGCTTTTGATTAGCAAATTGGATACCGTTAACCTTTATGTGTTAAAGGTGCAATTTTTTCGTGTGCAAAATAATAGCGTGTACTCAATAAAAGCGAATAAAACTAAAATTTCAAGAACATATTCAATAATTTATTAACAAAAACCGTGGAAATGGTTAGTACTTGGTCGAGTACCCTTTATTTTTTAAGACTGCAGTGCATCGTCTTGGCATTGAGTCGACTAAATTTTGACATCGCTCTTACGATTGCCAAGTCGAATGTACTACTGTCCACAGTTGCTGCGCATTCTTTGGATTTGCTTCAGAAACAGCAAATTGTATTTCCGTCCATAAGTCAGGGGACTGTGCTGGTCACTGCATGACCTTAACCCTCTTCGAACACACCACTCCCTCGCCATTTAAGTGACATATTCTCTTCCGCATAAGGCAGCATAACATCCTCGAGTATTTTCACATAATGCGGTCCATGACCGCAATAAGAGAAAGGTCCCCAAACCTTTGGCTCCTCCATGTTTAACTGTTTTCACAGTGAATTTCGGATTAAATTCGGAAAATGGAGGTCTTCGAACATACTGGTGACGTCCACTATAGCCAAATAAAATGATTTTGGTTTCATCGCTCCACAATATGTTCCGCCATTTAGAAGTTGGCCAATCAGCGTGTTCAGATGCAAACTTTATTCTCTTTGCAATGTTGTTTTTGCTAAGGTATGACATTTTTCTCGGTATTTTTCCGTACAAATTTACTTCCATTAAGCATCTTCTAATGGTTGAAGTACTAATTTAAAGTTCCAAGTTATCTTTTACAGCTTTCGATGTAACGAATGCGTTTTTCTTTGCCATTCTTGCAATACGTTAGTCATCCCTTGGTGTTGTCTTATGCTTTTTGCCACGGGTTTCAGCTTTCTCCACATATCTTATTGCATTTATTGTCTTTTTAGCTAAACATTGTAAAAGGTCTTAAACAAATTTGTAGGTTTTTCGCTCTCCAATCAATCTTGTGATTACCTCTCTATTCTCTTTAGTGTAATGCGCTGCTCTACCCATTATCTGAATGGACATTACAATAAAATATTGAAATATTCTATACAGAATATAAGGAACAAATCACAAATTAAAAATTACCTTCGTTTTTTCTGAAGTAAATGTGAATTTATTGTTCGGAAAATGATGAACCGAACTGCACTGCTATTATTTTGCACACCTATGAATAGTGTCTTTGACACATTGCGGTTAACTGTAGCAAACTCGCTCATTAGAAGATCGTGATAACAATTCATACTGAGATGTAGATGGTGCTCATTGGAATTATAAAAAAAAATAAAAATTTTGAGTCGTCTATAAATTTGTCAACGGCACTATTGCACACCACTGTATGTACATATTATATGCTTTCAACATAAAACTAAAACATAAAACTCTATTCATATGTTTACGCCGTAAAACACATCATAGCAACATACGGTATGTACAGGGTATCAGGATAATTTATCAAAAATTTTCAGGTTGGATTTCTTCACATATTTTGAGAAAAAAATCGTATTTCGGAAATGCAAAGCCTTAAGCTGTCCTGTTTTGCCTCCTATTGAAAACAACACCTTTCAAATTTATCCGTGTATAGCAACAAATGGGATATCTTTCAACTCGTTATTATACTTAAATTATTTCAAAGTAAATGTTGCCCTAAAATTAATGTGTCAAAAGTTATTAAAGATCAGAAGTTTCTTTAAAATAAATTTGAAATTTTGAATTTGTCATAATTTTTTTCCGAAAAATTTGTAATTAACTCCCACATCTTTCAACTTTGAAACGTGTATCTAGTATTTACAAATAAAAACAAGTTAGTTCATTTCATCTCAAATCAGTAGCTTTCAAGATACGACTATCGTTGTATTTAGACAAAAAGTATGGCAAGAAAACCTTTAATGCAAGGGACTCTGAACTGTTGTAGGTCTCTTAAAGCCTTATGCAAAGCGAAAAACACCTAACTCGAGCTGTCAACATATCTTAGCTAGCTATTTCAATGTTCGAGAACTTTTTTTTTTAAGAAGAGAAGTAATATTTATAATGGCATTATACATTATCTTTAAAATCTAACTTAATGGTAACGTAATAATGGTACGCAACAGAAAAGTTAAAAAATGCTTATAAATGCTCATGTAATTTGAGTTTAATAAAATGCTTTTTTATGCAAATATGCCTCAATCACTGGTTTGATTCCGGTGCATTCTCTCTTAAAATACATCTGGTTTTTCGGTAAAAGACAGTATCACAGCTTATATGGCTTATATGTATATATTTGTAATTAGTAAAGAAAAAATGCGTAAGCGTGGAACACAACAAGATCACAAATAATAATAAAATCCAATTTTAATTTTCCAGTCCCCGAACAAATTTTATTTAATTGCTTTGAATATATCATAAATACACGCAATGTGTCTTAAATTCCACGATAGATAGCCCCAATGCAGTACGAGTACAAGTACGAGTACGAGTACGGGTACGAGTGCCTTGCGAAAATACGCTTTAACCGCTGCTACTTTGATCTACTTGCAAACATACATATTCGATAATCTCGCGACAACGCAATGGCCCGGCCCGCCTTAAGCTCAAGCAACTGAGGTTTGATCTTACGAGGCAATCCCCAATACATGAAACTCAGTGCACGCACTACGATAGTAACTAATTTCAATATGGTAATAATTTAATTTCGGTCTATCTGTGAACACTAACAACAGAATAGCAAAGACAAAACAACCAAAAAAAATGCAATTTTTTGAACACCTTTTTTAACTTTGGATACATTTTCGGCCTTAGCAGATACCCATAGTCATAGTGCAACTGGTAAAGTATCTGTGAGACGTTGATATGGCTAGTAAAAGCATTTTACGCACGCAGTATCGCCTTACACATGGAGCCAATGGATCACCTGGGCAAAAATGATTTTCGTTGTTGAGTATTTGCGAGCAATTTGATTCCATTTGCTCATTCTGTGCCTCAGATGCCTGACATAATGAAGGTGGGGCTGCTGGGTACACAGCAGCCGCAGCAGTTTTGATGCATTTAAGCTTCAACCTGAGAAAATAAAAGCCAAACGACAAGTTTGTAAAAAATAACAAACAAAAATAAAAACAACATCGTAGTTTGTATGATCTCTCAGTGGTTCTTCGCTGCGGCGATAGTATGTGCTGGTGGTGCTGGTGCACTGGTAGATCATTTCTTTCTTTTTTTCGATCGTTTTATGATTTGGCTAAGCAGAGTTGTTCCGCCGAAAACGGGGCAACATTTCATACATTTACTCTATATCAGTTTCGACTGACCGTATATAAACGACTATAGGGCTAGGCCGGCCAGCAGTATCTCGTGGTGCTCTACTTTTGGTGGAGCTCGATCTTAAGTTTCTCAACCTAGTGCGTGCCGTCAGAGCCAACGAAACATACATACACACATAAATACATTCATACATACATATATAAAACGAGGACAACAACATAAGTCAGTAGACAATAAAGGATTACAGCACGGTTTCGTTTTGAAAGTTGTTACATAATCTCTGTGTGAATATTTAAAAGTGCAAATCGAATTTGAAAATCGAAGGATATACAAGGATTGCTTACATATTGTGTGCGTTTGTGGCATAATAGGGTGTGAACATGAAGGTGAGTTCAGAGGACACAATTGAATTTGCGTTCACAAATAAGTGCAAAACAGTTTACTCAATCAAATTAAATTGATCATGTGAAATTATATTGTATATCCAAATAAACTTTCTCAATAAGTTGGGTCTTGAATGTACATATGTATGTAATGTTGGCTACCAATAAAATTTTAATAGAACAAAAGTATTGTACACATTTATAAAGCTTGGAATACGCGAAGGATCAAATTTTCGAAAGTCACAGCGAAAGGAATAACTAATATACGAGTATATGTATTTCAAACTTATACGAATTCATTCATTAATACATGTAAAGATATGACACTTAGCGCAATTTTTATTTCAAAAAGATGCTGCTAAATTATTTAAATATTTTTGAAGTTAAATTCTTATACTTACTTGACTTTTTTTGTGCCTCCTCCAAAAAAATTTCAACAAACACAAATGTATGCTTCTTGGTAGGACGACATATGGGCATATACATATAGTTCTCAATGCAACTTATTATTATATTTTTTGAAAGATGTTTTGCATTTTATACAATTTGTTTGATATAATTAGCTTATATGCAATATTTTTACCCACCTTATTAGTAAACAAAAAGTTCCGTCGAAAAAAAATATTACTTTAAAAATCCACGGCAAATACAATACGATGCTTTTTTATATATCTTCTTACGCCCATTTTGTAGACTTTTGTTAATCTAGTTTCTAAATATGTCTAAAATCGAATTTTACTGAAATTATCGAAAACAAAAATACTCATATGCTTAAAACGGGTAATGGCTCCATTAATCTCATCTGATCGAAAGTATCGAGTCTAAGGACAACAACAAATATTCCGTCTGTTCTCCACGGACTCGTATGCATTTTTTAACATATCACTTATTTTACAAGTATCAGAAGAAACAACTAAACAAAACTATAATACTCGTAACTTCAACTCCTTTGCCGTTTCAATTTATGAAAGTAACATAAATACATGTAAACTTTTATTTATACAACATTCTCATATTCTGAAAAATATTTAAAATGTCAGCTCGCAACTTTTATAAAATTAAAACTTACGTACATATGTACATGTGTATGCTACCAAACAAATTAATTGTCAAATGCTGACTATTTCAATTATATTTTGTATCTTACTATTAAAATAAGCAACAAAATGAAGGTGTCATGCCATAAGGAATAGACCGACATTGATTCCTCAAAATTTATTTTTTTTTTTAAGTAACATAACAAACTCAAAAATACATATGAATACACTTTATGGAATACTTTAGCGATCAGAATTTGTTATAAAGTTACTGGTACTTACGGTCTGTGCAGTTCATAACCGGACGTAAAATACGCCGCCTCCAGCTTTCTTGAAATTTTGTAAAATGCACAGTTCTTACAAAAAGCTTATACAATTTTTTTTACTCCTTTGCCAAATTCTATATTTTACAAAGACTTATAATTTTAGATATTTTTTCCCTATATTTAAATGTGCATTTTACGAGAACATCCTTCCAGACAGTGAAGATTTAATGTCATTTTGAAGCTTCTTTGTGATTTTTCTTTTGTTTTACATAACCAACAAATATAATGTTAACACAAAGAGCTTTGGAAAGTCATTAAAAAAAAAGTTTCGAAACGACTCTTGAAAAAATGGCAAACAAATTTTCAGATAAAAATGAATTTAGAAACTCGTAAATTATAATAGAACCATGTTCCTTATTTTTAGTTTTGTGTGAGAAATATTTATGTTTAAATTGCCTAGCCAGATCCGAAAAAAGTGAGTGGCTGGGCGTTCTCAAAAATTGAGTACAAATAATTATTTATTGAAAAAAAAAAACAGCAGATATAAAATAAAACTTATAAAAAACATATTAGGAAAATTCGACAAAAATGCTGATGGTCATGGTGAAACACTTTTAAAATTAAATTTATAAAAGAGAAACCAAATAAAGTCTAACAACATACTGGCACTTTTTATTAATTCTCAAAAACTTTTTCTTTTACCTTGATGGATTTAGGTTAAGTTAGTTACAGTGGTCGTCATTGAGGTGCACTTAGAGCAATTGTATATTACTGAAACCGAAGGGATTTATTTTATGAAGTTTGCAAAAGCCGTGATGTTCATAGAGCAGAGTTTCATTTGGATCATGGATGTGATTTGCCTAGGGACTGCACTCAAATTCCTCTTTCTTTCCGTCCCCGCTGTTTCTACACACATCGTTGTGAGGAATACTCAATAGCTGTACGTGTCTTTCAGTATAACTCTCTTTATCGATTAGGATCGAGTATGGTCCATATGAGTCTAGATATCTCACAGTTATGTGTCTATAATTGGCCTTAAAGAGCACTTGAAAGTGTGTTATTTATTTGCCGTAGGGCAACGTGGGTATTCAATTCAGCTGAGCCAACCAGTGGGTTGATAAAAAAATAAATGTAAAATATGTGGTTAGACAGAATAATTGGTGTATGCATAGGTAACGACAACGCTTTCGACTTATTAAAACAACTCCTCTGTGAAGATAGAAATAAACTTACTGAGAAAGACTTTGCATTGTTTTTTAGTCATTCCTTACTCGAATAAGGGAAGTAGGTACTGTGACGCAGTGGCAATAGTTCCATATTTACATGTTGCCATTGCTGAGTGCTTCACACCCTGCTGCCTGCGTTGATTATAATCTGTGTACTGAAAATATTTATAGGACCAAAGCTTGAAGAATCGACATTGAAGACGTTTCCAATGCGCCAGCGATACCGGCAGCACGTTGCGATTTTTCTAGCATACTAATGTAAATCCGTCTTTTCGGTGAAGGCCATAAAATGGCTATGGCGTAAATAAGAATTAGGCACATAGAACCAGTGCATAAATTTGTATACCCGTCCTTAAACATATGCCCCTATTGCACGGGCAATGGATTCTTTTTTTCGGTCTACAACATTTTCTTTCCACTTGCGTTTTCTGTCCAGGATGTGGCCTACGAGTAGATTTTTGAAAAACTCAGAGAGGTGACATTTAAATCGGGTGGAATGATGCAGAGTATCTTGATTTTTCTTATAAAGAGGATCAGCGGATTTACGGGAAGGCCACATCTACATGTCAATGGCGAAAGTATGCTTAAGGCATAATGAGGACCGTCTTTGGGTTTTTTCCCGATTGATAAGAAATGACGTCGCGTCGTATGCATACCATATAGCGCATCCTCAACCCGTCGTTATATTGATTATACTACTATTGGAGATGAGACTAATATAATCAAATTATTGTATTTGTATTGTTTACTATTATTTGAAATTATAGCACAAAACTAAATAACTCCAACAAAAGAAAGCGAATTAGGAATAACTTAAAAGTAGAATAAATTAAAGACTAATCGAATTTGTCAAAGGTAAAACACTTATCTTGTAGTATTAAATATATTTACATCGAAAGAACAGATAACGACCCGTTGGAGCTTCGCTTTAATGACAGAAGATAATATCTTCCATTGAAAGCATTCATTTCAAGTTTTTCCTTTTTGCCCAATCGGCTATGCTATTAGTATTCGAATTCAATGAGTTTAACAAAAAATTTGCCTTACAACAAGGGTGTAAGATTGGGAACAAGTATGCCGATAAGGCAATATTCTCTTCAACAAAGAAATATGTTGCATATCTATATTGAATTAGAAGTAGTAGGCAAGACATCGTTGATAAAAATTTATAAAGGGTCTAGGGGAAATTATCTTATGGAGAACCAACATTAGTTTATTAATCAGTATCAAATGTAAAACCTTTCTAGGCACCCTGAAAGTAATTCCTAATTCATTAAAGAGCCTAATGCACGAATATATCAAATAGTTATATTTATATTTATAAATGAAGTTAAACCGTTGACATTTCATGATGAACAAAGTTTAATATGGTCTCCAATTCTACCGCCGTTCGGAGTTTCCTATCACTTTACATTAGAATGATAAGGTTAACAAAACAAAGAGTGGAGGGGTCTATGCTCCCCCCAGAGTGTAGCGCCAACTTTTCGGAACTCCAGTAACTGATCTAGCATCGACAACATTCGGCAGAACTGGCCAGCGTTGACGTTTAGTACCTAAAACATCTTCTTTGACTTCGCTAAGCAGACGAGCTCCGAATTTAGCAACTTCAAGATTATAGTAAAAGCTAGTACTAGCTCCTCTAAATGAGTATATGGTATATGCGACCAGTGCGTGGTTGATTTGCTTTCTAGAGATAGCCAAATTACTTTACAGTCTGAAACAAGTGGTTTTAGGCAACTTTAACTAACCAACGTCATATTAAAAGCTGCTCCAAAGCTATCTGTTGGCATGTTGTTCAGGCAATTCTTGCCGAGTAATTTGTCAAAGTTGTCCTTTTAACGGTTTTCAACAATAGCTAGTCAGAAACGCAAATCGTAACAATATAAAAAATGTCGGAGAAATTGTAAGAATAATTCCTTATGAACTTATTTAGACTGCAACTTACTTTTTGTTGCGTTAGATCGGGGTGCGTCTAATCTTGATGGAATTTCGGATAGTTCTCTTCCAAACCATGAAGTTTTATAATCCATAGAAGAAAAAACTAACTTTTCTGTTACTTTAATTTTCCACGAAAATAGCGACTTGCAACTACTTCATAGTTGTTAGGCGAAACACCACAACGAAGCGTTTTCGATTTAAGAGTCGCGATATAAGGAATATTGCTCGGCAGCACTATGAAAAAAAATTAATAAAAGAAAAAAACATGTGTAGTAGAAATGAAAAAAATACACCTGTATTTTTATCAGTTTTCTCATATGTTTTAAAATAGAGTTAGATTATATTAGTTTTAAGTTTATTTTAAGCCTTTAAGTTAAGTTTATTTTGAACTTTATTTTAAATAATTGTGGGCTATGAATATGTATATATTTATGTACAAAATAATGTTTCATTTTTAAAATAAGAAAAGGCAATCTTTCATCATAAATATGTCGAATAAATAAATGGGAAAAAAAAGTATTCCACACGTGTAAAGTTTATACCAAGAAGCTGTCGAAACAAGTCATTTTGAACTTCCTAATTCAAAAATCAAAATTTCGCCATGTCTTGCTATTTTAAGGTATTAACAATATTAGTAGATAGTTTTTAAAAAAATGGCTTTATCTGTAAAATTTTTGGTCTAATATAAGTCGTGAAAACTGGCGCATTTTTGTTAAATTCTGGGTTTTTATATCACGGCCATAACCAATTAATTTTTATCAAAATCCCTTGATTATTCAAAGCTGTTCAATACTATCTGAAAACATTTAACATTATACAAATTTTACAAAAATTAAAAAATATCAGACCAAAGTCCACTAAAAATAGCAGAAATTTCAAAATCACTATTACTGTGCCACAGAATGCAAAAGTGGCATTACTATTGCAAAGCAAATAGTAGCTGCATACTTCCAAACTCTGAATTAAAGGATTATAATATACTACTATAGCATTCCTATGAGGACTATATGACTGCGCTTGGCTAAAAGCAGCACTATGGACATCTGTTCTACATGAACACCGAAAATAATTTAATCATGGTATGGTATCAATATTTCGGGCTGTACTCGTTTCAGTAATTTTTGTAATCAGAACTTTCTTGATATTTTACCAACTACGGCTTGTTCCTTCATTTTTGATTCTTGTATTTATTAGTTTTGGATCAATCAGGCTGAGCCATTCCTTTGTTGTTTTTTTTCTAATCATTTAACCTCAATTTGTTTAGTCTCGGATTTGGATTTACTTGATAGTTAAATAAATCAATGCGACCTGTGCAATCACTTGCGTTTGGTTTTGAAACATTCTACGTGTAAAATATTGTTTAAAAAAGAAATATTCCTTCACTTAATTTAATTATAATGCAACACTCCGAGCACCGAAGCGTAATCTCTCCAATTTCATTCTTAATAGGTTTTAGGTATATATACGTTCTGGTTTGTTCAATGTGAGGTTTTATAAAAATAAAATGAGCTATAAAGTTCATGACCACACAACTGATTTAACTTAATTTGGTATTAGTCAAAAATAAGTTATTTACCCTTAATATTTTATTTGACTCTGGATCAATACATTAGTTTTGTATATGGTATTTCAATAAAATGTGAAATGGCCGTTTGCAGCTTCATTCTGAAATTATATATTATTCTAATGTTGATAGCACTTTCGCAATAAAAATAATTTATAAACATACAACACTCTACTGGTCGAAAATGTTCGATGTGATATTCTGATGAACAAGCTCCTGTAATATAACCCAAACACCTGATAATAAAGGGTGTACTCCGCTCAGCTGCGTTTTAACACTGCTATACATTTTTTCGAGCTAGACAATCCAGGTATTTAATCGCAATATTACGAGTAGTTCATATCCACATAGAACAGAACAGCCTCAAAGTATCAAAAATGTAATGCAAAATATTGGAAGACATAATCCTAAAATAGCTGAGGCAAGCATTTTTATAAAACTATATTCCATAGCAAATATGAAAGCTATCTATTCAATACAAATTGAATCCATCTGCTATATTTTGTTCTACAAAATGGTGCTTCAAAGTTGTCAGCTCTATTCAGTAATCACTGGATTATTGAACTACACACCCGAATTGAAATCTTAAGACAGAATAACATTCTTTCATAAATCTTTATTCAATTTTTATTATTATTTATACATATATTATTGTCTATTGAGTTTTTCGGGTAAATGATTCCTCTTTAAACTACTAACACGTACATATGTATGTACAATTATTCTTACAGAATATCATACAGAATTTTGATTTTGTTTCCAGAACAGAATTTATATTTTGAACTTATTTAAAACAGTTATGAAAATGACAATCTTGAATGGGACAAAATCTAGAAAGTTCAAAGATCTCTAAAAAGTAACTCGAATATAAGTTTCTATTCAGGGTGTTAAAAACTCCTTCATTTTATGTGGTAATAAGTTAAAACAGCTTATGACTATTTTTGTCATTTTTCAAAATGAGCAAAAGAAAGTTTTGCATATTTTTTTAAAACTGAAGCCAGGTTGATGAAATCAGTTTTCGAAATAGATGTTGGCAATACCTACACAACAATTTCTTTTTCTTTGTTAAGAGTTTACAACAGAGCTGGCAAAAAGTTATTTCAGAAACTTAAGCTTTTTTAAAAAATTTATTTTCAAATGAATACGATAGCCTAAGTGGCATAAGATGTTGTATGAAATTCTTTTGTGATATTTTTGAGACTTAAGTCAACATAAGCTTTTTTAAAAAAAAAGAAGAAACTTACAGATTTGACATAAGCTTAAAGAATAAAAAGATTTTTTTTTGTTTTATATAAATTAACTTTTATTTTTATATATTGTACGATATAATATATTATCTTATGAGTAGGTACATAAAGATTTTAAAGAGTTTTCTCCAAACTTACTTACTCGCTAAAGTCTCTTTTTCAATCAAAGTAAAATAATAAGAAGCTACACACTAACATAAAATTAAGAAGTTTTCATTTTTAAAAAATTAATTTATCACAACTTTTAGTTTTTTTAATAAAAAATATAAGAAAATAATAATTAAGATACTTTTTTTATTCAGACAACATTTTTGACTTTAATTTTCATCCTCATTTGCAATAGCGTCCGATTTAAGATTTAAATATTGTAGAAATCATAGTATGACTTCTGGATCACTGGCAGTAATTCTATTAAATTCTTTTTTTTCTCCTTGTCCAATAACATCGGGCCCAGAGTAGCAATATGGAACTTCAATTATATCAAAGGCATTTTTCCCTTGTTTTTGTATATCCAAGTGTTTAAACTCCTAATTTTCATCTAGGCTTGTTTTGAATTGAACAATTCCAAATTCTAAGCCGCAACCATTTAGTATTTTGCCAGATGCATTTGCCTTTATCGTTGGAAATTTTACGCCAAATAAACTTTTCCTTAGAAATTTTAGCAAAGTCAAGAAAGTCCGTACGGGTGTTTTTTTCCAACTGACTTTACCAATTGATACCAATCCCTTGGATGGTGAATCTTCACAGTGGACGACTTTTTTTTCCTCTCAATAGCTGCATGGTCAACATCACACTCCATATGAGTGTCACGAGGCACTAAAAATTTCTGGTCAATAACATCAATATTGGAGTTGTTGCTAAAAATTTCAAACATTGTGGCAACATATCCATTTTCTTGTTTGACCCACACAACAATCACTGTAGAACATTATAGTAGATGTTTAATGTCCTGTGGAATTGTTTTAAGGCGCTGGAAAACACATGAAGCAATCACATTACCACCACGGTTTGCTGTTGACTCATCTTACATATAACAGTAAGCTTGATTAGTAATACAGTCATGAAGTGTTACATTATATGTCCACAGGTGTCTCTTGTAGAATGACACATTAGTTCTAAGGAATGATGTGGGAAGATACTGTTGTAAATCAAATGAAAAAATTTTCATTGAATCATTATTTCTTGCATTTTCCTTGTCCTTCGCCTTTCTTTCGTATGCCATATCAGCAGCCTTATAATGGCCATCCTACTCTTTTTTTAGCAAAAGTGCCCATTCTCAATTTTCTGGTTCCATTTCTATTTGTGTTTTTAATATCTCGCATTTATGGCAAGTATCGAGCTTTGGCTTTTTTAATTTTATGTTCATTGTTTTGAATATTTTTGAAAAAGTAGAAATTGAATCCACTGATTTGTATTTTTCACAGTATAAAGTGTCAGACTACTATGAAAATATTTTTGGGTATAGTGTATTCATCGTATTCATATGATGGAAAACTGTTTACATGATCCCGGATCTCATTTGCTATGCGAGGTTCAATCTTGTTGGTTAATCCCCTTCCTCGTTGGTCTGGTTCTGTTGTTGTTCCATTTGATGAAATTTTTTTCTTGACAATTGTTTTAATGAATTGTTCTGTTTCCGACAAAGCTGAACGAAAGCATTTTTGGCAAACCGAAAAAACTTCTATTTCTTGGATTTGTTCCATCTTTTGACGTTCTGTTAGACTTCGTTTCTTCAACAACGATGAGACCACACATGTAGGCGTGTCGCGAATTGTAATCTCCAAGTGCCCAATACTTTTCAAAAATATTTGCCTAGTGATCTAAAGAAATCTTTGTCATACGCTTCTTGCGACAATCTACCAAGCAAGGTCTTGAATTTGCTGGCTTTAATCAATTTCCGTTTATGTGTTGTATAAGCTCTGTTTTCTTTAGTTTGTTCAACACAATCTTCGGGGATAATCACTTCAGTGTCACTTGCCAATTGATCCTGATCATCACATAGATTTTGTTCCAAATGAACTGCAGCTTATCTCGTGTCTTCGCTGAAAAAAATTAGGATTTTTTATGCTGTCATTATCATCATCGAAGTCAAACAGGAAAAAACATCGCGAAAGGGTCTCAACATCAAATTCAACTCCGTAGTTATACGATGAAGCTGTTTCATTTAAAACAGGGCTGTAAAAACATCTGAGCCTTCAGAAATATTTCTTTGTAATCGCATATCTGCTGTTATAAATACCAAATATTTATAAAGATTTTCTGTAAATAAAACTCTTGTAAGCTCATCTTTTTTACTGCAACTACTGACGTTGAATGTGCTCTGCTCGTTTTCCAAATTTATAGCAATTTTGTTTAATGCTAAAGCCAGTATTTGCCTCGATCTGTTGGTTTTGGTGTTTTATTAATACAGAAAGTTGAAAATTGTTCGCACTGATTCTGAACTAATCAAATTATTAAAAAACAACCGAAATCCGAGTAATTTAAAATTTTATTAGTCAAAAAATATATTAAAAGCACTTACCTACTTGAGGATCTTTTTACAACTGCTGATTTAACTTTTAACATTTTCACTTAACTTGCGTTTAGAACGTCGGTTAAATTTCAAAAAATAGCTTAGGCCGACTTAAGTACACAATTTTGTAACGATTTCAATGAGTAAAACAGCTTATGTGACTTAAGCTATTTTGTAAAAATGGTTTTGATTCAATATGTATTTTTTTTAAATGGCTTAAGTCGACATAAGAACAAGAATAATTCAATTGAGCACAAGTTTAAAATAGCTTATGTTGACGCAATGAAATTCTTTAAATTTCAAAACTCATAATGGCGTATGTCATGACTAAGCTATTTTAAAAAAATATATTACTAATAAGAATTTGAACGGATTTTGAACGCATCGACATAAGCTATTATGCGAATGGAATTTTTGTCCAGAAAAACATAAGCTGCTATGATTTTTTTGAATTAAACTATTTTTATTCTGCGTAGAATGATGAGACCCAGGCTAAAAAAAAGGTAAACAAAGGGCTAACACGATAAACAAAAGTGGAGTTAAGAAAATCGATCAGATTTTAAAAGACCTATTGACTTGCTGAGCTTACTTTTTTGCATCCATGTCCATAGTCAATAGTTTGTTCACTAACAGTTTGTAAATCCAGACGATGTGTGCCACAGATTGATACCATTGTCTCGAAATAAATATTAATTTCAGATTTCTGTCATTCAATCATTTTTATTTATTTTTTTTTAATTCTATTTTATTTATAGTTCTAATTCAATTTTTTTTTCTAAATTGTTTTTACTTTTTTTAATATCAGATTAAACCCGTATTTACATGTTTTTTATTAAAATTAAATCTCTTAATTATTTTCTCTTGATATCATAATCAATTTTTTTTCACTGTCAAGAATTTCTTCAATAAGTTCATTTGATTTTGAATAGTAGAGACTTCTTCTTCTTTAATGAGTCTTTGAAATATGTAAAGCGTATAATTTCACAAAGTGTTATTTATTTCTCCCAAGTATCTGCATGGCTACTGAGCCATTTGTTGGGCTGGCTACATTTTCTGACCTTAGAACTGCACAGAGTTCAAGAGCTTGCTAATGCTTTTGCATTTGAGTAACCCAATTATTTTTCTTTCAGCCTCCTCTTCGAGCCTTGGCTGAATTTTTCCGACGACCTCCGTCGAACATGGCAAAACCAGCTGATTTTTTACACCAGTATCGGTTTTTTAAGAAACTCCCTTGCATGTGTGTACTTCTAATTAGATCACGTTTTATTATGCCCGCCGCCATTCGTAACATTTTCATTCCCATCGCTGTTATTTTTCCTTAATTATTCTCGTATATTGTCCAACATTTCGATGTCTATGTCGTGTATAACATAACAAACATTTAAAATAAGGAGACTTTTTTCTGTTGCAAAATACTGCGAAGTTTTCCCACCACGCTGACTCTTTGTGCGAAATCATCGCAACCATTTCCAACTATTCCAAAAATGTAAAACCAATAAGAATCACAATCTCCTTCTCAATTTAGGTTAATCGTTTCTTATTTTCCCTCTTAGATTTCGTTTGATAAAGACCTTCAGTTGGTTCAGTGCAAAAAGTACGAAATTTGCGATTATCTTTTTCTTTTCCTCTATATGTTCGCATCCCTCAGAAAAATGTCCCATCTCTGTTAAAGCACCATTTCGGTTCTCAAGCGAAAAAAATACCAGCTAAAAAAAATTATTTTTCAGTAATATTTATAAATATGTTTATAAAACAATTCTTTATATATAAGGAACATCTCTAACTTTGAGAAAAAAAAAATTATTTTATTCAGACTAGTTCAGTCAGATGGCAGGCAGTTATTCTCGGAATTGGATAATCTGAAACAAAAAATAGCAATAGCATTGTAAAATATAAATCTTGCGATGCGACAATACACCTCGTTAGTTAAAAAATTCTTAAACAAGAAGTTATGCACTTCTGAAGAAAAAGCTAAAAGAAACGTATTTGTTTCCCATTATTTTGTATGTACAACTTTTTACTAATAAGTTTTTAGCTAAATCGACGTATATTGTCACGTCAAACTGGACAGTCAATAAAATGCATAAAGATTTTTGCTGGTCGGACAATCGAATCGGGAGATTAACTGTCCGCAGTGCAAAAAGACGTCATTCCGATAAAAAGGCGTTTAAACTTTTTACGAATTCAATTATTACGCACAAAGCGTTTTAAATAATTTGCATGATTCTACGCATACACTCATGCAATAAAATGATAAGGCATAGACAGAAAAGAGAGGAAACCGTTCGCTCGCGGCAAAACGGTCCGAAACAGGGCGTATATATACACCGGGATTTAACTTCGATACGAATAGGAATTTTTCGAAAAAAATGTAAGTCTTCATTCTTTAGGTTGTAGGACCGAAATATGAGTATGTTAAGTAAATCGATTTTTTTTAAAAACCGAAATATTATAGTACCTACCTTGAAAATGAGTAAAAACGTTTCCTTATACACGGGACTTCATTCGCGTTGTTATAGTCAATAATTGATAAAAGCTCTCTGACGGTTGACCAACGAGAAGGTGAATGTTACATAGGCACTATGATATTATTGTAGGGTTTTAATCAATAAGAATTTAAGTGGGTGGCCGTGGCGCAAGTGGTAGTGTATTGGACGGTTCGGCGTTCAATCCCGACTGGGCCAGAAGGACAAACATTTTCTCAAGCAACTAAAATCGTGTGAAGTGTTTAGTTTTAGCTTAAAGAGTTCTCATATCCTCTTGAGGCTTATGTTCTGAGTTCGTAATTCGGAAGTCTACAGCGAATGTGTTTAGCCTATGACACTGGGACTTGTTGACGCTCATGGCGAAGCAGAGGACGATGGGGAATCGGGGTCGTTTGAACTGGAAAGGAATGTTAGAATGTATCAGCGGAATTCGCGAGACGAAAACATGCTATTCGCGGCCACATCCGTTTAATATTGTAACTTCTTTGTGTCTCTTTTGAGCGAGCGTTCACATGTACATATGTCCAAAGACATATATATGATGTTTGATGTTTATGTTTCGCTATCTCGGCGACTGCATCTCTCTGGTTCTAAACTATGTCTATAGTAACATACATACGTATACACATATGTATGTAAATACGCATGTACACCACATGTATTAGTAGCTCAAGTTTTTTTAAATAATCTTATTTTCCAGTGTTTTTTTTAATTGTAATTCCGGTCGTATTCCACCGATCGCAATAAAACATATCGCAATTTAGCTGAGAAATGGGCGATCGAAACAGTAATTTTTTGGTGATGCTCGGACAAATAATCAAACGGACAAATGGACAAAAATTTAAAATAAAAATTGATTTGTGTACATCCATACTACATAACCCAAGTGTTTTTTTGAAAGTATCTTCAATATACAGACACGACTTTATTACAATTTTATAATAATAGAGATACTGCAGCATCAATAGCTTTTTCCGAATTGTTTTCTAACGCTGTTATACTCGTACTTTTGGCTCCCACATAGACATGTGAAAATGAGTTGGCACAGCGGGATACCTTGAATAAAAAACGCGGTCAGCTAGCATATAATTATATACAATACATATTTATCTCACTACCAAAGCCGGCGATAAGGCTATGATACCTATAACTACTTTGGGTTGTACGCCTTAAATTTGTGCTTGTTTCCTTTATTTTATTATAACTATTTTTCACAAAATAAGCTAATAGCAAACTTGTCTTAATATCTAAAATTAACAAATCGAATAAATACATAGTATTTTTTCGAACGCAAAGAAAGTTTCACTTAATGTGAAAAAAGACAAAGGCTAATTTACTTATGGCAAGTGAAACAACTATTTATAAGGAAAAGAGTTTCAACATCATTTAATCACAAATCCGAGTCAAAATTTCGAAAAATAATTCAATAATTGTGCACGTTTTGCCGAATATATTTTGACTGTTCCTGAATGTAACTCTCAAGTTAGTGATTCATTTGTAGGTTTTTTATCTAGCGCAGGTTTCTCAAAGAAACGGGTTTTAATCGTTCGATGAAAATTGTTGTTAGGATACACTGCCCGTCAACTTTGAATACAAGATTTTGTATGAGCCATCACCATATTTGTGTATACAGGTTTAGAGTATTTTATGTGCAAACGCTTTCCAATTATAGTTGGCCATCGCATCTGTTCTTGGAATTTTTCGGGAAACTACAAAACGAATAAGTTCTAAGAACTGTGGATTTGGTGAAACTTCTTTGTTGATGATAAACTCTCCAACTATCGTTTGACATGGAGCAACGATTTCCGGTCATCATTAATCTGAGAAATCCGAGCACCTCGGACAGAAAAATTATACATGACTTTATGGATGCTGTCATACGCGTAAATCGATGTAGATTTCATGGGTTTTTTCTATGATCTGTCGCAGTGTGCATATTTGGCCTATTATGGACTAACTGGCCCTAAAGCAACATTGATATGTACAAAAGGTTATAATCAGATGGTGTCAGGCATTTACTCATAGACAACGTCTTATTGTGTCTCCTTTCGTCGGCCGTCGGGCAAACTATGTAAGTCTCCATCCATCAGGCATACTTTCTTCTGAATTTTGGAAAGATCTTGTACTTTCTCAACAAGCCATCTCCCCTTGCTCTTAATACTCGTAAACGGGTAAGTAGGTCGCCCGGTGCAGCAGCATACTTATAATTAAGTTTAGATATTGTCTTTTTTGTAGGGCGGACGAAAAACTTGACTTTCATCACCTAGGTTGAATGATTTGTTCTGCCTAATTGAAGAAATTGGGTCGTCCCCAAACGGTCTATTACTTTGGTACCGACTAAGACTCTATTATTCAATTTTTTTTTTTTTTAATAACACATTGGGATATTGTCCCTGGAGCAGTACATCTCCTTTTCCTTGATCGAGTGCCTCTAATAATCTTTCCTTTCCTTTTCTTTCCCACTTTTGTTCGTAGAACACCCATCCTTCCATCCGCCTATGTCTGCTTCAAAGATGAGTTATTTGTGCTTATCAAAACTCTTCATCCAGCCAGGGTGTGGCGTGTGGGTGAAACCAAATATATGAGTTGTTACATTTCTTCTTCTTAATATCGATGCCACTGAAGATCAGCTCTTGTGGATGTTCTGACTATAGGTTAGAAAATACGGAACCGGTAAAGTTTTTTGGGGTTTGTTACGTTTGCAGCCTTTCAATGCTCACAGTATTTCATCATTGTTATTGCATCTGAGAAGTCCGTAGACTTAGCTTAGCTGCAACTAGGTAATGGCACGAGGACATATTAGCTGCTCATATTCTTTCTTTTATAATACTAAAGGAGTGCCTTTCGTCGATCATAACAAGAAGAATTTGGTCAACTAAGGCATGATCGGGCCACCACGTGGTGCTAAAGCAGCTGAACTGAAATTGCGCACCAAAGTAGATCTAGTCTGTTCCTAGATGAAGTATCGTGTAATCAACGTTGTCAAGCTTTGCCCAAAAGTACATTGAAACATTCTGTTTTTAACACCGACTAGCTTCTTTGTGTCGAACATAGCCCGGCAACGGATTATTATAATGTGTCCGTCTGCATGACACAGCTTTATAGCATTCTAGGGGCCACGCTAATTGTTCAGATTCACGTGGTATATTCAAGGTCCGAGCCGAACAAATTTTAGTGCAAGTATTTTACGCCATAGAGGATTGCATATTATGCATTATATGTATGACTTGCAAATGTGTTCTATTATTGATTATTAAACTAAAAACCTTTAAACCTCTTCGGTATTTCCTGTCCATGTTTTCTCCCACCTTTAATTATTATTTTTACAATTGATATTAGCAGTGATATAAAAATATTCCATTGGTACACTGCTCCTATTTCTAACTCATTTCCAGCAAGAATCCATCACATGTCAACTATTTCATCACCCATATGAATTTCAATTTACCTATGATATCCTTAAAAGGTTTCGTTCGTTGCTATATATAATATGCTATAATTTAATCAGTAAAAATATATGAAATTATACATATTGGTATAGGTTAGGTTAGATTAGGTTAAACAGGGGTATGATGGATATGCCATCACACAGACACCAGGCACCAAAACGGGCTCATCGCGATCCTGTGGCTCCAGTTGTATTTATCTTCAAATGGCTAAAGGCTAAACAATCTCCCGGTGAAACACCCAATTTCCCCGCAAAAGCCAAGAAGGCATTTCAAGTTCATGCTGTCTATTTCCTCTAGGTTTTCGAAAAAGTATTTCCCTAAAAATTTTCTTCGACTACGCGATATTGCCTCGCATTCACACAGTATGTGACAACAGCTTGCAGATCACCGCAGAATCTGCAAATATCCGTATCTGGCTATTTGAGTCTCTTTGCGTATTTCCACAAGAGACAGTGTCCTGTCCGGATTCCTATTACTTTCCTAAGGCCAGAGAGCCTTGGATACCCTGGGTCCTTCAAAACTTGACCACCTTCGATAGTGCCCTTCCTTATGCGAAGGGGTGGGTTGATATTGGCAACCTCATTATTGTCAAGTAGCCCTCCTTTTCTTGCAAACTCATCCCCTTGTTAATTTTCTTTAACACCAGTGGCAGTGTCCTGCCACTCAGCACAGACTTACCCGGTTCTGACTGCATAGTGCCTTGAGCACTGTGCGACAGCCCCTGAAGGTATCAGGAGCTGGCTATCGATGTATCGCCGCCTACATCTCTTTCAGATACCGATCTCATCTGCATTAGCTCAGCCGCCCTGAGGACAGCTAAAACCTCTGATTGGAAGACACTGCTTACGTCCGATAGTCTTATAGACACTCTTAGTTCTACGTCTTCCGCGAAGATACCAAAACCTGTTTCTTCCTCTGTTTTTGAGCCATCTGCGAAAATTGCAATTTCATTTGACCCGATTATTGCATTTCTTTTCCCAGTCCTCCCCCTCCGGATATATTATATCATACGGGATGTTGAAGTCGACCGGACCGATTAGATTACTTGGCAGTAGCTCCACTAGGATCGTGCCATGTCCGAAATTACTGCTCTTGAAGTAACCCAGATTAGTGAGTCGTATTGCGCTGTTGCCAGCAAATTTTTTGATCTGTACATCAAACGGTATTAGGTGCAAAAAGGTGTCCAATGCTGCACCTGTGCACCTGTAATGGCTATGGAACGCGTCTTTGAACCGCCGCTAATTTTCCGCAGACCATTTTCTTGTTTGTTGCTTTCCTCTATACTAGTGCGCCGTATGTATTGTAAGTGTGTGTCTTACCACCATCGTATACAGCCAGCACATCATAGCAGGTTTTAAGCCCCAAATTGTTCCTACTGTTCTTTTGCAGATAAAAATAGCATTATATGCCTTTTTGGTTCTTTCCGCTACATTAAGATTCCAATTTAGTTCCACTCCGTTGAGTTTTGGGAGTTTGAATTGCGGTATCTTGTACTTTCTGGTAAAAAGAACCAGCTCCATTTTGGAAGGGTTGCCATTGAGACCACAGCTTTCTGCCCAAGTACTGATCATCCTCAGGGCAACCTCCATAATGTCGCTTGAAATATTTAAGTACTTTCGCTGCACTATTATGGCCACGTCATCGGTGTATGCCGTTGCACTTATACCTATGGTACTAAGCTTTTTGAGAATGTCATTGATAACCAGCAGCCGCAGAAGTGGCGATATGACTCCCCCTGAGAGGTTACCCTGGTTACGGACATTCTAACCGAGCTTTGCACAATTGTTCCATGGGCTATTTTCCTGTTTGCAAGCATGTTGCAAGCCCAGTTTGTAATGCCCTGTTCAATGTTAGCGTCTGCTAGCATTTTTAATGGAGGTGCACTCCACGTTATTGAGTATTCAATATCGAGGAAGGCCGCCATCGCAAATTGATATAAATTTACATAAATACAAAATCACAAAATATTTAAACATAGAAAAATGTAGTTGTTGAAGTTACCCGTGATTATTTTACATTTATTGACATGTGATTTTCGAAAGGTACTTGAAACTAGGCCTTGATCCAACCTAGACTTTGGCGTCAACAATTTATTTATTTTGTATTCGATCATATTTAATCACCCATCCGATGAAGTTTTTTTTACTGCTTCCCCCACTTCGCATTCCATAAAACTAAGGAGCCGATAATAAGTAAATTTCTTGCAGAGAATTTGTGGAACATATACAATTAAATATTACTACATATATTGTTATACAACGATTATTTCTTTAATATTTGTTATAAAAAAAACTTGTTCTGGTAATCGTTGTTAAAACTTTCATCTTCTTATCTTTCTTTAACAGAAATTCATCACACTTCTATGCGCTCTCAGCCTCACCCTAGCAAATCCTACACAAATACCTGATTGTATTCATGGGCATGTCGGCTACTCATATCCAGCGCCTGAAGTTAAATTTTCAGTTGGCCCAGCGATTAATTCTATAAAGGTAACGCCAGCTGTTTCGACATACTCGGAAGGGGATAGTCTCAAGTATGCATCAGTTGGACAATCTTCTAGCAGCTATGAAACTTCAGAAGAATACTCAGGCTATTCATCAGGTGGTGCTGTCAAAATTGAAAATTTCATCCCAGGAGTCAAAACAGCATCGTATTCGCCAGCTGTAACATATGCTAAAGCAGCAGGCATCACATATGCGGATCGATCACCTGCATCGAAATATGCGGCTGTAGTACCGTCTGGAATACCTGTAGCACCAGCTATTAGTAAAACTATATATTCAGGTCCATCGTCTCTGGCTAGAATATCCAGCGGCCAAGCATATTTGGCTCCTGCAGTGACTAAAATTACCACAGCACCTGCATATTTACCGCCTTCTATAACAAAAATTTCGAACAACCCTGCGTATGTTACATCAACAGTAACGAAATATACCTCATCGCCCGCGATAGCAAAAATTTCCAGCGGTTCAGCATATATCGCTCCAACTGTATCGAAGGTCTCCAGTGCTTATCTTCCACCTGTTCAAACGTATTCACAAGATTTGTCAGCCCTTTCGAAATATTCATCTGCTGCCGACGTGTCAACGTCTTATGTGTCTACACCAATCATATCTAAAATATCAGCGCCAGTTGCGAAGATTGCAACACATTCTTCTCAGGGTTACGTATACTCTCAGTCTACACCGGCTGTTTCCAAAGTGGCAACATACACTTCACCCGCTATTTCTTATCAACCGGCATTGACAAAAGTAGCCACCTACACTTCGCCTGGGTATTCGTTTGGAAGTGCCACACCCGCCTTTTCCAAAGTAGCAACATACACTTCACCTGGATACTCATATTCGGCTACTGGACCAGCTGTTTCAAAAGTAGCTACATATTCATCTCCTGGGTATTCATTTGGTCTTCTTGGGCCATCAGCTTCGAAAATATCTACATATTCCACGCCGTCAGTAGGTAAAATAGTTTATACTTCTGGTGGGGACCATTCACAACAATACCTATCAGGTGGATCTGGACTAGCTGTTTCATCTTATGCGCCAGCGATTTCTTATTCCGCACCAGCAGTTGCAAAGGTTTCTTCATACACAGCCCCAGCTGCATACTCATATGCAGCACAACCTATAATCACGAAATATGCTCAAGCTGCTTCACCTTTGCAGGCTTATTCCTATGCTCCAGCAATATCTTCTTCTTATATATCTGGAGGAGATAAGTTTGCTTACTCTGCCCCATCGGCATCGCAAATCGGAACATACTCTTCTGCCGGAGCTGTCTCTCACCAATATATATCAGCCCCAACAAAAATTTCGTCTTATTCAGCACCAATTACAACGTATTCTAAGTCAGGCGTATCCAAGATAGCATCATACGCTGCTCCGGCATTAACTTATTCATCAGCTCCAACGCTTTCTACTCAACATCTACTAACGCCGGCTAATGTTGCTTACACTGCCCCTGCACTGGCAACATATTCTGCTCCAGCAGTAACTAAAGTTCTAACTACTCCAGCAGTCTCCCGACAATTCATCTCTACACCTTCTCTTACGCGGCCTAACGTTGCTTATACTGCCCCTGCACTGGCGACATATTCTGCTCCAGCTGTAACTAAAGTTCTAACTACTCCAGCAGTCTCCGGACATTACATCTCAACACCATCTCTTACGCCGGCTAACGTTGCTTATACTGCCCCTGCACTGGCGACATATTCTGCCCCAGCTGTAACTAAAGTTCTAACTACTCCAGCAGTCTCCAGACATTATATCTCTTCACCAACTCTTACGCCGCCTAACGTTGCTTATACTGCCCCTGCACTGGCGACATATTCTGCTCCAGCTGTAACTAAAGTTCTAACTACTCCAGCAGTCTCCGGACATTACATATCAACACCATCTGTTACAAAAGTAGCTGCCACTTACTCTTCCGCACCCGCAGTGTCAACGCAATACATATCTCCACCAGTTAAAGTCGCACCAGCTGTAGCGAAAGTGGCATCGTATGTTTCTCCAGCAATAACGTACTCCTCGGCACCAACACAATACATATCAGCAGCACCGGTTAAGGTCGCGCCAGCGGTAACCTACTCATCGGCACCCGTATTATCAAACCAATATATTCAAGCACCGGCAAAGGTGGCAACAGCTGTGACAAAAGTGGCATCATTTATCTCTCCAGCTGCCACCTACTCTTCGGGCCCTGCAGTCTCGACGCAGTACATATCAGCTCCAGCCAAGGCTGTGACTTATACGTCCCCAGCAATATCAAAAGTGGCTTCATATGCAACTCCTGCTATTACTTCTCAGTACCTTTCAGCAGGTGCTAAAATAGGTTTCAGTACTGGAGCTTTATCTAAATCGGCGTTATATGCAGCTCCAGCCCTCACTTATTCCCCGGCTCCAGCTCTTGCCGCACAATATATATCGACTCCCACAAAACTAACATATACTGCCCCATCAGTTTCTAAAATTGCCACGTATTCTACACCAGCAATAACCAAACTAGCACCGTATGGTGGTGCAGCAGTATCAGCACAATCAAACTTACAATATGCTGCACCGGCTGTTACGAAATTGGCACCTTATGTCGCAGCCCCATCAGTTACTTATTCATCAGCACCCGCTTTGACGACACAATATGTATCGGCACCATCGAAGATAGCAACCTATACGTCACCAGCTATAGCTAAAGTGCAAACATATGCTGTTCCAGCGACAAGTACCCAATATATTTCGAGTGGAGCTAAAATAGGCTACTCTTCTCCAGCGTTCTCGAAGGTCGCAACATATTCATCACCACCTTCAATATCAACTCAATATATTTCTGCGCCTGCTAAGATTTCTTATTCTACCCCCATTGTTGGAAAAATTGCCACAGTTGCTGCTCCCATAACCAGCAAAGTATCATCTTATCACGGCTCTGCTGTTTCTTATTCACCTGCACCAGTAGTTTCAACACAGTATGTTTCTGGTGTGTCAAGTGTGCCAGTAATCAACAAAATCGCAACTATATCAACAGCTCCTCTTGTTTCTACACAATACATTTCTTCTCCCAGCAAAGTAGCTTCTTATTCAGGATCAGTTCTTGGGAAAGTTGGTACTTACTCGTCTGCACCAGCTGTTTCAACGCAATATATATCTGCACCTGCAAAAGTGGCGTCACTCTCTTCACCAGTCATAGGGAAAATAGCCACATATGGATCTGAGTCTTTGACTGGATACCAAGCAGGATCATCCATTACCAAGGTTGCGAGTTTCGCTTCTCCTACTCTAACAGCCTACTCAACTGGACCGGCAGTATCAAAAGTTTCCAGTTATTCATCGCCGGGAATAGCGACTTACTCAACGGGATCAGTTTTGACAAAGGTTTCATTGCCAAGTGTATCTGCTGTTTCAACAGGACCCGCACTATCTACAGTGAACACATATTCATCCCCTGGCCTAGCCACTTATTCAACTGGCCCTGCTCTGGCTAAGGTAGCAACATACTCAACCCCATCTGTAACCTACACTTCTGGACCTCTTGTAACTAAGGTTGCATCATTAGCTACTCCAGTTGTTGGCACCTACCAATCCGGTGCTGTTATCTCAAAAGGCGGTTCGTATTCTCTTTCAGCCGGCCACGGTATTGGATTGGGTATTGGTAAATTAGGTACAATCACTGCACCTTCTATATCCGGGCTGTCAATTGGAAAAGTGGCAGGTTATGCTGCTCCAGCCACGGTTTCATATCACGGACATGGTGTTCTTGGTAAAGTAGCAACACCAGCTCTAGCCGTTCCAGCGTTTACAAAATTCCCAACATATTCAACTTCACCAGCAATTGGGTCGCTACATGTTGGTGGCTCAGCTATCGTAGCTGGTTATCCAGGGAGTACCCACGGAATTTCGGGTGGGGCAATCGGAAAATATGGCGCTATAACTGTGGGACATTCTTCTCTTTCGCCATCAATTACATACCATGGCGCATTGGCAGAAGCAGCAGGACGTGGTGGCCTAAAACTTGGACAAGTTTTGGGACAAAGTGCGTACGGAACTAATTTCCACAGATATGCTCCAGAGGCTCCCGCAATAGCAACATATGCTGCCACACCGGCAGCGTATGTTAAGGCAGTTCCAACAGTGGCCGTCAAACCAGTTATTGCAAAACACTTAGAATATTATGTAAGTATAAAATAAATTATCTACTATTCTATTTACGTATTACATATATATGTATGTATGTAAGCTGGCAGGCATCTACTTGCCGTACAACACTCTTCATCTTACAGAACGTTCCATGATTTTTTAACGTAAACCACCTGTCATAAGACCTTATGTTTACGAGATGCCCATACATCCATAGGGAGCAAGGATACGCCTTGCCATCGCTTTCCGTCATTCCTTTGATACAAATTCGGAATTGTGTTGGAGGCACAAGTTCCACCCTTGTTATGAGTCGAGGCCGACCTAAAACCTCTTGCTGTTCTTAGGGTCACAGCACCCAGTACCTTTTTTGCCACTCTACAATGGGTTAGGCCCGTTCCCGCGATTTGGGTTTAAACCACAGCCACCATGACACTCCCACAAGGGGGCCTACCTCTAACAAGTCAGGCCCGGACCGAAATCCGGGGGGCTCCTGACTCCCATGGTACCGTGATTTAAGTCCTATGACCGGCAACTTGTAACTGGTCAAATCGTAGCAACCATTCAGAGGCTGTTATCTGAAGATGTTTGCGATAAGACCAGTAAAATGCTCTGCCCCCGCTTTTTATTAGACAACGTCATTAATGGGCGAAGCCTTGATAATTAGGCGGGGGCCCTCAAAGTGCGGGCAGTTTTGTAGAGTTGCATTGCACTGATCTACTAATTATGTTTATTTAGTTTTGGAAGCGTACAAGGCATTTGAATATCCTTTCTTTCCAATTTTTTAGTAATTGTAGTGAAAGCCTCTTTTGAGGAGTAGGATCAATGTCATCAGTATAGCCCAACAGCTGAATGAACTTCAACGAAATATAGAGCCTTTCACGTTAACACCTATAATACTTCACACCTATCTGTTCCAGTCCAAAGTACAATAGTTCGATACTTTCTGCAGGACAAGGAATCTTGTTTCTTCTGTTATTGTCCAAAAACATGTAATCAAAACAATTCTCATCCTCATGATCCGCGGAAAGCTTTTTTCCTTGACGTTAGCTTTTAACAGACATTTTGGAAACCCTTTATGTCAGAGTGATGGCACCAAATAAGTTGAAGAAGATAAACTCTGAACGTTTGTGTGTCTCAAATGTCGATGACCGATGTAGCGATGAAACTGAAGTTGGTCAATCTTTATTTCGTTAGCCAGGAGGTTCAAACGCATGCATTAGAAACTACTATTGTAAACTGAGCATATGGTAAACAAAACCAGGTACCACCCTTTGCCACAAATTGCAATGCGAAGCAGAGATCGACTGGCCAACAACCCTTGCTATAGTTTTGAAATAAACGGGATATGGTATCTAAGTCGACTTTTTGTTTATCCACAATGCTCCATACAACGTAGTTGCGCCGAATGAAGCCATTAAATGAACCAAATTTAGTTGACCTAGTCACAGCGATACTCAAAGTCTGAACGTTTTTTGTTCTTCATATTTTTTACTGGTACCAAAGAATACTTCTTAGTTCTTCTCTTGCGAATAGTCTCGGTTGCACAATATACCCATATATCAAAATACACGATCAAACAAGTGCTTCACCATTCTTGTTCCCAATATAGAATTTTCTGCAGATTTGGTACAATACTCGTACACATCAAATGCGTGACAATCCCCATCGTGACTAATAACATTCCAATTTCTGACTTACCCTTCATAAAATGTTCCAATGAATGGCGTCTAAAATACTTCACTTTGATTATAACATACTGTTAAAATTTATTCATTCGTTTGTCGAGGAGGGACCTTATTCTGGCAACTCATTTTACGTCACACCAGTGGTTGTATAACACAAATGCAGATATGTATCTCTTGAATTCGAGATATATTCTTTATATTCATAACTTTTGTGACGATTCATATACAATTCAGTACAATTCAGTGGATGATAACCCGCCGAATTGGACGGCGGAGAACTTTTACAATCCATTCACAGATACTTTAAAGACTTGTTTATTGTCCTGAACGAGTATTGAACGATCATATTCATGAGTTCCTTGTCAAATTTTTATTTGAAAACTACTAACTACTAAATAGCCATGAACCAAGGTGTGGCAAGAACAAGACGCGAAACGTTAGCTTACTATATGTTGCCATCACGTGTTCACAGATACAGTAAAGTCACTTTTATATGTACAATATATTTCAACAAAAAATTTATAAGTAACATCATTCATCCATAATTTACTTCAAATATGATTCGCATGTGTTTACTTATATTGAGGATACTTTAGCAAGCGTTTTTATTTGAGCACGATGGACGTGAACAAGCTAAAGCTTTTTGTAATGAATTACTATTGTAACTATTAAATATGAAACAATCATATGTTTATGCCTTACATGACTTGTTCGACAATGTGATGAAGCTAACAACTCCAGCTAAGAGTTAAAGTGATTTTGGTTAAGATTTGTAAATAATACTCCAGAAATTATGAAAAAATATTGGAAATTTTTTTTCTTTAAATGAGATAAGGAATAAAATATATTGTACGAGTACATACCATATGTACATACGAGTATTGTATGTATATTTTTGGCGAGCATTCGAAAGTTGAATAATTAACCAATAAATAAAAAACACGTTCTCTGATGTTTTATAAAATGTTAGTATCTTCTTGGAACAATAGCGAAATTTTGCTAAGAAAATTTGGAAAACCGACCCTTTTATTGCAACATTTGTAATATAATTTGAGAAAGCTTAACAAACCGGATATATTTCGGATAAATTCAATAATTTCCGATAAAATAAAGAAAAAATATAGCAAAAACGGCGCCTTTTAAAAAGAAATTCGAATTTTTTGGAAATTTTTATAAAGCTGAGTAGTTTTGAGAAATTTGGATTTGTGGCAGGTTCGCTATCCCTCCAGCAGAACATAGTTATTCAGAATAACCCCTGCTTACATTAAATTTCTAATGTGGCAGATTAGTGTAATGTATTTAAGCTCCATATGTATTGTATTATACTTTTATTATTATACTATAGAATACTTGCAGTTACCCGCGATTTCGTCAACATTGTTTAGAGCCATACGAGAAAAATTTAAATGGTTTTGAAACTTATATGCTGATTATTGTCTGAAGTATGAATTACAAAACTTTTATTAAGTCAGCAAAAAAATAAAAAACAATATACCAATAATTCTTTTACAAAATCTCGTTGTAAAAAATATTTGTGCTTTTTTGCGTCTGAAGCTAAACTCGAGAGCAAGTAACTTAGAGTTGACCGTGCGAGAAACAGCCCGTTTGAGTGTTTGTCCCTGCGACCTGTTTATCGTCATAGCAAAGCATACGCTCACCAACTGTACTTATTTAAATTGGAATGGGAAATTGCTGGGAATGATGGAATGGAATACGTGGTATAAACATCGTTTCACCTGCATCACAACCCAAAAGAATTTCCACCTCAAGTAAATTCTCGGGTTCCGTTGCATAATTTCAGAGGATAAAAGTTCCGAAGAGGATAAAAGTTCCGGAGCACCGACTTTAAGTGTAATCCGATGTACAGGTAGCCCGTTAGCATTGAGAGAATTCAGAAATGTTACCGGATAATTACTATAGTGGCATCATTTTGATAATCTACGGTGTTTATCGACATGTACAATATACCACTTCATTTCCTTCCATTCCGGATAACATAATACAATTTATTTCAGCGACTTGGTGGTTTTAGGTGTCAGAATAGCTCGTTAAAACCTCCAGGATCCGCTTTGATGCACACAATGTAAATAAGTTTCTTTAACGTTTAAATAATTTTGCCAATTTCCCCAACTTTCAACAATATACTTGTAGTAGGTAATTCTTGAGCGTCTGAGCATTCGCCAAGTTTTTCTCTTATTTTAACCGGCAGGCGTAGTCGGTGAACCTTGGGTCAAAGAGAGAATCGTTTCACAGAGGCATTTACCCCGTCAGCTCGGGTACCTCGAGTAACAACAGTAGACGTTTATATATGGGTGGTCGTGGCTCAAGTGGTAGTGGACTGGCTTCCAAATCGGAAGGTTCGGTGTTCGAATCCCAGCCTCGCCCGAAAGACATATTCATTTTTTCAGTTAACGAAAATCAAGTAAGATGAGTAGTTGACTAAAAATCAACATCAAGTCAACTTCCACTAAGAATTTAGTCTCCCCATTAAATGCTGGATGCCACCCATGGAGCGTAATAACCACTGAGGCCAAACATCTTTCTTTCTCTCTCTATCCCATTTTCCAAAAAACTTAACACATGCTGAGGCATTATAAGTGTATTCATACCCACTTGAGTGTTAGGTTCTTTCAAAAAAAACGAAAATCGAAAATCGCCGTAAAAGAGGACTGTGAGCTTGCCGTTATAACCTGGTTATTTTGGCGGGCGTCCCGCAAGTCTCCACTGCTTTCCTGTTTGGCATCATACACTATAGAGCACTATTATAGAGCAATGCTGAAAAATTTGAGACTATTCCGAGAAGCCGCGCACGGGGAGTGAGGTCTATGTCTATGTATGTATATTCTGTAGAATTTTGAACACTGTTTTGCGCCATTTTGCCACCAGGAAGCAGTGTGGCAACGATCCGTAACATGCTACGGCCAGTGCTACCTTTCCTTGTCTGGTCACCTGCGCCAGAATGGCTATTGGGTCCCACCATGGGCATCCAGAAAGAATATTTTTCGTTCATTTGAACTTGCACTTAGGAGGACTGCGTTATAAATCTGTTTTTTATCGGAAATGAAATTTAGAATGCAGTCATTAACGATGTCAGACATCGCCCCTGGCTGTAATTCACATCGGTGGTATACTCTCAGTTTACGTGCTGTTTGATCATGCAGTCGTTGAGAGGACGGAAGTCCGTAATCATTCAACAGTTTGCCACCGTTGGAAGACCAATATCTTGAAGTGAACAGGGACTACTATTTATAATATAATACACTCGTCGATTTCCAGAGTCTCTTCTACTGTATTATGGCGGCAAACAAATATCGCATTCTACTTGGACTGTTACTCCCGCAAACATACGCAAGAGTATTGTCTCAGTGTTGGTCGCAGTCAAGTTAATAACTCGCTGCATGAAACATTAGATACGCTACGTCGTCAAATGTATAGATATAGATATGCGAGTATAGTTTAAATAAAGATATACATACATATGTTACGCTGTTATACAGCACATGTATACAGCATTTAATATTAACTCAGTTTTATTTCCAATCTTTTGCATTACGACTTTAGTTTTTTTTTTGTTTGTCAAAACTATTCAATTTTCTCCAGTTTTTCAACAATTTTAAAATATGTAATTTTGTTAACCTAATGCAAAATCAAATTTTTTCAAGTAACAATACTTTTTCCCCCGTTTGCAAATTACGAGTAATTGTACAAAATTTTGATTTTCATGTAATTAAGTCTCACAAGTTCGCCCATTTCACAGAATTTTTTCAAGTTTCCCCAAAATACAGCTCTTGGAAAAAATGTAGAAGCAAATTCCGTAATTTTTTTTTAATTTCTCATTATTTTAAGCCTGCAAGCCAAGCATTATATAATTGGCCTGATCATATTCTCAATTGAAGTAATTAAGAAGCTATGCCCTTAAACCAGTGAAATGTTATTTATATGTTATTACATTAGTTAGTTTTAAGTGACATTAGAAAATGTAATGCCACATGCGAAGAAATATTCATGAGCTAACGCGGATCCAAGAAATTGAGTTTCAAATTGCGTTTCTTTACTTTTTTGGACTGACACAATCGAACATTTAATAAAATAGTCCTTTCAATTCTAGCGAGAAAATGTCCAAAAAATATAAGGTTTAGATGATTTCAAAATCGAAACTAATGGTAGAAACAAGTTAGGACAGATACAGTAATTTCGACAGTAACCGATGATGTTCTTCTAGGACCAATGGCTTGGTATGTAAATCCTTAGAAAGTTCAGTCAATTTTCTGCCGCTATATGTAACAGAAATGTGTATGTATTTCAGTTTTTGAAAAATATGAAATGATGCATGAAAATTATACAATATCATGCATACGAGTACATCGCAATAATGCATTTTCTTGTCATTATAGAAAAAAGCTGTTGATGATTTGATTCATGTCACGTTATTCTGATACTGTTTTAACCTTTTTCTACCATAAAGAAAGTACTATAGTTAGTAAACATGAATTGTATGGTGTGTCCAAATATTGTACTTGGTAAGATAAACAGGATTATTCCAGTTTAAAAATGACTAAATTTATGCTAATAATTGCTTATATTTAAAGAAGAAACAAATTTATACAAGTTCGGCGCTATTTGTTCTCCTCTTTGAGCTTACCAGAAGTCGCAGAATAATTTTTTATCTGTTCCCAATACGAGTATTTTACTAAAACCAATTCTTTACGAAAATTTTAAAACTTTGCTTTTAAAAGAAAAATAATTGTTATCTATATTAAATTTAGTAACAGGTTAGAAATTGTTCCTTCAAATTTAAGGCAGAATACAGCTTAAGTTACTAACTCATTTCAAGTATACATTTTTGAGCGTTAAAACCTTACTTTAGTTATTGTCACCCAATAGTTGATCCTGCTCCTAAGTGGTATTTTTATGCACCTTCAGATTTGTGTTTTTTCTATATCATATTGATCAAGCAAGATTTCTGCTACTATTGTACATTTGGCTGCACTCGCTTCACTCACTGTTGCCGTGGAAGCGCTAGATTAAGCTCTAACAACTTGCCTTTTTACTACACATGCACTAGTATATCATATGTATTGTATTTATCTGAGGCTATAGTCTGTTATGAGAGATTTAGAGATTTTCTTAGTTCGAGGGATGTACGATTATGTGGCGCTGAAATTAAGTTATGGTCCAACTAGATTGCAATTTTGTTGAGAAAGTTGATAGAATATTGAAATACTGATTGATGTCGAAATCGTTTTCAAGTAAAAAATTTTGTTTAATCTAATTTTTACTGCTTGACCTAAACGCATTTTCTTTCAATCAGGTTTGAATTGCAATTCTTTCAATAGATTCATTCCTTTTTTTCCATTTTTAAAAGCTGGAGTAGCCATTATTAAATAAGAGTTTTAAAGTTCATTTGTAAGAAATCCATTTTAAAACATGTGTTGCACATACCTCTGCATACGAGTATAATTTTCGGGACAGAAAAATAATAAAACCTCAATGTAATAGCACTCCCAATTATGTCTTATATTTTACGTGGTTTTTTTTATTGATTTCATTCATTAATTTAATAGTTCTAAGAAATATTCTAGTCGTTTGGTATTCTTATGGTGTGAAAGCTCCTCAAAGTTACAGTGTTTTGGTAGATATTTCAAGAAAGATTTTCGTTTTTCTCGTTTTGCTAAAGCTTAAAGAAAATACTGAGTACTCTTACGTGCTGAAAGCTCAAAGCTTTTTGTCTAATTCACCCGCTTAGTCTTCCTTTTGTCCAGCCCATCCCACCAAACTTCTTGGATTGCAATGACACAAAACGTTAACAAAAAGTCTGCGGCTCTGCTTGTAGTTTGGGTGAACGTGGTATATTCATTTAAACGTTTTTGCCAATTGTTCATTTGTTTAATGTTGTCAACACGCTGATAGTCCCCTCTAGTGGGGTATATATATGGTCGGGTATTAAACAAAAGTGAAGGGCTAGATCTTTTCAAAGACATATCTTCGTATCTCATCTCCATATTCCGGGATATGAAAGCTGCCGCTGACCCAATAAGTGTTCATCTATTATCATCTCTATTTCAACAACCTAAGTAATCCAAAATAGCCTAATTGATCTCAACATTAAATAGAATGAAATAACTTGCATCTACACGTGTAAGATATATGCGATTGCAACAGTTAACACCACCGTTGATTCAATTGCGTGCATGTATTCGCCGCACGTCCTTCCTCTCATGGTAAGTTCCACAGAGTAAATATTTCCAACAGAGCACTGCAGTGTTGCAATTTCCTGCTTACTCAACACTCGCGCTTATTTGTTTAGCAAGCCAAGTCCAATTAAGCGGGACCAGTAGCGAAACGATACAACCACAAACCCATCACTTTATATCTACGTGAATTAATATTTATATTCAAGCGTTCGATTTACTTATATACAGTACAAAGCTAAGATACAAGTATCAAGGCAGAACTACCAAGCAAGCATTTTTATATACTATAAATAGCTGGCCTTGAAACTGTTTCCTAATAACGTTCTTTCTTTCTGAAACCTGCTTATGTAGGGTATTTACAATTTAAGAAAATATAATTTTCCGCAGTTTAATTTTATTCAAATATTAATATGCATTTGGGTGTTAATTCCGGTAACACATTCACTTTTCCCATTTCTGGATCCCCGGCAATCAGTTTCCAACATCTACGCACACTTTGAATCGGATAGAGCTTTTTGGACTATCATCTTGGTTTTTAAAATTACAAGCAATAGTTTTCTTGACTCAGTCTTCTACAGATCTCCACTAAATATCATTTGTGGAGTTAAAATTTACTCTAAAATGAGTAAACTCCTACAATTTATGAAGATAGTGCTTTCCTTCTCTTTGTCGAAACTCGGTGCATATTCCGAGGGGAAATTCCCAAACCGCAGAGTTAACTTATTATTTACAAGCACTACACGGCATCAGGTGTTGTCTGATCTCTAAGTAAGCCATCGCTTTTTTATAAATAATTTTTTTTTGTAATCTTACATAGTTTTATAAGTACAAGTATAGTAAGATTTCACTTGTAAGTTTGTGAAATACATACAATAGCAGCACACTGCTGGGCAGCCTGCAAAATGCAAAATGTTTATCGACAAAAAATACGTTTGTTTTTATACTACATATAATACAAATAAAACGGATATTCCTGTACTGCGACATGTATCGGGCTTCAATTGTATGGCTGGATGTTTAACCCTATACTCGCAGTACCAGAACTAGCATTAGTTCACTATACAATGAATGTCAGAAGAATACAAAAGATTGTCAGAGAAATACAATAAAGTATTTAAAAGTATTTGTGCGTTTCTCTTTCATTTATTACGAGTATAATATCCTTTGTTCAAAAGAGAATAAAGTTGATTGTGCACATATAGAGAGTAAAACCGAAGAGAGGAATCTGCGTTCTTGGGAGTCATTCTTGGAATGGCGAGGACTAAGGACATTCACGTAGAATCTGTCATTGAGTTGGGTTGTGTTTCAATTTTGATACTTACTCCTTTAGTTTCTTAGTTTCTATTACGAATATCCAGAAGATACCAAGAAAAGGTAATGGCCCAATTTACCCAATACTACTAGATGCAATCAAACTTAATGCATTTTTATCTGATCGGTATCTGTCACAAGTTCATAGCTTTTTATTCTTCTTAAGTTTTAAACTTATTGCGTTAAATAATTCCTTAATTATACATAGTTTTAGTCACGCTTGACTCCATTCAGTTTTTCTTATATTATTTTCTTACAAGATGCTCGTCCTGAAGGATAAAATACCTTTACTTATTTCTCACACCTATTTAAAGGAATTTTTGTGAGATTTTGGCAAAAAAAATATCATTTAAATTTTAGAATGCACTTTTAGAAAATTACTAGTATTAAATCTTTTTTCTTAGATAGATAGATAGATAGATAGATAGATAACTAGGTGGGCAATTTATTTTCTAAAAAAAAATCTTTATAAATAGATCTATTCCTTACAAGATAATAAGAAATACTAGAAAAATTCTGTAATTTGCAAACTTAAGTAATTTAAATAATGTTGAACGCTACTTCAATGGGTTTTTAGTACTACATACGAGTACAAAACCTTTGTCACCACGTGAACCAATTGTATTATTTGATCCTTAAAGAGATGCAAAAAAGTAACAATTGATAGTATCCCCAACGTTAATGGTCTTAATTATGTATTAATGCTCGTAAAACACATGTCACTCCCCATATTGGCTAAGATGGGAAGCCGATTCGATTTGTGGAGTTTTAAGCAATTTTATGCATATCATTAATTTCTTCATTACAACTTCCATTTCTCTCTGGATTTTCTAGGCCTAAAGAATTTTTTTTTACACAAATTTTTTTAAAAGATCCTGGCAAACCAATTTTCGAAATTCATCAATCAACAAAGTTTGTTGTCTCCAGTTTTGTTAAAATTCTTGGCGGTACACACATACTCTTAAATGGTCTTTTTGACAGCGCTAGTCTTTTCCGATAATCATGTTAATCACAAGATACTCTTCCTCTGAAAAAGCTGAAAAGCTGAATAGTTGGTTAGTCTGGTTTAATTACCTAGACATTCGACATCAATTTTTTTTTTTTCTTGGTAGCTAGGTGAAAATCGTTGAAAGACATCGCTTGCGAGCTTTGCGATAGTGTGGGACTTGAATCGCCCACTAAAAACACCCACGGAAGGCATGATGTTACCATCCTTCTAGCGATCGCACCTAGTCGTCAGACTAATCAGCACTTTTGTTCTAGTATGTACTTTACTTATGTACTGTTTTAAGGAACTAACTTTGGTTTGTTTCCTTTTGTTTTTTAATTTATTATCACTTTGTTAGTGTGATCATGTTGTCACATATATGTATATTTATTTTCTTTTTACCTAGTTAACTAGTTCAAAAGGTTTTCTTCTAACTAAATTCTTATTATTAAGTAGTTGCACTGCTTCTAAATTAACATGGTTGCGAAGCCTAACTTCATGTCTTCTTGCGACCTTCCGAACCTCTACCATTTCAGTTCTTAGATCTCTATGTAGATCAGCGGTACACATGTACTACGGCGCATTAACAATATTGCGTAATACTTTGTTTTGAAAGCATTGTATGCTTTGAAGATTTGTCTTACTTGTGCAGCCCCATAACTTTAGGCCATATGTCCAAATTGGTTTTAATAGTTGCTTGTAGAGAAGCAGTTTATTGTAAATTGAGAGGCATGAATACCTCCCTATGAGCCAATACATTTTATTATATCGTATATTTAGTTCATCACGTTTTTTCTTGACAGGAGTTTTCCAGCGAATCTTTGCGTCCAAAGTATTTAGCTGAGTTCGAATGCAGAACTACCATAGTTTGTGTTACACATCAAAATGCCGATCATAATAGTGATTTCTCATAATACAGGGCCCTATTGCAACAGTGTCAGTTGGTTTTGCATTTTCATTAATGATTTGCCTAAAGTATACTCTACGTCGAGATTCACCTCTATCCTGATGATTCCCAGATATATATATCGAGACCTCCAGAACTTATGGAGTATCTACTGTCACTATCTACCAGACTTATGTAATTTGAATTGATTACACTTGGTTATGTTGTTAGGTGAATCTATGATGAACTGCATAAACTTTGGCTTTCATCTCTTTAAACTTTATTTCCTAATCAACTTTTATTGATTATGCAACATAGGTTAATTAACCGGGCAGCGCCGTTACAACCACATATTTCAATTTCAGAAATTAGCTCTTGGTTATTTTTTGAAACAGTTCCTTGACAAAGACGTTGTGTGCTTATTCAAAAAAAATCTTCCAAAATGGAGTTCCCGCCTATATGTTTGAAAATATCCAATTTATTCAATCTACCAGTAGATTATATTTATAATTCTTTATTATTTGAAATATAAATTATTTATTATTTATTTATGTTTTAGTATGTTCTTCTTCTTTTATTAACCGTTGAAATATGAATTGATTACCATCTACGACACAATTTTACAACGTCAGAAACTGCGTGAGATGCTTAGAAAAATATAAAATGTTGTATCCGTTACATATATACTCGTACTATAAAGGGTCTTTCGAAAGTCGCGCCTAGATGTCAGTAGTGAATAATTTATGACCGCTACCTTTTTTTATGTCATCTTTAACATTTGTAAAGAAGACACATGTAGAATCCAATTAACACAAGAATTTAAGCCAACAGTTCGTAATCAACGCAGAATTTTCGTCAATTGGTTTTTGGCTAGTTTTTAGGTCAATTGGCTGGTTTTTAACGCGAAATCATCTTTAGTGATGAAGGTCATTTCACATTGGATGGATTCGTCAACAAACAAAATTTTCGCATCTTAGACGGCTTTTACACAGCGCATGAGTTTGATGCGCATGTTTTGGTTATTTTCTTTTGAACTGTCCTTCTGTGATGCGCGCATTTTTACACGAAGTCTTTTTCTCATACTTTGGTTTTTCATGTTATTTGACAGCTATCTTTCGTTTCATCTTTGGTGCTCACATTGAAGTCGTAAGTTGAAAATAAAATTAATTATAAAAACAAAAATTTCATTTGCAGAACTAAACAATTTATTGGACTCTGCGGAAATGATTATTGATTGCATAGATACCGACTGCAGTTCAGACGGATACATTTCATAATTCAAAATAAGTTCGCTTATTAATTCTTTGGTCCATTTAAATTCATTCGCCATACTGAAATGTTGAGCTCGTAACAACAGCCAAAGAAGTAATGAAGCAAATGCGAAAAAGAAAGAAGAAATGTCAAAAACATGCAAAGGAAATCTTGCACGCATGTATCGGGAAAATTTTTTTTGTTTCATTTTTCCGTTTATCCCTCTCTTTTGCACTTATTTGAATCTCTTTAAACATGCGCTGTGCAAAAGCCGTCTTAGGAGAATTAAATTAGTCGATAATTTAAAAAAAAAAAATAAAACATTACATCCACAAAAATGTACTGTTTAGAGTGGTTTTTGGGCTGGGGGAAACATGGGTTTCTTGAAAAATAAAGTCTGTGTAAATAAGCCAACAAAAATTGCACTGCTGAAATTGATGAATTTAATGCGGAAATGTGTGAGCGAGTCTTTGAAAATTCTAATGTTCGTAAGAGAGCCTGTAGCCGTGCTCGTGGTGGACATTTATTTGTTATTAGCCATATTTTATAAGAAAATAAGAAACACCATCAAAAATCTAAGTAAATATTTACATGTATTTACATCTAGGCGCGACTTTTATGAATAAATAATGAAAGTGAAAAAAGTATAAGTGCGATTGAAGGAGCCTTATTTCATTTATTCCTTAAATCGATTCTCTGCTGGTTTCATTAACCGTTTCATATGGGCATCAAATTCCAGAATTCTTCTAACTCTGCTTGAGGCAATCAACCTGTTTCTCTTGACCGTCAGCTGAAGTAATATGACTTTTGATATTTGACAAAATATTGTATAAAACATAATATATTTTAAAATTTATTTGAAAACACGAACATAACTCAGCCTTTACATTTTATATTAAACATTTATCATAATAGAAGCCTCTGCACGTATAAAATATTTACTTAAGAATATCCCACTCTCTTTTATATTTGTTCTGTAGAATGATCATCCACGATATGCATTTGAATATGGAGTAAACGATCCATCAACCGGTGACATTAAACATCAAAGAGAAGAACGCGATGGAGATGTTGTCAAAGGCGAATATTCTTTAGTGGAACCAGATGGCAATGTTCGCACCGTTAAATACTATGCAGATTGGGAAACAGGATTCCATGCAGAAGTGACAAATAGTAGGGATGCAAAAGTCGTTGCAAAACGTAACGCAAGAAGATCTTAGGTTATGTAAATTTTAACTTCGGATGCATTTACTTCAACAACATTTTAATTTGTTCTTAATTATATGAAAAAAAAAAAACAGAAAAAAAAAAGAAAATATATGTATGGATATGTATGTAGAACAATTTTCGCATCTCATAATCGCTTTTGTCACCAATTTTATTATTTTTTTTAATCATCGTTCTCATTTAAATATTTGTAAAGAAAAAACAATGTAAATAATATTTATTAAAAAAACGACAAAACGCCAATTCCGTATTAAAACCGAAAAAGCAAAAAGGGTGCTTCAGGCACATTATAATTTTTTTCTTAAGAAAAAAGAAACGCATTTTGAAAAAAAAATATGCATATACAATATTTTTAATTTTAATTTTCTTTAATTGTGATAGAAGTGTCATATGTCATAATTATACAAAGGAGAAATCGCGACACAATAAATTTAAATATAAAACATTATATCTTTGTTAGAGTTTTAATTTTCTTTTTTTACATGCATACGAGTTCCCTATAGGTTACCTATTTACGCGTCTTGCTTCAAGCCTGCAGTTTTTTTTTCTTTAAGCACAAACCTGTGAAAAAAGTGTTTTACTCATTTGATTTGATTCAGAAAATGCAGACAACTCTTTTATTTTCAATAAAAAAATGGAAAAACGATCTGCAGACACATAAGATAACTTTGTTAGTGCCTGAACTGTTCGTGAGTGACTCCGATGTTTAAGTGGACGACCGGTTGAAATCGATGCGGCATACTCAGGCACATGACAAAAACATTTCATGTGTTCTTCGGAATCAAGCGCGGAAGATCATTTTCGTCAACTGCAGTACGTTAACCAGTACGATATTGAAAGATTATTGAGCTAAAAAAATTATTTGATGAAGTCTCTATCAGCGATTTTCTGCAGAATTGCAACGAAACTGCATTAATTATTTGCCGGTACTTATTCCGACCAGTAATTCTCTCAACTAGACAGACTGGCTGCAAACACTAAAAATTGTCGATTTTGATTAAACTAAGCAGCGTTATGTTTCATCAAGATAACGATGGACCGCATGTCCGTTTGCAAACTATCCTATCTTACGCCACTAGCCACATTCATCTGAGCTGGTACCTTGCAACTATCGTGTATTCCTGTCTCTGCAGAAGTCACTAAATCAAAAAAATGCCACCTCGCTGAGCGTTTGTAAAATCAACCTGAAGTAATTCTTCGCTTAAAAAAAACCTTCTATTTTCTATAGGGGCAATGTGATGTTGCCATTGCAATCTGAAAATATCCCCGAGCCTAAGGAATTCAGGACACGCTAATCTCTTTACAAATAGATTTTCGTCAGCATAAATCTCAAAGCAATTCAGAACGGAAGACAATGCGGTTTGGAAATTAACCCAATAGCACTCATCCACTACCATCCCTATTCCTAACTCAATGAAATCCTGAAAAAAAATAGGGGTCGAAATTCTGCATATGTCAAAGCGACTCTATAGGATGTTCGCTGTCCTGACTACTAATATACAATATATAGACTTTACGTTTATTCCATCAAGCCAAATTCTCGTCTCTTTTGACTTTCGTAGGTTCAACCTCATATAGACAGTCCATTTCATCACACACTGTTCGCGCTGTGAGGATTAGGAGCAATTTTTTAATTCTATGTAACTTGAAAATCCAAATAATGGAACCCTTAGTTTATGTTATATCATAAAACATGTACAAATTCATTTGATTATTACTATTTTAAGATTTAAGAGTACATAACAACCCTTTGTATAATATACAGAGTGTCCCAGTTTAGATTTTCGTCCCGATTGCTGAAGATTCCTGAAGTTATGGCAAACAAAAAATTCTACTGCAGGGGGTGTCTATTTTCACCCCCCTCCAAGTTACAGGGGGGTTAAAATGAGGAACCTCTGATTTCGAGGTAATACTTCTTAAAAGGCCGTAGCTTTCCAACAGATTCAGCTTAAGAAACCGTTGTGCACATTTTTAAAAGAGAATTTCATTGTACATAAAATACTAGAATTTCATCAAGTTCGATGAGCGCCAGCCAAAATTGTAGTATTTTAAAATTAATACTTTGAAAAATCGTTGGACCAATTTCATCAGAAAAATGCGTTTATCTCGAAATTTTCAACATATAGGTTAACTTTTTTTATCAAAGCTTTTGTCTTCTCTTCATTATTTACGATTTTTAAATATGACTTCTCCACTTACGAACAACGGAAGTTATTGCAAACCACTATTTTATTCAGGCAAATGGGTCACAAAATAAAAAGCGTGTTCAAATAAAAAAAAATTTACTAAAAGCTGTTAGTCAACAAGTAAAACAAAGTTGGAGAATTAAGCCAACGGTAAATTTTCCGCTATTTTGTGGGATGTTTTTGCTTAATTCGGTGACCACTTTTGAAATGTGCCGATGTTACTGTATTTATTGATTCAGAGTGAACGAGTAGGTAAAGTGTTTAGCAAATGTTTAAGAAAAAATATTTTCGATTTGCGAATACACCGTTATAATTTTAACATACGTTTTCTGTAATGGGGATGAAGGGTTAGCTAGATTACCAACGGCGATATCCTAGACAGAGGATCCCTTCTAGGCTAACTTTTATCAATGCTTTTCACCGCCTTTCAACCGTCGGCTCAGCATATAGGTTAAGAAGAGAAAGATTGTCTAACATAACAGCAGCACGCTGGTATAAACGCAAATAAAGCTATTTAAAAGCAACGTTTTCCATTATTTTTTATAAAATTATTAATTTGTAATTTGGGTAAGGACAGATTATTTATTTTATTTATTCTGCTTAATACACATAAAAAAAAACTAAAACTTAGATTAAGGAAAATATGAAAATATGTTTAAGAGGAGAGTGCTGCTGTCGTGGATGACAACCAATATTTAATGTGGAGACTAAATTCTTAGTGGAAGATGCTTGTTGCTAATTTCAAGTCAACTACTCATCTTACATGATTTTTTTGAACTGTAAAAATGAATGTCCTTAGGGAGCGTTTGGGATTCGAACACAGATCCTTCCGATTTGGAAGCCAATCCATTACCACTTAAGCCACGGCCACCGACAGTGGTTTGATTCAATGGGACCACAAAAGACGCGGTGGATTAATTGATAGGGGAGACGAGGGGATCATTTATTACAAGGATTTATGTTGAAGGAAATATATATAGTAGAGTTGTGAAAATATGCAAAATAAACGAGCCCTAGAGAAGTCGTTGAATGAAAAGTATATCTGCCACCTCACTGCGGTCTATAATTAAAGGCAATGACGATGAATGTTCTCAATTGTAAGCGCGTTATCTCGCTAAGAGAGACCCGCTGGGCTAGTGTACTCAGAAGGGGCGAAAAAAGTTAATACAGAGGGTTCTGTTCACATAAGGGTTGGAACATTCTTTAGACCCCCGTTTGTTAAAACAAAGTGATAAATTGTTTTTTATCCTGTCAGTATGCGAAAGGAAATTTAACTCCCTTTCCAACAAAATGCCGAGGTTAGGTTGAGCGTGAGAAGATAAAGATAGAGAACATTTTGGTAGTATCGTCAACGAAAAAGGAGGAGGGAAGGAAGAGTAAGCCCATTCAGATTACTTACAGTTAAAACAAAAAAAGAAAATTTCGGTAGATGCCTTATTAAACAGCAGAGGTAATAGTGTGAACCCGTGCACCTATGACACTAATTTACAGAAACGTTTTTTTTTTATTAAAAATTATTTACAAAAACAAATTACTCTTCATATTTTTTGTAACCACTGAAGGCACGGCAAATTTCATAATTTGCTACTATTATATCGTTGAGACGGTATCATATAACTTTGTGAAATGAAAAACTAATGCAAGGCTATTTATTATGTCCGTATCCGGCTAAATTTAGTTAAAATATCCTTTGATATCGAGAGCAACACAAATAAAATGAAGGTAAAATTAAAAATAATTTGAGATAAAATATATGCATTTGAGATAGGTTCCTTATGATATGCATATAATCTAAGAATGTTCTACATTAATCTACCATGACTGCGTTATACGCATATTTATATATAACATACAACATATAACATATTTCAGCGCAGTTTACTCATAACAGCAAAAAGGTGATTTTTCGTCACAGAGTCACGTTAAAAAAGTGTCAAAAAATTCTGCCCTATCCACTGCCCTAGTGTTTAATATTGTTTTATAGCATTGTACTATGTTTTACTTTATTATTATATTTATAAGCCGGTATGTTGCAAGATCGGTAAAAACTTTAATATTTATTTGAGTGCCCAAATGTACATTTCATCTCATATATTCAACCATATATGTAGTATTTACAAGCACATGCACAGGGTGTTCCGAATAATATGTCGAAAACTTTAAGCGAAGATTCCTTGACATATTTTGAGAAGAAAATCGTAGGAGTGGGGGTCGGTCTCGGGGTATCCCACCGAGATACAGAGACTTTAAGCAAAGTCTTACGCTGCTCTGTTTTAACTTCTATTGAAAATAACATCTTTCAAATACATGCATCATGTATTGTACCATATGGGGTACTGTTGAACTTGTAATTATGATCTTTCAAAATAAATATTACCCTAAAGTTACTATGTCAAAAGATCAAAAGTAATTTTTTGTTTTAAAACTTGAAGTGTTGCATTTGCCATCATGTAATTAGCGCCCACATTAGCACAACAACTCTGAAACGTGTATCTAGCATTTGCAAACAAAAAAAATACCAGGTCATTTCACCTCAAGTTTTCAAGATACGGCCCAACTTGTTGAAACTATAAAATCAAAAATTCGGTATTCTTTCACAAGGGTCCTATAAAATGAGTTAGCAGCTGCTTCTGAATTTTTTTCCTTTGAAATAAGCTTAAATTATTGTGCAATGCAAATACAATAAAACGTTTTTTTTAAAAAGTTTTTTTTTTATAATTTGCGCGCTCTCAAGGGATTTAGGTACCCTTAAAATGCCTGCACACAGCGCGGGCGAAGGAAAATTCAGGAGGATAGAAAGAGAGGTACCGGTGAACGTTAGTTTTAAATGTTTGAAGGTTATAATGACTAGGAAATAAAGAGCTGGCATTCCATAAGCGAGTTGTACGGCTTAGAAACGAATCACGATATTTTAGAGTACGTCCGAAAGTGGGCTTGAGGGTGTTTGAATGGGCGGAATTCTACTGGGGATTTCAATGGAACACTGGTGGTGGAAATAGCGATAAAACAGAGTGAGACACGAAACATTACGTAGATGTTCGGTGGTGTCCATTGTTTAAGTGATATTAGTATCACCTATAAGTTTTACCGCACGGTTTTGAATTCTATCTAGCAGGTGCGGAGTTGTTTTGGGCGCACCCGACCAGATGTGGGCATAGTACTCCAATTTCCGGCGGATAAACGTCTTATATGTTGAGGCCAAATCAGAGGGGGTGAAATATTTCTTACATCGCTTGAGGAAACCTAGACATTTCACAGCGTTTTTGACGACACCAAATATGTGGTCATTCCAACATAAGTTTTCATTGACACATAGAGAATGAAAAGTTTATCGGTTTCGACGATGCAAGTGCCATTTATAGATAACGGCTGGGTGTTAAAATTTCACTTTAACGACTACAGATAGCATTTTCTTTTGGAAGCATTACATTTCAACTCTGTTGATGGTACCCCTTTGGATACGCTGTTAATGTCGGATTTTATTGAGCTTAACATACGATGCCGTTCCGTTCTGCAGCCGAAGAGTAGGGACCTGTGTCCGGGAACGAATACGAAAAGCAGAGAATACTGTTATCAGCACAGGAATATTTTGGATTAGAAATAGCAGACAAGAGATCATTAATGAAATTATAAAGAGTGTCGGAGACAGTTCAGAGCTCTGGGGCAACCCAGCATTTATTTTGTGAATATCAGAGTTGAAACAATCCAAGACAACTTGAATTGAACGCTCCGAAAGGTAATTTCTAATCCATTGGACAGAGTGATCAATCCCAAAAGCAGCCATTTTCGACAAAAGAGCCTGATACCAAACTGTGCCAAATGCCTTAGAAATATCAAGTGCAACTATCTTGCTTTCGCCAAATTGATGTACGCTTTGGTTCCACTTTTCGTTGTGGCATGCCATCAGATCACCAGTGGACCTGTTGGTACGAAAACCGTACTGCCGGTCATTAAGAAGTATTCGTGTTTCGAGATATTTCATGAGCTGACGGTTTATGAGCGTTTCCATTACCTTGGAAAGAAGGGACGTAAGTGCAATGATCTCTAAAAGGGAAAAGGGCACCACCTCGGGTAGATAACGCATGTTTTTCAGCTAAAAAGAAATTAGACATCCTTTTTTCAGTTTGTGGTTATTAATCGAGATATTGACGTTTAAATCAAAATATCTTCGATGATGGCATTTTCAACAAACGAATGCGCAGATATAGTTTATGTCTATGATTTCTGCAACGGCAACGGTCAGCGAGCAAGCTACTCTGATAGCACTGCTCCAAATTGCAGGGCATGTAGTGTATGTTTCAGAAAACGCTCGTTAAATTACTTCCTTTACTTTACTCTCACACATATCGAGGCCTTACCTCAAATTTATCGTAAGCAGCAATTTTTCCACAATTGTGTTTTTGTCTACTATTCGATAGTTAACATTTATCGGCATAAAGTCACACATTTTTGTAAATATAGAACTTTCCAATATGGAGTTACAAATAAAATAAATATGTCGTAACCTATGGTATATTCGCATCGTTATCTTCCTGTCAAATATTATGACCGACCTAGGAGTTTTGGGTACTTTTATCGCAAACGTCAACAGATGTCACTTAGGCTAAACTATTCTGTAAGCCAGAATCAATCTCTTGCACCGATCAGGTATACGGTGGACAGACTGAATAGATTATTCTGCTGCTGTTAGCTTGACAGTGGGCTTACTATTTCTTAGGTTTTTTTCGTTTAGTTGGTGTCATTGCTCAAGTGTGAGAAGAATAAAATCTTTAAACTTTTGTAATTTGCACTAAAATGTTAAGGAATAAGCTTGTTCCCTATAGTGATAGTGATGCAGCTAACTGATCAAATACGTTATTTGAGGAGGAAACTTCTGTTAAAAGCGAGGTTACAAAAAAACAAAAATTAATATCAAAGTGATTTCGGAATAAAAACAGCTAGTCTAGCGAAAATGCGTTGAGTCTAATCCTTGCTTAAACAAAAAGTGTGGAAATAATTGTGCTAATAAATTTTCTAAAAACCATCGTATGAATATACATTAACATTACTGGGGAATGGCCAATGAAAGGCAAAAAGCCTGATTACTTGCGTGTGTAAAAGCCAAAAATGTTCGTAGAAGAAATACGACATTCGGTATACAGTCAAAAATTTCAACGAACTAAACGTAATTCCGACTAATAAAAAAATAGGAGTAAGTACATCATAACAAGTCAGACGAATATGAAGTATCTGTCTTCAAGTCTTTTATTTAATAGGTTCCAGCAGTCCCTTCTTTTTACTGTCGTAACAAAAGCAATAAACTCTAGTTTCCTCAAGAATTCTCTAACATCCACATTATGTCCACATTATTTAAATTATATTTTCAACATCTACAAGAAAAAGAATGGTATCGTCAATATTATCATTAAGAGCGTTTCGTCAAATATTTAAAGAAGATTTCCATCTGGGCTTCCAAATGCACTTTATGTGAAAAATACAAACAGGCCCGGACTGAAGTCCGGGGTGCTCCTGTTATTTAAGTCCCAATTAAGGACTACCGGTGATCCTGCTACCAATAGGACCAATAACCGGCAGCTTGTAACTCGTCAAATTGTACCAACTTTCACTGGTTTTAAAATCCGATAAGACCAAATAATACCGCTTTTCATTAGAAAACGTCATTGATGGGGCAAACCTTAATAACTTGACGGGGGCCCACGATGGGGAGGCAATTCAATTTGCTGTCCGCCGAGTGGAAATGGATAGAACTTTCATTGGCATCATTTCCAACTAAAGTAAAAATTGAATTTACTATAACTCACTTAGGCCTGCTACTTTTGGAAAAAAAAAATAGCTCAGTTAAAAAACGGGTTTCTAGACGATTGTGAATCAAAGGAATAGGATATAGCCCATAAGAGATCAACCCGTGAGTCAGAAGTAGCGTAATTTAAAAGAGCTTTGTGTAAAATAAAACTGTTCCCGAACGGTACAGTAACGAATATACGAGTATATATAACTTTTAAATCCGGCGCTACGATTGGGGATGTTTTAAACGAACCGTAGGTAAAGCCTATTGCAATAAGCTTTTAATTTGTTTTTGACTAGGTACAAATTTTTAGGAAAAAATTATTTATTTTTTTTTATCTGACAATGCTTAAATTACAATACCTTTTTGATTTGTATGTTATTCTATTCCAACAAATAAAGTGTTATTTCGTTAAAAATCGTTATTGCTTTTTAGTTTTATCTTAAGCGCCACAAGTTTTCTTATTATCGCGAAAATATTGGGACCGCCAAAAATGTCTTTTCTTCTTTTTTTATTTATGTCATGCAAATCCATACTTCCAAATATAACTTAGTGTCAAAATCGGGGCAAACGCTTTAGATATAAAGGAAAAAACTAAAAATAACGTCTCCTGTAAAATTCACTTTTTGTCGGATACGATAAACTTGCCGTTAAGATTCGATGTTTGTAAACAAATTATTTTCTGCATTTAATTGCTTTACAACATTTTCTAGCTGAGGGAGAAAGGAACAACGCTGAAATCGCCGTCAGATTCACACTCTTCTTTAGCAGAAGGCGTTCGCAAATACAAAGACGTATTGCATTACATCAGAAACCATCCAAATACTAGTCTTAGACAACTAATTGATACATCAATGACCATTACGCTCTCGTAGAATGACTCTATGGTGCGTTGCTTTGTCCGTCAGCATCATTTGGCCATATTTCTTTGAGGACGCTAGAGGCAATCGAACAATTATTTAATAATTGTAACTTCAACACGTTGTTGTGGCGCTAGATATTCGATAATGAATTGCTGTCATCAAATTGCTACTACTGTCAAATACACAAACAAATTAAACTTAAAACTTTACTAATAGTCTTACAATCTTTGTTAGTTCATACAATGTATGCTCAAGTATGAACTGACAAATGACGTTCAAGCATATAGCGTTTTGAACAGACAACATAAAACCCACCCTGTATGTACTCGTATGTATATATATATGCATATGTTTGTTAATATTAATATGTATATTTGCGAGCAAATAAATCGTTCGTACTTGCAATTTTTTTTCAGGTAAGATTTTATACATGATATAGGCCTGGATTTTGGTTTTATGTGTCAAAGAAAATGCAAATGCGAATGCTCACACCGTTGAGTTTAATGGGCGTACTCGTAAGTTATGTACAATCCAAATTGAATATTTATGAGGTATGATATGCACTTCTCAATACTCAATCTGGTTTGGCCACAAATCTAGTAGACTTATTCACATTACGTAACTTCTGTTCAGTTTATGCAACTTAATGGGCCAAAGTGCTTCGAAATGTAGTGAAGAAAATTAGAGATGGAATGTACAACTAACAAGCTTTCTATTTATGTATTTAGAATTCTCTAAATCTTAAACTAATTGCTAATAGAATAAAATACGAAACCGAAGGGGGCTGGTAGTTATAATAAACATTAAAATGTATACAGTCAATGCTTTAATGCTTGCACTCATTAGGGCAAAAAAGTTTTCTAAATTTTTTAAACATCACTTCACTTGTCGCTAATGGGTTCTTCGCTTTTGCTACAATAGATGATATTAAAGATCAACAACCGTGTGCTAAAGTGGGGAAAAACAATATGATAGCGAAAATATGTTTTTACTTATTTAAATATTGCTTACATTATATCTGATTAATCTTTGTTAACTTTATAATTACAATAGTATTTCCCCTTTTTTTAGCCAACAAAGCATCTGCCGCCATAGATTCGATTGATGTGTATGCTCCAATTGGAATATCATTCTTGGAACACCTGCCATAAATGTTCACGAATTCTCATTTTATATTTTAAAACTTCCTTTTTAAGATGCCTAAAAAATGCTCAAGGGTACCTGCGTGACGATTGATCGGGAAACCCCAGTTGTGGTTGCCGGCTAAAATGGCAAGGCATGCTCGGCCAGTAGCATAATCCTGCCTGAGCCGCTATAGAGCTCACAACCCTAGATAGTAGAAATTAACTAATGGCCTCAGATAAAAAGGATTCACTGTCCACGACCCTTGCAAACGTTTAAAAGAAAACGACTTCCGGACCCTTAACAGGCCCCGTGCAGCAGAGCAATTGTGATATAAGTACATATATTATTGCGATTGCTATTGGAAAAAGAAACAGCATTTATTCGGATGGGGATTTGCTATTTGCGGCAGATTTAGGCATAAAGTCTTTAACTTCCGACACGTGAGTGAGCTTCTTAGGCGTCCGTATCAAGGCTGGATTCGCTAACATAAGCCTAATATGCCCCCATGCACGTTGAAACATTCTTTCGTAGCGTCGCCTAATACGATTTTAACGCCAGGATAAGAAGGAAAGGCATCTTTGGTAGGACTGCTGGTAAGCATAGCCTACACAACACCACGGAATATCACTATAGCAAGCACGCGGTTTCCTTATCGCAATATACATCAGGGGCATGGCGGTCTCGGGATCATGAAACGCTAAATCGAATTTATCACATTTCGATCGACGTAAGGCATGCCTCCAGTATTCTGGACGTCCAAAGGTTTCGGCAAATAACATTGACTCGGATTCCCAGTTTGTTGCATCCAAGGTACAAATACGGATTTCCCAAACGTCAAAACAAAGAGGAACTACTGTGAGAAGATATAACGCGAAAAACACTGCAAGGGCAAGAGACCACCAGGATCTTCGCCGAACACGTATCCAGATATCTCTCAACAATTCCTATGCCGCCCAGCCTCAAGTACCGAAAACCAAGGGCAACGCTGCCAACGTGCTATCAGACAGGCCGTAACTGATGTACTAGGTTTTACCCGACCAATTCCAAGAAATCCTTGATTTGATGAAAAATGTCGGCAAGCACCTAAACAAGAAGCGTACAAAGCGGCAATGCAACGAAGGACGAGATCCGCTGGTAAGCTCTACGAGCAGAAAAGACGGGGAGAGCATCAGCTTCTCAAGAAGAAGAAAAGAGAGCACGAAAAGCGAACACGAAAGCCACGCATACTCCAGGAAAAATGCACGAAAGTTTTACCAACAGGTGAAAACATCACATCAATGCAAGAAGACTCTTACATAAAGCCTGTAGAGATGAAGAAGGAAAACTTCTACTAGAGAGAATATAAATATATTTTTTTTTTTTAGAATTTGTGCTCAAGGGATTTAAGTACCCTTAAAATGATTGCACACCGCGCGGGCGAAGGAATATCAGGGAGGAAAGAAAGAGAGGTACGTTGGTTTTAAATGTTTAAAAGTTATAATGACTAGGTAATGACACGAATCACAATATTTTTAAGAACGTCCGAAAGTCTGCTTGAGGGTATACTGATGAGCATTCATAGCGAGACGAATGTTAAGTTTAAAAGTTTGATGAGGCGGAATGCTATTGGCGATATCTATGGAGCAGTGGTGGTAGAAATAGCGATAAAACAGAGTGTAAAACGAGATATTACGTCGGTGTTCGAAGGTGTCCATTGTCTGAGTGATATTAGTATCACCTATGAGTTTTATCGTACGATTTTGAATCCTATCTAGCAGGCGCAAAATTATTTTGGGTGCACCCGACTTTATCTGGGCATTCTACTCCAATTTCGGTCGGATCAAAAAGGGTGAAGTATTTCTTACACCGCTTGAAGAAACTTACACATTTCGCAGCATTTTTGACGACACCGAGTATGGTCATTCCAACGTAAGTTGTCACTGTCACACATACCGAGAATGGAAAGTTTTTCGTTTTCAATGCAAGTCCCATTCATGTACAATCGCTAGGTATTCAAATCTCGTTTCAATGACAGCAGACAGCATTGTGTTTTGGAAGGTTCCCAATTAGTTATGCTGTTAATATCGGAATTTAATAAGCTTATCATACGCTGCCGTTCCCGTTCTACAACCGAAAACCGGGGGCGTGAGTCCGGAAACGAATATGAAAAGCAGATAGTACTGTCATCAGCAAAGGATAAATATTGGATTAGAAGTGGCAGTCCAAAGATCATTGCTGGAGCATTTAATTTGTAAATATCAGACTTGAAAACATCCAAAGCAACTGGAGTTGAACGTTGCGAAAAGTAATTTCTAATCCATTGAAGAAGAGAGTCATCCATCCCAAAAGCACGCATTTTCGACAAAAGAGCCTGATGCCAAACTCTGTCAAATGCGTTTTGTTCGGTGAGACATGCCATCAAATCACCAGTGGGCATGCTGCTAAGAAAACCCTACTGCCGGTTATTGAGAAGTTTTCGTGTTTCGAGATTTCATGAGCTGACCGTTTATCAGCGTTTCCATGACCTTGGATAGAAGGGATGTAAGTGAAATAGATCTTTAGGAGGAGAGAGAAGATTCGCTTTTTTTAAGGACTGGCTGGACAATTCTGTTTTCCATCAGAAGAAGATCTGAACCAGCGGATTTGTGAATGTTAAAATTTTTAAGAACTCTTGCTACTATACGAGTATGAAAGTAGACTCGTCCCATTGAAGATTCGACGCACACAAATGTAAGAGGAGACAAACGACAATCTGAAAGTACTGAGCTGGTCACAATGCAACAAGCAAATTGGCCTTGTCGAAAGAGCTGACAGCTGGAATATTATTATAAATGGGCGTCGGGATGGAGGATGTTGAATTTCTAATATTTTTGACGAATGACCACAAATTGTTACTACCTTTGCGATATTGTATGTAGTATTTTTTGCCTCAGCTTTTGGTTGTATTGAAATTTTACACGCTTAAGAAAGACGTTGCAGGCATTCCTAGCTCGTTTAAACTTTTTTCGGTTTTCTCTAACTCTGACAGCCTCTTTACAGCTCGAATCGTACCATGCCTTTTCTTTTGTATTGATACTCTTCGTCCGATGAGGGATAAAGGATCTCATTCCAAAGAGAATAGTGTCTGTGATAATATCAGCAGCGGCATCCACATAATTTTTTCTGCAGACTGTATAAGGGCAACAGGCAGAATAGGCCATTCAATTTAGACGATGATAGCCAGAACTTCCGTCCACCTGACCAAAATTAAGTTAGGATAGCAATATCTAAGCTAAAATTCAACAAAGGTCCTGAGACTCACAGCTTTCTGGCCGAGGTGTTCAAAGTTGCTGGAAATTACCGTGTGGAGAGCATACACAAACTCATTTCTCAGATCTGATCGGAAGAGTGTGTACCTGATAAGTCTCCTCAACAACGCATACAAGATCTTATCTGAAATATTGTGCAAAGCTCCGAAACCCTTCGTCAACAACCTAATTGGTCCCCATCGGTGAGGTTTCAGACCAGGAAAGTGCACAATCGACTAAATTTTCACACTCCGGCAGATCCTGGAAAAAACTCAAGAAGTCCAAAACGATACCTGTTGTGTTTTAATATTTGATGAAAATAATATGGATCACAATTATTACTTTGCAGGTTATAAATTCAGTGGTAAGTGTACAAGTTCAGACGAGAAGTGATTTAAACGATCTGTTAGAAGGACAGAGACATGTAATGTGCAAAGTGCAATGTGAATGGAATGAATAAGTACTAATGTAAAATAATTTAAGGTGGAAATATCCGCCATCTTTCCATCGATTTTAAGGTCGAATATGACAGCATTTATAGAGAGAAACTATGCATATAGTGCCATGTCTAGTCTTGGCATCCCTGAAAAGATTCAACGACAAACTATACCCGCTATAAAGTGACATCTACCCAGTCAGAAAACTGCACATCAGTCGGCTAAAATTGCTAGGGCACGTAGGAGACATCGGGCTCCGTCCTGCAGAGTCTTCGCATCTAACCCGGAGGCACAATGCAGTATTTAGTGATTAGGGTCGTTATCTTGCTGACATTCCGACTTTAGTGGAATGTTGAAGCCTTATATAAAAGATTAAGCTCCTGATTCTTAGGACGTCGCATATACATTTTGCTGTCAAACACAAAAAGGTTTATCTTACTTTCATCGGGCCATAAGATATTTTTCCAATGCTGGCGGTGCTGATTTTATTTTCAAACTCACATGCAAATTCAGCTGCGCTGAATCTAGTAATTTTTATTACTGCCCTTCCCTGCAAACCGCTTTCTGGGAGTAATTTAAAAATGAAATTTTTTTTTGTTCGACAATATTTGGCGCAGTAAATCTAAGTAATGATGATGATTTAAAGGGTCTTCAACTGTGCAGTATTTTTTTTCTACCCAGTAAAAAGCCAGTTGTTCATCATTTCGTAACAAAAATAAAAAATTATCTATTCTTAACAAGCACACTACTATGGTTTATCAAGTGATCCTGACAACTACGAAGAAGTTTCCTAATAACCATGATGAAACAATAAAACAATGTTCATATGTGAATGCTAAATTGAAATTTACTCCCTCGGGTTGAAATTATAAGGGTGGATTTGTTTCAAAACTCAATGTTCAAACGAACATCTTCTTTTTTATTTATAAAGAAGATTTTCATATTTTATTATAAAGAGCTAAACTAATTTTTTATTAAACAGATCGTTTTTTATTTAAGCCAAATCATATCAAAGTTTAGTAAGACCCTGTTATTTTTCCCAGCCTAAGCAAACGGTCTATGCAAATATTTCGTTTGTTTGCTCAGACGAAGATTGCATTCGCAGCAAACAAAGCAATGAATAAATGAGTGCAAAGTCAATGCATTCTTTTTTATTTATATGCATTTATTGAAATCAGGTTGAAGTCATTTACATTCGCTGTATGCATCCACTCGATGCAAGTCATTGAAGTCACTGGAAGCATTCAGTTCACTGAAGTCATTTGAAGTCAAACAAAAAAGTTAATTTGGCCATCTCTGTCGTTTACGATGTTTTGCGGTAAATTACTCCAATCATTAAGGGCATCAAAAAAATTTACATGAGCATTGAAGGAATTTTGTATAAGACTTTCCAATCGTTTATCCTTCACCAATTCCGCAACACCCTCTCTGCCATTATCCTCGCTTTAGCTGCCACTAAATTAGATTAGATTAGATATTTATTTGGTAGTCATCAAATGCACTAACATACTCGTAGCTTTTCAAACAAAAAATCAAAAAAAAGCTTGGCTCTCTTGCCGTCTGCCTAGTTGACAAAACATAATTTTTTACGCATATAATACTTTGAAAATTTAATACTCCATCAAAACAAATGCGATAATTACGATATATTATGTAGTAAATACAAAACTTAATAAAATAGGTCTCTATAACTTAGAGCCAGATTGCAGTATTGGTATAGTTTTTTAACTTCGATTTTGTTTAGCAGAGATATAACTTCGTTTTCCTTCAAAAAACTGGATCCCAAAGTGTTCCTTCATATTTCCCTTAAAATAGGACATTTCCCTATGAAGTGGATAATATCTTCTCTTTCACCCAAGTTACACAAGAGGCACAGGATGGGTGTATCTTCTCTGTGAGGAATAAAGTTTAGGTGTATCAGCTCTCCCCGTTGCCTGACTATCATTGCTATTTCATCAACGCTATTTTCATTTCGAAAATAATTTCTTTCTTCCAAATTGTGGTTAAGTTGAGAATACCACATTGATCAAAAAGTTCCCGCACCACACCACCGTGTGGCGCTAACATTATTCCGATTTGAGTTCTGTTTTTCTTGTTAAGTTGATAAATCTATTGCTGATATTCCCTCTAAATCTTAGCGTCATAGCTTGACATTTGCAAAAGTTACGTAGCCAAGAGTACATCTAATTCCGTGTGTGTTTGCGATTTTTTACAATTCTAGAAATGGATTTACTCGTAAATTTGCAACAACGAACTTGTATTAAATTTTGCGTAAAAAACTGATTTAATGGTGCGCGAACGTTAGAAATGTTGGAAAAGTGTTTCGGCAACGATTCTCTAAAGAAAACGGTCATTTACCAGTGGCACGAGCGGTTCAAACGTGGTCATGAGTCAATCGAAGATGATGAACGCAGTGGCAGATCATCGACATCGAAAACCGACGATAACATTGATGAAGTAAAAGAAATGTTGGTCAATAACCGCAAATTAACCATCAGAGAGATAGCGGAGGACATGAACATTGCCTATGGATCCGTCCAGACAAAAAGAGACCGTGTTGACGTCGCAAAAGAGATGATTTGCGAGGCTGAATCCGATCCCACATTCATCAAAAGGATCATTACTGGAGACAAGACGTGGGTTTATGAGTACGACACGCAATCCAGACATTGTGCAAGTGAATGGCGTTCACCAAATGAGCCGAGACCAAAAAAACCACGTCGTTTTCAGTCAAAAAGGCAATGCTCACGGTTTTCATAGATTACAACGGTGTAGTGCATCATGAACTTTTGCCAGAAGGCCAGACAGTAAACAAAGAGTATTATTTGGGCGTTATGAGACGTTTGCGTGAAGGAATTCGCCGAAAGAGACCAGAATTGTGGGTAGAAAACTCGTGGATTTTGCACCATGATAACGCACCGTCGCACAGTGCCATCATTATTCGTAACTTTTTGACGAAAAATGCAACAAATACCATCAAACAGCCACCGAATTTACCTGATTTGGCTCCCTGTGACTTCTTTCTGTTCAATCGAGTCAAAAAAACACTACGGGGAACGCGTTTCGTATGGACATACCGAAAACCGAATATAAAACATATTTCGAGGATTGGATCAAGCGCTGGCATAAGTGTGTTGCAGTCGATGGGGATTACTTTAAAGGGGACAATATAGATTTAGATGAATAAACTGGTATTTTTAATTTTCTGAATCAAGGTGGTATATTGCTCTGTGGAGCGATTTGCTGGCGTTGCTCAAAAATCTCTCTCTGCACTTCGAGTCCACAGATGAAATAAGTTGATATAGTAAGGCCTTTCAGCGAACACAGTCGAAACTATCAAGACTTAAATCTATGCCGCAGTCCGCAGCAAGATCCATCCATTCAGCATACCAGCTCGACTCATCATGTATGACTTGGAGGGCCGCTATCTTCGGAAGCCGGTGATCCATCTTCATAATCTTAAGCACGTAATCAGTTAGCATTTTAAGGGTACGAATAAAGAGAGGTGACAACCCAGTTTCCAGCACTATCATATAATTTGGCATATTTGGTGGTAGTCGAAAAATTCACTTTATTCAAAAATTAATTCTGATACCGCCTCAAAAACCCGGAATTTGCTACTGTGTGCAATACTTTGCCAGCTTCTCCTTCAGATGCTTCTCCATACTTAAAGTTTTTGTGAAATAAACTCCGAGATATTTAAATCCCTTAAAAGTTTCTACGGCCTCACCATTAAAATACCATTTTTCATTTACAGAGTTTCTACCTCCCCCGTTCAAAAATTATAAAATTTGATTTCTCCAAATTTACTACCAGATTCCAAAGCTCACAATATTGAGAAAGTTGATTTTTTCAAATTTATGTACGTTTATAGTAGAAGTAGAGTTACTCTATTTTACCTCAGCGTATTGCTAGCCCTCACCCATTGTTGATAAACCAAGACATGCAGCTCTATCTGACCTTAGAACAAGTTCTAGTCCTTTAGAGTCGAATAACTTTTATTAATTTAAAAAATAACTTAAAAATAACAATTTTTAATATTAAGATATAAGTACACATCTCTCGGTTTCATTTAGGTAAGTCCCAAAAATTATTGCGGGCTCTAAACTGATTTAAAATAATTGAAGGTCTATATAAGAAATATAGCGATCATGGCCATAAAATTTGCATCAATCTTGTCTGGAATAATCCATGTCAATTTAAATACATACCTCAACACGAACAACATTTCTTTCTTGGAGGACAGGATAGGGATACGCATATTCATTTCTGATTATTAAAAAAAATCATGCAAGTTGATGACCTTGTCACCGATTGTTTTAGGTATTATCTGCAAGTGAAATTTGATGCCAATGAAGGAAAAATTTAAGATAAACCGGTCGGTCTTCAACCAACTGCTTTCGTGATGAGCTCATTTACCTTCTTAGCCGGAGGAACAAACTTGCTCTCTCACTTTCAACATACCTTGACATAAAACCAAAGTCCCTTCCTGTCCCCACCGTTTATCAGGAACTAGATATTACAGTATACACTATACAGTAAAGCAGTGGCTGTATTGTCTGACATACTTACAATACAATGCATGAATTGGTTTTTTTCGTTTTGAATTTATGTCGTATGTTAAATGAGTCATGGTACGAGTATATATCTTATCAGCGTCAATGACTTCAAGTCCGTGAGTTAACAGCAAAAAGAAATATGAAGAAAAATTGTATTTCGACTTCCGTTTCTACGAGTATAGCACATGGAAATAAGAGTTTCAGGGTTTGTTTTGAACTTCAATAAGAGAAATTTTTATTTGAATCGTATCCTACAAGCTTGAGTTACATATATTTGAATATTTATGCATAGGGAAATACGTTAATATATATGTACATTTGTAACCATGTGTACAATTGAATGTGTTTTGATGATATAAAAAAACACGAAGGTTAGAAAAATCCTTATCACCATAGGTCAACGGAGATTGACTCCAGCTGCAGTTAGCTTCACTCATAATGAAATCAAACTCACAAATTTCATCTATTTGCAAATGGAATGAAAGACATTTACAGTAAAATAAGATTACTAACTTAGATAGCGCCACAATCAGGAGTGGACTTGGGCCTCAGTTAACATACCTCTCTAGCTAGCTCGACCTTTTTCCAGTTGCGCACGCGAGGCTGTATGCGCCACCAACATATCTACTCGTATGTGTGATAAGAACGTCCTCTACTGCGTTGTCCCTCTCGATTGCAGTCCAAAATTTCCCGCACCGGGACACTGGCGTCCATGCGCCCATGTTGACATCTAAGACGGGTTATCCGAACTTTTCCTGCGATCTCGACATCACTGAACTGTCCATATAATTCTCCGTTGAAAAGTCTCCTTTATTTTCCATTGATGACGAAGCCCAAGAAAACAACGATTAGTGAGAGTGATTCTTCGCATGAATTCCGTGCTGGTGTCGTGGTCAAAATTGATAGCGAAACCGCAGTAGATGAAGTCCCTTACAAAGTTGTACAATAGCTGCCTATAGTGAGGTTTTGTCCTAGGCGTCGAAGTTATGTGTCCTTCTTTGTTGATAGCATATACTTTATTTTTCCTTCATATGCCACTAAACCCATCTTTGCCGCTTTCGCTTCAATACTCGCAAACGCTCTATTGACAACTCGCTGTATTCTTCCCATTATATTAATGTCGTCTGCATATGAAAGAAAGATGGTACCTCTGGAGTTGACTTGTGAGTTTCGCACAAGCTTTTCAAGAACGAATTTGAAAAAATCACATGACAACGCATCTCATTGCTTAAGTTCTTTACTGGTATTGAATGTCCTGGGTATACATAACTGATCTTGACGGAGCACCGTGCATTCTCCATGATCATCCTGCATAGTCTCTATAGACGCTTTGAAATGAATGAAGTGGTGTATCGATTCGGAACCTTTGAGTTTTTTACGACATCTGGCGTAATGTGAAAATATTATCTATGAAGGACTTTCCTGGTCTGAAATGAAACCGATAGTCTTAGGCGTTTATATAATTTGGCAGACAGGATTTTATATGCATTTTTGATAAGACTTATTCCCCTGTAGTTGGCGCAGTTCAAGGAATATCCCTTCTTTCGGATCGGACAAATGAACACTTTCGAGTCCTCCAGCTTTGTTAGGCTTCGGCTTGGAATTCATCTTGGTTGGGTTGGTGAAAAGGTTAACTGTCTTCAACCAGCTTGAATGGTTCATTCTACCTGACGGTGGGATGTTGTTTGTCATCACCGTTTAATAATATGCAGAAATAATCTTTCCAAATTCTCAGTACTGACTGTGATTCTACTTTGAGGATTCCTTCTCCATCATTACAGATTTCTGTATGTGCTTCACAGCTTTGGCGTGTTCGTTTTATTTATTGGTAAGACTTTAGAACTTCATTCTTCTGGTAGCACATCCGAAAGGCTTCTATAGAATGCTTATGGTGGTCTTTATTTTTTCTTCTGAAGAGTCTGTTAACCGCCGCACAATGGTTTGCTGCTCGGAACGTTTAAACATCCAAAACACTGGAGTATTGATCAGGAATCAGCCAGGTTCGTTTATGTATATCAAGGTGTGGAGACCGTAAAATTAATAGGCTTGTGTCCGGCGTAGACCAGTATGATGTTACTGTGCACGCACTTGTCACTTTAACCTGCCTGAGTAAGGATTTACTCAGGGTTTACTAATACAGTTAAAGAGGACCACCACTGGGAGATAGAGCACGCACTACGCTACAAACTTGAATGTTGCGCAGCTAACTCAATCTAAGTTATATGATAGTAAGCTGTTTCTTAGTCAATTGCCGCGCGATTTCAACCGTACCATATTGTAAGCGGATTCAGATCATGGTTGGACTGAGATGACTTCTCGTGACAAATTGGACTGATCTCGCAGTTATAAGTGCTCTTAATGCCTCACAGTATCTTTTGTTCTAGAGTCATTGCATCAAAATTTATACAAGGTAAAATAAATTAATTTGAAAAATCCAATTTTTTCCATAAAAACAATATCCTTTTAGCCCCTTGTTTTTGCCAACCAAAAGAAAGTGTACCAGACATTAACAAAAAAAGCTCATTATTGGCAAAACAGGTAAAACCTTAAATTAAGGAAATTTTAAAATTTGAAAAAAGAAACATACGTATTGGGTCTACAAGTAAGTTTCCAGCGTTTTTTTCCCAAAATTTGAAGTGTTATTATGAAAACATAGTTAAAATGCTTTATTCAAAGTATCGTCCATCGGAAGCTACAACTTTCCCCCATCTTTCTGGCAATTTATGAATTCCGGACCAAAAAAATTTCTCGTCTTTCGAGCCCAAGAACGTATCGAGCCAATTTTTGATTTCCTCTACTGAGCTGAAGCGTATTCCCGTAAGAGCGTTCTGCATCGAACGAAACAAGTGGTAGTCAGATGGTGCCAAGTCTGGACTATAAGGCGGGTGAGGCAGAATTTCCCATCCACTATTTCCCAAATAGTTTTTCACCGAAACCGCAACATGTGGCCGAGCGTTGTCGTGATGAAAAATGACGGACTCATGCCTGGTCTCATATTCTGGCCGTTTTTCTTTTCATGCCCGCTTCAAACGAATTAGCTGGGTTCGATATAATGGTCCTTTGATGGTTTCACCACTCGGAAGCAGTTCGTAGTATACGACACCCTTTTGATCCCACCATATGCAGAGCATGACCTTATTCACGTGAATATTTCGTTTCGGCGTCGATTGGGCGGGCTCGCCGAGCTTTGTATACGATTTTCTGCGTTTAGGATTATCATAATAAATCCATTTCTCATCACCAATAACAATACGATGCAAAAATGATTTATTTTTATACCGCTGCAGTAACATTTCGGACATGCAAAATCGCCGTTCGACGTCTCTTGGCTTCAATTCGTACAGCACCCCAGTTTTCAACCTTTTGAATGAATCCCAGTGCTTTTAGGCGCAGGGAAACGGCTTGTTGCGTGACGCACAATGATGCAGCAAGTTCTTCTTGAATCTGACATGGATCCTCATCCAGTAAAGCGTCCAATTCCTCGTCTTCAAAACTTTTCAACTTTCCGGGGCGATCTTTGTCTTCAACTCCAAAATCACCATTTTTGAACCGTTTGAACCACTCGCGGCACGTCGATTCACCAATACATTCCGCCCCATAAGTTTCCGAAAGCAAACGATAGGCCTCAGCCGCACTTTTCTTCATATTAAAGAATAAAAGCAGCGCTTCCCGCAAATGACGTTTATTTGGCTGGAAACTTGCCATGATTTTGCTCGATAAAATGTACGACACCGATTGAACTGCTCAAATATAACGCTACAAAGTTGTTGACAGATACAAAACCTACAAATAAAACATATGGGGTGTGACATTTCTGCCCGGGATCCACTGGTGGCGCCGTCTCTGACAAACGCTGGAAACTTACTTGTAGACCCAATATATTGACTGCACAATATTGTTTGTCTTTTATTATTTATTTTAACTTAAATTTAAAAAAGTCTTTGAAAGGTTCTTTAAATATCCATTTTTTCCAATTCCTCTCTTATTTTCGCATATGCCTAAACTTGAAGTAATACAATGTTATTATTTTTGAAGACTAAATAATGTAAAGGGTGTCCAAAATTTCACACAAGATTTGAATTTTAAACTATTTGTACGGTAAAGTGTTGCCAATGAGAAAGAAAAAAAAGCGTGACAGCTGACAGTTTAAGGTTATTAAAAATAGAGCGCTACATAAAACAACATCGACGTTTCATTGTTAGCAGCTACAATTCGCAATTTTCGTACAAAATATAGTCGATATAGCGATTTCATTTTATCAACTGTGAAGAGGTTAATTTAAACTGAATCAGTCAATGATCTTAAATACCCTGGCCGCCCTACAACGTTCAACACAAAATATCAAAACAGTTCGTGAGAGGGTTGCTGAGAGTCCAGGAACACCAATTCGGCACCATGGTCAAAAATTGGACAATTCGAGAACATATCTACAGCGTATTCTCTCGAAAGATTTGCATCTTCATGCATACAAAGTGCAATTGTCTCAAGAACTGAAGTCTATGGACTATGGATCAACAACAACTGCATGCTGATTTTTCAAACAAAATCATCAGCGATTTTCATCTTGATGGCTTTGCTAATCGTCAAAATTATCGAATTTAGGATTCAGAAAGCCCACGAGTGATTGTTGAGAAACAAATGCATCCACAATGCGTCGCTGTTTGGTGCAGATTTTGGGCTATAGACATCATCGGCCCACTCCTCTTTGAAAATGCGGCTGGGCAGGCAATAACAAATAATGGCTCGCTATCGAGAGCCAATAATTCAGTTTTTTGTCCCTTAATTGGAATATATAAATGTAGAAGATATATGGTTTCAATAAGATGATGCCGCATGCTTAGGGTGAGCAAATCCATGCCCACGAAATAGAGGACACATATAAAACAATCAAAAATCTCAAATGAAAAATTGAAGAACAAAAAAAACAAACCAAAATAAAAAAAATATAATATTTTTTAATTCATCAAAACAAAAAAAAAACATCACTTTTAACCAATTCAAGTAAAATAAATAAAAATAATTTAAGTTAATTCTAACTTTATAAATACAAAATAAAAATAAAATAATGGCCCGAATTAAATTATTGACTCTGATTATATTTATATATTGACCGTTTTTTTTTTTAAATGTAGTCGTAGTCGCAGGACAAATTTTAAAAATTATGTATATTTACAAAAATAATTGCTTTTACATTTCTTTTACTTTGAGATTATTCCTCCGCTCTTCAGTCCATTGGCTTGTTATCAAAGAAAATATTCGCTCAACATTAGCATTATGTGCAGGAAATGAAAAAACAAACTGTGCAATTATGAAAAGTTCACTGCGTAATTCAATATTGTAATTTTTTTTAACATACTCTACCCATTTTTCGTGCATGGGTGCATTTAGAAAGTTATTATTGTTTTGTTCTTGCTCTAAAAATATTTTTAGATTACAAAATTAGTCAAACAATTTATTTTCGTTTAAATTGACACCTTTGTTTCGCAAAATAAAGCAACGAATATTCGATACCGCTCCATTTGGGAATTTTGTTTAAATTCATCCATGTAAAACAATCAAACTCATCCAAAGGTTCACCCCATCTCTGAAGATCTCTTGAACACCTTGAATAAATCTCTCATACATTTGTTTCCTCGTTTAAGGCATCATTTTCATTTCCACCATTAACTACAATTTTTTTTAAAATTTCCTTTACTTTTAATAAAATAAATTTCTCGGGTTTTTTACATGTTTAATTTTCTCTAATGTTTCTACTATCGAATTCTTCTCTCTTTCTATTGTCCCTATGTGCAAATACATAAGTGAATGAAAAAACCAAAAATAAGCTTCGTTAAGATCGTTTTCAAAAAAAAATTTTAGAATAAGCGGTGACTATCTAGGGAAGAAAATAAGTTTTTAAGCCTTCAAACATTTGTAAAATTCTACAACCAGCGTGCTCTGGAATGACTCAAAAGAGTTTTATATTCAATTTGAACAGATTCGCAAAAACTATTTAGCTTTTCCGTTCGAACTGTGAGAACGGAAAATTGGTTGTATATTTTCCCTACAATGCTTTCGACATCCAAAGGCAACCCATCAGATCCGGATTGTACGTTGTTGTGCAAAATATGAGCGGGGCAACCGATTCCAATCCAATTTGAATATCCATTCATTTGTAATTTATAAAATACATTATTCTTGCCGGCGCGTTTGAAACCACCAAAATTTGTATTACAATTATCCGCAGACATTGCAATGCATTTCGAAGATAAGTCCAATTTGTTTTAAGTTGATAGCAAGTAGTTGGATATCGTGTGTCCGATGTTTCATCTTTCATTGCTTGAATATCAACCACTTTTATATTAACACCTAATAGTTTAACAAAAGTTGAATAGAGTTCAACTCACATTACCATTTTTAAATTATTACCTGAATCCTTTTTGATACAATATATTGAACTAAAACTAGGAATACTTTTTGGTTTCCATGATTGCTGCCTTCTGTGGAGATCGATAAATAATTTATTTCCTTAAAATCTTCGAGAACACAGTCTAGAGATAAGGGAGCTAAGACATTGATAACAATAACTTCTGTTTTTGTTCTCGCGCTGGAAATATGCTGAGCAATTTTCAAATCTGGCAAAATGCATTTCAAGAACTTATGACTGCAGTCAACGGATCGAAATCCAATGTGGTGGACTACAGTGGTAATCGTCTAATACTTTCCGCTGCAGACACCTGGTCCTCCAATTTTGAATGCCTTGGAATAAAAAATTCTGCAACTTTTTTACAAGAACTCCCAGATTGTAAATTATATTTGTGTTTTTCAGTTTGTAAATGCTGGTCTAGATCCGTTTACGCTTTGGCATTTTGTTTCTTAATTCACTTTTTTTCACATTTGAAAAGCACACACTACCACAATAAACAAACCGTTGTATTTGCTTTTAAACGGAAAAAAGAAGTATGAATTGAGCTGTCAAATGAGTGGGTGTGTTCAGAGGATTGTTAAAAAAAAAGATGTCGTTGTGTTTAGATGTGAATGAGTTTAGGTGCAAATATATTTTAAGTCGTGTTCGCACCAGAAAGATGCAGACAATTTCTGAATTATTGTTGAAAAAAAGTTTTGTTGTAGTTTTGTGATATCGAAAAACTTGGTTAACTGAGAAAACCCAAAAAGAGGACAAATTGCATGTTTTTCCAAAAAGATACCGGACATTTTTTTGTCAAAAAGAGGACGTCTGGTCAGCCTACGCATGCCATACAGCCAAGACACAATTCAATTATTGCATGAGCCATTTCCTGTTCGTGTAATTTCCCGTTTTGGTGATCAGAATTGGCTGCCCTAATCAGGGCGTTGAATTTTTTTTTCTTTGGTTTTTGAACTCTGAGCTTATTGACAATAAGCCAATGACCACCCCCGCACCTTGAAGGAGCCAATTAAGCGCTGAATAGCCCAAATTTATACAAAACTGTCATCGAAAAATTGGACAAAAGAGTGCTCATGTACCAGCAAAGCTGTGGAGGCCATTTACCCGAAATGCTATTCCATACACAACCATATACTGTGTGAATAATGAATCAATAAAAAAGTTACTATTATTAATTAAAAACCCGTATTCTCTACTTTTTGCGTGAATTTTACGATGACCTTTACTTATTCCACCCCATAAATAGAAATCCATTCGGCGCCGGAGACACAGAACGGGTCCTTCCTAATCTACGAATTTTCATATTCGCAAAAAATAACTGTCTAATGGGCCCATCATATTGGACTTTGGTGAGCTTAGTAAAATGTCTCCTTACATGTAAATAGTAACATATGACATCGAATTTTACTCAGTTTCGTCAACTTTCATTAACTTTAGTGGGCTTAAGCAAAGTGTCAATGGGACAGAAATTTGACACCTGCACGAAAAATTTTTTTTGTTTTCTATTTTATTGATTTATTGCAAGATGCAATTTTGCCATTTTTAATTTTCTTAATTCATTTTCCATTTTATTTTTTCCCGCTATGAAACCAATCTAATTGTAAATAATGCGACAGATTACTCGTATTAAGTTTCCTCAAGTACATTATTGTCGTTGGCCGACAGGAGCCTTCTTTTTGTACTCCGAAGGGAAAAAAATGTCATAAAACTGTTCCATTGGCACTCTTCTCACTTTTTCAAAAGCAAGGTTTTGCTTCTAGTTTTCATTTCATATCATAGTATTGTGTGTCCAACCAGATTTTTGTTTTCGAGCCATAAACTCCGTTTTTAGTTTTTTAACTCAATAAATTGGTCTTCTGCCATTTTGCCGAACAAAGAAATTATGAAATAAAAATGTTATATTTAACCAATGTTAAAGAGAGCCACACGTGCACAGGGTGTCCCAAAAATCAACGTCAAGCCGGAAACGGCTGATAGGTCAAGTGGTGTCGGTTATCACAAAATTATAAAAAAAAATCTAAGTCATGTACTTTTAAAATTATTGGCACTCAAAAAAAATCATGAAATCTGACACCCTGTGACGATCTTTCAAGTACTGTGACCGCGAATCTTTACTTTTCTTCGATTTTTTTGTTGTTACGTAACCCTGAGCAACTGTTCTGTAAATTACGGTCCAAAATTGAAACATAACTATATCGGTTTTAACTAAAATATTGCTTTTTTGTCCATCCATGTATCTGCAAATCATTAATCACCCAACTTGAACTGACTGTACTGACAAAAACATGTAGGGTAACCTACCCAGTAGTCAGCCTTTTAGTGTAAATCCTTATTGCCAAGAATTATATTTAATATAAATAAAAGGAAAACAAAAATAATTTTTTTTTCAATTAAACTCTGTTTAATGAAGTTTAACTTAAAAACATAACAAAAACAAAAAACTTTCTTCTTTAATTATAATAAGTAAAAAATAAAAAAAAGGCACTTTTGTCCAGTGCTCAGCCTCAAAGATCCAGTAGTCAGCCGTTCAGGAGCCAGTAGTCAGCCCCTGCATTTTTAATTATAATTGCAGCTATATATTGCAGTGAAGACATATAAAAGGAAGGCTTTGGACTCCCTCATACATCCTTCCAACAAAATCGGTGCACTTAAGGTGGAACCATAAGGCACATTTGTCGCATCCTATGTTTTTTGCAAAACATTCCTTTGTAACTTTTCTCCTTTTCTTATTTCTTTTCTTTTCCTGTTCGTTCTTTCTCTTGCGAACCTCTTCTTCTTTCTTTTCTTTGGCCTCAATTCGATGTATTTTTCTTGTTAAAATAGCGCTTTTCTTATTTTGTTTTTGTTCTTCCTTTTCCTTTTCAAACTGTCTCCATTCTTCAGAAGATATTGCTCCAATTCTATTTAAACATTTAGGCTTTACCGATTTTTTCATTGGAAATGGAATCTTTAAATGCTTTTTTACGACAGGAGACAAGCTTAACGGTTTTATGAATGTATTATGAGAAGATAAGGGATTTCGAATTGCATATGCCAATGCTGTACTAGTAGTCTCTTTTTCTTTGTTTTCAAAATCTTTCTTGTTTTCCGATAAGATTCTTTCTTTATCGTTCCCTATATCCTCATTGTTTTCGACAGGAACTAAAACACCTTCTGTCGAAACTTCAAAATTCCCACATGGTATATCGAGATATGTGCCTTCTCTAACGCCTTTTTTTCCTTTCTCCGTGTGGTTTTCTTTATCAAACTTATCAGAAATCCTGGTAGAATTTCCAGTAAGTTCAAATGGTTCCAATTGAATCTCATTGACATCATTAACAAAGAAGTTGTTCCACAGTGTTTCATCATCAAGAACTGGCAAACTGACGTTATTTTGTTCATCTGCTATTAAAATAGCTGGAAGGACATTCGACGTATTGACCATAGGTTGATTTTCTGTCAGATTAATTCGATTTTGTGGACTTCCAAAGCTTTTAGTTTCTTTTCGCGTTTGAATAATGTCAAGAACAGTTTTGACGTCAATCCCAGCATTACTTAGGTCTTCGCTTAAAAGATTCATGACCTTTGTGGCGGCATCGAATTCCTTTTTGCTTACTGATTTTGATGCCGTATTAAAGGAGTTTTCTCTACTTTTAGTTTTTAAGTTTTCAGTATTATTGTGCACGCACTTTGTGTAATCGACACCATCCGGATTGAAAGGATACAACCCACATTTTCGAAAACCATTTGCTATAATTTCTGGTAAATTTTCTTTCCTTAAAATTCTCTCTAAAAGGGGACAGAATGTGGACTTTGTCAAAACGCAGTTCATGTTTTCGGGTTGCATTGCCCAGTCATGAAGCGTATTCTTCCATTCCGACTTGAGAGGTTTGAAAACACTTACGTCGGCAGGTTGCATAATATGGGTAGTATTCGGTGGAAGAGCATACAAAATAATGTTCCTATCATGACAAAATTGACTTAAATTCATTGTCAAATGACTTCGGTGCCCGTCAACCAAGACAAGGATTGGTTTTTTTATGCTTTGGTCTGTTATCCACTTGTCTAATCCTTTCGTAATATAGTCAAAAAAAATATCTGACTTCATCCAGCCGGTGTCAGATTTTCCTAAAAACCAAGTAGCTGGCATGCTATTAATAACGTCTTTTGGAGGTCTTACGTAAGGAAAAACTACACACGGAGGCAACGTTTTGCCACTTGCGGAAAAAAAGAGAAGAACCGTTATAGCCTCTTTTTCTTTTCCCTGTTCGATCTTGTATACATTCTTATACCCACGAGGTGCTATAACCTTTCCACTTTTTGGACAAAGACTAAAACTTGTCTCATCTCCATTAAAAATCCGATCCGGATCCTCCAGTATGTCACCTGCATCTATAGTGTCTAAGTAGTTTTTTAAATTTTCAAACCATTTTTTGATGCTTTCTTTTGTTACTACGGCTCGACCCTTTGATATGTCTTCAGGAGCCCTGTGACACAGAACTGGATTTCTTTTTAAAAAGGATTTATACCACTTATTACCTGGTCGATTGTTAATAAAGGGATTAGGTCTTTTATCTTCCAACATAATGGTTTGAACTGTATTCAAAAGATCATCGGACTTCAAGGGGAATCCGCATTTGGTGAGGTTGATGCACCAGTTAGCAATTGTGTTTCCTCTTCTTTAGAGAGGACGGCAACTGGTCCCATCTTCCGCGGACCTTCTGGTACCCTTAAATGCAGTCTATCTTGAAGGGTGCCCCTTGGCACGCCATATTCCACACTAGCTTTTCGTATCTTCATACCATTTCTAATTGCCACCATCGCTTGTGTTAGTTTCTCTTCCGAGTATTTGTGAATCGGCCGCTTCGACATGATATCTAAACGGTTTTCAAAGTAAGTATTTGTCTAAATAACAGAGTTATTTAGAGTTTCTTTACTAACAAAACCACGTAATTTATCAAAACCGCTTAAAATACCAATATTTAGATCGAAAAACATCATACGGCTGACTACTGGAACAAGGATTACCAGAACTCAGCCGTCGCGCCAAACAACTTTTGAAGGTGGCCGACTACTGGGTAAAATGCTATAAATACTTCTAAAATAAGTGTTATATAATTCAGCATTATCGAATTGACTTGCATAACCAATTTCAACCATATTGGTGAAAATAACGAAAATACCAGTAGTCGGCCGCTTGGGGCTGAGTACTGGACCAACCAGCTAAAAATGTATCCCAGTAGTCAGCCCCCTTATTATTTGTCTAATTTGTTATTAAAAATATGTTTTTTTATTACATATCGAAGAATAAGTATTGTTAATAAAGAAATTCTATACTGCGTTATCAAAACAGTGAAAAATTAATAAAAAACGTACCTGTATCTAGAGCACTATACCTTATTAAACAATTAGACCGTTACCTACGTCTGCACACGATCACGTTAGCACTGCAATTGAGTGGAGTTTTCTCTCAAAGGGTAATGGATCTATACTTTGAATGAATCCGTAACTGTTAAAAAAATGTTGATGAATGTTCTCTGTTTTGATTGTGGTAGTGATTTTTTTATTTTAAACTATTCAGAGGCAAAAAACTCAAAAAAAGGCCGACTACTGGCTGAGGGCTGACAACTGGGTAGGTTACCCTACTATGCCATTTTGGAAAGTAACTTTAAAAGATAGCGTATTTACTCTGGATTCCAAAATGATATGACACTTGGCTAGACTTTTTTTTTTTTTTTATAATTTACGCGCGCCTAAGGGGTTATGATACCCTTTTACTGTTGCCTTGACGCGGGCGGAAAGATAGAAGGAGAAGAAAGGAAAGCATTGTTGTGATGTAGTTGAAACTCAGGTGTGTTTGGTTTCGATATTGACTCTCCAGGGGTGGGAGTCCGAATAGGATGGAGAGATTTTCTTCACTCGGAATGATTCAGGTTGTGAATTTTAACGGTAGATTAGTGCTTGAAAACCCTACAACAGCCAAATCTACATGTCAGTGTTATGCCTTCACACGCAGATTTTTTTACTGAGTTTCAATTACACAAATGAAAACTTTGTCGTGGCTAGGATTCGAACCTTGACCCTCCGAGTGAGAAGCGATTGCTAGTACCACTCCACCACGACCACCCCCCACGGCCAGACTAACGCTTAATTGAGGACAAGAAAAATATTTTGTTAAAGAAACCCGATCCATATTAATTCCTTTAAATAAGGTAAAATGAGTACCAAGTGTGTGCGAGACAGACAGTAATGCTGTGATTAAGATGGAAAAACACGACATTTCGACTAATGTGAGTGAGACAGATAAAAATGCCACCCTTGTCAAGCAGTGACGCATAGGCACATCATGCAATACTGCAGTACGTTACTCTCCTTCGCTTACAGCGCATTATTCTGTATTCGTGTTGATTTCGTGCTTACAACTTTGGTTTTCTTTATTGAACTTCATTGCATTGCGACTTTGATTTGCTATCTGACCGTTTCGATCGAACCTGGATTTCTTCTGGGCTATTATTGACGTTGATCCCGTGATTGTGTAGTGTGAATGCCATCATGCCATCTCGATACACTGCTCAGGAATATGCTAACTTGCATCCGATTTATGGGGAATGCAAGTGTAATGTTAGTGCTGCAGCCAGACTTTAGCATGAGAGATACCCAAATGCTCAGCGTCATCCGGACCATCGAGTGTAAATGTGCACCGGTCATTCTCAGAGGGTTGATTTCCAAATCTAATGGTTAGTGAGGGAGGACCCGTCATGCCCTACGAGGACAAAGTCTTACAAAAATTAAATGAATGAAAGAAGCACCCACACATCATCAGCCAGCTAGACAACAATCGATCAATTGTTATGAATGTAGTGAAGCACATTCCATTTCTGATTGTGTCATCTTTATTCAGTCACTTGATGTACAAGCACGCTGGCCAAAAGTAAAGGATTAGCGTTTATGTTTTTCATGCTTACGTAAAAGTCATAACACTTCGAATTATCGTTCTAAAAAAGTGTGTGGTGCCCAAGACTGTCGCTGTTATCATCATCTTTGCCTGCATAAGGAACAGTCGATTACTAGAACTGCAGAAGCTGTCTGATATTGATACCTCGTACAAGGCATATTTGAGCTGCCAGATATCATCACCAGTTAGCCTTTTATTCAAGATTTTGTCAGTCGCTTTGTTTGGGCCCAATAGTAAAGTCGAAGTGTTTACCATGTTTGACGAAGGTTCAGCCATAACATTTTGGAGGAGGATATAGCAAAGAAAGTTAGGAGTTAAAGGCCTGTAACAGCCTTTAACTCTCCAATGGCATGGATGAAAGGTAACGACAGAGCCATCCTCAGCAGTCAATTTGGAGATTAAATGTGATCGCGAGTCGACAAACATTTTTATTAAAAATCTAAGAGCGATTAACAACATAAACTTGCCGGTACAATCATTTAAGGAGTCTGATTTTAAACATTTCAAGTATTTGACACTCAAAGTCTATCAAATGTGAAGCCAGTCATATTACTCGGCTTGGACAATATGTAATTGGGAGTATGATCAACCTCCATTGAAGCTAGCAACAAGAGCCCAATAGCCGTCAAATCTAAGCTAGGTTGGGTCGCCTACGGGCCAACCAGGCACTCAACAATAACAACGCCTATCGTGCTCTATGCAAGAGAAAAAGAGCAATTTGACGAGTCAAACAATTTGGTTGTGGAGTACTTCTCTGCAGACAATTTTGGTATCAATATCACGTCTACGACACTGGAATCCGTAGACAACAAAGCGGCTCTCAAGATTTTGAAGGAGACTACTCATCGCATTGGCAAACCATTTGAGACCGGCCTACTTTGGAAAAATTACCTCCAACAGTTCTGAATAGTTTCAAGGTGGCTGAAAAACGACTCTATGGAATTGAAAGAAAGTTCAGTCTGGATCCAGAATTTGCTGGCAGATGCCAGAGAGAAAAATTTGGAAAAAGGATATGCCAGAAAGCTTTCCAAAGAGAAAGTCTTGGTTACCCGTAAGCCAGTATGGTATCTGCCACATTTTGTTGTCCAGAGCCCACACAAATCCGACATGTTAAGAATAGTTTTTGACGCTCCAGCAACTCTTAATTCTTAATTCTGCTCTTTTTAAAAACCCTGAGCAAGCAAAATCACTCATTGGAATTCTTTTTATGTTCCAAGAAGGTGTAATAGGAGTAGCTACTGAAATTCGCGAGTTGTTTTCCCAAGTTCGCATACGATTACATGATCAGGATGCTCAACGGTTTTTATAGAGAAGTGGAGACTACTTGAACATTACACAATGACTTCTATGATTTTTGGAGCCATTAGTTTGCTATGCAGTGCGGAGTTTATAAAAAATCTGAATGCCGACGAATACTATGTGGACAATTTTGGAGTTAGTTTTCGAAGTGAAGAAGAAGCCATGAGAATATGGAGCGAATTTGTAAAAATCATCGCAGAAGTCAGCTTCGATTTAAGAAACTTTACGCTTAATTTTAGTAATTTTCAGTCAGCCATGAACAACAGTCTTAAAAAGGGAGCCAAGACCATCAACATGGAATGCCAAAATTCGGAAAAGGTGTTCGGGATGTGTTGGAATACTGGCGCCGATATGTTTATATTCAATACCAAATTTCATCGTATTCCAAAGGATGTTCTGGATGTTATATGTCCGCCAACAAAAAGAGAATTACTGGGGATCGTTATGTCAATCTTTGATACTTATGGCCTACTAGCCGACACGCGAGCCAAGTCGCCTTCGCTGCTGCTGGTTATTTTCAGATTCTACGTACCCAAGGAGTTGATATTGTATTTGTCTTTGGAAAATCCCGCGTTGCGCCTTAAAAATTGATGTTTATTCCAAGATTGGAACTCCATGCTTCAGTTTTGAGTACACGTATTAGCAAGATTATAGTCGGTAGTCATGACCTCAACATTTCTAAAATAACATTCTGAACAGACTCAAGGACAGATTTATACTGGATTAATTCCGCAGAATGAAAGTACGAGTCCTTCGTTGGCCATCGCTTTGCGGAAATTCTAGCCACAACACAAACATCTCAGTGGTGTTGAACGCCAACAATAGAAAATAGTGCAAATGTTCCCACCCGTGCGACTTGGCCTCGAAAGCTAAAGGTCAATAGTATGTGGCTCGCTGGTCCGACATTTTTGCAGTTGCCTGAAGAGTGTTGGCCTACTGTAATGGTTGAACCACCGCTGGAGAAGAAGTCAAGCTTTATCTAATCATGCAGCCACACGGAGGTAATACTTTACAATAATTCAGTATAATTGTTTTTTTTCTTATTTAAAGCTAAAGCGATCCATGGCTTGGACGCTACATGCTGTCAACAAATTTCTATTCTTCCCAAAGTGAGTACACTGCCAACAAAAAAGTGGCAAGTCACAGTGTCTGAAATCAGTGCTGCTGAAAAATTCTTATACCGGATAGTTCAACAAGAACAATTTCCTAGAAAAATAGCCGCTTTCAAATTGTCATATCAAATTTCAAAAAATAGTCAAATTTATAGTTTAAAACCCTACCTTGACAACGAGGTCTTTTAAGGATTGAAAGGCGTATAGAGGAAGCCCATTTTTTACCACTTGATGCCAGACGTCCAATCCTAATACCGCAAAAACATATGGTCTCGGAGCTTATCATGCGACATTTCCATGAGAGGTTTCATCATCAAAACACAGCAACTACCCTTAATGATGTCCGCCATACAACGCAGTTGCATGGAGTGCAAAATCGAAAGAGCCAAGCCAATACCACCACTTAGGGGTTAAGTACCTCCTGATAGCATAACACCTTATGTCCGTCCATTTACATAGGCGGGCGTGGATCTTTTCGGCCCTTTTAATGTCGCTATAGGTCGTCGACGAGAAAAGAGACGGGCAGTCATCGTCACATGTCTCATTCTGAGATCAGCCCTGTAATTGCTAGTGTTATGCAATGAGGATATCTACACAACATCCCTCCAGATGATTGAGGCCGTGGCACCCGTGTGTATTGTTGCCATCCATTTTCCCCTTCCACTGACAACTTCTACTAGAAGGCTTTCATTGCACTGTTTTGCTAGCAAGACTTGGAAGGTGACCCTGGGGCCGTCGTCTTCTGCTACCGACTTCTGCCCCGCGAAGGTGGTGCTTAAGCATTTTCCGACTGATGGCTTCGGGAAGTTTGAGCGGCTTTTTGACGGTCATTTCTGCCGGTTTCTTTCTCTATTTGTTTGTTATCACAGTGAGGGCAGCCTTTACGTCGAACCGGTTCTTTACACTGCCTTTGGAGATGCCTTATTTGGCACTAAGTCTTGTGCAGGAGCATTAAACAGATGCTACTTCCCTGACGAAATGTGTTCTTTTGGAATCCTGATTGCTTCAGCAAGGGTTAATTTCCCGGCCATCCTTACTGCTGACTGTTGTTTCGAATCTGCAATTCCCCTGATGAATGCGTTCTTTGCCATTTCGTGGACAATTGTTTGACCTGCGGTGGGGTATGACAAATGTGTCCGTCTGCTCACGTCTACTTGGAGCTGCCGCAGTGTTTCTCCTCATTGCTGTATTCGGCTTTGCAATTGGACCTTGTAAACCTCCTACATGTGGCTATCCCCAAACCGTTTCTCGAAAGACACATAATCTTTTTGTTTTCAACAATTCGGCTGCATGGCCGTGCAACCCCATTGTTAGGACAAAGCACTTCTCCTGATTGTCCCAGTCGTTCTCGCAGGCAGCCATTGAAACTACTTCTTATAACTAGACTATGAGGTCTGGCCATTAAACGAGGGAGCCTTCAACTCCTTTCTTCTTGGACCACTTAAAGAACATTCTCGGAGTTTCTGTTTTCGCACTGTGTCGAGCTCTTTTGCCAGTTGATCAACTTTGCTGTCCGTTTGTTTGAATTTTTCGTCCATTTTTCTCTGTTTCATTAAGTATTTCATCAATTTCTCCGAACTTTTGCTGGAGAATGTACTACTGTTCATCCATTTTCTGTTGAAGGCCATGCAGATTTTTAGTTTGTTCGTCGAATTTTTTTCCTCAATGCTGTTCTTCTGTTCGTCTAGATCTTTTTTTTTGTTCGTCCAGCTTTTGTTCGAGGTTGTTCTTCTGTTCGTTTAGATTTTTCTTTTGCTCGTGGAATTTGTTCTTCAGATTTTGTTTAAGGCTATTATTTTGTTCGCCTATTTTCGACAAGAGGAGTTGGGGTAATTGCACCAGTATCCGGCTAGTCACTAGTATCCGGCTGCTTTCCAATAAATGCTTTATAATAGGAAAATTAAGCATATCATGCACGAGCAAAAATTTGTGCATTTAATATGAGGTCTATCTAGCGTGTTTGTAAAATTTGCCAGATTTGGTACTTCAAAAAGACCGGGAAAAAAATTCACAGTCTGTGTAGTTCGTTGTGTAGGTCAGATGTCCTGTTTTTGGTTCGCGAAAATTAGTGGAGGTAGTGTACTTAAAACGTAAGTTTAAATGTAATTTATATGTTTTTGGGTGTGTATTATAGTTTAACATTGAAATAATATAATTTTTTATAATAAAACGTAAAAAACACTTAGTTTTTTCTTTTTTGTCTTAATAATTTATGGTTGCCGGTTATTCGAACCGCATTTCTTCTAGATAGTGGCCGGGTACTAGATTTATCCTTGTAAACAAATTTGCTGTCTCTTTTCGGCTCAATTGAAGTGGAATAGTTTCCTCCATTGAAAAAAACGAGGAAGATTCATTTAATGTACAGGGTTTTAATATCCGGCCACTGTTTTTGTCCAAAAGGTTACCATGACCGGTATCTACTGTCACCAAGCAGTATGCGGCCATAATAATAATTCGTTGAATATTCGTATTTTATACATAGGTAGACAATGAAAGCAGAATTTAAAGAAAATGACTCAAATGGGCTTCACGTGCTGATAACATCAAGCTTGCCTTGGAGGATATTCAGCAAAACAATTTAAGCCACCGCAAGGCTGCTGCTAAGTATAACATACCGAAAAATACTTTACAAGATAGACTGCATTGTAAAGTTAATGAAAAATGTGTCACGAAAGGTCTGCAATCTATTTTATGCCCCGAAGAGGAGAAGGCTATTACAGATTAGTGTATTGATGTGGCCAAATGTGGTTTCCCTCTCAAAACAACTGACCTCCTTAACACAGTCCAAAAACTAATAAAGGCGGAAAATCGAGATAACCCTTTTAAAGAAGATCGCCTAAGAAGAACATGGCTAAAACTGTTTTTCAAAAGGAATCCCGTCCTTACCCTTAATGAAGTGGAAACAATTTCTAAGGGAAGAACAGTGGTTACTGAAAATACCTTTAGGAAATGGTTTAGCGATCTTCATAGTTTTCTAAAAGAAGGTGGTTATGAAGAAATCTTGTTGAACCCCAGGAGAATATTGAATGGAGATGAAACAAGTTTCTCGCTTTGTCCTAAAACAGGAAAAGTTATAGCTCCTAAAGGTTATCGAAACGTTTACCAAATCTAAATGGCAAAAGAAAAGGACACTTTAACCGTCTTAGTAATGATGACAGCCAGCGGGGAACTTCTCCTACCTATGGTAATTTTCTCGTACATTCGACCACCGGCGGATATAATCAAGGGCGTTCCAAAAGATTGGTTTTAAGGAAAAACAGAATCAGGGTGGATGCGTAGTGAAACCTTCTATCAATACATAGCAAAATGTGTAAGCAAATGGATCGAGGACAACAACGTTCCAAGCCAGTGTTACTTTTTGTAGATGGGCATAAATCTCATATGTCCAGTTGTGTCACGAAAAAAATATTATTCTTTACGCCCTTCCACCGAACACAACCCATATCCTGCAACCAGCAGATGTAAGTGTTTTTAAACCGCTTAAGGAAGATCGGAAGCAGATGGTTAGAGAACGGCACATGAGCAACATAGGAAGTGTTTTAACTCGCAGGGATTTCTGCCCACTTCTTGAAAGTGTTCTTAGTAAGAATAAAAACTTGCCAGAAACTATAAAAAAAAAATGGTTTTCGGAAATGCGGACTGTTCCCGTTTGACTCAAATGAGGTCGATTACGGAAAATGTTCCAAGATGCACTTGAAAAGATATCTTTCAAAGGAGCAGAAACAACGGCAATTTTTCCACCTCCTGAAAAAGATCGCTACTCCATAGCTGAGTCTGTAATACTATAAAGTAGAAATGAATTAGAAACAAATGCTTTTAATGTCGAAACAATATTGAAGGTCTTACAGAATGCAAAATCGGCAAAGAATCAAATAACAATAACAGAGACAATAGAATTTTCGTCAATGCCTATAAATGTTTTGTTTCATTTAAACGATGATGGAACTGTGCAGTGTGCTGACGAGAATTGCACTATATTACCTGATTTGCAGATATATTACCTCAAACATCATCACCACTGAACTATGCATCCACACTCCTCTTGCTCCGATAAATCTAACAGACCAGAAATGTTTGGAAAGTCCAAGCTTCACATCTTGTTTAACCGATTCAAATAAAAACTTTTCAGCCACATCTTCATCAAGAACAACCTCTTTGAAAGCTCATGTTAAAACATATCCCGTACATAAAGGATTTAAAACAGTTGTTTCTTCGAATGCATGATCAACATCTTGTTCCCCTTGCAGGTCTCGATCACCAAATATTTTGTCAACTCATTTGTTCTATCCACATTCAATTAAAAGAAAAAATGTGTCACTGGCCTGCAGGTCTCCCAGTGCAATTTCTTCACAAGCTTGAGCAAAAAGAACGAATTAAGAAAGAAAAAATTGATGCGGTTAAAAAATAAAAGTTGAAAGGCTACAAAAATAAACAAGAGAAAGAAGCTTCAAAACTGAGGAAAGGAAACCGTAAAGAACGCAAAAAAATGGTTAATTGTCACAAATGCAAAGAGATTCTTATAAGCGACACTGAAGAAGACGATCTAAAAATTATAGGTTGTGACACATGCCCACTTTGGTATCATCTTAAATGTACTTCAATAAGCTTTTTGTACAATGATGCCATAAATATGGATTATATGCATGATAAATGTCTTAATTATAATTAATCCTTGAATTTTTTATATTGGAATCAATGTCTAACTAAATTTATCTTTACCATAAGCTGAATATTTTTTTAAGAATTGCGATTATTTATTGTGTAACATTGTAATCAAGTCAATAACATTAAATGAAAAAGGGGTGAACGTACTATATTTTATCTATGATTTTTTAAGTTCCTTTCAAGAAATCTTTTTTGTGATATTTTTTATAATTTTTAAGAAATAAATTTTTCATTCATTTGAACAATAGTATATGTAAGCTTTTATTCCAAGTGCTTGGGATAAATAGCCCTAAAACATCGAAGTAAGAAAAAATGCTAGGTAGCCGGGTACTGGTACACTTACCCTGCATCACCGCTGCCAGTACTCACTTGATCCTCCTCGTCAATGTCAAAGGAGTATGTATCTGGATTATGCCCCTCGCTGTTCAAAGCGTCCTGAAGTCGGAGCAGCAATTCGCTTTTTCCTCCACTGCCGCTGACATTTCTCTTGTTCAACTCGCATTTGAGTTGGGCGAGGGCCGATTGCAATAGTTTTCGACCAATTACAACTTTTTCAAACAATTAAAAAACACTTTTTTTACCGACAATAAGTCCTATCCCACTTCTGACACCAATTTAAAATGTTTGTATGGGTAGAAATGATAGAACTTACTCCTTTCAATACAATCACTTTATTCAATACAGTTACAATTCACAATTCAATCGCTTATCTCAACCCTTTTACTTCTACCCCACTCTTTTACTTTTACCTGAACTCTTTCGAGAATATTCTGTACAATCCAGCGTTCCATACAAATTTCCATTTTGTTAGAGAATTCGATTCCATTCTCCATTCACCAATGGTTGAGTCTTCTGCTATTTAAATACGGAAATCTTCTGCATTTCAAATGTAAACAACGCTGTTCACATTCAGATATCACAGTACTACGAGTATCATATGAGACATATCCGTATGTAATTATAATATTGAAGAACAGTATTCAAAGTGCGGTTTAATAATGGTTTTAAGTAGGAAATACACGATACAACCGTCTTACCGACCTGTGTTGTGTCGACATCGGCCCAACCGTTGTATGTAGCAAACACACGATACAATCACCATACAACCAGAATATTTTTTCAATCGTTCTTCGGCAGTTGGTATTCAATCATTACAAATGATTAAAAGCAAAAAAAATTATAATAATATGTAGATGCATTGGTGAATAGCAAAGACAAAAATGGCTTTTGGAAAGATCTCTACACTATATATGTTATTTGCGTATGATAAGTGAACAATTTAAACATCTCTTAAATCTTGTGGCACCTATTATATTGAAACAGGAAGCTTTTATAAGATCACCCAATCTATAGGAAAAATTGTACCTGAAAGCTGATAGGCTATTTACAATGCTTTAAAAAGTAATTACCTAAAGGTAAGACAGTAATGAAACGCAATTACAAGCGACTGATTTAATTTCATATTTATTTTAGTTTCCGTCTACTGAAAATGAACGGAAAAAAATTGCTGAAGAATTCAAGAAATAATGGAATTTTGAACACTGTATTGGAGCAATGGACGGAAAACATGTCCTCATCAGAAAACCCCCAAAGTGTGGCTCTGATTTTTTTAATTACAAGGGAACACACAGTATTGTTTTATTTGCTATTGTAAATTGTAACTACGAATTTATATACATATGTTCTTGAAGGTACTAATGGAAGGATTTGTGACGGAGGAGTCTTAAAAAGAACAGATTTATATGAGAGTTGCGTAATCATACACTTAAGATACTCGTACCTCCAACAGAAAAAATTTAAAATACTAGATGGAGTGAAAAGTGACCTCCGTGGGAATTAAAAAACATTTTTTTTTAAATGTTTTTTTTTATTCAATTTTCGATTTTCCAACTTCTTGATCCCGTCCGAAAAGCAATTTTCCGGAAGGTCTACAAAACACTCCTCCGTGGCGTCGATGATTTCCTCACGTGAGCTGAGTTTTTTATTGATGAGCCATCTTTTGAGGTTTGGGAAGAGATAATAGTCCGAGGGATCCAAATCCAGTTACCAATCGACGCCAAAAGTCCGCCCGATTCCGCATCAGCAAGTCCAAACACTCTTTCGAAGTGCTCTCGCGTTCATGTTTTTGGTCATTCGCGGCACCCAGCGGCAGGATAACTTTTTCATATGCAGAATATTGCCCAAAATATGGCGTGTGCGCTCAGTACTAATCTTTGTGGTATCTGCTAGCTCGCGCATCCTCACTTTCCGGTCAGCCAACACCATTTCATGTATTTTTTTGACATTGTCCTCTGTAACCGCATCGGAGAGCCTGCCGCTGCGACTTGATCGATAGTGGAGTTGCGGCCACCACGAGACTCTCGAAACGAATATTTGACGGAGCATTAGCCCCATAATATTTATCCAACTTTTCTTTTGTTTCCTTCGCCGTTTTGCCTCTCAAAAAATAATGTTTTATGAGAGGACGAAAATCGTTTTTGTCCATACTCAACAAGATGCCAAACACGTCAACAACAATCAGCTGTCAAAACAAAACTAAAGACAGTATCGCACTAAAATTTGGCATGTCCGCCTAAATATGAACAGACTTCAAGGCACCATAACCTTTTTTGCAGTAGCAGCGCATTCTGGCGGTCAAGGAGGTCACTATTCACTCCATCTAGTAATTCATAGATTTACCCTTACGGTTTTATTGCTGACTAGGCATTTGCCCTGTCAGAAAGGATTTAGAAATCTTTTCCCCAAATGGGTAATACGAAAGAAGGAAGAATTTTCAATTATAGATTAAGTAGAGCTCGCCGTGAAGTAGAGAACGTATTCGATATTTTGTGTTCCAGATTTAAATTTTTTCAAAAACCAATGAAAACTAAGTTACAGCACGCTGATGCAACTGTATTAGCTTGTTGTATACTACATAATTTTTTAAGGTTTCATTCGATTGATTATGTTACCGACAAGTGACCGCGAAGATTTGAACAAATATATCATAATTCCAGACACCTGGCGACAGAATGAAGAGATGGCTTCCTTAGATAAAGCAAGATCTAGAGCACAAGTTTCCAATGCAAAAGAAATAAAAAACAAATGTAAGGAGTATTATACGAAGGTGGGTCAATAAGTCCGTGACTTTTTGAATTTCTGACCTCTTTACTGAAACAGCAACACTGCTCCTGTCAACAGGCATCTGTCAGTTGACTCCTGTCAAAATTTAAACTTGCTGCGTCAGTTAGTTTGTGTTTGACAGCTATTTTTATCAGACTACTCACTAATTTGAGGAGAAAATGGAAAAAAGTGAATTTCGTGTGCTTATTAAGCATTATTTCTTGCGAAAAAAAACCATTACCGAGACCAAGGCTAAGCTTGATAAATACTATGGGGACTCTGCACCATCGATTTCAATGGTAAAAAAGTGGTTTACTGAATTTCGTTGTGGCCGTACAAGCACTGAAGATGCCGAACGTCCTGGACGCCCAGTTGAGGTCTCTACACCCGAAACAATCGAAAAAATTTCCGATATGGTGTTGGCCGACCGAAGATTGAAAGTGCGAGAGATTGTGGAAGCCGTAGGGATCTCGCATGGCTCAGTGGTTTCAATTTTGAATGATCACTTGGGCATAAGAAAGCTTTCCGCAAGATGGGTGCCGCGTTTGCTCACAGTCGACCACAAACGCAATCGTGTAACAACTTCACAGGAAGGTTTGGCGTTGTTTAATCGCAATATGGAGGAGTTTTTGCGCCGTTTTGTAACCGTGGACGAAACATGGATCCATCACAACACACCAGAGAACAAACAACAGTCAAAACAGTGGGTTTCTAAGGGTGAATCGGCGCCAAAGAAGGCCAAGTTGGGTTTGTCAGCCAATAAAGTTATGGCGACTGTTTTTTGGGATGTACGCGGGATAATCCACATTGACTACCTTCAAAAGGGAAGAACAATCAATGGGGAATATTATGCCAACTTATTGGACCTATTCAATGACGATTTGAAAAAAAAAACGACCTCATTTGGCCAAGAAAAAAGTTCTTTTCCACCAAGACAATGCAAGGGCGCACACATGTGCAGTTGCCATGGCAAAAATCCATGAATTGGGCTATGAATTGCTCCCTCATCCACCCTATTCTCCAGATTTGGCTCCGAGCGACTACTTCTTGTTCCCAAACCTGAAGAAATGGCTTGGTGGAAAAAGATTTGACTCCAATGATGAAGTCATCTCGCAAACAAAGGCCTATTTTGAGGACCTCGACAAATCATTTTTTTTGGAAGGGATAAAAAAAATTGGAGAAGCGTTGGACAAAGTGTATAGAGCTCAAGGGAGACTACGTTGAAAAATAAAATTATTTTTTTATCAAAAAATCTGTGTTTTAATCACGGACTTATTGACCCGCCCTCGTAATAACGAAGGAAAGGTTATATTTCAGAACAAAATGTGTGGTTTTCCGGATTAAAAAATTTAACTAAGAATCTTAAAAGCATTCAAAATACTTCATTTACTTTATTTCATATTGCTACTTATGTATTTAATTCACATTTTTCATCAAAAAGTAAGACACAACGTGCACACTTACGATATACAAAACTAATAAAAAACATTGGTGATAATTTAGTTATCTCTGCTTATTTAAAAATAAAAATTCAGATATTTCTGAGGCGAATTCAACTTTGCTAGCATGATCATTTGATGCAGGTACTTCGACTTGGTGAACTGCGGGTGCAGATAATTTTTAAAAGAATGCCGATTCCAACGTTAATTGGTTCATCCGGCCGATGATTAATGCATCCGTTATTATTTTTTCAGCAATCAGGCGTCGTGTTGGCTTCATATTTCTGAAGTGTTCAGCAACCCTTTTTTCCACAATATCGAATTCGTAATCCTTTTTTTCTTCTGGTTGTGTCATAAATGTACTGGCATTTTCAACAAATTTCTTTTGATGTTGTTTTAACAATTTTTTTTTTGTCGAGCAGATGATGATGATGAACGGTAAGCATCGCTTACCCCAGGAGTCTGAGGTGGAGAATTACACATCTACAAGAAACTTATATTGAAAAAAAACATGAATACTTTCTTCTATAAAGTTTACATCATCCGAGTAAAAAGATAATGTGGAGTGGCCGTCTTTAATAAACAACAGTTGGTCATAGTACCACAGATTGGACTCGTAAACACTGTCTGTGCGAGAACCGGTGCTCTTGGAATTTTGTATTTTTCTGTATTCCCTCCTGAATGATGTCCTCAGGTTCGCTACCCGTTTCCGTACGTAGTCCTTATCGGCTTCTGGATCCAACTGATAACATCGTTCCACGAGTACCTGCAGAGCCTCTTCTCTCATAATTTTATTACAGTATTCTTTTGTATGGGCGTCCCACAACTAAGGAAAGGAACGGTATTTATTAATAAAATCAATTCGAAAGTCTTTTTCTTTAACGGAAACCATCCCTTTCTTCACCCTCCCTCTAAAAAAGTCAAAACACAACTAAAATCTCTACGACCGACGGTTGTATACCCGGAAATACACTATGCGATTTCCGTACAATCTATCGCACACAACCCAGGTTGTATGTTCGAGACCATGCGACCAGGCGATATCGGTAGAGCCGTTGGTTAATTGGATACACACTATACAATCGTCGCATATAATCGCAGATTGTACACAACCATTGTACAACGATTGTATCGTGTATTTCCTATTTTATACGAGTATACTATTTTTTCTTTTTTTTTTATAATTTGCGCTCGCTCAAGGGATTAAGTACCATAAAAATCTTTGCACACAGTGCGGGCGAAGGAAAATCAGAGAGGATGGAAAGACAGGTACCGGTGAACGTTGGTTTTAAATGTTTGAAAGTTATAATGACTAGGAAATAAAGAGCTAGGCAGGGCATTCCATAAGCGAGTTGTATGGGTAGGAACGAATCACGATATTTTAGAGTACGTCCGAAAGTGGGCTTGAGGTTATACAGATGAGCATTCTTAGGGAAACGGGTGTTACGGTCAAAAGTTTGTAGGGGCGGAATGCTACTGGCGATTTCTATGGAGAACTGGTGGTGGAAATAGCGATAAAACAGAGTAAGACACGAGGCATTACGACGGTGTTCAAGGGTGTCAATTGTTTGAGTGATATTAGTATCACCTATGAGTTTTATCGCACGGTTTTGAATCCTATCTAGCAGGTGGAAAGATGTTTTTGCATAGAGAAAAAATAACGAAAGAGCAACAGTTTTGCCCTTCAGTGTATATGATGAGGAAGAATAGTTTTTTCTAACATTTATGACTTGGAAATTACTTCTTACATACAGTCATCGACTAACACTCAACCCGTTTACATCGTTCAACCAACAGTGTTCTGTTTTTCTTTTGTGCGATCCCGTTACCCAAAGTTCTCATTCAAACCGTTCATTTTCTTATCTCCTTCTCACACGTATGTGCAAACTAAAACGAATAACAAGTTTAATTAATTAAACGACAGTGCCATGGCCTCTGTGCCACGTGTACCTTCGGGCAATCGTTTTAGATATCTAGATCCTGATCCTCCACCCTATCTAAAAGCCAAGAGAAGAAAAAAGAACAATGTTTCTCCTTTGCCAATGGATGTTTTTTCAACAAACTTCCTTTCTAATGACCCTAATTTATTGTTATTTCATCGACTGATAAAAATAAACCTCTCACTGAACTAAGTGTTTTCCTGCTCAAAAAAGCTATTGATGGAATAAGCTCTCAATATGATCAAATAACCCAACTTCGAGACGGAAGTCTACTCGTTCTCGCTAGGTCAAAGAAAATTCCTGATCTATTTTTATCAAAAAAATCACTTCCCAATTTATGCCCTATTGTCGTTACACATTCAACTAAATGCATCAAAAGGTAGTGTATGCTCCATAATATATGCTCTATATTAGCCGAAATGAAGTCACAAGGGGTGACGGACGTTTTTAAATTTACGAAAATCAACTCCCTACCGGTTTAGTCTTGTTCACATTCGACCTCTTCCGACCTCCTATTACTCTCAACATTGGATGGTATAACGTTCAAGTTAGGGAATACTTCCTAAACCAAATGCGTTGCCAGAAGTATCAGCTTTTAGGGCACAAGGAAAAGATACACCAGCGAACCCTTATGCGTTAATAGCAACCTAAATCCAACTGCACCTCAGGAATGCATCCGCACATACTGCGCCAATTGCGGTGAGAATCAGACAGCTTCTTCTAAGTTATGTCCACGATACCAACAAGCCAAAGGAACACTAAAAATCAAAACAATTCGAAAGTGCCGTATGGCTGAAGCCAAACAAATTTGCAAAGAGCAAAACCCTCCAACTTTCCTCTCACTGACGTTTTCAACCGTAGCAAAAATTGCTCACTCTAAAAAAATAATGATTCCGTCCCAGGTGAATAATATTCAAAGTCCATCGCATCAAACACTTGACACACAAACACTCTCGGCAAATTCTTCTTCTTCTAAAATAGTAACTTCATCAACACACCTCATTCCTCCTAGAAATTCAATAACAACAAGTTGTAACGCATCTCCTTCACCCACCGCAACCACTTCCAACCTATGTGATACGACAACCGCATACACTTTTTACCCACTTTAGTTTTCCAAAACTATTCCAAATGCTCATAGTGATGATCTCAATATACATAAATTCGATACCGCAAACACTTTCAAATAACAACACATTACAACCACGCTTATCAAATCTTACTCAATCTCTATTAAAACAAAATTCATATTTTATTAAACCACCAGAATCTAATAATCATGGCCTCCAACAATAAACATGATTAGTATTCCTCAACCAACTCCGCGGATCGGGAACCGAGCGTTCCAGGTTCCTCTCGGAACTCGGATGGTTTGATTTTCGATCAGCTGACGCACACTCAAACTGTACTTTCGACCAACCCGAACCCTCCGATAAAGAGTATTCTATACCTTTCTTCAAATGTTAAACAATCACTTAAGGTCCTTCAAAGGAACCTGGATGGATATTTTAACAATTATCACGAATTACAACTCCTCATCAATTATATCCAACCATGCATTATATTTCTGCTAGAAACACATATCAAACACAATTTTCAACCCTATTGTCCAAAATAATACTCCTCTCGCTTTCATAACTTAACCTCCAATACTTCCACCAAACAAGGAGTTTCTCTTCTTGTACACACATCTATTCCCCACAACTTATTCCAAATCAACTCAAATATAGGAGTGCAAATAGAATTGAACACTAAACTCACTGTTATTTGTATTTGCATCCCCCCAGAAAAAAAATTCTCTCGCAATGACCTTCAGTGTATTTTAAACGGCATCAACAACCGCATCATCCTTACCCGTTATTTTAACTCATGGAGTCCCTCATGGGGTTCGAGCACATGTAATAGCCGGAGTCAAATAGTCGAACACTTTGCCACCAATTTCGGTCTCGCTATCTTAAATGATGGTCGGCCGACACATTTCTCGACACATAAAACGTTCACACACGTTGACCTTACCCTCGTTACATCATCTCCATCTCCGATCACCTATATGGAAATTACAATGTTCCGATCACCACGGCAAGATCGTCTCCATCTCTCTAGGCAAGAATATAACATCCATAAAACTGAAAAGAATATTTATCTTGGGTAAAGCAAATTAGGAAATATTTCGATCAACTCTTTCAAAAGAAATTTCGCGAAAGAAAACTTCTTGCAATATTAATCAAGAAGCTGCCATTATACAAAAATGTATTAGATCCGCAGCAAACACGGCTATCCCACAGTTAACAAACAAGACTTACAAAAAGGTTGTTCCCTGGTGGAACGAAGAACTAGGTGACCTCCGCCAAACCAAACGAAGAGCCTGGAAACTTTTTAAAAAGCATCCTACTGACAATAACCTTGTTTCATACCGTAAAATAAAGGCAAAGTTTCGTAAAGCTGTAAAAGCGGAAAAAAAATTTGCAAGTATTGAAAAATTCACCTCGAACATCAATCCAAACTCCACATCGAAAAAGCTTTGGACTGATATAAAACCCTCACTGGGAACTATGTGTGTTCCTCACTCAATCAAAGTTATCAAGAATGAAACAAAGAGTATTACGTGTTCAGAGAAATTGTCGATTTTTTTTGCGAAAACATGGGAACAGTCCAGTGATGATTCAAATTTCCATCCCACTTTCATAATAGAAAAACAATCAGTAATAAACCAAGTAACCCCATCTTACCCAATCAATCCTTCAGCAGCTCTAATTGAACGTCCTTTAAATGTGACAGAATTGGAATGCTGTTTACACTTATGTAATTAAAAGAACAACACCTGGATTTGATCGGATTTCCTATACCATGCTTAAACACAGTTCCACAACCTTTAAAAAAAGGTTATTGGATTTATTCAACCAAATATTTAACCATGGAAAGTGGCTAATATTAATCCCATACCTAAACCGAAAAAAAACCCTTGTGATATCTCCGAGTACCGCCCAATATCGCTTCTCCCGTGTGCAGGTAAAATTCTAGAGAAAATAAAATCCAAGCGTTTGTTTTCGTTCCTTGAAAAAAATAACCTCATAGACCTCCGCCAAGTGGCTTTCAAAAGAGAACGCGGAACCATCGGCGCACTTCTCCATTCGGACGAAATTATTACCTCATCCCTCTCTGCAAAAAAACAGGTATCAGTCCTGCTAATTGATTTCGAGAAAGCCTTTGTATTGACGTACATGTAGTTATGAAACAATTGATCAAATAGAAAATTGGGACCAAAATTATGAATTACCTTAAATCCTTTTTAAGTAAAGGTTCTTTCGCATCTGCGATTCATATACTCAAAAACGGCATTCCACAAGGATCCCCTTTATCCGTCGTCCTTTTTATAATTGCATTTAACGAAATAAGCTCAATAGTCGACCGTCACAACATAGTAGGTCTAGTTGCAAACACTTAACGTTCCTTGCTACCACGTTTACAGATATTCTCCAAAACCTTTCAGAATGGGGCAATACTCAGGCTCAAGACTTTCAATACAAAAATGTGAAATTCTACACTTATGTAAAAAATATAATTGCAATAAAAATATCTCCGTACAATTAAATAACACAAATATAATCAATAGGCGTGTTTCATTCAAAAATGCTTATCCACTTTTCCAAAAAACGCTCCAACTCACTTCTATACTCACTTTTACCTCGTGGCTATGTTCGCAGTGTTGGCTTTAAAGTTGCTTTTTCCTTAATATTTTCTCCGATAAACTGGAGCTTTGGTGGCATTTTGAAAGCAGTTTTGAAAGCAAATAAGCACCTTCGCATACACTAATTTTAAAAAAGGTTCAAGTTCCTTTTTGGGTAGAAAAAAATAACTACTTTTTCCAAGTGTAAGAAGCCCAAAAGAAGGTTCATTACTGACTTGCTCTTCCAAAACATAAATTTATCCACGAACACATCCCAGGATAGGGAGGAACGGGATGCTGCCAACCATCAAAAAACGAATAAATGTCCTCTAGTTGTATGTTGCGATATCTATAATTCATATCTTTCGTAAATCTATCCTCACTTCTGAAAGTGAACTAAATTATACCCACTTTTGATTTAGTTTTTGTTTCGTGTGGAAAATGGCTAAGCATTTTTCAATAAAACACGCCTAATGTAAACTTTGCTAAAATACTTGGCGTTATATTCGATTCCAAATTTACTTTCAAAAATCATTGTATCAAGTTGAAAAAGAGCCTTAACACTAGAGTTAACCTTATAAAATACCTTTCCTCTAAGAACAGCAATTGTAACATTAGCACTATCATTAACGTAATAAAATTTGTAATTTTGTCCAAGATCGACTCATTACTTACATCCGCAAAAGACCTTGAGATTCCAATTGTCAATCACAACTTTAAGTCAACATCCTGTCCTAAAAGACTCCATACACACCGACCTCAGCAAACCACATCAACAAGTATCGAAGTCTTTAAAGCCATGTTTCGGGAGGTTGCAGAAAACAAAAAAAGAACAAGAATGGAACCTCATGTTTACTGATGCTTCAAAAACGCAAAACGGAATATCATTCGCTGCCATTGGAGAGGACCTATCAATCATTTTTAAAGGCCTTCTTCCGACATTCACCTCCATATTTACAGCAGAAGCTTTTGCCATCCTCACTGCAATTAACACGTCCGAAAACAATAAGACTATCATTTTCACAGGCAGCCTATCCTCTGTAACAGCTATTAAAAACATAGACAACTGTAGTGAAATCATCGAATACATCTGTGACAAACTCATATCTATGAGTGGGAAACTAAAAATCTGCTAGGTCCCAGGGAACAGCAGCATTATTGGAAACGAAGTTGCAGACGTTGTTGCTAAATCTGCTTTAAAAGAACCTCTTACAACTTTCTTCGCCTATAACAAAAAAGACATGAAAAATTTTTTGCTGAAGCCTTGGAAATACAAAAGAAAAACAAACTCGTCAGACTATCAACACATTTACAAACAATTTAACTCTAATGCTGAAAAATCATACTACCCTGGAATTTCACAAAAAAGGATAAAAATATATGCTGGTATGACTGCGAATGGGTCATACCAGCATGACCCACAAACGAAACGGCCCCGCTCTGCCAGTTATCCAACGAAAATCAAACACTTACTATAAGTCTCTCATTTCATGTAATAAAATATTATAACTGTTGCTCAAAACAATTTATCCGAAATCACATACGTACATAAATGTAAACGAGGTCTGAAAAGTTTCCGACCGCAACGTAAAAATAACGTCATTCGTCAATAAAAGCTGGTGAATGCGTCTTTTGACAGTTACCGAAGTTTCAGTCATTTTGGACGCGCGGTTTTTAGTCGTTTAAGTGTTTTTTGTGAAAATGGAAAAAATTGAGTATCGAGCCGGGCGAGCCGGCTCCAAAAAAGCAAAAACTGTTTTTTCGGCTGGGAAAGTGATGGCGACTGTTTTTTGGGATAGTAAAGGAGTTATCTTAATCGATTATCTTCAAAAAGGAAAAACCATTACAGGAGCATACTACGCATCATTACTTGCCAAGCTGAAGGCAGAAATTGCGGAAAAACGGCCACATTTGCAGAAAAAGACAATCCTGTTTCACCAAGACAACGCGCCGTCTCACACCTCAGCGGTTGTCATGGCGAAAATCCGTCAATTACGGTTTGAACTGCTTGAGCATCCGCCTTATTCACCAGATCTTGCCTCAAGCGACTTCTTTTTGTTCCCTCATCTAAAAACTGCGCTCGGAGGACAGAGATTTTCGTCAAATGAGGAGGTAATCACCTACGTGAACAATTATTTTGCAGAGAAAAACGCCAAGTACTATTTGGACGGGTTAGAGAGATGGGAACATCGCTGGGAGAAGTGTGTAGAGTTACAAGATTATGTAGAAAAATAAAAAAAAAATTTGAGAAAAAATGTCTTGTATCATTGTTCTTTTCATTGAAACCTTTCAGACAACCCTCGTATATAGGCTGATGACCACTCAGCTTAGAAAATCTTATGCAAAACTAATACTGTGTCTAACTAACTGAAGGCCCTAGCTGCTCAGGCTAATATACAATTGCCAATTTAATTTAATTCGTTGTCAATAAACTTATAATAATAATACTTCTTACATAGATACAAAGTCTACTAGTATGCCTTGACTCGCTATTACTTTTAATGTTAATCCTCCAAATGAATCTCATCTTCTATTCCGTCTGGAATGTGTCTGAAGAAACACCATATATCCAAACTTTTTCTCCGTTCTACCTGTCAAATTACCAGTCAAGCCTTGCATGTTGCAATAGATACCGGTTATTTCATTTGGTCATTTCTATTTTTTTCAGATTGAAGTAATCTTTGTAAAGCGAACAATCTACATCTCGGCTAACTTGATCAACTGTCCAACTCAGTGAACTAAGGCAACGTATAAAGACCTCAACCACCAATGCACCATAAGCCTATTACATTATCAAAACTAAACTAAGTCCATCTGTTCGATATACGATAGTGTAGGCCTGCCCGATCCCAACTGAACAATCAATTAAAACTCAAAATTAAATATTTTACCTTATATTTTCATTTTTAAAATACAAATTTTGTATCCTTCATTATAAAAACTTAATGAGCACTTTTAGCGGCCAACCTCTTATCACGCTCTTCGGAAATGCTCAATTTAACACCCTTGCCCTTTGGCAGCGAAATGTATGGCTTATTACCTTTGCCGATGATGAAAACGTTTGTCAATCTGGTTGCGAACACATGGCCCTGGGTATCCTTGACATGGACAATGTCAAAGGAACCTGGATGTCTCTCACGGTTGACGACAGTACCGACACGACCCAAATTTCTACCTCCAGTGATCATGCACAGATTGCCTTTAAAGAGAAAACGAACAAAAACACATTGCATCAATTCTGTTCACACGTTTCTTCAAAATGTGCTCTATGATAAACGAAAAAATTGTAATGAACGAATGTGTTACTGATTTTGTCACAATATTCAAGACATTCAGTGACCGTCGAAACAAAACTTTATTCTCGGCTTTCTTTTGAACCACAAAATGAGAATTCAGCATTAAAAATGGTCTTCGACAAGCCGCCTGCTCTCCATCAATCACACTTTACTGTGCTTACCTGAATCGAATTTGATGTAGTCTGTTAGTTTTCCGGTAGAGATATCGACTTGAACGGTGTCGTTAGACTTGATCAACGGGTCGGGATAACGAATAGTTCTGCCGTCGTGTGTCACCAGGAATGGTACTCCCTTGGAACCCAATTGAGTCTTACGGACCTTGCACAGCTTGTACTACAAAGAAACAAACGAACAAAAACATTAGTCAGTTACAAGCAATCGCCAAGCTTCTTAAATAAATTTCACGTAGAGTTCACTTGTTATTGCACGTAAAGTTACCGATATCGTCACAAACATCAAGACAATCAGTGACCGTCGAAACAAACATTTTTCTTGGCTTACTTTTGAACCACTGATTTACATTTATTGTACTTGGTAAACATGGTCTTCGATGAAGCCTATCAACAACTTTTTTTCAAACAATAAGTTGCTACTGCTTACCTTGGCTTCCTCGGCAGAAATGCGATGGATAGTGAAACGTCCCTTAACGTCGTAGACCAAACGGAAGTATTCGCCGGTCTTCTCAATAGTGATGACATCTTGAGAGAATGAGAATAGTCAAGCGAAATGTATTCAAACGCAGAAACAACTTACCCATAAATCCAGCGGGGAATGTTGGGTCCGTGCGTACTTTGCCATCGACTTTAATAAGACGCTGCATAACAATTTTAGTTACTTCAGCTCCGGTGAGGGCATACTTTAGGCGATTTCTCAAGAAAATCATCAAGGGCAATGATTCCCTTAGTTTATGTGGACCGGTTGATGGACGAGGGGCAAATACTCCCCCTAGTTTATCCAACATCCATGCTTTGGGTGCTGCTAAACGCTTCAAATGTTTTTTAGGTCCTCGCGCCTAAAATCAAATATTAACAAGTTAGTGATACACCAACGCATGAAACACCACATAGTTAGATTGCAGAACAAATTGTTTCATTTTTTTTTTCTACGAACTTCTCCCGGCAAATACTAAACGGACACTTTAGATTGAAGATTTTCGGTCCAGTTGCATAGAAATATTGCAAAATATTAGTGTTTTCCAAATTGACAATTCATTGTTGACAAACTGTTTGTATTTTTTATTGATTAAAGTCACTATTTATGTGCGATGGAAACAAATTTGTTCAACAATTTTAGGCACAACTCACCATCTTGCAAGACAATAAGAAAGGAAAGGAAGATGGCCGGATGTTTTACTTTAGAATCCAGTGACAGTTCACGATTTACAGTTCAGTGGATGGAAGAGTTCTCAACTGCCGCAAGCGCCATCTCTCAATAAGCATAAGTTTAAATAAAATCGGTTTTAAGTTATCAAATTTTTAGTCCATTTACAAACGTACATTAAGTTACAGAAAAAAACCCCACTGATATAAAACAGAAATTTTGTCTTTAACGAGATATCTCGTTTTTATTCGTAGCAGGTAGGTCAAACTTAAGTGGTCTAACCACAAGAACCTACGCGAGGGTCGTGTTATTCCAGGAAAAAAAATCCTTAGCAATCATAACTCTTTACAAACGAGTTTGCAGGCTTTTTGATTTCTCGTTTTATAACTTAGAAAATAGATTTAATATTACTATGATGGTACTTTAATTGTTAGAATTACAGAAAACAAAATATGTTTTCCCCTTCGAATATGGCGTCTTTGGCTTTTATAAGAGATTCAACCCTGTTTGGCATTGAATTGTAAAGGTTAGTGATATAGCTGGTGTCACTTTCTTCATAACAATTTTTTTCAATATGACTTTTTACTCGTAATTCCTACAAATTTCCGCGCTTTTTATTTCTGAGTTTTACACCCATTCGATGCCAAAAGTGCTCAATAGGATTCATGTCAGGGCTGTTTCCGCGCCTATGGAGTGAATTTATACCCAGTTCTTCTTTGTAACTTTGAACCTGAGGAAAGAATTAGTTAAAATCTATTACCACGAAAGCAAGGTGCGGAATTGTCCTGAAACAGGAGACACCTATGTGGTACTGCCGTACTTCCCCTATAGTGGGAACAGTTCCAAATCCACGGGCAGATATGGTAACTCCAAACCATCACACCCTTAGAACTTTTCGGACGAGCTGTAACATATTCTTCCTTCAACCGCTCTTTACGTCGACGTGGGGTCTTTCCATCTGAAAATTCCAGGTTGAACTTGGACTCATCTGAGAAGATGACCTTTTGCGAGTCATCTCGGGTCCAATTCTGCCTTTTTGTTGCTCATTCTAGACGACTTTTCTTAATTCTTGTAGTAAAAGGCGATTTTTTTGCCGTCCGGTAGACAAACAAAGAGGCATCGCTTAGCCGTCTTTCAACTGTTGTCCCAGAGATATCTATGCCGGTGGTTTAAACAATATCTGTCCTTACTTGTCGTGCAGTAACCAACTGGGTCCTCAACATGGCCATCTTTATATAGTGGGCGATTCTTAAAGTAGTGCATGTTATTCGACCACTTACACTTTTCCTCTCTAAAACAGTATCTTCTTATTACATTTTTAGAAAACTTTCTATCACCGACTTATTGAATCCTAGTCGACGTCCTTAAAAGTAAGGATTGGACACTTTTCAAATTTTGCTTACTGCCTCCCGTCCATTGCGCACTTTTTACTTCACAGTTAAATACTATAAAAGAATCAGAACGACTTCGAAAACGGGAAACTTCTGACTAAAATAACTACTAAGAATTTTAATTACTTTGATAATGAAAAGGTTTTTCCCGTTCCATAAAAAAAGGAACAGAGCAGGTCAAAGTCAAAATTCTCTGTTTTAGTTGAGGCGGTTCTTTTTTGCATCTTAGTGAATATTTCGACTCTTATCAGTAATATAATTGCTGAATTAAAAATCATTTTGAGTTCTTTATTTGAAAAATATCCGAATTGATATAATGGTATAGCTCGATTCAAATCAGTTGGTCAGCGGCCACATGCGCAGAGAGAGCAAGCAACGATCATTTGCGTACATTGTAAAGTTTCCTTTTTTTTTAAAAAAATTCAGTGTTGTGCGAGCAAATTTAAAAGACCTACGCAGTAGACTCGTCAATTGATTTTAAGCGCGCTATTCTAGATTTGTTGCTCGAATTAATGCCAACCAATTTACTTGCTTAACGTAGACGTGTTAAGGGTATGCCTCCGAGTATACCTTAGGTGAACCTTCTATGCCCTACTTGAATTAGTACGAGTAACTCCATAGCTCGAATTGCGGTTTCAATAAGCTGATGGTTTGATCGCCATGACACGAAGCGTAGCGCAATAGTTTCGAAACTACAGGCGTGTTTTATTCAAAAGTGCTTTCCACACCAAACAAAAACAAAATCAAAAGTGGGTATAATTTAGTTTACTTTCAGAAGTGAGGATAGATTTACGAAAGATTTGAATTATAGATGTCGCAACATACAACTAGAGGGCATTTATTCGTTTCTTGATGATTGGCAGCATCCCGTTTCTCCCTATTCTGGGATGTGTTCGTGGATCAACTTATGTTTTGGAGAAGCAAGTCAATAATGAACCTCCTTTTGGGCTTCTTACACTTGGAAAAAATAGTGATTTTTCTTCTACCCAAAAAGGAACTTGAACCTTTTTTAAAATTAGTGTGTGCGAAGGTGCTTATTTGCTTTCAAAACTGCTTTCAAAATGCCACCAAAGCTCCAGTTTATCGGAGCAAATATTAAGGAAAAAGCAACTTTGAAACCAACACTGCGAACATAGCCGCGAGATAAAAGTGAGTATAGAAGTGAGTTGGAGCGTTTTTTGGAAAGTGGATACGCACTTTTGAATAAAACACGCCTTACGTATATAAAAGTTGGTGTAAGTGACACATACAATTAAATGAATGAAGTGTTGATAGATAAGTGTCGCTGGGACTGAAGGAGAGTTTGGAGTTTTGGGTTGGTAGATTTGGATTGGATTTTTATAATTTGAAAATTGGCGAAAGCGGGGAATAACAGTATTTCCAAAAATATATGTTTCGGATGTGGTCAACGCAATGTTAGATTTCACCTCTTGTTAATTTGTTAGTTCCTGAGACCCCTCGGCGGCATAGGGAGGGCGTCACCAACGCCTGCTGGCCGTCTTGTTTGATTTTCTGCAACGTGCTTCAGCTCTCTCCAACTCTTTCCAAGTGTCATAAACTGTTCTGCGCCATGTCTGCCTTGGGCGTCAGAATTGCGTTCGTGCCATAAAGTGTGATCAATATACAACCATTTCCTTCTTCTTGTAGTGATGACGATTGGCTCGTACCCTGTTCTAATATGGAACTCTGCGTTTGAGATTCGATTGGGCCAAAATATTCTCAATTCGATTGGATCAGGATACTCTCAAAATGATGCGCAGGACTTTAGCTTCCAAGTGATTGCTGTGGTTACCTTCCATATACTCGTAGCAGTAGTGACTCGACATCGGAGCGAACGAGTCGCAGATTGGTCTTAGTGCTGTAAACATTCGTTTTCGACACCAGTCAAGACGGAAAGGAAAGTTCTGCACTTTCTCGACCTCCTGTCCAGCAACATTAAGTTGGGAGAAAGAGCTTGAAAGATCAAAGACTTCGGTTTTAACTGCATTTATTTTAAGCCCCACTCTGCTGGCTTCAGCTTCCAGATTCTGAGTCATCTGGTGTTGATTCAAAACCGTATTCGTAATCAATATGTGATTCTCCATTGAACACTTCTGCGTTCCTCCGACAGTGCTCCGCTGATAAAATCGCTTATTATCACCAGGAAAAGAAGAACTGATGAGATACAACCCTGCCGAACTCCGCATTGGACTTCAAATGCTTCTGGTAACCTACCGTTTTGTACAATACGACATTTTACGCCTTCGTAGCAACGATTTTTGCAGTAATATCCCTCCTGTACAAGGCTTTCCGTATAAACTCCCGGTTCACGCTATTAAAAGCTTTCTCGAAATCGATAAAAATTAGGTAGAGCGAAGACCTATACTCGATGCATTGCTCTACGATGATCCGCAAGGTATTTATATAATCGTTGCAGGAGGATCGACAACGAAAGCCTGCTTGTTTGACATCGAGAGTTGAGTCTAAATGTACTTTGATCCTGTTCAGAATCATCTTCGCTATTATTTTGGTCTCTGGTGGCAGAACTTATATCCCCCCAATTTTCGAAATCCATCATATTGCCCTTTTCCGGCAACTTGACAATCAGCATTAGCCATGATAGGTCTCAGTTGCTCTGCCTATGAATTTGGCTCAACTTGGAAAAATTTCGCGGGGATTCTATCAATGCCTGGCGCTTTGTTGTTCTTGAGGGTCTTTATCACGGTTGCAATCTCTGTATTTCTAGGGGGGTTAGTGCGAATTCGGGAGTTTGCTAGTTCAGATGGTCCATTTTGGTTCGGGGCACTCGCGCCCCGAAGTACAATCGCGAAGTGCTCCCTACATGTTCTGAGCTGGTCCTCATCCGTTATAAGGATCTTCACGTTCCAGAATCCGATCGTTGTCCGTAGTCGACGTTTGTTTCCGTTTTGGAGCAAGAACAATTTTTTATGATCGCAGCTCTTGTTCTGTTTTTTGGCGCAGGAGACTCACCATATGTCTTCCCCACTTAGCAATCTTCGAAAACAGTCCCATATGGGGTGACAAGAATGCATGAAGTAGGGGTCACTAGCAAAGCTGCAAAGTGTTCGGCTGTAGAAGCTCTTTCTCGTTTTTTAACGAACCAACACCCAAGGGAGGGTATTACTTCTACGAGGCCAATACTAGTCATTTGCCATCCAGATTTCATCCCTGGTGATGTAAAATCGCTAACTTTAACTGAATTGATCCGTAAAACGAATGGAATGAGAACATTTTTTGTATGGTCGGACTCTCTCATAGTATGCGTGGCAATAATTAAGCTCAAGGCTTCGTTTTTCTGGCTGACAAAATAGATACGAGTACCATGTAGCTAATGATCAAGAGACTACACACGTATTGCAAAACATGGAATCTAACTGTAAACCTTGAGAAGTCAAAAATGATGATATTTAGGTATAGTGGAGGAAAATACGCTATAAGTGGAAAATGAAAGTTTCGAGTCAGTCAAAATGATATGTCGTAGTTAAGCAGTACAAGTATCTTAGAGTACTGATAACACTGAACTTAAACATGGCCAAACACTTGAAGGAAAAGCTAACAGAAACGAAACGAGCGTTAATGCAGTCTGTGGAAATTATGTTACAATTAAACAAGTTTCTCATACCTCGAAGCAAAAAATCTTCTCAGCTACAGCATCTTCCATCCTGTTGTTCAGGTCGCAAGCTTGCGGATATTGCTCTTCGGAAACTCTGATAAAATTCGTACGTTATTTTCATAGGCGGGTTTTTAAACTATGTGCTTTACTTGGAAAGTGACATAGAACCTTTGTTCTTGAAAACTCTTAAGTTCCATTTGGACTAAATGGGATGAGCCTGGAAAGATTTCCGAAGCTAGTGCTTTTGCAAATGATACGAAGTAAGGTACAAGAGTGGGTTATTTTTGCTATAACTTCACTTTTTCATTAACCGAACAACAAGCATCATTAAGACGTAAGGTAAACACCCTGCTCAAGAAAACTGGCAACAAAATTGATGACAAATTTATAAAAGAAGCGCAGTCATCAGAATACAGAACTTATTGTAGCAAAATGGGCCACTACCTACCATTACAAGAGAAGTCGCATATTTGAACAGCTATTCAGCAGACAAAATAAGCACTATCTTTAATGTAAGAGGCGAGCTATTGAAACTTACACCCCTATTATGATTAGCGAGTCGAACGCTCACCTCGAGTCGAACTCCCTGGTGAATTACTACTGTCGCCGTATTACCTTTGGCGAACTTTCTCATTCGCCTTTGAAAACAATGTTGCCAATGTTGTTATGTTGTCATAAAACGACAGTTGCGAAATGTCCAAAATATTAATTACTTTGGTGTGATTTCTGTGGTTTAAAGTAAATTTAAATAATAAAATTTGATAAGCAGTGTTGATTTATTTTTTGAAGACGACAGGGCAATACAGACGTGCAGAATGCGAAGAAAAATCCGGGATAATTCCAATCCTTTGGAAATTCCAGATCATTTGTGAAATCTAGAACATTCTGAATAAAAAATTATTTACATAAGTCCTCATTTTCACATTTATCTTTTATTTTCGGTTGAATAAGGATGCATTAGGCTTTGCTTTGAGCCAAATTCGAGACCAATTTCGTTTCACCCACACGTCTGTAATTTCCCCATTGCTTCAACTTGCTTGTGCACTTCGGCTTTTCGGTAGTGGTAGTTATCAAGCTTGTGTGGGAAACGATTTTGATTGACGGTTTCGATTAAAGAAAAAATTTGTCCGTCTTGGATCAAAGTCAACCTGTTCGAAATAGAAAAACAAGACGCTCTTAATCACTTTTTCAGGACGGCTCGGATGTGTGGATGGAACATATATCGGAATTGTTACACCGGTTCAGCTACGCCACCAGTATTTAAATCATAAGGGGTATTACAGTTTAAATGCGATGATAGTGAGTTTTTCTATTTTTAAATTTGGTTTAGCTTTTTAAATTTATTTTATTTCCGCCGTGTGACCACAATATGAGCATCCACTACGTCGATGCCAGATATCCCGGTTCCACACACGATGCCTTTGTGTGGAACTTCAGCAAGCTAAAAGTGGTGTTGAAAAATGATGCCAAAATGGAGAGAGGACAATGTATCTAGGTGTGTATTATATTTTTCGTTTTCTGAAAATCAAATTAAGATTTGTATTTCTATTACATTTGACGAGACTCCAGTTATCCTCGTCTACCTCATTTGCTTACTCCGTTCAGAAATGCAAATTCGGAAACTAGAGAGGCACGTTTCAACAAATTCCATTCAAAAGCAACAAATGTTGTGGAGAGGACGATTGGAATTTTAAAAAGCCGATTTAGATGCCTTCTAAATGAACGAAAATTATAGTGAACGTGTGTTGTGCCCTGCACAACATTTGTCGCAGCTATAGCGTAGCAGAGCCAAAAATAATAGAGGAAGAAAACTTGATCTCTCCAGGCACACCATCCAAATCTGAAATGCCAAGCAACGCTTTGGAAGGGGCGCGAAGAAGAAATGAAATTTTAGCTACATTATAGCAGCTTTATTCTTTATATATACTTATTGTATTGTTAATAACAAAACATGTATCACATAAATTATCACAAATGACTTCCATATTCAATTTTCTTTAAAACTATCTAACAATAAAATTCAAAATTCCAATTTTTGAGATTGCAGCTCCAATTTTTTAAACTTTAGTTCAAGGTTCTCCTTATGACGGCGATTTTTCTCAAGATTTTCTTTTTCTTCTCTTTCGCCTTTGCGTTTGATTAACTCTAGCTTTTCTTTATTTAATTCGTAGTGCTTTATCTCATATCTAGCCAATTCCGCTAAGTGGTTTTCAATGGATTCACAAACTGCTATGAGCTCCTTTTGTATTCAAGTCTGGCTTTCGAGCAATTGTAGTCTCTGATTTTCCCTTATATTTGTTTCACTCACGGTTATACTACGTTTTGGCATGAGAGTTTGTTGTAGAGGTTCTCGCGCAACTTTTTCAGTTCCGCTCAAAAGCTCTAATGTTTGGTGCGAAATGTGCAGGCTTAACCCGAAGCATTTACCTGCTGGGTTTACAGCTTGTTGTAAGCTGAGCAGCTTATCTACTTCCTGTTCCAGGGGAGACAAAGAGACCTGTGTGTAAGGTCCTCCTCCGGTTACCACTACATCCTTTTTTAATATCTCACTTCATTTTTTAAACTGATCTTACTTTATGCCACTCTTTTCCCTCGCGCGTTGAGCTATTGAGCTCAACTGCGAACTCATCCCAATACACATTCTGATTGCCTTTGGAGGAGCCAAACGCTCTTATGCCTTTAGCCATGTCAGGGTTCGATTCCATCAGTTGAACAAGTTCTGCCAACTGATCCGTATTTGATCTCTTAAAACTTAAATCTAATAAAAAACCATTTCCATTATCAATACTTTTTTGGGTTTACCATCACACTATCACACGTTTTCGAAAATTCAAAAACAAACACCTACAAAAATATAGCGGCTGGTCGTTTGCCTTCCTTTTCACTGAATATTTTGATTCGAGTGATTTTGACAGAAATTTAGCGAACGTTCGCAAACCATAATTAGGCGAAATCACAATTCGCTAAATTTTTGACGTTTGAGGCGAACTTAAGTTGATTGATTCGCTAACCATAATACCAAACAGTCACATTCGCCAACTTTTTCGTTGGACTCGCTAATCATAAAAAGGGTGTTAGTTTCATTCCACACAGCCCAGAGCTTTTATCGCTAAATGTTCAATACTTAATGAATTCGCATTAAACTTTTCGTATCCCGTACACTAGGGCTGGAGGAATTATTTCATATCTTAAGTGCTAGCAGGGGTTGGGACTTACTTTATAATTACACAGTAAACGCACTTCGCTATAGGAATTGCATAACTGAAGAGAGTTTCTAAGAAATGAAACGCTAATATTACAAACATTAGGTCCCTTCAAATTTGTACAAAAACCTAGCAATTTGCAAAAGAGAATTATTTGCTTAAGTTTCAGAAGTAGGAAAAATTCTCTCTTAAGCCCAAAATCTCGGGGGAATGCGTTTTTGTAAAATGTGTTTGAAATGTCAAAAGTAAGAAATATATAAAAAAGAAAGAAAAAAAGAAATTGTAAAACAGGAGGAAGATTTTTTAGGTTGGTTATTATTGCTATTGACGTAATTTGGGTTTAATGAGTTCTATTGTATTAGGCTCTGTCAAACACGTAAAAGTTTAAAATTGTGAAAATTGCAACAATTTTATGGAAATTAACTCAAAAAAAGACTTGGACAAGGACAAAGAGGAGAAAAAACAGCTTAATATTGAAGTAAATATAATATAACTCATAAAACGCATGTAGGTCCATAGGTATATCAATAAGTAATAACAATAACGAATCTAAAAATCTTCCTCCTGCTTTGTAATTTCTTTTTTGTTTAGTTTTGTTAGTTTTTGTGTATTTGCTTTTGACGTTTGACACACGTTTTACAAAAAAGCGTTCGCGCGAGATTTTGGGTTTAAGAAAAAAAACATCCCTACTCATCAAACTTAAGCAAAAAATTCTCCTTTAGAAATTGTTAGTTTAATTTCAAAAATATGTAAGATAAAATTATGGAATTACTTTACTTTGAATGCCAATCTGGTAGACGGTTTATATAGGGTTTGGCCTATAGGCCAAATATGAAATAAAATAATCCATTTGACTAACTAACTAACTATTTATAGAACAAGGGGCCGCCGATCTGCTGTTGGGAAGCCTTAGAGGCGTTTCTATCGAGTACCGATTTAGCCGATATCCGGATGCAATTGATGTCTTATCAACGGAAGCTTACTGAAATCATTGAATAATAGAAGAGGCGATAGTGGAATACCAGATGTCGGGGTTGAAAGACGAAAAACTTATCGATCAATTTGCGGGTCAAGAATTTGACTCATCGTTGGAATTTCTGCAAAAAATAAAATGGATAGAGACCTTGAAAAAACAGGAGCGGATGCGTAAATGCAAGGAAATTCAGACAGTTGCGAATACAAGGTCGCCAAGAACAAATGTAGTAGGAATACCAAAATCACCATTGTTCAAATCATGTGCGATTAGCTCCTGCTTCAGTTCGTCAATTTTTATTGAGGCCATAGCGTCTGCACCCAATTCGCCTCCAGCTGCCGGCATTTTGCAGCTCCGTTTTCTGTGAATCCTTGGCACGCGATGGGCTCCACACGATTTTCAGCAGAATTCACTGTCCCACTCCTGAATTATTTCTTTCCGTTTTTCTTCAATTTGTAAATCATAATCCAATTCAATCCAATCCAATCCAATACTACCAACCCAAAACTCCAATCTTTAATCTCCCATTCAGTCAAAAAGACACATATTCATCAAGACTATTCATTTCTTTTTATGTGCCGCTTACTTCAACCGTTAATTAACTTTTACTAATTTCTTATACCTTATAAAGATCTTTTTTTTAATTTAAAAAATTTTTCAAATGGCCATCAAGGTTAAGCGCGGTTAGATTTCTCTAGGGTTATGGGTGGAGGTTTCAACGCTTCCCATCCATAATCCTGTTCACGGTTAAGAACTATAATTGTCAATCTGCGGTCGAGCTATAGCCCAAATCTTGAGATAAAATAACTTGCACTTTGCCGGAATGAGGAGTTTCACCTTTTTCGCCTTGGAACTAAATTCTTTTGCGAATAGATCTAATTTTTGAGTTCATTTCCCACAGTTTTGCCTCCTTAATTTTTTTTTATGAAAGTAACGAAAAACAAACCTTTTAATACAGAACGAGAATTTGGTTATAACGGGTTGTCCAAATGCAAGTTTCTTTTTGATCATATCTTATTTTGATATTGACAGCTTATTCCCGCTTGAAATCTTGATTGTCAATCTGTATCATAACTGCGCAGAACGAAATCAATCGCTTAACGCCTGAACAACAATGACAAATATTGCAAACTTATTCCAAAAGTAACAGTGTTAAGTGCTGTGTTGCCCAAACAGTTCGTTTATTGAAAAAAACACACCCTGCCTGTTATACGTAAGTTTGTGTAAAAAGTTCGTGAGCCTGGCTTGCTTGCGGGCAACACTCACAGTCCCTGTCGGCATACGGTACTTACCGATAAGAATGTAGCTGCTGTGGTCGAGAGTGTTCGACTCAATCCTAGAACATCGATTCGCCATAGATCTCAACAACTCAAAATTTTGACGCACCAACCTGATGAGAACTTTGCAAAAAGATTATTTTCTTATAAAGTCCAATTGACTCAGCGATTGAAAGCAAACGATCATCCGCTTCATTATCGCTTTTCAGTTTGTGCCTTATAGCAGCTTGAACTGGACGTCGAATTTGGCCGAAAATAACTTTTTTTTGACGAAGCGCATTTTCATCTCGGCAGCTATGCTAACAACCAAGTTGCCGCGTCTGGGGATTGGAAAACCCGCACGTGATTATTGAGAAGCAGATAGTGACAGTTTGGTGCGGATTTTGGAATGGTGGCATCATTGGCCCATTTTATTTCGAAAACACTGCTGGAAACGCAAATTCAGGCAACGGTGAGCGCTGCAGAGCTATGATTATCAAATTTTCATGGTCTGAAATTGAAGACATGGACTTGGACGATATTTGGTATCAGCACGAAACCACACAGCCCGTCAAACAATCGATATTTTGTGCGCTAAGTTTTGCAATCGTGTTATCAGCCGCCTTGGAGACGTCAATTGGCCTCCTCGGAGCTTCGGTTTGACCCCGTTAGACTTTTTTTTGTGGAGTGCCTTTACAGATCGATGTTATGTGGACACTCCAGAAACGATTTAAGTCCGTAATTCGAATATCGTCCGAGCCAGTCGCGAGATAGAGCCAGAAACAGTCAACAAGGTCTTGGTCTTGGATGGGTGACAGTGGCTCAAGTGGTCGTGGACTGGCTTCCAAATTGGAATTTTCGGTGTTCGAGTCCGAACTGCGCCCGAAAGACATTAATTTTTTCAGTTAACAAAAATCAAGTAAGATGAATAGTTGACTAGAAATCAGCAACAAACCAACTTCCACTAAGAATTTAGTCTCCCCATTAAATGTTGGATGCCACGCACGGAGCGAAATAACCACTGAGCCCAAAGTCTTTCCTTTCTAGAATTTATTGATTTTATTATTTAATCGGCAGTAAAGCTACATTTTCTCCCAGCATCAGATGTGTTGGCAAAATCTACCTGACCGACATTTAGCAAAGCAAATAAATTCTAATTTAAAAAAAAGAAAAAATATGTATACAGAGTTACAGAGTGTCACAGTTTAAGTTTTCGTCCTGATAGACGAAGATTCCTGAAGTTATTGCAAACAAAAAATTGTATGGGGGGGGGTCTACAGGGCTCGAACTTTGGAAATGTTGCAAAAAATGTTTTAAAATACACCAATTTTCAAATTGTATCAGTAGTTTTCAATATGTCCGCCTTTTGCGCGAATAATGGCCTTGAGGCGGCACGCTGCACGCAAGTGGCTCTGCGGTATTTTGGCCCATTCCCGGCGAAGTGCTTGTTTGAGGTGGTCCAAACTTTGATATTTTTTAGTGCCAACCTTCGTCTTCAAAATACCCCACACAGAGAAATCCAACGGATTTGCATCCGGAGAATTTGCAATCCATTGTGTCGAAGAAATTAAGTCTTGTTGAAATGTCCACGGTCTCCGACCGAAATGATTGTTTGCACAAGGCTTCAATACTGCATCTAAGACAGTTTCACGGTACACGATCGCATTAATTTTGACACCACGGTCCAAAAATACGAGCGGAAGGCGACCATCGCCGGTTATGGCGGCCCAAACCATCACCATCGGTGCTGCCTGCTTTCTGGTGGCCGTCCGAAGGTGTAAATTTTCGAAGGACCTCTCTGGCAAGTAAACTCGGTCATTTTGTTTGTTGACATATTGTTCGATAACAAATGGCGGCTCATCGGAAAAAAACCAAATTCGACAACTCACCACTTTCGTGCAAGCGTAGTAACTCCTTCGCCCTTTCGACTCTAACTTTTTTCTGTTTTGGTGTAAGATCGTGTGCTTTTTGGAACTTCAATGGCTTGAGCCCAAGTTCATTTTTCAGTATGTGTTGCATCCGTTCCAACGATATGTTGAGCTCACGAGCCATTTTTCTTCCACTTCGACGCGGATTTCGCTCAATTCGTGCCTTCACTTTCCAAACCATTTCTGCCGATGTTGCTGTTTTTTATGACCACCTCCATGGCTAGTATCACGGTAATGAGCTATGGTTCGAGACACAAATGATTGAGGTGCTGGAGGGCTCTAACGATAGCTACTTGTGGTTTTCCAGCCAAATATAAAGCAATCACACTATCGCGTTTGAATTCCATCGCGGATAAAAATTTTTCAACACAACTGAGACGCAAATAGTTTAGAAGGCTTGTAAATAATAAAATTATCTGTCATGTCAAAATTTGAGTTCACTGTCATGAACGGTTTGGAAATTATAGCAGTCTGAAGTTGGTTGCAGTTCGAGTCAGGGTGTATTTTTGCCCCCCTCTAAGTTATAGGCCGTTAAAGTGACGAACCTCTGATTTCGAGGTGAGACTTCTTAAAAGGCCAATGTCATCAGAAAAATGGAGGGGGGTGAAAGTAGACCCCCCTGCAATACAATTTTTTGTTTGCCATAATTTCAGGAATCTTCGGCTACCAGCACGAAAACCTAAACTAGGACACCCTGTACGAGCAACTTGCAGAAAAGTGCATAAAAGTACAAACAACACGTACATATACAATAAAAACACAGTAATTACGTTTTTGTTTCTTTATTTTTATTTCATTCAAATTAAACTCTTCTATAATTTATACACAATCCTATTGAAATGTCTCTTTCTTATTGTGTACTTTTTAATTATTATTTTCATTAAAATGAATAGTCCTTAATGTCTTATTTATGTCCTCTTCGGTATTCAATAGATAATTTAATTATAATTTATAAAATTGTAGTGCTATTTAATCGAAACGAAAAGGTGGAATAAAAACATCAACATACGAATGATCTACATTAAATGAAAAATGAATTTAAAAACGTTGTATTATCTCTCATTTATTGGGAATTGTGGAAGGAGGTTGTACAAGTATAATGATAATAAGCAAGGAATATGATGTTAAAAACAATAATATAACCCCTAGGAGAAGAAATTAAAAGATGAATGAAGCGCAACGAGGTATACGTACAATCAAAAATATCTTAACGGCAGAATGCTTCTTAGATGGAAACTGAGGGTTAAGCCGAAAACTAAAGGAGATGAAAACTCTAGTCCTGCTTTTTCATCGATTTTAGTGCTCTTTCGCGGAGCTGTTTTTCAAGGTCTTCATTTACAGCAGCTGGCTCGTCATCATCGCTACTCGAACTGTTGTCAGCCTTTTTGCTCTTCTTTTTGTGTTTCTTATGTTTTTTGCTCTTTTTGCTATGTTTTTTGTGTTTCTTGTGTTTCTTTTTCTTAGCCTCAGCCTCTGAGTACGAAGAGCTTTCATCATCGGAATCATGGCGAGATTTTTTGGCCTTCCTTCGCTTCTTTTTCGGTTGATCGGAATCAGAGGAATCATCGTTGCCAGTCGTTATGGATTTTTGTGTTTTCTTAGATGATGATATTGTTCTCTTGCGTGTCAAAGTCCGTTCAGGATTCCTACTAACAGCATGTTCATTGTCATCGCTCTCAGAGCCTGATTTTTTTGATTTCTCTTTTTTCTCAGGCAGCCGTGATCGCTTAGCAATATCTATTGTCTCCCGATTTTCTGTGGAGATTTTACGCTTAAGGGGTTCTGTAGGTTTTTCTACTTTTCGATCTGTTTCCAAGTCTTTACGAGATTTAACTGCAACTACAGCCTTGGGCTGTGGCTTATCATTAACGTTTTTTTCGTCGCTCGAAGAAGAATGTCCTCGACGAGGTCTTTGCTCTTTACGTTCCTGCGCTTGCTCTTGCTCACTGTCTTCGCTGTCAGAACTATCAGATGAACTCGAATCGCTGTTGGGTTTACCTTTTTTTGATGATGTTTTTGTTGTTGTTGCGACTGGAGCTGCCGATGCAATTTTTTGAGTAGTCAAGGTTTGCTTTTCTTTTCCCTTCTCCTTTTCATGAGGTTTAAGAAATGGGGACGGGGTCCTAGAAAGACTGGTACTATATTTATCTCGTGGAACAGGCTTCCGAGATGGAACTAGTACTACTTTTGCTTGTTCCACAACTATTGGAGCAATGGGGCGTTCTTCCTCTGGTTTCAGTTTAGGCCGGAAAATATCTTCTTTTCTTTCTTTTAACTGTTCCAAAGGCTTGGCATAGTCAATAGAACGTTCAACACTGAGTTCCTTTCGAATTGGACTAGGCTTGCGATCAAAACTAGGCTTACGATCAAAACTTGGTTTACGATCAAAATTAGACTTTCTCTTCTCTGGACTTTCCTTAGAAAGTGAGCGATCCGAACTGCTACTTAGTTTCCTAACTAAGCCAATATCTTGCCTATTTGATTTTACTGGACTTTCGCGCTTTTCAATACTTCTTGCACGAGAATGTGCGACATTTACTACTTCATCATCCCAATTTGGACTCTCCGATCTGGGCTTATTTGGCGGCGGGTCCCACCTATCATCGTTTCTAAGCTTTACAGGCATTTGCCGGGGAATTGAACGACGAAAACTGCCGCGTCTTGCTGGTGATATTGGTCGTCCTTCTCGCGATGGCATACGCGGCATAGGTGACAAACGACGATCCCTAGAAGCAGGTCTCCCATCACGCACCATGCGGGGAGAGGGACGTCGTGGTGATATACGTCGCGGTGGAGAAGGGCGTCGTGGAGACATTCGAAGCGGCGATGTTCGTCGCCTTTCTCTTGAAGGCGACATTCGTCGGTCTCTGGATGATCGAATCATTGGAGAACGACGTTCACGGGATCTTCTCTGTAGAGGCGAAGGCGAGGGACGCCGTATTGGTGGTGACAATTTCCTATCTCGAAATGGCGACGATCTTCGATCTCGCATTGGTGAGAATTTCCGATCGCGTGATTGTCGTCTTGGTGGGGATCGCCGGTCATATGGAGAACGTCGATCGCGTGGAGACTGATTACGACGCATACGGTCTCGGCTCATACTACGTCTGCGATTTCCACCGCCACGACCGCGACCACCTCCACGACCACGGTTGTTTGGCGTACGACGACGATTGAATCTGAAAACAGAGAAAAACAACTTATTTTTATACAAACGTTACAAAATCTTTTTAATATCTTAACCAAATCGCTGCAACCCTTTAGCTGTCTAATTTAATCGTCAAGAGGCAACATATTGGTTGTTGCTTTTTATTGGGATCGCTTATAAATTAAAGCAGAGAAATTATTTAAAAATATCCAGCATTTCGTTTCTTCCACATTTCGAATACTCGTATCACAGGTAATAAACTTACCCAGATGTCGCATCCCCATACAAAAAATTGTTGATCTTTTTTGCGATGAGCAAACAACGATGGGCAAACAAAAAGCTTTTCTGCTTCGCTAAGAAAAAACACGAAAAATAAATTTTCTATGCGAAAAGCTTTTTCTTTTGCTACTCTTTGTACCGTCGCTGCGACCAGCGACTGCGAGACACGATTTCATTTATACATACATGTGTATGTACATATATTCATATGTAGGTACGTATTTTCCCTTTTCATTTTGCTATATTGACCGAAGTTTCGATCTGTACAGATCTGTGGTATGGTAAAAAATATATAAATTGTATTTTTTCGAAGTGAAAAGTGATATTTTACTGTGTGTGTCCAGTAAAAAATTTGAAGACTTAATCTAGGAAAGGTAAAATATGTTATTTAAGTTCATTTCAGGTTGATTAGGAGGTACCTTGGTACTTACAAATACAAAAAAGGTGCGAAAAAAAGGACTTAGAAAAAATGTCGTGGAATACAGTGCGCTAATGTATGCTGCAATGCAACAACTGCCCAATTTCAAGAAAGGAGAATGCTTATATTTCCTAAAAAGGGAACTAAGAAATTAATGACTGGCCAGCACTGGCAGAAGAATCCCGTGATAATGTTGAAAATCATAAACGGCCATACATTTGTAGTAAAAATTTCAACATAATCGAGGGCTTCGTTGATTATGGAGAAAATCAAAGATTAGATTTGTGTGCGAAATCAGTTTGCGTGTTCATGATTCGTCGTATATGTGGTAAATATAAACAAGTGCTTTATCATGTGATCTGTCCAAGCAATATACCAACAAAGCAACTCGAAATTGAAGTATACAACTGTATTGACATATGTAGATATCTGGCACTAAACGTAAGACGCATTTGCTGTGACCAAGGCAATACATTAAAACTGGAGAGGACAACAGTTCCTTTCTTTATAAAGAAAAAAAAAACTATGGAATGTATGATGTGCCACATTTAATCAAAAGTGTAAGAAACAATCTTTTAAGATCAGACTTACAAACTCTGGATGGAGTTGTAAGCTGGAAAATAATTGACTATATCTATAATACAGAAAGAAATAATAGCACAAAAATGTGCTCAAAACTAAAATATGCTCATATAGATCCCACAGAATTTCAAAAAATGAATGTGGAACCAGCGTGGCTTGCGCAATTAATGCATTATAGCGCTTGAATAAATTTCCAGAGAAAATTGCACAGTTTGCGCAACCAACAGCAGAATTTATAAATAAAATCAATAAAATATTTGATTTATTGAATGGAAGACCTGCACTTATTCGAAATGACTCAAATATTGAATTTTTAAAAGAAATGCAATCATATTTAAAACAAATTCAGCCAATCAATGCAAAATGTAAACCCTTCTGCTTTAAGAACCTGATTATGACAATTGAAAGTATTTTAATGATAAAAAAAGAATTATTCAATGATTACTGTGAGTTGCATTATACATTGTGTCCCCTAATTCGTTGACGATAATTTGGGAAATAATTCCCGGGCATATTCTAAGAAAAAAATCATTCTAAAGTAAGGGTCTATCTCCATGTTAACGGAAATTGCTCCGTTAGGACTAATTGCAAAAACTTCGTTTAGGACTTAGTTTTTAGAAGAAATACTAGCCTTTATAACGGCGTTTAAATAAAGTTGATACCTTGTTTGAGTCTTTAGATATCCAATTTCAAAGCCTGTTCCGTTTTCATTGCCCATGCTAATTTTTGACTTTTTCTCCAGAAAATGCCTAATTAACATAACGTTTTACTATTTTTTTTCTTATGAAAGTAACAATTATAAAAAAAAAATTATCATCAAGTTTGTAAAAAAAGGAATTTATGATTTTTTACTAGCGTTTCTAACAACAGTTGACAATACATACTCGTAAGAGTGGTTTTCCACGAATTACTAATTTTCCAATATTTTTTTAAAATTGCATATCTATTAAAGAGTTTTAAAGCGTGCTCTTTTATTGGACTACCTATCAAAACCCTCATTTCCTTACCTTACCTTGTCCCTTAAAAGTTCTGAGAAAGAGTTAGGTTTGGGATTTGGAGGCCTATTTCGAAAATTTGCAACAAAATGGTATAAAAAATTAGAAAATAAATTAATTCACCAGTTTAATTTTATACGCTAATGTTACAGTTGCTTAGAAACGCTGTTCGAAATGTCAAAGAATACGAAGACATTATTTACGTTTACGGGCTATGCAATGGAAGTTCAACCAGTGCGCGACAAAGATACCATGAACTTTATCCTAACCGACGACTTCCTAATAAAAGAGTATTTATAAATACGTGTCGAAGGCTTCGAGGCCAGTTTTGAATACACGACCGAAGGCGGGAAGTCCACTAGTAAGAAGGATTTCGGTTGATGAAAGAATACTGGATGTTTTTACAACTGATAAATCAATCAGCATCAGACGCTTAGCTTTGCAATTCAATGTTTCCAGACATAGAATCTCTAATGTACTGCATGGAAAAAATCTTTATCTTGTATCTGTACAAGAACTGCTTCCCAATGATTTGGAAAAGAGACTTGAGTTTTCTAACTGGTTGGTGGAGCGTGGTGGTTGGATGACAACCAGTTTATTAGCAGAATTCTTTGGACGGACGAATCTCAATTTACAAAAGATGGGATCACAAATTTTCAATACCTTCATACGTGGGCTGCGGACAATCCACATACGAGGGCGGGTCAATAATTCCGTGCATTTTTGAATTTCTGACGTCTTTACTGAAACAGCAACACTGCTCCTGTCAACAGGCAACTGTCAGTTGACTCCTGTCAAAATTTAAACTTGCTGCGTCAGTTAGTTTGTGTTTGACAGCTATTTTTATCAGACTACTCACTAATTTGAGGAGAAAATGGAAAAAAGTGAATTTCGTGTGCTTATTAAGCATTATTTCTTGCGAAAAAAAACCATTACCGAGACCAAGGCTAAGCTTGATAAATACTATGGGGACTCTGCACCATCGATTTCAATGGTAAAAAAGTGGTTTACTGAATTTCGTTGTGGCCGTACAAGCACTGAAGATGCCGAACCTCCTGGACGCCAGTTGAGGTCTCTACACCCGAAACAATCGAAAAAATTCACGATATGGTGTTGGCCGACCGAAGATTGAAAGTGCGAGAGATTGTGGAAGCCGTAGGGATCTCGCATGGCTCAGTGGTTTCAATTTTGAATGATCACTTGGGCATGAGAAAGCTTTCCGCAAGATGGGTGCCGCATTTGCTCACAGTCGACCACAAACGCAATCGTGTAACAACTTCACAGGAAGGTTTGGCGTTGTTTAATCGCAATATGGAGGAGTTTTTGCGCCGTTTTGTAACCGTGGACGAAACATGGATCCATCACAACACACCAGAGAACAAACAACAGTCAAAACAGTGGGTTTCTAAGGGTGAATCGGCGCCAAAGAAGGCCAAGGTGGGTTTGTCAGCCAATAAAGTTATGGCGACTGTTTTTTGAGATGCACGCGGGAAAAAAGGGAAGAACAATCAATGGGGAATATTATGCAAACTTATTGGACCGATTCAATGACGATTTGAAAAAAAAACGACCTCATTTGGCCAAGAAAAAAGTTCTTTTCCACCAAGACAATGCAAGGGTGCACACATGTGCAGTTGCCATGGCAAAAATCCATGAATTGGGCAATGAATTGCTCCCTCATCCACCCTATTCTCCAGATTTGGCTCCGAGCGACTACTTCTTGTTCCCAAACCTGAAGAAATGGCTTGGTGGAAAAAGATTTGACTCCAATGATGAAGTCATCTCGTCATTTTGAGGACCTCGACAAATCATTTTTTTTGGAAGGGATAAAAAAATTGGAGAAGCGTTGGACAAAGTGTATAGAGCTCAACTGAGACTACGTTGAAAAATAAAATTATTTTTTTATCAAAAAATCTGTTTTAATCCAAAAGTCACGGACTTATTGACCCGCCCTCGTATAATGAGACATAAATCATTTCAATACAAATTCAGCGTCAATATGTGGGCAGGTGTACTTGGAAACAAGTTAATCGACCCCTTCAAACTACCACCTAGGCTGAATTCTACAAACTATCTGGAGTTTTTGCGAAATGATTTACCAGAACTCTTGGAGAAAATTCCACTGATTCAACTAGCTTCATCATATTTTCAACAGGACGGTGTTCCAGCCCACTATGGTCGTGACTACGGTAATCGTTGGATATGAAGAAATGGACCACTGGCCAGCAAGATTTCCTGATCTTACAGTATTGGATTTTTTGTATGCAGAAGAATGAAAGAACCTGTTTATAAATAGTAACTTTAATTGAATTGGAAGAGCGTAAAAACGGGCTCTAGCATGCATACAAAACTAAGGAGGACACTTTGAGCACCTGTTATAACTGTTTTAGTATACACATAAAATAAAAACTACCTAAGACCACACAAAATCATTTTTTATTCATAGCCTTTGGAACTTAAAGCAAAAAAAACTCTTTTTTGTAAATTTTAACTGCTGCAGGTTTTTCGAAGTATCATAAAATCTGTGGGTTTTTCTACAAACTCATTGATGATTTTTTTTTATTATTGTTACTTTCATAAAAAAAGAAGCAAAACGTTATGTTAATTAGGCATTTTCTGGAGAAATGTGACCTCAAAGTCAAAAATTATCATGGGCAATGAAAATGGAACAGGTTTAGAAATTGGATATCTAAAGACTCAAACAAGATATCAACTTTATTTAAACTCCGTTATAAAGGCTGGTATTTCTTCTAGAAATAAGGTCCTACACGAAGTTTTTAGCATTAGTACTAACAGAGCAATTTCCGTTAACATGGGTCAGGATACACCAAAGTAAGCCTTTTCTTAAATCCTCGATAAATAGAATATGCCCAGGAATCATTTCCCAAATTATCGTCAACGAATTAGGGAACACCCTGTATATATGTTAACAAGTTCAATCAGCACCAACTTGAAAGCCTTTTTGGAAAAATAAGAGCAAGCCATTTTAATAAAAATAATCCAAACGCGTCTGAATTTGGCTCATTACTGGCTCTAAAATTTTTGTGTAAGTCAACATTTTCAAATTGTGAAGAAGATTCTGAATATTTACAGTTAGATTCGAATGCTGTGTTTAATACTGAAAATAAAACACAGGAGCAAGAGAAAAATGAAAACATATTCGATCTAGCCAAATATTGTGAGTCCGAACTTCTAGCGATAAAATTACCAGAAGACACGATTTAAATAAAAATGACAGAAATTAATGACATAGCCACAAGGTATTTTGCAGGTTACTGTTTTTTTTAAAACACTTAAAAAAATGAATACAGTTTGTGAAAACTGTGTTAAAGAAATGACAAAGGACAAAAACTATTTCGATCTCACGGAAATATTGATTAAATTGAAAGAATATGAACACTCGAATGAACATCCAATACTTGTCTGGCCATCAGGCAGGTACTTCAAAATATGTCAACTTCATATATAAGTATTTACCACTTGTTTTCAGAAATGTCCTTGTGGTAGTCAATTTCCTTGTGGTAGTTCTGCTTTTGAAATATTGTAAGTGGTTTATTGAAAAGAGCATACACAAGAAAAGGAATCCAAAACAAAAGACAAAAAAAAATTGAAAAATTTAATGAATATTTAAACTAAAATAAATATTTACATATGTACATAATGTATGATTATTTAAAAAAAAAAAAAAAAAAAAAAACTAAGGCTGCGGTAAGGTAAGGGAGGTGGTGGGGGTCAATATTCTGCCACGCCCGCTTTCGCGTCCCCAGAAAACCACTTTAGTTAAGGCACTGTGAATAGCTAAAAATCATACTTCTAATATGTATTATGTAAATGTCTAAAGACAAAAATATTTTGCAAATGCATTTTCACATACATAAATGCCTTTAACTAAAGTGGGCTAAGAGCAGAGTTGATTTTATTTCCTATTGTTTAACGTGCATGAACAAAAAAATAATAAAAGAGTGGCTATGGCTACTTATCAGACCTCTTCTTTTATGTAAAATGTAAGGACCAAACATCAAACATACTCTAAATGAGTGTAGGAGTACCACAAGGATTTGTAAAAGACAGAAACAATTAGGAAATAAATAAACATAATTATTTGTCTCAGCCTCAATTTTATAACACATACATACCTACATACATATGAATAAAGTAAAGTAAAATAATGTTAGCCTACAATACGTACAAATTATTCCTGATCTACCCTAATTTAATGTACATTTGTAGGTATACATATATATATAGGTATATTTCTGCTCTGTCTGTTCCTCGCCGTGCAAGAGTTCCAGGCCAGAACAAAAAATACAAACTCTACGCTGGTGGTGAAAGCTTTTCGCAAAGCAAAAGAAAGGACTTTTGCACAGAAAATTTATTTCCGTTTTTTTTTCTTTGCGAAGCAGAAAAACTTTTCGTTTGCCCATCGTTGTTTGCTCATCGCAAAAAAGATCAACATTTTTTTGTATGGGGATGCGACATCTGGGTAAGTTTATTATCTGTGCTCTTATGTTCAGGATTTACATGATTATGTGAAAAGAAAAAGGGAACGCGAAGTGACTCCCACAAGGTTCGGGCAAATCCATAAGACCAGACCCCTTTCAAATCTATTGTTCCAATGATATAAATTTCTTAGTTATTAATAATCCACGGCCCAATGTAATCGTGTTTTGTAAAAATCGAGCGTTTTCCCTAAGATAATTACTGGTCCATCGTGAAATTATTAGTCCAAACTAAATGAATAACGAATAACTATGATTCTTGTCGTTACTGTTTGCTCATATTATTATCATTTCCATAATTATCCAAAAGAGTAATTTGAATCCTTGGCGCGGACACCAGGCATTTTAAATACTTTCAGATATTTCAGAGAAATTAGAACCAGAAAGATTTTAGTTGTGAAAAAACTGTGTACAGAGTAAGTGAACTGTCTTCTTGACAGAAATATCGCCAGAAACAAAGCCCAACTGTTTTGATAAACTTGTTTCTCATGAACATTTTTATTGTAAATTTTTTTTTATTTTCTAAGAAAAATATGAAATTTTTTTTCGTCATTGTATGCTGAGTGTAAAAAAACCTACATAAAACCGTCTATAGATTAAAAAGAATCATCTCAGTAGGTATACAGTATATAATTTTGTGAAGTAAAAAAAGCCGCAGACTATGTTGGGTATGTGTGAGATTGGAGATAGACAAATATTTTACGTAGCTATTAACACGTATGTGTTAACACCCCACGGCTAATAACTAGAATATTCGAAGCTAAAGTTGGAGTACACCAAACAAGTGTTGCTTTCTAACGTGCTCAAAATTTTCTATTGTAGCAACATAGGAACGACGGAATTTAGTCAATTAATAGTGCTATTGTAAGCAGTGATGTGTCAGCCCTTGAGGCAACTCTTAAAAATTGGATAAAAGCACCAGAAAATAACCAGTAACCAGTCGTACTAAGATCAAATATTTGCATTGCCCCGTTTTTTGAACCTGCAAACCTAACTCCTGACATCTATTTAGAATGAGTCATCATACCGAATTGCGAACAATTTAAAAGCCATCAAATTTTTGTTTAATATTGGAATCTAAGCCACAACACCCACATAGAGTTAGGGTGGGATTTAAATACCGTGAGAACTCAGTATCAATTTATGATAGAACAACGCTGCCTAACCTTAAAGGTTTGTTATACGTGACTTTTTTGACCAGCTTTGACATACGCTTGGTAATGTTAAACGATGTACGAGAAGTTGTATAAAGCAAAAATAACTGCAACGAAAATGTCGATGGGTGTAACAACACATGTAACTCGCATTCGCGAATGTCTCCACATTAAGAAACTGATAGTGGACAAACTTCAGGGTGATCAAATCAACTCGTCTTGCCATGTTTAAGGAAGGACCGGTCCAAAAGCAATCGAGGCTCAAGTTCCAGCCGAGGTTCGAAATATAATTGGATCACTCAAATGCGAAAATATTAGCAAGGTCTTTACCTCCGTAACGTCATGATGCAAAATAGGATGGCCTTTAGAATGGATCTAATTAAGCCAACCCAACAAGCGATGCAGTACGAAGAGAGATAGGTGGGAGACATATGTATGTAATATTAAAAGAAGAAGGAAAGAATACATGACAACAATATACTCTTATTAACTCGTGTTTACTGATTTTGTCATCGCTTCTTAAAAACATCTTGAAATTTACGTATGCGCAGAATAAAATTTATTTACTATTGCTCAACTGGAGTTGTTTGCTCTAAAACAATGAGATGGAAATTCGAAGAACAACATCTCCCCAGGGAAGTAATAATTCTCACCAAAAGGAACTGAAAGAATTGTATTCAACATACCATAGATGGGCTCAGAAACGAAAAATGTTGGAATATTCAGCCCTATCGAGGTAATCGTTCGGAAGAAAATTTTCTCCGATTTGTACAAACTCGGAGATGGCGTAACTTGTATTTTTCCATTGTTATTATTCCATTGGATCATGCGTTGGAAAGCTACTGTCATTGTACGTCATTTCAGTATATGTCATTCATTTGAAGCGTAAACAACAATAATTTTTTTTCACTCGAATATGTCGAACTTTGTGCTTGAAAAAGTGTTTTTGCGGGGAGTTCTTCTTCATTACTTTAATATGAAGAAAACTGCTGCCGAAAGTCATCGTATTGTGGTGGAAGTTTATGGTGAACATGCGCTAGCTGAGCGAACGTGCCAAAAGTGGGTTGCACGATTTAAAAGTGGTGATTTTGGCTTGGAAGACGATGAACGTCCTGGGCAGCCAAAAAAGTTTGAAGATGAAGAACTGGAAGCATTACTCTATGAAGATTGTTGCCAAACACAAGAAGAGCTCGCAGAATCTTTGGGTGTCAGTCAAGCAGCCATTTCAAAACGTTTAAAAGCAGCTGGATATATTCAAAAGCAAGGAAATTGGGTTCCACATGAACTCAAGCCGAGAGACGTCGAAAGGCGGTTTTGCATATCCGAAATGCTGCTGGAACGCCACAAAAGGAAGTCATTTTTGCATCGGATTGTTACGGGTGATGAAAAATGGATCCATTACGACAACCCCAAGCGCAGAAAATCATATGTGAAACCCGGACAACCAGCCAAATCAACGGCAAAGCCAAATATCCATGGCGAGAAGGTAATGCTCTGTATTTGGTGGGATCAGATGGGTGTGCTGTATTATGAGCTGCTAAAACCGGGTGAAACCATCAATGGACAACGCTACCGAACACAATTAATCTGTTTGAAGAGAGCAGTTGCCGAAAAACGCCCGGAATATGCGACCAGACACGAGGCAATAATTTTCCATCATGACACCGCTCGGCCCCACGTTGCTATTCCGGTTAAGAACTATTTGGAAAACAGTGGATGGGAAGTCTTACCCCACCCGCCTTATAGCCCAGACCTTGTCCCTTCTGGCAACCATTTGTTCCGGTCGATGCAGAACGCCCTCACTGAAATACGGTTCACATCAGAGCAGAATATCAAAAATTGGCTTGATTCATTCTTGGTTGCCAAGCCGGCGCAGTTCTTTTGGGATGGGATCCACAAATTGCCAGAAAGGTGGGAAAAAGTCATAGCTTCAGATGGGCAATACTTTGAATAATACTATTGTACATATTTTACTTAAATAAACGTTCAAATTTAAAAAAAAAAAAACGCACGAATTACTCGTAAGTTATATACCCAATAGTTGCCTGAGAAAAAAGTATTTCTTTGACGCGATTGGGATTTGAAAGCCGAACCATTCGATTTGGAAGCCAATACACTACTACCACGGCCACCACCACATGTATGATGTAAGCACAACATTTTGGATTTAAAAGGCCCACAGACCAATTTTGGGAAGTTCATGCCTTCGCATGTCGCGTCGTGGCGTGGGAAAAGTAAAAATTGATGAAAAGTAGAACTTAATAGCGATCTGGTGTACTGATCTAAGTTCCCAAGAAAATTTGTAAGTACTTGCCACACAATGCTTGAGTCTTTTATATAAAGGTTTTACTGTTTTGTTTCCTATTTATATCTGTTTTTTGACAATATTTTGTTTTATACGTAAATGTACATATACCATACATAGTTTAAGACTGATTGGCAGATAATTAGAAGGCAATTAAAGAGACATACGAGGGTTGTCTGAAAAGTTTCCGACCGCAACGTAAAGATAGCGGCACTCGTCAATAAAAGCTAGCGCAGTTTTTAGTTGACAGTCGTTTGGGTGAGTCGATGTGAGTGTTTTTTTGTGAAAATGGAAAAAATTGAGTATCGAGCTGTTATTAAATTCTTGTTTTTGAAAGGCAATACGCCTACGCAAATTAAAAATGAGTTCGACTCTTTGTATGGGGACTCTGCACAATCATTTACCAAAGTGAAATTTTGGGCACCTGAATTTAAACGTGTCCGTAAGAGCTTTGGAGATGATGAATGTTCGGGACGTTCAAAAACTGCAACCACTGACGATAACATTGCTAAAGTTCTACAAATGGTGTTAGACGACCGCCGAATTAAAGTGAGAGAGATAGTAGAGGTTATGAAAATGTCCAAACAACGTGTTTGTTACATATTAAATCCAGATTTAGGCATGAGAAAGCTGTCAACGCTCTGTTGGCGCAGTTTAGGCGCAATAAATCCGAGTTTTGGCGCTCGATTAATTACTGTAGATGAAACTTGGATACACCATTATACGCCAGAAACAAAAATTCAATCAAAACAGAAGACTGCAAAGGGCTGAGAAAGTGATGGCGACTGTTTTTTTGGGATAGTAAAGGAGTTATCTTAATCGATTATCTTCAAAAAGGAAAAACCATTACAGGAGCATACTACTCATAATTACTTGCCAAGCTGAAGGCAGAAATTGCGGAAAAACGGCCACATTTGCAGAAAAAGAAAATCCTGTTTCACCAAGACAACGCGCCGTCTCACACCTCAGCGATTGCCATGGCGAAAATCCATCAATTACGGTTTGAACTGCTTGACCATCCGCTACTATTTGGACGGATTAGAGAGATGGGAACATCGCTGGGTGAAGTGAGTAGAGTTATAAGGAGACTATGTAGATAAATAAAGAAAGATTTTGAGAAAAAATGTCTTGTAACATTGATCGGTCGGAAACTTTTCAGACAACCCTCGTAGAAGAAAAAATTTTAAACAAAAATTCTACCTCACTGTGATAAAATATAAATATATTTTTTTTTTAATTACCTTCGCGGAGACCTAGAACGTCTCATTGGCGATCTGGAACGGTTTCTTGATCTTGATCTAATAGGGGACATATAACGCCTTCGCGATCGCGAACGTTGTCGCATAGGGGATCGCGAACGATTTCGACCACCACCGCCACCTCTGGGTGGGCTACGACCACGTGGTGAACGGCGGCCTTGATCAAAACGTCTCATATCCTGTCGCCTTGGTGGAGCTTTATCCAGTGAACTGCTTGATGATGACTCTCGATTATTTCTATACTGACGCTTTTTCTGAACGCTATTCTGATTTTTGCGAATCTCAAAGTCGTCTTTCCCGTTTGCTGGTGATAAAGATAAACTAGTCTCTGAACGTGATCGTCGGGATTTTTTCCGGTCAATTGATGACGAAGACGATGACGAGGAACTTGATGAACGAGATTTGCCTTTTTTAGTCACAGACCTGCATAAAATAAAACAAATAATATTAAGACCATATTTTCCATGTGAGTAACATTTTTTATTTTAGATAAATTACCTTGATCTGGAACGACGCTTGCTAGGCATGGGCTTGCGATTTCTAGACTGCGTTGATGAGTTTGAATCAGAGCTCCTGGATCGGCTTTTATCGTTGCGCTTTGGTGCACTCGCTAAATCCAAAAGTTTTGCTTGAACTTTCGTCAATTTTTTAGATCCATCGCCGTCATGACCATTGAGAGAAACATCAGCTGGTTTTGGAGAATCAGATAATTCCCTCCTTTTGATTGGTGACTTTGATTTAGATTTTCTTTCCGGTGCTCGATAATCTGATCTAGAACCTTCCCTCTTGGGTCTTGATGTTGAACGTGAGCGCCGTCGGTTTGATGACTGTCCCTGTTGCAATGGTTTACGGTCTCTTGATCGACTGCGCCGTCTTCTATCCGGTGATCGATGACGTGATCTTGAACGACGTCTATCTCTTGTTGAATCCCATCGTCTTGGAGAGCGTTCTCTGGATGATTTCTTTGACGGCGATCTATCCCTTGATTTCGTACGTGAAGAACGTGCCCGCTCTCTTGTAGGAGATTTCGAGCGTTCTCTGACAATTGCAGCAGTCGTGGAGGTTGATGACGTCTTTCCACCACTAATAGCACCACCACCCCCACCAGTATCTACAGTAGCATCTTTTGAATTACTACCTAAATTATTTGTCTCAGGCGATTTAGATCTAGATTTAGCTTTCAAGTGTGATCTAACCTGTTCAATAGCGCTATGATTATGCGGCAACTGACTAAATGAAGACAATTCACTAGATCGTTCTCGTCGTCGACCCTCGTTGTAATCCCGATCCCTATCGCCCGAACGATCACGTTTTGAAGAGGAGTTCATATGCTGTTCTTCTTCTCGCTTCAGTATTTCCTCTTTTTTTTGGTTGATAAATTCGGCTGGTATTCCGCTTTCACTTTCTTGTGCTGATAAAAGGAGGGCCCATAATTCGTCCATAAATTGCCTTGCATTTCGGCCGTTCAAAAATCCGGTCATGTTAATTTGCATTTTCTTCGGACACGGAAATTTCTCCTCTTCTAATTGATTGTAGACAAACTCAACCACAACATCGTCTTCGATGTGGAGAATATCGGTGATTTTCTTACTGATCCATGGTCGAAGAACATCCAATTTAACTTTGGACATGTCAACTCGTTTACTGAGACAATCTCCAAATTTCATTTGCTTCATCAATTTTTTTTCCTTGTCGCTGAAGCGGGTGTCCTGCTGCTGGTTGGTTCCCTAAAACGCAGAAATCTTATTAATATATTTAGGTTTTATTTCAATTTCATTGTAAGTGCAACCTTATTTTATGGACAACTTACATATAAATACTTTTAAACTATGCAATTATGAACGTATATCTACTAAAAACTTTTAAAATCATATAGTCGTTTCAAATTTAAAACAATTAAAAGTTTATTTCGACATCCGAAAAGAACCCAACAAATATTTAGGATACTCATAGCTTACTTACATAGGAAACTTACTGAAAACGATGTTAGAAAAATGTTAGATACATAAATAACGATAATAGTTAAGCATTGTACTTAACAAAGGTAATGGTTATTAAAATACACGTCTTTCATCTTTCGAGAGAGTTAACTGACAAAACTCAAAAAAGTGTCAGCTATTTAAATGCCCTTTGCTTATATATGTATAACATATTACATATTATTTGAATGTAGTTTTCAAGAAAGTTGTGTCGGAACTATGAAGAAAATAGTTACAGTTCAACAAAAACGTAGGCCTAAAAACCCAATGAAAAATGTCAGAATTTTATTAAATTATATTTTAGTATACATCCAAGCGGATTGCGCAATTACGAGTATATTAGGAGGGTCACCGTTATTATTTAGAATTGCTTGGCATCGTTTAACGCATATTCTAAAGTTAAACCCCTCCAAATTCATTAAAGACCACACATTTTCTATTGTACTCGCATCAGGACATTGGAACGGCCAATCAAAAATTTCTATACAATTTTCCCCTTTCCAACGCATGCAGAGGTGAATCCGATGCTTTGGATCGTTATCCTCTTGCAAAATCCAGTCGTAATTGTTTGGTCCAGACTGAGATTCGGCAGACTTTAGCAAACCCTTCTTGTATAATTTTACCATAAATTGTGCATTGAGGTTTTGTGCGAATACTATTATCTTTCCGAATCATGTGACCAAGAACCATCCATAAACATGAACTTTTGCTAAATGTTTTATGGTGCGTTGCAGAAACTATTCATCTTTTTTTGTCCAGGCTTTCTTCCAAAACAGATGAGAAATTTGTAAATATTATGTTGCCCCAATGCCGGTTTCAATTCTGCGTTGCCCAACTTAGCCGGTTTTCAATATATTTTTGGGTCAGGAAGGGTTTGGTACTGGTTTTGATGGCAGATTATGCCAAACGGCGTCGTATTGTGTTGAAGGACACTTTATGTTCTTTTCTAGACAATTGTGGGGTTTTTCCGAAACAATTCACAAATTACTTTATTGTCCTTACTGGCCACGTACTTGCGTTGGTCCCTCTACCTGACCCATCATCGACATTACCGCATTCCTTATATCTCTTTATCCACTTTCTTACAAATGCCTCTGATATTTTTAAATATTTTGCTGCCGACTTAATACGCATTTGCGACCCTTTTTGGTGAGTTACTAAGAAAACACCTTCGAAACGCCTTTTAAAAGTCGCACTCATTTTGTAATGATGTTACAATGATGAAGTATGGAAATATGATGAGGAAATGAAAACAATGTGCGATCGGCAATTAAATGCAAAAATAATTTGGCTAAAAACATGCGTGCGTGTGAATAAAGTAAAAAAAAAAAGTAATTTAACACAAGTTTTTCTGATACACACTGTATTCAAAAATTGATAAAATCTAAACTCCTTCATTTATTTACAACATAGTAGTATGTGTATTCTATTTTGTAATGGAATGCTATTTCTTATGATTTTATTTAAATTGCGTAAAAACAATGTGTTGCAAGTGACCACTAAGTATGTTTTTGTCTTTTTATTTCAAATATGTTTAAGATGTGACTGTTGAAGAATGAGAATAAAATGTTGTCTACATACATAGACTGGGGAAAAACGGTTTCACAACTTGCTGAAAAATTAAAAAGAAATAAGATCACATGCAATTCTTAGATAAAAAATATTATAGTGAAAATCGAAGATCTGCCCGACCACTAGAATGATAATTAATGCGATCTAAAAACCAACAAGCTGAGGATGGAAAATACGTAAATGTAAAGGGAAGGCACGAAAGGCCATTTAGCAGTAGTATGTATGTGAGCATAATGAGTACGTAAAATGTTAGTTTATTTACTAGGTAGGAAACAGTAAGTATCTTAGACTTGCAAGTTGGGTATACTAGTGAAATTATTCAAGATGTATGCACATTCTGATAATGGTGTGAAAGAAAGTTACTTTGGAATGGCAAGCGGAAGTTGAACTTTTAAGCCCAATTTAATGGCAGCGATAAGATGTTTGGAGTTAATAAGAACTAAACAAAACCACAGTGGCTTAAAAAGAAGTTCAGTACGGAATGGGGAACAAAAACTTTAAAATCTATATGATTACAAAGGCTGCTTTGGAATGCAGATATATGAGTTTTGGGTTAAAAACATGTCGCAGAATCTGATCAACAACGACAAAGAGAGCTTCGAAATGGCAGATACCATCTCCAGTAAGAGAAAATTATTCGATTTTATGTTTTTTTTTTTTTAAATTTTTCTCATGAAAACAGAACTTACCACAAAACTTAACTTATTCTTAAAATTATGTTGAGTTATACGCAGAAAACAACATCAAAAGTGGTAATTATTAGATATGCCAGTAGAAAAAGTGCGATGAGGCTTACAGAGCTTCATTCTTATAGAGGTGTCTTATCAGACATGGCTTTTGACAGTGGATATGTTGAAATTCTTTATAAGATGGACCTAACTTAAATCTTTTGATTTTGCTGAAAGATTTTAGTTAAAGCATTTAATATGCAACATAAAGTAAGCAAACATGAAGGTATGAAGGTATTTTTGTCGTACACAAAATAATACTCTTCAGAAAATATATTTTTCACCGAATTTTAGCCAGCTTATTTCAATAACAATGTTAAATTGATTATCAGACGGTAAGTTTATTGTTAATTATACAGGTGCATAATGGGCTTACTCGTATATGAGCCGGCTGACTTAGGTGGCAAATGCAAAAAAAAAACGACCTTTGCTTTACATTATTTCAAAATTCTGTGTTAGACCTTTATCTAACTGATAACTTCAAATTGCTATGCAAAAAGATTTAATAGTCATGCGAACATTTCAAAACAAACCACGTTTTTTTCATACTTTAATCTTTCTGGAGAAGGCGGAATTGATCTATTGAATGATATAATCATAGTACTACAAACATTGGGTAGTGTTTATTTTTCTTGAAAACATTAGGTTGGCTTTTTATATTTAATTTTAACCGATTATGAGTTGAAAAATAAGTAGAATAAGGAAAGTTTCAACATTATAATCAGATACATAAATTCAGATGAGCTTCCAATATCGAACACTTTCTCACAGTCTGAGATAAAGCCGAGGATAAAGCCTTGATTATCAACCTCCAGAATAAAGGTAATAGAATCGAGTTAGGGAATTGTAGGTGAATTTGTCTTTTGCCGACAGTGATTAAAATTATATGTGTATTAAAAATTATTCCGTGAAGGATTAGAGAACATTTTAATTTTTAATTGGATGATCTTGCAAAGGAAGGTTATCCCACCCTAGTTGTTATCAAGGCTACATACGAAGAAACTTAGTCTTACATAATTTTGAGTTGTCAGAAATATTTGAAGTCGAAAGCACAGTACATTGACGTTAATTTTACCACTTTTTTTGGGATCGCCAACGTGCTAGATACTGCATAAACAGAAGAAGGTCGCAGTCCTCGATGAGCAATGACAAAAAAATCTTAAATATATATATGTACTAAGATAGCTATATTTTCTAACAGAGAGTGAGTAACACAGTACTTCTCATAAGAAGTCTCGTATGGATCTGGCATTTCTAACAAAGAGCCTTGTAGGAGAAGGGTCGAAGAATTTCCAGATTTGGCAATAAGAAGAAGAACCCATTATTCCAATCCAAATTGGCTGAAGGGTAGATCACCCTAGACACACCTAGCATAAAAAAGTTGAAGAAGAATTTGGTTAGGTAGATTTTAATAATTTTTTTTTCGTATGAACGAATGAAAAAAATTGTTAGTACCAATGCCAAAATTATTAGCCGTAAGTGTTTATATTTATATTTAAGGCACGCAGGCGTGCTTGACACCAGAATCTTATGATGACAACTCAATTTCGTCCTTCCAAATTTCAGAAAAATATATACATTCACATATAAGGACTAAAAAAATTTATTAATAAAGGTCGGAGCCTTACAGCTCCAGATACATATGCATGTACATTGTACGAATGAATGCTCTGAACTTAACAGCTGTTGTTAGAATATGAAACCTTTTGGCGAAAGCTTCTCCTCTATTCGTGTTAGTGAATTAGAAGTACAGACAATAATAAAAAAAAACGCGTTATCAACGGGCTTGCGGTTAATAGATTCCAGGTTTATATTAATGCAAGATGATGATTCAAAATATTCTTCAAATCGTTGCAAGGATAACTAGATGGAATTAAGAGAACATATAAAACTACGAAATGACTCGAAACGATCGATATCAACTTAATATTTGAGGTGACTTGAACATGATCGAAGAGGGTCTATCAATTGAACAAAATTTCAAAAAACCATCAAGCAGCTTGGAGATTGTAAACATCTTCTTAACATTCGGAAGCTAATATATTGAATGCTTAGTAGGCTAAAGGTTAAGACGTCACAACAATTTTGGATGAGAATGAGAGCAAAAAACAAAAAAAAAACAATCGGTATTATTAGATTAGTTCTTAAGTTGTATTTTAAAGAGCAATTATATTTTAGGAGAATGCCTAAATCGATACATTTTGTTAATTTCTTGATAGCGAAGATCTTGCATTCATCACGCAAATCGAAAACGAAAATTTTATGATATCCTTACGTTTTAAGGTGTTTGACCAATATCCGCCAATGACTTTTGAAGTTATTAAAAAAGAAACCCAAAAAACAATTAATTTTTTCATAAAAATTTGATAAGAATCGGGTCCGAATCATCTGAGTTACTCAAGGAACACCAACCATTTTAGAACCATCAATGCAGTACTAACCACGATTTCGATAATACAAGGAGTCTCACAACTGATCGGTCAAACTTTTATGGCTGATCGGTTTCCTAAATTCTAATAGGTTATGAAATATTAAAAATCATTGGAGAAGTACCCTTTATCAGGAGGTACTTGGCGTGACCCATCGGTCGCACCGCACCCATTTCGTTTTACTTTTCAATCCACTACTTTTTTTTTAATTAATATAATAAAAGCACAGAACCCACAAAAAGGTAAATTAGAATTAAAATAATAATTAAAATAGGGAAGATTTTTTATTGCGAAAATTAATTTTTAAGTGTCAAAAAGTGCACATTTGGCAAGATAAGTACTTAAACAGGGAACTAAATTTGGAACTCGGTTACCATCCATATATACTACTGGTATTCCGAACACAAGGGACAATGTTACGTGTCTGAGTTCAATGTTCCGAAAAAAATGCGAATTATATTGAACTGAACATTTTCATTCGAATATAATTCATATAATTTTTTTTAAAGAAATTATGGATAGGACCTGGAAAATAAGATCGACACCAAAATAACGAAAGTATTCTCACAACATAATTGAACCGCCTCATGCTTATTAAATTAATTTTTGTTTTATCACTCCACAATATAGTGTTAAACCACTCTACTCGTTCTCTATAGGCTTACAAACACATTTTCTCTAATATTCGTCCTGCTCTAATATAGAACTTCTCTAGCAAAGCTTCCTGGCAATTGACTTTATTGTAGTTTAGTTTACATCAATTAATAATTTTTTGTAAATTTTCAGTAACAAATTTTAGAGTTTTTTCAGATGATTGATATTACGAAGTTCTTCATGGGTGCTGTCTCACTTCGATACATCTATGAGGGTCATTTCAAAAGTAATTCATACTATTTTACTAGATAAAGTTAAATTCTCTCTGACTGGTATCAGCTCACCACTTCTGTTCTGCCGAAAGAGCTTGGTAACACAGCTCACGTCTGGTTTGTTTTATTAGTGTTGTGTTGTGCACACGTTTTTTTCTGTTCAGTAGTAAAACAGTGAGACACCTAACTGGTCAAATTTTTTCTTTTTTGTAAATTGCGGAAACCAGATGTTGTTGCAAATCTTGCAGAACCTGATATTTTCCCACACGTTACTTGATTATCCTCATTAAAAAATGAGGATGAATTAATCACCACAATTTCGCAAATCGTATCCGTCTGCGATCGCATTTTGATATTACAGTCATATTTTACGAACGCATTCGTATTTGACTTTTGACAGAAGTCGTATGCCTGTTTTTTTTATACTCGATCGGTCGTATTTGCTTCGTATTTCACTCGCACAAAAATTCGGTTACGACTTAATGCAGGACTCAAGGATAATGGAAAAAAACATATAAGTACTGTGTGTTCCAGAAAAACCTGATTTAAATTACTTTGTTTTACTACTACTACATGCACGCATGTTTGTAGCCGAATTATTTGCTGCATTTAATTGCCCATTGCCCATTGCACATTGTTTTCATTTCCTCATCATAACATGAGTGCGGCTTTTAAAAAGCGCTCCGTTTTAAGTCTACAGCAAAATATTTAAAAATATTAGAGGCATTTGTGAGAAAGTGGGTAGAGGTGTAAGGAATGCGGTAATGTCGATGATGGCGTCAGGTAGAGGCACCAAAGTAAGTACATCAAGTAAGAACAATACGTAGTCTTTCCCTATCGAAACAATTTACCCCTTAACATATTCGTCTTAGACTAGCAAATGGATGTCAAATCTTTACCAGCCATAGCTCAGAATTTAAAAGATTCTATGTACAAGGTGAATGACTCGAACTCGAATGCTATAATTTTTTATTTTTTGAAAAATTTCTGCGGTAATTTGGCCCATTCCCGGCGAAGTGCTTGTTTGAGGTGGTAGAAACTTTGGTATTTTTTAGTCCCAACCTTCGCCTTCAAAATATCTCAGACATAGAAATCCAACGGATTTGCATCCAGAGAATTTGCAATCCATTGTGTCGAAGAAACGAAGTGTGGAACATGTTTTTTAACCAATCTTGGTTGACGCGCGCTTTGTGAGACGGTGCCGAGTCTTGTTGAAATGTCCACGGTCTCTGACCGAAATGATTGTTTGCCCAAGGCTTCAATACTGCGGAGAGCGACCATCGGCGGTTATGGCGGCCCAAACCATCGCCATCGATGCTGCCTGCTTTCTGGTGGCCGTCCGAAGGTATAAATTTTCGAAAGACCTCTGTTGCTCGATAACAAATGGCGATTCATCGGAAAAAACCAAATTCGACAACTCACCACTTTCGTGCAAGCGTAGCAACTCCTTCGCTCTTTCGACTCTAACTTTTTTCAGTATGTGCTGCATCCGTTCCAACGATATGTTGAGCTCTCGAGGCATTTTTCTTTCACTTCGACGCGGATTTCGCTCAATTCGAGCCTTCACTTTCCGAACCATTTCTGCCGATGTTGCTATTTTTTTATGACCACCTCCGTCGCGTTTTGCAACGCTGCCAGTATCACGGTAACAAGCTATGGTTCTAGATACAAATGATTTATTAACGCTGAGGTGCTGGAGGGCTCTAACGATAGCTACTTGTGGTTTTCCAGCCAAATATAAAGCAATCACACTATCGCGTTTGAATTCCATCGCGGATAAAAATTTTTCAACACAACTGTGATGTAAATCGTTTAAAAGGCTTGTAAATAATAAAATTATCTGTCATGTGTTAAAATTTGAACTCATTGTCATGAACGGTTTGGAAATTATAGCAGTCTGAAGTCGGTTGCAGTTCGAGTCATTCAGGATGTATATATGAGGATTGTCTGAAAAGTTTCCGACCGAACAATGATACAAGGCATTTTTTCTCAATTTTTTTTTTTATTTTTCTACATAGTTCTACACACTTCTCCCAGCAATGCTCCCATCTCTCTAATCCGTCCAAATAGTACTTGGCGTTTTTCTCTGCAAAATAATTGTTCACGAAGGTGATTGCCTCCTCATTTGAGGAAAATCTCTGTCAAGCATTTCAAACCGTAATTCATGGAATTTCGCCATGGCAACCTCTGAGGTGTGAGATGGCGCGATGTCTTGATGAAACAGGATTTTCTTTTTCTGCAAATGTGGCCATTTTTCGGCAATTTCTGCCTTCAGCTTGGCAAGTAATTATGAGTAGTATGCTCCTGTAATGGTTTTTCCTTTTTGAAGATAATCGATTAAGATAACTCCTTTACTATCCCAAAAAACAGTCGCCATCACTTTCCCAGCCGAAAAAATAGTTTCTGCTTTTTTTTGAACCGGCTCGCCCTTTGCAGTCCACTGTTTTGACTGAATTTTTGTTTCGGGCGTATAATGGTGCATCCAAGTTTCATCTACAGTAATTAGTCGGCGCCAAAACTCGGATTTATTGTGCTTAAACTGCGCCAACAGAGCGTTGGAAATGTTCATTCGAACATGTTTTTGGTCTAACGTAAGCAAACGCGGCACCCAACGCGCTCATGCCTAAATCTTGATTTAATATGTACCAAACACGTTCTTTTCACATTTTCATAACCTCTACTATCTCTCTCACTTTAATTCGGCGGTCGTCTGACACCATTTGGTGAACTTTAGCAATGTTATCGTCAGTGGTTGCAGTTTTTGGACGTCCCGAACGTTCATCGTTTCCCAAGCTCTTAGGGCTATGTTTAAATTCAGCTGCCCAAAATTTCACTGTGGTAATGATAGTGTAGAGTCCGCATACACAGAGTCCAACTCATTTTTGATTTGCGTAGGCGTATTGCCTTTCAAAAAACAAGAATTTAATAACAGCTCGATACTCAAATTTTTCCATTTTCACAAAAAACACTCACTTCGACTCACTCAAACGACTGTCAACTAAAAACTGCGCGTCCAAAATGACTGAAACTTCGGTAAGTAACTGTCAAAAGATGCATAACTAGCATTCACTAGCTTTTATTGAAGAGTGCCGCTATCTTTACGTTGCGGTCGGAAACTTTTCAGACAACCCCCGTATAATCTCCGTCGATTTGATCCTGTATTATTCAAATAAAATTCTTGGCTGTAGCCTTTAACATACCTGAAATATTTATCCCTAAAAACATTGAATAACATAATAATAAATAAAGAATCAAATTATCTTTTTGAAAATATAACGTTCGTAAATTGTTGTCGTTATTTTATGTTATTGCAACAAAGATTTACTTGAAGAAACTCAGAGCGTCAGTTTCTTGTTTATGTCACAAGGCAGTAGAACAATTTACCTATTTTCATCAGAAGACTTCGCGGCACTACGCAATTATACAAGGGTTTCCTAAAATCTGCCGAATCTCTGTACGGACCAAACAATTACGACTGGATTTTGCAAGAGGATAACTATCCAAAACATCGGAGTCACCTCTGCACGCGTTGGTACGAGTAAGAGGAAAATGGTATAGAAAAGTTAGATTGGCCGTCCCATTGCCCTGATGCGAGCCCAACAGAAAATAAATAAATAAACAGCGGCTTAAGGAAAACAAATTCATGCGAATGAATTTAGGGAATGTTGCACTAGAAAATGCCAAGTAATTATAAATAATAGTGGTGTCTGAACTCCGCACTAATATAATTGCGCAATTCGTTTTGATACACATACAATTTAATAAAAAAAATGATTTAATAAAATTCTGACAGTTTTCATTGGGTGCACTCCACTGTTACGTACAGACAAATCGTAGTCAAGTTGTAACCTTATTATGAACATATTTTCAGATTGCCTCATTTGAAGTAATTCCTATTTACTGTATTTGTCGAAGGCATCATCCATCTTCGACGAACACAAAAAATTGAACTCCTTACTTTATTGATTATGAAATAAAAACAATAACAAAGAGACGTCATGTACAGACGGGTAAAGTCAATCAAGAAATTACATATCATGAAAAAAAAGTCAATAAGAAATTATAATTTTCTCCTCGGATATGCACTTTTTCTTGGATTTCACTGTTTCAATGAAGTGAATATTAGATATTCCTGCTACCGCTATAAAATTGTCCCACGGTGCTAAAGTATTTATTATTTCGGTTATTTCTGAGGATGGTACGCTTGATTGGAACCAAAGTGCACTTTGTACCTCATTTTGATACTCACAGCCAAAAGACATGGCAAAATCCACCTGAAGAACATGTTCATCGTTTTTATCATCATGGGTTACCAAACGTAACTTTTTCTCGGGAGTTTTCTTCCACTCCTTCCAAACGCAATTCCTGCTCATGTCTGACACGAATATCTTTTTGACATTTGAACAATGGTCGAATTCATTTTCCTAGCATCTCGAATCCATTTGGGGATCACATTAACCTTACCCCACCAATCGTTGGAATAAATTACTTTCAGCCCTTTTAATTTTAGGATTAAGTTTTCATGTGTAACACTTACGTTGATCTGAAGGTGTATCTTTCATTAGCAAAACATTTTTATGTCGCAAGTTAAAAAATTTAGAAAATTTAATTTCGATTTGGAATTCTTTAAATATACTTAAAGCTTCTCGCAGGTGAGCAGTTAAACAATGCTTCTGTTACTTCATTTTTATCCCATTTTTCCAAAAAAACGACAACGCCATTTTCATCTCGACAAGTGTGCACAATATCAGTACGATAATGAAAGCTTTTCACAACTTCATACTGTTTATCGCTTACTGACAGTCTAACATTTTGTTCTTCTACTAAGGCAATATTCATTTTTCGTCCGAGTTCCGTGACCAGCACTTTTTGCATTTGTGGATATTTTGGCAATGCAGCAAAAGCTTTGTGGACGGCTTTAGCCAATGTCTGTTTCGTTTTGTACGGTGTGCTGAAAGTGAAGAGCTTTTGTCAATTCTCGAATTTTCAGCTCGCTTCTTGGCTCTCAACTCTCTTTTTCTCTCTGTCCACTTTTTTGTTAGCTTCTAGAACCTCTTTTGGGGTCTCCTCTCGTTTCTATTTTCGAAGCTCATGAATTCACTTCGTCTTCCCATTTTTATGAAGCTTGCGCACGCGGGCTGCACTGGTTGATGATCGTTTATAAGACATGTCCCAAATATAAGTTCCTTGAACAAGCAAACCAGAAATATTGATTGAATCCCAAAATTTGTCAAAAAGAATTAATTAAAATACTTTTAAATAATTATTTTGGAATCAAAATCCATGTTTTTTTTTTATAAAGAACTTAACACTCAAGTGGGTATGAATACACTTATAATGCCTCAGCATATGTTAAGTTTTTTTTGGGAAATGGGATAGAGAGAGAAAGAAAGATGTTTGGGCTCAGTGGCGCAGTTGCTTTTTTTCAAAGAGTCGGATACATCTCATACGAGTTGAGGAATAGAGATGTGAATTCGATACGATTTCTTATACGAAAGAAATACGACAATGTATACGAATTGCGGTGAATGTTTTCAGCCTTCCGAGATATAGATTATCCCTTAAGCTTTCATAAACTTCGCGGTCAACTGTCCAAGTACCCGAGACACCTCCAGACGTAAATTATTAAAAACTGCTCAAACGTGAATTATTCAATTGTTTACAAGATGGGCAAAAAAAAAGGTGATATATCCACCAAAAGAAAAAGACAAACAATTATGTTGTTAATCGAGAAGAGATCCAGCTATGCTCAAAAAGTCAAAATTGTTAAAATTTCGAAGTCTTACCACTTAAAAAAAAAAGTCTATTTAGCAACAGGCTCAATATTATTTGTGTAGGAGCCCAGCAAAGCGGAAATTGACTAAAGCTATGCGCCAACGCATATTATGTTGGGCACAGCTTCACAGGAATTATGAGTGTGACTATGGGAGTAAGGTAAGTTCTTCTATTCCACTAACTTCTTTATAAGAAACAGTTTTATTTAGTTTTATTAAAAAACACATATTTTTCAAAATCTAATTTTTTTTTCAGTGACGGAGATGGCTAAATTTATCCGCAGGAATACCCATGAGAGATATTAGGATTATTTTATGGTTCGGACTGTAAAGCACCCACCGGCTGTGATGATATGGAGTTGCATAACAGTGTTGAAGCCCTGGACCAATATATTTCTTTGAGAAAACAAAGCGCTCCAACCAGTACATCGACGTCCTGAAAATTTGAATACATTGAATTATGAATGTTTTTCTGCAAGATGGAGCTCCATGCCACATGGCAAGAGCCAGTCTTAATTGCATTAACTCCATGAATTTAGAAGTCTTGCCTTGGCCTGGTAATTATCCGGATCTGAATTCGAATAAGAAATCTGGCCCTGTCTAAAATCAAGATTCTACATATATATTCAAATCAACAATACAATAGCAGAACTTAAACAAAAACATTGAAGACGTATGGAAAAAACGACTTGCTATCAAGACATGACTGTAAAATGTATTGAGAGAATGCCGAAACGGATTAAAGATGTTCTTAAATCCAAAGGCTGGAGCACCAAATATTGAGCTTACTCTGTTATTTCTAAACTACAAATAGTAATAAATAAATATTTGTAATTAAATTAAAAATATTTTGTTGATATTTTAAGGTCAAGTTTTTTTATCTCTTTTGGCATATTACGCTTTTTAACAAATGAAGTTGTTGTGTGTAAGTTAATTTCACACACGGTCTTGATGGACACAGACTCTCTACATTTTTCTATAAGTTCAAGATGGGTCGAAAGGCAGCTGAGTTTACTTTGAATATAGCACATTTGGTTCAGGCAATGAAAATGATTAAACGACATAAGGAAGACAATGGACATTGTTTTATGAAAAAACTTAAGTTTCCATGCGAAATCGCCACAACACAATAGTACTGTCAAGAAATTAGCAAAACGCACCCGGACCTGATGTGTCTAAGTTTGAAATTGGTCCACATGCAAGATCGGATTCCTTACAGAACAATGCTCGACCACACGTCCCGAACCAAACGGTGCAAAAGTTAAACCGACTGCCGTACAATTTAGCTTAACGATTATTAATAACCAAGCAAGTAAGTCGAAATTTAGAACGCATTTGAAGAATTTGCTGTTTTTATATCCGAAATTTTATGCTTCCGGAACAAATAAACTAGCTTCGGATTGGTAAAAATGTATAGGTTGCAACGGTTCTTGTTTCATTCAATAAATTATCTAAGTTGGCGAAATGAAAAAAAAATGGACAAGCGATTGGTCCGGATGATCGAACACATGGCTAGGCGATATGAAGTGTGTTCTTCTTTACTGGGTGCAGCCCAAAGAGTGTTTTTTTTTTTTTTTTGACAGCATTGTAACGTGCGATAGAAGGTGGGTACTATACGACAATCGACGTCGATCTGCATATCAGTGGCTAAACGCTGATCAGGCTCCACGCCAAACATATATGTATATACATACGAGTATGTTCCATCCAAGAAAAATAATGACTACTGTTCTGTGGTCTACAAGTGCATACGGGGTAGAGTATTACTGCGGAGATATATTCGTACTGTTCAGAGCTGCAACAAATGTAAGTAAACTGCTGCAAAAATAGCTAGCATTCGTAAACAGAAAAGGTTTTATCTTTTTGCAAGATATCGCAGCGAATATTATTACACCAATTAAATTATGAAATTCTACCTCGACCACGGTATTCTTCAGATTTCTCACTAACAGATTATCACCTCCGCATACATTTGGACCACCTTCTCGTTGGAGAAATGTTCAATGCTGAGGAAGGCACCAAAAATGGGTTACTAGTAAAAATATCTAGTTCTATAAAAGTACACCTAGGCGGCAGAAGTGTATAGATTCCAACAAAAATATTCAAAGTTAAATCTAAACGTTTAAAACGGGCATTTCATTCGCAACAACCTATGTAATACATTTAAGTTGCTTTACTATTTTCTGTTTATGTTAAAAATAATATAGGTATCTTGCAGTACTATAACGTTTTTTTGAAATCATAAAAAAAAAAACGATTTGTTTTTAATACATCATTGAAAGTGGGAGGTAAAGGCGGTCTTAATTATATTTCTATGGCTCTACATATGTGTATATATATTCGTTCTTATTGCTAGTGTTTTTCCATAGATACGATCTCAAAACAAACAAAAACACTTTGTCAGATATCCAAACAAGTTGGTATAAAATTAATTATTAAGCAACTTAAAAAATAAAAAAAAGCTAGTACACCTGCCTACACAAAATTAGAATTTCTGAACAAGCTGGCATAAAATGATTTTAATGGAAATACCCAAAAACATTTGGAATAATAGAAGAAAAACTGGTTGATTTTTCATCAATAGGTAATTCACTTACGCTTCGCCAAAAATACCCTTTAATCGAAAATAAATAAACCAAATGCCATGTGGGCAAAAAAAAACTCATTTCAACGCTTTAAACACAAATGAAAAGGGCGCCTGTCAAGCTTTTCAGTTAACACTCAAGTTTTGCTTCTATTTTTTTTTTAATTCATATAACATGTTATTTGTCATAAATGAATAAGGAATATGTATCCTGAATTTCTGCCATCTATCAATAGATTTGGTTAAGTTTGCGCACTTGTAAAGAATACAAACATCACCGGTGCAGGTGCTCAGACTATTCGTTTTTTGAAGAATTTTCTTTTTCCTTTTTTAATTTGGAAATTTTAAAAACAGAAAATACTTTTGTTCATGCGTGGAAATAGTAAACCGAGTTGTTTAGTGAGAATATACGAGCACTCATATAGATAAACACTTAACTAAATGAAGCACATTTTTGCCGGTTCTTATTTCTACAAATTATCTTACCGTGAACATCATTGCAGTCGTGTATTCCTTTTAAACTGCAAACGAAAAAAAAAATTAATTGGTGGTAAACCAAAAGTACACCGAACCTACACTAGATACTAATGAGCACAAAACAAATTAAACAATAATTCAAAACTAATTTTTCATTGTAAGGTGCGAATAAATAATTTTTCTTGTTTCTAGATGTATGCTTAGGTTTGAATGAAAAAAAAAAAAAATACACGGCTTTTGTCGAACTCCTTATCGGTTTTTCGCAAGCTTTTTAATGCTGCCGTCGTCGTCTGCTTTGTTAAACTCGTTTCACTTTATTTTAAGTGAAGCATTTTGTTTAACAGCGTTATGACGCATACAATGATTATTGTATTTTATTTTACTAAATTTGAAGGTGTCAAATATTAAATAATAAATATTTGCGACCACTTTTCAACACCCCGAAATTTATTTCATGCGGATCTATGGTAGTGCAAAATGGAGACGCGGCGAACGTTTTAACGAAGAAAATATGTAACATTTCGTTAAAACCAATTAACGCTTGTCGCTCCATCTGTGTTTTCGAAATAGTTAAACAATGTAAGGGGGACGTTATATTAGTGCCTTTTCACATTAGCGAGGAATAAAGTATTTCGCATGAACGTCGTGTAAACATTTTCAAGAGGATGAAAGACTTTTTGACAAGCGGGTCACTTGACCCAGAGCATTTTTAATTTTTAAATGTGAGTAGTTGGTATGAGACGTACCCTTACTTACCAACCCATCAATGCTTTGACTTAACAATGACCCTGTAAACATTTGATAGAGAAAAGCAATACTGTATAGTTTTAGTACAGGGTATTGAGAAAGGGTTTGGGAATAGCCACATGCAGGAAGTTTATAAGTTTCAATTCCAAAATGAGATCTTCCGGCTTCAACGAAGGAGATCTGGTGTGGCCGTATAATCCTCTGCATAAGAAAGGCAAATCACCAAAATTGCAACAGGATTGGGAAGGTCCATATAAGGTGATAACCCGGATTAATGACCGAATCCAGAGTAGTGATTTAGGAAAAATGAAGATGGTCCATGGGGAATGTTACACTCGACGGAACGAGGAATGACGAAGTTGTTCGGGAGCAGTGTTATAAGCTCTTATCTTGACATAAAAAACAGAGTCATCTATATTTTAATAGTAGAAGATTTCCATATTTTAATAGCAGAAGACTTAACCATTGAAGAATGGAGAATGGGAACATTTAGCGAATAATCTAGCATAATGCAAAAATGTATGGGATGCTGGATAGTATAGAACGTACTCGAATGTCAAGGGAGTATAAGTATCGGCAACCCACTAAATATGCATGTCAGTTCTAAAGTGGAATTTAAAATGCCAACTATGAGTAGTGATAAAGTGGATATCCCTTCCACCCTAGTAGTACAATGTTTTTGTCCGGGCAAAAGAAGGATTAAAAGCTGTGCCTACAGGGATGCGGATTTTTTTTCTATAATTAGCGCGCGATCAAGGGGTTTTTATATTTTTACAATATTTGCACACAGCGCGGGCGATGGAAACATAGGGATGAAGGAAAAAGAGGGACCGATGTATATTGGTCTTAAATGTTTGCAAGATATAACGACTAGGAAATAGAGAGCTTGGCAGGGTAAGTTTAAGCGAGTTGTAAGTTTAAGTAACTAATCACGATATTTTAGAGTACGTCCGAAAGTGGGCTAGAGGATGTACTGATGAGCATTCATAGCTAGACGGGTGGTTTAAAGGGGTGGAATGCTACTGGGGGTTTCTATGTAGCACTGGTGGTGGAAATAGCGATAGAACAGAGAGAGAGACACGAAACGTTACATCGGTGTTCGAGGGTGTCCATTATCTGAGTGATATTAGTATCACCTATGAGTTCTATTGCACAGTTTTTAATCCTATCCTTCTCTGGAACTTTGTGGTTAATTAACTCCTGATATTACTTAAAGCGAAGTGTTACATACAGATGACGTTGGTATTGTAGTCTCCAAAAGCAGCCCTTTACCTTAATGGAACTTCTACAATACGCTCTCAACAAGTCAACAGGATAAGAAGATCAATGTGGTTTGGTCGTAAACCCCGAAAACTAAAATCGCAAGGGCAGACTCCAAGTTCTCTTTTGTCAGTTGCTCAACTTTGTTGTCCATTTGTTCATCGATTTCTTCGAACTTTCTCTGTAGAATGTTCTTTTGTCTTTTCAGTCTTTTCTATTGCTCGTCTAGATTTATGAATAGCGCCATCTATAAACGAATAACCGAAGACTCATTAATGAAAGCTCTTTAACGTATGTTAAGCTCATTAAATTCTGATATTAAAAGCATAACTAATTGGGGAACCACTAACAGAGTAGAATTTAATGCTTCCAAAACACAATGCTGTCTGCTGTCGTTAAAGCGAAATTTGAACACCCAGCCATTATCCATGGATGGCACTTGCATCATCAAAACCGATAAACCTTCCATTCTTGGTATGTGTGGCAATGACAACTTACGCTGGAATGACCACATATTCGGTGTCGTCAAAAATGCTGCGAAATGTCTAGGTTTCTTCAGACTGTGTAAGAAATACTTTACCCCCTCTTATCTGGCCTCAATATATAAGGCATTTATCTGCCCGAAATGGGAGTACAATTCCCACATCTGGTTAAGTGCGACCAAAACGTCTCTGCACCAGCTAGATAGAATTCAAAACCGTGCGATAAAACTCATAGATGATACTAATATCATTCAAACAATGAACACCCTCGTACACCGACGTAACGTTTCGTGTCTCTCTCTCTGTTTTATCGCTATTTCCATGACCAGTGCTCCATAAAAATCGCCAGTAGCATTTCACCCCTTCAAACTTTTAACCGTAACACCCGTCTCGCTATGAATGCTCATCAGTATACCCTCAAGTCCACTTTCGGACGTACTCTAAAATATCGTGATTCATTCCTAAGCCGTCCAACTCGCTTGTGGAATGACCTGCCTAGGTCTTTATTTCCTAGTCATTATAACCTTCAAACATTTAAAACCAACGTTCACCGGAACCTTTCTTTCCATCCTCCCTGATATTCCTTCGCCCACGCTGTGTGCAAACATTTTAAGGGTACTTAATCCCTTGAGCGCGCAAATTATACGCGCTGACTAGTATACACAGTTCTCGAAAGATGGTATAGACTATAGAGTATAAATACTGGTGGCGAACAGAGATAAAATCGGTTCTAAAGTTGAAAAGAAGAGTAGTGATAAAGTGGTTTAAGTAAAAGAAAAGTAAAGTACAGTGGTTAATAAAAGTGACAAATTGTTGGTTTAAATTGGATGAAATCATAAATTATTATTGTATTCACAATAAAGAAAGAAATAAGTACTATCTTTTTAACTCACATACAAATTTTATATACTTATGAGAACGTTCTCGGGACCATCTTTTCTGTAAACATTTCTTTCAGGTCATTCTGGGATGACAAATTGATCCACTTTTACGAGTACACTAACGGATCAAAGCCTAATAACGTAGTAGATGGAGGTAATTTCGGTTCCTAAGACTCACGTGGTATCTAAAAAATTTAAGCATGGAAGCTCTCATGGCAGACGATTGAAAATGTTTTTATCACAAAGACGTTATTAATTTGAGAAGGTTGCTTTGCCCCCAAGATTTTATAGAATTCTAGTTCCTGAATATTGCAATATTAATACAATACAATTTTATAAAATAGTAACAAACGATTATGTAGTAAGCCTTTCTTGTATCATTTGTGTTGTTTGTAAAAAAAACAATTACATACATACTCGCATGTACGAATATAAATAAAAGTACTTAGATCGTTTTTAAATTTTAATTTTTAAATACAAGGCAATTCGTTTTAAGGTATATGTTGCTTATATTAATCAACGTCATTTGTTTACACAACTACTATACAAATGAATGTTTAACTACATTGTAAATTTTATTAAAATATTAAATAATAAATAAATTTTCTTATGCAAATTAACTTAATTAGAATATGTTTAGTTCGTTCTTTATCGCTTTTTTATGGAAGCTAAAAGAAATAAAAGCTATATGGACATCATTCGAAGATGCTGACACGTTCTTTTATTTTGCTCCGAATAAATTTCATTTCTTTTAGTCCAAGTCATTTTTCATTTAAACTACAAACATTTTACTATAAAGTATTTTTTTTTAGTAGTCAAATGTCAAGATGCATTTTACTTATTACAATTAAAATGCGCACTGGAATCGAATCAGTTCATTATTATCATAATTTGTTTGTTTATGTTCTTATCGTCTGGTTTTTGTTTTCAACAGTAAGGCGAATGTGGGAAATAAATAGTTGAAAGGTGTTTGATGTTAGCTTAAGAGTACAAAAACTACGGTATCATATTTGGTTCCTGTGGGGCTCCCGTCGAGTACTTAGGCTTACAGACACATCCACTTTCAACGAGAACATAATCCTGACCCGTTAATGTTACTGGACCCAATGGAATGACTAAAAACAGATATGGGACATAAGTTTGCGTGCATTCTCCTCGAACCACATCGCATTCAGAAGACCTGAAAATAGATAAGTACAATGATAAGAAAGTCAAAATATTTGATCATGCAGATAAAGAACAAAAGCATTTATAGAAAAGTTAAAAATCATGTAAAAAAAACCTGCTCTGGCAGCAATTGTAGGGAGTTTTGAATAAATTAAATTTCAAAGCGGCTGCGACTAGGGTTTAAAATAACATAATGTAAAACGTTTGTTTGGGTACAAATGATCGAACTTATTTCATTTCAATATGATCGCTTTATTCAATACAATTATGTTACAATTCAATCGTTTTCCTCAACCACTTTTACTTTACTTTAACTTTTACTTATAGTGACATCCTTCGAGAACATCCTGTTCTCCAATGGTTGAGTCTTCTGCTATCCTAATATGAAAATCTTCTATTTTTATGTCAAAATAAGAGATTATAACACAGCTCCCTTCCTAAAGTTGTTCGTCCCTGTTAACTTCGTCATTCATCGTTCCCTTCCCAAACCTGTTGCAATTGTGGTTTATTGCCTTCCTAATGCAGAGGATTATACAGCCACACCAGGTCTCCTTCGTTGAAGCCGGAACATTTTGCTTTGATGTCGTTTTCATGCGGTTGCCTGCTAGTTTCGTCTTTTCTCGGGTGTTTCGTACAATTTACGAATCCTGCTGCGCAAGTCATCCACGGCTCCTTAGGTGGAAATCGTTCGTTTTACTTTGCAAACGAACTGGTAGACCAAATAGGATCTCGAATGTCGTATATTCTGCTGAACTATGGACCGCGTTTCAGTAGACCGTTAAGAAGAGAGGTATGTGCCGATCCTAGTCCCGCTGGCAGCTGACGACGACTTTAGACAAATGCTCATTCAAGATCCTATTGAATTGCTCGACCATTCTATCAGATTAAGGGTGTTGTGGAGTTGCCCTTGTCTTCCTTATTCACAAATATTGGCACACTTCTTGGGGAACTTTTGATTTAAAGCTTTGCCCTTGATCAGAGTATAGCTCCATTGGGACCCCAAATCTGCTCACCAAATAGTTGGGATTGCGAATACTGCTGGCCACATACTGAAGTAATCCATGACCACGAGTGTGTACCGGTTGCCGTTAAAGGATTCCGGAAATGGGCCAGCGATGTCAATGGCTATTCGTTCTAATGGTGCTCCGACATGGTATTGTCACATTCGCCCCTGTGGCTTTACTTTTGGGCCCTTGGTAGCAGCATACGCTATGCACTTTTTGCAACAATTTTCGCATCTTGTTTTGCGCATACTCAATAGAAACGTTCCCTTACCTTCTCCAATAATAAGCAAGAGTTCCCAAATGACCTCCTGAGGTTCCGTCATGTATTTCATGGGAAATTTAGCTGACTCTGGACAGTGGCACGATTAGTTGCATACGAGACGTTGTTCCATCTGCACTTTCCAATTTTCTCCTCATCCAACCATCTTGCACACAAAGCGAGTCCCACTGTGACCAACACGCCTTCAGAGTTTGGCTTCGATCCGATATCTCCTGCCAGATTGGTCTTTCCTCGTATTCCTTCCAGGCCAATATTGGTTCGAAGTCTTTGTCTGCTTGTAGGGAGGAATGGATTTCGTCTCTACTCCAACCCTCTATTTGCTCAGTCCTGATCATTTGGATAGTGGCCTGTTCTTTTGCTTCTTTACGGTTGCAGTGTTCACATTTAACTCCGCACGATCGACGAAAGAGAGCATGAGCATTTGAGTGGAGTTTTCCCTTGCGGTGTTGTACCGTCGTAGCCCTGCAACTGCTCGATCCAACACCCAACTTTTCTGTCAGGGTTCTTAAACCGTAGTAGCCATTTCAGAGCTCATGCCGAGTTACGCAGTAGTTCCGTTTAGGTCTGGAGAGTACCTTGCTGTAATATGCAACCATTTTCTCTTGACCATCATGAACTTGAGAGATCACAGCTCCGACTCCAGCACTGCTAGCGTCTGCGTCCACGATGAACATTTTTCCGAGTGTGGGGTAACCCAAGAAGGGGGCATTGACGGCTTTCCGAGATTTGTGACGACATTGTGCGAGCCTTAGTGAAAAATAACCCGAAGATTTTAACTGAGGAGATTGCTGAGATACTTAACCCTATGAGGTCATAATGAGTTTACACATCGCTGTCATGCTGGTCGAAATTAATTTTCTTTGCACAACAGTAATAAATACAATGATATGAAGGAAAAACAAAATTTATTAATCCTTTCTTTTAACTTTAGATATATGTATGTAACACAATAATATGTTTTACTTTTGTGTAAGAATTGTATTTTCTACGTCCAAAAAAGGTCTTAACCCTTCTTTCGTCACATCGACTCCGTTATTAAAAGTTGATTTTTTAGATAAGGTCTGCTGCTTTACTTTATTTTTGGCATATTTATTTCTACTGTAGTACAATTGCTTCAAGAATATCTGTGTAGAAGAGTCAAAAAAATCGATAGATTTCGTGCAATGAGTAGATGCATTAGGTCCAACAATCTTAGACCACGGCGAAAAATTAGTTTTTGATTAAGGCTGGTGTCAGTGCGTAACATCTCTCCAGAAAGTAAATTTATTTATACAATTATTCACATTTTTATCATTTTCGTCTACTTACTATCGCTGGAAATTGCTAATTGCATCACTTGTCGCTTCACTAGAACTGTGTACCTATCAGAATCACTAGCTGAGATACTTTCAAAGCAACCGTTATCACTTCCACTTCAAAGACAGTATTCAAACAGTCAAAATGAAATTCGTTATCGCTACAGGTGAGTTCATAAACGTCAGCATTTCTAGCTTAGTACGAGTATAATCCCTGATTTTTCCTGGCGTGTTTTTGAACGCATTCACTGCGTAGACATATCTTAGTACGATCGGCATTTGTGTTGCGTTCAAAAACATCATCAGTGCGAAAAAAAATAATATTCAATCAAATCTTAGATTTGCTTTTTTAAAAAAAAAAATAAGGTTATTTATTTTTATTAAATATTATTGGGTATATAACTTAATTCGTGAGGTTTTTTTTTTCAAAATTTGAACGTTTATTTAAGAAAAACTTGTACAATAGTATTATTCAAAGTATTGCCCATCTGAAGCTATGACTTTTTCCCACCTTTCTGGCAATTTGTGGATCCCATCCCAAAAGAACTGCGCCGGCTTGGCAGCCAAGAATGAATCAAGCCAATTTTTGATATTCTGCTCTGATGTGAACCGTATTTCAGTGAGGGCGTTCTACATCGACCGGAACAAATTGTAGTCAGAAGGGGCAAGGTCTGGGCTATAAGGCGGGTGGGGTAAGACTTCCCATCCACTGTTTTCCAAATAGTTCTTAACCGGAATAGCAACGTGGGGCCGAGCGTTGTCATGATGGCAAATTATTGCCTCGTGTTTGGTCGCATATTCCGGGCGTTCTTCGGCCACTGCTCTCTTCAAACGGATTAATTGTGTTCGGTAGAACTGTCCATTGATGGTTTCACCCGGTTTTAGCAGCTCATAATACAGCACACCCATCTGATCCCACCAAATGTGGCGTTCCTCTCGGCTTGAGTTCATGTGGAACCCAATTTCCTTGCTTTTGAATATATCCAGCTGCTTTTAAACGTTTTGAAATGGCTGCTTGAGTGACACCTAAAGATTCTGCGAGCTCTTCGTGTGTTTGGCAACAATCTTCATAGAGTAATGCTTCCAGTTCTTCATCTTCAAACTTTTTTGGCTGCCCAGGACGTTCATCGTCTTCCAAGCCAAAATCACCACTTTTAAATCGTGCAAACCACTTTTGGTACGTTCGCTCAGCTAGCGCATGTTCACCATAAGCTTCCACCAAAATACGATGACTTTCGGCAGCAGTTTTCTTCATATTAAAGTAATGAAGAAGAGCTCCCCGCAAAAACACTTTTCAGGCACAAAGTTCGACATATTTGAGTGAAAAGAAATTATTGTTGTTTATGCTTCAAATAAATGACGTACAATGACAGTAGCTTTCCAACGCATGTTCCAATGGAATAATACAAGTTACGCCATCTCTTAGCAAACCGCACGAATTAAGTTATAGACCCAATATAAGAAGCTTGTCTTATTCTTCAGAAAATAAAAAAACTATTCCGCATTGAAATCTTCAAACTTTTTCTGCAGCCACAATTGAAATGTCTAACTAATCTACGCAAGTATAACGATGTATTGACGTTTATAAACACACGGCTAATAATTCTGCTGAAAATCTGCATTATTGAACGCAGTTCTTTGTTAGTATGATGTTTTGGAGAAAATACCTTGCTTTCAATTTAACGGTTCACGTCTTACGGTAAATTTAATTTTGCCATTTTAGAGTATTATTTTTAAGATATTTTGAGAAGCCTATAGTAATTACACACAATTTTTAAAGTATTAGTTCGAATTCTACGTATCTCTGAAGCTTGTCGACTCAATATAATATAAGATCAGTATGGTTTTTAGTTGCGGTGGCTGAGAGCAGACATACGACTGAAACGGTAAAAAGGCTGTGGTGGATGAGAGTAGACATACGACCGAAAAGGGTTAATATTGATCATTCATTAGCATTTAGCCATTTAAAGAAACTTGGATTCACTTCCCAGTTCGACTCGTTGGTGCCGCATTGCTTCACGAAAAAAAATAAGCTCAGCGTCTAAGCAGAGATATGGCCACAGAGACGCTTAGACGCTCATAAACACGAACCTTTTTTAGATCGAGTCGTAGCAAGTGACGAGAAGTGGATTCTATACAAAAACGTGCAACGGAAAATGAGCTGGAAATAAGCAGGAGTAGGTGCAAAGCCCGTTGCAGAAGCTGGTTTGCATCCAATGTTTGGTGGGATTCCAGAGTATAATTTTTTTTTGAGCTTATTTCTTTTGGTGAAACAATCACGGCGAATAAGTACTATAGGCAACTGTCTAAGCTTAATGAGAAAGATATAGGAAATCGTGCGGTTTTGGCAAATCGAAAACACATCATCTTCCATCATGATAACGTCAGACCACTTGTTGCCTGACAAACGCTGCAAAAACTGCAGGACTTAAAATAGGAAACCCTTCAGCACCCACCATATTTCCCAGACCTTGCTCCTTCAAATTTTCATCTCATTCGTTCGCTTCGGAACGGTTTGAATAAAAAGATTTGGTTCCGCAGGAGCTGCGATTTATTTTTCTTTACTTTTAATGAATCCTTGAAATATTTGTTTGTACTCGTATAATTTAAAACCTAATGTGAAGAAATAATAAACTAAATTAAACTAAATAACTAACTTTTCACCGCATCGATTTTGTCAGGATCTATCCTTACACCTTTCGCTGATATAATGTGACCTAGGTATTTTACTTCCGGACGGAACAAGACACACTTTTCTGGGTTCAGCTTCCAATGAGCACTTCTCAGCCTTTCAAATACTTCTTTTAGATTTTCGCTATACTACTCGAATGCTGTGCCTATGACGATAATGTCGTCCAAATACACTATCCAGGCTTTTCACATGAGTCTTTGCAATGTACGTTCAATTAGTCGCCCGAAGGTAGCCGGTAGCACAGTCCAAACGGCATCACCGTAAGCTGACAAAATACACTTATAGTGCCGCAGCATGTCTTAAGTTTTTTTGGAAAATGGAATTTTTTTTTTCTTATAATAAGCGCGCGCTCATGGGTTCGTGTACCCTTAAAATGTTTGTGCACAGCGCGGACTAAAGAAATCTAAGGAGGAAGAAAAGACACGTACCGATGTACATTGTTTTTAAATGTTTGTAAGTTATAACAACAAGGAAATACAGAGATCGGCAGGGCATTACATAAGCGAGTTGTACGGCTTAGGAATGGATCACGATATTTTAGAGTACGCCCGAAAACGGGCTTGAGGGTATACTGATGAGCATTCATAGCGAGACGGGTGTTACGGTTACAAGTTTGAAGGGGCGGAACGCTACTGGCGATTTATATGGAGCACTGGTGGTGGAAATAGCAATAAAACAGAGTGAGACACGAGACATTACGTCGTTGTTCGAGAGTGTCCATTATTTGAGTGATATTAGTATCACCTATGAGTTTTATCGCACGGTTTTGAATTCTATCTAGCAGGTGCAGAGATGTTTTAGGAGCACCTGATCAGATGTGGGCATTGTACTCCAGTTTTGGGCGGATGAATGCCTTATATATTGAGGCCAGATCATAGGGGGTAAAATATTTCTTACATCGCTTGAGGAAACCTAGACATTTCGGAGTATTTTTGACGACATCGAGTATGTAAATTATCACTGGCACACATACCGGGAATGGGAAGTTTTTCGGTTTTGTTACATCGTCAACATGGATAATGGCTGGGTATTTAAATTTCGCTTTAATGACAGCAGACAGCATTGAATTCGGAAGCATTAAATTCCATTCTGTTGATAGTTCTCCAATTGGATATAATAATAATATAGTAATTTAATGAGCCTAACATACGCTGCCGTTCTCGTTCTACAGCCGAAGATCAGGGGCGCGAGTCCGGGAACGAATATGAAAAGCAGAGAGTACTATCATCCGCAAAGCAATATATTGGATTAGAAGTAGCAGACAATAGATCATTAATGTTAATTAAAAAAAGTGTCGGAGTCAGAAGGGAGCCCTGGGGCACACCAGCATTTATTTTGCGAATATCAGACTTGAAACCGTCCAAGACGCTCCGAAAGGTAATTTATTATCCATTGAAGAAGACCGATCCCAAAAGCACACATTTTCGACAAAAGAGCCTCATGCCAAATTCTGTCAAATGCCTTCCAAATATCAAGTGCAACAATCTTGCTTGCGCCAAATTGATGTACGCTTTGGTTCCACTTTTCAGTGGAACACGCCATCAAATCACCAGTGGACCTGTTGCTACGAAAGCCATACTGCCGGTCATTATGACGTTTTCGTGTTTCGAGATATTTCATTAGCTGACCATTAAACAGCGTTACCTTGGAAAGAAGGGACGTAAGTGCAGTGGGTCTGTAGAAGGATAGGGAAGAAGATTCGCCTTTTGTAGAGATGTGCTGTTTTCTGCTGTTTTCTGCTGTTTTCCATCTGCTCGGAAAGAGTCGTAAAGAATAGGATTGATGAAAAAGCTTACGCATTAGTTTTGCCAGCGTCGAAGAACACCTCTTCAGAAGAAGGGGAGATATTCCATTTGGACCAGCGGATTTATGTATATTAAGATCTTTAAGTACTCTTGCTACTACACGAGTGCGAAAGTGGATTCGTCCCATTGAGGTGTAGGCGGGGACAAAGCACAATCTGGGAGTGTTGAGCTAGCCGCAAAGTGTGCAGTAAATAGATTGTCTTGTCCAAAGAGCTGACAGCTGGAATGTCATTGCAAATGAGTGTTGGGAGGGAGGATGAGGCAGAATTTCTAATGTTTTTGATGAACGACCAAAAATATTTACTGCCTTTGGTACATTGCAGTATTTTTTGCCCCAATTGTTGGTCGTATTGGAATTTCACACACATAAGAAAGGCGTTGCAGTCATTTTTGGCCCGTTTGAACTTTTCCCGGGTGCCTATGACGGGTTGGTCCTGTAGGACAGAAAAAACATTTCTCTAACCCTGACAGCCTCTTTATAGCTCGCGTCGTACGATGGCTTTTCTTTTAGTTTGATACTCTTCATCCGATGAGGGATAAAGCATCTCATTCCAAAGAGAATAGTTTCGGTGATCATATCAGCAGCGGCATCCACGTTGTCATCGAGGAAACATAACGACCAGTTAAAATACCTAAAGAAGTTGTTAAGTCTCGTATTGCCAACTATGTGGTGGGTGTACGAGAAATTAGCTGATAGACACAATGGTCCGATGAGCCTAGAGGGGGGGAATGCACATCAACGCAATACTTATCAGGGTGAGAAGTTAAAAACAAGTCCAGGGTGGTGGCGGTATGACTATCAACGTCTGGTATTCTTGCGGGCTCATTTACAAGCTGGTCAAGTTATTTTCCCCAGGCAAGATCTCAACACACCGTCCTTCGGGTGTTGTCTGTCCCGAATGTCGAAGCCAACCAGAATTATTGAAATCGCCCGTAATCACGATTTCAGTATGAGGATATAGGGATACAATTCTTTGTACGGAGTCAGACAGTGCATCTAACTCATTAAAGGTCAAATTGCTATCCAATTTGGGACTTTTGCAAATAAAGCAATAGTGGATAATTTGAGAGTGGATAGAGAGAGAAAGAAAGATGTTTGGGCTCAGTGGTTATTTCGCTCCTTCCGATTTGGAAGCCAGTCTACTACAACTTTAGCCACGGATTGGTTGACGCCACGGATTGGTTGGGCGTCTCCGGTGTCAATGCACGACTCGTTTCCGTTATGGTCGATGTACACTCAATAGGTGCACATTTTCCTACTATCTCTCCCTTTGTCACCTTTATACTGAAAGTCCTTGAATTTAGAATCCTTACAGGAACCATGTTGTTTTTTGATTCCACTGAGGTTTTTCCCATGAAGTCTCTCTTCTTTTCTGGCTCCATCAAATACAATAGAAACGGTGGCTACCAGGACTACCTTCCACTTTTGCCCAAACAATCGCTACCGACTATGGCTCTAGAATCTAATTTCATGAAGTCTGTACCAAAGATGCACTCGTCACATATCTCAGCCACCAGAAACACGTGAGAGAAGGTTATTCCGGTCAGCTGGATTTTTATGCGGGCTGCACCATATACCTCAAACGTTGCTCACACAGCTGTTCGCAAGCTGCAATTGCTGATGTTATGCAAACATCCTGATCTTGCATCGTTCTGCCAGCGAGACTTGGATGATGGTCTTGAGTTCATCAACTCCTCCTGCCCCTCGTGGTTGGTACTTAAGTATTTCCCAACTGATGGCTTCGGGAAGATTGACCGGCTTCTTGGTAAAGAATTCTTCCGTTTCCTTCCTCTATTTGATTGTTACCGCAGTGAGGCCTTCTCGTCGCAAAGGTTCTTTATACTGCCTTTGAAACATTAAGCTGGAAGTATTCGGCTGTGATGTGGTGGGTACTGGTACTGTACGCACTTTACCACTGAAGGGCTCACTCATCTTACTCCCAGTCTTCGAAACACTGACAAATTTCATTAAAAGCAACTTACAAAGAGTATAATGGACTAGTTCTATGTCTGGGGGCTGTTTTCCGACAGAAAAAGAAAAACAACAGATGGTTTTTACTAAGCAAAGATTAACCTTAGTTTTCACGCTTGAAACCTTTTAGCTTTTTCCAGAGTTTTAACAACAAAATATGTATATGTATTTGTATAAATTTAGGCAAGAAAAAGTCGCATTAGTTGACATCAGCACTGGGACTGTTTAGAAACACTGAGGAAGGCAAAGCGACAATCCTGGAGATCATTCTGTCACAAAATCACAGAGACCTCTGAAGCATCGCGGTTAAGAAAAATCCACTCTACAAATCCTATGATGCCTAGCTGTTTGAAAAAAACAGATGTCTCTTGGACAACCTCAAGCAATGCACCACTCAACCTGCTACTGGACGCCCACTTTCCAGGTAGCATCCAATTCCTACAAGTCTGCTGGTCCGG